>JACCHW010000005.1:2600865-5201731 GCA_018907185.1 Platyscapa corneri | reverse complement strand
TTAGCCACTTGTCTAAAATGTACACGAGGGTGTGCACAGAGCGAGTACGTATGGGTGCATGTGTGTCTGCGCATGTGGGTTTGCAGCTTCCCTTCGTCGCTATATTTTCCCGCCACTCCACGCCTCTCCTACCCCCGACAGCTGCTGCTTTTTCAAGCTGCGCTTCACCGCTTATACGCTAAAGCTCTCCAGTACCGTCACCGCCTTCCCCTACCATGCGCTATTGGTCCAGGATCGGACTCAATAATTACATTCTCCCTGCTACACGTATTTATACTACTTTCGATGTGTTCGATAGCGCAGATGTTTATTTTGTAAAAGAATCTCTATCTGTTCCGTTTTTTTATTCTCGAAGGTTCACCGTTCAGCTAAAGAAATATACAATTTAAAAAATGCTGACTAATATTGTAAGCTTTTTTTTTAATAGAAGCAGCTTTTCGTACTTTTACTTTTTTGTGAAAACTTTATTTATTTTCTAGAATACTAGAAGAGCAATCATGTTGAAATCACTTCGTATTAAATTGCGTTGTAATTAAATTGGCTTAACAATTGTTACATTGAAAATTAATTGTAAATTGTAAATGTACGAATAAAATCGTTAGAAGTTTTAAGTAGTTTGTCTGCTTAAATCATACATTTTTATTAGTGCGATCGTTTTTCAAAATTATTTTTATTTGAAGTTACCAGGGTACCTCGATTACAGAAACTTTTCAACATTTCTCTATACATCTCAAACAAAAATTCAACGATCCAATAAAATTTTTTTGTATCGAAACAACATTTATTTGCACATGTATTTCTTGCAGTTATAAAATGCTGTCAAAGAATTACATAAGTATTTGAAGTTTATATCTTATTCTGATCTTTTCTTCGCTTGTTCGAATGAACAGTAATAAATTTGTAAATACTTATTTACCATACACTTCTTAGAGCACATACGTCATAAATCCCGAGGGTTGGCGAATAAGTTTCTTATTAGCCCTATTCTGTGCGCCGAAGAAGAAAATACTTACCGTTGCAAGTAAGTATGCCTGAGCTGTCTTTTCCTTTTAAATTATTATAGATGATACTTCGTGCAAGTTTACATTAAAATTTATTTATGTGTCTACATCAATATTATAAACGATTACAAATACATCTTAAATAACTTTAGCTTTAATACGTAATAAGAATTTATATTTTTTATCGGAAACATGAAAATATATTCATTTTTTGACGTTAGTTTTTATGATACGATAAAATAAGGTATTTAGTAATCATTATATCATAATATTATGCGCACAGAAACTCGTCAATTAAATTAATGATATAATTTATATGTATATAAATATATCATAAATATATTTTGTTAATTGTTTTATATACGCGAAGAAACATTTTACTTTCTGAATTGATCAAGTTATTGTATCCATTGTTACTTGTAAAAATAAATTACGAATATTATGTATGTAAAGGGGAAAAGTTCTAACAATGAATTCATATTTATTACCTATCTAATTAGATATTTCTAACCCTTCTAGACCTAAGGCAATATTAAATTTATAATTGTACCGATGTCCCTAAGCATTTTAAAAATTCATGTGGAATGTTTAAGGTATAATCGAAAATTTCATAGTTACAGAAATAGTTTCAATCTATTTAAATCATTGCAATATTTATAAATATTTTTACTATCATTGTTGAGAAATTACAAAATCATTATTAGCGATTTTTTCATACTTAAAGTATACATGTATAAATTTTTTAATTTATATGTTTTAAAAAAATTAGATATATGAACATTAACAAACGATTAAGCCGTTTCATTTTGATAAGAATTAATTTTCTTATAAAAATAAATTGTTTAAATGTTCGAAAATAATTATGTATATAGGAGTTTTATTCATAAATAATTCTGTGCGTAAGTAAAAACGAGTATTGAAGCAATTACGCAAAGCACATAGAAATTCATAACTTTGATATAAACAGTTAAAAGAAAATAAATCTAATGTTCCTCTTTACCTTTTATTATACAGTATATCCTGCAATTCAGAATTTAGCATAAAAGGTACAACGTTATTTCTTCAATTTCTTTTTTTGATAATACAAACACACTATTCTAGGAAAAAGAATTTTAAGCCATTTTGTAAATTAAAATGTTTTTCAAATTATTAAAATTTCTTTTTATATTAGAATTGCTTTTATGATAATGATAAAACTGAGAACTTTATATTATTTTTTGTTATAAATAATATCGTAATCAATTTTTACTTGTTATTTATGGAAAATTTTATGCTATTAAACGATGAAAAATAATTATTTTCTGTTTTTTGTATTATCATAATAAATAAAGTATAAAAATACTTAGAATTAAATGAAGTGAA
The DNA here is from genome assembly GCA_018907185.1 of Platyscapa corneri. Lineage (NCBI taxonomy): Eukaryota > Metazoa > Arthropoda > Insecta > Hymenoptera > Agaonidae > Platyscapa > Platyscapa corneri. The sequence continues at coordinate 5,199,368 of JACCHW010000005.1, read as the reverse complement.
CTGAAAAATAAAAAATTTACGTTCAAACTTGTACAAAATTGAAAATAAAATGTATATTAGTTTTAATACAAGTAGGCATCGATAATAGGTACTCGAAGAGCTCCTGTGTGCCACCATCTCGATCGAATACTAAGACTTTTATCAAATCCATTGTTTGCAATAAATTGTTTTAATAATAATAAAAAATAGTTGCTGATGATGTCGTAAATTTTTAAACTCTCAATTTTCACCAATAAATATCACAATAAAGATAACAATCATTATACAATTTACGTTTTTTAACGGATCATTGCAAAGAGCGAAATTGAAATAACAATATCTGTTTGTAAATAATAAAATGTTGAACATAAATTGATCGACATTGATGAATAAAATGTTGCTTGTAAATTCTATTTTGTCCGTTATAAGGGTCTTATTTTTACAGTCGATTAAACGATTGTATTTTTATAAAAATTAGAGAACTTTTTAAAAGATATTTCCTTGAATTTCTCAAAAGGATTTTTTAAATTGGATCATGTAATTTATTATAATTTTTATATATTTTAATTCTACAGTTTTTTCTTAAATCATGTTATTTCTTTCTACTTAAAAATAAATAAACAATTTTTTCATTATAATCGTGTAGCAATGTATACGTATACTCTTTGTAATATTCTTTAAATGTTTAACGCATTAGTAAAACTTAAATATATAATAAGATAAGAAGTGAAAGGTATATTATTTAAAAATAGACTTTCAACTATGATTAATACTTTAAATACAAAATTATTTAGTCTTTATTTCATTTGATACTTCAATTAATAAGCAAACAGTTAGGTTTACTGATTTTTATAATAAAAACCTTTACAAGAAAAGCACAAAATTAAGTATTTTCCGCAAAATAAAAATTAAAGTATCGAATTTGAGTAAATTCATAAGAATAGATTGCCAGAAACTTTCTTACTGTACAGAGAATATTCACATCGAAATTTATAAATATACAAATATTTTTTTTATCGTAAGACCTTGTTAGATTTGGATTTTGATTTACTAATTACTAATTCATAATTACTAATTTTACAAAATTTCAGCAAAATTTTTGAATCCAGATCCAAATTGGAGATAAATCGAACAGAAAAAGTTTTTAAAAATTTCTATAAGCACGTCAAATACGAAAAGACCAAGGCTGGGCTGAAAAGCAAAAAAGAAGTTGTAAAACGCGCAAGAAAGTATTTATCAATGCATTGTGACAAGTAATGGTTTTCGAGGAGATATTTGCTGGAGACGATGGACGCGCGTAATAGCTCGTTGTAAAAATAAAAATGAAGAAGGGGCGCCCGCTATTCTTCAGCCGTCCCTGTCTAGTCCCTTCGCTGTGGCGTGTAGCCAGCACAGCAGAACGGCGCCGTCGCCGTTTTCCACCCCAACGTTAAAGCACGGGCTAGGGTAGATTGGAGGGGGTTGGGACACCTCTTTCTCGCTCTTCGCCTCTCGCTTACGACCTCTGTCGTCAGTTGGAGTGTGCTGGTTGACTCCGAAGTGCACGGGTCAGCGTCGCCGCCGCAGTCTTCGTCGTCGTCGACGTATCGCCGTATAGCCGACAACCCAAGCGTACCAAAGCAACAAACAGGTTAATGCCGCTGGCTGATATCACGCGACGAGCAGAGCCACATGCGAGTTAGAAGTTAGCCTTTTTGCACGAGAGACGGCGGCCGCGCGCCGGGGTAATCGAAGGGGGCAACGAACGGCCCTGAGCGACGAGGAACTTTCTGCAGTAGTAACAGACGGACCTTCAGTCGACACCGACGGAGCCGACGGCGGAAACGCAAGAAGAAAGACTCGGTCGCGCCGATTGCTCACGCTCAAAGGGTGACTCTCGGCTGCTGACCAAGGAAACACATCGAAGCCTGGAGTAACTGGAGAAGCTGGAGACCGGACGAGAGAAGGAGAGACACGGTAAGGGTGGCATGATAAACTAGACGAAACAATGGTGCCGAATTTCAAAACACTACCGCAGCGTTGTACGTCGGGCTTCAACAACTTTGGCCCGCACATGGACCGAGTGCTACTAGCGAGGGACACCACCGCGATCGTCTCTGTCAACTGCTTAATCCCCCGAGCGGGAGAGACGGCGTCGAAGGAGCAATTCAAAAGCATGTCTTAGTTCACTGAGTTTCCTCGTGTATGCGGACTGAGCGGATGGGCGCGGAAGGGAGGAAAGGCTAGAAGAGAATCTGCGAGGTTATAAACAAAGACGTCGAACGTTCGGAGTTTGTGTTTGTGCACGAGAAAGGGAGAGAGAGAGAGAGAGAGAGAGAGAGAGAGAGAGAGAGAGAGAGGGGTAAAAGAGACAGTTTGCGAAACTAACTCGGGCAGTTTGAGTCTTTTAATCTGAAAAGGCTCCGGATTAGAAGTAGGAGAGGAGGATGGAGAATCAGTGACATAATCCAAGATAATGTCTTTAGCGCCACCAGGAAAAGATGCACGCGACGCTGCTGGTGGGTTTATACCTATGAATATTAATCTGCATGACTTCGTTTTCTTTTGCGTGCGTGCATGTAGGTGTGCGGGCGAGAGCGTGCGCGGGCACGTTTTTATACACTGGCTCGTTTCCTTAGGGAGAATCCAGAACTAGTATTTGCTTTTACTAAAATGAGTAGGTGCATGCGAGCGACAAGGAGAGCGAGGGGGGGGGGGAGCGAAAGAAAAAGAAAAAGATGCACATAAGATCTTTGCCTTTGAACAGTCGAGCTTTCTTTGTACTCCGAATTGATTCACTCGCCAGTAGTCGACGTGTTAACCCTCGCCAAGGGTTCTTTTGCCGCCAGAAAAACGAGCGAGAGAGGATGTGAAAAATCCAAAGGAAGGAAAATCAGAAACACAAAGCTGGAAAGGATCACCTATGAGTCTTTATTCGCGTGCCAGCTTTCTTCTTTCAAATCTCCCGTCCTCGTGCTCCTCTTGTCTCTACGACTACTCTCTCGGTCACACAACATGTGTTTCCCTTCTGAGTCCGTCTTCTTCACTATTCTCTTTGTTGATTCTCGTATGTCATCGTTAAGTGTTACGGACGGCCAACGTGTACTCGTGACGAGAGATCGCGCTTGAAAAACGTGAAACCGACTACCCCCCACTAGGAACGCACTTGGCAAATTATATCGGAACACGAGAGCTTCTCCTTTTCTTAAGCCCCGTGCAAATTTGCTTTCTGTCCTGAATTCTTTGCTTTCGCACACGAGGCTGCGTGTGATTATGCGTGTGGGGCTCTCGCGACAACGAATAAGAGTCAGCGAGGGGGCGAGCGAATGGTATCGGAAGACGGTAACAGCAGCGGAAAAGAATAAGGCACTGCAGACAGATAGAGAGGGGGAGAGAGAGAGATGCGATGTTGAACTATTGACCATCGCATACACTCCGTCCTTTCCGAGCGCATGGGCGCGGTTCCGCGGCGGCGGTGGCGATGGCGGTGGCAACGGTGGCGGCGGATCCTTGTCACCCCGCCCTGCTTTTCGACTTTGCATTTTCTGTTTACCCCGTGCCCCCCCGCGCCCAGCCCCCGACTCCTTTCGTATGCCTTGTCTTCGTAACTCTCCGTTTGATTGCTGTGGCGTGCAGCTGGAATTTCGCAGCGACCACGATTCTCGAGAGGAAATTGTGCACGCGGCGACAAATGATGAAGAGCCGTATCGACAAAGTGTCTCCCCCAAGAAAACTCGGTCCCTCCTTCTTCAAATTTAGTCTGCTCGAGCAGGATGTTCGTGCTGTCGACGAAACACTCGCGAGGAAATTCTCTCTTGTATCACGAGCAATTAAATCCGATTTTGCGTATAACCCACTGTGTCAGTGGTGTTTATACCAGAGCATTTGCCGTAACGAGCGACCCTCAAGCTCATTACCTTTAATACTCTTAGCGAAATCTTTTAATATTTAAATTCAAACTTTGCCTTAAGTTTCCGCGATAATATTTAGATACTTCTTGTCGACTTACATTAAATCATGTCACGTTGTTATTCTTGACAATAAATCCGAAGCCCTGTAGCAATGTTTTCGTAACGGGAAGACCCAACGTGTTTTATTAAAAAACCAAATAAAGCTTTTAATAATGTACAGGCAGGTTCGCACACGTTTCGACGACAATTGCGGCGTATATCTGCTCCTATAACTCGAATCAGAGCTCAAAAATTCAAATAATTGCGGTTTTTATTGCCAAAGCAATGTAACGGTGCCCTTCAGTTCCATAAATTATATCGTCATAGCGGGAAAGTAAATAAAACAAAGGACTATTTCGACAAATTTTTATTTACTATAGAGATGTGGCAATATATCGCCATTACAAGTTCTTCTTCTCGATTCCATCAAATCCGCTCAGAGCAATAAATCCAGGTTGACACCAGTGTCGCTCTCACTTTCGTTCGTTGCAAAAAGGAATAAACAACAGTCGTAGAGGGCGTGGCGCTTTCGATCGCAGATGCCGCCCCTCCAGGAATCGGCTCATATACGGAAATGACGAGATTTTCGCAACTCGTAAATCGACTGGAGCGCGACTCATTCCTTTCCGAATGCTTTTTAACTTGTTATTTGTTGGTTTAATCATACACCCAAATGTTATAATACGCTATGCCTTTATTCGACATTACTATACCTATGACTGCAAACATCGTTACTAACTATAAATTGGTAAACACCGATCGATAAAATCTTCGAGGCAACGCGCTGAAATTAATAAAACAATTTTATATTCTCTAATATTATATATATATATTCCTAAATAGTATATTATATTGACGTTGCGTACGTATCCTGATTCGAATGTTGAAACATTGATAAACCACAATTCATACCAAAAATTATATACCTCAGTAGCTTGACTTAGTATAATTTATAAATACGATAAAATGAAATTAGCTAATCTTAAATCTAAAAGAGTAATTACATTGCCCGTCAACTGTTTTATATTAACTTCATCTTCTTAAAAATAAGGGACGCATACTTTGAACTGCTTTACTCGGCTTAGCAATTCATAAAATTTTAAATATATTATCTTGTTGAGATCATAATTACTTTTAATGGAATTTGCTCAACGGTGCTGATATTTATTATTTTCTAATTTTAAAAGAATTAAAATTTTGGATACAATAATTCAATGATTTTTTTAAATAGATTTATGCACACACGTTTTCAAATTGATTTAATTTCGCAGAAGAATTCTTTCGTGTAATTAATTAATGTAGTCAAATTCTTATGAAGATAGCAAATCAAACTATTTCAAAGTGTAATTTATCTTGTTGCAGTGAACCAGTAAAAATGAACTCGAATGATCATTACCGAGTGTTAGCTTTTAACAGATGGCATAGTTTTCAGAAGTAATGAAAAATTCAATAATTAATTGCCAATCTAGCATTTTCTAAGTTATTGACCCGTGGCAAATTTATAGAATAAAGTTAATAGAAAACCATTAAAATAAATTGAAATTAACATTTTGATTAAGTTACATATAATATATTTGATCCATTCCATTATAAAAAAATATAATTCTCGTCAAGCAAATGTACATTAAAGTTAAAGAAACAGAACCCTTTATATGAATAAGTATAATGATTATTCAGAATTTAAAAATGTTTATTCATGTATAATAAAAAATTTAATCAACAAAAATCAAAGCAATATAAATACTATAAATATTTATAAATATTTATAAAGGTAGAGATTAATTGCAAGACACTTAACAAACGCATGATGAATTAAGAAAAAGTAATTATTTAAATTAAAAATCGCGTAGCAAACAAGTATTTAATTAATAGGTAGTAAATATTAAAAAAACAATTCAGGCGAGTATGAATAAATAATAAATACTGTCGGTTGATTAAAACTCTATCCCTCGTTCAGAGCGTTAAGAGTGAAGAATCGTAATTTAACTTTCTTTCATTAACGATTCAACCCCCTAGAGCTTTTATACCTGCGCACTTCAACGTACCCGAACATTTGAAAAAAAATTTTACGGAAGAAAGAAGAAGAAAAAAAATCACATTGAAGCGAGTATCCTCTTGGGATGAGTTAAAATAAAAAAAGAGATTTGACTGACGAAGGTGGGTTGATTTGCCAGGCAACGCTTGGATAGCGAAACGGGAAAAGGGAGTGAGTAAACGTGAGTATATAAGAGGCTAGCGCGCGTTGACCCAATAACCACAATGGGCTTTGCTCTGCACCCACGGGTTATCAATTTTGTCTTTAATTTACAGTGCATGCAATTTCGTTGCATTTATTCTGAAATATTCGCGTTTACCCTCCATTCATTAGATACGAATAAAGAAAAATTAATAATAGCAATGCATATCGATGCGTACGTGTACTGTTGTCTGCTTGTGCATAAAACGCACACGCATATATCGCGCACAACTATTTATGCGTACGTGTGTAGTTGGACGCAAATTTTCATGCGCGTGAGTGCATACAAGGGAAAATTAAAGACACGACAACGAATTTCATGCGCACCAAGTTTACTCCATTTAACGTACGATAACAAACTTTAATAATGATATATATTTTCTTTTTGCTCGCACAAAGGGTAGATATCGGGAAGTGAGCACATGTATTGGTGTCAATCCAGTGTGTAAAAATAATAATAACGTAGAACTAGACAAAATAATACAATATGTTGATACGTGTGGGAGCATATTAATATGTACACAAGTTTATACGAGTAATTCAATCTTGGATTGCCGATCGTTTTCTAAAAAAGCTTTTGCACAGTTTATGGATCAATATCGTGCATCATAAAAAGAACATCAGAGAATAAACAAAATGCAAGGAGAAAAATTTTGCAAAATACACATTGAAATATGCATAAATAGGAGAAGATCGTAATGGTAGTTTATTAGTCAATTGAAAAAGTTGAGGCCCTGTAGAAGAGTTAGAATAAATTACAAAAGAATTTCAGTTGAATGTATGCAATATTTTTTCACTAGGAAATAGACATATAGTATTTATGCGTATTCTAAATATGTATGTAAACGATTCACGTCTGAAACATGCAAAGGTGTCTATATTATTCATACATAGCTGCATTTAAAAAAAAATATGTGCACGAACTCGCATCGCAATCTTTTGTAAACTAGTTTCACGTCTACTTTATAGCTTATTATAATGATTAAATTTTGTATTCAAGTTTTTACGATAATGATAATTTATGCCCGTCTTTATAGATCATTTAAGAAAATACAACTCGAATTATTAAATATTTTCAAATAAATAGATATTAATTTTTAATATTACAAAAAAGGGAAATACGTTAACTAATCAAGAGTTGGGAAGTTGAATTAAATGCCTTACATTCAAATATTGTCTGTTCGTACAGGAAAAATATCTACATTTTTCTCAAATGTAAATTTAATTATAAGCAGCTGTTCCATGCATTTTTTATTTATTTTCTGTAATATATATTTTATTTAACTTAATTTTTTGTTTCGTATTTAGTATATCAGAATTATATTAGTTGTATATCTTAGAGCCAATGTTTTACAATTACTATTTTACTGTGAACAATAGTATTTATTTATATTTTCTGACAGTTCGCATTTCTAATTTTTGTCAACTATAGTATTTATTTGTTCAAAATTAAAGCCAGACTGTTTAAATATAATAGCACAAATTGATTTATCAAACATCTATTCAAATGAAAATAAATATTAATTCAGAGACATTTAGTTTTAGTTATTTAATATTTGGAGAACGAAGTGAATTTTTTTCAAGTAGATAATGAAAATATGTAATAGTAGTAATGTATAATAATAAACTTTCAGTTTATAGCTCAGCTTTATTCTCACACGCAGCTTTTCTGTAAAAACGTATATATTTTCAAATTTTATTTTTATAGTATCGATGACGATGAGTTATAAATTGATGATATTTATATTGATAATAATAATATTAATTTTACGGTAAAATGTTTTTAAAAGTATAATAATATTTAATTTAACAAAATTTTAAATTACACCAATTAAAAATTTTTTTTACATAATAACAAATACAAAACTTATACAGAATTCTACGAACAAATAAAAATTTGTTAATAATGTACTGCATAAACTTTATCAGAATAAGTAGCAGAATTATTTCTGTTGTTCATTTGAATCATTTACGTTACATTTTCGCAGCGACTACGTTAAATTCTTTTATAATTTGAGTAAATCTTTAAAATTTTTATTATTAAATTTTTATTAATTATGTAAAAGATGATTATAGAAATAACTCAAATTCATTTTACTCATATTGATGAACATTTTTCGATATGCTATTGCAGACAGTATTTATAAAAAAAGAAAAATTAGTAGCAATGAAGTTTTTTTAATAATTTTTTGTTTAAATTTTATTTTAAAGTACTTTTAGATAATTATTCTTGACGTTTCTCATTTTAATAATGCACACACAATTTTTTTTCATATTTAATACAAAATTAATTCATGTATAACATGAATGACATATATAACATACATTCATATAATTTACTTACTACAAAAATATTTTTACGTTTTAGACATATTTTTTAAAATAAGTTAAAATGTAGAGAATATATTTTAGAGATAACCTCAGTTGTTAAGTGATCAATCATATTTATGGAATTTTTATTTGAAACTAATATTAGCTGGTATATTTTTCAAAAAAATATTCGAGCGAGTATTTAATTTTAATTGTGTTTCTTTGTACAAGGGTATTACTCGCTAAAAAATATAGTCATATATCTATTGTGATATTTAATAAGTAGCTGGAATTTCATAATAATTTTTTAAAATTTTGATATTAAATATTATTTAAAAAATATATGTTTTCTACGAAACAGAATACAAATAATTAAAATCCTAAAATATTTATAATAGAAAAAAATTTTCGTATTCTAAACTTACGGTTAATGAATGAAATATGAGTGAACGAAGAAATGCATTTGAAAACGTGAATAAATTTATATCCACATCAAATAAACTCTTACGTAAAACAATTTATTGAGTTGCTTTACATACACCATATACAAATTCTATTATCCGATCCTGAAAATGACAAAGTACTTTTCTAAAATATTATTTTGAGAAATAATTTTTAATTTCAACATCCCTGTCTTTTTCTTTCTTTCTTTCTATCTATCTGTTTATCACTTTCTTTGAGGCATCTTCTTTGGCTTTCAATATGTATACGAAAAATATGAAAATAAGCATGAATGTTACTTTCAGTGCTTTTTAGTAAGTTATATACATAGATATATCAAGTAATATAACGGTCGCAAGCCACGTGCATTTTGTTTACGGGAGAGCGATGACCTAGTTCATCGCAACCTCTCGAAGGGCGTGGTCTCTCCCATTTATCTATCCATCCTTTTTAAAGGCTTCAAGACTGAGAGATCCTTATATATCCTTAGCGAGGCTTCAGAAGGCTGGCAGGCCATTACACACCGAAAACGATCAAGACAGGTCGAGCTTTGCTCGGCTGAACGCAGGTCGACTCGTTCCACTTGTAGGCACTTGTAATATTGTCTCTCTCTCTCTTTCTCTCTCTCTCTAACTCTCTGTCTATCTCTCTTTTCTCTGTGGCCATCTAATTCGATGTTTTTTACTTTATTTTATACAGAAGAGATAAATTCTTTTCTGTTTATTCGGCTTTTGAAAACGAATAAAGGGAAAAGTAAAAAAAGGATAGTCGTTGGTGCTCGAAATTTTTACATACTGGAATATATATTGCTTATTTCTGCTGTATTTACTATATAAAATTGATCGAGTTGTTTATGATGTGCATTTTTACTACATATATTTGCTATCAAAGATAAGATCATAAAAAGTTGAAAATATCGTAAAGAGTTCGTATGGAAATAGATGTCACTATACAGCTGAATTTGTATAACTCAAATACTCAGGTAAACTAGTCACAAACACGGTTCAGAATTTACTTTTATGTTTTAGAGAGGGTGGAAGTTTATACTATTTTATTTTTCTTTGAAAATTCCTTCCCTTTTAGAATGATAATTATTGCTTATGTTTAAATAATTAGTTAATTATTAAATTTAAAAAATTCCTTAGTTAAAATATTTAACTTAAAATTTTTCAGAAATTCAATTACTTCACTAACAAGAATAACAACAATAATAAAAAATTTTTGTCTTCTTCTTTTTAATTGAACTCATTGTAAATGTATTATTAACTTAATATTATCTTTTATATGCTTAAAAGATATGTTTTCTAGTAATTGGTTTATTAAAAAATATTATCGATTGTGTTCAATTGTATACGTGTGCTTGAATATTAGTACAAACATTTACTATAAATCTTATTTGTCGCTAATTTTTATCCTACAAAATGTGTCATGCTTTGAACAATTTCCTTTTATCATGTACGAGTTAAAAATATTGCACTTTAACCTTCATGTTGAAATATGCCATATTGTCAAATATTGATTGAAAATTATGTTTTTCTTAAAAATTAAACAATTAGATGGAAATTTCTTAAATATATTATTTAACCATAATTAATATTTTTAATAATGTCATTTATAGCAATTTTTTTTACTTACAAATACCTGAAAGAAATTTAAGTACGAATAATGCCATTCAAAAGCATTTATAATACATTCAACATTCAATTAATGTATTGATATTTTTAATTATATCAAATATAATTATACCATACATTATTAATAATGAAATAATTTATCGTTAATTTATTTTACGGTATTTTACTATTAAACTTATTTCTGAATCCGTGAAGTTTAGATGGTACAGAATAAGAATATTAAAAATAAAGTTTAATTGCTTTAGATAAATTTTGATGTAATAAATTCTTTATGTTTTATTACATGTAGAGTTTTAACAATTCCAATGAATTGTTTAAATTTTAAAGTTCAGATAAACGAAAACTAATATTTTGTAAGTGCTCTAATTGACGATGTACATAGAACACCTATCGTCCTTTTTTTCTTCTCTATTTTAGACTGAAATGAATTTTAAAAATAAGTGCTCTAATTATTTTTGTATTAATTAAAGATAAATAAGAAACTGAGAACATCAATAACATATTTTTGGAGAAGATCCCTTAAGAAAACTGCATTTAAAGTTAGTTTTTCCCAAGTTTTAAATAAAAATAAATATTTTAATAATTATTATGTAAATATTTGAAACTAAAATAAGTCTAATTTTGATCAATTTGCTGAAGAGACGTAGTTCATCAATTGTAAAGGAAGAATGTATGCAAACTTCCTCATCGTCCACTGGTTGGTCTTGCCTTTTGTATCCACTGAAGTTGGAACTTGTGCTGCTCGTTGCGCGTTCATCGACGACCTTTATACGTCGAGGGTGACCGAATCGACACGCATCAATCGTCGACGGTGCCGTAGGACGGCTTCCGTGGTGTCTAGGTGCGCGGAAACACAAACTCGTGTTTTTCATTCGGTTAAAGGTGTCGCCGACCGGCCCCGGATTATTTTCCATGGTGTCTAGGCAACACACGCCCGGGCAAACAGAATCTCGTGTGGTGATATTTCGTATGCGTCGAGGCAGTAGTTGCGGCAAAGTAATTCGTTTTGATAAGTCGACGCACGTAAAAATTTAATATGTAAAACATTTAATGATAAGCTGTAAATGAACCAAAGAAAATTATAACAAAAAATATTTTTTCTTCATTTGCAAACTTTTATTTATATGTTTTGACTGAATACCAATTTTTAATATATTTATAAACAATATGTCAATAAAAAATACATACCCGTCCTTTTTTTTAATTACTTCAATAATCAATAATAATAATTATGAAAAAGGGCTACGCCTTATAATGACCGAGTGTAAAAGATGAATACAATATTACGTATTATATTCCAATTTACGATAAAATTTTCAAATTAAATTTACAGGAAAAAGCTGTTATAAAATTTATTTAATTCAATCTGGTTGTTTAACAAAACGAGGTTTGAAGGAACTGAAATAAGAGAAAATATGAAATATAGAATAAGTAAATAAGTATTTAAACGTGCTCAGGTATCAAAGAGAATTTTATTAATACGAATAATTTTAACACGTATTATTTATTTATGTAGTTTATTTTAACGATGAGATATTTTAGATTACTGTTAAAAAAGGAAAAGTTAAAAATATATTAATGTACTATTTAAAAAACAATGGATTAAAAAGAATTCAAATGTAAATTTTTAATATAAATGTAAGCCTTTAGTATTTAAATTTATTATATGCCTAAAAAGTTTTCGCTAAGCTTCTTTTACGTAGTAAACTTTACCAACTAAAAAATTTTTCATTTTCAACTTAAAAAATAAAATCATGTTTTATTTGCATTAATAAAGTAATTACAATCTTTTGTTGATTTTATTAACTTCAAATATTTCTTTTGAAATCTGATTTTTTTATTTCTCATAAAATAAATACACGTGTTTCAGATGAATTGCATTCAAAGTGGTGCAAACATTTTTACCTTTTTATAAAGAAAATTAAACTGCTGCAATTAATATCTGGCTCTTGTGCATACATTTCACATTAAATGTCGTACTAGAAACTGCCAAAATTGTAAGAGGTTGTTTTTATTAAAAAAATAAGTTGTTAATAGTGCGCGATAACGAAAAGCACACCATGTGATTGAAATAAGTATAATTTGCAAAGTAGTAGTTGAAAAAAGCGAGAATCGAAGAAATCCAGGTCGGTGCTACTGTAATCAATACGATTTATTAAATTCATATTTTGCAACTCGAAATTAAATTTAAACGAAACAGTCTTCGTTTTCCATAATTTCGCGCTCACGCCGATCTGAAATTGAAAAACATAATAATCTGGCATCGGGACGTGGAAAGTATGAAATTTATTCGACCTCGTTCCGTTCTCTTGCTGTCTTTCATTATACGACCTCTCCGAATTATCTACAATCAAATTTACTCTTTCGGTTCTACCGTGCTGAGATCCGCAATCTTGTGGCATGTAAATTACACTTTATATAATGCATGTGCTGAAACACTCGCACTTACACGGAGTTCAACCGCCTGCGTTCCTCCATGATTTAATTCCATACACCCGGATACGAAGTAAATGTGTTCGTATAAGCGAGTAAACTTGAGAAATGCAGATGAGTATAAGGGCGAATCGATGCAAGCGCGAGTCGCAGTGACGAGCACATACGATCAAAATAAGGAAAGAACGTAGGAAAGAGAAAGGGAGGCGAGTTTTTTCCAGTGAACGGCCTCTTTGATATTTCCAGAGTGGATTTAAGATCATTTGCGGCATTGGAAGCTCTACTTTCGTAGGGTCCCACGCAATTCCCGGGCCTGCACGTAACAACGACATGTTCCTTCTCTCGCCTTGTGTGTGTTTTGCGTGCATACGTGCATACGTGCCGGGTCTCTTCAGTTCCTTTTTCGTGCAGTTTGCGCACGAAGCCGCGCACTAGTGCACTAGGCAGAAGCGAGTTTGTGTACATGTTGTTTCTCGGCAGCTTTACGAGCTTCCAAGCCCTCGTCGACTCCTCGTTGCTCGTGTCGAAATATCGAGAGATTCGCTAAATGTACACTTTATCAGAGATGACGAGGGATTCTGAGTTTATGCTGAATTCTTCGCTCGAGACTCGGGCTTCTTTGGGCAGATTTCAATTTTATTTCCCGAACACGTTTGCTCGGCTTTCGTTTGTAATTTTCGCTGAAAATGTTTCCTTTATTACTGCTTATTTTTATGAATCGAGAACAGGAACGAGGGCTTTTGACAAATTGGTTTAACTCTTTGAAAAAGATTAATAGGGAGCTACTCTGCAATGACCCTACGGCATTTAAATTTTAAATGAACTCGTTAAGAACGCGATATAAGTTTTAAACTTAACTAAACATGATATATTTGCTTGTACACTATGCTGAGATACAAAAAGTGTTTAATTTTCGCAGTTTAGATTAAAATCAAGAAATGCTTAAGATTTTTTTATTAAACTGTGAAAAGGTATACGAGTGTGTCTGCGCAAATAGAGTAGAAAGAATTTTATATAGTCAATCAGTACATAAAAGTAACTTTCTTAAATAAATTTTTGGTCTCGTTTACTTAACTTTGAAGTTTAAATTACAAGACAAGGGTTGTCCACTTTTTAGCCTCAAAAATATTTAATATTTTTAATCAGATGTGTTAATTATTTTGCACTTTTATTGTTTCGACTATAAATTTCTCATTCGTACATTTTAACTTTTTATTTCTAAAAAATCAAATTTGAAATTCAAAAATGATCGTAATGTATTTTTCATTTTCGTAAAAATTATTATCTTAATAAAAATGACACTATTATGTGCGCGTAAAATTGAAAAACCGGTATTAGAAACGTAAATTAAATAAATTATTTATTGAAAATGATCACGAAATTTTTTATGATTTTATTTTATATATTTAATTAATATTCTAGCACTAGGTATTTAAAAAATCATTTTCATTACTTAAATTTACAACAATAAATATTTTACGGTACTGAAATTCTCCATTATAAAAAATGTACATTTTGGATAATTTTTATATATAAATCTATTGTGCTCTTATAAGTTTATTATGTATACTGAAAGCTATCGAATGAAATTCAAATTCAAATTTCATGCGAATTAGTAGGAAATGCTTAAGTAGATAATTAACTTACTAAAACATATTTTGAATATTCCCAAACAGTAGCCTTCATTGAATAAATTTGAATTTTGATGCTTTTCACACAGAATAAATTAATAATGTGTCATCGGATGTTAAGTGGAATTTAAATTATTCTAAACACATATATTTATTTATTTGTTTATTATCATTAAATTTATGTTTAATTATAATTTTTATGCATTCGGCATTAAAATTGTATTTTTATTTAGAAACTATGTAGATAACAAATATATCTTTTTAATACAACTAAAACATGCTTGTAAATTAAGTGATTAAAATTAGTAAATAGAATTTATGAAGTAACACATAGTGGGAATAAAATTTAAAAATTATTAATAATTTAATTTTCATGCCTTGCGAACTTTAATTTGTGGAGTTTTAGCAGTTCATTTTAAATATAAATATCGATGAAATATTATCTACAATATTATCTTAGTAATTAATTGTTAAAAGAATACTTTTGTTTTATAATTAAATTTCTGATATACACAACCAATTCATAATTTCGCTGTAAACATCTTCATTTATTTTAATTTATTTTAAAAAAATATATGCAAAATGAATCTTTCAATTATCAATTTAATAGGTTAAGCCTAATCAAATTATTTTTACTCAATAACTTGAAATAAAATTTTCTTAATAAAGTTTTTGGTTCGTTATAGAAATGTTATTTAATGATATAAAAGCTAATCAATGATAATGTTTTTACCAACCCGGTTATGTTCGGTTTTACGAAAAGTGTAATCTCTAATTTCACGAAATTACGTTAGTTACGAACGTTCTTTGGGCTAAAATAGAATTCATCATGGACTGGTGACGCTTTAATTTAAATAAAAATTTTATGAATTCCTATTATATATATGATGTACATAATTTTTGCAGTAACATTTAATTCTCAGCTTATGAGTAAAATGCTTCAAAATATTTATACAATTAAAAAATATAAGCACTTCATTTTTTATTGATTTAAAATTTCTCTGTTTTATTTTTAAAGACAGAATACGTACAGTTATCAAGCGAATATTTTGATAAAAGTACAATAATAATACCTTTATGTTCACAAGAAACTTTGAGTATCATTTGGTTGTCGCGAAAACTTTATCTGTTTCGAAACTACTATATTCACTTTATAATTAGATGAAATATGCGTTATAAGATATTTTCAGGTTTATTTTCAAGAACGTTTTATTATATTACAATATTTGTCCCAACGCCCCAAATAAAGACGAGTAGAAATAGAATAAAAAAAGAAAATGATCAATACGAGCTTTTATACCGGTCGTCTTAATGCCATTGCAAAGTCCAAGCAGATTACCTTTCCACCGAAGCTAGAATTTTCCTTTTCACGTTCACTCCTCGACAGAGGCGGTCTTCTCCTTCGGCCTTTCCACAACAAAAAAGCTTTGTTGTTTGGGCTCTTTGCTTTCAACCTGCGAATGTGAGTGACGGGCCGCTTTTCCGTTGAGGTACGAACGTAAATTATGCCTCGGCCTAAAAGTGCAACTCGACAATGCACTTTTAAATGAGATTTTTCCGAGCTTTTACAAACTTCACCGTTAATTGTGTACAAAAGCAATTTTCTAATTAAGCAAACGTATAAAAATTGTTTTGATTTCGCTAATGTACAATTTCGTTAAAACTTATAGACATGCAAATTTTTCGTGAATCACAGACACATTTGAAAAACATTTAAAATATTTAAATTTTTAAAACACTAAAAATTCACGAAATGTTCTTGAATTAATTTCACTTCGATTTGTGAGCAGTTTTTTTAATTATTGGTTGTATAATCGGTTGTATATCGGTTGCTTATTCTAAATACTGTACAGTATTGAAGTTGTATGACGGAATACATAATACCGATGCTGACCAAGGCCATCAAGTGAAGCAGCAATACCATCTGCTCTGCCAGCAAAAGGGCCCTCTTGACCTTAAACGTTGCCAGGATGTCGTTCCAAGAAATCGTGTAATATAAGTCGCAGCTTGATAGTCTGACTACGCACAATTGAGTCGCTCTACTGCGATTGACAGATTTATATCGATAGTTTTATAGATAATAAATGTTCGTATCGTATCGCGAGGAAAAGGTTATTCGGACCGTAGACTATTGCCCGTTTGCCGTTTGGTAGAAATGAAATTGTTATAAAATTAGTTAAGGATGAATCCTTGATAGTCCAAAGTCTTATTGGAAAATTGAAGTAAGTAATACGAAGGATTTTCGATGGATGTTTGTCTGGCTCATCGCTCACTGGAGAATTGATCAACTCCTACGTGAACTTGGAGTTGGTACTTGTAAGAAATGCAGATAGAGTTTATGTGAAGGGAAGTGAACCAAGTATCTACTTTGTCACTGTCCAGTTTTTCCAAGTCCGCGAAGGGAGATGTTGTGTAACTCTTGTCCAGATCCATGTGAACGAAGCCGCTACAGTCCGAACTCCATCTCTAAATTCATTAAAATTCATGATAATAGGTATAAACCATTCGCTGATTAAGCCTTGGATTATCTGGTACAGGGTTTCATTATAATAGATTAAATTATTGAATATTTATCTTGTAGGCGCTTGTGTAAGGGCGGCTGAACATATCAGCGAGTGAACTGTCTACTATCAACTATGAACTATTTTATAAAACTTAGATTTATAAAATTTATTGATTTTTTAAGTGCGTGAATTTAAGGCGAATAAGATATATATATATTGTATAAAAAAAAACAGAAATCGAATTTCAACGATGTAATGTTTATAATAGATCTTAAATATAAATCTGTGTATATATTTATAATTGTTTTAATAGAATAAAACTACACAGTTGACAAGCAAAATGTTATATTCTTTAATCGAATAGACCTTTAAATTTTATTTTAAAGGATATAGCTTACCTTTCTATTTTACACGTATGATTAAACAAAATATTTTTATTAAATATTTGAAAGAATAAAAATGATAACAGAGTTTGTGTTGTTTTACAGATATTCTCCTGGATTAAATTTCATTCCTCATTCCGTGCCTGGAACTGACACTGACGATATGGTAATTAATCTTGTTATATTTAAATACGATATAATTTTCAATTTCGTATCATATTATATACACCAAATAGCGTAATTAATCAAATTATAAAATTTTAAATTGACGTTTTAAACTTCGTGTCTCTCGTGTAAGTATTACTGCAAACATTAGTGAAATTTTGATTTTTTTTATTCGTCTTATTAATAATTATATCGAAAGAATCCATTTTCAGTAAATTAGTAATACATCAATCATTATATTATTTAACCTGTTAAGGACTACGGATTATAAAGATTTTAATATAACATGTAATATAATTTTTAACCGAACCATACTTCTGTAAAATTGAAATTAAACTCGTATTTAACTTCCCGAGTTAAAGAAGTCAATATTATTACAATACTTGCAATGTGGACGAACATTAATTTATCTTCGTTAATATTTAATGCAATTATTATGCGAATAAATATGTGTAATTGACGAAAGATTGAAAATTTGCAGATATATTTCGATGTATAAGATCTTATCGAAGAGTATCTATCACTGTCGAGGATATTTAAATTTTACTCGAAAAAATTCGGAAAGGTGATAGCTTTTCAATAGCCGGTGATGTCGGTGCACTGATTACACGAATTTCGACTAGCGGCTATTATTCCCTAGTTTAGAAGTAACAGTAACAAATTTATGCTCTTACACGGTTTGCTCTCCAACAGGACACAGTATGGCTTCGGTACTCTGGCACGCCTCTGGGAGTAGTTTCGCTTCGCATGCCTTTATCTTCTTTTTGCTGCTGCTCCCGCGTACTACTACAGGTACGTCATTAAATTTTAAACAAAATACCACAGCACATTGTGCATTGTCAGCTTTAAATCTTGTTCCACATAAATCAATAAGGCCTCATTATTTTATTTTATCCCAAGTTTTACTTTGTGCGATTTATTGAAAATTGTGATTCAGTTTCTACCAGAGCAAATTTAATACTTTTTAAATTATTCAGCTACTATTAACAAGGGGAAAATAAAAAGGGAACTAGTACTTCTAGTTAAAACGTCCTTGAATATGAAAAATTGTACTTTTATGTTTCACATGTATATATTGTAAATGCAATACACCATTCGAACTTAAACTTAATATGCCTATTTTACCATTTAAATTTCAAAGATTTTCATGATTATCTCACACTCGTTAATACTATTACTTTGAATCATACATATCTTCGACACTTAAAGATGTTTCAGTATAACTCTGGTATTGGAGTTCTTTTATTTAGATTTTAGAGGCCTATATCATTAACATCTACAATTTACGAAGTGTACTTTTTATCGAAGTTTATACTAAAACGTTAAATTTTATTTAATACATGTAAGCGTTTGGTAAAATATAATTGTTTTAAACAGTATAAATATATTTATTATATAAGCGAAGAAAAGTAAGAACAAATGTTCAATTTGAACTTTTGAAATTTAAAAAAAAATTTCAAAATAGTCTTTAATGTTAATTGAATAATATAGGAGACATGTTTCTTTTCATTATTTTAAATATAATACACGTTAAATATAATTAACACACGATTTTATGAATTTGAATTATAAGTAATTTATCTTTTCTATAAAGTTATCATAAAATCGAATTTTAATGGAAAAATATGGAAAGTATATTTAACAGTAACATACTTTAATAAGATATTATTTTTGAGAAGTGCTAAATAGTTTTGAATTATTTTAAACCAAACTTGTGTTGCTAACAATTTTACAATAATCGACAAAGACCAGAAGTTTATAATAATTTTTCGGTAAACTCATAATTATTCACTTTGTAAAAATAATCCAAGTTGCTTTATATGATGCTCGGAAAAATATTATGTCTTCCTTATTATTACCTTTGCAATTTTAAAAACAATTTATATTTTTGAAAGGTATTATTTTTTAAAAACGCAGTCTGGATGTTTTACTTTTAAACTACTTAAAAACAAAAAGTTCTACGATAACAATTTTATCTTATTTTTATTGCATTGAACTCTATTCCACAGTAAAATCTTATGTTATTTTAACATAGTTTTAATATTATATTCTTCTGTTGCTAGGAACTTTTATTCTATTCTGGTTTGACCTCTTTCAGTTTTTGAACTCCAGTCCGTAAAAATTTCTTGAGTATGATTCATTTCACTCCCTCGTAGAAGAATACGAATGCAAAGACAAAGAACCAACTTCGCATACTGATTTACGACCTAATAATACCCCATAAACGTCCGAAGTAGCATTAATGGCTCTTAAGCTCGAGACATCATTAACTCTATGTAATGCACATGTATTAATTAAGGATCTGGAACGAGGGTAGACTTTATGCGTGCATTGACAATAATACTAAGCATCAAATTGTCAAAGATATTACACCATCTTTGACGAATTTATGGTCAAATCGAAAGGTTAAAATAAAAGATCAAATTAAAATATTGAAATTAATTTTACGCAAGTTATAACGTTTTCTTCGATCCACGTTTAATATTTATCAATAAATCTACTAATACAATATAGAAAACATAATAATCAAATGTATGCTTTTAAACACTTTATTTTCTTAATAATATAGATATTTCCTAAATTAAACGTAATTTTTCATATTTTCCAAAACTCATAAAATAAATAAAAGCATACGAATATATTATTTTAAAACAACTTTAATATAAATATTTTTACATTTGTGTATGAATATGCTACTTAATTTGTTATAATTTAAGAAAAATCTATCTTAATACAATAATAATCTATTAGATTTTAAATTGTAAAATTAGAAGAATTACCAATAATTATCACTAATAATATCTGAAAAATAGTCTTTATATCATAAGCTAACTGAAAACTTCATTTTTTATTAAATTAAAAAATTTAATTTTTATGAAAAAAACCAATAAAATAAAAAATGTGAAAAATATGATAAATTGCACATTTTTTAAATATCTAAATATGTACATATATAACCAATAAGCCAACTACAGAAACTAGAAATGAAATAATTTTTTAAATAGAAATTAAGAATTTTATATTATCTTACTATATATTTGAAATTTTAAATCCTTTTTACTTGTAGTTCATAAAAAAATTTTTTTACTAATTTTAAGGTAAATAGTAGATAATCTATAAAAGTTATTTAACACTTTTTAATACCGTAGCTATTGATTCTTAAAATATTTAGATTAATTTTTCTACTAAATATTTTGTGCTTTTCTCGATCTTTAAAATATGGGACATTATTAAATTCCTATTATTTGAAACTATCTTATAAACATGATTTTGGTAAAACATAATTTAGCATTCATTTAATATAAAGTAAATTTTAATAAATATTGTACTTTGTGCCAGCCAAAAAGGTTTCATAAATTTATTTAAAATTATTAAAATAATGTTCTCTCGGAGATAATTTTTTTTCGTAAAAACACAATAAATTCTTAAGCATTTTTAATTTATAATCATTAGATTAACTTATGTTCCTAGTTGAAGTTGAATAATATTAATCTGTTCTTTTTGTCGTATCGGTATTGGCAACATATCATGTAGATAAATGAGAAAATTTATTCTTCAAAGAAAGAGCTAACTTATTTTTGAATTGACTGATTAATCAACTGTGCACGGAATACGTATACGTATTTCCATCCCCTGCATATTTGTACAATACTGTAAAAAATTCATCTCTGCTTTTCTCATCGTATACAAACGATGCGTTACTACTGAAACCCGATTCGCGTTAGCAAATGGATTCTTAATCAATACCAAACACAAATATATGAAGCCTCGCAAACTCAATAATTATTTTTTTTTATCAAATGTTTTTTTTATCAAATGTATATAAATTTAACACTTCTCTAATTCGTTTAGTAAGTAAGATTATTTTTTTAACGTAACATTTAAACAGTATAAGTTATATATACAATATTTTTAATCTTGGATAACCGAAATTAACATTAAAAAAAGATAATAAAGAATTTAATTGAAATACCGTATAAAATTAAAATCAATGCAAATATAACGAGCGCGAATAAATTATAAAAAATATTTAAAATTAGAAATTTTTACTTCCAATGATTTAAGATCTGAACAATGAATATCTCAATATGTATATACAAATGTGTGCGTGTGTGTTTGTATACATACAAACAAACATATGCGGCTACGTTTAATACTCATTGTAAATAAAAGATATACTTATCAAACTATCATCGATAATAAATATTTTGTCAATTTCTATATATATTCCTTGTTCGCGCACTTTGTTATAGCAAATTTCGGCCCGCGTATTGTCGGCCAAACGTTGTAACGCGCACTCAATTTAAAAAGTACGGATCAAGAGGGAAAAGGGTGGGAAGCCCTTGCACGTTCTCATAATCGCACGTAGGTTGGTGCCTTAGTTGTAAGTGTGGGCATTGTCGCACTATCCGCATTTATCACTAGATCGAAAATGGACGCACTAAACCGTTTCGGGATCTGTTCCCTCGAGTACTGTGAGGTCGGAGTCAGGACGTAATCTGAGAACTCGCTACCAACCCGTGGCTGCTTCCTGGTTACTTTGGAGCTTCGTGCCGAAGTCGATGATACGCGTTGTAACGTCGATCGGCGTTTGCGACTATTATTGCGTGCACTGACGACTTGCGCTTTAGGATAAATTGCAGCCCGGTGGGTTTAAGAATAGGAAATCGACGCGCCAAATTATGTTAGCGGGAGCTTTTGCAATAAATGGTGAAAATTTTGAGCAAATAAAGTAGAAAATTTGCATTCGGTTCGGTGTATTTCCTTCTTCCTCGAAGACGAAATTCGCTCCCCAAACTCATAAATGAGAATCTCTTTTTATCTAAATTATTCATTGTCTTTCACGACGACACTCCCCTTAGTCACTAAGCTTATCCTCCGTATATATGTATATTGGTAATATTTAGTAGCACAAATTACGTATCAAAATACAGCGATTATAAATGGCCATAAATGTTTCATAAATTAAAGGAAACGCTTGACAATTGCTTATTTAAAATGTTTAATTAGCATTAAAGTTCAAAGAGAACGGAGCGTGAAATTCCTCCTCGAATTGTATTAACTTCGTATATTTTCGGTATTTTATGATAACCACAAACTGGAAAAAATTCGTTTGTTCGACAGAATGCGATCAGAGGTTTATAAGCATCCCGGATAGTCCACAGAATGGGACCTTCCACGCGCCGAACCTCGTCAACCCGGACGGCGAGTCTCGACAGTGTGTTTACACGTTCCTCGCTGGGCCGCACCAACGCGTCGAGCTCGTCTTTACCTCCTTCGGCCTCCGTGGCACTCCTCCAGAGTGAGTATCTCCAATCATTTACACGTGTATGTACACACAAATAAGCCTGTCATTTTGTGTACGCAGGCTTACACCTGCTATTTTGACGTTTTGCCAAGCTATTCGATGCAATAAAAGTTACCTTGGGTAAAGGCTCATTTGTATTTGAATGCTTGAGTGATTAATATGTTAAATCTCTTGTAAGATAAAAAAAATATGACGATGGACATACTTCTACAGAGTAACTGATTAGAAACATCCAATTACTCATCCTGTCAGATTCTTCTTTGAATGCACTAAGAAACTTAATTTTTTTAACTAATATTTCAATGCGTGCGTTTTATATACAAGAAAATATTCATAGCCGTTTAATATTTAAGTAAAGTAGTTGAAAAGATTTTACATCTGCGCGGTGAAAAGTTGTAATTAATTCAAAATTATGAGCTTTTAAGAAAAATTAACGTTTCTTGGTCTTGAAAGATGAAGTTTATTCTTTATTTTAAAGAGATTAACTTCCAAAAAGTATATTAAGAATATATACAAGACAATTTTCATTTTAAAATAAACATCATTCAAAAGATATTCAGCTGTTTTATACGTAATGTACGAATATTTTATTTTATAATTTCAAAAACTCAAAGCTGTATGCACATTTGTTATTCATTTATAATATATAAAAAAAATCTTTTAAATATATTAAATTTAAGAGATAAATTTTCATGCTGTAAGTGACATTAATTATTCTCTCAAATAATTAACGAGTTCAGTGTAAAATCGATTTTAAATACGAGAATTGGAAAAAACTGTGTACAACTACTTAATGCGCCACATAAATTCTGACAAAAATGTCTGTTATACGTAATTATACAATATTTTTTTAAATATAAATAATAAAATTAGATAAAGAATTTTTTATTTAAATTTATATAATAAAAATTTACAACTCGATGTCTTTATTCGGAATTTGTTTTATTTTACAAAGTGATCTTCGTTAATTGGATTTTTGAGATTTTATTCATTAGGTAATAAATATTTTTCTTAAAGTAACGCCTCAAAAGATTATTAATTGTATTTGTATTTTATCGATGTTCATTTGGTTTATTTGTGGTTTTGTTTGTTTGTAATATATTTGTTTATATATCTGTTGCTTTTGTATTTTTAAATTATAAGAGCATTTTGTATAAAGGTATTCACTTTATCATTTATTTTACATTTTTAAAATGTTTATTTTTATTATTAAAAAAATTATTGTCAATATATGTATTTATATAGAATGAGGGAAATTCTAATTTTAATTATAAAGAGTAAATTAATATTCATTTCTATCAAAACGCTTAAGAAGTGACAAAAATGTTTTATTAAAAATGCCAATGAACGTTAAAAAAAAAATTAATAAACCTGCTTAAGAGATTATGTGTAATTAAATATCTGGCACACACATCAATTTTTATAATTTATTCAAATTTATTACACTCTTACGTGTATACGCTACATGCTCGTGCATATTCAACTCAAAACACCATAAAAATAATTCATATATAATTTATGATAAAAAAATAAATATCTTTTATGGGAAAATAAAAAATTTCGTTATCACCTAGCCACCCATAATCCGAACATCCATTCTCGTTTATGTTCTGATGCTGTCCAATCTATCGCAAATTTGATCAAACTCTTTCCCTCCAGACAAATCTTTTCCTTTGTTTCTTATCTTATTCCCTTATCATCTCCTTTGCGTTCATATCGCCGTTTTACATATACATCTGCCACCCTAATCGAAAGTCAATGATTGGAAGCTTGGTTTTATAGTAAATGGCAACTATGTGTGTGTTTTTTCTCTTTTTGTGCATTCACTGCTACTTTTTGGTCTTTCTGGGGGATGTCACAGTGGAGCCGCTGTTGGAGAACTACCCGCGTGAGTATCATCTTTTTTGTGGTGACGAAAGTGTGAACGTAACAGTAGACATTAATGCGCTAGTATTGTTCAACCATTTATTTTTGTAAATTATAACTTTAAGTTTCAAAATAGATAGTTTTAGTCAGTACAAGTGAATTAAGTGTGTTTACTGTGCACATCACATTTGCATTTTTTATAAAATAATTTTAATGTTTTCCTTACTTTCCTTTTATACTCATTTTGTTGTTATTTTTTGTACAAAGATGTCAATCAGCTTAAAGAATAATCAAGTTTTAATTGTTGTGATTAACCTCGTGCATATGCATATTAAAATGAATTATTAATTACAAGCACTTGAACAATAAATTAATAATATTTTATTGTAATTATTATTGTATTTGGTACTGCAATTTTTAGATTGATAATGATAAAAAACAGGTCAAAATTTTACTTCGTAGATGAATTGGACAAGTCTTTGATTATTAAAATTATTCAATATTTATCAGTTATTTTTTAACTGCATCATAAATATTTTAGTTTCATAGATAAAATCTGGTTTCGCGGCATATAAAAAGATTTTGCGAGCTCCACAACTGTTAATCAAATGATAATTAAATTATTTTTATTAAAAAAAATCTTATTATCCTTACCAAAACGCAACTAATCAAATTAAAAAATTATTCAATAATTTTTACGTATCCCATTGAAATATTTATTAATTATTGCGATGCTATATTAATTCACTTTTAAGGACGAGTAATTTTAATTTTGATAAAAATGGATGTATTTTCAATGATTAAATTATTATTCGCTTTGTAGGAATCGACGAAAGCTTTCGCAATCTTTAGAAATTTTTTTTACGAATATGATAAAGCTAATGACTCATTCTAACTAACGATAGAAAATATAAAATAATTATTATCGCTAATAACGCTACAGTCCAAATAATAATAAACGTAAAAAAATTAAACGATCATTGATGTAATTATAAATTCAAAACAGATGGATTACAAACGTCATTCTATATGCGTAAAGTTGCTTACCATGCAAGTATTAAAGTTGAGTTTATGAAAATAATCTGCGAAAAAGCTGAAACCATATAAAATACGATTGATCTACATCTCGTACTACATTATCAGTATTAGAATTTATTATATTTTTATTTCTCAAAAGATTTCATATGAAATAGAATACTGATGTTTATACGTGATTTTTATACGCTAATAAAAATATTTCGGTGTAAGTCGTCCGGTTATAATCTTTTTAAATATTTGATTTTCTTTTACAAATAAAAGTAAGCGCTGTTGAACGATCGACTGGAATATTATATCTTGTGAGTTAATAGCGCACAGACGTAATGTTTTTGCGAAATACGTCGGTAAATCGAGTGTACCGTTTGAAAATAAAGTTTTTAATTAAATCTAAAATTCAAAAGCTTCGATAAAAATATTGCAGCATTAATTTGAATGGTATCTACGTCGAAAACACCTGGAACAACTTTAAGATAATCAAACAGCATTCTATATGCATGCGTACAGCTCGTGCCCGAATTTAACGAGAGCAACATCGCCGCGACACGATGTTTGAAATATCGACGAGATGTGCAAGCCGATAAAAAAATAATTAGCTGTAGCTCGAAACGGTGAAGCGGCGATCCTCCATTTCTCCATTCATTTAAACGTACTACCCTACCCGAAAAAAGTGGCTCACGCAGCGAGACATATTTTAATCCCTGGCTCTCGACGACCTGTCTTATAGCTGCGTTCACGAGTACATGGATGTTTACACGGAGATACGGACGGACAATACGACGAAACTAATAGAGACGCCATTCGGAGGAAGATACTGCGGTCCGATTCCACCTCGCAAGCGAGTCTCCCTCTACCAAGGCATAGCTCTCAGCTTTTATACGGATAAAAATGTCACGCTGCCAAGTCTCTTCGATGGGCGTTACGCCTTTATCAATGCCTGTGAGTATGGTCAGAGCTGCGGTTTCTTTGCCCCCTTTGTGCTCCCACCTTTTGTATTCCCTGGAGCCGTCGCGGCCCAAGCTTTTTATCATGCCAGGTGCTTCAGGGCTCCGAACTAATTTCTGTCTTTGTTGCTTTGGACGATGCCGGGCTAAATTCTCTTTCTCAATTCATTGTTAAGGGATTTTAAATAAAAGCGAGCGCGGCTTTAGCTTCATTTTCATGCTGCCGTTCTTGCTCTCAAGATAAAGGGGACGTTCGCTTCTTTTTTTGTTTGAAAATGCAAATGGAGAGAGTTTTATTTTTTTTTTTTTTTGGTGCATTAAGCGGCAGTCTGCAATTCGAGAGAAGCAGCTCCGAAAATACAACGGCTTTTGATCCAGGAACGATTTTAATTTAACAAACTTGTCCGACTGCCCGTGTACGGTTGCTCGCGCACATTGCAATTGGCTATGATAAGCGCGCGTCGAACTCTCTTAGGAGATTGCGAAAAAGGATTTATTGGTGTTTCAACAGCCGAGTACGAGATCGGGACCCCTGCTCCAACCCTGCCGTGCTCCTTCACGATCAATGCGGACGTCAAGCGCACCGGCAACATTCTATCGCCCACGTATCCGGGCACGTATCCCAAGGATCTTGTCTGCAGCTATCAGTTCATCGGCCAGCCAAGACAGAGGGTGCGCCTTGAATTCCGAGACTTTGACCTTTTCTTCGGTGGTCCCCAGTGAGTACCGAGTTACAGTATTGCCAATAATGCTTATCTCGATATTAATAATAGTCACGGCAGATTTTACAATTAACGACCTTTAGCCTTTCTCGTGCCGGTTTTTCGATCGAGCTTTCTCTCGAAAGTAACGTTATTTTTAAAAAGTTTTTAAAGAGAGCACTAATTATTACTCGGATGTACAGAGTAACTATCGTAAACTTGGCATTATTAGAGCAGTAGTTGCTTTGAAGTCCAGAAGCAGTTTTTATAAAGAAAACATCAGCTTTATAAGTCTATTTACGCGAGCAGGATTGATATTTTAAAAGAGGACTTTTAGCCGATAAATTCGAGTTATTTATAAATTTAAAAAACTGAAATATAAACGAATTGTTTATGCAGAGCGTTGAAAATAATTTGAAAATTATTAATTTTATTAAGGGTATGTAATTGTAATACGATGTAGTGCGTAATATGGAGCGATAATATTTATTGCCAATTGTAAGTGAAACCCATCTACTTTATTCTGCATTCTTAGTTGTCCCTTTGATTATGTGAAAGTTTACGATGGTATCAATAATACTTCGGCTGTGATTGGCACTTACTGTGGTCAACAGAGAAATTTAGTACTTTATTCGTCGGAGTCGAGTCTCTTCGTTCTATTCGTCACGCTGCAGCGAACAGCGAACACTCAGAATCGTGGATTTAAGGGCATTTTTGAATTTTCCGAGAGCTTCGTCAAATTGGGTAAGTTTAATCGCTTTCTCTAAATTTAATAACAATACAACACCTGATAAAGAATATCGAGAAATACTTCTATTCTTACGTTTTTTGAGATTTTGATTAATTAAGCACGAACGGTACCTTAAGCTCAAACTTAATCTCTTTTATATAGACAATTGAATATTGATAAATGTTTCCATTGCAGATTTTATTACAAACTATGGCGGCGAGCATATACGAGGAACAGAATGCGATCAAAAAATTCTAAGTAAAAAGGAATCGATTGGCTCGGTCGTGAGTCCGAATTTTCCGTATCCTTATATCCCCAAAGTGGTATGTCGTTACTTCATCTACGGAATGCAGGATTCGCAACATCTGGAGCGCGTCCGGCTCGAGTTCTCGACGTTTGTTATTCCGAAGGGCGAGACTAAGGGAGAGTAAGTTTTTTAAAGGAAACCGTTCATTTTTCTTCTATAGCAGAAATAACCTTTAATTCGTAACTACTTTAAAATTATCAAACATTTAAAACACGCGCTTTAACCTCCATACTTTACTGTGATTAAAATGATACATACGCGAAATGTTACGTTTCAAGCCCATTTCCGTTTTTCTTGCACGCAATGAGAGTATTAGTTGAGTGATTCCTTTTAAAAAGTTACCAAGTACACATTCTAGATGGTACATTTTTGGTAAAGAGTAATGCTTCTCGTGATATAATTTTAGCATTTATCGAACTATTTTTCAGTTCGAGTTGTACAGACGGATACCTAAAATTATACTTGAAGGGTCAAGAGGCTACGGATTCCTATGATAAGTTTGACTACGAGTTATGTGGAAAGGATAACAATCCAGGCCACGTTGTTAGCGATGGGCCAAGATTAGTTATGGTTTTTAGCAGCGGAGAACAGCAAGGCAGAGGTTTTAAAGCAAAGTAAGTTGTTTTTTTATTAATAGACGAGTAAAAATAAAACGTTTACTTTTACAAATATCAGCCTTCAATTTCAATTAGTGAATGATTTTATTTTTTAACTTATATTAACTATTATTAATAAATATTGGTATTTAGATCAAATTTTATTTTTAAATTATTTAAAATTTATCTATAATTTAACAATTGAAGAAGAGTCTGATTCGCATAAAAAATTAATAACGTTGGTGAAATATATTTTATATGCATTTGAAGTAGTGAAACGTTGAATGAAATAATTATTATTCGAAAGAATAGCAAAAGCTATTTATTACATAAAAATATAAATTTATGTGTTTATATGTATGAATTTAATATTTTATCTACATGTAGAAAACAATTTTGTATTATGATTTCAATTAACAGTTTTTGAGTATTATTTTATCAACTTTTAACTTAAATATTAAAATAATAAAAAATTATAGTTTTCGAATAAGACGACGAAACCTTTTTATATTAAATTTATCTGCTATAGTTTCATAAGTATTTACACTTTATTCAGAGATGGAGAATAATTTAGGTAAAATATAGATAATACTACTAAATATAATTTTGTACATAGGTTTTGTAATATTTAAAAATTGTTGCACGAATAAAATTGAGAATTTATTTTTAAGTTTACGAAAACAACCATAAAATTATAAACTTTAAATGGTAGGTAAAATAAAATTAAAAATAAATATGTGCAGGTACGCGTGCTAAGAGAAGAATTTTCGAACAATTTTATTATAATTATTTAAGAAAGTGAGAAGCATAAATATATATTTTATAGATTTTTAATTTAATTAGATAAACCGAGGAATGTAATTTTGTAGATTAAATTTATTTACAAACCTTTACTACTTAAAGTATACATTAAAACAAGATTTGTAAGTATATTATTTTTGCCGTTTAATTGGAAATTCAATACCAATAATAATTAAAATTCTTCGTTACCACCTGAATATAAAATAGATTTCTTGACGATTACAATGTTACGATCAATTTTTCGTTCAAAGATAAGACCCAAAATTGACTTAATAAGAATAATACTCGAAATGGTAATTAAGGGTCGGAAATAAAAGGCTTGGCGTCAATTAATTTTCAGATACGTTTTTGAAACGGAGTATAGAATACCAGGTACTGCAGCACCGGACGGCAGCTGCACATTCACGTATCGCAGCTCATCGCGCAAGCGCGGCGAATTTAATTCGCCGCGTTATCCAAGCAATTATCCGAGTGACACGAATTGCACTTATCTCTTTTTGGCAACGCCAAATGAACAAGTCATGCTGGTCTTCGATCATTTTAAAGTCAGAACGAAAAACTACAATGTCAGCGGTCATTATGGGTAGAGTTAAAATCTTCTTTTATTTATTGAGATATCAATTGTTAATTAAATATTAGGCTACTATTATTTAATTTGCAATTTCGCTTATTAACACATCACAATTTTTCATTGAAAATCTGATTAAAAGCAGATTATTACTTTCATAAGCCTATATATTCGTTTTTAATCATTTACTGTATAATTAATTGTTTAAATTAAGTTGTATTTTATATGAAACTAAAATGCTTAAATATAAATTTTAATAAAGAAACAATATTGTTATTATTATTGATATAAAACAGCAGTTTTTATAATTTTATTTAGTTCGAATATAATCTGCAGAATTTGAGTATTTTTATTAAAAAAATATCACAATTTAATATTTGGAATTTTTAAATGAAATTGTTAAACAAATAGTTAATACAAATAGAATTTTATCTATATATACATATATTTAAACTGAACTTTTTTTTAAGAAGTAATTGATCTTTCATCAGGTTTGGAAGTAAAAACATAATTTAGAAAAAAGTATAATACGAAGCTTGTGAATTTATATTCGTGTTTTGATTACTATTGCTGAATAAGTTGAGCAATAAAAATTTTCAAATCATTATATCGATAAAGTAGAAATCGGTCGGCGCTTAAAAAAAATGACCAATGTATAGAATATAATTTTTTGAGCAGCGTTGAGTATTGCCAAGACGACTGGGTGGAAATCTACAATATGTATCGGGACAATACGGAAAAACTGATAGGCAGGTACTGCGGTATGACAGCTCCCGGTCCGGTCGAGTCGACTCTTGGTGCGCTCGGGGTCAAAGTGATACTTCACACCGATTCCGATCTCGTTTATAGCGGATTTAAGGCCCGTTACATCTTCGAAAATGCCAAGTCTATTTTTGGAGGTAAATTAGTGTTATTTGTAAAAAAATAAATTATTTCACGATATGACAGCTTCACAATAAATTATTAAGCAATCAACAAGGTGATTGGTTTTTATTTACTATTTATAAAAATGTTTTATATATTGAAAAGCAATAACAAAACAATTAATTGAAGAGTAATTGGAGTAAAAAAATTGAAAAATTTCCGTCGTCAGTAACGGGAATAGTATTAATCTTTAACGATGATATTATTTCTTCAGATTGTGGCTCAAATATAAGTAGTTTACACTATGGCGTCATTACTAGTCCAAATTTTCCAAATAAATACGATGCTCCATCGCGAAATTTGGCCAGTAAGACTTGTAATTGGTTCATCAGTGTCAGACCAAATCATCAAGTTCTCCTCAATTTCGAACTCTTCTCGGTGGAAGGTGAACAATCAGGTACGAATAATACTTTTGTAAAACTATTACGAACACAGGATGAACTATGAAATTTAATCATAAATACTGGAAATTCTATTTTTGAAAGCTCGAGGATGTCCAGCAGCTGTATTGCGAATGTGGATTTCCCCACATAATACGCCATTGGAATTGTGCGGAGTAAAGGAACCCGAAGAGAAGTGGAGTCATATTTCCGACGATCACAACATGCGATTGAGGTTCAATTCATTATTAATCCTCCTTAAACTTTCAATTAATTTTAACGTTCCAGACAAGTAAAATATATGGCTGCGTAGTAAAAAATTCTTCAGTTAGAGGTTATTAACGTATACTGACTTATTCGAAAAATGCAAAATAATTTATTTTAATATTATTAGACACTACAATATCGAAGCTAATACTCGCTTTATTAAATCGGCTTGGTATTATATAAAAATGAATAAATATAGTAAATGATAATGAACTTCGCATAAAAATGATTCGATACCTCAAGGGGTGAATTATTCGAGTAAAATTAAATTCGAGATTTAAGGAATAAATTTTAACGGTTTATTTGAAAAACGTTTGATAAAAAATATTTGATCATAAAAATGTGTTATCAGTAGGGGTCGCGTGACCTACCTTACCGACTGCACATTATTAAGATATAATTTTAAACGCCTCGAAGTATACATAATGTCAGGATTAAGATAGAAAATATCGTATTGCCTCGTTGGAAATCAATACTTTACAGCTTTAACAACAACAGATATTTATAAAAAATTCTAATTTATCGTCAGATTGCAGTCGCGTCATATGCGGTCATACATTTGTAAAGGCAAATTCGATTTTGACCACAATCCGTGACCACTATTTTCTAGAGAACTTTAGTTATTGATCATGCAAGATCTGCCA
The DNA here is from genome assembly GCA_018907185.1 of Platyscapa corneri. Lineage (NCBI taxonomy): Eukaryota > Metazoa > Arthropoda > Insecta > Hymenoptera > Agaonidae > Platyscapa > Platyscapa corneri. The sequence continues at coordinate 5,166,652 of JACCHW010000005.1, read as the reverse complement.
AACCGCCTGTGGTTTCGCTTTTCATTTTTTATCAGTTGATATTTTTAATAACACCCAGTTTAGCAATAAAAGGCGTGTAACCAGGTGTAAAATGATCGACAGTTTTCTATCAGCTGACAAGGCTGTGGGTCAGCAAGGCTTTCGGGCCATCTGGACAGAGATAACCCAGGATACGGACTGCCATAATGGCTTTCTTTGCACGCGCAGCGGCTATTGCATCGACGAGTCGCTCAAATGCAACAACATCGACAACTGCGGACCCGAGGACACTTCTGACGAAGATCACTGTAAGTCTGCCTCTTGGACATTCTTCTCCTTCCTCTACGATTAGACACGTAACATCAAGTCGTCCACGTTGTACATAATTAGCTAAAGAAAAATAATAACAATAATAAGACAAAAGAGATATATATTAACGAGCACTCTTCTAAATAGCCGCCTGTTGATGTTGGATCCACTTTTTTGATATTCCATGTGTGTATGCAGTATATATATATATATATATATATATATATATATACATACATACACATATATACGTAGCTTAAGTTGATTGCGTATAAAATTTTACGTTTATTCACATATTATTTTGAATTTATCACTTTGTGGATGTGGACAATTCAGAATCAAAATGGAATAAATTCGATTGTTTTAATCTTTACCTTTAATTCAACTTATCGACAGATCCTATAAGTGGAATTTATAAATAAATACAGTTCAAATACAATTAACTATTTTAACGCGTTTAAAAATCCTTGATAAACTCGTAACGAATAATTGATTGTGCAATAATTGTTGGTTTTCTTTAACGAGTGTAATTAATGTCGAGATTTGTGTAAAGCACTTATTCCAATTTAAATGCTGATCTGCCTACATACATATATAATATATAATATGTATATTCCACAAATGAATACGTGTATAATATGTATTTGTATCTACATGATGAAAGACGGAGATTTAAAAAATTCTAATTTCGTCTCTAAACACCTTCACTGCTGTTTTGCTAAACTATTTTTGTATGAATCAATAATGATGCCGACGCACCTTCACTGATGATAATCAAAAAGAATAAAATATGATATATTTTTCGATCATAATTGACAAAAGAAAATGAGTAAAAAGAGCTTTCGGTGATGCCGCTGAACAGTCGATGACTATTATTCCCCACTATGATTTATATATATATTATGGCATGCGCTGAAATCTGAATCTTATACATATTTATTCTTTCTGATATTATTTTTATTGGTATGCATCAGTTCACAAGTCAAATATTCTATTTACGTCTAATCGTGCCCTGTGAATTTTATATTTCCAGCGTCACGCAGATGAAAATCACTGCCACGCATTTATATATTTATTATTATTCCATCGTACAGTCTGTACAGAATTGTGATCTTTTTCTCAACTATGTACTGAATTTCTAATTTCTTCCACTCAATTTCTTTTTTCTAACATCTCTATCTCTATTTCTGTCCTTTATTTTTCAGATTAAAGTATATTTCTGGTATTCCTTTTTAATATTGTGAACGGCTTTATCAAGTATTGTATTAACTTTCTATGCATTTGATAATTATATAAGGAAAGTATTCCATATATGAGATTCATAAAACCATTCTACAAGGAATATTCTATTGATAATTAGCTCAGTTGATAAAGTTAGGTAAAAATTATTATTAAAATGCTTATATTCTAAGTAATTGTAGAAATAAAAATAATCAAATTATCTTTTATGCATCTTATTGCTCTATGGTATATTAATTAACTTCTAATAGTTATATTTTCACGACAATTGAAACAGTGTTGAAAATTATAATCTTTTAAACAGATTAGAAATGTTTTTCTTATAAAATTAGATTTAAAATGCAATTGAAGAATAATTATTCAATTTTTCTAGTTAACATAATTTAAAATATAAACTATTTTAAACATAGCTTATATTTTTTATATTACAAAAGATATTTTATGGAACTGTAATATATGGAACATTATTTTATTATATAAATAGTAAAAAAATATATAAATTTTTATAGACTATGAATTATATTTCACAGAAAAAAAATATCAGATTCTTACTTTAATATTTATAAATCTTCGATTTATGAAAGATTTTTATCGGATTAACACTGCACGTAGCATGTGGATATATATAAATAAATATGTATACTTTATATAAATATCTCAAGTACCTGATAATTCTACTATTTTTGATTCTCTGACTAAATCTTTCTAAAAAAGGGAGCTTTATGGGTGTTTCAATTTATAAAAATAGCTTATTAATAGGAATATTCGACTTAAATAAAATAAAATCAGGAGATATTATATATTTTAAAGTAGCGCGTAAAATGAGTCCCGAATGATTAAAGTAATATTTAAAGACTATCCCATTTACGGCTTAAGTTGATAAATTCTTTTATATCGGATTTATTTCTTCAAAATAGAATAAAATTTCTAGTAAAAAAGTTAACGACACAATAAAAAGATAATTTATTTATAATTTTACACTTACATTTAAATAGAAAAACTTATTAAAGCTTAAATATTATGCATTTTTATAAGAACTAAATTTGTTTATTTAAATAATCTTGTGTCGATTAATTATAAGTAAATGATTCATTTAAAACAAGTATTTGTACTTTATCGGTGGTGTTATAATTTGTGAGGCTGTGTACCTGAATATTAAAAAAAAGATAAAAAATAAATTAATATTAGCAGATAGATTAATTGTGTCAAACGTTAGAGATATTAAATAATACTTAGAGTCAATAAAGACAAGGTTTTAATGCTAATGAAATTGTTACGTCTGACGTAATAAAAATAAATAGTTACATAAATATATAAGAAAGTCAAAAAAATAAAATTTAGTTTTTGAATTTAGTTCGATGAATTATAATTTATCTCGAATTTCCCTTGAATTATATATAATCGACTGAACAAAGCTGCAGAAAAGGAAGATTTCATATTTAAATGATTATGATAACAGCAGTATATATTAAGATAATATGCACGTATGCACATAAGAGTGTAGATTATATATCAAATAAAATAAAATATATATTTATTGAATATAAATAGTTTTGAAATCAATTGTCAAATCAAAAAAGTCTTTAAAATATTCAATGTGCTATTACCGAATAACGATAAATCTAATAAATCTAATATTCTGTAGCTGTGCGAAGATAGAGTACATATTTTTGTGAACGCCTAGAATAAATATCTCCTCAAGCGGAAGTTGCAATATTAATAAATGAGAGACGAATATTTTTCGAGCAATAAATAAAAAATAGTATTTTAACTTGAGATGTTAAAATTTTAGAAGGCAATTTAGAGGAAATGTGCGCTGTATGGCGATGTAAAAAAAACGCGTTTAAAAGGATCGAGACAAGTTTACGCTCCTGCCATACTAACTATTTTTGTTTGTGAAATAAAGAATAGATCGCCTCAGAGTAAAAGAGGATCGATTAAACGACAAATAAAATAAGAAAGAAATAAGAACATAAGTTAATTAAGGTAGGCGTCGAGACGAGAACGAGAGAAGGATAACTAGAATTAGCAGCGAGGGCGGGTCGTGTGAGTGGTATTGTGTATGGTGTCCTCGCAGGTGTAGCTGCGGCCACCTCGGCCCCAGTCCTGGCTGGACACACCGCCGTGCTTCCTCTCTCTCTGTGCTTTGCGTTCGTGACCATCTGAACCGATGATCGAAGATCCGGCATGCCTCTATGAACAAAAATCTCCCCTCTTCTTAACCATCTCACGTGAGTCTTACCCTGTCGCACAACAAACACACCTTCTTTATTAACACGCATCTGGCTTGAAGCTTTGGCCCCGTGTATCTGTCTCTGTCTCTGCTCTTTGCTTTTTTCGCAGACACTGAGCTTTTAGCAACCAGACGTGAGCTTCGCTTTTATTTTACTTTCGACGCTTCCCTTGTGCAAGGCTTTTATCACGCGCGTGCTTATTCAGCCGGGGGTAAAGTAATCCGATGCTTTTCAAGAGTTTCGAGCTTCGAATATCGAGCTTCACGTGTGGAACTGACGAGTCTCCCACTTCTCCGAAACTCACTGAAATACCTTCTTTTATTTTTGTGACTTTTTCTTTTCGGTCTTCGGCGTTTACGGAGAAAAGTCTGCTAGACTTAAAAAGAACTGTTTTTCCTCTACCCAATTATAACACTATTTTTTAAGCATCTCATGAATAATTCGGAAGTTATACTGAAAAGAGCTTGTAATTGTTGCTATGAACAGATAACTTGTTTTACAATAACTATAAACATTGATTTTAATTTTTAGAAACAGCTTTACGGCGATTTATAATCAAATACACGTTAAATCGAGTATTCTGTTCAACATTTCGTTAAATATTAAATTAATGTAATGTCAACGATTATAATATAAGCAGTTAGCTATTTTTCAATCACATAATTTCCATTAAATAGAAAATATTGCCACATAGAAAGCTATGCATTATGTTGCTTCGTTATCTATTTTTTAACGAGTAGTTTTTTTAGCATCGAGAGATGATTTAATAAAATATGATTTTTTTCTTCTTTTTTTAATCAATTTTGTCCACATAATTTTACAAAATGAAAATCTAGCATTATTTTCTTTTTTTTCTTTTTTCTTTTCTTATTCCTATTATTTTCTTTTACTCTAGTTAAACTTATAAATACTTCGATTTATTACAATTTCAATATTTTTTAATTTTTGTGATCAATTTTCTACATTGGTACCGGTAGAATTTTATTTTTTTTTTAATAATTCTTACGTCTGTAATTATCCATATTCTAATGCTTGTAAAAAATCCCTTCAAGTTTTTCTTAGAATTTTCATAAAACCATTACATACATACATTTTAAAACTGTTTATTTAATAGGAATTATTTTATAACATTAGTATCAATCGTCTACTAACCTTGTATCTTTCTTCATTTTAGGCATAAAATTTCATTTAGAAAATATAATTATTGTATCTATTTTTTTATCTTCATTCAAAATAATCAATAATAAAATTTTTTAATTGCCTCGTTAAATATTAAATATTAAAATTTAAGACATATTATATTATTGCTGTTATAGTATAAAAAATTAAAATATACTTGAATTCTGAAAAAAACTTAGCAATACGTAAATAATTTTTTCATCATAATTCTTAAACTTTTATTTCAGTACCGTCAGCGATATTCATTTAATGCTTACAAATTACATGCACAGCAACATGATTTATCAATTTTTCTCATATTATGTACAATTGAATAAAAATAATTGTTGAATAATATCGTTAGATAGTTGCAGCAACATATCAAATTAACCAATTATTCTAATATTTAGAATTATTTATAATTATTATTTAGCAAAGTTAAAATTTAAAAACTATTTTCTTCTTATAATAAACATATATTGTTTATATAAATTCATCTAGTATTTAAGTTTAAATGTTATAAAATTATAAAATAATGATAGAAAATTGGAATTTTTTTTAACAATATAATTAATTTGTTATGGTAAAATAAAATTTTTAGTAGAATTATATTTATTATTAAAAAATATCGTCAGACTTTTTTAATAATTTCTATATGACTTAGTAAATGTAAATAGAAAATAGCTGCAGAAATAAAATAACAATTATCTAGTAATTTTTGTTTAATTTATTTGTAGATTAATGTTTGTTATTATTAGAGAAGTTGTATATATAGATATATAACATCAAAATTTTGGAAACGGTAGATCTCATTCATTCTTTCATAAAGCATTCTAAAATTTTTATTTTTATTACTGAATAGAATTATAGTATTGTATTCATAAAGTATGAGATATTGTGAAAATATTGAAAAAGTTCATTAATAAATTTTCTCTTAAAAGTAAAAAATTTGTTTTTAAACATCGAAAATTTTAGTTTATACAAAAAACAGAATGCATTATTTTCATACACCTATTAGAGATTATTAGGTCAAGTTTATTCATTTGATTTCATATTTTTTTTAGTTCAAATAGCGCAATTATTATAATTCAATATATTGATATAATTCAAATTTAAGACAATAGTCAAATATTTATTTTGCTTTCTTTAAAACGTTGTTAAATAAATTATTGCACGCATCATAAGTTCATAAATAATAAACATATGAATTTCTTTTTGAAATATAATTAGTAAATTTATCAGAATTTAAGTTATGGAATGACATTTGGAATATTTAATTTAATAATCAAATTTTAGCAAATTTAAGTTTCCGATAATTAAAGCCAGAAATTTATACTTATATAAAATATAATTATTACCGAATATATAGATGTAGTTATTCAAGTTTAGTGTAAATAAATTTACTAAAATTGATTGATAAATTATTTAATTAATTATTAAGTGATACATAGTTACACATTTTGCGATAGATAAGTCATGCACCGCGACATTTGATCTTCATTTTTCTCAATCTGCATGCAGAATTCAGTTGTTAGGCCTGAAGCGCAACATGTTTATAATTAATAAATAAATATTATTATTAAATAAATAAATGTATGTTTCACAAATTTGCATGTTTAGGTCTTTTTCTTTATCTCTATAATTTCCTTACTTTTCTATATACTGTAGACGAATGGTATATTAATAAAAAAATTATGTAACTCATTATTGTAGCCATAATTCATATTAATTAATTAAATTTTTGCGTACAAAGCAAAACGTCCTGCAGAAAAGAACTAAATATTGTAAAAGACAAAGCAAAATGTAAATTGATAAACAGAAGAAAATATCTGTTTTCAGGATAAATCCTGCATGAAGGAAGTTATAAAAATATTTTTTACATTGTCATTGAAATATTTAAATTAGGTATTATAAGTTTTTAATGTTTGCTCTTCTATTTGTAATTGACGCAGAATTGATTTAATGAAAATATATTATATTACCATAAGAAATATTAACATTATTTTATTTTAACACTCACCAATATTAACATATATTATTTTACAATGTAGTATTGTATAAATTCATCCTTTGGAATTCCTTTTCTGTATCGATTAAACAAGTTGCAATAAATTTAACGAAGTGAAGGTCAAGATCAATTGTTGAAAAGATCGTGTATTTTTTTAATTTTATAATATCTACAGATAAACAATAAGAAATTAACTAATCTATAAAAAAATAAAATTATATTATTACTTATAAAGCTATGAAATTCTAATAACTAAAATAATTTGTTTTCAAATTTAATTAGTTTGCTACATATTAACTACCATGAATTTTTATATTTAATCAGTAAAAAATAATCAATGTTTAATCATTTGTTTATAGCTAAAAAAATTTCTTTCATAAGGACCTTCTGCTTCAAAAATATAATACCGATAGTACTTAAGAAGATGTGAGAATTAAATTCATAAAATCTATTATTAAATGCTATTTCTCATTACTAATATATTTTTAGTCATTAACGAATGTATAATAAATTTATTTAAATAGTAGATATTGTACGTAAGAATAAAAAATTTCCAGTCTTCACATCTTTTTATTAAAAGAAAATATTTACTCTCTGAGTTATTTACGGTAAAATTAAACTTAATGTTACATAAATTCTGTCGCTTTTTTGCAACTCTATCTGAATAAATAATATATATATATATATACAGATCTAAATACAAAATAAAAATGTGTTGTTTGTATTTTTAAACATTCTATTTTTACATATGTTAATTGAATATATTTTTATATATGTTAATTGAAGAGTAATTTTAAATAATAAAAAGAATTTATTACTTCAAAATAGTTTTCATTCTAGTCTAAATTAGTATTAAGATTAATTATTAATGAATTCTCGTTTTACAAAGTTAATATATTTTTATTTTTATGAAAATAAGTTGTGATATGCAAAAAATTATATATTTTTAAATAATGTTGAGGAATATGATTGATTTATTTGAAATAATACTATTTTAATACATGCATTTAATTTCTGACTGTTACGAAACTATTTTATTAATTAACGAAATAAAATTTTCATTAGTAATTATTGTTAGTATTATTCAGATTATCCACGTTCTTTGGATCGATGTTTTTTTGATTTTATCAATAAACATTAAAAAAATTAATTAATTGATATTATGCAACCTTAATACACAAAATTAATTAATCAAGGCAATTACAGTATAGAAAAACAATAAATAATTGTACAGTAAAAAATAAGAGTCAAAATTAATATTTATAAAATCTTAATATTTGAGCAACATATTTTAATACGATTAAATATATTTTATTAAAATATTTAACTTGTAAAAGTCTATGAATACTTTAGGATAGCAATAGTGAATTATGAAAGCTGCAGATGGATTTTAGGCACAAAACTTCTGATCTCCAACGCATGCGCATATCGCATAGCTAGATTTTGATTGGCCTAAATTATCTTATACAATTACAGCACTGAGCCGCATCCAACTCTTGTCCATCGATTCCCATCATCTGAAATTCATCTGTAGATATAATTTTAACAACTAGAGTACAGAAAAACTGGATAAAAAGCGACAAATATTGTGTAACGAAGTAATTGAGTATTTAAGCAAAGTAAAACTATAAAATAACTAAATTAGAATTCTAAATCCGAAATTACTTAACTTTTTAATTGAATTTATCGGAAGACTTGTGATTTGTTTATAACAGGCTTTCCGATCCGAAAATTCATTGCTTTAAATGTCGAGTACAAAAACCAGTTGGTCTAATCGAGAGTTTGATTCGCATGTACATCGCGTCCGAAACGATGCCCATATAACTTTCATTCTGGAATATTAAATTCAAGTATTAAGTAATTTATGGATTGAGCGCTTTTTCAAGGCGCATTCATAGTTTATTGAAATGAATATAACCGAGTGAAATATAAAAGCTACTCGTAATACAAACATACAGCAAATCCAAAGTTACTGAAATTCTGTCGCACGCGCGCTCACGGACTGTGTGCTCCCTCTGCTCTCCGCTCCATCCCATCTCCATCACGATCACAACACCAATGCAACGACGTTCATGAAATCCCGTGTTGCGTGGCGCGCCCGGCACACTTTCCACTGTGTTGTTGCAGGCACGGTAGCTCCACCGCCTGAAAACTACTATGCTTTGCCGGCCGGCAGCGCCAGTCTGGCCGTTCTCGGACTGCTACTACTCTGCTTGCTCTGCCACCGCCGCCTGAAGCGTCGTGTTCATGAAACTGCCCTGGGCATCGGCCCTGGTCCGGCCCACCTGGACGACCTCCAGCAGCGCATCGACGAGCGCACCGGTCGTTGTTTCCATCACCATCACCAGCAGCAGTACCACCATCACGGTCTGCTGCATCACCACCATCATCATCACCACCATCACGCGCACCACCATCGGCAGGGTTCGCAGCACAATCACGTGCAAAACGACGAGGACGACGACGAGATCGACGAGCGGGCGTCTTTGACCGATTTTGCCGGCGATTACAGGTTGCAGCAGCAGAGTCCACCCAGCGATAGCGACGCCGAGTTGGAGCTGGTCGACGACGGTTGCGGTAGGGAAAGGATAGTCGGCTGCGAGGTCGACAACGACGAAGCCGAGGAGCTAGCCGATGATGCTAGTAGTAGCCCCGAGAGTTGCATGACTGCTCATGGAATTCGCTGATGCCAGACCAAACGCACAGATTGGTTGAGAGTGAAGTATGATCTTATACGATGACGGCCATTAGATGCAATTGTTGCTTTTCGCTGCTGGAGAGGAATTATTTTGAAATAAATCGCTTGAAGTTTGATCAAATTAGGCCCAATCGAGCCCTTGATAAAACCTCAAGCGTTGCATAATTCCATCCTGAAAGATGCAGACATTACTTGATAAGGCAACAACAGATCGAATGATCATAAACCTACACAAGCTACGAGTCTAGAAATCTAGGGGAACAAATGTTTAGGTTTTTAATGTCTCTATGTGAACTCCTTGGATATGTAAATTTTATTCTCAATATAAGAAATTTATTTTAAATCGATGTCATAGGTTCAGAAGGTGTTAATAATATTTGTCTTAATGACTTTATATCTAGCAATACGTGTGATATTAGATTAATTGTTTAAACACGATCGGGAATTACTGCACGCGAAAAGACAAAAATCCGCATTTCGTTCACATTATGTTGGATTATGACCAATGCTTTTGATTTTTATAACGTACATTCTTAGCACATACACATGCATATATATACATATTCTTTACATCAGTTGATTTTAAATCTTAACAGAAACTATTTTATTTTACCCCTTTAAAGTGTATTTTTTTATACATTTTCACTTTAATTTTAAGGATTTTAAGTATTTAAAGATAAAAGACCAAACTTCCTTTTATTAGAACCTCTGGCATTTTTGCATTAAGTTTTAAAACTATGAAAACAGTTGTGTTTGCATAACATTTTTAAGGCCATTATAGAATACTTATGGAAAAACGGGTAATCCAATATATTAACGGAGAAACACTCATACAAGAGACTAGATACAATTAAAAATACATTTTTCATTTGTATTGTATGAATTAATGCTAAACTTAACTGGAAACATTTTTTCAACAAGTTTTTCCTGGCTTTGTTTAAAAATTTCTTAAAATAGTGGATATCTCATCAAAATAGCATAAAATGTAGGCTGCCGTTAAGGTTTGCCGTTGTTAAACTTTGACTCAGAAAGAAGGAAATCATATAAACCATAGATAAAAAGTTACTATTTTAAGAAAGTAATGTGTAAATGTCTTTAAATAACTGGGGCTATGGATATGTGAAAATAAATAAAACACATTTACTAACTTTGGTATAAAGTCATACTTCAATGTCTCCATTACTGTACACGTGCGAAAAGGCGGGCAAGTCCTTACTGTTCATGTGATTGTTAATTATTGCCGTGTAGAATTTGTGCATCAAGACTATTCGAGAAAAAATCAGTATATGAATAAGGCTCTTTTCGACCCGTTTCACTTTGTAAGATCATCGCATAACGTATATGTGGTTAAGAAGAGACTATGAAATAACTACTAATCCATTTTTTATATTCCATATTAGAATAGAATTTGAACTGATATACACGTGAAAATTGCCGGAAAAAGCTTCGTCTAAGGATCAAAATAGTATGAGGATCGGGTGATAATTCGATCGAGCACAATGTCGATAATATGTACGCGTGCGGAGACTAAATTGTAGATAGACGTCTATGAGTATAATCCGTTTCATATTGAATTTCATATTCGAGCTCGATTTCATTGATCTCATGCGTTTCTATGGCTTAAGATTATACTTATTATATGAATATATATAGATACATATAGCAATCAAGCTGTGTAATAACAATCGTATAAATAAAATATTTGCGTTACATTGCGCAAAATGACTGCAGTTTTTCATGAGTAAATAATAGAATTCGGGTAATATAAACTTATGAGCAAAGTAATTATTGAAATATTCAATGAATCATATGAATATTATTTTTAGTTTTTAAATAAAAATATTTTATAGCGATTCAAGTCGATTTTTCATCGAACGGTGAAAAAGTGAAATCTACCAAAGAAAAGTGAAAAAAATAACGTAATGCGGTGCATTGAGAATAAAAGTATGAAAATAATTTTAGCGAACGCAAATTTAAAACGTGGCAGTTTATCGAATCGGAAAGTACGGACAAATAAAAAGGCGCGATAGGAATTTCAAATTTTCACATTTTCACATTGTTTTGTACGACGCGTATAACTTTTTGCACGAATATTTTTTCTACAGCGACGACAACCGTCAAATCTTCATATTGGCATTGAAACAACATGCGGAGATTCACAAACTATCTATACACAGAATTATTGCATACGCACAGAAAAATACCGCGTATTATACGGATATAGAGAAAAATGAAAACAGTATCGAGTTCATTGAACAAAAACAACATAAGACAAACCGAGCGTATAATGTTGACAGTTGGCTCTCTCTTTTTTAATTTAAAGGCGAAGTGATGCAAGCACGATTAAAAACATATATATAAACAAACGTGAATTATGTTTTATTTATTCTAATATTCGATTATACAGTGTACAATGGATTTTAGACGTAATTGAAGTTTACATAAAATAGATAATAGAACTTGTATATTATATAAAAGCATATATAATATGTCTGTTGAAGGACCTGGGAAAAAATATTAGTTTATGTGAGAAAGTAACGTACGCTTAAACTTGTATACAAAATAAAAGAAAGAAGCAAAAAAACGAATTTTTTTCGCTATTAATAAGTTTTATCAAACTGAGAAAAGCATCTTATTCTGACAATTTTAAATGACTAAACATTTATAAATTAAAAATTTAAGGGAATAACATTTTGCGTTTAAAAAATTATCAATAAAATACTGTTCCGAAATGATAAGTAATTTTGAATTAAATTACAATCCTGAAATTTGCGTTAAAAAATTATATCCATAAATATTTTTTATTACTGCATTCGAAAACGGCGAGGTAGTTTTTTGTAAAACATTACTATACAGTTTCCTGGTATCTTTTTCAGAATCGACAAGTTGATACCGAAGATTAATTAAGATTAAGTAAAGTAAATGCAGTTGAATACCGCCATACTTGAAATTCTAAAGTTGCTCGAAATGAAGTGAAAGTCGATGTGAAAAAATTGCGCCATAAGAAAATGTGTGAGAGCGTAAGTAAGAATAAAATATCGAAAAAATATAATGAACGAAAGAGTGGAGAAAATGAAAATAATACTCACAAATATATTTCACATTAAACGCTGCCATCGTAGCTATACCAAAGTATATTCTAAACTATGATAAATAAATAAATAAATTAATTAATTATTTAATTAATAAACAAACAAACAAATAAATACATACATACATAAATGACTAAATAAACAATTAATTCAATAATGCAGAAATGATGGAGTAAGAAATTTTAGCTAAGCGCAGCGAAAGTGAAGTAATAAAAAAGTTTTTTACACTGCGTTTCTCGTCGAATCGAAACGTTTTATCGGATTTGAATCTACTCCGAGGAATTTCGTGTTCAGACTTAGGTACAATTTTGTTATCATTTGAGAAAATACAAGATGCAACTCCTAAGTTCTTTTTCCGACGCTATTTTCTAACGGTCTGTTCCTCTAACTGTGAGAAAGTGCCTATGTCTGTTCATGTTTTTAAAAGCGATTAACCACGCGAAATTTTATGGGAAAGACGAACATATAATGAATGTTCAAAAATGTCGATAAATTTTAAAGTGCTGATCGTTCAAATAATTTACATGACGAAATAATTATATTGTAAGAAGCGGCAATTTAAAAATAATATAAGCAAACACTAGTCATCTTTCGCATTTTGTAAGCTTTATTCACCGGTGGAAAAGGAAAATTAAATCTTATGTATTTAAGATGAAAAAGTCAACAACTATTGTACAGATAAATAAGTAAAGATATTTAAAATTAAACAAACTCTAAATATAAATATTGAGGAATATTAATTTCAATTTTTAAAGAAAACGCACAGCTTTTCAACACATTAACAAAATTTCACGATAAAGTACATTGAGACAACGAGAAATGAGCCGGAGATTCGGGCAAGAGAAATGAACTGCAAGCTAAAGTATTATTACCCGCAGTATTAAAATAATCGCCATCCGACGAGATTACACAATTTGCAGAAACAAAATTTAAACATAGATGCACGCGCTTCGTTTGCAGGGTAAATAAATTATAAAAAATACATTATAAGATGTAAAGACACTTAAATTTTTCTTAAAAACTCGTTCACAAATTCAAAAAATACGACCGACTAATATTTTTAACGGAGCAATTGAATACGTTTTTATTTATTTTTTTCAAATGCATTATTTTGAACTTGAGGCTTTCTAACTATACCTAATATTGGTTTTTTTTTAAACTGAATTTAATTTTTTGTATATTTTATATTGATTTAGAGGAAAAAGGAAAACATGATTTATTGATAGCAACATATTTAAAATATTATAGAACGTTTTGAAATATGATCGTTAAAGATATTTAGGCGCATAACAGTTAATACAAAATTGCAATAAATAATTGTAATTTTAGGTCTCAATTTGAATATTAAAATACGATGTTTATGCCAATATTTGATAAATTATTGGTTAAAATTATTATATACGCTATATAACAACACAGTAATGCAGTGTTTGAATGTATTTTATATTTGAATGTAAGATGAAGTAAAAAAATTTATAAGGATAGATTTTAGATTCATGTGATTGCGGTATGAAAATATAATTTGTTTATAATATTAAAAGAATATTATTCTTTTTAATTGTTTTAACATATTTTAACTTTAAAAAGTTAATTAACAACGTAATTAAAAAAATTTCTTTTTAAAAAAAAAAATACATCGATTCTATATTTTTGCTCATTAATAATTGAATTTCAATTTTAATATAAGTTATAAATTTGAGCCAAACTTATTATTAAATTAAAGCGGCCTTTTATTTTTAAATCGTATAAAAAACTTTTTTATTTATGTTTAAATGTAGAGAAAAATTATTTCCATATTTTTTTAATAAATTAAAATTGAAAAAAGTCGTAAGATCCATTATAAATGGTATGTGCATTGTATAAATATAAATCATTAAAAAGTAAGAAGCAAAAGAAATAAAAATGGTATGAAATAAGTGTTAAGAACAAAAATTCAACCAGTGCGCCTCTTATTCCATTCTAAAAATTATCTTTATTTATATATATATATATAATGTACATGAAAATGTTTCTTTAATACGATGTTTTTTCAAATCCAGTAAATAATGATTTTTGCAATGCCATGCATTATGAATACGAACGAGGTACGTGTTTGATTTATGTTCAAAAACTTTAAAATCTGTCAATTTGTACAAATAAATTTTATTATTTTAAATTTTATCTTCAGGTTTATTTCTTTATTTTATATATCGTTTACAGAATATAAATTATTAGTAAATTTTTATTTTTATTCTTTTATATTTTAATATGCAAGTACTATACATAATATTATTATACAACAACTGATTAAAATAAAGATTTCGTGAATTTTTATAATATCTGAATAATTAGATAAAAATACGGTCAGACTTTGCAAATTCAATATTTGAAAAAGAATTTGGAATAAACTTCAAAATACTCCGTAAAAGAGATAAATCTGAATGACATTAAAAATCAAAGTAAAAATATTTTTAAAATGATATGAATGCAAAAATCTACATAAAGTACCAAAATATATAATTTCATTAAAAAGTAATTATTTTTCTTAGAACTAGTAATTTTTTATTATTGCAAAAAAGTGTATTTACTTTATACAAATGCATTTAGTCTTTGACTATAATAAATTAATGAAGATTTGTTGTTGCATCAACTTTTTAGTTTTTATATCAATACAATGAAAACCATTAGTTATGTGATTATTATTTATATCGTAGAAAAAGTATATGTCGTCGAATTTTTATATCTTATCATTAACAAGTGTTTCGTAAATAATTTAAACACGCAAAAGGTGATATTCGAATTAAATTATTTTAATCTACTTCAACTATAATTTTAAACCATTAAATTTTCTTTATTATTTTTAAACGAATAACGTCTTTAAACGAATCGATTTGTTACAATTTATATCAACTGAAAATCAATTTATTATTATAATGTAAAACGCAAAAATTTAGTGAATCGAGAATTTAAATATCTCGTTTAAAAAATAAAATTGCATAAATTTTAAAATAAAGAATTCCAATTATATCTTCAATCGAAAGTACTTGTTTAAATTTTGTAAAAATAAATAAGATATCGTCTTATTTTAAGACAAAAATGAATCGACGTAAATTGAATCATTTAAAATATTTAAATAAAACTTTGCTTTTTTATAAGAGATCGTAACTAGATATAATGAAAATAATAATATATGTCACTGTATGCCTAATATAAAATTATTTAAATTAACAATTTTTATTATTAATTTAACATTTTATCTACATTTAAAATAAAATAACCAAACAATAAAAATAATAAAAATTTACTGTGTAAAGAAAATCTTTAACACAGTAAATGTAATAACTTATAATATAAATAAAAAAATATTTCTTACGTATTTTAAATGAGAGAAGAAACATTTTATTAAAAATCAACAATTAGACCATACCTATCGCAATAATTTTCAAATCACTCGAAGCATCATTTTAATATTGATTAAAAAATAATAAGAGTGTTATGTACTTGTAAAATTATTACTGGTAGGATGATAAAATTTTGGAACTGACGAGAACAAGTAAAGACGAACTAAGAATTCGAGCTTCAAAAAGAATCCAAACGTGAACGAAGAAAGAGAATTCGGAGAGGACTTGAAAAATGTATACATCCGTGTGACTATGATCATCCTTTTTGTAGTTTTTAGCATGAAAATCACAACGACTTTCATAATAAGCGGATTATATATAGAAAATGAGAAAATAATTAATAATTCGTACATGGAATAAATATAGGCATATAATAAATTATAAATTGTGCAACAAAAGAAAAGAAATAAAATAAATACAAATATAAATATTAAATGTAAATGTACCAAGCGATCAAGTGTTAATATTTTATTAAACGATCTTTGTGTAAAAGCGACTGAAGTTTTGAAGGTTGAAGGAATTTGAAAAAAGGGAGGAAAGTGTGAAAAATATGAAACGGTTGTGTCGAACCGCCAGTATTGATCATATTTTCGACATCGAGCCTTTTTCAGGTTCGAAAACGACTAATCGAACCATAAATTTATAGATCATTAGGTTATTATAATGTATATTAAAAACGATTATTTAGCTTTTACTAAAGCGAATTTGGATAATTTTGTTAGACATCGATTAAAATTCTTTTTTTTAAGCGAGAGCGAGGATTTGGGATAATTGCAGCGGGTTCTTTAGCGAGTAATGATAAATTTGCATATTTTTAATTTTCCGTTTTAGCATAAGAATGAAATTTTAAACGAATAAAATTTAGAGAATTTAAAATTACGTAAAATTTGCTAAATTCGCAGTAGTAGCGTGCAAATTGTGTTGTTAACCTAACGAAGCAATAGTAAACCGAGAATAATGTAAGTCACGTGTGAAAAAAATATTAACAAAGCTTTTACTGTTAATTTTCTACGTTTAGTTTATTTTAAGGCAAATGTACTCTTATTATATATATAAATTTTATGTCTCTATATATATATATATTACATTATGTATGTAATATTTTTTGCATGCTAGCTGGTTTAGCATGATTGCAAAGCATATTCTAAAAATAATATCGATGTGAATGCACTGATGAACGTATAATTTAGTTTAAAAAATAAACACTTTGTTTTATACGCTCGATTATGGTTATTTTGTTAAATAAAATATAATTCATTCATAAAAATGCTTTTTATTTAAAGAAATTATCTATTATAATCTACTCTAAAATAAAAAATCTGTTACAATTGTTTTTTTACAATATTTTTTAATTATATCCAAAAGTTTTAAAACATTGTTTTTTAATAAAAGTAGTGAAACCAGTGTTAGTATTAGTAATTAATTATTAAACAAGATTATGTGTATTTACAGTGTCTTGTTCTCAATATTTAAGTGTCGAGCACTTGCATTCAGCGATTACGACGATAATTACAGTATAAAAAATACTTACTTATTTTTTACGTTATACTACTTCTTTTATGTTGTACTGCGTACTATTTTTCCAAGGAAATTTAGTCTTCACGAAACTGTTTTCAAAAATGTTCTATAATTATACATAGTGTCTTATTTTCTTTGAATAATTGTCTATTCTCAACGAATAAATATGTACAGCATGAAGAAAAAATTAAGAAGATAATACATTCATTCTGTAAAAATAAAAATTTTTGAACAATTATGTTGATCAATGTTTTATATTAATTTGTGTATTATTATCGTATTATTACTTATGTACGTATCGAAAATTTTTATTATTAAATTATTTTACACGTTATGCCTTGCCCCTGTCATTCTGTCATTATGCTTTGAAAAATACGAATTTATTAGAACTATTCGATGAATTTTCACGTTTTTTAATCCTATTTGTTATATTTAAAATTTTTCTTATTTTAAAGAATGTTAAAATAAAGACTATAAAAAATTAGTATCTTAAATAAAAATAAAAGTTTAATATCACTAATTTACATAATTTATAAGAACACAAATAATTGAAGACATTTACGTGAATAACATAAAATTAAAATAATTTAAACTTACGTAAGAATTATAAATTTACATATTTTCATTTATTTTTATATTATGAGATAATAAATTTAGAGTGGTTTTTTCTATTGAAAAACACAGGTTTGAATCCAAATTTATAGTAACAAAAGGTATTTGAAATAGCAGAAAGAAATTGTATGTGTATTTGTGTTACACAGGGAAAGAGAGAGAGAGAGAGAGAGATATGCGTATATTAAGTTAGAGAAAAGAATTAAAATAAAACATAATAATGAAAAAATATCGCAAAAAGAATGAAATACTAAGGTGTAAAATCAATGAGAACAGTTTAAGAGCGTTGGAAATTTAAAGCGATGTTTTATTGTTTTCTCCATAAAGACATTATAAATATATAAATATTATACATATAAAATTATAAATATTATAAAAGGATTACTATTAGAGAAAGCTACTGTCATTAATGTAAGTAGTAGATAATGAACATTTACAATGTTAACCGACCTAGAGACCATTATGAACCATTTGTCTATGTGGTATCTAAAAATGAATGCTTGATTATGGAGGTAATACAATTTTTTAAACTAAATTAATTAAAATGCTTGTTCGTTTGCTCTTTAAATTTATCAGTCATTCCTGTGATGCTCCTCTTATTTTTTGTTTTATTAAAAAAAAGTTATGTTTTCATTTAAGCTTTTTTCGTGTACAGTAAAAATAATACAATCGATCTATCCGTATAAAAAGAACCTATAATAAAATGTTATGTGCATATGTAATATATATATATATATATATATATATATACTACAAATTTTTTATGCACTCATTATTCCTCGCTCCCAGGTTTACATGATTATTATATTATTATTTAATAAATTATATGCAAAATTTCAGGACAGCGGCAGCGCTACGTAACGATGCCGAATCCATGCTCGACATTATTTGTAAATATTTTGATTGATGCAATCATTGCTTTTTCAACATGAATTTTGGTCACAAACGTGGCTTGGTCGGATTTATTATTTTTGGATACTTGTTAGATGCCAAATCGTTTTTTTTTTTTTTTATCGCGTTGTTATAAAGGAAGCAAAAAAAAAATCGTATTTACAATCAACTTATAACGAGTTATCAATATTGCATTATTTTTTGCTAACCTGTCAATAATTGAAAATAAGCACAAAGCTAACGAGATAATACTGAAAATATCAACGTAGACTTATTCGACTGTAAAGAAAAAAGGAAAAACAAAAAGAACAATTAGCAAATGAATCACGAGGGAGAAATCTACTACAATAATTGAGCGTAAACAGGCAATTTCATCTTCCATCCTTAATTATAACAATTGCACAAGTAAGTTGACTTCGGTCGTGAGAAATATAATGTTCTCAAATGTCAAACAAGATCTATCAGTTTCCAATGAATTACGATAATAAATTCGGCGCTGGGCATTACCACGGAAAGACAAGCAACTTCAGACCTTCAGCCCTCGTATTATATAAAAAAAAATAGTTTGTTGTAGTCTCGTATAAAATGAATAATGCTGAGTTACGTATACTCGTTTTATTCTTAATCAACGCAATTAAAAAAAAATTAGTTTAGGAAGCGACTAGTTTTATAATGTAGCATGATTTACGAAGTTTTATAAATAACTATATAGATTATTAAGTCAGTGTAACGTGGATGAATGGAGTGACATTCAACCAATGTTGGCATTATTGCGGTTTATATACATTTTTAATAGCAAGATGCTTGAATGCACCTTAAAAAGTATATGTACGTGTGTATACCGCAGCACGACGAAATACTACACCACGCGCTTGAAACTTGTTCCGGAGGACGTAAATTCAGGAAACAGTTACACGTACGCCAAGAATGACATTTGACACTTTCGTAGCATCTACTACAAGGACGGATCTATTCCTGATATCGCAGTTATAGATTGATATATATTGGTACAAAAGCATTACTAAGGCCAACGACTGCTTGGCCATGCAGAAATAAGAGCGGATAAGCCTTGAACATTGCTGGCCATTGATGTTATTTTACACGAGAATCTTATTTTACGTTAATAAAATAAAGATGTCAATTGGTAGCGAAAAATATAGTGCATTGGGATAAAAATGAACAACACTCAATTGATAATCATTTACTTAAATATTGCTATAAAATATGGTTAACTATATGTTATCTGGATCCGTTAGTTTGCCGAAGGTTAGTATTAACGAACTAATATATAATGGATAAAGATAAAAAAGTCCTACTGGACTAAATGCAGTACACGGTCGCGATTTCTTCTCACATTAGAATTTGTTTATGTGCTTTCCATTAAAGAAGAAGTTCTTTAAACTTTTACTCACCTGTCAACAAAACAAAGTATCGATGAAGCATAACTCATGGCCATTGCTGTTGCACACTCAACTATCTCGTGTGAAAAGGCTAGATATATTTGCTGTGCCCACTCAACTTCGACAGACGCATGCAAATCTTTTCGGCGCATACGCGTTTAAGAGCTGAACATTAAGCGAGTTAATTCACCCACATTGATAAAAAACGTACGATTTCTCCAACAATCCGATTAACGAACAACTCCGTAACGTAACGTTCCGCGCGTTTTCCTCTTTTTGTATTTTGTTCGCCTGCAACCTCTCCACCGACGATCGTACCTCCCCATCTAACAAGGACAACCGAAAATAAATCCAACCAAATCAGGGTTATAACGGAAGCCCTACACAACAATTGTGAAAAGGTCGCTGGTTGTAATATTCAATATCATACACACAGAATGTTATATTATTATATTACATTTATGAAGTCCATCATAAATACTGATGACGCTTAAATACTTAATAATTTAAAAAATATACGTATAAAACAAAAAGTTCTATTTGTCTTTTCATGCATTCGGATTGATGCATTTTTGATGGTATGTGTGTATACATTTATGTTGTATAAACAAAAATATTTTAAAATTATCATGGAGCTGAACGTCAGTTTACTCCACGAATTTCTTTAAAGCTACCTCGATCATTACGAGGTACCGATACATTGCACTGGTTCAATAGAAGAGTACACTCAGAAAAATTTCTTAGCTTTTGCTACGTACTTTTGTTGTACTATCCTTAGTTTTGGTTTCTTTATTTCATATTTCTTAAAAGTATCTAATATTAATACACCAATTAAAATATTAAAATAGAACAAGACCAGTTTTGAGAATTAATTTTTTTTTTAATTTATTCCCTAGCTAATTTAAAAAGTGTAATAATTATAAAATATATTTTACTTCTACAAGCTTTAATCGTAATAAAATATCACCCAAAACGATGTTTGGCATACAGTGATTTTTACTTTGCTTTAAAACATAATATATGTAAGTAAATATATTAATTACGCGAGCCAAGTCATTTTCTGTGTGTAAATCGATACTCTTCTTTTATATCTATTTATGTTTTAGTTTTTTTTTACTTTGTTACGTAGCTCATTGAGAAAGGCAAAAAATACTGAAAATTTATAAAATTATCATGTTGCCATGTATCTCGCACTTAATTTTCTATGTATTATATGTGTATATATTTGTATGCGAAAGCATTGATATTTTATACTTAGAGTATAAGAGTTACAAGATAAGCGTTTATTACATATTGAAATTGCTGTTGAAGTGGCTTGGTATAGACGGTACAATATACGTCAATGCAGAAGGAGTATATAAATAAAATGTAAATAATTTAAATTTTAGTTGAATCGAGTGAAAGTTGCCTCCTTAAAATATTTACATGTGTATTGTTATAATTTTTTTTAATACTAGTATTATAAAAGGACATGACTCAAACACCCAAGAAACCATGGAATGAAGCCTTTTATTAAATAAAAAATGGTAACTTCTATAAAGTAAAATATATAAAATTGTTCTCTTTTGCTGGGATGTGAAAGCTTATATTAACAGTAAATTATCAAGCAAGACTATTAACCAATGTTGCAAGGTTTCCTTACACACACACCTTATAATTTAGTAAAATTTTAAAATCATATTTTGATTCTGTTAAAATTTAAATTTAAAAAGAAAGACTATCAGTTATGCATTTAACAGGGAAAACATAATTGTTACTTTAAAATTCATCTTGTGAACAAAATTTATATTTTCGATCGTAGAAAATTATCAAAATTTGATACTGTATCTAAATTATATATATCGTCGTGAAAATAATGTTTTACAATTTTTTCACATGAGTTATATATAGAATTTACTGAAAGGAACAATTATTAACTAAATAAAAATCTATTTATTAACGATAAATGATAAAATTTGGATCCGCTTAAAATTGTCATTGCAAGAAAATAAATATATCGATATTGTTTTTCATGATACATTCAACGTAATTCGATAGATTTGTACGAAATATACTTTGTAAAGAAAAATATCAATATTTAAAATAATTAAAATTAATGATTTTATAATCTTGCCTGAATATAATGTATTTAATAAAAATCATTTTGTTCATAAAAACTTTCACATCACATTTACTATCAGCCTTAACCCTCCTTTATAAAAATAAAAAAGATTTCTATATATGTAAATATGTAATAAAAAAGACGCTCGTTCGTTGGCAGACATGACGCTTACGAATTACACAAACATTATTATAAAAGTGACCGTTTTTGTCGAAAACGCGTTAAAATTTTTTCTCGTTTAAAACTTAATCGTATTAAAAAATTATTTACTCGTTTATGCAAGAAATATACGTTTTATCACAATTATTTACGTAGATTTAATAATCATCTCAAATACTTTATTAAAAATAGTTATCTTTTATACTTAAAATAAAATATATATATCGTAACTTTTGGCTTCTTTCAATTTTTAGTACTTGTTACAATATTTTACATATCCGACATATGTATGGCTTTTTTATGCACACATATATTATTAACAACTTTTATATTTTTACTAACGAATCTAAAATATATAAAAATGAAAAGTTACAAGTTTTCGACAAATGGTTTAAATTCCAAAACTTTTGTGCTATTAAATATCGCTTGTTATGCCAGAGATAGACAAAATAATTTTAAAATGATTAATTATTTAATTCACAACAATTGTTAACTGTCGATTTTTACTTGTACTTTTTTAAAACTATAAATAACTTAAGATAAAATAAAGTTTTCAATTCTAATAATCTATACTGATTTCTAGCGATGAAATAAAATATATATATATATATATGTTATTAGTAACTAATAGCATTATAACAGCATCTTCTCAGTAATACTTTATATTAATGTATTATTAAAATCTGTATATATTAATTTTTTTTAATACAATAGTTTTTGTATTAAAGTAATGCTTCATCTAATCCAAATAGCCGATTACAAATATCTAAAAAAATTAAAAATTTTGTAGTTCACCTGATTTTTAATTATAAACAATTCAAAAGTGAAATTTATTTTTATCTATCTCTGGTTTCAACCCGGTCTGTTTTACATCGATGCTTAAATAAATATTTAATACAAATCAAAATGCAAACACGCTTTATGAATATTTCAATAAATCTTTCTAATAATTGTACAACGTTTTGACTCTTATCGAAGACAATGTCGTTTCATAAAACGCATAAAATTTAAACGGACCAAGCCATAAGCCAAAATAATATTTTTCACGCAATAAAACATTGCGCATAATAATAATAATAAACTTAAACTACGTGATATGTTTCATTTCGCGTTATTTTTAAAAATTGTCTCGTAGGTATTGGTATCTTATTATTGGTAATTTTAAGCTTCTCAATGTTAGGAAGTAGCAAATCAGTCAAAGCAACAACCTACGTATCTAGATACAAGAAGTATCGAGGAAATGATGTTTAGAACATCAAATCACATAATCTTCAAGGAATGATTTGAAAGTTGAAACAAAAATATAAATTACATTTCCTTACGAAATATGTTGTTGTATAAATGCGCTGTAAGACTCGATAAGAATTGTCTTTGTTTCGTTTTCAATTCTTATCTTCTTGGAGAGAAACATTAAGCTAAATCTAAATTCAAGGACATTAGGTGAGGGTAGCAGAGCGTTAAACTTGGACGTATTGCTCGTCGTCGGTATCGGCGTTGCTGCTGTTCGTCGCTGTAGGCCCCAACTCACCGCTTCTTCGTATCCTTTCGTAGTCCGGATTATCGCGACTCTTATAGCTAGCCACTCTTTCGTACGGAGGCTCGATGAGGGAGCCGGTGCCCGACTGCGCGAGGCTGATGTACTTCACACTTTCGTAATTGGGGTCGCCGTTACTTACGCTCTCATAGTTGGGATCGGCGTCGCTGTCGGTACCCGCTCTGCAGGCTACGGAAGCGTAGTTCGGCTCCTGAGGTTCGTGAGGCATACTCTCGTAGTTGGGTTCCGAGTCCATGTCGAGGTCATCGCTGTTGGCAATAGGCCTCTTCTGAAGTCGCACCTTTTCGTAGCCTGGATCTTCGCTGCTCGCATTGCTTACCTTAACAGAATACATCGCGAAAGTTTTAAATATAACATCTGGAGTTGCCTTTTACAAGAAGTAGGCACTTTGGTGATATTTACTAATTCAAGGAGCCGAGAATTGCTTACGCAACTTCTTACAACCTGTGAACGTTTTTCATTATTTTAATCCTCAACAGTACAATGGTAGTGTATTTTACAGTCTGAGTTTTTTAACTTTTGTATTTCTTTCTTTAAATTCGTATGTACTATTTAACCTTTTGAAAACCAAAGCTTTCCGACCCTCATTTTAAGTTTCAAGAATAGTCGGTTATTTTTAAACTGTCAAGAATTGTTCTCAACTTTTCGTTCAACATTATATTTTAACGACAAATATGATTGCACCCTTACAGCCTTCCGAGCTCTAATGTTCTTATAAATATAAAAGAACTTCGATTTTGAAACGGATTCAACTTTTGCACGATAAGATTAAATATTGAATGCAAACATTTTTTCAAATCGCCTTTTACCGAGGGAAACAATTTAGTTTAGAACTTTTTCAAGTTCTCATTCGCTCTGTATAAATAGTCTATTGTATTTATTTCGATCGAGATATAGCCAACCATCGGCGGATACTCACCTGCCGATGCTTCAAGTGTTGCGAATAGTTTGTCATGAAATCGATGCCGTTCCTCGACAAAGTTGAGGCAACCCCGCCTGCGTGCGGTTGCGGCAACGGTCTCAGAGTTTCGTAATTCGCGTCACCCTCGGGAGTGGTCGCGCGTTTGAGCAGCTCTGGGTTCATGGTCGATCGATTGACCACCGCCTCGTAGCCGTGGTCCAGGTCAAAGCTGTCGTCGAAGGGCTCCCCGTTCAGTCTCATCAGCTGCTGTTGCTCAGGCTCGCGCTTCAGTATCTCGACGGAGTCGTGGCTTGACCAGGAGGCGCGGCTTACCTCGATCAAGCTGAGCTTCCGAGTTGCCGAGGGTGGTCCACTCGCTGACACGGTTCCGACGCCAGCGGAATCGACGGCAAAGGCTGCCAAGCTAGAGGTCGGACTGTTGGCTGTGAGCTCATCATCACCGCTTTCGCGCTTTTTCTTCATGACTTTGGCGTACATGTCCTCCACCGACTTGCCCGAAGAAATACTACCTGTTTTTTTATTTGTGTTTTTTTTCAGTGCACGACGACTACTTTTATCATCTTATTATTTAATTTAATGTTTTTCCACGCTAAATGGAAGCAATTATTCTTAAATGTATTTCCTTCGTTCGAAAACTGATACCACACACATTTTTCTTCAAATTATGAAAAATAATTAGTCTTAGTTTTTTACCATGAGTGTATATGATCATCGATAAATCATACGCAAAGAAATAAAGTACATTTAATGAACTTCCTAAAGCATTCTTTATTATTAAATTTTTAATTGGTACTACTACATATTTAATCATCTATGTAAATTTCAGTTATTAAAACTTTATTTTTGTACAAGTAATTTATTGTTAAGACTTTTTTATAATCCACTAATGTTTACTGCTTGATTAATTGCATTCTGCTGAATATTTACTTTATAATTGTTGATGTTCAATAAAGTTTTAATTTAATAATATTGTAATTATTAAAAATAAGAGTAAACGTTAATGAAAAATATTTCTTTTCACCATAACCTATATAAGTATTAAATATAAAAATCATAACGATGAATGCATTTTAACGTAATTTTCTTTTTCCCAATAGTGTTCTGTTTATTTTATCCGTAAATGAATAATGGATAATACTAGTATTGCAATTTATGATGTTATTATAATATAGTAAATTACATATTTATGTTTATAGTTAAAAATAATAGTTTTTATCTTTTTTATTTTAAAAGGAATAAAGCCTAAATTAAACGTGCCAGAACCTATAATGAACATGAATATTCAGTAATTACATCTGACTAATACATCTGCAGTCACTACATAAAGCCGACGCAAATCTATAAGATAAAACAAATTAAAAAAGAACTAATATACCTCTAGTACGATCATCAGTTTTGTTGCGCTTGTCGATCATTGCATACATATCCATATTATTCTCAGGAGGCGGCGGTAGCGGGGAGTTAGCTTGGCGTTTTTCTGGTTTCGGTGAACCAGGATTTGCCACAGAGCTGGTTGCGCTTGATGAAGATGCTGTTTCAAAAATTCATGTCAGAGAAATGGGTGAAAAAAAAGAAAAAAAGAAGGCGAGAAAAATAAGATCCTCCGTAGATGTAGAAGAAATAAAAGTATTCGCTGGAAAAGATTATAAATTGGGTTGTTTATAAAAAAATAACCAATGTATGCATAAATGATAATCAAAAATTTTTTAAATTCAAAAATTGGTGTGAAATAAAATAAAAAATAAAATATACGTGAATGTGATAAAAAATAAAATATAAAATTTTAATATTTAAAAAGTTAAAAACTCTTGAATATCTATTTTTGATTTTATTTTATTAATAATTGTAAAAATTTTAATTATGTACATAATTGAGGTATTGAATAGGCTCTTTTACAAGAAAGTACATTTCTCACGAAACAATTAGAGAAACGTTCATTAATACTAAGGAAATTGATTACCTTGTCTCGAATGTGCGTGAGCTACATGCCTAAGACTATCTACACTCGGTGGTTGTGGTGCTAACGCATAAAGTTCTTCTATACGCAAAGTATTTTGTAAATGTACATTTGGTTGTTCGTTTTGAATCGGTCTACTAATTTCCACAGCCATTGGTTGTATCTGGGCATAAGTTTCACTACCGCTCGTGTAAACTTTATCTTGTTCATCAATTGCAGCATACATTTCATCTAAATATTTAGATAACCATGAAACAATTTTACTTTATAAAACTAAAATCTGAATTAGCACTAATGTTTGACAAAATATAGCTAATTTATTTAAAAAACAAAAAAAAATAATACCAGTTTTTTTATTTTTTGATTTTTATTTAAACAAATATTTATAACCGTTAAATTTAATAAAGGACTGTTTTTAGTCTGACTTACCAGAATCATCGGAAACAGTTGCATAATGTGGATCAATAATTGGCCGAGTACTTTGCCTTTGTTGTTGAGCGTTTTTTGTTTGGGCAATAATATTAGCTAAAGGTTCTCTCACACTAATGCTTGTATAACCTTCTGTAATGAAGCATAAAACTTTTTTTCTCAGGTATTTTAAAAATATTTAGATAAAAAAATTGTTTTCTTAATTGAATTGAAAA
Source organism: Platyscapa corneri (assembly GCA_018907185.1). Classification (NCBI taxonomy): domain Eukaryota; kingdom Metazoa; phylum Arthropoda; class Insecta; order Hymenoptera; family Agaonidae; genus Platyscapa; species Platyscapa corneri. The sequence continues at coordinate 5,138,796 of JACCHW010000005.1, read as the reverse complement.
AAGTTATAAATAAATATGACAAAATTTATTTTATATTTATATTTATATACATACAGAAATTTATTTACATTATTTTATTTAAAATAGAATTATATAGTTAAGTTTAATGGAATTTATAAAAGGTAGAAAATTTGTTCAAATACTTTTTTCAGCATTATATATCTAATTGAATCTACAATAAATATAATTTTTAGAATTATATTTTAAAAATATGCTTACTTGAATCTTGTGAATCACCACTAAAGTGTTGTTGTTGTTGTGAATTATTATTTTGAGGTTGAGGAGGCTGTGGAAGAGACATTAGTATTGGTGGTGTCATGTATGGTAAGTCTTGATTGGCTTGAATACCACCAGAAATAGCAGATGCAGCTTGTATATCCACTACAGGTTGTTCTAAAAGTGAATTATGTGAAGATGATCTGCGACTTCTTGGGGGAGCAACTGGTAAATTTCCACTTGTTGATGTTGATGGTTTTGTTAAATCAACAGCATGACTATAATTATTTGTTTGTCATCAAATAAAAAATATGATTATAAAATTATCAATATTAATAAATTACTTTTTAAATAATTTATTAAATTACAAAATTTACCTAAAATGCTGAATGTTTTCAGTTTTTTGAACATTTTGAACTTGTGCATATGGATGTTCTTCTAGAAAAATTAGTAGAAAAATTATTTTTTAAAAATATTTGACACAATATAAATGTAAAATATATTGTTACCACTGCTCGTTTGTGGAGTTTTGAGTCTGGCATATAAACTGGTAGTTTCATCTTGAGAACTTTGTTGTGATATGCTTTTTTTCTCTCGTTTATCTTTTCTATCTTCTTCTAGAAAAACATAAAATATTATATGACTATAATTTTTTTCAAAATTTAAGAACAAGAAATATAAATATAATTTATTTTTACTTTTATCTTGTACAGTTGCGTAAAGTTCTGATGGATCATCACCTATATTTTCAGTTACTTCGTATATTACATCTCTTAATTCAACATCAGTTTCACATTCTGCATTTTTATCCTTTGGAATATCGGGTAAACTTCTATTTGCTGTATTAGTTCTGATAAAAAAGTAAGATTTAAGATTTTGTATAGATAAAACTAAAATTTTATAAAATTTATTTAAGTTGAAAAATTTTAATCATATTAAGATTTAAAATAGATATAAAATTTTGAAAATACATAAAACTAAACAGATATTATTTATATACATTATATATACATTAAATTAATAGATGGAAAGTTTTTAAATTATAAAATCAAGTAATTATTTTTAAATAAATAAATAATTCAATATTCTAGTAAAATATTTTCATTTTAAATATAATTGTGAATAAGATTTAATTAAGAAACCTTTTCCCCCTGCATCAACTGTGTCCTGTTGAAGTATTTGAACTGCTTCTGATGACGTAATCCTGTTAAAACCATCATTTTCAGGGTGAGTAATTGTTACCATACCTGCTAGACCTAAAAACTCGCTCCTAAAATAAGAATTTTTATGTTTACTATTCATGTGACTAATTAATTTTGAACTATCATATTATTGTTTTGTGATATAAAATGAAAAAACATTTAAAATTTGTATAACTTAAACAAATTGTAACAAAAATTAAATATTCATTTTAAAATAGTCTATTATCTGAATTGAATTATATTCTGTTTTATAAGCTAATAAAAATAAAAATAAAAATATAAATATAAATATAAAATTACATTTGTAAAAAAGACAAAAAAGTTAAAAAAAATATTATTTAGAAAATAATTTATAATTTATTTACATAGACGATATATATGAAACTTTTATTATATTTAAAAAAATTGTATAAAGATTTACTTGTTGTCATTACGTCGACAGCTACAAATACAAGCAACAATGAGGCCAACAAAAGAGAATAATGCTCCAACGGAGATGACCCAATAGCACCAAGCATCTTCGGTAAACAATGGGTGTACCATGTTCTTGGATCAAAAATAATTTGCCTCTTTGAAGCCTAATAGTTGTTGCTGCTACAACCTTCGTACAGATTAGGTCATTTTTACATTGTTTTTACAAATACTGTAAATATTTCACATTTTAGAAAGACCTTCTATCATTATTAATACGTATGTATTTAAATAAAACATTTATGAATTTGCGTATATAACTTTCAATCAATAGTTGATGTCCATATTTTTATATAAAAATATGGAAATGAAGATGAATACACTATAAGGCACAAGAAAACTTTTATGAAATCTTGGTCATGAATCTTTTTAAATGTTTATGTCTAAGAATCAAATTGATTTTTCAACATTTTTTGATCTTTTTCTTCTTATTTTGAGCATGTCAACAGTGGCGTATAATCGCATGGGACGTAACCTCAATTGATGAATCATACATCCAGTAATTTATGGGAGAAACGAGTTAAAGTCGGCACTTAATCCACTTCTAGTGTCTACGCTTCAACACAATTATAAATTCAGGATATATTTTTTGTCACATACTTTTTTGAACAGAATAATAATAATGAAGTTTTTCGCGAACTTATTTCACTCATCTTCGAAGTCCCTCATAGGTATTAATCCATATAATGAATTTACATGCATAATGCAGAATGCAAAAAAAAACTGAATTTTTCTGTAAAGTAAACATACTGATTGGTCGAGTTTAACGAATATATGTATCTATGTGTGTAACATATAATTTTAATATATATGAGTAATTCTACAACTGTACTTACTCATTGGTTCATGTTCCGCATAGAAAAAAAAGAAATGTATAAGATCCATTTTCCTTGATTCTATAATGCTTTCTTCCGTATGACCATTTTGTTCTTTGTTTTAATAATCCTTTGTTTAATTTATTTTGGTGTATATAATTTGAGTAAAGAATAAAAATAATTGAATTTGCAAAATATCCTAGGAGAATTTTTTCTGTAACTGGTTTTTACAAAATATTTAAGTTAAATTTTAAATTAGAAATCTTAAAACATACTTTTTACAAAATTCAATTAATTTATACGATCATATAATCAGTTATATTTTCTACTTTTGAATTTTTAGTGTTTTGTTAAAATTATTTTGGTTAATCTTTTGAAACTAAGGTTTGACTCTATCCAACAGTTATATAATAATACATGCTAATTTCTAAATTCATTTGAATTAAAATATGTAAAGTTGAAGGCAAAAAACGATGTTAGCTCGGCTAACGATTATTCGTTCTGTTTGCAGGTTTTATAAGTTGGTGATACGGAATAGGAACACCGAATCAGAGATTTCATTTATGTAGTTTTGTATACGTAGGTTGAGGGCTTGAAGTTTACTAGAGCTCTAAGAGCGAAAGGCAAATAAATGTATAAAATACCGTGTGATGAAAAGTGATATCCAAAAATCATACACTCGAGTACATAAACAAATAAAAGTGAATAAAAATATATTTTAATCAATAATATAATGGCTAATAATAATAATAAAAATAATAATATTTAAATAACTAAGAATAAAAGTTTACATTAAATTAAATATTTTCAAAATATTACCTCTTTTATTGTAATTTTAATAGGTGGGTTGAAATATATTACATTTCAATAAGTTAAAAAATAAAGATTAAATATTAAATTATAATTTATTAAGTATTTAAAATATAATGAAATTATCGTTAAATATACAATATATAAACATTTTTATCTTTCTAAAAATATAGTAACAAAAATATATAAATAAATATATAATAATTTTAATTTTGTTAGAAAAAAAATTATTTTCGGTAGGAAATATATTTCGTATACTATAAATTAAAACACGCGCTCACGCACACAAACACACATTGATATAATATTTAACGTTTTTATGATTGTTGATTAAGAATATGGGGTCAAATAAACCGATAATTTAAGAAACAAGGCGATAAATGTTCTCACGGTTTTAAAATATTTTGCACGTCTACAAGCCAATAAATAATATAACAGAAACATATTCTAGTGTTATTAATTTTTCTTTTTTGTTATTAATTATACAAGATATAATATTTGTTTTCAATTCATTTAATTTACATACTATGTATGCATGGCTACCAGGAGATATATTTTAATGAGTGATTTTTTACTGCCTCTAACTTAAGATACGTGCAGTAAGGTCAATATTATTTTTTTTTGCAATGAACTTTACAGCGATATTGGTAATTACGAAGTACCTAATTTTGAATATATAATGTGGCATCGTGAAACGTGCTTAGAATAATATAGCAGATTTTTATATTACTACATTTTATATTGGGATGAATAATTTTTAACTAGAAAATTATTACTTATAAATAAAATTTTTATATTATTGTAAATTAGTATTATTTTTATTTTTGTATCGAAAATATTATCCATTAAAAATGTTTTTAAATAAATAAAGTTTAGTTATCTATATATTTAAAATGTCGAATATAAAAAGTAAAAGATTTAAAATATTTTATATATATAATATTAAATATTAAGTATACTGATTTTACAAAAGTATATACATATACACATATACTTATAATTAGAAGATTAAATAATTCAATTCAACATATTTCCATGGAAAACGTAATTATTACTTATATTGTTTACTAATTATTTTAATTTACAAGTTTTTACATCTAAAAATATAAACATGTACACGCATATAAATATTACTTTATTGCAGTTAAGCAGAAATATAAAAATGTATAAAATTTATTTCGAAGCTAAGGAAAACTAATTATCTCAATAAAATTTAGTCATGTGAAAATATTTAATAGTTATTATGATTATATCTATGCATATATATGATGTTTGGAATTTGTTTAAATGAAGAATCTCTTTTATTATTAGGATTATTAATAAATGGTTATAAACATTTTTTAGGTTTAAAATATAATTACAAATTAAAATATTTAGCAAAAAAAATTAAAATAATGTTTTATCCATATTTTATTTTGTGTTATAATGTTTAAAAATGTATGTATTATTTATAATAGGTAACTATCTAAATTTTTTTAAAAATTTAATAATAATTAAAAGAAAGTATTGAAAAATGAAGATGCTTTATATTATTTACATAACATCTTTAGTTTTATTGATAATGTTCGATATTGTATTTTATATTTTAAATTTATATGTATATTATTAAAAATAATATTGTTTATTTATACTTTTAGTTTTATCCTATTTTATTTTGTGTTATTATTTTAAAATGTATGTATTATTATAATAGGTAACTATCTAAATTTTTTTTAACTTATAATAATTAAAAGAAAGTATTGAAAAATGAGACGCTTTATATTATTTTACATAAAATCTTTAGTTTGATTGATATGTTCGATATGGTATTTTATATTTTAAAATTTATATGTATAGTATTTAAATAAATATTGTTTATTTATACTTTTAGTTTAAAAAATGAATTCCAAACTTAATACGTATTGTGTTATTCTCTTAAAGTGGATAAATTTTATTCACTTTTTTATAAGAAATATTAATAATTAAAAAATTTTATACGTGATACTTCCTTCAATAATAAGTTAAGTAACTTTGATTTCAAATTTCAAAAGGTTGGCCATGTATTTTTAGTAAAAATTAAAATAAAGTATTATATAAACATATTATATCAGTATATTTTATTACTTATTTATTTACGCACATTAAGTCTGAAACCATTATTATTTCAATTAAATATTATAACCACTACGATAGAACGGTAGTCAGAAAATCACTATTTAATAAATAATTTCATTCAAACTTTTTAAATTTTCATTTAAGTATAATGAAATCAATATAATAATTTTTTATTGACATTTTATTAAAATTAAATTATTCTTTGACCAGAAAAATACAGATAATATCTTGACTGAAACATTGAATTTATCTTAATTTTAATAAATTTTGTTAATAAATTATTCTTAATGCATGCATCATTGTTTTAAAATATATTTTATTATTATTATTATTTACAATTTTTAAATCATTTAATTTCATTTCTTTCAAAATTGAAAGATAGAAATATTTAATTAATTAATCGCAATATTTAAGTAATTAGGTTTTTCTACTTCTAACTAAATAAAAAAATATCTATTGTTTAAAAAAAGTAAATTTTAAACAAAATATTTTAGTATTTAATGTTAATAATTGCGTTATGAAATGTTGGTAATTTTTTAATTTTACTTAATATTATAGTTTTTTTCCTATCAATTTAATGTATTAAACAAATTTAACTATGTGAATTTTTTTATCTAATATTACAATTAAATAAAATTAATATATTTTACATAATAATTTAATTTTACACAATTTTAATATTTAAAAAATTTTCACTTATACGCCCAGAATTATAAAATACCTAGAGGTCTTTACTTTTTATCTATTTCTTTCATTTTAAGAGTTAATAAATTAATATTAAATAAGTTATGAACTATTTACACAAAGAAAAAAAACAGTTTTTATTGTATTGATAAAATTAGTATAGAACTTCTTTACTTTTACTAATGATAACAATTGAATTTTATTGAAATTATAATTAACTTAAGGAATTTTCTGTAATAATTTCATTGACAATTAATTTAATTTCATAAACAAACTAGAACTTTTATAATTAGAAAAACAATTACATTTATTATCAGCCTGATATAAAAGTCAATAGGTCAGATGATTAGTAAAAATGTAATTGTTTTACAAGTAGATATTTTATATAAAAAAAGATTTAAAATAGTTTATGTTTAATATATTCTAATATTTTTAAATTAAAACATTGTTTGAGTATTTATTTTTAAGGTTTTACTTTATCTGTGTAAATTCAAATGAATAATCATAATTTAATAAAAGATAATAAATTTTTATATTAAAATATAGATATATTGACAGCTTACTTTAATAAAAGTATGCATTATATTGATTTATCTGAGGTATTAAAAAATAACTATCGAACCTGATAAGATTATAATAATTGGGTAATTTATCACTTATGATTTTTTTGTTCTAAGCTATGATTGAAGAATGTTTAACATTTATGATATTTATACACAATAACGAACGATAATATTTAGATATTTATTTACAATATTAAGATGATTAATACTACTTTTTACGTTTGCTGATACTTTTAAAATAATCATAATTTTCTTAGATTTTACTCGGATAAACGAAGTTCAAAAATGAGGGAACTTATAAGTAATAACTTTAATTATATTTTCCTTTATTTAAAATTATTTGTTTTTATATACAACTGGTTATAAATACGAACTCTTTGTACAGGATATTTGAAGTGTAATTAAAGCTAATATTTTTTTGAAATTATCAGGTATTCTTCAAATTATAATAAATAATAAAGCTGAGATTAAATTTATTATTTATTTAAAAATGATATGAATAAAGAGAGAGAGAGAGAGAGAATGAAATTATGTTAAAAATAATATTCAGAAAAATGAACAATAGATTAAATAATATTTATAATATTTATTAAGAGTCAATAAGGTTTATAATAATTCCATATTAATAAAATTATAAATTTTATAGTCAAATGTATCAAAAAATTGCCAGTTACTGAACAACAATAAAATGTTAAGTTTTGTTAGTTAGTAAAAAAAAGTAAATGTAAAACTCGCGAAAAAATACTAATAATACCATAAATATAAAAAAATAATTACCATAATAATTACCAGTCTTTTTCATTATTGATAACTAACTTTCGCAAATTATTACTTTTCACAATTTTCAAAATGTATAAATTATACCACCTAGCATTCATTATGTTTTCTAATTACATATTTGTAAACTTTGATAGTTTTTATTATTATCAATGTAGCTCTATTTTTATTATTAGCAACAATTATATTATATGTATCCTTGCATAAGTTAGAATACTCATAGACTTCTGAAAAACATTATCAAATAAAACTAAATACTTTAAAACTGAATTAGAATATAATTTACAGTTTGTTTATAAACAAATCATAAAAATTATGTATATTTTAAAATCATCAATAGAAAATTTATTTATTTTAAAGACCAGTTAAGTAAAGTGCTTTAAAAATAATTTTGCGTTTTTATTATTCTGGCTGAAAACAAAATTTCAAGCGAAAAAGAAAATAAATATTTTTGACAAAAATAAACTATTTATTGCAATAATAAAATATGTGATATAACTTTAACAAATAGGTTAAAAAAATAAAAGTTGTAATTAGTGAAACAATTTATTGCTGTAAAAATATTAAATTTCTAATAATTAAAAAAGGTTTACAAATCAAAATGTTCATTAAATAGATAATCGATTTCCCTATTGTCAATTTAATAGACTAAAGATTACACTAAATTTATCAATTTGCGTGTACAGAATTTTGTAAATAAAAACTATGCGTTGTATATTAAGTAATTTTAATTTCTATGTATGCGCTACATTTACATAATTTACGAAATCGCGAGGCATGAAATAATAAATGAGTAATACTTTTACTTCTGTCCGTATCGCTGCTCAAGTAAGAAATAAGAGAGAATTTCGTCTTTGATGCTCAGTTCGCGGGAATGCGCGAGTGATGTGACAATAGTAGGCACAAATAGTTCAGCGCAGAATCGTGTCTAATTACCGGTGACAACAAAACAACTCGTACAAATTCAACGTTGACGTTTCTTGCAGCTATGGAACGTTGTAAGGACGAGTACCGGACATCACCGGTTCTGGTCCCGGTGCTACTAAGCGCAATCGCGATACCGTTGTCCATGATGTTTTGGACAATCAACGTGGCATATTCGTTTATATCGCCAAGCGTTGAACATCAATCCGATGGTAAAATTAGTTTTTACAGGGATCCCATTTTGAAAATAGAATTACATAACCTTTGATTACAACAATATTAATATTCAATAATTAGTTACTATTTTTATGTTTTTCTGATTTTAACTGTTACTAAATTCCACGTTGTTTTTATGTCATTGTTTATGTTGTTTTCCATGGTATTAAGCCCAGTTTTTTTTAACGATATTGTAGTTATTTATCTAAAACTAAATATTATCATATAGATTATACATTGCATGATATAATTTGCATTCATAAATTTTAATTATCATGTTAAAATATTTTTTAAAATTTTTCATTATACACTTTATGAATTGCATAATAATTTTTGAAAATATTAATTACTAGTTTCTTTTACCTTTCATAACTATCTTTTGAATTAATGTTTAATTTATTTTAATTAATTTATTATCAGGTTATATTGTTATATCACCTTGGAGATGGTTAGCAGCAGTTCTTTTTCCAATTTTATGTGCATTATGGGGATTGAAGCGAAAAAGCATCGATATAAAAGGAGCACTTTTTGGTAAATATTTCTATAGTTTTCATTTTATAATTTAAGCAGTTAATCCTTAACATTTAAGATAGGTATATTACATGAAAAGTGATTTTTCTTAGGTTTTTTAATGGGTTTTATTTTGACATTAACAAGTATGGCACATTTCGCATGTTTATTGGCATTCTTTGTCACATCATCAAAAATAACAAAATTTCGTTTGGAAAGAAAGAAAAAGATAGAAGAAATTAAAAATGGTAGTCGAAGAAATTGGATTCAGGTACTGTGTAATGGAGGAATGGCTGCACAATTAGCCATTTTATATTTATTAGATGTAGGCTGTGGTGAACGTCCTATTGATTTTGATAAAAACTACAGAAGTTCATGGTTATCAATTGGAATAATGGGTAAATATTATTAATTAATTTATTTTTTTAAATATATCAACATTAATTAAAATTAATATTTATAAGGCCTATTTAATAAAACAATAATTTGGACAAATAAGTATTATAATTTATTAAATTAGTCAATACTATAAAAATTAATATATAAATATGTTCAGTTATCATTTAATTTATCTCTCTGTACTTTAACTATTAAGGTGCATTAGCTTGCTGTAATGGAGATACATGGGCTTCAGAAATTGGGACTGTAGTGGGTAACTCTGATCCTTTTCTTATCACTTCGAGAAAGAGGGTTCCTCGAGGTATATATTGATTTTATTTAAGGTAGTAAACTTTACAAAATATTGCATAATGAACTTTTTTTTATTGTATCTCATTTTCAGGGACTAATGGGGGTGTATCGTGGGTTGGGCTTATAGTTTCTGCATTAGGTGGTGTTGTTGTAGGTGTATCTCATTATTTTACTTTATTGTATACAGTAGATAGTGTTGTTCTTGAACTAGCTGCTCCTCAGTGGCCACTAATACTACTAGGTGGTCTCGGTGGGTTATTAGGAAGCATTGCAGATTCCATACTAGGAGCAACACTTCAATATTCAGGTGCACTGATTATATCTAATTAATTACTATATATATTTTAATTTTTTAAAATTGTATTATTTTTCTTTCAGGAATGAATGAAAAGGGATTAATAGTAGAGAGACCAGGTAAAGGTGTAAAGCATATAAGTGGTAGACAGATTTTTGATAATCACAGTGTAAATCTTCTTTCAAGCATAATTATTGCGTTGACTTTGCCAAGAATAGCAAATGTTGTGTGGCCTTAAAATGTTATCAGGAGTAGAAAAATTGTTACAAATTTTACAAACAGAATGATATTCAATTGCATTTACATTTTTGTAGTAAATTCAAAAAAACACATTGTTATGAGTAAAACTCAGAATGCTTTATAATTTTTAATATATTATGTAGATATTGTATCCGTGCGTGTGTGTTGTGTGTTATCAAGGCAGCAAACATTAATTACTGAAAAGTAATTGGCTTGTGTGATATAAATTTCATGGAATTTAAAAATATTTACTTAGATTTATATTACTTTATTTGTATATTATTAATATATATATATATTTATATTTAATTTGTAAATTAAAATAATATACTTATTTTATAGACATATCATACTTAATTTTTTACTATAAAATGTCGAAGAAAATTATACGAATGATATTGACGAGTAACAACGTCTATTTGTTTTTAAACATCTACTTATCCTGAATTTTCTTTTCAATACATCTCTTACATAATATCCTTAAATTACACAGATTTCGTTCCGTATACAAAGATTGTAGTTTATTATTTACAAATTTCATTTTTATGATGAAAAATAATCATCATTATTTCTTAGTGTACAGTAAATATCTCACTCTTCTCAATAACACTTAAAATATCGTCTGTGGAAAACGCGTTTTAACATCTACTTTCGTAGACAAGTTGTTAAACTGTTGTTGAAAATACATCGAACGTGTTTTTATTATTTTTTATTATTTAATAGATGGTCGAAAAACTTCGTTGATTACACGATCTTCTTAGATTAGAAGAAGCTTATAAGCGTGAAGAAAAAAATTAATATTAGAGTGAGAAAGAGAGAGAGAGAGAGAGAGAAACATAGAGTATTTAACACTAAAAAATTTGAATTAGTGTATCGACATTTTTTATTCTGATACTTCAGGTACAATAATTCCCTGTTTTTTTACGCAGTAGTTGCAATATAGTTATATAGTTATTCAAATAAATTTTTTAAATTTAAACATTTTCTTGTTAGATTATAAATTGTTGAGAAGCACATTTAATTATCATATTTAAACAGATCGTTTGAATCGCTATCATAATGTATTTTCTTAAACAATACAATATATAAGCAATAAGTAACATTAAGATTGTTTTTATTTATAAAAACTATTTTTACACTAAATCAAAGGCATTTTTAATTTAATAATTTGTAATTGAAAATTTCGATCATATTTATATTAGAATTTTGAAAAATATTTACCACAATACATTTACATGTCTTGAAACCTGACAAATTTTTACCAAGGAAAGCTTCAGATATTTGTAATTATAATGAAATTTTATCATGGATATTCTATTTTTCAAAATAACACCACTGTGGATAATAATAATAATATTATTATTATTATTAAAAATCGAGATAAAAATAATTTATATCCTAAGCTAAAAGAATTATAAAACCAACGTTCAAATGTTATCTTTTATCTTTGAATACCCCAAAACAATTTTCAATAATCTTCTGGAGAATAAAGCCCCTTGTCATTAATTCATCGTTATTATAATAAAAATAGTATTTATTAGATCACAATTGAAAAAATTAATGAATAAATAATTATTCCTAATTATTCCTCCTAGAACTTTTAATTTAACAAATTAATTATAATACGACATGTTAAGTATCATGCAGATTTTTTGCATTCTTCATACAAACGAGCATTTCACACTTTTACAGCACTTTTAATTGTATATGAAATACACCCACGCATACACGCGGCCACGCACTGGCACATACGAATATACACATGCATATGTGCAGTGTATATAATATAGTCATTTTATTTGGTAGAAAAACTAAGGTATATCTTTTCCGCTTTTTAGTGTAATACGATCTGTATGATATGGCAGATTAAGTGATTCGTTTTCCCCGTTTATTTAATAAATCATTTTACATAAACTTCGCAAGTGCAAAGCTTATTATTTATTATTTTTATTTTTATGTGGATACCAGATGAAGTCGTGAATTTTGTCAAATCTTTTAAAATTCTATTTGCAGTCTCTTCAAATTGTAATGAATTGTATATAACCTTAATATTTAGAATTTTCTATGTTTATTTAAAAAAGGTATTTAAATATTATATACATATTATGTATCAATTAGTAAATTTATAAATTTAAAATTTAAATGGAATAAAATTATACGTCAAGTTTATAAGATATTTATAATTTCAGTAATTTCATTTTTAATAATTAAATATTGATGATTTTATTCTTCCAAAGAAATTATATTTTTATGAACAAATAATAAACATTAAGTATAATAATTAATTAAAATTCTAATTAGTCTCGTTAGAATTTGTCTGAGTTAACTTTTTAATATTGGTTATTCAATTTGAAACATTTTTCGAATAGTTACCAAAATTATATAGAAAATTCGAAATTTCAACGGTTATTATTTACGTTGCGTAAACATATTTTTTAAAAGCATGTATAAATAGAATTTTCCGAAAAATTAAAAAAAAAAAATTGTTTACTAAAGATTAAATATTTCATAACATTATTACAACATACTAATATGATACATGTGTAATAAAACATGTTAATTTCTTGTTTGTTAGTATTAAAACGAGATTTTTGTAATCATCAAATAAAAATGTAGCTTACAATTTTTATTAAACCTATCCTATAACTTACGTATTAAAAACATTTGTGATACTAAAAACTTTGCTATTGTTAGTATTTTAAATTCTTTTGTTTTTAGATTTAACAAATTTTGAATCTTAAATGACATTTCTTTTTTAACATTCAAATATATCATAGATATTTTAGATTATCTTATCTTAGAATATTAACATTATTTTTATAATATTTATACAAATAAGTAATATATATTTTTAATTTTTGACAACCATAAAACGTAATACCCGCGAGGCTATAAGAAATTCGTTTCCTTCGATTTATGAGCATTGGATAGACCACTAATTATTTGGCAGTCATCAGTGAAACGTTGCTTGCTGGAAGTTAATGTATCATAAAAATTTTTCGCAGCAGAAAAACATGTTAAATTTTTTTATATTAAATTTACATACATTAATAAAGATAAATATTATAACTTTTACTTTTTCAACTAGAATATAAAATATTTACATTAAAACCAATATTTAAATCTTTTATATATGAAAAATCTTTTTAAAAAATATAACTATACTTTTAATATTTTCGATATAGGCATTGGATAAGATTAAACAAATGCATTGCAGTTGATCTTTTTACTTTTTGTATAAACGTTTAATTTCAACGCTTAGTTGCGGTAGATTAAAAATAGATTCGGCGATAAATCTGATTTTTGTAGAAAAAACGTAACATTTATTGTTTTAATTTTTTAATTTAATTCATTTTATACAAAATTAATTTTTGACCAAAAAATTAAAATAATCGCATAATTTTTACGGGACTGTGTATAGGAAATTATTTCTGTCTTTTAATATCGAAAAGAACGATTTACATTGTTATTTATTGTAGTAATATTAAAATTTAACATTTTTCGTTTTTATTATACTATATTATTATTTACTAGGTACCAAATAATGAACTCAACTTTTTTATGTTTAATATAATAATTCAAATTTTGAAACAAAGATTTCCTGGATATTATACGTTTCATATTGCATTAACGTCAAACTAACATGAAAGGTTCTTTATAACGATGACAAGATATCTGCACTATTTACTATAACTAATATTAATAATAATTTTTTTTGAGTTCATATTTTTTAAATGAAATAAATTAGCTTTATTGCAATGATTTATTCATTTATATTGAAGCTAGGCCATAGAGTTAAATTGTGCACAAATGGAAATGATTAATTTTTCTGTTAAAAAACCAAATCTTTAATATTAGGTCACATAAACATTGTCATCTATTGCCGATCGGTATATAAAGAGGTTAGTTTTATACTTTTCGTAGAACTAAAGAATTCATTTTAGACTTTGTCCATTCCAATAAAAATAGAAACTTTAATATATTTTTTAATACAAATCTTAGGATGTACATAAAAACATTTTTAATACGTTACTGTTTAATAGATGTTATTCATACAGATTAATTTTAGTTGCCACATAGTTTTTATTTGAGCATAAAATGGTACTTAATGGTAGGAACGAAGATTTTTAAGTACAAATTTAAAAATCGATTTATATTTTTTATACATATCACTGTTGTACAATAATTAATTCCTAAAATTCTAACGTCATTTTAATATTTATTTTATAATCAATCGAATTTCAAATTGATTCGTATCAAATTTTTATATCTTGTTATTTTAGTACGTATAATTTTTAATAAAAAAACAACTATTAAAATAATGTTGCCATTTATTACTTTTTGCTCGATATTTACTGCCATTACGATAACTATGAAAGTTCAAACTCATAAAAAGAATGATGCATTATTTAAATATATGTATATAATATGTTTTATCGAAAAAATAAAGACAGAACGAAAAAACAACTATATAATCGGAAAGTAATGAGTATGAGCAGATGGCATGAGCGAAAAGAAATTAATCGAAAATGGAAAGCTTCATTTAAAAACCAATTTATTGTTGTTTTCGAATTCCGATAAACAATTATCTATTCGCAAGAATTATTTTTATGAATTAAATATTCACATAAATTTTAAGGATTTTTAATTATGAAGTAAAATATTCAATTAAATATTTAACAAAAAGTGATAAAGTATGTGTATAAATGTTTTGAAATTATTTGAAAATAATTTAAAGTGCACCTGAATTTAGTTTTTTTGTCAATTACTCTATTTGAGTTATTAATGTCAAGTTGATATTTGCGAGAAAAGTGATTTTCCAAACATTTATTTTCAGTTATTTTAAAAGAAAAATTAATTATGTGCGGGTGCAAAAAATTTATAATTAACTGTAATATAACTGTTAAAGAAAAAAAATAATTAAAGATAAAATATTTTACAGAAAAAGTGATTTTCGATTTCTTGAACTACATAATTAAAGTATTAGTACTTTTTTGTATTTCGCTCGTCATTGAGACCAATTATCATATTTTGTTTTTCTCTAAAACAAATATAATTAATTAAACGATGATTACTATAGCAAGGAGATAATTTTATACACTTACAGTTGTTATTATACTGATAAGTATTTGACCACGAATTCGTATTGCACAATATGATAAAATCATAGGTATAAATTATGCGGCCCAGTTTGGTTGCAGGACGACGTGCTAATTGTGAAAATATCGAAGACACAAGGAATCGAATCGATGTAATGAAAAATCGCTTATGGGTCTCTAGCAGCCTTCAGCCGAGGACAGTCTAAGCTCTAGAGCGATGTGTTAAGCGATGAGGCAGCCGATGCATAGGAAACGACGCATTCCCGCGTCGTCGAGTAATTCATCAGTGATGCGAGGGACGTGAGACGCAAAATCCGCAAGCTCGCGAGCACTAGTTAACACTGCGACTGCCAGTTGGCGACGCTGCCGGTCTCGTGGTTCGTTGTGTTGTCGCCACGCCTCAGAAGAAGACCGGATGTGTGATTAGCGGCGCTGCCGTTGCCGTTGGTCGCCGGCGTCAAAATCGTCAGGGGCTGGGGCTCGGCGTCGAGCGGCGTCGTGACGACTTTACAGCTTGCGAGCTTGCAGCTGCTGTTGACGTCTCTGGGATCCGCCGAGGGTGCCGACTGATAGTCATACCTTCTCCTCTCCCGCCATCGGACCTGCGGTCGAGCGGACAAACTGCAACAGTCAACACCCCACAATGGACTCGACTCGGACGGCTGCCATTGGCGCGATGCGGACGCAGCTAAGGAATTCGTCTGGGCGACTTTCTCGAATTATTATTCGCGCGCGGACGATGGAAATTGATCTAGAAATAGAGGCCTCGGAGGCATCTGACTGAGTACTTTTACGATCTTGAGAAATGAATAATTCAACATTTTCAGTTTAAAAGACCGTCGGGGGCCTGCGCATGTGTTCTCAGTCTATATTGCTCAAAATTTCTCTCTCTAAGACCTAATAAAGATTAATTTACTCTAACCGTGAAATATGAATCCAAGCAAACTTTTTCAGCGTTATTCAGTTTTAATATAAACAGTTGCGACAAAAAAAGGTTAAAAATCATTTTATAAATTATTTCTACGTTACTCTGCTCACTATTAAAAATAAGTATTTTTACTCGAGTATTTATATTAATCAAACTGCTATTATAGTTTCCGCAATTAAATTGAAGCCTTTTTTTCTTTTGCAAATAACAATTACTTTTCAATTATCAATTAAGTTTCCAACTCCGTAATTTATAACAATAATAAACGTAACTAATGCAACGTGAAATTAGCTTGTAACTTTTTGATGTAATGGGATTGATTTGAAAAGTACACTTATTGGATACGGCATACAAATACTAGTTATAAATTGTTATTAAAGTTGTTGTAACATTGCAAGTTTATTTTTATTAAAAATTTACATAAATTTGGCTATGCGATTGTATGGAATTATCTTTAAAAATTTTATTATAAATTAAATTAATTTTAGATAGGATTCTAATTGAATCCCAATACTAAATTTGTTGTTCCTCTTTCGGGCTATCCAAGTTTAAATAGTATACGCACATTTTTTAAAGACTAATGTACGTTACGAAATACGATAAATTAAAAAATTTAAATCTTTGTGATAGATAATTTCAATGGACTAAATTAATTATTAATAGTTAAAAACGGAATTATTTTACTACTTCTAGATCAGTTATACCAGAAAATTTTATCGATTTTATAAACAATCTTATTAATTTTTTTTTTAATTTATTGATTACTCCGTAATGCGATTTAATATTGTTAATTTTTTCTAACGATTATTCAATTATTTAATACATATTAAGAGAGTCATTTTAAAAGAATCGCGATTATAGTAGTGAAAGTAAAAAAGTGTATTCGATAAACACATCGATGTAGAGAAAAATACGTCCGCATCGCACCATTGACGAGTCGCGAAGCGATATCGATATGAACCTCATGGCAAGGTGTCACTGAAGTAGCCAACAAAGCATTTGAAGTTTTTTTTCGCTGTGCTAAAACAATGCAAAGCTTGAGCGGCTTCTTACGCTTATTCAGTGAATCAACTTACTGGCATCAAAAGTCCAAAGCGTTTCAATAATAAACTTTTAAGCTTTTTCTAAATTACGCATACACTATATAAATAAAAGGATTTATATTATTCTGTACATGTTACGTGTAAAACTTTTTCTTCCGTAAATAAATTATTTAAGAATTAAGTTTTATAAGTTTCGTGATGGAAAAAGGTGTCATTTACAAAAAATCTGTATAATTTTTAGAAAATTTATGAAATATCTGTGTCGCGTAAATTTATAATTTTTAAATTGAAATCTTTTAAAAAAGTTATGTGTATAAACGTGTATAGTTTAAATTAAATGTGAACGGTTACTAAAATATGTTGCGTCCAGTTTTTCGAATTGAACAAAAATAATTGCTTGCTTATTAAAAAATCGAACATATTCCACGTGTCTAATATAAATTAAATATTAAATTAATAAATTATGTGACTGTTTAAAAAAACTGCAATGCTTGAGAAAAAAGTAAATTGATGAAAAGTACTTGTATAGCCATGTGTAAAATTAGAAAATGTTAACAAGAAAATGCGGAAAATATTTATATTGTTAATGAAATTGAAAAAAATTAACATATTTTAGATTGTTTTATTAAAATAAACATTTTTAACACATATTTTTCTTGATAATAGAAAACTGTTTCATGCAATTCTTTAAAACAATATTACATTTTTAATTATGATACTATAAAATTGGAATATCACAACTTTATCTTTAGAGACTGATTTTGATGATCTTTTCAGACCTTCTAACAGATGATATTCTTGAGTTCTCCGTTCCAAAGCAACTATATTTTTTATATACAACTAAATAAAATTAATTTAATTATTTTATTTTTCTAAGTGAACTACATGAATTTAATAATTTATTAGTAGCATATTATTGAATACGTTTATAGTGTAATAAAAAATCTTTAGATATCTGAGACAATTTGCTACATTTTTTTACTATTAGTACAGCCGTTCAGTAAGATTCACTTCATTTTACCAAGCAACCCAAAGAGAAGCAGCTGAGCAAGTGAAAAGAGAACAAGAAGTTTTTCAGTCATGCGTAACTGTACCCAACAGTGATAAGCGTTCTAACTATAAAGCAGAAAGAAAGCAGTATGTTAATAGATTGATAT
Source organism: Platyscapa corneri (assembly GCA_018907185.1). Classification (NCBI taxonomy): domain Eukaryota; kingdom Metazoa; phylum Arthropoda; class Insecta; order Hymenoptera; family Agaonidae; genus Platyscapa; species Platyscapa corneri. The sequence continues at coordinate 5,120,062 of JACCHW010000005.1, read as the reverse complement.
AATTTATTTTAAAAGTCTAGTCTGATAAAAATTGCAAGTTTCACTTATATATAGTTACACTTATATACGAGTAAGAGTTTTCTAAAAATTTGCCAAAACTTCGTTATCCTTTATTATTATTATTTTTATACTGAATTTTACATGATTTTTCATTAAGAAAACTCGTAAGACAAAATATTTTAATCGTGCAATTTATTGTATATTATCAATATTAAAAATTATTATTAAAATATTAAAAAATAGAATTTTGTTCAATAGTTTAAAATAGAACTTGAATTAAAAATGAAAGTAAAATGTATAATTTTGAATAAATTTAATTATTTCATTTTAACTCGAATTTTAATTTAAAATCTTAAATCAGACTTTTAAAAATTTCGCGACGTTTTATCAAATTAGCAAATATAAAAAGTCAAAGTAAAAAAAACAACGATTACAAAAATGATATTGCGACAGGAAAGATTAAAAGGCATACGCTGATTATTAGTTAATAAAAGTTATTTAGTGAAAAATACGAAAATCATATTACCGATACTGTGGTGGCTGTGCAAGAGTTTGCGCGTTTTCGCGCGAAAGCCGTTCCTTCCCACTTTCGCTTGAATTGTGCTATCACCTGCAAAAAAATACGACTTAAATATCGAAATTCATTATATACAAATTCTAGATATCAATAATCATTCAGTTAAGTTATTGTTCTTATTTATTTTGAATATTAAATCTAGCCGAAATAGTTGTAAAGATTTTACATACAGGTTTTTAGGCACAATTAATTTTTAATGATGCGTGTATTTAAAAATCTTATTTACGTTTGAGACTTTCGTTTGAATGAAAACGAATTAATTGAAATAAAAAAACTATTAATTGCATTTGTACGTAGTTTATCAAAACATTCAACTGCTATAATATTCATAATACACTTAACATTCTGATATAATACATTCTGATATAATACATTCTGATATAATATATTCCAAAAGCACGTCGATTAAATATTTCGATTGTGCAACTATTTATTAAACTCGGTTCATTTGGTTTGTATGTGTTTCAACACGTCTCATTTAATCATAGCACAGGCAGATTATAAATACCTGCACAATGGCTAATCAGCTGCAATATAAATTGAAAACGTTCATTATAAGAATTATTGTTTTCATTCATTTTATGCATTTAGCAATATTTTTAAATTACCTAGTCCGATGCGGATAACAGAAGACTGACATTAAAAATATTTTTAAATCGATAACTTTCTCTGTGGCAGTTTCATGAGAAATTTGATGCGATAAGAAAACATTTATCAAAAAAATCCTAAGTGAATTTTGACGTATTCAATCAACAAATCTTATATTTACGTTTTAAAATTTTAAATTTACTTATACTTAAACTTTGTCTGAATTTTATTTAATATTCGATGTTTTGGATCGATAGAATTGAAATTATTAGGAAAATTTCATAAAGTAAGAATCTAATGGATGAAAATGTAAAATAATCTGTTGAATTGATCTTTCAATGCATGTTTAATTATATCTGACAGCTGACATTACATATTGATAGAAGTTCTCAAGTTGATATATGAATTATTCGTTTTAAATTCATAACAAATGTAAGTAATTCCAATTTAAATATTTATATGCTAACATAAATTTTTATTACCTTTTTTAAATTATATGCACATCAAAAGAACGTACAGTTTTTTTAATCTTATTCATTGAAAAATTTCGAAATAAATTTTTTACGTTGGACTTACCTCGCCGTTGCAAAAGCAGAAAAGTATGGCCACACAGAGACCCTGAAAAAATAGTTTCTAAAGTTTGAACATATTTTTAGAGATCATGAGTCTAGAAAAGGAAAATAAACAGATAAGCAATGTTGATTCTTTTAAAATTTCAAGTTTGCAAAATTCCTAGGTAAGATGGAATGAAAAATTAGCACCGATTACATGAAAATTTAAAATATCTTTATTAGTTTTAAATACCTCAAATAGTTTTTCTTTATATTTAATATTAATTCATTAAAGTTTTTTGTTTAAATATTTTCAAATGAAAATTCAAAATGAAAGTGTAGAAAATTACTTTAAAGAATATTAATAATTTTAAAAAATAAATATTAATTTTTTAATTAATCATATTGCGCGACATATGTGTTTACGTTTATGTGGAATTTCTAATTATATAATTTATTTGATGAAAATATTTATTCAAACGGTATTTTAAATAATAAAATATTGAAAATAAACAGAAATACACTTAATACTCAACGTAATGAATGCTTTCTTCGTTTATGCATGAAAAATAAAACTAATTATGTTTCTATTATATTACTTTTGAATTTATAGTTATCAGCTACCACAGTAAGTTTAAGTATTTCAAGGAGTAGTAATAAAGTTTATTAGAAAGTAATACAATAAATTAAGAGCGAAAGTATAGGGGAATTGCTTTAATGCACTTTACAGGAGACGTGTATGAAATAGAGAGAAAAAGGAAAAGAGATAGTGAAACGTGGACGGAGAGAAAAGAGAAAGAGATATAATAAATTTTTAAGGTGAAAATTTTTTGGCTTTCCTCCCATTAATTCAATCTTAATTAGAAATCATACTATGGAATTATCGATCAAATTAAATTGCCTCAACATAATTGCTCGTAAGATCGGGAAATTTCGGTTTTCTATAAATCTTACTTGGAAGGATGCCGTAATAGCTGACATAACGTCGTAAGCCTTTTCCCAGGGGTGACCCTTTTCCGGTCGAAAAGGAATAACCAAATAGTGAAGTCCCAGCAGTGGCACTAGGAGAAGTGTCGCCCTGAAACGAGTAAAAACTTGATGGAATAATTTTTCCAGACCATGAAAGAACTACTCATTCATAGTTGGGATAAACATTTAGAGAAACATAATGTACGAATCTAAATGCTATTATTAATAATAATCAATTTTACAACCGATAACAAATTCATATTGAATTTAAACTATTTAAATTTGCAATTCAATAATTACCAATCGAATATCCATATTCTTATTTCATTAATTCTGCCACCAACGTTAATTTAATACTTGTTATTACTTATTACCTTTGCAATAAATGTAAGCATATATATTATTTTTATGTTGTATTCAAACGCGTTCAAGTATTTAAATCACTGACATTATAAAAAGTTAATCCATGACATTGTGCATAGTTTAATGTTTATCATTAGTGAGCATATTATAGCTTTTGATGTCGATCGAGTTTTATCATTAATAATTAGCACTGGCTGCTCATCTAATAATTTACTGTAATTGATATTTTTATTATTTAAATCATGCGTGCATGGATAGGACCTAGCAGCAACCATCAAGTGAGCAAAGTAAAAGTAAAGCGTTTAAGTAAATAAATATATTCTTGAATCGATGGAAGCTCAATAACCCTCTCACGTAGTAGTTAAGTAGACTCTGAAATGTTTTTTATATGAGTTTGATTAGTGATAGACTCGAGACTCTTACCGGAAGGCTTGTAACATTGAGCGCGATGGTTGGGAGCCAATTGCAGGTCCGGCCCGTAACTTCGTGAGTAGCACTCGAACGATGTTGCAAAGGAACAACAGGTTGAGAAGCGTCGAAACGCAAACGGGGTATACCAGCATAAACATGTAATTGCCCTCGCTGATCCAGCATCTACGGAGCAAACAGACTTAGCTTATATATCTGTCACCTATTCTTTCACATCCATTATCTTTTCTTTCTTTTTTACGATGAGCTTTTTATTGGTAGCACAGCGTCAATTCTTATGTTAGATTTTAGTGTACGCCAATGGTGCGTCTGAGAAATGGCGGTATATTCCTATTCTTCTTTTTACAGGTCGATAAATAATGAAATTTTCGCAGACGACAATTTATAGTAGATTTTATTTCGCGAATGGAGAACTTGCGTGAGAAGATGCTGACATTACAAGACTTAACATAATCTTTTTTAAAGTTTCGGACGAATGTATCTCTTCCAAGACGGCTTGGGCTCTTTATTTGCGAGTGTATAATTTTAGCATCAATATATATTGCTGCCTGAATATGAGTGTTAAGAGATAAAAATTTAACAGTTACTAAAAAATTATTCAATGAAAGTTATTTTGAAGAACTAACGAGAGGAATAATTGTGAAATGAGAACTATTTTGTTAAGGTATCATTTTCATCAGAATTGCAAACATTCAACTTTTCAAATGGTTATAAAATATTTGGTCAAATTTAATCAAACGTTTTGATAATCGCGTTAATTATCAAATGAACAAAGTGTTACAATTATCTAAGTAGAGAGATAACGACGATATAGAATTATTTTCATCGATTTAAAGACACCGTGTTTAAAGATGATGTAATAATTACTTTTTAATAATTTCGAGAATTCATGAAACAATTTAAATCCAGTTCTTATTCTTTTCCGTAATACGAAACTAAATTTATGGTTGAAATTTAAAGAGTTTGGAAAAAACTAGGAAGTATCATATCATTCTAACTATGTACTTTTATATACTCTGTCACATTAATATTAAAATATCCTTCCATTTTTTAAAATTGTATAGAATCTGTTTATTTACGAGCTCCTTTTTATTTTGTAATATTTTAAAAATATCAACATTTAAATAATAATATGAAAGTTAAAAAACAAATTAAGCGACATATTTGAAATCGTATTTAATTATTGGAATTTAAAAGAGACCGTAAAGAATATAGCGATTGGGAATAAAATTGCGTTAAACTTAAAAATTCTTATACATTATTTTTAATTTGTAAATTCAATAGTTGAATTAATCCTGGATTTACAGTATCGCACGCATCAGTTCATAAATAATATTTAAATTATTTTTGCCTGTATTAATGTAGGACAAACATCTGTGCACATATTCATGTGTACGCACGCAGTGAATTTCAGGAAATGATATGCATACACATAAATACACATAGCGTGCGCGCACGCACACACGTAGGGGCGTTTATATCTAAATATAGACAAAGAAACGTATGTTTGAATTAGATGCAGTTACTTATTGATAAATTTATTGTTTTATGGTACTCGATTCATTAGATCAGCATCGATTAAAAGAGAAACGAGCTTTTGAAAAATCATTTTGATTTGCGTATCGAGCAATTTAAAAGGAACAATTGTCTATTATAATACTTCATAATGAATCTTTCAATTCAGTTTTCTAAAATGTAAGCTTCGTTATTTGAAATAAACCATTTGTATCCATTCAATAAAGAACGAAAAAATACCAAGGACTTCAGAAATTAAGTAAAACAACTGTAGAACGTGTTAATATGATTTTATGAAACATAATCTTTTATATTGATAATAGATACTTTTAAAAATGCAGAAAACATCGTCCCTTCTCATTGAATTTTCCATTTTGTAATTAAATATATATATTTATTATAATTCAATATCTGTGACACGTTATTGTGCCCAAACAAAATTTCTTGCACAGAATTTATCTCAACACAAATTAGAAGGCTCGGTGGACTCGGACAATGTATCAATACCGAAATGAGGTTTAAACAAACGTAATATCATTTTCCGAATGATCGTTATTCCTAATCTTGACTCGATGCGATTAATATGCAGCTTGGAGAGTTTAATCGAAGATCCTTTGCCGCTCGTCTATGGCCTTAAGTACTCAACGAAAGTACCGCGAATTCGTGCAGACCGTAGGTGCACTTGGCGGCAAAATTGCATCGACTGCTCCAGAGACAGATTCGATTTTCCCACGCGTCACCACCATTAAAGCAGGCATTATGCGTGCGCCTAATCTACGGCTCGCTGTGAGGATTAACAGCGGAGCTATGCCTTTGCTGCGTTAACAACACTGGGCGCTCAGCCAGACGCGGGCCAGCACGTAACTCGATCCTCCAACTTCTCAGTTTCAGTGCACTGGCTGCCACAGTTCCCGGCCCTCTGCTTCCACTTTTTTCCTCCGACCACGCTTGCGATCTGCGATAATTCCTTTTTCCTCTTTCCCCCCTCTCTTTCCTTTATTTATTTATTTTTTTTGTTTTGGGATCGGAAGAAAGTTTATTTATGACTATAGCTCTATGTGCTGCTGATATTTATATAATTGGATTTATCAAGGTTTGTTTTTGTTGTGAAAATGTGGAATGGACATTTATTCCTTCGCTTTTGAGATTTGTTTAAGCCGCGCAGTCTAAGTGAACTGTTTGTAATAGTTTGGTTCGTTTGGGAATGGGAGATTCAGAAGATTATTTAAAATTGTTTCACTATTCAACGTTGCAAATCTCTCGCGCGTATTGAATTTAGTTTATTGAGTGTACGTGGCTCTTGGAAATAATTATTTTGACAAAATTTTTTATTTAAAATTCAATTAATTTATTGTATTAATAGATTTCTTACATTGAAAAAGTTCTTGACTATACTGCGAAAGTCTTATGCGAAATTATTAAAGATTTGAAAAATTGTTTTATTTGAAAAATACTAATTTTTATTTAATTTTATAAATTACCAAATAAATAATCCTCATAATACAATTTGTGGAAATTTCGAAATTTTTCACATAAAAGTTATACTGACTCAAATTAATGTTATATATTTGTATTTTAATTATATATATTCATGCAGTCAAATAGTTTACTAAGATTTGTTGATAAATTATTTTTAAGTTTACAATAGTACATCTCAAAGTTTTGCCAATAAATATAGCTGATGCAATAAGTTAATAACTTGATATGAAATCCTTACTGTAGGTGGTGACGTGTAAGTTTACTCTTACTAAAGTTGGAGTTAATCAAGATTTATTACTGCTAAAAATAATAAAATGGACAAAACTTCCAACATTTCAAATTAAAGTTAATTTTAGAACAATTTGTTGAAAACTGCGTATTAAATAATTAAGTATATTTTAGCCAATAATTGAGGGAAATACAATTACCGCTTTAATCACAATATTTATAATACATTCATTTATTTCTCTAATCTAATTAATTCTACTGTATTTTTTTAATTTACAAAAGAATCATATAAATTGCACCCATGTAAGCGATACCAAAGTGTTACTACGGAACCTTAAATGATATTCAAAAAAAAAAAAAAAGAATGCTTGCATTCGAAAAAATTGAAACCCTTACTGTAATGTATCAGCTGGGTCTTGGCTGGTAGCCCTTAAAGCGGCATAGATTGTAACGATGATCGCTGGCACAGGCCAACCAAAGCCCATGAGCCACTTTACTAATTTGTGTTCACTTGTGAAAGCGCTGACGAGCAATGTATGAAGGTAAATACCCTCGCACAGCATCCACGCGTAGTTAGTCAGCAGGTAGTAATGGAGTATCACGTGGAGAAACCGACACATGAACTGAGAAAATTATTATAATATTAGGTTATTAGGATAAGAATATTTTTCAGATTCTTTTTTTACAAGGAAAATATTAATTTATCTTATTAAATTATCATCAATTAATGTACTACAAAACAAATTTATTTCTTGAAAAACCTTGCATTATGTTGAATTTCGTTTAAAGTTAGAACGGACGTTTATAATTACTAAGTGTAAATAAAATTAGCTTAATTACACAATCGTTCTCATTAACAAGTTTTCATACAAAATGAAGAAATCGGTATTTTTAATTTTATTATGAGTATTAAGAAGACTGAAATAAGATTTTTAATCCAATGGGTTTTACAAAATATTGTAAAATATTTTAATATCACTAACAAGAACAAAACAGTATATTATTTCGTACACTGAAATACAATTCTAAAAAATTTTAATATGTATATAAACGTAGATATATACGAGACAGAAAAATGTTTTCATTAAAAAATACTTACTTGGTTAAAATTTATTTATTTAAAAAATGACAATAAATAAGAAATTAAATGAATTTAATGAAAATAATAATAATAATAAAATTCTAAATGAAAATAATAAATATAATAATAATATTAATATTGATTCATCGTAAAAATGTTAAAGGAAAAATTTTAATTTCTGCTTTATTATTGTTTACGACTAGTATTTTAATGTAAAGCAATAATTAATATAGATTTTTTAAATATACACAGAAAATAGTAAAACACAGTATAACGAATACTATACCACGGAAATATTTTAATAGATAAAATAAATAAATATTTACAGCTGAATGTTTGGCACTAGAAATGTAGGGAAAGTTAAGACATTTTATATTCATCGTGAGAAAATTTTACGTAAGTTTAAAATCCTAAAACTTTCCTCTTGCAACTCTTGTGCTAAATAAATAAGGGCAATAAGTCACGAGTGAAAAGTGTAAAGGTGTGACGTATTTCAGAGATAAGACCGTTGCACACCAAAAAGCGAAGTTTCGAGCCTCGACTTTGCAAGCATAGGTGTCCTCGCGGATAAATCACCTCATAATCTTACTTAGGGAAAACAAAAGTGAAGCACTTACGCCGTTGTTAAATAGCAGTTTGACGTTCGCCACAACGGAGCCGTACCAGATCAGCCACAGGACGTTGGTCAGAGCGAAGGAGGCGAACAGGTTCATGTGCAGGGTTATTCGCGCACACCTCAGTGATCTGCAAATGCAATCGCGCACGGGTGTTAGACTTGGCTTTAGAACATTCGTCTGAATATAGTGCTGTAGACCACATATCGAGTCAAGACGAACGTGGTTCCTGAATATGTAACTAATGCAATAATTAAGAGATGGATAATCTTGGGGTTATGATTGGAAGGTGCGTTCACGCGTCTGACCTGCTTATTGTCCCAGTGCGGATTCGAAAATTTTTTAATTTTCGTCCAATGTTTTCGCGATCGAAGACTCTTTTTCTGTTATTATTGAATTACTCAGTGGAACTGAATGCTCAAATTTTTATTACAAACCGCAAGCATGAAACCTATGTATTTACTGCAATGTGCACTCTTTAATATCGCCACGAATCTTCCGCTCTATTTCATAACAAATATACGATGCTCGATTAAAAAGTGTTTAAATAAATATTGCGTATTTTTTGTAATAGTTTGTAATAACTCTTTTCAACGATTGAGAATATACACTGTAAATAATGAGTATGTCTTTTTATAAAAATAACCCCAAACTCATTTATAGCAGAGATCTATTCGAGATTGTATCTTGGCAAATAAAACACAAACTACAGAAATACTACTGATTCATCGAACTCGCATTTAATATTGCGAGCATAGCTCATGGGATAAATATAGATATTTTAAGACACTAACTTACCGAAAGTACGTGAGAATTCCCAAGGATATGAGCAGTGCTATCAGGGATATCGTATACCCGGTTTCGTAGATGACGTTCAACTGTAGTTGCCACTAAAATCAATAACACACTATTCATGAAAATTCGTAGGCAAATAAGAGCTTATATGTTATAGTATATTTATTGATTATATCTAACGATAGCATGAAAACTCTACATTACTATTATACTAGAAAAGACAAGTTTCGTTTCATTCCAATATGTTGTATGAGTATTGCAAAAATTTTTATAATTATCAAATTTTTAAATTCATTCGCTATTTTTAATTTTTCTTTTGCTTGAGATAAGTCAAAAGTTGTATAATTTTACAAAAATATGGTTAAAAATAAAAGTTATATTTAAAACTACGTTTAGTCTTTGCTAATTCAAGAAATAAGAATAATTGCTAGATATTATTATAAATTGCATAAAGTTTGTAAAATAATCACTTGAAATTTTTTTTCTCTTTCTACAAAGTTTTTTTATATAATTTTAAATAGTTTTTTAATAAAAGCATTATTGAAAATACCTAAATTTTATTAATGAAATTTTTAATTTAAAGTAAGAGTCGTTCAAGTGAAATTAAGTTACATGCGATTATTTGCTTTCTCGAGCATTGCTTATGAACCATTACATGTAATGAAAAACACTTGAATTATGATTCAAGTGGAAAAAAAACTAATGATATACTTTAGGTAATTTTATACAAAATTTTAAAATCCAAGCAGATGCTGAATAAATAAATAATGAACATCAATTGAAATTAATTTTTGTTGAAAGCTTTTCAAAAAATTTTATTATAATTTCAATTTGTATTTTAAATAATAAAATATATTTCATAAATTATTAATGAATTTTTTTATAATTGTAAAGACATTTAAATATAATGTTCGATATTGAATTTCTATCATTTTTTTAAAAAAAGATATGATATTTTACATATTTTATATTCAACCTTCAACAATTAATCGAGACAAATTTTATTACGCTTTAATAATTAGTTGTTTAGATTCATTAAAATAAATGAACTTCTATATCGATTACAACTCTTTAGAGGGAAAAATATTTTTCAAATGATAACATTTATCTTAAATACGCATTTTCATAAAATGTTATACACACCATATATATTATATTATATACATTTTATTATTTAAATTTTTGATTAATAATATATTGAAATATAAATGAGCAATTATATAAAATTAATTATGTTAATACTTAAATATTACATAGATAATTTTTTTACAATATAAAACTACATTTAATACGAATTAATGGTTCTCTAAATATTTAATTGAAAGACACACGTTTTATATTATTTTTTACAAAAAATTGTTTTGTGTCTACTAAACATTTTTTTTTCGAACATTGTTATAATTTAAGAGATCACTTCATGTATTGATAGCAATCAATAAAAATATATTTATAAAAAAAATTATTTTCAAAAACATCAATAACACTAAAATTTATACAATCGCTCGACTAATATTTTTTAAAATTATTGTATATATAAATAATAATAAAAATTTCTTTATTTACCTCAGATATTTTATCCGTTTTAAAAACTTATATATAAAAAAATTATGGAAATTTTTTTAGTCCTTTTTTATATTAATATGAAATGTAATATTTCTATTTTATACAAAATGTATTTTAAATGCAAATAAAAAATTTTAAATAATTCTTCGTATAAAAAAGATATAAGCAAGTAATATAATTTCAGCGAGAAAAATTATCTAAAATTTAATATACTTTAATACTCGGGCAACTCAGTGAGGACATGTATAAACGATATTTTAAATTGTAAACTCTCTACAAGAATTTTATTCACAACCTTAGTTGAGAAATTTGTGATACAGGAATGATTTCATTTTACACCTTAAATAAAAAGTTTCTGGTAAAGTGTAAAACTTCAAATTAAGATAAAAATAAAATTTATTGAAAATATTATTTCAAAGAAAACTGCTTAATTTTACATTATTTTATTTTTTATACATAAAAAAAATATATTATTAAATAATATACTAGTGCATAGCTCATAGCTTAATTTATACAATAAAATTACAAGTTATATTTTGTAAAATGTACATATTGCGTGTATTACTTTTCTAGCAAATAATAAAAGTTTTTATGAAAATTGTTAAGCATAGAACTAATAAAATAATGTATTTTATAATATTGAACATTTAAATATTTGAAGGTGCATCATTTGTAATGAAAAATTTGCTTTTAAAAGTTTATGTATACATAATATCAAAATTATTAATAGCATTTGTAATACTTTTTTAATTGAAAAGTCCTACAAAGTAACAGAAAATCATTCCAGCAATTTGAAAATTGCGCTATACTATGGATTTAAATTGTGTACAAAAATATAAAAAATATTTAAAAAAATTTAATATTGCATTGAATTTTTTGAAAATTCTAAAATAATGAAGAAAATTTTACACAAACACAGCGTTCGCACTTTGACTATAGTGCGTTTTCACTCGTTTATTCAGTATTTGTCATAGACTGAAACTGGTGGTTCCTCGCCTAAAAAGCACGAGTACATAATTTTGCACTGGTGTATCTTTTCTGGCGTGAGAGAGATTTTTGTACTCTACACCTGGTATTCTTTCGCACGCCAATTTCACCAGGACCGTTTTCTAATATGCACCTGTTGTATTGGTCTCGACTACGTATTTTCTATTCTACCATTTCTACTGTTTTTTTTCCATCTTGCATTTTGCAGGCGATTAAAATGTCTTTCTACAAAATAATTAAAAACGATGAAACATAATATGTCGCTCATCTCAGTTAAGTTGCAAAAGTAAGATATTAAATCCGAGAATATCAAGTTTGTAGTTTTATTATTCAGACTGAATCCTATTTACCATCGCGTTTCTGAATAAGTAACAAAAAGTAGAATTTATTAACTTTGTAAAAGTACATATTTAATGTTGGAAACAAATACTAGAAAATAATTATAATTTGCTATATTAAATATAAATATTTATCGTCAGCAGATAGAAACATTGTTTAAATTTTCCTCAAAATTAAACTTACATATTTTAAGTGACTTGTTATTGTACTTGCTTTTTTATACATGTATAATCTGTATGTGTAGATTCGCAGATAATATTAGATATAAATTTTGTACAATCCATTGTTTATTTTAAATTTTGATACATATAAGTATATCTAGAAAATTTCATATAATTATTAAAATTTGCTTTAACAAATCTATTACTTTTACTGTTTCTTAAAGTTACAATTGCTTTCAAAAATTTCATAAATTAAAAATTAAAAAATACAACAATACTTTCGTTGTAGTGAAAGCTATTATATTATAATACTTTGTACGAATTTTTTAACTTTATGAGAATTTTAGCGTTTATTAAAACTATACTAATATATTTATTAAGAAAATAATATATAATAAACGTTCTTGAATTTTAATATTTTTATAGCAAGGTAAATGAAATATGCCCGGATATTTTAAAAATTTGTAAAGAAATTTATATTTTTATTATTCACTGTATATTAATATTTTATAATAAAACTTCTATTTATTTTATTGAATTGGTAAACAAATAATAAAATTCATATTTTTATTTTTGAGATTTTTATGTTAATTGAGAATCTTAAATCTGTCAAAAGTTTAAGTGCTATATTTTAATAACTATAAAAATAGTGATAATTAGTGCAATAATAAAATAAACATAATACAATAAAATATACGTTTTTTCAAAAATAAAAATGAAAAGCAGTCTGAGATGTATAAACTAAGTAGTAATTTTTTAATTTTTTAAAGTAGAAAATAATTATGAAAAACAATGTTTCAAATAGGTTTATTATGATTGATTTTTTAGTTATTTTATTGAATATTACAATGTATAAACTGCACTTTGTAAATTTATAAAATCAACTTAAAAATAAAATTTAATAAAAAAGTGCTCTAGCAAAGAATTATTCACGCAATTCAGTTGAAATGTCTGATTCATCCACATTAAATTTACATATAACAATGCGTAGGTAGAATATTCAAGGGTTTGTAGTGTGGACATTGATATGGGTATTAATATGTGCTAAGATGACTATGACGCCATTTATATCATTGAGTGGCGTTGTTACCTTTTCATTGAAAATTTGAAAAAAAGTCGTGTTCGTGTGGGCAAAGTTTTTTATAGGATTTGCACAAAATGTATCCTAGACTAAAAACTGGAGGCGTAGCTATGAAAATAAAAATTGAGTTTTCCGAGGTGGCTCTTAGTGTTTTCTCTTTAGCAAAAACTCGAGTGCATATGGCTATTTGTAGTTTTATTCGCGTCACTTGGGCTGTAAAACGCTTGATGACTATATATGTGGGAATGATATTTCAAAAAAATTTTTTGCATTAAATTATTTAGTGATCATGAGATATTTACTGCAACCTCCATAAGTTTTGGAAAACTCTTTATACGCGTATTCAAAATGAGATTCTTTGTATGTTTAAAATGGAAAAATTAGTTTGATATGCAGTATTAATATTTCTAAAAATATTTATTTGCTTGTCCATAACAATAATGAATATAACATATAATGTAAAGACTTTCATAATTTGTATGATACTATACTTTGTTTTAAAAAGGACTATTAATTATTTAAATTCGTGCGAAATTTCTAAAAACAAATTTTTTAAATATATAATGGCGTAGAAATAAAATTTGTGTATAGTATGTAAAAATTTATTTAAATAGAACAGTAATTAACAATTATAGTCTTTATCTTCAATTGGACTTTTATATATGTCTTACTTGCTGTTTCTATTCATAATTATAAAATTTTATTTAATAAAATGAAAATTTGACATAATTATAGTCTATTATTTTTTTATTATTTAAAATACAGATTATGTTTTAATGTATATTTTATTTAAATCTGATACTAGCGAATAAATTGTTATTATATATAATAACGCGATGAATTACATTAATAGGAAGTCAGATATGCAACTTCATTAGCTAAATTAATAATTTGTGATTAAAATTAACTTGAAACTTAATCAATCTTCGAATCACAAGGATCTCTTGTATATAGAGTTAAAAAACATCACTGCATTCGACAGGTGGATGTGTATCCTTACGTTCTACGAAGCAAATGATCGATGTGAGAATAAATATGTTTTTATAGATTGGATTCAATGAAATAATATCTTAATTTCATGTTTATTGGATGGTTCGATTTATTTTGCTAATTTTATTTCATTTATCAATATATATATATAAACATGAAATTTTGTAAATGTATAATATTTTAGATTTTATCGAACGTTATTAAAGTTTCAGCCGATAAAAAAGATACTATCAGTTTTATAGTGAATATTGAAACTAAAATCTCAAAAGGACAATAGTATATTTTTAAATTTGTAAGTGATAGAATCTGTAAGTAATATTTAAAATTTTAAAAGTCATTTGATTTAGTTTCCGTTCTAAATATTGAGAATTATGATTAAAATATTACCACATATAATTAATATAAACACTAAGAATAAGATTATGTATTATGAAGAAATTATATAACTTATTCCTACCTTAAACATATAAATATCATTATATAAATATTTTATTTTTGATCTTTTTTATAGTTCTTAAAATTCTTGTACTGATTTATTAATTATTTCTTTAACTGTTACAACTGTTTAAAAATATTGTGTATTAATACCTTATGTTGGTGCTTTAAATAAGAGTAATTTTTTTTAATCAGATATAATGATTTTTAATTAATCTGTGAATTATGGTGGGAAATGGTATAGATTATGTAGTAGAGGATGAATTAAAATTTTTATAATGCAAATTTAGCTCCAGTATGTTGAATTTTTTATATCATGTAAAAGATAATTGTTTTTAAATGATGAAAAATAAGTAATCTCTAAGTAATTCAAATTAGTGGACATAGTCTTTGTGAACATACCACACATTTTGACGGTTGCTTATTATATGTGTAGAATGTAATTCTTGATAATGACAGTTTTTAAAAATTTTAAAGCAATTAGAGTTTTTGTACAATTAAAATTCATCAATTGAAATAGCGTCTTATTTACTAATTCGCCGATTGTAAATTCTATTATCAGCATTATTCCGTGAGCAAATAGTTATTACAAACCATCGTGATGAATTTAAAATAGAAAGAGTTGCGAATTGGAAAGCAATTACTGTTGGACTATGCAATTATTCTACCTAAAAATTTAATGAAAATAACGGTCACGCGATCCGAATTAAAAATCCCGACGAATTTTAACAAATTTCGCCGAGATTTTTAAAGTAAGAAAGCAGCTTTTCCGGGGACGAGGTCTCAAGGGTCTTAAAGATCTAGAGAGACAAGTCTCAGGTCGTAGACTCGCTGCTGCTCATCCGCGGGAGTGCAAGAGAAGAGGAAAGTTATCGGAAACAAAGCCGAAAGACGTGAAGAACTGGTAACGGCGTAGTGGCCATTAGAGCGAAAAAGAAAAAGTAAAAGGTATTCCTGTGAAGGAACGCCGAGGGAGAGTGAGCGCGAAATAGGGAAGAAGAAAGTTAGTATCTCAGACTCGAGGGGAAACGTCCTTCCGAAGGATACATTCGTAATCTGTGGTACGGTTTCAAATTCTTGCCACTTGGATGCTCTCAGTTGGCACAGTTACTAATGTTCGAATTAGAGTTTTTACTCTAGATGATAGATGTACAATTCACGTAAACACGCATGAGAAATGGTGGAGTGCAATAGGGTAGTATGAAACGTTGGCAATCTGATTAACAGCGGGTATAAATTTTTCCGAACTACAGCGTTACTTCCTGCGGCGTTGTTCTTCTTCAGCACGGTCTAAATATTTTATTAAATCGTGTTTGTATTTTTCACACAAAGATTTAATAAAACGGCGATAAATAATCCAAAAAATCGTGAAAAATTAATAAATTTAAAAATAAAGAGCAGCTTTGTAAAACAGTTTTGTGGTAAAGACATTAAGGTAACTAAACCAAAACTAAATTTGAGCATAGTTTAGCTCAGTATGTTTCATCGTATATCTTGTAACACTTAAGGAATTGAAAATGAATTTGCAAGCGAACTTTGAATTAGGTCATACCAGGACTGAGAATGAACAATGTACAAACGGATGAAAGTCGTGCCTTCAAAAAGTAAAGAAAAACAAGAAAATTGATTTTTTGAAGCGACACTAATTTTAAGCATTTGCAAAAATAAAAAAAGCACTGTGCGAAACTTGGCCGTTATATGACAAATTTATTAGCACTTGTAGAACAACTTGCAGTTTTCAAATAACTAACTATAATACATAAGATAACTAAATTACAAAGTACACGCTTCTGTATTATCATTAATCCCAAAATCGATAAATTAAAAAATGAACGTAAACATGCTTTATAAATTCTCATTAGAAAAAATACTGCTATTTTTAATTTTTTGCACACAAATACATTAAATTAAATTAAATTGTACAAGTTTTGTATTTTAGATTCATTTTATAATTCTTTCTTAAAAATTTTTCTAATATATTTTAGTTTTTATGAATTATTAGAATTATATAAGGTAAAATATCTTATTCATAAGTTATATTTATTAAAGAAATAAATTACAATTGTTGGACTATTGTGTTAAAAAATATTTAGTATTTAAAAAATATTTTATAATTGGTTTAATGTAAAAAAAAACGCAAAAAAGTAGATTACACAAAAGTGAAACATAATATTTGAGAAAGAAGCTAATTAAAATTCAAAAAGAAATATATCAAATGAATAAAAACCATAAATTATGTGTCATAATTATAATTTATGTTTATATTAGATATATATATATATATATATTAATTTAGTACATATGTATATCATTACTTTTCAATTGTAAGAAAAACTAAAATAAAATAAATTTTAACAAAAGAAATTTTTTTTGTATTTTTACTATTATAAATTTTTTGATTTTATAATTAAAAATTAATATCGTTGTTGAATAAATCTAGTTTGACTTTTTTATTAGGTTAATTATAATGTCTTAGGTTTAATGATACCAAAATTCAGTTATACTACTTATTTTCTCTAATGTTTATAGAGAAGCTTAATTATAGAATTGAGAGTGAAAATTTTATACATAGTTTTGCAGTATATTCATTACATTCTATAATATCTGATTAACTTTTCGAATTCATTCATTGCTTTAGTAACTAGTTTTTAAAAAGATATATTATTTCATAAAATCAAAATATTAAGTTTTCGGTTTTGTAATGAATATTTTTTTGAATATGCTTAAGAAATATTTATCAAGGGGATTTAAAAATTCTTTATTTAGATATATTTTATTATTACTAACATATTATTCTAAAAATATTATATCTAATGATACAAAATAATAAATATTTGTAATGAAACAAATTGAAAATTAAGTCAGATGCAGAAATGTCAAGATAAATACAAGATGATTCAGAGGAAGTGCACCTGTACCCGTCCTTTATCCCACTAACACTTTCAGTGCACATGTTTATTTTCATAAACATTGAGCTAATTTTGAGAATATCAGCATTGGCATCTGCTTTTAAACCATTTAATTTCCGGCAGCACACCATTATCATGATTATCAGAGTTGCGTGTGGACGATCCATTAAGGGTTCGGACGATGCGTTAAAGGTATATGTCTACGTGTACGTGGTCGTTAATCGAGTTAACGTCGTCGTCGACATCTCCGTCGCCCTTCTCGTTGTTTTCATTCCAATCGTATGATGTTTCCTTCCAGTTCTTCACTCGATTATACAAAACATGATGTGGATAAGGCCATACAAAATTTGTTGTCACTCAAGACTTCGTTTACACAATTTTCAGTCAATTTATGAACCAGAATTTATTTGCCCCTAAAGTTGCCATACGAACCGATGCTCTTACCAATACGATATTACGACATAACTAGATTGTTTTTAATGTACAGTGTAAGATAAATACTGAGAAAGAATAAAAAAATAACTAATACATACATAATATTGTGATAATCATGTGTGCATAAAAACTTCAGCTTTATTGTTTATATTTTCTTTATAATACGTAAAATTTAAAATTGTTAAATTAAAAAAAATATTTGTATTTACAAATGTAGTAAATTCACGTAAAAAATAATATGTTTTACACATGCATATATAAATAAATACATGCGTGCATACAAACAATTACATGGATGTTACATACTTTGCGAAATGTTTCACGCAAATGAATATATACAATTTTTTTTAAATATTTCTTTCATAAAAATACTAGAATGCATTTAATATTACGTTTAACACAAAAGCATACGTTTCGCTTTATATAAAATTAAAAGATATATAAACTTTTAATATAATGTGAATTCTGTATAAAAATTATACAAAAAGTAATTAACTTCTTTCAATAAATTAGTATTAGCATACTATTAATTGAACTTCTGTGGCATACTTCCTGGTATTGAACACTAACCGTTTTTTATATAATGGAGCTTTAGGAAAAAATATTACACTTTATATGATGTATAAGAATATTTATAATCAATAATTTTTTTAATACGTAAATTAATGAAATTGTTTTATTACAATCAAAATATCACGTTATTTATGAAATTATATACATTTTTCATTTTTACTAAAAATTTTCTGTGCATAAATTAATTTAAATATATACGTAGATGATATTTAATAGATTTTAGTGTTTAGTTATGAAACATAGAATATTAAGTCTTGTCAATTTTCAATTTTAATTTTATAATAATAAATAAATATACCCATTTTTGTTAAAATATGTCATAAATCAAAGTTGATGACTTGATAGTATTAGACGAAGCTACGTATTGTTTTCAGTTGTCATCTAAAAAACGCGATTTATCATTATTAGAATACGGAGCAGCTGTTTAAAGAGCGTTTAAATCTGTCATTTCTTGCTTGTTAATTCAAATAAAGCAAATTATAAAATGAATAGATATATTAAATTCAAATTCAATGCAATATTAATAACGAGTTATAAATATATCATAAGGTCA
Organism: Platyscapa corneri; assembly: GCA_018907185.1. NCBI lineage: Eukaryota > Metazoa > Arthropoda > Insecta > Hymenoptera > Agaonidae > Platyscapa > Platyscapa corneri. Next base: position 5,100,847 of record JACCHW010000005.1, on the reverse strand, counting down.
TAATATTAAAATACGACTTTCATTAAACAAATTGTTGATGTAGTTAGATGTGGAACGATTAATATTTATTATCATAATTAAATATAACTTATATTTACTCAAATTCCACGCACATTTATACAACTTTCCTCGTGTACAGTTTGTGTAAAATAATCTCATTTCATAAAACAATCAGAAATCTAAGTAATACTTAAATTAAATATATAATTTAAATATAATTAAAATCATTTATTATTATATTATTTAAATAATTAAATTATAAATTTTTATAACATATACTGGTACACACGCACACCACTTGTAGATGTTCAATATTGTTTATTAATTTACAAAAGAAAATTTCGAAAATGCTTAGAAAGTGAAGTTATTGCAACATAAATAAACAGCAATAATTTTATTATCTTAGTATTATTCAAGGTGCAGGTGTAAAAAACTTTTTATTTAATTTACAAGCATCAGTTAATTCTTTTTCGGCTCGTGTACAATCCTATTACAAGAGCGAACTTGGGTGACTATCCATTACAAGGTAAACGCACGTAGCACCACGCGGACCCATAAAAACACGAGGGTGCATTCACCTCTCATAAAATGCAGAAAAGCCTCTAAAAAATACCCTTGTGTGTATTTTACAAGCACAGCATACTAGGCAATGTATGTGCTTGAGCTTCACGCATAATGTCTCGCGGATGCATTTTATTCCCGGGGCTGCGTTTGAATGTCTCATCGATACCCGAGCAAAACGTTGCATCTGCGTGTGTTAGAGCTGATGGATTTCCAATACGAAAGGGGTAAAGGAAAACGAAGGTTTCTATTCATCGAGAAAATGGAAGAAAAGGTGAAGATTGAACAGACGGGAAATTGGGTAACTTTATAAGTATGGAGGATCTGTATTAGGCGTTTAATGGTCAAGATGATATAAGCGATTGTGAATATGGTTAAGCTTATAAGCGAATAGTGTGATAAGGATAAAATATGATTTCCCTGTCTATGCAAATATATTGCTTCTCATAACAGCTACTGACATTTTATTAATGAAATGAAATTAAATTCATTTTATGATCTCTGCTTTACATACTCAGATTCATATCTATGTTTTTATAGATAATTCATTTTAAAATCCCTTTATATTGCAGATTTCCAGCAGCATTTTGCCATTCTTTTCTGGCGATTTTCTGAACTGATAGTTCATAAACTCGGCTATTCTGTTATTGTCTCTAAGTTAATAGACAGTTGCATGTAATAATAAGCAAAGCAGCTCCTGTGAAATAACACTTTATACTGGCTTTATAAGGGGACTAAAAATTTTTCAATATTCTTCAGTCCTGTTTTCAAACAATACTATTTTCTCGACTTTTTGATCTATTACTTTCTATAGTAACTTACAATTTTTCTTACCGACATGTAGCACATTCAACTTATGAGACTTTCAACGGAGAGAAGTATAGTATATTATATATTACACATATAGAATATGCGTTGAAAGTTTCACAGCTTCAAAATGTGCATATTCCGCAGAAAAAAAGTAATATAAAAATATCGAGAATGAATTTTTTCAAAATGAAATATAGTTATTATATATTACTATAGACGTACGTAAATTAAATAGATAGCATTCTAATTTTTAAATTACAGTAAAATATTGAAACTGTATTAATATAAACAATTGTTACTTGTAGCTATTTTAATTATTGAGTGCATTTACTTATTCCTTGCATATTTATTACGACTGAAAACTTTTTCAAATCGACTGTAGTTTGCGATGTAAGAGCAGTTTCAACATTAAATTCATACGCGATTATGCATTATATGTACATTTAATCAATTTTTCTAATGTAGTGGAATATATTAATCGGAAAACTTAATGTTTTAATTTCATCATCTGTATTTTAAATAAAATGTCATGAGATGATGCACTTTACTTTACTACTTTAAGTCTTGTTTAATTAAAAATTTGCTTATTTATTTAAATTAACGATATTGGGATAATCAATATGAATAGACATTTTAAAACGATGTATATATTTTTCTTTCATTTTTATAAAGCACTCCTAAATAGCTAAACAAGATATAGACAATAACTTTGAGATTAATTCTTGCATTAAAAGTCAATCAAATACTTTTTAGTATTTTATGAACTTAATTAATAAATATAAACATAACTTTAATGAATGTTTATACATATTGCGTACAATGTGTATTTAAATTATAATATAAGCTGTTCCAAATAGAAAATTTATTTTAACACAAAAGACATAAAATAAAAAATAAGAAATATTATCTTTTTTTATTTTAAATTATAAAGAAAGCACTGTGAGCAATATTTAGATTGATATTAAATATGTACCAAGTACAACACATCAAATATGGGTAGACATGCAAAGCTAACTTTTTTTGTTTCTTACACATATTTCAAAAAATGTCACGTAAATAATTATGTTATATTTAAAAGCGATGTATTTGATATAAAGTAAAGTAGATTACATATTATTTATACATTATGAAATTAATTTCCATAAAATTTAGGAGATATTGTAAACATTAAAAAAATTGTATGTATTCTTATAAAAATCTGTTATAAAATTTTCCTTATCTTAGTTAAACAATTGAGTTAATTTCGGAATTATTAAAAAACAATCTTTAAACGATCTTTTATTTGTGAAACAATCTTGCGTTAATATATATTTAAAGTACAGTTTCAAATATGTTTAAATTAAATTTTTGTATTTTTATTATTTATTTTATTCTAGAACTGATTTTATAATAATTTTTTTAAATAAACAATATTGATGAATATTTTTTTAAATATTTAGATAACCACAAAATTCATATTAAGAAAATCTTAATATTTATAATTATAAAACTTTTTTATACATAATTTAGTTTTTATTAATTTATAACTGAATTGCGCTGATATAATGTTTAAATTATTTGATAAAGACTAGTTGTTAAAAGACATCTAATATGGGTAGATATAGATTTCAAACAACAAGTAATTCCTATAAAATTATTTAATTTATTACAAGTCTATTTTTCAGATTCTATTAACTCGGTATCATTTTAGCGAATGCGTTAGAAAGGAGGAGTAATTATGTTTCCAAGAAAAATTCAAAATATTTATTTTAAAAAATAAGCAGACGAAATTTTGAATGAAATATAAATAATTCAAGTAACAATATTCAGTTTCATTCAAGTAGACGGCGTGGAAACCTAGAAATGACATAAGTTGGTAATTAATATGTAGCGAATTTACTAATCCTGTGTTCTATTTGGTTTACATTGTGATTGCAAGAAAACAATATTATGCATGCAATTTGTGATTATATATTAATATCAGCATAAAATTATATGGATTTATTTTGAATGCATTTTTTATTCATTTCCATGTTTAATTTTATAATTTAAAATTTTTCAGCAAATATATCAATTATATTGATTACGAATTCTCTTTATTTCGTATAATTAACAGAATTTAATATATTAAAAAAAAAATGATTGTAGTTTATGTACATATATTAAAAATGTGAATGATTCAGTTAATACAATCTTTTCAAGCGGCTCAAACGGTACATACTTGTCCGCGATAGAATAACCTATAGTTGATGCGCACATGCCCGAATACGTGTGAGCTTTAGCTTTTAACTTTTATGATTATTAAAATTATTGTACTTTTACTATGAATCTAACCAGGAAGCGCAGTAAGCAATGCTGTCCGAACATACGCATGGAAGGGATTAAACCCGCAATGTAAGGACTAATCAAACTTTGTATTAGCGAAATTGAGGCAATCAGGGCCGCATCGGGGGCGGATACTTGGAATCCCGGCAAATGACAACCCCTAATCGTTTCGTGTGCCAATATAAGACGTAAGTAAATAACACCGAACAAAATGAGGATTGTAACGAAAAATATTTAAATATCAAAATCGAAGGTGCAAGGGTTTCGGAGAAAATATAATATTTTCGATGTAACACGCATTTTCGATGCAAGCACCGAAAACATCGAGCACAGGCCTACCCCCTCTTCTACTCTGGCAATTCTCTCTCCTCTCTCTTTCTCAATTTATGTCCTTCTGACACACTCTATACTATGCGCTTCTTTACTCTCCTTGCTCCTAATGCGTATTTTAAAAAAATCAGTATCGATATAAACAATTAAACATAAAACAGGCTCGTCGTTCGTTCCACTAAACCTTCTTAATCTTACATTCACAAACAAACAAGTGGTAACCGACGTACGAAATTGGGAGTATTGTGAAGAATAAGCGGTGAACAGGGAAATGAATCCTAGGAAGAAACAAATACGAGAAACGGTGAAGGAGCAGCAAACAGCCAAAAAACCGAGAAAAACCGCGAAACCATCATCAACAGAACCCAGAAAATTTACGAAAACAAAGACGGCCATGCCATCGATGCAACTGCAACGGTGAACAATCAGCTTCAAGGGAAGCCCATCTATGGCGGGAAAGACCAGATTTGAAACGTTGGAGAAACAGATCGCGAAAGAAATCGTTGCTGATGCTCGGCGCCGGGGGTATTAGAATCATGGACTTCGTGTTGAAATGGACAACCTCGAGGGTCGTGCCCAAATAATTGATATTAAACGATTATCTTAACTCGCCGACATTATACGAGACCTCGGAAGAAAATTACCGATAGAGTGGATATTCAATTACGCCAATCAAGCAGACCTGCAAAATGCAGAGCTATCGAGTTTAGAATAATCAAGTAATTTTTCGTCCGACATGGTTGAGAAATTGAAAAATACCGTGTTCGTGGACGTGTCCAGTGCCGTACCGAGATACAAGTATGCGGCTAGAAGAACGAATCGATAGAGAGGCCTAGTTGCCTTCACATGCACGCTATTATAAATGCACCGTCTAGGGAAAAAATTACGTGAACCCCTAGGAATATGCGTCATTCTTGGAGGCATATTTTGGCGAGTACTAGCAACAAGTTAGGAAAAATAAGCTTTGTTACGTCTGTCTCAAACCAGGGATACAGGAAAGTACACCAAGTCCACGTGTGAACGATAGGAAAATCTGGAGAACGATAATGAATGCGTAAAATACGTATAATTTTATATAATACGCGTATCATAAAATTATTCTCGTATTTAAAAAAAAATAATTATTATTTTTAATCAAAAAATAAAACATAATGTACAACAATAATGCATAGATTTTAAATAAATAATTCAATTTATTACTATTTAATGTGTTAAAATATGTTATTAAAAATTTTGTTCATGAAGTATAATATATCGTGTAATTACTTACATCTTAGAATTTTTAACATTTAATATTTTTTTAGTATTTTATTCTATTAAAATCAATAGGAAATTATTTGAAAAAACATCAATATAAAATATCCTAATTAGGTGCATGGGATTACTAAAGTTCATCGTTAATGATTTCTATATTATACATTGCCAAAAGTTTCAGTTGCTAAAGGTTATGAGATAATTAAAATATGAAAAGCTTTGACAGAACTTTTGTTCACTAAAGTTAATTGGATTCTTCATTTTTTTTTTTTATTTTCGTACAGTTTGAACGAATAATTTTTACGATTTAAGTACATTTTCTTTTATTTAATTTACTTAATCAATATTATACGCAATATGTAATTTATTCTTAATACTTCGCGTATATATATTTAGTTATATTATAAAACATTATTAGCGAATTCATTATATAGCTTTCAAAATAAAAATATTTTACACATTTTAAATTTTAATAAAGTTTAAGCTATCGAGAATAATATATTAGTGATAAATTTAATGCTACTAGATTTGATTTTACTCTATTCTTTGTTGATACTTTGAAAAAGTAACGAGCATTTAATAATACAAAGTTATAAATTTTTTAAATTTATCTTACGTAAATATAGTTATATACGTCCACGAAAACTCACCCTTATACACACACATATACACAAATAGACAGATAGACGTACCCGTGGAGTTGCACATTCGCATTTAACGTATGGCAGGGATAAAGGTGATTAAAATGAACACTAATGGTTCGCGTTGAGCTGAGAATCGAGAAATTTTAATGGTAATCGGTAATAATGCAATTCGTTTATTAGAATACGTGAGTCAAAGATTTTGTGTTTTTAATGCGGGCTTAATTGTCCCTGTCTACCTCTACACGTCTCTACTACTGGATTTTCTCTTTAATTTGACTAGTAACCGTAAATTGACTATTACAATGTAGGTCTTAAGGGTGTTTGAATTACAAATTAAAACAGATGGTTGCCTGCATTAGACTACTTAGGCGTGTTTACAGGATATTTTTTTGATGCTCCTGCCTCGAGGAACAATGGTTAAATTGTCTTCCTCGATGGATATCGCACGCTTACGACCTGCAAAAGCGAGGAAAGCGAAAGAAAATTTTCAAATCTGCCGAATGCCATACTGTCATAAATTCCATATCGTCGAGGTCTCCTCGGGTACTTTTCAGTATTTTTTTTCACCACAAAAAGTTCTGAATCACAAAAGCAAGTCCCTTTTATGATTATGTACAGCATGAAAAGATTGTACTTACTACACTCCTGGTTTCATCATTTAGGCTCTTTGTTTCTATGTAATTGATAGTGTTCGGTAAGGGCTGTATAATTGATGTCTCATTGGTATAAATGAAATACTTGTTTTTGTACTTAATTACCCACTTAGTAAGTGACTTAATAAAATATAAATGTGAATAAAAATAACCGAAAAGTAATTGTTGCGTATTTCGGAATAGAAAAACATTTCAAATGTTGCTATTGCAATATTTCATTTTCTATGCTTATTTTATCAAAAATTATTTTAAAGTAATTTTCTTTAGTTCATATTTCATTCGTGCATTTCAATTATTACATTAAAAACATATTGTATATTTATTTAAAGCTTATATTTTTTATTCTTTATTCTTCTTATGAATTCCACATTATATTAAATATATAATTCATAATGAATCGATAAAAATATTTCCTTAATAAATATAATTTTTCAAGTCCGAGTAATTGACAAATTTATTTTTTCATTTACATTAAAATTTACTTACACTGTAGTCCACACGATTAACACATGTCGTGTAATTACTCCATATTTTATGCGTTTCTGGATGCATAAACCATGTGCCATTTGGTTCACATTCCTTATGCGCTATCACTGCAACAAAACAATAATTTTTTTCTTTACAATAACTAAGTAACTATATAATTTTGATATTACTAATCTTAATTATATAAATTAATAATTTAAATAAATTTTCATAAATTGAAAATATAATTTTTTTTTAATTTTAATTAATATTTTAATTGTATTTCAGTGCGATTTTAAAATCACTTTTATTCTTTTTTTTATTTTTTTATTTTTTTTTAATAATAAATTAATAAATATTAAATGAATGACTTTTAAAACATGAAATCCTTGTTTATTTTTAAATTAAACGTTTATTAGCATAATGTCTTTTTTTATTAAAATGGAAAATAAATATGATAAATATAATTATATTTATAATGCAAGAAACACAGAGAAACGAGTCAGAGATAAAGGCAACAAAAAGAACAATTAGGTTTGAGAATAGAGTAATAATAATAAACAACGAAGATGCAATAGAAGAAGGAAAAGTATTCGAAAACAGTAGAAATAAAGACAAATACGAGAGAGAAAATTGTGGATCCAAAAGGATTAATAAAAGCCTTTGGCAAAACATTAGATAGTAAACTTGTTACTGGAAGGAGAAAATTGATAGAGGAATAACGAAAGAGAAAAAAGAACGAAGGAATGAGAAATAAATGGAGGCAATGAAAGTAGGCCAGTAGTAACAGCAACTTTGGATAAGCAACATTAAAATATCAAAATATGCAGGGGGATATCAAAATACATTATAATAGCAAGTATAAAAGAAAAAATATATATGTAAACAGAAAGAAGAAGAAACTAGAAAAATTTACATAATGATATTTTCAAGTTTTATAACGGACAAGGTTTATTGATAGAGAAGGAAAAAATGTGTAGATTGTGTATTAAACAAAAGTAACAACGAAGCGCATCGTAGAGAAGTTCAATATTATAGGATTTAATGTAAATAAGTAACAGAAAATAAAGATAGAAATGTATTACACAAAGTTAATTTGAAAAAAGGTAGCAGAAGTGAGACAAAAGAACGAGATGTGACATAGAAAGGCAATATTGGGAATAATGAAGAAAAAAATAAAAGTATACATAAACACTAGATATATAAGTGTAATATATAAGTAAGGTAATATATTAATAAGGTAAAATGATATATAAGTAAGGTTAATCGATTTGAATACCTTATAAAATGTAATTTAGAAATAAGCAATGAATAAATTTAAATGTTATAAATAAATATGTATAAGTTACTCGTAGATAAATAAATAAATAAATGAAAAATAATATAATTGTATTTGAATGTACTCATCTTAAATAGATTATTTTAAAATGCTAGATTCGATATTCGGAGTTAATAACGTAATATATATTATAATTTGAAGCTCAGTAAAATCATCTGAAATAAAGTTTGTTATATTCGGAAATAAATGAAAGGCTACTGGCCACTTTGAATATAGACTGGTTATCAAATATAATTTTTCTGGGTAAATTTCAATTCGTATAATCTAAATTATTTTTATTAACTTAAAAATAAAAATTTTGAAAATTATAGATATTGATAACGATTTATATTTAAAGAGTTTACATTTTTACGATACTTAATAAACTTTCAAATAATTATTAACATCATGCTTTTATTAGTTTCAATCTTATGTAGTTATACAAAAGAAAATATCTGACATATTTCATATAGAAAATATACAAATAATTAATATTTAAAATTATATTAAATTATATACAAATTTATGTAATATGGAGGCATTTTAATAAAAGCATACTAGGAAAAATTATTTATTGAAATCATTTAATGTAATTTTTCAAAATAAATTATTGTAATTTAGTTCGATAATTCATAACTTGTGAGACACAAAACTTTACAATTGAAAAATAAACTTTTACATTTTTGATAAACCATTGTTAAAATGTATTATTCGATCATTAACGTATGCCATATTTGTGAACAAAATTTTTAATTTCTAAATTTTCAAAGTATAAGTTAAATATAAAGTGTTTATAAACTTATTAAACACTTCGTGAATCAAATTGACATATTTGAAAAAACTTAAAACTAAATAATATTTCAAGAAACGTGTATAGAAATTTTTTCAAAATAAGGTCACTTATCGACGTTTACAATTTATATTGTTTTTTAACATATATCTAAATTTATTGGTATTTCGCTGTTATCATTGTAATTATGCTTATTCACTTCGTTATTATTGGCACTATTACTGATATATGCATTATTAATTTCGATACCATAAATAATGATAGGTTAATTAATTCGCATTTATGTTCTCATCTTATCGTACTGCGCACAAATGAGTAACGAGAAATGTACGCAAATTGTTTCATCATTCTATCGAACAATGAGAAGTACTGCGACGAGAAGCTCCGAATCAAATAAATTCTCCGATCAGTATCCGAAAACACTGAGCTCCATCGAATATCTCATTCACAAAGTTCAGATTCCGCTTGCGACTACTTATTATTCGATACTCGAATCTAGACGCTTTGACGTTGTGGTTCGAAACGATGACAGGGTAAGCAATTCTTGACCTCGTGCGTCTTCTAACGAACACCTTAACCCCACCGCTTTTTTAATATTTGCTAAGATTTGGCCAAACCGATTGAGGAGGCTAATTGATATTGCATAATCCAATCGTCAAAATAATAACGAAGATGTGTACGATATTTCGAAACTGAAGAAAGTGCTGTCCATACCGCGCCGTATCAATTACGAGATTTTACATTTATATTTTTTCGTGTTTATGATACCAGCGCAGATAAAAATTTAACGATAGGTACAGGTGATTTCTTGTCGTATTTCTTGATATGATTTACAATCAGAATGTCGAGGACCTTTTCCGTTTTTGCAAACGTGGAAATGTGTTGCTTTTGTGATGTTTTCTGTGTAGCTTTAAATTAGATATTAATAAGGTTCTCGTCGATTATAAATAGTTCAATGAATACAATTATCTAAATATTTATTCAAGCATCGAATAATTGATTGATAATTAATGTTTCGTATTTATCAGACAATTTTTTTAAAGTTCTATTCTTGACGCAATTTAAGTAAATAATTATCGTACAATTTTGATTATAGACAAATTTACTCATGCGAATCTATTTCTATTTCATTTTAATGTATATTTTTAAAGTTATTTCCAAGTTATAATTTCGAAATACCATTTTGAATTTACGGAAATTTTAAAGCAGCCTAAGCATTAAAAAAGTTGGTCCAGAATTTAAGGATCAGACTTGGAAGCTAATGCTTACAGAAAATGTAATACTTTATTCGGAAATTGAACCTTCAGTATCCATCAAGATATTTACGAAGTTCTGAAATAAACTAGTGTCTCGATAACTAACTCGTGTAATAACGGTCAAGAACATGTCAAACACTTACAATGTAGTGGCAACAATGTGGCGTGCAGCCAAAATTACTTCAGCTACGCGACGCCACTGCTTCAGCTACATTACCACCGAGTTACCCTCGCATACCCTAGCATTTTTCCTTAAACCCCAAGACCAACGAATACGCGAGGTTACGGTCATTTCATTATCCCACACAAGCTTCTCCTCCTGTTGCCGACCCCTTCCTTGTATTCCTATAAATAGCACTGTGATGAACTTTTATTCAAATTACCTTTTGATACACATGAACGCATAAATCGAGGTTCTCGAAGGTAATAAGAGGAACGAATGCACGAACAATAATGAGAGATGGATCGAAAGAAATTTAACCTACTTTTACAGCAAGCGAAGCTCACGATATTGTAAGGAAAGTTAAAATTATTATTTATAGGAAAATATCACAATTTTCAGCACAAGCCTTGTGGTTTTTCGCTCTTTCTTTGCATATTTTTTATATAATATTAAAAAATCATACGAATTTTTTTAATTCTTTCTTAAGAAGAAATTGATTGAGAGAAATAAATTGATATATTTACAATTATATATCTGAAATAATCTTTAGTTTCTGCATTCTTTGGATTTTTGTACTTTAACTCGTCACCACCGAGTCTTCACGGTTAAACCCAATGTATTTTTATTATTTATTCAATATTTCACAACTTTACTATGTAAACATATGAATACACTTATCTCTATATGTTCAATTCAGTGTAAAAAATTAAATCGTATAATCTTTATTAGCTGCGTAAATATTTAAATTCTACTGGTTGCACGCGTTGTTACATTAATATGCTGCAACGCATGTGGCTATTTTCAATAACGTGTTATGAGTACTTTAAAAATTCCTCGCTTTAAATTTCAACTTTTAACAAAATCACACTTAGTAAAGTTATGCAAATTAAAAATGGGGTAATTAAGTAGAGGAAAATTACTTTTTATATTTAATAATCTGCGCAATGTAGATAACGTAATTAAGCAAATCTTAAGACGTGGAATGAGTAAAAAATTTAGAAATAGTTTTATATGATGATGATATATGAATCCAAGATGAAAAAAATTTAGTTTTCTACACACTTATGGATCTTATATAAAAATTAAATATAAAATTTCTGCTTAGTACTTCATAATACATGAGTTTTATATTTCTGTCGTAAAGTTTTTATAAATATTATTTAAAAAAGGCATTATATTTCTTTAATTAATTAAATTTTTAAATAATCTCATGTTACATATATAACAATACATTCAACATTTTATTTATAAGAAACTAAAATCTGAAAAAAGAGGGTGTAAGTGTTTTTTTCGATCAAGAACACATCAAATCATAGGTATTTCATTATTACCACACAAAATAAATTAAACCGATCAATGGAAGAAAATAAAAACAGTGTTATAGTGTTCCTTTGAGACTTAAAAGTAAGTATTGGATTGCGTGAGTTAATGTGTAAAACTCTGTATACTCTAATAAAATAGAGATAAGATAAAAGGAAAGTTAGTTTCAAATTTTATGATACAAAGTAAATGGAAATGATTTTACTTAATTTAAAAAATTGGTTTTTGATAAATTTAAAAAAGTTACACTAATATTAGGAGTAAATTTAGCTTAATATTAATTACTTGTTCTAATATATAAATATTATAAATTATATGAATGATACAATAAATATTTGAAATTGTTCTCAAATAATTGAGTAAATATTACTTTTATATTCAATATTTCGAATAAAAAAGAATTGATATAAAATTAAAAGTTATATAGACAATGTATAGGATGATGTGTGTATTAATATATGTTTAAAAATTTATCGTCAGTCTGATTATCTCTGATCGATATTAGAAAATGAATAGTGCTTCTATTTATTATATGAATTTTTTAATGAAGCAATTTCAGAAGAAAAATATTTTTTATTACTCGTATTTAGTATATTGAAATATATATTATATGATATCATATTTTGACAAAATTAAACACATCGTACACGTTTCAAGAATAGAGTAAATGTTATATTTAAATTAAATGAAAAGTATTTATGGCGTTATGATTGTCATTAACATTATTATTATTATTTTTATAAAAAAAAATTTCTTAAACATGCAGATATTACAAATAATATTTTTTATTGATATAAAAAATCCTTTAAAATGGGTATTAGTAGTATTTTGAATCAACAAAAACATAAAACTTAAATAATTTTGAATTTATTTTAAAATAAAAATTTATGAGAACAATTAAAAAGTTTTCAATATTATTCTTTAGGTGTATTTAATGCATATATTCTTTATTTATAAAAAAACAACTTGTTATAAAAAAGAACTTCGCGTCCATAAAATTTGCTATTAGTTTAACCATAAAGAGAAGTAAAATTATTTTTATTTTTTATTATTTATCAGAATAAATATTTTTATTTCATTCAACTTTTAATCCAGATGAAAGTAATACAAGTAATATTCTGTAATACTTTTTTCCGTGGATCATAACGTAGTACCTGATTTTAAAAAATATTTTACGCAGTTTTTACGGTTTACTATCATAATTTCACCATACCTAAATCGTAAATTTCACGAGTTTTTAAAAATCCCATCAAAATAATATTCCTGTATTTAGAAAATATATTTAAACAGATTTAAATTTTTATAATTTAAATTTTTTATAAATATATCAACTTTTATTCAACGAGTGAACTACATATAAAAAATATTCTTTATAATTATCACATTTGAAACAGACGAGATTAAACTTTCTTTACTGTGACATCAAAATAATCAAACTTTAGCAGATTTTGCTAAAACTTTCCTGAAAGTTGAAACTCCTGCGAATATTAAGATTGTATAATTCAACGAATATTATTAATGCATATTTTCTCAAAGTTTTAATTTTATCGCACGCATGTAATAAACAAACATATATACTGTATATTACACGATTGTAACTCATTTAAACGTTTAATTTAATATTTTCAGTTTAACAAAATCGTTTTTAATGCGGGCTTATACTGCACTGCATTCCTATATGAGTTTTACCATTTTTTTAACTTCAGCTTCATACAGTATGTGCTAAAATAATTCCGCGAATGGTAATATATTATTTGGTAAATGTATGCAAACTGAGTGCGGGTATGCGTGCGATGACATATGTTTTCGAGTATTTTATCCCGTTGAGAAAATGGATGCTAGATTTGACGAGTCACCAAAATTAAATTATTGCATTAAAGTAAGAATGATTGAAACTCTCTCGGTATCATGACACCAAATATAATGTTTGGCTGACTACTTGACAACACGATAGAAATTTTTGCTCGTAGTTTTTTCATACTTCATAAATTATCACAAATGATTTTTGTAGCTTAATTTATTAAAAATTTGATTGTTGTATTATTATTAAAAAAGATATGTTTGTATTGTAAGTTAAAACTCACAAGAAACTATCCTTGCGATGAAAAATTAAATAAAAGAATTAATTTTTGTTTTTGGTATGAACTATAGCTTATAAAAGATAGCATTTTTTTAATATGTGTTTTACAGTAGAACAGTTGCTCGTTGTTTAACAGTTCAAGTGTGAGTAAAATATACGATGAAAATAAAGTGTGACATAGGTGGACGCATTGCCCCCCCCTCCTTTGTATAAATGCGGCATAGCAAAAAATAAATTCGGAGACTTAGTGTTCATTGAAGATAGTGATTTTGAGGCAGCATAGCGACGCGCGTAGACGCCTTCTGAGTATTATGATCTAGCGTGGAAGACCTGGTATTAGCAATAAGTGTCTCGATTATTGACGAGTCCAGTGCACGTCATATGCTTTATAAATAAAGTGTCTAATCTAATTAATTACTTCTTTAAAATAAATAGCATTTTAACGATTTTAGGAAAAAGTTTATTGTGAAATAATATGTATATATATATATATATATATTGTACTACCATCTTATTTACATAAAAAAATAGGTAAAAAGTATAAATTTGTTAATTTATCAGTATTAAATATATACAATTTTACCCATAATTTAAATATATTTATAAAAATATACTATAATAATATTTGAATTTTCCCATAAGAATTCTATGAATTGACGATTTCATAATTTTTCTAATATTCCAATTTCTTTTGCCATTGTTATTCGTGTCTTTCTTTCATTCGTCTTGATCAATATGTTTGAAATAAAAGCAAGCATCCAGTATATTTTTCTATTGTCGAATTCCAGCATTCTTTCTCATAATTTTATTTATTTACCAATATTAAGGATAATTAAAATAATTAATTTTTGACATGTTATAATAAATTTAAATATCCAATATTTTTACTTACAAAAATGAAACTTTCAGTTGTACGATAAGCATTAAAACGAAATTGTAACAGGATGTATTTAATTTTTTATTCTCAATATATTTATTGGAATGCTTTTGATATATTTATTTATTGATGCAATACATTCAAAAGAAATATATATGTATATCTTTTGAATTTCATATTTCAGTCTTTGAATACTTTCTTATTTTTAAAATTATAATACAAAAATTACTTTTTCTAAAACATGTCATACTTATTTTTTTACTATAAAATTACTATTTACAGATTAAAAATTGCTTATACATTTTAGAAATTTAATTAATTGTTGTTTACATTTTTAAAAAGGTTAGTTTGTTAATTAATTAATGGATGATGTTCTGAATTTTACAACATCCGAGTTTTTATCTAATTATACAATAAAATATTTAAATAATTAGTAAGAAATCTATTAAAAAAAACTCAATATATACTATGGTAATGAATATATACTGCTATCAAAAAATTTTGATTTATATTATGTTATTTTTCAAATTTTCTCAAGTAAATTTATAAATGTTTCAAATATCTCGTTCTTCTGTAGAACAGAAATACAATACAAAATACACTAAATATACGCCAATGTATACTTATATTTGATGACATATATAATAAAAGAGTGAAAAATAACTTTCTGCTAACTCTTTTTCAAATTTTGATGATGGATATCGCAAAATGTTTGGACGAACGAGACTTAAAAAAAGCACATACTTGGTTCCGATCGAGCTTAATGTCATGTGTGACTAGTCGGGATGAACGTATATTGAAATATTTGCATAAATGGGTCACTGATGTATTGTCTTTTTGCCAACCCTCATGTGTTGTCTTGCCGTCATTTTCGTAATAATAACGAAGGGTCGTGGTCTCTTTAGTATCTTTAGATAGAAATGGTATCTTTTGTAGTATTTTCTTTTTAAAAAATAAATGATTGAATTCGATCTTCGTCTATTGGAAAACTTTATTTTATGATAAGCAGAAATTATTCGTTTGTTCAAGAAAGAAATATAAGTATAAATTATTATTATATTACTTATTAGAAAATTGAATTTTCTTTTAATTATTCTCCGTAACTGAAAAAAACTGAAATCAATTAGCTTTCTTTTCCTGAAATATCTTTTACGTGTATCTACATAAACGTAGAAAAATAAGTGTAAATAAATATTATCGATATATATTCATATATTTAATGCTTGTTTGAAATTTAAAAATTGGTCTGTTGCTAAATCAATCCATTTTTTTAATGAAAATTATAAAACTTTTTCAAAATATAAACTTTATGCTAATTTAATAAAATGTGAATATTAAAAATCGACCAATTGAAAGTACACTGTATTGTAAAATCTTAAAATACATTATTGAGAAACGTATACGATACGAAAATGTAGTCAAAAGTAGAGAAAGTGCATTGTAACGAGATCAATTTTATTTGAACGTGAGTCAAAAAATAAACTTATAAAACTTTAATATATCAAAAAACTATTTGTTTTAATTTGTATTATCATTTTTATTCCATTTATGTGACATGTGGAACTGTGTAACATAACTAAGTAAATATATCGCTTCATTGCAGTTTATTTATGTGCAAACTAATAAAAATAGTAAGTATATATAATGAAGGATGAACGAGATTTGTCGTGTATTCGCCCTTAAAGTTGTTTACAATTTTATCCGGATATGCGCATTTCAAGTACGTTCTTAAGTTTTCAAATACACGTGCATATTATAAATATTTATATTACCTTATATTTTTCTGTCAAAAAAAATTTTTAGTACCGTGGAATCAACTTCAACACTTGTCAATTAATTGTGAACGAAGTGGGTGAAATATTATTATATCTTCAAGTCAAAGGTGGTGCAGTACATTATTCATATTTTTAAATAAACAAAATATATGCATTAAAAAAATGAATATTTTCATTATACATAATTTGAAGAAAAAAATACAATTCGATTACAAAATAATTTGATAGATACTCGCATTATTCACCGACGTTAACTTACTTTTTTCACACATTGGTTTTAATATCATCGATTACGGCTATAAAATATGGAGCAACTTTTTACTATGCAAAACAAAAAATCGCACGCGAATCGAATTGAAAAGTGCATCTAAAGTATTATGCTAGTACACAATATCAAAAATATTTTAGAGCACGAAGATGACGTGCATTTATTCGGAGTTATAAACGTGAAGTTTATACATAAAATTTTATAAGAATACTTTAAACTTATTCACGAATAATCAGTAAAATGTTATATAGATACTTGAAAATATCGTCTTAGGAAGCAATAAGTGCTTGTCTACCTTTGCTACGCAATTAAAATTACATATAGATAGTCACTGTGAATAAGTCGGCTGCCTTTGTGCGATACGGCTAGTATGAACATTTCGCGAAAGTTGAATTAGTGTTCTTTTTCTAGAAATACAAGTAAATATTTCGCCTAAAGCCTTATTTATTTCATGTTGGCGGTTAAATTTAAAACCCTTACTAAATTTTGCAAACAGTTTAAGTGAAAATTACTTTGCACTATAAGATCTATTTTTCATATATTGCAGACTATGCTAAACATAAACAGGCAAATGCCTTGATTATGAAAGGAAATTTATTTAGCATAAAAAGAAATAATTTTTAAACTATGTGTAAATATTATTTTACATATTAATTAAATGAAAACAATGTAATTTAATATTTTGATTGGACGATGAAAAGCATTCAGCTACTAGTAAGCGAGTATTAAATAGCAAACGATCAGTGCTCGAATCCACGAATGAAAATTATAAAATAATAAAAGATGAATGTTTTTCCAAGCGTGCGAGTGGGCTTGTCTTTATCACTGCCGTCGTAATGCACACGAAGGAAGATATAAAATATCACGTTATCAACAGTGTTCGACGTTAAAGGTACAGGCGTAGGGACAACTCGGTGATTATATAAATACTGTTGAGGCTACATGGAAGAACGATGTCTTTCAAGGTGCTGATTAGCAAGGTTAGTACTACTTACTGAAAGCGAAAGATATCTTTATGTTGAAAGTTAGTATCAAGATAAGAGCAACTATAATGACGATTCGCGGAAGCAGATGATAACAGTACTTAAGATTGACTACAAGGTAATAACGATATCAAAAGATGAACGAGCACACTGAGCGCCCTCGAAGCAGTGGAGAGAGTAGCATTTTGAAAGGGTACACGAATTAGATCTGCATTACAGTTCATGTACACGCCACAAGTCCAGTAGTACGGTATTTGAATGTCAGTTTTCATACGATGGATATGTCAACGAGAACAGGTAATTTGAAAGGCTATTATATTATAAAGTAGAAGGATCATGAGATGTAATCAGTTGTAATAGACTGGACAGTTGATTGCTTTTGTGCGACAGTTGGTTAATAAAGTAAGGTCGGGAAAAAAGATAATGAAAATACGCTGCGTAGAAGAGGAATGTGGCAAAAAGAAGATATCTCAGTATTAACCAAAGAGGTCGTTTCAATAAACAACATTACTATCTGTATTTTGCAACATGCAATACGTTACCAGAGATCGGTTATTGTCAATATAATTAATGTAAATAATGCATATTATCACGTTATCTGGACGAGTAGAGGGCAAATGCAAGATAGCAAAGCAAGCCAAAAGACAAATCGATGTATCGAGGAGCAGAGCGGGGGAAGAAATATAAAGAGAGAGAAAAGTGCAACGTGCAAAATCGTAAGCAGCTCACTCTCCGTTTATTTTTTAGCGGCGAAAACATTCGGAATATATTTAAAAATATAAAAAATAGTGTTTTTAAGGATAATTATCTTTTTTTGAGTGTCAATAAATAGCGCTTCAGCGTATGAAGGGTCAATAAAAGAGTCGTATTAATTTTGTCCACAATGGCTACTAGTTGTATCGAGATATACTATCAAATGATCAGTGGCAAATATTGGTTTGTTTTATAATCAACAAGTGCGCGGAGCTCACATGCATTGCATCGAGACTATAGTAATAAAATAAATATTCCTATGTCTGTAATCTTTTAATCGCTTCCTACAAATTATTTGTGTCAATGATACGAACATCTGGATTTTCAAGAAAGAAGATCAAACGTAATATAGGAATTAGTATCCGAGTAATATATCGATTATTTTGGCTATACTATTACAAACAAGCATGAAAATTCAGAGTGAAAAAATAAGATTGTTGTAATTTTCGTTTATTACCTCATTCCCGGTATGCAAGACTCGGTACATCCAACCCACGTGAGCGGAAAACTTCTCATAGCCAGTAGCGAGGCGAGCTTATTCATCTGCCGGATATCGAAGATGCCTGAACTCTTCCGAAGAGGCTATCCAATGAAATGAGTAACCGATTCAATTCCCACGCTTAATTTAATTCTTTGTAATATGTTTTGAGATTTCACTAAACCTTCGGACCGGTGTGAAATGAGAAATGTTGCAGAATGCAATATAATAATTATTAATTTTATTTATTAATAACAATGTGGATCGATGAATAAGAGTTATAAATAATTAATGCCAATAATGATAATAGTTTTGCATTTAAGAGAATTGTATTGCAACTCGAAGCACACGCGAGATATATGACAGCGGTATTATATCGCCTAATACAGATAAAAAATAGTTTTGAAAAAATGTCCAGTCCAAAAAATCTGGCTTGATATGGTTTCAATATTATTCCTCTTCCTTGTTCGCGTACGCATATTCGCGAAGAGTGAGAAGTGCGCGTATGTAGAGCGCCAGTACACGTAGAATGGAACTATCAGAGAAACGCGTGCGTCCCGCTCCCAATATCATAGTGTAGTCGGGAAAAAACTACCTGCAGTTTCCAGATATTTATTGGAAGAACTGGGACTTATTAAAAATGTCTCTCGGTCTCGTTTTACACATATTCATCGATGTCGAATTCGAGAGACTCTGAAAGTCAATTTGTTGAGTTCTGTATCATATTATCTTTTGTTTTTCTTTTTGCGAGTTTATTACGTACGTAAACAAATTCAAAATTGAAGTACTAAATTGAGCGCTCGTGCGATGTGTTTGAAAAAAATGCATTTCGACAGTAATTTTTAAGGTATAAAAAATTGATTTGAAGTTTATTGCTAATAGATATAGTGACTGAATCAATGGTCTTTGTTATTTCAATTATTCTAGCTCAAATAATTAAAAATGTTATTTGAACTTAAAAGAGTTTTCTTTTTCTTTTTAAATAAATACCGTTTCACTTTTTTAGTTTTGGTAGATTAAAACTCCGTGAAACTTGTTAAGCTTTTATTTCAGTTTAAGCTACTAGTAATGATTTTAAGAATTATGCTATTTAATGGACTTTAAGCCAAAAATCTATAAAATAAGTATGATTCAATTTTTAACGTAAATTTTATTAAGATTATATTTTACAATTTATAGCGTTTTTTTTAATATATGTTGAACCAATTCAAAATACTGTGAAACTACTAATAGTCTATGATATAATTAGTTTTGGAAAACGTTAATAATTTCATTCGTAAGATATTTCAGAAAAAATAGTTGGTATTGATTATTTTCACACAATTAATTGAAAAGATTTTTTATCTTGTGGAAAATATATTCATTTATTAAATCGAGAATCTGTACAGTGAAAAAGCTTTATAATTTTATTCATTATCGCCATTGATTCATTTTTCAATTCATTTTTCATTGAAGCCTAATTAATAAAAATTACAATAAAAATAATAAAACAAAACAATCAATTTTGTACGAATTTCAAAAAATTATCAGGAGCCTGATTTAAAAAATTGAAAATATTTTTATTTTATTTTATTTTATTTTAATTTTATTTTTAATTTTTATTTTAAAATTTTTTATAAAATTTGAATTCAAGTAAATTACATCACAATTACAATTTACTATTACAAGGTCCAAATAGCTGACGCTGTATTTTCAAGATTACGAAAAGCCGATCACTTCAGTTTTTTGACTAAAATTCATAAATATTCAATTTTACAATTTTACATTTAATATTTTAAATCATTTTTTCTGCATGACATTAAAATTGATTTACCCTAGTATAAAAAATAGGCATTACTCAATTAATAATCTGGATGGTGCTTCAAAAAATTGGTACTTTATTTCCCATAGGATAAATTCTATTTTTAAATGTCTATAAATCCTTAAACTTTTAAAAACAGTGATAGTATTTTCGCTGTGTACTCGATCGTATCAAAAAATAGAATAAAAATTTTAGTGGAAGAATAGCAATAAAAGTGAAATAAAAAACAACTTTCGTTTCATTTCAAAACAATCGTTTCAAATTTATGGTTTTATATTTTTTATTATTTCTTAATTTTAATGAAGCAAAATAAAATTTTTGAATATCTTCTAAATGAAAAAATTAGAAATATCAAAAATAATTTACTTATTTCTAGGATGTTGAAAATATATTAAATTGTAAAAAATTTCTATTTATTTAAAATAGTTTCCTGATTTGAAGAGTCAAATAAATGATTATATCTTTTGGGTGTAGTCAATAGTTAAAATAATTTAGAATATATTTGTAAAATTCTAAAGGCAATATCAAAGCGAATCGTTCTTAAAATCCTCAGGAAGAAACTCTCGTTCAAAGAGAATAACATATCTACTCTCTCACTATTTCATAGCTTAATTAATGCTTATTTTCATGATTTATCTATAAAATATTCACTTTTTATATGAAGAAGAATTTATTCATATCTATTCACTAAAGTAGTTGCTAATATGTAATTACTTAAAGCATATTTTATTAATCTTTTATGTGTAAATAATCTCTTTTTTATAATTTAGTATTTATTATAGTCATGTCTGTACAAAATACTTTCATTTAAAACTGATATTTACGTAATTAAGAACATATTTAGTGAAAGCTTATTAGAATATTGGATAATAATGAAGTTGCTATAATCGAATGATTGCAGTATAAGATAATCATCGATCTAAATGACGCGCACTGAATCATGCGAAAGGATCGGTTATCGCCACAAAGTACACTTGCCTGGTCTGTGTGTTATAATACATACACATCTTCAAGATTAGAGAAAATGCAACAATACGAGGTTTCGTTGGAGAAATAAAATTGTTGATTAATATCATAAAGCTGTAAATTTACGAAAAAATATATTTTCTTCTAAATAGTTAAGCAAAAAATAACACGTTAAATTTGCAAAATAATTTTAGTACAGAAGTATAATAAATTAAAATTAAGTTTAATAAAATACTTAGGTGATATATTTGTCTCTAAAGTTATTGATTGAATCAACAATTCGATGCATATTTGATATACATGTGCAACGTTCGTAATTACAGTGATTTTTTAATTGTACCAATAGAGCTTTTATACTTTTGAAACTTAAAGTAGTAGTGAAATAAAAATTTGTACAACACATTCTAAAGCCATTCGATATTTTTACGGCGCAAAAACCACTTTTATCGACAATTTGACAAATTATAAAACTTTAAAATATATTTCGTTGGTATTTGTTTTAAAGCGGGACATGCTCAAACGAGAAATTACTACCAATAGTTTCATCATTTTGAAATTGACGAGTGTTAACGTTAACTTTTTTGTCCAGTTAGTGTTTAACTTAAGAACGCAGTTTTAGAAAACGAGATTGTCGACAGTTTAAATGTGGTTAAAAGCTTCTAAATGTGCTTCACTTCATTAATTAACATTGGAATCCATATAAAAATTTGGTACTATATTTTCACTAACTTTCGCGAACAAATATACTATAAGCCAAATTATGCTATTTCAAAGGAAAGAAATGTTATAATGTTCCTATTCCATAAACTCAGTTTACCTCCGATAAAGTGCCGAGACGAATGACCGGAAAAGGTCGTTAATTGACGACACGCAATGTCCACGAGTTTTCTCGAATCCCTTTGCTACACTCCAAACAGAAGAGGCGTTTTTGTTGATAATGATGTTCAGAGTGGTAACGGTTGCGCGCCTCGAGGAGTAATTCGGAAATTATCACATTATCAATTCAAGGACGAGGCCAGCAAACCGCAAGTCTGTTGTTGAATTACTTCAACTGCTTTGCAGTTTAAGTTTAAACGACGTACACGCTACTACATAACCGTATTTGCTACTCTATTCCGGTGTCTCCGTAGTTTTCTGTCTCTATTTTTACTTTCTCTTCCTTTTGAAAGCAACTTCCTTTCAAGAAATCAAAACGTCTTGAATGCCTCTTTATGCATAATATGGATTTTGTGTTAACTCTTGATCTTTTGATCACTTGTTTGCATGGTATTACATTTAACTTGATTATGGACAAGTATTATGGTTTTAATGTACTTTTTTTTAACTAATTTTGTAATAATTACATCTTTTTCAAAAGAAACTTCGAACAATTGTTTTCCTTTCTTCTCGTCTACAATTATAAAAATTATATACTATTTTCTACAACTGTATGCTGTATACGCAAGTTTAAATTGGAATCTAGTAAGTATTTAAAACATAATTCAATGGTAAATATTTACCCAATGAAATAAATTTGTATCATCTTAGCTCTACTTGTACTACAACATTCATAGTAATTTGATATCATAATATTTGAAAACTCTAGATACTAGGTGCTTTCATTCGCATCTAATCGAAGAATAACACATGTCTCATCTGTATTATTTTCTTCGAGATTGAATTTAATTGAGCATTTGTGTATGTGCTTTCTATCATTACTGCGAGTTTAACTTTTGTTATTTCCAAGATTTTGATTAAATTTTGTTAATTCTAGACTCGTGCATTATTGCATATTTAATTCACGAGCAACTTCATCCGGTCGTTTATTTATTTAATAATTGTTTTAAGTTCTAGGCTACTGTATTACAGTAAGCGAAGTTATATTAAATTATAGTACTTTAATAACTGTAGATGATTATTTTACTTACTTTATATTTCTAAAAAGCTTAGACACACTTTACAATACTGATCTTTTGTTTTCTATTTGTATTAAATTTCATGATATTAAATTTAATTTAAAATTATTAAAAGATTTTATAGAAGTTATTAGGGACAATTCAAGATTTTTTATTTAACAAAAAACCCGTATTGTAATTACCACTTTAAACAGAATTAAATATTAAGAGGAATAATTGATTAATATGAGTTTTTTAAAGTAATTTATTATGATTAATAAAAATTACAGGTTAAATTCATTTGTATTATCGATTTAATATATTACCGAAACTAATTAGTTAAATTGATTAAAATTTAAATATAAAAAATATATTTTAATTTACAATTTTTTTCAATGTGAATATATAAAACTATATTAGTTTTTTTATTTTAATTTGATCATTTTTATACCCTTATATTTACAATCTTATTACTTTTGCTTTAACTTTATTTATAAATAATTACTTTTCAATGTGCTGGTATAAAAAAAATTTTTTAAAATATAATTGTTAATTTTATTGAAATTTATTTAAACGTATATTTATGAATATTATTGAAAATTTTTGTTTTCAACACAGTAACTTTAATAATATTTTAAAAGTTGAAAGTTTCATCTAATGTTAGCCTCAGCTTAAAAAAATTATATAAAAATAATAATTTTTGTGGAAAATGCATCTGCAAATACGTTTTAAACGCTTTTAATAAAAATTAATTTCAAGATGATTAATGTTTTTTTAATAAATTTATAAGCAATAAAAAAACATAATAATATATTAATCATTAATTAAAACTATTAGATATATATTTTTATAACTTCATGAAAATTCTAAATATTATAATAATATCTTTAAGATATTTTATTAAGATAGATTTAATTGCTTTTTAATTAAAATTTCATTTTAAAAATTAATTTTTTTATTGGTAATTACGATTATGATTATAGTTGAATAATAAAAACTTATGTTGTAGTTGCAGATTAAATTAAAGCCGAAAAAATATTTATTCAGATTATTGATATATTAAAAAATTTATGTTATAATAAAAATTGAATGAAAATTTAAAAATCCATAAAAGCACAATGAATAGATATCAAAATATATCCGATTATTTTAGTGATATGAATACAAACTGATATTTTTAAACGTGTATGTAAACATATATTTTACATTTACAGTAATTTATAAAAATACAGATAACAAAAATTATTAATTGTAGATAAAAAAGTATAATAATTTTGGAGGTTTTGAAATAATTATTATAATATAAAAACTGAATAATTTATAAATTAACGTTTAAATTATTTTTAATACGTTAAAATTTGACATACACGCTTTTTTACATTTTTACTGATGAATCAATAGCTATAAATGAATTTATAATTTTTATAATTCTTAGTATAAAAAATATGTAAATACAAAAAATTATGAATAGAATGAAATTTAATAAAAAAATTTAATTTTATAATTCTTCTGTCTCTCTAATCATTTAATAAAGCACTTCAAGTTTTCTCTATGCATCCATTCTGTGCCTGAATCAAAAGATTTGTACTACCATTTTCGCTCATCTTAACACGTGTGCATTGTTTGAAAAATCGTAATAATTTATTTCTTTTTGACGCACAACAAAAAGCATTGATTTATATTTTTACTATTACTATCTTTATATAATTTTTATTATAATTTCTCGATTTTGTCGAAACTTTTAAAAAGTTAGAAAAAATCCTTAGATTTATTATATTACTTAAGTATTTAATTGACGAAGGCAAAATGAATCTAAAATGTAAGAAATGTAATATTTTATTAAATTTATTAATTTATAAAATTTACAAAAAAAAAACATTATCTTTAAAAACAGTGACAATATTAAATATTTATCTTATTACTTTCTAATACGCTGGTGGAGCTTATTTTAATCTTTTTTTCGCTTTATACGTTAATTTAAATACAATTAATATACATAAAAATTTAGCGCAGCTAAAATCCACAATTAGGTTTTACATAAAATCTTTTTCATTCTATTAAACTGCGTCTTTTAAATGCTTTAGATTTTCATTTCCTGAAACAGCTTTTATAATATTTCAGGTTGTGAAATTTAATTATTTATTCAATTATTTGTTTTATAATGATTTTGTTATTTTATATTTTCATATTAAAATATCATTCACTAATTCAGGAATTTTAACAATATCCTTAATCTCTACCATATATTCACGCTTATATTTTATTATAATAATATTTTCATCAATTATATATTTTTTAATACTTTATAGGAACTATGTATATTTATAAACATTTCATATTATATATGAAATTATTGCACTTAAAAGTATTTCTTTGATTGTATTAAATTTTTAACCAGAAACTTTCTACGTATTAAGTTTAAAATGATATTAATAGTGACGATTTTGAAGAAAATTTCTTTTATTAAATTTTTATTAAAATAATAATCTTTATCAAATACAATTTTTTTATTAAAATATTAAAATAAAATTATAAAAATTAGAGTATTATATTTCTATATTGTGATTGAAGTTATAGTTGGTTTAAATTCAATACACTACAATTAGCAAATTAAAATACAATAATTATCTTTTAATTATACAGTTCGATATAAAGTTTTTATAAATTCATGATTTATATTTCATATGTTTTTTTGTAATTTTTTTCTGCAAGAAATAACCAAGGTAAATCTATTATTTATATTTCATAAATTACATTTTCATAATTGTAAATATTAAGAATATTTTATCTATAAAAATATTTATAACGTTATTCATCTTAAAATTTACTTTTATGCTGTATTGTGAAATTATTCTTAATGAAAAATAAAAATAGTTATTAAACATTGTTTTAAATTGTAAGCTTTAAGAAATTATTTTATCAACAATTTTCAGAATATTATAGTACATGGCGAACTGTGAAGATCACAGACATAGAGAATTAAACTTTTTACAAAAAAGCATGTAGTTTTGAATAGAATTTCTAACTTTTTTTAATTTTCGCCGAATAGAAATTAAAATAAATTCAATTGTAAAATTTTTTTTCAATTTTGCGCGTATTTTTTCTATTAATTTGATTTTCCCTGCTAAAAATTCTACTTTCAGATTTTCTTCCCATTTTTGTGTGATGCCTTCATTATTATATTCTTTTCACTTCTAGACAATCCTGCTTTTTCTCTTCAGGAACGATTTAAATTCTGTCTGTTTCATTGTTTTTTTCAGTACATTTCACATCGCGTTCTCCTAATTCTTTACTTTCTACTTCTTACTGTCTTTCTCACACTCAGTAATAAGTGTCTCGGAGCTGCCCTCGTCCTAATGGTTACCTCTTTCGTTTATACCCTCACCTCAAAGAGATATATCGATCGGAACAAACTACTCGATGCAGGCGTTACCTACAGCTGTTGAATTATTTTTTTGTACTGCTCTCATTAGTCCAGAAAAATAATGTAGCTTGAATACGATTGAAAAACTTTTTATAAAATATTTTTATGTATGATAATCATTATTGTTTTATTATAAATTTAATTTTATGTATGCAAATTTTCAGATTGAATAAAAAAATAATGTTTATATATTCAGTTCATTCAGTAATAAGTGAGGATAATTAAAAAAATAAAATAAAATTCAAATTATAATATTTGAAAAATAAGCCTTAAATTACAAGTAATACTTGTACAGCTTCCTTACTATTTAGATTATTTAATTGCACATAAATTTAATAAATGTAACTGGGTATTATTTAAACCTAAAATATTCAATTATAAATTTCATTAACCGTTAAATTAAATTATAAATTATGATAAATTATAAATTATGATAAATTAAATATATATGAAAATATAGTTTGACATAAGAAACATTTTGTAAACAAAAATTATTCATACACATGCAAGTGTTACTGTTTCTATGTGAGTCAAAAGATTTAAATAAAATATATCTATTTCTGACATACATAAAAAATTTCAAGGTCATCGATAGCTCACTAAAGAGGCATTGATGCATCTTTCAGTTCCACGATAAAAAATAAGAATATAAATGTGTAAAAAACTAATAAGAATAAGAAAGGATATACTGCTATGTTGTTAGATGTTTAATCAAAATCTTATTCGCATATTTAAGTATCTTATACTATATTTAAAATTAATTATTCTTGTAATAAATATGTGTGCTTTTCAGAGTTTCTAAAAAATATTATTATTTATCAAATTCTATTAAAAATATTATTTATCGTAATTCAATGCCCTGTGACACATATATGAAAATAATAATTTTCTAAAAGCGTCAGTTAAGTACATTAGTTTAACGAAAAAATAATGTTTGATAATGTATAAGTATATACTCATTTACAAGGAAAGTTATACATTATATATTTGTAAGCAAATACTGATATATTATTTGAGCATATAAAGAAAGTTTTCTATATATTAATTATATAGTTATTTATTATGGATTCATGTAACGGTTTTTATTTTTTTATGGACCTTTTTTCGTTTAGCTACCTTAGAAATAAGTGCGATTTACTTAAAGCCCAGCCGTCTATTATTCAATACTAACGTGAAAGGCTATAGCTAACGCTTGACATATGACTAATGTAATTATTTAATTGTTTGTCATTTTCTGTTATGAATAAAGTTACTTATATAAAAAACTCTGTTTTTAATTAACCAATTTAACAAACATATTCAATATAATTAAATATAAATTTAATAATAATACTAATAAATTGATTATATGGTAGACTTAAAAATACATTTTGAAATTCTATTAATGAAATAATTTATTACTTCATAACAGATGTAAAATAAACTTGTAGTTATGAAGATTTGGGAAAATGTATTTCAATGTAAGATCTAAAGAATCTGTTAAGTAATTACTTAAAAGAAAACAAATAGGTTATATAAAGAGACTGCAAAAGATTTTACTTAAAGTTGATCTTATTTTAAAATTGAATCTGTTAACAACATAGTAGCCAGAGTTTGACAAGAGTAATAAATACTTCATTTCTAGTGATCTTTTTTAAAGAGATATCTCGTCTGTACATCCTTATTTTGTTACATAAACACTGTCTGTGCTATTTCAAAAAACAAACGACGATAAGATCAGAAAATGAGTGAAATTATTTTATATGAATTTCGCAATAACAGACTATCGTCGAACAGTATAAAAATTGTTATACTAAATCTTATCTTTCATATTCAGTTTAATTTTTCATCATTAATGAATCTATTAAAGAGCATCTTCTTATTCAGAGCATAAGTAATAAATATTATCTATAACACAGTAAACGGAATTTTTTTTAGTTTTCGAAAGATTTTTCAAATGTATCATTGAACTTTAGTTTTTAATCGTTGAAATAAAAATTAAAAAGTAGATATACATTCTTTATCAAAAATATTACTTTTGGAAGAAAAATTTGTGGTTTTCTATTTATTGAATGTTTTACTAAAAATGGGAATTAACTAAAAGAAGTTTACTTTAATAAATGAATTACAGAAAGTAAAATAATTCAATGATGAACAATATTCATTGGGAATAGTTTAAAATAATTTGCAATAAAATTTAAGTGTTCATTTTTAAAAACTTGTAACGAAATTTATTACATTAAAAGAAAACTCATTATTCAAAGTTTAAAACTATTGACGCGCGGATTAAACTTAATTTTCAAGATACTAATAATTATTAAATTTAATATTAATAGTTATTTTACAATTGTAATTCGATAAAAGGATTTATAAAAAACTACAATTACAGTCAAAATCAATTATTTTAATTAAAATACATGACCTGAATTTAATTAATTGAAATAAGTTTAAATTGCAATCAAAACTTAATTTTCGAGTAACAAAATAGAATAGCTTCAAGTGTATCTACACAATTACAAATAAACCAATTAACCCAGATGCATTAAAATTTTATATAGATTAAAGAAGTATACATTATATAATATTTACAAATAATATAATATGTATGTATTCATTTGTTATACAATGTTATATATTTAGTAGTAAATGCATATTAAGCGTTATCAAATAAAATGTAATTTTAGTTAATAATATTGTAAAATTTACAATAGTATTATTAGCGAAAAAAAATTTTTAATAGAATAGTGTTAATGATTAAGAAGCATATCAGTCTTGTTTTTTTAATATATTAACATATAGATATTGTAATAATATTTAAAACTATTGAATTTTCTGATGGTTTAATTTTGATGTTGTCAACTTTTATTGAAAGAAAAGGATTTTTTTCAACTATATGAATAAAACATAAAAACTCTTCAGTAAAATTATAGTAAAACGATTTTTAAAAATTTTTTTCGTTATATTCTATCTAAATATTCTAAATTCTCTTTTACTTAAATATTACACTTACATCATAAAAAGAAAAAATTTTAATTTACATTATAAACAGAAAAAATTTTAATTTTCATCGAAATATGCAATAGCTGTTTTATAAATTCTAGTTAAAACTGAAAGAATAAATACATTAGATGAGTATACATTGTTTTAACATTTATTGTTTATATTAAAATTTATATTGAAAAACTTAAGAGAAGAAATGTATTACAAAGTATATTTAATCAAATATGATAGTCAAAGATAAATATGCATTCAAATTTTTTTCTTTTAAAAATATCTGAAAAATAGGCTTTTCAAAAGTTTTTCAACTGATTATATCTATAATACTCTTGAATTAAGTATAAGAAAGTGTAATAAATCATAGAAATTATATATATGTTTCTCTATATTCTTGTTTCAATAGTTTTTCTCAGATTATGACAAATATTTTGCTTGAAAAACGTATAATTGGAAAATTCAACATTTATCTCTATATCGAGATTTTATATATTTATTTCTTAATTTGTTTATTTTTATAGAACTTGTAAATATATTAAATATATTATAAAATATATTGGGCGTTTGTCTCATTTGTAGAATATATAATGAACTTTGTGAGCAAATATAAAAATTTTTTTTTAATTTTTTCCAAAAAATATGACAGTTTGAATGTTTAATATATATTTGAAAATTGTTCTCATAGAAAATCTTTGACCAGTTATTTTTTAAACATATCTTGTATAATTATTTAATCTGAAATTTTACTGATATTAGTATTACGTATATTTTATTATATTATAATTATATTTATATATTATATAAAAATGAAGAATAAAAGAAGATTTGAAAAATGAATTGTAAAAGCGGTACATGAAATTATTTTCCTGGTAATTGACCTAAAAGTATTTTTCATAAAACCTATATTTTATAAATCCGGTTTTCTCTGTACATGCTATTTTCAGCTGTGGTACCAATGACTTTGCAGTTTTATATTTAAAATAATGCTTATATTAGTATTGCAGTTTGTCTCGTATGTATAATGTTCGTATGAAACTTTAGAATTTGTCGTAGAAACATTTTCATATTACGTGAATGGTTTTCTTCTTTTAAATTTTTGGCTAATTGACATTCATGCAAAATTTTTTTACGTAACAAAAACTTGTTTATGTAATACTTTGGTAATTATGTATGTAAATTTTTTAAACGATAAGTTTTATTTTAGTTTATATACTTTACTTATTTTCTTCATTTTTCAAATTGAAGAGCAAGTAAAAAGAATAAAATCAACATAGAGAAACAACCAACATTTATCTTCTTTGGCTCACGCCGTTTTCCCCACAATTTCAAAGATCGTTTTAGATATAGTACACTTCTAATTTAGCGTGTTGACGAACTTTTTCACACATAAATGAGTAGCATAAAACGTATTTCACATATTTTTATAGTTTCTTCGTTTAATCATATTGGATATAAAAAAATTAAAAAAAGAATTTCTTTTTGTAATAAAAGTCATACTTAAAAAATATATAAATTATATATATACATAATTATAAGTTCTTGGCTATATATATATATATATATATATATATAAGAGAGAGAGAGAGAGAGAGCGAGAGAAAGTCACCTGAATTAAACAAAGATTTTTTACGAAGATTAAATTTATTATTAAACAACGGATCGCCCTAACTTAGTTTGTTCAAGAATTATAAAATTTTTATATTTTAATTAATAGTCTATTTAAATTGATAAAAGTAATTAGTTTATAATGAATATATTTTATTATTATATATGTATATGTAATGAAGTTATTTTTAATTCATTTTATTGGAGAACAAAAAAAACTTAATTTTTTAGTAGATAAATTTAATTATTCAAAAAAGTAAAAATAAATAAAAATATAATTAAATAAAAGTAATAATAATATCATATTATTGCTTTTATCGAATATAAAAAGAAAAATAACATAATTTTATTCAGGCAAAACATTTTTTCCGTTGGAAATGAAAATTCCAGTTGCAAAAAGTGAAAAAATTTTTTACTTAAATTCATTGGTTTATATTTGATAAAAAAACTATCTTTCATTTTTTTAAATAACTGATTTATCTTTAATTTATTTTGTTTAAACTACATTTCGATTCAATTCTATAAAATTGAGCAAAATAATTAAAATTAAAAACGAGAATTTTGAAATTTTCAAGTAAAATTTTAAGCATAAAAACTCATTCCGATCCTACAATTGAGAACCAAATATAATTCATGAGAAAATATAAAAAATGTAGTTCTTGAGATACTATTTTTTTATAAAATTGTAGTCAAGAAACCCCAAAGTTTTGTATAGTAACGAGAATATATAGCAAGTTGGGATCAGCCAGACGAAGTAAACTCACTCGAGTATGTGCGGATTGACCGAAGATTGCCTGCGAGGCAAGATAGATAGTTAAGATGTTGCTCTTTCCAACTTCTTAAAATTGATGCGCAAATTGACAAACATTTCATCACGCTCGGTAAGAAATTTATCTTAGATATTTATATAGACCTATTTAGAAATAAGTAGAGACTTTTACAATCTGCAAATTAATAAATCTCTATCAATCAATTAATATTATTTGAACATTAGAAATATATTCACAATTATTATCCAACTGTATTGATATTCAAATTAGTTTCAGAGGACATTTGTTGATGACTAATAAATCTTTGTTACTAGTTTACAGGGTGTTTTTATGTTGTAGATAGTATTATGAACTTCAGAAACAAAAAGCAGCTTTTAATAAGGGGAATAAATAAGCAATTGTTAAGAATTGATGGAGAACTACTAAGCTTGCAATGATAAAAAATTACAAAATTTAACATAAATTTTATCGTCAATTCTTTTTATACAAAATATAATATACGTTAAATAGTTACCTATTCGTAACTGCAGTAGAACATGTTTTGGTCAAACAAAAGAAAAATATGGAAACAGTCACACAAAATATTATTAGTTCTTTTAGAGTGTCTAGACTTAAAGAAATTATTTTTGCATTGATATGAATAAAATAATTCAATCGAAAATTTATTAAATAAAAAATAGTGTTGCTGATCGGTGTAACTAAGTTTATAAATGCAAAAAACTTATACTGATAAATCTATAAGATTGACTCTGCAATCAACTTCAGCAAGTATGTAATGTTTTTTCAAATAACCTTAAGTTCTGGATGATTGACGAAAATTATACAGAAAAATAGTTTCGTCAATAATAAATCATAAAAGAAAAAAGAAAACTGTGATAAAATATGCAAAACTTCGTTAAAATTATGTAAACCGTTCACTTAATTAATTAGAGTTACATTATAAGAATTATGTAGAAATATTATTCGTAAGAATGTAAAGATTGTTAAATATAAATAATACTTACTTATGATAATAAAGATTTTATTATATTATTTTGAGTAAGGCATTAAAAATTTATTTAATGTTATAAAATGTTATTACATCAAACTTATAAAGTAATGGTATTTCTTAACGTCTTAAATATGAACAAAAAATCTTTATAATGAAACTGAGAAAACAAATTTAACATGTTTGAAAATGTAATTCTTACAATAATAAGTTTAAACATAATGAAGAAAACAAAGAATAGGGAATTACATAATTTTATGCCATAAGAATTATGTAATTTACCTATATGATAAGAATAATAAGACAGAAAGTATAAGATAGACGGCGCGGTGCACATTGCTAGAATAGAAAATAAAAGAAGAGAATATATGGTTTTAGAAGAAGAATTCAGACAGAGATGAAAAGTTAACCTGAAACTAGTTTTAGAAGAATTAGGGTCGAATAAAATGTGCTGGATGTTTTTAGTGAATAGCACAGAAGAGCGACATCTTAAGCTTGATAACACGAGTTATCAAGCTTTTAAAATCAAAGGATCTAATAAAAACAAGTATATTATTTGATAAGTTTAAAAGAGATTTCGAGTAATTTTTTCATATTATTATTCATTGTATAATTGTGTATTTGAAAAGGTGATTTTACTTTATTTTACTCGTTCGCGTTTGTTACGCAGAGATTCGCAATTGAAATAAAATGCTTAGAGATTAGTTTTTACATTTATTTACTGCGCTCTTCCCTTTTTTGCGAAAGAGCATTAATAAAATATTCGAATTTACTTTAAGCACTTGCACATATTATTTCTGCTTGTGTTTTTATTTTTCTGGCGATAATTATAAAAGTAATAATTCCGTAAATATTCACTCTCTGTTATTATTTCGTATAATAAACTATGCTTATGAGTTCATATCTTTGTGGGTGATTTGCCTTTCCATTTATGTCAGCACAACTCGGACAGCATACTACAATAGGTAGGACTTAGGATCTCAGACATTATCCAAAGCCCCGGTTTTAAAGTCAATATGTCGACGTACTCCAAACGAGGAATATTAAAGGCCAGGCTTTGTTACCACTCTTACGTAATATTGCGCTTATTTATTGGTAAAGCAAGGATTTTTTTCCCAAGATAAATGTATCTTGAATAAGGAGGGGAACAGGAACGAGAAAGTTTGTAAATTGTATCAATATTACGGGAAATTCGAATTAGATCCACATAAGTTTTAATTATTTTCAAATAGCATTAAAATTATTGCTTAACTGGTATGAAAATAGGTGTATTTTATATTAAAGCCACGGAATTTTTATTAATTTAAGCTTTAAAAAAAATTTTGTCATACTTTGGGGATTTTTTTTATCGAATGTTGAACAATATATCCAACAAATTTTTATTTGAAAATTAAATTTTCGCAGATTTACTGACCTTTGGATATTTTCTTCACAGAAATATAATCATAAATTTTATACATGCAACCAGATAAACATAAATATTATATTCTGAATCGCTTAATTAAATTTCTGTCAGAAAAATATCTTCTTACTCGAAGTATTTAGATCCGTAATATTTTTTATTAAAATCACTCAAATATCGTACAAAAGCTATTCATTCATATATAAAGTAAAATTTTAAATAAGAATGAATAACATAAGAATGGTCTTTTATAATTTTATTCTTCATTTAACTTCCAGTGCAAAAAACACGGCAGACTAATTTAGCGCCTAGTTTAACTTGGTTTGGTGTTAAAATGCTTTTCGAACCGTTCAGGAAAAAAATATAATTCTGAAATGCCGAGACAACGAGCATTTCATTATGGTGTGGGTAGTTTGAGCAAAACTTCTATACTTGTTCATTTCAGGGCTAACGAAAGGTGAAAAGAGGGAAGTTGGAAAGAGGTGCCTTCTTTAGTAAACCGGTTGCCGATAATACCCTAGAGAGCGCGAAAGTCGAAAAGAGAAAAGTACGATCACTGATTTTTCCGAGTACCTTACCGTGTGAAAATTCATTTTCGTCCTCCCCGTTCATAATCGTTTTCCAGCGACGTTCGCGCATTTGCAGTTACATTGGCATAAGTGCGATGCGCTCGTAAAGGCTTAGTTACCTGGATGCGCACGCGCGAAGAGGGCGGTAAAACCCGTAAATCTCACTCGAGCCTCAAGAGTCAGTTGCTATGGGCCAGCGACGGGTTATTATTTCCATAAGGCTCCGGTACAATTTTGCCGTTCTGCTCTAGAAGGTCTGAGTCTTTATTGCCACGATAACTTGCGCTTCTAAACGCTAGAGGAGCTTTTCCATGTTGAGGTTTCGAGGTGACTTTCTTTCCCTCGTTTTTCTATTCGCGTGACTTGAAATGCTTTTTTCGAATCGTGTATTCATGCTGTCTTTATTTCGTTAGCTAGGAGTCATTTATGTGGATTGTTCTTATCGACCTCTCGGTAAACCGCTTTGGTCCGTTAATACATTCGAAAAAATGTACTTCCGAAAGTTGATATCACCAGCTTATAAATGTGCATTCGATCTTAGCTTTAAACGACGCTTCAACTTTAAAAGCTTTGGTTAAAAGAACATACGATTGAAAGTGGAAATATCGGATTTATTTTAAATTAAATATTTTAAATCTGAAATTTCGTTTTAATAACATTATTTATTTCTTTGGTATCGAAAGATAAAGCTTTCGTATTACGCGCCGCTCTACGACAATTAGGTTAAAACGAATTCTAATTTATTACTGTAATTTATTTTGATAAATCTGAAAGAATTGTTTTCAATATTTATTATTTTCGCATTTTATATAAAATACTCTACAAAATGTCACTAATAATGGTTATTCACTCGAATTTAACATTAATAAAAATACTGACCTTTAAAATGCTCAAAATAGATCTGCAATTAAAAGGTTTATGATGAAATAAATATCAGACACTTCTAAGATAAAATTAATGAACTGAAAATAGAATAAACAGCGTTTGACTGGAAGTGTCTAAATAATGTCACGTACTAATAATTCATTGTTATTCATTTCCCCGTTAGAGATTCATTAAATAATTCTCAAGTGGGTGAGCTCTTTTCATGCTTTTTCTTCCTACAGGTGTTAAAGTCGATTTCAATTTGCCGAGAAGAACGCGGTAGAGGACAAGACGTATTTGCGTCTTATGCATTATCCTTCGCGTTTGTGTGTTTGACCTCCGTGTGTACTCATACATGTATTACCTTGTTGTCACGTTTGACGGTTCGATTTAGTTACGCAACTTCCTTGGTGCGAATTACATTTTCACGTACCACCGGGCTAAGAGCTCACCCGGAACGTGCACCTAGAAGATGGTGTTTTGTGCGTGACCGAGGTGGCGAGCCATGCCAAGGGTATGGAAGATTTTGTCACGCTTCGACGCCCGTTTTTCTTCGGCTCATCGACTTTACGACGGGTTGATTGCATGCGAGACTTTAAGGCACACGTGTCGGTAGCTGGTTGCGTAGGTATAATATCAGTTTGTTTCGCTGGAATCTTTTAAAAATTACAAATTTCTGAATTTGCAGCTTGTGTATTCTTAATAGAAAAAATACATCGATGAATTAAAAATTGTTTAAAATTAACGACGCACCGAAGGCTTACCATTTTTAGATGATACGAAACAAATCTAAATTTAATTATTTTCACTCTTATTTTTATGACTTTGAAAACAAAGTACTCAACAATTTCAGTTTATTCTAGAATATTATTTTTTTTAAATTTCATACAGACAAAATTTTTACTAAGTAACAAAATACATTTATTTTAATTGTTTTTATTGATAATACTAAGATTATTTATGATTTAAAATGACAATTTGCGAAGACAGTTATTTCTATTCGTCGTGTCTTCTAAAATTAAAATTTTAAAAATTGTTACAAGAAATTATTTTTTAATTTTCTAGTATAGAATATTAAAAGAATTTAAGTTTACTAATTATTTAATACAATTAAAAAATTAAATAATCCATACAAGTTGAAACCACGATTAATTTTTATTTTTTTCTATACTGTTGAAGAAATTGAGTTTATTTTTCATTAATATAACAATAGTTTAAACCAATAATGTAATTGTGAGAATATAATATAAATATTATATTTTTAATTTTGAAGACTTTCTTTTACTAACCATAAAAATATATGATACATAAATTACAATGATAATATGCACATAAACCAACATTAAGTATCTCACGTTTGTCTTTTACGACACTTTTAATGTTTAGTATAAAAATTTAATAAATAATTTTCATCTAAGTATTTAAATAAATTTTTTCTTTGTGTAAGAAATTGTATATTAACAAAAAATATGTTAAACACACTCAATTAACTTGAAAATTTTAAGTTATTTTATATTTTTTATTTCTATTTAATAAAAATAATTTTTTAAAGCATATATATAGAAAAATAAACGAACGTTTTTAATATATACAAATATACGCGTGAACGAAAGGAAATACTTTAAAATTATCAGCGTACAAACCAAAAATAAAACGAATGCTAATATACTTAATAGATTTGACTCGATACAAATTGTATAAAAGAATATATTTCTAAATATTGTTAAATTTATCTTTAAAACAGCTATGTGTAATAGCATATTAAAATAAATAAATAAAATAAATAAATCTTCTTGAATCATGTGGTTCATATTTACTTGCGCATATCTAGTGTTGTCGATAGCAATCGAAAATAATGCAATATCAGAAAAAATGAACACTAGAGAAAGAAGAAACGAAGAGATAAAGAAATACAGTTAAAAGCCAAAAGTACTCTCGAGAAATGTCGAGTTCTCTTCTCAGATGATCTTTAAAAAGAGAGTCTTTTTCTATTTTGACAGTACATAATTTTCATATATATATATATATATATTAGAGATAAAAAAGAAAAAAGTAAAGAAGGAAGAGTACGAGAACAAAAAGAAAAATATAAAGCAAAGAATAATAATAAACCAACGGTTCTTTGCTTAAGACAAAGTTTATTCAAGTACTTTTTTGCAACTCAAAGAAGAATTATTAGATGTATATAAAACTTTAATTTATGTAAAAGGGAAATATTTTGGTTCGTTAAATTACGTTTATAATTTTTTGCATCTTGTTATTAATAATTTTTGATTATTTACTTAAAAATTTAAAGAATCAAAATTATCTAAAATCATCAAGTATGAAGCATTTAAAAGAAATTTCAATTACAAGGTATTTGAAATTATTTTTAGTTGATATTTACTTAAAAAAAAAAATATAATTTTTAACGGAATGCATTGTTTAAAAATGATAATCTATAAGATCATAATCTATATAAAAACCATGAATTTTTCAATATTAAAAGGATAATTTTCAAAAACTGTATAGTGATAACAATAATAATAATAATAATAATTACGAATATTACGAATAACAAATATTATCAGTTTCTTTTAAAACGGTATGATTTTTGTATATTTTTATAAAAAATTATTGTAAACTTCAGATTTCTTGTAAGTAATTCAGGATGAATATTAATTTCAAAGTAATTTTATTTGTAATTTTATAGTTATTTAAGAAAATATAATTTTATTTAAACTAAAATCTAAATTTAATGTCGCAATAAATTTTTTAATAATTCCATAAATTTTGAAATTTCTTATAACACTTTTTTTGAAGATAACCAGGTTCACTACCAAACCTCATTAGTAATGTGTAATTAATTATTTAATCCCATGTGATTGAGTTTATATCGCACACTTAATATATCTCACAATCATGAAGATTAAAGCTATTATTTAGTGGTGTATACTGAAACTTGATGATGATACAATAATTAATGTAGTTAAATAAATTTTGTAGTTCAAAATATAAATTATAAATTGCGAACTATTGTATTATAAATAAGTAAAATATTCAAACATACATTAAATTAATTGAATATTTCACAAATACGTTTATTTTAATTTTAATTTTTACAATGATTAAAGTCATTAAAAAACACGAAAAACCTAAAAATTGATGCACAAAAGAAATCATAAGTAGAAATAAACATGTATCATTTTTTTACATTATATTTGTTTCCAATACTGTTGTAAAGTTAAGAACGATAATTCTTTTAACTATAACCATACGTTCGGTATTAAAAAAATCTCTTAGTAAACTCTTATATAACATATCTTAAATACATTTGCTCCTGTAGTCTGATTTAAAAATTGTTGCACAACATTAATTTTGTAAGTACAAATTTAATTGTATTATAATAATTAAATTTAAATATATATTGTATTAAATATTATAATTCTATTAAAGCACACATAAATATATTTAGTCCGACAAACGCAAGATATTATACAAGTGTATTATATCAAAGTTGTATGCATACGTAACATAATTTATTCACTAGCATTAATTCTACAAATTTAGAACTACACATTTAAACGAATGAGCATGTAATGATAAAGTGTAATTAAGATAATTTAAAATAAATTTTTAAAAGCACTATTTACTCTTATTTAAAAATTCATAAAATAGATTATTTTATATCTGCTTATAATAGGATTGAATTTAATACAATAAAAGTTGTATTAAAAAATTTATATTTTATGTGTATGAAATGACGTTTACGTGAATTTTAGAGAAAATTTATACTATGAAATATTATTTGTAGCTCTTGATCTCATAAGAGGCAAATAAATAGATATAGAAATAATGGAAGAGAGACATAAATCAAAGTAGATATAGAGATCAAGCAGTGGTGAAAACTGAGAGAAAGAGAATGGAAGGTAAAGGAAAGAAAGAAAGATTGAAAATGATACAGCGTGCCTCCGGCAAATGAATCTCTGGTAGTACTACGCGTTTGACATAAACAAATTTTACTATCTATCATATTTCGAATCGATTATTGTTATTCCTATAAAGTAAAATATAAAGATTAAGCGTCCAGTTGATTTATTATGTTTTACTCTTTTTTCTGAAAAACATAATGAAATAGTCATTTCAACGCCTAACGTTCAACTTATTTTTTTATAAAAATCTGTCCGATATGGAAAACAATCGGTATATTGTCTAATTTTTCGCAATGTTATGTTTGCGT
The DNA here is from genome assembly GCA_018907185.1 of Platyscapa corneri. Lineage (NCBI taxonomy): Eukaryota > Metazoa > Arthropoda > Insecta > Hymenoptera > Agaonidae > Platyscapa > Platyscapa corneri. The sequence goes on along the minus strand of JACCHW010000005.1, from coordinate 5,060,310 downwards.
TATGTATAATATGTAAAATAATTTTTAATGAAAAATTCGATGTTGCTGTGTATTTGTAAAAAAGTATAAGGAAATAGGAAATTGATGAATCTCATCTGCGAATTTCATCTGCTTCAAACGTCTATGTGCTCACAATATGATTATTAATGGTACCGGAAGTTAATAAAATGAAAAAAAATTTAAGATACTATCAATGATTTTCTTACATATACATAGATTTATATGTAGGATATTTCAGTTAGCGATAAAGAATCAAAATAATTTTTATACTATATGTACATGTATATCAAATATATTGTTTTTAAGTTATGTTTCTTATATAAGTAGAATATATAGAGTTATGAAGTTCAATTACGTTAAAAATCAGATAGTTAATTTACGTGATATATTGTACGTTATAATAAATTATTATTTAGTCTAATGGAAAAAATGTACTTCTGTTGATTTAGTTGATGAAATATATTCTAATAAATAATTATGAGTATTTCTATTAAACATCAAAAAGTAGTTATCATTTATATAAACGGTTATAATAGTTTAAGGCTAAATTTAATTCCGATATTATTGAGAAATTATTGAAGTAAGTGAAATAATTAAAATTTTTAATATATTAAAATAAGTTTGTTGTATATTATAAAAACATTTTATATAATATAAACTACTGAATGCTATTAGTAGTAATGAATAATAATAGTAAAATTGTGAATAAAGAATTTTAATAAATTATTAGGATAAAATTTTTTAATCCGAGAATGACTGAAATTTGAATTTTTATGACTTAGACGTAAAAATATCAAATAAAAGTTACATTTTAAACATTTACTAAAATTTACGTACTTAATAGAAATTATGTTGTAATATCATCTTTGATTTTTTAAAATAAATAACTTAATTATAATGCTACAAAATTTTTTTAAAGCTTAAAAAATATGTACAGTAAGTTATTATAAATTATGGAAAAGATTCAGTAAAGGCTTAATATTTTTTTTCTTATACTGTAATAACAATTAATATAATAATAACAATTATAAATTATGAGTTATTTACCATATTTATTTGCAAATTTTAAATGAATTAAATTACAAATTTAAATAAATTGAATTTATTTAAATACTTACTTTTCTAAAATATTCATGAAACTTGAAATATGATCATTTTAACTTAACAATTTTTTTCCATGAAAATGCGTTCATGATCCTATGTTAATTAAAAAAAAAAAATACATAACTTTTTTCGGTTAAAATAAAAATTTACAAATTTTAAATTGATGGTCTTATGAGATAAAACTGAGAATATGATCTAGAAATGAAGATAATAAATAAATAAAAATAAAATTATAATCGTGTGAAAAATTACATCAAAATATTACTTTTTTACTTTCATCTTACAATGCTTACATCATTAATTTATGTATTTAAACAAAATTTTTTATAATGTTAAAAAATTGTTTTTAAACAAATAGTTTCATCAAGTATAATTATTTTTTTAACATACTCTATGATTTTAGCGGAAAAATAAAAAAAAATATCAACTCTGAGAATAAGATTGTTTCATTATATTTTATTTTTATAATAAGTCTATATTAAATAATAGTGTAGTTTTTTTAAATAAATAAATATATTAATATTATATAATAATTTGTCAATTATACAAAACGTTATTTACCTTAGTTCTAGTTTTTTTGCGCAATTAAAATATATATACAAATATACAGTTACTGAAATTTATATACTATTATAAATTATTACACTGTTATTATATTATTTTTTTTATAAATAATATGTTTTGATAAAATTATAAAACTTGTAAAATTTTTTATGAAATAATCAAGAGAAAATTGTAAATAACACTTATAATTATTTTATGGTTTTTTATTTATGATTTTCAGATTTTCAAGAGTAAAATTAAAATCTTCGAGATTGAAAAACCAGTTAGAAAAAACCTTTCCAGCCTCAATTTCAATAATTAATATTTTTATATATGATAAATTGCATTATTATTGCACCGTAAAGAGACTGTATCGCGAGAAAGAATTATTATTTTGTGCCCAATTTTTTTACTCATTCCTTTCGGTGTAGTCAACTTCTGCTTAATGTCAATATCCTTAAGTGTATCAATTTTCTATTATCAAATTTCTGAGGACATATCACAAGGTTGATGAATCGAACTCAGAATGAACATTGATTTTTTCTATTGAGATTTTATGTCATGAAGATTTCACAGATTTTTCATGAAACTTTTTATGAAAGTTTTAACATGAAAGATAATAAAAAATGAAGGAAACCTTTACTACCTAGATGGTAATATCTAAGTTAAAAGTAAATGTCAATTAAGAACTTGTAGAATCACTATTGAAAGTATTGATAAAAAATATTAAATTAATCGTAAAACAATTTATATTATATTCATTTTTACATTATTTAAATTATTGTATCTTAAAGTTTTTAAATCTTTTACTGATAAACATTAATAATAATAATAAAACATAGTATTATTTTAAATTATTGTGCTAACTTATACTATAATAAATGCTCGTAGAAGAAATTTATTTACGTATAAATATAACGATATATTTACTTATTTTGTGAATTAAATACAAATCTCCAAATATTAAAAAAAAATATTATTAAACTATAATTTTAAAAAGTACTTATTTGAAATTGTTTCCCTAAGATGAAATCTAAATAATGTGTATTTTATTCTATTTTTATGATCCAAGGATAAACTTGGTACTGTGTAACTAAAGTTTTCTAGATTATAACTCGCAACATATGCACAGTATACTTACCAAATTGATATTATCCAGAGAACAGATAGTTCGGTGTAAACACAATATGTAATACTCTTTTGATAAAAATGATAACAAATTACGTATTTTACGAAAATTAAATAATTTACGGAAACACTACTTATATTTCTATAACTTGCAACAATAATTACTTGGAATATTTTATTATTGATAATGGGTTACGTTATAAAAATTTTCTAATGAAATACTACATATTATTATGATGTATTAAATGATTTCCCTTAATCGAATTGTTGTACTTTAATTATTAAGAAGATTTTATAGACATGGTATTTATTGGGTACATTACAACCTATATTTGCAATTTCAAACATTGTTTTCGATAGAAATAGACTAAACTTAAAATTAATCAAGAATCTATAGTATTTAAATACTAATCTTCTTCTAATTAATTGAAAAAGTAGATGAATTTTTCATTTAAAAAATTTTTAAGTTACTTAGTCTTGTTACTTTTGTACTACTAATTAATGGTCATAATTTTGAGGGATAATTTTTAATAGATAACAATAAAAAAATGTAAAGGAACAAAGAAAAAATACAAATTTTCTCATATAATACAATTTTTAATTTAATAAATACTTGTTGTTAATAATATTATTTAGTATAAAACTTTTAATTTTTTTAAGCATTAATTTAATTATATATATTAATTTATTTTATCAATACAAAAGTGTATCGAGCAATTAGCATATTGTGATTTCTGGACAGTTGCTGAAAATTTGCATCATATAAAATTATCTATTCTTGTTATGATATTAATTTCATATTATTATGTTAGAGAAGTCATCGCAAAATACTATGAAAAAAGTTTTAATTAAAATACAAAATCAAATTGCAAAGTTGTTTATTTCATATATTTTTATAGATACAAAAAATTAAAAAAATAAATTAAATTTGTCATATTAAGACAATCGATCAAAAGTTATACTTCTGTTTAACGTAAAATTTAACAAAAAACGTGAAAAAACAAATGTCGAAAGTTAAGGCCTCTTAGATATCTGCTAAAATGCGAGCTCGAGAGATTTGATAAAAGGAGCAAATCCGACGATCCCTTCGATTTTCGGTATAAATGTAACTAGATTACAGAGATCCTAAGTTCGTGTCACGTGGAAAGCAAAAAAGGGAAAAAGTAGAGAAGCAAAGTCGCGCTCGCAGGAGCGGGGAAAAGCAAAATATGCTGGGAATCCATGCAAATCCTATCACAGCTCAGGCTCCGAGCACAAGAGGCGCCGTCTAATTATTACAGCCCCTGGCGTGCCAACAAAAGAGCGCGTGCTGCACACCCACTCGGAACTCTTTTTCACGTTGAACTCGGGGCACTTTTATTGCCCGGCCCAACAACGGACGCAGCCGGGACAACGGTAAATTTCGCTTAGGCTGCAGTCACGTACGCTCCACTCCAGGCCAGCGTCAACTCTTTCTCTCGCAATAATTTATAACTCCAGCAGCAAAACTTCTGCTACCGCTAACACGACATCCTGACCACTGGGCTAGTGACTCTTGACTGCGTACTGTCTGGTGCAAAAGCAGATGCTGAGATACAGTCCGGGAAGGAGAACAAAGACGGTACGAGCGAGCGAAACAGAGAAAAACTTTAAAATAAGTGAGAGTATTTGCAAAATAAAATGCCAAATGTTCGGCAACTCGAATGCTCGGAAAAAGTTGATTAGAGGTATTATAGAGTAAAGCAGTTCATAATTTACAGCGGCTTCGAAAAGGCTTTATGAAAGCTACGATATTTTTTTACATTCGCGTGCGTTTTTAAATTTGAGTATTTTATATGCAAAACGTGTCAATGACGAATCCATACGTCATGCCGCTTCTAAACCGCCATTATTTAGTTTAATAAATATAAAAATTTTGTACAATGATACTCTATGTACTAAGTCGTCTAGATCAATGGAAACAAGGTGAGATTTCTGTAAAAAATCGCTATAAAAATCGCTAGGACTATTTTTATTATTCTACAAACTTTCGTACGACGTAAAGTTTTTAAAAACCGTAGCTCCCTTTGAGAACGAGTACTTTTGAATATCGATAAAATAGCGCTGTAAAGTGGCGAACAATTTAATTGAGTGGAGGCGAATCAATACAGCTTTCTAATACTTAGACCAGCTTCGTTTACCGTTTCCGAATCTGTAAAGCCGATCATTGATAAAAAATTATTAAGCATCTCTTTCTTGATCATTTGTAAAATCAATAGAAATTTCTAAGGATTTATTTGATTCTCAATTTAAGATTTCATTGATTTTAAAAAACATAATTTTATATTATCCGATCTAATTTTTAAAAAAATTTAAATTGAGTTTATAAATAAATTTTATTTATTTTCCTGAAAAAGACCAATTTCATTGTTTCGCGTGTTATATTTGAAAATTTTTGTTAGTTATTGTTTATTTATAAAGCATTTGAAACTATAATTATTGAATAAATGAAGAATATTTCGAAATCGGTTAAAGTTCTTTTATAACTTGAAGAAATAATACGATTTAAGTACCACATTTTCAGGATATACGCTTATTTGTATTACTATTGCATGTTGTGATTAAGATACTTATTGATGTACAAAATTGTTTTTTATTTCGGAATAATATTCATAAAAAGAACGTGAATATAGAAAATGAAAAGTACGTACTAAAATTCATAAGTTACAAATGATTCCTAACAAAGAACGTGACTTTCATGTTAAAGCTAAGAAAACTCTTGATCATTTTTATAAAATCAAAGATAATATGAGCTTTGAAAGAAGAAAATTTACCATTAAAACAAACAACTCAAACTCGAAAGATTTGAAAAAAATGCACTTAAAAATAGTCAAGATTATTTTATAATCCAAGTAAATCAATTTTCATAAAAAAATAGGTTTATTTCATCGAGATCGGTTTATTTTATTCACTTGAGAATGTCTATTCTTCGAACACAGCTTGTTACTCAATACTCTTTCATAAATTTTATATGCATGTTTCGAATAGAAGAGCACATTATTCAATTGTTTAAAATAAGGAAAACAGAATAAATAGAGTACAAACAATAAGATTCTAAATGAAGTTAGAAATTCAATTTTAAGTAATACAATATCTAGCATAAAAGCTAAGTAAAATGTGACAAAACGAAAGCCAATAACATAGCTAGGCAAGAATTGAAAGCAGAGCGGCAGAAAGAGGCTGAGCACGAGAGAATAATCTAGAAAATATTTCTATTGTTCGCAGTGTCCTTATGTTTCATTTTATATGAAAGTTCTATCACAATTAACAATACGAATTTACATAAAAAAACACTTACTTGTAGTATATACTTCGTAAATAATATTTCTTATAATTTAACGATTATTGTTTATAAACTATACAGAGAAAAAAATGAAAATTAAAAAAGTACTTATTAATAAATATATGTGAATGTTCGCGCGCGCTCATGCGCACGTGTGTGTAAATAAGTAAGAATTGAATATTATGTTTTAACATACTTGATAACGTAGATGCGCAAATTAATTATTCTAATACTCACCTGAAATATAAAATATTTTTTATATAAATTTGATTTAAAAGAAGACTATTATCTTTCCTTATTATATTTTTATAAATTAATAGAAATTGGTATTATTTTCTAGAGATTAGGCAAATATATCGCAATATTTTACTTTTCATGATCTTTATGTACAAATCTGTATAAATAATACGTAAAAATTTTCATAAAGAATTCTAATAATTTCTGTATAAAAAACTCGTTTTGAAAAATAAAAATTTTTCCTCATTTTTTGTACATATTAATGTATTCAAAAACATAAAAATAAATTAACAGTGTTTTATTATATTTAAAAATACCGAATCGAAACAAAATATATATTTTGAAATTGAATATGTCACATTTACTTTAACAAAAGTTTAGTTTTGGATTCTCATAAGTCACGCGGACTTATATACTTCCACTAATCGTTCAATACGTGGCCTAAATATACCACGAACTAGTCGATTTAGAATATTAGGAGATCAATCAAATAATGCGAAAAAACTTTATTGAAGTAGCTTCAAATAATTATTTTCTTGTGTAATTATAATATTATTTGTATTTCATCGATAAATTTACGAACATTTAAATATATGCAGATTTTATTCGATAAATTTTAACGCGTTAATAATTATGCTATCGAACGCAGATATTTACTAATCAAATATTAAAAAGGATTGCACTAATTAATTATTATTAAACAATTAATTCATTATTGAAGCATAATATTGAATGCGCTGTTTGGGTTAAACATTATAGCTAGTCACTTGTTGAATATTTGTTCAGAACTGTGTGCTGTAGAAAATTTAGTTAAATACCGATCCAATAAAAAGAAAATTAATGTAATCAGAAACAACAGTTTGTAAATAAAAAGACTGTACGTAAATAATAAATTACGAAAGTTTTAGTTGGACCCGTATTATAGATTTGAAGAAATGCTTAATCACGCACGGGAAATAGTTTGATTCTAAATTTAAAAACGCGTTACACGTAAGAAAGTTATCGCGCGTAACAACAAGGCAGTAAATTAAACTTTTCATACGAAATAAATTTAAAGCTCATAAATCACAATATTAGAACGTGCATTAGAAAATTAGAACTTGCATTAAATGAATTTGTTCGAGCTTAATCAACTTCAGACCTCGATACGAAGACAAAGCTCCTCTACACGTCGCTCATTTATAAACACGCGTGAACAAATACGATTTAAAGTTAATTTGAAGCAAACAATCCGAGCCAAGAGCAACTATCAGAAGCACGTAAAAAGCAACACGACCAGAGTCAATGCACAAATGAAGCCGTAGCTAAGACGAAATAAAACGAACGAGTGACGGGAAGGGTAATAGATTTCAATTTTACAGATCACAATTAGGTACCTCACCCCAAAATTGTTAGCGTCAACTAAAAGCGCTTGACAAATTAGGCACTCCAAGAGTTCAGTCTCGTTTCTCCGCACGCCACGTACATGTTCCCAGAGAGAAAACGAACCCGCCTTTTCCCTTTCCCGCGAGTAGAGTAACCCGCCGTACATCAGCCCTGTTATGTCCTACTAGCAAGAATCTCCCGCCTCGTGTTTTGCAAGCAGCCGCTCTCCTCCAAAGCACACTAACTAAAAGGGAAAAGCGAGCGCGTGAGACGTGGACTTATTTTTATTGAGATTTATGGACTGGTTCTGCAGTGCATTCGAGAATAGAAGAAACGGGAGAGAACAAGGAGAGGAAGGGAACTCGTAGGCAGGCCTGTTTTTAACACGTGTTGCTTTTCAATGTCATTATCCGAAAGAACTGGTGCTGCTCATCGAATGCGGAAAAACCGACGTGTTATTTTAAGTCAAACGACTCCTCCACGTCTCTTTTTACTACTGAACATACAGTTTTCCACTAAATTTTCCCTTCTGAGCTGCAGAGCGAATTCGAAATGTTAAGGTTTTTGAAAGTTTCGGATTTATTATTCGTTCGTATGAAAATATATTTAAGATCAAGAAAATACCATCGCAAACTGTCCAAGTTGTCACAGAAAATCTTAAAAGTACAGTTCATTATAAAGCGAATAACTTACTTGGGTACCTGGGCGAAACACCAGATTTTGTTATCTAGTGACAAAGACCAAAACTGTGCTAACTACACTTTGCGTGATTAGAAGAATCTGCGGCTCACCTGTGCCTCTAACTTCTTACAACGAAACTACTGCATGAAATTAATAAAGGAGCTGAATTTTATTTTTTATCATTTCAGAACATTTTTTTTATCAAAAGCTGATATAAACTTACGACTGTTCCAAAGTTATACGTTAGCCAACTATTTATTATGGCATTTAAGGTATAAAGTACTTTAATCAAAGGTTGAAAGCACTTTCAACTTTGCTCACTATAGTAAATTTTTAATTTTATTCCGTCAATTTGTTTAACCAATATTTCAGTTTTATTAGATAATATAAATTGTAAACTTGAGATAGTAGATATAATATTGTGGTACCAGTATACTAACGAGTCTTATGAGAACAAAACGTGACTTCTTGAGCACTTCATCAACCAGCACATATTTTGAAAAAATCATTTATATATCACTGAATTTTAAAAAATTTTGCTAAAACAACTATTGTGAAGAAAAGAGCCGTTTTCGTTATAAAAAAAGCTTTTTTTATATTGATTTTTTACAAATTTCTTATTTCTCTGTATTGTTTACTTATAGTTTTGTGAAAAAATAACAACTGATTCACACTGCTTTCAAAGAATAAATTATAACTGACATCAAAAGAAATCTTGTTAAAAGTAATTCATTTGTCAAAAAAATTTAACTCTTCCTTTGATGAAACATTTCTCATTTTTATTTTTTCGTTAGAATCGGTTTTCAATTATTAGAATTTCTTCCTAGTCCTTTTATTTTTTTTAAATTCAATTTAATAATATATTATAAAACGAAATTATAATAAAATTAACTAATTGTAATTAATCAGCACATTATACTACAAGGAAAAATTAAAATATAACAATCAATTTTTTAATCAAACTGATTAGAAATAACGACATTAAAAAGTAGTTATTTAATAATGTTCATACATCGTGCGCGTCATTATTCATAACTTGCTGTATAATAATAATAATAAAATTAAACATTAAAGTTTATAATTTTCTCAATTAAAAAGGAAAAATTTTTTTGTTTTGATCCTTTTTTATTATTAGATCGCATCATATATTTTTCAATTTGTAATATTTTCTATCTATAGCTTTATCTAGCTAAAATTCTTTTATTTTCTATCTTTTATTCTTATAAAAGAATTTGAATGAAGAATTTAATAACTTCTTTGTAGAATAAATGTATACATTACTGAATTTAACATTTTCCTAATTTTTTCTCTTTTCTTTGATGTTTTATTCATTACTATATTATGATAAGATTCTATTTTTCAATATTAAAAATTGGAATCTTTTAATTCATAAATAAATTTTATTAGTTTTAACATTTAATTTATAATTGTAATAATACTCGCCATTAATTTATTGGCTTTTTTCATCGGTTGTCAATCGAATTATTAACTGTAAAAGTAATATTGCTTTAAAAATTAAAATATTTAATATGACAATTTCGAATACTTATTAAATTATATTAAAATAATAATTATTAAAATGATAATTAATTATTTATGAGGAAGTGGATACGATTTTTTACTGCGTGCGTGTTTGTAATGAAAAAGCGGTTGTTACATCCTCTGTTATTTCATCTTCCGATTTAATACTCTTCAATTATATTACGATTTAATATTCTTCAGGTCATTTTTTAATAATATACGCTAGATTCTGTTGAATTACAGCAGTTATATTGGTGTAAGGTTGACTGCAATTAGAATAGACCACGAAAAATTACATTGACATTGTGAACATTTTATTTAACTATTCCACGTGGCACTTATCTGGAAGGTGTTCCTGCCTTTTTAAGGGAAGTTGCAGTAGTTGCTGTAATTTTCTGATGATAGCATAAATTCTTCTATGGCGATATTGATTTTAATTTCTCATAGCGATATTGAGAAGAACATAAGTAGAGCTTATAGGGAAAATATCTTTAAAATAAGGGAGTTGGAGTTCGAGAATTGAGAATCGGCTTGATTTCTATTACTTATGTATGAAGTTGGTTGTATTTGAAGAGAGAATATTCAACTAAGCGAATAAAATTCTTTTGAAATAATCTTATTGTAGACTTCAAAAATTCACTAACATATCTGTTCTCTATTAAATTAAAAGAAAATCTGAATTGATTTCCCGTTTTAATGAATTGTTCTAAATCTTATTCTTTTTAATAATCGATTCTATCTATTTTACATCTTTTATATCTTAAAAATCTTATGGATGTTAAAACAATTATTAGCTTTATTTGGAAAATTTACTTCGCTACTCTTTGTCACGCGAAAAAGAATTCAAAGCACATAATAAAGATACCAATTGATAACTGATTTATCAATTTTAATTGAAATATAATTGCTGAATAATATAAGTCACGAGTAAAATTTTAATATTTTTTTAAAATATAAGATGATACTTTTTTTTTTAAATGACCCACAATAGTCATATGAAAAAAATTAGCTCTTTAAATTCTTAGAATAATAAACGAAAAAAGTTTAGCTTTTTTATTAAAAATAATTTCTTACTTATTAGAATTTTTAAGAAATATAAAAGTTTATACAATATGACAATAGATTATTTATCGTTGAATATCACATTTAATTGCCTTTTGTACACGAATATATCCATATTATCGTAAGCTATGTGCAAGTTGTATTAGTAGAATTAATTCTTGAATTTTATCGTTCCGTATATTCTTCATGGATTATTAATTTTGCAATAAACGGATATTCTTGAAAACAACGAGATTTTTATGTATTTCCGGAATGTTAGTGTCAACTCTCTACCTTTATTATTTCGTTATATAAAATTTGATTTAATTCGATATAGCAGTTATGATTTGAGAATTCTTATTATTTCTTCAAGCATACGAATTTCATGTATTCATTTTACATTAATATAATAATAAAAAAGCGTTTTTTAAGTATATTAATTTAAAAAAATCCTTTTTACTATTTTCCTCTATTTGTGTACTTATAAATAAAGCAAATTGAGTAACCATGTATTTTGATTTTCTTTAAAAATTATTTAATGTTATTAAAAATATTAAAAAATATTAAAACTGCTTATAGGTTTTAACTGTAGTAATTTACTGGACTATTTATCTTTCATACTTTTTCCTATTTATAGTTTCAAAACTTTCTATTATTTTTCCTATTTATAATTTCAAATAAATTTTTTTCGTTGATCTGATGAAGTTTTCTAGACCAGAACAACTTGAAGATAAATGATTCGATATTATATTATCATAAAATGAAATTGATTGGATCTTTCAGATCTCTTTTCAATTATAGGGCCAAAAGATATTCAAATCGATCCTTTTTTATTCATAACAAACATTTTATAGAGCGAGTGTAAATATGTATTTTAATATTTAGTTCCGAGTACTTTAATCATGTAAGTGTACTGTTAACGATTCAAACTACTATACAAGTACGAATTTTGCTGTAGAACGTTTGAAGATATAGAAACGATTTACAGATTTGAACATGAAATTAGAGAATAATATTTTGTCACAGGAGTAATATATCTCAATTTAACGTAGAAATGTATCTCACATGCGATTAATTATAAATAATGCATTTGTATAATTCATCTATAAATTATAATTAAAGTTATATAAATTTTAATACTAAAAAATATTCAGTTATCTCTGAGAATTTGAAGTTTTAAAGTTTTTAAATCTACATGCATGAGAAATTAAAAATAAAATAGATAAATTTTTGTGTGAATTTGTATTAATTTTTTGAAGATGTAATACATATAAAATATGTTGCTATTTGAAATTCAATAATAAATTTTGAATCAATTCAAGGAAAAATTTTTATGAGAAAAAAATAAAACTTGGGGTGTAGAACTTTTAATGTGGTTGAAAAATATTCACGATTATCAGTAGCAAATTATTTCAACATATGCGCAACTGAAGAAAAAGCATATGCGTTGCTCTTCCAAATGTAACATTTATGAAATTATTCTTGATTCTTTTTATTTTTGATTATTATTATTGATTATTTTTACTTTACATGCCATAAAATCTTAAAACTTTCAACCAATGAAGCATATTTGTATCTGTCAATACATTTGTTCCATTTCAATTGTGGGCACGTACTTTTTTATGATATATATCCCGTTTATGATCAACAAATTAGATAATACAATAGTTTTTTTTATTACACATATTTAATTTTTTTCATAAAAAAATACAAATAAGCTTATTAATATACAGGTTTATTTATACATATATATTTGTAACAGATTTAAATTATTAATTTTTGATATAAAAATAACATCCTTTATAAGCGTCGTAAAATGTAATAAATTGATGTGGAAATATCATTAGTCTTCTTGCAGTTGCAGAGTAGTTTTCCTAGAATCGTTAAAATTAGCAGACGAGAATTACATATTCTGTATGTTCTAAGTGGAGATAAATAGGAGATAATGCGTGACTGAAACGTGACTTCAGTGATTAATCATTTACCTAAAATAAATTTTGCATCGGAAAAGCTTCATTTAGATTTTAAAGCATATATGATATATTTTTGACATACGTAATTTTAAGTGAAAGAAATGAATTAAAAATGCGAAAAGGAGCCGAGTACAAATAATTGTAATTGATTTTCAAGGAGCTCTAGTTTTTTCATCACCGGTTGTTAATTAACTTAAGAGTTGAACCTTAAAATTCTCATTGTTACGTTATATAAGAATATAATATAGAATTTTATATATTTCATAAGACGAAGGCTTTATTGTTCTTATGAGATTTTAAGGCAACTTACTTAATGAGCTAGACATATATATTTCAATAAGTACCATGATTATAATTATAAGCTTGAAAATTTGCAACCGGCATTTCACATTTTGCAGTCAGTCATTTTTAACATGATTTCTAACTAGAACAGACTAAACAGAATGATGAATAAGGAATTTCGTTTTAAATACAAAGAAATAGAATATTACGAAGTTTAATTGAAAGAACTAAGAGATCATACAGTTAAAAAATAATGAAAATCTTAAATTTCTGAATATTGAATCAGAAATTTCAGGAGCCCAAGAGCAGATAGTGTTTAATTTAAAAAATGCACTACCGAAATTTTACTTGTCCAAGTTTAATTAATTTATATGGGATAATTAATGTAAGATTAAGTGCAAAAGATCGGTGGTATTCATTATTATTATTATAATAACGGAAATTTTATAATTATATAATAATACTATAAGATCTAATTAAAACAAAACTATCTGAGTATAATAACTATAATGAGAATTATTAGTCGAGTATCTATAAATAAATTTATAAAATTTTTTTGTATTAATTATACGTTTTGTAGAAAGCAAAATTAAAATTAATACTTGAGATATTATATATTTTGATTTGAAAACTCACTATTTTTTTAAATTTTAGACGTCATTATAGAATCGCAAGCGTATCTTTGTTACTCTAATGCAAATCTGAAGTACAATCTTTTCACGGCTGTAAGTTCTGCTCAGTCAACACCTGTTTTTCTCTATAAGCGAATGCGATAACATTCTTGCTTATGCTAGTTATGTGCTCCTGAATGCGCGAGTATGGGATGACTTGCTACACGCCAACTGCAGACTAATATTTGTTTTATAAAAAAATGTGTAACACACTTACGATGCAGAGCTCTAGATGATTCTGATTTTTTTCAAAATTAAAGACTATTTTTACGTATTTTTTGATAAATGATCATTCTAATTTTATTATTAATGTTGATAAAGAAAATATTAAGATAAAGCGGAAATCAAAAAGTTAGTTTATTCAGTAATGGAATGACTGTTCGAAAAAAAATTAAAACAAGAGAAATAAATAATTACTAGAAGTTTATATTTCAAAATCAGTAGGTCCTTTGACTAAACTTCGACTTTTATACTTAATTTTTCTAGTTCCCATGTATAATCGTAAATCTCGAATAAAAATAATTATTTGGTTTCTCTATCATTAACCAAGAATAAAGTTCTATGAAGGAAAAACTAGATATTTTAAAAAAAACTGTCAAATAAAAATTTGTTTTAAATTTTATGAAAATACGCTTTTAAAATTTGGCAAAAGCGTATATTTGAAAAATGATAAAAATATACACTGAAAAGTACGAATTTGTATAAAATTTGAATAATTGGTCGAACTTCTGTACTATAGTATTCTTTCCATATTTCTTTCTTATTCAACAAATATAAAACAATCAAAAATTTTACGTCTATGATCTTTTGAAATCTTCAAATACAGTTTGAAACATTTAAAAGACAGTGAAAAGATAAAATAATTTTAGGTCGCACACAACCACAAAGTACAATAAATTCTTTTATTATTAAAGGACACATTTCTGTGTTTTGTACTCATAGTTTTAACAAGATTTGTTTAACCAAAATTGAAACATAAAGTACATAATGTAATTGCTGTGATAAACTATATTTTTATACAACAAGAATGTGCGAAAAATATAATATTAACTGTACGCATTTACAATTCGATGTCCCTAATACTGTCCTGTCTTATCTGATATACTTGTTTATAGAGCTTTCAATATAAAATTTGAAGAATAAAAATAACAAATAATAATGAAAACTAAGAATGAATAAAAGGGATGAAATGAGAGAGAGAGAGAGAGAGAGAGAATAAGAGAAAACAAACAGACAGATAGGGAGATAGACACAGTGTATTAAATTTATATCTAATAATGTTTTAACATAAGATTTAAAGATAAATAGTTTAATGATTATTATTATAAATAAATTAAACTTTCAATAGTTTCTTAAAATTTAAATTAGTTTTAATCTCTTAGAATCCTGTAAACTTAATATTTTTTTATAAGAAAATTTACTTTCTTTTACGATATTTTTAAGATAAATATACTAAACTTCAATTTTTTATAACTTATTACACATTCATTTAAGATTATGAATATTAACAATATATATTAATGTGAATTTAACTTTTACAACATTATTGTGAAAGCTATTTCTTTTATAAAATTTACATACAAATTAATATCATGGAATATAAAATAAACTAATTTGTGCAATAAAATACTTTTTAGCTTATATATAGAACTTATATTTCTACATTATTTATTTATTAAATGCTTGATTCTTTGAATTACTAAATTTTATTATTAGGTCAATTATTCCATTAGATTTGTTTTTTGAGCTGCGAGTAAAAATTTATAAAAAATTGACTTAATTACTTATTAGAAAATCTACATTTTTTAATCTAATGTTTAATCAGGTTTAAATTATTTTAAACCTTCTTCAAATATAAAAGAATGTATAATTTGAATTTTAGTTTTTTTCTACCTAACATTATAATTTCTAATAATATTATGTCTTCATTTCTTAATAATTAAAATAAATTAACGATTTATGACGAGTATGTAATTTAATTTTTTAGGTATGAGTATTTTTTACAACAAAACTATCAGATATTTTTCTAAAAAATGAATTTAATATTCAATATTATTTTTAAAAGCATATTTTAACAAATCGATTGTTTTGTATAAAAATATTTCAATTAAACCGCGTAAAAAAATATTTACAAAAAACATGATGTTTTTAAAAAAATGTCAAAGAAATGAATTATTTAATAAATAAAATGAAACGATTAAATTTTTTATATTTATTGATTAGATTTAAGTTCACGAGATGAAATCTAAAAAGTATAATTTTAAATCAGATATCCTATTTATAAAAATATATTAAGATATTTATAAGTACAATAATTTATAAAATTTGTAAGGGCTTAAAAAATATTAAAATTTTGATATTAATTTTAAATTTTTAAATATTTAGGTTAATTGATGATTGTTAATTAATTTTGGATTTTTATTTTTCAATAGAGTTTTCTATTACGACAAAAAATAATAAAATTACTATTAAATTTTAACTTTATTTTTAACCGAAGGGTTAACTACACTGTACTAAATTGTTGATCTGGCGAATAACTCATTTTTTTATTTAACTTAAATATATTGAAATTCTTTGGATATAATCAAAAATAATTTCATATTTTAATGTATAAAAATTGTAACATATTTATTGTTTTATCAAATTTTATACATTGCATGATAATTATATTACAAAGACACTCTTACTGTCAAATAAGTCATTATATGTTATTTGAATACTATAAATTTTTAGATATATATATGCATGAATATTAAATCTTTTCAATAGTACATGCCAGCTAAAATTATTAGGATAAAAAAGTATTTTTACAAGAAATAAAAACAACAAATAATATAATAAAAGGACATAATTAGAAATATAGTCACAGGATTTAGCAGTATTAAAATAATTATGCAAATTAAGTCAAGAAACACGTAGAGCTAAAACTAAGAATGCAACATTATACAAAAGCGCATGAAAAGAAGTCTATTTATCTAAATTAAGTCATTATACTTCTAAAATGGGTATTATAACGTAATTAACATTATATCTGATTATAACTTTGAGAACAGCATCTCGTTTTCATTTTAATATAAGATTTTTTAAAAATTCATACGTATAGTTCAATTTTTCTTGCTTCTATAATTAACTTTAATTATCTTGCATTATTTCGAATTAGTATTTTAATTCATTGAAAATATAAAAGTGTATTTTTAATAATTCTTATATTCTCATTAAGCTAATTAAATTTTATTCAAATTTTGTCAATGTAATTTTTATTTTTGAAATAAAATTTTCAGTTATTAATAAAATATTGATTTAAAATGGAATAATTTTTATTTTTCGTGGTTTTATTTAAATTATATTATTATTATTGTTGTTGTTGTTGTTGTTGTTGTTGTTGTTATTGTTGTTGCTACCAGTATTATTATTATTACGAATAAATGTAATAAAAATATTTAAATGAAAATATAACGGAATAAAAATGAATTTAAATAAAAATTTTAAAAGCTATAAAAATAGATAGATTTTAAAAATTAGAGTAGAAGCTTTTTTGCGATACGAGTTAGATATTTTACTATGGCAATACCGGAGAAACTCTTCTTTGCACGTTCTTACTTTTCTGTACTTACCTGTTGTGAAATGATATTCGCAATCACTCATCTTATTTATGTACATCAAGTCTTAATCTACATATGCTTTTAGATAAAACGTTAAACGTCTCTTTTATTTGTAAAAACGTACTCAAATTTATTCCAATATTGTTTTTGTTTTAATAACGCAGCATTTTTATGAATCATAAATCAATTATATACGCTGATATTAATTCACAGAATGATACTCCCTTAAACAAACCGATTACAAGAACAACATCATTCACATTAGTTAAGAGTAAACATCACGCTATTCAGAAATATTTTCTTTGATATGACGGGCGCAAAATAATTTTTTACCTTTTTTATGACTTAAAAATACTACTAACAGTTTGAATGTTTTGCAACTGCAGTCACGTGCGATTCGTTAGTACGTAATTCTCTGTACTATCAGAATGCCGCAGTTGGTGCTTGTAGGATTGAATTGTTCGATCGATTTACAGTTTATTTCTAGCCACGAGAAATCAAACACACGTGAAATATAACGTTCGGATTGTATATATATGGGGAGTGGCTCCTCCTACAGAAAGTCTGTTCCAACGTCGATCAGTTTATGGAAACTCGTGACGCGAATTGATGTTGTTTTACCGGTTATGAATAGATGTTCTGAAAACATTGACTTGAGTAGAAGCTGTGATAGTTAAAATAATTTTAGAAAGCAATCAAACCATTTATATCTAATCGGATAAATTATTATGGTTAGACTATAATTTTGATTAAAAACTCATTGGAAAATGACAGCTATTTTTTAAATTAATTATTTTGATGCTAATTTTTATATTTTTATTTTGTACTTAGATTTTTCATTATTTAACAACAAAAATAGCATATTTCGATATAAAATATTCGGTTGCGATACTCAATTATTAATCCGTGCTTTACATAGGCTAAGAATAAATTATCTTTGACGATTTTTAAAATTATTGAAGAAACTTTCCAAAAAGCATCAGTTTATCAAAGAATTAAATTTTACATAATTAAACTGATGTGGTCTTTCGAAACTGTAATTATGTCTAACAAATAATATTTTTAATTTATACACATTGTATTTCGTTGTAATACTTTTAAGAAAGTTTCGTTAAAAACATATAATGCCATATTATTCATAAATATTATCAATGCGATATTCGAGCAGAAAAGTAACAGATACTAATTAAAAGATGAAAATATGTAATTGTTAAAATAAAAAACTCCATTAATAGTTATTACTAAGAATTTTATGCTTTGAGTTTAATTATAATTTTAGATGGTATGTATAGTACAATTTGAAGTGTTCACAATTACATTTATATATACATATATATATAAATATATAATTCACATTTTTTCCAAGCAACTAAAATCAAACTTTAAGTTTATTTAAATTCTTATATTTTTTTAGATTGTGATAGAATATAAAGAAGCCATCTATTTAGTTTAAAAGTTACGATTTTTTTCCAAACTAATTACATTAAATAGATTATTTAGGTTAAAATATGATTATATAATACAGTTATAACGATGTTTAAAAAGATTTGAATGAATTTTTATTTTAGATTATATAAATTTTTATTTTATAAAAATTTTAATAACAAAAAATTCTTTGATAAAATGAATTCTTAAAATGTATTTATACATCTTATTTAGATTATATATTGTATTAAAATAAGTCCTCCATTCTAATTCAATTTTTATTATATTTATAAATTATATTAAATTTCAATCACTATCAAAAGAGGTATTATGTTTATATAGACATTATATAGATATTATATTTTTATTTGTTTATAATTTTACCTTTTTAAAATAATTAAACATTTTTATAATTAAGATATAAAAATATAGAGATTGATATAAATAAATTACTACTACCACAATTAATTCGTATATAATTAAGTTAATAATAAGGAATCCTATAAATGGCATATATTTCATCTTAATTACTCGAATACTTCATATATTGCCATCATTATCTAATAGTATATATCTTTTATTATCTTTCATTGGCGTAAATCATCTCTTTTAAATAAAAATTAGATTGTATCTCTTCTATTATTATTAATATTTTTTTTTATTCTTGCAGATTACAATTATTCGATTTTTTCCTAATATTAATACAAGTATATTGTTGATTCTCGAATTTATCAGCATCAGTTTTTCGAAGCATTTGTAGTGTTGGATTACCGGATGTTCTGATAAGACCCACTTTTCTTTTATAATCGTAAAAGTTCTCGCAAAACAGGCAAAAAGTATATGACGCAAATACCACAAGCTTAAGTATGTAATTTTGTATTTTTGTGTGTTTTTAGAAGATTTTGTTATATCAATAAAGATTTCCCTCCATTTCATAGAAATAAAAAAAGGGTTATCTTGGAACAATTGTCGATCTTCTAACGGACTTTAACTTTGTTTTATTACATTACTTTTGTTTTAAGAGATATCTAAAAACTTATTTTCGTTTATTAAAAAAGTTCAATAATATTATGTGTTGAACGTCAAATCTATAAAAGCATTTATTTTACATCGAGCATAAATTACTTTTTTATATTATGAAATATACTGATCCCGAATGCACACAAGTGAGAAAGAGAGATAGAGAGGGGGATAAAAATAATATTGAAAAATATTTAGTAAATTTCTAAAATGGAAGAAACATATCGATTTAGCCATAAATTTATTTTTTTATATTATTCCGAATCTAACTTAAAAATCCAAAACTCATATCGAACTATTAACTTAATAATTTATGTTAGTACACGGCATTAAAATTATAAGAATTTATATTTTATATCGGTCTAATGATATATAATGTAACAAGACGAATGTGAAAAACATTTTTACGTATTCCAAAACAATTTCAATAGATATAAATATAAGTATTATGTATTTATAATATATATTTATATATATATATATATATAATATAAGATATAGTTTTAAACTTTCCTTAGATATTACAATAAATACTTTATTTTAAATGTATTGTTTGTAGTAAAAATAACCTGAAGAATTGAATTCTTTTTATGATACATCTATTCAAAATACCACATAAGCATATGGAATTTATATTTTTTGACTTATTACCTCATAAACTTCCGCATATTTTTTTTACGAAGTTTAGATACTATAGGTTGTATTTCACAATTTTACTCAAGGGACCACAATGAAATCAGATTATCAGATTTTCTACTGATGCTTTGCGTTCTACTAGTGTGTGCATTGAGAACTCAGAAGAAAGTTATTATTGAGTTTGATGTTTCCACCTTTCTACTTTTTACATTTAATATTTTGAATTCTTGAAAAAGAAAATTATTATTTTAGACTCTTAAATAATATATTATAAACATTATAAATGTCTTAAATACTTCAAATTATGCCTTAATTAAACTAAGATTTAAACATTTAATTAAAATAATTTATATATACCTTTTATTTGTTATATATAATATAAATATAAATAATATTAAAACTTTTGTGGGAAGAAAATTATTAGTTAATGAAGCAAATGAGATCGAATTATTATTGAATTTTGTTGTTTATATTTACAAATTACACTTAGTTATAAAGAAATAATTTATTTTAATAAAACTTAAAATTAAATAAAAATTATAAATATAACTTATAGTGTTAGAAAAGAATAAACTTAATACTAAAATAATACAGAAAATATTATAATTTATATATATATTCGTTCAGTAAGGATGTAAATGTTTTGTTTAATTTTTATATGGAAGCTTTGGATTAGAATACGTAGAATATAATGATTGTGCTCTTGCTTCATTATGAGGTTCATCGAGGCGATAAGAAAAGAACGAATTTGCAAGGAATAAGCAAAAATTATGCAGCGCTCGAAGCGATAAGCTTTTCTGTTACAAATGATTACAATGATGAATAACAGTGGGAATGAATCGAATTTCATAATTATGATTTTTGCATTCAATAATTGTAGGCATTGATTTTCAGTAATGATATCGATAAAATTCAATAGAAATTCGTACTAATAATTGTGTCTTCGGCAGCACTTTTTTACAACTACTGCTTTTTGTAGAAGCTTTCGATTCGAAAGTCGATTCAAGAATCTAGATTCCTTTTTCCTATTATCGTGCACTTAAATTTACGTTCCGAAATCAAAAGAAGTAAGTTGACTTATCAGATTTATAATTCATCTTTGGGCAATCGCCAACATATTCTATCACATCTATAATTATGTCAATAAGCTATTTTTTAGATTTTCATTTAATCGAATAATTGCATGATTTATTTTACATAATATTTCGTCGTCTCTGCACTTAGACAGTTAATATCGGCGCGTTCGTTTTATCGTCACGTAAAAAATGTGCAGTTTCGTACACGACAGCTACCCACCTCGTGGTTTCATCTAAGAAGATCTATATTATCTATTATGGCTAGTGATCATTTTTGTAATCGGTTACGTGAAATCGTCTGAATAAACAAAAAATAAATGAAATAAACGAGAAGTTAGTTAATCGAAAAAAATTTATTATTATAAATATTTCACAGGAACTAATATTATGAACTTTTTAAGTTTTAATTGAATATTTATAAGTTACTAGTAACGTAGCTGAATGGTAATGAAATTTTTTATTTTGATTCTCTTTGACTGTGCATATAAAAAAATTCAATTAATTTATTGTATTTTATATTTCATGATTACATACGCATATTATTAAATTATTGTATTATTTTTAAGGTTAGTTAAGATTAGCAATTTTACTTAATAGTTGACTCTGAATGTAAATCACTTTATGTTAATCGGGGAATATGAATTTGAGAAAAATTACGTTATTAAGTTCATTTGAAATATGTATAAATTATACATGATTGTCGAAAATATACGAAGAATAAAGGCAATGTTTGGTGTTATAACTATTCAAATAAGAAATGTGAGCGAGTTCACTACATTTCAATACACCGCATTAATGAAATTATCAAAATTTATACAATAACAATATAGTTTGTTGCAAGTTCATCATCGTATTAAGTTCATTGAACCATCTGATAGAAAATTATCCGATTTATCAAAGTATTTTATAAAAATGCTAGTTTAGTTTTATAAATGTTTCTATAAAGAGCAATGTTGGCATTGGTAACAAAACAAATAAAAGGACAACAATAATCGTAAGTCTTATAAATATGTAAAGTGCGTTTCATGGCCGAGAGGATAACATATTTGACTCCAATTAAACATTTATATATCCGGTGTCTCCGGTACGTACTAGATCGCATTGGAAGAGCGGCATGGAGCAAAATTGCTGTTGATGGTGTTTCCTGGTGTGCGGATACTTGCACCCCGCTAGTAGAACGTATAACCGTCCGCTCCTCATAACTCCTTGGGCAAGTACCACTATCAGGGTGCACTTCAGAGATCGAATTTCTCCGAGCCTCAGCTCGTTTAACTAGTGAGTACAAGTGGTACCTCTAGAAAATATCCAGTACTCGAGCAATTTACGAGAATACACTAGAGGCAAAAAATATGGAATCCTCGATGTGTCGTGAAAAACGCCGTAAAATCGCTCCAAGAAAATTGATTCGGTACGGCGATTGACACTCGAAAATTAATTTAGACCTTACAATGGTCTTCGTGAAAGACAATTTTTCTTTCAGCCTGGAAAGAAGCGTCTCAGGAAGCTTTTAAATTTGGCAGTGCACATCACTACACTCTGCTGAAATGACCTAAATCGGTCAAAGAGGGTTTAAGAAATAATTATTCTGTGAATAAAACTAAAGAATTTTAATAGTAAATATATTACGTATTATATTTTGAGAATTAGAAAGGTATACGAACATAAATAAATCACTATAAAAATAATAATTTAATTTACTTATTTATTTTTAACTACTTAATTATTGTTTTGTCTTATTTCATTGGTAGGAAAAGTTTCTTTTTCTATTATATTCATCATTCAATGACAATAAATTAATTTTACTGTTTCTTTGAATACAGTTTCGATTTTTGTAACCTCCATGAGCTCTGAAGGAGAGTCTCTTTACTAAATCATCAACTTAAAAATGAGGTCAGTTATACATTGATGTTTATGTTTTCATTTTTGTACTACATATTACTAGTTATTGCTTTTAATTTTCTATACTATATATAGCTTTTACTTCCAATTAGAAATTTATTTTACTATACTTACATCCAGTAATTGGTCTCAATGATTTGCGTGAAAAGATCCTATTTATTTTTATTATTAGAGAAATTATTAGGAAATAGAAAACTTCTGAAATTATAATGTTAACATATTCTAATTTGTATAGTCCTTTTTCAAATATAGAATATAAATTTAAACGTTAAAAAATTTCTATTTAAAAATTACATAATTAAAACCTTATAATTAATTAATCTTTAAGTAATTGTTTTATGACGTCTTGAAATTAATTAATTTAAACTCTCATTAAATGCTTACATAAAATAAAATTTCTTTCAATTTTATGCATCATATATGTATTAGTATTTAAATTAATTTCCATATTATATTATATTATTTTATATATAGCAATTACATTTTTTTCTATAAAATAGTAACAAAGTCTTTGACAAAGATAAAATCTTTAAATTGAACGAGGGGAATACAATTTATTAAAATAATAATATTAATATTATATTATGTATTAATAGTAATGCAATATTACTAACTATAATACTATAAAATGAGATTCAATCAATAAAAACGCCTTGAAATAAATATATAATTAAATCTGTTCATCAATATTATATTTATGTTGTATAATTCTTTCAAAATATTTTAAAAATAATAGATCAAATTTAAAAAAATTACATTTTTTGCTACTTATTAAAATATATATGTATATAATGGTTTTGTTAAAAGCCTAATTAATTTTTAGTGATTAATAGCATAAATATAATAAACTTATTCTCAGTTCAAAATTAAGAATTTTCCTTCCAAATATAAATCTTATCCTATTTAACCTAAATATATTGATTAATATAATAAAGAGTTTCTCCCCTGAATTAAATTTGGTATTCGTTGAAAAACTTCAAAGGTTTTGCTAGTAAATAAGTAATTTTTTTTTATTTACGAAGTTATAAAGAATTTTATTTAAATTGCATATTTATCGTAGTTTCCGAACAATTTTTTTTAATAATCAAAAAGGTTTAAAATGAAAATGAATTATCTATAATAATATTAAATATTAAATTATTGTTTAATTATAATATAATTAATTTAAGAAGACTTAAAACGCTGCTGCTAAATTATTTATTTTGACCATGTAATTAAAAATAATAGTTAAGAATGTATTTGGATATAATAAATAGAGATAAAACGCGATATAATTATAGATAATTTGTTACTATAATTTTTCAAAAGAATGTATCGCTCTATTAATACTGGAGATATTACTTCATTCTTTGTAGAAAAGATTTTTAATTTTAGTATTCTTTCCTTCATAAACATGATAATATAAATTTATGTTATTTTAATTTTCAAATACGAGTAGTTAAATTACAAAGTTAGACAATAGCCATCATAATTCTCCTCAGTTTCACTAAACAATATAAAATTCTACTTTTGAAAACGAGAATCTTGCATTGGTTTGTTTCATTACATTTACATTTTTCCCAAAACGAATTTGTGAATTGAAATTTGTCGGAAGATTTGATTTTTTTATCCTAATGACTTTTGCTCTAGTAAACTTAATGTTTAATGTAAATTAATAATATTACATAGAGCACCATAACTATATTATTATAAAATATTATATTTTTTATGTATAAAAAGATATAATAAAAGCATTTTTACGGTTTTCTTGACCGTTATCATCCACACTTTATCCATTAAAATACAAATTTAAATGGGGAATAAATTAGTTTTACTGTGCTAGTCAAATAAGGATTTTTATATAAATTGTGTTAATTACTTCAGAAATTATTTTTTTTCCATTTTCTTAAACAA
The DNA here is from genome assembly GCA_018907185.1 of Platyscapa corneri. Classification (NCBI taxonomy): domain Eukaryota; kingdom Metazoa; phylum Arthropoda; class Insecta; order Hymenoptera; family Agaonidae; genus Platyscapa; species Platyscapa corneri. The sequence goes on along the minus strand of JACCHW010000005.1, from coordinate 5,034,912 downwards.
AAAATTAAATAAAGTACCTATAACAAATCCAATCGTGTAGGATAAAATTATATGATGAAAATTCGATTAAATATCTGTTTTATATGAAGAAAAGTAGGTAATAACAAATATATAGAGATGAGCTGTGTCTATGTTTAAAGGAATACACGAGAACTAGTAAACTGGCTGTTACTGTTTCAGTGATGTACGGTTTGTGTATTGAATTCATTGACGATATGACATCGGAAGCAGAAAATGTAGATGATAAGGTAAATAGTAGAATTGTAAAGTGATAACGAAGATGAACAATGAGTAGATAAACTGTATGTACAACGATAATGGACCGCTTCTAAACTAGTTCATGCGTAAGCGAATTTTATGCAAATTGAATTAAATCCTGGATACTTTACAAAAGATAGAGATAATCGTGAATTCAAGGTAGAGCAGTATTTCAAAATTTTGTTTCTGGAAAGCGATAGCTAGCAGCAATACCAATCGCTAAAAGTTCGAACTTTAATGAATCGCGGAAGTAAATAACAATCGTATGCATATAGAAGTAGCATTGATAAATAAAAGTGGCTATTTGTAAAGTAGTGCAAGCGAAATCGCAGAAAGTACATCACCTCTGGAAATTTGTGCTAAGGGCTGGCTGATCAATAGACGTCAACACGTGTAAACACGAAATTTGTATTCTGCATCAAGACTGAATGATAACACGCGGATCATATGTTGTTGGGTTTGAGCCGGTGCTTAGTCGTTATTAGTGCATGTACTCGATGTGCAACAAGTTTTACTCGGAGACGTAGCCCGACATATTTGGAATACACGAATGCGTACAAGACTATAAGAACATTAAGGCGAAAGGCCAAAATAAATATTTTTTGCGAGTACAAATTTTTCGATCAATCATTTCACCGACGACTAATAAATATTGCACTCATTCGCGAATTTATCGCATTGCGCCAAGATGATTTTTATACATTTAACAAACTTGTTTTACGAGGAAATGAATTCTAAAATCTGTGAATCTAATCTAATAAATGTAGTTCGCTGAATTCTGTACTTTCCGCATTATTATAAATTTCATAAACGGAAGTCTTGCATTAATTTGCTGATATAATTCCATTATTATCTGAAACTCGTTATAGTCTGCGCTTATAACTAATGAACAAAATAAAATTCTTGTTCATTGCAATTATATGTTGAATATGAATTCGTAACGGAGACCGCATTATTCGTTATTACTTTTATTAAAAATAAGCCGCTTTTTAAAAACATGTTGATGGAATGAAAACATAAGAAAATAATATCACAATTAATAAAAATATTAAACAAATAATTTATTACAATAATCATGTTTTTAAAACCTATAATTTTCAAATTTAAACGAGCAATTTTTATTTTATTTAATAATCTGGAATTAGGAAAGTAAAGTCAAGTATAAATAAAATGGCACTATACAGAAGAACGACAGTGTACCTGACTATTATTGCGCACTATAACTGAAACAAATTTTTTGGGCAATAAATGTCAGATTCAGAAATTCTGGCTCTTCATTCATATGTAAAAATTCAACAATTATTGTTTAGCGAAAAAAACTGAATCGCAAAATTTTTATTGTTTCCGATAACAGTTGAGGGTTCTTTGAATGATAATTTTTATCTATAGATCCTTGAGATAAACTTCCTGATACAGATAACGTAAAAAAAGTAGAAAAAAGCATTTTTCCTAATTTTGTAGGAATTTACTACCGTTGATAAATTTATTACATAAATAAAATAATATATAAATTTGCTACTGATTATGTAGTAAGTTTTTCATCTTGGATCCATTCTTGATTTCATAATAAATCATTACTTTAATTCAAGAAACCATTCTTTAATTTATGACAATGTAAATATATTTTTAATGTCTGTTTATATTTTTATATAAATATAAGTAAATTGAAAACTTTAAAAACTCTATTTTAGTAAAAACAAAAAATAGAACTTAGTCATAAGTGCTTATATTTATAGTTAATACATTTAAATACGATAAAACATATAAAGTTTAAAATAATAATATTTTTTTGTCTTGTTGGCCCGTGTGCGCATAGAACGCAGATCTCTTTTTATCTAATGATACTGAAGAAAGAATCCAATTCTCTCAAAGTTAATCTTTTTTTAAGAAATAATATATCTTGGAGACTGATGTTAGTGAAAATGCAACGCATAACCGATGCCCAAAGAGAAAGTGAATTAATCATGATCTGTGGGAATTTTATTGATTTTATAGAAAACTAGTCATAAAACACAAAAATTCCTCTATTTAAAATTTATACAATTTATAACGTTATATAATAGTTTATACAATTTATTCACTAATATTTGAAGCAAATATATTTTAATTTAAAAACATGAAATTTTTTAAATTTAATTATTTAAGATTGAATGTGATAATTATGTCTGCAATTAATGATATTATTTATTGAAAGATGTAATAATTCAAAATTTAAAAAAGAGTTCATATATTTTTATATTATAATTTACTAATTTTATATTAACTAATTTAATCAGTATAATCAATTAGATTATTTACAGTTATCATAAAATCATAGTTAAAAATATACGTACGAATAATTTTTCACGGTTAAATATATAGTTTTTTAAAAACAAATTTTTAATTGCACGGATAAGTAGTATTAAGTTGTTGTAAATATTTTTCTTTTTAAATGTTTTATTACCTCTAGAAAGTCATAATGAGTAAACTTTTCTTATCTATTCAATACTGTTTGTTAAAAACTACTGTAAAGTAGAGTTTTATAAGCTTATTAAGTTTACAAGAACATAAATTTAACTATAAAAATTAAATTGAAAAAAATTTTATAATCTAAACTAATCAATTTTTAATTTGAAATATTGTTGTTATTTTACATATTCATAAGAAGTACAGATATTCTAATAAAAAAATTAAATTCATTGTATAATAAATCTAAACTTAAATAGAGTCTTTTATCAAGAATTAATAAAATAGTTTACAAATTATTATTATTTTTATTTTATAATAATGATTTTAAATATTCTATTAAACATATGATTCATTTTAATTAAATTTTTTTAAGTATTTTTATCATTTGTTTTCATCTAATAAAGTAGAAATTAATAAGACTGAAAAATTAAACTAACCATAGATTTCCTTTGTAAATTTTTTGATTATACAAATAATAAAAGTATTTATAATTATAAAATACGTTATATATACATATATAAATGTATACTAGACTAATTTATCGAAAAATATTAATTTTTAATTAATTATATTTCTATCTTATAAATTCTTATACATTCTATCCGCATTTTTTAAAAATACTTTTACACCAAAAATATTTTAAATAATTTAAATTTCATCTAATTAATTTTTTCTAAATTATTAAAAGTGATAAACGTTATCAAACGTATATAACATATTTAAATTTAATTTACTTTTGAAGAAAGAATTTTAATAATTACAAATCATTTTTTTTAGATAGGATAAGTATGATAAGTATGATTTATTTTAATTTTTTACACTTCTATTCGTTAATATTTTTTTTATTGAACTCGTTTTTATTAGAAAATTTTTCTAACTTTATTATGTACAACAAATAAATTACCTTGATTGCTTGTATTACTTACATTGGAATTAGCAATTGCAATTATTATTTTATCTCAAATTTATTTAAGTTACTTGCCCGAAAATATTAAGAGACTACGTCATACGTATATGTATATGAAGGAGCGAATTTATTCTTGTAAAAAAGAGTAAAATTTATGAAAAATCAAAGAGGCTTAAATTATTTCAACGTCTATGCTGACTCTATCGAAATATAAAAATAGCCCCTTGATATAATTTTTAATGTGCCCGGAAGTAGCAATTTATATTTTATCAGTATTTATTTCAAACAATATTATAAATTAGAAATGTTTAAGATGATATTTTTTTATTAAAAAAGTATTTACTTTAAAATGCAATATTTTTTTTTGGAATTTGATAAATAATAACTCGATCGATCATTATATTATTCAAATTATTGAAATTCTGATTTTTAAATATAACTAAATTAATTTATAATATAGATTTAGATTTTAGTTTAATTCAATTCAAATTTTCACAAGTATATAAGTAGATATATACGGTTAAAAAATGCTTCGGAAAAATTTTTGAGAATAAAATTAAAATTTTCATAATTTGTATCATATGATTTTATAAGACTTGTATACGAATCAATATGTAGTTACAAAAAATTATGTATTTTACTATTCGAAAATAATATTTTCAACAATTTCAATTGTATTTAAAATTTTTAATTTATATTCAGCATTATTCTAAGCTAAGTTGATTAATTGAAATAAGGGAAAATTTGAAACTATTATATATCGCGAATTGTATTGCAAGAGATTTAATAAGATTTGAATAGTTAGTAACAATAGTAATTTTATTATTTATTGCAATTATAATTAATCATATACTTATAATTCGATACAGCAATATACCCAGTACGTCATATATATACTTCGACTTTCATTCTTCATTTACATATTTCTTCTACTTTTCTTCATTATCTACGACGTCTTCTCCTTCACCTCCTTCACTATCTTTATGTACATATGTATAAAAAGACAAAGAAACAGGCATACACATAGAGACAAAGTCAATATTTCTTTTATACCAAAGTTTTTTTATAGAAAAATAAAAGTGTACTAAATAAGTCAAATCTAGTAGATAAGCATGAAATGGAATAAAAAATATAACCCGACGTAGGAAACGACTTAATTCTATCTGTGAAATTTCCAATAATTTACTTTAAATACAACAAATTTATGAAAATATAAGTTTGATCAGATTCGATTTAATTCCCGTAAAAATTAATTTAGTACTATTGTCGCAAAGAGCAACAATTGCTGGTAAAGATTAGCAACAGCAGTAATGATCGTAAATGTAATAATAACAATAATTACAACAACATCAACAACACTGTCAAATATAATAATATTCTATAAAGTGAAATTCAGCTTCTAGGTTAGAAAATCGGTTGAATTAATCTTTATAGGCAGAAAGTTTTTATAGGATCTCAAATCCAACTGCATACGATTGCATTACAGTAGCCGACGTCGTCATATGCGTTGCGTCCTAGCGATCATCGTTCTCGGCGTGCAGATGAGCGCGGACGAGTTGGTGCGGAATTCGCTCCCCGGACAATGATCCGAGCCGCTGATGTCGAGGCTACATTCGGCTCTAGAAGCCAACTACTGGCTCGGCGAATGTACCCTGGAGAGTGAGTCAGAGCCAATGTCGGCAAACTGGACTCGTCCGCTTGGGGTATACGGGGTAAGCCTCTGGGGAGTGCCAGATAGGTACGCACACTTCCATTTCAGCAACATTCTCGAATTTACGATTGTGCCGCAGTCGAGTAAAGTTCAGGGTCACCAAGTCGATCCGATACAATCAGTCAATATTTTCCGACTGAATCAGTCCGACGACTCGTAACTGTTTTTTTATAAATTGGCAGTAAGCACCACTGCACCGAAGCACAAGTTCAGGAAAACGCGCGAACAAGTAACATCTATTTTCGAGTGCTCACTCGTGTGTGCTGCATAACTTTCGTGGAACGTATATAAAGGTTTTCCTGCATTTTGCGGAAATTTTAATTACACGAAATTTTTCTGGGAATCTTTATTGTTTTTTTCTTTAATGCAGTTGGTGTAACCTCTATAACTTTTTTGGAATAAAATTTAATACGTAAATCTATTAATGATCATTTTAAAAGCACTATGGATATGTCTTCGAATATATTCGGTATTATTTATTTATGTAAAGTTTTACGTTATGGACATTTTTATTCTAACTTACATAAAAAGTTTAATAAAAATTTATTTTAAAAAATACTTTTTTTTAGCGCCTCTGCAGTATTTACAAATAATTCGTTTATATTTTCTTAAATTGTAGTGATATATGCGTAACTTTAAATGTTTCTATAAATTATTTCGCATGGTTATATAATTCATAATTATTTAACTATAACTGATGCAGTTTTATATTAAATGACTTAGGTACTCGTTTTACTATTTTTTAATTGATAATTTTTATTCTACATATTCTATATATTTCTTCTTTTTACGGTTATTCATTAAATATTTGACTTTTGATACTATGTAGCACATGTAATTGAAACTATGTTATAGATCTAAATTTTTCAGTAATTTCAATTAAATTATTTTTTAACAGTATAATAATTAATTATATGAAAATATTTTGTATAAATTATATAACTTTTTGAATCTAGTAAGAATGAGTTACTGAAAATAATAAAAATGAAAATAAAAAAAGCAAAAATAGCGATTAAAAATGTTAACTATCTTCTTTGTGTTAAAATATAAGAAAGACAATATTTTTAGATTGTTAGTTTTGGATTTCTTAGGTTTAATTTTGTTAAAAAATTTGATTGAATTCACATACATAGATTTTAGAAAGAAATTAAATTTTTCTATTTTTCTAAGTTATATGGAATATAATTTTTTAAAATTACTATGAACTATATTCTAAAGTACTGTAAACTGCTGAAACGCGCCGATTAGGGCTTTTAAATCCTGAAAGAGACAATACAAATACTTTGAGCTGTTACAATTGAACCGTAAATATGAAAAGAATGGTGAAAAGAAATAAATAAACAGATAAACCTGTGGGAAATGATGTAATGAAAACTCGTAAGATGACTAAAAGAAAATAGGCGAATTGAAAATAAGCAACTAGCGCGAAAAAAAATAAGCGTCCGCTTAGCAAAACGACCTTAATAATAACCTTCAGTTACCAAAGTGACATTTGCCTATATTTTCGTTATTTTGTTTTATATCGCAATAGTAGTGTCGAGCAACGCATTTGCATTTATAGTAGCGGTACTTGTACTCCCTGTGTTATAGTATATTAGGTATGCTGAGAGGCGGGGAGATCTCATGGGTGCGTAACCAGATGCAGCGCGAGCCACGGTAATGATAACTATGGTCCTTTGCAAGAATTTGTGGCGGAAGCTTTGCAATCTCTTGTAGTTTTTCCGCTGAAAAGAATACACGCGGAATAATCACGATCTCGAGAAAAGCATAAGATCTTTCCGATTTTGTTTCTATATTACTTCATTGAATTGCTAAATGCATGTAAAGATGAAAATATGTATTTTTATGAGTCGGATTTACAATAATACCAAAGCTGCATATGACTAAAAATAGTTACCAGGATTTCTCTAGACTTTTTTTGCTCGTAAAATTTTTTTTTATAAGATTTGTCAATAGTTGATGCAGAAACAAACCCTATAAAATTTATTCCTGATGTACTACACACTTAGCTTTTATGCATTTAAAGTATTGATTGTAAAAAAAAAAAAATTAACATTTAAAGCTGTTGTATAGACTGCAATAATTATTGCAGTGAAAATATTTGCAAATAATCTAAAATTACTATCACCCTCTCACTTTATTTAATATATAGATTATTACGGTTTTTATTCTGTATTTTAATTATAATAACATTTATTTCATATTGTAAAATATAAATAAATTTTAGAAAATAAAAATTATTTTTCTATATTAATATCTATTCTAAAAATATTATACGATAATATACTACATACAATTTGAAATATTTTTTAATTAATCAAATAAAAACTGAATATTATCTGGTTAATTAAAAAAATCAAATTTGTTACAATTAAAGTTTAATTTGATATACCTAAGGTATTAAAAAAGTACGGTAACGCAAATTGTGATTATATGAAATTAGAACATGATGCAAAAAACCTCATATATTTCGTATTTAGCAACTGAATAAATGTAATAGATCATTCGAACGAATACAATTTAATTTTCAATAATCAATAATATACTTATTGTAATATGTTTATGTAGCACATAATTAAAAAAAAATTTATTATTCGTTGCATTAGAATGTATGTAAAAGCAAATGTTTTAGAATAGAATTAGTCATTAAAATTTCAATCATAATTAATATTTATATTAAAAATTTCACGTAGCTATATCAAGTTAATTAAATAAATAACGTGTCAATAAATTTATTATAATATTTTAACTCTAAAAAATTAAAATATGGTTAAATTATGTTTAAGTAGCTAGATACTTATGATAAACTGCTTCGAAACGTGATCCATGAAATCAACGTAATATAACAGATGTTTGCAGTGCTGAAGGAACGTGTAACTGTGATCAGTTGATACCAGAAAAAAGAGAATAAATTATTTGCAGAGGAAAACAGAAACTTGCATCATTTACAAAGCTGTGCTTGCGAGCGCTGCGTGTTACTCCGATCGGTTTCATTCACTAAATTCTGGATAGACATTCTCTCTAGATTCGTGCAACAGTGCATATCAATGAGAATCCGTTTACAAGATATCCCAATTAGTTTCAGTTTCCGCCGATGCTCATGCGGAAGATTCCATTTGCGATTTCAAGCATGATTTCGAATAGCTATGTTCAAACGTGTGTTACTAACTATAGTTACCTAATTATGGCACAATATTATAAAATTTCTAAATTATTTTAAATATTTTTTTGAGCATTGTGATTTGAATATATTTATGATTTAGAAGATCAGTAAGTTTTAAATGGCTCAAGCTAGTACTTAAACTACTTATTTTCAGCTAAAGATTATTTTGGTAATATTTAAGAGTCATTGCGCAAAATCTTTTTTAATGTTAACGAAAATACGGTTATTGTTATAAACTATGTGATTAAATAAATATTTAAGCATTTTGAAAGTCGATAGGCGTCATTAAAAATTGTAAATATGGTAAATATTGTTTAATTCATGCTTTTTTCAAGTTACTCCACTTTCTCAAGTATGTTAATTAAAAAAATAAAAACTAAAAGTAAAAAATGATTTGAAACAGATTTGAAAAAAATCTACTAACGATTGATATATGACTATCAATCATTGATGTATCAGCAAAATGATAATAAACACATCATTGAGAGCCGAAGAAATCTGATTGCATTCTATGTCAATTTACATATTGGTTTCTAAGTTTAATTTTGTACTGAAATAGTTTTAAGAGAAAAATCGACTTTGTATATAACGAACAACTTTTTTCAGTAGCTAAATTTCGAATTGTAATTGGTTTTGCGTCCTTTAAACGAAACAGTATGGGTTAGTATTTAAAAGAACCAATATGTCGAACTCCGATCAATTAAAAGAATTTATGTGCTTTATCCCATTGTAAATTAGTGTTCTTTTACTTAAATAATTTATTTAAATATATAAATTTCCTATAAATTAAGCTTGAAATTCATGAAATCTAATAAATATTGAATTACAAATAAATTGTAATTTGAAATTTTTATTTGATGATTTTCCAATAAAAGGATATTTTTTTATTAAATCAGAATAAAAATTCGATTTTATTTTATGACACTCGTAATTATTTATAATATATTAATATTATTTATCATTCAGAAGTATTACGACTTTATATATACAAAAGAGACATACAATTAGTTGACAACATTAAATAAAATCATCAATAGTAAACAAGTTATCATATGAAATTTATTACATATACTTCATATAATTTTAAAAGATAAAAAAATAGTATAATGTAATTTATTTACTAAGTAATTGTATTCAGGAATTTTTTACATATTCTAGTAAAAGATAAACTTTCTTTTCACTCCCCGTACTTTCATCTTAGAGTTCATTTATTACATTTTTAAAGCTATAAGTTTTTTACTGCTAACTTATTTGAATACAATTTCATTAGTTAATGTTTTATACGACATTTATTTGGATTAAAAATATAAATTGAAGCTATAATTAATCAGATAAAAATGTTTTCTAAATGTAGAAAAAAAATTTAATTTTACATAATTGATAACTAACTATAATTGGCACATGCCTAATTTTCAATTTAAACTCGAAGTAGGACGTTTATTTAAATAAAAAAATCAATATAAACAAAAATAACAAAAAATCAGAATTAAACTTACTAAAGCTCAGCAAATAATGATAGCAAACGTTTTTTTGATTAAAATTATACTTATATATAGTTTTATTCATATTTATAATATATATATATCTATTAATTCCAACAAAAATATTTTTCATAGTATTAATACAAGTATTAATTATTAGTAAGTATATATTTTGAATTGATAATTTTCATATATTTTCTTTCAAATCAGATACAAAATTGTAAAAGTAAATTTTTCTGTTAAGAGTAAAATTTATCCATAATTAATAAATTGTATATTTATTATTTGATAATATACTGTTAAATATGAATTCCAACGATTGTAATTAACGTAAATAATCTCATATTTATATTTTTAATTTATTTATAACATATATAATGTATAATTCCGAAAATTTGGAAGGGATTCATGAATAAAAATAAATTTTGGAATTATTCAATTACTTTTTTTTAATTTTTTTTATTAGATATTGACATGGTAATTGATTAAAGATTTATATATTATTTATAAACTATTTTTGTTACTAGCTCATAGGTAAAAGTATTTTTTAAAGGCATTTAATTTATAATCATATAATTATAATTTCATTCTGACTTTTTATAAAATAATAATCTTAAAGCGAACAATCACGCAACATCATTGAGCTTCTTTTTTATGTATATCATTTTCATTCAGAGTCCCAATATTTATAATTAAATGTTGTTATTTTTATTTCTTATCATATGAATCAATTTCATTTTTACTATCTTACCATTAAAACTACACTTTGTATATTCTATAAATTAAAGATTGTTGTTTTTAACTTCATTTAGAATGTAACTTTTTTCGACTTTCCGTAAAGATGTAAGCGTAAGTAAAAGTAATACACTACTTTTATTCAATTTGAGTTATTTTCTACTTGATAACATCACGAGTATTTAATTATCAATTTTATAAATGTTATTAAACTAATAGTTTTAATAAAAATATTGAATTTTTATTTAAATTGTATTAGCCTAAGAAAACCAACTAATTTAATCAACGTTGATTAGTACCAAGCAATTCATAATATAATTGCAGCTGTCAATGCTCAAAACAATCATAAATTCTATTGAATAAAAGTGATTTATGAGCTAAGTTTTGATCGACATATCTACCTAGTTACACTTGCGTATTATACATCACTATTTCGATTAGTATTCTATTGTGAATACAATTTAAATATCTACACTTTTAATTCTTAATGCGTGTACAATATCTAGAGGCAATGGTGGCCTACATTTTGTTGGATTCGCATATATCGTGAACATCGTCCTATCACGACAGAATTAACGGTCTGGTTATGCCTCTAGATTATTCAGCGTAAATTAGCTGCGTTGACAGTATGTTAGCTACGCGCGTCGATTAATCGACTCGGAAAAGGAAGGCACGAGAAGGCAGCAAAATGCCAGAAGCAACAGATTCCCTGCGAGTGTTGTATGTTGTATCCTACATTATATACGTAGGTCGGCAGATTGCGTTGACGTTCATTTTTCACGAGACTGAAATCCAAGCGTGACTTGATACTTTTTACACATAATCATTGCTCATCTTATCTTCTTTTTCCAACCAAATGTATATTTTCTTTTTGCGAAAACTATAAATATAAATTGTATTTTTTTCTTCTTCTTCCATTAAAGATGTTATAAATTTTCAATAGCGGGGCTTCACAAGCTTCACTGGTAAAGAATACTCGTTTTATTGGTTTATCAATTAAAACATATGTAAATTTAATTGTAAAACTATTTTGAACGGTAACAAAAAGATTAAAAGTATATTTAATTTTCTTTTAAGATAAAGGTTATTATCGTTAGTGCTACATTATTACGAAATAAGACTCGAATTACAACTTCCATTTAGAATAAATAATTTATATAAACTCAACCCATATGGTTATATTCATATAGCTATAGCTAAAACTACAGTGTATCAAAAACTTGTATTTCTATATAAGTTCTTTGTGTGCACTATTATTTTATGATAAATATTCCATTTCAGCCATTATATACACAAATTATTTGAAAATTATCTAAAAATTATCTTACGTGTCGCGACGTTATAAATAACCTAAATGATTATTAATAAAGTAGACAACTAATTCAGAAGGTGAATGTATGATTAATTATGTCATATATTATAAAAACAGAAGAAGAACCGATAAATACCGAAATATGTGTCTTTTTACACATTTAAAGCAATGAATCACTCTGAATTGAAAAGATTTTATTTTTTTTATTTCTTATCATTTTATAATATTTAGTGGTTAATTTAAAAAACTATGTATTTAGGTTTATTTTATCAGTCAAGAAAATGTATTAGATCATGATCAAGCAAGTTTATTCTAATTTTTTTTATTATATTGCGTAAGAAAAATAATGCGAACCTTACATAAGTAGATTAATGACTATTTAACAAATGAAAATGGAAGACGTTAAAGTAGGTGAATAGTAAAGAACGACCCTGAATTTACACAAGAAGGCTTTTTCTAATATAAGCCGTCACAAATTTGAACTTATTAGTGACGAGCCTGAAAAGAAGAGAAAATTTATGGAATAATAAAGAGTGACTAAAAAGTAACCTAGGAAAGTATAGAGAAAATTTTAAGTTGGCAGAATGATAAATGATAGAAAAAGATATTCAATGAAATCTGATTTTGATACTAAAGTGCAGTAATGCATAAAATTTTATTTCAATAGTTACGTTTGTATTTATCTGGTATGTTATTTTCGGAGATTAAAAAAGTTTTATGAATATAAAATTTGATCCTCAAATACATCTACTATTATAAAAGTGTTATTTTGAACGTATGAGTGATATTACTTTTTTATTTTAAATGCTTCATTTAATAACGAAATAAATTATAAATAGAATAAATAGTACATATTTGTATTAGTTGTAAAAATTTCATATCATTTTACAAAAATATAATTATTATTTATTATATAAAGTTAAAAAAACTATAGAACTTATTAATTTCTTGGTAACGTTATAAATTTATGAATTTGATACACAAATCGGCACGTAAAAGACGATGATCGATGGCCGAGCTAAAAGTAACGAAATGTAGAACGATTCAGTAAATCTATAAACTCAAGTTTGTAGTTGATAGTGCATACAATATTTAACCATATTTAGTAGATTAATTAAAAGTGTATATTCTGAAAATGATCTTTTCATCGTATAAAAACATACCAGCAGTAACTTTTTATAAACGAACTTTCACAATTCATCGATAAATTTTATTTAACATAAAAAAATTTATATTAATGATAAATTATATTTATCATATTAATGTAAAATGTTAGTTAGATTTCGTTAATGTTTAATACTCTATGATTTTTTTCATGCAATTTTCTCTATAAAATATATAAAATATAACGCATAAATTTTCGACGAATAAATGTATATTTTTTTAAATTTTATATTCTTCACATAGATTTTTAAAGGAAGTACTTACAAAGTGTGTTTATTTATATAAGTAATAATTAATAAGCAATAATTTTCACATATTCTTGCAAGAAATTTTAAGTAGGATACCGATTTAATTTCGTCATGTAAACAGGCATTGGTAATGGATCTATTTAAATTGCAATATTAAAATATAAGATTTTTCTCCAAATGGTGAAGATTAGTAGTATTACCGAAACGAGAGTAGATATGAATATTACTTACTTCTATGTAGTGAGTTTTTAGTTAACTCGCAAGAAAAATCGTGGATTGCATTCATTACAAGGAATGTTTTACTTTTTCAGATTAGCAATATAACGAATATATCTTTGAAATTCTTAGGTCTTGAAACAATATAAGAATAGTAAATATAAAAAAGCTTATTTAAGAGATTTATTATATTATTTACAAGTTAGTAATAATAATAAGTTGGAGATGATAAATTATCTTTTCTTAGTCAAAATTGAATTATGAACTTGTCAGAAGTAATATAATTGGTATGAAGTAAAAACTTTATAAATTATTTTGTTGTATTGTTAGCAATAAACAGAATTCGAACACGATAAACACGTAATGACTATATTTTAATCTATAAAAAAATGAGGAAAATTTTTATCATCAATACAATAAATTTTAATTTTTTATGTTATTTGAAGAAAATTAATACAAATTCAACACTCGTAATTAAGTTATATAATAGTATTAAATTACATAAAAACACTTAAAAATGACATATTATTAAAAAATATTATTAATTTCATTATTTCATTAAATTCACGTATTGTTCAGCGTCATCCGAGGAATTCATTTAGTAAATTTTTGCTAGCAGTTGGTACCATTCCGTACATTTCTTTTCTGCATTTGAAATTCAGCGAGTTATTGTATGGGATAGGCTACGCTGAATATATAAAACACAATTTTTATTTGCGTGCAAATATGAAAAGTTTAGACTAAAAAGTCTGGTTTTTCTGTTTGTTTTTTTTTTTTTTTTGGAGAAACTTGTGTCATTGTCGTATTGTCCATTGAAAAAAATTAGGATTAACTGAGAGAATGTATGTATAAGTGTTACGCATGAACAAATTTGTAATATAAAGATTTTAAAACATTTTAAGAGTTCTTTAATAGTTACTATGAAAATTAAAGCTGTGCATAAATGTTTGTCACGAATAAAAGATAAAATACATAGATTATATGAGCATAACTAATATTAAATCTATAAATATAATTATTTGACGAGAGAGTGTAAATTATTTTGATATTTTACCAATAGTTGAATTAAGATGTTCTGTAATTAAAATCATGAAACTCAAAAATTTTTATGTATACTTCTTAAAGAATTGTTATATTACATTTATATTATATTTATTATCATATTTACAAATCAAAATTTTCTTAAAAATTTTAATTTAACGTTTTATTTAAATAATATAATAGGGTAAATATTATTAAGTTCCAGGATTGCAGAAAATAACAAATATTACTTTGTTACTACCGCAATGCAAATGATTCTCTGTATAAAATCGAAACTATCTGTTTACATTTTATTAAATATTTTGTATTTGCAATTAACCATTAACAATTGAAATATCGATTTTAATGAATTTTCAATTTAAGATTTATTAGTTTTGAAATGTATTGCAATATTAAATCACTCACAAAACTTGTATAAATTGTTTCAATTTTTTATTAAACATTTTTTAAAACACTTTTTATTAAATTTAACTGTGTGGAAGGCATTATTTGGTTTATATCTTTTCCACTTTCAGCTATCATGATTTATTATTAGCATTATTTTAATATTAGAAAGAGGGAAAATATTTACTTTTAAGAAAAAATATATATATTTTTAGTACTAAAAAATAGAAGCATAAGAATTACACAAATATTATAAAAGACAGAGAGAGAAAAGATAAAAAAGAAAATATTCGAATTTTTAATTACCAATATTTAATTAGAAATCTATGAATTTAATGGCTTAGATTACCTGCCATTTCAATTGAAATTAGAAAATCAATTAGTAGATGCTAACCACGATTTCATGTAAAAGTTTTAGGATTTTTTTAATAAGGCACATTTTAATAAGTTTCAGAGTTGTGAAGTATTTATATTGTAAATAATTTATCTATACGATATGTATATGGGCATCTGCATGTTTATAAAAGATTCGTGAAATGAATTGTTGAAAAGAAGGTGAGAATGTTTAAAATTTTATTTTTTACGCTTAAAAATTTTAAATAAGATTTCAGCTGAAACATGTCCATCTAAACTTCCGTAGATATATTGCAAAACAGAAGCGTCTAGTATTTAAAAATTTACAATGAAGTCGCAACTGACAATTACAATACAAGTAATAATGATTAACGCGTACAGGCTAATTATTATGAAATTTTTAATTGTGAATAGAAAGCGAAACCATGATTAAAGCTGTCTTTAATTTTATTTTAAAAGTTAATAAGGTGCATTCATTCGTGGTTATTTTGCTTAGTATTTTAATTGCCTAAACATTACAAAAGATTTATTCACATAGCACGAGAAAATAAATATAAATAATACATATTAAGAATATGAAAAATCTTTCTTATGGAAGGATATAATTTATGTCAGTATTTAATTTTTGTTCATTCTGTAATCGTGACTTTATTAGGAAAATAATAAAAGTTTTTCAAAATGCAAATCTTTAAACGATAATAATTCGTTTATAACTTTAATACTTACTTATTAATTAGTTTAGTTAAGCGATTTACACAGAATAGCTAATATAGAGGCACATTAACAATTAAAAAATATGTATACATAGATTAGAGGAATAAACTGTTGACATCACTTGTTTACTCGCTACCTTTTACAAACATTATGATGCGATTGAAACTTCTGAGTTAAGCACTCATAAAGATGTGTTGGAGTAACCTGTTGATAGGTATAAAACACTTGCTATATTCATAAATTATTATTTATTTATTTAAACGTTGATCAATATGGTATTTATTTTAAGATTAAACAGGCGAGTATAGTTTAGTACAACATACGTAAATGTAAGCGATAAGTAATATAGCACAGAATTAAACGAAGTATATTTTATGACGTAGTTTCATGAATTATAACATAATATGTTACAAGTATTGGTCTATAGTTAGATAAACTCAAATAAGTGCTAAAAGATTTTTAATTCGTTGATAAAATATCCGTAAACCAAGCTTTACTGTATAAATAGTTTTCAATGGTTTTAATACGATTCCCGCGAGAGATTATTTTTATTCAACTATACTATTGAACCTGTTCTTGTGTACATAATACAGAATCATAAAAAATATAGAATATAGCTTAAACGTCATCAAGAACAAAAAGGCGACCTAACATTAGTGTCTTTACAAATACCAAGATGCTCTATTAATTGCTTTATGCTTTTATTGTAAACGGATGAAAGTTTTATTTTGATTAATGAAGACATTGTAAGGACAGCTTAATGCATAGTGAAAAATTCTACCTTCAGTACATTTGAATAAAAAAGAAAATATTCCATCTTCTCATTTAGAGACTGCAATTTGCATATTACACGTCATAATTAGAAGTCGGCTAATTTCTAATTCAATATTAAGATGACTAATTTTTTTGAAAAAAGAACAAAAGCACGTAAAACTTTATTAAATTCAATTTTTTCACGTAGTTAAAATTTATTCGAGGGAGAATTTTTATTTTAAATTTAGCAAGTACAAAATGTAGTACGACATAAATATTAATAATAAAAATTCTGGAGGAAGACTCGAATATGAATACAGGCCTGCAGCTTTACTTGATCTGGAGTCGAATCGAGGGGCTTCTGCTTTCACAGCGGATATTCTTTTCAAGCTGAGCTACCGATCCCCACGCGTTTCTTTCCTCTACTTGTCTTTATATTATAATCGCAGCACGAAAGCCTACACTTACACCACACGCGTGACAATGGCCACAAAAAGTAAAGTTGAAAAGGTTATTAAATATTATAAATTTAAGATTATGTCCTATAACTTAAAAGTGACTTTCATTACATTATGTTCAAATTCATAGAAATAATAAATTAATAAAAATAGTGAATAAATTCGTCTATAATAAGCCGCAGCAGCGATCGATGGTCACTCAAAACAGCTGGTATACAGTGGCGAGGAAGAGAGAAAAAAAGAATAAAAATTTAGAAGAATAGTAAAACACAATGGCGAAAAGAATAAAAAACAATACAACTCAGAAATCTTGCAATGAGCTGATAACAACAATAATGAGCCGTGGTTATTGTTCCATGATATGCGCCTTTTTCCTCTTTTGTTGAGTTGTATCCTCGGAGCTTTTCCCTTGTGAAACTAAAGGCCTATCTAATTTCGTTCACGATTGCGCTGATTTTTTGCTTCCTTTTTATTTTCTCCTTGAGCCCGTTCTACTAAACTTGCACAGACGTAGAATTTTCTATCGGTTACACAAGGCCCCCGCAGCTCGACACTCGTACCTGGTCCACGTCGCTAAGTCCTCAGGAGTAGATAGTGATGCTCGATCGGATAACAGAAGTAAACATGTCTTAGCGAGGAAAGTCGCATCGAAATCCGGCTCATTTCAGTGGATAAATCATAAATAGGTACATAGTATAGTAAAATTATACTGTCATGTGAAATAATTGTCTTACGAAAAACTTTTATTTAATGTAATAAAAGATTAAAAAAATTTTAAACTTAATAAATATCTTGTGTTATTAATGCGTACAATAAAAATGATTCCTGATTAATAAAACTTATCTATCGAATTTATATATAAGATTGAATAGAAATTTCAAAATTACATAAACTAAATATTAAAAATAATAATTGATATTTAACATGTAAAATAAAGCTATGATCTAAGAATTAAATTTTTTTGCTGTAATGCATCATAATATAATAAAATAAAATAACACATAAAGTACGCATGACTGAAAGTAAATGAGTAATATTGTGCGATTTCCATTACTTGAGACTATTGCTTTAACAATACTTATATACGAAATACAATTTTTAATGTATTTACAGAAATATTTACATATTGATAGTTGTCTAAATAATCTTTGGATATATATAATATAGTGGAATATTACAAAACATAAAGATGTTAAATTTTACAAGATGTTGCATCAAACGAAGCAAACCATTTCTCCAACTCTGAATGTCAAAGTCAGTAGAGACAGATACAAAAGTTATAGACACTAGAAATAAACGAAGTACTGAGCTTGACAGAATTCAAATTATCTCAGACATAGACAAATGTACCACTTACACCTATTTTCAAGAAAGATTCAAGATCTTTAATATAAATAAAAGCTATGTTTGATCTTTGTTTCTCAAATTTATTCTTCTCTAGCTTAATAGTATTCTATATTCACTAATCGCTTCAATTAATACTTTTAACTACAAATCAGAGACTGATTTATCTTATCATTTTCAAATCATTATTATTATATTATATTGTATAAATGTTTTAAATTAATTCATGGATGGTATTAAAAATGTATATTTGAAATGACAAAGGCTAATTAATGTACAGGCTACATAAATTTTTACTATAATATCACAAGAATAAAAGTGCAACGAGAACTAAAAATTATAAATTTTGGACCACTATAAAAGTGATAACATAATTATTTGTAAAATCAATAGTAACTCAAAAAATTTTTTAACGAAATATATATAAAACTATTAAAACAATCTCAAGTATATTGTAAGAATGTATTATAAAATATTTAAATGTAATTTTCCGTTCATTGATTTATATATATATTATTTATTTATTTAATTTTAAATATATTTAAATATTTTCTTTTATTTGCTTAATATGTATTATATATTGCGTACAATTATTATAGAAGTATAAAAAGACTTATAGTTTCAAGGTCAATTTAAAAATAATATCTTTATTGCAACTACTGAAAGTAAAATGAAGCTTATAATTTTATTAGATTTTAATTTTTAATTTAATTTATATTTTTACTTATAATTTATTAATTTAATTTAAAATAGATATAAAAATTAATATAATTCTTTTACTAAGAATTAATTTTAAAAATCATGTTTGCCAATTAACAATCAGTTTAGTAAATATAGTAAAAATATAATAGAATGTTATTCCTTTATACCTTATTAAATATATATATTATTTAAATATATATTATAATAGTAATGAATAGTACCTTTTATGTAAAAATATAAAGAATAAAAGTCATAAAATGAAAATTGAAATTCATTCTTTGTTTTTTTTATTGAATTAAATTATACAAATAAATAAAAAGAAAATTCTTAAATATATTACATTCGGAGACTCCTAAAAATATTATTAGAATTCAGTTATTTTCTTGTGAAATTAGTTGATAATTGATTAGCCCTAAATTAAAAAGTATTATTTAGAAAAACATTCTTAATTTATGTTTTAATGTTCCATATAAATTCTAAAATTTTCTAAATTATATTTTATAAATATAATTTAGTATAATTTAGAAATGAGTAACTTAAGATACTTTAGAGTAAAAAATAATATATTAAAGTAAACTATCATAAATAAATTGAGAATAATAATATTTATCAAGAAAGCTATGACACTTATATTTAAGTAACGTTAAAAACTAAAATTAATTTTTAAATATTTTATTTAATAAAAGTTTCCAATGGATTAAAAATAAATGTACTATTTTAAAGATTAATAATGTTTTCAAAAGAATTCTTTTTACAAATATACACATAATTTCTGATTTTATTTTAATTAGAATGTAATAAATATAGAAAATATATTTCAATATTCAGAACATCACTTTTCGATTTAATATTGATGAATTATTTATTAAATATTGATTTACAGCATTAATTTTTTAACTTTTATTATTCCATCATAAATCTTAATCAAATTTTCTCCTTATCAATTTTCTAATAATTTAGTGGTGGTTCCTCTTAACACTTTTTTCATTCAAGCGAAGTCATTACTTTCAGTTTTTAGCGAAGTTTGATTGATAAGCTTAACAAAGCATATATATATATATAGTAAAGTAGATAAATTATATTTCTTTGATTTAACGTTAGTTACTTTGTAACCCATTAGCATATTATGTTTAATTGTATATTGTGTATTGAATAAGACATAAAATGAATTTTTGACGATATTTTAAAAATCAATATTAATATATATTCTTAATACTGAATTAAAAAAAAAGTGAATACAACAGACTTATTCAGTTTGTTTCCTTAGTTACTGACTTCTATACAAAATTTAAAGAATACTATTTATAAAATTAGTATTTATAAATACAGAAAATAATTAATTTTAATTATTTAAAAAAATAATGAAGGTGATTTTAAAAAAATTATTGGAGATTAATTCATATCTATTCCTGTTAAAATCTGAGGAACAAGTTACGTTCTTTACTATAAATCAATCATACCATTTTCAATACTTTTTTATCTTACAACTTGTATATAAGTTCATTTGATTGTAATAATCGTAACTCATAAACTTAAAGTTATTTTCAAAGACTGAATAAGTGAATTTAGTATCAAAGATAACTTACATTACTTTTTCGGTTTTTGAGTTTTTTCTAAATCGTATTAATAATTATAAATTTACTACGAAGAAAAAAACTTTTAAAATTAGCATAACTTTTTATATAGATGCATTATTGTACACGGTTAACAATAGATGTATAATAAATGACACGCGATTAATAAATAATTATTAAATAACGATAATACGTAAAAAATCAAGTTTGTTTAGGAAGATAGAATTGTGATGTAACTACTGACAATACTTTGTATTCTATTGTTTATTTTAATTATTTTATTTTTTCTGCTCAATTTTAGCTTATTTTAATTGATGAAGTGAATGAAACTTTCAAAAATCAGGCATTAAATATAATTATATTTATGAGCAGTATCCAATAATTTATATCTTCATAATTAGAATATATAATATTATTTTTATTGTTTGCATATTTATTGTCATTATTCATATTAATGTCAATAATTCATATTTTAATTTAAATATTAACGTATTCAAGCAAATATTGTATATTAAAATAATCAATGGAAGCATGTAATTTTATAACGTTTTAATAATTTTAAACTCCGTAAAATTTTGCAGTTATGTACAACGTATTCTACTATGTAAATTAATTTAATAAGAAGAAGTTCTTTTTAGAATTAAAATTTTTTTTTACATTTTTTAAATATACGATTTACATGACTCATGTTAGCTATTAAAAGCACGTAAAGAAGTGTTTTGACTTAAACGAAGTTGATATTTAGATAATTTCCACTTTGTAAAAGTACTTTTTAAGTGATTAATTGTTGCTACCTTAATTGTCTAGAAATTTTCTTAGATTAAAATAAAAGCCAATTAGAAAACGATTTATGTTATCGATTATGTTTATCATATTCATACTTAAGTTATAGATAGAAAATTTTATTAAATAAACATCATAATAATCATGTAACGATGTGAGAAAAGGCTTATAATTTCTAAAATTATATTGTATTTAGATGTATGTTTCACGTTAACGTTAGTTACAAACGCAAATTTGAACAAATGTGTAAATTTAATAATTATTACTTTATATTACATAAATATCTTAAAAAATCACGGAAAAAAGCTGTATTGAAGAATTTCATAAAAATAATTAATTTAAGTGAAGAATAACATTTTAAAAAGAAAAATTGAAACCTGAAATAAAGCGACAAACATTAGTCTTGAATATTGAATAGTGTCCGACGAAACAGTGCAAAAATGTAAACCTCTTCTCATAAACAGATTTAAAATTTAATAAATTATATTTTACAAGAAAATTTTGAATAATATATTACTTGAATAAAATATCTTAATAATATATAATAAAAAATTAGACGATTAATATAATTTATTCATATTTTAGTATATTTCTTCATTTATTTATCATATATAAGAGGCATTACTTTAAGTATATTAAAATTTATTTTAAAAAATCAAATATGATATTTGTTTAAAAATAAATGAACTATAAGCATTAAAAATTTAGAACATGCATAAAAATAAATTTATGGATTAAAAAAATCTAGTTTTATTCAGTATCATTGTGAAAAAAATGATAATTTTTATAAATTTTATTTATACATAAAAATTGCTTACGGAGTGTACGAAAATATTATTCATTCATTGATGAATACAGGTTACTGAGAACAAATATTATTAATTATAATCTAACATGAAACTATTTAATAAAAAATTGCATGGAGAATTAATATAAATCGCCTCTTATGTAGGTCACGGTTTATTAAAATTTTTGTATAATTTATAATTTTACTAATATTTTTTAGAATATTTTAGTAATATTATTAGACTTTTAAAGTGTCTTCATCTATTTTATCTTAATTACGTTAAAATTTTGTAAACCATATTCTTGTACAAAAATAAAAATATAATTACTTTACAACATTATAAAAGTCAAGTTTGCGTAAATAACGCTGTTTTACTATTTGTACATATACTTATATAATGTAAATGTAATGTAAATATCATGATAACATTAACGTATCATAAATTTCAGTCATGTATTATTATTTTAATAATTAAAAAATTTTGAAATAACAGATTTTAAAATATAACACACTTTTCATCTTGCAATATTTTCAATGTATAAGAACATTCTTGAACATAAAAAATTAAGTTCTAATAATATAAAAAGTAAAATTCATTACGAAAGATTTATTTGGTTCTAAAAAAATAAACTAAAAAAATTAAAGGAGCTACAAATTTAGAAAATTTGAAAATATGGGAATTATTAATAACGTTTTCTAAAATAATTGTTATTAATATTCCTAAATAGATAATGATTGCTAAAAAGATATACATGTATTATCAGTATCTGTGAGCACGAGTGTGAGTGAGAGATTATTGCAGGAGGTCTACCACTTGTCCGCATTCGACTCAGCGTAATGAAATTGTCGAATGATTTGTAGGTGAGAATTCGGAATGCGATTACGTGAAGAGACTCAAACACTGAATGGTAGATGAATCGATGACATCCAATCGGTGACCTATCGAACGAGAAGAACGGCAGAGAGTCAGAAACTAGTCGGATGTCGTAAAAGAAAGCTACAAACGTGAATGTGTCGTACTATATAATTTTATTCTTTATGAACGAAGGATCTTCTTTATCAATAATAATCATGAGAGTGATGCATGATGGAAAAATCTGAACTGAATCGGTCCTGCATGTATCTAGTAATCTATAGTCGCAAATGCTTCGATTAATTATCGACTTGTATTTGCAGACTTTTAAATTAAGCTACTGTCAAAGATTGAGGACGTATTCTGCAATTCTGTGAGTTTTAATCTTGTCTCGTAACTCGCAGGAACGTGCGCGTAAGCTTCACGCGTGACGATGTACTTATTTCAACCATTTAAATGTTTTGTTCAATTAAAATATCGATATTGGTATTGATTCGAAATAGGAAGAAATAGGCTTTAATAAATACACGACACTTTTTATAAACCTATATATTAAAAATGGACAGACAATTAAAATAAAATTATACATTGTTAAGTTTATATTAATTATTTTTACTTAAAAAAAAAGTTAATTTATATTTAAAAATAAATTTTAGTATCTTGAAAATTTATATTTTAATTTACATCGCATAAAAGAGATTCCCTAAACGCAATATGAAATTAAATAAAATCTTAAACTAAAGTACTTTTATCCATATTTTTATGTATGAAATCGATATTGAAAATTATTATCTTTTTTTGAAATATCTAATTTGAAAAAATTTGAAAAAGTATTTGCACAAATTCAATTTTTTAATACACTTGTGTATCCGTTAAAGTTAATGTTTTATTAAACGAATTAATTATTAAAAAATTTCAGATTATATTCATTTATTGAATAGGAATTTTCGATCGAACTGATCTATTTATGCAATATAAATGTGTTGTATATATATATGTATATATATATATATATATATAATATATATATAGCTATATGCGTATTTTATTTCCTATATATATTGTATAATGATTTTTTACAATAGTTTTGTTGTTTTATTAATGAATTTGAAAACATGGTTATCAGAAGAAAATATTTACGTTCATCTACATCTTTTATTACAGAATAAATTTTTGTATGGAACTGTTCAACTTTTCAATATATAAAAACAAAAAAATAATTTTTATATGAAAATTCATTATTTTAAAAATATAAGTGTATGTTATATTAAGGAATTCATTTTTATTTATAATTTTAATATTGTTATGTTTTTCAAATATTCATGTTTTTCATGAGTTTCGCACAAGATAACAGGTCGTATATGTAATTCCCCATGAATGGTTTATATTTTCTTTTTTATAAAAATAAAACCTTATATGCACTGATAGTAAATATATTTATCTTATTTTTGTCAAGTTATTAAAAATTGTTAGTATTTAAATGCTTAACAATATAAGAATTTTTACTAATTGGGCAGTTTAGTTTAAATATTTTCATACATTTTATTATAAAATTCAAACCTATTCCCTTACAATTTAAATAACTTAGATAGTTGGAGCTGGAGAAAATACAGTCATAAATATGCAAGGCATCATGATTCCACTATTAAAATAACTGTACTTCATAGTTCTACATTTATTATTCTCGATTAAATTATTCAATGATGTAGGTAAACTTAATTATAGAACTACATGTTTTATAATTTTGAAAAACTTCATACTGGTTTAAGGTCCTACTTAAATACTTCGTTAATTTCAATAAAATATCAAAAATTGTTTTTAATGATTCAAATATTTTAGATATAATTTTATAATTGTATTTAAAATTTAATATTTTGAAATAATATATATTTTATTATTAAATCATTCAAATTAGCTTATATTAATGAATTTTCGTATATTAAACAATTATTCAACGGATATATTATTTATTCGATTGAAGAAATAATTTAGAAAAGGATAATATAATATTTTATTCAGATTATTTAATGTTTTACAATAATTAGCTATTTTAATTTAAAAAATTAAAGCAATTTCTATTTTTATTAAGAAAATATTAGATTATATGTAATAATTTTGACTGTATATACTTATTACTTATTTACATTATCTTCACCACAGTAGCATGTCACGTTTTTTCTTCAAAAGTTTTTCATGTGAAGTTAATATAAAAAAAATAACTATTTCTCATTATGAAATGTAAATTTGTGTTTAATAATAAAAAATGTCAAGTCAATTCATGTGAATTGTTTTGCATTATACAATAATTTGATATATAGTTTGACCTATGTAACTACGGTAAGTGGTCATTGTTGTATGCCATACATTTTCCTACATGAGAAACGTTAATTATGCTCATAAAGCTAACCAATTAAACAACCGTGTTTATTTTCTATCCTTCTCTCTTTATTAGAATTGTTCGTTGTTGAATTACATGTTGAGATGCAGCAATTCAACGAGAAAGTTAGTTTTATGCATAAGATAACAAATTATGACTTCTATTCTAATCGAATAATAAATGAATTAACAACGAAAAATATCATTTTATTTTCTTAAAAAAAAATAAAATTTATCAAATATAACTAAATAACCGTATTTCTTTCTGCGACTAGAACTAGATTCAAAGTCACAGAAACCATATAACTTTAATCAAAGAATTATTACAGTAATAACGTACAAGCTGTAGATGGTTCAAAATAGTTGCATAGCATAAAATATGTTATAACTTTCATTATTTTTAAAAATTATAAGCCAAATTTTATTTTTTTAATTTGCAAATCATAATTAAACAATTTCTACATATTTCACAGATTTTTTATATGATTACGAAAGACAGATAATCATTATGCTTTAAAATATTAAATAAATAAAAGGGTTAAATAATTACGCATATTTAAGCTAATTTAGTATTTTCTATGTATTATACCTAAATGTATGTATATACACAATAGATTTATATAATGTAATTATATAATAATTTCGATTCGAATTTGCCGCTTGATATTTATTTTTAAGGCACTGGAGTAGTGTTAGAATGTCTGTCCGACGGATACGTGGTAGAAGATAGATTAGGAAAAGAACTAACGAATTTCACAATTGCGCATGCGCGTATTCCTTTTTCCTACGACCCGCGTTCCATTGTTTCGCACCAGTGGCGAAAGCAGCTGTGCGGAGTATTTGTCGCGCCGAAGTAATTACTGGGTATAGTAGTTATCCAGGACAATCGTAAATATCGCGAATCAGATCGTGTGGTGACTTACTGCAATTCTCAATAAAAATTCGCAGCATAGAAGTAGGAATTTCATTTACATGATCCTCCACTATGAACGTGTAGACATTAGATGACGTAACGCCACCGGCGTTCTCCGTGCGCGAGACCTTGAAAACGTGTGTGAGCTCGACTACGTCCGTGTGCACGTTGTAAAGAATTCGGCGTGCAATTTAGTGCACATACGCATCTGTGTGTTAGTAGGTTATTACTGTGCTGTTTCATTGGGCTTCCAGGTACTTTTTTAATTTTATTTTGTTATTTGAGAAAAAGAGATAGAAAGAGTGTGGGAATGATGTACTCTAAAAGCTTATAGTTCGATAAATGTAATATTAAAATTTTAACTGTTTCATCAAAGTAACTTGTACTTTAAATGCACATTTTAAAAAATAAATATTGTGATTTTTATTCTTTCACTAAATAAATATTTAATAGTAACTTTATTTGCAAACGTAATATGCGAATGGTAATTATTTTAGAACTGATTCAATTATTCGTTTATAAATTTTAGTAAATTTAAATTTCGAATAATTATTTTGATCTTATATTTGTAAAAATGATTAGTTAACTTAATATATTATAATAAAAATTTTAAATAAAATGTAAAATTTTGTTAATATCTTTTAATTCATAACAACTTATTAAATTTTCTTCAAAAAATTAAATTTAAAATAAATTACTCCAATATTTTAATGTCAATAATCATTTCAATGTATTTAAATAATTGATTTACAAGAAAGAAATTGTATTTTTATATGATACAAGATTTCATTGTTGATAATTTTTATATACAATCATTTCGCCCTAAAAATCGTATTTTAATTGTTTAAGGCTTTTATTTAATTGTGTCGCGATTTTAATCACTGGTATTGTTAAATATATGAAAGATTCTCATACATATAAAGTTACATAAAATTTGGAGGTTAACTTTGTATTCTACCGTTTAGGAAATTTTTAAATGAGTGATAGAATGTAAATTCAATATTTTTATTATAATTATACACAAATAATTTTTAAAATTTAAGTAAGAATATTTGTAATTCAACAAAAACTGTTGCATATTTTTTTTTAAATATTTGTTTTAAGAATAGAGACGACTAAATCAAAGAGTAGCATATTGTATTTTCCAATAAAATTAATAATACTTATATTAGTAGCTAATATAAATAAGAAAACAGAATTATGCAATTACAGGGCCTTATTATGTAATAAATTTAAAAACTATATTTGAACGAAGTCTTATAAGCGCAACTTTAAAAATAAATCGTTATGAACTTGATTTTCTTTAAAATATAGAAGTCATTGGGTTTATAATTACACATTCGGAAATTATTGAAAAACTGGAACCGTGTATATAATATATATATATGAATCTTTAATTTTATCATTTAATTTTTCAAATAGAGTAAGAATTTTATCACTGAGTGAATATTTTCTTAAGAGCTTCTTTTCAAATATTTTGAATCACAATATTTAATAAATATTTTTTAAAAAGATTTATTGAGTGGACTTTCAGTGATAAAAGTTTTTAAATTTAAAAAATGATAAATAATTTATGATATTTGTATCAAAATATGAAAACAGAATTTTTGAGAAAATATATAATGTTTAAAAATAAAATATATAAATATTAAAAATAAAAATTTCTCCTTCTTTAACCAATAAAGACTCCAACAACATATATCGGCAAATTATACTACTTATGCAGTCTGTTAGGAAATAATTAAATGTTTTTATTGACTTTTTAAAGAAATTATATCAACTCAGATATTAACGTAATTTATTATATTATTTATTATATATATATAGACAATAATTTCATATTATAATATTATTAACATTAATATTATAAAATAATTAATTAAAATTATATTTTGATTTATTTTATCAATAATTATTCGTTAAAAAATTAATTTGCATTTTCAGATTAACTTCTCAATTATTAAAAATGGAGTATTTATCGTCAAGTCAATTGTATGCGATTCAAGCGATTCCGGGAGAAACTAGAAAAGAAAAATTTCAGGAAATTGGACGAATAGTCAATCGTATCATGGAATCCATTGAAGAAGAATCAGATTTCACAAGTGCTATCAACGTACAAAATGTGCCAAACGCTTTACTTCCTTTAATTAAAGTTCTCGTTGGGGTGAAAATAAAATCGCATTCATTTATAATAGAGGCTTTAAAATCAGATGATATTTATTTAATAATCGAAGCACTTAGAGCCAGATGGTTTTATGATGGTAGCAATAAATCTATTACGAATTATAAATATTACTCGAGTGAAATTTTGCCATTCGTTTCCATGAGTACACGAAGAAAAATTGTAAAAAAATTGGCCGTGTGTCTAGGTAATGGACAAGTCGAATTGGCAGAAAATTTTTTTGATGGCTTTGTTGCTGCTTATGGTGTACAAGAGGCCACGAATCTTTTACCTGCTTGCAGAAGCGAATTCATTTATAAAGCTATCATTAAGTACAAAATCGTTCTATCAAATAAAGTACTGAAGATAATTTATCGAAAGTACCCCGATCTTGCTTTAAGTTATCTAAGATTTACAAATCCATACGAAAGGAGAGATGAAATAGATCGGACTATGTTCCGGGTAATCGACATCAATGAATATGAAAACTTTATGCCACTTTTGGTCACTAAACATCCAGAAATTTTTGTCAGCATGCAAGAGATCTGTCATACATCTGGTAATTTAGGAAACAGACGTGCCATGATGTTTTTGAAAAACGCAAAAAATATATTAATAGAAAAGCCAAGAGACATAATTGAGCTCTTACCATTTAAATTAGTATGTGATAATTTACAAAGGGAAGAGTTCGAAACGATGTTCGGTAATATATTAGAGGATCGATGGGACATGTTCAACGTTGATGATATGCTAAATTACTTAGAGTATTATCCAGAAGATAAAAAAGCAACTTTACTTAGAAATAAAGTTAAAGAAAAATATGGTCATGACTTATTTGATAAAGTTGAAAAACTGACATCCAGATTCTTAATGCTATTGCCCAAAGAAGAGCGCTTCGTTTTGACTCGACGAATCATCGAAGTTCGACACAAAATGGAAATATGCGATTCTGAAACGTCTTGGTGGTGTTACTTACCAGTCAATGAAGCTATACCAGCTTTAAAATTGCAAATTGTTAAAAATTGGAAAGCGAATAAACGTCAAAAACTATTTTCACAGTTAATTTATGTTTGTAAATTGAACGAAAGTAAAGAAACGCTCCTGGAAGTATTAAGGTATATTGATGAGAAGCATAAAAACGAAAGATCTGACGTAATATGTAGCATGTTGGATCGTATCACTCAGGAATTTGATTTGGATGCATTTGATCAGAATTATTGGAGTATTCTATTTAATGTTATTAAAAGACTCAAATTAAAAAAGGGAAATGCCAGAGATTATTGGGTTTTAATTAAAATTCTTAAAAAGAACGTTCGTTTTTACGATAGCCATCATTTACCTCTGGGGGGTTTAATTGATCTTATTGTCCGACTTTTCTTGGAGGGACGAGTAGGTGTGTCATGGAAACTACTCGAAGACGAAGCCGAATATGAACGAAAATACCTGGATGCTTGTTTCAAACATAGTTATTGGTTGATCATGGATTACAAGAAGAATATTATTGAAGGGATTTACAGTTTTAACGAGCGACATGTAACTCATGAAAATTCGATACAAAGACTGTCGATCAAAGATTATCCAGATTTGCTGAAAGTAGTGGAGGAGACTCTTAAAAAGGAACAAAATGAAGAATTGACATGGATTATTTACACTAAGGAGAAGATAAAAAAACATGAACCCGAATTGTACAGCACCTGGTTTTCAGATGAAGAGGACAATCAATACGAAACATTTTATGACGAGTTATACCACCAAGATGAGAAGGATACGCCGGAAGTTAAAGAAAAAATAATATATCTTACAGAAGCAATCATCGCTTTAAAAAGAAACTATAATGAAATAAAAGAAAATTGGGCTCGCTACTATGAATGCTGTAAGAATGAAGTAGATTCAAAGAAACGAAGAAGAGTAAAATGCTTTCTGAAAGCTCTACGTTGGTATCAGGATATTCCCATAAAGTTTGCTGAGAGATCCATCGAAGAAAAAAACTTCAATATAATGGGATATTTGTTCGATGGTGTTGCTTTTTCAAAATTGGCACAAACATTTTTACCGAATGAATTTGAAGAAGATCATAATGTTAGTTATGTGAATACTCTGCATATAATAGCAGCCATAAGAAATACAAGCACACCTATATCTATCGACTTAGTTCAGAGTTATTTGGAAGCACATTATATGTACTCTTTTAAGAATTACATCAATGATGGATTAAAGCTATGGTCTTACGTATCCTATCGAACTTCTTCTGACAAGATGATTGTGCTGTCAAAGAATCTATCGAAGTCTAGACTTTTCACAAAGAGGCACGCGATACGTTTAATGAATGCAATGGCTGCTAGAAACGACTTGGTGCAATTCTTTACCGAATTATGGAAAACTGAGGAGCATCCAATGATTCGTGAAATATTAGCTGAAAACACGGGAAAACTTTTCTCTAAGAGACCAAGTAATGAAACGTGGAACCTAATGAGCACTTGTTTAGCAGATCTGTCAATTAGCGATGATGACATTCTTAAGGATCTCATGGGATCTAAGGCAGTTCCAGTCGAGTTCGCCTCTGTATATGTAGAACAATTATTAACAAAACTTCAATTCTTCGTTCAAGAGGGTATGTCTAGTCATGACGCAGTTAAATACCTCGATCAACTTTTTGAAAATCTTAAGCCAGATTGCAAAGATCATCTATCAGAAGAGTGTTACAAAGAAATACTGACTTATTACTTGCGAAACGCCGATCTAGAATTTACTAATGCCGATAGATTCGTAGTGAAAGTGTATTTGAATCCTTCTAGTGTGAATTTTGAAGAGAGGCTTCAGTATTTGTCACAGTTATTGATTATGGAATCAAAGCGATGGTATAGTTTGAGTATGGTTACTCAAAAAAAATCCACCAATTTTGTAGATAATTTTGTTCAAATAGTAGTATACCAAGTTCAAAAGTTCAAAGGCAGTCTAAGATTGGTAGAGAATTTGACGAATATATTTTGTACAATTTTTACGCCCTACCAACATGCATCGTCTTATATTAAGTTATTTTTATGTACGGAATACATGCGTGTTGAACCGTCATTTAAAGAATTTGGTATGAAAGTGAGCGAAAAAATTAGTTCTTTAATCGAAAAGTATACACCAGAATATTTTATGCAAATTGTAGATTTGGTAAGGGAGTTTGTTTGCAATTTTAGTTTTTACGAATATTCAACTAATATAAAAAATAGATTGAATTTTCTGGAAGGCTTAATTGAAGAAAGGAATATCCATGGTCTTATCATTGCAGCTAAATTATTAAATCAAAAAATTGTAAGCGAATACGATCATCAGCATTGTAAAATACTCCAACTATTATCTGATGTTAATAATCCAATCGTACAATCTCTATTGTAACACAGGCACGTTTGTAAATACGTAATTATTAAAGATAAAGTATATTTTTATTTGTAAAATTATCTATTAAGTAAGTAAATCTAATTTATTAATTCAAAATCAACAATGATTGCATAAATATGTGATAATTTCTGTTATTGCGTAATAAAACTGTAAAACGTATGAGAAATCACAGTGAAGGAAATGGGATTATTAATTACGATAACAAAAAAAATGTTTTGAATTAAAATGTATTGGTTAAAATAATATGAATAATCTATACTACAAAAATGTTTTATTAGTATCATATATTTAATTATTGATGTACATTTTTTCAATATTTAAATTTAAAATATGTAAATGTCATGAACTAGTACAAGAAAGTAAATACTCCGTCTGGTATTGATAGATATAATCAATAGTGCAGAATGTTATTTTTTTTTTTTTAGATAATTATTATGTATATTTTTAATAACAATATGTACCTAATGAAATCATGATTTTTTATGTTTACTCTTTTATATATAATATGTTAATAATTAAATAAAATTAAGCTACTCTTAAAAATATTGACGAACAGAATAAAGGCGTATTGAAAGCAGGAAATATGAATTGTCTAATTATACGGTAAACCCACATATTTATAATTGAATTTGTTAGAACAAGTTTTATTAAAAAATAGCTAAAATTGGTTTCGTATTCTAAACTCAAAGAATTCATTTTGCATGGTAGAAAATTTGTAATAATAAATAAATAAATTAAGAGAATCAAAGTTAATTACATATGTCACGATTTCAGAAATTTTTAATTTTTATTGCTTAAAAGCAACTATATAAATAAACTCATGCAATAGCAATATTATTATTTTAATAAAGATTATAGTAATTAAAAAATGAATATTTATATATCTGAGTTAGGATTGAAATTTTTTTGTGTACGGAGAATGCGTTGACACTCACGTGTTGGATCGAATCCAGTGACAAAACTCGGACAAGGTGTGTAGGCCGTCGTTCCTGCAGGCGTGTTTGGCCAGCACGACCAACCATCGAAAATTGCTGGACAATATGGTTCTACGAAGAGGAAAAATTGAAACGAAATTCTAAATTAATATTTGACTTATGAATAATTTTTAGTTGAAATACTTTTATAAATGAAATAATTTTTTATATATTATTTTAAATAACGAAAATGTAAATAATACTCGAAAATAAACAAATAATCCTTTTTGAAGTCTCTGTTTCATTTCCCATTAAATATTTGCTGAAGAGAATATTTTACTAAAATACAAAATAAAGAAAAAACAAATTAAATATGAAAAATTCAAAGCCTATTATCGAAAAAATTTTATTTGTAAGATATGTTAATTTATCGCGTATTGATTTTTAAGAATATGCATATTTTTTATAAAATTAATATAAAAATAAATATAAAAAATATTCTTTCAATTAAAATTTGTCAAAATTTATATTGCATATTTGTTCAAAACATACAGTATTTGAGTAGTAGTGATTGACTGGATCGAAATAAATAAATTACGTGAATGACCTAAACAATACAAGCTAATAATAAAATGAATAATATTGAAATATAAAAATTGTGGTAAAAATTTATTTTGTATTTTATTGATGTATAAACAATTTTTAAAGTTCATTTTACATACGACTATTTATAATTGTGCAGTTTTTACATCGTCATCATTATTATTATTAAATTAAAAACAAAAACTAATAGATAATTATTTTAATATTTGATTGAAATATCTTTTCAATATACTTTACATATAGAAATGATAATTATCATTTAATTTCTTTTATAATAAATATGAAAATATTAGCGACGGCATATGCAATCGTAATATACGTAAATATAAAAAGTACCCACTCGTTTTAATTTAATCCAAAATATATTTAAAAAACTTAAAATATTCATCATCGAAGATTTTGAAATTTCATTATTTTTTATTACTGTTGATTGCCTACGATGGGGTTGTTAAATTCAGAAGGTGAATTAGAAGAGAAAGAGTCGATTAGTATCCAGTTTATTTAATCAAACGGCAATTCGACGTTTAAAAAAAGTTGTAGGAGGGAGGAGGTAAAGAGACGCGTAAGCTGCCTTTTCAGACGATTGGAAAAGCAAAAGTTAATCTCCGTGCCTTGCGCTGGGTTTTCAAAAACTTTCGCGTTTTCCCTTACTAAAAATCTCCTTAATTCCGGAGTCGCGCGGCTCTTCGCACATTTTTGCCGTTTCAAATCCGGGCAATAGGAGGGTTGGCACGTTCCGGCCCTTCTGGCGTCCAGGTGCGACGCGGGTTTAATTGACGCCAATTGCATCAATTCTTCGAGTTTTTGAAACTCTTTACTGGTGGATAATCTATTTCAGGCGCCAGGGCCGCTTACCTGTTCGCCACGAGGTTTGTAGCGATCGGCCATCACATGCGTGCGGACTCATGCGAAGCGGTCATGGGCCTTCCATCGCGAACAATCGCCTTATTTCGCATTAAAAAATACGAAATAAAAATAGGTTTGAAATTGACCAAAGGCTTTTTGATCATTTCAAATTAATTTATTAAATCCTATTCTTTATTTAAGAGAAATATTTAATTAAGAAAGTAATACTTTTATGATGATTAACAAAATCAACCAAAACTCACTTAAACTTGGACTATCTACACTTTTACTAGAATTTGCTCGAATTTAAATGTCTAAACGTGATCAACCTTTTATAATTTTTATTTAAATTGTTTTATTATTTTATTTAAATAAAATTTAAAATTTTATAATCATTCTTCGTGTATGACAAATTTGAAAATTCGAATTATAGTTTAAAGTCTATAACATATTTACTTTACATAAAAATAAAATATAAGAATAAACTATAAAAACTAATTTTGGAGACCGATATTTTCATTAGAAAATACTATTTTCTTTATTCCAGGAAAACGCTTTTATTTTAAGGGTTTTGACAGGGCAAATCTTATAAAAAAATTAGATTAGCCTTGACAAGTGATGAAGGATTGCCTTGAAGGAGATGTGACTAGGCAATTGGTTAAATGGGGGATGATCGCGTTATTGAACGACTTGTTGATATGGAACAGGATAACGACTACTTAACGCTACCAGTGGCGTCTCGATGATAGAACTTTCCAGGCGGTCGTTGCAAGAAGTTTCTCATTGTTCGGAGGGAGATCTCTCGACTTTTGCGGTAAAGCGTTGTTAAAAGTTATCGTGAATTCTCTGTTCGGACGTTATATTGCATTACATATTGAATAGATGCATACAAAATACTAGGATTTACTATTATCTTTATAGTGAAATGAAAGAAAATAATTGAAAAATTATAGGACTGGTGGTACATAGCAAATAACACTTAATATAAAATGAAGTAATTTAATAATACATTCGAAAAGCGACGTGTAATTATATTTATTTTACATTGAACATGAATTTAATTTAATATTATTTTTCGGACTTGAATGACGTTATTCAATATAAAGTTCTTAATTTTTTTATAAGTAATTTTATAATTTAATAATCTTTTAAAATTTATAAAAATACTTTTCATCAAATGATTATTATTATTCTATTATATTCTGGTTATAAATTTGTAAATACTTCATAATTGTCTTTCTCAAAAAAATCGGGATCAGATAATAAATTTAAAAAAAAACTGGGGAAAATTTAATAAAAATCTAGTTGTAAGTATTATGAAAGTCTTCTGAAACTAAATAATGATACTACACATATTTATATATTTTCATTACAATATAAAATATCTAAAGTAATATTCATGCGTACTCTTTCATTCTCATGGTTTTCAGAAGGTTTCGCTTATTAAATGTAGGAATAATCTAGAAAATTATTATATCAGTTAATATATTAGGTATTAATAAACTAATGTATTAAGTATCTAAAGCCCAATTCATTTCATGTAAATAATAATTACATTAAAAATTTAATAGCCAAGATTAAAAAAAAATATATTTAAAGTTGATTAATATTTATGTGCCTATATTTAGTGTAATTAAAAAAAATAACCATTTCAATCCTATTAAGCTTCTATTAAAAACGAGTATTGGAAGAATCGATGTGACGGGCGCTATGCATAAAAAAACATCTACAACTTGCAATGTAAATTTTGCTGTAACTGTCACTGCGAATGGCATGAAACAAATTAATTTAAAATACACAAGCGTTCATATAAATAAAAATCAAGTTTATCACACAAAGAGTAATTGCCGTATAAAATTTCTTTCGGTCTTTCATTTCCTAAATTTTTTTCATTCATTATTATCAGACTCTTTTTTATCGTTTGCCACTTTTTTTTGCGTCTGTTTCTGTTTAACTTTCTTTTTTTCTTTTTCTATGTCTATATGTACATTTCTATCTATCTCCCATGCTTTTTACCTTTCATTACCTCATTTATCTGAAGTTTATGTATATTGTACGTTCATTTATCTCATTAAGTCATAACCGTGCACCGCAAGATCGAATACATGTATTTGTAGTACGGTCGACTACTTTCTGTCATTTCAGTAAAATAATCAGTCATGCGTATAACAAGTGACGATTGCATTATGTTTCGTTGAGTTGTTAATGAAGCCACCGTCAATTTTTTTAAATGTACGAATTTCACGAGTCAGGAAATAAATTAAATCATCCAATACGTTTTCATTATAATACTGACTTATTTCACGTACTCATAATTATCTACGCAGTTGGTACTATTTGTAAAAGTTACAAACCAATATTCATATATTATTTTCCTACAATTATTACACTAGTTTTATAAAAATATATATAATTACAGCTTATTTAAGTTTTCTTATTTTTATGTTTCAAGAAATTAAGCATGTTATTTTGGAAAATACATTTAAAATTTAATAAAAAGTAATGACTTTTCCGTAATTAGTACTTAAATTAATAAGATCTTAACCCAATTTCGAATTAAAAACGTAAAATGAAAACTTTATCATTTATAATAAATCAGAAGAAAGATGAATTAGATAATATTTAATTAAAGGAAAACTATAAAATTTCTATAAATCGTATTTATATAATAAAAAATTATTTTAATTTGAAAAGATACAGATTTGATATATTTATTATATAATAATATATATTTACTAAGATAAACTTGTGAATAGGGAAATCATTATCAACTCATGGAGTTCCTCATTCTTATTTTATAATAATATTTTTGTTAAATTATAATATAAAAGAGTAATATAAATAAACATTCACAAAATCTTTTCTTTTCATTTATTTGATTTCTCTCTCTCTCTCTCTCTAACTCTTTCTATTTATCTATCTATCAATCTGTTATTTACTTTACTACGATATTTACAAGCAATAGAAATCAGCTGAAGATATAAATGCATTTATAATTCGTTTAAATTTTGTAATTTGAATGCATAACTACTCATCATGAGTTAATAAATAATGTGATCAGACTTAGAGATAAATCAGCAATCTAAGAAAATTTTCATGATATATAAAAATTTAAATATATAGATATAGAATATATAGATATAGAACAAATTGAAATATATAGATAATAGTTTGAATAAATGTTACGCAAAAGTTGCGACTAATCGAAAATGTTTTTTCCTATTGGAAACTTTAATAATCAAATTACTCTTATAATTAAATAATGAATTTTTAAATAATTTAAGATTGTACTGCTGTTCAATGATACAATCAAATTTTTTGTAATATTATTTGATAAGAATTTAAAACAGACAATAGATAAATCGTTATATTTTTATAATATAGACATTAATTCTAAATTTCCAATTTGATTAAATTATAAATTAAATTGAATAAATTATTAATTCTAAGACTTTTAAATAAAATATGTTTTAAATTCTGTAACGCTACATTACTAAAAATCCTTCATTGGCCTTAGCTTAATAAATCTTATTAATCTTATTAATCTTATTCAATTTGTGTCGCTTGTGAAACGTAACGTCAGCTCGGAGATATTGATTCCAATACAAATACGTTTTTTCTAATAAATTTAATCACGCATGAGTTACATAAAGAAAACTAGTAGAAAAATGTTCAAACAGAAGCATTCCAAAAAACTCCAATAGAACCACTATATTAATATTAAAAGTTCTGTCTCTAGAGATGTATACATTTGTACAAAATGATAATGAAATCACGGTTTAACGATTAGCTATTAATATCTTAGATAGACTCTTATTGAGGAATTAAAATAATAAAAAATAAAATAGAATTTTTATATAATTACAAAATAAATTATTTTTTTAATTGTTATACGTTTTCAATACAATTTTTAAAGATTTATTATAAAATACAATTTTAGAAGATTTTTTATTTTAATGTTTGATTCATATATATTTATATGTCTATATTCTGTATCTTATTGACCATATAATATTATAATCATCAAAATACCATATAAAATGTATATTTAAACTTTTGCTTGGACATATGAGAATGTAGTA
This sequence comes from Platyscapa corneri, assembly GCA_018907185.1. NCBI lineage: Eukaryota > Metazoa > Arthropoda > Insecta > Hymenoptera > Agaonidae > Platyscapa > Platyscapa corneri. The sequence continues at coordinate 4,996,237 of JACCHW010000005.1, read as the reverse complement.
AGGAAATTATGTTTGTGACATGGTTTGATAAACGGCTGAACAACTTGCTATGCCAGAGTATTCTTGAGACAATACATATATATATATTTATGCACATGTATAATAATAGCTCTATCAAAAAAAGATAAAAGGTAAATGATATATGTACATCAATTTTTATATAGGAAACGTATTCTTTCCTTGCTTAAAGAAAAGTAGAATGTGATGTTAAACTTTTAAATTTCGAAATAAGAAATTTTTTTTAAAGAATTCATATTATAAAACTTATATTTGTATTTAAATCTTAAGAAATACAAATAATAAATCGTCATGTTTGAATACGACATATTTTAAGGCTTTGTTGTTATTCGACTATCGTTTATATATTTAAGTAAAAAATAGAACAGTTTGACCTCGAGAAACTGTAATAAGACGTAATTATGCTTGATGGACATCATATAATTCCAAATAATATATGATAAAAAGGAACATTTAAAGAAACTGCGATTTTAAAAGTTATAATTTGAAGCATAACGTAAATTAGAAAATAGAAATTTTAAAATAACAAGAGCATACAAATATGAACTGCGTTTATAGAACTTTTAAATATCCGCAATGAAATAAAATGCACTAGACTGCTCAATATGGTTTTGAAAAAAAATAAAAAATTTAATATCAATAATAGTAAAAATATAATTTCTAATAAATAACAATAACAATTCAAAATGTCAGAAAATCAAGTTTTGCTATTGATTTGCCAAAAAGCATAAACTTCAAAATAATAAAGGGAAAAAAGTATAAATTAGAAAAATATAACTTAAAATTTATAATAGCAAAATTAATTTTACAAATATTGATTCTAAAAAAGAAATTAGTTTTTAAATTAAATATGTAAATTAAGGAATTTCGTTATTAAAAATTCTCTATTAAATTTAATTTGTACATGATCTTATGATTTTCATAATAAGATAGTAGTTAGAAATTAACCGCTGCTCTAAAAGTTAAAAGATTACTTAGTTTTCGCGATTTATAAGCAAGATATTTGTACATTAACATAATAGAATTTATAAATACTGATACTTCATAAATTTATAAATATATTTAAGCTAGTAAACTCTAATTTTATTATGTAATTTTATTTATAATTTTAAATATTAGTTATATAATATTAGTTTAAATCATAACTAAACTCAAATATAAGAAATATATGGAAATGAAACTTAAGGCATATCTATATAATGTTGAGGGCAATGAAAAATAACATTAATTAATTATAATCATTATAATGCATTTTTAGACTTTCTAAAAGAAAATTTCTAGAATAGGTTTATGTTTCTACGAAAAAAGTAATTAACATTAAGTATAATTAACTATTTATGTTTATTTACCCAAAGACGATCGATGTCATAAAATTCTTCTTGTATGAGCAAAAAGTTGCGAGTCCTCTCGACTTTACAAATTTCAATTTACAATCACTACTATTATTCCTCAAGAATATGAGCATTTGTGTATATAACATGTTCTTAGACAATCTTCATTCGTGTTTATTCACTGACAATGAACAAAACCTCCAGAGTGCAGGTGAATAAAGGGGCACAGGGTTGACACCCCGGATGGACACCGAATGGTGTTCCGGACCTTCTTGGTAGGGACTGTGTTTGGGTACTCGTCGTTGCAACAACACCCCAGGAATTATACTTCTGATGATACCCGTGAGCAACACTCACCTCTTTTGTAAGGAAGATGGTTTCCCAGGGACGATATAATTTTTAAATTCTCTAATTACCGAATTGTGTAGTACTTCACTCAGTCGGAGTTATGCAGACCAAGCGTCGACATAGAGAAAAGCGTCAAAAAATTTATTTTATAAAACCACATTAGGAAATTACGTATATTAATTTGATAATTGATTGAAACTAGAATATTTTTCAGTAATAAGTATATAAGTTTCGCTATCCTAATTTATTTTTGGTTATATTTGGATCGCTATACACATAAAAATTAAACATTATTAATCTAAATTTGAATTCAGAAAATTTCAAGAGTTTAGAAATAATATTTTTTTCTGACTAATATTACGTAATAATTAAAGATATTAGAAAAACAATTTTTACAGCGTTTGCAATGCTTTCTAAAATTTATTACAAAATCGGGTGAATAAAACAAAATTGCAGTAAATCTTTGTGAAAAAAGATAAATTTTTTGTGTGTAATGTTTTATAAACATGATTGTCTTTTTATGGTTTTCCATATCAGTACAGAAAACAGTTATAATCACATGCGGCATTATTAAGTAAAAGGATAACAAAGGAAGATTGAAAATTAAAAGGAAAATGAAAAAGTGATCGAGTAAAAGTTTGCAGAACATCGAAGACCTTTAATCAATTCGAAACTTTCACTCCTCGCAAAATAACTTCCCCGTTCGAACGTTACTCCTCCTCTTTGGAAAGTTTCTTCAGTTCAGAGTTTTCCTTTGGTTTATTTCCCTGCTTATCACGTCACATGCATTAGTTGCAACGAGTTCAGCTAAATTACACGTGATACCAGCGACTTTGTCCTTCCATTCCTAGAACAGCAGCCGTACTTTTAGGTCAAGATCCGCCCCATTTAAAACGAGACTATATCCAAATTTTAGGATAATAGTTGCAGGAAATTCGACTCTGCATCAAAAAATATAATCAATACTTTTCTTTTTTGCATAGAAACAAAGCAGTCGAGTATCGTGTTTCTTTTCTATTTATCGGTGAACCAGATGATTTGTGTATACTTGGTTACAAACAAAATAGACAGGGGAAAAGGATGGACCTATATTTTGTTTATATACAGAATTTGAGTTTTTTTAAATTTTTTATTTTTATCAATTTATATTATATATTTCTAATTCACGAATACATGATACGATAGATTATCCTAATTATATTTACATATCATGTAAAAATATATTTTAAAAATATCTTAGAATAAGATATATTGAAAATAAATACTTAATATGGATAAGAAAATATAATAAAAAGATAATTTTTTATTTATAAATTAATAAATTTAATAAAAATTATTTATATAATTTTTCATAACGTAATTAGATATCACATTTTTCTACAGTAAATTAAAAATAAGAATCTTTTATGTATCATCAGTTTCAGTACAAATCTTAATCTATTTTCTATATAATTTATATTAAAATATGAAAAAAAATTAATATTTTTTTTAGTAATTATTAATTTGAAATTTATTATACTGACTTTTAAAATATATATATATGTATATATAAAATTGCTGTTTTAATCACTTTTATTTCATAAATCATAATATTTTTTATAGTAGAAGTGTTAAAAAGTTTTTTCTTTAAAGCATTTGAACATAAATATATTATTCTAAGAAAATAGCTGATCTTTAAACGTACGTGAAAATGAATATATTTTCAGAATTTATAAATTATAAGCAAAATAACGTATTTTCGATATAAATTATGCAACAACGTCAACGATGTTACACTTTGTTGATTTGATTTTTAACAGATATAAAAAAATAAAAAAATATATTTACACAGAGAAAAAAAATGTTTATAAGAATTAAATCATTCCAAATGTTTAATATATATTTTATATATTTTTAAAATTATAGTAATATCAAATTCTTTTTCATTATTTCATTAACTTTTTGATAATTAAAGGTTTTATTTAATTATTAGATTGAAGTCCTTCATTTTGTTAGATCCATATTTTAATCTTTTGCTTTATTCATACAAAAGAATGAAACTCGAACCGATGAAACTGCTTTATTTAATCTTTTTTTATTCATTTCTTCAAATGCCTCTGCAATCAAATTTCGATGAAATATCTCGCGGTTGAATAGAATGTCATCTCACAAAATCAATCTTTCTTGCAAAACCTCGAGATTTCTTTAGATACCGCATGATTAGTAACAACGTATATCTAGTCGCATTCCGAAATCGGCTGCTATTCATCATTAGTCATCAAATTGATTTTGAAAAAATTTGTTAGATATCAAGACTGTTAGCTACGTTTACAACAATAACGATGCATAGCATATATGCAGTTATGACTGCACAATTATCCGGATTTATGACTTCAAATATCTATCTGCATATTAATCTCAACCAAATTGACACTAGCACTTAGTTATTAAAAAATAATTAGTTACCTTGATAGACAGCGCTTTCGGTAAGTATTTATTTACAAAAAATTACATCTATTATAAGCTAATTTTTTAAGTATAATCAAAAGGTCAATTGTAATATAATTTAAATTCAATTCAAATTATTTTATGTTGTTTCAATATTTGACGAAATTGTAGAATTAAAAAATTTTTAATTATTAATTATAAAAATATTTTTTACAGTATAATAGATTACATTCAAATGACTTCTGCATCGTAGATTCTGACGTATAGTATTACACATAACTTATCAACGGAATAATTGGTATAGATTATTAAATTGAAACTTTATATTTATTTCGTCATTATTCAACTTTATTATCATTACTGTAAAATAACATCATGCGATTTATGAAATAGACCTATCATATTCTACTGTATCTTGTAAGTAACATTAAGGAACAATATCAAAATATATTTAGAGATAAAGTTGATTTATAATAATACTTAAAAAGCTTTATACATAACTATTTTATTTTTTCCCGAAATGTGCAGTGATAATAAGAAACATTTTTCGATCGTGTAAGAAATGCAGTAACAATTGGTGGAAAATATTAGTCATGATTTCTCTAACAGTTTTAATTTAATATTTTAATGAACTTTATACTAGTAATGTATAATACTCATTTAATATTATATATTAAACGATATTAAACTATTCAGCTTATTTATTATTTTTAATAATTTAATATTGAAAAATAGTGATAAAAATTACAGAAAAATTGTAAAAAAAAATCAAAATAAAAGATAACTACTCGTTCGTATTACTTTATTTCCCTTTAATCGTAACTTTTAAGTATACAAATTCTTATAGTTGTAATATTGAATATATACATTCCTATTAATGAATGCCAGGATTTTATGCATACAACTCTATATAAGTTTAATTTCGAAAACACATGTTCTTGTTAAATCAGTGATTCTTCGATAACATATATTTATCGTATGGAATAGATATGAGATAATTAATTGTAATTCATAAAGTATTATTATTTGTAAAATTACATTTGAAATTTAAAAATATAATATTAAGTTATTATTAACTTATAATCCGAGGGAAAAGTACTTATTGCCGATGGAGTGCTCCGAGGAAATTCCTCGGGGACAGCCGGTATCGGGCCAGTCCGAGTCGTAAATGATGATGTCAGGTGCTGCCGAGGAAAACACAATGAAGATTTCCGACGGTTTTGCCCGGGAAATCGAGGCGCCAGGCGGAGCGCCGGACGATCGTCCATGCCGATTCAATCGTTCCCGTTAGATACTTGTGAAAGCTTAATTACGTGGCCAGGCAAAATCCAAATTGTCAAATTTTTGTAACAGTAAAACAAAGAATATAAATGTAGAAACGAAAAACCAGAACTCTTCTGATCTATCATTCGACACGTGAAGGATTGTTTGCTCATTGTCTGTGCTATCGTGCTGCGAATAAATTTAATATTATTAAAAATAAAATGGTAATTTTTTCCGACACCATCCTCCAACTTATTCCCTTACGCTCTCGCGATCAACAGTAATGAATACATATCACACTCGTGTACTATTAGTATTTCTATTAACTTTTATTAAAAAATTGTAATTTAAATAACTGTAATACTTTAAAAATTTTCTATTCATACGATAAATATACACGTTAAGGAAACAGAAATTTATCCAACTTCTTTTACGTAATTTGACATAAATGAAATAATTAACTAAATATCTACCAATAATAGAAAAATTTATTGATTATATTTGTGATTATCAAGTATATTAAATATACGATAAATAAATCAATGGATAATTGAATTAAATTTTCTGGGATCAATTTTCAATAATTAATTACGGATATTTTAGAAGTTATCAAGTATATATATAAAGACCCATGTAATGCATTGCTGTCTAGTGAAACAGTAAAATGTCCAATCAAGTCATAAGTGAGCCTGAACCGATCCGTACAAGCCTAATTATTATAAAAATATGTGCAGATTTAAAGGAAATATATTAATAAAAGCGCCTAATTACTTGTATCAATTTTATAGGCCTATAGAATAAATTAAAGACCGAATATTCATATGTACATCTAGATGCATGATGCTTCTTAAATAAAGACACAAAACGACCGCAAGCAGCAGACGTTGCCGGAAGACAAAACGCTTTAACCTCAATAATACATAAACATTTAGGAAGTGGAAATATAACGCGCAAATTTATTTTTAGGGTTCTTTAATATATAACGAAATGCAAGTTAAACATTCGTTTTTGTTTCAATTTAATTATTAATTGAAAGTGTAAATGTCTTTTTATTAAGACTTTTATTGTAAATCGGCGTAAAATTATATTAAAAGCTACTTAATTAAACAGTCTCATATTTTCCTTACTCATTTATAGTAGAAAAATTAGCCATTTATTTTCAAAAGTTTATGTTTACGAAGTAATTTATTATCTCAATATTTTTTTAATAAATGATAAAATGCAAGATGACGACATATAACAATTTTCTTTTTTCATCTGCTTGAAATAATGCGACTCCTCTTGCAAGCTGAGATTTATAAATATTGAAAAATTTAGAAATACATAATATTGATTTCTGATTTTTAATAAATTTAGTTTAAGTGTATTACTATATATTATTAATATAAGAGATTTATTTTGATTTTCTAAATATTGTAATGTGTTAAGACCTAATATATTCATTAGTACTGATTATACACGAAAAATATATTTATATATATTTTTATTAAAATCCTAATTTTTTAAAAATTATAAAATTTGGAACAATGTATATCATATTCATAACCTATGTAAGTGTATCTCTATCTTGAATAAATATCTATTTTTCTCATAAAATTTTATTTAGATTTCCAAATTTCAAAGCGACTTATTCATAATATATTCACAAATATATTCTACCAGTAAATAATATTCGTGGATAATATATGTACTTTTCGATAATGCATTAAGTACAATTGCGATGACTATATATTTTCATTCATTTTATGTTTTCCGTGATAATATTATTGTTGTTTTTCTTAATTCTTAAACTTATACAAGTTCTAAATATTTTCTTGATAAAAAAGTATCATATTGTAAGTAACAATTATAATTTTGTTCTTTTTATATTTATAAGTAGAGATTGTTCATACATTTCGGTAAAATACATTTTTTAATACGGTCATTATGATAATTTATGTAATCGGAATTTTTCAGCTTTAATTTAAAATAAAAAATCAGTAATATACATGTATAAAATAAATTCCCACGTATATAAAAGTTTTATAGAAAAAATTTATTTTTATTCTTCTATATCTTTATAATAAGATCTGACAGTGAAAAATAATATATACATTTTAATAAAAATAACTCTCTTATATTTAAAATCTAAAAATTTCTATTTGCAAAAATATTCATTTTTTAAATTAATATTAGAGTTTATTTTGAAATAAATGAATAATATAGAATGTACAACCAATGAAATTTTTTTGAACATGCAAATAAACAATATGGTTATTCATCTTGAATTGTTTAATATTTAATACAATATATTATAGTATTTATTTTATTTGTTTATATTTTATAATCTTATGATTTACTCAAATTTCATCAAATTACTATTTGATAATATTTATTAAAAAAAAAAACAAAATAAATATTGTATTTCGTAAAATATACTATTAATAATGAATAATAATATATTAATAACATTATACTACTTTATTCTAAAAATTCTTTAATTTAAAAATCAATTTCATAATATAGATTATATTACTCTTAAATACAATCCGAATATTTACTGAAATTTTCATAGGCTTTTTTATAATTTTTACTTCATGAAATCTTTAAAATATTATGACTTTAATAATAATAAGCTGGTAATACACATTTTAAATAAAAATACGTGTTATAACTGTAGGCAACTAAAATTCATAAAAACAGTTTTTATAGACTAAACTTTATGCGAAACAGTCGTCTTGAAAATTTTTTTTATAAATGACATAATTTACAATAACGAAACCTGTGAGCATAGACATTGAATTAATTATTATTTCATGCAATTTTTACAAAACAAAACTAAGAAGTATATATAGTTATTAAAATAATAAAAAATAGTTATTACATAATTTAATATAGAATATTATTTTAATTATGAAAAATGAACAGTAAATTTGTAAAATAAATTTTAAGTAGAAGAGTTCATTCTTTATATGCAAATGTTTAATTAATAACATTAATTAGATAAGAAATGGGAACAGGTAAGGTTCATAAGTTATTTAAGTTTTAATAACTGTATTAATTAATAATTTTGTGGAAACCTAAATTTATCTGGAAATCATTTACAATAATGAACGATAATGCTACAGCTGATAATGCAATAATGAGTCCATTTTGTTAATTGATGTTATATGTTTATTTAAATTATAATAAACTTTTTATTAATTTAACGTTTTTGTTTACAAGTGATTAATTATAAAAGAATGGATAACTTGTCAAAATCATTTTTATATAATAAAGGAATAAATAGATTATATACTATCTTTGGATATAATATAAATGCCTTTAAATATATATGAGTTTTAAGAATAAATATTTTTTTTTAATCCTTATCTATTTATATATATATATTTCTTTGTTATTACATTACGAAATGTAAAGTATTTATCAAATAGAAATTTTATTTTCCAATTAAGAATTTGATCTAAATCCTATTTGTTTTATAGATATTTTTTATTTTTTATCTTATTGTTCGTTATATTATATATATATATATATATATTTGTAATATATTTATAATACAATTATATTTTTGATAAATACAGGTTGGTCGCATTGTAAATGTGAATAATATTCAAATAAAAATTGCTAAGTTTCAACTTATAAAATAAAATATTTGTAAATTTGATGAGTGAATATTATCGATCAACTGCTAATCAATCTTTAAAAAAATAAATTAAAAATTGAATTTGCATGTACTATTATAAGTAACGCAGAATTTACTGTGATACTACAAATATTTAAGATAGATATTTTTCTCGATTCCTCATTTTATTATCTTAATAGTAGATAATAAAACTTTTATGTATTTTATGTAGTGCACGAACAAAGTTAGAAGTTTATTAAGATGAACATGAAACAAATTTTTTCATTTTTAAATTATTGGCAATTATTTGAAAAAATATAATTTTTCAATTATCTTTGTATATTTACAATAAAATATTTTAAATAATTATTTATCACTGAAATATTCATTTATAACTAATGAATAAAATATATATGTATATATGTATATATATATAATATATAATATAATATATATATATATATATTTTAAATGAATTTCAATTTATATATATTTATCATATATATATTTATTAAAAAAATTTTAAGGATTTATAAAAAAAATTTGTATAGAATATTGATACCCAAAATCATATTATAATCCTAAAAATGATCATATTAATAATTAAATCTCATTAAATATACTAACAAAACAAAAAATCAAATACAAAATTTATTTAAAAAAAAGTGTTACGTAAATTAGAGCTATTATGACAGAAGTTAATAATTAATCTAAGAGCATATATGTTTCCATGACTCATCAATTATTACTCAAGGATATGAAACACGGAAACATATATTCATAAATTTTATAGTATTAGTAATAAAAGCGAAAAACTGGAAAGAACATATATTGGGTAACAAGAAAAAGATTAGCATGCTATACAGAATACAATAGAATAGAGAGAGAGAGAGAAAGAGAGAGAGAGAGAGAGAAAGAAGGAAAAGGGATAATGAAGAACATAGATTTTAGGAATTGTAGAAGAAAACTCGTATGCACTAAATGAATTAAGCAAGATGAAAGTAGGAAAGTGCAGAATTAGATATAGAAATTATTAGAGGTAATAATAGTAATTATAAGTTAAAGAAACAATGTACAGCGAATGATGATGAATGTACTCACAAAGAAGATAACATACTTTTAATGTAAAAAGTAAAAAATCTGTAGTGAAGTATTCACACGAATAAGAAATTATAGTTAGTTTATAATAAAAAGTCATGAAATAAAGCAATTATAAATAACATATTTTAGCAATTGTAGGTAAATAAGAAGCGATCAAAGAATATTGTAATGTTTTATATAATAATAAATTATTTGAATGTGAAATATGCAATTAATAAGATATGTAAAAGAAACATAAGGAGAAAGGGTAAACATGAATGAGAAATATTTTTATAGATAAAGAATAAAAATATTTTAAGTTACAATATATGTAAGTAAGATATAAGGAACAAGATAGAGTATTTTATATAAAAATGTAGACTTTCAGTTAATACTTTTTTAGAAAAAAAATGTATAATGATATAATATAATAATTCATGATAATTGTAATATTGTTAAATTACTACTGCCACTATTAAGAACACATTTTTTTTAAATTAAAATCCTGTGTATAATGTATAATGATAATGATATAGTATTTTAAATTTAAATGATATAAAAATGTAAAGATTTACATATAAAAATGTAAATAGATAAGTATTGTTTATACGTAATGCTTTTAGATTGGACAAATATATAATTCATAATATAATTATTCATGTAAGAGAATATTAGTTCATACACTACTCCTTCTAATACTACTATATCTAAAAAAACAAGAAATATTTTAAGATTCAAGTTTTGTATGTAAATTAGAAATTAGAATGATAAAGTAGTTTGCAATGAGATGAGACATAAGTGTTAACACACACACACACATATATATATATATATAATATATTAAGTAGAGAATAGCTAAGTAATGTTTATATGTAAACAAATGTATTATGAGATAATGCAATACTATAGTCAAGAATGCGATGCTTAAAACATTACTTGATTCATAGTTGTGCTTCGACTGTTCGTGTAACAACATCAGAAATTAAAAATTTAAGTAATGAAACTAGAAATAAGAAAATAAAGCAATAATATAAATAAAATTATAATAAATTTTTAATATAACAAAAATGAATTCTACGCTTAAATGTGACTAATAAGCAATTTTATATATTTTTAAATTACTTATTTCGTTTTGTGATCTAATATTTTGTGAAAAAATTCAGTAAAATATTGAAATAAATCATCAAGTGTTAATAAGAAAAACAAAAATGAAGATTACGAATGTATTATCTATATTTACGATACTTCACATTTTTGAAGTGTGTGCTAGTTACCGAATTCTCGGCATTTATGGATTACCAATTCGTAGTCATTTTATATTTATTAATGAAGTTTTCAAAGGACTTATTGAAAAAGGACATAAAGTGGACATCATCAGCACACTTTCGCACGTAGAAGCAAATCCAAACTACACGCAAATTATCAAATTACCAGTTAATAATAGGAAATCGGATGAAGGTCTTTCTTTTGATATAGCGCTACGAATAAATATCGAACCCAAAACATTATCTTTAATAGGTAATGATATTTGTAAATACTTAGGAAATGAAGAATTTTTGAAGTTGGCCTTCAATCCTCCAAAAGATCCACCTTATGATGTAATTGTAACTCAGGTAAAATTCATAATTTATATCATTGTTCATTATATTTATAATTGTATAAAATCATAATATGCAAATATATGTTTGTGATAATGTATGTTAGAAATTTCTAATTATTTGAATTTTTCTGGAATTCTGATGAAATATTAAGAGGGCGCACTTAATTCTGAATCTTAAAGTAAGTGTGATAAGTAGAATCATCCTTTTCGAGCTATTTTTGGCCTCTTAAAATAAATGATCTTCAAAGGCTATTTTTCATATTTGAACTGTTATTTATCTCTCATAAACGAAACAATGTAATATATATCGTACACGATCGTGACACGTAGCAGTGACTCTCGTTAATTACGCAGAGACAATAATAATAATGAAACAAAATAATTTTTAGTTTGAAGCTCAATTTATTTTTTGTATAACGTTCCAGCTCAACGAATCGGGCAGAACAGCTGCCGAGTCGTCTAACGCAGCTCTATTTAACGTCTAGCTTCTTTTCACATGATATTGTTTTCGCGAAATCTATAAGTCGTTGCATTCGGAAATGCGGCTCGTTCGCGAAGAGCCAACCGTCGTATCTTTTCGGAATAATTTTGTTGCGCGAATTTACTATTACCGGTAATCGTACGCTTCGAGTACGTACGCCGCTCAATTGTTCCGCTTGACATATGTTTTATAATTTTTCCCTAACCCTAAAAAAACCTTCGTTGAGCATGACGAAGGCAAAAGACTTTTACAATAATTAACGCGGGCGGAACGTTTTCGCATATTTATTATCGCTAGTTCGGCCGAGATATTAATGTTTTATTTTCTATTTTTCTATCGGAATGAAGTCACTTTCGCGGCGGCCTAAATTAAGTTTATTATTTAACTATTTAGTCTTAATTTTGCGGGGAACCAGCCACACGTCCTCGACGATCAGTTCCTTGTCGCCCGGCTCGCCTACGGTGCTTGATTCCGCCGGTTTTCACCGTCTTGATCGTGCGTAGTGAGGATGCGGGGGTGAAAAAGTGTAGATTTCGTCATGCATCGCGATAGCCGCACGATTACATTAGAGCGAGAGAGAGGGAACGGCGCGGGGCATAACGCGTGATAGCGAGAGAGAAGGAATGGGGACCGAACGGGTGAGAGTGAGGGAGAGAGGGAGAGAGCAGGCGAAGAATACTCGAGGAGCGAAGTTGTAGAGCAAGAGAAATAGAATAAGAGGGGGGAGTAGGCAATAGGAAAGGGAATTCGGACGCGTTGTTTGTACGTAAGTACCTTACGATTCGCAGATATTTTTCTTTGTTTACAATATTTCTAACGATTAGTGTCGCCTATTTAATTACGCCCATCCGCATCGCATATACTTACATTGGTGCGACGCGATCGCCATTTGTTTTTTCCTTTATTCGTATCAGAATCACCATTATGATGTAGTTGCTTATTTTATTATTGTATGTTTTAATATTACGGATGAGCGCATTGGCTACATATATCTAGCTAGTTACGATAGCACACAATGAATTTGATTAGAAGAGCAGACGTCATTTATGGTGATGTTTTTAATGAATATGTGTTGTATGTATTTTATTGAATATGTAATTATGTTTTTTTCATCCATTTCAACTAGAAATTACTCGCAGTTGCAGAGTAGATACTTTCTAATATATTTTTTAATAGAGATATTTTATTCAATAACATTTTTATAGACTTAAATTTTTAATGTCTTTAATGAAAAATAAAAAGATTTTGTCAAAAAGTAAAGAGAAAAATAGCGATATATCTGAAAGCTAAAAGTGGAAGATTATTATAGTGATTATTACAATATTTTTCTCCGAAAATATAATTTTATTTTACAGCAACGTAATCCGTAGAAGATTCAAACATTTAACTTTAGAACGTAAAAAAATTGATAGTCAAGATTTCAAATACGATTTGACCTTAATTATAGAATAAATTTACGTGTTGATTTAATTCTAAAATTAATATCAAAGAATATCATAATAATTACCTCGAAATAGAATAATATAATAAAGTTAGAAGAATAGCATAAAAATTATAATATTGATTGACACGTTTAAAAATTTTCAGATGGCTAATTATCACTGCGTTATGATTCTTGGTCATTTATGGAATATACCAGTGGTTCTCATTAGTACGACATCACTTTATCCTTGGATGCATGACATGATTGGAAATCCAGAAAATATTGCATATTCCTCAAGTAATTTGGCTGAATTTAATGAAGCTACTAATTTTTTTAACAGATTTTATAATGCTTATATATTTTATAAGTTCAAGTTCTCCTATTTGTATTATTCATTACACCAGGACGAATTATTGCAAAAGTATTTTGGTCCAAATATACCTAGTATTCGAGAACTTGAAAAAACTGTATCATTAGTATTAGTGAATTCCTATTTTCCAATAAATGGTGCTAAATCTTCGATGACAGGAGTTATTGAAGTTGGTGGCCTTCATATCCAAAATAAAAGTCCAGAACTTACAAATGTAAGTAAATGTTGAAAAGTTTTATTTGTAGTTATGTTCAATAAACAATAATATTAGCACATTAGATTCATTTTGTAATATTTATAATTTATTAAAACTAATAATTACCATTTAAAGTATTAAAAATAATTTAATTGTAATAATAACTCATAGTATAGTATATTTTATTTTTTATGCTTATATAAACGAAAGCTTAAAAATAATATTACATAGGTTGGTATTCTAAAATTCTTAATGATTAAAAAATTTATTTTTCTACTAAATTAATTTCAAATACTTCGTGAAATACAACAAATACAACATGTTGAACACTTAGTTTACTTTTCAAATTTGCGATTATTACTTTTGAATTTCTTGTTTTATAACAATATTTTCATAATAAATATATATGATTCTTGTAAAAAAATTATTCACATAATTTGAAGTACTATGTTTTACTTTCTATATTAATTATAGGATCTAAAAAAGTGGTTGGACGAAAGTAAAAATGGTGTAATATATTTCAGTTTTGGTTCAGCGTTGAGAATAGAGACTTTCCCAGAAAAAATTTTAACAATAATATTTAAATCATTAGAAAATGTTGCGCCAACGCGAGTTTTATTAAAATTAAGTAAACCAGAACAGTTATCGATAAAGATTCCTGAAAACTTTTATGTTTTGCCGTGGATACCCCAACAAAAAGTACTGGGTAAGTTAAAAATATTTTACGTTTACCGAATGCATTTGGTCATTATAATATTGTCTCTTGCGTTTTTCAAATTTTTAGAACATCCAAATACTAGAGTATTCATAACTCATGGAGGTTTACTGGGAACACAAGAAGCCCTTCACTTTGGCGTTCCTATGTTATGTGTACCCATTTACGCCGATCAATTTACAAATTCTCGGACTTATGTAGAAAAAAAAATTGCTATTATAGTTGAACATAATTCGCTAACACAGGATAAATTTGATAATGCCATTAATGAACTCTTAAATAATCCTACGTACAAGTAAACAAAATTTTATTTTATAAATAGTTGTAGCTAAAATTAAAAAATCCTTTCAACATTTGAAAGCTGAATAAACTTTTTAATTTTAGCATAGCACTTTGATAAAATCGATAAATAAATAATATTTTAATGCTTTCAGAGAAAACGTCAAGACCTTATCCTCTTTATTTAAGGATCGACCAATGAATCCAAAAGATACAGCTACATTTTGGATCGAATATGTAATAAGAAATGGAAAACACTCATTGAGATCCGAGGCAATGAATTTAACGTGGTGGCAGTTATCACTTTTGGATGTTTATTCAGTTGCTCTTATCATATTTCTTACAATCTTAGTAACTGTAGTTTTTATAGTTAAAAAATTACTCTGCTTACTTGTCTGTGCGAAAAAGACTATTATTTCGATGGAGAAGAAATGCCGTTAATAAAATATTCGAAAAGGTCGAATATAACTAAACTACTTTGATATTTAGCATAATTACGTGTTATTATTAAAAATAAATTATATGTTTTAATTAATTTAGGAAATTTTTATTATTTTACGAAAATAATAAGTTTTCGAAATTACATTTGTTCACTGTGGTTTTAATATCTGTAGTACTTAATACATCCACAAATATTTCATATTAAAAATTAATATTATTTTATCACAAAATTTATTGTTCTTTATACAAACATTTTTGTAATTTGGTCAAAAGTAAAAAATCAAACAAATTTAAATTATTAAAAAGCAGTTGTGCTCATAATTTACGGTAATCGCTAAATTTCTGGTCTTACGAATAAATAAATTTTTTTAAACAAGCAATAATGTAATAGTAGTAGTAGTAGTAGTAGTAGTAGTAGTAGTATTTATTGAACAATATTTACATTGTTATTCCCTTTTACATAATTATTTTGTACATTTGTTTACATTTTATCTCTTACATATGTATTTTATAAATTCTTGTATATATATATATATTTATTTGCTTTACATTTTTTTAATTACCTATATATAATTCATTCGCAAATTTTATCGTTTACTCACTTACATTTTTAATTTTTAGAAGTTGATTTTAAGTAATTTTTAAATGATTTGAAGTAATTTTCTGAAGTTTATATTAATATTGCTTTAACATAACTGAAGCTTATATTAATGTTGCTTTTACATATTGCATATTCAATTAACTCTTATATATTCTTCATAAAACTCTTCTTTTTTTTATTTTTTATCTGTTCTGAATTTGTTATCTTCATTTTTCTTTCATCTTGTCTACTCTCCTTATGTTTTTATGTTTTTATTTCGACTATTTATATTATTTACAATCTATTTATTAAATAATAATATATTCATATTTGCCAAATTTTACTATTTATACGAATACCTTATTATATCTTATACATAACTTGCTTAAGATGTGTAGTTTCTATATATTACTACCTTTTTCTTATATAAATTAAATATAAATTATGGTACTTATACTATAAATTTTTAAATTTTCGGCTGTTTTATTATAAAATAAAATCTTATTCAGGTATTAAAAGTTTTAAACTATCGTATTCTATTGTAGCACTTGGGACAAACAAAATTTAATAAATATATATAATCTTTGTCCAATTATTTGTTTTATTTTATAAATCCCTACACTTCTGGAATATGTATTTAAAAGTTTCATTCTTTTCTTTACATATTTTGAATTTTTTTCCTCTTCCGATAGCCAGTATTGCTTTGCTTTACTTTTGGTTTCCATTCTATATTTTGCTTAGATCTTCATACCTCTTCTTTTTTTCTCCTTTTTTTCATATATACATTATTTCGTTCTTAGGTTGTCTAACACTATCTAATTAATTTTCTCTGTATAATAAAGTAATAGTATAATGTTTGAACCTTTTAAATACTTTTAAATTTAAATTTAAACTGAATTATGTGATTTATAATACATAAGAATTAATATTTATCTTATGAAAATATTTATGAATAAAATTTTATAATAATGAATAGGCACACCTTTAAAAATTTCTGTTAAAGTATATAATAAGCAACTTTTTTATACACAAATATGTATTTATCTAATTCATAACTGTTTTTAAAATATAAAAATTTATTTTTCGGAGTTTCATAAATTAAATATTTTATTTAGTTTAATCAGGTATTTGCTTCCTTTTTTCACAGAATATTGTAAATTCTTCTTTTGAAAATACTTTCTATACTTAATTTGAACAAACTATTTTGTACTTTCTATTCATACAAATGTTGAGTATCCAAGTTATAATTATTATAACTTCTTCTGACTGTTGTGCTACATGTGCACTGAACTACAATGTACATGTAGTCGAGAGTGTACCTTACACTTTGCACATATTTTACTACACATGCTAAAAGGTCAGCATCTTTTTGAAAGATATAATAATACTACAAGAATTCCATTAAACTGGAGAACACAGGGAACTTTTCATTCACAATAAGACATCTCAAAACGATGTATATTTTTATTTATTTCTAAATTTTTTTCAATTTTGAATAGCTCATAAATTCAATAATTCAATTCAATGGAAACGATGTTACAGATTTACCAATATATTTATAGATAAAATCTCGAAATACATAAATCATAAATTTCAAAGATAAAATAGTTAATTATAAAATAAGAAAAGTATAAACTATTAAAAATTTTCATTTATGTGCCGCAGCGTAAAGAATTTATTTACATGTATAATTATAATATGAAAACACGTAAACAAAAAATTTATACACAAGGTTAAATCAGATACAAAAGTATCAAATTATTTTTCAAGTTTATTCAATAAATTTTATCAATAACTATTCAGAAAAATTTAAATAAACAAATCTACAGTTACTATTTATTATAATAATAAGTTGCTTAAAAAAAGATTTAAACGAATCTGAGTTTTATTACGAAAATATAGATTTAATGGTTTCCAAATTATTACTTCTCAATTTCTTTTTTATATGTAATTATTCTTATTTAATTTAAATATACCAAGCAATTTGATTTAAAAATATGAAAGGATCTATAATGTACTAAAATCCAATACATTCAAGTTTAAAAACATATTGAAGTAAAAATTTATGTTTTCATGATATTTGAAAATGTAAATTCAACTTTATATCTTCTCTGCACTTATCCGCTGATATACTAAATATAAAAATAAAGCAAAAGCTTATAACTTAAACTAAAATATTAAAAATTTTTGTTTATTCAGATGATCAGCTATTATGATCTCAGTTGTAATTTCTCTATTATTTTGCACTAAGAATAGAAATGAATTTACAACATATAAATTGAAACCAAAATTTTACAGTCAAAATTAGTCTAGAAAAAAAAGACTAAAATAAAAATATTTTTTTAAAGTAAAGATAATATATGTAATTAAAAAAAACATATTTTATCATTTTGTCGCAATTATATCAAAAAATCAAAAATTATATCAAACATGAAAGTCTTTTGATTGGAGAAGAATTTAAATAGTAATACCTTATTGTTTAAAAATTCTCCATTTTATATTTATAACACGCAAGAGACTAATAATTTTATACGTTACGAACAAAGTTAGATTGGAGATTTCTGTCATACGTAAATTATTCGTTAACTTGTAATAAGGTACTTACGCAGAGTTGTTTTTAATAAAATAAAAAAGACAATATGAATTAGAATTTTAAAAATTCATTTTTATTTCGACAATTATTTATAATATTTACAGTTATTTTTACACGATCGCGTTACTTTTAAAAATATTTAGTGAAAATAAAATTTCTTCGTATTTAAATTTCTTGACGTATTTATAATTATTAATCACATGTATTTATAAATTTTAAATATAGTAAAAACGAAGAATTTAATAGTAATACATATTAAATAAAATAAAAAAATACTTATTATCGAAGTTACATCGCAAATTTAAAAATTTGTTATTTATTTATACTACAGTCACAATACAAAATCTGTATGTGTAAAAATGTGTAAAATCTTATTATTATTTTATTATATTATTTTTTAGAACAATGTAGAAAAAATTAGTTCTACAATTTGCTTGAGTACTTTTCTTTATTAATTTGTAGTCTAATATTAGTAGTCTAGTATCTATAATTTACGTTATGTTTATTATTGATTATTTTTTATGATAAAAATAAATCTTTTAAAATGTAATTTACAAAAAAAAATATTTCTATAAAATAATGCATTGGAATATATTTACTGTATTGATTTCCATAGTTATTTTGCATCAAGAAAATATATAAGGAATATAGAAGTTATAAATCATATGAAATTATAAATTTTTGCGACAACTATTTACATTGAAATTTACAAACTTAACAAGCATCAAATTAAATAATATAGATTTCCTATATATTACTGCTGTATTACTTATTTTACGTACTATCATACATCGGTTATAATTTTTAATAATAACCCTTACCTTCAAGTATCTAAAGACGGATTACTTAATCAAAATTTTTTTGCATATATGTGCAATTAATCAATAACAAATTTCTATTTTAAATTTATTGTTAGCATAAATTAACTCTAACTATCAAGTATTCAAAAATCTATTAAGAAATAAAAAAACAGAGATTTATTTTGAATTCTCTAAAGTGTGAAGTTACAAACATATAAAAATATAAACAAATATAGCAACATAGATTCTTCATGTGAAATAATTAGATTTTACATGTAATCAGTGAATCTATAATTTGAATCAAGCTTTTTAAATTATAGCTTCATTTTTACCTAAAAGTCAAACTGCATTTATTGACAAAGCTTATTAAATTTTATGAAATTTTCAATTGATATCATAAAAAATATTGCTTCTTAAAAATTAAATATTGCTTTGTTCGAGTTAATAAATGCAAAACTCTATTTTTTCATTAGATATCAATACTAAACCACAATTGATAACGTTGTGAATGTACTAAAGGTTTACATAATAACTGCTTCACTCTACCATTGATTGAATGATATTATAATCAATAATCTAACGATCTCTCCGGGAATTATTTAGATTGGCACGAACGGAAGCAATTTTTTGAGCAATAATGCAAATTTTTGATAAAAATTGACAGAATACTATTATTATTGTATATTTAAAATTGTTTATCAAATAGTAACCTAATTTTGAAGGAACTTTATTCAACTGAAACTTCTATCAAGTATTTAAAACATTGAATGCAGTTATGGTTATTTATTATAAACATCGAGATAAATTATAAAAAATTTTAAAATATTAATACACGTATAAAATAATTTATGTTGTTTTGAAGAAGGACAATTTATTTTTTTAAAAAAATAAAAATGTATAATTCTAAAATATTTATAAAATACCACATCTTCTGGGATGCCTTCATAAATTTGTTATTCTTTATAAAACATATTCTAAAACATTTTCGGGCAGCAGAGTAAATTTATATCACTTTTTATTGCACTCATAAATTATTTTCATTAATCATCTCTAAGTTTATTTAGATACTTGCTAGTGGACATACAATATGAAGCTAAGCCAGATAAAACTAAAAAGTTCTTAAAAGCATAACGAAATCCCTAAAAGTAATATGTATCTGTGTATTTCTATGAACATGTTTGTATATAAAAGAGCTCTCTCGACAAATCGATGACACTAAACCAAGTTTTTGAATTTTCACGAACTCCAAAAAATAAAATACAGCGTCAAGGAAGCGGGAGCCAATAGGAACGTTGAAATAAATTGAACATTAAATCTTCTAGCTTAGTTGTATTTCTGTAACTATTGTAATGATAGCATTGATAACACAAATTTGCAGAGGAATATTTGCCACCCGTAGCATCCACATGTACAACAAGTTCACTCAAAAGCGCCGTTTCTACGAGCTTTATCATCTGTTATCAGTGAACGTATCGAGTCGCTCACAAACTGCTGCAATTAAGTGGCAAATATTTGTGATTTTCCTCTTGGGTGGTCGAGCGAATTTCATATGGTAGTGAAACTTTACGGGATACACTGTAATGGACGGTACCTTCTAATGTGCGACTTGCGGATGGATGCGTGTGAGGTTCCAGCTTCGAGTATATAATCCCTTCGACGAGTGCAGGTTACATTTATTGCTGGATTTTATAGTTATGAGATGGTATTACCTTGCACTTTCTTTTAAGGTAACGCTGTTTTTCTTATAAAACATTTAAAACTGTTTCACTTTATACGTAATCTTATAAAGAATACTTTGGAAATAAGTTGGCAATGAAAAACAGATTTCAATTAAAAAGAAAAAATTAAATTAAATATATTATAAGTGACAAATTTATTGTTATAGTACATGAGTTACTTTTATAATATGATATCAAATTAAAAAAAATTCAAATATTTTTTTATATGCTGCATCATAAGTGTATGTAATAATTTTATAAATAATAGTAAATAATTATAAATAATTTCTAAAAAGATGACCTAACTATCAAAGTACTTATCAAGTTTCGTTATTTAAATAAAAACCTATGTGTGTATGTAAATTAATTTATGTGTTAACGTATTAAATATAACATATAATATTGAATATGTATTGATTGAATAGTATTAATTTAAATCCAAATTTAGTAATTGGAAAATAATTATTATTTGAAATTCAAACAATTTTTATAACTATTATAGATCAATGAACATATAATTTACTTCTCAAAACATTGTTATCATAAAAAACCGTATTAACTTTTCTCTATATAACGTTAAGGTTTCAATTCAGTATAATAACGCAACTGATTGATATTTTTCCGAATAATTTTGATGGAAAATAAATAAATAGTGTAAAAATAAATGAAATTTTACAAATAACCCTGATACAACGGGTAACTTACTAGAAAAAATAAATTTTAATTATATTAGTACATTGCTGTTGGCATCACTGTACCAGATGCTGTGCTTCGTTATGCTATTAATTTGTTCTATTTTATTTTATTGCTGAAACGTATAAGTCACTTATTAAAGTTGTATTAACTATTTTATTAAATATTTTTTAAATTGAATAAAAGATACTTTAATGAATCTTATTCTTTTAATTTCATCTGTTTCTCGTAAATTTCCAATGAATATTTATAAGATTATCGTATTTATTACTTTCGCATGGTTAAAAATTATCGTATAAAATTGATTTTATGATTAAATTCTTTATCTATGTACTTTTTAATTAAATCAATGGTAACTCTGTACAGAGTCGTTAAAATTCTCGTTAAAATTTTTCGCAATTAAAACAAATTAATGAAAATTTGTCTCTAAATAGTTGTGTTGAACAGAATCGTTGTAAGCTTTTTTATTTAAAAACGAATTAATTGACAACAGCCAATATTTCATTAGACTAATGAAATATTAGACGTTTAATATATTATATTATTGCATATTATTAATTCAACGATAAATTTAGAATTTTATAATAATACTATAAATATTATGAAAATATAATAATAGAGTAAGAGTATGAAATACGTTTTTTCAACTTACAGGTACGTATTTTTAATTATAAAAATTATATACAATTTATATATAATAGGAATAATTTTTATTAAAAACTTTATTAACCAAGACTACTCTATCAATACATTCAATGTTTTATATGAAAGTTGTAAGAAAAAATTGCGTTTTTTAACTTCAAGGTTTTTTATGAAAAATAAATATTTAAAATATAATTGCAATAAAATTTCTAATGAATAAGTTAATGAATTAATTGAACATATAAGAATACAATGCACACGTATTTTACTAATATAAAACTCAGGCTTATACTAAGTATTAACTTGAAATACCTTTACATTAAAAGTTAAATATCATTATATAACTCGATAGCAAAACGCGTGCCACCGCAAAACATCAGCAAATAAGTGGCCAACCCTTTAAACCTGAATAGCACACGTATTACTCCCACAAACAGCTTACATGTGTGTATCGCATTAGTCGATCTTTTCATTGCCACAGCTCAATGCCCTTACCGTACCACTCATCGTATGTATTTATGAAGTTGACTCGTTCAAGCGCGCGGCCGCGTCTTGCTGTGTCATGCACTATAAAAGTGGTGCGCCTGGAGAGGCACTAAACAGTCGAAAATCATAATTTTCATTAGAACACAGACGCAACTCAACATAGTCGTCTAAGTTAAGGGTAACACACAGCCCGGGGATCGATTACAATAAACCTTTATATTAAAAATACGTGCCGCTTATCTATTTATTAAAATATCTATCATCAAATTCGTTTTCGCATAAAGTTTAATCTTTAAACTCATCAACCTATAAAACACTTCATTTTTAACTCGTAAAAATAAAATTTAGTTTTTAATTCGAATCAAATATGTATGTTATTTTTAATATTTAATAAAATGTTTAGTCTCAAAAAGAGAATGTGGCTTTTAAGTTGTTATCTAATTTCAATTGACTTGAATTGAATTGAAATCTAAACTTACTGACAATACGAAAACATACGTAGTCTTTGGAAAAAAATTTGAAACTTAATTGTCAAGTGTAATCGACTAAACTAAATTTTTAATTTCTAAAAAACGTTTATGTATTAATAAAGCTTCTAGAAACATAAAATTTAATTATATTTTATTACCCTTTCGAGTACTCGAGTTTACAATATTATAATTTATTATATTGTTGTTTTATTTATAAAACTAGTGGATAAAAATTAGTACAAGAAATTCTTCTTTATTTCACATATACGCTTCATTCGGAAGAATATAAAGAATGAAAATTGAACTCTCGTAAAATGCAAATAAAATCTCAATGAGCGAATGGAACTTTTGTGAGTGAAATGTTACTTTCATGACAAATTTAATTGCTTTCAAATAGGTAGTAGAAGCATTAAGCTGTGCCAGGAACAAAAACGAATTTTATGTAAAAATATATTAATAAAATTAGCAATCGTATTAAACTGCGATAGTAAAGCAGAAAATAATAGTATCTCGCCATGAATGCGATTTTCGATTTTACGCGATATTTATATGACTATCCAATGTAGCCATTCGACATTTTTGCAAATTAAATAAAAAATTTCTTTTCGACATAAACTTTTTTGGAATCGAATTCGTTGACGAAACTTTATTGGAAAAAGAATTATTCTACAAAGTTAAAAAGTACACCGTAGAAGCGGTTTTGTATTGCTTTTTAATTTAATGCATGGAAAATACACTACGTGAATCTAGATGAACTAATAAAATTCATTATCTGCGAAATGTAGTAAAGAAGTTATAAAAGAAATTGAAAAAGAAAGGAGTAATGTTTTCGTTATTTGAATATTCCAGGCTGTCGACAAATGATCAATAGTTCATTAATAAAAAATAATGATAATTGCGGCGTCGGAGAAAAATCACATTCCGTTGTTTTTTCTGAATGCATAAACGCTAAGTTCCACAATAATAGAGATGTTCTAAAGCAAAAACCGATTAGTTATTGTATTATTTTATCTCATTCATAAGAAAAATTGCATACGTGATCAATAAAACGATAACATCTCAGATAATTATTCATTTGCATTTATTATTCCAATATTATCAATTATTAACTGTTTATCAGTTTATCGCCAATAAAAAATTGTACTTTATAAGGACAAAGAATTACACA
Source organism: Platyscapa corneri (assembly GCA_018907185.1). Taxonomy (NCBI): domain Eukaryota; kingdom Metazoa; phylum Arthropoda; class Insecta; order Hymenoptera; family Agaonidae; genus Platyscapa; species Platyscapa corneri. Next base: position 4,971,511 of record JACCHW010000005.1, on the reverse strand, counting down.
GATTAATTTATATCACTAAAAGTGATACGCGGTTTTTATCAAAATACAATTTTGCAGTATATGTATTATAATGCAAATAATTTAATCAATATTTTATTAAAGCTTAAATTTTTTTTATCGTACACTATATAATTAAGTTGATCATCAATAAAATAAAGTGTAGATTTAACATAAATCAATTTATTAAATATAACCACATTAATATAAAGTATTATTTATTATTTCATTAAGGTATTACAGAGTTATAAATAATAAAAATTTTTTATTTTAATGTTATTATACTATAAATTAGATTTACAATGAAAATCAATTTGATTTTAATTATAAAATTATCGAATTAGGGACATATTTATTAAATCCAAATAAATTTATCTGAACTATATTTTTCCAAAATTGTTATAAAATTTGAAAAATTATAAACCAAATGAAACTCGCAGAATTATATAGTATCTAAAATTTACTGAGCATTATAAATGACTGAAACAACAACAAAAGAAGAAAGATACGACGGGGTTGCCAAAAAGTTTATTGTGTAAAGCTTCGAAGATTATAAAGAAAAATGTGATATTTCTAATAAATGAAAAAAATAATGAAGTATATCAAAGAGATTCTGTAAAGAAAGCTCCTTATCATAGTAATTCTTTACAAATAAGGATCCGAAAAATACTGTGCTCATAATGTTACTGAATAAAGTATTTATAAAAAAAATTGTCAAATATTTCATCCATATCAGTTTTAATAATTAGTAAAAAAAAATTTTTTTCATAGATGATCCTAGAGGTTCTCTTCGTAAAAATGCAATCTTAGAAAAAGTTAAATCTAAAATTATAATTTCTGAAATTAAACATCATAAAAAGTATATAAGATCAAACTTAAATTCATTAAGTATTATAGGTATTTATGAACTATATTTCTACAGATATTGTATATAAATTAATTGCAAAAAATTAATATTATTTAAGAAAGCGAAAAATCTCTAGAAATAATTTGTTTGCTAAAATATTATTGAAAGTCGTAAAATATTAATTAATTACTATAAATAATTATTCTTTTAATATAACTTTACCTTATTTAAGTTTTAAATATAAATTTTTTTCGAACGCGACGTGTTTATTTATTGAAAATAAATACTTTTATCAAAATTAATATCGATTCACTTATTTAAATTATTTCATAAATTTTATTTTAATTATTTTTAATTATGAGTATTCAACTTGTATAAGAAGTGTAATTTTAAAGATTTATTTTGGTATATTTTCATTTAAAAACTGATCTTAGAAAATTATTTTTTTTATAACTTTAATTAATACATTGTAATTGTTAAATATTATACTTAATATACACTTTTTAATATTCTAAAATATTAAATTTTATTAAAGCATAGGTTTCTTATTAAAAAATTTAATAAAATAATAAATTTTCATTCATTATTAATAGATAAAAGCTAACAATAAAAGTAAGTTCTCTTCAAAATTGCGTGTTCAAAAAATTTAGATTATAATTTTGCATATCTTTTGTAGAATAAAATGATATTTAAAAATACCATTATTGCGAATGTTTAAAGTTTTTAAATAATGTTATAAACAATGATAACTAATTTTATTAGTATATTCTTTTAGTTCTTAGATATAGATTTTTTGATTATTTATAGTGCCTATCATCTAGATTCAATAAAAGTAGATTATTATTTCATAATTACAAAAGACAATGAAATATAAAAAAAATATTTTCCATTTTTATTTAGTTTTACAAGAGCTTTTAAATGATGACCAGTTTACCACAAGAAATTAGGCGAGTCTAATCTATAAATCAAATACTTTTCTTCTAAGAAAATTCGATTTAATATTATCTTAAAATGCATATTCATCTTATTCTTACGTACCTTCTTCTACTTTAAAAGTTTAATACAAAACAATAAGAAACTAAATAAATATAAATAAAATCTATATGCTTCAATGAATATTAAAATAGCGTTTTAAAAATAAGTATATCAAAGTTTAGTAAAGACTATTCAATTAACATAGAAAATTTTTTACATCGTTTTAAATAGAAATTTATATTATTTACACCAAATTAATTGGTTAAAGTTTAAATATTAAAATTTTTAAATGCTAAGTTCTGTGATTATATAATTATAAAAATAGATTGTATTTCTTATTTAAATTATGTATTCATAATATTTATTAATTATTTAAATTAAATATAAAATATTACCATAGTGAATAGATTTTAATTTTATAGTTTAATTTTATAGTTTATATAATATTTCTCCTATGCAATAATTTGCATTAATTACAAACAGAATAAAAAGAAACGAAGTAATGAGATTAGAATTTTAAAGTAAAGTAAGAAAATATTTGATTGTTAAAGACTTACCTTTAAATTTAGATTTTCTAATTGTTAAAGCGTGTTGAAGTGGCAATTTTTTACAATGGAATACAATTAGATAGAGAAACGTGTCGTGATAACGAGTTCTTGCTGTAAAAAAGGCAGCGTAAACTTTCTTGAGGTTATTCATTTTATTTTTCTTGAAATCTAAGACAATTATATCTACAATTTTTATAGTAGAATTTTAAGTTCTACATCATTAAAATAAAAATATTTGTAATAAACTTCTTGCTTACAATGAAAATATTTGTAACAGCATTATAATTGACAATAATGTTAGTCTCGATTGAATAATACTACGTAAAATTATCGGTTCTCAAAAATGCATTCAGCCGTGGAATTATTAAAAATAATTACGTAATTAGCTTAGAGCAAAAGAAAAATAGATTATTAATCGGTTTTTTTTCTATAACTAACATGTGTTAATTTTTGCATACAAACCGGTCTGATTATCGATCGGCGACCCGACCGAATCTATTATTTTGACTCATTTATCCGGGACTTTCTAAAATAACGTATGCAAGTAAACCATCAGATAAAAATGACATATTGCTTAAGTTCTTTTTCTATCTACTGCATTCTAGATAACTGAAACTTTGTTCTATAGTTTGTTTAGGACTGTGATATAATAACATTGTGAAAGTAAGAAACAATAACTCTATAATAAATAAACTGTTTGCAAACACGATGGTATATTATTGATTCGAATTAATGTTGATTTAATTATTTTATTTTAAAATAGTATATGTTGAGCTTTAAAAACTTTTCAAAGGAAAAATTGAAAAATATTCATTACCTTTCTTTAAAACAAATACAACGTACATTATAAAGTTTACGGCTTTTCGAATAGCTCTATTTATTTTTAAATTACACTTTCTGAGTTACAGAATTACGGAATTTTATTTTCGTCGTAAAATATTACATTATATAGTTTGTGTACTTTTGCATATTTGAAAAAAAGATTTCCTTATCAACTTATTTCTAGAGTATACACATACCCCGGCACTTGAAAAGCGAAGAAAGCGCTCTTGAAATAACACAGTCCAACTTTCTTTAATTGATTACGCGACTTCACTCAAGTGCGAGAAAAACATAAGTCCACCATTCCTTTGTCGACGAGACTCGAAGAACAAGCATAGTAAAGATAAAGCGATTTCGTTGCTGGGGACTTACAGAGCTTTCGAGATTATATAGTAAAGTGCAAAAATTCTTGCGGGAAACTAAGAGTCAAGCACCGTAAGTTACACGAGAGTCCTGTTTTATATAGCAAAAAAAGAAAAATTGACTAAACTATAGTAGGAGAAAAACAAGTTTACATGTAAAAAACTCCACATCCCCGTTAGAGACAATGCCTCTTAACTATGCAGCGTTAAAAAAGCATGGCAATCGCAGAATGTTTGTGGGAAAAGCAATACTATAGTCTTTTACGGTGAAATTTTGATGATTGCAGCTACCAGCAAAATTATTTTTATAATTAGCTAGAAATTTTAGCTCGTTTCACTTTATTTTTGACGTTCAACGACTGGATCGATGTTTTACAATTTGTTTCTGTTTGATTTTAAACATTACTTTTACAAGATTTAAAAACTTAAAATTGTATCGGTATTGTATTCCTTTCTCAATAATATTCATTAAGGGAGAAGAATGCGAAATAATAAGATGCCATAAGTATTTTGCATATACAAGTTAAAACAATACTATGATATATTCATACTATTTGAAGTGATGTTTACAATATTTTATTTTAATTAACCTTCCACATTAAACATAATATAAATCAATAAAGTGTTGTTTAAAAATAAAGGATTTCGAGTAATCTTTATTTGATTTAATTTTAATTATATAAGACTTACTACATAAACTGTGTAGAAACAGAATAAGATAAAACTTATCGTATTATAAATAGCTTCACAAATTTCAAGTTAAGTACCACTTACCAGAACAGTATTTTTTATCTTTTGGTTTATACAGTAGAATTCGAAAGAAATTAAAAGTTTTACGAAAGTTAAACTGTAACGAAATAATAATAATAATTTGTATTGATATTTGAAATATAAGCTTATAAATTATTTTCATCAGTTTATTAATATATAGATATAAATTATAATAGCGTATAAATATGACTAAAATACGCGATTAGAATAATAATAGTCTATAATTATTTTTATCAAAGAATGTGATATCGAATCATAAATAATTTTACACATTTTTTTTACATAAATATGTCGAATAATAATTTTAATTAAGTTTTTAATTAAATTTTCTTAGCAATTTTCTATTAATATTTTGTATAAGTAAAATTTATAAAAATAAATACATAATAACAATAACAATAATAATAATAATAATAATAATAATAATAATAAAATATAAATCATTAATGAAATAATTAAATAAAAATACATTCTCGTGATGATGAATTATGTTAACTATATTTAAACAATCATTCGTATAATTCAAATTTTTAATACAATTTTTCATAATTTATTACAATGATAAAAATTATCTTGCACGAGTGTGAGTGCGATGATAAATCTAATGAATGTATTGAATATGTTTTACATAAACCTTAACTTATGTAAATGAAGTGAAGTATCAAAAAACTCTTCAAGAAACAAAACACTCCTTTCCATGCAAGAAGAATTCTTCGGCGCTCTCAAAATCGTAATACACCGGACGGACGATTAAGCGGTTATGCATTGGTTTACTTGTCTATAGATCAATAATCTCCATTGCCTACCACAACCAATCTAAACATCTCTGAAACGAGCTAACGCGTGTGCATACAAAGATTCAACCTTTACCCCATCGTCTGGCATCGATTTACAACTCGCTTGTGCGTACATAAATACACGTTACACACGCACATATGCAATCTTTAAAGCTTTAGCAGTTCTCCTAGAAGTCCTTGACAGGATGAGCCACGTCTTTCTTTTGAATGGAATTGAGGATTGAACAACTCGAACAGCGAGATCAATTCATCGAACGTCGTGTGGTCGCGACGACGTCGATAACCGCGTTTTTCACCCTTTTTTCGCTGACTTCATGTTTGTTCGCAACTGAGAAATTGTATGCAATGAAGAATTCTCGAAAGCAGATGAAATCTTGAAGCTTACTCGGTTGTCTGACTTAACGTGAAAGTTTTGCATCAGTTTCTGAAGTCGGAAAAATTTCAAATTTCAGAGTTAGAATTTAACTTTCTCTTTTTCTCATTTTATAATCTGATAATTATATATCTCATGATTTATAGTACGATTATTAATAACATTATTTATTTTTCAATAAAACAGCTAAATTGAATCATTCGATCAAAATAATTTTTATTATATATTATCAATATTTTTTGCAATGTATGCGTATTACTTTAAAAATAAAATTCCACATGTATAAAAAATATTATTTTTTGAAATTTAATTTAAAAAAAAAAAAATGAAAAGTCTCAAGTGAATGATTGTCAATGCTTATTTAATTTATATAATTTATCAAAAAAATTAGATTGGAAATTTTATTATAAGTAGTGTAAAATTTATATCGTTAATAAGAAATATATCAGTAATTTTTTATACATTGAATTATAATTAAAAATATAAAACCCAATATTGCAGTATAAAATTCTAAAATAAATATGAAATTTTTTATAATTTATAAATTTAATTTTTTTTTTTATTTCTGTAATTCTTTTTATTTACTTTAAAATCTTCCATTTATATTTTATATTTTTATTATGGGTAGGAAACATTATTTTTAATAATTTTATCTATATATTTCATACAAATAATAGTGATATAATTAAATAGATAATTTATAAAAATAAAATTGTTGTTCAAAAAATTCAAAAAGAGAAATTAAAATAATGTAAGGATTACGTTTTCACTTTTTTTGTAGTCTGACTATAATTAGAGTTAATCTACTTCACCACAATTTCATACGCTTTTAGTTCTCAAGTTCTTAATTGTGTAACATGAAGTTAAAAATAGAGACATGATATTAAATATGAATAATTATTCTAATATACTTGCTTGCCAACGGTATTTTGGATTCAATTAGCCATATCAAATACCGATTTTTATCCAATTCATTAAGCAAAAAATTCAATTCATAGGAAACTTGAAAAAATAATTGTGCATAATCAAACGCAAATTTGAAAACAATAATATTGATTTTTTAATCTTTTAATATTATAAAATAATATTTAATATATTAAAAAAAACTTTAACTACACGAATGTGTGCTTATCAGTACAATGATGAAATACAATAATTCTAACTTGGGAGTATGAATTCGAAGTTTATCGGTGATTGAGCTACCAGCTCCCAAAACTGCGGTAGTTGACTCGGAGGTGTTTTACCATAAAAATTTAACATTATTTAGGTATTAAATTAATACTTTGTGAAGGTAGAATATATTTTCCTAATTTTTAAAGTATATATTCACTTGAAAGACGGCGATAAACATACGAAAAGCATATATTAAAGGTATTCTTATATCAAAACTCTAAAAGCTTATAATATTAGTATTTTATGTGAAAAATACATTTTTTACTTCTCAAAAAATGATAAACACAGTATTTTTAATTATTGTTTATAAATTTGAAATAATAAATTTATATATGCAAAAGTGAAAAGATTCATATGAAATTTAAGCATAAATATTGAAATGGTCAAAACTACTTTTATGAAAAATCTAGTAGGAAATCTTGGTACAGTGAAAATAGAATTTAAAATCCTAGACTAGAAATGATAGAATTATATTAAGTAATAAAATAATTAAAAATATATTGTTTTTCATATATACAATAATAATTATAATTGTATTGAACTCACTTTATAATTAATCGAATAAAACAATTTTCATTGACTCGCAAGCATACGTTAAGTTTTATGTTATCAAATTATCTGTTTTTTTTTCATTATTTATACTAGAATAAAGTAAAAAATGAATAAAATTAGCATTTTAGAAATTAAGAATGTATAAAGTCATTTTTCAGCAACTGGTACTCCATCGACATTGTCTACTTCTTGTAAGCACTTACTCTGCACACGTAACACCTGACGAGAGTGAATAGCCTGAGGTAGTATGATCCTACAATTACTTAGGAAGCCCGTGTTGAAGAAAATTAAATTTAAAGTTTATATACATTTCTAATGGAATGACCGTAGTTTCAAACCTTATCTAGTTTACGGTATCTACATTTGAAATGATGACTGAATTCATAAAAGAAAATTCATTATGAAAATTTAGAAGATTATGGTTAAAATACTTACAATAGAATACATGAATTTTTAAAGAGACTGAGAAAGCATTTTAGAAAGCTTGGCAGTGTTTGCAGTGCGGAGCTTTACATCTTTTGAATTTACGATCTAAATCAGGAGATACAGAGATTAAGAAACTATAAAATATTTTCGTTTTTTTCAAATGTCTGAAAAACGAATAGTTATATCTGTAGAGAGTATATCGTACGAAATTACTCTATTGTTGATAGCTATTGATAATTAAGAAAGGGCATGTAAACTCAGTGACAAGTGAGCTTAGCTGAAACTTAAAGAGTTACTTTATAATATTACGTAAAAGACTTCAGTATCTCTAAGATTGTATATTGTCTCAGAAGTTTATAGGTTCTCAGTCACATATTTTATTAAGTCATTTAATAAATAATCCAAAACGAAAAGAATAATTTAAGAACTATAAGGTATCGTACATAATCAATTTATCTACTTTTATAACACTTTATCATTAAGTAGTTGTCTTTCAAATAAAAATAGGACTATTATGTTTATAAATATAATTTAATATTATTCAAATTTGTTAATCCGTACTGAAACAAATTTTAATTTAACAAAAATATTTTATAATACAAGTTTCTAAAAGTTTTTACGTTCTTTTTACATTCTACTAGATATAGAATTCGTAATATATGAAAAATAGGAATATTTCTTATATACTTAAAACTAATAATAATGCTTATTACGAATGTGGATATATAACATTTTTTTGGGATTAAATTCATAACAAGAAAATGAGGCAATTTCATTAGGCTAATATAAAATTTCAAAATATTGCATTATATTTTTCAACTTATCTTAAATAATATGTATGTATATAAATTTATGTAGTTTTTCTATTTAATCGAATGCACAGCTGACTAAATTTAATTTTCATTTTTTATAATCTACTACTGTTATTAGTTTAAAATTAAAGATTAAAATCATGTTTTTCTTATCTAGTTTCATGACCTTTATAATATTTTAATTAAAAATTATCGTATAATTATTGAAAAACATATTTTTTAAGGAATTATTATATTTTATCATTATTTAAGACAATGGGTACATGCATATAATTTTACTTTGATTAACTTAATTAATCTTTGAAAGTAAAAATAGAAGTAATTTATTGAAGACATTTAAATTTCAAAGTACTAATGTTACAATAATGTACAATTGAACAATTAAAAATTTACTGAAAAATTTACTTAAAAAATTTTTTCAATTTTTAACAAAGACAAAAATATTCTACTATTATTCATAAATTACTATTTAATATTTATCTTTTCAACTTTTAATTACTTTAATTTCATTATAAAAATTTGTTACAAGAATGAAAGTAATTCATTAAAAATACTTGAATACCATTATTAATTAAATTTGACATGCAAGTCGATCGATTTTAATTCTATCGTTTAAATTGGAATATTATTCGATTATGATATTTATTTAAATCTTATCTACTCAACTGACTTTCACAAGCATTAAATAGAATATTTGAATTTGATTGTATTTATTATCACTATCATTAAATTATTTTTGGTACTTAAATTCTAATTAATCAATTCATTATGAATAAAATTTATAAATTCTAAGTTAAAAAGTATACAATTTAAAAATAGTCAACTGAAATAATATATTTACAGAGAATAAATATATCAATCTATAAGTAATATTGTATTTATTAATTTTAGATTATGATTGCCAGAAAAACTAGTCATTTACTTTCAATTTATTAAATTGCGTTTAAAAAAATAATAATGTAATACGTTTTAGAATATTTTAGCAAGAGCATTTATAATTTATTAAATTATAAAATATTTTATTATATTATTTCGAACAACATGTTTTTAAAATTTATAAAATTGTAAACTGTAACAAAAGTATCTTTTTAGCTAGAAACTTGTTTAACGACTATAAAATTTATAAAGAATTTAAATTATTGAAAAATTATAAAATGAAAATATAAAAATATTATACATTATTAAAATATTAGTTATAATTTTCATGTACTTTTCAATTAATCAGAAATGTCGATGGCACCTTTCAATTATTTTTATACCTCTTATTATTACATACTCGTTGTATATAGATATTAAATTTTCAGCTGTAAATAAAGATGCTAATGCATATAAAAAAATTAGATATTTATGAAATTATAATTAAAATCGGATTTAAAAAATTAATGTTGATTTTAATGGCTAGGAAAATCATTAGATTATAAACATATTTTATTAAATAAATTATTTCGGGAAAATGTATATATTAACGGTTACTTCTGTTTCATAGTGAATAATGTATTTATAACGAAGATCTTTTAATGAAATTGAAATTTGAAATTGTAATAAAAAATTATAAATACATTTGCATACAACAAACATTTATATTTGAAATTTTTTATATTTGCTTTTACAATATTGTATTATTTTGACTTCTTCAAATGAAAAATGACTTTTCTTTTTTGCGTTATTGAAGCAATCGATTGATAATCTGAAATAAAGTTTAAATTTAAAAATCCCTGAGGAATATTAAAAGTTAATTTTTAATAAACATTGACCGTCGTATAAAATAATATTCAAGAATAGTTTGAAATATTTGTATACAAAATACGAATCGGTCCATATCTGTTGATAAACTATTAACATTTAATGCACTATGAAAGAATTCCGTTTCAAAAAAAAATTTAACGAAAATGAGGTTTCAAAAAACAAATTATCGAAAAGAGTAACACCTGAATGGGGAGTTATGAGTTTAATAAGACAGATATTGCCACAACTAACCTGGTGGAACACTTGCATTGACACCCAATTGCCTCAGGCACTCCTTCTGACGTTCCAATTTGATCAGACGTAGCTCATCCTCTTGTAAGGTACTACCCGCCATCGTCGTGTTCCCAGGCATCTAAAACAAAACAGAAAAAAGTGTTAAGGAATATTGTTCCTAGTCATTTCTTTTTAGTCATTTACTGGGATACACTTGGTGAATTATAAAAAGAGGAAAATTGAGTAAATCAGAATAGCTTCAATAGAGTAATAGAGTAATTTAAGTTGTACAAAAAATTAGTCTGATTTTTTACTTTTCATTCGTAATATTCTAATTTTTTGGCAATATTTTTAGCGCCCTTAAAATTTTTCCTTTAAACTAGTTCCTTTAATTTTACTGATACGTAACCTACAAATTGATTGACAACCTACAACTAACAAATTGACTTTTAATTATCTAAAGTTATTATTTTAGGAGCTTTCTTTGTTACGTAATAATCAAATATATATTAAATTAAAATAAATGTATTGCAATTAAATTGATATCAATAGTCTTAAAGAGACAAAAAAGTATTTTTTTGGTAAATTCAAATTATTGAAAATATTCTTTTTTACTAGTTGAACTGAAAACTGATATAAGTATTAAATATTTGTAAAATTTATTTCAATTTATTGAAATTTCGTTGCTATAATTCTTATTATAATAGATATATGATATTTTTTTATTTTAGGTGAAGTAAGTTTTGTTTCAATTTGAAATTAATTTTAAATATTTTTTAGAATTTCTTATGAATGTATTTTTTTAATACATTCAAATATAGATAAATCTTTTATGTATTCTAAAATATTTTTCTTATCTTAGATATCTTATATCTGTGCAAACAATTTCATTTAATATTCTTATTTTAATATTTAAATATCAAATACATTATTCAAGATTTTTCTGAAATATATCATAATAAATTAATGAAGGATTGAACTATATGTGGCAGTATGTTAAAAGCAATCCAATTTAAAACCAAATTATCTATAAAGTAAATCAAAGTTTTTAAATTTTAAATTAACCAGAAAATTATATAAATTAAATTTTTAAATTAGATATTTTTTATTATTTGTATTGAAATTTTTACTGTATGAAATAAATAAATCTTTTAATTTTGTATTTAAATATAACTTTACCTAGAAAATTAAGAAAATAATTTTTATTTAACTAAACTAGCATTCAAAATTTATAATTCAAATCTACAATTTAATACGCTTAGAAACTAATTTTGTAATTCAAACATTTGCTTTCACTGCTCCATTTATATATGATCCTGTAAAAAATGCATCTAGTATTAGATATCTTGAACGGATATAGTGGAATCGTTAAATTTCAAATACGATGCTCCAAATTGATTTATCGAAGCAAAATTTATCAAGATATACATCATATCCATAGAAATAAATCGATTTCACGTAATGTATAATATTGGAAAAGTAAATCACTGAAAAATTGTTACAGTCAAAAATAATATTTTCAAATATATTATGATAATACTTGTAATTAAATCTTTCAATTAATCCTAAAAATAAAAAAAAACCTACATGTAATTATCAAGAGGAAGCAGGCTATCATGAAATTAATAAAGGAAATGTAAATTTTTTATCTTACGCCATACCAGTTTTTTTTATTCAATTATCTATTAAAATATAGGGAATTAATTTTTGTCTTATTTTACAAATATTTACATATTAACATACATGATCACCGTGATCAAAGGTATATTTCTATTAACGATTAGCTTAAAGAAATATAAATTCATTTTTCATAGACACAAAGAGAGTTTAAAATTATTAGCCAAAGATTGAATTAAAAAAATTTATTATATATTCGAAAAAAAATTTCTTAATAAAATATATACAGTTATGTAACAAATATTTTAACCGCATTATTTCATAAATAATTAAATAAATTATTTAATAATAATTTAATCATCAATAAGAATTTTATAGAATTTAATTTTTTATTTAATAATTAAAACAAATATTTGTTTTAGAAATACATAACATGAAAATACTGCCTGATAATGAAATACTAATGTATCTTTATGATCATTATAAAAGACTACATACTATTCACATGTGGTTTTTACACAAACTTTGTAAAATAAATTACTGCAATCGTTTTAGATATCATAAGTCGATAACATATTTTATGGTATGAATTCTTTGATAAGATATTTAAAATTTAGAGTAATGATATTTGTAAAATCATTACTAAATGAATAAATTACTAGAATGATTCATGAGAATATTGTTTCAATCGTATAATAAATAATTATCACTGATACTTATTAAATAAATGTATAAAGATTGCATATTTTATAATTTTATTGAAATAATGTAAATTAAAACTTCTTAGTTGTATTAGTGTACAAGTATTACCCTCCAATTGCTTTATTTTCAAACTTATTCATAGTCAGAAAATTATTAAAATTAATATGAAATGACGTAAAATTTTCTATTTCAATTATTATAAGGTTCAAAAATGCTATGGAATATTATAAATTTGGTATAGATTTAAATACAGGTAAGGTTTGGTGTAAATTTGAACAAAGATATTGAATGAAAAATCCCAGATTTTAACTAAAAAAATAGTTAGGAATTAATCGTAGATTTATAACTTTATTTCTTAAAATATTAGGTTCTGTATTGCATATATTTGTTTGCAATTTCACATGTAAAAAATTGCAATGTATCATAAAATATTGAGTAGTTGAAGAAAAATAAATGTCCGAGATATACAAAGTTCAAATATATATTTATTTCAAACTGGAATCAAAAAGCTTATCCTCTGTCAAAGATATAAAAAACATGGAGTTACTCAAAAAGCTCCTTTACCAACTACCCATTTCTCTTCTCTCTCACGCCGTTTTAACTGCCTTCTATAACTATCTCACGCGAATTTTCCACACGGCTATTTCGAATCGCGAGAAAAGTGTGTCGACGTAAGGTTAGAGCACTTGCCCAAGATTTTTCTCGAATCCACAAGACAGCCGTAAGCTCTTTTGAGATACACCGCAGAGACGTGCACGACTTTTTCAATTTTTCAATTTTTCAATTTTTCGTCGGCCATGCCACTTCGGCCTTCGACTTGCCATGGCGCATTCATGTATGTATGTAAGAGAGGTCGTGCAATAAACTTGGAGACGTGAGCGGGGAAAATAAAGGAGAAGAAAAATAAATCGCGAGCACTGAGATGGAGAAATAGCAGCAAGGACGTGGGATGCTGTGCTTGTTATTTTCCTGTTGAGTAAGAAGAATGGTAAACATAAGGAGACTTTTCTTTGTAGGTACTACGCTTAGCAGTACTATTTTATATATTTCTTAGTCAAATAGGATGTGCTTTGTGTTTTATGAGGGACTTCTTAAGTTCTTATAATTTATTACTTACACATTTTAATGATTCTTGCTAATTTCGGAATTTATTGTATTTATGAGTTTCCGCAAAAATTTCTTAGTTATTCCGTTTTATATTAAGTCATAAATCATTCTGTATGGTTGGTAGCTCGAAATTCAAAGTTATCGCCAGGTGAAATTTTAGATAAGAACTTTTAGCGAATTTAAGTGGATTTATATATTACACCAAGTCATAAAACGATTTTCTGTATTTACAAACTCAATAAAATAACTACTGTAGATAAAAGGATGTTCTTACGAAAACATTTACTAATAATTTTTTAACACGAGCGAACGTAGATTAGTTGAATGAAGTTTGGCTGTTTCTCTTAAACCATTCAGATATCTTCTCAAGGACATAATTACAGAATTGCCGTTAACTAATAAGGAGTAAAACATGTTTTTTAAGGTTCCTGGCTACAAGATAAACAACGTTTGACTATTAATTTAAACCTCTCAATTCTATTATTCAAAGAGAAGAGGAGAGCAAAAAATGAAAAATCTAAAAATTGATAGAGTTGGTAGCAAAGCGTTATCTAAATGACGGTATACGGCGGTACCAGCATATACGCTACTCTCCACAAACTTACGAAGGAATGCTCACTTCATATCTTCTAACTTATTCTGATAATTTAGAGGCGAGACCATTTAGAGGCGAGTCCTCTTTTACAAGAAGTCGCTATATATTGCATAAAGTGCGGTCAGAAATATTTTATATTCTCGTACATGATATGCGCGTGGAACGTTGAACAATGTATGCTCATGTGAATTCGGAATTTTGTGGGTAATTTTTTGCCGGCGAATTTTGTTAATCCAATTACTTTTTCACGAGACCTCGGAATTTACTTCATTATTGTAGCATATTTGGTCTTCGATGGAGCATAAATAGGATAATCTAGAATTTTTAGTTATACTCGGTTGAGCAGTTTTCCGAACACCCGTGTTTTCTTTAAAAAAAAATTACCTGTAAAATATCTACAGAATTTTTGTTTTTTTTCTTATACACTATTAATAATAATATCAACTCAGGTATTCAAATATTGCAAAAGCTTAATTATCAGAGCTTATCAAATAACACTTAAATTAAAATATTAAATAATTAGAGTATAGTAGTCGCTAATTTCTACATAATGAACTGAATAAAACGCGAACAAATTTTTAATAATTATTATATTATATATAACGAATTTACATTCTTTTTTTCATGTATAACAAATGTACATATGAAATATGTAATAAATATTAAATTAAATCTAAATTATAATAACTATCCATTAATGCACCTTTATGTTTCCAAAATCAGCTACTAAAAAAGCTTATATCTTTAAATAGATAATTAAATTTATCTTTTAGATTTAAATTAATGTTTGTTCAGTATATAAGGTTATATGTGTGAATAGCTAAATCTTCAACTCAAATATTATCATATATAACTAAAATTTGTCCAGTAATTGTATATGAATATATCTTTAGATTATCTAGAATATATAAAAATAATTTTTCCCGTTTTTAAGATGGTCGAAAAAGATTCTGCATCAATAAGAACAATAATTAAATATAATCTAAAAGTTTTTAAAATAAATTACCTACAAATAATAATATCAAGCAATATGAAGAGAGCGACATTCTTATAATTATTTTATTAAATATCATACTTATTATATTAATGTATATATTAATTAATTAATACATAAGGTAATTAATATTAATATACTTACTTAGCTTCATAATAATATTTTAATGTCTAAATGTGAATTAAAGATTATTATAACAGAAAAATTAGAAAGAAAAATCACATAAAGTTAGCATAATGAACTTTAAACTTGGATTTCGATATATTATATCTACTTTATGATAAAAATAATTGAAATCGAGTGTTTATATTTTGATTAAGCTATTGAGTACATAATTTTTATATAAAACATTACAACTTTATGCCAAGATTAATGAAAAAAATACGACTACAACACAATCATCATTTATAGTTTTATAAAATTGAAAAATCAAAATGAAGTTATATAACTTTACATATTTTATAATTAATTTAATATTCATATAAATTATATTATTTCGTACTGAAATCAAAGTCATATATAATTAAGTATACATATAAATTTAATAAAACCGAAAAAATTCAGACATAATTTGTAAAATTATAAAAACTTTCGATAAAAAATTTTGAATTCTTTAAAAAATAAACGCATATTAAGAAAAAATGGCTAGCAAAATAAAAAGACCTTAAATTAGAATTATTATTATATATATATACAAGAGAATAAATAAACTTGGAATAGAATAAAAATAAAATTTTCGTTAATAACATTGAGTAAAGTTTCATAAAAACGATTTTCTATATCAAACCATACAACAATTTAGAAAAAAATTTCTTTTAAAAAAAATTTCAAGAAATGACATTAAGTTCTTAGATTAATCGAATAAGAATAATTTGTATAAGGTGGCACATAAATGCATTACATTATTTATAGATAATTGTCTTAGATCACTGATTCTAAGGATGAACATGATTGCGAAAATTTTTAATTTAATTCACAAACATCTCACAGGTAAAGAATACACACAATAGTACAATTATAATTATCTACTTCAACATATATATTTCATGTGCTATATACTTCGTTAATAAACTTTAAATCTGATCGGGTTAAATGTATTTTTTCTATCAGATGAATATTAACTATAATTATATATAATATATATAACATATATTACAAATAAATGAAACTTATGACTCGTCTAAAGTCTATGAATGAATCACTTCAACAAATAAAAAAATTGAATGAAACAAAGTAAAAAATAAATAAATATTAAAAAATTTACTATATAAACCAATTCATCAAATAGTTACTGATTCTGTGCTGTACAAAAATTATAATAACTTACTCATTAAATTAGATTGAATATACTTTGGAATTAAATCGAGTAACCTTTTTATATATTTTATAAATTAACTAATCTTTACATAAATATATAATGAATCAAAACATTTAAGACAAATTTTCTTTCAATTTATTTCATTTTTATACTTGAAGAAACATCTATGATGAGAACAGTATTTTAAATGTTAAAGAGTATATTTAAAGGACGAAGAGAAAGAGCAAAAATTTATGAGAGTATTAATTTCCCTACAATATCTGAAAGAACTGTATTCTTGATAGATATCTTTATATATTATGTAATCCACTACGTAAATTGAATTTAACACGACAATTAATATAGTAGCTGATTAACGTAGTTTAAAAAAATCTACAGCCGACTTATGACTGTTTCACGTAGCTTTTTTTAATTATACTTTTTATCATGTTTATTCAAACGATGTATATCATCATAGACATTAAAATAATTCTATATTTGGTATTTATATATATCTTCATTGCATGGTATAAAAAAGCTGAATTTGTTATATTGTAATTCACAATCATTATGAAACTTACACATGCTCAAAATAAAATTAATACCATCATTTTAAATGCATTAAAAAATTATTAATTTCATGTAATTTTTTAGAAAATCAAATCAATATTAAATTTTGTACAAAATATTTCTTATTCAAAATGAACTAGAAGTTAAAATTCAAAACATTTAATCGTGACTTTACAAATTTAAAAAGCTACTCTATATTCATATTTTAGTACATGAAAGATTACATGTTTAAAACTTTAAACAAAAAATGAATATTTACAATTATAAAACATCATGCTGTTGTAAGAAAAGTGATAAAGAGGAGGATTTTATTCCGAGATTTATGTTACACAACCTATTTTGCAGTCAAAAGAGAAAAAACAGTCAGTTCTAAGAAAAGTCGTACTGTACGTTTATCAAGTACAGAAATTTCTTAATAAAAGTATACTAAATTTACTTTGTAATTACAAAAAACAACAATCAATTTAAAAATAAAAAATAAATTACAAATGTGATATACATTTTTATATTTCATAATAAATATTTATATTACCTTTATTTAAAAAGAAATTTTCCGTAATGAAATTTACTCCACTGCCTTTGTATCTTTAAAATATTTCTATTATTGGTTTGAATATACGTGACAGTTAAATAGACGTCACAATATATTTCTGTAAATGGACAAAACTTAATTTTCACATTCTAAATATTAAATGCAATCGATTATTCACATAAATTTTAGTTGCTCTCAAAAGTTTGTTGGTTTTTATGACCGCTACTGAAATAAAAGAAACGAAACTCCAAATATTCATAGTAGATAATAATAAAAATGAAGAAAATCAGTGTACGCAGTAATTTCTTATTTAGCAACAGCTTACTAACCAAACACCACGATGCAAATGGCTTAATGACCCAATGTGGACTGACGAGCAACTCACAGATATCATCATGTTAATGCAATATAGTATACAAAAAGATTTACATCATCCTAAGAGTTTTCTATCTCCTTTTAATACCGCCTATTCTAAGCCTTATTAATATTTTGTTTTTTAATCTTTCTTTCGTCTCTCTTTCTCTTGATGTATACAAACTTATGAATATCTTTAATTTATTTCAGTCAAGCTGTTAATACTTTTGTACGTTGATATGATTCGTTGTTTAAGATAGGTTTTGCTATTGGAAATGAGTATTTAACATAAAACTATTATTTAGTGGATTATCGAACTATAAAGATATTAAGATTTGTCGAATTGAATAGAATGCTATGATTATTATTTATTTATGAACAATCTATTTGTTATTTGTAATAGACTGATATTAAAAATGTGTATTTACAAATACATCGTAAGTTCGATTCAATTCATAAATATTATATTTGTATAAAATATGTTATTTCATAAGAGCCAAGCTGATAATGCAAATCAGTGAATTTAAAATATTGTATTACGTGTAATTAAATGAATATATAGCAAATAAATATTTCAAAATGCAACGTGAAATAGAATATATCTCTACAAATTAAAAAAATCCAAAATTATATAAATCTATTAAATATAAATCTATTATATAAATCTGTAAGGTTTAAATTAAAATATTAAATAATCAATAAATAAATATATTTTTTTTATACTGTTTAATAAATCGGAGAATAAAATAAAAATTTTATATAATCTAGAATAGTAAATTAAAATTTAAGAGAAAATTTCTCCATCACTTATTTTATTCATACTTTCACCGATATTGCAACATTTTTATAGCTTATCACGTTCTCCCTGCGTATAAAATAATAATACGAAATTATGAAGTTATAATGTTTTCTTCGAAATATACTTTTTATTTTTAATTTTTAAAATGATTTAAAAAAAATTATTTTAATTGTACATGTAAATGACGTGAAAGTGTAGAATAAACAAAATTTATAAATTTATGATATAAATGATTCTGATTAATGGGCATCCCATTAATTAAAATAAATGTTGATTTTCTTCCTAAAGTTATATATCTGAAAACAATTTTAATATAAAAGTTCTTAATTAAAATAATTCTTAATTATCGATAAATTTTATAATATTCTTAAATATTTCAATTTAAATTCAATTTAGTTATAATAAAGAATTGAAATATATTAATTTTTTATTTTACCATATTTTTTAATTATTTTTTATTTTCAATTTTTTATTATGTTTCTGAATTATATTCTAATAACTGTCAACAATTATAACTAATATTTTCTTATTTAAGTTTGAATAAAATCGCTCATTTTATGTCACATACATATAATTCATATTTTATAGAAATGTTTAAAATGTAATTCCACAAGTAGAAGCTAAAATAACCATTAAAATATTGATCTTTAATAATAATAATTTTTTCCTATTTAAAATATACTAATAATTTCTCGGTAAAAATTTAAGAAAAACATACATTAAATAAATAATTAGAAAATATAATTTGTATTTTTTAAATATTTGAATTTGTAGATATATAACTTCAAATAGTATTATTTTAAAGTAATTTAATCATATATTATGATTGATTTATCCAAAGTCAATTATTTTTAATAAAAAAAACATGCATTTTAAATTTATTTGATGAATTATATAATTTTTTTATTGTTGCTTTTATATTTTTAATAAGCAAAGGATAAATTCTATAAAGCAATAAATTCTAGGTAAATGTAAGCTATTTAAATTTATTTATACAAATAGTATATAGAGATAAAGCTATTTTTAAAATATATACTCTATTATAGAAAACATTATTTTAGTTTTTAATAGAATTAATGTATTTATAATTCTAGAATATGAATAAAAAGAATTATGGATAAAATAGTGATGCAAAAGCAGAATAAAAAAAGAATATAAATCAAAGGAGGTGTGAAAATGAAAGAACAAAATATATGGAGCAAAAGAAGCCTTTGGATGCAGTCGGTAAATTAGTCAAACAATCGGAACATCCTGCTTTCGTATCTAGTAATCCGAGATTCTTTCAATTATAACTAATTTGGGTTGTCTAGTGAAAATATTAAATAGACTCATTGAGAAATCTGATTACGTATTCTTCTTTGATCTTAAATATGTAAAAGATCATATAGTCGTAATAATTCATTATTAAACCAGTAAAACTTTTTTAGTTTTATTATTTCTGTTTTAATTTAATCGTAAATATAGGAAGCATTAGAATCTAAATTAATATAATTTTATGGAAGAACCTGAGTATATGTATATCTTATTTTATTTAGATTATTTAGTACCGGTAAGTATCTTACATTTGATCCTTTATACAGTAAGAATAATTTTTATTATCTGTGTAATCGAATACAGATTTAAAATCAATTCGGAATTTAAAAAAGTTTTTTTATATTTGAAATAATTGAATTATTTTTTGTTTTAACCATATAATAGATAATCATAAATTTTATAAATATAATTTTGATATATTATGGAAATACTATGAGAGAAATTATTTATTATTTTGGTTTTATTTTTGGTTCAGATAAAACTTAACATATATTATCTTTAGTACATAAAGCTTTTAAAAAGATTATATTAAACACATTACTATTGTTAGTTTCAGACAATGAAAATAAACATTTTTTGAAATAAATTTATTTAATCTATGCTTTGATACATCTGCGCAAAGTTTTAAATGTCATCACGTGCGGACTCATTATGCATCCGTCAGCCGATCACGTGCTCTTAAACAGTCAATTCTTACCAACGTATATACATGCATATCGTTAAATTTAAGTGATTCACATGTACATAGTTCATCTGAACGCTACATCAGTGAATGAGAGAGCATATCAAAACATAAAATCCGATAGATTAATACTTTGCCCCATTCTCCACAAGATAGCGTTGTATTCACGTGTTAAGGTCAGTAATACGCGACAATGAGGTATCAAAGGATTCTACGCTGGCTAATTCCCATCAAAACAGATGCATGTTTATAACTTCTTATATTTTTTGTTTTTTAAAGGAAATCATTCAATTTTTATTATCAAAATTCTTAGATTTAGTATCTACAACTTTTGCGTGTATTATTATTTTTTATACATTTAATATATACACTGGGTGGATATAAAAACTACACAATTTTTTAGTTACCAAATACATGTATTAATTTGCATAATAAAAACTTTTCGTATTTATAGCACCACATAATATTTTAGAACAATATCGTGTCTAATAGCAAATATATAAATATATATATATATATATATATATATATATATATCAATTTTATTATTAAATCACCGTTTAATTTCAAGTAAAATTTTTTTATAATAACATCTATAATAATATAAGCGATCAATAATGTTGAACGTAGAATATAAAAAACGGAAGACATATTTTTAAAGTAACTCAATTTTTAAATTGATATAAAATAAAATATCAAGTAACATAATTTTATTTCTTTACTGTTAATGGAATTGTTTCATGGGTTTGAAAAAATAAAAATATATCGCATTCTTATACGATTGAGACATTTTTGTTGTTGAAATTTTTAAACAAACTTTGTTAAGCGATATGTTAACTTAAACACATGATATCATCCTAAAATTACATCGAAGAGTTTACTTATAATGTCAATTAGATTATAAAAATAGAGTAAAGAAACTTTATTTACAGTCAAAATTACGGAGATGCTTGAAAGGAATTATATCCTATTGATAATGCAGTGTTCACTAAATATTTCTGGGAGAATCCATATTTTTTAAAAATAAATATACAAAACTTGGCATTTCATTTTTTACTTGCGAAGGTATTTATTACAATTTTCAAATAAATTTCATGTATATATCTTAAAAAATTTATTTTGGAACTTCATTATTTTTCAAACGTTAATCTCTGTAATGAAGTGTTTCATAAATTCAATTACTGATTTTAGAATTATCGATTTATTTTTTATCTCCCGTTATATTAACCGAATGGTATCAAAATGGATTTTTTAAATCATCGTTATTTTTTAAATTTTTTTAATTTCAATACATTCAATCATTAATTTTAACCTTGAATATTCGTTCAAGTTTAGAAAAAATACTTCAATGTTAAAATACGCAATAATGGTGTTTTATTATTTCTAAGATTGTCTTCCTCTTAAGCGCATTTACAATTGTATGCTTGATGTATTTACAATGTATATAAAAAAATACAAATATTTTTATCTTTAGCTGTTATCCAAGAATAATTTTAATTTAATTCAATATTTTATTTGTCAAGTATCTACTTCAAATATGCTAACGATTTGTTTGAAATTTAAATTTCTTAAATCTTCATTTATTAAATTCGTAAATTCTTTAAGAGCAGTATAGCAGAGAGATTTCTAGAAATTATATAAATTATTCTATTTTTAAATAAAAAATAAATTTCTCTTGTTTATCAATGAAAACACGCATTTATGAATGTATTTACGAATCCTGAATATATGATAGAAAATTTCAAAACATGTCATATTATAGGCACGAAGATTATTTTTAATAAAAGTAGAAATATTTCTACTCAGAATAAACCCAGTATTTTTCCTATGATCTTATTTCACATAATACTGCAAATTTATTTACCGTGTTATTCCAATTTTTAATTATATCACAAACAAAAAATAGTTCTTGAAAGACTTGAATGTAGAATTAATGCTATAGGAATGCATGGGTCGAAGTGTAAGTAGCAGGTGCAATGAACACTCAACACTAAGCGCTCCTCGACAGTCAATCTGTCAGTAAAATCTGATGTTGCACTTAGAAGCACGCAATGTAACATGTTACTTTATTTTAATTAAAACGTACCATAAAATCGTCAGAATTATACAACACAACTACAGATGAAAATACGATTTGTAATTGAAAGTTCAATTAACCAGAATTTCAATAAAGTAGTATTTAAATTGAGAATATATTGCGCACTATTTGCGAGAGATCGATTAGCTTTTTCTGGTTTCAGTTAACTCCTTATATTTCGTAATTTCTTACATTTACACATTTTTAATTTGTTTCAATCGTACTGATTAGGTTTCTATTTTTCATATATTTACTTCAAAATATAATTAATTATTTGATTAATTAATCTATTTTACATTTGTCTTATGATAGAGTAAGTCTCAAATTTTTTGTTTCTAAATTACCCTTAAGATTATTAGTTTTAATTTTCAATCAAAATCAAACAAATATATATCAATAAATCATGACCTTTGTTGAAAAACTTTTCTTTAAAGTCAACTAATTATTCACGAAAAAAAATGTAAAATATGCAAAGGATAGTTTCAATAAATAAATAATTCTTATTATTTTAATGCAAAAATGGCAAATCATGATAATATAAAACAATATAAATTGATAATTATTTCATCTTATTTCATAAAGTTAAAAAACTCAAGTAGTGTATTAAAGTTAGATAATAAATATATTATGTTTGAATTTAGTCGAAATATTTATGTATCATAGTTTTTTCAAAATAGTAAGTAAATGAAAAATTAAAAACTTTCATTCTTATCCAAAAATCTTATCTTACTGTGAATAAAATATTGATTATATAAATAAATATTTAGTCAGCTGAAATGAATAAACCGCTTGTTTTAATTAAATGCTTTTAATTGTGATAATATTATGATATTAGGCAAATGATCAATAATTAAATGCACATACTTTTAAAATTCATTAGAATAAATAGCTTAAGATATTATTTTATGTTTTTCAAAAATTCATATGTTATAAATGCTTACATCATAAAATATTTCGCTATGAAATTTTTTACATTATAATATTTAATGAAAACAAATATTTTAATTAATTTATTTATTTAGGTGTAATTCTTCAAACAGTTTACATCTAATAATAGATTAGACAAATATATTCATTTCATATTACATTATATTAATGTTATTTAGTAATTTACACAGATGAATATATTTTTAAATTATTATATATATGCTATATTTGATATTATGTAAATAAAATACAAAAATCACGTAATAATATTTTTTAATTCATACCATTTAGTACTTATGTTATTTAACAATAAAAATCTTTTTTTAATTTTTATTATTTAAATGTTTTTTTAAGTTATTAATTTATACTGTTTTATAATGTTTGTTAATATTTTGTTAATTAATATATATTGTTTTATTTTACGGCAGAATAAATAAAACTTTAATTTAATTTATATAAATAATTAATTCATTTTATAATACTGATAATTTGAGAATATAAATTTTAGATGATTTCTAAAATAATATAATAAATTAATATACAATACCAACTTTTCTTTAAAATATGTATAGTATTTGTTATTTTATAAAATAGAATGAAAGAAACAAAATTAATTATAAGTTATTTGCCGCATATGTAAGTTATTAATGAAAATATGGGGAAATGCATCTTCTCATTACGATTTCTCATTATCGTAAGAGCGAAACCTTGAGGCATTTTTAAAAAGTATTCTATTGTCTTCGATACATATTCTCCTTTATCTTGAAACGAATTATTGACATAATTATTTTTATTAATAGCTTGTGAGTAAATTCTATATATATGACTCTCTCATATGTTATTACAGATTTATTGCACATTTATCGTCGTTAAAACAATTCACGTTCTGCGAGTTCTAAGAACTGTAACTTCTTAAATTGAAAAATTTAATTACAAAAGGGAATTTTATTTAAATGCTATTCTTATTTTATTTATTATACGCAACTTTTATAAAACTTTTGTTAAACGTGGATAGCCATTGCAAATATACTTATTTTTGTTTAATATTATATGGTAAATATAGACTATTGCATTTATATTTATTTGTTATAAACTCATATCCAGTAAAATGATAAATATTAATAATATATTTATTTAAAAATATTATTGTACATAATAATTGAATTCCTATTTATTTTCTTTTGAAATTATACTCATATCAAAATCTATATTTTAGTCGCATATTGTCTTACAGTATGCTTAAACTGTTGCATAAAACTTTTATAAATTTTTACAATAGCCTTTAAATTTACAGAAGCTTCAAGTATAAAATCAAAGCTACAGAATGTGTACTAGAGTATATTTTGCTTATTTAATTTATTAATTTTTAATAAAAAATAACACAATAATAATGATAAAATAATTTCTTTTATATACAAAAAACAGATATTTTCAAAGTATCTAATTTCATTTTTAATGAAAAAAAACTAAATTAAGTCAATTTCCATAAATTCTGTAATTAATATTATCAATAAATTCTTCATATTTCTTATATAAACAAATTTCTTTTTTATTCTAGATATTCTTGCATAACATAATATATATGCATTTTATATCATATTATATAAAATGCGCAATTTTATTTATATGTTAATAATTATATTATTGCTTTAATAATATTAAACAATTCCTTGGAAGTAAATAATCACAAAAATCATGATCGAATATGCTTCTCTTAAAAATTTATCCATATATAAGAACGAGGTTATATTGCACTAAAAAGACGTTACTAATGCAAATTGGTAAAGCTAGCATAGAAAGATTTTTGAAAGACACAAAGTGCTTTGACCATCCTTCTCCTCCATTAACGTTGATATTGTTGTTGCTGAGACGACAACTCAGCATTTACTTTCTGTAACATTTGCGAAGATGGCTCTATCCGTTTCGAGGCGAAGAACAAAAACCGGGTAGAAATACTAACCAAGCCAGTACTGCAATCTGCACTGATGCTAAAATCTTTTGAAGCTATTAAAGTAGCGTATAGTATGTAGGACGTACGGGGTTAGTTCTTTCTTGCGGATGAACCCAATAACCGTTTCCGGCGCTAGTCACAAAAACAGCAAGGAGTATAGAAATGTCAACCCTCAACGTTAATCATCTAATTAAATATCTTAAATTTTTAATGCTGCAATATTATACAAAAGTTGATGCCATTTACTGTCTCTCTTTGTTTAAATATTTAAGCGTACAGAAATTAATGTGGAAAACGACAATAAAATTTTCATAAAAAAGACTCGAATTGCAAAACGTTTTGAACAACATAAACAAATACAATTATATTATGTATTATCTTAAAAATATTTTTGGCTGTTTTACGAAATTAGTGGACTTTACGTACTTTGTTTATGCTATCTTTTTTTTTCACATGTTGCATTTAAACAAAGCAACTTAATATTTAGAAATGAATAAATATTCTTCTTCAATAGGAGTAATGTGTAAAGTTAAGGTAAGGCAAAACCAAATTACTTAAACGTGTGAACGATTTTTTTAAATTAAAAAATTCTATTAGTCTAAACTTTTATAATATTCATTTATTTACATAGTCGTGTAAAAACACTAAACTATTTAATAAATATAAAATAACTATGTAGTGCCATTTATACAAAAAATAATTTTCGTAAATTTAATAATTTTTATGGTTTTGATATTCGAATGCAGAAATAATAAATTATTACACTTGATACGTACACGTACATTAATTAAAAAAATTATTAATTACATAATAATACCATTATTATAGAAATATTAAATTTTTTACACATTTTTGCAAACAAATCGATGCTGCGTAGACTTAAATTCAGTCCTGCAGCATTTTAATTGTCAAAAAAGGGCTTTTCTAATCTGTTCTTTATACTTTCAAAACACTTTTATTTTAAATAAGCCATAACCGACTTTTCTATATTTCTTCCTTTACCTCGTTTAATAAAAAATATGAATTAATAGGTTTGTTTCTTAGTATTCGCGCGACGTCGGTGGCTTATGTGCGCGTATGCATTCATCCTCATTAAAGCAGCCGAACTAAACTGCGTCAATTTTCGAACTGTAATGATAGAGTGTATACGAGGAGCATAAAGTCTTCATGATTGACGAGCTGCACGTATTGTAATAATCGAGAAAAACTATAACCTAAGCAATGGAATCTTTTACTCCGTCATTGTCGAATATTGAAATTAAAAATAGGAATCTTGTATTTACATCATCTAACATGCCTAAGTTTTTTAAATTTAAGCTACAACACCAAACGTGATCTGAAATTAAACAAAGCGTTCTTTCCACCTTCAACAGAGTTGAGTAAGAAAAATGCGCAACAACTTTATGTGTTCCGAAGTTTGTATAAGTAATTTATCCACAGCGTTTATTTATTGTATAAAAAAAATACAAGAATATAATTATCACTATTTCTTATAACTTTTAAATTCATATTGAATACTTCATTATAATTATAACTGAATTATGATTTATAATTAGTACTGGCATATTTTAACATTTATTATAGCTTGTTTTGTATAAGCATTCAATTTATTCTGTAGTATCATCATATATAAATAGCATTATTAATTAATAGTTCATAAATTTTATTTAAAGTATGTTTTTACCATGTTAATCATAATTTTTATATATTCCACATGTGATAATTGAAACACTTAATATGAAACACTTATAATGAGAAAATAAATCGAATGCACTATTCAATTTCTAGTTTCTTATGTTTAGTTCGATGCGGAGAATATTTAAACAATGGTATTTTTTATCATGTAACAATCATGCGCGTTGATTCTTTGTAATTTTTTATTGGCTTTTCATGATAACAAAACTAAATCGATAACTTTTTTATGATTTTAGATTTTCTGATTTCTGATATTTTAGTACATTAACACGAGACTCATAATAAAAACATGTCTGAAACAGTATATATTAAGTTATTTTTGAAATTATTATTATGATATTAGAATTAACATAGTCTAATTCAAGAATATTTTTAATCTGATAGATTTTATATGAAACTAATATATAATAGAATATAGTAGAATATTTATTGAATCTATTTAGTACATTAGCGTCCAGTGATGGTGAGTTGTTTGGCATTAGTCGTAAATAGATGTTTTTTATATGGCTTTGTATCTTTAGATTCATACATTAAATACCATATTGTAATGCGAGACATTAATACTTTATTTATAAGGATCATTACTGTCACTGATCAATAACCGTTATGGAAAATTTCGCAGTGATAGTCAGTATTGCCCGCCTCTTTTATGTAGCTTTTTTAAATATTGTATACACTGCTTAATCTATCATAAAAAGAATTTATCATATTATAAATAATCAGTAGGAAAAAAACTGTATACATGGCGAATATAGTTGAAAAAAAAATAAATAAAGCGAAAAATTTATTATTCTATTACATTACTCACTTTTATGACTAGATGATTATAACTTAAATAATTAGATGGATGACAAATAATAAAACATAATTTTACCATTTTGTTCTTGACTTTTGTAAATGTAAATTCATTCAAATTCTTAAATATCTCAATGATGTGCTACTAATACGGATTACAATTATTTAACGTCATATTATTAAATTACCATTGGAACAAAAATACCTTACAATATATATATATATAAAGAACTTGTTTGAACTTTGTATAGCACACGAATAGCTGTGCACTGATTAAATGCTGTTTATACTTACTTTTCATTGACAGTAAGTAACAGAATTACGTCTAGTAAAAAAAAAATTGTAAAAATTCTATAACTAACCAATAATATAATTAAATTATTCGAACAAAAGTATTGTAAAAAATTCATCTAAGATACGTAAAGATAATCTGACTTCTGACTGAATTTATCTTTGACTTTTTTTCAATCTCCTAATCTTATGTGAAAAGACAAGTTAAATTAACTTAAATAGACAAACATATATAGTCTGCAATTTAAATGGTTAGTAGTAGAATATCCAGTATCTATTTATATAATAATTATATTGGACTTTTATTTGTTTATCTAATTAATGAAAATAATTACATTTATATCATATGAACTTATATCTAGTAAATATTGTATTTTAAATATTAGATGCAAATATGGTTTAATAAATCTCAAACAAAATGAATTTGTAAACAGAAACCTACAAGCAATATTAGATTAGAAACAACATTTCTGAATCAATAAACTAGACTAATTGAATAAATTATTCATATTTATAAATAGCTACAGCAGCAACTTTTATATTTGCAAAAATATTGATCTTTTATCTAGTAGATACAGAATTTAATTTTTTTTAAAAAATGTCTTTAAAATAAATTCAATGAAAATCAAATTATATCTATATATATAGTGGTGCTATATATATATATACTATATACATACTTTCTTTTTTAAATGGTCTTTTATCAGATTTACGGTGAATAATAAACATTAATAAAAAATTCTTTTTGAAGTAAATATTTATAGTAAAAGTAAATTTATATTACTCGTTAAACTTTTTATAACAATCAATGTAAATAATAGATAAAAATTCAATTAAGTTTTTTATAATTAATCGTTATTGTTATTATTAATAAGAATTTAGAATGAATCTTTTAATTTCTTACAACGAAATTGTACCCACTAAGTATTTTATTCACCTAATTTAAAGACCATTTTTCATTTCATTATGTCAAAACAAAATTCAATTTTCCAACAATTTATCCAAAGTGAATAATTTTATAACTTTTGTTACATGATATAAGTAATTATAATGTAACATTCATTCCTGTACAAATATTTTATACAAATTAATTGTTTTTTTAAATTTTTTGTTCTAATTAAACTAAAAATTCTTAGAATCTATTCAAAAAATAGATTAAAAATAAATAAATATACTTTTATGCTGCATTAAGAAAAAATTTTACAGACTCATTTAATATACAAAAAACCGCCAACAAAAAAGCAAATTGATCTCAAAATAAATATATAATTAAAAATTTAAAAGTATGTACTTGTTAATTTATTTTTGAAAGTCATTCCAATGAAAAATTAATGACTTTTTAAGGAAAACTTTATCCTAGAAAATATAAATGAACTTTTTGTAGAAAAACGAGTTCTCTTAAAAAAGTTAATTAAAATTGAAAAATTTAGAAACGACTACTTTCATCCTAAGCTGATGCACGAGTATTAAAAAATTTTATAAAAATTATTTTCGAAACAAATTTTTTATAAATTAATTATAAAACGTATTAGATTATTGATAATTGTATATTGTTTGAAAATTCCAGCGCGTAATTGAATTCTCGTCGAAATACGAAAACTCTTGATGTAACAACGCATGCGACGTTCTTGCGTTCGCTTAACAATAAAGTTTTAGTCATGAGTATCGAACACAGACTGAGTATAGGAGTTTCTTATGATCAGACACTAACTGGAAAATGGGATTCCTGGAAGATCCGCGAATACGTGTAGTGGCTGTTTCTTGTTCTTATTTGCCTCTCGCATATTCGATCTATTTCTTCACCTGAAGTTGGTTTCCACCTTTGACCTATTTACAGCGGACAATATCATGCTTTTAATAAGTTTCCTTGTTGATTAGGTTTCGAATATCTTCTCGATCACTCAACACTCGCGAATACAAATACAAGTGCGATGTTCGTGCATGTGCTCGAGCGAGAAACTTATCAGAGAATTTTCTAATTGATCATAAGTACACCCATCATTCTTGTAGCACACACAGCGATGACGGGTAAATTTGTTCAGTAATTCTTCTTAGTATTCTTACTAAGGATTAAAAGCGCACCATCTAGCCAAAGAAGCATTTAGGAACATTTATTTATGCCCAGATCTAACTATAATCTGCACTAATTATACATATTTATTTTATATTTACTTATTTCTCTAAAAATATATTATAAATAACTTAAGATATTTGTAAACATGAAGAATATATTACTTGTATGCAAGAGTTATGATACCCAACAAATAAAATGATTGAATCGTCTTGTATTGAAAAATATTTCAGAAATCCTAAATCTAAAAAAAATTTAATTTATATAATAAGGAAATTATTTTTTTTTTTAATTTGAAAATTTAAGAGAATTATATATTTCATAAATACATAAATAAAAATCCAATTATAGAATTTCTTTGCTTGTACAATATATTCTTTTCTATAATTCAAAAATCATAAATCATTTCTTCTTACAAGTTATTATTAATAAGTAGTTAAAGAAATTATTCATTCTCTTGATAAAATAAAATGCTTATTCTGAAGAAGAATAAATGTAAATATTTGTTAAAAAATGATTTTATTAATTATTACGTGTTTCAGATTTTTAAAATTATTAAAAAATAGATCGTATATTTTCTTGAATTTCGTTATTTTTTCTTGTGAAAGAAATTCAGAATTTATAAATTAAAATTAGTAAGAAAATAAATATTTAAGCCACAGAACAATGTTTATAAAGCACACCAGAGTTTGGTATAGTGATTCGCTTAATTTAATTGTTACAGTGAGCAATTTCATGGAATGCACAATCACTAACCAACCGAAACTAAAATCGCTAATATGCTGATATCTCTATATTTTGCTTTTTTCCTTTATTTTTGCCAAATTTAATCCTAGACGCAATGACGTATGACCAAATAAATTGGTTTTTGTGAAATTAGAGCTTTTTCCCCGTTCAAATTTAAGATTTAATATTATTACTTTTGTAATCACTTGGAACAGTGATAATTATATTATATTCGTGTAAATAATTCAAGAATTCAAAGGGACATTTTATCCTATTTGTTAAAAATATTCCCAGCACTAGTTTTTATTTATTGTATTTTTAATTAATACTCTTTCATTAAAATTTATTAAGAATTGAAATACTATTTAAAGCAAGGTATTTATATTAAATGCATGAATTCAAAATCTTTTTTACAATGATTTATTACAAAGAAAAAAATCTGATAAGAATAAAAATATACATAAATCTCAACATATACATAACCATAATTCAAAATTAAATGGCCCGAAACCTGTAAATATGTCTTTCTATTTATTTCTTATTATATATTACAAATTTAAATTTAAAGTACAGTATATTTTTTATTACATTTCAAAAGAAATATTAGCTCCATAAAAATATTTGAAATATAAATATTTACATAGGAAGTGATGTATAGCTGACTTTTGATCTCTATTATTTCCGTTAAAACATTTATAATGTTTGATTAATATATTTAATAAATTTTATTTATTCTATAAATTGAAGAATTTCTAAGTATATAAAAGGAATCTTAATCAAATTAAATAAAATTAAATGTTATTATGATTACGATAAGATATAAATTTTTTAATAATTTATTCGGAATTTAGTACATTTTTTGTTTTTCATAATTTTTTATAAGAATGAATAATAACAATTAATGTATATAAAATTTTAAGTACAGATTTTACTCTTTCTTTTATTTATTAATATTTTAGTAGTCGAATAGTTTTGAAAGATTTAATAAGCAATGTATATATGCAGGTGCGATTATTATTTTTATTAATTTTTCATTATAAAAAGATACTAGTATATTATCTGTGTAAAGGCAATTCTGCAATTCATACTTCTTACAGTGCTTTTTAAGTAAATCATAATTTTTTAATTTAAAGTTATGATTACAAAGTAATTGGACATTCAGTTTAAATTATAGATCTTATCTTATTCTATGTGTGAAATATAGCTAAAGTTCATATATGTAGCATTCGAGATAATTTTTAAACTTTGCAGGATTAGGTAAAGTGTTCAATATGAATAAAATCGCATTTTTTTTAAGGAAACATTTATACAATTTAGATAAATGTACGTAAAACAAAATATTTTATAATCTAATAAAGCATTTTAACTCGCATAATTAATTTAAATACGGCTTGTAAAGCTTCTTACATCTAAAATATTTGATAATTTTTTTTACTCTTAATATCAGACAAAAGCAAATATAACCTTATTATTTAATTAAAAATTTTATATTATTTTAAGCGTTCAGTTCCAAGTACATATTTAAAATCAATCATTGGCATTCTTTACACGTAATATTTTATCAAAACTTCCTGCAAGTTCGATAAATAAGACATCTGATGTATATTGTAACTATTTTTCATTTTACCCAAAACAAGAACCATAAATTTGGTAACTTAATAAAAACTTTAACTTTTGTATATACTGAAAAATAACTTAGTGATTTTATTTAAAGAATGCGACGATGCTTGTCATGCTTTACATTAAGAAATTGATTTTTTTATATCAGTATAACTTGTTATTCGGTTGTAATTATTAACCGGGATAAATTTTATTTCAAAAATACTAGGAAAAACTTGTTTGCGAGATATTTTGGTGAGTCATATCAGAGATGAATCAAGCTGTCACACGCAGTTTCAAACACACCCGCGTAAACTTTCTGTTTCGTTCGTAAAGTCTTCTTTCTCTTTCTTTTTTATCTCCATTACTCTGTTTTATTTAACACTATTTTGCTTGTTTCTGCCATGTCTTCTTTTTTCTTGAAATTTTACGTTGTATACATCTTATTCATTGCTATAAATTATGTAGACCAAATATTTGTTTATGATTTCAATAGTAAAATCAAATTAAAATCTTTCGTTTTATTTACAATTTCTTCTTTTTCATTAATTAATTAAGTTTCGAGGAACATTTATATAATAAGTATAAAAGTATACATGCTAAATGCCTTCGAGAAATTATATTATAGTATTAATTTGATAAATATTATTTGTACTTATAAAACAATTCACTAAATCCGTAAATTGTCACTAATTTATAAAAATATTTTTATAATATTTATATTAAGATTAAATTTTATTCAAATTTTTATATATAGAAAAGGATTCTTAAAATAAACGTCATTTATATTAAAAATATTTATTCAAAAATATCTTTTTATCTAATATTCTCAAATTCATACAATAATTTCAGTAACTAATTTAATTGAAGTATGATAATATAGTGTTAAAAACTTTCGTAAATAATAAAGTTTAAATTTATTTTAAATTTTGATAAAAATTTCTGGAGTAATTGGAATCAAAAGCATTTAACAAGTATGAAAGTACTATATTTTAAATTTCAATATCAAAAATAATCAAACACTATTTAATTATTTCAATAAATTAATTATTATTTTAATAATTCTATAAATTTAAAAAACGTCCTTCAACGAAATACATAATAAAATGATTTTATTTACAATTTTACTATTTTTTACAATTTTGACAATTTAGAATTTATAATTGCAATATATACGTAAAAAGTTGCACTATTTAGTTACATTGACTTATATTTCAAATTATATTCATCAATAAAAATTAATAAAAATAAATAGCCAAAATCTATATATCATAGCAAATGAAAATTATAAATAGTGGGTAAAATATTTTCTAAATACTCATCTGAGCGACTTTTTTTATAGATTATCACTTTGTTATTATTTATGTTTTTCTCTGTCTATATTATATATTTATTAACCAACATTATGCTTTTGTTAGCACATATTCCATTTTTATATAAATCTACTTTGTACTTACTTTATTCATTGTATTTTTTTCTGATTTCATAATATTTCGACATCCATCTGCGTAAAATCTGAGGAGCAAATAACCTCTATGTTACTTTTTTCGTGCAACACTCCTAGAGTAAATGGCTAAATCTCACATTTCGTTTTATTATCATCAACAAATTTAAGTACAAATATCAGGAAATATACTTGCAATAGATGCTCTTGGATTTCCTTTTATTTAATTTTATGGGGAAAAAATAATATTTAGTTAAACAATCATATTTACAGAAAATAAAAACGGTTTTTCATTTTTAGACTTGTATAATTAAAAATTAATTATTCTATAATTTCAATCATGTATATCAAATAGTAAGTTAATATGCTTGATAAAGAAAATACATTTTTTAACTAAAACAATAGCAGTATTTATAGTAATTTTTTTCTCAATTTTCGATATCTCATTTTAATACGAATTTTTTTTATTTTATAGATTATACGAAAAATTATTGTAATCACCTCTGCAAATCTCATTTTAAAAATCGATTAGAAGACTGCGTACTAGATTTTAATTAATTTTAAATACAGTTATTGCATAAATTTTTTTTCTTCAAACTATTATTTCTTCATATTAAATTGTACTAAAAATAAATATAGTTTCGTTTGAAACTGTTTGTTTTATTTAATACCCATACAATCACATCGAATTATATCTTAGATAAATATTCTTTGTAAAGCTAATTAATTACGTATAATAATAAGCATATTTTGTTAAGAAATAATAATTTGATTTGTTATTAAGTTTATTCATTGATAATACCCTGTATTATTATTCTACTGGCGGAGATTTTTAGTTGTTGGCATAAGTTGGAAGGTACTTTATTAGTTATTATCGGTTCATATCATCTATTTGTAAAATAAGTTACATAATTCAATTTGCTATAAATATTTTAACAACAAATCTTGTACTTGTTATTGCTAGTAAAGGTAACTTTGAAGGCCTAAGGTGGGCTTTACCAATGTTAAACATTCACGAAGTAAGATGCTTTTCATAATAAATTACCTTCTTTATTAAGCTAATGCGAGCTTGAGGTTGACTGGAAAATAGAGACACTTATGCGAGCTAGTTTAGCAAGAGTATGAATTCGATCTATTAGCGCTCGAAATAAGGCTAAGCTAAAAATCTGAATGTCGCATTACGAGCCGGAAATCTTAGCCGGGAGAACGGCGAGGTCGAGCTCCAAGAGACCTCACGAAAACAGGAAAATCAATCAGCTTAGAATTTAATACAAACTTATGTAATATTATGCAGGGCGCGCACCGACGCATATTCTCCACTTCAGCCCTACAAATGATTCCAATATGCCTGAGTGCACACGTGCCGGGAGCACTCGCGGACGTGTCGGGCCGTTCAGTTGCATCCGGATTCGTGTCGCGGCCACCGTCGCTGAAAGCAGATGCGCCGGCGTTGCGAGCGCACGCAGACAGTCCTGTACCTCACAGTCTCCGTGGCTAGAGCTGATCCTCGTGCTTCGACTTCCGACTTTAAGCAGCGCCTCAACTCATCCTCGATCGTGCTCGCACTCTCTCGGCTTAATGTTGTACTGTGATGGAAATTGTCTTATGTGTCTGCAACTTGCATTAGATTAAGTCTCCTGAAGCTCCTTGACGAGCGCAATAATCTAGGTGTCCGGATGTAGAGAGGATGATGAGCAAATTCCTAGACTTGAGCCGCATTTTTCGTAAATAATTTTGGATAATAATGCTTGCAGTCAAATGGGGAAAACCCTATAATTTTATGCGCGTTGCTCTTGCGTTTTGCTCTGCCATTATTCACGTGATAAAATGTAATGACTCTTCTTAAGCGAGAAATGACGTTAAAGTAAATAGAATAGCTCGTACTGGTTTATATTAAGAATATCTAAAAACGTTTAGTCATGTTCCTTTTTGTCCATTCACTTCTATGTAATACATCACTGTGGCTATGTTTAACTGTTCTATAATTTAATTGAAACAGAATATAAATAGTTCATTACAATATAAATTGAAAAATAAAAAAGAATTTATTGAACCAATGAGCATTTATGATAGTAATAGAAATGCATTCGGCTATTAATCGCAAAATCTGTTTTCAAAATTAGCATATTTCAGAAATTTTAACTTCAAATCAAGTTCATATGTATTATATACTACGGACATACGAAATATTGATAATGCTTAAGGTTTATAAGATTTTTAGCTTACGACTAACAAACACTGATCAATAATTAAAATACCTCAGAATATTTGCCTTGATAAAACTGAAAACTTGATAAAAAAACATATGATCTTCACCGTAGTAATTATATGGGAGCAAATACTAAATCATGCTTTTCACATGCTTAATGTATTTCTTTCAATGCTTCTTCTTATGAAGAGATAAAATTTTATTTTCAACTACATGTTCATCGCATTTTAAACAGTATAATAGTATTAATAAAAATCTTTATAAAACCAAATCTCATAATAAGTAATTTCGGCACAACTCAACAACGAAAAATTTTGTTTATAAGGTTTAAAAAACCAATGATTTCCCCTTTCTTTTTGTGGACCAATGAAAAGTGACATCAAAAATGCAATTGAACAATTTCTACTACTTTTATGCACACTTGGTATCTGCGAATCTACATTCTCAACTATACTTGTACGTGCGCTTATAGGAGCGAGTGTGAATATCAAAAGGTGCAAAAGCTGCCTGCGGCGAAATATTACTTATTCGCATAGTGCACCCATCCTGGTATGCGCCCTCGTATTTGCCTGCGCCGCAGGTTTTTATCAACATCTGATTTTTCATTTAATTTTCCATTGATTGAATAACTAATGTATTAGAGAATGTTGTAGAAAATGAAATAGCTGTTTTATTCGTATTACCTACAGTAACTTAGTAGTGCCCCCAATTTACCTTATACATAAAGGCAAATATTTATATAAACTGCATTTTGAAAAATTCATTAATATCTTGTAATCTACTTTCGTGAAAGCTACTGCTGACTTGAAAAATAAAAGCAAACTAAATCCCGAAAAATCAAGTACGTAAATAATTATTGAGCTTTGTACGGTTGCAAAACTACTAACGACGCTCGAATCTTTTCTTTGTCTATTGTTACGAGCAGACGCGTATTCCAAGTCCTCGCATTCAATGATTCAGAACCGGCTCTACGCACTGGACGCCGCCAGATTTATCACCAGCGAGAGCTGTAAAAGAAGAGAGAGAGAGGAGAAGAGAGAGAGGAGAAAAAAGAATCGAACGCTGTGTTTATGAAGGGCCATGAGAGTACTGACCGATTATACGAGGCAAGTTGAAAGGACGCGTGTCCGAACAGCCGATTGCTTTTTGTCGCGCGCACGCCTGAAAATCTTTTTGTCTCTGCCTCGTGCTCGCAGTCACTACGGATTTTTGCACTTTCTGCGTGGTTACCACATCAACGCGAGTATTGAAAATATTTAGGTACCGATAGCCTGGAAATACGCGATTACACAAAACGACTCGATGCCTGTCTCTTTTCAAACATGCTCGATTTGATATAACACTGTGCGGTGTGCAAGTCCGGTGAAAAATAAAAATCAATATGATTTTCAGGTTTTTTTAGATCCACAAGCATGTGTCCATATCAGGAATTTCATTTTAGAGACAATGGCCCTATTACTTTTCAAAGTATTCGCATAATTTTATTTTTATGTTTCCGAAGCGTAACTTACTTCATTGATGGCTGACACACTAAAGATAAAATATTGAATGATACATTTACAAGTCCATTTTTTATTACTGTCACATACATTTTTTGTAAATATTTTTATACACCTTTGAATCATTACTTAAAATTAATAAATTATTCGAACTATTATATAATAATTCCTATTCTTTTTTTCCTGCTCTATTTATTTATTATGTATTGTTAATTTTTATTTTTTTCTATTAAATTTTTATTTCTATTGGAGTCGGTATAAATCGGACTAAAATTTTGCGTGTTTCGATTATAACCTCGTATGTTGATTGATTTGTAATATTTATGAGACAGATGATTTTACATCGCAATACTTCAATGATTTTTAAGAAATTTTACAACAACGTTATGATATACGAAAATAGACTTTTCAGTCCTTTTCTTTTAAAATTTTATCCTTTTTTTAGAATATTTATGATTGTATAATCATATTATTTATAATTTTTCAATTAGAACATATTTTGAATTTGAACTAAATTTTTTCATTATAAATAATAAGCATAAAACTTTATAGCATATTGTTCTTTAAGAAAAATCAACGTACAATATCATTTTTATATATAACGCGTTTATGAACGAAAAACAAGATCAAAATTAAATAATTTCAGAAAATATAAATGTTAAAAATAGAAAGATTTACAAGAACTTGGAAGAGTTTCAGTATGCAAAAATAAAGATTCAGTTAAAAAATAAAAAATATA
This sequence comes from Platyscapa corneri, assembly GCA_018907185.1. Lineage (NCBI taxonomy): Eukaryota > Metazoa > Arthropoda > Insecta > Hymenoptera > Agaonidae > Platyscapa > Platyscapa corneri. The sequence goes on along the minus strand of JACCHW010000005.1, from coordinate 4,932,511 downwards.
AACGAATAAAGGTCAAAATTTGAGAATATATTGTATATAGATAATTTTAACAACAATATAAAGCAAATAAATATATATATGTATAAATATTTATAAAATAGATATGTAAGATTAAATGTAAATAACATATATAAACAAATATATAAAATAACTATGTAAAATGAAATAACAATGTATATATTGTTTAATAAAATACTATACTATACTATACTATACTATACTATACTAATAACGCTATACTATATAACGCGTTTGATTTATTTTAGTTTATAATTAGATTTTTACAACTTCATTTAATCAACAAAGTTTTTTAATTAAATGCTTATGTGTTCAATCAGAATATTTTTTGAATTAATAAAAATTGAGATGTGCAAAAATTCGGTAGTATTCGTTGATACTAAAAGTATGTTTTATGATATTACAGAAATTTTTTTAAATACCAATTTTTACGAATTTTCATAGAAATTTTTTTAATGTTTCGTAAACAGATTATTGTATGTTAAGAAAAAGATTTTTTATAATATGGAACCCATTTAAAAAATTAAGTCCATTTGTTTCATATTGTACATTAATTAATGTTATCTAGAAATAATCAAGGGGTTTGAAAAACCAAATAAGATGATTTAAAGACAGAGATTTACAACATCTTATTTTCAAAAGATTCGTTAGACAAAATAAATGATAATGAAAATTAGTTGCTATGTGAATACATACTGTTGATTGATACTGTATTTCCGACACTAAAAGCATGATTTTGTAATAAATACGTCAAAACGTTCCAGTAAGCCACTAAATAAAGCTTAAACTTTACCATATTATGATTTTCATCAAATCATTTAACAAGTAAATAATTATAGGATCTGAATTTGATGCGATAGAAACATATTTGTATCTTCATATTTTACTGTATCATTATTATAATTTTTTTCTTACTTTATGCTTTTAAATCAATCAACATTCCAAACTAATATTAAAACAATCAGTGAAACAAATTCCATTTTTAATTTTTATAAATATATTGAGTATTAACTAAATTTTAGTTTCTAAATATTTGTAATTAATATATTAATTATATATAATCAAATGTAATCTTATAAAAAAAATTTTTTTGTATATGTTTGGAATAGCTAGATAATAAATTTTTAATAATTTAAGTTTGCAGATGTTGATTGTAAAGAGGTACTAGAAAATTAAAAATTGGAAATGACATCGTCGCTAGATCCATACTACATAATAAATAATAAATATTGATTTTTAAGATATTCAATTTAAACTTTAAAACAAAATTAAAATATAAACTATAAAAAAATTTATTTAATTTCTTATCAATATAATTTAATCTTTTATTTAACATTTTATTTATATCAAGATATTATTTATTATTAATCTTATAAATAATTAAAAAATGCACTCAATAATATCACCCTAAAATTTAAAATGTTTTGTAAGTTGATTAGTATCATAAGCGTTATTGTAATAAGTAAATAAGATGAAATTATGCATAAATTTTGAAATAATATATTTCATAAAAATGCACTTTATTTTCTAGATAAAATTTCATTCGTCTTAGCAAAACTTTCTATCGATATGTGGGACATCCAAAAGCGAAGTGAATATAGTAAAGTACGTCATAAACACTACGCGAATTACATCTATATTTTTGAAAACGCATACTGAATAAAACAAGAGAACATCTCACGTAAATTTTACTTTTAAAACTCAAACGCATATAAATAGAATATAAAGTATTATAGTAAAAAAGATGATAAAACTCTTAAATCCACGCAAAACTTATATAATTACAATTTCACGGAAAATATAAATATGTGTGCATATAGTAATTTTGTTTGAAACATAAGTTGCTTGCCGTGTAATATATTTGCAGAGAACGTAAAATAAAAAAAAAATAAAAATAATAAAAATATGGATAAAATTTTCATAGTGATAAAGAATATCGTATCTAAAAGTGATTTTAACTTTAAATTACTCTTTAAATAGAAATACTTCAAATCTTTTTGTACAAATGAAAGCATAGAATAAATAAAATTCATTAAATTAAAAATTTGTACTAAAAACCCTTATAACCTCAAAACAAATCCAGCGTAAATACTAAATTACTAAATATAGTTTTCAAGAAATTCCTAAATTTAATAAAAAACTGAATATATAACAATACTGTTCTAAATTAAAAATTTATTTTTAAAATTTCATTATAAAATATTCCAATTGTCATTAAATTATTACAAAACGAATAAATTATTGGAAATGTTTCCTTAATTAAAATTATGAAACTTGACGCATAAATATTGTTTGAGTAGCATGTACGTTTATACGCATATGTGTATCTGTATCTATTTATCGAGAATGTAATTATAATACATATTGAACTCGTCAACTTCTAGCGAATCTCAAATGCTTTTACATTTAATTTTAATAGTGAGAATTGAGAAATGTGTTAATCTCGATTTTTCATTTTATATATATATATATATATATATGATTTTTTAATATAGGATATAAGTATTTTCAAAATATTAACTAACAAAATGATGTATTTATTATTTAAAAATATAAGATTCGATATGTTTCAATATTCTAAAATTACTTATTAAGCTATAGACATGCAATTTAATAATAAAAATTTCAAGATGTATTTAATAAATGAAATATAATATAATTAGAAAAACATATATCAATAATATAAATTAGATTTTTTTAAAGTTCAAATACTTAAAAAATATTTATTTTTATAACAATTATTTTCTAAGATAAATTCTTAATAAATTAAATAAGTGTAAATATAACAAATTTTTAACTTATACAATAACAGAATTAATTATAGCATAAAAGTAATGTTTCCTTGTATTAATTTATAACTCAGGTATAATTTAAGAGTCAAAATATTATAAAATATGTAGTCTTGAATTACATGTAATGTATGCTACAATTGCATGTCGTACAATAAATTTAAATTAAATACCCTATATCATTGAACTTATTACTCTCGTGAGATTAGCAGATTAAAAATTAAAAATTAAAAAAACATGTAAGAGCAATCATATTCAGGGCGTAAATAAACGCATGCGTGCAAATGTTAATAGCGTCATCAACGTAGCACGCGTGACATTACGTGCAAATCAAGCTTAATTTATGGGTCAGAGAATTACCACTAAGTAACGTCGAATTGGACCATTGTAGAACGTAAATGCAAGGAAGCTTAGCTTTTACAAGGTATGGCAAGTTTATGAGCTGAGATTTCGACTCCGGTGCACATGTAAGTGTGAATTCTCTGTCTGCTCAGTAAACTTCCGCACGGATTTACAACAGTAAAGGATTATACATTGGATGCCTCCATAATCCACACGTTACTCAATATTTTTCTTCAATAAATACATCGCACCATTTAAGACCGAGAAAATATGTGTTAAAAATTTATTTTTTATCACAAAAGGATTAACGCATTTATTATTTAATTCGATATAAAAGAACAAATAGATATATTAGAAAAAACATATGTTCTAAAGTTTCATTGAATATTGCAAGCGACTAATAAATACGAATAAATCAAACATTTTCTAATAAATTATACGAAGAAAATTGATCCATCTAATTTTGTATCAACGCCCTTTCTATTTAAAAGCTAATAAATCTATCAATTTCTAAAACTTTGGTAATATAAAACAAGTTGTAGTTTGGTAGATATTATTTACGTGTATTCCATAGATGTATGTGCTTAAATTTTAAAATTAATTCTTTTGTTATTACGGTGGCATAAGTGATAAAATTATTAAGACTTAATTCTGTGTGTGTGTGTATTTTATCAACAATAAATTACAATTCTCATATTATTTGAATCGAAAAAAGTATTAATTAATACAGATAAATTTGTTTTTTGTTACTTTAATAAATTTACAGACATATATGCAAAATTATATTTTTTTTCATTTTTGTAACTAATTAAACCTAAGTACTAATATTGAAAAAAACGAACTGATTGCAATAAATTAAACAATATTTTATCGGATTTATTCACATAAGTAGTATTACAATCAGTAGAAGCCAAAAATTAATTAATTATATATAAATAAGTGACCAAAAATAGAAAATAATAAAAATTCAATAAAAAATAAGATGCTAAGAAAGATACAAATATCAGCTAACAATAAAACGCTTTATAAAAGATAATTAGAATTCTACGTTCATACACAATCCAATTAGCCAAGAATTGTGTATATAAAAGATTTATATAAAATTTCACATAACTGACTAATTAATTAACAAAGAATAAATGTATAAAATAATGGTAAAATTATAAATTAAAATAATTTACCTATATTATTAATATTAATGTAACAAAATGTATGTAATAAATTAATAATATAAATAAAATATACGAATAATATATATTAGCAAAATCAAGAATTTAGCAATTATATAAGAAATTTTTAATTGAAGGAAAAAGTACTTTTATACTAAAACGAAATTTTCAAGATGAAATTTTCACAAATATGAAGACAATATTTTTCTTGTCATTTTTGAAAATCTTTACGTGAACAGTTTCATAATGAAGTACTTAAATTTCTTTAAAAAGCTTTACACAAATTCAGAAAAAGAGCAAAACTCTGAGCAATAAAACAGTTCATTGTTACGAATAAAAATGAATCAACTGCCAACAAAAAATAAATAGCCTTATTTTAAATGCAACGAAGGTAGTTCATAAAAAATTACAATATCTCAATTTTAACTTGAAATAAAAAAATTTAATTATCATTTTGATATCATTGTATACTATAATTTCTATTGATATTAAATTTTTTAATACGTTTAATTAAAAAAAGTAAAAATTAATTAAATATAAGTATAAATAACACATTTCCATTAAAACTCATATAGATTTAAATCAGTGTCTATTGAATTTGTTTATAAAAAATAAGTTAAGATATATTTTAAGAAACATATATCGTAGTAAAATATTAATCTCTGATTTAAGCAAAATTTTTGTTTTCAACACACATTTAGAATGTTTTTAGAAAAAGACTTATTTTTTAATATATGACGAGAATAAATTTAAAATACTTAAGAATATTCGCTGACAAGAATAGTTGAATTTGTTTTGAAGTTATGCACTAGAGAAAGCAATCGATTTTGAAGAAAATAATCTTAAAGTTATGATGATGTATTAAATTTAGCATAAATAATTGGATTAGTAAAGCAATGAAATGTCGTGTAAATTACAATTTTAAATATTGCAGCGAAAGATTATACAGTAAATGAATGAATATTTAAAACAAAAATTTAGTTATAATACTCAAAATTTTAATTCAAATAAAAATTTACGATAAAATAAAAATTTTACTATTTATACATTTGTTTTTAGATATTTATAATATAAATATAGTGCTTATCTTCTATCAATAATAATGCCAAAATAATTTTTTTTTAAATTATACTTCAATAATATAATTTTATCTACAAACACACGTATACACAGAGACGAATCTTTATTAAACACGAATTTATACACGAAAAAGTACAGGTATTCGTTAATATTTTCTATAATTATCAAAAATAATAATGTTTAATACTTTTTTACTAATAAATGAAGTCTGATTTTAGAATAAATATAATCACATTATTATCAAGTAAATAAAAAAATATCTATTTACAAAAGTTAAATGAGAATTGAAAAACTATACTCGAATATCATAATATATCTATAAATATTAATTATTTTCATTAATTTTTCTATAAATATTTCTTATTTATAGATTTATCTTTATAATTTTTTCAAGTTCATCAAAAATTTCATTCAGTAATATCATATTCAAATTAATTTCTAATATTGATCAAGAAAATAGTTGAATATAATAGATATCCTTTTTGTTACTGTGTTCCTGATTTCAGAGCGTAATTGGATATATATTAATTACGCCATAATTTTTTTTTTATGTACTAATTTAATAAATTTAATATTTGTTATGAAAACTAGCATAGCTGATTCAAAGGTTTTTTTAAATAATATTATTTTATTGTCTGTGAATTGAAATTTTCCGTAACTTATTTATTAAGGTTCGATAGCATTATATACAACTAAATGTCAATAATATTTATTATCCAAATAAAAAGTTTGTTATTTTAACTTTTTTTATTTCAATTTTTTATTTTTTATTTTTTATTTTAACTGATTTATATTATATAATGCAAAACATTTTCACATCGAATTTCACTTAAAAATCAACCGTTATTTGAAATATTATTTGCGTAAACAATTTAAATCTCTGAAATAATTTGAGATTCTTGTGACCATACTACAGATATTGTATTACAAATACAGAATTAACTCTAACAACTATTAAAAACAAGTATTTTCTAAGCATCATTGATTCTTTTTGTAACTTTATTCATTCAAAGTAATATTACCAATGCTTACAATTTAATTTCAGTAACTCACATAATTACGCTTTTACTGATTTTCCAGTATAATATTATCAAAAGAATTGTTATTATTTAAAAATGTTGCTTTTATGTTTCCAATCTATCAATTATATTTATTTTATTTATATGAATCTTCCATAAATTTGAACTTTTATAATAATCTTATTAATAGATAAAAATTTCCCTATTTTCATTAAAATAATTTATATTTAATAAGGTAGAAGATTTCATTAAAATTCATTTTTTACTATTCCAATATAATATAAGTAAAAAAATAATTTTGACATCTTTTCTTACTTAACTATTGAATTTTTTATATTTTAAAGAATATAAAAAATTACTTTTAAATTTTATTAAGATTTTAAACGTATATTGAGTATAAGTTGTTATTGAAAAATAAAAATACAAATAACATTTGGCAGAATAAATAATTATTTTCAATTACTTTTAATGTTTTATATAAATATTTTTACACCCAATAACATTTATACTTAAAAATGAGAATTTATACAAAATTTTTTCAAAGTGTAATAATAGAATTTGTTCTATTGAAAGAATTAATATTTTTTTATCTTATTGTGAACAAAATTCAAAATATTACAATAAATTTAAATTTAAAGTATTTAATCATAGCACTAAAAGTCTAAAACATATAGAAAATATGTTTACATAGACGTTAGAAAAAATATGATCTAAAATTACCTCTAAAAAGACAATATATATGCTTACATAATTAAATTTCCTAGCTCAATAATAATTATATTAAGTACTTTTATAAATTAAATCATTTAATTTTATAAAATTATCAACAAATTCAATTAATAGGACTTTATAATATACGTGTTAAGATTAAATTTGTTTCACCAATGATTTTTAAGTGCAGTTCATTTTTTGATAAGCTTCTCATGTTTCTATAATGAAGATTCACTTAACCACCTTCTAGCTTTAGAAATATCCTACCATAAACCATAATAATCTCGCACTTAGTCTGCTTAACACATTGAAACAAAAGAGAGTGATTATTGTGTTCTTCAATATATCCTTTTAATGTTTAAATTATTATTTTTTATAATTTTAACGTCGTACTTATTTTATACCGTCTTTTTTATGTAAATACAATTCAGAAAATCTATAAACCACTAGAGACAAAAGATTTCAGACATTTTCAGGGTTGAAAAAGAAATAGAATTCCGAAAAAGTGTCAATATTAAAAATTATAAGAACATTAACAAATAAACAAAAAGGAACAAACTCATAGCTAACCATATTTTAAAACTCAGATATGAGAATGATTTAAAATAAGTGAAAACTCAAACAAATACAATGAAACTAGAAGATGAAAATATTAAAAAAATTATGATAAATTAAATAAACATACAATTTAATATCTTAATTATTAAATGGTTTTCGAACTTTTTGAAAAGAGAATATTATTCAGTCTCAAATTCATAACTTTAAAATATAATTGATTAAATTCTTTGTTTTCTCCGTATAAATATTTTTTGTTAAACTTACAAAAAAAGGAACTTCTAAAATTGGTGAATAATTGATTAAAATCTGTAATTTACTACTATCCTAAAATCTTAGTTAAATTTGAATGAATATCTTTTGATAGAAATGATTTTTTGATAAAAAACTTACATTTCATTACAAATTTGTAAATTAATTTCCATATATAAAATTGGAAAGTAAAACTCATAGTTTCAGATGCCAAGATTTATTCCTGATAAAATTTTAATTTAAGATCTGTCACAAAAACAGTACAGAATTTTTTGATATTTAAAATTAATTTATTTACAAATAAAAAGTTAAAAATGAACGATTATTTACACTCATAACTTGTATTTAATTATAAAAAGCTGCAGTTATTTTGCAAAGTGCGAAATTTATGAAACATATTTTTTATCAAAAATAACAAACAATGATTTTCATTCACAAGCCAATATTAAATACGAACTGTCAATATCTTTGTACAAAAATGATGTAATATTGCTTATCTGACAAACTTTATTTGACTAATCTTCCACTGAAGATTTTTTTCATATATATATGTATATATAATAAAAGAAGCCTAAATACAATTACTAGAAATTCAATTTCTTTTGATTTTAAATTTATCTTAATTAATATATTATAAATCGATAATGAGAAAGTTTATGTGAAATTTTCAATAAAATTTTAAGCAAATAGATCATTTTATCTATTAAATATTAAAAAATATTAGACATAATATCTAATAATACAAGATAATAACATAATAAAATAAATATTGTTATTGATCAACAAACAATAGTAAGTATAAAATATTCCGCAATATGAATATTACAATAGAAAATAGAAAATACATTTCTACATTCAATATATATATATATAATTAGGAGCGATTATCTCTATTACTCTTTACTTTAGACGAAATTTTATTACATTATAGACAAAACAATTTATACAGAAAAGTTTAATTTATTAGTACTTCGGATAGATTAACAAGAGGAGAAAATGTTAAATTATTTTTTAATTTTAGAGTTTTACATTTTTTAGCTGAACTTTTTAATAATAAATTTGATATATCTTCTACACTATTAAGAAAGAGACATATTACCTTTTATTAATTATTATTTTATACGAATTTATATATAATAAAACACTAAATTGTAAAATATTTAATTTTGTGTAAAATTAAAAAAAAATAAAATTTTTTTATACATATTCATCAATTTTCGGAATGAATTCAAGAAAGTCTATTAAAATATTTCTCCATTTTTTAACAATAAAATATTGGGCAATGACTGAATTTTCTTTGCAAATGATATGCGTAATGTATGCAACTTTCGAATTTTTTAATTTAAATTATTATACAATAGGCTCGAAGAGAATAGAGGGTTTAATATACGAAAACAATAGAGAGTTTGTAAGACTACTTGCTCATTAGAAACGCCTTATTTTTTTTATTATGAATAGCATTAAAATTTAACAATAAGAATTAATTTATTATTTTTCTGTGATAATACTTATAGCATGACAATTATTTTTATCATTGATATAAAGTTTAAGTTAAAGTGTAAATGAAAAGTAAATAAAATTATAAAAACCGAATTCTCTTAGTTACTTTATTAGATCGATAGTCAACATAACTAGTTTTTTGTAATGTAGATAAATTTTTCATTAAAATGCATAAGATTCATAATTTTATCCCTCTGTAGCTTCTTAACATCAATAACCTAAGCCAAATTCCTTTAATCTATTACCTTATATTTCACAAGTAAATAAGCCGTTTGGAAAAAATGTCGAAAATTTGTCGAGCCAACTACTCCTTTATTCCTGTCCAAAGTTACGATCTCCACGAACGTACGATTTACACGACGGTATAAATCTCAACTGGAGGCTCTACGTCGTTTTTACAGGGCATCGTTGTTGCCATTCTGGTGAGTGATAAGAATTCTTGGGCCCCTGTTTACGAGGCCATCTCGCTGTTGTCCCCGGAGCACAAGAATGAAAAAGATGGCCACGATTTTTAATTAACATAATTCAAGCGCTCGTGCGACACTGAAATTTCCAACACCCGCTGTTGATAAAGGAAACACGGCACTCTTTCCAAACGTACTACTGACGTATTTTTCGCACCAAGAAAAAAGAAGACTCTGCATGATGCTGCTACATTGTTAGTAATTGTATTCTTTATAACGTACTTTTTCATATTTTTAATGACTAATTCACGAGAAAAATTTTCCCTTAAAAACGATTCTTTCACATTCATGTCTACAATACTTAATACTCAAAACAGATGCTTTTTTTTTATCTTACTAGTAAATATAATAATATTGTAACTTATCGTTATTCACCATTTTTTATCAAAAAGGTATTATTAATGTTAACAGCTTATGCACATTTTCGATTTAAAATATTTTCAAAATAACTATGATATAATCTGAAATATATACAACACACAAATTTAAAAAAATAAATAAATATTAAATAATTTAAGGAATTTTTTAAAATTAATAAAAAAGTATAAATATTTTTTAGCTAAAATCTGCAAAGAAATTTATACTCATAAGGTATCAACACTGTGAAGAATCGATATTTGTGTTTTTTTACGGAATTTTTTTTTTAAATTTAATTTATTTTGAAAATATAAATTAAAAAGTTTTATTTTATTCTTTCTTCAAGCAATATAATAAATAGCTCCTTTATAACACGTAGATAAATATTTCATGCAGTTCCAAATATATATTAATATAAATTTTCATACATAATTTTATAATTTACATCTTCAATTTGTTTTAAATTATTTAAATATAATATTTACTACTTTTTTAAGAAAAAATGTTTAAAAGTTCCATTGGTATATATTGCGTGTACCATGTTTTATTATTTATTCTTCATAACTAAGAAACAAATTTATTTAATCATTTTACATGATCAGATATGAAAAAAATGTAATTGACTTCATAAATGTGAACTAAGAAAAGATTTAGATTTAATAATAGCATTAATTAACATAATAAATCAACGTCTTTTATAGTAATTCATAAATGCCATTTATTTAAACGTCAAAGGTTGCACACTCATTTGAAGCTCAAGAAAGTATAATCAGAAACTAATAAAACTAAAATAGTCGTGAGGGAAAAAGTTTTAAATTCATCCCTATCTAGGGCATACATAACTAGATTTCATACACGATTAAACTTCAGACTCGAATGAGCAACAAAGTGAATACACCCTATCTTGAATATAGAAAAAAATGTGTTGTTGAAAATCAATTGAATACTAAACAATGTGCTCTTTTATTTTTTACAATATATAAATTCATAAAAGTCTTGGACCAATATTTTAATCAATATAGGTTTCTAGGTTAATTTCATAAAAATTTTATCTATAATTTAGTATCACTGTATTGATAAATAAAAAGTTAAAATTGAATACAAGTTTTTTATTATTACAATTTTTAAATATGTAAGATTTTAAAACGACCGAGAATAAAATAAATTTAGTTGTTAATTCCACTATATTTTCGAAGTTATTTAGAAAATTTTCTCTCTGATAATATTCAAGACAAAAGAAGAGATTCTTTACATAAATATGATACTTTGAACAATTTTGAAATTCACACACCAAAACTCTTAACTGTACAAGAATAATTAATTTACGTAAAAAGATAAAATATATAATTTATATTTATGGTATGTTATGTTTGTATATAGTTTATAATAATTTATAAAGTTTTATTAATTTTTCCAAAGTAATTTGACGCACAAGTTGTTTCATAAAAAACAAAATCCATAACAGTTGAACAACAAAAAATAAATACGTTTCTATATTTCTCTTATTCCTTTAATTCTTAAAAGTTTCTAAGGAATAAAAAGTTAATAACGGGTTTGAAGTACATGAGTCATTGCAGTCAAATATCCATCTGTTCAACAATCAATCTTATTATTTACTACGTTGCAAGATTGTGCTCATGTATATCTACAAGCCTGATACGTCACACAGGTCTAATTAATAATGGCGCAATAGTTTATCAGACCACGATCGTGTTGCGTCGCACCGTGAAAAATAACGTAAATAAGTCACGGTGATCAAGACTCAAGCGTATAAACGGCGCATACTGAAAGTTGATTAACACATGAGAAATCAGTGCTTTTATAATTTTTAACCAAGACTTTAAAATTATTTTTAAAAAATATGTCAAATCTTAAAGAATTTAATAAGTTATGCATAATATTTGACAAATGATAATTATTACGTAAACGTACTTTTATAGGCACTAAGTAAATAAAAGGTTTTTCTAAAATAAGTCTTAAAATTACTTTTAAAAAATATAAAATATTTACAAAAACTGCAAAATAAATTGATTACAGCCGCTGACCAAGTCTCAGTAACCATTAAAAAAATAGTAATGTCTTAAGCATAGAAGAAAATAATTTTAACTATTAATAAAACTTATGTTCCTACACATTGAATAACTAAAAAATTCCGAAGAAAAAATATTAGCTCTTTAATCCATAATTTTTTTGCAAGTTTCATGTAATGAAGTATATATCATTTTAATATAGTCGGTAATTAGTTATTAGTTTAATTATAATTATTAGTATAAACAAGAATTTATATTAATTATTTAAAAAACTAAATACGTAAGAAAAATATAATATAAATGGTCAGATTGGAATCTAGAAATAAGAAATAAATATTTTAAAAAAATAAAATTAATTTACTGTCGATATCATTTCTCAATCTTATATATTCGTGTATAGTAAATTATTATTTGAGCAAATTAAAAGAAAGAGTCTTTTTTATTAATTCCTAAAAAACTTAAACGTTTATTCTAAAGAATCTTTAAGTAAATGTAAATTCATATTCAAATTACTGAGAAATAAAAATAAAAATATAATAAATACGGAATTCTATTCTTCTAAATAAAAAAGAAAAAATATAAACTTATCAGTTTAATTATAAATTATGAATCATTTTTATTTAATTGAAAATCAATAATTTTAGTTAAAATACGAAAACTTATTTTAATTTAAACTTTATAAATGCGAGTCTCTGTTATAATTCGACCATGTAATATAAAATATTGTGCACACATTTTATTAACAACTTTAATATTACTATCTGAAATTAAGACATACAATGGTGAAATAAATGAGCTAAAATTTTTTAAAATATAATATTTAAATATTATAATTTCATTTATGTTTTATTAATTATTTGCACAATTTAAAAAATAACGATATCTTGTTAAACTATTGTATAATAATTTAATTACACAAAATGCATTAGATGATACCCAGGATAAAATATATAACTTAATTAAATAATATTAAATAAATAAAATTTAGCAATATTATTTAATCTCATAATTTCAAATTCTTCGTATTATACAAAAATTACAAATTTTCAATAATAGTACCTGTTGACGACAGAATGACCGGCCACCAGTTTTCGTAGGAACAGCCGAGTTTAAAAGTTTGGGAAACATTCGTAACCGAAAAAGAAATTAATTAAAACATACGCGTCGGGTTTCTTATACAAGCGTCGCGAGTAGGTTTTCTTCTAGCTATTGAAAATAGTTAACGGAAAAATAGCTATTGGAAAATAGTTATTTAATAAACAATTGTAAAAGGGAGAGGTGCGGCGATATAACGATTTTACAACACGATCCTTTTCGCCGTCGCGTCTTATCTTATTTTTCCACCTCATCCGCCCTTGTTTTAAATTATTATTTAAATTTGTTGTGGAAGGGCCAAGAAAATAAAATAGAATTAAAGCTATATAACTTTTGATTTTAAACCCTTTTCTTCCCTTTTCCCCTTTTACACGATTAATAGTACCATTTACGAAATAATGCCAATTTCAAAATATATACAATAATGTTTAATTATTTTACACAAATAGTGAAAACTTTTATAACTTTTATACTTCGGAAATAAAATTTTGCAAATAAAAATTTATAAACTAATAATTCTTTCATGAAATAAAATAAGATTGATCAAATCTGATAATATGTATTATTGTAATAATCCAAACTCTAAGACAAGCGTACGTTCACAGTATATTTAATATTTATTTTTGAAGATTGTCTTTGAAATGAGAAAATAAGTAATAGAAGTTCGTTTAAAGTAATTCCTTTACAGTAACATAAATTTATCTTTAGAAATTTATACTAAGGAAAGCTTTTAAAAATTCTTATTCAACTTTTCTTTTAGTTAGATACGTATAATTTTTCCAAGTAAAATAACTTTTTTAGTTATAAGTAATGATCTAATTGTCATAGATTTACAAGAAAGCTAAAATCCTGGGTACAATGAGGATTCTACTTTACAATATTAATTGAACACTAATAATTTCGTAAAAAATTTAATCACTTATTATAATATTAAAAAATTTAATTTGTAATAATAACTTTATTAATATATATTTATATTATTTTGCAGGTATATTTACTCCCATAAATATTATTTTACTGTTTTTATAAATTATTATTTATTGCTATTTTAAAATAAATAATTTCGGCGTTTAACAAATTATTGTGATTAATTATAAAAAAGCAAAATTCGATATTTTAATGTTTAATTAAAAAAAAAGTTTCGCTCAAGCAGGAAAAGTAAACAAACTGTAAAAAGATAGTTCGCTTTTTTCTCGTACTGAATGCATTATTTTTTTACAAAAAAATGTAAAAACATAAATCATGGAATATTTAAAAAGAACATAAAACCAGAAAAAATGTTGCAGTAGCTAGCAAAAACCTTTTCTCTTGTCAAAATTTATTTCTCGTCAAGTCAATCAACACGATCTACAAAAATGGAAATTCGACCATAGTACCAACTGCAGAGTAGCACTGCTCTAATTATGCTCGAATTAGTCGATTAATTTATGTACGGATTGTGATTTAATGGAATTAAATAGTTCAAGCATCGATTTAGATTATTGAATATTACGTTATTTGTATTACCGCTGAATTTTATCGCTTGTTCTAGCGTTTCTTATTGAAAAAGGTTATTTTTATTTAAATTATAATCAAACAAGATATATAGGAATATTTTAATTATATTCAAGTAAAATGTAAAAAGTGTATCCATTTTACGACTTCTATATTTAATTCAACACAAAAGACTTTCCCCAAATGTGAAATACTAATTATATGAGAACAATGGTTCGTAATTTTAAACTAAATTCTGATGCGTTAATGCTTTATTACAATAGGGGAAAAAATAATTTAAGAATTAGCTATAGTTTTTACAAAATAATAATATAAATAAAAATTTGAAATATATATCCTTTTTTTGTAAATCATCATCAGTTTTAAGTTCTTTTCTTTATTGTAGTTGATTTTTATAAAAAGTTACAGACTTTTACTATGATATATTATTATTATTATTAATTATCATCATCATTATATATATATATATATATATATATATATATTCAAAATAGAAGTAAAAAAGAAGTAATTTAGGATTCCGGATTCCAATGTTCAGTATTCTGTATAATCAACATATAAAATATACATATTTTCAATTAATTATTTACTCTTTACATATATAATGAATACTGTATGTATCTAATGTTTCATCAATGAATTATAAACTCAATAACTAACAGTTAAACGAGGTTGAGAATTGATATTTTTTAAATTAATATTTGGAAAGTCAAGTAAAGATAATTCTTTCAAGGACTCAAATATATCTTCTACAAATCAAAACCACAACCTCGCAAGTCTCTAATGCAACGTTCGTTCCATTGAGATGGATCTTCTCCAAAATAAATGTCACGTGACGTCAGTTTTCTTTTAATCCCGAAAGACGTCCAGACGCGATGCGCGCTCGGGGATTTATCCCTCGAGGTACTCCGCGTGTTATGCATACGAAATTTCTCCTTTTTTTCGTTAGACGACGGCAGAACCTCCTTCTGAAAGCCATTTATCGCATGCGACCCGTAAAAAGCTCGCCTGCTAACTTTGTTGTGCTCCTATCTCAAGATCTTTGGAACATGTAATGCGTAACTCTGCTTTTTGCGACTTTTCCTATTTACAAATTGATGCGCATGTAGACATACAAATTCCATTTAGTACCTTAAAATGAAATAGCATTGTATAAGCTAAGCATATGAGTATAAAATTTCAGATTTTTTCAAGACCTTTTAATTCCAATTGAACGATAAAACGATGCAGTTTATGCATTGACGTGAATGAAGTTTGAAATTTATAATCGGGAAAGTCAATCATTTTTTCAGAATAATATAAGCATATCTTATATTAATTTCATTAATTTTGAATCAATTAAACATTTTTTTAAATTAAATTGAATGGTTTATTAATTTAATGCTTAATTATATTGGAAAAGTCATCGCGTATTTAATTTTTCATGAACTCATACCGCGTTGATATTTGTTTCCAGGTTAAAATTTTATGAATATTATAAATACATAATTGAGAATACATAGTTTAAAATTAAGGTAAACCCAATTTATAAATTTTATAGTAATGTGTAGTCGTTTAAATATTCCACCTTACAAGAAATCATATACTACACGAGGTAAAATATGACAAAGCAATTTTTAATCACGTTATGTCAAAACACTTTTTGCGTTTAAAATAAGAAATGTTCTAAGCTAAAAGCAAATTTTTGAACCTATGCTGTTTTATAATTAGTTATGAGAATTACAAAGAACAATCTGCTACTTATGTTTCAGTCATTATTCTTCCTTTATTCTCCTTATATTTAAAAGACTAAAATTTAAAACAATTTATTTCAATATAATATATTCATACATCTATTTACATTATTTGTAGTTAAATTTGTGATATTTGTAGTTACATTAAATATTTATAAATGTTAAAGTTTATATTCTACTATACTTTTTACATATTATTTAATATGGAAGTATGATAGCTATCCTTTATACGAAGTATAATTAGCGATATTAATTGTGTAATAAAAAATGATTGATTAGTTCTCTTCATATTGATATCAGACACATACAACATAATGATCTATACTAACTCGATAAAACTTGCAAACTATTGAATGATTGTATTTGACAGTAGTTACGATGAATTATCTCGAATGGTTCACGCTAATATTTTACAATATTAGTTTGACTTCTACTTTGCATAGATAATAAAAATACTCAGTATATTCGAAAATAGATAAATGTGCGAGCGCGCGTATAAACCTTTATATTTGGCAGAATGAACAAATAAAAAATTTAAAATTGAAAATAAAAATTTGAAAAAGTGATAGCATTAATAATAAAAATACTAAGAATACATTTATAATATGACATGTTTTCCTTTATAGAAAAAGAAATTAAGAAATCTTTACTTCTGCTTATAATTTAGGAATCTATAATTTTATAATACAAATTTTATAATTTCGTCGTCAATTACTTTTTATGTTTATTTATGTTAGAAATCCATAACTATGCACCAATAAAAATCCTCGTATTATTAAATCAAGAGAAGATAATAAAATTAACAAAAGTTCAGGAAAGCATTTTTCTGTATATCTACGAATGCCATTTATTATATAAATAGCAAACCTACAATCTTGAAAAATTATTTGTAGACAAGTTTTACCAATCATATTCAGTAAATATAACAGCAATTAAATTTGTTATTATACAAATATTTCTAAAATATTTAGAAAAATAATTTAAAGTATAAAACTTTTTTCGTATTTATTAGAAACTGTGATCGAATATTATATATACACATTAGCTAGTGATTAAATTTATCTCAATGTTTTAAAGTTTTACTAAACACATGTGTCATTATGTCAAATACACACTTTGGTGAGAATCAGTATATCACATGGTTATTAGATACCAAAAAGAATTGTTTTGAAAAATGACTCGAATCGTTAGCAACTGAGTGAGTCTTATAAAACGAAGAAGATACCGTCTTTCGCTTCATTGCTCTTAGAAGTACAAAATTGTATCGTTTCTCTACCCAGCCACTTATATGCCTCTCGTAAAATCTTGTCTTTTTCCTTTTTCCTTTCCTTTTTTGCGAATTAGGAGGAAAGGTAATCGACGATATTGTTCTACGAAACTGTCATCCACAGAGTTTTTCCCAAATGATCTGAGCAAGTGCGATTCGAAAAGGGTTCGCTCGATTTCATCGTACTTTCCTGCTTGATAATGGCATATGCTAACGTCTCGCTATATAATAATGGCCTACGTTTTTGAAAAAGGCGATTTCCAAAAAGTACGTAGAAAAATTATTCAATATCCCTTATTCAGAAGACAAATTTTTAAAAACTTTAGTGCACGTCAAGCACTTAATGTTTTCTTATAAATTAAATACAAAACCTAAATAATCGTATATAAAATTAAATTATACAAAAATACTTTCAATAACTAAAATGAAAAATATATTTTAAAAATAAGTGATACAATAAATAACTTATATTAATAACTTAGAACAATATATATTTTATAACGACTTTGATTTTATAATCATGAATTATTAAAAAATATATATTTATTTAATTTTGGATTTTAGAATTTTAATTTATCAATTATATATTTTCATTATTAGCTGCAATAAAAAAAGTTTTCCTAATTTACGAATTTAATTAAAGTTAAGAATTATAACTACTAATATAAAAATAATTATTAAAATTATTAAAAACTTTTTTTAAATAATTTATTATAAATTTACTGTTAATTTAAAATATATGAATAATGTATTTCAATACTCACAAAACAAACCTATTGACAATTAAAAATTATTTTATATATATAGATATACATATGTATGGATTAAATTTAACAAAATATTGATTCAATAATGATTTTTTAATTTTTTAATTATTCTAATTATATTGAAATATTTTTTTCTATCTTCTTTCTATCTTTTATGGAGAAATTTATGCACAAAAGATTTTTAAACATGTCTCTTAATGTTAGCCATTCATAATTTTATATTTGAAAATGTTTCTCGTTTTCGATGCATTGTTGTATGATTATATAATAAAATCAAAATTAAAAAACACTTGATTTACAAAATATGCAATTAATAAAATCCATAAGGACATAAAATTAATAAAATAATTTAAAAAAACGACTACTCAAACATTTATATAATATATTTACATGATTTTAATTTTATGTAGAATTATTTACATGTTTCATTCAACAAATATTGATGGATAAAAATAACGATATGAATACTCAACACAATTTGATTTCTGAATCAAAGTCACAAACTGCATTTAGGCTTTCTCTCATTAATTTTCACTAATATTCGATACCCTGAGGTCCTATTCAAATTTGCATTTGAGAAGTGAAATCCATATTGATTTACAACAAACTTTGATCGATTGACCTGAAATTAGGAAAATCTAACATACTATTGATCATTATTCATTGATGTTAATCATTTTGCCAGTTGATGTTAATACTTATTAAAAAATCTATGTGCAAATCTATAAAAAAAATTTGACAATAAAATTATAAAGTATTTATGTATTTCAAAGACAAATATGAGTAGTAATAGTTATTAATTAGTATTATATTTTAAAAAATGAATTGCTTATAGAATTTGATAGACTATTAAGTTTCGAAAACATCTAAATAATTTAGTGCTTTTGAAAACTATAAACGAGGTTCTTAAAATCTTCGATTACTTTTAAGTCTCAAATTAAATACATTAAAAAATAAAACTCATTGATTTCAATTTTTTTTTAGAAAAGACAGATATATATAAGTTTAAAGATGATTATCAACAACTATTGAATTAATTTTTAAATCATATTTGATAAGGATTTTAATATGCGTTTTACAAAATATTTTTAAAGTATTATAGAAATAAATTCTCCTTTAGCTTGAAACTGTTACTTTAATCTCCACACCAGTGGTTTGAAGCAATTTTCATTGTCAAAATTCTAATTGTATCTTTATAAATCAATAGCATCGTTTTAAATTAATTGAATCTGCGGCGACAATAACATTTAACGCATCATTGTTGATTACGTGAAACGGATTTACCCTTTGCTCATCTTATACTCTACATTATACATAATTCAGTGATTAATCCAGCTTAATCTTACGATGCCTCGAAACAATAATAATTAACAAAATGATCATATATCTTAGCATAAGATTCAAGGGGCTCGAAATCAACATAAATTTCCTACCAACTCAATTATATATTCCGCTCAATACATCCAAGAGAGAGTCGAAATTGCATCAGGGCGTGATTTCCCGAGAAGGATCGCGTCAATCGCTTGCTTTTCCTCGGGGAACGAGACTCGCCGTTGCGGGGTGACTTTTCATTCGGCTTAGCAGATTGGCCGCTCGTTTTCGAGACGCAGGAAGATAAAAGAAGGCTTGGCAAAGAGAAGGCAGAGAAAGGCTGGGGCTGTGAATCTGACGCCTTTCTCCTTTCCGAACTGCGGTCGGTCGCGCGATTGATGGCGATGAAATGCTGATAAGGATCGTGTTACGCTGCTGGTGTAAATACGAACGAGCAACATAAAAGCCGTGGTGAGTTTGTAAATTACGGAATGATAGAAAGAAAGGATGGAGGAAAAAAGGAGTAGGAGAGCTGAGATTTACTAGGGTGATATACGTGTGTAATAAAATCGGACGGGTAAAATATTATTTAGATAGTACATACGTTAAAAGAATTTAGAGTTCGCAACAAATCAGAGCTTCGTAAATTTTATAAGGGACCTAATTTTTAGTGATTCGCGTGGCAAGTTACGTTCAAATTACCTTGAATATTCAGTTGTACATGCGCTAATATAAAAATAATTTTAAACACTCTGTTCATTCGTTTATTATTCGCGATTAATTGATAAAACTGTTGCACGTTCAAACGAATTGTAAGAAATTAGTCTGCGTTGATTAATGGCATCATTAACATGTATGTAAACAATATATATGAGTATTTTTTTTTAAATTTGACAGTATTAATGTTCTAACCTTAACGATTCGAAAAAATAGTAAGTGCAATTAATAAGTCCCAGATTGAAACTACGTGGTCTAGATTTTTTGATAATCGATTAACGATTTACAGCTATAATGCTCCTTAAAAATCTAATGCACTCGACCTCCTCTTCTTCCTTAAATACTTTTACCTAAACTCTCTCTATCCTAACTATATTTAGTAAAAGATCGAAAGACATTAGATCTCTATAAACAAAATAAGAAAAGAAAAATAACAAAAGAAGAAAAATTGTAGATTACGCCTTCCAAATATACGGTAAAGTAAAAATGAGCAAAAAAAAGAAATACTGCGACGAAGGTGCACCTAAGGTGAAGGAGAGCTTCAAATCGTAATGCGAGGACGGTTATACGTGCAGTTTTCAACGATAAGAGCTAGTATTGGAGATAGAGAGAAATGTATTTCGTACGATTTGCGCTTGTATAAACGATCGATCCTCCGCGTTAGAAATGTTTGGGGACTTAGACGGTAACAAAAATATATAGTTGAACATATTTTTCGCCCGATTTATTAAATTCATTAAAGTGTAATGTAGTTGTTTTATCAACTAAAAATAGAGATATTTATAATATCGCATTGAATAAATATTTATTTTGCAATTTAAAGAATATTTATTTTTTCCCATGAGTGGTGAACAGAAAGCAGTGAAATATGAAATGGAATATTTAATATATTTTGCATCATTTAAGCTCATGTTTGTCAATTGTATACTTAAAATTATTCAAACTAAAACTCAAATTTTATGTGAAAATTGAATTGTTTAATTAAAATTATAAATAACATTTACAAATAATGTTTATAAATAATACTTTGGGTGAATGAAGCCTTCATTACTGCCATTTATTTGTATCTAATTCAACATTTTTCATATTCCAGATGTTTATGATAAAATCGGAAACATTTTTATTGCAGATTTGATTGACTTTCATTCGAGATTCGCCAAGATATTGAACATAAAAGAAGTTTAAAATTATAGGTTCTTCTTCAAATCAAGTTTTCAGAATACCTCCTAAACATTAATTTTAAAATTTCACCGTGCATTAAAAACATAATGAAATAAATAAACATCTATAGCCAGTATTTTTAGATGAGATTTTCCTTTTACGACAAATATAAAATCATTTTTTTCATTAAAACTTTATATAAGTCTACTTGCTAATTTGTTTCTTAACTAAGTCAAAGGCGATTACAGTATTCGTAACATCCCCATTATAACAAAGCAATTAAAAGGTTTTTTTTCATTACTTTTTCAAGGTTTTTAAAGATAGAAAAAGCATAATAAGGATCGCACAAATTAAAACTTTCGTTTTGAGTTTCTTTTATTATTTCTCGCGCTTGCAATTAAGCTTTGCTCACATCGCGCAATCATATTTATGAAAAGTTTTTCTATACTTCTTCAGTGCTTTCCTTTAATTTACATTTTTTTGTGAATTTATAATATTTGTTACATACAGTTATGTTTTTAGAAATTTTTTAAAATAAAAAAAAATTTTTTAAATATAATGTTAATTAAATTATTAAATTGAATGTCTCTTTAAATTGTAATTGAACATTATTAAAGACTAAACTATTTAAATTGTGAAGATGGTCATATTTAAAAAGCAACACAAATATTAATATGCTTATTAGAACAATGCAGCTTTTCCTCAAATACTTATTGAAGAATTTTTTATTAGCTTTTAATGATAATTAATAAATAAGTTTCATATTTCTTCTTATAGATTCATAAATATTATTAAAACAGAACATCGTGCGAAACACACGCGAGATTTTTTGACCAATTGATACCAAAACGATAAAGAAAAAATTTTCCACAATCAGATATTAAATTCCGGTTGAGTGGCCGTGCAAACATTGCGTTCAAAAATTTACAAAGCGTTACGTATACCTATTATAATAACTTCTATCCGATCGAGCGAATAATTCCCGCGTGACTTTGACGACTTTGATGCAAGCGGGGGTTGCGTCGACAAAGACTGTACCAGAGCATCGGCGCCTCGCAGACTCATTCACGAAAGAAAGCGATTTGCTGACATGATATTAGGACTTTTAGCATAACTAAAAAGGAAAGTAATAAAAAATTGTCTCTTTTACTCCTAACAAAAGGAGATCTGGATTTTACACAGCTTTACAGAATAGAACCAAGAAAATGTTTTAGCTAGAGAGGAATTATGAAATACGAATAAGTTTTTAGTGAAAAATTTTAATTCAATTTTTTACGTGATTTTCTCATAACATTTTTTTAAATCCATAGTCAGATTTTGTACTTAATTAAATTTTGCACTTACGTAAATTGAAAATGCTTTACTTCAGATTGAAGAAAATATAAATTTTAGTGTAAATTTCACGATGAATGGGAATCAGCAAAGAGTTTGATATCTGCTCATTAGCAGTGCTCTGTCAACATTAAGACACGGCATACTAAAACACTGTCATATTATTATAAAAGCATTATTAATTATAAAAGCATAAAAAATAAGCTTTTACAGCCAGCAAAGTTTATTTTTTTATCGAAGTTTTTATGAAAAAATTAAAATTAAAAATTAAATTAAAAATAAATAATTATGTGTAACTTATATTTTTCCTGCCATTTACAACAAAAACAGATACTTCCACGAATGTATTATATTTATTAAGAGGGTGTGAAAGTGCTAAATTTAAATTTATATATTCTTCGTAATGTTCTTATCTATCGTTTTACAAAAAGTCGAGCATATATCAACAGCGCTCTAAAAAGTATCGCATCGTTAAAACAGTGAAGTGGTAACGCCAGTCCGTCGCTCTTCCGCAACTCTTCCTGAATCAACCTATACTTATATGGGCTCGTATGTAATAATAAAGCTAATGTATAATCATAAATGTTCACAGGCAATTAACGTATCTAGAGCCAACACATGATATAAACATATAAACATATTTATGCATTTATTACTTCTTATACACATTCTTAAACATATAGCCGTAAAAAAAATTACTGTTTTATGATAAATAGTGTACTATATACACTCTGCGTAAAAATTTCCTTTATATAGATTTACAATTTTGTACCGAAGCATAGCTAAGATAAAAATACGACTTTATTAAAAAGAACATTAAAGCATTTATAGTTTATATGAATATTTTTAAGCATTTGATGTATTTCATTAGTGTCATGTGAGTTGGCATTATATTGAAATGTCGAATCTGTCTAGTATTAAAATAATTGGTAAATGAAAGAAAATGTTGCTTATCATCTTCATTTCTCAAGTCATGCTATTGCGAACGAGATATGAAACAGCCACTGTATTCTTAGATCTAAACCTTAAACCTATAACATTTACGGGAAATATAATCCTAATTCTGTCGTTTAGATGGATTGCAGCAAAAAGTTAAAGACAGATGCTCTCTCTCTTATCTGGTTTTTTTATATCATTGGTCACACTCTTCTATCATCATCCAAACATTATTGCATGACTCGTCTTTTTTCCTCCTCCTAGGAATCGTTAAGCTCTATGTATCGAGAAATGAAATCTGGTGATCGACCAAGTGAAAAATGCCTTTGTGTACTTCAACTTTTTATAAAATTCTGTGTTGATGTTAATAACAACAATCCCTGACTTTCTTACTGTAAACTTTAGATAGATTCTCAAATATTAATATCATCTGTTGATGCCAACCGGTGGAAAACTAATTTTTTGTTACTTTTTCTATTTATTTTTCTTTAAAAGAAACACATCGAATATTCTCTACTTATTATCTTTTTTAAGAAACTTAGTCAATATTTCGTTGCTTTCTATTATCGCAGAATTCAAATATCTTTGAGCAAGTATTCTTAGTTTTTCAAAGTTTCAACTTGTATCTCATTTATTCTTTGTTAGTCTACGAATAACTTAACCCAAAATAGACTATGTCATTCTATGAACTAGACAGTTTTTCAATTTCTTGTTAACTCTGACGAATAATTATCTTCTTTTCATTTAGTCATTAATGACAATAAAATAGAATTGAAAAAATAATCATAGTAAATACTATTGTAATATTAATTGAATAAGATAAATATATAATGATAATATTACAATATTTTACTTAGATTTTTTTTACTTTGAAATAAAATAATATATATTTCATAATTTCTACCATTCAGTGAAATAATTGTGTGAAAGTTTATTTAAAGTAATAAATTTTTTATATTAATGTAGACTAGTTTTTATATATTTATGTTTCTGCTCTTATAAATGGAAAATAAACAATGTAATTTATTTTTATAAAAAAGTATTTTTTTATATGCGAACCATAATAGTTCTTTTTTTAATAATGAAAGCTCCTTGGCATAAATTACACCTCAAATTCATATATATATAAATTTGATCCACTCTACTCTATACGTATATCATATTTTATTTTCACATCTCGGAAAGCTTTTCGTATTCTCAATGATAAGTCAAGGAGACAGTGTTATACGAAATAGGATTGGCTTTCATACAAGTATTCATAACAAATTATTTATAGAGTATAAGTTTATTCAATGAGAATTGCCAAAGTATGTTGATATTCTTTCAAATTAAAAATATTTTTATTTATTTTTTTTTTAACATATATCAAATATATTCTTCAAGAAAAGAAAAAATGATTAAGTTTAGTAGAGTGAAAAACTTTATGTATAAGAATACTTTATGGTAAGAATTATGTATCGATGCGAGTATCGATATGAGTATCGATTAAAGAAAAGTAAAAGCCTAATCGAAATTTTGTACCATATTTATGTTGTAAGAATATAATTTTTATTACATTAATTATTAATTTTATTATATTAAGTAAATAAATAAATAAATATATATAGATATATATATTAAAATTTAAATTAAATACCAGTCATTAGTAATACTAGATGTTTTTATATAGTCTAAGATGTTCAAATATAATTAAACATATATTTTAAGAATAAATATTTATACGATTTATAAGGTGCATAGCAAGTATTAACATATTTTTAATATATTTAAAATTTAAACTTTTCTTGCGGCTGTTCTAACGCATTAAGTTCTCAACGTTTTTAATATCGATAACTTTATGATATACATAGACATATACATATACATATATATATGTATATATATATTTAATATATAAATTAATGATCGATGGCTAATATTTTTATACTCATATATTCGTAAGTATCAAATTATTGAATGTGAATGCATACGCTATTTATCATAGGTTTAAATTAATGTTTTCTGAGTCAATTTGCAGTGATCAAAATTTTAAAACTAACAATTTTGAAGTTTATACGTTAATTTTATACATTTATAAGGTATTAAAACAAAGATTTTAATAATTTCAATTTACTTAAAATTAAAATAAATTTAAACGTTAAACAATTTTTACAATGAAACACTTACATAAAATTATAGTTACAAATTGAATTGGTATAAATGTGTTTTTACTTAATTTTTTTCTCAAAGCTGAATATTTATTTTATTCAAGATACACATATTTTTATTTATATAGTAAGATTGAAATTTGCTTGAATTACTCTAGTTTCATTCAAAAACAGAAATACATATTTATTTTCAAAATTCTTTTGATACACATTGATTTCATAAATCCTTATTTATACAATACTATTAATTTATTTTTATTATTATTGATGCTAATAATTTTTATTTAATATGGAAATATATACACTTATTAAATATTGTACATAAATGTCATATCATGAAACTCAAATCCAAATTATACTTAATGTTAGTTGAAAGACTTTAAAATTCTTAATTTATTTAGTATAATGATTAAGTAATGAGAACAAAAAATAATCAAATGCATTTGTTATTATACTTATGTTCAAGTATCGAATTAATACTTTTAAAAATCTGTCTTTCGGATGGGTATATTAGTCTATCTATAGCAGAGTGTCTACATACATGTGTACAGTTATTCAATAATCTATTTTATTCAAAATTTTGAACAGCTGTTAAAGAAAAATCTCAATATTTTATATTAATAAATTTCAATATATTTTTTTAATTCTGAAATTCCACTGAAACGTTATTTTTATTCAGCGATATCTATGAAGAGCACTAGATCGTGTTTCATAATTAGAAAACAAACGCGGAATTAGAATAGTTCTTTTACTCAAGGTCACATGGAATATTGACATATCACTTTATATAATAATATCGATATTAATTTTCGCGATGAAATTGCAATGTTATGTGAATAATAATATCTTCTTAAAAATTCTTAATATAAGTACGAAAATGATTGTTTCGACAACAACGTATTTGTACAATAATAAAATATATGGAAACATAAGAAAAGTTATTTTGAAGTGATATATTTAATTATTTAAGAGATATTTTCGATTACTCGTTATTTTATTAAATACAATTTCTTCAAACTAAAAAATTAAAATTTAAATGTAAGTAGAATAACTATTTGGTTAAATTTTCACACTATGGAAGCTGATGAACTTTCGAACAAAAACATCCGCAGAATCTCTTTAATTTCTGAAATGTTGTACTATCCTCTTCAAAGGAATTCTCATGTATACATTGAATTCCCTGCAGCAAATTCATCCATTCCAAAGAATACTGTAAAATACAATACAAGTCTCTTCAAGCACGCCAATGATTTACCAGGATTTTTAACTAATGATAAAAGAAAAAGAGTGAAGATGGATGAGCCAATATTTCACGAAGAAGCATTAGCCACACCGTTGGTCAGTTATAATTTCAATCCCTGTAAGGAACCAGCTTTAAAAAAATAGTGCAATAATGCGTTCATTCATAAAAAGGGTAAACGCATAAACTGAGGGTCTTTTCCGGAACTTTCAAAGCATTTGTGATTTTCGTGAATTATCACTAGATCCTTTACAAAAGTAAACGTATCTACGCGCGGTGTACCTATATATGAAGTGGAGCTTGATATTGTATAAGAATTAAAATAATTTTGAAGTCACACTTAAAAGATATTTTATCGTTAAAATTCATCCATTCTTTGACTTATTACTCAAAATTTATACTCAAAATTTATAAAAATACTAAAATTTATATATATATATAAATATTCATTAAAAATAAGTATGTGACAGAAATATATAGTATTTATATTATGTTACATATTAAGTGTTCTATGTTCACTTGATTACATGAATTTCACGATTATATGAAGATCTTACAATTATTCAAATTGTATTATCACTTTTAATTATTATAGAAGGTGGTTCTAATTAGTTTTTATATATGATTACTGAGTATACCTAATAAATTTACTTTCTTAAAGGATAATTTATTATTTAATAATTCAATATAAGTCATTTATATCTAATCAAATTCAATAGTAACTTATTGAGATAAATGCAACGAAAGAAAATTTTTATAACCTTATAATTTCACGATAAGGTGATTTGTAGAAGTAGGAAGAACGAGCAGCAATAATTTTTTCTTTAATGAATTATTATTGATCGCAGTTCTACTTTAAGGATTATTAATTTATTAGAAAATTACATCAAATTAATTTCTGCAAATTTACGTCTATGAAAAACAATATGTAATTATCAAAAACATTATCCAGAATTACATGATACATGAAAAAACCACATCCATATTAATTCTGATTATAGAGAAACTATGCATCACAAATAAAAATCTATAAATAATAGAAATCTAAATTATTTAAATTTATTCATATAGTAAATATGTATTATTTATTTCATAATTGTTTTATTACATAATAATTTTTCAACATCTATACTATAATAAAAAATTTTTTTCTTATTTTAACATGGCTATACATATCTTTGCGAGTAAAGATTGTTCAATATATATTTTTACTTAATAAATTGTAATATATCAAAAAATATAATGAATAATGAATATTTCAAAGGCAAATCTCTTCAATATACAAACTAAATAATTATATAAATAAACATTTTTTATAAACGCTCATAATTTCTTTATACACGTAAAATCGTCGTGTTACAAACTACTAACCTATAAAAAGTAGTTTGATCTTATATAAAACTACTACTTTTATACTTTTAAAAATATTATTTCGTAATGTCTTAATTTAGACTATTGCCTATGTAAGTTTATAAATTTGTTAACGGGAAATGTTAATATTTGTTTTTAATATTTCTTAAATTTGTCCATAAGAAATGTTAATCTAATATGCGAATGTGAAATACTTTATAAAATGAAACATCGTTACGTTACATCATAATTTATTTTATTAACTCTTTAATTTTATAAATAATTACTCCTTTTTCAATGGATGAAATATTTTATACAAGAACATGAAAAAACGAAGAAAATTTATGATAAAAATGAACTCTTACAATAAAATCGCAAATCCCTTATTTAATCGTTCGTATACATGGTTTCGATATTAACTGGTACATAATCAGTCTCATATGAAAACTTAATGTAATCATAGATAATTTGCTTTATCGAGATTCTCCTTCAAACTACCTTTTGTGAATATCATGTGAATAACCACAAAATTGCAACGATTAAGAAAATCCCTTACATCAGCTGTTAATCTATTGATTTATCTTGAATTATACAAGATTAGCTCTCAGCTTTAAAATCGGCTCAAAGGATCAATAAGTCAAGACTCATTTATAGAAATGTATTCGTGTAAATTTTAATAAAATAGTTTCCTTTTTAGACTTTGCCATGAATTTTCATGATATTTATATGGCTTATTCTATGTTTATAAGTGAAACTTCAGTTAATACTTTATTTATAAAAATTAAGAGATATCGGACCAATTAAACTTATAAATTTTGCCTTAATTTCTCTATCATATTCATCGATGTACTTTATTTCAACGTTACTTTTAATTATATTAATAACTCATTATTAATAATAGACACATTATAGAAAAAATAGTTATTATTATTATTAATTATGTAACAATAATAACTAATAATGTAATTCTAGAATCTTTTATATGATATGACATATTATTTTACAACAATTTATGATTTTACGAACATTGTATTTAAAAATATTTTGAAATTTAAATAAATGAATAAATTTAATAGAATATAGATTAATAATCTATATTTTTAAATATGTTTAAAATTATTATCTAAATTTTAAAAAGTTTAGCACATTCAATAATTTCTATTAGAGTATTTCTCATTATCTCAAGTTATACTTTAAGTTATTTTTTTTAAATAAACAAACTATTTTCTTCTTATACATTTTTATTCAATATATAATTTCATAGTTTTAAATTAGCAAAAACTTATATATTATATATTAATATATTTTTATAATTTAATTTTAAAATTTCTCAAAATGAAATATAAGTTATATCAGATTCTTTAAATTTTTTTTAATATAAAATTTAATTTCGAATTTGTAAAAGTAAGTTTTAATAGTCGCAAATACCAATATTAAAAAAGTTTTATTCTAGTCTGCAGATAGATTTCAGTACGAATATTTCATAGTAACGTTAGTTCAATTTCAATTGAAATATGTTATTTATCAGTCCCTTATAATGTAGAAAGTTTAAAAGAAATTCGCTAATGTCGAAGATTCAAGTTAAAAAAGATAATATACTATCCTCTGAAATACCATATAACTTATACCTTTTATTTAAGATTTATAAATTAATTACTTTATATTATACATAAATTAAGAGATTATTTTAATACTAAACTAAAAAAATAACTTAATTCAAATTTCTGCTAATATCGAAGTTTATTCCAAATGTTATACATATTGATAAGAATATAAAATAATATTAAAAAGTCTAATTTTAAAACAAAATTGAAAATATTATATAAGCCATTATAAATATCAAATATAATTTAGAAAATTATTTTATTAACTCAAGAAATATATTAAGACAATTAATACCTTAAATTTGATTGATCTTACAAAAACTTAAGTAGAAAATAATTAAGTGATTTTTAAAATATAGCAAGCAAGTTATCAAATAAGTATTTAATACATTTCCTAATCAATTAATTATATAATTGTTAAAATCTATCTTTTTATTTAAATATGAATACAAATAATCAGTCACTTTTACTGAATAAATCTTTAATTTATCTATAAATCTACAAATAAATTATATATATAACACATATATTCATCTCTTAAAATAACTTTCAATGTATGCGATAAATTCACAGAAATAGAAAAAAAATGTTACCCTTGAGTTGAGCCATAACATAAAGATCAAGTGATGTCAGTGAAGATTTTAAATTGTTATATAAATTTATTTATTACAAAAATTTATTTATTAGTACTAAATAAACTTCTATTTCTTCATGAAGTTACGTATAAATATTAAGTGAAATTGTCAAAGTTAAAAATAATTCGTATGCGAATCTAGTATATTCTAATATATTCTAGTTAAAACTTTTAAATTTAATCGAAATATTTAAAAATTGTTAATAATATTAACAAATTAGAACATTTATTATTATTTTACATAAAAAAAAAATAATTCATTGTAGAAAAATCTATACCAATACATTAAATTGAGAAAAATAATTTTCAAATATTTTTTGATAAAAAAGGAAAATAAATTCAGATATATAAGATTAAATATCTTTATTATATTTTTTTTCGTCAAAGATAAAACATAGAATTAGTTATTAGTTTTGTTAAACTAACTTAAATCAATATTTTAAAAAAAAATTTTAAACAATAAATTTATAAATTTCAATCGTAATGATTAATATGATCAAATTTTATCATATTAGATCAAAATTTTGGAAAATATTGTAAATATATATAAAGTTAAATAAATTTATAATACAATAAAATATTAATATATTTTACATTTTGTTTAAAACAATATTAATACAATTACATTTGTTTACAATAATTAATACATAATAACTAAATGATTCATTAACGATATATATTTGAGTCTGGAAACTGCAATTAAATTTTGCTTTACAATAATTAATAGACATTTCTTACAAATAATAATATGTGCAAAATATATAAACTGTAACATTATTTATGGTTAATAAGTACTTGTTACATTAATTTTAGCTTTTAAAATAAAATCCTTGCTGAAAATTATTTTATGCTTTTTTCGATTTAGAACCTAAATAACTCTGAAACTAAATAACATAATGGACTTTCCAAACTACCGACTATTCGAATTTCGCAGGATAGTAAGTTAAATCAGTAGAAAGAAGAGACCTTTTATCCGAATGAAGCGCTTGTATCAAGTAAGCAACGTATGCATTGGTTTGCCGTTTAACAACCGCAGGCAAACTACGAGCAACACAATAAGCCGTCTAGATTTGGTTTTGTTTAGTCGTTTTCACACAGTAGCAGTACTCCCTTCCAATGATAAAATTTATTTTTTCTCTATAATCTAATATTATTTTTCCAAGTTTTAAGACTTAAAATTTCAATTTTCTTAAATGGAAATAATTTTTCAATTTCTTATAAGAATATCAAAATTTATTTCAAATTAAAAACTTTTATATCGTACGTTAATTTCACTAATATATCATGTTCCAATATTTCTACAAATAATATTAACTAAATTATTAAACTAAGTTAAAAAATTTAAAAGGATAATATTGAAACAATTTTAACTAATCGATAAATTGTTAAAAATATGCACATGTTTCAGTTTTAATATTAAAATATTTTCAGTGCTATATCTACAAATATTTTCAAAATATTTAACGTGTTTTAAATATTTTTAATTTATTTTATTATTATTTTAACTGAATACAAATTTTTAATTAATTATATCTTTAAATGTATAATTCTAACTGCAAAGTTTTTTTTTAAATGCATGTTTTATTTAATGAACGTTTCAATAAGTTTGAAAAAATGTTATTTAACTATTTATTAAATTTTTATGATATTTTGTGACAAAATAGGTTTTATTTGAAAATTACAAACTCATATTTATAAAATTTATAAATACGTTTTGAAAATATATAATGTTACATACATTATTCATATTTATATATTGTAAATTTCCTTTTACTTCAATTTATTCAATTTTATTAAATATAAATTTCTTAACATATTGAGTTACAAATATCTTTCTGAAAAAATATTACTGCAAATATAAAGTATGAATTATACTTTTAATAAATTTTTCAAGTAAAGCTGATATAAAGATAAAACTCATAAGCCACAATATATTCAGATGCATAATTTTATATATTATTAAATATTGTAATTAATGTTTAATATAAATTTAAACGTAAACATTAACATTAATATATTAAAAAAAAAAAAAAATTAAGTGCATTTAAATTCTAATACTAATTTCTGTCTTTTAAATATACCTTCATATAATTTATACGTAATTAATTTTAATTATTTTAATACGTAAATAAAGAAATATGTAAGTTGGAAAATTACTAAATACTTTTAATAGATATTGTTGTAAACGTATGAAAACTACACTTACCTGATTCAGAACCATCAACACAAATTAAATTTCTCTCTTTCTCTAAGTAATATTTTTTACGTGTACGTGTACTTCTTAATAGTCATAAAAGTAATAATTCTTAATATAAGATCCTGGCTAATCAACGAGTAAAAAACGTTTGAAGAACATGAACATAAAACAAATACGCATTATAAAATCGACACTTTCAGTAATAAAATGAACGAAGTAGGTATACGTCGATTTTGCAAATCTCGACAATTTTTTGAGTGCATGTCGAAGTGAAAATAAAATACGAATAAAATTCACAAGATACCTCATATTAATTTTTCAATTCTGCCTTAATATATATTTAGATTCAAATTAATTACTCAACAATTGCTTCAGAGTTTATTAATGAATTCAATCTTTTAGTAATTTGACACTGTTTGATATTTGACTTTATTCATTGTAAAATAAGTATTTTATAGCGTAAAATAAGTTAATTTCTGAATAATTATTAATAATTATTTAAACTTTACAAGTCATTAACAGTAAATGTGTTCCTACAACTTGTAAAAACCTATAACTTCCCATTGTGTACAATGTTTATGTAAAAAATTTAAGTAATAATATTAAGATTGTGTGTAAATATCTACATCGTATACTTTTTAAACGTGGTTAACATTACAAATTTTTTTTTAATAGTTAATTATCGTAAATACATTATTATATTGTATTTATTAAAATTTTACAAAAATTATAAGAAAATAATTATTTTTATTTTTAATCGAAAAAGCATTATGTCCTTCACATTATATCGGAACTTAATAAGTTTTCGGTGCAGTTGAGATAATAGTATTTAAGAAGAATGATTAGTCCTTGGATTAAAACTAATTTAAAAATTTAAAATAATGCTTACTATATGGCCGAAATAAGATTCTCACAGAAACTACCACTAGCAAAGATATATAACATTTAGTGACCACGCAAATTTATGCAGCTTGCGAATAATTCAATTAAAAGTTATGGTTTCACGAGAAACAGCGGAAGAAGATGCGCTCGTGCGTTCGGGCACTTCCATTTAAGTTTCTTTAAGGACTCTTTATTTCCCCGACGTCTCAAACCATCCGGAATCTTAAAGATATGAGAAAAAAGGAATTCGTTCATTTTCTAAAAAACTACTGGGAGCAATTTTGCATACGCTTTGAAATTTCTTCTTGTTGTAAGTACGTAAATCAATGTATCTTAAGTTTGTGCTTAAACTTACATGATGTTCCTGTTGATAGAGTTGTAATTTATATAGCTTACCTGTAATGTGAAAATACAAAATTAAATATAAGTTTAAAGTTAAAATTTAAAGTAAATTTGAATGAGTAAATTTTGTTGTATGCGTGTCGACATATCATTTTAATAAGAGAAAGGATAATAAATTAAACAAAATCACATTTATCAATATAGATTACTCATAAAATTTTTAAAAAGTTAAAAACTATTTTTCTTCGGACAACTTTTCTTGTTCGGAAACCTATTTTTAATTGAATTATTAGAGTATGGGTTAATTAAATTATATATTAATTAACAAATACAAATAGATTACTAAGAATAATTCCATATGAATATTACGTTAAAAATTAAAAAAAAACTTTGCTCGACATTAAATGTAAATGTTTTAAAATGATTGTATTATACTCTCGCAGAATTTCCAGAACATTAAAATATATATGATTACATGTAAAAATTTGACTTAAAAATCATTTTTATCATTAGACTTTTATCATTAAAATGACTAGAATTTTACACTGGGAAATGAAATCTTTCTAGTTACCTCCTGCGTGCTAACTCTTATTACGGAGGGTTTATGATACAAGATACAGTAATTAATTTTTTCTGTACTTAATATTATTTTAATTAATGAAAAAATATTTGATTTTAATTAAAATAATATTCAAATGTAAATAATTTACGTTTGAAATCATTATTATTGATAAAGTAACCATTAAAAAAATCGTATAAAAATTACAATCTTTAGATTTAAAAAAATTTTTTTAATCGTTGATATAATATATTATAATTTTCATAAATTGTAATTAATGTTTTTAATATTATTACAATTTATAATAATTTAAAAATTTTTTTTAGTGTTTTAACTACTATTTTTAATAAAATTTATAATTGTAAATATAATATTTTTCTAGACTTGAGTAAAAATCTTCTATAATAATTTGTATACTTATAAATATTGTTGATACACCGTATAATATCGATTGCTATGTACATAAAAGTGATTATAAATAAGATTTTCTAGGTCACTGTAGCTGTAAATATATATTATATTAATAATTAGAGCTTCAGATACAATATATGATTGAATTTTTAATGTAAATTAAATTTTATTTTATACATTATTTATT
Organism: Platyscapa corneri; assembly: GCA_018907185.1. NCBI lineage: Eukaryota > Metazoa > Arthropoda > Insecta > Hymenoptera > Agaonidae > Platyscapa > Platyscapa corneri. Next base: position 4,896,859 of record JACCHW010000005.1, on the reverse strand, counting down.
GTTCAAATCCTTTCATAAGCATCAGAAGGTTTTCGAATAACGAAGAATTATCTTCATTTAAGAGAATAGATGAGTCCAAGTCTTAAAGATTAGGCAATGACAAATGCAAATTAATTGATGGCAAGGAATAAAATACATTCAAAAATACGAAATATAATTATTGATGAATGCAACTGGATTCGCATGAAAATTCTCTCTTGGCATTTGAACTAAAAAACGCTACATACCTTTCATCATCACGCCATTCAAAGTTTGATAATAGAAAAATAGTGAAACCATTGTACTGCCACTGGGTAGTAATGGAAGCATTTACGTGTAACAGTGGAAAATGGTAAGTTTTCGTTCATTCTGTGTGAGAAAAGTTCAAAGCACATGTTGAACTTGAAGATTTTTCACTTTCTAAGGAAAACTTTTTTCGCTAATAAACTTAAATTATTTCTTTATAAATCTTATAGAAACGAATTTGTATTTGTCCGAAATACTAAGCATTCCGGTGCAATCATTAAGAACTGATTGACATTTTTCTTAAAAAGGTTTATTCATAGAATTTCAAAGTTATTGTCAGATGAAGATAATAAATTACTTTTGGTACTGCACTAAAATAATAAAGCTTAATTTTGTAAATTAAACTAAAACGCAGTTTTTATTTTCTAAATTTTTCATGAATAGTCTATATTATAACCATCGTAAGAAATTAATGTACAAACACATTTACTTTATTTAATTTTCTATTTTAATTCTAAAAAATATAATTTAAATGAATTCGTATAAGTTTTAACGAGTATTTTTTAAAAAATTGATATCATTTTTTTAACATAGTATCGCCTCCCAGAATTCTTTTTTTAAATACCGTCAAATATGTTTATTGAATGAAGTTTATAATAATTTCCAAATAATAAAATATAACTTTTTACGTAAAAGTCTCATGATGCTGTGACGTAAACTTTGTTGTTTGATATCTGAACACAGCTTTGCAAGTGTTATCCGAATCCGTGTTCAACCGGATTGACATTCTCCTTGTAAGTGGAATATAGAGTAAACTATAAGTTTTGAGACCACACTTCTGTAATCAATTTCCTCAGAATCAGTTTCCTCTGTGTAAGCAATCTTATTTAAGCTAAGATAAAATAGATTATCATATTTTATTATTAAAAAATTTATACATTTCGTTAGTAAATAATGTTGAAAATGAGATGAAAATAAGAATAAAAAATTCATTTTAACTTGATAATGATGAAAATTTGAAAAAACAACATTTATCTACAGCAAATCAATAGATTCCTCTTTTTTTAATTGTTTACTAAGTTTCATAAGTATGAATTCATTTTATTTGTTCAAACATAATTTTTAATCAACTTCACATCTCGATTAATGTATTTATCAAATATTCTAAAGTTTTTATGTAATTGGCATTACATTGACAAAGATGACATTATTATACTTATTTAAAGGAATTCTTCTCTAATATTCAAAAAATATCGTTATAACAATATTCATTTTCAATGGATAAAAATTAAATATATTATCAATAATTTTGTCTCACATATTCTAGTTCCTAAAGTTGTTATATAAACTATAAATTTAAATATTTTTATAAAATTAAGAAGACTATTAAAAATTTGGATAAAATTTCAATTTCAATATAAAAATTATCAAAATTTATAAACGCAATTAATGACAAATTGTAACTGATACATTTTATATTGGGTTATATTATATTACTTTCAGTCAAATATTTTACCTAATAGATTCAGTGATGAGTATTGCCATTTTTTTGGTATTAGCGCTTATTACGTTTGTAATAAAAAAAAATCAATAATGATTTGTGGTACAAAAGCTGTAAAAACTACATATTTTATCATTTTATAAATAAAATTAACCTATTAAAATGTATACTGAAAGAATTTATGAAAAATATAGTTTCCCCTAAATTGCGCCAAAATCACATAAAAAATTGAAGCATATATTCAAGTTTTTAATATCGAAAAATCTATTAACAGAATATTGATTAATACCTCAAAATGTAAATTCTTCTCAATAATTAAAGTTCAGTTTAGAATAATAAGCTTTTAATTTAACTAAAAACCTGCTGAAGAAATTTCAACTGCTCGTGTTAATTAAAGCATTGTATGAAATTCGCAAACTTCTTACTTTACTTTTTACTTACTTTAAAACTTAAAAGCTCGAAAACGTATAAGCCTTTTCATGTATCTCCTCAAGTGACTATTGCTACTAAGAAAAATCACTATAGAAGTTCTTTTGCGGCTAAAAACTTAACTTCAATATTGAATAGTAGTTAGGCGTTCAATACCACACGTCATATGCATTGATTCTTCATGAAACTCGAGGAACTTCGACACGCGTTCTGCGAAATGCCCTATTATGCATGAATCTCGACACACCGCGAGAGAGTCGTATGACTTTTACGGAAAACCGATACGTACGCCAACCTAAGTGCGTGTGGAAAATCCTAGCGTAAACGTTCAGAACTGTTTGACTTGCTATATAGAAATTAATGAAGTTATAAAAAGTACTGGGGATACTTTGATAAACTCATAAAAATAACAATTAAATACCATTTAAAAACAGGCTCATTTTAAATAAACAAATGAGTTAATTGGTATATGACGGTTCTATTAATTTTTTCACTGGAGTAAAAATATTTTTTCTGTTGTATGCCATTTTTCATACCAAGTTAAAGTAAGCAATCGTTTAATGCATTTATTTACCCTTATCTCCAATAAATTATAATTGCGTATTGACCATCTACAAATTATAAATATTGTAGTATAGAGTACTAGTATTCTGTGAATCTATGAATACATCAGTCAAAATATCGTTTATGAATAAAGACGAAAAAAAGCTAGATTAATTAAATAAATATTAACTTGAATAAAAATACTTTCAATAGTTGACAAAAAATATTGTGATATAACACGCTTTAAAGATTTCGTTTCAATTTGACGCAAATATTATGACTATGCAGGCAAAGTAGCGTAAGTACCAAATTTCACACTACACTTGTGAAGACAACTTGAAAGAAACGCATGGGCGTATCAGTAGCTTAGTTGTAAAAACCTCTATCGTTCAACCAGAAGGTCTCGGCTTCAGCTCCTGGTTGAGTATAGTTTTTGCGACTTTTTCTAGTGGACCTCTGGAATGGTTTTATCTCTGAGAATACATAACACTATATAGAATCTTTTATGTAAAAAAATGTTATTTAAGATATGTCTTTTTAACAACTCCGCGCTTTTTTGTAAAAACTAAATGTAATATTACTTACGATATACGTAAATTAATATTATAGCTAACACGTTATATTATAGTATAAATAACACGTACTATGAGTTCATATATTTGTATTTCTAAAAATTGCACAATTAAATTTAAAAGAAAATTATCATATAAATACGAATAGCACACATTTAATAAAAATATTTCATAAAAATTAATAGTGTTTTCACATATTTACTTGCGCTTTTTTAAATAAGAATACTTCTACTATATAAATATAATGTACTACACTAAATATAATGTAAACAAAAAAAATTGTTTTTTAACAATATCAGTTAAATTGAAAAATGTATCATTCATTGCCAGTATTAAAAATAATAATTTATATTAAGTATTAATTGCATGCAACTATTTAGATTCTTATATTACTCTATTATTTTTTGTATTTGAGTTTTAACATTCAATTAGCAAAAAAATCATTAATTGTATTATTTTTATACTTATATATACTTATTTTTCTTTCAAACATCAAATTAGATGGGAGATAAATTTCAAAGAGCTATAAAACAAATAAATTGAAGATTTCTATATATGGAAAATAAGGTTTATATTTCTTTTCATATCACTTGTTTATTTTAGTATCATTAAATGTCATTTAATAAAACATATTTAAATTGAAATTTCATCTAGTCATAGTTATTTATGTTCACTGAAATAAGAATATTGAACTGTCACGTAAAAATTAAAAATGAAAAAATAAAAGTTTATATATTATATTCATATATATATATAATGCAAAATTAATAAATTAATACATTATTTGCTATTTAAATTTAATAAATATTAATTTTGAAAGAAATTAAAACTAAAAAATCGTTTAAAATAATATTCTTTAGGATACCCAGTATTTAGGAAACGTCTTATATTATTTATTGTATTCTATTATATTAGTATTTAAATAATAAAGAATTTATTCCTAAAATAGATTCCATTTGTTATCTTTAATAAAAATATTTTTGAAAAAATATATGTATATATTAAAAATTATTTAAGTTTATAAATTTTTATATAAATAATATTTTTTAATAATTACTTAAATAATTAAATATGTTTTAAGAAAAATAAAAAATATTCTTAAATATTCCGTACCTACAAATTTTTGTAAAATATAAATATATTGTAAAGTTTATAAATTTCTACACTTCTTGATATGTAGTAAATATTTTTAGAAAGTCAATATTTATTTGAATAGTATATATCAATTTGAAATAAAAAAGGTGATCTGTTACAATGTTTTGACAAATATACAAGCGATTACATATTCATTGAATTTTTATTTTTATAAAAAAAACTGAAATATCGAATGAAATAAATTTAATTAAAAATATTAGCAATAAAAGGAAAGGAAAATAAAATATATTTCATAATAAAAAATACTATACTAAGTTTTAAATAACTTGAATATTGTTTCATGTAAAAAAAATTTATTGACAAAATAAAAAATATATTATGTTTTTAATATATGTTAAAGAATTGTACAATGTATATAACAATGTATATAATTAATTTTTACTTTTCAATCAAAAAGAATCAATAATTTAAGAATATTCACTAGATAAAAAGTACTTAAACATTTCACACGTTTATTTATTTATTTTATTTAAAAAAATAATGAGTATTTTATTTATTATACATACTATTAATATACTTTTAAATATAAAAAATCTGAATGGCATATTACATTATGAATATTTAAAATTTGTTTTAAATTGTAATTTTATGGTATCTTAAACATTTTTTTTTAAATGGACAAAATTTATGTATTAAAATAAAAAGCTCTGGTAATTTCATATATTTAATGCAAGTTTACGTTTTTATTAAAGTATTCGTTATAAAATAGTATATAAAATAAAATTTCCTAAATTACAAAAGCTCATCCGAACTGAAATTATTTTTGTTTTCTTATTATATGAATGTTTCTAAGAAATAATGCGAGAATATCTGTAAGATAAAAACTTCATTTTCACTAATATCTAATTATTAGAAATAGATGAAGTATACTTCTGAAATGTCTTTTGTTAATAATAGGTATGTTGAATTTTAATTGAAATAAATTTCATTATTCAACGTGTATGAATGCTCATTAGAGGCAACAAATACTCAATTATAATCATTGGGAAGAGAATATTCGAGTGGAATCTGTAATGGTGGAAAGACTATAATTAAATTATTGATTTTGAGTTTTTGTTTAATATCATTATTAAAGCGATTCACGTAAAAAATATTAGCCATTATATAAAATTATTTTTAGATGGATCGATTTTCTGAGCTGTGTTTTATAAAAGTATTTGTTGAAATTTTATTTACTTATTGGCTAATAAAAGAATGTTTTATAACACAATAAATGATATTTTTAGGGAGAACAGTAGTCTACTATCACTGTAATATAATTTTATTACACATATATTTTATTTGATATATATTTTCTGTATAAAAAGTTCATAAAACATGAAATAATTATTTTCTATTGATAGTATACATTAAATAATTCAGTGAAATAGTAGACTACAATTTAATTAATACTAATTACGGCTTAAAAATTCTAACGTAACTCATTGTATATTATTATTTAATTACTTTTTTCACGGGTAATACAAAGAACTTTCTTAATAGAAAATGCGGTTATCGAAAACACATATTTAAATTATTTAACAGATTTTTCGCTTAGATATTTTTGACGAACGAATTTGCTTACTGAAACAAATTAAGCTCAACTAATCATATAATATATTTAAATTAACGCATAATACAAGAAATTAATTTTTATAAAGATTTAACAATATTCACATTGAAGTTGTTTATAGAGATAAGTAAAGCTGAATGTGTTCGGCTAATTTAAGTCCAAAACTTAAACTGTTCACTTGAAAGGCAACAAGCTCAAAGAAAAAAGTGAAACTGGGTAACAGAAAAGCAAGTTTCAACAGAGGGATTATATTGAATCATTAAGTAGAGTAAAAGCTGTACACACATTTAAGATTATAATAAAAGGACTGATAGTATCTACTTTGGAATATAACAATTTTCAGATGCACAAATTGTTAAACTAATCCGTCATCCTATTATTATCTATAAAATCTACGTATTCAATATATAGGGATAAAATATTTTCTAATTAAAAAAAATATAATCTTCAATAAAAGAGAAGACTAATTATAATATTTTAAATTCAAATTCAAATCTCTATTAAAATCTATATTTTTAATTTTAAATATTGCAGCTAAAATTTTTATCTTGGATCACACTCGTGTCTACTTTAAATTAAAACAAAAAATTAACTCAATCCACCAAAACTAAAATAAATATATGTTATAGTAGAATTTCAAGTAAAAAATATGAATTACTTTATCGACAATATATGTAAGAAATTGATAGTTTATATTTTGTCTTTACTCTTTTCTGAAATTTAATAAACTAAGCATTATTTTAGATTGGCAATTATCATTTATATTTGATTCTATAAATATAAATTAAATCTGTTTTATTTAATTAATAAGCATGGATTACCAATTATAAATACTTCTTTTATAATGTCTTTAGGTTTTCGAAATATCAGAAATTTTTTGTGTCAATGATTTGAATATGTAATAATTTTATGAAGTAGTTAAATTATTTTGATAAATTTTGCAAAATATAAATTTTTTCCTTTTATTAAGTATAAAGTTAAGAATCAATTAATCATTGTTAATATTATTTTATAAAAAGATTATACGGTCATTATTTTAATTGAAATTTATATTTATTAAAAAACGTATTTTCCTTAATAGATAAAAATAAGCCACACTTAAATAATTCAAACTTGTAACTAATCCATTCATGCATAATTTTATGATTATATATTTGCGTAAAATCAATAATTTATATTACGTAAAATTATCTTCAAGTATGTCAGATTCTCATCAATATTGCATTAATTAAAATTTGTACTCAAATTTAAACTTGGTAAAACAAAACATTTACGTTAAAAATATAATCAAATGTACATTAAAAAAATAATTATTTCAATCAATTAATAACTAAATGGATTAATATTACTTTACATTGAATATAATTTTTTTTTTTATATATTTTTTTTCATTAACTACTTTAAACGTGTTTCAATATACAGTACTTGAATTAGAATTTAAATAAAACTACTAATTTAAAAGAAATTTTGTACGAAACTATTAAAAAAAAAAGCGAATTTAATATAAAACCTATCAATATTTTGATGTATTTAAATGAACAAATATGTTTGATTAAATATTTCAAATAAATTACAAAGAATGAATAAAATAAATCTAAAGTATAGTTTCATTTATATTTGTTACATTAATATTTGTCATGCATAACAAATTTTTCATTACAAAAATATTTGAAAAACGGTCAATTTAATTTTTTGTTACAGAATTTTAATGGCAATATTTTATTTGAAAAATTTACTATTAATAATGAGCCAGAAAAACAAGTATAAAATTTCTCATAGGTGTGGTATTCCAAGTAAAATAAAATGAAATATTTTCTCATCAGCATACAAGAAAAGTAGATAATCCAAAGTTGACAACCATCTGTTCCATCGCTGTATTTTTTCGCACCTAGATTCCGAAGTCATAAACCCTTTTAGAAATGGTCCACGAGAGAATAATAAGAGATTCGCGTTAATACCAGATAAAAATTCCTCAGAAAAAATCGGTCTAGTTATAAAGGATAGAAGTCTCGTTTTATCACCCGACTGTATCACATTAAATGGTACTATATGGAAGAAACCAAATGATCGAGTACGTATATGGTAGAAAGTTCACGAAAAGAACTGTAAAAAAATAATAGAATATGACAGATATAAAAATGAAAAAATTATTGTATTACACTTTTAAAAATAATAGTGTTTGTAAAAATAAAAATAAGTAGAAAATTTATTATTATAATTTTCAAAATATTATAAAAGCTATTTATATTTTTATATTTTGATGTATATTTGCGTCAAAATAATTTGTTCTTAAATATAATTTATAGATAATAAATACAAAAATTTATACTATTATAAGACTACAATCTTACGTTAACGTTTAGTAAATAAATAATACATAAAATTAATATATTTATTATTTTAAAAGTAATATATATTTTAATAAAAACATCTTTTATTATTAATAATATTGGATAAAACTTATGAAATTTACTTGTGAACTAAATCTATTTTTTATTTTTACTTAATTTTTTACTCTAATAAATTATAAATTTCTAAAAGATTATGAAACACTTTATAAAATTTTGAGAATGTAGTATATAATAAAAAAATTTAAATCACTTAGTGTAGAAATTTTCATAATTCCCCTCTTAAAAATATCTTTAATATAGTAAAATAAAAATAATGTAAAAAACTAAAATAAAAGAAGTAAATGTAAAAAATATCATAAAATATGAAAGTTAAAAATATGCATAAATAGGCATTATGAACCTAAAACTATAAAATATTCGATTAAATAAAATGACCTTATTATTATTATTATAATATTACGAACTATGTCACATTATCTTAAGCATGAAATACACGTTATTTATTTTAAAATATGTGAGAACAGTTTATGCCATATTAGCTCTTTTTCGGTCTAAATAGTAAAAAAGACAAGAAAATGCGTATAGGAGAAGAAAAATAGAAAGCACAAAAGAAAGTTAGGAAAAAGAGCATGAAAGTGGAAGAAATATTAGTACCCCTGGGGAACTTTTCTTTTCTTTCCGGCGTTCTGTTACACGAGATCACATGAATACAAGGAAATGTTCCACGATGCATTTACATTTTTCGTTAAAACATCAAGTTTGATAAAGTAACATTCTTTTATTCACAATTAAAAAGATTAAAAATTGATAATATATATTGATTAAAAATTAGATATCTTCTCAGATTATTTCTAAGGATTATTTCCTAATAAATATATATGCTTACTTGTGTAAGTCTAAAATTAATTACATTATTAATTTCCTCGGTAGTCTTTTTTCATAATACTTACAAATATAAATGTTATTATTCTAACGGATAAGTTTTCACAGCTTAATCTATAATAATATTTTATCAATAATTAGATATTCTAATTAATTTTTATGTAATTTCAATTAATATTTGTAGGATTTCACGATTCTGATTATTCGTTAAATGATCAGGTTCTACAAGATATAACGTCAAATAATTGGAGTATAATCTAACTACTTAATTTTGTAAAATAAAGCAAAATAATTAAATAACTGCGACCCGACGTGACGGTATTTAAATTGCTAAGCGAATCAATAATTTAAACACGCTTATCCATTATATGAAATTCATTTTTGCAAGCTAATAAGTACTTTAATACGTGAAATGAAACGGTCACTCATAATGTCACATTCTTGATATTCAATTACTAATATACGGCTTATAATAATCGAATACCTTATATTTCATTGGACTTCATTTCTTAAGTTTTACATGTATTTAAAATAATATTCAGTAAAAAAACACCTCTAATGGTCATATATTTTCTCTCTCGTTATATTAATAAATAAAAATTGCGTTATTTTTATCATTCCATCAAATACTAATAATTTTAGAAAAATTTCGATTCCTATTACAGCAGGATTTTAAATTCTCATAAATTTTAATATTATCAATGATTTTAATTTATCAATAGCATATATTTACTATACTATAAAGCATGCGCTTTATTTAATTTGTCAATGATATTGGCTCGTATCTAATATAAAGTGCATTTTCTAATATTAAATACAGATTCGTTAATTCTAAGAAACTACTTAAACATAAATATTTTACGTTTTAAGGTTTTTTGTACAAATGTAATCAAAATCAGGAAAAAATCCATAATTGAAGGATACATTCTCCAGATTTGAAATAATTTGTGAAAAATAGATAAACGATCGTGAAACATTTGCTTACGCGCTTTAAGCGTACAAAGCTTAAAAATAGTCAACGCGTGGTCTTTGTCAATTCAGGGTATTAACGCGCATTATTCGCATTTGCGACATCGATGAAAACGTACGCACTCAATACGCACATCTGCAAACTATTTCTTATTCACGATCTTTAGATGAATCGACGATCGATTTACGATTATCGACCCTCGGTACGCTAATCCGACCAGTGAAGTATTATTTACTCGCACAATGAGATGATCAGGCAGTCCATAGACAAGATATGCGCCAAGAAAATTGGAATCCTTTACGCGGAGTTAGAATTCTTGCACTAAATCTTCATATATATTTTAAAGGTGAATAAAAGACTGCAAAATATGTTAACAAGTATATGCCGCGAGATACGGAATGAATTATCAATTTTGATACTCGCCGAGTAAATTCGCTAGTAAGCCAATTAATTATATCGATGCTAAGCACAATATAGTTATAGGCTGATGAATTCTCACTAACTATATTAAAAAGCTTGATCAATTAATTGATAATATTATTTCTAAGGTTTGTAATTCAATAATAATTATCCATTTTATGCGGAATACGAATTATAATTTTATAAAAAAAATTGTTTAATTTATAATTGAATAAAATTAATTATAACGTTTATATTAAATTGCGTTTCGTTATTTTTTATTTAAATGAAAAATTAATATACAGTTTAAAGTACAATGTTTAAACATATAAAAATAAAAATATTGAAGAAAGTTATTACTAAGTAAAAGAAAAACAGAATCTTCTTTTTATGGTTACTGATCTCCTAATATATTAATAATTATCAACGAAAATAATTTAAAAGTGCTTTTTAAATTCAAAAGAAAATAAAAATTTTAGCCTTGATTTGAGTTCAGCTTTATCAAATCTATATGAGCTGATATCATTATTTATTAATTCATTAATCATAAATAAAAAAATAATTTATAAAAGGTATTCCCTAAAAAAGGTATCCCTTTTTATATACCTTTTATCTTTTTTATATCAGACTGTTCATGTTTAGTTTATATATTAATAATTTGTACGTATAAATTTACGAAAACCGAAACTTAATTTTAAAAATTTTGTAATTATTGTAAATTATTTTTGTAAATTAGAATTAATGATTTGTGACAATTTACAAATATATATAAATATACAAGTAGAGTTTATTTAGCCACAAATTGATCAAAGTGTACTTAACTTCTAATCAATTTGTCAAAGACTAATTTCATTAATATCTCAAGAGGTGTACTTTAATTTTAAAAAGTTGTATAAATATTTCATTTTTAAGTGTATACATATGATATTGAATAAAATAAATCTAATTGACATATAAAGTATAAATTATTAGGAGAGTTTGCAACGTTCAAGCGATTGCATCATTTCAATTAAAAGTGAATAATACATATTATCAATATTCAATACAGTTTCACGTGATAAAAAAATCACTAAATATAATTTATTTTTCAAATTTTTGTCTAGATATTTATACAATAGAAAAAAATTATATCAATTTTGACAATATGATTTTGTAATATTGAATATTTCATGCCGTGTTCTAATAATAAATTATTTATTCGCAACAACATTCATTATTTTACTGAAAATGATGTTGATTTTTATGGTAAACAAAACATGTTTCCTATAGAATTTTATAAAAAAGAAGATAACAGAAAATACGATCATTAAAAATACTTTCTAAGTAACAGAAAATAATTCAAATGAAATTTTTACTCATTTCATTTCTTAATTTATAATATTACTAAATATATTCTAATGTTAATGTAAAAAAAACAATCACATCTTATAACTAATTTTATTTATTTAACCAAATAAAATAATTGACACTTATTCGTTTGAAATACGTTTTTCATTTGAAATATCATAAACATTTTGATCTTTAATATACGGTAGGAATTTCCTGTTCTAATTTTTAAATCAAACACAAAAAATAAATTGAAATTTCCTTAATCTTAATAAAGAAAATACTTCATCAACTTTGTCCAATACTGAACATACTAATTTTGTTCCAGCTCTCAACTGAAGAACTCATATTTAACTGGGGATTATTAAAAAAAATTATGATAATATTTAGTATTAAAAACTTTTTATGAAATGTCAATGCTGATTAAAATCCTTTATTGAAAATATTTAATGAATAATTTTTATATATAGTATATATTTATGAATCTCTATTTATAAGTTGTCAATGCAAAGTTTTAACACCACAGATACCTGTAAAAATTATGTGAGCGTGCAACAACTTTTTCTTTCTCTACGAATGAAAAGCGCGAGTAATCTCGTTCGGCCACTACGCCAAATTTAGTTCGATCGAACGCCGTACGGGTGAAATATCACTTGTTCAAATAATTGAAAACACATAAAAGTTGTATACGGTAGATTCATTGCTCTTCTCAATGAAAAAGAAAAAGAAATTGCAACGACGTCTCGTTCGAATGACCTTATACTCTAGCTGGTTTAACTTGCAACTTTCACCATATAATTTAAAGCAAAGAAGCAAGATATATATATATAAACTGCAAGTATAAAGTAACACTTGAAACAAAACTGGTAACTACAAAGTCTTTGTGATTTATAAAATATATTTTACACAGATGAAGTTAGAACTTATAATACAGTACAGTGGATGGATAACTCTTTATAAAATAAAATTAATATCAATTTTTGTAACAACGGAGATACGAAGATTATTTTAGTTACTTTCCTCTATTTCATTTGTGTCCCCCTCACATTTTCATCCCTTCCACTCTCCGTACACACTTTCTCTTTTGCTCTTTCTCCCTCTAGCTCACTTTCACTACTTCTATTTTCATCTCTCAATCTCTCATCCTAGCCTTTTATTTGTCAACAATTGAAACCTTTACTAAAAGTAAATGTAGGAATATCCGATATCAAATCAACATCGAATATTTTTTTCTTAAATCCATTCTACTTTTAAAGTTTGAAATTTAAAAAAAAGTTTTGAAATAATTTTTAATATTTGATGGTAGAAACTCTAGCTTGATTTTTAGTTATAAAATTTTTCAACATAATAGTTTTTGTTCATAGTATTATCGAAGTCTGCAAACAATTTTCAAATTAACCATTATAACGAAAATTTTATATTCTGTTGAGAAATAAAACAATTGCAATAACGTGTAAAGCATATAATTTCATCGAAAATAAGTTTTAATTTTTATTTGTATTTTAAGACTTTAATAATAAGTTATAATTTATGATAGTTGTAAGTTGAGCTTTAATAAATTGTGAAAATTATATTTTATTATTACAATTCAACGTGGCTTTAAATTTTTAAATAATAATGAGAAATTTAATCTATTATTTATATTTAATAAATTTTACGGGCAGATAAACTATTTTAACAAGAATAATACATCGAGAAACTCGTGCATCAAAGGAAATTCTTCACAGTTATGGAGTAAAAGTATTATCGAGTTGCCTTACAAAAATGAAAGCTTGCGGAAGAGTCAACCCCTTTTTTTATAAACTTAATACTCGCTAAGTTACATTTTTAATCCTGAACACGTTGAGTGTGTACCGATTCTTATTATTACTGAATGCGCGTAATATGTAAAATTATATGTATGCACATGCGCATTTTAATGCACAAATTTTATTCAAGATACTCAAAATATCATCAGCCAAATGTTTGTATTTAACACGTGTTTATTATCATTAAAACATTTTTTAATATTTTTAAGTACGTTATATAAATTAATTTATAATAGGCTTAAATTTACAATTTTAAATTTCTGGCGAAATATTTTAAACAAAAACTAAGTTCCTAAAGTATATAAGTATTATTGCTTATCGCAGTTTTATACAGTAGCCTACAATATAAAAAAACGGTACTATTCGTTCAGAGTAATAAATGATTATATTTTTGTACATAAATATATACTAATAGAGGCATAAACTAGGTCAGTAGTGGAATAATTTCAAAAAGGTGGTATCGGAAAACAGAAAGTTTCTAATTCTATAATGAGTTAAGGTTTATTTTTTAATTAAATTTCTTAATCACTCTTAATCGAATTATTTTTTTAGGTGTATCGTTACGACAAAGCCAAGTTCCAGTATTCCACTTTCAGCAAAAAATGTTCGATCAATAGATTTCTAAATAAGAATTTTGCTTTAGATCAAACCCCAAATTTTACTTAAAACAATAATTTATTAAGAATAAGAATAAATTTTTCTTAATTGTTAAGTTGTCAAATAATCATAATTAAATTTATGTATCTATCATTTCCGATAAAAAAGCAATAATGAAATCAGAGAAACAGATGTTGCTGTACTTGATATGTTAGAATCAGAATTATTTAATACTGATGTAAAACAAGTTTCACGATATGAAGTTGACAATACGTATTACAAAAGCCACTCGAAAATATTGCTGTAAGTGTATGCATGGATATGCAGAATTATTTTAATTCAGATATAGAAATTTTCTATAAAAATACAGATGGCTTTTAATGTTGTCATTGAAAACTCTAAGTAACTGATAAAGATCAAAGTTATTTTATGCTCCCTTTGCTATTGTAATATTGAAATTTTCCCTAGAGACAAATAAGATGTTGAAGTGAAGCGTATAAAGCGCATTATTGATCTAGTTTTATAAAATTAGAACGCAAAGCGTAACAGATTTTACAGCTGAAATTATGTATTAATCCTTTATAGGATACAAATATCATTGATTGTTCTATGTACATTTTGATGTATACAAAATTATGTTCTATAATATTTTTTGTTTATCAAAACTGACAAGTTGCACAAAAGTTTTAATATCATTACATAACTTTTACAGAAAATAAGATTTCTAGAACTTAAAAAAACACATAGTTTCACAACATTATTAAAAAACCCCTGTTTTAGAATTTTTCAAGTCATATCTTTACCATAATAATTAAATATAATTAATAATAATTGATTTTCCAAATAGTTTTAGAAAATCTTCGTTATAATTTGTGATTATATTAACAATTTGGAATACAAAAATAATAAAATCATAAATATGTGAGCAACTATCGAAAATACATTGTAAAAATAAAAACAGTATAAAAGTTGTTATAAAATGTTGATTATATTTAAAAATGTAATATAATAATGAAATGCGGGCTGCTATTCACTTTTAAAATTTATACATTTAGAACTAAACAGAATAAAAAAGAAGTTTACCTGTGATTGAATTTATCCGTCAGCTTCAGTTAGAAATGAAAACCTGTTTTAACTACGATTAAAACACTACTGAAGAGAAACTTTTCACTTAGTACATGTTCATTCTCAACTTAGAAAAGAAGAATGTACCGCTGACTTGGCAAATTTACTTACTGGAAAAAAGTGTCAACTTTTTTTAAATCACTCTACCTTTTAAGTACACAGTCTTTTTAAGTAAAGAAAGGTAAATTAAAATAAGAAATATTTTCAAAATGTTTAAATATAGGTCATTATAAAACAGTAATGTATACTGATACAACAAAAATATTTTCATAAAATAATTATTCACTTTGACTTATACCGTTCCTGATGTTTTCAGCTTTTTTAATTCATGTACCTCAAGAAAATATATTTTTTATACTTTATTTAATGTTATACTTTATTATATTAAGTTAGATATGAAATTAATTTTATACCTTAAAAATTTAATATCATGAAAGAAATTCTAATAGTTATTATATAGAATCATTTCTTTCTGTAATATGTTATTGTATAATTATATTAGAATATAATTACTTTAGGTAAAAAAAAGTAAGTAAAAAAATTTCATAAGTTTAATAAAGTTCTTTAATAAGTAGTCAATAATAAGATAGAAAAGATAAAGAATACAATTATATATTTGACAATATAGATATTAAAATCAGTTTTCTTTTGTATGTCCATAGAAGTAGTACAAGAGCTTCTAACCAATTAATTAATAAAAATTAATGATCTTAAAAAATAATCAATTATGAACACTAACAATTAATTTCTACAAAGAAATAGTAGAAAATAGATTTGGTAATAAAAAAATTTATAATATTTTCTTGAAAATAATAAGCACGAAATAGTTAGTTAAAATTAAAAATTCTACAACTCAAACGAATACAACAAAAAGTATAAACTCTTAAACTAAGTATAATCTTGTCTAATATCTAATAATTTCAATCATTAAAATCTAAAGTAATATTTTTATGTTAAATTATAATCCAAATATTTTTCTGAAAATTTATAATATATTTAAATATATTAATTTATGATATGTTTAAAATTACTCTTTTTTTATAAATTTGAGTTATAAACACGATTAATCTTCAGAAGTTAAGAATTTAAAAGATTTTCTTCTAAATTTTAATTTATATATTTCATGAATTAAAATCAGAAAAATTATTAAAACTATTTAGATAACAATTATTTATTAAATACATTAAAATAATTATATTAAAAATATTAATCTTATAATACCGAAGATATTACTATGAAATCAAAAGAAAATTATTCATTTAGCCTATAAAGAGTCTACTCGTATATACACCACAGAAGTTTAAAGTTCTTTTAGGTATCTAAAATAAATACTAGAAAAATTATAGTTTTATTAAAATTTAAACTTACAATTTATGAGTTGAATTACAACTTATTATTTCCTATGAAATCAGTTTAATCTATGAATTAAAATATCATAAATAAAAAAATTCGAAAAGACAAAATTAAAAAAACCGTAATTATACTTTTACTAAACACATAAAAACTTTGTTTTTCAAACAGATATATATGTAAAATTAATAGACTATTAGCAGAAAAAATACCGAATTTTCAATATAATGTTTTTTAACAAACTAAAATAAAAATAAAACAAGACATTACAATTAATTATGATTTTACTTGTTCTTAAAATAATCGTATATTTTTGTACAAAAACTTCAGCAGAAAATTAGAAAATATCGAAATAATATATTTTGGTTATTTTCATTAATAAGTTATAATTGTTTTTAATTCATTTTATTGAACAACAACGTAAAACTCAAACAAAAATTTTTTTACTGATTAACTCTAGAACATAAAAATAAAAACTTTTAATGTAATAATAAATAATTTACATATATTCATTTAATATAAACATTTTCGTAGAATATATACATATAATCTTGATTTCATCTTAATTATACTTAAAATAATACTACGTATTTAAGTTTTATAAATCTATTTATCGTTTATCAAAAAATCTTTAAATTTAGAAATAAAGCTTTAAATTCTAAATCTATAATCAAATTTCAAAGGAGAAATTATGCGATCCCTAATTTAGTTAACCAATTTTGAGTAAATATAAATATCACATTTTATAATTCAATTTTCTAGCAAAGTTCTACAAATTATTGCATCAAAGCGAAAAATTCTAAAATTCGAAATCACGCTTTAAGCTAAATTTATGGAATATTTACTTAACTTAAAAGTAACGATCCGGTAACAAATTTAATATATTTATAAATTAAGTTTATGACTATAACAAAAAACGAATCATTTTAGGTTTATTCATCATGGTTAAACTTGTGGAAAAATCTGTTAGATGAGCAGCGACTTGCAGCACTCATCGGTCAATCTTTCTGAGAGTTGAGGCGTTTCTAATAAAAGCCACACCAATATTATAAGAACTAAAGCAGAATATCGATTTCCGAAAGTGTTTTACGCCAACATATTTGTGACGCGGTTCTCCCGTTATTTTTTTCCTTCTATCAGTTTTACACTATTTATCCTTTTATATTTGTAAATGCACACACTTACGGTCGTAAATATTATTTTTCTGTTTTTTCCCCTAATCGTTTACAATATTTGTTCCTGTTCTAAAAATCGTGTAAAAAGAAGTATAAACATATTTAAAATTATTTAATAAAAATACTAAAAATATATTCTTGTTTACCAAAAACTTATTAATCGCATAACCAGTGTATTAAAATAGATAATTTTTTTTTATATAAAAACTAAATTTCTCCATAATTGTGAAAATATTTTGAATAGCGGTTCGTAAAAAATTAGGCTTAGTATTAATCGTGAAATCATATAAAATATAATTCACCGAAATTCTTTAAATTTTTTATTTTTTTCATTGGTTCATTTCCACCTGTCGTACCACTCATTAGACGTCACTCATTTTTTAGACTCGAAAATCGTAATTATAGGCTATATGAGTCATGTTTGACACCCCTTTTACCAACAAACACTAGTGAATGGGAAGGGCAAGCTCATCCATTAATGGTGCTGATTTGATCTTCAAGACATGTTCGTTTAACACAGAATACTAACAAGTCTCTTTATAGACTGTATTAGTCATAGTTCGATGCCTGAAATACGTTAACTTTCTTTAATGTGCGTGTATGTAAGACCTACCTCTTCCGCAATCAGGCATCAGCTTGATAAAACAGAAATAAGTGATCTTTTTTGCTCACAAACAACTATAGTAATCAGAATTAAAATAAAATCTAATTTATTCTGTAAATTTTATTATTAAATAATTTACATTATGATCTAATTTAATAACTATAATACTATCATTGCTACGTCTGAATCGACTTAGTTCAGAATAATCAACTTTTCATTATTTATTATAAAATATATAAAGATTTCATTTTTCAGATCTTTTTAATTGAATTATGTAAAATTTCACTTTATTACCTATTAAATTCTATTAATATTATGAATATAAGCTGTACGACTTCTACAAATATAATAATATAATAGAAAATAATTATCCTTTTTGATATTTCAGTAGAACTTACATTTTTTAATATTAGTTCTTTCGTTTATACATTCTGATAATTTAAAAAAATAATGTTGAAAAAACAAACGCAAATACACAAACACAATTTTTATAAATAAAGAAATATTAATAAGAATACTAAAATATTGGATTATGAAAGCAGTTTTCCAGTGATTTACAGATTGATGCTATTGATCTTACTTTGATGTTTTATGCTTATTTTTTTTATCACAACATAAATTAGGTACAAATTATTTGTTTCTTAAAATATACAGAGTTTTACTGTGTGTCTATAAAAAAATTTGGCGCTATGAATATCAACGGAGAGCACGAATAAGTGACAAATAACTACGTATACTCTCCTGAGGCTGTTCATCTGAGGAGGTTAAAAAAAATTAGCGATAACGTGAAAAATAAAATGCTATCCACAATAGAGCCTAAAAAATAAGAAAAAACAACATGTTGATCGACGTAATTTATTATCGTTTCTTCCTTTAACACCAAAAAAATTTCAACGATTATTATATGAATGGATATATAAAGATTATCACCTTTAGATTTGAATTGATACTTTGAAAAATAAAAAGTATTGAGATAACTAGAGATTTAGAAGAAAGATAAGCTGACGAGCAATTTTCTTCTTCAAATTTTTCGCTCGAATATATCCGTAAATATATGTGAGTACGAGCACGTGAAACGAAATAACGAAGAAGTTACTGATCTCGTGAATGTTTCCCTCCTGAAATTCGAAGAAACGGAGCCATATAATTGTACGGGTTTATGTACGATACGAATGATGCAATTTTCGGTGTCGGCTCAAGTATTTCGGCCGTGATTACCGAGAAGATGGAAAAGAAGCCGCAAACTCAAATTACGAAGATGGCAAAAATAGAAAGAAAAGCCGAGGCTCTCGTATAACCCTTTTAAGCGCAACGATATTAATGGCTCATCACCCACCGTTTTTTTTCGTTTTATTGGTCATAGCTCTGGAGACACTGAAATTGTAGAGAATACATATCAAGTTAAAAACAATTCTAAAGATCTCTGTTCAATTACAGATTTTTTTCAATAACTTTATAAGGATTAATGGATTAGTGAATTTTTAAATTTTATGAAATTAAAATTTCCATTGACTTTCAATAAATTTATGATCTTGTTTGAATTTACCAGAATTAGTGTCATACAAAAAAAATACATTTATTATATAAGTTAATATTTCGATAAACTTTAAAAAATTATATTGTCTTTTTATATAAACAATAATTACTTTTGTTTCTTTTAAATAGTACAACAAAAGTTAAATATATTTGAATAAAAATTCAAATAATATATTTAAGAATTTATTCTTTAAATTTCCTGTTCTAATTATAATAATAATTTATTCGTATTTATGTATTAACTACAGTTATTCATATGCTAATTGTCATTTATAATAATACTCTACAGTTTGAAGCATCAGAGATTCAAATAATAGTCTACACATAATTCCGCTCTTTTAATAAAACAAATTATAACATATGATAAAGTTATATAATTTAATGCAACTTAATCTGTTTAATTATAACTTTGTTTAACGATGTTAAGATTTTAACATTAATTAATAACTAACAGTAATATTCCTTCATAGGCATAAAAGCTACATCATTAAAATCCGTTCTATCTATAAAAGAGAATAACGATATTATTGGTTTATTTTACAACGGAATAAACGAATGACCTCATTTTTAGTATTTTTGATTGAAATGCTTTGAAAATCGAAGCTTCAATGCAACGTTGAATTAAAAAAATTATGAATCTAAATGCTTTTAAAGTACACGTGATGCAATGCATAAATGTCCCCTGAAATTCTACGTTATGCCATTCATTCGATTACACGTAAACTGGTAATGTACTGGGGTATTCTCTTGAGTCTATAAAAAAACATTTGAAAACGTAATGTAAAGAGAAACTACTTTTTGCGTTGGTTTATTTTGTGTGAAGAGTTTCTTCTTCTGAAATGAGTTTTTACTATAGATTCTATGAAATCCAGGTTTTTAATAAAAGAAACTTACGTATTCAAACTCTAAACATGAACACCTTTTTTTTAGTGAAAAAATGAACTTGAAACTTTTATTTACAAATTTATTTTCAGAATATACGCATCCTTTTCATCAAACCAAATACACTCATCAAAGTTTATTTGATGGTTTTCTAAAAATATGAATCATTTATAATAAATATATTATAAGATCTTTCGAGAACATTATTTTTTCATTTGTAAATATATAATATAATTGAACTTTGGATTAAATATTTTCAAATAAAATGTCATAAATGTCATTCGATACATTAATTAAGTATTTTCAATTTTTAGTTAATAGCTTCTAAAAACTCAATTATTCTGGAAATGGGTAACTATTTATATTAAAAACAATGTATTAACTAATATTCTTTTCAACTATTATATATACCTGTTATGATAACTATTATGATAAGAATATGAACATCTTAATTTAACTTAAAATAGAATAATTGCTTGGTAAATGGAAAATATTGTTCGCTTAACAAAATAACTATTGATATCACTTATTACATATTAAATTTTAGTACGATGACCTCTTCTTATCTATTTTATAAAGCAAAGAGAGAGTAATAGATTCTGGTAAAAATGAAAAATAGTTAGTACCAAATATATTTTACGATCTTCTCTTGCATAACCGTGTACAACGTATGATGCAGACACATAAATTTGACAAACCGAAACGTGAGCAATCATACTTATATCTCATTTCCTTTAACCTGAATAAAAAAAAATATAATCTGTATAGGGCAATAATTTATATGTATTTAGAAACATGTCGATGAAAATCCACCTTCATCAAAAGAAGGTAAAAAATATCGAAACACGTTTACTGGTACACATAAAATATTTTCGCATGTCATTGAATAGTTTTTGCATAATTATAACAGTAAAGAAAATGGAGAAAGAGAAAAGAGAGAGAGAGAGATAATAATAAAAAATCTCTATGTTTAAAAGCTCGTGAAGGTGTACAAAATCTACAAAAATGTACAAGTATGGTATACCAGTATACAAGAGTAGAGAAATTTTTGTCACAGTCTAAGAACCCCTATAAAGTTGTCTTTTCCTCACCTTGAAATACTTTTGAAACTACAGCTTTATTTATAAATTTCATTTAATAAATCTAAAGCTTTTATTAATTCAAATTTGAAATACTTTTCCACCGTATAAATGTAATATTGTAAAAAAATAATTCCCTTTGTATTATTATTAGAAATAACAAGCGTATTAAAAATTTATCTAATATTTGGATAAAAACAGTATTATTAGATACCACCTTATTATCTTATAAAAAAGTCAAATTGATATTGAAATTTTCTTTTCTTCATAAAATAAAATATTATTGTCCAATATTGATATAAATATTTTAAATAAAAGTATTTAATTGGTAACTTAAACTACATTGTTAATTAACATTATTAAGAGCAATTACAAATATTATCAAAGGAATGTAACTCACCTCTGAAGCAAACTCCAAATCTTCCATTATGAATATTCCAAAATAATCTACTTATTGAATTTCTAAAAATTAAGAAAAAATAATATTAAAAAATGTGTTAATTTTTTAAATACAATTTTCTACTATAATTTTTTTTTATTATTTAATCGTGTCAATTTATTGCTTCTTAATTTTTTTTTTAAATAGTGTATTTATTACTTTTTATAGGACCTAGTTAAAAAAAATTTATATGTTATTGGATATTTCATCTAATATTAAGTATCATTGCATAAAAATTGTATAAAAAATAATTGAAATAAATATAAGTTTTTGAAGGTTGATTTTGAGATTATATCAAGTTATATTTTTAATACCTCAATTACATATTTTATTTCAAATAAGTAATCTACATAAAATTCAAAATCTTTATTAAAATAATAATTCTTAAGAGATACAAAAATTCAACTAACTTTTCCAATTTTTAGAAACTGTGAACGTACTATATCCTCACTTATTGTTCCGAGTAAATTGAAAACGTACTGTGTCTGACCATATACGATTGCATCTACTGATCCAGACTAACTTCCACTTACTTTTAACAATACTCCTGTAATTAATTATACTTATTCTGATTTCCATTTTGTATGAAAATATTTTTATGTAATTAAATACACACATAAATTCCAATATTTCAAAATTTAAATATTAAAAATTCTTACTCTAATTTAAAAAAAAATATTACGTAGTTTGACTATAGAAGAATTACTTATATAATTTAAAATAATATATATATATATGATACATATAATATAAATAATTCATATAAACATAGTTTTAAATATGATTTAATAACAAATATGTTTTAAAAATATTAAAAAAATTTTTTAATTTCTAAATTTTACAGAATAAAATGCTAATTGTACTATAAAAACTATAAGACAATAAACAAATATCATAGAATTTTGATTTAAAAAATTGTATGATAAAATGCTGCATTTAAATTTATGTTTTTGTAACTTTAATATTGTTGAGAAATAATCTAAATGTAACAAGTACAGTAATAAATTTTTGACAAAAGTTACGAAAGTGAAATGTTTATTTCAAAATGAAGGTTATATTTAAATTAATGAAAAAGTATGTCATGGTTCAAAAAATTTTTGCATTATACTTATCTACAAGTAAGTTCAATCATAAAATATTTCTTATAAATTCGATGTATTTTTTAAAGTATAATTTCTTCGAAATCCATAAATTTTTAATGCATCACATTATAGATAAATTTATATCTTCAAAAGTCATGTTTTTTTAATTTTTTAAATAAAATGATTTTACTGTTCAGAAAATTTTTAATTACATTAATTAATAAACAAAAATAAAAACGAAATAATTATTACGAAATTTATAAATAATATAAACATATTTTTCCTCAACTCTAATAATGTTTAGAGTATTCATAAAGAAAGAAGCACCTGTAGTAAAATGCTTTTGAGCTTTTACGAACGTTAATTTTAAGGAATGGTAATTGGTGATCTTATTTCCTTTAATCTTCTCAATTTTAATAGTACAGATATATAAAGTTAATATAGTTACCGAACCACTTTAAAAACGTATATATTCTAAAAAACATAAAGGAACTTATTAAATCAGAAACCAATACCTGTAATAATAGAAAATTCTTCAATTAAAACTAAACGTCAGATGCAGTGTTGCACTGTAGAAGTTTGCAATGACAAAGGATCGCTTTTACACAAATCCGCTTCCGTAAGCATGCACTCGTTCGTATGTATGTATGCGTATACATTAATGTACGCCCTTGTGTGTATTGCGTAAACTGGTAAAGAAAAAATAGATGGTAAAGAGTTCAGCTCGCAGAACGCAACATTCAAGCAATAGAAGAGCAAAAGGAACAATAAAGCGTTAAATGAAAAAGTAAACATGATAAACGTTCCGAGTTTCATTCAGCCAGGCACACTGTGAGAAATGAAATATCGCCTTGCCGTATACGTGCTGCGAATTCATGTCATACCTAAAGGCCCCAGCGATTTCAATTATGCCGCTCAACAAATAATACACGTGATATTGTAATGCAGCATCCCAGCTTGGACAACTTCACGGGCCATTTAAGATTATACTTTCCAAAATGCTTGATTCAACGTAGCTTTCTTACTGCATCTGTAAACTGCTGTCAATTCGGCGATGAAATATACTATAAAGTATGGAATGAACTGAGGAAAAAAGAGAAATAAAGGACGTCGTTCCATAATTTTTAATGGGTTTCATTCGAATGTTGTTTTATTGAAAAATCATTATTTTCATAATCTTGGCGATAGAGTAGTCAAAAGAAATTTCGACATTCCAGCAGTTATAAACGAAACTCTGCTTTTCGTGCTTTCTTTTAAATTTATCTAAATTGCTCTTACAAGAATTAAGCGGATTTCATTGAGATACAGCCCGATATTATCGGCTTATACACAGGAATTTTGATAACGGTCTAATCTATTGATCTTAAAAATGGGCGTGCTTTGAATTTCGTAATTTGAATTAAGTTTCAAAGCTTATAATACGTGCAAGCACTTCTTACAGAAACCCGAGTCTTAATTTAAGAATTTAATATTATAAAACATTGTAACCTTTGAGGTAAACCGGAGCTGGACGGATTTATAATTTGTAAACGAGTGACTTCGTTTGTTAATTACAAACTCATTACGAATTCAGTAATTACATGAAAAAATTAAGTCTTTCAAAAAATACTGCTGCTTGCTGTTGCATTTGCAATTCGTAAAACAATAAAAGAAACTTTTAATTCATTTGCTTAAAGCAAATAATACAGATATTAAGATAGAAAAATATAAATGATTTTACTCCTATTTCAATAACCATAAAAGTTTGATTGGGATAATTCAATTTGCAGTTATCGACTAGAATCGCACTAATTTTTTTGGGCTTAAATAATCTATTATATTTAAACATTTAATAGGTATAGTCACGATTTGAATTATTCGTAATCTGCGAGATTAAATGATATGCATATTAATCGATCACATGGACTCAATCTACTCAAATACATAAAACTATGAATAAGAAATCAATTAAAGCGAATCAATAAGACATAAAAATATACAGAGCTATAACTGATAAATAATTCGAGTGATAAAAATAATTATAATCCACAAAGAGGCTTTGTTTGCGAACATTAAAATTTCTCTTAAATCTGTTGAGCTTCAATTAACTCTTAGATCGAAGTTAGTATTTCAGTATTCCACGAAATACTCTACGCCCGCCCATATACACCTTGGAATGAACGCTTGATGTACTTTCATAATTAAGTAGACCGTTTCCACTTTCACGATGTAACGAACACCGGACTTCCATTCACTATGAACTATGAACGCTTACTATTAACTATTGCATTTGGTTAGTAATTTAAAGTTGCAGTCTTAGTAGTGCAATTTAATTTTGAATATGTGAAGTTTCTTTATGCTTAGACAATTTGAAAATATTAATTAAGCAATATTTTCATTACAAGTGCTAATTTTACATACTAAATACTTTCTCAGTTTTAAACATGAAATTGGTAAATAATTTGTTCCCTTAAATATTATTCTACAATTCCGTATTTTTTTAGTTATTGATAATAACACCCTATTAGCAATGTAAAAATTCAACTATGAAAAGGAATGTAAA
Source organism: Platyscapa corneri (assembly GCA_018907185.1). Taxonomy (NCBI): domain Eukaryota; kingdom Metazoa; phylum Arthropoda; class Insecta; order Hymenoptera; family Agaonidae; genus Platyscapa; species Platyscapa corneri. Next base: position 4,870,735 of record JACCHW010000005.1, on the reverse strand, counting down.
TTTAAATATTTCAGGTTTTAAATACTTTCTTATGTGTAATTAAGGAAAAAATACTGAAATAATTTGAATAGTATGTGTTTCATTTATTGATAGATAAATATTCTATAAAAATAAATAATTTCGATTTCAATTTGAAGGGTTTATATTATTTAATATTAATTGCATTATTTTAACTATCACCTCGAATGATATCAATAACAAATTTTATAATTTTCAATGTCCGTGATAATAAATTCAGTACATAAAAAATCTAAACGCAGCTAATGAATTCTAAGTCTATTTCTTTATCTTTCAAGAATCATCAGAAATACCCAAAATGCAAATATGAAATTTTGCAACATTAAAAAATTTATATGAACTTAATTACTTCAATGAACATTTACATGTGTAGGCTACTATATTATAAGGACCTAGTAGCCAGTATAATATGAAGATGTAATCTTAATATTGATTACTAATTATAATTTTAGTTAATATTCAGATAGTAATAGAAATTTTTGAATATTTAACATCTATTTTTTTATTTTTTACAACTATTTTTTAGAATACGGTATATAAATTTAAAACAACTTAATTAATCTATAAATTGTGAAAAATAATAAAAAAATAATTAATTTTAATTTTTTTAAAACAATTTATATAAAAATTTTTATTTTATAATACGATTATTACATAAAAGTAGTAAAATAAGAAACCAGTTTTTGCACGTCAACCCATGTTCACATGTACACGTACAAGAATTATTATATAAGATAAATTATTTAATTTTATATACAAAGACGTGGTATACAAATATTTTCTATTCTTTATTTTATCATCTATGTGAAATAAAACAGAAATTTATTGCGATTTTTTATTTTATTTGTATAAATTTAAATAATTACTACAGTTGAATTTGCGAAATTTATTATTTAGTATTATTAGTCATATAGGAACTAAAAACAACGTAAGTATTCAATTTTAGAATATGAATAAAAAAATAGAAATGTTCAATGAAATTCAATCCATATAACGCAAATTATAATTTAATGATAAAATGAAACAAACTTTTAGAAAAAAGAATCAGCTATCGTCAATAGTGCGTGAAAATCTTGAAGTTTTCTTGTGAATGGAAAATTTAGTCTTTATGAGAATCTATTATATATTACCTTCACTTGTGAAACTATCATAATACAAAGTTTTTGTTAAAGGATTTATAGCAATTTTATTCACGTAAAACTTTTTTAGTGTATGTAAGTCAATAAAATCACGTTAAAGGACTCCAAAGTACTTATATCCAGTTATAAAAGTTATTGGAGTCGAGATGAATTTGCTTAGGAGCTGCAGACGCTGATTCTCAAGCCACGGATTCTTTCTTCTAATGAAAATGTATTAACTTCCCAATGACTTTCAAACTAGTTTAATTCAACACTTTTTTTAATTACATAAGTTCCAATTAATTATTATCACCAATCCATGTGTAGTAGACTTGAAGAATACATTCTATTTAGTAGTAAATATTAATATAAAAAACTATTTCAAAAACGAAGGAAATGAATACATTGATAATGGAAATCGGTTTTTTAAATATATAATAAACTTTATTCAGTTAATAAATGATAATTATAGTTTTATCAATAATTATGTCAGTTATAAATTAAAAATATTTTTAATTCTAATTTTAATTTATACTGAATTAAATATTTTTGCATCTATAGATAGTAATTCCATGAGAAATATTATTTCTTTAAAAACATTTCAATTATTCGATTGATTATTCGCATTTTTTTGAATTAATGTACGTTACTCAAATACTTCATAACTATTATTTCAAAATGCTTAAGGTAATTCTATGTTAAAAAAAAGAATTATAAAGATGTTAAAATCTAAATTCAATAAAATGTATTACGTAATAAATAAGTGACTACTAAAATTATAAAAATGTTTGCAATCAATAGATCACAAGTACATAGTCTCATTAAAAGCGGTCTCTTAACTTAGATTTATTAAGTTGGCTATTTCAACACTAAAAGTGTTTTATTAAAAATTCAAAAAAAAAAAAATATATTAATGAAAGAAGGTTTGTTTATTTTACATAAAAATGCTTAAATAATTATGAAATCAAGGGATTCCATTGGATCTTCACTCAACTGGATGTCTATTTTAATTTAATATTTTCATAATCGTAATCCCTCTTGTTAATATTCGAAATGACTTTGTTTAAAATTTCAATATTTAAATACGTAATAGGATAATAACATTGGAAGAAAATAGGAAAGGCTAAATTAATATAGAAGAAATTCAACGCAAATCAACGATTGGGTTTTCGGACTAATTGAATGTCAATTAAATTTTATATTGCATACAATCTGAACGAAATTAAATTGTAATAAAATTAATTATTTTCGTAAATCCCATACTTCTTATCAGTAGCCTAAAAAGTGGAAATTGTCGAAAAACGGTACCGCAGTACGAAGTTGAGGCGGATCAACAACCACAAGCCTCTTTTCACTGTACTCAAGTGCTCTTTTATAACTTATTCTCCTCAAAGCTGAGAATAGGTTGCGAGCGGAATCACCAAGCTAGTCTTCGGATCCCAGCTCAGGGTAACTTGAGTATACCAGCGTACCCGCAGCCGCACTTCTGAGCATCGGCGGCACCTCCTTAACATCGAGAAAGGCCGAGTCATCGATCGCATCTCTGCGTACGTCGCTCTACATATGCCAAGGTGGCGCTTATATTTGAGCAGGGGACGTCGTTCTTGTCAGCCGCGAGTCTCTAAATAAGTAAGCTCCTAACAAGGCGTTCCACGTATCAATGTAAACTCCTTTTCTTTGTATCTGATGCAAGTGCGAATAGTTCTACATATGCTCGCGTACATTGCTTTCAACTTTAGTGCCTACAGTTGAATTCTTCAAGGTAGAAGACGCGTGAGTATTGGACTAGTTAACACAGCCGGCGCTACCTCACATATACTTTCTGTTCAATGAATATGTCGTATTGCTCGAGATAAAAGGAATATCTAAAGTATCAACGCGAGTTCTACTTCCTTATTGCGTCAAATATGAGACTTCGATGAAACTTTAAATCACATTCAATTCTGCCTTTACAATGTTTATGGCAAATTAAATCTTTATATAACATTTAAATTTCAAACTACTTGTACACTAAATTAGGCAATACTAATAAAATTTTTATTTTCGTCATCAATTTTTTATTGTAGCCAATATCACTAAATAACCATATAATAATTATCAAATCTAATTCAAATAAAAAATAGTGAATATTAATTCTTAAAAGTTTAACGCAATAACACTATGTGATATGTAAAATAATTTCATTCGATACTCGAATCCATAAATCATAAAACAATTATTTTTAATTGTTCTTATTGAAAATTTGTTATTGTATAAAGTAATAAATATGTTGAAACAGTAGCGATAGTATAATTGAATGCATTCATATGTTTAATATTGTAAAAAATAACTAGTATTTAGTATCTGGAAATTTATTTTGCAATTTTATAAAAAGACGTTGAAAATATTCAGATCATACTATATATTCGACATTGATATTAAATAATTTACTAATATTGTTAAATATTATAACACACCTTATTTTTATACGAATGCATACTAATTTTTACTCGATACGACACATATTATTACATTTGTTATAATTTTAATAAGTATTGTAAAAAACTAAACTGAAAATTGATTCTACATTATAACTTATATATGTTAATTTATGATAATTTTACACTTATCCTCTGATTATTTAGGTCAATGTTATTTACAATAATTTAACGATAAAAAATATTCGAAATCTCCATTCATCACAGAAATATTTACGGTAACACTCCAAAAAAACAACTATTATTTCTTTTTTAATAATGACGCGTAGAAGATGTATAATAATTCTTAAAAAATGTAAAAAAAAATAAATTATTTATCGCTGAACTTACTTTAATATTTTTTATACTGTTATATGTAGTGCTTTAATGAATAATAATTTAATTCTTAACAATTTATATAAATCACTGCTTTTAACTTTTAAAATGAATTTAAGATTAATATTAATATCACATTAATAATTATTTTTAATAATAATAAAGAAATTTTAATAATAAATATATCCTTCCAAATACAATAAAATAACTGATTCAAGAAATGAAGACAAACTAAAGATATAATTTTTAAAAAGAAAACTATACAATGTAATGATATAACCATAAAATGTTACAATACAGAAAATCCATAATTAGCCTGTTTAATTTATTCGTGTTATGTACATAAAATTATTTGATACATTCATTAATACGTATGATGCTCGAATCTATTATTATTTATTATTTTTATTTCTCTACTCTTATATTTATTTACTATTATTAAAATAACTAAAATTACAGAGGCAATTGTAACTTGATAATGGATTAAATTTTACTACACGTATGGTTTTTAAATATGTGATTGCGTCCCAGTGCACGCGATCCCTAGGTATTCGTACGCTATTATATAAACGCAGATTTTATGTAATAAGATATCGTAATGAAATCTTTTACGTATTTATAAAAATATAACTTCGACATTTAATGTTTCATTTATATTTTATGTACATTTCGCATAGACAATCATATATCACATGCATAATTTCTTTTGTAAAAAGCCGAATATAAAAGTATAAAATTCGTGAAATACAAAATAATATAACAGAAAAATAACTGATCTAATTACTAAGTTTGTAGCTTAATCCGTCAGTTTATAATATAGGCATAAAATTAAACAAAATTTCCTTAGCACGTAAGGTTGTAATACTTAATGCCATTTACACTTTGGATCAACATACTGCACAATCATTTGACATTAGTCATGTTTTCGTGTACCGACTTGATCCTATTGTACATGACTTTAAAAAGGCAAGTAACTTCCAGATATACCATAATTAAAAAATGTTCAAAACAACTGCACGCGGAACATGTTGTACATGGCTATCGGTAACGCAGGCAAAATAGAACACGACAAAATATTGCAAACACATACACAGTCGCTCTAGCGCCGGCGTATGTGGACGCGTACGTATATTGTAAACAAAAAAACTGGCTCGCCTCGAGTCAGAAATGGTACGGCGAATAATGCGCCAAAGTGTGTCGTGCATTATACACTTACCTACCAACGCAAATGCGACATGTGTACACGAGTTGACCCCACAAATGAACGAGAATCTCGGAGCAAAAAATTAAAACAAAAATGAGACGAGAGGCCGATTCTCGCGAAGCTTATGCAAATTGACGCCTCCTCGAGCTACCACATTGCACGTACTATTTAAACGGAGGAAAAATGCGCGCCCTCGTCATATCGAGATTCTGTGTGCGTTTAACGTGCCTGGGACGATATTAGATTTCTAGATAACGTGTAATACAGAAACGACAAAAAAATAATGTTGCTTGGTTGTTCTGCGCAGAATAACTTGCTTATTATTCTAACCTCCTTCAGATTGCAAAGTCTATTCTAACCGAATGAACTTTTGTACGCGATGATTTCGTATAAATTTTTTATGAGGCGAAACTGCCAAGCCTTTTTAAGTAAATACTTAATGCAGCAGTAATATTAAGATATTGATTTTATATATGTTCAGAACAATATGTAGCTTGCATAGTTTTGATAATTACGATTCCATTTTATTGATGAACATGGTTATTAAAAATTTCTTTCATTCCAATTAATAATATGTACGTTACATCAGAAATTTTTAGCGCTTAAAACTTGTAATCTACATAGATATTAGAAACAATATATTATAAATGTATTTATTACAATAGTCACAATTGATATTCTACTTTCAAATAATACAGGTCACGGATTTAATTCCATTCTTTGTACTAATTTTTTCATTATTATAATTATTTTTCATTCAAATACATAAACAAACATAGAAATTAAGCTCTTTTTTTTAATTTTTACCCTTATTCGTCAAATTAACGTAACTTAAATAATTTCATTTTTAAATATTCACAATTTAATCGTTTTAATTGCATTTTTTAATACAGTAATGTCGTTGATGTAGTCATTCTCTATCCTACTTACATTGCATTATTCAATTACTTTGACATTACATAAATCTTGACATACATTTACTCATACATTTTATTATTAAATTTTATTTGAGTAATACACCTTTAAGATGCAATCTTTTACATTCTATTTTATTAAATTATCGTATTTATTAATGATAAAGTTAAAAAATTTAATATAAAGTATTTAAAATTAGATGATTATTGTGATAAAATTATTCAACATAAATTTTTATTATTTAATCTGAAAATTAAAGGATATTTTTGAAACAACAACATTTTAATTTTACATATTAGAATATGTAAATATATTTAATTGAATTAAGTTATATAAAAATAAAACATGAACTACGAATATAGTTAATTATTGTTTAAATTATGTTTAATAATATCAAAATTAAATTGCCATTTTCTGAAAGCTATTGACCTGAAAATCAAAATATTTGGTTTTGAAGCCATTTAAGTAGTCTTCATCAATTTCGAAATTTATAGGCTTTAAATTCTGGAAAATTTATATACACACACATATATATATATTTTTATGTGTTCATTATCTTTATATTTTTTAATTAAGTGATATTATTTATAGAATACAATATTTTTAAAATATTTTTTTTATTATATAATTTCAAATATATATCCAATATATCCAATAAGATTCCACATTACAAAATTTTCATGAGTATATTATTCACGTATAATGCACGTATTATTCTCGATTATTTCTGTATGAAAAAGGGTTAACTGGAGCTTAAGTTACAATTGAATTTAAAAATTCATTAAAAACGTGCTTTATTATCATCTAACACGTGTACCTACTTTAAATGAGGTATTACTGTAACTCAATTAGAGTAATTTTAGTACAGATGTGTATTACGTGTACTTTTATTGTATGTGAAATGTTACGAGTGTATAGATTATGATGTAAGAGATTTTCAAGTTTTTACATAAATTTCACAAAAATAACATTATATTGGTTCTTTATTTATCAGGATGATTCTAATTGTAGGCGAAGTTTAAAAAAATGATATTAAATATGCAAACAAGTTACGCAATATAAATAACTAAAAAATTCATATACTTAAGCTAAACCATGAAATATTAAACGAAATTTTATTAAAAAGTTTAAAATATAATTAATATGTTCAATATAATGAAATGTATCAGAATAAAAATCGGAATAAATGTTTTGATAATTGATACGATATAACGTTTTTGTTTAATTAAAAATAAAATAAATCATAAAATTATGACGGAAATGCTAAATTACTCTTGTAACACATATTTTTATCATCTAAATTAAACTTTATACTTATAAGCTGAACTTGAAGATATTGAATTTATAATTATTCAAATTACATTGTGTTACTTACGTATGTCTAAAATAAAATTCAATCATTTTTACTTCAGATTATAAATAAGCGATATAAAAAACGATATAACTTTATAAATATTCTATTAAAAAAGAATGCATAATTACATTTTCAAATAAGTTTTTTATAATTTTCATCTAATAATTAAATTTTATAAAATGCTGTATCATTGTGTCATTGAGTATAAAAATACAATTTTTATATACTAATATTATAAAGTAATAATGAAGTAATAAAGATAAGAAAATTTAAATATTAATTACATAAAGTCAAAATTAATCTATGGAAGTAAAGTCGATGAATATAATTTGTGTTGTAAGTGTCTTTCGTTTAAATTTAAATTCATTAGATGTTGCAAAATTTCAATGTTATATATGTAATAACATAAATAAATATACAGCAGAACAAATACATCATTCATAAAAAAACTAGATAAACATTTGTAAATAAATAATTTAACGAATATTTCAGATCTTGATTGAAGTCACATTCCTTTCAAAAAATATAAATGAATTTATTGGCAGTTATACATATTTTTTGATAATTAATTAATTAATAATAAAAAAAATCTTAAACTAGTTTTGTAAAAAAAAAATTTTTTTTAAAGTATTTTTTATAAAGAAATTATATTTTGAAAAATTTTGATTTTATAGTTATATATATAGATATAGTTTACTATACAGCACAGTTCACTAAGCATTTAAAAAAATTTTTTAATTTTTTAATAATCTATTGATTTTTATAACTTTCAATAGAAGTTATAAATAACAATCAATTTTATAAATATAAACTCTATATTCAATACTTTAATCAGTACTAGGTCTCTGATAATCCTTCCGACCCATAAAAATATTCTTATCATCATTGTTTCCATCTTTCCCAAACCTCTCATAAACTTTTCCACACTACTACACGCACATTAATGACATATATTCTAGCAATGTTTCTGATAATTTCAACCATTGCAAGATTATTACTTGTCAAGCTCACGAACTTGTAAGACCAACAATTTCTTGCGATGATTACTTTTCCAGTTTCACGTCACTGAAAAATCCCTACCGTAATTTCTAAGTTGGATGCTCCAGTTCAGAATGCAAATTGATGAAATACTTTTGGAAAACAAAAGAAAAATGTAAATGTTTCTCATTTTCAAGGATTATACGAATATAAGGATGTTCAAAAAGTTTTACATGATATTTGCATATTTCGCAAATTAGAATTTAATATGTAATATTTCACTTAATATTTTTATTTTTAAGTTGCATAATATTTTCTTTTTCACGGAAACTATAAATGAAAATTAATACGCAAACTTATGAGAACAGGGATGAAACTTTGAATCTATAATTTACATTTTATTACTATTATAAATAATTATACTTTAAATATTATTCAAATAAATGTCATTGAAAAATAAAAATAATAATGATTAATGAGTAACATACTGAACTGTTTTTTTTTTAATTACATGTTTAATTTATTTATTCTATTTATTTATAACGTTTTATTAGAACTTTCAAAATTTTCTCAATAATAATGTTTATAAAAAAAATTATTTTCTTAATATAAAGCAATAACTGCCCTTCAATTTGAAATATATGAAAACTGGATGTCAATTTACTATACAAGATATTTCAATACAAGACGATAAAATAGTTCCCTGTTGCAGAAAATTGCTTCTTTCATTAAAGACAATGTGTAAAATGTTCACCCGATTCAATTAAAACTCTTTTCCGTCTCCGCGCGTTTTTCTTCCAATTCATTCCTCCCTAGAACATCGCATACCGATGAATATAACTAAAACTGTCAAAGTATATCTTACTTTTAAAATACGTAAGTTAAAATAAACAGTTAGAAAAATCAATCCGCTAATAAAAAAAACGATTAATCTAATAAATCTAATGAACTATTAAAGTTTATTTTATTATTATTGTATTATAAAGTTATAAATTAAAAAATTTGAATAATATATAATTCCCACAAAATATTATTTGAAAATATAAAAAAATCTACAAGTATTACTTTCTATTTAAGTTGAATTTAAAGTAGCAATATATGCCATTTTGATGTTTTTCTAATTTATCCATAATAACTAGTCTATTGCAATCATTTAATTAACAGTGTTTCAAAATAATGAGCTCTCGCAATAACTTATCGAAAATATACTTCGTTAAAATGAAAAGTATTTTCTAAAATGTACTTTAAACAATAAAGTATATATAACAGTAAATTTTCTGTTTTATTAATTTTAAGTTTATTGTTATTATAACAACATTTATCAAAATTTCAATGGAAAAGCCTATAGGACGCAAGTATAAAGATAGTCGATAGATTTAATTTCCCACAGAATTCGTCATGTAACTTTCATATATTGTGCTCAATCTGTTGAAGATCAATACTTGTGTTATAGTTTGCTCAGATTATTTTTCATTTACATTAATTTACCTGCATATTTATAAATGTTCAGTGATACTGCTCTAATTAGAACTACTATTTAAAAAATGATTAAAATTATTTTATTTCAAAATGAACAGATGATATTTAATAAAATTTCATGATAAAATAACATATTTTGCAACTTAAAAGAGTAATTATGTGAAGTTTTTTTAAATGCTGTCAATAATAAAGTATTGAAGTTCTAATAATCTCCGAAAGGCTTGATCAAGAAATATACGATAACTATAGATTAATATTTCATTCGTCAATTTAGACGTACACCTAGCCTAATCAATTTAAACCGATACAATTTAATTATCTCAATAACATTGACAAGGACATGAAACTGTTATAACCATGAACAGATATTTTCAAATACTTTCAGTTATCTTGGATCCTAAACAAATGCTCATTTTTGTTTCAAATATCGGAAGTGCATTATTATTCCACTTGTACACTCATGTTGAATTAATATAATTGCCAAGAGATGTCTTTACCTTAGTTTTATCAATAGAACAATCGTTATTTCAAAATTTCTTAATACGATCCGTTTGCTCTAAATTATCTGCAAATGATACTGCGATTGTTTCACAAAACTCGCCGAATTTAATTGCAGAAACTTAATAACCTTTTTTAACCCCTGGAGCTAAAGTTTGTAATGGAACACGCAATAAATAAAGGACAAAGCATTGACAAGACCGAATGAAAGTTGCTTCTGTTTATTTGCGGTAATATAAAGTCTGATGGTTAGAGTGTCTCGCATTATAAGCTGCGACACACGATTCGCATGTCTTTTAGAGGCTGCCGGCAAGATCTTCGTCCGACTAACGCGTTCGCGATTTTACGAGACTTGGAAACCGGCCAGGAATGCAGTTCTAGTGTGATAGAACCACAGAGCACAACTCCAGCGGGGTTGGGATTTCCCGTTCTCCTTTATGTAAGTACGCGTATGTACACCGGGCAAATTAATTGCTTTTATGCACGTCGTGGCATTGGTAAATGGCGGGCGAACCGCGCGTCCTGCATGCGAACCAAAAAGCCGCAACACTAGGGCTCGGGACGATAAATTTTGCTAACCATCGATGGCCCGTATGCGTATACCGGGGATAATATTGTTTTTGTTTTGAATTTCGATTTAATAGCATTGAAAGAATTTATTGTTTGACTGTTTTTTCGAATCCTGCATTAAAAGGCTTCTCCTTTCTACGAATTGCAAATTTGGTGCCTATTTTATCGTATAAAGAATTGATTCGAAGGCATTAGTTGAAATTGGATTTGGTGCGAACTGGTTTAATACGAATTAATTGGCCAACTGGACAAAAACTACCGTATACTTATTACCATTATCCTTGTAATATTTTTGAATTTTTAATTATAGCCATATTGCAATTATACATAAATTATTACATCACAATAAAATTTATTAATCGTCTTGCAGAATACGTGCACTAGACAGACTATAATAAAAATCTATCTATTCTATGTAAATGAAAATATTAAAAAATTATTTAGCTAATAACTACATTACTCATAAGTAATAAATTATAGTAGTTTTACACTCTAATTAATAAAATAAAACCTTGTTACTGTGAATGTTGAAGCTATTGAAAAATGTTGTCTCAAACATAATAAATTTTAATCCAGTTATCAAGGAAAACTTTTAATGCATATGTTTGGGTTTCTTAAACTCTCATAGTACCTTATAGTATGTAATATCTTTAAATGGAAAGTTTTATTATTTATGAAAATTACTACAAAAATACAAAATGTTTGTATCAAAATAATCAAGTAAAACAGAAAACTATATTTTAAATAAAAATAACGGAAAATTTAATATTATATAAATAAAAAAATTATTCCATTGATAAACATTATTAGTAGTGTAATAATGTTTATTATAACATTATTATAACATTAATATAGTTATAAAAAGATACTCTTTTATAAATAATATTAATTTTTTAGTGTGTTTTCATTTACTATTTCTTATTACCTTTGTGAAAGATGTAATTTTAACGATAATAATCATGAAAAAAAAGTTTTAAATAGAAGGTCAGATATTGCAATTCATTCAAGACAAAAATGTTTTATAATTTAAATATTAATTAAATTTACGGTTTTACTGGTACTTTTGTATTAATATTTAACATTAGTACAAAACTTAAAAGTTGTACATCGAAAAATACATTTACGCACTAACAAAGAAAAAGACTTCGAAGTAGAAAGCATATTAACGTATAAAAATATGTTTTTACTTTTAAAGAAATTAGTTAAGATAATTAAGTTCTAACTAAGTAATCATAGTTACTCATCAATTTGATTGTAACTCTACATTTTCCATGTTTATAATAAATTATAGAAGGGTTACAAATTTACTGATTGAAGCATTTAATTTAATTAATATGAAAGGTTCAAATATAAATTACAACCGCTGTATATATTAAAAATTTGCGAAAAAAATTTTTTGAAAATCGTATTATAATAATAAGAAATATTTAAGCATCTTAAAACAAATTATAAAATTGTACACATTATAAAAAATTATATTATACTTATTCAAATTAAATTTAAAGTACAAAACTGATATAAAAATATAGTACCATATACATGCTAATAATATTATATTTCGATATTTTTTATTTATTGAGTTAGAAATTTGAAAAACCAAGATTTTCAAGCATAGTAAATTTCTATCAACTTTCTAAATTGCAAAGATCAGATATACGGTTATGAAAATGACATCAAAAAGTAAGCAAGACTTGAGTTACTATTATAACGTAGAAAGACGCATTTCCGTATTTGAAATGCAGCTTCAAGAAATATCTTTGGCAGCATTTTAAAAACCTTAAGATTTCCAGAGTGGAACTGAAGAAAATTTAATTCTTTGACCGAGAATGTAAGATTAAAGGGTCCAACAACTGGAGCATATGTAATACATTTCCACCCAAGAAATATTGAAAAAATAATGAAAGAACGAAAACAATAAAATAATCATTTTATTCTTTAACGTGTATTAATATCTGTAAAGATTGAAATTAATATATATATATTGTGATTTAATTATTGTACATAAATTATAAATTATTTGAATTATCATTATCAAATAAAAAATTGAAAATCATCGCTTATATAAATTTTTGTAATAAAATTTAATTTTGAAAAAAAAAGAATTTATAGAATAGAAAAATTAACTAAAAGTTAAAACCACATATTTTTAAATATTAGTTGGATATAAAAAAAATTCGTTTGAAAAATTAATTATTCATTAATTATTTTTTTAATATGATTATTTCTTTATAAATACATTTATGAATCCTTAAAAAGACCCTATTTAGTTCGTCACTATAATAAGATGATTAGTACATTATATATTTTATAAAAATTACAATATATAATTAGGATATTCTTAATAGTTATATAAAAAACAAATATTCTGTTAATTGTATATTCGTATAAAAACATTAGAAATCAAATAATCACTATGTCTTTAATAAATCGAAAATTAATTTGATCATGTATCTATTTGGGCCTTAATTTGTTCTTGTTTTATCACAGAAAGTTCGACTGATCAATTTAAGAGGTTAATGAATAAATTGAGAACATTTACATCTCTTTTCAAATGAACGTTAAATTAATTAAATTTTATATTTTCAACGTAATAAATAAGAAATGATAAAAATGATTTTTTATCCTTATTATATTTCGTATTTTTCGATACATTAAAAGTTTAAATATTAAAAGGATATTTATGAAAAAATATATTATATATTTTTAAATTGATAAAACAAGAATAAATAGTAATATAAATATAGTTAAGATGTATTTTAATCCAAAAGTTGCAAAGTTAATCTTGACACCATTTCTAAGAATTATTACAATATTGGTGATCATTTTAGTAATAATTAAATTTCTGTAGAAAAATTATTTAATTGTCACTAAATACATCATATTGATTATTAAAATATTTCTGAAAATACTATTACGTAATATATATTATATTTTTGACTTCATTAATTTTATTTATAATTATATTTTATTAAATATAACTTTTAAATTTTATATAATTTTTGAAAATCAAAATTTTTTAATTCTATTTAAAATAATACTAAGTTTCTTTTTTAATTTAATATTATTTTTCTGTTCATAATATTAAACTTTTCTACAAGTGACTAAATATAATTACATGACGTCATAAATAATATTTTTTTTATACAACTAATTCATGCATCTATACATGTTTACAATTATCCTTTTTAATTACTTACTTAAGCATATTTATGTTAATAAAAGGATATATTAAAAAGTTGTACAGATTATTTGAGATTTTTTGAATATACATTATATATAAAAAATATAATAAAGTTCAATTTCGTCTATAACATATTGAAAATTTTAAAAGAAATTAACTGCAGTATTTTTATCTTTATTATTTGGATATGTAATGATATTATTAATACAGCAACATTAGCATATTAACGAACAAAATTAGCTGAAGAAAATTAGTTTAGCTAAATTAATTCAATAAAACTTTAAAAATATTATGTTAAAAATTAAAGTTTATAAAACTCCGCGATAGACTTTCCATAAATTGTTATCATAAATTAGGTGCTACAAAGATTTTTTGGAATACAAAATAGTATATCTAATTAGACTCAGTAATTAGACACATTATTTTGAAAATATTACTTTTACTTCATTGTATTAGTTGAGGGAGATTTATTGGTAATTATAAAAAATTTTTAATGTTTAAAATTAACATGTCTATAATATTTATATCACAATTATTTTCGATATTAGCAAATAATAATTATTTTCGATATTAGCAAATAATTTTATTTTCAGTGTTAAAAATTTGATGTTAATGTCAAAATAATTTGAGTATAATAAATAAATAAAAATTCGTTTATAATAAGTAAATAAATACCGTACCGAAATATTCAAATTCTTGGTTGCGCACCGGACACGCATCTCGCATAATCAAACAAAAAACCATTACACGTGAACTAATTCAGAAAACACGGTAAAATAAAATTGATAGTAAACGAGACATAATCCATATTACGCGAAATGAACGTGTTGCAAAAAGTGAAAATGCTAAAAATTTTCGACTCTATCGATTTTCTAATATTATTACTTCTTCTAATTCATAATTTAAATCTAACAGCACTACGAATATATACCATTGCAAACCTCAACTTGTCTTTCCAATCTTCACAATACAATTTTGCAGATTAGTCACGCTCTCAACCACTGATTGTATCAGCCTTTTGATTTTAGAGGCCATAGTTTGGAAGCGAATGCGGTTTATACAGTACTTATAGTGTTGCGAAATAGTAAATGCTTTATCTAAAATTAATTATCAACACGCAATCGAAAATTTTGCCTCCTAAAATGTGTAATTATTATTGATCAGGGTAATAGAAACACCTGAAAAATGTGTTTCATTATAAAAATTCGTTACTCCTTCCAAGTGTCTTTATTATGCTATAAGATTTTATTTTATTATGACAAGCATTTTCACACTTCCAATACAATTTCCTATTTTCTATTCTTTTAAAATTTAAATATTTGAATGCGATAAAGAAAATAAAATAGGTAAAAAGTACAAGTAAAGATGATGAATTCGGAGGTACCAAAAATTATTAAGTATCATTCATCATTAATTTTAACATAAAATATTAATTATTAATAGTGTTTTAACTTTTTTTAAATACACTGAGCTTTAACTTTATATTTTGTACATTAAAAACATTTTATTCATATTATTCGATAATGTATTACAAATATTTTCGTGTTAAACATTAATAAATTCATTTATAAATTTATACTTATAAATTTTCAGAAAATGTATTAATTATGTTTCTCATAAAAAAAGTCTTCTGTGCCTAAGCTTCTTAACACAGTAGCGTAAAATACTATTTAATTGACTCAATTTATTTTATGTTTAAATTTTGAATGCACTATTTATACATTTGTATAATTTTTCAGAAAAATACCCACTATAAAGTTTCTTCCTTAAGATAAAAAATTAATTAAATCTAACTACAGCAAATAAAAAATATAATCATCAAATTTTGTAAGGTATTAAATTTTTTTTTTATTACTATTGTAGCTGAATGTAGATTAAAATACATAATTGTTGACAATCCTGATAAATAAAAAAATCTGATATGCAACTTTGTAAAATAGAAAATCAATATGTGATATAATAAAACTAATGTTTTTAGATTAGTAATAATAAGAAGTATTATAATTTCACTTACTACAATTGCATAATCTTTATACAAAATTAGACTACTTCACGATTACAACTATTCAGAAAATTCTTATAAAAGAATATTTTAGAACTAAGATAAGTACACTAAAAGTTTTAAAAACAAATTTATTCATTTTTTAACATTACTAGAATATAAAAAGATATCTAAATATCAAATTCAAATTTATTAGTGAAAAAAATAGAAATTTTATTAGTCAGAAGTCTAATAGTTTCTTTAAATATTAAATAATATTTTTATTAATGAATGCATATATTACAAATCTTTTATAAAAGCATACTTAATATTTAAAATTTAATAATTGATTTTATAAAAATAAAACATTGACTTCAATGTTATTTAATAAATAAAATAAGAATTTTTAAGTTCAGACAGTCGAAAAAGATAATATATTTAAAACTTTCATATTATAATACAAGGAAAACTTCGAATCAATACATTTTAAATATTTTTCTTACTGTTTTCTTTTCTGTATAGAAGAAAAATCATATTTAAATATTCGTACCATAATATAAAAGTTTCGGAAATTTTATTAATTTAAAAAAAGTAAATTAAAATGTTTCAATTCTAAAAGTCCAAAAAAATATTTATCTTAAATTTTATTCGTCAAAAATTTGATATTTCAGTTTTATAAATTTGATTCTCTAATAAATATATAAATCATTAGTTTCTATTTCTATTTTTATACGCACTTGATCTATTACTATTGTAAAAAGTATTATAATTTCTTAAACTAGTATCTGAAACTTAAATAATTTTTTCTGTCTAAAGAAAATGAAGTCGAGAAATAAGTTAAAATCTGTTTGAATGTCAATAATAAACAATATGAAATCAATTTATAGGGAAGTATAAATAATTACAAATATCGAATTATATTCTTAATGCATTTATAATTGCTTCAAAAAATATGCAGGTTATATTTTTTCTCGTGTAAAATAAATTAATTTAATGTAGAGTCTTGAATAATTTAATTAAAAAATCAGTTTAAAATTATTTTCTGAACATTTCATTTGACTTCTGTAGTTTTCATTGCAAACAAATTACAACTTTCATGCTTCAAAAAAGCAATAATGTAACATGCTATTAAATTATATAGACAGATTTCAAATATTAATATAACTGATGTTTCAAAAAGTAAATGATTTTTCTTAATTGACAAATACTAAAAATTTCTAGCAACTTTTTCAATAAAAATGTAAACTCTTTTATTTTATACACCAAAGCAAGAAAAAACTGTTTAAAATTAAATTTTTTTATTATTATAACTTTGAATTTGCAATTGCACTTGGAGAAAGGAAAGACATTTGAGACATTTCTAATTATTTTTGCACGCATATAATTTTGTTTTCTACACAGCTTAATGTTTCTGATATTGATTAACATTCAAAATCAATTCCATTAATTCAACATGCACTAATGGAAATTAGGTGGAGTCAAGAATACAAAATCGACAATACAAAATTTTTTAACTAATTTTCTCGAAATTAAAAACAATTCATCAAATGAAGTTATTTGTTTAGAAGATAAATTTTCCGTTTAATAAAAATAATTATTAATGGTGTTCAATAATTCACTTTAATATTAGGCTTCCAATTACTAACTAAAACGCAAATATGAAGTTATGGCTAAGACCTTCGCATAGAACAATGAGGTACGTTTGAACTGTCTCATTCCTAAATCAACATTACATGAGGTCAGTCATGTGGTTGCCGTAAATGTCCATTAACTTGTTATTACCCAAAGCTATAAAAAATATAAAAAGAAAATTATTTTTAAAAGATTGGTTAAAAATGTTTAAAAGATGGTATTATCTTTTGTTTTTTAAAAGAAATTTGCTTTATTCCTCATTGACTTTCAACGATATGTTTTTCTTATTTACTCGTTATAAAATCACTCCATTGCTGTTTGTAAAAAAATTAAACACTATTAATTCTCTTAAATTTTGAAACATATGTTAAAGCGACTAATTTTCCGGCTTCATCGGGGCAACCATTAATTTATAATTTTCAAATGTTCATTCAATGTGCGCATAGGAGCAGCTATTATAAATTCTAATAAATATAGTATGCATCTCTCGAAAATTTAAATACCATTGCTTTTAATGATTTCGATTTCTGCAGTTCTTCTAAGATCATGAAGAAACTGTTTAACTTGTTCACAAGATCGAATGACAAATTTCCAATCAAAGATCCATTACCCGACTGTATGCGACAGCACAGAGCAGATCCTAAATGATCTAGCATCTGTTACACCCTTGCCAAGTAACGGAAATAAGGCTAGGGACGAAACGTGATAAAAAAAGTGAAATAGAATATGAAGGACGAAACAGTAGTTAGTGAGTGTTGAGGATGTACATGCCTAGAGGCAGTAGAAATCAATTAAGCTCCACCGCGTGGCGAAGAGGATGCGGTTATTCCATCATCTCCTATGTATGTACGCCAATTTAATTAGATTCTCTCGCCGATGTCGATGCACTGCCTTGGTTCCCTTACGACAAAAGTGAGAGAAACAATGAGGAGTCGAAAAGTTACTGGTGATACTATATCCTGGGAGATCCTTACACGCTCGGGCAATTCACCTGCGAAACAAACGAGCAATAAGTGGATCAGCTGCAGTTTCATCTATTAAATTGTAACTATGAAATGTAGTTGGCGCATTTCGGATTAATGAAAAGATTAATGTATTGATAAAACATTAAAATAGAAACTGTATTTTCGATCATAAAACGTGCCGCGATGATTTATTATTGATAATACTTATTAAGGATGCGAAATTGCTCATATCTTTAATACATATCTGATACAGGATAAATGATTTAGAGATAAACAGATACAACATACTAATTTTAGTTTTCATTCATTAAGCTTAATGATTATTTCAAATAATTTTTTTATATAATATATCAGTTGCACTTAAATACTGCATAACTTGTATTTCTGATCTTTTTTTTACCTTCTCGAAGCAAGTATATATCAATAATTATTCAAGTTTAACATGCGTCGATTGTTATTTTTTCTACTTGCATGCTACTTATAAATATTATTTAAATCATATGAATGCATAAAGTCCAGGGGCAACATAAAATATAATATGTAAGGTAACATTTGATAAATCTATTCATAATCCAATTTTTGCATTGTTTAAATTATCTTGAATACGTTTTATAAATTCTCAAGGAACACTTAAACACTGACTTTCAAACATAAAATACTATATCAATTTTTTGAGAAAAATCACAATTAAAAATAAGACTTCTTATTTTTAAAACATAATTTATATAAAGTAAATAGTATTTTTTAAAAATGTAATAATTAATACTTCAACTTTGAACTTATTTAAAAATTTTATTTAAAATTGACTTTTTAAATACATATTATTTTTAATTTAAAAAATTTATACTCAATTTATCTAAATAATTTTTACCATGCAAATATCTGAATAGAAACGAATATACATGTATAGAAACAAAGTTTTATTTATAAATTTCAACCAG
The DNA here is from genome assembly GCA_018907185.1 of Platyscapa corneri. Taxonomy (NCBI): domain Eukaryota; kingdom Metazoa; phylum Arthropoda; class Insecta; order Hymenoptera; family Agaonidae; genus Platyscapa; species Platyscapa corneri. The sequence continues at coordinate 4,851,109 of JACCHW010000005.1, read as the reverse complement.
TATAACATGTTGTGGTAATAATAATGTATAATATAATTGGATTCGTATTTAATATGCATTTTAAAAAGAACCCTTTTCAATAAAGAAATTAAAAACACATTTCTTCTTCTTTAATTATGAAACAAATATTAGGTAATGTAGTTTTAGTTTCTTTTATGAGTAAAATAAATAATACTTCGAATAAATTTTATTTTGTTATGATCAATGAGATCTATTATGAAATGATTATAAAAAGCCAAAACAATTTAGATTATAAATAAAAATTAATAGATTTTAATATATAATAAAAAAATGCTTAAATAATTCTTTAAAAGTATATAAATTTTCCTAAAAATAACTTTTCTAATTTTTTAGTCAATGAACGTAAGCCTTTTCTAAACTACACATCAATGTAAAATTTTCAAGCGAGATCTGTAAAGAGAAATTTATACGTTCTCGTAAATTTATGTTACAAAGAAATAAAAAATATAAACGGAAAAAATGCATATTACGTCAAATAAAAAGTTTGTTCGTATTTCCGATTGTTTTGAATTCTGAATTATTTTATGTAGTTTTTATTTTTCCTTAATATCAACTTGGCCAGTAAATTTTATTCTATAAATTTTCTTTAGGTATTCTAAATGCACAGAATTTTTTTAAAATAATGAAAATGTTTCTATAAAATAGTTACAAACCTTTTTAAAATAGACAAATGAACTCATTACTTTTAACCAACATCTTGGAAATAAATAACTTCAACTAAAAGTTCTTTCATCTAAAAAATAAATTATTATTTTATTTTAAATTTAAACACAAAATTTATGGACAAATCGCATACTTATACATTCTAAAGTTAATATACGACCGTAATAAAGAAAAAATTTAAATTTATGCTATTATAAGTATTAATCGGAACTAATCTAAAACTCTAATTCGAATAATTAAAATTTTCGATCTTTTTTATTTTTAACTTAATGATAGAACGAGATTTTTTACAGCTGTTTTAACTACTATTGAAATATTCTACAAGAGACAAAAAAATAAAAAAAGCAATTGGCAAGAATAACTACTTTAACAATGACCAGATACCAAGATCGCACTTCTGTAAATATATAACAACACAAAACAGAAAGATATCTTCTCTTGCTGCTCTACTAGAGGATTACACTGTAACTCAAAAGAGACTTTCTTACTCATGTGATAAGTCTTTTTCTATACTAGGAAAAATGTGTATTGAAGCAGATATAATTTAAAGTTCTTTTTAAACTTCCCTGCAATGTGAGAGAATAATTCAGGGTATTATTCTCTCCACATATTATTATTATATATTATGATTTTTCTTAGAATTATAAAAATACATAAACTTTATAAATAAATTTCGATAATTAATAATTTTTATAAGTCTTCTTTTTGTGAATTATTATTTAAAATTTTTAAAAATTTATATTTTATCATTTTAAATTTGTAATTTAATCGATATTATGTTAATTATACATTAATTAATACATTTCAAATATATATTTTCATATTCATATAAAGTCCTTCATAAATATTTTGGAATTTGTAAACTTCGAATAATAATTAATGATAATAATAATGAATATAATCTAATTTATATAATAAAAAAAGTACTATATAATAAATATTTAATAAAACTAAACAACAACAACAAAATTACGAATTATTAATACATTAATTTTATTATATATATATATAATATATATATATATATATATATGTATAATTTATATTAATTAATAATTATTTATTTATTAATAAAACAATTAATTTTCTGTATATATTGGAAATAATCAATAGAGGATAACATTTTAAAAAATGTTTTAAAAATCAAAATTATAAGTTTGATTTCAAGTATATTAGATGAATATGCTATAAAAATTTCATAAACGCCTTGTTCTCATTGTTAACTAACGTTTCAGCATATTTCATAAATATAACCTTTATCAAATATTTCAAAAATCTTAAATAACGTTAATAATTTCAAAGATAAGATATCATATCATTTCAATAACATAAACAAAGAATAAAATAATAATTCAATAAATAAATGATCACAATTTTTTATTGTATTTAAAAGCTTTGATAGATATAAAAAAAAAATTATAAATATAAAATTATTATTATTCTTTTATAACAACATAGAAGAATTTATGTACAATATGTAAATATCATTTAACAACCATTTTTATTGACTAAGTTTTAAATATTCAATTAATCATTAGATATTTACAAAATTGTTTTATAAAAAAATCTATGAAATAACATCAAATCATTTTACAAATTATATAAATATATATATAATATATTTAGTTTAGTACTTAGCTATAAGTCTAATGTGTTTAGAGATTTTATAATATAAAACTAAAAACTCGATTCTATATATGCACACATGCATAATAATACTTTTTCTAAAATAAAGAAATCGGTACAATACTAATTACTTTTTTCATCAGTATTTTTAGATTGCTGAGTAAACTATTTACGTCTCAGCTAATTATTTTTTTTTCATTCCGAATCGTAGTAATGAGCGCTTAAAAAATTTTTAAAAAATAGTTGACAGCAGTAATTTTTTAACTATCGTGAAATGCTAGAAATTAAAATTGTATTAAATGACAATTTAATTAAATTTATATTTATTAGATTATGAATATAAATACATTACGTGAAAATTTTAAACCTTTTTAACATTAACAGTTAAGTTATATCAACTAGTTTTATTTAATTATTTTATATGTATATATAATTACAATATAATATTATAATATTATAATATATTTCTAAATAAAAAAAACGATAATTTAGTTTAAACATATCTAAATATTTTAAAATGTTGAATTTTCATAATTACGTTCAATAACAAGAAATTAAGAAGATTATAATCAAAGCTTTTTACTATTAAAATTGAAAAAATTAAAAAAATTTTTTTAAAAAAATGAAAATGAAGAAAACTACAAATACAGCCATACTTATTTAGAATTAAGAGTAATTAGTATAAAAATTTTTATAAATATTCTACATAATTCAGTATAGTAATCACATTGAGAACTAAATTCCTTATTAAAAAAATTAAATAGGAATTCTTAGGTACGTACGTATGTCGGTTGTAATCGAAAGTAAGATAAGCTTATAAAAGAAAAATCTTACGATAAATTTTATTAATCTAAATATTTATTAATAATTATTTATGCCAATCTAAATATTGAACATAATATTTTGTTGTCTAATGTTGCTACAATAATATTTTTTATTATTAACAGTTAAGATTTCTTTTCGTATTTTGTATCGTAAAATATAAAAGATGAATGTAATATAAATAAAACGAGTTAGTTCAAAAACGATTTTAATAAGTTTTACATATTAATTTTTTGTTCTATAAATTTATGTATATTAGAAATGGTATGACAGTATCGCTCGCGATCGACATTACAAAGTAACTGACTTTATCGGCGTACAAACTTTACCGTTATTCCATAAAAATTCTATTAAAATACATGAAATTAAAACATTCAACATTAATAATGAAAATTAGAATATTATAAGTAATATTCAGCATGTTAATAAAAATAAAGTTTTTATTACAAAAATAATGTGAATAAAAATTCAAAGGTTATTATTTAATTGAGTTTAAAATTACCAAAAGAAGCTAAAGAGTATATAAAAATTAAAAAAGGATACAAATATTTTTACTGAACTAGTTTTTGAAATATCGATTACAAAATACGTTAGAATGGCTATATGTTTAGTAATTTGATTAATAAACTCTATATGGAAATTTTTGCAAAAAATCGTACATATTTTGTAATATAATATAGTTTACTTACACATTTTACACTGTTGTAAATTAAATTTTACTCTATAAAACGATAAAGTACTTATGAAACTAAAATTGTTTATTAATATTTGTTATATCGAAATATTTTTTACATTGCTCCTAATAAAATTAATTTAAAAATTAAAGCTAAAAGGCAATAATTAAAATCGTGAATTTCAATTAAGTTTATGCTTGAAATTTAATAAATTAATAGAAATTAAATGATTTTCAATAGAATTTTCACTATTTTATAGAAAAATATATTGTGTACTTAAAAATATAAATAAAATATATATAAATCATACATGTCCGTATGCAGGTATACATGTATACATATTTCAAAGTGTTCTTTCTAGTAAAATTTGAACTCTTTGTTTCAATAAATAAATGTTCATATATTTCCACGTTTAATATTATTCTAATCTAAGTATACAATGGTAAATTTTTGTCTGACTTTTAAGTTTGCATATTTCATAACTCTACGAAACCATGGAGATTCTTCGACAAGATTTGAATTTAACGAATAAAATCACAATAAACTTCCAAAAACGTTTTTCAGTAGACCCCTATGATTACTTCAACGTTACAAGCTTTACGCATTTGCATTAAGATTATCGATTAAGATATAGACTGACCAAAAATTCACCAATCACACCTGGAAAGTCTTTGCGAATTATTACAATACGCATAAGGTTTGAGGTCTGATTACTTAAGACCACATACAATCTACAATAGCGCGCATGTTCCTGAAAGATAGTCTTCTAAAGATTATCCTCATAATAAAAGAACCCCCATGGAAGAGTGCAGTAAAAGGATTAAGAGGGAAGCCGACACTGCAATTTCAACGTGAATTGAAGCTTCGTTACATCGGAAGTCACTTTATTTTTACGTTCGTTGCTGATAACATTCTCCTTGTCACTCGGCTTTGTTTTTATCTGTGTCTTCCTCTCTCTCTCTCTCTCTCTCTCTCTCCCTCTTTCACTTTTGTTTCATTCGAACAATCCATACAAGAAAAAAAAATCGATGTCGGTTTACTGTGTGTATATACGTATCATCCCAATCCTCAACATTCCTCCTTTTTCTTCAAGCTAGTTTAAACACCTTCAGTGATTCTCCCTCTTTCTTTCCTCTACCTACTGTACGTAAATGCGCTGCATACGTAAAAGGAAAGTGCGTATAAAGGCGGACACAATATTACGATCCAGTGACTCGGAAAGATTTTAATCGAGGTCAGCTTCGCGGAAGCATAGACTGTTAGTGGGAGCGCAAAGTCACCACTCACCGCAGCACTGCAGCCACTGCTCTCGTACGTTGAATCCCCCTATACAACCGAGTACAATGGCATATCTGCTTTAAGGGTGTGCTACATATCTCATCAGCGACAAATAGCGAAAGTTTTTCTCTAATCTTTTTCCTTTTATTTTTCTTTTCTAAAACAATATTCCATAAATTTTACGTATTTTTTCTCTCTTTTTAAGCTGAAGGGAAAACACCTACTTAACCTAGACTTCTCGTTCTCATTGTACAGCAAATAACCAACTATCTTATCTGATGAAAAAAACACGACATTCGAATAAGAAAACAAGTTCTCCTTCTAGTACTTTTAAACACATACAAAAAGTCTACGTGTAATACGTGGATGCTTTTCGGTGTAATTGTATTTTCGATAACTATTAGCGATCAAGTTTTATTAAAACTTTAATTTTACTTTAGATTAAAATTAAATAATGATTTTATTTACTATTTTCATAATTGGCTTTCTTTATATTTAAATGACTGAGAAACTACTCTTGTTTATGAAAAAATTTGAGTCATCATTTAGTTAAGTCATGCAACTAATAATTTCCTTAAATACTTGATACACCTTATATTCCACTTTTTCAATTAAAAAGAACTTTTGTCTGATAAAAAAAAGATAACTTTAAAAATTATCGATATATTTCTACATATAAAAACATACGAGGAGTCCCATGAAATATTGTCAATTAATTATTTATAGTAAATTAAATAACCGATTCTATTTATAATATTCTATTATTCTTTCATTGTATTTTATTTAAAAAAATAAAATAAAAATATAAGGTTTAATATTTTATTTTAGTTTATTATATATTATTGACATAATATAGATATATCCAGTTTAATTTTTCAGATTTAAATTGGAGGATCAAAGTTTCAGCAAACTTTTCCCAAATCTTCCTTCACTCTTCAATGATTTGGTAAATGTTTATGTGAAGCTTCCGTACTTTTATTCTTAAAAGATATGAGGGAGTGCATTAGCCTAGGATCTTTTACTTACTTATCTCTCTCCTTTTCTTTAACTTATTTCAAACAAACAATCTCCTAAAATATTAAAAAAAAATTACAGTCAAAATAAGAAAGATTATACTTAAAAAATAAATAAGCACATAGAAATTTAAAAGAGTACATATAAGTTTATACGTAAAGAAAGAGATAATGCAAATATTATTATTCAATCATTTTCATTTTAAAATATAAAAGAAAGTTTGCTTATTATTTTTATATGATTTATAAAAATTATTTAAACTAAGAAAGAATGTAATATCACAATATATTTGCAATATTTCCTTACAAATTACTTTTACTAACAACAATTACAAATTTTTAAAGCCATTATATACCTAATCGTATTAAGATGAAAAAATATTTTTATCAGTTTTTTCTTATAGATGAGTTTTTCTTCATTATAATTTATGTATACAATAATATATATTTTATAGCTATTACTATTAATATATAATCGTTTATTTTATTTCAATAAATATGCCATTAATATTTTTAAATTTCAATAATTTATTTAGAGTATAATTATCAAATAAATTTATTGCATAAATATTTTACACGTTCATTTATTTCAATAAAACTAGTTTCTAATAAATTATGCTTTATTTATAAAAAAATTTGTTTATTACAATGTAAACTCATAATTAACTAATTCATCTATCTAAATTCTTTTACTGTTAGATGCTAAATAACAGATTAAGATATTCAGTAGATTTATTTTCTATTTTTTACTAACTACTTTTTTCTTAATATTTTTTTAGTTATTCTATTAATAAAAATCACTTTTCTTTTAAAAAAAAAAAACTTGAACCAACATTGCAGGAATAATCTCTATTTTAGTTCAGATATTTTTAGAGCAGTAACATTTTTTATTTTCTTCTGTGATAATAATAGTAATAATAATAATAGCTGCTCTAAAAATCTTGATTTTATGTTTAGATTGTTATGTGCATTTCAAAATTTTTGCACGTCATTTTAAATAATTCACACATAACACATTCGACAGTTCGAAAAATAATTTAGTTTCAAATAAACTTAAATCTCTTTCATTTCAAATTGTAATATAATACTTTTTTGACCAGATATTATAATCTGTAATAAATTTAGTATTTAATTACTTCAATAATTAACTTTGCTTCAATAATCATGTATTTTAGATAATTAATTAAATAGATGTTTTGCTACTAAACTATCATCTTTTTACAAAGAAAGTAAGGAAAGGAATATATTTTAATAAACATTGATGATGAAAAAAATATATTAATATTTAACTAACTAAAGCTTTTCAACTTGATGCTTACGTTAAGATCACATAAAAATAAAAATGTACCAAAAACTTTAGTGTATACCGTCAAAATTATAAGAATATTAAAAAAATTAGTGTATAATAATGTTATAAAATTGCAAACTATAATAGAAATAGTAATAATAGGAATTCTCGAATATTTTTGAATAATTTGAAAATTAAATGATCAATTGTTTGGGTTATTTTCGTAAAATTTAAAGTTAGATGTGTCAGTAAAAAGAAACTTGTACAAAATTTATAGTTTACTAATTATCTTTATAATTAATAATTTAAACTTGTCCGCAAACGTATGGAAAATAATTACTTTATAATAACTCAATACAGATATATGAAGAATATTATAAGTAATATTTAAAATTTTAATTGTTAAAAGTTGATATTCAATCTTTTGTATGATTAAATTTTCATTCAAGATAGTTATAAAAAATATTTTTTAATTAAAATTGATACCAACAACATGTTTGCGTACGTATTTAATAGTAAGTTTTCCATCGAATAGAAAGCAAAGGAAAAGATAAAAAGGAATTGCAATCAATTCTGAAAGCATCACTCGAGTATGATATTACATCATGAAACAAATGAAAGTGCAAATAGAGCAAAGTGCAACGGCTTAGAATTATTCTATTTAACGCAATGTTTTCAAAATAAGAAAAAAAAAGCAAGGCAAAATGTAGGTTTCACGGTTATCGTATATACTTTAGTGTGAGAAAAAACGAAAATTCGTAATCATTTACTAAATAAACTGTCATGGCATACGCAGAACAGCCTTTCAACTCTGCCTGTTGTCGTAGAAAAGGAATGGAAAAAATAAAGGGAAGAACATACTAAGTAAACATACGAAGGGATCGTAGCTAAGCTGCTAAAACCATAGAAAATTTAGGAGAATGGTAATGAATTATTTATAATGTTTTAGATAAATGAAACTCATAATAACATAATGTTTAGCTTATCGAGCTAAAAAGAAAAAAAGAAACTAATTTTTGTTTATGTACGCGTTTTCTAATACACAGTATTTTAGTAATTCGATTCATGAAATGTCTGTATATAAATATTATAAAATAGATAAAAATAATATTGAAAGTCCAAATAACAATAAAGTATACTTAGATCAAATAATACTTTTATCGAATAATTGGTTATTTTTTAAGAATATTTAATAGCAATATATATATATGTCAAACTATTATTCTAGTGAATAATATTTATAATAATTATACCAGTCAATTCATTTAGTTAGTGGAGTATTTCATTAAGTTGGTATTTGAGCTATTTAATCAACACCAAATTGAAGTGGCTATGATAAAAAATAATATAAATATTAAGTATTAATATATCTAAGTGAATTGGTACAATAATCTGAATAAATGTTAAATCATTTGGGTTATAAAAATCTGCGAATAAATTGCTTATAAAAAAGCGAAATAAATTTATTATAAATAATTGATAATTTTTTAAAAGATATAAAATATTTATATTTTATATTTTTCAAAGTATCTTCAATACATTTATTATGTATTGAAGATAAAAGCTTTAGAAGTGTCAAAAGTCGTTTCTCGGAAAGGGCTTTTGGGGTGCATTGATGAAATTCATTTAGGTATAACCAAATTACCCACATACTGGGTCAAAATAAACTCTACTCCTTACTCGCAAAATGGTACCTTAAACATTTCTTTATAAATTCTTTGAATTTAATTATTTTAACAAAATAATTAAAAGCATAGTATTATGGTAATTCTTTAATTATTTGACTTCTTACAAAGAACTCAATCTTAAATTTCTTATTTCCACACTTATTAAATAAATACTGATAATCTACTAAATATTAAAAATAAAATTTAATATTTAAGAAGCCTTTTTCAAGTACGATTATTTGAAGAAATTATTGTGGTTTCAACATGCGCAGTCATTGTATAGTAATTAAGTATCCACATAATTTCTGAACCATATGGTATTAATTATACTTTTATTTTATAATATTTTATTAAAAATTAGTCAAAATTTATTATTATTAACTTTTATTATAGATAAATTAATTGTGATCGTTTAAAATATTGAATTCACAAAATTTTTCTTTGTTATTGAAAATATATATCTGTAAGATTTATAAAGCCTGTTGATTGCATCTTCTTAATCACAATATAATAATAAATTAAAAGTTAGTTTTTAATAGAATTTCTGGGTAATGAAAATTTAAGCAAAATTTACACGTAATTCTCTTATTATTAGTATAAAATTTTATAAAGTATATTTTAACTTTAATCCATAAAAAATACCATCCTGTAAATATTAAATAATATTAAAATATCATTTTAAATTATTTAGATATTATTCAGAGATATTACATAAAAATATTAATAAATATTAAGAAACTTAGTGCAAAACTGTTTAATTAAAATGTTTACAGATTGTGAAACATGGTTTGTATAATGTTATAAATTTGTAGTTAAGTGCATGTATTGATATATAGATAATTTTCAAAATCATACAGAGAATTTAATACCATTTTTTCTACTCAATTCAAGTTACATAAAAATTTAAATAGAAAATGGAAAGAGTTATCTCTTTTTATGCGAAGAGCTTTGTTTTATTTAAGTTTCTGAAGTTAGAAATTCTAAAGAATACTTTAAATATATTTATTTATATATAAAATCTTTTCTTAATTTTTTGGTGTCTAAATTTAATTAAAAAAGTATTACATTATATTAAAATATTTTTATTAAAACTCATTTTAATGAATATTAACTATTCATCATTTTATATAAAAAAATTTTTGTTTGCTTATATCAAACAATTTAAAACGAAAAGTAATATTAATAAATAATATAAAAATCTAAATGTAATATATATATATCTTTGAGCAGGTATATTTAATAAGAGTAAATGACTCTGTGAAATAAACGAAAATATCTGTTTTTTCACTTAACGTTTGCTTATATAAATCTTGTATCTAATTTATGTAATTATATTTCTAAAGAGATAACATTAACTATAATGTTCCAAAATTGAAATATAAATCAGTATTTTTAAGAAACAAAATTATACAATATCAATTTTAGTGGATATTTTATATTATAAACACTCAATTAGTAATAAATAAGTTAATGATTAGTTTTAAGTTTGGTCGAAAATTACATTATTCATTGTTTTAAAGTCGTTTTGATATTGATTTTATTTTATTTTCGGCCGCAACAATTTAAAAAGAAAATAGAAAAAATTTATTTAATTACTAAGGCTAGATTATATATTCTCTGACTCTTCATTTCTCTATCACTTTTTGTGTTGAATATATATTGAAAAGATAGAAAAATATCGTAAAAAAGTTCATAGACTTAAATTTTATCTAAAATTTAAAAAATTCCCTCTATTACACACAATGAAAAATTTCCAATCTTAAATCAAATAATTTTTACAGAAAATACTAATATATTAATAACAGAACTAAATAATTGAGACCATGAACAATCAAAATCTATCTTATAATACAAAGCAATTAATGTACAATCCGTACTCAAATAAGTATTCTAAGTAAAAAGAGCAACTTAAAGCAGCTTCTAGAAAAATAATTTTTTAAATTTACAAGTTTTAATGCCTGCAAGTTCAATATACCGAATTCATTTTAATTTTATTAGCTGGAATGAAAAGAATTCTATAAGTTCCTCCTATAGAAACTTTAGTATTTTATAATAGACTAGACATTTTCTCGGTTAAAGTAAAATGCAGCACAACTAAATAAGTAGCTTACGTTGCTCCATGATAGCAAGATTACTAGATAAGATTCTAATGAATGACACTACATGTATACCAATGCAATGGTTTTAAAATTTATGACGAAGAAAGATTTTGTTATGTTGCTGCTTAGTGAAGTCTCGGAGTTGCATTTGATATTCAACTAAAGAAACTAGTCAACTGAAAATTATTGTCAAGTAGTACATGTCGTCTCTAGCCAATTTTACATTACAATACAATAATATGATTATGCAAATGTAAAACAAATAACTTTCATGATTAATCAAGGAAATCTCGATATATCTCGATATACCCCAGACTTAAACTTTGTCAACAAATTTTACAAGGGAATTTTATAAATTTGATATTATTCAGAAGAATTATTATTTTCACGTTTTAATCTTCAAATTATATTTTACGAGGAACATTACTAGAAATGTTAATAAAATATTAGTCTTAATCTAGAAGCTTTCCTGAACAAAATTCTTAATGCTGCTTAAGGATGTTAATCTTATGATCACTGATATATATTAAAACTTATATCCGTATAATATTATAGTGAAAATTGTACACACTATGAATTTAAATATTTAAGAAATTATTTAGCTACAATTTTCATCTGATAAATATTTTAAAGATATATATATTGTCTCATTTTCACTAAAACTTCAGATACTAATCTTATTAATTCAAGTGATTTTTTCCTAACTCATGTTTAGTGATCGTAAGCCTTATGAAAATTTATCAAAGATATTCAAACCTTTTTTCAAACATTTTGTTAACACATTTACAAAATAATTTACATGCCTAATCTTGACGATAACGGAATATTTCTTTAATAATTTTAAGTGAGTGACGGAAACCCATTCATTTATAAGTCAACTATAAATAGTCAATTAATTTAAGTATCTATGAAAAAAAGTAATAGTGAGTTAATTCATCTTATCCAGGGAAGTAAAGATTGATAAATTACTAATTAAAAATGTATCAGTCAACTGCTTACATTGAGTGAAAAATGATTGAGAAATAAACAGAAATGTACCGAATACTTCAACTAATAAAAATAAAGCATGTACATGTTATATAAAATAAAACGCTATCCGCACTAATAAAAACTCTTCGATATTATATTATATAGCTCTGTGCATAAAATAAAACCAAATACATATTTTTTTATGAACAATTATTTTTCTAAATAAAATCAGTTTATGATTTGTTATTCCGGATAGTTTACTTAAAAATAAAAAAATATAATTTATTAAGTATATGAGGAAATATTTGATATAATATTTGTGACTGGCGCATTTTATATGGTGCGAAAATAAACCAGCAAGTTCCCTTAATGGTATACACTAAAAATTTCTTTGGCTCTGTTGCCGCAAGCAAAAATATCGAAAATATTAAGAAATTAATATCAGAGGTTAAATTCTAACTATCATGAAAAAATTCATCTGCGATTAGATGTGCATAAAGCTCGACAGCAATCGCTCAACATTATGACAGGAAATATACAGTATCATATGTTAAATAACCCAAAATAACTTCTAGCTCGTGTCAAAAAGCCAAAAATTTGGAAGGTGTTATAATTTGCAATATTCACTTCACAAATACTAACCAAACATTTATTATATAGAATTAAATGAATAATTCAAAAATGAACTCTTTAATAATTGCATACATTTTTTAGCGAATAACGAAGTTAATTAATGAAAGAAGTTCGTTTAAATGTAAAGTAAAGATATTTTCTATGTAAATGAAACCTCTACGAAATATCAACACTATCATACATAAATTATATAAGCTCTCGGATTTAAAAAAATTTTTAAATTTCTTTCAGTATTAAACAAATACGCTATAATTTTAACTACATAGATATTAAGTAGTACATCTGTTAAATTTTGCTTAGGATCTTTTTTGAGTAAAGTAATCAGGAAACTGATTTATATCATTAAATCAACAATTCACGTTTATAGCTTAACATTATTTAATAACATGTTCATTCATGCTATTGTATTAAAAAAAGATAAAAGTAAAAAATAAGTCTTTTATTAAAATCGAATCATTTACTCTGTAATATAAGACAGCAGATAGTTACTATTTAAAAATGTACAAATAAAAAATTTTTATAGGATACAAGTAATACTATTATATACATTTGCATATTAACTATTTCTAAATGTAATAAAAATATTAGTTTCGATCTTACATCGTTGAGAGTATTAGTAAACTTCATTTAAATATAGTCATTATACATTAACAATTTTACATTTAATTTAAAAACAATAAATGTTTTAATATTTCTTACACTAATTAACTATATGTTTATCTTTTAAAATTAAATACTTAAATAATAATTGTTTAAAAAATTCACAAATGTAACTTCTTTAATGGAACTTCTATGTATGATTCATAACTAACTAAATTGAACTAAATTGAACCTGTAATTAAAATTTAATTTTTTAAATAGAAATTTTAAATATAATTTATAAAGAAATTAATATCATGAGTTTGAAAGTGCTTATTATTTGAAATATATTTATAAGTCAAAATTGAAATCAAAATGTGTAACAAACTTAAATAATTTTTTCTAAAGTCATAATTTCTATATTGCCCGATAAAATAAATCAATTCTTTCAAAAATTAAGTAATCGAATTATATTAATAAATCAACTCAGATAAAATAATTGTCCAATAGATATTTAACCGGTATTTTCTACTGCTTTTTTAAACACAGTATTTAGTTTAAAATTTATTTTATAGAGTAAGTAATACGAAGAAAGCTTTTAATTAAATATTTATCTAGAAGTACACACTAACTATTTATGTTGAAAAAGCCTTGTATTTTATAAAAGAATTTATAAATATACTTCTTAGAATAAAGTTCAAGATTAGATTACAAATATTTGACAAAGTCATTTATAGAAAAGTAACTACAAATAATATATACGTTAATTTTCAAGCGTTGAAAAAAAACTTAACAAATTGTTTTGAGAATATTATAAAAATACGAAAGATAAAAATTTTTTATGCTATTAAAATGCAACCCACATTACAAAAATAACTAATCGTACTCCCCTAAGATGTCTTCCATATAACAAATTTAGTTCAGAATCTCTGTAAAAATCCAAATAAGGACATCGTGATATCCAAAAGGATCAAGAATCAGACTGTAACTACCGTTGGTCATCCGATCTCCGTTCGAACGCTTGAGATATTCGATAACTTTCTTGACTTTATTGCGCCGAGGGTCACACAAGTAACGAAAGGACGTGAGCATGCGTCAGCATAAACAAATGTCTCCGATTTTACGCATCTGAACACTCGTCGCTGTGCTTGATGTCAAAATTTTACCAGCTAATGCTCCTAATGAATTTGGAGCGCAATTTTCTTATAATTACTTACATCTCACTAAGTTGTCTCAAGTTCTCCTTGGCTAAAGCTTAATATTTTGTATTACATAACGCACAGAAGTTTAAAATTACTTGTAAATAAAACGATCTATAATGATGGCATTAACAAATTGTACTCGATCGGAAAATAGTTTCTTTTCCAAACATTTAGTACAGCTTTTTTGTAGCTTCACGAATAGCACTTTTTGAATTTCGCCAATTTTCACGCGAAACGAAGTTTACAGATCGCCTAAGTTCTGTTTCAAAAGCATAGTTACCTACACTTAAAATACTTCTTAATATTAAAAACTAACTTAATACTCACAAAATATTAAAAATTCATAAAAAATTATAGTAAAATAATAAGCATTTACAGTTATTAAATAATAAATGTTACGTTGTTTACATAGTAACGTTTTATTCCTGATTGTCGAATTAGAAATCGATAATTTTTAAACAAAATTGAGAAATTAATTATGCATTGAATAAGAACAGAAAAAATATTGCTTTTTATTTATTATATTTTTAACCTGTAAAATATGTATTTGATATTTAATCAAGGACATGAGTAATAGAGAAAAAAATTAGGGTTACAAATTTTGTAACAGAAGCTGATGTAACCAATGTTAGCAGCTTCCATGAAAAAGGAGAATTGCGAAAGCTGACTGATTCTTTTTATTCAGGAAAGTGCCTAAAACTTTTTTTATTTAATAAATCGATTTATTTAAAACGTCAAGAAAATATCGAAGAAAAAATGAACTCAACTAAAAAGTTTCAAAAAGTAGCAACTTAAAAATATGAACCTTGTAATATATACACTATAAATTTATTCGATACTTGAAAGGTATAATATAACTAAAAAATTCATAATTATAGTGCTAACATTAACTAAAAATTCAAAAATTTTAAAGAGTATAAATTATTTCATTATTTATTTGGATTTAAAATTAATACATATTATGAGTTAATTAAACATAAAAATATATATTTTCTAATATTTGTGAATAAATTATAGAAAATTATACTATTGAATATTTCGCAATACAGATCTTGGAATAATGACTTTTTAAATTTTTTATGAATTCTGCAAATTTTTCTAGTAAAAATTCATTTACAGAAGTATAATCTATTTATCCTTTGCATAACATTATTTTTATACATAAAATTCTTATTTTATTAATAATTTTTCATTCACTAGTGTATTTAATTTTTATATTTAAAAATTTTTAGAAATAAATTCATTGGTAATAATCTTATTCCATTCAAACCAGGAATTAAAACATGGATATTTATATATATAATTCTTTAAGTTGTAACTAGTACTTCACTAATTGAATCATTCACTTTTAATAAAATTAAATAAATATAATTTAATAAAATAGCTAGATAAATGTATTATTTTTTATTTAGATTTTACATATTCAATACGTTTTTATTTCAACTTTATTTTTATCTATGTATAACCTTTCATGACTTACTTTTATGTTTAAAAAATACACAAAATATTAGTTTTAAATACGTCAATATCACAAATTTTATTAAAATCTCTTTGAAAACCTCTTTAAACTAAACTTATTTATTTACGATAGAAAATTTTAATTTATATTCTATATACATACTTGTATCAATTGTAAATTCAATAGACTAAAACAAAAAAATTTGTGTTTCATTTTGTAATAATAATGATGAATTTTCATCTGTTAGAGATTATACCTTCTTTTAACGAGGACACAGAATCTCTTAATCTTCGATTATTTAACCAAAACTGATCCAAGGAAAGAGAGATAAAGAAAGAACATTTTTAATTATAAACTTTACCAAATATATGAAATGCCACATCATTCTAATTTTTAAATTCTGTTCACAAATATAATAATAGTGAGCTAGAGACACAAAAAATTAAAAAAAATATTAATATGAATTAACATAAATAAAAGAGACAAAATTGTAATAATTCACAAACAGATACAGAATATATTTTTTTATTTTTTAGCCAGAAAAATATCGTAAATAAGATAAAGAAACCATAAAAAAGGTGAAAGTTTTTTTTTAAATAAGTTTTTAGAATATATATATTTTTCGTTGATATTTTATAAATATTTAGAAACTTTTATTTTTTTAAATTCGTTAATTGTGACATTTTTTAAAGAAAAATTGAAAGATGAATTTAAAAAATACTTTTTAAATCTACATTAAATTTATTTAAAAACTTCGAATGCTAAGATTACTTTATATATTTTTACATATTCAAATTAATGTAACATGAAATTAAATTTACTGTACACACAAAATTTTTCATAATTTAAAAAAATAAAATTTTATCATTTGTAAATTGTACTTTAAAGGATCTATTACTGTTTCTTTAAAATCCATCTATGGCTTTCAAACACTCTACACTTACTACGATGTACTTTTTAACTGCGCGCAGGGTTTATCGAAGACCACTTGATGGATTCAGCTTTTTAATAGCTCATTTTATTTTTAATGGCAATGTCTATAGGCTGAGTTTTCTTTTTTGTAATTTTATTAGAAAACCTTTATTACAACAAGAAATTTAAAATTAACATTTAAACACCATAAGATATTTTTCCTTTTGAAATTTTATTTACAACTGTTGTTATTGAACAAATTTTTTTAATACTGAAAGAGTTAAAACTTTTAGTCTATGGCTTATTTGCTTAAGAAGTAAAAATATCATTGTAAAGTTTTATCTATACAGTATCTAATGAATTGCGAATAAGCCAAAAAGCATAACAAAATGCTTGAGAGGCAAAATGAATGCTTAAATACCTTTTGAAGTTATAAATACCTTTAAATCCTGAACAAAAACCTTATTGAGCCGATTTCAATTCAGTATTATTGTAACGGTCGTTAATAAAATATATTTTAGAAAATAGAAAAAATACAAACTTATAATTCGTACTTACTCATATATAGCTCTTTGAATCGACGGATAATCCAGATCTTGGGACTTAAAATAAAATAAAAATACATAACAATTTCCATCAACAAAATTAAATGGGTACATTCTGAATCACACCAAAAACGTTCATTTTCAAAGAGGAACGGTAAGCATGAGAACTGTGTTGATGTGCCAATTTGTGGAAATGAACCATCGATCGAGAATTGTAGCGTTAAATCATAGGAAGCGAATAAAGCGTGGACCATGGAGTTTCTAGTTCGTCGCATTTCAGTGAGAAGTTGTTGAAAGCCTCAGGTTGTAAGATAAAAGTAAGGTAGAATACTTTAAAGTATTCTTAGAGAAGTAAGAAAAGACGACAAGATCTCAATAAAACCTGAAGGGTATAAAATAAAGATAGAAACATAGAAGAGTATTTTTGAAGCAATTATTAATATTTTATGGTGAGCGTAAATTTAAAGAATTCGATTTTTCATTTTCGTATAATTGATTATTGCTATCCTAAAAATTTTAAGTTCACTCTGTGTACATACAAACATTTAAAATTTTTCATAAATGTTGTTCTAACATACTTCCTTCTATGAATTGTAATGTTTGAATTGGAAATACTTATGAAAATAAACGTTAAATGTTGTTTACTCGTCTAAATAAATGTAAATTTTTATTCCAATATATAATAAATATATAATAAAAAATGTTTAATATTATACATAAGTAAAGGAATGAAAATGAAACTAAACTAAACTAAAACTAAACAAAATAAAGAGATTATGATTCTTTTACAATTATAAGAATATTGTAAAAACAAAATTTGTAGGAGAGAGAGAGAGAGAGAGAGAGAGAGAGAGAGTAGAGAGAGAGAGACTTAGAAAGCAAAACAGTGAAAAGAATATTAAAAATGCATCTATCATGGGAACATGCTAGAGATAAAGATGTCGGTTCTTCTGACTTCTTCCTTTTCTCCTTGGACTTCTTTGATCAGAGGATGTCACTGACTCGTCCCATGAAATACCCAGATAGTCGGCAATTTTAACAAGTTTTGATTATCCTGATAACATCAAATGTAACATCATCAATATTGGTATCTAGTTATAGTTGTATTTTATGTATTTCGAAAATTCAAGTAAAATCTTTAAAAAGTCAACAATTATAAGTTGCAACTAATCTATTTATCAATCTGTAGATTTAATTTATGTTTTATATACAATTTCAAAATAAACAGCTAACCTATTTATTCATGCTTTTTATTTTATGATTCTCTATCTCTCTCTTTCTGTCATTTTCTTTCATTTTCTCATTTTTCTCTCCATATTTTATTTCCATGCAACCATTTATCTCTATATAATATTATACGAGTTAAATTTTTTAACATTGGATGAAAGCGTGGAAAACATAAATCTTCATTTTAACAAAGATAATAACATTTATTTATATCTCATACATTTTAACTAATGATGTTCGAAAAATTCAAATAGTTTCGAAACTAAGAAAATTACTAACTTTCATAAGGAAATAATTACATCTAAGGATAAAATTTAAAAAAATAAATTAGTGAAAAGTACTACTCAAAATATTTAAAATTAATAATAAAATAAAACTATATACAATTCTATATAATTTCAAAAAATAAAATATAGAAATTAATATAGAATTAGTGGTAATAGATTTAATAGTTTCTAAATATTATGTTTTAATTTTCAATATATATTTGATCATTAAAAAAAATTAATCTTAAATGATCTCATTTTTTCTAGTTAATTTTATTTTATCCTCAGAAGAATTTGAATGTAAAGAATAAGTTCTTATTATTTTATATAAATTGTTTTAGAAATCGACACAAATGTTTATTTTAAAAACAGAGATGAACTTATAATGATCTTGAAAATCCCTCTGAGTTTAATTAAAAACTTTAAAGGTTGATTTGAATTATGTACTATATTTAAAAAAATGATATGAAAATTAATTGTTTTTTTAATTATTAAGTTTTTTATCAAATAAAATATAAAAACTTAAAATCCTCATAATTTTGATGTAAATTAAATGAATCTCATAGCAGTGATAAAGAAAAATTTTAATTTCAGCAAATGAAATAAGCGTTATACGTTTAAAAATAATAGTTTACTATGTGTACAGAAATTTTCTCTCAAGTGTTTTGTTAATTCAGATAGTTTAAGTCGAAAATTTTAATTCGAAAAATTCACCGCGTACAATTTTCTTCTGATGCTAAATTTTTTCTCTTGTTTTCATATTTACTTTTTTATTTTATTGTTTTTATTTTATTTTTTGTCAACTTTAATTTCTTTTACTTTCTGTCTGGCAATTTTCTCTCTTTTCATCATTCGTTCTCTCTTTAAACTCCAGATTTATGCTATTGGAAATGAGACTGGTTATGTCATATAGTCACTACTGGCTTATGCATAAATATGTATATAAATACGTGAAATGTATATAAAGATTGCCGATCATTTGGCTAGATATATCCGTATAGACCAAAATTCGCATACCTACGCCCGCCTCGCACCGCCGACACCTTGGCGTCATGCGCGCGCACGCACATACACAAACACTCAAGCTAATCTGGTGCTTTACACTCGGCTAGGTTGAACAAGACGACATTTACGCATCGCTGTGCGACACTCTTCGAGATCTTAAGAGTTACGGTCTTCGGTTTAACTCTCCTTATTTTCCAATTCACAGAATAACGGGCAACGTGCTTGGAGATTGCGAAGGAACCGGTGTCAAACGCCAGATTGTCTTTATCTTATTTAAAATTTTCCTATCGATGTTTCATTAAGATTCTATTTTCTATAACTTTTATATCTTTTTATCTCGAAGATTAATAAGATTTGCAAATTGAAAACGTATGCTTTCAAATACATGCTTGGTCTGCTCTCCGATAAATATATGCGTTTTCTTTTATACGAATTGTTGCGAGAGATCCCACGAGATGCAATTGAATTTTAAGATGTGAGGGTTGATTCAGATTTAAGAAAGGGAGAGAAATGTGGATTTGTTCAGAGAAACTTTATCCAGTGACTGCGATGATTCACTCTCTCACAATAGAAATTCAATCGTATCGACAGAATTAGGGAAATAGAGCGAAAGGCAGAAAAGGATCAATAGGAATGCATTTTTCAAATTACGATAGTTAAAAAACTGTTATTCTTTCCGAACAAATTGAGATTCTAAAATGTAACATTTGAAAAATTTTTAAAAATACTGCTACGTACAAACAAAAATTCTCAATAAATTTAAGTAAATTTAAGTAAACAAACTTGAAACATAACTTCTTCTTGTTTCAGAAATTATTTATTTATAAAAGTATGCCATTTTACGTGGCCATTCAATATAATGTACGTCCTTTTAAATTTTACAAATTTTTATGCGAATTTATCATTTTGATTCTAACTTTTATAATGCATCAGAATCTTTTTTTCAATTAGTTAATATTTTAATACAGTTTATGTATTAATTCTTTATGATATTCTTATTACAAGGGTATAAAAAATAATTTTTAAATTATTTTCATAATTCAGGTTATCGTTTCACTTTGTTTAAAAATATGATTATGGTATATTAAAAAATAATGATAGAATAATATATTTTATATCATACGTTACTTATATTCATGAATTTAAATATCCCAAAATAATTGATATTATATATTATTCAAGACATAATGTATAATTTTCTATTTATACACTTATATATATTATAAAATATTATAAAAAAGGACCAGTTTCTAAATATTGTAGTAACATGTAAATTCAACACATAATTAATTTGATTCTTTTCGGATACCACTTTATGAGACGTTATATTAATGAAAGCAAATCTAAAAGTTTATTTTTATTAATTTATATTTAAATAAACATATGCGTGTAGGTATACATGCAAATTTTAGATAAAAATCTCGGAAACTATTAAAAGTTAGTACTTATGACTAAAGTATAGCTGATTTTAATAGATTACGTAGTATACCATAACGAAAATATTCTAAATGCATTTTTTCATTTTCTACATTCGTTAAATAGACTTTATTTTGAAAATGATTCAGTTAAAAAAAAAGTCATCATACTTTCCTTTAATTTATACTTATGTGTTTAATAGAATTTTTATATATATTTCACCTATTTAAGTCTTCCTTTAAAGAAAAATTAGTTTTCAAAATATTTTATACTTCTGAAAAAGTATATTTATAAAAATATTTATAATTTATTAACAATCAATAGAACTATTTATAAAAATAAATTTATAAAAACACATTTTGTTCTTTAATTAACCGATAACCTTAATTCTACATAAATTTTTTTTTTCGAAACTCTATTGCAAGTTACTAATAAATAAAGTTCTATAATATATAATATAAAAATAATTGAAAAAAACTATCGAAATAATATTTAAAGCGATTATATTTTATTCACAGTTTAAATAAAAATATTCATTCTATGATCATTAACTTGCAAGTGAAATTATAAATGACATTTGAATTATCTTGAAACTTTATTTTTAGTTACACATTAATAATATTAATAAAATTTTACATAAGTAAAAGAAGACAAAATCAAATCAAATAAGAAAAATGTATGAAAAAAACAACAATGATAAAAATATAAAGAAGAAAAAGAAATAAAGTATGTAGAACATTTTAGGAAAGACTGTGAGGGACGTTAGAAAGTTTTAAACCACAAGGGAACCTTCAACTTTATTTATCAGAAAAAGTCAAAGGTAAAAATTTCAAACGTGAGAAGTGAGATCACTAAATTTTTACACACTTATGTGCCTATTTAAACTTTGAAACCCAAGAGATGGCACAATGAGCAAAGGGGTTCATGAACATTGATAAAATACGAAAAGTCTTTTCGTACAAGCTCATACAATGATTTCACTTATACAAATCTAAAACAACCTCTTTTAAGAAAAGACGACAATGTCGTTCAAGATGAAATACGTTTAAATTCAAAACTTTAAATACGATTGTCTATAGTAATACGAAATTAGTTTCACGAACTTTAATCTCACAAAATATTCTTACAGATTGATAAATATTCGAACGTTATTAAAACTGAAAAACAAGCTATAATTAAATTCTTTGAAATTTAACTTCTATGAAATTAATATATATTGTACAAAAAATTTTCAATTTTATATCATAATTTAAATTACTCTTATATAGTTAAGACTTTTAATTTAATTAATTTTCAGTGTTTAATAGCAGAGAAATGTTATTTTTGTTGCATAAAACTTCATTTGTATTACTTAAGTGTCATTTCATTCTAATTTTTAAATAATAAACTTAATTTAATGCCAAGCTCTAAACAAACATTTTGATGTGAAACAGAATAGAAAAAACATTGGTATTCAATCAACTTAGATACATCATTCGTGATTTTAATATTTAAAAATTTTATTTTTTACAAAGCAGGAATCAATATAAATATGTAACTTTCAATTATCTAACCAAAAAATTTTTAATTGCATTAATTAAAATGGTATTTATTGTATTTAATAACAAAAAGATTTAAATATACTCAGGTGGTCTTGTAAGATTCGAAATTCAGAATAAATTTATTTAATCATAAAGATTTCACATTTTTTACTAAATATACTATAATATTAAAATATGTTCTCTTATGTTAAAAAATATTTAATTACACTTTTATTGTAATGATCTTATGATAGTACTTGAATATTATATAAAAATTAATTAATCAACTTAGTCATTTTTAATATCATTTTTATAAAAATTTTTAATCAATATGTTGAAGATATCCAACAAAAATGTAAGTTTTTTTATAGTACCATTTAAAACTTTGTAAAAAAAAGTAAGATTAATATATAACTATTTTCGATTAACAGCAAATAGTTTTATAAAAGAAACGATAATTAAATTTGTGATGATTCAATCAATATATCAGCATGGAAAAATAATTTTCAAGAAAATTTAATTGAATATCCTATCTGACATAGAATAATTTTGCAATTTCTTAATTGTAATTCTTAATATTCTGCATATATCTTTCATATATATGTATGTATATATATATATATATAAACCTTAGTGGATAATAATAACACGATATAATTCTTAATTCTTGAAAACTTTTTATATATTTTCTATTTTATTGTAGGTAATTTAAATTCGAATTCAATAGTTACATTGAAATTATATTAAAAATATTGAAAATATAAAACTACAAGTAATAAACTTTTTTATTTTTTTAAGAATAGCTTAAAAATATTTAAATACTATTCACTTGGTTATTCATATAAATATTTATGAGCAGTTATAAACTAAATATCTGTCATTATCATCTAATATACTTATTTGAAATTATCCATAAAAAGTGAAGAGTTGTATATTCTTAAATAGTTTATCTTTATATATCTATATTGATTAATTTAATTAATGTAAGTATTTTTAATGATATAAAATTGACAATAAAATAAATGAATATTCAAGTATTTTAGAAATGTAAGAATTTCAAAATTGTAAAAATTAAAATAAAAATTAAAAGTATTGACAACATTTGAACGATATTTAAAACAAAATTCAAATGAATACTATCAAAATATAATAGATTCTTTAGCTGTTAAAAATATTTATAAGTTACAAAAAGTGCATTTTCGATGATTTTACCTGAAACTAGAATCAGTTTTAACAAGCCATATAATTAATTTCTATAAATTAATTAGTATAGTTGAGAGCTTATACTTTGGTACTAGGGCAGAAGTTTAGTGACTAACGAATGGAGTACAAGGGACGAGATAATACAGGCGTAGATCTGTTTTACAAGAATATCACGAGAAATCTATTGCTAATTACTATAACGAAAATTTTGTAATTACATTGGATGATATGTAAAAAATTTCTAAAATTTATCACTACTATTTAATTTTCCCACGTAAATGCTGTTAATAATTCTAAACATTTCAAAACTAGTTGATAAAATTTTTAATAAACTGATCACACTCGTCATATGATTATCTAACTTCACTTATTTTAAATTATTCCATTAATAATGTACATAAAATTATCAGTATAAACATTTAAAAGATTTGCGTTAAATTGAAAAACGTCAAATTATGATATTAATGTAATTAGAAAAAATTAAATACAATATAGGCTATTATTGAATAAATTTAATTTTGAATCTAATTAATAGCTTAAATTAATTCAAGGATTATAAAATTATAGTAAAAACTTAATGTTATCGAAATGTTTATTAAATTTTTTTGAAAGATTATTATTGATATAAAAAGATGGAAAAATTTATAATATTAAAGTATTTGAAATTTAGTTAATTTATATTCCTGTTCGATTATTTTTATTTAAAATGGATCGGAAAACTTATTAACGTAATTTTCTTTTACTATCAATTTTCGATGTAAACTTCGATTTGCATTTTTATATTGAAACATTTTTCAATAATACGAAGACAATTTGTTCATTTTTTATATTTTGGATAAAATTACACTTGAAAGTACATAAATTCATTTCCTAGGGTTTAAAAATTTTAAGAACGGTATTTAAATAGTGTGTAAGAGATTATAGTAAAATAGTTCTGTAAGTGTCTGAATGTAAGCATAATATTAAGTTTCATATGTACCAATTTAATTACGTAAATTGTCATGACAGTGTATTATATTGTGCAAAAACTAATAATAACGTATACATTCATTTTCATATAAAAATGCTGGTCTGTACACTTTTTGAAAGATCTATATTTTTACTTTCTAACGTATGAAATACTAATTAAAATATACCTGAAAATGTATATTAATGTAAAGAATACACGAAGTCTCAGATCACAAATTTGCATAATACCTTACTGTGCAATAAGCTTTTTGTAATTTATCATGAAAATGCAAAGTTAGAATAAAAGACTCATCGCTGGAGAATGCATAAATTACCCTCTAAAAAATGTACAATCTCATTTCACAATCCCTATCCAATCATCCCCCCTATTAAGCCCTTAAATTAATAACACCTGCGCTTCGTCGATTTATGGTTAATCTAAAAGCTTTCATAGATGGGATAAGAGCGTCAAGCAATGTGAGTTTCCTATCAAATGTATATCGATATCTGAAAAGTATTTATATATGCACAAATATACGAATAAATGAATATACTGTACATAAAATGGTTTGCGAGTCATAAAGTAAATTTTAACCCTGAACGAACAGTTCCGATTTTCAAGTTTCAGTTAAAGTGACTACACCTTCTGTGAGTGACTCGTGAAATGCACTTGTTGAAGCAATGCTTCATACTATTTCATTTATCCTTAAAAATAAATTTTTGTAAAGATGCACAGCTTAAAATCACCTAAAATTTTCTATAGTCTAATTATTAGAATATTAAATAAAAGAATTATAACAATAAAATTTTTATTAGAAATTCTGTACTAAACATATTATATTCTATGAGTTATTTTAACATTAATAGTAATTTATAGCATTTGAAATATTTAAGTTTCAATTTTGAAAATTTGCAAAGCTAATTCAATGCTAATTTTCATGTCAAAATTAACATGCTTATTACCTTCGATAATCTTCTTTTTGAGTGGCATTTTAAAACATATATAATTTAAACAGATTTTGTAATGAGTTACTTTATAGATTACAAATTTTTAAAAATATAATAATTTTATACTTACAAGTTCACGTGAAAAGAAAAATATAAAATTTAAGTACATCATAAGCGTAACTATGGGATGAAATACAAGACATAAATAACAGATGTAATGTAACACATGTTATTATTATTATTTTTTAAACATTTTTTTCTCACCTTGATAAATAGATAATATATCTATTTACATACTCATGTTTATTTTAGCGTTTGCATACACGCTGATGTATGGGCATATAAAAGTAGTAGAATCTTAAGAAGAAATATCCGGAGTAATTATTTTCAATTCTAAGGTATTTTTTAAAAGTTAAAATACTTTTTCTATCGTTTTATTTTTTTTTATACAGTTACACATATAAACAAGATCTTTCTGAATTTGTATAAAATTTTTAATAAGTAAATAAAATTTTGCGATAAAAATCTAGCAATTATAGGTATACGATAACAACAAGTCGTTAAGATTCACCAAAAAATTACAATATACAATATTTAGAAGATAAAATTTTACTATATAAATTACCAATCAATAAGAATAATTTAAAAGTTCATAACTTATTAATCTCAGTACAAATATATAAATTCAATTACATAACATCAAATATATAGTTTGATGCAATAAACTATTTTTAACTTTCAATTTACATGCATTGTGTTCCAAAGGCTTTAGAATTAATTAAAAATGAAAAAACGTTTCAAGTACATAATTTTTAATTAACTTACGTATTCTGATTAAATCTATGAACAAGAAAGAAGGTTGTATTATAGTGATCAATAAGCCAATTTTGAACAAAAAATTGCATATAATAATATACAGTTTTTGATATATATAAATATTTATATAAGTAAAACGTTTATTTTTACTAAATTTTTTCGCAATACAATGATTTTTAATCTATAAGCTAACTAGTTAAATTTTATTTTTAATCATATCATAAAAAATTAGAATAAATAAAATTCTTAAATTTCTTTATTTATGTATTTCTTATATTTAATTATAAATATTTCGAATAATCTTTATAAATAATTGAGAACACTTGTATGTACATATTTATATATATGTTGTGAATTTCTTTTATAGTCACAATTGAGATACTTGAGATATATACATGAAATTAACAAGCTTGAATAATTATTCGAATTACAAACATCAATTAGCTTCAAAACTTTAATTAAACATATTTAACAATCAAAATATGAGAGTGCCATTTAAAATTACAAGGTATTAATATTACAATTAATTAATTTCTATTTTGTATAAAATACTAATTTATTCTTATTTATTTTTCTAATAATAGTATTAATAATATTTGTATTATTATTATAAGTCATTACAAAATAAATATTTAAAGTTATATAAACAGTCTCTTATAGATATTTTTTATAATATTAAATTGTATAAATTTTAAGTAACATTATAAATTAATAGATGGTATTTAATTATAAACTTCGATAGGCTAAAAATTTTTCATTGTATAAATGAAATATTTTCTTTTATTTAAAAAAAAATCAATAATAAAACTTTGTAATTTTCAAAAAGTAAAATTTTAAATCAAACATAACGTGAATTATCTAATTACGATCTCTTTAAATCTTATATATTTTAAATATTTTAATAATTTGATAAAATTATCCAATATTTTTTAACTCATAAACAGATTAAGTAATTTATTTTTAAAAATAACCAAATAAATATTTATATATCAGATGATATTTATATATGAAATGTAGATAAAAAATTTTATGATAGTATTGGGTGATAAACAAAAATAATGTAGATCAAATGAAAAAATATTTTTTAAATATATATTTAAAATAAATACATGTAGTTTCATTAATTAAATAGTCATAATTACTTGATTTTTTATAATAACGAAATAAGCTACTTAATTCATTATTATTATTTTACTTAAAAAACAATACTTTTTAACGTTTATACGTATAATATATTTTCTTTTAGTATTATTATATAAATGACTGCTCTTTTAAAAAGAAAATAATATTTATTATTATCTATAGTTATAAATAAGTATCATAAATTATTTAGCTTATTTTCTGAATTGATAAATATTCTAAGAATACGAATTTCAAAAATCTTGAAAATAGCTTCTTCAATCCTTTAAAATAAATATTGATTCACTCTATTTAATGCTTTGAATGACATTCGTATTAGTAATTAATAATTTATACTATAATTGATTTTTCTTTTTAATTAAACAAAACAGAAGCGTTTATTCTAAGTAAATGCAACATAATTTTTTATATGCACGTTTAATTAAACTTTACCAATTTCAACATATATTGTTATATTTCTTCAAATATTAATTATAAAAAATTATAAAAAACTATATATTTTTCAAGTATATCTCAAGTGCCCCATTGCTATAATTCCATGTATCAATGTTGAAAAATCGTGAAAAAGTAATTGAAAAAATTCTTTACTAACTTGTGGCTACAATTATAATATATAAAACATTTTTAAATTAACCTTCCACTACGAATTATTAAATTTGAACCTTTAAGAAGCTAAGATATTTTTCTTTGAATATAATTTCGTGCAATAAAATTATGTTATTTTATTATTATAGACTAATTTCTAATATTATTTTATAAAGTTACCGTAACTTGTCATAAACTTTTATTTATAGGAAATTCTTTTACATTTGTAAAATTTGATCAAGCACCTTAGAGTATCATATTTTCACTTTGACTTTTACGTTCCTTAAAACTGTGCCAATTCTTAAAACTATTCATTAAATAGAAAATGATAATAAAGAATGATAGTATTCCTTAATGATCGTAATGAATCTTATTGTGTATAATGAAAAATTTGGATCTTCCTAATTTAATAGAAGCTCTACTGAATTGCAATTTATAACGGAACCGTTTTGGAATTCATTTGTATTCCAAAAAATAGTATTCGAGACCGAGGCGTCAGACCAATTAATAACTATTTCGTATTGTACGGTACAATTCTTCAAGCTCTACGTTCACCTCTGCACCACGAATGAATTTATCTCGATGCGATATCGAGCAGTAGATAGGCTCCTGGCCGTAAATTTTAAGCCCATGCCGCTAGGCACCAAACTCACAGACTCACAATGCTTATTTAAATCGAGATTTATCTCTATAATTTACGTTAAACTACATACACTACGTATAAGCCGTTCTGTGCACTTGTCTGCTTAGGAAACTCAATAAAGTTAGAAAAGTTACGTCTGCTGTTACGTAGTCATCCATCATATGCACTCTCACGCCTACCCAACCAACTAATTATAGTAACCTTCCAATCTGTGATGACGTCATGTTTGGAAAATTCACATTCAAAAGAAGGAAAAAAACGATAGTGTACACTTAAAATAGGCAATCTATGTAAAAGCAGAAAAGTTTTTTCAATGCCGAATTAGATTGAGAAAAAGTTTAAATTTTTTGAATTGCTGGAAATGGAAAGTCTTTAAAGTGGTATCATTTGTACCTTTTCGACCGTAAACGCCTCATATATTAGCGCGCATACTAACCCCCGAATTTCGTCTGTATGGTTCCATTGAGTTACTATAGGATATTCGATAAGAATAAGAAACATCGAAGCTTTCAAAATCGGTTGAAAAAGTAAATTCAAATATATATCTTGAATTTCATGTAAATCCAGAATTTAAAATTTCATTTATGTTTCTTTATCGTATCGTAACTATGATCGAAAACTTTACATTACTTTGGATCAAATTTAAACATACATAATTACAGTTTCAAAATATCAAACTGTTATTTCCGTGTTATATTTAGAGATGTATGGAAGCATTTTAAAACAACATGCGTGTGAAAAATTAATATTTATGAAATTAATAAATTTCACAATATACGAATAAACGTAGTTAAAATATAATATCTCAATAGTAAAGAAACAACGAATAGCGGATAATTTTTAAAATATTTTTATTTTACTTTGAATTTCATGAAGTTGTATAATTTTAAATCTTACATCCTTTGTTACTAATATGTGCAAAGTTATATCTACGAAAAAATCTTTCTTCGAAGCATCAAGTTCCAATAGGGACCTCAACAAATATTTTAGTCAATCTCCAGGTTGAAAACATAATATGAGAGGTTTAATATTTTAATTTTTGCCTAAAACCAATATTTATGGAAAATTATTTCATGAAGCAAAATAATAGCGAGAAATTATTTGAATTTTTTTAATATATTTAGGAAAAGATTAAGTTGATTATTTTAAAACGTATACATTTTTAATTAATAAATAAATTAAATTAAATTTACAATACTTAGAAAAAAGTTATCGGAATTAAAACTTTACATTTACAAATAGTAAGTAATTCATAAGCTTCTTCCATATATTCATGTCTCGCATTTTTAAGTTCACAAAATACATTTTTCTTAACAGAACAATCAAAGAAAAACATATTAATAAAGAAATAAAATATAAATAATAAATTGTAAATAAGTAAAAATTTGCATCATAAATCATGCGTCTATTACAAATAAAAAAAAGGCTCTGTTGACCTTTCTATGATTGTACCATTGTGATAGTAATCTATTTAAAATAATTTATAACCAGCACGTCACAATTTTCATTTCTCCTGCAGTACTATTGATAATGTTACAATGTCAACTTTAGGCTTTGTGGCAATGTAATTTAACTTATAATTTGGAATTATCATAGTTACAATAATTCATCATGGATTCGTAAATTTTAATAAAATTATATTAAAAATATGATTAAAAAAAAAATATATATATATGTACGTTTTTAATTTTTTCAATAGTGTATATTACACGTTTTATATCTTATTAATATTTTCTACACTATTTCATACATACAAATGAAAATTTTTTTAAAGATCTATTCGTAGATTTTTACATTTTAATTTCTTGTCAAAAATCTATTATCATGAAATATCACTTTATAATTTCTCTTAATAATTGCAATCATTTTATATGTGTATATCAATAAAAAATTTTATATTTAAGTATGGGAACATAGAATATAATCGTAATTATGGAATTAAAATTATTCTTTGATTCAGAATTCAAAATGTTTTTAAAATATACCGAATGTTTCTAAATTCTAAAAACCAAGAGATAAAAAAAATAAATATATAATATAAATATCGTTAGTAATATATGTTCTTTTTTAACTAATATATAATATCGTTCATTTAAAAGTTTTTAATGATATGGTATTTACGTGACAATACAATCAAATATAAATTATAAAAGATTAATATTTCTGATTAAAAATAAAGAAAAAGACGTGAAAATATTAACACTATTAAAATAATTAATAAAAAATCAAGCTACTTTTGTAAATAATTAATTACAAATTTTACTTGAAAAAATATAATAAACTCATTACTCCCTTGATGAAGGTATTAAATTAAGCTATAAAAAAGTTTTAAGAAACACGGATAAAAAATATCTAATTAGATAATTACAGAGTATATATAATATTCTAACTAATTTTTTAAGCTACTTCATATAAATGTATAAGTTTTTTTATGGTATAAATATGAATTTCAATAAACCTTTATTTATTACAGTTTTTCATTGTTGATTTTGTTTTTAATCAACATTTTTTCTACAATCATGGCTTTTAATATTAAAGTATATTATTTTAATTTACTATTATGCTATTATGCTACTTAAATATTTATTAAGAATAAAAACAAATAAAATGAACCGTAAATATTCGAAATTATATTAATTTATAAATTTTTTTATTCATTAACGTGTTGTTATTTTAATGCTGTAAATATACATTAAAAATACTATGATAAAGCAAGAACTTATGTAAAAGTCTTGCGTTATAATATTTTTCTTATTGTTATTATTCTAAAAACAAATAAATTTTAATGATTTAATATTATAAATGAAAGAGAATTTTAAATAATTACTTGATTTAATATTTTAGTTTATTAAAGTATAATTGTGCTATATTATCATATTTACACGATTTTTAAAAATCTGAATTTTAATGATAAACTGTATAATTAATGATCGATATGCATTTTTTGTTTTTATAAATAATTAAATTTATAATTTTATCGTTCATAAAAAATCTTCAATTCTGATTTTGCAAGATTTTTGTAACACATAGCTATGAAAAACATACATTTTCTTTTCATAAAAAGTCTATTAAATTTGTTGTATTATTTTTTAAATTATTTATATTTTAAGGTACATAGTTAAATAGACGCTTAAACTTTTATATAATATATTCATTTTTCAATATTTGGTTTCACAAAACACATTTTTACAGCTACTCATTGTTAATATTATAATAAAATCCTCAGAATTATAATTCTTAACATAGATAAATTTGCTTTCAATAGATATCCATTATGTTTCAAACGGTATTTTAACTTCATTTGGAAATCATATTAAATTATGATAAACCAATCTTTTATATCTTTTACATTCACAATTCTTGTGATTACAATACGAAACAAAACATGTTAGATTAGTTCTTCAAAAATCATTCATACATGTGTAAAACAGTTTTAAGCACATTTAAATATTATTTTTATTTAAACTGAAATTTAATTTTTTCGCAAATACTAGCTATGATTATATTTTTATGAATATTCTATTAAGAAAAGTATTTTTTTATGTATCATTTATAACAAAAATTATAAAATGAATTTGTGATTTTGTTTAATATTACACTATTTTTTGTGAAAGAAATTTCTGAATTAAAATAAAACTGAAAATTGCAGTCGTTACAATTAATTTTTATCAATTACCTATAATTTTTCAGTAAATTAATTTAACTTCAAAACAAGGAATTTCTTACATTCTCCGCACTTTTTAAATAGAAAAATTAAATTACTCCAAGTTATATATATATAGCAAAATATCATTTTTTTTTCTTTTTTTTCAGAAAAGAAAAACTAAGAATTCTAGATTCATTTTAAAGCAAATAAATTATTCTTTTTAAAGCTAGTAATCGAATTAATAGCAATAATAAATTTTGAATAAATTCAAGAAAACTAATAGACATAAAAACTAGGAATCAATTCAATGTTGATGTAGGTAATTGTACTTTTTATATGAATTGACTCAGCAAAAATCCTGGAATCGATGATTTATAAAGTTTACTCTACATTATTTTTATATGTAATTTTTTGAAGGTTCCATTTGCAATGATCGAACCCATTGAAAATTCAAATAAAGGAAGATTTTTTTTAAAAACAAATGATTTATGTTAATCTTTCATAAATATATAAAGACGTATTTTAAAATTTTACAAAGATGCAAATTTTGTAATTGAATAATTACTGTATTCTTATTAAATAGTTTTCGGTTAATCAGTATTTACACTTTTTTCACAATCATTGATGTAAAATTAATGTTTTTGTCTTGTTCAATGGTAATATTAAAAATAACCGAAACAATTTTGTATTATTTTAGATTATTGTAAAAATTTTTTAGAAAAATTTTTATATTTCATCTACTGAAACAGTATTTTACAAGCAAATTTAGAATTTAAGAAAATTAAATGCACGAACAAATGTAATTATTAAGTACATGAATCTGGGATTTATTTATGTATTTTCATGTGAACACTTTAAATTATTGAAATAGTTTATTTTTTTTAATATGTCGCTGTAGGAACAATGTAAAACATAGGCTAAAATATTCAATCCAAACTTAATCATTGTCTATTTTCCTGTACTAGCTTAAATCTTTATATGAGTTATAAATTTTATGGTAATAAAAAATTTTCAGGTTCCTGGCATCTCGATCTCGTGAATCTTTTAGTTTCTTATTTCGATCTTAATGCTACGTATAATTTGTTAAAGCATCTTCGATGATTATTATCATGAAACGGCAAGTTCAGACTAAATTTCTAGAAGAAGAAATAGAAGTGACGAGCCTGAAGGACACGAATTCTCTTCGGACGAAGCGCTAAGATAGAATAGAAGGAAAGCTCTCGAGCATCGGGGATTAGAATTATTGTATGAAAATGGAATCGAGAAAACTCGGCACAGATGGTCACAGGCGGGCAATGATCATTAGCCAGGACATTTCACAGTTGGCTCCTCCAGAAACCACCTACCTTCGCGTCTCCCGCAATAGCTCGCGAGTGCTTCTATCGTCGCGGATTCGACTAATTAGTGCTGCGGCGAAAGGGCACGGAAGGCGAGCAGCCACCTGTGGAGCTCGGAGCTTCGGTGCCGGCGTCCGTCGGCGCCTGGCACAACCGCCACTTTCACTGCCCGGCGTACCTCAGCCTCGCCCGCACAGCGGCTGTCCTCGCTCCGGCGGAGGGCTCATAGCCGCTTCCTGGTTACCGACATTCAAGTCGTCGGGTCGCAAGCGGTTTGCGGCGCGTACACACGCGGGCTAATGAGCGCGCGGCTTGATACTGAGGCCAGCGAGCGGCCGCACGTTGGCGCGAGGTCTTCGCCATGCCAGAGGAAGCGTGTTACCGCTGGGTGCGCGCGCACTTCCAGATCGCGAGCGCAAGCTCTTCGCGACGCCTACCAATCTGTACCAATTCGCGACAACGGCGCCGGCGGGGGCGGCTGTGGTAGCGGCGGTGACGGCTTTACTCCACGAGGGTTGATCGGTCCCCGCGATTCCGGGTTTGTTGGGTTTTGCGATGGACAACGACACGGGAGCTGTTATGCTTGTCACTTAAAATCTTGTCCCGCACATGAAAATCAACATCTACTTCCTGTGAATTTCAAGATCGTAATTTTGCTGGGCTGAAAAAATTGTGTGTAGCGCTAATATCTAAAAAGGAATCCTCAAGTGCTGCATTGTTTGTTTCGTATTTTAAGAACTTTTTTAAATATTTTATCATTGCTGGAAATTAAAGAAGATAACTCTGTTTCGATTTTTATATATATATATAAGATCTCCAAGATAGTTCCATAATATTTCAGTTCCTGCAGAAAGCGGTACTCGCGAAATTCTACGTTAGTTATACGAAAAACTTCGTGCACAACGTGTTTCACGTCCATTATCTTTATTGATAAATAATCGTGATAATTCGGTTAGTCCATTAATAGTCAGCAATCTCGAACATGCCGTAATTAACAAATGCATTCATAATTTAGTATTTAACGTGCGTATAATTGTTTCATTTTAAAAGCTCACTTTAGTACATTATATTTATCACTTTAATAAATTATATTTGTCAGTCCAGGTCTCCCTGTTTCGCTAGTTATGCTTAAGCATTTGACATGGCATTTCACGCTTATGTCGTATTGCGCGTCGTTCAAGGAAAGATATGCGAAGAACTGCCATCGTGAGCTCGTTCGTGCCAGTTTTTAAATGTGTTACTATTCTCAATCTGTTATTTTTAATTGTTTAGTAATATTCCAATAAATATGCTTCTTCTTAAACTCGCATAAAAAATAATGAACTTGCTTTTAATAAATAATTAAATTTCTTTATTCCGCATAATTAAGTGTTTTTCTGTAAATATACTAGATGACAAAGATAGACTTATCAATTCTACGGTCTATATATACATATATTCCTCAATCTTATAGGATGTTTCAATGCACATAACTAAATATGAAATACTCACAGCTCGTAAAAGAATCGCTTTCCAAAATAATTTTCTAATTCTATTTCAGAAAATATTAATTCACAACTTTTTAATTAAAATAATTAAATTATAATTGATATGAAGTAAAAATACTCAATGCAGTCTAAATATTAACTATTACAATTATAAAAAAATGGTCTTAAACTGTATACTTGCTATAAATCGTGGCTTAATAAATAGAGTTAAAATTGTCTGAATTATATTAACATCTTTTTATTAACATAATAATTTATCTACCATAATTTCTTATTATTATAGCTTTTGAATATATTAAATACTCTATACAACTATTTCAAATAAAAAAATTATCATTTCCAATTATTATTAGTAATAAATTTGTAACAGTAAACATTTATTAATCAGTACATTTATGTAATAAATTTTTATTTTTAAATATAATACAAAATATATTTCTTCCACGTCAGATATTTTTTGGAAACAAAAATATAATACAATTTTACAAGTTGTCTCAAATTGAATAAATTATTACGAATAGGGTAATAATCGTTTATTATTTTTTAATTTTAGAAAATTATTTTAATCCAAAAAAAGCTTTTTTATGAATAATTATTGAAAAATAAGAAAAAAGAACAAGTGTTTTATTTATTTGGCTCATATTCTTCATGAGAAGATCCAAATCATTTTCAGTAATTAATTATTGATTATCCATCATCATCATTGTTATTAATTGCTACTAAACAATGTTTTTTCAATAAATTTTAGTTTAATCTAAATGATAAAAGATATCATAAATATTTTGAATATCTTATTCGTTAATTTTAAGAAAATTAAAATAAAAATAACTAAATATTTAAACATCTTAAGTAGATATTATTTATTTTTTTTTTATTTTAGCCAAGCTAAAATAATAAATGTGCACAATACATATTTTCTAGTTTTTATCTTTGTTTTTGAGATAAATCTCAATATTTATTAATATAAATATAATAATGTTTGAATTCGTATTTTATTCACATAAATATAAAGTAAACTTCGATAAATGCCAAAGCTCGGAATCCGTTATATTTTACTATTGTTTAAATCGAGGTCAAAATTTATAACTTTGTAAAAATATTATTACAAAGTAAAAATAGGTTCAATCTCTTAAAAATATCAGCCAATTTTCAATAAATATTTGTCAAAAAATCTAAATAGACCCAAGCACAATTTATGATGTTGCTTAAGCTCAATTACTCGGATAATCTTATTAAGCTCGAATAAGATTCATTCTAACATAACAAAATGGAGCAAGTAGTTTATTTAATTGTTTTATCCTTCGATACGCGATACGAGAAATGCAAACTAAAATAACATAACAGAGACAAACAATACATGTTAACCGTCAACAAGAGAGAACTCATACCATGAACTGCCTTTGAAGGATAATAGGGACAAGATTAGACGGCGTATCAACAGAAGCGATAAAGACAGTAGCACGTGACTATTCTTTGTTGCTATGTAATGGAAGTCACACACCTTTTGTACAAATTTTGGAAAAAAAAATGACCGACACTATACGGAAAGCTTACCAAGCTATTGCTTACAAACGCTGATGGAGAGTTGGTCAACAACTAAAATAGCCAAAAAAAGGTCGAGCCTGATCCTCGTTGATTTGGTTACGGCAAAGTGTAAACGCTTCTTTGAAAGGAAAATCGAGTCCGACGGAATTATAAATAAAGAGAGCAAGAGAAAGGGGGAGAGAGGGAAAAGAAACGAGGAAAAAGGGAAAGAGAGGAACGACGTTCAAGACAATATCAGCAGTGCTGAGAAAACAATTCCAGAGGGAGATGGACTGTTAGACACGTATGGCATCTTGCTACGTGTGTTAATGCTGAACACAATATAATCAACTACTACAACCATCCTCAAGATGATGAATGCTCAAGCAAATTAATTTTATTATTATCTTTTATAACGCTATTACTATCCATTTGTTTTTATTATAGTGTGAATTAAACTTAATTGTTGTTGTTACAGTAATTTAGTCTTTATTAATGGATTACAACGTTAACGTTAATTAATTTAGTAGTTTAGAGAATATATTGTATCCTATATTAATAAATAACTATCTTGAAAATTTTAATGAGCTTTTGCTAAATTTTGAAATACTATAGATTTAAAATTATGCGGAAAATCTGTTATTACACGGAAGCAAATTGTAATTAAATCATATTATATTTCAAATCTCGTGAAAGATTTTGCTTATTGTAAACTTATCTCTATCGAAATAGAAAACTGAAAAAGCTCTATGTACATTTCGAGGTCAGCCAAGTCCAAGTGTTTACGTCTCTTTCATTTACATTAAATGAACAGACGTCGCTGGGATAATGCCAAGCATAAAGTCCATTAATCCCATTAATAAAAATAATTATGAGCTTGGAGGAGATAAAAGAAATGACGGCAAAGTGATGGCATTTCAAGAACTGATACAAGGACGTAATCTCAAGTAATGCAAAAATGGTTTTAGATCAGAGCCATAAAGTTCAAGGGAACTTGGAGGCTACGCCAAATCTATACAGACACTTCCAAAATTATAAAATATAAAAGCGCTGAATTTCTGGTAATAAATTTGGATGAAACAATAATCTACAGACGAAGAATGAAGAAAATAAAATTGAACTGTGGAGAAGTTAAACAAAATTATTTTGTTTTAAATAAATAAAAGTATTATTAACTAGAACCTTTATTAGTTGAAATTGATGCACTCGACAGCATCAACTAAGCGGAATCTTTTGATTTTTCCAACTTCTTCGTGTATATTAACTTTAATACCAGCTATTTATGAGTTACATGTAACATTATATATCCATCAATTTTATGAAAAGTTATTAAGTTTCTGCTATAATTAAAAATTTATAGCAATTTATATCACACATGAATTATGTTTTCTTTAATAAATTTTTTATAGTGAAATAAATTTATGTTATTTGCATAAAATTTATTCATATTATTGAATAAATATCGAATAATATTTTTATCGTATCGTTTTATACGATGAAAGTATACAAAGTATCATACGTAAACATTTTATTTTAATTGTTTAATAAAAAACCATAAAATACTATCGTTTCAATATTTCAAATTGCCTTATAGCTATTTATTGTATACTCTAATAAATTGTAGAAGAATTTTCTGAAATAAAAATTTAGAAATAAATAATTGAAGAATCGTGTTTTGTTTATATGTAATCGTGTACTATTAATGATTATTGCTTTAATCGATATAAGAAACAATGTGTACGCAGAGTATGAAATTTAATACTCTACAAATTGAAAAATTTATTATCCATAATATTCAGAAGAGTAAGATTAATTTGTCGTAGAGTTTTTTCTTCAATTCGAGTATCGTACTAACGATAACGTATATGTGGAAAATAGCTTGGTGTTAAAAGACTTTTTAAAAATATTATTCAATATTTTCAGTCGCATATTATGTAGTTAAAAAAATATTATTATATTACCATTTGATTAATAAGTACATAAAATTTGACACAAGACCCAAGGCACAAACTAAATTGGAAATTAAATATACACATTAACGAAAATTAAGTAATATTATGAAACTTGAAATTGAAGCATAAGGCTTAATTTGCAATCGGAGCTATCAGTTTGTAAGGCTACTATTGAAAATCTTTTCGCTAACTCTCATTAGCGTAATAACAAGGCACCGATTTTACAGATGAAACTAGTACGAGGAAAAGCGCATTGCAAAAAGCTTGTAAGGAAGATCGGAGAGCAGGGCTGCGAGGAATTGATACGCGCGGCCGCGCAGATGCGGAGTGGAGCTTGCGATAAGAACGGCCGTAAATCGATGCCTTCGCAGCACACGCTGGATCTGAAAATAGTCGCCCTAGAAGATGGACGGGAGTTGTCAGCACTAGTGTACCCAGATGAGACATTCGGTAGGAAATGTTCTAATTTTAGTCGAGAGTGGCGTGAGATGAAGGACGCTTAATTGGATTTGAAGCGCGAAACGGACGCATTGTCGTCGATTCGCGAAGAGATTGTACACTTTGTGGATGGCGCATCGTTTGTGCAAATGTTCCTAGGCATCACCGAATCTATGACTGTTTCCAAAGTTTATTATAAAATTGATTTTACGGCTCTGCTAATAGAATCCAGTATTTCAGGTTTAAATAATCCTACTTAATATTAATTTAACGACTTGATAGCTGCTATTCTTGTGATCTTCGTATTTATGAGCTAAGGGTATATAAATGTCGGAAACAAAATTTAAAATGCAATTTAATTAATTGTCATAAGTTTTAACATGAATGTATGCTCCGAATGAATTTAGCCCATTGTTAATTGAATCATATTATTAAAATTGAAAACATAATATACCTTATGATTGATTAATAATGGGTTTTCTTTCTGCACGTAAG
The DNA here is from genome assembly GCA_018907185.1 of Platyscapa corneri. Classification (NCBI taxonomy): domain Eukaryota; kingdom Metazoa; phylum Arthropoda; class Insecta; order Hymenoptera; family Agaonidae; genus Platyscapa; species Platyscapa corneri. The sequence goes on along the minus strand of JACCHW010000005.1, from coordinate 4,811,063 downwards.
AAATTTTCATTCGATACCTGCATTCTCCATTTGCTCAGACTTATATTCCTAAATTTGAATTTATAAAAATAATAAATTGAAGTCTTTTTTTATTTCGTAAAAATTCTAAATAATAAAATAACCTGTAAATCAATTAAATATATAATGTGTAATAACGCGTAAAGCAATTAAGAACTTACCATATCAAATTTTGATTACTTAAAAATTTGAAATATTTCGATTAAAATATCTAAAGTAACGTTTCAATTTCTTATTCACATATGGTTTTATATAAAATAGATTTTAGTTGAGACACTTTATAAATATTGTTTTATAATATTAAAATATATGCATTAAAATAAAACAAATTTACTGTTTTCAATAATCACAAAAATGTTTCATTTTGTAATACTACTTTTAACAGCTTTCACATACTGGAAATGCTCCGAAAACTTATATTACATTTTGGCTTCCTTACGGGAAGACAATCTAAAAAACTGTCCATGGACTACGGAATTTTTCTGTTAAAACTAGAATTCTACAAATGCAACCAAAAAATAAAAATCTCATATGAGGAAAAAAAATTGAAAACGAAGCAAAAATATGTATACTAGTAGCTGTAAATCCGAATACCATTTTCAAGACGATATTCATAAGAAGCCGATATTGACTTGTTTATTACTCTAAAGTATTCTAACATTCAACTTTCTTATAAATATGTTGCAATCCTTATTGTGACCTAATTGAAAAGGTCATACTTTTAACCAGTACATTTAGTATACTGTAGCTTCATATAAAACATATCTTACAATATTTATTAATAATAATAATAATAATAATATAATAACTAATAATAATATTCAAAATTATAAATAATTGAATATATTCAAAATATTCGTAGAAAATATGAATATTTATTAAAGAATATAATTTTAAATCATAGATAAAATAAATACAATCCATATGAGGAAAAATTGATGTTAAATATTATACATCTCAATATAACAAGAATACATATTTATTATTTATATAGAAATTATATCATTATAATATTTTAGTAAACAGCAAAATATGATATATTTTATTGAATTGACTGTTCGTTATCTCTAACTTTTAAATGTAGGAGGGAGGGGCCATGAAAACAACCATTATTCCTTTCCAACAGAATTAACAATAAAATTAATTACTTCTATTATTCTTGCGTTTTGTAAGATATGGATATTTCAAGAGATATTTTGAAAGGAACTGGTGTAATTTTAAAATAATAATTCATAAAAAAATAATGATTATAGTAGTAATTTATATAAGATTAATATATTAAACTTGATATTTTCCTTCGGCAACTAATATTATAAATCAAAAATCAATTCCTTCATCATTAGAAAAATCATATCATTAGTAATAAATAATACTTAAAATATACTTGTAGATGTTAATCCCTAAAAAAATATAAAAAATATAAGAAGACAAAATTACAAAAAGTAAACTATAACAAAATTAGACAAATACTTACTATAATCTTGGTCTATAATATAAAAATATAGCTTGAGCATGAAAAAATTTTAAAAAATCATATATTTAAGCAATACTATATTTAAAAAAAATTTTTTACAAGATTACAATACAAATTTATCAAATTCAAAGTTTAGCAAATAATACAAATTTATCACCTCTAAAACTTAAATTATTAAAAAAAATTTAATTAAAAAAATATATTAGATACAAGAAAATCTAGATATTTTATTTTTCGTCGCAGATGACGGGAAAAATTTACACTCTATATGAGTGTCTAATTTGAATAAAGAATAAGAATTATCATTTATTTTATAAATAAATAACAGCAGAAATAATATGTTAGTATTTTATTAATTAATTATAATAATGATATAACTTATAAAAAAATTAAAAACATCATATCATGAATATATTAAATAAATGTTTAAAGAAACTAAAAAAAATTCAAATCAATCATCATAAAAATATTACAATTCATTAAGAATCAATGTAGCTGGAAAATTAATTACATGAAAGCTAAAAATTTGAACCTTGAGTAATATATGTAAATTGAATTAATCAAACATAAAAGAATTGAGAATTATTAAATTTTTATAGTTAAAGATGGAAATAATGTAGAACTTTTATTGAAATTAACAAAGAAACAGAATTTCAAATGATTAAAATTTAAGAAGCTGAACATTGTTAACGTATTAATTTTAAACTTTTCATTTTGTAGGTAAATTAAAAAAAAACTTCAGTTGAATATAAAAAAGACGAAGTAAAAGTAAAATGATTGAAACGTAAAAATGAGAATAGCATAATGTTGTACTATAACATAATAAAATGTGTAATATTATCACTTAAACTAAAATTTTAAAAGCAATAATATTATCAACATTCAAATATGAATATATCAAATTATTTTATCAAAAAATTATTGAATCAAAATAAAACCTTGAGATTAAATGCGATTGTCAAATGAACCAACTTTTTAACTTACTCAATATAGTAAAAACAACTAAAATAGGAGTAAAAAAATACTTTTATAGATTAAAATACAGAAAATTTAATAATATAAAAGTAATTTTTAAGAAAGTAGTAGCTGAGCAAAATTTTTAAGCGAATTTAATGCGATACAGAACAAAATGATATTTTTGCCAGGATATTATTACGAATTTTGTATTTATAAAATTTATATAATCATAAAATTAGAGATGTAATGGTACTCGTATATTAACAAATAAAAAACTATCAGAAACTAATAGAGTATAAAGTTTAAACGACAATATTATTCTAGGAAAATACTTCAAAGGTCCATTTAATAATGTTTCATTTTGCACTGTCGGCTAAACTCATCAGTGGAGGAGCACAGACAGTCGTAACTCCAGATACCAAGTGATAAATTGTTGAAGGTTTACACATGCATATGGAATTATATGGATGCATTTGCAAGGAGAAATAATGTTAAGGGAAATAAATAACAAATATGTTTACAACTACATTTTTAGACAAGTCATATCTTATATTAAGAAATGTGACTGAATGGCCCATAATTATTTTAAATATATTACTAAAATAAATGAACTAAGAATCAGTATAGAAATGAATAATTGTTTTTAATGCTTGTAATTTAAAATACCTTTAAACTAGGCTATATAAATTTGACGCATTTCAACATATTCAAAAATTTAATAATACTATTTAAGCTATTTATATTATTAACTGTATCAAATAAAACGAAAAAAACGATGATCATAATTTTACATTAATACATATTTCATGGAGTGGAAAGTCTTCACTGGATTGATTTATTGAGTGAATGATTTAATATTACCAAACATTTCGGGGCTATTTTGTCGCCCTCTTCAGTGATTGTCATTATTAAATACATAGTACAATTTTAACTCGTCTTTCAATAATGTCGATTACTTTGGTACCAGAAGAGAGCCATAAAATAGTCATCAAAAAGTTGTACAATATCACATCATAAACTTATATAATCACTTTAATAATTCCTATTTCATAATAATATAATTATAACATTAAAATTACAATTTACATTTTTCTAAATATACACTATTTTGGCTAGATGGTGATTAGTCTCGTAAATACTTTTATAACGAGAAAATAAAACATTTTATCGCCTTTTTCTAAAGACAAAAAAGCATAATAAAAGTTTCAGAAGTTATATTGATTTATTTAAGACGCTAAAATTATTTATGGTTATTTAATTTTTGCAAAACATAATTTTAGATTATTATTAAATTACTAAACATATAAAATAAAATATAAATTTAATTTTTTAATCTACGATTTATTCATATTATTACATGATTATAGAAAATTAAAATACAATGTAAACAAATTGTACACGATTTAAACATTTGTTTTCTAAACATATACTATAAATGTTTCAAAATATCTTTAAAATTAACAAAAATCTAATAGAATTTCGGAACCGTTTTGTTATTTAAAAAGTTATTAAGTTTTGTGACAAGTTATTTCATATAAGATCAGCAGTATGAAGATTTTTATACGTTGCGTATGAACAACACGTAGATTTATATAATTGCATGTGCATGCATTGAAACAGATGGTAAAACGTATAAATACACAAACACATACGTAGGATGTGCATAATACATAATAATTGACACAAACCGTACAAAGCGTAGTACTAGGGCTGTCAGATTTATATATATATTGATAGCAATTCATATAAATTTATTAATACTATATTTTATAAAAAAGTTCAAGAGTCACTATAGGGATTACTAATTATATGGAAGATACATCATGAATTATAGCGGTACGTTTTAAAAAATTTACAGTTAGATGAGAAATAAAAAAAACATCGAACAGCTTTTTAACTTACCATCAAAAGTGATAATATGATATCTGAAACCATATACGAGGAACTTTTCCGTAAGCTCAAAGATAATAGCTTCGTGTGCTTTGATTAATTCACAATATTACTAAATTAATTAATACAGTAGATATGAATAATTTTAAAACGATTTGATTTTACTTTTATAGTCTATCATTTAAAGTCTTATAGAAAGCAGTGCGTAATAAATGCAAACAAATATAGATTTTTAATTTAAAAAATAACAGTTTAAGTTCTATGAAATTTGATCGTAAAGTAAATTTAACTACTCGCAGAGTTAAATTATTTTTAGATTTATCAACATGATTTAAAACTCAATAACCATACAGATTTTTGAACCTGTATATTAATCTATATTCGTCATAAAAAACTATAACACACCACATTTAATCATGAAGCTTGCAAAATAAAATAATAAATGAATGACTTTCATGCTTTGAACAGACTTCATGCCTGTAAAATATTATTCCTTAGATGATGATATTAAAAAAAGAGAGGTAAATGTCGGCAAATTATGATCAGTAGTGTCAAAGCATTTCATACAGTGATAAAATGTAAAAATATACCATAAGCAAATGCAAGAAGTCAAGGCTGACTACGAGTTTATGGTTGGCTATTATTTTATAAAAGAAAATCTGTCATCAGGCTAGCAAGAGATTTCTATTAATATGTGACAATGGAAAACTATTTTTCACGGATAATTGATTATGAATAATTTATGAATAATTCTACTTATCAATTAAATGGATATATAAGTTTATAAATGTGTACATAAATATGCAGTTCGTAAATCTAGTAAATACAAAATTTTTACGTGCACAAAACAATATGTATAATAAAACATTTAATATATATATTGATTAATTCAAATTTTACAAATTAAGGACAGACAGTATGATAGACAAGCTTTCTTAGTTCAAATAATTCAAAATAAATATTATTAAATGCAAAACAGCTTGTTTGATAACATATGGATTACATTTATTTAAAAATGATAAATAAAGAAATGTAAACTTATAATCAATATGTTAAGAAAAATGTTAAGAAAAAATTATTTAAAATATTGAAAATATTAATATTTCAAGTATAATATACTTATTAAAGCTCTATATTAAAAATATATGTTAAAATTATAAAATAATATTGAAAAGTGATTGTTATATTTAAGTAGATGTTTATCAGCATTACAAATAAAAAATTTTTAAATGTTTATAAATTACTATTTGACAATCAATATAACTTCTGTTGTACACATTAAAATTTTTACCACACCTAGAATAATTATGTATTTAAATACGTTTTTAAAGCTTTTTAGTATAACCAGTATTATTAAGAACATCAATGTATGAATAAATCATGAGAATTAAGAAAAATTAACTAAATCTCAGTTTCTTCTATCTAAAAAATAAATCAAACATCTTTGAGGTATGCACATATATGTGTGTGATAAAAACAAAGTTTTCAAGATAATTTAGAAATTATTATTTTAAAATATATATTTATTTCTTTTTTAATACTAATTTCTAAAAGTACAGTTATTAGTATTATCCTACACTTAAGTAATTTTAATATAAAAACATAATTATAAAAGCTTAGCAATAAAATCAGCATTAATACTCAAATTTTAATTACGGGTTTCATAAAATATGTAGTCTAGAAAATAAAGTTTTAAGTAAATAAAATAGGTAGAATAAGATAAGAATGTGACGAGTCAAATAAACTAGAAAATCATAGTGCAGAGAATGGAACTTTATTCTCTTTCTCTGTTATTCGAGAAATTAAATAATGTAGATGAGAACGGTTAGAACGGACAGCTGCAATGAGGTATGAAAGAACACCTTACAGAGATTTAAATAGAGAAACCGGTAAACAAAGGACTACTTATAAAATAATGCTAATATTTGGGAATTGAATTTAACAGAATTTCCGTACAATCACTCATAATTACATTATAACGATGATAATATTGTTAATTTTTGTCTCTAAAAGCTTTGAATAAATTACATCGATCAAGTCACAGCAATATCGCTTGAAATTTAACTATCTAATCATTTTCTACATAAAGCTCTATTACAGAGTCTAAAAACGACGAATATTCCTGTCTATACGTTATTAAATGATTCGATGCAGAAAAAGAATACCTATTTTTATATTTTTCAAGGTTATAAAATAGATAAACAACTGTAAATATCTTTGTAACCTTATAAAATTATAAATTCTCTTTATGTACAAGCGTCGTGCTACTCATTCTTTTAACCCTAGACTCTTTGCGTATTAAAAAATAAATAATTTCCAATGAGGTAAGTGACCATCAAATGCATTGAAAAATAGTAGGCAGATAAGTAATAGAATAAACTCAAAAATTACCATCAATAATATGGACACGTTTGAAAAAACAAAGCCAAATGTTGAAGTGAGTTTTCCACTAACGCGAGATTACACTGATGCATCCCAGAATGCGAGTCTCTTTGAAAGGACGTACTAAATAAAACTAATATGATAAGACAGTACACAGTGCTAAGTACCCGGAACACTAGTGATTTAGTTTAATTATCCAATGTCAGCGACGTGGTGTACGCGACTACTAGACCGAGCGCAACTCCCATAAGCGCTCCACGTAAAATTGAGTGCACGCATGTACCGCCGAGCTGTTTGTAATATGAATTTTATCTTTGATGAATGTCCAACAATGAACTCGTAAGCTAACAAAACGAATTATACGAAAAAAACGGCGACCTCAAATCTCTGCTTCTAAATAAATTTATTTGCACGGAATTAAAGTTGATGTAACTTTGAAATCTTGCGCACAATAATTCGCTTAATTAGCGAGCATATGCGAAACTTGTGCTCTGTTGCTGTTAAAACAATATTTATTCCAGGCAATTCGATATTTCTTTGAGGTGATAATGCCGAAGAATTTTCACGAAAAACGAATTTAAAAGAAAAGAGACTATTAATATCCTTCGTTGTATCTTCGGATGAACATCGAGTATTCATGGAACGGAAAAACAGTTTCATTAACGCTTCAGCGTAAAAGAATTAAAAACATTCCGTAAAAATTTGTCTACGATAGTTTTCTTTTAAAATATTATCTTTATATTTCTAAACTTATATTTGTGCTTCGATTTTCTTCGAATAAACTTGGGAAAAAATGATCACCGTGATCGACTAATTATTTCTTTGGCAAGATAACGCGCACTATACGTGTAAAATTTTTATTAATTTCAAGCTCTTGCAATACCTTTTTTTTAAAAAAAAGATCAAAGTTCCAGTTATATTTGTAACTATACAACTTTTCTATATTTTTTGCTTAAAATTTAACACGCAGAGTGATTTACATCCAGAAATATTGGTTTTATGACTCTAAAACAGTTGAACCTAATGATTCAAATTCTTTAATTATTGCAGCAAACATCAGAGTAGAATAAAGTTTGCTAAAGGTAATATTGCTGTATCAGATGCTATTTATAAAATACGCTCATTCGCCGGCACAACATCCTCGTAGCAAAAAATTCCACACCCTTAGAAACCAATAAAACAGTATCCATATAATTCAGCAATAATGTGCAACATAATTCTTTTTCCACGGATTTTCTCGTTTTCAATTTATTCCTTGACACAAAGCAAAGTTATTCTCAAATATAGTTATTCTTTGTAACAGCTGCTCGTACCCTTCTAAACGAGGGTACAGCTCGTAATGTTGCATATACATCGTCCCCGTCGCTCCTTAAATTCGCACCAATTGTAAGAGGTAAAATTTCTCCAACAACCCGACGCAGTTGATTCGTCAAAGGAAGCTAGACTTCACCTCTTTACATCACTCACCTGCAAAAATTCCGCAAGAGTATTCCAAAGATGAAGAACGAAGTTCCTTGACGAGGAACGGAAGAAAAAAGAGCCAACATCTTCGTAGTCGATTACAACGAAAATTGTCACACGCGAAAAGGAAGCCGAAGCGGTTGCATAAATCGAGGTACAATAGAGTTCGACAAGCGCGGAGCAATAATATTCGTGTATGGCACGACATAACGCGCAACGTGTACGTGTAATATCGGCCCGAAAGGCTAATCGGTCGTTTAAGTTGTTCCCTCGCATTCTAAATGCACGAGCGATCCCGTACGATTCAATCTTGAACGAGGGAGAACTTTATAACGTCATCGCCCACCGTCACCTTCGCTGTTGAAGTGATTACATGATGTGACGCGCTCTCAATCTCTCTCTCTCTCTCTCTCTCAAATATGTACTTTTTTAAATCGATACATTTTCGTGTTAAAATAATTTTCGCACAATTCAGTCAAAAAATAGTTTACACTATCCATATATATAAATACCATCCATCTCCATTTTGCCGCTAAATTTAAATTTGCTTTAATAATGTGAGAATCCTTTATCAGCTTGCATAAAGGTATGGATAAGCAGGCAAAGATTCTCAAGATTTTTTTTCACTCTTCAAATTTTGCATACATAAAATTTCTGTTTCAACAACTATTTGTATTTAAAAAATTATAATACTTAATTACAATATTGATACTTTATTGCAATTAAAATTTCTAAAATTAAAGTTAAATGTTCGTTAAAAAAAAAATGCAATATAAAGGCTAGCTTTCTTTTTTATAAATTAATTTTACAAAAATAAGCATCGAATTTTATAGAAAATTTAATTAAAATAAAGATCACTTTTCTCTAAAAAGAATAAGCCTAGTAAATAAAAATTTTGCATTTAATTTCTAAAATAAAATATACCTACGTTATTTACGAAATGTAGCACATATAATATGTATAATAACTTAATACTGGTTGATATTTCATTGTTAATATTAAGATTTACATAAAAATTATAAAATACTATAATTAATAAAAATTTAACTCTATAAAATTATTATTGTTTAGAAAATAATGCTAATAAAAAAATGTTTTTTATTCTATTTATTTAAAGTATTTAATTATACTTTAAATGATCTATCTAATTTTACATATTTTCTCTACATACGTGCAGTTACATATTCATATTTCAAGACATTAATAATTACAACTATATACTAATTATACTCTCTTATTGTAAAAAAAAATTACATATACTAATCTTCAATTCAGTGCTATATAAAAAATTAATATTTTATAAAAAAAATTCCAAAATTATAAACTTTACCTTTTTTCTATTTATTATTATTATTGTTGTTGTTTTCGTTATTATTATTAGTGTTATATTGTTATTATTATTTTTTTTCTTCTTCCTCTTCTTCTTCTTCTTCTTATTATTATTATTATTATTATTATTATTATTATTATTATTGTTGTTGTTGTTGTTGTTGTTGTTGTTGTTATTATTATGAATTTTCGAATTAAAATTCTTGTGACGTAAAGTTTATTTCGTATAAACATATTAACTTAAAATCAGTTCATAAATTTTACTTTGATTTATTTAATTTTTGTTAAATATACACTAATTCTAATTAAAAGTTAATTTATTTTTCTCAGAAATAAAACTATGAAATAAGAAAAAATTAAAATAAAAGGCGATTTTTTTACGAAACTTACTAAAATTTAATCAAATATATTTAAAATTGCTAGAAAAAATAAAAATCTTTCATTAAAATATTTCGTATATCTTAAAATATATTAATTTAAATTTAGATTTCATGAAATCTGACTTAATTCAGTTTGTTTATGAAAAAAAGTGTATGTCGCTTTTACTTTAATTCGTAATAAAAATATTTATGAATTTTGAAAGTTGAATTTCCAATTCTTAAAATCGTTTTTACATTAAACATAATATATGAAAACAAAATATTGCGACTACGTACAACAATTAATAGATTCGTAATACCACAGTGTGATGGACGAAATGCATAAAATGATTTCATCACAAAATAGTACATTTATTTTGCTTGAAACTTATTGTGAAAAATATCTATCAATATTAATCTCTGCTATTCATGTATTTTACAATTATTTTATCATTACAATAAAAAATAAATTAAGAATTCTTTCAAGTGTAAATAATTCAGTATATACCTCCTTAATACTATATTTTAGCAATTATAACAGCTATTTTAATGTAATGATATGTAAACTGACCAAACAGATTAATTTGAAAAACCACGAATAAAAAATATATTTTAAACCGCAGAAATATAATTTTTCCAAAAAAAATTTTATTTAATTTAAAAATTGAAGATATAAAAATTTTTTTAACAATACAAAACTAATCAATTTTTTATAATTTTATTTATTTATTTAATTAACTTTTAACTTTATACACCAAAACATAGCATTTGATACCGGATATAAATTTTACTTATAAAATCTTATTTAAATAATCAATTAATTAATATCAAATTATTAATTTATAAAATTTACTGTAACAATAATATATTACTGACTAATTAATTATCGTTGAATCTTTATACTTATTTTCATAATTAGGCCCTCGAAAATATATAAATTATAAATATATACAACTTGGATATTCTATTGCACATATTAATTAACATAAATAGATAGAGAGAGAGATATATATAAATAGAGTACATAAATAGAATTTTAAAAAAATGTATATTTCATTAAAAATAATTATATATCAATACATTTATTTTATGATTTACATTTCCACACTGTAGTAATTTTTTAGATGCATCGAAGTTTTACATTTATATATATAGTAAAAAATTTTAAAAGGCAAAGTTATTTTTTTCAATATTATCGATTACTATTCATGTGATCAAATTTTTTAAATTTATGGTATTTGTTTCACCACATAATCTCAAATCATCAATCTTGTAACTGTCTGCTAATCTCGCCTAATCTGTGACATGCTAATGCAGTGATGTATTAACTATTAAGCTATGTATTTCGTAGTTTATAAATAAAGGACCATGCAAATTCACTAATGCAATTTACGTGGTAAGATATTGTTTTTTTCAACTGTATTTTATTATATTTATTGTAATAAATTTAAATATATTATTACATTATTATATATTATTATAAAACGTATTATTCATTTTAAAACGAAACCCAACATTAGTCATAAATTTATTTCTTATAATATAAAAAATTAAATACACTAGAATTAAAATGTGTTTTATTAATAATTTGTGTATTAGAATTTATATTTATTAAAAATAGGCTTTTTTACTAAATATTATTAATATTTAAAAATTTATCTCCTTTTTATAATTTGAATAAAATAAAGTAGATAATTATTTCATCAAATTAAATAACAACGTTATTTTCTATTAATATATTTGTCTAAATAGTGATATTATGCATTGTTTATTTTTATTTTTCTATAAATTTCACTTTTAATTTGGTCAATGTAATTAAATAATTGACTATATTACTGGAATTCAAATGAAATTATATAAATTAATTTTTTTTAAATGTAAAATTAATCATCTGCAGTTTTTCTTAATTAATATGTTATAATAATATAATTAAGTTATAATAATTAATATTAGAGCAGAAAATTTTAATAATAAATGTAAATAATAAATTTTTAACTATTTAGAGACATTTTTTATAACTAATCTTACCTTAAAAATTAAGAAGTTTTTGTTTATGATTGAAAATGCAATGGAACTAAAAATAATAATTACTCAAAAATGAAATTTTTAATTCATTCATTGCAAATTCTATAGATTAATTTATATAATTAAAAAATTAAAAAACACAACTGTTTGTGTGTGTGTGAATATGAGCATTGATATATGTTATATGAAGATGCCAAAAAAAACTGCCTTCTCCCTGGGTATTTTTTGCACATTGCTCGACGTCGTTCTTGAAACGTATACGTTTGGAAAATATAATGCATATGTAAATCAATATAATTTTCCCGTTATTTTTGATAGTGCATAAGTACAGTATAAAATATTTTATTGCAACACGTAAAATATAGATTTCGAACCAATTATTCATAAAAATAAACAAAATTAAATTTAAAAACACTCATAATAAACTTTTTATTAAACTTTTTTTTAAAATATATATAATACATAAGATATACATACAAATATATATAAGCAACACGTAAAATATAGATTTTAAACCAATTATTCATAAAACTAAAACAAAATTAAATTTAAAAACACTCATAATAACTTTTTATTAAACTTTTTTAAAAATATATATAAAGCAAAATACTTTATTTTATCCTAAAGTATTAGAATGAAATAATCAGATATTTAGAATTTATTCGTATGATATTATATTATTTTATACAAAACAGTTTCTTGTTTTTTATTATCAAATATTTTGTTATTCACAGTTTTAAATGTGATATTCTTGATGTATATCTTTTGGTTATTTATTTGTATTTAGTATAAATTTATTTATATTCTTATTTATTAACAAATATGTTTATTTAAAAAAACATTATTATTAGTTTTAACTTTTTTCATACTTCATTAAAATAATAAATTAATTCGTATAAATTTTAAACATTTCTATTTTTCATAACTTTAATTGATAAATTGACTTTAATTAATAAATTTATCATTTTCCTTATTTCTGTAAGTACAAAAATTTCTTTTTATTTTTTAATATATTTAAAAAATGATGTAAAAATGAACTAGTTTTCTTTTTTCATTCTGAAAATTAATGAAACGACAATTCACTGTAATTTATATAAATTTCTATTTTTTAGTAAAAAATTGATCATTTTTTGGGAAAATTATGAAATTTTAGAAAATATGTATTATTAAAAACATAAACAGGACATAATAAATAAATAATATATGAATCCCTATAGTTTTTTCGATGAATCTACTAAAGTGATTAACACAAGTACTTATAGACAACTAAGAATGAAGTTATGATTTTATTATAAATTCGTGGTAAGGTTAGCTTATAAATTCTGTTTTATTTCTTATAAAACTTCTAAATATAATAAAACTTCAAAATAAAGCTTGTTCAATTTTTACACACAATAAACTTTCTTTAAAATTTTGGTTATAATTTAAATAAAATGATTTTTATGTAATATTAATTGTATTAAAAACTTTTTTATTTGATACAAAACATATTTTATTAAAAAAAAATTAAAAACTTACTTAGTTTGTTTGTAACAAAGGCGTTAATTCATAAAAAAAATATTTAAATACATAATACTTTAAATTATAGTAAACATTTAATCATTACATAAATATAAATGTTAAAATTTTTACAAATAAAATTTTTAGAAAAACATTTACAAATGTATCAGTATTCTTTTTATTTCTTGTTATTTACTAACATCAATGTATTATTTTTCCATCAATATATTATCGTTCACTTAATATTACTTCAATTTTTAAAGAGAAAAATATACATATTAAAAAATAATTCAATATATAATAGAGTCGCTCAATTATTTATAAATTATTTACTCTATCATTTAAAACTTTTTATTAATTTTATTTGAGAATTTATCGATTTCGATATTCGTATAGTTTTATATATTTTATTTATTATAGAAGTCAAAAAAAATTTACAGTGCCAAATTTTACTGCATTTGAAAATAAATCTTTATTTATCTAATTCATTATATAAATTAATAATTATATAAACCAAGTATCATCTACAGCTAATACGTCAAATACTACTGAAGGAGCTGTTCATGTTGAGAGCTTTTGCTACTGCCGGTCAAAAAGATCGCTTGTAACTATTCATCTTCTTAGCTACTGACATATCTGCATCTCTAAGATAAAACCATGGAATATTCCATCGGTATCTTTTCCAACTTCTCGCGATTTTTGTAACAGCGTGCCAACCACAATTTAGATATAACATTTTGGTGTGAAAAAATGGATGTTCAAACTTACGAACAATCGAGTTGCGAGCTTCGCGTCTACAGTTGAATTCAAATATTATTTAAAAAGAAATTGCTGAAGCCAAATAACTTTGAATAAATAAGATTCAAACATAGTAATCCTAATAAATGGAAGACTCACATTAGCAAGTTGATTCATTTGCACGTAATTGTAATTGTCAAAATTCATTGCTTCATAATTACTTACTATCTGTCGCTTTCTATACTAACTGTATATTAATATTTGTTTATCTTTTCAATAAATCAAATTAAACTGAAAAATTAAATAATCTTACGTACGTCGAAGTCATTATTTTCCATTGAATAATTTTTATTAAATATACGTTTTAATAAAAACTTTATTCGCCTTTATTAATAATACTCACACTTTTTTGGCATAAATGAAATTCATTTCCTATGCTAAATTATTCTGGAAAAAATATTGTATAAATTACAGTAAATATTTTAATTGTAAAAAAAATAAGAATAATTATCTTTTTTTTAATTACTTAAAATTATTTACAATTTAATTTAAAAAAAAAACATAATTTTAATTACTTAAATATAGCATCAAAATTACATTTTGATTATATAAAATGATTATATAAAATAACAAAATATATAACACTTCAAAGTTAATTATATAATATTGAAAATTAAAAGAAAAATAATTAAGTAATGTGAAATTTACAATGTATCTTGAATATTTATACCTAATTGGTATGTTAAAAAGATTAAAAAAGTAGTACCTAAATATTATACATTAAAATTGAATGAAAATAAGATCATAAATATACTTTTAAATACTTTCTTGATTATAAAAAAAAATGGCTCCAGGGGGGATCGAACCCACGACCTTCGCGTTATTAGCACGACGCTCTAACCAACTGAGCTATGGAGCCCAATATCACTCATTAAATGAAAACAAGAAAATACTTTAAATAAATAAAGTAAAAATTAATAATTCCTTTATGTGAAATTTAATTATTTTGATTTTTTAAATTGGCAATCTAAAAATTTTGTATATATTCTATTATCACATTCTGTTTTTATTTTTTAACCTGTTTAAATTAAATTATCAATTATCAATAATAATAAAACAGTATTTTGAACTTATAATATTTTATTTAAGAATAATACGATACTATTATAAAAAATTTTTTCATTAAATAATTAAAGTTTAAATATTTTTGAAATAATCAACTATCGATAAAAAAACTTACTATAATATCGATTGCTGGTTAAGATATTTTCTGCTAACCTAAAAGAGGTAATTTCAAATTTATTTCTATTGCTTTAACAAGTACATATATAAATAAGTATTCTATATTAAACATAGTAAATATTTTCTAAAGAAATACAAATCATTCTTTAAAAAATAGGTTAGATTTTTAACAATGATAATAAAAACAATATTTATTATCCATATTAAATAAAAAACATAACTCGTATATTCAATTCGTATTTTCCTATTATTATTTTAATTTGTTGTCACAAACAGATTTTTGTAATATATAGTATATAAGGTTGTTCATAACATTATGTCCAAGAATAAATACATTACATAAAAAACATATTCTAATTAATTTTTTTTATTTTATTTTTATTATCATGCTGTCAATATGTTCTTATTTGATTTTTTTATATTTATAATATTCTTTTTAATGACCTACATTATTAATATTAATTTTGTAATCAAAATGAGAAACAGTTCGTTTTATTAATTTTTGTATATTGCATGATTATCTGCGATTTTGTATTTAATAAATATTTCACTTCTTAAATTTATTTATTGTATTAAAAATAAAAATCTTATGAATGAAGATGTTAATTTTATGATTCCAGTGCTAATAAAAATATGATGTTTCTTGTTTTCCTTCTATAAAAGGTTTCTAAATATATATTGATATACTGTTAGGATTATTTTTATTTGTAAATGTGTATTTATTTTTTCGTAGATAAATTCAGCATTTTTTTTTTAAACTTTCATTAAATTTACATGCTTATAATCAGTCATTTATGTTATTTTTTAATTGTAATATGATTGTTTACTACTTCGTAAGAGGTTAATTACTCTTTCCTTGCTAAACGTTTTCATTTAACTGTAACATTTATATATATATATATAATTAAAAACTATAAAGAGACAACTAAATGTCAAATCTCCATCCTAATATAATTTTTTGTTCCAATAAGATAATTATCGAAGTATGTAGTGCTAAACATTAACTCGACAGAAGTGTAGTTGCCTACGTTCTACTTTCGCGCCATGCAAACGAATATCCTTGCTAAAAGTATTACTAGCCGTTTTGCTAGTGATCTTTGAGATCATGACCATCGTGTTGTGCCATCTAGTGACGAAATATCAAACTCGTAAATATTTCCCTTTCGACATTCAGCAGTCGGCACTCAGGAGTTCGTAGTTTGTACTCTGCATTAACTGCATACTGCAGTTTGCGGCATATACAGCTACAGTTTTGTATTTGATACATTATGTCCCTACCACTTGCCGCATAGATATTAAGTATTCCAGGATATTATTGACGAAATAATTTTCGCTATCGTTCTGCGCTTGTAAGTAACTCAATTCGTATCAAGAATATGACATTAATATATACTTTAATAGAAGTGATTATCTAGCATGCAATTTAAAGATTTTTAATTTAAATTTAAAGTGTTTGAGTTATTCCTCATAATTTATTAGCGCTTGCGTGCTGCAGTATATTGTTTTAAAAATCATGATAATATTTTTTTATGAAATTATAGGTTTTTAAAAAATTGCAAAAATATTATAAAATATATATTCTACGAGCTTTCAATTTTTCAAAAGTCTTATGCACAAAATTTATCATCTTATAAAAATTTTAATTAATCACTAAAATTAAGAAAAAACAAGAATTCATAATTGGAAATGTAACATTAACATGAAACATACTGTATTAGACCTTTAACCTTGTACCTCCATGTGAATGTACAATTAATAATACAGTCATTGTACGTTATGTCACAAGGCGAATATTTCCTATTCAAATATTACCATTAAAATAAACTATTTTTTTTTCACTACTAACATGGAATACTTTATTCTAAAATGTACCATATTTTTCTTGTGCAGATTCTGGAAGAGCATCTACATTCCAAGAACATGTAATTCCAGAAATAAAACATAGTAATAATTTTTCACTGTACTTTTTAAGTTTCTGTTATGAGGAATACTGCTGGAACTAATTGAACTTATTCATTGTCTTCAAACGAAAACGTAATATTTTTTACTTGCATACCTAAACATACATTATGCAGTTTTTAGTAATAAACATATCTCAATACTTTCTTAAAGCAATGTTAATTTTTTATTAATATCATTTACTTCGTATAAATTATGTGATCCGAGGAAAAGGAAATATAAAAAATATTATATTATGAAAAGGTTTTTAAATTATGTAACGTTTAAAGTACATTGACAGTGACCTACTTTATATATGTACATATACGTGTATTCGTTATTTTCACGACTATAAAATGTTCGTAAACTGATTAACTTATGAGTTAGTCGACTCAATATTTTAAAACTATTAATATTTAAGTCAATTAAAACAAATAAAAATATTAAATTATATATTTTTGTGATTAATAAAAGCCCTACATATAAATTTATCAATTTTAAATTTATAAACAAGGCCTTTCATGTGCATAACAGTTGCTTGAACAACCGAATACACATATGTACCAATTCATGTGAAAACTTGAAAGTACACCCATTTTATATTTTTACATAAATAAATTTTTAAAAAATAATATCTAAAGTAAATAATAATGGATATATTATTCTGGAAGATTCATTTTATCCTGCAATTATTAATTAATTTTTAAGATTATTCTTTTTTCAAAATTGCAATCAAGATTATATTGTATCACAATATAATCATAATTTAATCATTGAATTTGTTAAGACTATAAATAAAATTAAAAGCCATTTTAACATGTGCCATTACACTTTATGTGTATTTAAAATAACACGTTTACAACGTTATTTAGATATCATACCGAGTAAATAAAAGTTTATTTACAAAGGTTAGACGTTTTATTAAAAAGTATATAATTTAGTATATGCGCAAAA
Organism: Platyscapa corneri; assembly: GCA_018907185.1. Classification (NCBI taxonomy): domain Eukaryota; kingdom Metazoa; phylum Arthropoda; class Insecta; order Hymenoptera; family Agaonidae; genus Platyscapa; species Platyscapa corneri. The sequence continues at coordinate 4,792,796 of JACCHW010000005.1, read as the reverse complement.
TGGATTCAAAACTTCCTTTACACACCAATAAGCACTTAGTCTCCAAGTAGTACAAGTACGTATTCCACCTGATACTTTTTGATTAGCTATAGAGCCTTACTCGTCGTTTACGTACCTATCATCTAGTCGATGCTGAAAATTCTGAAAGCATAATTCAAGGCAAAGTATAAAAAAAATACGAGGAACAAGAGTACGACCAAAAATTGAAAGACACTTATACATTTTTTTAATCTGTTAATTGATATGAGAATAGAGTAGAAAAGTCAATTGAGAAGAACCGATACGTTTAAAGGGCTGTAATACCTTATCGTACTATTAAACTGAGCACTACTTAAAATTTTAATGGTTAAGAGTGATGATATTCGATTGACACTTGCAAAGATCGTTTAACAGAGCTTTTACTTGTAAATAGTTCTAAGTAAAAAGGCAAACCCTTCAAAATCTAATTACTAAGAATATAAAAAAAATTATCCTTAAGAACCGAATTAATGTAATATAGGAATAAAACTATGTATTGCGGGTAATTATACACAATTAAAATAACTGTTAAAATAATGAAAAGCATTGAAGTATGTGGCGAACAAAACAAATACGTGCTGGTATTGTTGGTCTCAAGAAATATATTGTTCTTCATAGCACTGACAATGACATGATTATTGGATAAATACGTGTTTTTTTTTTAAACAATATAAATAAAAATATCTTTCCTCAAAGAGAATGGAAGTCTTTCTCAAAAAATACTTGAAAGGATTCTTTTTTCCGAGCGCGTGAGGCAAATGTTTATAGCTTCATTTTAGAAAATGAGCAGCTATATTTTCCAGGGCTTTTCTCTGCACTTTGTGCGCATTAAAAAAACTATGGCTAAATGTTTTACTGGGGTTTTTAAAATTGAAGAACAGTAAATTTTTTAATACGTTTATAATAACTTATTAAAGCAACTAAAAAAAATTAATTTACGCGTAATTACTTGCATCTAGTTGAAAACTGGTTTCCTTATTCAAATTATTCATAAATCTACTATATTTTACAAATTATATCTTTAACAACTTATATTATTAAACTGATATTTAAAAGAGCTTTTATTTGAAGTATTTAAATTATAAAGTTTCGCCAAATTCAAATATAATTGCGTGAAACTGTAACACTATTTAATGAATCAAACAAACAGGAAAACAACAAAGTTTCGTTTATACACAATGTATGTAACTTTCATTCATTATTTAAAATTTGCACTTTGTACAGTAAATGTACAAATTTGCACGATAGTGAATAAAATACACGAGTATGTTAATTGTCTTTCAGCTATTAAAAACACCTACGGAATCACTTTAAACGATATCATGACTTTGGATTTAAATCGCACGTCGCAAGTGATCAATCCTATTAAGTACTTTATCTCACTCGTTACTTCTACAAATTCCTAATTTATCCTATTAGTCGAAAAATAACCTGTAATGACATTTATTGCTTACTTTGTACGTTGGTTGCTTTTTATACTTACTTTTGCTTTTACTTGAAAAAGGTCGAGAAAAAAGCAAGGAAGAAAAGCTCGATAATTATATATATGAAATAATTTTTAACAAGATTACAATTACTTCTTTAAAATTACATATTATATAGGCTTAAGGTAATAATTTAATAGGCTTAATGTAAATTAATGACAATTTAAAGATAAAGTGTTTTCTTTATTAAATTAATATGAAATATTTTTGAATAATAAATAAATTGATATATATGTATGTATATATATATATGGGAATTTTTATTATTTTATTGAATAAAACATGGTAATCTTAACATAAAATTAGCATTAATACATAAGACTCACAAATGTATTTATAAGAATTAATAATGCTCTTTTAATATCGTTGAAAAATGGTAGTATTATTTAAATAATAATAGTATTCCAATTATTGATTTTAACCACTTATATATAATAAAGCCACGTACAATAAATTAATGCGTTTTTATCTTAATTTTATATCATATATTATTTTATTTATATTTTTGCTTATGTTTAATTATAAATATTAGTAATAAATATAAGAAATTTTAAAAGTTCTCTATAATCTTGTTTTGAATTTCTTTTACTAGCTTTGCACTAAACATTTACTTTTTTACTTGTTTCTTTTTCTATAATATTTTTTCTTGTATTAATAATCACCTAATTTCTGTCCACGAAAGCTATTATCAAAATTTCGTTCGACAAGAGCTACGTGAAATTTTAATCACCCGAAATGTGAACGGATTTAAAATTCCAATGCCAATTCGTAGCCAATAAATAATAAGATTAAAAAGTTAGTATTTCTAATCCTTGTCAAATAATAAATTTTTCTTTTTCTCATAAAGCAATAATGAAAAAATTTATATTCATTTTGATCGCTGGCAAAAAATATAATATAAATACTAAAAATAGTTAAATTAAATCTTGTCATGACATTTTTTATATAATAATAATAATTTAGTAGGTATAACTTTTGATTATCTATTCCATCAATTAGCTGTCATATAACCAATTTTTAACCATTTAGAGAAGGATGACGAACCTTCAAAATGAAAGAACGCAAGAAAGTAGCATGAAAACTTGCGAACTTTCTTGGTAATTGAGAAATGCTCGCATTCCTTTGCACCGCTATGTATAGACTTAACGGAAATGTTCAAATATTCTAAGTTGTATGAAACTTTGAAATTAATGAACAGTCTTCTCCGGGGCAGGTTTTCAAAGAACAATTTCCCGCGAGACTTCCTGAGTTACGGAGTAGAGGACGTTATGCGCATACGTGCAATATTAGGGTACAAAAAATGATGTTCTATAAATATCAAATTTACGTTCTTGCAGGTCTAATGCTGAATTAAACAACAACATTATGGGATGGTAATTTAATAATTATTAATAATATGTAGTTCTTTTTATCTTTTTAAATGTTAATTAGTTATGCTGCGTGTACATTCATAATAAATATCATATTTAAAATATCATTTTGTTAGGACGGTTAATAATTTCTTTAATCCACGACCTTACAATTGCTTTAACCGATGCTTTCAAAATTTTTTAATATACTCATATATTATATTACACTCCATCTCGCAATTTAATATCACTATTTTTAAAGATAAATGATTTTACTATTTTATTGATTTTGCTTAAACTTATATATCCCTTTAACATTCTATTAATTAAAGTTTTGTTTTTTATTTTAATTAAGATAATTTTCATATTCAAATACTTGCTCTTAACTGGTAAAATATTTAAAAAAAAAAAGAAAGAAATTAGCTGCGTAACGGAAAACTAAACGACGTCTACCTTGTTTTCTGTAGAAAATCACCTCGTGTAATTACTGTAGATTATCTTTCAACAGTTATTATAGATTCCTACGATATAAATTGCATACACGCCATTAATGTATTATATAAACATGTCGTCAAAATCGGAAACCTTAGAAATCCAGCGGTTGGCTGAGTCTCATTATACTACATTAGACAAATATTACGATCTTTTAAAAAAAAACATATTTAACTGTAAATTTTTTTCGCTTCAGATTAATAAAACAGTTTAATCAAGAAATGATATGATTTGAATATTAATATTTCGTATATAGTCTTCTTATTTCAATATTTAAAGACTTCATTTATTATTATAAAAATTGTTGTAATCTAATATTAATATGTGTTTTAATTGTAATTGTAATTTTCGTTAAAAACCGTGAAAAATTTGAAGCTGGCTTTTTACAATATAACATATATAGACGGCAGCAGAGAGTGTCATTCTTCAACTGAAACTGAACGTTTATTGTAGCTAGAAACGAATAACAATAAATTTTTTGAAATAACCATTATAAATAATCTTTCATGTTTTATTTACCAATAGATGAAGTTTTTCCAAATATTAAATTTCTTTTTTTGTACAATAATTTCTAAATTAAGTTCAGAAAATTTAAATTCAATTTTATTTATCTAGTATTTATTAGATAACATTTAATAACATATAAATTGTAAATCAAAATACAAATTTTTTAATGAATACATTTTTTTATTTAACAAAAAATTTAAATACAATATTGCAAATATTTATCTTCGCAGGCAAATTAGCATTAAAAACATTACAAACCTTTCATTAACCCCAAGAACTTGTAATGAATGTGAAAATATACTCGTCGTTATTCTTACAATAAACTATTTGTAAACGTATATAAATAATGTATAGACCGTGAAAGACGATGAACTCGACTTCTGCCATCACCGTGACAAAATTATCTCACGCAGCTCCGAATTAGTTCGCTCGTTATACTTGGTTCTTGATGTAGACAACATTCGTACAGGGGACCGCAACGTAAGTCGACTGCAGTTCTACACAACACCAATACGGACATCCTGCCTTTGTAAAAGTTTTATCAAAACGGCGGATTATTCGACTTGTGAAAAGAATCTGAAAAATTTCTTAAGCATTGGTACTTTAAAATTTATTGCACCCTCGGCGTAATTTATTTACAACATTGTACAAAAAATATTCAAAGATAATACAAAGTTGATTTAGTACGTAAACTGCTTTTATTTTGAGCCTTATCAATTATATGTTGAAAATTAAATTTTAATAATAAAATAACTACTTAAAAGTTAATTACTTAAATTATTATAATTTAACTTAAAATTTTTCTTTAAAAATATCTTGGAACGTTAACAAATACTTTATTGTATAACCTAATACCTACAGTCATGTACTACTTTGAAAGTCGTTAATTTATGAAATTGGTCACAAAAATTTTCTACTCTTTAGAATTTTATTTAATATTTAAATTATTAGCTTATATAATGAGTAATTTTAGTTATAATATTTTAGTTATGATAAAACAATAGTAATATAATAATTTGATAATAATGTCACAGAATGACATATAGGATTATTTATTTATACGTGTAATACAGAAACTTGATTATTTTAATAATTGATAATAACTGTATTAAAAATTTTATTAATATAGTTTAATTATAAATCTGATACAGTTTTTGAAGAATTTTTCAATATAAAAATAAAGCCTCTTATTAGTGTATCTTGATTATTCATAGTAACTTCTATAGTTAGCATTGCTTATGATTAACAAATATTACATCACATTTGCTTCACATCGAAGTTGTTTTCGAGGACCACCATCTAACTCCGTTGAAGGTAGAAAGCTCCTCCCTTTTTTGGGTAGACCTAAGAGAGTTCTAAATGTATTTCCACTTATGAAATACCATATTTATACATAAATGCATGTATTTATACTTCTGTTATACTGCAGAATATATATATATATTTGTATGGCATTGTTGCGTTGTTTACTACTTCTATGCGCGTACACTTTTATACCAAAAAAGTAGCTATTTATTGACTATTTTGTACAAAAAAAATTATAATTTTTAATTTATACATATTATTTTATAGATATAGTATATATCAATTTTTAACTACCTTGATCGATAAAATTTAAAATAATAACATTGGTATTATACTTAGAACATTTTTTATTTTACTAGATTATGCACCATATATAAGTAAAATGAGATAAGTATATAAATAATTTATCTTTTATATGATATATTTATTTATGAGCTGAACATGTCACAAATAAAATAACGTGTCGCCATAATTTCAAAACGGAACTCAGAGTTCCGATATATAATAGAAAAAAAAATATTTTCTCGAACTTACCAATCTTATTTTAGTAAGGAATAGTTTAGATTTTAGAAAGACTGAACATACTATAGAGGCACTTTCGTACGAGACATTTACACCTGAGAGGGACTCGGCGATTATGCCCAAATTATTTTAACCAATTATAATTAAACCAAGTACTGAATAGAATCATTAACGCGATACTAAGCGTTTTAATTCCATTAAAAACTTTTATTACTATTTATCCATATCATGTAACTGGACCTTTAAATAAGTTACCTGCTAAACTCATTTAATTCTAACTACTATGTTAATTAAAAATATCAAACTTTTTAATTAGACAGATTTTAAATTCTTGTGAAAATGGAAATATAAATTTATTTAATTAAAACAATAGTCATACAAACATGCTCTTAAAGATACAATACTCGAATAGACGCTTCCTTCTTACGAGGAAAGCTTACCTTTCCTCCCTTATACGCTCAACAGTCTTCCCATCCATTCTATTTTCTTTTATTCCCATAACTTTACGTAAATTACGTAAATTATAAAATTCGTAATTTAATAATTACTACATAAATATTATTTTAAATTAAAAAATTCTATTCTTTCAAATAGTAATAGAAAAAGACTACTTTTCATTTAATATATGAGCTATATTATTTTAAGATAATTCTAAAAAAACTTTATTACCGTAATACACGAAGAATTTTCCAAATTAAAAATAAATTACACACTTTTTATAAAAATCTTTTATTTTTAATTTTTTTAAATAATAATGCCTAATAAAAATTAACCACTATCTCATATTTTAAACTGGCTATTGAATTGCAGCCGTAAGACTTATCTAATATTTAGATACCAATCCTTCTTGGCATTTTAGGCTTCAAATAATGAGCGCTTTCCTGCAATGTTAAGCTATCACTTAACATATTAAACGTAATACATAAATTTAAAATATCATACAGTATATAATGAACTGTAACTTCCACGATCGGTTCATTTAGGACAATGTAATTTTTATCGTCTTATTTATAGTGTATTAAAATGATATGTACAATATCAAAAATTTTTAAAAATTTTATTGTCATTAAAATGTGAAAATTAAAATAAATATACATAATATTATGAAATATAATGGATACGAATATATACATATATATATATATATATATATATATATATATATATATGTAAACATAGAAGTATAAAAGAATACACGAGAAATATAAAATTATTTTATGAGAAATAAAATTATGACGTTAGTTTGGATGTATATATAAAAATTCAAATCATTTATCTTTGCTAAATTGTAGAATCTGAAGTATGAAAGACTCTTTTTATTTCTCCAATTTGTAAATTAATAATTTATTTTCTATGATTCAATTATTGCAGCTCAATTGACAATATTTTAAATATAAATATATATATATATATTATTTTCTTTTTTAAACAAAACTTCTCTTAAGAAATTAAAAATAAATAGTTATCAATGTAATTAAAACAAAAGTTAACCAATTAATTTGATTTCGACTAATAAACAAATTATATAAATATATGTAATTCTTGAATGAAAATTTCAATACTATATAAATTTAAATGTGTCAATAGTTCTGAGAATTTCATTTAATATTCGCTTATGATTGTATCGTATATATATGGTAATTAAATTATATATTACGAAAGATTTTTATATAATAAATTATAGTAATTAATTATTAACTAATTACATTGTATTTAAAATAATTAAATAAAAAAATCTAAATATAATTATTTAAATATAATTATATTATAAATTATCTAATTTATTTAAAAAATAAAATTGTAAAATTTAAATATGATAAAAGGATGAATATATGTTACTGAAAATCTTAGAACAAAATTAGATTTTTACAATATCAAACCAAGATTTTACAAATTTATTCTTTTCAATGTTAAATTTGTATAATTATATTATTCGAGAATCTTGCATTTTAGACCTTTTGAAAATTCTTGTAGACTAAATAAATATATTTTACGATCTTAATTCCTGGAAGGATCTTCTCCATTTAGAATTCAAAAAGTTGAAATTTCCCGTGAAATTTATTTGGCAACATGAAGAACACTGATATTTCGAGCAACTGACAAAACAATAGAATTGTCGTCACCTTTTTATACAAATATGTATTTGTAGACTTGCTATTTATCTCATGGAGTCATTTTACTTTAATTTGTTTAAGTAAATTATATTAACATTGATGTAAGTATAATTATTTTATGCAATATTATTTTCAATTTTCTTTTGTACATATAATCGATGCGTATAACTCGTGATGATTATTATGTAGATATGAAATCAATGAAAATTATTAAAACAAAATTAATTGTTGTTTTCCTAATTTATTCAAAAAAATATTTATTTGAAGTTTTATTAATTATAATTATAAAAATTAATTTTAAATTATTAGAAATTATTGTTATTCACAGATGGCTACTCTATCGAATAATCAAAATTATTCAGAGATTATTATTTAAATATTTAATGGATTTTTAATTATAAATTTAAAAGCCGATGTTACGCTTAGTTAAATACTATAGTTAAATATTACTTTTAGTTAAATTTAAATTTATCGTATAAACTATTAAAAGCATCGGAAGCTGATTGAATTGATTGTTCCAATTTAACTGCAAAACCTATAAAGATCAAAGCTTTACTTTTTATGGAATTTTAGCTATAAGAGAAGAATTAGATCGTTTATGAACATTTCATGATAGATGCTAACCAATTTCATATCATACAGGGTCGTGTATTCATCAGTGTGCACCAGCTTATAGAAGACAAAAAACATAAAGCCATTTAATACCGAATGATATTAGTGTGCATCAACTAACAGAAAGGAACGAATATAAATGAATGTAAAGTATGCGATTCAAAACATTTACAGCAAAAAGCTTCTGAATCTTAACATTTCTTAATGTATAACATGTCAGAAGATTCAGATCGATAGCAGTTTTAAATATTTCGCAAAATTAGCTAATATCTTGTAATGATTCTCTTAATAAAAAGATACTTGGATGCTTATATAATTTTTTAATTTTATAGGTTAAGTTTTATGTTTATATTAGTTCAGGACTTTAGATATTTGCTTTTTTAGCAAAGTTTTCTGTTTAGTAATAATATAATTACTTATTTTATTTCAACTTTTATTTGTAATATTTTATAAGTTATAGATTTTATAATTCTTCACAACACACTTTGAAAGTTACAATTTATTTGTTGTTACTTTATTATTTGTTGGTTTAGCAAAATACGGAGTCAATTTAGAATTGTACTTAGGAAAAATCGAAAGTAGTGTGTAATTAGTGTGTTGGAGAAATAGGTCCGAATTGAAGTAAAGTGAATCAGTAAGTGATTGATGTGTGAAAACGAAGGAGCTTTTTATAAGCTGGGAAGTTCAAATGCATTCATAATGATGTTTAGTTTTTCGACTAAATAAATATCGGCAAATTTATGAATAAAGTTAACTGAAGGTTAAGAAAATAATAAAGTCTAAGAAAATGATCTTGCGATAAGACAGTTTCGTGTAGTAATAATTGAAATTTAACTATTTAATGATGATTGAAGTGTTATTCAATCTTCGAAGGAAATAAATAAGGTTTTAGAAATTAACAGTGTGAAGATTTCTGGTACAGACTATAATGCATAATTTTAGGTGTACGATGAAGCATTGAACACAGATTTAAAGAGCAGCGAAAATAATTGAAAGGGTTTAACGTGTAGTATACAGACATATTTGCTTTCATAGTAAACTCATTACAGTTTAGGCGCTGACGGTTTCTCGAAGAAGCGGAAGGGCAGGGACGCGTACACATATGTGCATGTGATGGGTAGTATGTACGTGCGTACATCACACTTTATTAGCTAAGTTAATTATTAAAATATTTAACAGAAAAATATGAAGAAAATTTTCTAAGAAAAAAATACGAATTAAGTACGATGAATAAAATTGAATACGATGTTTATTACACATTATATAAATATTTTGTTTGCAAATCTTTCAAAACTAAAAACAGAAAAAATGAACTTTTGCTTGAAAATAAAATTATTTGAATAAAAATAAATTCTGTCCCGTAGGAAACCAACATAAAGTATGAGAGGATTAATGTGATAAGTATCATATAGGAAATTAAAGATGTGTATAGTGACGATTAAAATGAAGAAGAAAAGGAATAAATAATACATAAAATCACATTTGCAAGCTCATCACGTATCTAGTCTCCATGGTTGGCAAGAAGTTTTTGAATGTCGAGCGAGTTGAAAGATAGCAAATGGAAAAATCAATATTCTATCACGCTAAATTCTGGTTTTCATTCTACGAAATAGCTTTAAAAATTGTTTGTAAATCGTGCAGAAGACTACAAAATAAAGGCACTAACACACTTCAGTCTAAAAAAGATTCGTCAACGCTTGTAAGTTGTATAATAAATGCGTAAACTACTCCAAGGCTAACTTTAATTTACTTTAAAGAAAAGAGTATCAATTTTAAGTGCGTGAAATACAACTTATTACCATAATTTATACCATAAGACAATTAAATTATAAAAATTTCATCATGGAAGGTATAATATTGTGTAAAATTTTATATCACCTAATAGTATCGTAAACTAATAATTATTAAAATAACTAGCAAATGTAAGAAATTTTTAAAAAATTTTAAAATCGTTATTAAATTATGAACCTTTTATTTGTACATTAACGTTAAATTAATAACATAGAATTACTAATTTTTTTAATATTAATATATACTTTTTTAAATCAATAAAAAAAATTACTTACTAAAAGTGCATAGTATGTTTTCAAACTTTTAAACTATATTGTAACATTTTTAAGTAAATCGCTTAAAAACCCTAGCTGTATATAAAATTCGATATAATTAATTTATAAATTTATATATTCATAATAATCTCATTAATATTAATATTATTTAATGAAGAAAGAATATATCTGACTTTCAATTTTAATTTATTATAATTCTGAGTTTGACTATAACGCATTAGAATGGTGCAAAACATTAATATTTTTAATTAATTTAATTTAATAAGTAATTTTTATATAATATTATATATCAGCGAATAATAATAAAGAATTCTAAATAAAAAATAGCTGAAAAAGAAAACTTATTTATGTCACTAAAATAATATGAAATATCTTTGTTATAATAAAATATTCTTATCTGACATCATACAAAGAAAAATAAACATTTCTTAATGAAAATGGAAGGTGTATATTTAACTTAATTTAAGTTCATGTTTAGTATACAGTAAAGTGGATTTTAATTTGTTATAAAAGAACCTAGTAAAAAATTTTATTTTTATATCGATTCTTTTATTTACGAATCACAAAAGCAGACTACTTTGTATAAATTATAAATTTTTTATATTATTTTAGTTGTGCAATCACATTGAAACGATTTTTTGATGTTGAAATCGATATGTTCAATATTTTTTTTAATATAAAGTTATTTAGGAATATAAAAGTAATAATATAATTAAGAATAATTGTATAAAACGTATAACAAAATTTATTCTTATTTGAGTATATATCAATAATCATGTATTTAAATAGGTAGACCTAAGAAAAATATTAGAAAGCATGAAATATTTGAATTGAAAACACGGACATAAAACTCACTTGTTTTAGATTCGCTCTATAGAAAAGCAAAAAGATATTTGATTTTTAATTTGTTCAGTAAGAATATAATAATATTAATAAAATTAAGTAAATTATTGTATTATATTTATTGCATAAAAAATATAATTTTTTTTAATTCTTCAATGCTCCAATCTAATAGATTTTTTAGGAAATTTTTAATTAATTTTAATATCATTTTATTCAAAATTAATTTCTGTGATAAATATTATGACTTAAAATTAGAATTTGTTAAAAATGTGAAAGGTTATGATATATATAATTTATTAAATATTGATCAAATTGCACTAAAATTTTGTGTCTTATTTATGTCACTCTGATGATACATTAAGTTAATATTTATTCATAATTTATCATTAAAAGGTTGAAGAATATAATTCAATATAAAAAACTACGCAATTTAATTTGCTAATGAATGTGAACTTGTAAAAAGTTAAAATTGGAGAATAGTAGTTTTAAATTTAGAATTTTACTTACAAATAAAATAAAAGAAAATCAAGTTAATTTATAAAATATTTTACATTGTTAATGATAACCTTGAAACATCAATCTAGTAGTATAGGAATTTTATCGTGATTAAGTTCTTGAATTTAAGCTGATATAGTCAATAATGAATTTTTTCTTGGTAACAATTTGAAAAAAAGAATGCCTCGTACTATTCATTCTCAGTGATTCAAATTTATATGTATCTTATTTTCTGAAACTGAATAACAGGTGTTATGTTGATATGCTCTTATCTCTTAAATAAGAACTATATTAATTTACAGAAGCATTATCATTAATTTACTATAAGTTAATAAATAACAATTTTTATGTTTCGTATATATACTGCTTTAACAAAGTAGTATATATATAGTAAACAAAAAGGGACTACGTATTTTATTAAGAAATAATATATCACTTATCTTATCCTATATCACTTCATATTATAGCTGACTTTACTATTAAATTATCAACTCAATGAATTTAAAAGGTAATTTTAGAAAATATAAATTAGTTTATTAAAAATATATAACTCATTATTTGGTAGATATTAATACTATATTGAAAATAATACATAAATGAATGGTTTTGAATATATTAATATATTTTTAATTTTTTTAAATATTAAATTAGATATTATTTTTAATATCTGCCTAAAAATATTTTTTATTAAGAAAAATTATGTCGATCTACTTTAAAAATCATTGTTACTATAAATAGTTTTAAATAAACCATTTAACATTAATTTTTTATTTTCTTATTTATAACTTATACTTCCGTATTCACTCCACATAACCGTATACAATTTTTTTTTAATTAAATATCTTTCTGTATCACTTATTTGTATTATTAAAGTAATTATAAACATATCAATTTAAATTTTTTACGTAGCCTAAGTAATTGAAAATCAAACATCATTTATGACGCATTTGAGACTATAACGAAGAATGGCAAATGCTTTTGATACACGATTTTATCATGTTATATATATACCTAAGAAAAAATTTACTCGTATGATTTGTAAATATAACACAAATTCTGACAAGAATATCAATTGTTCAATTTACTGAAATATTTTATGTATTTTAAATTATTAAAAATAATTTCTTTAATTTTTTTTAATTTTCTAAATTTTCTCTATATTACAAAAATTATGAGGGAAAATAATATGAAATGACACATAAAACCTAATTTCATTAAAATTTTCATAGATTAACATAAATACTTATTTTGCAAAAAAAATTCAAGTGTGAACTAGACGTATAATCAAATAAACCTTATAAAATAAGCAATTATAAAATATGAAATGGTCCTAGCTGATTCAAAAGAAGAAAAGTTATAAAGTTATAGTATTTCCAAATAATAGAAAATTTGTCCTAAAAAGATAATTCAAGAAATTATAAGAAAGAAATATATTTCACACAAAAATGATGCACATTATATAAGAAAGAAAGACACGTGGATTCATCGTTACAAAAAAGGAAAGCTATCATCTCTTAATATGTTTCAAATAATTCAATATTTCATTTAACTCCATAATTTCAGTTTCTTTTTTAACTATTTATACAAAAAACCGGTTCTTTACAAGTTCAAAAATCACGACATGACGGCTGTTCTTGTCGCCGCGCATCGTTGCGTAACTTGGGCTTGTGGCCAAGGATTTTCACGACTGACGATGATAACGACAAGTGTCTAACGAGTGGTCTGCTTTTCACCATCTATTACAGACACTCTCTGAAACATGAGAGAAAAAGAGAGAAAGAATCATGCAGGTATTAGAGAAAAACAGAAAAAATGCGTATAGTAATTTAATACAGAAAATATCTTATACAATAGTTTGTATCTTTTTGCATACAGTTCAATAGTATTATTTTATTTGGATTTTTGTCTTTAATAAGATATATATTTTACGTTACATTGGATTAAAAAAGTACATTTTTAAATTTATAAGATTATATTTTCATATAAATTGATTAAAATTTATGATAGTTTATAAATAACATTTTAATGGTTAACACACCTATATAGTTAATCAAAGTCTTATGCCATAATATTATTAGTTAAAATTAAATATCTTAATTTAAAAAAATAATAAAAATAAATAAATAAAATAATAAAAAAAAGTAATAAATATCAAATTCTAAATAAAAATAAAAATTTAAGAATTATTATTTATTAATGTTAAAATGTTTCAATACCATTTATGAACTAATACATTGTGTAATTTTAGTTCTTTTCGAAAAAAATTTTTTATTCTCAAACCTACTGCAACTAAATGCATTTTAAAACAATATTTAGGTGATTTCTTTCTAAAAATTAGTGAGGTTACTTTAATCGAAATTTAAAATATTTTAAATATTATACTGGTACACGGTAGATTTTGAATTTAATTTTTGAAGAAAAAAAAATTTTAACAAATCACTTTAACTGATGGTTTTATAGTTTTTTTAACCCTTCAAAAGTTATTACAATACTTTTCAATTATTTTCTTTGAAATAAAATGAAACACTATATTTTTTACAATTATATTAGTAATTAACAAATAGATTTTTAATTTCTAGTTATTTAATTTAAACTTTATATTTTTCAAATAATAGTAAGCTTTTATATATAAGTAATAAACATTTTGTCAAAGAAAATAAAATTTTTTATTGTTACAAGTAGATTATTTTAACAAATATTAAAGATCATATGTTTAAAAAACTTATAAATAGGAAAAAATTATCATAATTGAATTTAATTTGACTAAATTAATCTTTTAAAAATATTATATTATAGGCTTAGATGAATTATCGTAATCAGAAAAATAAGAATCAATATGAATTTAAATCTACTTAAATTGCAATGGTTCCTTTGCATTTACTGTTTCATCTACTCTAAATATCTGCTTCAATCGTATTAAGAATTTCTTAATTAAGTAAGTAGTTTGGCAGTAAGCCAAAATTCTAACTATGGAATAAATCCAAGAAACACTAGACAGTAAATTCAATAAAAAAAACATTTTTATTTAACATGTTGAATTTTTTATGACTTTTTATACTTATAAAAATCCATATTACTTTTTCTGTTTCATTACAACAAAATATAAATAATACATACTTTTAAATATAAACCCATAAAATTTATTTCTTTTTTATTATATTATTCCGAATTAATCGTAAAATTAAGATATTTTATTAAAATATTTCTAAAAATGGTCTGCCATATACTTAATGTTTACAATCATAATAAAAATTTATTGGTTATCTACGTATGCTAAAATATTATTAAATTTACCGTTCGATTTCAAAAAAGTCTTCTAAATAAAATTATGTATTCTAATTATAAATAAACGTCCATATAATTATTCGACTTATTATCACAGTTATAATTATTTTTACATAAAAAATAATTAAATAATATTTAATATTATGAAATATTGTATATGAAATAAAATTTTTCAATAATAATTTTTCAATAATAAGCTACTAGACATTATGTATAATTACATATAAATCAATCTATGCCTAAATTAGTTCATGCATATATATACATACATATACATATATACATGTATTTATAAATAATTTAGCCTTTTTTTGAATTACTTTAATTTCTTATTTTTAATAAACTAAAAAAAATTAAATTGTATTTTAAATATATTGTTTCTTTAATTTTTTCCTTGTGCTATTGAAAAAACAATATTTCTTTTAGGATAAAATTTAAAAATTTAAATAGTAATTGTAAAAATAAAATAATTAATACATGCACATAGTATGTAAATTTTATATATAATATACAACTGTCTTTATATTTTTAGTTATCATCATAATTTTATTTCATTACACAAATAATTTCTAGAAAAAATGTTTATATCTACATTGTTATATTAGTTATACATAACTTATTTACACATAGGAAATATACGTATGAGCATAGTTGTATATAGAATATATACATGCTTACTCATTTAGACATATAATTCGTATATTATGCAGAAGTATATAGATATAAGTACGTATAAAAATATACATTTAATACTTACAATACAGCTGTAACAATAAATATAACATAATGCGAAAATCCTTAAAAATTAACATTTCCCACTACAATCTTTTAATAATATATGCAAATAATAAACTTTTGCTGTAAAAAAATTTAAATTATGAAAAATATGGTAAAACAGTAGCAATAATAACTAAAAATGACAAAATGGAAGAAAAACCTAGTAAAGACGATAAAAATGAGATTTAGAAAAGAGGGAAGATAAGACTTTGTGTTTGTATTAAAAAACGCAGTTTTGAATAGATGCCAAAATAAATTAATACAGAAGAAGAATACATAAAATATGTTGCAAAAAATATTTAATAAACTGATAAGAAAGTTGTGGGAAAAATGTATTTTAAAAGGACTGTAAAAGAAAGATGAAAATATTTGAAGGCCTGGTAAAAATCATAATGATGTAAGATGCAGAAATATCAGGCTGGAAAAATATTGAGAAAATAGAATAAATACAAAAATATATCATTAGAGAGACTAGACTAAATAAAAACACACCAAACTATGTAATAATGTTGCAAAAAAAAGACAAATTAAAAATTAAGATAAAAAAAGCAATAAGCTACACTACTACGACAAACTCATACTAAAAGTAGAAAACAAAAATTATTGAAAGAAAGCGAATACTTGAAAATTAAGAAAATTAAAGATACGAAAAAAGACAAAAATCTTAAAAAAAAAACAGTCAAATGGAAAAATTTGATTAAATAAGAATAAGATTTTTTGAGAATATTGGATGGTCACTCGTATATTGAAAAGGAAAATGTTCAAAAGAAAACTTTACGGAATAGATAAATAAAAAAATATCAACAATCACACGATAAGAAAATATAAGAAAATCAAGACACAAAAAATTTATGAAATTCTTTAAGAAGGAATAAGCGGTATAAATGTGACGAGTTCTTACCATTTTGTAAGAGAGCGTCAAGGGATGTAGGAAGAGGGGGGTATAGGGAAAAAAAAATATCGAGAGTACGGGATTGAGGTGCGGAGGGTACGTAAGCGTGGCCCGGGGAAAAATGGATAATTCGCAAGTTCTTCCTCCCGTTTTTATAGATCGGGAACTTCAACGGTTTTTTAACTTTCGCGGAAAATTAAAAAACCGTTGGACGTTACCCGATCTGTTATTGCGCGTGCAACTATTTAATAATAACGTCGCCGACGGGCGGCGCACGACAAATGTATATATGAAAAAACAAAAGAAGAAAACAACAAAAAAGAAATAAGAATTCGGATTGTATTAAGAATGGGAAATGAAGTGAAAGCAAACAGATTGTAGAATTGTGAAAAAGAAAATAAATTCATAGTGTGTAGGAATTAAAAAAAAACAACGAAACATATTCTAGAAAAGTGTGACAAAATTCAAAATAAAACAAATAGGTAAAAGCTATGAACAGAGACCCAAAAAATATCAGAAAAGTATATACTATCTATATGAAAAAGCCGAATACATAAGAGTAAAGATAATTTATAGAAAAAAGAAAAAAAGGAAATAAAAGAAAGAAAAAATGCAATTTAACAAAAAAATGTGAAATAATAACGTATGGCAATAAGAAAGCATTGTAATAATATATATGATTGAATAAAAAAAAAATTTTTTTATTAGAAGTAATTATTAATTTTATTTATTATAATTACAAGCACTTTTTAAAAGACTTTGATTATATTTACAAAAATTTGCAGAATTGTGGATTAGAACAGCTGCTAAAAAGAAAAGAAATGAAAATACTTTATATAATAGATTATTTTACAATTTCTGTAAATTGTTAAATTATATATATTATACTATTGTATACTCATAAATGACAGTATTACGTAGAATTATATTTGATCTTAAAAATATTAGTTTGTAGAATAGAATATAATGCCAAACTAATTAATACTATTAAATTATCTTATAAACGTATAATCATTCTAAAATATATCTATTAACGTTGTATAATAGACTCCCATGTAATTAGGTAATTGTAGTAAAATTTAATTTTAAATTTTGTTTGTTAAGTTAAATGTATTGTAATGAATTTTTGATTAATTGCGGTAAAGATCGATTGCCGTAAAGTTTTTCAATATAAAAACACACTACCATCTATTACTTTTAAAATAATTCAATAGAAAATAAGTAGCATTACGCGTACATAATTTGATATTACGTACGTAGAGATATAAAAATAAGAAAAGATAAAATAAAATAAACTCTATTATATATTATTTCAACAAAAATTTATATAACTTATGCAAAGCCTCACATCATCACGCTAAAAAGTAATTATTAATGACCTACTACTGCACATTATTTATCAACAATCTGTTTATAATTCGTATGAATTCATTATTTATGCTCACGATTTTACTGAATTTTTAAATCATTTATTTTTTATGACAAAAACTATTTCATTTCTTTTATTTAATGTTTAAAATATTATTTTAATTAGTGTGGCGATATAATTAAATTTAATATTTGAATTTCATTTTAAATAATTTCTAAATATTATTTATAGTGATTGGTGTAGAACTCAATTATGCACTATTTCTTTTTATCAATAAATTATATGCAAGTTTCTAAAGTTGTCATTAGTCTGCAACTTGTATTATTATGTGGCTCATTATTACATAAATATATAACATTTGCGTGAAGTAAAAATGAATATATTTATGAAAAAACGATTCATAAAACCTACAATACAATAATTCACTAGGTCATATGTTAATGAGCATCTATAGATTTTTAAACTGCAACTACCACATTCATGAATCCATAAAATAAAAATCTGCGGCTGATACCGATATCAAACGAAACTAAGTTATATAAAAAATTTTTTTTAAATATTGAAAAAATGTATTTTTCTTGATGAGTATTATATTCAAGACAATAATATAAATGTAGCTCAATGAATAAAAATTGTAACTGAAGGTATTAAATAATTCACTTTCGTTTTGAATTGTAAGTTAACACAATGGCGTTAATAATTTTCAATATAAAATTCAATATATTGTTAACAAAGATTAGTAAGCTGTTATTATATTAATTTATTTAATATTTATAATTGTCATTTATGATTTTTTAATGATTTTAAGATAAATTTAGAAATCATTTCAAATATAATTTCTTCTCAGATTTATATCGATAAAAGTATTTAAGATACGGTACTTAAATAATTTTTTTAATATATTATAATAATAATTGAAGAAATTTATTCGTGGCTACTAATGCATTTTTAAAATATAATTTCGAACAAATTTTCGTATGAAATGTTATTTCTATTATCGATACACAGTAAAATAATATAATTTATGTTAAAATTTAAAATATATGTATTTTTGAGTGAATATTAAAAAATTGAATATTAAAAAGTAGGCCGAAAAGTAAAACTATATTAAAAAAAAAAATTTTAATCTAAGTATTATGTGTTAAGACAAGCAATCGCCTTTATAGAGCATGAATTATTATTTATTACAAATAAATAGAACAACGTTATTTAAAGAGGATATAAGCATCTTCATAAAATAAATAGTAACCTTTTTTGTCAAATACAACATTATTAAAATCCATTAGAAACTGTGCATAACACGAATCTTCAGCTTTCGTAATAATTGAGTAAAGGGCATTGCTCTAAACTTCCTCCCACCATCCCATTGACATTTGACACTCCTACACGGAAGATTATAAAACATCGAAGCTTACAAGCGCATAAACCATCCTCGAAACCATGCAGTTCTAGCTCGTGATTCTACGGCAATGGCCTCACTGTCGTGAGTCACCAGGAAGTATCGCCAGCGCTGCATAAACATGGAAAAGGATCCCGAAAAAGCGAGATAAAAAAGTCCAATGGCAACGAAGGCTTAAAGTGCATACATTTAGCGTATCATAGAGAATCGTCGCCGACGAGTACGTAAGAACAGGTTGCCAGCCACTCAGCCATACATATAATAAGAGTAGAAATTCCGACCTTCTCTTGGCCTCGTCAATAACAGAACGCGATTGACGATTGCACGGCGACTGCAACGCTGCTGCAGCTATGGCCAACAGTAAACTCGTAGATTCATATGTGCCACCTCGACTTCGTCGGCAATTCTCTGTCTGACTTTATAATTTTCTGACTAAATTAAGCTTTATTTCCTGCCTGCGCGCGCCAGTGCCACTATTACAAATTTGTTCTGCAATTCGATACAATATTATTTAGGTTATTCTGCGCTAAGTTTTATAGAAGGAGCTTATTGCTCAAGGCCTGTTTACTCTATTTCCTATATATTCACTCCAAATTGACTAGAGAAAGGAGGCTCAAGCCAATGAGTTATTCTAACACACATTCCCTCATCGGTGCATTCAAGCTCTCCAAAGCTTTTGCCATTTACATTTTCATTTCACGATTATTTTTCACGAAGCGAATAGAAAACAAATTTAAATATATATACATATAGATAGATAATTTCGGATTATATTAAATTTTTTTATTTGATCTTAGTCTTTAAATATGATGCTTGATATTATTAATTGTTTTTAAACTATTCATAGTCTTTGGATTTCGTTAGCATTGCGTTAATACATAATTCATACTGATGATCGTAATACTAAAAAAAAAAAACCAATATCGATAGATAATTTGTTAATGCATTGATAAAAGATCTTTAATTTTAATCGCGACTTACATCTAATTATTTCATTTATAACGAAAATATTTGAAATTCTAGTTTTATTTTCTAAGAAAAGATGAAACTTTTTATTTTTATTTACTATCGAATAAATCATAGATATTTATTAGACTAGTTGTATTTCAGATTCGTTCGTTATTAATATTTTTCAATGAAAAATTACCGATTGTATTAAAATTACTTTAAATAAACTTTAACATAAAATTACTTTATTATTCTAACTATTTGGAATAAAACAAGAATTTTATTTTTATGTTATTTGATCATGTTTAATATTATCAAAAACTCGTATCATATTATTAATAAACGTAACAATAATTTTTAAAATAAATAAAAATTTGTTTACAATTATCATTGTATAAATATATTTTTACACAAATTTAAAAACTTATGTTAAATTTTTAAATAATTTAGTTCCATGAATATTTCACGTACTTATTATATCAGTATTTTATTATGTTAAAATGCATATGTGTATATATGTATAGTTATAAAAAATAATTATAATAAATGGTATGAATTAGTTTATACGAAGTTATATAAAACTTTGATGAATGTAAAAGCATATTTCATCCCTTATTCGTTAATTTTACAGATAATTAATCGTATTTTTACTTGGTTTTTAAAATTAAATTGCACTTTATATAGAAAGAGTAATATATTAATATATTTAAAAAATTTTATTTTATTTTAATCTAAATTACATAATTAAAATAATGGAGGAAGATGAAAGTAGAAATTTCTATTTATATTGGTCGATGAAAAATTGTTTTCTCTTTTTCACTTACAATTGCAATTTTTTTGTTTTTCTTAAATTTTGATTAAAATTATTATTATAAAGTGTTTATTAATTATTTTTATTTCGCTTCTCAATAGATTTTAATAGTTTTTCTATAATTATATTTTATTTTTTATTACTAATTGTTTTTTTCTTCTATAAATTTCATCACTGTTATTAACTCTTACTAAGTAAATTTTATTTAAATAACTTGATTTTAAGATTAGTTGTTACATAAAATTTATTTTCTTTAATATTTAAAAGAAAAAGTATAACGTGATGAAGTCACAGATAATAAACAGTATTTTACTTTAGATATTATTCAACCGAAAAATATATACGATTAAAATGTGTAAGACTATTTTTTAAAAATAAATTCTTAAATTAAAATTTTTTAATTATAATAAACTTATAATTTCCTCTTTAATTATCTTGTTACTTTGAGTAAAAGTAAACTATAGCTGTATATATTCGACCTAATTTTAATTGAAAGAAATCGTTAGTTTTATCTTAAGAGCATTTTTCATTTAATGCAATCAGTATATTTTAAGTAATCTAACTGTCTCTATTTGATAAATGTATCGATTATTTTTACCATTGAATATTAAGTTCACCTCTTTCCGTTATAAATAAATACATCGTTTACTCTAGTTTGAGACTAGCTTTTTCGACAACCAACTGTGAAACCGCTGCCAAGGAGGGTGGATAGGTTGAAATAAGAAAAAACACGAGTATTATGTTTGTAGCACGTGTACGATATCGCGACGTGGCGTAGATGTTTTTTCTGCTCCCGCGTAAGGGCCTTTGCCCATGGAGGCACTTCCGTGGCTAAACCGAGGACATCCGCTCGTCGGCGAGCCTTGATGTTCGTGAGCTAGTGCTATCCCCCAGTTACATCTACGCGAATTTATACCAAAAACCTCAACGGCCGTTTAATTGTTACTCGTACATTTTTCGCGCATATGATCAAAGAAATTTGAGTTTTTGGTATAAATTTATTTTTAGTTTTTTTTAGTTTTCCTTGTGGCGGCCAGTCGCTTACGGCCGGGACACGTCAAATTTTTATCGAATTAATATAATGTTATAAGCGAATCATAAAAAAATTTAAATATTTATATTTTAAGAAACTTATCTATCAAGTTATGTATTTCCTGAGCACAATTCTTATGATTTGCCGATGGTCTTGTTAACTATGATAACAATGAAATTGTTAGTAAATATATAACAAATATTTAATTTAAACGCAATCAATTTAATACTTAACGCATTTGACACATTAATATTGTTATTTTTATTAAATAATAATTTTTACGTATAATAACACTGCTTTAATAGACTATTCGCCTATATTAAAATAATTATTTGTTTGAACTGAATACTCTACTAGTTATGAGTATTTTTGAAGTTTTTAAAATTTTTAAATTTTTAACATAAGTCATGTATCTTATTGGAACCTCTATTTTTATTTAACGATAGTTTTACTTGGATTTCTCATACCTCCATTTTTTCATTTTAATAAATTTGATTTAAAATATTTATTGTTTTTATTATTAGTTTTATACCAAATGGTTCGTGAGAAATAATAATTTTATTATTATTTTAAATCATCGTTTTCATAAACTTTTATCTTTAATTAATTTCGCCTTTTTGATGATAATTCTAAACAACAAAATTTTACGTTGAAGATTTTAATTGTTAAACTTTTACATTTTTTAAATATTTATTATCAATATTGATACTTCCTTTCCTGAGGAAGAATTTTTTTTTAATTTTAATCTAAACATCAATGTTTCAATATTTTTAATCAAGTGTTTAATGAATTTATTTAGTTTTATAAGCTTTTCATTTGATTATATTATTAATTTGATTTCAAGTATTAACATTAATTATTTTTTTAAGTAGTCACATAAATATTGAATAGTTTAAAAACTTATTTAGATAAACAGTTGCATTCCATTTTTCCGTAGTGATACATAATTATTATATTTATTGATATTTTTCGTATTTACTTAGTAAAACTAAACTATGTATTTTGCATTTATCAATGTAAATTAATTTAGATTCTTTAGTTGTTTTTTACAATCAGTTTTTTTTGTATTTATATTTTATATTAAATTTCTAGTTTTACTAATAATTAAATTTCACCTAATAATCATTTTTTTTTTATATACGTACACAAATGTGTATATCTTATTGAAAAATCGTAAATGGTATTATTGGTTAAATTATTTATATTTTGACTTCTAACTACTCTTTTCTTAATTATTTTTATTTTATGTGATTTAAAGTTTATTTTTAATTATTATTTTAAATGTTTTTAATAATTTCTTGAATCGTTATTAATTTTAATAATTTATTTCGTATATTTATTTGTATTTATAAGCTTTTATTAATAATTTTATTATTAATATTATCGTTTAAACTACTTAATATATTAGTTATTTTCTCTTTTAATTTATGACAATAAAGCTTATATATATGTTTATCAAGACTAAATCGATATTGATATTGCTTATTATACTATAGATGGATAATAACTCTTTTCCTTCTTAAATAGAAATTAATATTGACCAAATTAGTATTCATGTTTAAGGAATAACAAATTAATTATACTAATTATACCAGATTCTGAAATTTATAAAATTATATCCTATTTAAAATTGTGCCTCAAAAATATCATATACACATTAAATAAAATAAAACTCCATTATGAAAAATAAAAATGTGATAGAAAATTATAATTTACTTATATGTCATCAGTCGTACATATTAACATTTCACTTTTTATAATAATTAATTTTTTATAGAGATTTTATAAATATTTTGTTGAATTATACAAAAAATTATTTTGTGTTAAAAATTTGAACTTCATTTTTAAAAGCATGTTCATCTCTATTTATCTATATAACTATCTAGCTATCTTCCTATCTTCCATCATAAAAAAACACACAAAAAAAACGAAACTATCTAGTGCTTGATAACACAAAATAATACGAAGAAACTAATTTTTTATTTCAATTTACAGTAATAAAAATAATAAATACAATCTATTAAATATATAATTCAAAATAAAAGAATCTTGTTTTAGTTTTATAATAAATAAATTATGATTAAGAAATTAATGTTTTGTGAAACTATTAAAAAAAAAATATTTTGATATCTAATATTATTATTTTCATTATATTTAAAATGTTAAATCAGCTATAAAAATGTTATGTATAAAATTCTTTCAATTTTTTTTTAATTGAAGATTGATAAGATTGCAAACTAAAAAGTTATTGAAAAATTTAAGTTTTTATAATTAAAAAAAGCCGAACATTTTGATTATATTTAATTAAAATAGATAACAAAAGAAATTAATTTTTTTTAGAACTTTATTAATATGTAAAGAAATATTTTATTTATTTTTAAATATATTTTATTATAAAAATTTAAAATAAAAGTTTTTAAATATATTAATTACAAGAAATAAATGATAGATTGACTTGGAAAGAAACAAATATTCTATAAACAAACAAAAACTAGTTAACAATACATGATCTCTCAATTACTTAATATTGTAAATATATGTATAATTTTCAAGAGAATAAAAAATCTCAAGAATTTAACTATATAAGAAAATCAATTTAAAACTTAATAATTATCATATTTTTTTAATTAATAAGATATTCTATTGTTTGAAACGTGTTTAATATCATTTAATGAAATAATTTAATGTAATTAATGTTTCTTTTTTTATTCTTATAAAATATATGGTTTAAATATATTTAGTTAAAAATTTTGTATAAATAATAAAATTCTATAAATAAACAAATTTACTAACTTTATTTATTTATAATTATAAATAAAAATGTAGCACGATAAATATTATCTTATGAAAAATCCAATTTCTAAATAAACTATTCTGCACAAATAGTTACTCTCAATTTTATTAAATTATACTTTTATATTTCATACTTTATTATTTATATTATCCATTAAAAAAACTTTTTCATAATTTAAACGTACATATATATTTTATAATAAAAATTATACTTTTCCAATAAAACCGAAAAATTATTTACAAAAAATTATTTATAGCAGTTGAGAAAATTAAATTTTTAAACTTATCGATTAGTTTAACAAATAGAAAAAAACTGATTTTATGTAAAACAACATAGTTTAAGAATTAATATTATAATTTACTACTCTTAAGCGTGTAATATTTTACAGTAAATATAGCCATGTAAAACATCATAAAATAAATTTCTTAATACGTAAGCGGACGATAATTATATTTATTTCAAAATTGTGAGTCTCGACGTTGAATACAATTTTAAATATTACATTTTATTTAATTTCATCAAAATTGCTTTATAAAATCCTCATAAGTGCAATAGAAAAATTTCTTTTATCATTTTTCAATCATAAAAGTCCATGTTCAAGTTCATATATCGAATGAATTTCATATTCACATACTTTAAACAATAACTTTTTATGTCTTTCACGTTTAATTGTTAGAAATACTTTTGAAAATTCTACTTGTATAGTTTGATTTATTAAAAAATGTAAATATTAAAAAAAATTAGTTAAATGCCACAAATTCATTGAAAATCTCACGAGTTCTATGTACACGACCATCAATCAAAATCCCTTATCTCGCAGCGCATACCTTTGATTTACAGACGTACATGTACAATCAAGTGGTATTTAAAAATCCAAAACAACTTGAAAAAGCAGCTCAAGTACACATACACTTTTATAGAAAACTGAAAGATATGTATGCTAAGGAAAGTTTCAAGTCTATATCGATGGTTACCTTTACATAAGCATTATACATATTCTCTAACTCACAAAGTTGCTTCCTGTATTCCCAGATATTCTCTGTATCAGAATAATTTAACGAATACTACAATTACTCTTAATGCATATTCACACGAAAAGTGAGGTGATACAAATATATTTTGAGTAATATTATTAATATCTGAAAATATATTTAAAACCAAAGTTTATTTTAAAAAGCCAAAATAGAGAAAATTTGTAAAAATTTATTGTTTTATGCTGTTTTCTAACTAACTTTTAAATTTAATTGGAAAATATTTAAATTTTATTTGATAAAACGGTTGAATTAAAAAAAAATTAATACATTTAAAAAGTTTACTATAATAATATGTTCTTGATGATATTTATATATATATGTAAATAAATTATGATCTTCTGATGGAGTTGCTGTATCAAAACAAGTTTTCTATAATTTTAAAATGTCTTTCAAAAATCATTTTTTTAGTCAGTACTTCTAATTATATTCTTTGCAACCTGTAAAACAACTATTTGAAAATTAATATTAATTTTTATAGTTCGTGATACAAAAAATTTTGATAAATATGAATCTTTGCTATATTTAGAAACTTACATAAAAATGAAATATTCTTAAAAGAAATACTCTTTTTTTTTTTTTTTTTTACCTATATATACTTATTACAAAACTTCATGGATAAATCTGAAATTATTTTATATTTATTAATATTTTTATATTAATAACTTAAATATTAAATTAATGTTAAAGAGTTATTTATAAGTTACTTAATATTATACAATCTCGTAATCGGTTTTTTTCTTACAAAATTGTAATAAATTACTAATAAAACCGATTTTTTGATAGCCAGATATACAATGACATTTTAAATTCATTATAGTTATATCAGATCGATGAATTAATTATAATTTACTTATCATATTAGGATAAATATAGAAAAATTTATTTTTTAAAAACTACTTTTTTACAAAGCTTTTTTATAGAATAAAATGTTTAGTTTTATTAGAATAATCTTAATGTTCGATATATATTCGCTTAGAATATAATGCATTTTATACAATTACTAACTCCTTTAAAATCCATCTTTATTTTTTACTAAAAATATGCATGTGTAAATAAATGTGTGATATAGATATGTTTCACTATTATACTAAAAAAATATCTAATTCGTAGAATATTCAGTTAGATTATTCCAGACATATATTAGAAAATCTTTGTGACTAATGTAATGTCACATAAATTTATGAAAAAAATAAAACGTATGTATAAATGTCAGTTAAATAATACTGATCTTCTTCTTTTAATGCACGTGTAACTACATAAATATTATATTTCCCCTTCAATTTAAAACCGAAGAAAAGACAAGCGCAGGATGATTGTAGTGAAAAAGAAAGGATAAGATAATAATAGAATCCATGACGTGACGCAGCAGGTTTGTGATTAAAAATTATATCACGCAGCTGAAGCTTCGTGACTGCAATTAGAAATGCAGTAAGGTATTGCCACTTTTCTGTGACGTAGGTCGATCGACTAAATAATGATATTAAAGTATTTACTGACAGCTTGCATACTTTTCGTACGCATTTATTCAGTTATAAAAGTAATTATTTTTATCTTCCTTTGATATTAATATCCATAAAAGTTTTTTAATCCTTTTTTTATTTTTCTAATTCATTAAGAAGATGAAGTCTTTTCTATATGACTATGAATATGATATATGTATTAAAATGCGTAAGTAAATTTTTTTTAATTGAAACTATTTTATTATAGCCAGGTAAAAATAAAGAAACAACATAAATGAATGTTTATCCTCATTTAAACATCAATGCGTATATCTATTCTTATAATCTGGTTAACACGTGAGAGTGTTATGCATAAAAAATATAACACTAAAATTTATGACCAAGAAACATCAGTACGCAGTTAAGATATTATCTATGTTGAATATAAATCAATTATTGATTTTATTACTATTCTTTTATTAAATTTATAAAAAATCGATTTTTGTAGAAAAAGTAAGAATTAAGATTAAAACAAATCACATTAAAAATTTATATTTTACTTTTATTTATTATAGATTTATTCTAGTTCATTTTAATATTAAAAATTTGTTGATGTATATCATTCGACTAAAATGACGAACATTCTTTTAAATTCATTAATTGTAAACCATTGTGTATGTAATTTTACGACTATAAATTTATTATACATTAGATAAGAGGTTTCTTCCTACTGTACTGTATTTAGTATCAACTTCATTCAGCGCTTTTGTTGCATGTATTACCAATTTATCATACTTATCACGGTATTGAGATAAGACTACTCCAAGGGCATAATTACTAGCATCTGTTGTCAGCATACAAATTTTTAATCCTGACCTGAGTAGATAAACACAGATTCCAACGTCAATACTCATTCTATCATTTCAAAATTTTTGGTTTATTTTGTGATGCATATGAATTTTTTATCTCCTTTTAATAACTCGACCATCAACTATTTCATTGCATTAGATTTCTTTTATAATGTGTCAATAATATTCAATGAAATAAAAAAACAATTTTATTTCTATTGTGAGAGGTTTTTGAACTATTTTTAGAGCATTATATTTATTTTGATTCGAATTTATTCATTCGAATTTTTTTGAGTCAATAAAAGAATGATATAATAATATTATGTTTAATATAAAAATATACTTTCTGCATAAATTTATGTTTCTATTGATTTTTCATTAACAAGATTTTGTAATCGTTTAATGTAAGATGAAATTTCTTATATGATATATTA
The DNA here is from genome assembly GCA_018907185.1 of Platyscapa corneri. Classification (NCBI taxonomy): domain Eukaryota; kingdom Metazoa; phylum Arthropoda; class Insecta; order Hymenoptera; family Agaonidae; genus Platyscapa; species Platyscapa corneri. Next base: position 4,763,926 of record JACCHW010000005.1, on the reverse strand, counting down.
TGATTTATTACATCATGACATACAGTACATAATAAGCTAGTATAAGCTCTGATTTCATTGCAAAATTGTCGGGAACAATTAAATATTTAGTATTCGAATGAAACAAACATATTGATGCTTTGTCCGATATATTCATTCAATTATTGACTATGATAATTCACGAAATGCATGTTTATGAGATTAATAAATTATAAAATTCGGTTTAATAATAATTGCATAAGCTTATTGACTTTTATTAGTTTGAACTATAAACGTTATGCTTTCTCTCTCGATGTATACATTCGAATAGATCGAAGTCATAATTACCCTTCTGTTGTTCTTCTAATAGAATCGCTGAAAAAGTAATTTATGATTATTTATTTATTTTATTTTAAATAATAATTATAATTTTATGGTATAAAATTGTTCTTGGTTTTTATTATTTTCTTCTAAAATTATATTTATTCAAATGTTGCGTTACTGATCTTTAATGTGATTTTCGTGTTAATGAATATATTAATTTACTTTTGTTTACGTAGAATTATTCGAATGGAGTTTCTTTTTAAACAATCTAATTTATCTAATATATATTTATAACTTCTAATAAATTTTCAAATAATTATATTTAGTATTAAACTTAACATTTTAATTTTTATAACAATCCTACACAAATCTCTAACATTTTTTATTTTTCATTTTCTTCCGTAAATTTATTGCACTGAGAATCTAGATGACTGTAAATAAAATAATTTAATTTCATAATCATCTTAGAAAATACGAACTTACGGTGTTATTCCGTTAATATAATATAATTCATCCCCAAATAACTACTTCAACTTTACCAAAACCATTAAATGATTTAATTCAGTAAATAACTTAATTTTGTTCTGAAAGTTAACCCAAAAACTACTTTAATAACATTCGTAATTTGAATGAAACTTCTTATGTTTTCCAAAGGTTTCTTATTCTTGTTAGGATATTAATTAATAATCTTTTTAATAAACGAATACTTTGTAGATATATTATTTAACTATTCGTAATTTTTCATCAACAGTTTTTAAATTTATAATTAATCACATTTAAAAGACTTTAAATTTAAAAAATTGAGTTAATTCAGTTTGTCTATTTTGTGTTGTTTCGTTTATTTTCGTGGATCTGTTGAAAATCGAATTTTTTATTAAATAAATCACGATGCGTTCTTATATCAGTATGTTAACAATTTTAAAAGCTTGGTAAGTTAAAAACCGTTGTTATAACTGATTTTTGACCAAAACATTTTTATCTTCTCAAAAAAAACCTACTTTGCGTCAGACCCACAATTCGTGTCAAATTCATACAAATAATTTTTATATTTTTTTAACAAATTTATAAAATTAAAATTTTTAAATGTCTTCGTACACAGTACAAGTAAATCAAATAAAAACAAAATATTACTGAATTAAATTTATGTAAATCTTTATTATACAGTCAAAGAAATAGAGCTCAACCAAGTTTCTGTATCCGAGTATAAACTGTCAAGATTCGAAGAAGTAAAACTCCAAAAAAAAAAATCCACCATATTTGTGACATCCATTTATTATTTACTATTCACTATTTACTATTTATTTATTATTTGACACAGTGTATTATAATTAATTATCTTTATAAAAATTAAATCATTTTACATGCTCATTAATTTTTTTTAAATAGAAATAAATTCTAATGAAAGCTAAAAAAATTTAAAAGATTAATATTTCAAATAAACTTATACGTACAAATTTGAGATTTAAATTTATTATTTTACGAATTTTTAATTAAATAGTTTTTCAATGAATCTCTTCGATCTTTTTCTGATATGATTTTTAATTGATTAAAATATGGATAAAATATCTCGATTGCGACAGTAGAAATGGATTATTCAATCATAAATAATATTTTAAATACGTCGTTTAACTTATTGTTAAATTTAATTATAGTATTATTCAATAATATTTTAATGCCGAACATAGGCTTTCAATACCATTATAATTATATAAAATCTCGTATTACTTTATTTGCTACAAAATATACAATTAAATAAACTGTCTTCTAATTTGTAACAACAAATTTAAATATAGATTGTGAAGCTTATGATTCTGTAGTACTTAATTTAAATGAAGAAGACAATAATTAATAAAAAAAGCCCTGTAAATTTAAATGTAACTTATAATATTTGATCACATTTTTCTACACGACATTTAATTATAAATATATAAATATATAAATATATAAAGACGATAATAGACCTTAATATTTGGGCAAATAAATTCTTAAAATAAAATAAAAATTTTAATAGTTTCAGTAATTAACATTTATTAAATACTTTGAACAATTTAAACTTAATAAACAGTTTTTATGGTTAGTAAAAAATTATTATTTTACAAGATTTTTGTGCTAGCTGATTAAAAGCTTTTTACTTTTCAATAACCGAAATGTATTTGTAAAAAATATTATTTCAGGTTGTGTTGCAGACAGAAACTAGGTTTTCCATTTTCGCGCGACAGCCGAGTCGGGCAAAACTCCTTGAAATGCAGCGGCAAAAAATAAATAATAGCTGTAGTCGCGCGAAGATTAAAGAACGGCTGGACGGTGTCTTTTAAAATAAAACATATAGACAAATTTCGTGAATTAGCCGTACAATAGTTCGATCGTGCACTGGACAAAATATTATGTAAAAGGGAAAAGAGGGAAGTTATAAAAGGACGCGTCAGGCACGGGCCTTACTTACTTAGCTTCTGCTTTCGATACCAATAGCAAGCCTCTTCTCTCTAAATTTGCTAGTTGTAAAGTGCCATCAATAAACACAATATTAAATTAATTCTGTTCCTTTTACTGCAATTAATTACTAACAATTATCTTCACCGCGATTCGCGTTCTTATTAGGTTGCTTCTTTTGTAAGTATGACGATAATTGACTCAAAAAAATGAGTGTCATAGATGTGACCATCATAAATACGTAAACTCTTTCTAATTATTATGCCTTGTTTTCACATCCATGAAAAATTTGGAATATAATATATTAGTTGATAAAGGAAGGTAAATATTTTTCTTAAACTAACATTTTGCATTTAATTTAATTTTTGATATTATAAAATTATATATATTATTAAATATGTAACACATTATAAAAATATTATTAATTTTTCACAAAATTGGTAATATTCTATTTATGATATGTGTGATAATTATAAATATTATTATAACTTAAGTATTTTGATTAATAATGTTTGAAAATAAAAATTAAAAACGAAAGTCAATTTTTGTGAATGTTAATTAGCCATAAATACTTTTATGAACATTATTAAAAAAAAAATAATATGCATATTAATTACAATGAAATTTTTATTATAAAAGAACTATTAATTTTTTATTGATTTTACCATTTACAACATAAAACAATTTAAATATAGTTACCCGAAAATTAAATATACATAAATATTAATATAAATTATTCTAGAGAATATTGCTTCATTAAAAACAAAGTTGATCGCTATAATACAATCTATTTAATGGTTAAATTTATTTATACTTAATATAAATAGTATATTTCACAAAAAAAATCTTCATTCATTATTTATTACAAAATAGAGAGAAGGCTACCTTCTTAAAAAAAAAGTTTTCTAGTTTCTTACTATAGATTTGGTTGAAAAAGTATATGTTTATAAAATTCTTTCTTTTTTAAATAATTATATAAGATAATATCTATTAAATTAAAAGTTTCTATATTTTCATAATAAATTATGTGTACCTTAATAATTACTGGATGAATTATTTAGTTTAATAATTATTCAGAATTTCAAAAAGTTTCTTTTATTTATTTAACAATAATATGAATATGTAATGTAAGGTCTATTGCAGTAAGAAATTTAGGGATTTAACGTAATAATAATACAACTCGTACATGTGTAAGTATAATTTCTCATTTATTTACAAGATAATACAATTTTTAGTAACGCAAGCTTATGACTACCCATTCTTGGCCGAGAAACCCTTTCCTTACTACCTGTCACTAGCCACAGCCCGACCCCCCACAAAGCTTTTGCTGCATACTTTCTCTGCTGTTTGTCTCGCATACACGTACACGCGAGAATTGCTTTCCCTGGAACACGCAGTCACACTATCTCTCTCTCTCTCTCTCTTTCTTTCTTCACTTCTTCACTCCTCTCTCTCTCTCTCTCTCTTTCTTACATGAACGCGCAATCTCAGAATAATGTAATCTAATTAATATCAATGAAATTTCTACACAATGATCTTAATTTTAAAATATTAAAGATCGAGTCTTCTAAAAATCTGAGAAACAAAGCGAATGTATTGGCATTTATAGAGTAAATTGTAACTGACAATACATTTTGGCGATAATATTTGGAAAAACTTTGATATGGAATCCAATATCAGTCTCCGTTTGATAACAATAACCTGTAAAGCCTTTTCAACACGAAACTTCTCGCACAAAAACACTAAATAAATTACCTCGTAATTCCTACTTCTTACGTGTACTTACGTCGTAATCAAGTTATATCAAAGGTGCAATCACCAAGCATGAAAACCTTACGTATTCGTGCGATTTTCAACGTAAAGCTCATTAATTTTTAATTATTCAGCTATAAGTTTACCATTGCTTGTTTTGTAATCATACCCTGAAATTGATCATTTTCTTTCTTCGGGTCTCACATTTGATACATTCAGTTCCAAATTCTACTTTAACGAATGTTTTTAAAAGGCATATAATATCACGGTTTTGTTTGGTTAAATTGAAAGTTGATAAAAATAACTGATATACGATTGAATATCACTTTTATATTCCATTTATATTGTTTATATTTGTATTAAGTTTAGGATATAAATTTTTACTTTAAATACTATTACTATTGCAGATAGAAAGTCTTAGTTTTTTTTTTAGGATTAAAGTATGTGACTATTAAAATTTTTACTTTAGTATAGTTGTAAGGGCAAATTTTTAAATGGACGATAATAAACTAAAAGCATATTTAATAATTACATATTACTTTATTTAATTATATACATAAATAAAAGTACTTACAAATTACTCATTATGAAAAAGTATACTAAATCGTAAATTAATAAAATTGAGTTTAAAAAAAATCGTTTATTATTGAAATATGTTTTATGTGATAATTTTTAAATAAAAATTTATTTTTAATAATGTACCAAATACGTTTTATACTAAAAAAATTAGAATGTTATAGTTAAATAGAATATTTTCCCAAATTTAATTTTTGAAAATATTAAAAAATGTCTACGTATGGAGCGAGGAAAAGTATATATATATATGTATGTATATCTCGATTTGAATACATTTATTAATGATTAGAGTTTATTACAACTTTTTACAAGAATTTATTAGTAGAGATGCATTGTTTTAGATATTTTATGATAATTCAAACACATGCTGTTAAAAAAACAATGTTTAAAAAAACTTTAAAAATTATTTTACAATATTGTGCATTTTACAATCTTTTCTATCTTACAGTATGGAAATATTATCTTATATTTAAAAATATAATAAATATTAATTATAATATAATAATTTTAATTTACAAAAATAAAATTTATGTGTATTTTATTTCAGAGTATCATAAAATTTAATTTAATTGTTAATATTTCATGAATGGAACGTGTAAAATGACTTATAATGAAATTACTATTTAGGCTGAAAATTTGTAAAGTACAATTATTAATATTTTTATTGCCTTACTAATTATTTAACTATGAAAAATAAATATTTTATACGAATTTTTTTAATTAACTATTACATTTAATTTATGGCTATCTATTAAATTAAAAGTTGATCGTTTACAGACAATGCACCAATTGTTTTTTTTTATTTTATTATTAAAATATATAATAAGTATATAAATAACATAAATTATGATATTTTGCTTTTTACTGATTATTTTAATCTAAACTCATTGAATAATTATTTTTTTTATAAAGTTAATATGATATTTATTAATACTTATAAACATTTTTTTATATGCTCATTATATTTATTGTAATATGAAATTGATTCAACTTACAATCAGGTCATTTTATTGCTCAATAATATTTACCGTTGTTAATTAAAAATTTATTTTTACTTATAAAAAAAAACAAAATATTTCAACTATTCGGCATTATTTATTTATGTACCCAATTCAAATAAATTTTGTGCAACGTAATAAATAAGGTAAGTTGTTGAAGTTTGTTTTTTTCTAGGTATTAGAAAACCAGTTAATTACTTGTAAATTTTAAGCACTTAATATTATAAAGTGTAGTTTTGAAAATAAAACACAAAAATTACCTTGATGTCATCTTTTACTTGATGTAGTGAGATGTTCAATATATAGCTAATAAATAATAAAATAAATAGTCATTATTACACCGATGTATGCAAACTAAAAAGAAATATAACTATAATCGCATCAAGTATAAAAGGAGCTACTGTAATTATACTAATATAAATTCCACTTGACAATGATTTAATTTTCTTTTTAGCAAATTAGAAATTATCTTTAACATGACTTAAAACTACAAATGAAGTAAAATTACAATTAATCCGAAGAAAGATGCATACACAATACGTTATTCATTAGAATTTTTCTCATATTAATATTTATATTTATATATTAGATTTTCTTCATTCGTTTCACATAAAATTTAAAAAAAAAACAAATGAAATTAAAAAGTTCTTCACAACAATTTTTAAACATTATAACAACTTTGAAAATTATATTAATTAATAAGTTAATTATATTTAGCATTATTTATTTTAATTAAATATAATAATACATATTAAAGTTATTACAAAGAACGAATTTACATTGCCTGAATAGAAATTCTCGCTATTTATCGAAGCTAAGCTTGGCGGTCATAAAGTGACAAATTCTCAGGGTTTTATAGCCAGACTCATGAATCATTCTTCGTCGTCAATTCGGTGCAATAATGCTTTTGTCTCTGAGTTCCAATATAGAGAATTTTTATAAATTACTTGTTTTTCCGTAATAACAATTATTGAAGGTTGGTTGTATTTATGAATTGCAATTAATATTTGAACTAATCAAGAAATATTTCGGATGGATTTTGTCAAAAATATCTTTATATTTTATTGTAGTAATATCTACAAATAAGTAGAATAATAATTTTATAGATAAAAAAAATAAAATAATTAACCAGTAGTTTTTTTATATTTAGCAAAAATATATAAAAGAATGAAAATTTTTAAGTTAATTATAAAATAATTAAATAATTAATTTTTATAACAAATAAGTACGTGAACTTATTTTGATAAAAATTTTTAATTTATAAAAATTTAGTTTATTAAACAATATTATTTATCACTTGTTTATGTGTATCAAGTTTTAATAAATTAATAAATATCTGACATTCGAAAAATGTATTTGCATGGTGCTATTGTACAATTAGTAATAATTATATCTATTACAAATTAACCTCAATAGTTTTCAATTAATTTTATGTAATAATATTAAGTATGTCCATGTATATAGTTATTTTACAATCAATTACTTTTTTAATTATATAATGTGTTTAACGCTAGATACTGAGTTAATAGTATTTATTGCTGTTTCTGTACCAAAAATAGCTTTGTAAAAAAATTTAAACCCAAAAATTAAATATTTAAATAAGTAAATAGATAAGTAATTTTAAATATAAAAGAAGATAAAAAATGGTTGATTATAAGTAGATAATTTATATTATACATAATACGTGTTATATTATGTTATTGCAAAATTAGTGCTAATAACGATTTATATTTTGAATCAATAAGTTATGACAATATGTAAGCATCTTATATTCCATAAATTAAAAGCATCATATTAATATATTTTTCACTAAATCCTGGTCGATATCCTCTTTTTTACAAATACTATGTTTAAAGATTAAGTTTTTATTAAACCATGTTCGAAGCATATAATATATTAACTATTTAAGAAGCTCCTGTTTAATTTTATATCAATGCAACATTATATTACTAAAATTAAATCATTGATACGAAATAAAGATATAATGTATTCTTAATAATTGTATCTATGATTACGCATTGATGTTGCAATAGTCGTTTGCTTATTTTTCATTCTTTTTATATAGACCATTCGCAGTTAATCAGCATATCGGTACGTATCGGTATATGCACACGTATAATTCATACAAATACGGATACAACTTGCTGCTCTCTACCACTAAAACATTCTGTCGCGAACTTTTTTTCTTTTTTTGCTTATTATTATTTTTTAATACTTCTTTTTAATTGCTTAGTTTGATTAACTTGTATATTATCTACTAATATTGTTTTTGAGAATTTTTACTGCAACGATAATTGATTTCATTCTTTTTTCTATTGATTATTCGTCCTTATACAATACATAATTTCTGATAGGTCTGATTATCTTCATTTTATATATATTAAATATTCTATAAAACTTTAATAGGTTATATTTATCGCTACGTTTCTCATCATAAATCTTATCACGAGTAAATATCAATATTTTTATTAAAAGTTTGTAATATTAAGAACTAACTAATATCTATGTTTATTAAGATATTTCATAATTCTATTTAATTTGCTTAAATTAGTAATTTATTTATACAATTTTTTACTGATTTTTGTGCTCTATTTATACAATAATTATTGAAAATTATATTATTTTATTATTTTCATATCTATTATTCTCGCTTTAGGAAACTTTATAATTGTTTAATTTTATAAATTATATTTGCTTATACTAAATGTAAATAAGATTAAAAATTTCAATATTTGTTTTCGTTACTTTTTATATTGTTTTAGACAAGGCGGCTTTTGTGAGACTCAATAATAGAATTAGTAAACATTTATTTCTTATCTTTACATCTTATTGATTAAAATATAAATATTTTAAATTAAATTTTTTAAAAGATTTAATAACTAAATGCCAATTTCGTCTAAAAATAAAGAAATTAATCTTATAATAATTAATTGTTTTTTATCTTTTTTGGCATATTAATATTCTTATTAAAAAATTTTTTAAAATTATATGTGATGCTAACGTAATTAGTGATTCTAAGAAATCAAAATTAAATTTAAAAATATTTTTTTATGATTACAAAAATATTTTAAGCGATCATTTAAAACATGTAAAGTATTAAAATATAATCACGAAATTCTTTTACTGACACAAAGTTTCTTATAAAACACGTTTTTTAAACATAAATAATAATACTGTAATAAGATTTACTTAAATTTTGTCAGAGATTATAGAATATAGATTGTAGAATATTTTAACAATAAATTAAAAAATTTGACTAATCACACGTAATTAACAAGTGTATCTAAATGTAACGTGTTGAATTGTTTAACACTGAAGTATAAAAATTGCTAAATATATTTTACCTTTATTCCTAATTTATTACTTATTTTTATTAGTATTTATTTTGTATGTACTACAATCTATTCGATAAAATGGAAAAATTTGTTGCTGATGTAGCTATAATTTTAGATCTTAGGAAAAAAAAATGTTAAAAAACTATTGTACAAAAGCAAATATATAATTGTAAGAGTAAATGGTAACAAAAATATGCTTTGTCTTAGCTATTTACTTAAATTATCTCATATTATATATATTATTATAATTTAAAAAGTTTTTAAATTATTCTTTTTTACTATAATGTAAACGTATAATAATTAAATATAAATTAAAATAAAAGATACTAAAAATAATATAATAAATGAAAAGCACTAAAGATAAATAAAAACAATACGAAACTTTTCATCCAATGTTATCTACTACCCAACGCTATATACCGTTTATCATGCAAATAAGAAATAAATTTAATATCATCGTTAAAATATCTCCGAATCAACGGTAACACATTGGCAGCAGCAGTAAAAATAACGAAAAAATCAATTCGTATATCTAAATTCACAACCGTGCAATATACTAAAATTATTTAGTTCAACATTCATCCTTAATAAAATTAGCTTACAATAAATAAAATAAATAATATTGCGTGAGCGGTGGGTATAGTAGTAGTTGTGTAGTCGAGCTCTAATTCGGGTTCGATTACAAACAATGGTGTCGACCTAAATATAGTTCAAGTCCGGGAGGTGATCGTCGTGTGTACTGCTTCATCCTCGAGCATCCCATCGAAAATCCTTAAAATCTCTTGTTCTGGTAGTTTTTGTTTTTAAATACGACCACTACGATATTTGTATCCGAAAACGGTCATGGAATTTAGTTTGTGATGATTTGCATAATTAACTTATCGTGTCGTCTTTCCGAGTAAAATACGAGTATCTACGTTATATTGTGTGACACCGGATATGCGTTTTAACGCCGCACGTAACATAAGCGATATTTTTCGTAACCGCTTACGATTACAAATTACAAAAGTTATGATTTATGTTATATATATATTTATCGTACGCAAATTCTTCAGCTAAAATTTTATTTATGCTAGGTTTTTTGATTACATGTATAATTATATTCAAATAGAATTTTTTAAAACATATATCATTATAAGCTTTAGATTAACTCAAAAAATCGAATTTAATAATGAGAACTTTAACGTTAAAGACTATAAATTATGTATAAAAGTAACTAACTCAGTCATAAAAAAATCTGAGGAAAATAAAATATATTTATCTGTCAAGGTTTAATAACGGATGTATAATTGGAGGAGCTAATTATGTAATTCAAAGCTCGAGCTTATTATGAACTAAATGATTCTATTGAAAACACGCGAATTGCTTTACACGCACATTCTTATATTACAGAAGAAATGAATGTTAAGCTCCTCGTCAATTATCAAATTTACGTCGCCTTACTTTTATGTATTCTCAAGTTATTATTCATTAGAAAGCCGTGAATATTTGCATCAGATAGGAATCAATCGTTTGGAATCTGGATGACTAATCGTATATATATGTGTATGCGACTATGTTAAAACAAGTAGCTGTAAAATTAAAAATTAAAAAGTAAAAATTTTTTAAATGTTAATATAACTTTTGCGATAATTCATCTTTATGTATTGCAATAAGTTAAACTTGAAGCTTAATAAGCATAAATTACTCAAATAGAATTACTACATAAATTCGTTTTCTTAAATATTGTACACAATTAAAAAAGAAACACATCGATTAATAATTTATTATTTCCTTAAAATTTATTCGATAAATCTGTACTAAAAAGAGTGGTCATACTCGATTATACAGTAATTCTACCTACAAATGACATTATAATTCAAATTGTTCTTGAAATACAAAAGTCTAGTCAATAATACTAAATGGTTGCGCGGATTCAATAAAATTTTATGCCCTCCAAGTCTAGATGGTGGACGAATCTGATTAACTCGTCCATTCATACGTATATCATAAATTACATAATACGCGTAATCGTAAATATACCGGGATTTGTTTAATGGCCGCGAGATTCGAGCTGCGTATATATGTGCGTTTATGCACACTCTCACGTGTATTTTACGCTACGACATGCCACACAACAGCAAAGAATTGTTTGCAAGGGTACGCGTGTACTCTAACGAGCGATTTATTAAGTTCTCGAGGGTAATATATGTAAAGTGCCACTTACACACCCGTAATTCGTAACGAAGCGCAGAAGCGAGTGTCAACGTAGCATCGATCACCCGCGTGCCTTTTTCGGCTTTTTTCCGGGTTTTCCTGAATTGCTGTCTTTCTCCGGTTCTTTCAACAAACTACCTACACGAAAATTTAAGATGTACATGATAATTGGATGTGCATTTTACGAGGCAGTTTTGAGGTTTCAAGAACGTTGGGATACCAGTTCGACTGGAAATTTGATCTGAGAATCGATGCTAGAATATTTTCACGTATTATGTATGGTATCATAATCGTAAAATTAGTGAATTCTCCTTCACATTTTAAAACTAATTATGAATATAATGAAAGTATAACAGAAGCATATAGGTTTTGAAAATAACAGAAATATTTTGTAGATCGAAATTGGGTTCAAATAATACATTTATTTTCATTAGTTATCTGCAATGTAAATGTTCCTTAAATTCTAATAATCTAAATTTGAATTTGACTTTTTATTCTTTTAAAACTGAATTGCAGTTTAAAGTTTTTAAGATCAACTTTAATTCCTAATATTATGATAAAGTTATCAAATAAGATACGAATATTTACATTTCCTTTTAAAGTCAACTGTTTAAATAATTGTAACTGCGCTCATCCGCAAAATTAAAACAAATGGCGATCGCGTCGCACCAATGTAAGTATATGCGATGTGGATGGGCGTAATCAAATAGGCGACACTAATCGCGGAAATATATTAAATAAAACAAAAATATCTGCGAAGCATAAGGAACGTAAATATAAACCTTTTTACGATTAAAAGAAATTTTTTTACAAAGAATCATAAAATTGAACAAGTGCCTAGTTTGTAGTAGTTTCAAAAATTTAGAAAGACAAAAAAAATACGAAGCTTAAAATCAGCTAGCCATTAAAATTAAACATTTTAATAGCATAATAAGTATTTAAAATGTTTTTTATTCTGTTAGCTCAGTTTTTTAAATTGAGGATAAAAATAATTCGAATATTATTTATTATAAAATATAATTTTTTTATATTGTATTTCAATAATGTAATGTTATAGTATTAAATTTTCTCAACGTATAGTTTTTAACTTTTCACAGAACCTAATACAATTATTAATTCTATCTCAAATTATTATGAGACAATTTTTATAGAAAGTAAAAATATAAGAAATTATAGACAAGTATGTGTATAATTATATTTTTATCTTTAATGAATATACTTTTTATTTATAAATTGAATTGTTAAGGATTTATTAAAAGGATATGCAAAATAATACAGTCTCCAATATGATTGAAGGTCAACCTATTCATTTTTAATTTATATCGTGAAAAAAATTAATGTTTTTATTGTATTTTTGTCGAAACGTAAATATAAGCGTGACATATATATAGATATACACATATATATGTATTAATTAATTAGTATTTTAAACAAAGTAAGTAGTTATAAAAATAATTAATAAGTTATTTACATCATATTTTATAAAAAAATCTAAAAATTGTAAAATTTGTTATTTGTATATACATAGCATTTAGGAATTTATGTCAATGGTTCTAAAATAAATCTGCCATACATAAATGATATCAAGTTCTGAAGATCCAATTTTATAATTAAAAAATTTTAATTATTTACATTTGACCCCAATGCTCAATGAAAAACACGCAACTCTTTATGAAATAATTTTTTATATTTTAAAACTAACTGTTTAATTAAATATTAACTAATTATACAGTTTTTTATATTGAACTTAATAATATTTACATATTTTATTGAATAAAGCATATATATTTCTGTCATAGTTACCAATAACATATCAATATTCAAGTAAAATTAACTCATATTTACTTTAGCTAAGCTAATTTAATATTGTTGATAAACAATTATATACGTTTACGTCTGACAGTGATCCTATGTTTAAATGTAATATTTAAATTAAATATTAATTAAATGTGGCTTAAATAGAATAGTATATCTTGATCAGATTTTTAATTATATTATAATTCATAAGACAGAGTTATACGTTTAGATAATTTATATGCCTGTGGTTATTGTAAAAAATCAAGCAACATAATCAAAATTATACTAATATTTAAGAATAAGTATATGCTTCACAAGTGTAAGTAATCCTCAGAGTTGCAAAGCATATATAATCACTTTATATTAAAATTCTAATGAATACAACATAGAACTTTTTAATTTTATTTTTCAAACTTATTTTCTTATATCATGTTTTCAAATTATTATATTTGATAAATACGAACAAAGGTATCGTAAGGTTCATATTATAATAAATAATAAACAAATAATATTTTACAATTTGAACACTAACAATTATATTGAGAATTTTTATTTCAGTATTTATTTAAACTTTTCGATTTAACTTGATAAATAATAAATCATGTAATAAACATTTATCAAAGAAGTTAGATTTTTAGTGAATACACACTTGAATAACTACTTTAAGTTCATAAGAATATTCGATACTTTAGATAGTTAATTTCTTTTTAAAATATTTATATATTACAATTATTTATATTAATTTAATTTAATTATGAATGAATTAAATTATTAAAAAAAATCAAATATCATGCGGATATGAATATTTTATATTTAATTATTATACAATTTCTTATTTTCACACATAATTTATAATTTCTTTCTAACAAGATTTAATTATGGAAAAATATGTAATTAACTATAATGAATCAGTATCATAAATAAAGCATTATGGTAAATAAAAAAACTTAATTATTGTTAAAAACACGAAAAACTACAATTATTGTTCTTTTAAAATATTTTCAATTTTATTTGCCAGGATAACGTTTAATAAAAAACAGAAGTAAATATATTGCAAATGATATCACAATGATAACATTTTTAGAAAATTAATATAATATCAATATAATTATCAATATAAATCTGTTCCATAAAATATATTCAAATTTTATGGAACTAGTATAACGAGATTTAATAACATCGAATCGATTTGAATAAGACTAAACAAGTTTTATATTCAAACAAATTAAAAAGTTCATTTTCAAAACTCACATAAAATTTCTGACATTTTGTTTAATATAATATCTTCAAATACGTATAAGAAAAATTGAAAATGGAAATTTTCATCATACGAGCCTTATTTCCTTTTTCGTAGAATATAATAAAAATAAGTTTATAAATAATGTTAGTCATCTAATTCAAAAAAACTTATACCATACCAAAATGAATAAATTGTTGAACATAAAATAATTTCATAATATAGTTATTATTTTTTATGTTTCTATAATTCCAGAATAAATATGATAATCGGTAATTAACTAGTTAAGTAATTCTACTTCAGTGCAGCATAAAAGCATATTATCGCCATTAAATATTATGCATACATATGCCAAAAAAAATTATAGCCTTTCAAAATACTAGTTTGAAAATATTTATGTTTTAAAATAATTTCTACGAAATACGGTTGTTCCTTTAGGTTAATAGCTAACAATGTTTACATAGTTTAACGATTACGAAAAAATTAAATTACGAAAAAACGAAAATATAAAAAATATTTTATTTTTTAATATCTTCCAAGCTTATAGAAAAATCCATTCAATATTGAAAAGCAAAAACATTGTTATAATTTTACTTAATGTATAATTACTTTATAAAAATTAGTTGAAATTAAATAATATTAAAATTTATGTAATATTTAAAAACAGTGATTTATAATATTTTTCATATATCAATTATGATAAGTTGTTACAAAGTGTTACTGTGATCTATATGATTTTTTTCATCATTCGGCTGATAAAACAGCCCGATGATAAAAGAAGGTTTATATCGACATTAGTTCAGATTTATTAAAATTCGTTGCCTAGAAAGAAAAAAAATCAATTAAACGCAAATATTTTGATGAAACAGCTAAAGTAAATATTTTATAAACAAAGACACCTTAATAGAGCTGACGATAAGCTTTTTTGTGTACATTTTCACAAGCTTTACTCGTGACGTGACATAGGGAGAAAGGTGGAAAAAGAAACAGAGAAAGAAACAGCAAATCAATAGCGCCGTATGTATCTCGAGTTTGGTTGCCCACGAGCCCATAAACTTTTTGTGTGCCGCAATTTCGTTCTGTCAAAATAAAAGCTGCTCTAACGTATTCTGGCAAATCGCATGTATCGATTCCCTCGTCAAAATCTGGCTCGAAACAGTAAACTGCATGACCGACAAATATAGGACTTTACACGATATCCATGTAGGCATTTAACAGATGCACGAAAAGCAGACGTGGGTTTCGGAGGTACGAAGTAGATAAAACGAAAATGAGGTTGCGTTTTGCAAGTACTGCTTGAATACGATGGAGAATTTTTCGCTAATCAAATGCACAATAAAATGCTTTGTGTGCGCCAGGATGTATGCATTAACATAAACAATCATTTCGTCAAATATGACAATTTTTTAAAGGTATAGAAATTGCATTGGAAACAAATCCGATAATTACAGATTGTTTATCGAACTATGTGAGGTGAGCATAGTTACGAGTACTGCTGAATATTTAAAAAAATTTATTTTTTCTATTATTAGGTTTGTCTAAAAAGAAACTAATCGATGTAAATTTTTTTAAAAAATTACTTGAAAGTAGAGTCGAATTAAAAATTACAGAATGAAAATTGGGAAAATTGGGAAAATAGGAATCGCTATATTAAATTAATTATAATTTGTATCTGTAAAGCGGTTTAATTATCTAATAAAAAAGATTATATCTTATACCGCAAATACACCTTACATATAAGGTTCAAAAATTTTACGACTACCTTTGTAAATTTTCATTAATTGAAAAATTATTATCAAACTTTATCCTTATTTTTCAATGTTTGAAAAAATTTCTAACAATATATATTATAGTTTACCATCGATTATTATAAAATGGATATTATAAAATTTTGCAGAAGAAAGTATAAAATTTATATTTGAAACTGATAATTAAATTTATAAAACTTTTTCATAAATAAAATCTTATATATTCTTCAAAGTATTCGTCAATAAAAAAATCTATAACGGTATTTTTACTATTTACTCATTTTGATAGGAAATATACCAATTAAAAAATTGTATTGATTAATGATCTTTTCATTACGATATGAGAACACTGTCATCTGTTTTGTAGCAATAAAAGTAAATAAAAAACTCTGAAGGATTTCACTTTTAAAATTTATTTCTAGCATAAGCAATTTTTCAGGTGCAATCTTACTCCAGTTTTTACATGAATCATTAATGTTTCAAACTGATTAGAATTTTTGTATTAACACAAAAATCAGCGCTCTACGGCAATAATACTCTCGGGACTTGGTGGTGCAAAGTAATGAACTCATTTTAACAGACTTCAGGTTGTTCGAATTTCAGCAAACGTTCTATTTTACAAACATGACGTGATATATAGATTCATCGTAGTAAAATTTTTTAGTACTTAACAATGTGGAACGAAAAATGCGCCTGCATTTACGAACATTAATAGAAGAATTGAAATAAAAGTAATTGAAATAGTATTATCAGTCTAATAGAATATAAAGGACTATAACCTCGCTAGATCATTTGCTCAATCTTTCGTGTAAAAGCTTCTTCATAATTCAAGCAACCTAACTTGGATTTTATCCGCGTAATCGATACATCGAATAAAGTTTCTTGATCACTGCGCAAAATCAGCTTATCGTCGAAATGGATCTTACTGGAATCTCGATACTGTTGCTAGAGTAAATTAAAAAATCAGCACGAGTCGCAATATTCGACGACATTCGGCGCGCGTCCCACATTTTGGTTGCAATTAAGCGCCAAGCAAAGAAAACCCGACGAATGTTCTCAATCGAGCCCGAGGGGTAAATAATTCGGCACGGCAATCATGGCTTCTCCTCGGTCGTGTCAAGATCGATGTCCGCGACCGTAGGATCGATGATCGCGCGGCTCCTCCAGCCAACGGCCTAGGCAATGTTCTTGACCTGACTCTCTCTCTCTCTCTCTCTCGCATATCGATCTACGGCCGACGCTGCACGCGTGCAATAACAACTGCTGCACGATTCAGCCAGAGAAGCACCAGTCGCTGATGCGAGGAACGACTTCCTTTCCTCGCCGCA
This sequence comes from Platyscapa corneri, assembly GCA_018907185.1. Classification (NCBI taxonomy): domain Eukaryota; kingdom Metazoa; phylum Arthropoda; class Insecta; order Hymenoptera; family Agaonidae; genus Platyscapa; species Platyscapa corneri. Next base: position 4,746,247 of record JACCHW010000005.1, on the reverse strand, counting down.
TTCTAAAGCACTTACTAGCGCAACGAGTTTGGCAGCGCGAAACAATGGCTAGATCTTCAACGGATTAGGGTCCCGGATTGTGGTGTTCCGAATTTTATAGCGTCTTTTCGAGTGTCTATCTGCCCGAGCACTACTTAATTATGGATGCGCGTATTAATTGTGCGAGATGTGTAATGTGTGTACACAGTCTTGAAGATAAATTTGCGATAAAGACGCGCTCCGAGTAAACTGAAGCGTCCATAACCGACCTGTAAAACTACAACTCGACTGCTCTTCCCAAGACTATTCTCGTGTAAATATTTGCAGGTTGTGTGTGCTCCTATATTCCTCCGATCTAACAATAACTGCTGATAAAAAGTTGTGCCCTCGGTTCACACTATTGTAATTCCAACCTTCGTTACTTGATTTAACGGAACTCTAAAAAAACTTCTTAAATTTTTATCGGTATGCAAATTTGAAATACTTCCTTTATGAATTTTTAATCTTACTTTTAAAATTCCTTGCCTTTTCCTGGTGTGGTTCTTAAAAAATAGTAATATTGAAAATGTATGTGGATATTCATAAATACATTGAGTGCAAATATCACAAGCTAGGTATTTCTTCGCAATATAAAATAGTGTAAAACATTTCGTTGCTTTTCTTTACTCACATTTTTAAATTAAAAAGAAATAATTAATATATGTATATTGATAAAGTTTATATATAATTCTCAATGAATGCCTTAAAATCTTGAACTATCTTAATTAACTATATTAACTATATTATATCTCAGATTATTAGAAAAAATTATTAAATGCAAGTGTTATTTTTAAGGGTTGTAAAATTATTAATTTAATAAATATTTTCAAATACAAGTTATTATAACCTAATTTCAGATATTATATTACGATTTTTTATATTTTTCTTATTCTATTCTATTCAATGATTAATTAAGACAAAGTTTCTATAGGGACAACTCGATATACAACATGAGTAGTCTACGTCACGATATTGTAATCGTTTCTTTTTAATATCAAATATAAAAATAATTTTTCATTAATCTATATTTTAAAGAAAGTAATCATTTTTTAACTTTATTACAGGATTTATATTATGTAAATTTAATTTATATTATAATATTTATACATATATAATTAGATTTTATACCTGTTTTCTTTATAATACGTAAAAAACTATTTAAAAAATAAATAAAAAATCGAGATACTCTTAAAAATTTAATATTTAGCAGTTACATTATGTTAGAGGTAACAATTTAAAAGCTTGGAAAATTAAGGTATGTTGCATATGTGCATGAGTACAATAACCAAAAAAAACAAAACAGCGAAAATGGATCGTTACAATAAAAAAGGCTATGCCTTAATTTCCAGAAAATCATAATAACCAGTGCAGAAATATATACCTCGAACTTTTATATTGATTATACTTTGATTTCGATGAATTATTCAAACTACGTATTTTTTTATTTCGCCTACTAATAAAAATGATAAATAAAAAAAGTAAAATTACCAAAATAAAATTATCCGAAATTTTTTTTACAGATATTTAAAAAGTTTTTTCATATTTTTTAATGGTACATCAGTATTGATTGTTTAATTAAACTTCTTAAGTATTTTATCTATTTTATAAGATTTGTACTTTCATATTTCGTCATAAATATTTAATGTATTCAGTATCAATTAATACAATAAATTTTTATATTAACATTATTTATTTTATTATTTTTATCAATTCAATAGTTATCGTTAACTTATCCGACTTTTTATTAGCATTTTAAGTTATAGCATAAAATTTAAAGTTTAAAATCCTGTAAGTAATAGCGTATTTTTATTTTGTATTTTCTTATTTATTAAATAGTAAATATGTCTGTATATTTCAGAAGAAACTATTACGCAATAATTTTTATCTGTTTACAAATAAAAAAAATAATTTGGCATCGGAAGATTGATTTAGATTTTTAAACATACTATTAAATTGGCTAAATAATGAAAATAATATATAATTTAACTATTTTCTATAATACTTAATTATACGTATATTTTTATAAATTTCTATTACATTTATATGTATATTAAGGTTATAACATACTAGTGCACTTTCATTGAAATAAAATATAATCATTTGTTAATTATTAACAAAAATTGTAATAATATTGAAGGCATAAATTTCGATTTATAATCTTACAATAAAGTATATTAGAATCTTATTATAAAATCAACGCTGAATAATATAAAAATATTTATTAATCATCATCTCGTTGATTCTTTATATCTTTGCCTCAAAGAATATAGATAATCTTTTTTAGTATTAATAACTGCAAAAAATATATAAGTATAAGCTTATTACACAGTAATACAAAACTCAATCACGTTTTTGTCTCGCAAGTCTGAGAAATTAAAAATACAAATGCCTTCTCCAGAGACTGTTGGATTAAAATTAAATATTTTTAAAGATCTTATTTAATGAAATATTTCATAATGTACCATTAAAAACAAAAAATATACAATAACATATTTAAGTTCAATGATTCTTTTAAAACTGTTTTTTACATTTTCTGCTAAATATCTATAAATTAATATGCGTTGATGAATAAATATTTATTATATAATGATAAATGATAATAAATTATATTAAATGCTTATATATGTTTCTAAAGAAAGTATCACGAATACAAATGTATATGAATTTTATATTTTTATGATAAAAAACAATAAAAAATATTTTAATAGCAGAAATTAATAATATTTGCTTTATTTCTTAGAATTTCATGATATAATTTTTATTAAATATATAAAATATTTCATTTTAAGAATAAAAGATTAATTTTGGTTTAACATAATATGATATAATATGGCATATATCTACGAGACATACTATACTAACAATACGTGAATAAATACTTTCAACCTGTATAACAGGTACTCTGATACGTGAATTATCCAACTTTATCAAAATATGTTATAAAAATGTTTATTACGTTAGAAGATTTTTTATATAGAAATAATTAATAACTACGAAAAACATCAATTATTGATATTTACATTTTTATAATTATGTTTTATGCTATATCCATAGTTTAATATCCTGTATTTATAATAAAATTTAATGCTTTGCAATTATTGACATTTTTCGATATAGTACTGTCAGAACAACATAATTGGTAAAGTGAAAAATTTTAAATTCTCTTAATAGGTAATTAAAAAAAAGTAATTATATACGTGATCAATAATATTGATTATTTCGCTTGCATAATTTATTATTTACAATAATACTTAATTATACAGCTGGTTTTTAACTAAAAAGATTATTTATTTGTGAAAATTTATTTCGGTGTTACCATTTAGCTGCAGTTATACGTATTTGATAAATAAATGCTTGTTGACTTTTAGAAACCGCAATGAAATAACGATCACCTAATTATTCCATACCCATGTAAAATCCATTAACAAGCAGTCGAAACTCTTTCGCGACTTAACATTTAATTAAATCAATATAATTTTGTTGACTTGTTATTTGTACCCAATTAAAATATAATTCATTGGGATCGATTAAACGCAGAGACAGTTTGAGCAAGAGTAAGTACATTTTTTTGGAAGGTTCCGATTTATACAATATTTACTAATTAAAGTGCATATGTACTCATACTTGTGCTTGGCAGAAGTAAAATTTTTAATAATAAAAAAAATTTGTTTTGCTAGAATCTTTGATGGACTATAAGTTGCAAAAACCTCTGTAGTATTTTCTACTTCTGTGTCTCAAAACAAATACGCGACATCTAGCATAAAATTATCGATCGAAACATACTTGTTCACATATCTTACTATTGAAGAATTAAAATAAAAAACGAAGACTACTATTTGTAATAAACTTTCTGTTTTATCTTTCAGAAGTTTTAAAAACTTTACCTCCAGGTGAAGATAAGCTCTGATATTTAATGTTCATTCCTGAAAGGTAAAAATTAATTCCGAATGTGCATTACGATAATAACCTAAAATTAGAAACTTTAATTTTTTAAATCTTTGCGTGTTTTACTTCAAACTTTTACGATTTTTTCAAAAAGAAAATGCCAGGTAAATTTAAATATTTAACAGTATTCAGCATCATTCGACATTTTTAATTTTTATTTGAGTGAATAGTTTAGGATTCTAAAAATTAAAATTTTAAATACTAATTAGCAACGAGGATGGCACTCAACAGATACTATGTAGAGATATAGTTCTTTGAAACAAATTTTCTGCACGTGGATATATTTTATACGAATTAATTGTTCATTCAGTGTCATAATTGAAACTATAGAAAAAGTTTTTTTAAAAGTCATCATAATGAGTTTTATTTTAACTTCAATGATGTTTATAATTTAGTTTCTGATGCAAAAATCGTTAAAGATAAATACATCGATACATCCAATTGAATACTACCTTACTATTGTCTTACTATAGACTTACTATTCTCTAAATTCAAGCATTACTGTTTTAATTCACCGATAATTACCAAGTTTTTATAATGTTTTATATCTAAATAGTGACAAAAACAATAGCTACAAAATAATAAATTCTAAATCGAATGCTTGGTTATTTATAATGCAAGGTCTTTGAAAATGAATTTTAAACTTATGTTTAAGTACGTTTCCTACCTATAAGTTATTTTTCACTTATTCACCCAAGAATTCTGGTCTAAGTAATTCAATTTCTCTCGCTCATGATGAATTCTAAGTCCAGAAAGACTCACAGTCCTAAGATTAAAAATAGACAGAGCGTAACTCATTATTTGCAACAGAGCATAATGAGATAAGATTGGATGAAATCGTCGCCATATCAGTTTAACCAAATACGAAACACCACCATTCGACATACCTCCACTTTCGAACACGTTCGAACTCCACATATGCGAAACCGCAAGCTGATAAATTCGCGTGTCATAAACTGGTTCGTTATCTCGGTTCACGTATACCGGCACTTCGCTGATCTCGAGAGCTTAAACCACATCATCTAATCTCGGTGTAAAACGACTTCATAGCAGGTTTCCGTTTCCCTTCTCCTCCCTTTTTCGAGTACTCCGAAATAGCTTGCAACATCGCCGGTCATTTCCGCAGACTCGTGCACACATACGCCAAAATCCATGTGCACGAGTTCAATCGAACGCAACTTTACGAGGCTCCCACGTGTATTCCTATACGCTAACACTGCGGCAAACACGCGCGGAATCGACTGCACATACGTGATCCAGCAATTCTAAGCATCAATCCAGTTTTGGCAAGTGAGCTTTATAACTTTCGTTAAAATAGAGTTCAATCGACAGTATCCTCGAACATTTTAGTCGCTGTTACTCAAATTTTCACACGTAAATGCTGACAGGCAAATTACAAATCAAGCCGATTCTTTAACAATAGCGCGTTCTCAATCGATAAGGGTAGTTTATAATTGGCCCGTAGAACGTAATAACCATGTTTCCAGTGATGCGACAAGTTTGCATTTGTTCAGTCGCAGCGGTATCGAGCATATCCCAGGTGAAAAAATGAATATAGGCCATTGACTCGGATAGGGCTTCTGAGACGAGAACAAAGATGAACCGAAAGTGAAAAGAACGAGGCGGAACCACGGGAAAGAACCTCGTGGGACCGCACACATCACTTGCGGGTACAGACGGATAGGCACCGCGTACAAAGACGAGCAAGTCAGACAGACGGCGCTGAATATCGATCCCAGCCTGTCGAAGGAGCGCCCGCACCCCGCGAATTACGACCGCCCCCTGCAAGAACGAGAGCAAGGCAGTAATATCGACGCCGACGACGACGCAACGCATTTCGCATTCAGCGGCCGCGACTCCAAGGCCGCGAGCTGTATTCCCGGTGAGGATGGCTGCGCTTCTTGCATATTAATTAAGCGAGCGATTAGTTCTACTAAACAACGAATGAACAGGTGAAACACACCGCGGAAGGCCGCTAACCGAGTAATGCTTCGATAGTCGGAGTAATTGCCCGGTTGAGAGCCTCTCAAAAGGATTTTTCGTGAATCTCGTTATTGATCTACAGCTCCCAATTCTCACTAGCAAACCTTCAACTTTCCGTATTTTACAAACACATTTATAATTAGTTCGAAAATACTTATCTTAGTTTTGCACTCTAAGTCATGGATAAGATTCTTCGACACTTGATCGATTAGGACACTAACAAAAATGATTTAAAATAGCATAAAACTTTTATTACGTTTTTTTAACAATGAATGTATTAGTTTACACCTTCAAATTTTTTTTTTTAAATTTTATCCCCAATAGTCTCCGATACTTGGTTTTCAATATAATTTAAACAATTTTTAGAATTTTATAAAAGTTATTAAAATATTTATTAAAATACAATTATGATTTATATAATTTATATTTTGTATGCATTATATACTTTAAAAAGTAAATAATCATATATTCATTTTTAAAATTGTATATTTGAATCGAACGATGCTAAAATAATTAATTTTTTTTTTAATCTATCGTCAGTAAAATATTTTAGATAAAAATTTGTACAAAACATTAAAACAATTGAATTACTACAAAAATAACCGTGAAAAAAATGGGAATAAAAAAAATAATAATCATCATTCCTTTAAATATTGTATTAATGTTAATGGTTTTATAAAATATTAAATATGTGATTTATTTAATCATAATATTATAAATATTTTTATCTCATATTTATAATTTTTAGAGTATTTATAATACTTTAGTACCTCTGTTGTTTAGACTTGCATATTTGGGACTTATAAAATAATATTTAGTAAGTCCGAAATCGCAATCGTGGATCAGTCTTACGTCTTACTGAATTTATTTCCATTTAAGATCTTTTAAGAATAAAATACAATAGAAAGAAATAATAGTTCTTAAATGATTTATAATAATTATAGATTTTATAAAATGTAAATTTATTTTAACATCCACTGTAAATTATTGCCAATTACTAATATTAATTACCTACCATATTAAACAATTATTTTTAAGTACAGGATAGAAAGAGTAAAAAGGAAACAAAGAAAAGTAATCCAACTGTAATGTCGCAAAATTTGAAAATAACAAAGTTGTAAAAAAGAAAGGAGTTACGACGGAGAAGAAAAAATGTGGTGAAATAATACCCAATTGTTTTCTACTCCACTTTACAGTTAAACAATTACCCTAAAAGCTTGCCCTTTAATTTGAAGAATCAAGCTGAAGAATAACGGATGTACAGTGAAGCTGAAATCTTGCTGGAACTTTTATGAAAAGTAATTCATAATGAAAGCAAGCGATGCTCTTTAGTAAAAAGATTCGCTTTCCCTCTCACCTACTACTGTATCCTCGTATTTCAGCTATTCATGCTGAGATAAAGCCTTTTACGTACGTAACACATAATTTCTGACTGATTTTACCGACCCCCCCCCCTCTTCGCCCACTAATGTTTTTCAAACTTAACAAATTCTACGCAAATAGGTTTTTAATTTATGTAGGTAAATGATTACGAAATATCCGGTCGTCTGTAAATTTAAATCTGATGAATCATCCGGTCTTCGCCTGAATATTTGGCATACGTGGCTGTATATTTTTATCATGGATGCAAATATTATTAGTCTTTTAAAAATCGAGTCAGTATTTTAGGTAAAGTTTGTAAAAAATTTTTGTTATATGATATTTTCTGACTTATTAAGATTAATAGAACGACAAAAATATTGAATTACAAACAGAGAGTCGACGTCACATTTAGATAAATAAAATTATTAATTTAAGATTTCTAAGATTTTTAGTACTCATCGACTATAAAATTCTTTTTAATTCAAATTTGTCTTTACCACTTTCTTTAATTATACCATATATATATGTGTGTGTGGTGTGTGTGTGTGTGTGAGTGTGTGAGTGTATCCTGAATTTTCTCTGAATATGTTCTTTAATTTTACAGGTAAAAATGTATTAGCCTCTACTTTCTTAAACCTTTTTTTTATTGTGTAAAATAAATACTTACGTAGTTTTGAAATAGACTATCTCAAAATAATAATAAATTATATTATGTTAAAATTAGTGATATGAAAAATCTTAATAAAATAATAAGAAAAATGTATTTAGTAATATTAATAAAAGATAACTGATGATTATAAATATCACTGTTGATTCCAATTCGTTAATTAATTAAGAATACTGAGTTCGTAGTTTTAAAATAAAAAATTAAATAGATGGAGATCAATCTATGAACATTTAATTATAAAGGCTTTCATTTTATTACTTTTATTACTGAAAGTTAATCGAGTGATCTAATTATCTAATTGTCATTAAAAACTATGCTTAATTTATTTTTTTAATTTACATTAACAAAATGTTTCTGATGTTAAACTTTTTTTAACCAATATGAAAAAAATTAATTTAATATTAATTATATACGAATATTTTTTGTATTTTCCTTACTTAATTAACGTTAAGTTCCGAAGCTATTAAATTGTTTATAAATAAATTAAAATCCAAACAATTTCAATTTAATTGTATTTGTAATTAAATAATCTGAATTATATTGAGAGATTTTTTTCAACTAATTGCATTGTTTAAATTACTGGCATTTAAGTAGAATATGTAAAAAGCTGTTGAATTTGCTATTGTTCAATCATACTATTTACTTTCTTCAGATTGACGACTAAGATTGATCGAAATGCGCATACATGCTTGATAAAAAAAATCTAAAAGAATGTTCTGTTTGCGTATTAAATCACGCAGTAGGTTTTCATTCTTTAATCGATATTTTTTATTAAGTTGACGGAATTTTTTTTCTAAAATCCATAACTCCAACTTTTACCGAATCGATCTTTTTTTAGTTATTACACATATAAGTATCTACAAAAGTATTTTCAGTGTTATTTTTACTTAATACAGCGTTTTTAAAATAAAGTTTGTATATAACTCAAATTATATATTACTTTTGAAGGATCAGCCATATATGATTATATTTATTATAAAAATAATAAATTCATTCAAAGATGTGAGCCATCATTAGATTAAATCTACTTGTCAAAGTTATTGTGAGAACCTTAATAATCGATTATTATGAAAATAACACAAACTACTAAAGCCTTTTAATGCTTTGGAATGTATTTGATCAAAGATTATATCCTCGCTTCTATAATCTTTATAACAAAAGCAAAAGGGCTTATAGACGCAAATGATTTAATCTATGGAAAAAGAATTTAAGATTTGTATGATAAGGCAGATATCAACGGCAAAGAATTTCATTTTCAATAATAACGTCGAAAATCGACTTCCTAATGCATACGTCATCTGCTAAATAATACTTAATAATGCGAGAAGCATTTTTTAATTATTAATCTGGAATGTATTTTATTTGTGCCAATGAATGCACTAAACAAATAATATATTGTTTACAAAAAAAAAAATTTAAACAGTAACCATAATTTTATTCTTATTATAAAACATACATACTAATAAACCTCATACACTTTTACAAAAAAATTGTTTAATTCAGAAAAACAAAATAATTAAACATTAATTAAAGTTTAATAATGAAAGTTTATTTGAAGATAAAGTTATGCATATAATTCCCAAAAGTTATAATAGAATGATGAGAATTTCTATCTATAAATTCTTATTAGGTTATCGAAAACGAATAAAGGTGTAGATATCTTGGTTTAATGATTGAAATAAAATAATAATAATAATAAAATCAGGAAAATATTGATTTAAGTATATATTTTTATAAGTACTATAAATCGACTAAAAAAGTTTACTTTCCATTCTAAACGTAAATAAATAATAAATTAGAAAGTAAAAGGATATATTTTTAAAAACTTGATTCTAATTTGAATTTTTGTAAATTTACATGTCAGTATTGTTTAGTTCCAGGCAATGTACATAAGCGAATCAATCGATTTTTTTTTAACAATTGATTTTCAAATCATTGTTATCAAAGAACGTTTGTAAATTTAGTAAAAGTTATCATAACAGTTCAATAAAATTTTTTTAACAAGAACATCTTTTTAATAATATTGAAAGGTATATAATTTCTATTTTCTCAAATATTATCAATTTTTGATATTATTTACAAAATAAAGTAACAAATTATAAATGGAAAACTTTTATTGTATTACTTGAAACTAATTGATATATTTATTTACAACTTATTATTTTCAACTATCATTATACATAAAATTTATTTTATATAAAATACTGCACACAAAATTTTTGATATAAGCAGCTTTTTCAAATTCGTTGAAATTCGTGTTAAGATAAATATCTATCATTAGAATTCTATTTTTATATATACATACACCCACATTCAATTCGCTTCATTTTTATTATATTAAATTTACATCGATTCAAAAATAGGAAAATATAACTAATGAGCACGGAGACAAAAACGTAGATTACAGATAGTCAAAATATAAGTGTGATTTTCGACATTAAAATTATTAAGAGAAAAATATTTAGCCGTATACAGCTAACTACAGAAAAAAATTTATCAAATTAATAAATAAAAATAAAATAAATAATAATAAGATAGGAAATGATATATATTTTTTTTTTATAATTTCAGAAATTAAAAACGAATAAAATTATATATAAGAGTATTTTAAGGTTATGTAATACACAAACCTAACATAAATAAAGAATTCGAATAACGTCTCCAAAAATTTTATTTTATAATTTTCATACTTTTAATGAATTATACTTTAATTAAAAATAATTTATAATATATCATAAAATTAGAAAATCAATTTAAATACATTTATAAAAGTGTATCATTTAGGTACAACATTATCAGCGATATATTTAACGTAAACATTTACTATTAAATTATTATTAATTTTATAGTTATTCCATACTTTTAATAAATGAATGGTTACTTATTTTTATTTTAATATCCTATAATCATTGTTATTTATAATTATGTATAATTATAAATAAAATATAAATAAAACAAGAATAAAATTTCATACTTTTTATTTTTTGAAACGGTATAAAGCATCACAATATATTGGTTGACGTTGACTTTGTTTAAATCACGTAATGAATTTTAATCGTTTTAATAGTGTAGGATAAAGTTTTGATAAATTTATTAAATATTTACTTATATTATTGAATTATAATTATTTACAGAAATTTGAAATAATGCAGAATCTTTAATGTTAACCATATTTTATTTTTCTTAATAATCAGTGAAATGGAAAAAGTATACAAATAAAAAATTTAATTTAAAATAAAATTCTATGCTTTGCGTATAATAATTAATGCTTAAAAAAAAATAACTTAATAATCGAACAAAATGATCTAAAAAACTGACATTTATATACGATTTTCATTAAATTTTCTATTTGAATTTTAAACCAATAATTTATTTAGTAATATTATAATAACATATTCTAATTAAATTTTCTCTCGTGATCAATCAAATAAATAGTTGTATCTGTATAAAATTATGTCGTTCAAATTATTAATATTAGTTATTGTTGTACAGTATTTAAAATCATATATATTTAAGAAATAAAATGAAAATTTTTAGATTTGAAAATAAATAATTATAAATTTATAAAACATAATTTTTCTAACTTTCCAAAAATTTTAAGATTATTATGTATAGCTATTACTTTGTTCAAGCACACCTATTCCTTTTAAATTTAAATCAAGAAAATTGTATTAGCTTATAATAATTTTTACAAAAAAATGTAAAATGGCAACTATTTTTTTCAACTAATATTTCTTTAGTATTTTATATCATTTTCATGTTTTTTCTATAGTAAAATAATAATATTAAGAAACATTGAAAAAATAAGAAACTGAAAATAAATTATATTTGTAGAAAAAAAAATTGATATTTTACAGTAAAAATACATAAGTTGGACACTAAAATACAGAAGTACAAATAGACACAGAACGAGAAAGAAAGAACAAAATAGTCATATGTGAAAAAAGATATGGTATAAAACATAGAAGTAGAACGAAACAAACTAGCGATCGATATCAAGTAATAAGCCGCATACGCAACCACCAATACACGCATTTTTATTACACCTATATGTATGTATACTTAGGGGAGTTTGCACCGCTTGCATGTTTTTAAATTTTATCTTACAAACTGTATCTATAGGTTCAACAAATAGATATATATTTTTTCATAATTTCAAATATGAAGATTGTATAACGCTGCTCAGTACATTATTGTTTTCTCTTAGTAAACTTGTCATTGAATATGCATCTATTCTTATGTTTTTCTTGCATGTTTGGATAGTATAGTTTAATATTTTTTTAAAACACAATATTAAAATAACGTCGAATTAAAATAATATTTACGGAAATCTGAATATAAATATAAATTATATAAAATTATAATAATTATTAATTAAAACATGAAAAATTTTCTCACAAATATCCATTAATTAAAAGTTAAATTAAAAATTTTTTGAGTAAAGTACAAGTGAAATATCCATAAGTATCTAAATATAACTTAAATTCATTATTGCGTAACAATAAAATTACATGATATTATATAACTTTTGAATAATTAAAAAAATTTAATTGTATGTTTTTATAAATTTAAAAAAAATTTGAAATATTAAAATAAATGAATTTACCTCCTAATATTTCACTCATATTTTCATTTTAATACTTACTTATACGAATAAGATATATTGTATATAAATTTATTATTTATTAAAACTAAATAACTTTCATAATATTATCATTTTCTGCACTTTAAGTATATTTAATCCAACTTTTACAGAACAAAGTTAACTCGAGTGACTGAGTAGATGTTGCCAAAGTTCCTAAATTAATTTGCTTACGAGATTCAAATTTTGAGATGGATTTTACTTAATATTAGAGTAAATTCAGTCACAATTTTTTCTATTCTATTTAAGCTTGTACTTCACTTTATTTCTAAGTAATTGCATTTTTAACGATTTTCATAAAATTTTATTAATCTTGACATAGAACGAATGAATATTAAAAAAATTTAATCGCACTGCCTATTGATCAGCCGACGCAAAATAAAACGATGGACTTGAGGTTTACGTTCGTAGGAAATATTTACTGTTACAAGTACTAAAGTGTATAAACCCCTTCATAAATGGCTTGTTTACCAATCTCAGATTACAGCAAATTTCGTCAAACCACCACTTGTGCATCTATAGTTGCACAAAATATGTTATCAATTTCATCCAATTTATTTTTTTTACAACAGTTTATTTATTTACTCACCTGTAAAATTAAATTCAATAAAATATTTTTTATTTACGATTTTCACCTCGGCGACTTTTCAAATGCATCGGAAATTGCTGAAAATCTAATTTGCGACGATCCCAACTGTACTATAACTTTTCAAACTGCCCTTCAAGGGTAAACATAAAAGGGAAAAAGCGGTAGTCCGTGTCTCGTGTGTCAGTTACATCGACTCAAATGATAACGATCTGACTCACGGCGACAGCCTATGATCGTTTTCTGGCGCACGATGGATTTGCGTCACGTGAACCCCAGCAAAACTACTGCACCCAGTTCTAGACAATCAGGCCGATAAGTATTCACAGAAAAAGGGAATACACGGCAAAAATTCGTATTCGTAATGGTAAAATAGAATCACCATTGCTAAAACTTAGTCGTCTCGACGCTCAACCTTGAACAACGCGAGAAATATGTTTCAAGTTGAGTCGATTAAAATATCTGGACTAAGCGAACATTAACTCTGTTTGCTTCTACGTGCGACGGAAACTTGGTCTCTATAAACAGATTAACTCTTCGGAACAATAAAAGTTATACACGGTGTTACAGGTTTTTGTTCCAATTCTTTCGCAAGACTACGTCCGCTTACAGCATCAAATAGCAAACCGTAATACTCTTGCTAACACTTAAAAGATGAATTTTTATTGCAATTTTTACAATAAAGACTACAACAACGTATTGTGTGAACGTGACTTCAATACACGTGTAAGCGCTATAGAGAATTCAATACGTTCTTTCAACATTTACGAGTATTTCACGAGTGCTCATCGTTTGATTTCTGAATTCCTTCGAAAGCATTGGCAATAAATACTTTGACGATAGGGTGAAGTAGCTCCCTAGGTCAATGAATTTCTATCTCTTTCCGTAGTAAAAATGAGAACTTTATCCAGGTTTATAATTTACCGCATATTGAAAAAATTTCTAATACGAAATAATTCGATTCAGAGTAATTCACAATACTGTCGTTTAATGAGGAACTGTAAAGTTTAACCTTGGACTGCTTCAAAGAATATTGATTATTATATACATTTTCTTTAAACATCTGAAAGAGCTTTAACTTAGCAGATGTGCTTTAACTACTACTCCATAATACCAATTTAAATATTGTGCATTGAAATCATTAAACGGTTAAATTATCACTGTAACACTTTAAAAACATAGATTAACACAAATTTATTGTAATGTAATATAAAATTCTTAACAATTTAAAAAATTAATTACATTAAAACTTTCTTCAAGTATAAGAATTATTCCTTCTAATTTTGCTTTCATGTTTTTTAATTTTCTGTAAATATTACAGTATCTTATGATATAAAGAGGAAGAAAGAGATAAATTCTCTTCAATCATGAAAAGAAAAAAGTGCCAAGTCTTGTTATATTTATGTAATAAACAAAGTTTTCCATTTCTTACACTTCCCTCTTTCATTTCTTGATCTATTCTTTTACTTTATACTTTCCGTAACAATGAGTGAAGATCCCCATTTGTATGTTAAAACCACAATGTTTATCTACTCTTGCTGATTCATTTGAAATTTATAGAGTAGAATCACGTACGCTTTCATTCTTAGGAATATTCTCAATTTGAGAAATCCGTCATACAATATAATTATTTGAATGGTTAAAGGTGCGGAACTACTAGAAAAATACTGCTATTCTTTTCTTAATTAATTTGTTAAACTAATATCTAAAGGCATTAAGTAATTAATCTGTATTTCAAGCAATAATAGTTAATCAAAGAAGAAATTTTATTTAAATTTGAAATTTGTTATTAATGGAATCGATCTCAACTTTTAGTTTATTTTTTAGTGAAAATGTATATTTTTTATTGTTATTTTAAAATAAAGTATTAGTTTTATTGGAATATTCAAGAATCGCAAATGCGTAAAATTTAACTCGTGTAAAATCTTTAATATTTTAACGTCGTATTTTTACTTATATATAAACTGCGATATATTATGAGGATCTTATTCATAAATATGTATGTATGTGTACATCCTACCGTATTCTTAGTATTATATAGTATCTCAAACAATTTTTAGTGCTTCGTGTTACTTCTTTGGAAGGAACGAAAAATGGGTTTCTGAATTACCCTTGTGTTAGATAATGCCTTTTAACGAGACAATACCACGTTGGGATTGTCAGGTCAATTTAAATGTCATAAAAATTTTAGTTTGGTTTTCAAATAAATTGTTTTAAATAGATTAGTTTATCAGATCACTATAAGCTTACTTTTCCATTATAAATATTATCAATAATTCGTCAGTTTTTAATCGGTATTGATAATATACCATAATATAATATGGCAGTATCATAAAAAAATAACACTTGTAATTAAATTACTTAGAATTTTTTATAAAATTGAAAGTATTTTGAGAAACGCATGCTAAAATTCATAATAAACCAGTATTCCGATTATAAGATCTTACCACACCGAAAACGAATCATTGCTAATTAAACATTTTGACATCTGAAGAAGTTATGCGAAATATGCAAATATTCTAAATAACTAATTTTTCAATAAGTGCACTCAGTAAATTTTTTAAAGCCATAGTGTTTATGAATTCTTATTATTGAGGTATCTTTTCCCAGTGTTTAAGATAAAAAATATTAATATTTCTACGGAATGTTGTTAAGAATTCGTGAGTATAATGCTTTTACTGCTTAATAATAACAACAACAAAAATTAGTAGCTAAATGATTGTATTGTTTAGAGAGATTACGACATGTCTGCAACTGGTATTCATAAAAGACAATTTGAAGCAAATTAAACGTTGACAAGGAGTAACCGGCAACCACCGAGTGATTTCTGAAAAAGAATTACTAGTTATAATTGACCATTGACATTTCTTATACCATTGTACGTCATGTGTATATTGAAGAATTGGAATTGTCAATTAATTTCTTCATACATTTTAATATTGTTGGAAAAGTGGCACCGTCGATTGCGAAAAACAAAGGTCAGTCGGCTGAATCGAAGATGAACGAGTAAAAACAGCGTAAGATTTTTGCTCACGATAAGTTTATTAGCTCGTCCGTTATTTTTTATTAAAGGTCAATGATAAATTTATAAATAAAAGACAATGGCTTTAAATAAATTTTTATTGTTTTTTGTTAAGAAGAAGTTTAGCGCCTGAAAATAAATTAAAACGCTTATCGCGTAAATCATTTTTAAAGATGAATTTCGAGTACAAACACCAATTTCGAATAAGTCAGATAGTAAATCAATGGCTTATCTGAACATGTTAAACACAGAATAGCATAAATCATTAAAGTGGTTAATTGTGACTATAATAATTTCTTAACTAACACGCAGTCTCTATGCTATAAATCGCTTAACAGGAGTACTAGTAGTTTGATTTAGAAAATACTTTAGGAAGTTTATTATTGAGGTAATAAAATCTGTGATTTCAACAAAACTACCTAAAAAAATATAATGATATTTCAAGAAGATCGATACGTCTGTTCCAGTTTCTTTTTGGCATGCAGAGCTTTGTAGGGCAGTAATGTATTTCATCGCGTACAGAAGAATAAAAGAGTTGTGCCCGTCCAATTACGTCTATGTCACTGACCGTGACTCACTGCGGACTTCCGTGGCTACAAGTTCGCTAGAACTACGGCAGCTGCGGCGAATTTGACCAAGAAGATGCAATGCGAATCAAAGGTATCTATGAAAAATGAAATTCCAGTTTCATAATAGTTGCACTCATTCTTTTGGAATATGTGATAAAAGTTCTTTTTATGGCTTCGTTTTTTTAACAGTAAGTTGCTCATTGTTAAATTCGTACCATCTTATTAACTACACGCATTTTTTTATACAATATTTTGGAAAACCACGATAAAAAATTTTTTTTAAGTTTTAAAATATTCTAATACTCCGTTAATAACCAATAGTATTAGGAATTTTTTTTTTTAAATAAATTTTAAATTAAATAACATATATATGCATGTGTGCACTATAAATATACGTACACCATGAAAATAAATCTGAATTGGTGCACATAATAAACAGTACATTGAATAAATATTTATTATTTAAATGAGTTTTTTAAGTATATTTTTTTTAGAAATAAATAGTAATCAAACATCAAATACTATTTTCCACTGATGTATTGCGTTTTTTATCTCGAGCTCAATTGCCTATTGCTACTCAATTATATTTTTATTACATTAATGGGCTATTTATAAAATTCTACCAATATAAACATTTCAAGAGTAGTGATTTTAAGAGGTCCACAATCACTAAAAATACTCTCCTTTATCATGATAATTATTTAAAAATTTTATTTAACCCAAAATATCTGGTTTAGAAAAAAATAATGTTTCTAACATTCCTAGAACTAAATCAGAATTCATTTTATAAATTGTATGTTTGAAAAGTATTTCTCAGGTACACACTTGGTATAGATATTTAAATCAGCAATAACGTTTTTTAATACATTGTAACGCAGACATGTTGCTATTTTTATCCATCATATTTTAATCAATATTAAAAGATACGCTATGATGAGTAATTAAGTAATTTTATTTTTAAAATGATACTTTATTATTTATATCGATAGACAATTTTTCATTGTTCGGTTGATTTTTTTCCCTAAGAAATATAATTATTTATTATTTTTTTAATTTAAATTAGTCCAGAAAAATGTAACATTTTTGCAGTTAACATAAAAAGTGATCTTTGTTTGAATATGTAATTTCCCATTCCTTACTTATTTTATAAAAGATGTTTAATATTTTAAATTGAAATGAAGAGGAGAATATAAACCATAAGAAAAATAAAATTTTATTATAACGAAGGAGTGATAAGATTTCAAACTTGTGTATCTCATTTTATCTTGAAGATACGAGGTATCTTCGCATAATTGAGATAAGGATAGAAATATTTTCAATTAGAGGTATGAATATGATCACCATTATCTAATATTATTAAAAATCAATCAAATATATTATTTGTTTTCAAAATAAAACTTATGCTCAATAAGGAAATACATGAAAAATTTGCAAATTGTTTACAAATTGTAGGTTTAGATCATCATAAACAGCGAGAACAACGTAGGATATATATCTGAATAAAGCAATAAATAAGAAATGCCTATCTTTTTCATTGGATAGGATTGAAAATCGAAGGCGACGTTGTCTCCCTCCACTAAGTCTCGCAAACCCCTGTCCGACACCCCCTCGGGATCGACCAAACTAGACTCCGCGTCAGTGGCAGATGCAACTTTTCATAAAAATAAAAACGGGAATAAAAGATGGCGCATAAGATGGGATCGGCTCGCAAGGTCGTCGCAGTCACACTCAATGAGTTGCCAACGGTAGGGCACTTTTTGAGGGCATACGCACACGATACACCCTTCGGTTCCCTGGCGCGCGATTTTCGTTGGCCACGATTTGAATTCTCGAAGGTGCGACGGCCATTTTGTCCCACTTTGGCCACCGCACTAACAATTTTATTTGTCGAAGGTATTCTTACATTCATCAATTTGCCTCTGCAACTTTTACATAATGCTACGCTCGTTAAAGCCTCTGTGGTTTCCACTAAAATGGTTATTGCGCGTAAAGTACGTTTAGGAATTTTGCAAAATGCAAATTCGTCAACGTTTTTCCTTTACTTCCTATTTCTATAAGATCGTACCCTCGAACTTTGCATTCTTTGAGCGAGAAAATAGTTCTATTTTTTTTTTTAATCATACTTTCGGTATCTTATAAATTAGAACGAGTATATTGTTATCTGTAGGTACTATTAAAATTTTTTACAGCGTTTGGAAATTACTGAGTGTTTGTGGGTGACTAAGAGAGCAAATCGCGAGAGGTTATTATAAATAAATTTAAAAAACCAAATTGTTTATTCTACGAGTTTTTACTCATCTTGCGTTATTCTTTAATTATTTCTGCTAAAAAAATGCATCGTACCGATTTTACTAATGTTAATGATAACAATTGTAGCCTACGCACATTTCTTTATTACTCTGCTTGACAATATTATTTAGTTAAAGTTTGATCACACTCAATTAATAAGCATTAATTTTCAATAAGATAAAAGCCCACAAAACAAACAAACAATTATCTCTTTTCCGCTCGAACATTTATAAGGTGCAGCCTTCCACATACCGATGCACACGTACGTTTTTAATTAAATAAAGTGTATTGTTACTATTTACTGGACTGAACACGAGCAAAGTTTTATCTATGTTGGAATAAAGGAAAAGCTTGACGCTCGATGGATAATTCTTCTTTCCGTTTTGAAATACTGAAAGTTACTAGTCGAACGCGAACCTTGGGTTAGGACTCATTACGACTTCATTGATTGACTTTCCTTTTTGCCAAGTTTTCCAAGGCGATCTACATCGTTTAGATCTTGCATAAGCTTGATCATGGGAATAATAAGTGAATTGAATCGGATGTCCCTATATTGATAACGACTCGAAATCATTTTGCAGAAGCTAAGAGTTCCCGAAAAGCAGATTTTTCTAATAATTTACACTACTTTAAAGAAAAATAAGGCTCCTTTCTATTCCGCTATTCTATTTAAAATCTTTTCATGCTAAGCTACTCACTTAAGTAAATGAAAAAAAAAACGAAGACACATGCAAACATGAAGAATCATCGATAAGCGGCTGTATTTCAATAAAAAATGAATAATTAGCATTCATTAATGAAGCTTTGTCAAGAATTTTTCTGTACTTAACATTCGCTACTTTCATAAATATTTGTGTAATTAAATTTCATTATTTAGAAATTCAAAATTGAATAGGGAATGGGTTGGTCACAACGAATGAGCGGTGAAAGAAGAATTTCGAAATGAATAAAAAGTTTTATTTACACTTGGTGCCGTTTACAAGTGCACGACCGCGCAAGAGCGCTCGTGTATGAGTCCCTCCTCCTCCTCCTCCTCCTCCAGCCGCGCTTAAGAGCACCGAACTTCTCCCTCGAGTAACGAGACTCTCGCCCGTAAGCCGCATTGCTTCTCACTCTAACGCTCCTTTTATGAGTCATCGGTGCCCTTTCACGTTTTTACCTAAAAGAAATTGTATTGCAATATACAAAAAGCTTGTGATGGCTTTTTTATGTTTTACAACAAAAGAAATGACTCGTCCGACTTTTTAGATTTTATAGAACATGCAAAGAACGAGGTATGATTATTTAGAAAACGCCGCGTCTTATTTGTCATTCTCTAACGATAAAATTTTTTTCTCAATTCTATATCTTTATTTATTTAACGTGGTAAGTTAAACTTCATAAAGTAACGTGATTGTGTGCACTATACAAAGAACAAATTCTAGTTCGTGTTTATCGATAAAGATTGCGTTCAACCAAGGCTACGTCGTGACCTGTGCTGCCAATAAAATGCTTTCTTCATTCCGAAAATATGACCTAAAAAGATAAATTTCATTCATCGTTACAATAGCACATAATATAAATTTTTTATTTACTAATAAATTCATAAATCTATTGATACAAATAAGAAAAGACGTAACTGTTATATTAATTTCAAAACAAAAAAATGTTATTTATAATTTATGTCTATCTGCGAATCGCATAAATGCATATTTATGTTTTGTTAAATAATATTTACATTAGATACAAAAGATATTGATACTAACACGATAAAAAACAGATTTCACTATCACGTAAAAAGTTCAACTTCATTTATCTGACGTATTTTCTGCAATCAATTGTGTACTATAATTTGCGTGTGAATCATATTGTATTTCTGTTTCAAAAAAAACAAAAACTTACTGGCTTTAAACAGGCAATCGGTTTTAAAATCATAAAGTCGATTCTTTTATTGTGTAGTTTAATAGTTTTATCGTAGGTAAAACTGATTTATTTTTATATTTTTATTTTAAGCAATTTAAAAGTTATATATCAAATATTTATAAGATAGTGATTTATAGATAATAGAAAATGGATATAGATTTCTTAATACGTTGTTAACACTTTTCTATTTTTCAACACGTATTTTTGTTATCTAGATGATGAAATAATCCAAATGCATAAATATACAAAGCTGGGATGCGTTTGCAAATACGCGCAAGCGCAATGTTCTATAGTTCCTGTCATAATAAACAAATATATAAACTAGTTTGACAACTACTTTCGTGACTATCGAATAATGTTGTTTTAAATCATAATATCTTATTATCTAGTGTAGTGTAGTGTATTTTACAATTTTTGTTCTTATGCTAAAAATATTAAAATTAAGATTCAGCTAATTATTCCGTATACACTAAGTTACATAGGTGTACATTCACAAAGCTTAAATTGAATCCAGTTAGATAATTATTAATGTAGATATTTTACGTTGAATTATAAAAATTTTACTTATTACTTTTACACAAATTTTTGAAATAATTAATAAATTAATAAATTAAAAACAGATTTTTGTAATAGGTCTTCATATTTAGACTTAAAACTTTACATTAAATTTGTATTAATTAGAAAATAAACTTGTATATTACATTGATTTTAACAAATAAATTTTTTATATAAGATGTAATTATATAAAAAAATTACCACAAATTTCATCGTAAAATTAATAAATAGAATTATTAAATATATAAAAATTCACAAGCTCTAGATGAAAAATTTCAAATTTAATTTCAAATATTACAAATGTAAGATTAATATAATTTTAAAATCATAAATTGATATTAATTCTTATCACATTCGATATGAAATTGAAACTAATATATTTTCTTAATTATAATTATAATGTATTTTCTTAATTAAAAATTATTCTCATTTTTCAATTATCATCTTCAAAATTTTGCCATTATACACCTTTTAAATATATTGTAAAATATAAAGTACTATTTTTAAAATATTTAATCATAATTATACTTACACGATCAGAATATTATCTTTATGCACTATCATTCATTTTCTTCTGCTTGCATTTAGATTTATACAAATAATATTACTATAATTTACAACTCGAGTATTTTGTATTTTCCAAAATTTTACTTATATATTAAAAATAATAAATTTCCAATTAAATAATACTCTGTTTTATCAAATTCAAAAAAAAAAAATTGAAATGAAAAAATATATTATCTTATATTGAAATCTTTGTAACAACTAAAATTGATAATTAATTTATGTGACTAAAATTATCTAAGAAACTTAAATTCGTATATAATTTTCTTTGTTAAGTTTTAAACTAAAATTAGTAACTAACTTTCATGCTTATTGAATTATTTTCTTTTCAATTAATTTTTTATACTGACAATAACACTAGTATATATATATATGACAGTAGACATGTGATTTATAACTATTTCTACAATAAAATAAAAAAGTAGAAAAATTTAGAAAATTAAAAATAAAAATTATGGTATACAAATTTTATTATTTTATAATTAAGTATTCATAATACTTAAGCGAATAAAAATCATATAATACACGATTAAAAATTTTGTTTTGTTAAATAATTAATTTTAGCAATAGACTGCAGTAGAATATATATTTTTAATAAAATTATTATAAAATTTATAAAATTTTGCATCTTCTAAAAATTGTTTTTTGTTTTTATTTCTTCACTTTGAATTATTTAATTTTCATGATAAATGATAACATATGTTACTAAAAAATTATAATTATATTAGTCTTAAAGCACTTTCAGGTCAATTAATCTTAATATTTAATTATTCATTTATGCACTTTAATCATAATAAACTATATTTAGTTCTTAAGATTCCAAAGAATATAATAAAGAAAATAATAATGGATTTATTCAAGTAAATTATTTCATTGCTTTTATAAATTGTCAGTTTTATTTTTTAATCTTAAAAATATGTAAAATTATGTTTCTTCAATGTTTTTTATTAACGTTGAGAACAAAAGTAAACCATATCTTTTACAACCATTAATTTAATTTAATTTAATAAACTCAAAATATTCAATTATTTTTCTTTAAATATTCTTAGGAAATTTTAATAGCAGGCTTATGTATATTGTGACTAATTATCCATTTTTTATTCGATAACCACTTCTGCATGTATTAAAACTTGTAAAAGTAGCCTTATAAATAGAAAAAATTATATAAAAACTTAAAAATAATCTGAAATTTTGATAATCCGATGCTCGGCTTAGGGATATGTGTACAACTCAGCTACAAATCAATAAACTCAATTATTCAGTTTTTGCTATTTTTAATACATAATAATTATATTTGCATGAAAAAATCAAATTAAAAACAGTCCTTATACTTTAGAGAAAAACTGTACAAAAATTATTGCGAAACAATGGATAGGACTTAATTTCTAATTTAAAACACTTTCTCTCTCACTCATATGCAGCTTGCATGATAATGCGCACGTCAAGCTCGTTTATATACTCGTATGTACACCGTGGGACATTAAATTACGCTTAAAAATAATCCTGGTAGTAGTAGTCGCACTGTCGTTTAGTCGGGCGCAAAAATATTGATTGGTCGGGATGCAGCAGAATAGCAGCATTAGATCAAAAATTAACGATGATCATGATAATAGTAATAATAATAACATAGTAATAATAATCATAAAAACAATAACAACAACAACAAAAACAAAAACATCATAAATCACTGTAATATGTGATTATCATTAATATTATTGCTATTATTGCTATTATTGGTAGTATTATTACTACTATTATTGCTATTATTATTATTATTATTATAATCATCATTATCATCGTCGTCGTCATTATTATGATTATTATTATTATTACTATTATTATTATATTATATTATGCGCACTAAAGATATTAAAAATAAAGTCGAATTATAAATAAACTAGATACGAGATATATTTTGTTCATTTTTTCCAATAAATGGCGTTTATTAATTAATGCTCATTCGAACTTCTTAAAATTTCTACCAAAGTATCTCATCTTACTCGAACATGCTTGCGCACCAAATATTATTATCGTGTTAAAGAATTTAAACAACTTTCGTCAAATTTGTAAATAATCGTTTGATTTGATCGTCCAGAGTTTTAAGCTGCCTTGATATTAGAATACATTTCGTTTCTATCCGATTGTGACAAGATTTCAATGACATATTTAAAGATCGATAAAGGTGCGTGTCACAACTTTCACTCCATTTTTTCGCTATATATAAACAAACTACCATGAACACAAATTAAAACTTATTATCACAGACACGTATGTGAATTTCAATACATGTATATAAGTATTGAATCGCGGGCCTATGTCCTTAGTACAATATGTCTTACGTACGTCCTTTACGTGATAAATGTTCTTTTCTTATTTTGTTCATTTGAATCGCTCCCGTGCACACGCGTATCACACACAACGAAGAGAGTTTGCCCACTTTCAAGGACACCGCGTTTACTGGAGCTTTGACCTTTGGTGGGATAAGTTTATCAACATTTTTTAATTTCCCCGTTCTTCTGGTACAATAAAGGAATGATAAATAAACTTTATTAATACCGCGGTCACCTAAAATTCTTAAATGAATCAAGATTTTCAAATCGCTAACACGTTAAATGTCGTCATTCAGTTTAAAAGCATCGAAACCTTACTTTTTCCAAATTCAACATTTGATATCACTTTTATCGTGCATATACATTAAAAAGATTTTTAAATTTTCGGTAAAATCCGATTGTGCAAAAATATTTATTTTTAACATGCAAAATTTTACTGTAAATTTGCAACAAAGAGTTTAACGAAAATATTTTACAATATAAACAGTTGCGTGACTCTATACAATTTAACATTTATTTATTTATAAAGTGTATAAAATAAAAATAAAATTTTATCGTACCATAATCGAGATAAATTTTGATAAAAATGTAGGAAAATTACGTGTATATGGCATGATCTTTTTTCGAATAGACTTACATTTTCGGTAGTTAATCATCTTCTTATACGATCATCAAAGTTTTGTTCTTGAACACAAACGTTCTTCTGCGCACGCTTAGCGAAGATAGAATAAAGAAATTATGAAATGTTTCTTATTAATTTATTCATAACTATGAGCAATTTGTAATTAGTAAATCACTTGCAATAGAAAAAGCAATACGCTGATTCACTGGAAGGATCTGTATTTGCATTTGCAGTAACAAAAGTTGAATTTATAGACATACACATGTTATCCCACAAACGGTCATATTTTAAGAGATGTGGCTCTTTTATTTCAAGAAGCATAATCTCAAGGAAGACGCTAAAATAAGATTTCCAGTTAATGCATTTATTATTTCATTACTATTGGATATTATTCATATTAAGATACAGGCAACCTTTTAGGATAAATTTACACAACTTTTTATCGAAGAGCAATAATTTTACATCATCACAATAAGCCTTCAACTCACAAACTTTATAAATACCCTTATAAACCACGTTGTTTCATTAATTATCTTACTTTAGATTACACGTCTTGCTGAAAAGGAAGTTTTCTCCGAGTACAACTGCCTTTTATACAGTGAAATGAAAAATTGAAACCAGAGAAGGTCGTCATCGAAAGTGAACATACTTCCTTTTTACAATTGCTGATTTAATACACGTGATCATTGTCATTATTATCATAATCGTCGACACGCGTACATTGTATTCACACGCGCGCACACATAATTTCGCATCATCGCGTCTAGCGCACGCGGATACGCTTGGAAATTGGCACTCCTAAATTTACAAAATATAATTAAATATCTTTTCAGCTGGCAATGAAATCTCGCTAAATCTGAGATAGAGAGATAATAGGAATAAATTAAGCAATTGACTATAACGTCTAAAATATTTCTCGTTTAGTACGTACTAATTTTTTTTACTTTGTTCGCTACATGAATACATTTATAATAATCATTCAAATTGGTAGAAAGAAATAATTCATCACTACTAGTCTATTTTTTTCATTAAATTAGAGTGAATCTGCAAAGCTTATATTTTGTAGATCTTAGTTTTTTCAGTGAAGCTATAAATATAGTCATTTCTTTAACAAAAACATTAGAGCGTAAGTTTAGACTTTGAAATCGCATGGCCACTGGATAAATTCGCTCTAATTCGGAATAAAACAAAGAAAACGATTCCGATTCTGATATTTTCAAACTAGAATTTCACACTAAACAAGTGGAATTCGCACTCCACGAAGCTCAAGTTTGAAAAAAAAGAAAACTTTCTCTCTTTTGGTCCACTTGAGAAAAAGAGGAATCGAATGAACAGTCATCTTCACGAACATTTGTATAAAGGCTCGCAAACGTAAAGGTCATTGGGCTGATGCACAGCTACCACTAGCTAGTGGTATTCCGAAGACCCGACGAGGTTGAGAGGAAATTTCGCGGATTACCTCGGCAGAGACGTACTGCTGTTTGCCCTCGTAGATGAGAATAAAATATTTCTTTAGAGATGAATCCATTTACCTTCTATATCGTCGCGGCTTCTCAGTCCACGTGTGCGCCTGTGTGCGTGTACGCCGATTTTCAATGGAAATTCAAATGATGATTGTATCGTCGAGTTCCTCGAGCAGATTTTTTAAAACACATAATAATACCTAATTTCCTCGTTGTATTCTGCCTGTGTTTTCCTAAGCGAATGCGTAAAACGATCTGTAAAAAGCCATAAGAAAAAAGATTTTATTCAATGGACTCTCCAAAGAGTTGATGGTTATAAAGTACCAGACGTTTTTGACGTTTAGTACGCACGTATTTAGGTATTATATATTTAGGCAATGGTGTAAAAATGTAAAAATGTGCCATTGAAAAAGCAAAGCTTATTAATTTTCGTTGAGCTGTATTATTATTATTATTATTATTATTATTATTATTATTAATTTTTTTATAAATTAACAAGTAAACCAAATGTACGTGTACACTTTATGTAAGCTCTACACATTGTAACGGATAAATTTATAGACCATAATTTCTTACCATTAAAAATTATATTTTAAAAGGTAACAACAATTTTATTGTTTTTTTAAGAAACCTCTTCATGTTAATAACCTAAAACTTTTGAAGCTATTAAAAAAAATACGAAGAAACGAATTACAATTATTAAATTAATTTTTTATTAATGTTAAGTAATTTTTCTGGTGCTCATTTTGAAACCAATAAAATTCTTAAATAAGCTTGTGTTACTTCCCTTTTTCCTCCTATCTGAAGAAAAATCCATTCAAATTTAAATTCATATTTACTGATATCTATTTTTATATAACAGATATTTTTACAATCATAACTTATCGAATGGTTTTTTGAAATCCTTAATTATCACGTTGTATGTTAAAGAAATTTATCATTTTCCTAATGGAACATGCCCACGATAATAATTGTCTAGTTTATTTTTCTTAAAATATCCGAGAAAATCATACGAGAAAACTAAAATAAAATAATTGATGTTTTCATTCGAAAGAAATACGGGTCGTATATAAAATTAAATACAAGTTTATCAATTCGCGTATGGAGTTATTTTTAAGAAATATTTTGTTTCAATAAATTCGAAAAATTTTAGTTAAGTTTATATTTTTACGTTTAAAACGAATGTAACTCAAAAAAGTAAAACTGATGGAATGAATAGCATCCATTCCAATAAGAGTCACTTTTGCTCGATAAATATTTTCGACTGCCCTTTATTAGGCTTATGCCGAAATTTAATTTAATGGTCGAGATTGCAGCGAACGCGATGAGCCCACTAGTAAGAAAAAGCGTCCGTTCAGCATGAATTGTCTTCTGTGTGTGCGCATTCGCGGAATAACAGGGCGCACCGACCGCGTGAGAAAGGAGGCGACCTTGAACCGCGTTGTAAAGTCGACGAGCGCATCAGACCTAGACGGCTGATCCGCGTTATTTAGAACCGCTAGATGTTGCGCGCGCATCGCTCCATATACATAACATACTCGTGTGCAATTGCCTGATACGAATTAGCATCAATAGAGCGCAACCGACAAAAGCTGAGCTGCGCAATCTTTTTTGTTCTCTTCTTGCGCGTCGATAAACACAGGTAACTCGCAACTTTTTTAAATAGCCTTATCTGACAAAATACCTTGAATATTTAATTGCAATAGCACGGGCTTAAGTTAAATCCTGAAATCAGTTATACAACCATTTGACTGTATAGGATTTCACTTGATATTGGATTTTGAAGCTTGGCAAAGTCTGTTTTAAGAAAAGAAATATCCATCATATAAAATAATTATTTCTTAATTTAAAATCTGACAGAAAGATTTACCGTTGTCAACTCAAGAGATAAGACAAAATCCAAAGAGTTTTCTCCTACTTGAAAAAAGTAATTGTAATTCAGAAAAAGTTCTCTTTGGACATTTCATTTAAGACTAGTGAGCAACGATTTTTCTTATTCTTTTTTCTGGCTAGAGATGTTACGCAAAAAATTTATAGATCTGATTACGAATATTGAATACTTGTTATCTGGTACAGCGTTTGATATTCGATGCTGCAAATTATAAAAAGCACAAGCCTTTATAGGCGATAATGATAATCAAACGACAAATATGTAATTTATTTTTTATAACATTTGAAAGTGTTTCAAGTTACATTTTCAAGTCATACTTTACAATTTTGCCTGACTATCCTACTGGTGCTACTATTGCAAACAAGTAAATTCTCATATACACACTCAAACGCCACTGTAGTTCGCCTCATCTAAACTAAGCAAACACGAGTCCTGCCTCACCTTACAATTTAATAAGCATTTGCATAGCCATTATGCTCGAATCTATTTGTCTGAACGGATTTATTTTTGATTAATCCATGATTCAGCTGTTACTGAGCCGGGTAAATGACAATCAAAGCTGATACCATTAAGGTCATTTCAAGTGACCTACAGAACAGCTCCGATTATATAGGTAATATCAATGCTCTTAAAATAATCCCATTTTAGTTACTTGGTAGCTTGTTAACTTTGACACGCAATTCGCTAAGTGCATCAGTATTTATTCATCTAACCACAATTCAAAATCCTGAATAATTCGATAAAAGATTAATTATCTCCAATTTAGTGTTTAGCTTTTCAAACTACTAAGGATTTTAACACTATCAAAATAAAAGAAGTTTAATACTACACAGTTAAATTGAGTGATGTATTTTCAAATCCTTGTAAAATTTTACACTACATGAAAAAATCGTCACTAATCAGATCGTGAAAAAGGTTTAAAGTATGCAAATGTTTACTACATGAATAGCGTAATCTACACGTTGATAAACTCTCTACGTAATTCATATTTAAGAAAACTATTTAATGCAATATCCACGAATTCAAATAATACGTTTAAAAATAAAATTTTAATTTATAAAATTTCAATAAATCATATTCTCTTGAAAATATATGCAATAACCAAATGCGTTGCAAATAATGCATTGCTCGACTGAAAGTATAAAAACAAATTAATGTATAAAATAATTAATTCAAATTATCTAGTGAAAAATTTTCAGAATAGAAATACATTAATTTTGCTGTTAATAGGTTTGTTTCTATTTCCTTTATTTTAATTATTTTATACACGTGTTTTGTTTTTAAAAAAATTTCATATAAACATTTATAAGATTTCAAACGATGTAGATAATGTATCTAATAATTTGTCCATTCACCTTTTTATCTAAAATCTAGATTTTTAATTATTTTAATATTTATCATAATATATCATTATAAGATATAATAGCATAAATTTTTCAATGCATATTTATTGAAATTGAGAACATCTTCCAATTTTTTTTTATTACTTTTCTTATGAACTTATATTCGTATATAATACAATTTTTTTAACTTTAATTAAATATGATTATATAGCATGATAAAAAAGGTGAAATGTCTACAATAAACGGATTATCTCGTGGATAAAATTTTTTTACTATTAAAAGAAACAAGAAAAACTTCCTGCGTATGAATATCTATCCATTGGCAAGATAATAATTTAAATAAAAAATCAAACATTTATAAACTTTCCGAGCTAATTTACTTATTATACTTTACAATGAAACTCATAAAATTGTCGCTTTCTTTCCTTATCAAATGTATAAATTATAGACTGTAAAGGTTAAATAGAAGCTTTCACTAACTTTTTTTTATATCAGTGAATAATTATTTAACTTTGACTCATTCCTTTCCAATGAAATTAGTACTTAGTTTTGAAACTGCATAGTACACCTGGAGCTAAAATAACTTTTTAAATTTATTTTATGAAATAGCGATAGTCGAATTTCATCTTTCTAAATTGAGATACAAGATAACTAGAATTCAATTCGATAAATATGTATCACAAGAAATTGACAGCATTTTGGTATGAGCCCTGGTGAAAATAACCGATCTAAATGTCTTTACTTAAAGGCATTTATTAAATTGATTCAATTTAAAATTAACATAAATTAACTCTGAAAAAATCAGATAGCCCTAATAAAATTCTTAAACTTGTGATATCCAGTTTAAATTTCCTTTAAATAAAACAATTTAAAAATTCTTTTTAACAACTAAAGAACTCATATAAAGATATACTATTTTTATTATATTTACGGCAAGAAAAAAATTAAAATAGACTTGTAAAAACTGCATAAAACTTGCATTATTTGAATATTTTACTATTTAAAGTATAAAATAGATAATTCATTATACATAAAATTCCTATCCATATTTCAATTTTCATTAAACTTTTAAAATTATAATTATATTAAAAATGGGTCAAATTTTTGTTATAATTAATTAGATTGGCTTATACAAGACAACTGCTAATTTATCATATTTATTTTTGTCCATTATTGTTGAAAATATTTAGTAAATTATTATTAGAAAAGATTTATATTATTTTTTTATGTACTTTAAAATATTTATTTTATGTTAAATTCTTTATAGTAATTAAGAAGTTCTTTTTTAATAACTCCAAAGCATCTGCTTTATTTCAAAATAGTTACCAAAGATAAATTATAATCTACTAGCTGAATATATTATTTTTCTAATTTAATGAATTCAGATGGATTACATAAATATTTTAAGAATTTTATGTTAAGAAAGTTATCTTATCAATAAAAAATTTTATTTAAAAAAGTATTTTTACGTAAACTTTTGTAAAAATATTGTCCATAACTTTTGTTTAAGAGGCTCGAAAATATATGTTACGTTTAATGCTGCCGTTAATACGACTCTGCACATGTAAAAGCAACATATTTTCTCATGATCTGCATTACTATGCTGAAAGATAAGTACTCCGTAATAAAGATAGAAAATACATTGGGTATATTGTTCAGTTTAATTTTTTAGTTTATTTACATAATAGTAATGAATTCACCAAAACTGTCAGAATTCACTAATCGTTATGAAACTATCTTTTACACGAAAAATACTAAAGAGAACTTTACACAACTTTTCTTTAAAACTAATGAAAAAGCTAATATCTAATTAATTAAATCAGAATATAATCCTGATCGATTGGAGTATTTGGTAGAACGTAAATGAAGCTAATTGATATATTAATAAATATAAGCTGCAGTGCAATCTTGATGGACGTTATAGTCGTGAAGAAGAAAGTTAGATACAAAGTTACAACATCTAAACGCAGAATACGATCTACGTTTATGATATATATTTGTAAGAAAATTTGGGCATTTCATTATGAATTGAATTTTTTAATTCTCATTACATCCAACCTTCATTCATACTGCTTAAAAAATAAAAAATTCGTTGATTACAGGCTATTAGATATCGGATACGTAATAAACGTAGCCTCATCTTACGAACAAAAAAATGAAAATTTTCGAATATGAATAGAGATCAACGTTTAAAATGAAATGAAAATTAAGATTAAAAATTCTCACTCCTTTGTTAAAAATACTTGCTCGTTTAATAATACCAAGTGATGAAATCGTCTTCAACAATGTCGAAGAAAAAAATTATTAAGGAAATAAAAAACTTAAAATAGTACATCTATTGTTATTACATTAGTTTTCTAAAACCAGGTAAACATTCAATAAAATCTAAAAATGACAGCTGACTTTATATAATCAATTATTAAATGCATATATTCTGAAATTATAGGTGGGTGTAGAAAATAATACCTATTTAAACATTTTTGTTAAAGTATTTGATTAAAAAATTGTGCGATTTACTTTCTACGTAGTTAATAAACACCTATATAAAAAATTGAGAATAGGAAAAGCTCAATTTAATTTTTTAAAAAAAATTTATTAGTGACTCGCGAAATATATCGCGAATTTCTTGTTTTAACACAAAAGTATTTGTCAACAATTCATGATTTGTAAAATTCTCCCCATTATTTCATGTATTTATCTATTTGAAACTAGAAAAATATAAGAATCGCGCGATAATATTAATTTAAGAATCAAATTTAAAATAAAATGTACATCAGCTGCTTATAAATCACTCTAAAAATTATTATGAATTATTTTTCAACCACTCTTTTGGTTTATTTATTTAATTTAAAAATAAAGCATAATAATTATTAAAAGAAAGATTTAAATATTACATTAAATATCATAAGAGAAATTCTCAACGACAAATTTAAATGAAATAGATACTCGCTCTGGATAAATATAAAAAATTCATCAATGTTAATTATAAAGTACTATCTTTCTGTTTATCTGTCTTCTCTTTTATTAAATTTGTATATTTCTGTTCATATTTCTCACTGAAAAAAGTACTGCGTTTTATTATAAATCAAAAGAAGGCACGAAAAAATACAAAAAGTAATAAAAAAAATACCAATGAAATATTTAGAAAGTATTAGGTTACATTATTTTCTGGAAATACACGAATAAGATAAGATCTGCGATTTTCTATGATAAAAATATTTATAAATTGTTTAAAACTACTAAAATTCAAAATAGCTTTATATCATTATTAATTTTATAAAAAATTTCTAGATATAAATAATAGACAGCTAAACAATAATATGTAATACAATATACAAAATATTTATTGTAATATCAATTTAACGCATAATCTTTTATTTCTCAAGACTAATCTCCAGTTTCCATTCGAAACACAGCTACAAATAAAGCTATAATTAAAGTCAGAAGTTAAAAATTCTCTCCTGTCAAAACATTACCACCAAAAGTTCAATATGATTAACTTATTTCTAATTCTATTTTTGGAATTACACAAAATTTTCATTTTACATGACTTCAGTTTATCCTTTTACACTGACCAAACTCATTTGAATTAAGCCAAATTTGAATAGAAAGGGAATATATGAAGAATTTTCCCCAAACATTTCTCTTTTGATTAATATATTTTAAAATAATAAAAATCTTGATAATTTCAATGGGAAAAAATAATTTTAAAGCATATTTTATTAAATGATTCTTTAAAATTCTCTTTTTTTCAAAAAGTCTTTTTATGGCATTCAAAAGTCGTCGATTGGAGGAAAAGGGCCACCACGTTCGCGGCCGTTGGAAGGCCGCCGCGCAAGCCAAAGTCTGAACCGAAACTAACTTTAAATTCTAATCTGCACCTTCCTTGCCCTTTTCCTCCTTACAATTTATAACAGATGTTTTATGTCCCTACTCGTCCCTCGGTATAAAATATCCTTCTGCGTGCCAAACAGAAGAGAAGAAGCCTGTACAACCTAATTTCTCGCGCGGAGATCCGGTTGGCCGTTTTCACCCGTTTTCAGAAATCCGTTGACAATATTATTAATCTTTAATTGTCTTACCGCGGCTGCCCAGGTGCGCTCATTTACGACGGCTAATCCCGGGTCGCTCGCATGTACTCGACACACGCTGCGCGATTACCTATCCTATCCTCAACAATTCTATTAATTAAAAGACATGATACTCTTATTAACATCAGTCAGCTAAGTTTGCAATAAAATTATAAAATTTACTTGAAGATTAAGATCAAAAGGAGGAAAATAGAATAGAGACATAGTAATTAATAAAACAGATAAATCTCTGTAATAACGAGGGATTTTACTCAACACTTTCTGTTGCAAGATATAAAATATTGGTTGACATATACAGCAACATCTACAAAATGTATCATTATAATACAACTATTAATTAGTATCTCGCGTGCTAAAATCGCTAAGTTTGTAGTCCCTGTATGGATTGAAATCTCTTAAATTTTTTATTTTAATAGATAATCTTATACCTACAAAAAGTTTTTCATCGTATTTTATTTTATATTTCAGAAAGTATATTTGAGAGAACGCTAAATATTGGAAATTCACACAGAAGTATTCTGCTAAATCAACATAAACTAATATTAAAACATTATTTGAACAAATTAAAATTCAATTTATAAAATTGTTAAAATTATCTTCACTTTAACTAATAAAAAAGTAAACTTGTGTAGAATTTATAATTCTGAAATATTGTTATTAATTATATTTACTGTAAGTCTGTTTTTCCTTCGAACTAAAGATTTCATGAAGGAACGTAAAAACTTGAATTTATAATAATATTTAAAAAGTTTAATCTCGACGAAGTAATAGAAGAAATTCTATTTTTAAATATTAAATATATGTTATTATATTAGATATGTATATTAGATAAAAATTTGCCTGAAACTATTAGGATACTTATATTGTATCGCACATATATGCATTAAAATATAAGTTTAGAGTAATAATTATGACAGAATTTACACTGATGATACATTTTATAAAAAAAAAGATAAGATATTCATAGTATGATAAATTTTTTAATAAAATAATAAAAAATATTTTCAACAAGTAATCGCACGATTATATAAGCTATGACTTATATATATTGTAGCATTCTTTTTTCCAAATTTATATTACCAACATAATTTGTACAAAATTTATAAATTCCAAAACTTAAATAAAAAATTTTTTATAACAATCTTAAGGATTTTTTAAAAAAGAAAATATAAAAATTATAATTGTAAAGTATAAATGTAAATATAGCTCACATATCCTTCTGTGAATGTTGTAAATCTATAGTTTTGCAGTTCCATGGAATGGTTTTGTAGAAATATCACAATAACTTGAATTTTAAAAAATTTAAACAAAAATGCTTATTCAGTTTAAAAAAAAATTTTTACAATAATATATGATAGTTAAAAAATTAAATTTAATGGTATAAGCAAAAACATCTTTTTGGCTATCATAAAATAACACGAAACTCGATTTTAAAAAAATTAATGGACATTCATGTATTTAAAAATATTATAAAAAAATTTCGTAGTTCTAATTCAATATATATCAATCGATATTATCTTATAATTATTACATAATATATATTAAATTGAAATTTATGACTTTCTTTCTAAGCAGTAATTGTTTCATAAAAATTTGAATTCTTACAGGAGAACCAATATTATCTTCTTTGTCCCTGTGTTTCCTATGCATCTGTACATGTGTTTCAAAATTATGCCAGGTAAACAAATTTTTTATACATGAATTGCTCCCAGAATTCAGACAAAATCGTTATTGTATTTATTAGTATAATGTTGTTACTTTAACTAATAATGTGCAAATAAGATAAAAAAAATTGCAATAGCAGACAATATGTTATAATAAACGAAGTTTTAAGATCAGATTAACTTAAGCGATTAAAAATAGTTATAAATAAATATTTTATAAAAACCTTGCTAATCTGTATTAAGCTTTGTCTATATTAATACTTAGCATAATTATCGTGCAATAGTATTATAGTTATTATTTCATGTGGATAAAAGTACATGCAAGTATAATGTACTTAATAGTATAGAAGAAAATTGTAAACTGATGTTTTTACATTATATTGTAATTAAATGAAAAACAATATTATAAGTAAATTATAGATGGTTACTATAAGAGATTGTAGCAAAAATCTTTTATAAAAGCATGCATTAAAATGTTTATATACACTCAAAGATACCAGCCTAATATAGATATGTACTAGTATACTAATTTAAATTACACCTAACAAACTTATACAAATATTTTACATAATTACAACTACATGATGACAAATTCTAATATAACGTATACTTGGAATATCGCAAAAATTTTTAGATTTATCTGTTAGATATGATTTTTCATTCGTATCTAAAGTATCGTTATATTAATTATTAATACATACTACTATCATAGCACATTTATAGAAAATCGTTATAGTTACTGTAATTATTTGCGTAACTTTATTAGCATCGACAATTTAAAAATCTGTGTTTCATAAAGCAGTGATAATTATGTAATTATTATACTCTAATAATAGTTGGGACATAATGAATTTAGTCCACAACGTGGCTCATATATCAATAAATAATCTGCTAAATTATTACATTATTTTATAAGTAATTATATAAATAAATATTACACGTAAATCTCTAAATTAAGGTAAAAAATTATTATTTAATCTTTGCTTTCAAGCTAGCATGTACTAATTACAAATTAAGCAAGAAAAATATATAATGTACAGAAAAAAAACAAGAATGCTTTATAATTTTTAATTATTAGTGAAATAATTTATCTTGCCCCTAAACAACAAAATTGAAAATTGTTTCTGCACACATATGAAAAATATAAAAAATTTCTAATCTTTTGTAATTCATTTACCCCAATCAAGTTAAAAGTTTATAAACTTTCGTAAAATTTTAAAGTGAATAAAAAAACCATATGATTTGGTATATTTTAGTATCTTCATTATAAAGACTAAAAAGATACCCTAGTTATATGTGACACACAATTTTTCGAATTAACACGTGTTTCAATCCACAACGGTAGGGGGCGTACGCCGAGTCAGAATCATGTTGGCTTGGAATAAGGTTCCACCTCATTATGGTACAGTGGCGCATGCAATTCCAAAATAGTATCAACAGACTGAGGTAAAGTTGAAACAGAAGCTCCCTCAGACCTTGACATATTCTCACATGCTTGGACCACACACACACAGTCCTCAATTCTTTTACTTGCCGAACCACTCATGGCATGTTTGAAGTGTACATACATGCTATCAACACATAGTAGACATTGAGGTATACACAGACCCCTTGGGTCCCAAGAGTTCAGCATGGTACATAGCATACATGCAGCATTCAACTTTTCTCATCAACATCATCTACAGACTCGTCAATGTAGGACATACAACACGTGTAGTACAACTCAGACACTTATTTGCATAACACAAACACGTATAAACATAATTCAACAGCATAGCTTCCATAATATCCTACTGATTTGTACCTTAGTGATACTACTGGCACAGCAAAAAAAAAATATATTATATATATATATATTTCAATGACGAATTTCAAGGAGATAAATGAAAA
Organism: Platyscapa corneri; assembly: GCA_018907185.1. NCBI lineage: Eukaryota > Metazoa > Arthropoda > Insecta > Hymenoptera > Agaonidae > Platyscapa > Platyscapa corneri. Next base: position 4,708,849 of record JACCHW010000005.1, on the reverse strand, counting down.
TAAGTTTTATTAATAATTTTTTTGTTTGAAACTTGAAAGCAAACAAAAAAGAAATTTTCTTTTACATATTACAATAAATATTATATGCGCGTAAATATTTAGAAAAATAAAAAATATTAAATATACTAACCAGCTTGCATACATTAATTCATCAGAAATATGAAAAATTTGCATAACAAGAAACGTAGTTAAAAATTTTTTAAATTTTAAATCAAGAATTTTTCTAATCTTCCATTTTTACGAGAGGAAACAATATATTTTGTAATAAGTTAAGCAGTCGATTTCTTTGTTAGTTTTACCTTCTTCTGAAATAAGTCTTCAACACATGTACACACATACACAAGAAAAACGATAGAAGGAAGCAACTATTAATGTTTATTTCATTTATTTAAAGTTAAAGAAGAAAGAAAAAGATATGAATTACTTTTCAACCTCAATACAAAAGACCGTTAATAGAATAGAAAGGAAATATGACACACTCGAATTAATTTTCGCATATTTAATAGCATTTTTTTATTTTCCCGGATTTATACATGGATTATTTAGATTCTTCTATTTAGATATATATTCTTATATAAATTGTAAAATTTTTTTAGTATTCCTCTGAAATATTATGTATTCCAAAAATATATTTTGATTCATTTGAATTCATTTTACAAAGAATAAATTACTTCATTTTTCATACGCTTTTCATATTTCATTTTTACAAACACTTTTCCTGCATTTGTCTCCCTTAATAGTTTACAATGAAATTTCTATCGATGATAAAAAATGCGATTACTATCTTTTCGTTCGCTCGATCACAGCGTGAAAATGGATTGATTTTGTAATCCTTTTCAACTCATATAAGTATAAGTTCAAAATGTCTCATTTTAATTTTAAAAATAATTTTTGAATATTTGTGATAAAGATTATTTACGGTCAAGCATTTTGTTTAATTGTTTACATAATATTTATTTCGCCGCTTAATCCAAAATGTTGTATTCGATTAAAAAAATTAAAAGAAGCAGTTTAGTATGTTTCCTTATTCTGATATTTGATTGATTTACCGTTACATATTTTATCGCAAAAATTTGCAATTAAAAATTTGTAATAATACATAATTTAAAAAACTTCATCGTAGAACTTATAGGAAAAGTGGTTATTTAAAAAGTTTTATATTTTAATAACGTAAATAAATCATTCGATAAATTTTGGTACTATCAAATAGTATTTACAACGTTAAATATTCTAAAAATTCATCAGTAAATGCAATTATTACTTTTTTAATTCCGAATTGTAAGTATAAAATAAAAATTATGCTTTTATAAACGAACAGTTATTCAATAAAAATTAGTGTAATAAACAATGAATAGTAATTTCATATCTTCTACAGCTGTCTTTGCAGTCATAAAAAATTTAAAATCTTGACCATTAAAACATCAAAAATAACTCGATCGACCTTGAATTTAACTAAAAACATCCCTAAATATCTTGTGCTTCAGACGAAAACAGAAAAGCGTCAAAGCTTCATCGATAATATTTTATTTCCTCCCTTTTGCTAATAAATACTGCAAACGTATGAAAAACGCCCACGCAGTCACTTGCGTTTCAATATAAAATCCATTTGCAACCGGAACTTACAGCGTATGCGCTTGTACGTGTGTACGTCCGCGTTCCACCCTTCGTATTGTCTTAGACAAAGTTTGGATGAACGAAGTTGATTCATTTTCTTTACATACCATGCGTTGCGAAAGACCTCGAATAACGAAACTGATATAACGCTTCGACCCGTAAGGTACCCAAGCAAAATCTATAAGGTACTGGCGCTCCGTAATAAAGGAGCAAAAATGCGTGTTTTAAGCGCGTCCAATTCTACTTTATATTAAGACAAATATATTCAATTTCAGTAGAATATTTCAAATAAAACTTATTATGACTTGCATTATAAATCACCCGTCTCTTTTGCTTTATAAAATGTATGAAATTTCTTTTTCGAGCGACTGAGTAAGAAAAAGTTCGAGATAACACAGCAGACTTGGGTGATGTATTCGTTTGTACTTTTTTCCCTTTTCGACGCTCATCCTACGTATGTTCATCTAAAAAATTAAAGCCGTCTACATCGCTTTAACGCGGCGAAAAATCGGTTAGAGCTCTTATAAGATGAGAAAACAACTTGTAACTGCAACAACAAAAAATTTGAAAAAGTATTTTTAGAATGGGGCAAAGAATTTTTCGTCGAGAATCGTGAATATTATTCTTTCCTTTGTCTCGATATACAAATTTGGCTTGAGAAGTAGATGATTTCTTCATTGGTGTCTCGGTATAATTTTCTTATTTATAAAACTATTTACGTTATTGTTCATCGCCAATATTACGTTTTACATTAAACTTAAATGGATAAATAAAACGAATATAACTTTGAATAAATAAGTAACTGACTACATTTGTTTACATTTAAGCAAAAAGCGTTGTCACTTAAACTGTTTTAGCAGATAATTTCACTAAGAAATAAATTGGTGTTAGTTTTATCGACAATTAAGAATTCAGGAGGAAAAAATATTTCACTGATATGAGACGTATTTGTTCCCACCCAAATATCAATATATCCACATAAACAAGACACGTATCCATGTACTTTTAAAAAATCACGTTTTCGCGTTAACACTATACTGCTCGAGAGTCTGATGTGCATTATCATAACGAAACCGAATGATAAATAATTACATCGTAAATCTGAGAGATGATTCGACACGAGAACATGATAATCCGTCTGTGAACACATTCACCAAAAATTAGTTGCAGCATTTAATTTAATTGCATCTTTCACATTATTATGACGAAGAGGCTTACAATGTACATAACCTAAAAAAGTTTGCAAATAGTCGATTCAACAATAACGATAAAAAAGTGTTGTCTTTAATTCTTGTGCTCAGTCCCGTCTCCTCATTTTATTGCTCTCACGCACTTGCACTTAATAGTCGCGTCAAGTCTACAGAATCAATGAGGGTAAATTATTAAGTATAGACTATAAAAAAAGAAAGTATAAGAATATAAAACACTGTGGCGCACACTGTCTTACATGTCTGATATTGATAAAAAATCTACTTGCCAAATAAGTCTCCTCTAGCCACCGTCCCGTTCGGATGATCCCCGTTTCTGCTCCGACGCCTTCCTTCCTTCCTTCTTGCTTTTATTTTGTTCTTTGTATTTAAGTAAAACACCACTGCGTCTCTCAGTACTTGACTTTGGCCTTAACTTCTTCGGCGAGGCCGCCCCACTTGAGTCGGTAGACTCTAGACCGCCACTGTATGAGCGGATCCAGTACCGCCTGGACGAAGAGGTAAGGCCTTGTGGTCTCACAGAGCAGCCAGCCGATGACGAATTCGAGAAAGTTGAAAGGCAACGGACCGTTCTGCACGACACAGAGAAGCGTCCAGTCGAAGGTAAACCAGAGAAGCACGTGCGCCAGGTAGAACACGAGTGAGTCCCAATCGAAGAGTAAGCCCACGGCCCAAGAGGCGCAAGCCCCGAGTATGAGGCACTCGCTAAGCGGCTCCAGGACGATCGTCGTCGGGAGCATGGCCACGCGCAGCTTGGCCCATCGCCTGAGCCGCGCCTGGAAGGAGTAGACCTCGCAGTGACCGCTGTTTTGCATGGCCGGTTGCGAGCACACGGTGATCCTCCAATCTCTGTCCATCAGCGACTTAGCGTAGAAGAAGTCCTCTGCAAGGTACGCGCCGAAAGTCTTTAGGCCGCCAACTTCCTCGAGCAGGGCCTTCTTTATAAGAGCGGACATGCCCGTGTGGCAGTTTATCCTGAGCAAATCTGCCACAAGGTACATTCGCGACTGCACCGTGCCGAAATAAATTTTCTCGTAAGCCGCGGCAAAGCCCTCACGGTCGCAGGTGAAAGGCATTTGGTGGACGAGGCCGACGCGCTCGGTCATGTAGTTGACCATATCAAGGAGCGTGTCTTCCCGCATGCGAATACCACTGTCGCTAATGAGGATGAGTTCGTGCCGCGAAGCCTCGTACGCCGGCTGCATATTGTTGATCTTGGGATTGACGCCGACGCCTCGACCCCCAATGAAGAGCTTCGCCTCCACCGCTGGATACTTCTCTACGAGCTTGTGCACGAGCATGAGTACCGGATCCTGCTCGTCCTCGATACAGAACAGTAGCTCGTACACGGGGTAATCAAGCTGGAAAAAGGTCTCGAGGTTGCTGTAGAGGTTGGGATCGACGCCCATGAGAGGTTTGATTATCGAGACGCCAGGCAGAGGCGTCTCGTACGTCGGCACCTGGTTCAGTTTGCGATGGAGCTTCCAGCGCCCGGCAATAAGTGCAAGCACATGAAATATCCACATAACCAACCAAATCACCATGAACGTCACCGCGAACCCGTACAGGGTGTACACCATCAAGTTCATCTTATCCGGGCTCTTGGTAATCATTTGTCGTCGTCGCCGTCACCGTCGCTGTTGTAATTGTCGTCGTTGTTGTGGTCGTCGTCGTCGGGGAGAGGCTGGCGCGCGTCAGTCACAGAGGTCGGCTTTCAGCCGGCCAGAGGGGTTGTGTAGTCGAGTGGTCGTCACCCCTAGAGCCGGCGAGGGCCTGAGAGCCGGCTTCTGTTCGGTCATGCCCGCGCCTCGTGGCCCGCGTCCGCGCGAGGACGCGGCGCTCCACCTCGACGACGTCGCCGCTGTTCTCGTTGCTGTCCCTGTCGTTGCTGCTGCTGTCGCCACGCCGGAATCATCGAGAGCCGGCGCTCAGGGTTGAGCTCTGCCTTCTAGGTCGCTGGCGGTACTGCAGGGGTTGCGAACTCCGACGCGTCATGTCGCGCGGACGCGCCCCGTCCTCGTAGGTGGCCAAACTAGAGACACGGAGAGAGATTCACAACGACGCGCGGCACACGCACAGGCACACACGCACTGTGCAGCCCCTAGTTAGAGCTGCCCTCAGGCGCTTGTCGCACCGCTAAACGTCACAGCCGTCACTCGCGGACGACTGCGCGACACTCAGCACGGTCCCGAATCTCGAATTCGCTGTCTCGTGCGTGTCTCGGCGCGCGCGTTTCTACGGTCGAGCAGCCGCCGCGGGAGTTAAGAAAACAAAAGTGCTAACACCGACAGCAAAGCCACCGAAGCCGCGGACGGTCGATTCGGCACTTATACTTTTTTCCAATTCACATTCCGCAGGAGCGTAACGTAGCAATGACTCGAGACTGGAAAGTCGAGAGCAGCTTCGGTCTGTTGTTTCAGCGCCGCGATACCTCTGACGTCACCTTGACGCGCTGCTCCCATTGGTCAGAACGATGCAACGTGCGATTGAGACACCCAGTCTTCCTTACTTTAAACCTTGATTTATTCCTCCGACAGTAACTGTACTATTCGACAGTTTAGTTGCTTCTGTTAATTTTGAATTTGCTTATAATCAAAATATACACTTTTTTTAATCTTATCACAATGCCTTTTCTAATTTAAATCGTGTTGTAGAATATTATTTCAATCTAACGATGCAATAAATTACTTATAAATCTATGCTTAAAAATAACTCTTAAAATTCTTACTCGAGAATTTTTAATATTTTAATATTAATATTTTTTTTTAAAAAAAGCAAAACGCGATTGGTGCTTCTTCTCACGCTGAAACTTATGTATGTACTTTTTCAAGTAATTTTCATACTCACAATATAATTAGTGACAAATGAAATACTTACAAATATATTTATTAAATTATGATGTTTTCAAATATTACATTCACACTTTAATGAAACTACATTACGTATAACACACTACTGTTAAAATATATAATAGAAAAATACTATAAAAAGATATGTATAATTATATTGAAAGTTTTTATTTCAGTCTTTATTTTATACTTATAAGTAATAAAAGGTGTTTTTTATTAAATGTTTATAAAGTAAAAAATACTTATTAATCAGAAGACTAGAAAAAATTATTTCGTCTATTATTATATCTCATCTATTATATATAAATTATAAATCCCCCGTTAATAAGTAATATTCTAATTTTCGCGCCCTACTGTAATTTTTGCTTTTCCCTCCTCAGTTTTCGTCGCGATTTTCCACTGGGCGAGTGTGCGCATTCCTTCTGCAATTCTATTGGCTATTCATGTTTATTTCTGCTTGACGTCATTTTTCTCCATACGCAAATGCTCAATTTTGAATCACAGCGTGGTAAATCTTTAAATTTAAATCGTTGTTGCATTGTATGCTAAATACACCTAATCGAATACTGTAAAAATGCATAATTATTTTTAGGCAATCATGTAAAATTAATTTGTTATCGTACATGTATATTTTGCAAAAAATGATATTATACACGTTTCTTTTGATAAAATTACACGATCAAAAATATGATGTAATGCCTGTCATCACTAAATATATATTTTAAACATTATTATTTTAATATTTGCCCGTTTAAATAAGTACGTAAAGTACTTATAGAAACTAAAGAAACATGGTTTAATGAAGATTTAAAGAACGAAAATGAAATTATTTAATAAGTATTTAAATTCATTGTACAAAATACACTATAACGGATTGTTAAAAAACAGGAAAGTTGATAGATGAATTTGTAATGTAAACTGTGTATATATCGTTCAATAAACTAAATAGTATTTAATAATATTTTGTTTAAGTGCAAAAAATTACACTTAGTTTAATTTATCTAATTTATTCCTAATGAAATTATATTTGTTCTTCACTTGTTTCCTAAATAACCTTTTCAATACTATAAAACACTTATGTAAAAATGATTACGCAAGTGTTCAAAGTTTAACAAAAATAATAAAAGTATAACAAAATTAAAATAGTAAAAAAGTAATGATTTGTAAGAAAAATAAGATGAAAATAATTTTTTATTGCTTAGGTTATTTAAAGTAAAAAAATTTATGGAATTTTTTTCATCTAGTCATAAATATCAGCTTTCTATTAATATAAAATCACTAAATAACACTATGTCCTTGACTCAAATGAATTCTGTGCAGATAATTTTTTACTTCCTTATATTAAAAGCAAATACAATTAGTATATAAATTTGATTGATTTATATCTAAATTTCTTTAACTATTTCCCTACCTTTGTCGAAAGTAGTGATCTTTTAGATAATTTAAAAGAAAAAACCAATTTAGAAAAACGTATTCGTGAATATTTTTCTAATAATCACAAATATTAATATATTCATTATTATGTTAAATTTATCCGTATAGTTATAATCAAAAGAATGCTATAAAACTACCTGAAACCTAAAAATCTCCTAAATCAAAATCGCTTAAAAAAGTTTAAATTACAGCTAAACATAAAACTTGTATTTGATTATAGCACGATAAATTTATGATTATCGTCAAATAATCAAACATATAAAAATATATCAATTAATTGAATTTTTTTTAGAATAAAATATATTGTTAAATGAATAAATTGAAAAAGTAAATAAATTCAAACAATTAATTGCAATAAATAATGTTTAAGAATTATAAACTTTTTATTTCGTGAAATTACTTTATCACAGAATACTTATTACATTGAATTCAATACTCGTAATTCAAAATCCTAATAAATAAACAAAATCTATACAAAATTATTTAAATTCATACATAACATTATTAAAATAAATATGTTTATAAAATTTAATTTTTCCTTTTCTCACGATTAATCGCATATACATTTTCAATTACAGCGTATGTAGACAAAAAGAATAAAGCTGCGTTAAATTTTACAGATCAATATCAACAATATGTTAACGGCCCTCTTTGCATCGTACAAAATAGGAATTAAAAATGTTTGTGTAACCAGTCTCTATTTGTCTCCTTGTCGTTACATTCCGAGGCTTAATTAGCTCACGTAGACTTAACGATTGTTACAATTCCGATATAAGTATACGTTTATTTAACTTTAGAAAATTGTAACCGACAAAAACTTTAGAGTGAATAAAATTTCATTCAATAGAAATAATTTCCGGCTTTTTAAATAATCGTAAACGTACAGATTCACATTTTTCTCTTTAAGAAATCTTGCGGAAAACCGAGTGTAAAAAATAATATACAGAATTTGTCTCTGATATTTTTATTTCTTAAACTATATTGAATTCATTCGCTCGTGAATAATTTGTTTTTTGTAATATTAGTGAACTATATTATATTTACAAACGAAAATCGCAAGTTTTTTATTTTTATTTATATACACACTTATCTCTACTCATATAAATTAAATTAAACAAAAAATTAATTGAGATTAATAAGCGCCATGCTAAGTTCTAAACTTTTTAAACAAAGGATGCTTGTTTGCTGTAGATGACCCGGCGGGTTTCTTGTACTCGTAATATACCGCATCATCGGCACCAGATAGTGAAGCCATATTACCTGTTTTACGGACCATCTGCAAATAAATATAATTGAAAATATTATATCAATAATTTAAAAATTGTCGTATTTAATATGTACAATTGATCGAACACGTATTGGTTTAAACAATTTTCTTGTTTATTTATTAACTTAGTAGAAATTTGTATTACATTTAAAAATATTTATCTTTCATTTAATATTTATTTATATGTAACTGGAAAGTTCACATTAAAACATTCACATACGAGGTATTTTTAACTTTAGGAAAATATATACTACAATATAAAATGTGAAAACTAAAAATTTCTGCACAATCCAAAACAAGTTTTTCGTTATTTTTAATATATATCTTTGTAATCACTCAACACCTGCACTTTTTTATAAACCATACCATGCTAAGGTAGGAGGTAATGTAGACCCAAGAAGTAAAAAAAATTTGAAGGAAAACCAAGTAATATATACTAACCTTTCCTCATTTTTGTTAATAAAAACCATAATAAAGAACTACACTGAAAATTTTTTTATATTATCGATTTGTTACATACCGGTCGAGGTCCTTCCCCGGGTATTTTCTCTTCGTCGGCATCTATGTCACTCGCTGATAATACCTGTTGCAACAACTGTGCTTGTTCATCTCGTGATTTGTACATCATATCTGGCTCCTGTGAAATTTAACATAAGGTTTTTACTGTATCTTAATGAGATTTTAGACTTTATGTGACTATTTTTTTATATATTGGACTAATTTTAAAGATTCTCTTTAATATTTTCTTAAGGACAGCCCATACTCATTTCAGAATAAAAAAGAAAGTTAAGCAACCGAAATATATTAATGATTATATGTATTAAATAATCCAAACAGTTTTAAAAAGTATGCAATATCTTCTAATTCTTAATCTTAATAATTATTCTGATCTCTTTTAAGCTTTATAAATAATTGAATAAAATTATTGTATTTTTATTGATCAAATTAATGAAAATTATTAACATATAAATCAATATTCAATTAAAAAACTAAGTGATTTCAAACGAACTAGGTTAAATTTCTAAAAATACGTATTTTTAATTGTTGAATTAATATTTATAATAAGTAATAATTATTGAAAAAATAATCATTAAGAATTATACTAGATTAAAAATAGGCTGATTTGTAATTCATTAAAATAAAAATATTTTTAATGTTTTCCTATTATATAATAAAATGAAAAAATTATGTTAATGAAATTTTTTTTAATATGTATATATAAAAACAGAAACATTATTTTTTATTTTTTAACTGAATTTATACGTATTTTCAAAAATAATAATATATTATTAAATAATAATCTAATTACATTTTGTTACTTTTTTATTCTATAAATAAACGGAATTGAAAATTGAAAACACTTTTTGTATTTGTTCATAAAAGATCCTTGTTTTTTAAGGCAAATTTTTTTTTTTTAAAATTTATTATTAATTAATTAAATAAATATCTTATATAAGTTAAAATTTAATATTTAAATATACAATAAATTATATATAAGTAATTATTATATGTTATTACACCACTCATTTAAGTTTATAATATTTTATAAAAAAAATTTTTTATAATGAAAAAATAATTATTTTTTGAAAATTAATTATCGTTTAATCAACTAAAATAATATATTGAATTCAAATTTATAAGCTTCATTCCTTAAGAAGTTCAATACATATCAACTTTATAATTCAATTAAAACTAAGAAAAAGCCTTAATATCTTAATTCAATAATACTCACATCATCCATTCCTGCAAGCTTTGTAATTACTTTATAGGCATATCCTTGATTTACAAGAAAACGTTGTCTTCTTCTAGAATAATTCATTTCCATTGTATCTTGAGATACAAGTGTATAAAAAAATGCATTATATTCTTCAGCAATAGCTCCTACACATAAAATATATTTTAATAACTTCGTTATATAACATTTATAGATAACAAAGATTTTTTAAAATTATTTTTAACCTTTTTTAGCTCGAAGAATTCGTCCCAATCTTTGAGCTTCTTGTCTTCGAGATCCACCATGTGATGATATCTGAATTAATACATTAGCTTCTGGCAAATCGAAAGATGTATCTGCTACTTTACTTACAAATATCGTATTGACTTTCATGTTATATTTAAAGTTTTGTAAAATTTGTATTCTTTCACTCTAAAACCATTATGAAAAAGTATGATTAATTAGTTAAAAGATATAATATATAATTAGAATCAGAGAAATTTTATTAGTTTTAGATTATTATTTTTTATTTACCTGACTAGTAGGTCCATAAATATACGGTTTATTCATCTTTATTGCATAATGTTTCAATGCAAATACATTATCTGAGAAAACGATAGTTTTATCACCACGTCTTTCATGGTAACGAATTAAAAATTGGCAAGCACGAAATTTATTTGGATTCATAACATACAAAAGCTACATAAAACAAAATTTTAATATCTTCAATAAATTTTGATACTAGTAAATATAATATTAATTTTATAAAATTTTTACCAATTTCCTAGTCATTTTACAACTTAAATATTCTCTATAAAATTCAGGAGTCATTGGGCACCAAACTTCTGCACACTGTACTCTTGCAATAAATCCCCTCTTTTGTAATTCTAACCAATTTGCTTCATAAAGCTTTGGTCCAATAAGAAAGTTAAGATCAGCGATTTTGTCATCCTCTCGTAAAAGAGTGGCTGTTAATCCTAACTTGCAATGAGACTGAACAAGTGTTAAAACTCTTCGAAACATTTTTGCAGGAATAGTATGAACTTCTGTAGAAAGTAAAAAATTTTCTATTTATAATATTTTTTTAACATATATTTTATATTAATTTATTTTTAAAATGTTAAAATATTTTTATTAAAGTATAATTTAAATCATGAAATAACCACATAAATTTACCAACCAAGATTTTTAATTTTATACTGTGGTACTCAAAGAAAATTATCATCTACATTTTTTAAAAACTCCATTTTAGTTAATAATTTTACTATGATTCTAAATTTAAAAAAGTGAAAACAAAATATACCATCTAGAACCATAATTCCCCATTCTTGATCTTGAAGCCATCTCATAGTCTGTTCAGCCTCCCAAGACCTCTTTTGAGTGTGTGTTATCATTGAATATGTTGTAACTAAGATTCCACAGCCCATAGGCTTATCTTTGGCTTCACTAGTAAAACGACAAATCATAGAATCATCAGCAGTTGACCACATTTTAAATTGTTGTTTCCATTGTTCAACTGAAACTCCAGAATTACACAGAACTAAAGCTCTTTTTCTAACTGTACAGCATGCAGTAACACCCACTAAACTTTTACCAGCCCCTAAAATTATAAAATTATTATTAATCAAATGAAAATTTTATATCCATAAATTTATCTAATAATACTTTTATAACACATATTTATATACCACAAGGTAATACGATAACACCAGATCTTGCGCGACCATTACCAAACATTTTTCGCAAACTTTTTTCTTGGTAGGGCCTTAAAACTGTGGATGGTTTCAAATCAATGCTATAAATATAAAAATATATTTATTAAAAAAGTTGGTGTTTTCTAATTTATATGTTTAAAATAATACCAACTTTATATCTGGATTTACTGAGTCATTACGAAAATCGTATTCTGCCAGTAATGGATGTTCCAATTCAATGCATCTTTTTTGAATAACTTCAATTTTTTCTTGATTTACTTCGAAACTAACGGTCTTTAATTGTTGCTCCTCTTCATCTTCATCCTCTTTATCAATTTTATCATAAAAAGTAGTAATGTCTTCAGGAATTACAGTTTCTTCAACTTTTGTTTGATTAGTTGTACTATCAGCAGGTACAGTAGTTGCACTTGTCACTGTAGATTGATTTACATTTGGGACAGATTTCACTCCAAACTATAAAATTTTTTAATAGAACAAATAGTATATCAGTTTGAATAATATGTGACTAATTTGACTAAAATCTAAATAAAATAAATAATAACTATAAACATATCATTGTATAAACTATAAATAATAGTCTAGTAATCTAGAAAAACTTCTTTTATCTCAATAGTTGGAGGAATAATATAATATATTAATTAAATTTAAAAAATGATAAAATGATTTTACTAACATTTTGTTGGTAAATGATTTAATAATAGTTGGAAATTTGTTAAAAATAATAATTTTTAAAATAATTAATAAACACATAATAATAGAATCAATTAAAAGCTAAAATATATGTACCTGTGGTGCTTTAGTCTTGCTTAGAACATTAGTGATGAGTCCATCTTTTTCTTTAGATTCATCTTCAATAGTTTTTCTTAATCTACACTTTTGAATAACTGGATCTTTTAATAATTTTTGAAGAACTTCTGGAAAAGGGGACTCAATAAAATATTTATTGTGTTTCAGAACAAGTTTTACCTGTTTAAGAAAGTATGTATAGCCTCAAATTAAATTGTATTTGTATTTATAATATATATATACACAAATTATATTAATATTTATTGTGACTTACTTTTCCATATGATAAAGTACAAAGTTTTATAAATTCTATAATACCATCAGGAATGCTTGTTTTACTCAGTCTTTTTAAATATTCAATTATGTCATGTGTTTGTAATCCCACACTTACAGCAGCATACAAAGAATAGGCTGTTAATTTGTACTAGAAACAGATAAAAAATGGAATAAATATTTGAATGAATTTTTTTAATGAAAAAAATTAATAATAATATCAGTTTTCAGTAATAGGATCTAATATAAAAATTTACAATAATTATTACTATATATTTTCTTATATTATAAATATAATATTTACTTCGTGTAAATGTTCTGGTCTGCATACTGGTTCTGATATTGCAATAAGAAAATCATGTGCATGTTTATAAACTGGTGAAAAAGATTCTAAAAAAATATGTCCATTAGGAGCCTGAAAAAATCACATAATTGAAAAAAGAATAGATAAAAAAGTACAAAAAGAGCTGTAGATCATTTATAAATTACATACAACCCATAAAGGCCTTGAAATATTATCAGTTTTAAGAACCATTTGGGAACGATAGTCCTTTGCTCCAAATTCATCTTCAAGTGCACCTTCATCTTGTTTTTCAACATCATTTTTTGCTGCATCAGGAATACCATCAGCATCATTTTCATTACCATCTTCATCATTAACATAATCTGGATCATGATCATCTTTTCGTTTTTTCCATTTTCCACGATCTATAAAAAATATAGTAAAATATAATTAATATTAAAATAATTAAGTAAATAAAATGCGTACAAAATATTTGTGTTTTCTTAAAAAAAAATTACCTACAGCACAAGATCAAAATTTATAGGCTACATACCTGTATCTTTTTTGAAACGCTTTGGTGGTCCCATATTCTAATACTTTTTTTTTTATAAACAATTTAAAATCATACAAATTGAGATACGCTAAACCAATAAAATTTTATTTTAATTACTTATTCGTTAAAGGTATAAAAAAATTGTATGCACTGTAGTGTGAAGGCGCTATGTGCACCCTTCTTGGATTTAAGCTTTTAAGGTTAGGTTGACATCATGATTTTCCTCAGATATATATTACGGAATAATCAATGAACATTCGTTCAATGTTAAAGTTTTATATCTATAAATAAATTTTATTTAATACAAATAATTTTAAATGTTGTATCTTTATTTATTTTTTATTTGAAAAAAGTATTTAAGAAATCTTACAGAAATATATTGAAACTGTGTAATTATTATTACATCGAAACATCGCAACATTCCCAGAGGAAAATAAGATATGAAAAGGCTATTATTAACTTGAAATTTTATTTTTTGTAGCCTTTGTTAATGAATAAAAAATTTTTAAATAATTAATTTGCTTTTTAAGAGTAGGATATAAAAGATTTATGAAACTATGAAATCGGCACATTTAATTATTATTACTAAATCAAAATAATGAATAAAGTACCAATAAGCAATCGAAAGTGGTTCGGAATCACTTCTTTATAGATGCCACAGACGATTTATATAATAAAAATTATATTTTAATTGATTCATATTATAGATAAATGTTATCATGAATAATTAAATTAATAAATAATGAATATTTTGTATTACTGTGTTAATGCACGCTTTAGTAATTACTTGCGAAACTCGGAGACGATAATCATATTATTGTATTCCAAATCTTTTAAATAATTTTTTATAAAAAAGTTAACATGTAAGAAATCAAATAAATATCCAAATAAATTTCTATTAAATTAATACTTAAGGTTGAAATAAAAAAAACACGAGGATCATCGCGAAAAATTCCGCAGAATATTACAATATAAATATAAATTCAGTTTAAATATTTTAAAAATTTTTTACGATTTTAGAAATTCAGTATTTGATGGCAAATTATTAAGTGTATATGCTCTTATAAATCACATAGTATAAACCTGGAGTATATTTATTAACACTATTCTATTAATATAAAAACGTTTTTTTACAATAACTTTGACTTGTACGTTATAAAATTTTATAGATTTGCTATTTAATATTTTATACATCTAAAAATCCTATTTAAACAAAATTTTCATTAGTTGAAAAAACTTTTATACAATATTAGTAAAATTATTAATTTTATTCATTTATATATTTATTAATTTCAAAATTATAAAATATATTAGTATACACAACCAAATATAGAAGTAATATTATTGAATTTATGAAATATTTATTATAAACCTAGCCTTCTTTTAAATATACAAGTGAGTAAAAATGATAATATACAAATGATATCCACAAACATGAGTAGAAATGAACAAGTTTCTTGAAATATTTTATTTGACATACAATGTTATATTATATTATGTATCATATTTTATTTATTTTGTTATAAATAAGAAATATAAGTATTATTTATAAAGTAAAAAAATGTAAGTTATAAAAATTGATTAATTATTATTTATTGCAGTAATTAAAAAAAAAAAACATAAAACAAAAATTTTAATTTTAATTATATGATTTTATTTGATATAATAATAATAAATAGTGGTATTTTGCATAAATTTAACAAAAAATTTTTTAAATACAATTATCTCAACCAAAAATCTACGTAGGTTGAAGAATTTTCTTTAAACTATTCTGTCATTTACTGATTGTATTTTGTTAAAAACTAGTTTAAAAAATAGTCATATTTATTTGTCGCTATAGATGAATATATTCAATATAAATTCTTTTATATTAAATAATAAGCATTGTTTACTTAATATAATTTATTTATTATAAATAAAAAAAAATTAATAACTTAATAACTAAATCACCTTGAAAGAAATTTTGAAACTTTGTGTTTTAAATAATTTATTTTTTAATTAATATATTAAAAATGACATTTATACATTTCTTATAAATGAGCACAATTTTTATAATTTTCATACTTGAAGGAAAAATTGAACCCTTAGTAGTATTGTACTGAATACAAATATTTTTTTTCAAGTAATACTACTATTAAACATTAATTAATAATATTTTCAAACCTAGAATTCATTTTTTCCCTTCTACCATTATAATATGATAACCAAATTTAGTTTTGACTGGTGGATCTGTATATACTGGAGAATTAAGATTAGATATTGGCAATGAAAAGGCAGCTTCTTGAAATGGACCAACCATGCTACCCCTGATCATCCAACCAAGATCACCACCGGATCTTGCTTTGTCTTCACTGTAAGATGTAGCTACATCATTAAATTTCTGTCCAGATTTTAATTTTTCCATAGCTTCTAAAATCTTAGATTGCTTCTCACAAAGTATATGTCGTACTTTAACACTATTTCCACCTTTTTTTTCTCCTTTTTTTTTATCTTCATCGTTTCCAGTACTTTTAGATTTTCCAGCTTTATCACCACTACTTTTTTTGGGAGCCATGGCATTAATAAGTAATGATAATTATAAACATTTGTTTTAAACGTTTGAATCGTAATTTTCAGGTTATGTTTATAATATTATGATAGCCTATGCATTTCAACTAAATAAAGTATTGGTTTCTCTTTTCAATTCTCATAGTTATCAGTTTTTTACAAAAATTTTATTTCTTATAAAAAAGACTAAGTTTTTAATATAAAGTTAGTTCTTTTTAAGATTTTTAGATATATTTAGAAAAATAAAAAAAGCTATTATTCTAAACCTCAGTAATACTTACTAATACTAATGGTATATATATTATTACTGAAGAGCAAATAAAAATAATTCAGAGTTTTAATTAAAATATAAGTGGTTAATATGCATATGGGTATAAACTATTTTAAGTAAATTAGCAATAAGTGATCATTTAATGTTTTAATAATATTCATTAATTTAATAATATTGATGATGATTATATTAGCAACTTTAGAAATACTAACAAATAAGTTTTACTATTAAATTCCTAAAATATCGTTAATGTTAATACATACTATAAAATAATAAAAATAATTATAAACATTATGTGTTTTGCTATTTTCGATAAGAAATAAACCGTTAATAATAATTTTATATATTATTACTATTATTATTTATTTACAAACAATTTCACATTCTTATTTATTAAATTTTTTTAATTCTTGGTATTTATTTCACTTTGGCATTTACTAGTAGGTAATGTACAAGAAAATTTCTATCTCATTCTTAAAGTTTTAAGATATTAAGTTTTTAAGCTTATTACTGATCGATGGATCTGTGTTTCTTTTATGAAAGGCAATGAAATGTTTGCAAGATCGCATGTTATGTTGGCTTTGTAGTGACCTTACTGAATACTTTAGATATTAAAGTAATTATGAATTACGAATTACTAAAGTTTAACTATCATCGCATAAATAAATATATATATCAATCGCGTAATTTAATTATAAAATTAAATTGCCTTTCGTCGCGTCGACAGAAACGGAAATCGAAACAATTTATAGATGCAAAACTGGTATTGTTTCAAAGCATTGACCAGTTTAATGATACACTTAAGATATATTCATATGATTGACTATTTTGTAAGACATGTTCTTTTATGTGAAAATAAACTCAGAAGATCGAGCAGCGCAACGACTTTTATAGCACGGGAACTAACGCACAAGAAGTACAGACATGCTTGAGATTATTCACTTAAAATTCAACGTAATTTCATTCCCTTCAAATGCAACTTTTTAAAAAAGAAAATACAAAATGTTTTAAGCATCTAAATTCCGTGTCATTCTAAAGTATTAGCAGCTACATGGATGACTTATAGGGGTCAATGGATCCTTTGGATCTACTCGCACCATTAAGCCTAAAATTGAAACTCTTGAATCAAGCCTTATGGAGGAGCAGAATAAGTTGGTACGAACCGATGATACTGTAAGAGAATATGGAAGGGAAAATCTGGATTGATCAAGTATTGAATTTGGAAAATTTTTGCGTATCGTATTATTACTTAAAAGAAAAGCAAGCGGAGTGTGGAGCGCTGCCGCATTTTGTGGCGCAAGTTAAACAACCTTTGTGACAACCACCAATCTAAGGATAGTGACAAAAACAGGTGAAACCAACATCTCCATGATTATATTAAGGGGTCATATTACGTTGCTTCAATTAGTAACAATATCGTAACTAAAAAGTCGAAAAAAGTCAAAAATTTTGTGAACGAATTCAGTGGTAGTGATTTTATGGATACGTTACTCCATTCTATAGATAGGTGTAATGCATTTTATTACTTCTACCAATGTTTGCACGGATTTGATAGCACCTCATCAACATATATCAAATCCAACGAATATGGTATAATGTTCAGCTTATGATATCGAGTGTTTATAATCATATTTTCAGAGTGTTTGTAAAAGATGAGCTTCATAAGTTCAAGAAGGTTTAAGCGAAAAGGCGGTCACTCGTCATCGCTGCATCCCAGGTTGTTCCAATGATATAGATAATCTTGTTCACACAATAGAATGTATCTTTATGATTAATTCTCCAAATGCGGTTTGATCTACTGTTATGGGAACAGACTGAAGGCACTTTTTAGCAGATGTTGAAACTCTAAAATTGTTATAAACATGAAACATTATTTCGTAGGACGTTGATAGCCTAGGATGGGTGTTTGATGTTATCGGTGTTTAATACTATCACTAATAACACCCCCGCCATGGTTACAATATATAACCTTGTCTGCTATCACCTAGGTATGAGAATTGGTGAAATAGTTGTGATTCATATCTGGATAATTTAAAGTGTGTAGCTAATAAATGTATTTCTGTAAATTCTTGATCGCCTTCTCTACGAAAAAGGGATTAAGTCAGAAATGTTGAATACTTAATGTAAACCAAGAAGGTGAGAAAAAAGGATGATAATAAAGATATTAATAAGATGCAGAATGGGTAATAAAACAAGAGGAAATAAACATTGTTTAATTGAGAAAGAATGTATAGTAAAGAACAAGATGTAAAATAAAAGGAAAATATTAGAATTAAATTTTAAAAATAATAACAGATTTTTACACGGTATTTTTAAATATGACTCAATAACTAAAAGATTCATTGTATAAATAAAGTTGATATTAGATTCTATATATATGCATATATATTTTGTATTTGTTTGGTTTGAAGCTAATATTTTCGAAAATTATGCTGCATATATATATATATATATACACACACAAATGTTTACATATACATGAAAATAAATACTTTTTAGTTTTAAAACTTTAAATATTTGTTTATTGAGAAAAAGAAATCTGCTTACCAGAGTATGATTCCTAACGTCTTTAATGGAGTAAAAATGGAACTAAATATAACATTAGAATGGATTTTAAATAAGTTAGATATTTAACAATAATCTATTGCAATTTTCGAAAAATTTTATTTTAATCACTAATACTTTAAATTATGTTTAAAAAAAAAATAAGTAAAATTCTTTTAAAATCATAGTCTTTCTATAACTTTAATATATTTGAGTTCAAAACTCAGTAAAACAATCTAATAGAATCTACGAAAAATCAAAGTTCTCTTTTAAAAATTCATAACACAGTATTAATTTTATAATAATTCTATTAAAAATAATACATATATTAAAAAAGAATGAAAACATTTTTTCTACTCTATTGATTAACCATTATATCAATAGATTGAAAAAAATCGAACGCGGATCGAAATTGTTGACCAAAATGCAGTTATTAATCATTTATTTTCGAACAAATGTTTATCATACAACAATTTTGTTCAAGAATTCGGAATGCTCTTCGAATTAAGCAAGAAATTTAATATAGTAAACAAAATTGTTAATTTTTTAGTAGAATAATGTACAGAATGGAAAAATTATATTAAATAAAAAAGCGATAAATTTATAGTAGAACCAAGTCAATTGTTATTCATAAAGGATGATTTTAAAATCCTGTCTGAAATCAAAGAGTATAATATTCCATTAGGTAAATTTCTAAAGTGATGAAATGAAGCCCGATAAACGCTTAACGGGGTGCCGAGATGAATTTAGTCAATATAAATCATTACAAATTATGAGAAACACATCAAACCATAATTGAGCCAATATTTCAGACTATTGAAGAGCTGAACGATTTTATAAAAAGAATTTATGTCTCTAAGATCACGTTGCTATGTGTAATTGACTTCATACATTTTCTTCCAGTATCAATAAAAAAAATAATTGTATGACAATTAACACTTTCCATTAATTTATATATTAAAAAAAAGAAAAATTTCCGAAGCACATCCTGTCAATCTTTTATAAAAAACATACAAGAATCCATATTTTAATGTGAACATTTATAATAAAATAATAATTCACGATAACTATAAATTATATGGGTCGGAGTGCGAGGAGAGAATGGTAAAATAACGAGTCTATATTACCAATCCAAAACATCTGATCTCATTTATTTAAACGCCATTGACACTCGCTAGTTTCTTTACGTAATTTAATTTATATATTTTACCAAATTTTCAGGTTCTAGATAGTAGCCTCCTTGAAATTCTGAGAATATTAGTTCCATGTAATTGGCTTTAATGGTAGTTTTGTTCGGTAAAAAGGTCGATACACCGAATTTTGTCTATATATTCTTTATGTAAAGTCTGTAGTCTGCAATTGAATCCTAGATATTTCTTTAGATTATTCATGTTTCTGTTTCTTAAAAATTTGGATTCCAGGTAACCATCTTCTATAAGGCGTAAAAGTTCTCGTCCGAGGAACTTTTCTTTTGTGTTTTTTCAGTAATCTTAATTAATCTTACAAATTGGAATAAATTCTTAAATTCTATTAGGCGAAATGCAATATATAAAAAAATAATTATAAAGGTGTTGAAAAAGAATTTACGTTTCTGATTTTATCGTAAATAAATAAATAATTAACAAATTTTATATACAAATAAATTTGCGTTGTTATTTACAATTTTTATCTTGTTTGTTAATTTTACAATAAATATATTCTTACATTTTTATAGCTTCAATAAAATAAACATAGTATTTTCATATTGATTGTTCTTATTTATCTCTCTGAGCATTATTAATTTGATAATAACGCAGTATCCACTATGCATAATGCACTGCGGATGCACCCATAACTACAAATGCATATATCTATATACACATATATTAAATTCATAGTTGCATGTATGATAATATAGCCTATGGTAATATGTAATACAATCAAATTTTCCACGTTATCTTTATCGAGTATGTTGCATATGCATATTAAATGACAAAAATGAAATTATAAAGAAATTGTCAATTTACATTACTTGTTTATTTAATTTCTTTAATTTATTGTATTATTTAAAAATGTAACACAGCTGAGGCAAAAAGTAAATGTTAGTGCATATTCCGCGAAAGTACAACCAATAAGACGGGAAACGATTTTTTTGATCGGGCAATGAAATATTTATATATACACATAATTTAGCTCTTTGTTTAATTGTCTCATTGATAATTTTTAAGCAGTCTTATAAGGCGAAAGCTAATAAATACAAACAAAACATACTCGGATAAAAAGAGTATTATATAAATATTGCCTGAAGTCTTAGACAATAAATTTTTATAATTTATACTTGATCATTTATAATATATATGTATACATATATGTATATATGTATATGTATATATATTTACAAATTTTTTCTGAATATAATTATTTTTACTATTTTGTTTTTAAATGAAACATTTTGGTAACAATAAATCATTGCTTTTCTTGTAGTATTGATGAATCAACACCGTACAAGTATTCCTGGACACCATGATTACTTCATTCCTTAATACATTTTTTTAATTACGTGAGTTCATCTATATACATGGGTGCGTATTTGGATACACGATAAACCAATTTTCTTTATTTTACTTTTTCTTGGGTTAGTTTCGGGCATAGAATTTCTCCTTTCTTACTGGATAACGAATAAATGAGGTTTCTAAAATAAAGCGGTCGGTTGCCAGTATACTGCACGAAACGTCGTTAAAGGAAAAAAATTATGGGTGATAAATTAGCCGTACCGTAATAGATAATTGAAGGTTAAGGTGAATATAAGATAAATATTTAATTCAACTGATTTGCACGGTTAACAAGTTTAAATGAATTATTTCTTATATTATTTAAAAATAAAACTTAAGGTTAAAATACTTGTAGGTTACAAAGAGCATGATTAAAATACAGTATAATTAGATTTTCTGAAATCCTTGAAAAGTCCAATCGAAGGAAAATCTTATAATGATCGATTTATTAAAGGAAATAATATAAATAGAATATATTTTACCAAAAATATAAAGAAAATGGAAAAAGATAATATAATAGTATAATAATAAAATGTTAAAGGTAATTACAATATAAAAAATGTGTATTTCATCTATTGAACGAGTATAATACAAAACTTATGGTAATTCAGTTCATGAATTTATGCAATAGTACCAATAGTAACAGTGCGAATGTAACAATCTCTCTTATGATAGATAAACTGAATAATAGTTAGAGATGATCTTCAGTAATGATCGTGATGTCCATGATGGTGGTGGCACTCATGACCGTGACCGCCATATGAGCCACTAGAGTGATCGTAACGGAAGGCGAGCGGTGGCGGCGGCATGCTGTAGTCATTGTAGTTGTCATCGCTGTGCACGTAGCGCATAAGCAAGAGCGGTGGTGGCGGAGGCGGTGGTAGCAGCTGCTGGTTCGGCCAGCGCTGGAGTTCACAGGGAAGCGTGAGCGGCCGATCATGGACACGGGGGGGCTCGACGCTGAAGTGGAGCATAGCCAGCCTATCTTGGAGCTCGTACATGTAGCACTGGTGTACCTGGCGATGGTGCTCCGCGTGCTGCTGTAGCATCAGCTGATGCTCACCGTCGGCGTCAGGATACGGCGGGTACTGCTGATATGGATGGTACTGATGATGCTGCTGTTGAATGACGACGGCGAGATGCTCCTCCTCGCTACACGATGCTTGACTTGGCGTCTCTTGTCACACGCAGTCCTCGAGGGACATCAGTAACGGATTCACGTACTCGAAGCCTTCGAACTCCGTTTGGTCGATTCTATCGATCACTCGCCTGCAACAAAGTCAAATCGGTCACCGAGAGAACTCTTTTATCTTCGTTCGGCCCTTCGTTCAGGCTTAGAGATTTTTGTCAGAGCGAGTATTTCTTTATGCCGTAATATCTGTAGTAGAAAGACTTAGTGGTATCATAAATTAGGTAAAATAAGCAAGCCCATCAACAATTTTTAATTAAACATACTGAGAATGAAATTCGTACATTAATTCTTTGAACAAAGAAGCTTTTATAAATTTATTTGAAGCTATAGTCTTGATACGCATTTTCATAAGAACCAACAATTTATTGTAAGTAAGCCCGGTACAATTTCTTCAAAACAATATTGTACACTAAATAATAGTTTATATTATTTTCAAAAATCAACAATACAAAAACGTGCAATTAATAAAGAAAATAGAAAAATAATAAAACGAAAAATATAAAAATGTCCAAAGTGCCAGACAACTTTTAAAAAGAATGTTTTAAAATAAGGAAAAAAGATTTTTTCTATTTTTATTGGAACGTAGACAGCATCATAACTTGAGCTTTATCCGCACAAGCGAAAGGATAATTTATCGAAGATGGTAAATTGTATGACCAAAGGTCTTTTAACAATGGATAGTGCAAGGTAACCCGCATACGAGGTATAGCGAAAAATATCAAGGGTATATGTAAATTTCCGAGAGAGAAAGCGATAAAACGATGTTGAGAGGAGGTAAAAGTGGCTTACGGATCATCGGGTGTGAGATGTACTGGCTCGTCTGTAAATTCGGGCGGGAAGTTTGCCAAATCTCGATCGGAATCCAACCGCGGCTTGTAAGGCGGCGTGACCTGTTTCTTCTCCAACTGCAACATACATCATGCGAAATGTTAATACGGGGAAAAAATGAAGAGATAGGAGGAAAAGAGGATTGGTGGTAAAATAAAAATCGAATCTCGTTGAGAATTTAAGGGTGGACGAACGAGAAATTAGGTTGGACGTGATACATTTTTTAAAAAGTCACGTAATATAAAATTCCAGTTTTATCAAATGTATGGACCGAGCATTGATGGATACGAAAGATTCATCTTAACAGATGTCACTCGAGTCGCACTTCTAAATATTTGTGTAAGATCAATTTTGGTACGAAAAATTTCAATTCAACATATTTCAGAAAAACAATTATCGATGAAAATTATTAAAAAACCTAGTTAATAATAACATACACCGGTAACATATTTGTAAAACTTTTAAGCACATATTTATAAATATTTATACATTTCAATAAAATATTTGCAGTTTTTCTGTAATGCTGATATAAAAGTTTTTAATAAAGTTTTTATTTTTAAAATATTTAAACATTTAAAGCAAAATAATAACCACGATTTACCTTTATAACACCTCGACTAATATAAGTAAAAAATATTATATATTTTATTACAGTTCAAACTCAAGTTGTAATTTAATGAAGATTGACAAGATAAGTTCCTAAAGAATCATTATTGCCATTTAAATTCTGATATGATAAAATCCAGACAAAGCTTTTCCCAAATTTCCATAATTTTTGCTCATAAAATATATCTTTATAAAATCACGAAAATAATAAATTATAAATAAATAATGTTGATTACAAATCAAATGGGTATGTTTGAAAAAAATGCCTTTTAATCTCTTTGCTTTTGCTCTTGAAACTCGATTTTCTCAACCAGAATCAAATAGACCTTTTAAGTATTAAAAAATACAGTTTTCTCAAAGCCACTGATATTTGAGGTCGAACTTTGGCGCTCGGGGAAAGCGCGTTTATTAATATTACGGTGAGAGCATCTTACCATTTCCCAGTCGATGGCCTTGAAGAAGGCGTGGGTCATTATCTCCACGAAGGCGACTGGGCTCTTGTCGCAGCCCAGCCTCTCGGTCGGATTCTTACAGAGGAATCCCTTGAGGACGGAGGCGGCTTTGACGGAGAGCGATCGCGGTATGCGGATCGTCTTTTGCAAAATGACCTGGAAAAGGTAGTCCTCGGTATTTTGATCGGGGTTTTCCGATGCCCCGGCGATGTCGAAAGGACTGCGACCAGCCAGCATCTCGTATAGAAGGACCCCCAGGGCCCACCAATCCACGGAGAAGCCGTAATCCTCGCCACGCAGGATTTCCGGGGCAATGTAGTTGGGTGTGCCACAGAAAGTCGCTGTGGTGTCGCCTTCGCGCACTCCTTCCTTACACATTCCGTAATCCGTGAGTTTGACGTGACCCTCGTGGTCCAGTAGAACATTGTCAAGCTTCAAGTCACGATATATGATTCCTGCATTCAAAGACAATGATTTCTTTCGCGTTTTAAAATTCCAATAAAATGTATGCTAATTCTAGTCCTTCGGTCTATTCTTAATTTTCATCAGCATTCAAAGATTTTGATACTCACAAACGGTTGGGATCGCGTTAGCTTTCATCCTATATAATTACATTATTTTAAAGTTGATAGCCTAATTCCAGTGGATTAGTAATAAAAAAAATCCGTTATGAATATTTATCCGTGCTTTTTTCACTGAATCTTAATATTGATGTCTTAGAGTAACTTTAATAACTTCTTTTTCGAGCATTTGTACATTAATTGGAAGTGTTTCCAGTTTTAAATATTAAAATTGTAATGAACTTTTTGAAGGAAATTTTTGAAAAAGTGTAATGAAAAAAATATCGTAAAAATTGATAAGTTCAGCGATGAAAATGAAAATAAAAAGAAGTATACACCTTGATAATATTGCAGATCTAATAAATCTATTAATAGAGTGACAAATACAAAAATATGAATGTTTTAAAAAAAAATTAAAAAAAAGCAATCATTATACTCTTACTTTCGATTTATTTAAGTTCTTGAAATTCGTACCTAACAATTTTTATTTATACAACATATTCCTCGTTAATATAGTTTTTTCAGTATTAATTTTTAGAAGACGATTATTGGTTTTAAAAATTTTTTGAAGATATTCATTAAAAGGTTTTCATTTTTTAATCAGTTTCCGTATAAAGAAAAACAGATTTATTTCTTTAAAATATCAAGTGGAAGTCTTTTAGAGCGAATGCGCTTTAATACTTCATAGCGACTTGATCATATCTGATCGAGCATCAAATAGTGCTTTGTTAAGTTTTTCGTACGTGCAACAAACATATAAAAAAGGTAAAACGTAAAATAGATTAATTGCCTCTTTTTTCAATGTAATGACTGTAACTAAAAACATCATTTGTAAAACAAATTAGTAAGAAAAAACTAAGGAACATTCTTTTTTCGCGCTTAGGTTATATTAAAAAAATGGTTTTAATTAAAAAACCGCTGAAATTATATCAATAAAAACCTAGTATAAAAACCGACGCTTAGTACGTTAATGTTTTTGTTATAAGTTAATACTTCACTTTTCATTGTTCAATAATGAATTTCACGATAAGCGAGAATTAACAGCCGCACTAAAACGGCTTCTGTATTTTCAAGCATAACTCATTCGCTGCTGTATATATTATGTTTACACTCGTCGGAAAATTACTCATTATTTTAATAACACCAAATAGTGGTCATTCATACGAATCGGTGAATTTATTTAGAATTTGCGTCCACTCGATAAATCTTTGATTGCTAAATTTTCCAAAGAGCGCACTCACAATAGTCAGCGAGCGCTTGTGCATTATTAAAAGACATTAAAAAATCGCTACGATAAAAAAATATTAACCGTAGTCACAAGCGCGCATTAACGGGGGCGTATCCACAATCACTACCGGTTCATCACTAGCACTCGTTCACCTCATTTCAAATTCAACGGCGCAGCTTTCTATTGCCGCATTCAAAGAGTTCGATCCCCCCGGCCATTCCTCTTCTCTCTCTCTCTCTCTCTCTCTCTCTCTCTCTCTCTCTCTCTCACTCTTTCGCTCCCTCATTCCCCCGCCATCTGGAAGGCCATCGTATCATCAGCATTGAAACCAACTTAGTTTTAAATTTCGACAGTGCGGCTAAGCTCCCAGCGGCAATGCACATTTTATCATCTCCCCGATACGTCGGGGTCACTCACCTTTCGTATGCAGGAAGTTGAGCGCGAGGCTGATCTCCGCTGCATAAAAGCGCGCGTGTTCCTCGGGGAGGCGTCGCTGGCGTTGCATGTGGAACATGAGATCGCCGCCCCGGACAAACTCGATGACGAAGAAGAGTCGCGAGGGTGTTTGGAAGCACGAGTGCAAGCCCACTAGGAAGGGGTGGTTCGAGGCCGTTTCGAACACGTGCTTCTCCGTCTGCACCCAGTCGATGTCCTCGTCGTCCGTCACCAGGGCCTTCTTGATCACCTTCATTGCGTAGATACGTTTCGTCTGTTTCAGCTCGACCATGAGGACCTTGGCGTAAGAGCCTCGGCCAATCACGCGGATCAACTCGAAGTCCGAAAGGCTGTACTGGCGGTCGCTCGCGCCCTCCGCGCCCGCAACTTCGTCCAGTGCCAGCTCCTCACCGTCGACGTCGTTCACCGCGCCTGTGAGTGGAATTAGAGTTCTTCGCTTAGTCATGTTTCTTCCAAATTTTAGGCGACTATTTTATCGGCAACGCAAACGACGAGTGCACCCACGACTATTTCTAGTGCCGAGCTTTTGGTCGACAGTTTTTACTTCGATAGTTTCAAATACTCCCCTAACTTATCGTGCTCACTCTAATCTTGCCAAACCGTAGCAATAAGCCGCGCTTTATCATTTCTTTAAAAATGGATATCTATAACGAGTATTGAAATTGAATTTGGCTTAGACATTTAAGTACGTATACGTATAGCTTAAATCTGCCGATCAACAATAGAGTCGTGAAGTTTGCGGAGTAATAAATTTGGTCAATTTGAATCAAAATTGCAAATGTTGATAAAGTTATTGTTTAGAAAAAGCTTGCATTTATAATAGCAAATTACGTTCGATCTAACAAAACAATGGGTTAATTATTATATATATTAATATTACATACATACATTCCAATTATAATTATATACATTCATAGCCGTGTTAAGTATTTGTTATCTCACGTAGATTTCATTTTACAGGTTTACTGAATTTTAGATGAAAATTTTGTTAGAACGCGTAAAAACGATGTTTAAACTTATAAATGCTCTGTCAAATTTTTTAAATAATTTACAAACAAAGAGTGTATTTGGTCTTGGTTTGTTGATCAACATTCTAATATAGATATTAATGAGTTTTTCTTTAAATTATTTTTTAGTGCTTCTCTAAAGTAATCAATAAATATTTTTAAATATGCTAGTCAAAATATAAGTGCTTATATATTCGTTTTTACTTTTCACTAAAAATAGTATTATTTAATAACAATGGTAAAATTAATAAGTCAACCTATAAACGCATTATTTGATAACGTTGCATTGATGCAGAAATATTTTAATAGTTTTTAATTAAATATATAAAAAACTTTTTTTATTGCATGTAGATATAGATATTTTACATAATGAAAATATTTATGCATAAATTGTTATTATAAAAATTTTATCGCGAGACTGACTAAAGCATTTATTTAAAAAATGTATATTTCACTTTTGCACGTATTATTTAACGCAATAATCGATTACTGATTCAATTTTCATACGAACATTAAAGATTTTTTCCTTTTATTGTATCTTTTTAATTGAAAAAAATAATTGTAATAAATAAAAAATAAAACAACTTTTCGCAATTTTCTTACATTATTATTGTATAAATTAATTTAGAGAATCATTTTACGATATGTTCTACTGCAATATTTAAAAGTATCTTTCAAATACAATAAAAATAATCCTGTTTACTTAGAACTAATTTAAAAATACCTCTAGCTGTGTGAAAAATGGGGTACGGGCATTATCAGTTAACTCCTTTTTTCAAAAGCGAAAATAAATAAAAAAAGTTCGAAGATTATTTCCTAGATTGTCAGTAAAGAATTTCAAGCAGTTTTTTTTTAAAGCAATTTCAATATACGAAATGAAAGCCAAGTTTTAGGCTGTAGCAATTCAAGCTTTCTCTAAGAAAATAATTTTATTGGTATTAGAAAATGTACGATGGATTTTTAAGACAGAGTACTGCTTTTTTGAAGAAAATAATGTAACTTGCAACAAATTGATGAACTATTTCCACACTTTTACGACTCAAAGCTGAATGAAGAATAAAATAGATTAAAATAGATAAAAAGCTTCGATCAATAACAAGCATTATTTGCACGAACATTTAGTAATACTAAAGAACGAGGTACACGAAGTGGTGCACTGTTCGATGTCGACCTAGTCGCACTTGTACTCGAATGTAAAGGCGAGCAACTTTAAAGGACCCGTGTGACGATTGGCAGCCGAAAACCAAGAGCGAGCTTACGGTTGCGATAGACATGTTCCTCGACAGCGGAGGACTCGGCACCGTCATCGTCGTGGTGGGCCGGGGGACTCGACTGAGGCGAATCCGGCTGCGTCTGATCGCCGTTGCGCTCCGCCGCCTGCTGTTCGTTTAGGGAGAGCTGCTGTTGCTGCTTCTGGCGCAGGCAGGGTTTGCTTACTTTGTGGCACTTCTTATGCACGAGCAACTTGCACTGGATGCACTTGAAGCCCTGGCGCCCGAGACCCCAAATGCGGTCCTTGCAGTACTCGCAAAATGCTCGCTGAAAGCACAATAATGGAATGTTAAGTTTGCATGCTTTCAGGGTTGACGACTTTGCGCACATTGCCGAGTTATGGATTTGCGCTTTTTCAATTGGGAAGTTGAACTAGTCGAGCTTCCGGAATCGAAAATTGTTCGTGAGATGCTTCGAAAATAGGCGCTGCCACAGAACGCGAACGATGCGTAACAAATCTATATAAACGCAATTATTAGCGTAAAATTGACTTTGGCATTTACTGTAATCAAAACTTAATATCTTTGAAAACGGGTATCTTAGCAGTCAGTTTAGGTATATCGATCCATCCAAGTTGCAACGAGTATGTCGTGTACATGTAACAGCTTTGAATTCGAAACTTTAAACTTAATTAAACTATCGATGAAAGCTTGCAATTTTAAAGTAAGCCTGATCGCATCGCAGACATTGCTTTATTACTCGCAAAATATAATTTAAAATTTTAGAATCAAATTTCTAAATATCCTCCTTATTAAATCACGTACTTTTTCCATATATTCAACAGTCTATCTGTAATTTCTTCGTGCAGTATATCATGACAATCTTGTAATTTTTTTCTCTTAAAAATAGGACGTCTAATTATCACAAGAATTATAGCATACGCTCATTTATCCGAAAATTATCAAAATATTACTAGCATAATTTTACATATAAAATGCGTTTTTGATCGAGTGCATATTATAAGTATGCAACTTTTCATAAATAGGAAAAAGTAAATTTGAATAAAATTATCATCAGATTTACGTTTGGTTTTAATTTTTACATTTCTGCGTTTTATCAATATTAATGAAGAGATTAATACCGTTGAATACATTTAATGATTTTTCGCGAAAATGAGGAAGTCTCTTAATTATTTTCATTATATCGGCTAATAACTTATCTATAAATTTAATAAGAATGAATACAAGGAATTCTTACCCTGTTGAATCGTTTAGCTTGGAAAATGTGTCCGTTTACACGATAAAGTTTTCTCCATCTGCGTGCGCCACGTCTGTAGATACTCCCTTTTGATAAGAAATTACATTTACTTTAGCACTACGTAGTTGGTCGGAAACATGTTTTATAATTTACACAAAATTAAAGAAATTTACTTAAGAATAAATATGTTTTTTTTAAATTCTTTGAAAAGCTATTTTTACAACGATAGAAAAATATCTATGCACAATACTTATATTGAATAAATTATTGTAAACTCGAATTGTCATCGCACGTATTAACTACTAGACTTAAAAATAATACGTGCAAATAACCTTTCACTTTTAAATCGAACTGATTAATTCCGAAAGTTTTTAATAAACTCACTTATAAATATAATTTGAATTATAGTCCTTTTTTCGGTTTTAAACACTTTATACACTTATAACACGTGTTTTGTACACTTTTTATATATTTATAATAAAAAGTATCACAAAATAACATAATTGAAAATTTTCCAGATTAATATTTGACTATTTGCAAGTGTTTCATAATCATTGCTTTATAAAGAAATCAATCTCAAAATGTAACGTCATAATATAAATATAGTAATATAAAAACTAATTCTACGAATATTTTTTATTTTACAATTAATTTAATATCAACAATTTAAAAGGTTCTGCAAAATATTTTTTCACTGCTTTAAAACATAGCATAACTGCAAAAGTAAATTTATCGCAGCATCTTTGTCCTAAGGTTTATTGCACATTCATTGCTATCACTGTATCAACAATTAAAAATTATGAAGTCTCACTTTTAATATAAACT
This sequence comes from Platyscapa corneri, assembly GCA_018907185.1. Classification (NCBI taxonomy): domain Eukaryota; kingdom Metazoa; phylum Arthropoda; class Insecta; order Hymenoptera; family Agaonidae; genus Platyscapa; species Platyscapa corneri. The sequence continues at coordinate 4,677,637 of JACCHW010000005.1, read as the reverse complement.
AAAGATATAAATTCAGTTGTAGCGATAAATGATAAAGATATAAATTAAATTGTAGCGATAAATGATAAAGACTTAAATTCAGTCTATTTATTTCAATATTACTTTTTAATATGAAAATATTATTTTTAATAATAGTTTATATATTAGGAGAGCAAAAGTTTTTGCATAAGCAAAGCTTTACAACGACAATATTCAAAGCTATTAAATTTAAACTATTGATAAGCGAAATAAACATGCAAGCAAAATTTTTATTCACTTTGCATTTTTTATTACAAAAACATACTTTTCATCACTTTCATTTAGTTTTTTCATTTGACAAATAAAAGTAATAAATTCTTTTCGCGGGAAGTTTAAAATATGAACGGAAACATTAGAAAATATTTTACTTGATATTTTCTGCATCTAATGTATTACTGCGAAAGGTTTGGTCTCCAAATGAATCGCTTTAATTAGTGTAATTTTCTTCTGCGGCTCATAAAGCGTTTTTGGGTTTGCACACATTAGTAAAAAAAAGCTGGGAGATAAAAAAATTAAATAATACAAAAAACTGAAAAAAATCGCACGTACTTAAAAGGTTGCAGAGCTATAAAACGAAGACCAGGAAAAGATTTAGCAGGCGTAAATTACTCCCTAAAAGATCTTTCAAGAATTTGCGTAATTCCTTTGAATTTATAAATATTTTCTTGGTTTACGTTTAAAATTTCTCATTAATCACTTTTTCTATAATTAAAAATAATTCAAGAAATTATTTTAATAAAACTTTTTAATACTTCAGAGAAAAACTTTATTTAAAAAAATAAAATTATTGTATAATTTTATAACTTCAATTGAATGCAGCTTGCGATTATAATTTCAAAAACAGAAACTCGTTTAAAATAAAAATCAATTAACTAAATTTCTTTAAAAATTATATTTTAGGTGTTTATACAAGTTTTTAAAATTACAAATAAATGTGTTAAATTGTGATTAATCAATAAATATTTAACGAAATTGATAAGGTTTCGCTTATAAAACATTATTTTCAACTTGACTCCTTGTTTTGAAAAATATTTACATTTTACATAAAAGTTTAGATTTTTATGCAAAAGATATTATTAAAAAAAACAAAAGAAACCAGGTGCTTCTAGTTAATTTGCATTGGTAAATATATCGATAAAGAGTATAAACTTTAATCACTATCAAGCACAGAAACAAAAATGATAATCAACAAAATCAGATTTAATTGATAAATAAAAATACAAAAAATAACAACCAACATATGTAAAATGATAACAGACGAAAATACGAAAAATTTACAATATACTAACAGCTAAAGAATGCATTACGTTTTTAACTCACGCTACAATCAACGACATTAAATAGTTGACGCTTTTATTCAATCCTGGAATCTTGAAGCCATAAAACGTTTCGAAAAGTTAGCGTTGGATGAAGGTGCATAGCTCAGCTTCGCATAATTATAACAAAGATAATTAATAAACGATCCAGCGCAAGGAGATGGAAGCGCGAAACGAGTTAGGTTAGCATTACTTTTTTGTTATTTACAACTCGAAACTCGATTACGAGACGAAAGAACGAGCAGATTGGCATGTTACTTAAATCTGCTCGGACATAACCTTCAGCGCAGCAAAACACAAAACGGACCTTTGAGAAAGGATCATTATTTTTACACGATTCGCGCGCGTTGCTATTACGGATGGGAGGAAAACTGCTAATTCCAGCACCACCCGGCCGTCCATTTCCGTGCATTCCCCAAGTACCAATTTCAACACAAGATAATCGTACATGGTGGCTTATCGACGCTCCGGGTAGCGCCTTGAAAGACGTAGCTGTTTCTCTCCAAGGCGCCGCACGTAAGAAATCGCAGCAGAATCGCAACCGCCTCGGACTGCTCCATGTCCAGGGGGCATCGGAATGTAGATAGTTATACTTCCTTGCGTAAACTGAGCGCGAGTGGAAATTTGCTGAGGCCATTTCCTAAGCCAAGTGTGTGCTAGTCTCAACTATTTGTAAATATCGCGCATATTGTTGTCGCGATGATTTCGCGTCGATCGGGAGGATCTCTGGCTCGGGAATTCCGAGAAAAGTCTAGGCCAAGCAGCGTAGCCCCGGACGAGCGACTCTCGAAGATCTAGAGTCGCGACGTCTTTCGTGTTGTTTGGATGTATATTTGCGAGACGCACGCCGAACAACTTCGACGGGTGCAAGGCCGCGACTTTGTTGCGATAGCTGCAGCTGACAAAATTTTAGGATTTGGTTTTTAAAATGCCGAGTGATATTTATAAATTCATCTTTGTAACGCAGGCGCGTCTGACTCACGAGGTATTTATGAATTTGTCAACTTAATTCATGCAAATGTCGCGCGAGTTATAACGAAATGATTTTGTTATATATCGACAGAATAGACACTTAAATTTTTATTTGAAATTCGTAATGTTTCAGTGGATTATTGAAATGACAATTCGTACAAGTAATAATATAGGTTACAATACAATAAAGCAAATATAAAGCAAGAAGAAAATCGTCCAAACTTATCGATTTAAGAAATGATTAACTAAATAAAAAATTATTTTACAAAGAAAAAAAACTGTGCAATGAAATATTAGCTGTACTTTTCGTCATAAAGCAAAATCGAATCAACAATACCAATTTGAATGTGCATACTATGATCGTATCGTTACATTGTTCATAAGCTTTAAAAACATGAAATAAATTTTTTAAGATTCACAACTGGAAATCGTTTTGCTAATACAATTATAACTATTTTACTATTGTATCAAAAGTAATTCATAAATTAGCGTATTGAAATAACTACCCGAGTCAGTATTAAATTTTATTAATTTTATTCGTATAATGCTGCAAATACTTTAATATTCGCGTTTAACTGGAAATTTTTTCTTCACTTAATAATACATATATAATACATATAATCAGCTTTATTCCAGTTTCTAAAATAAAACCAACACTCTAATATTTTCGTAAGAGTAATACAGCAACAGCGATGATATCGAATATATATCATTATATGATCTTTTTAAATTTTTAATTGAAAATACAAAGCTTACAATATAATCAAAATTTAAAAAAAAGGTCGATGATGAACTTTATTTTCTTCCGTTCTTTTAAAAAAGTAAAAGTAATTCCAGTAAATAAAAAAGCCCTTTCGCTTTCCCAAAGCTTCTTAATAGCTTATATTCTACTCCCTAAAACTCTCTTTCTTTTTCCTCTTATACAGAAAAGAACCGGACCTCTCTTTTTCTTTTTATATTTCATTAAAAGCTGCCTCTTTATAAGAATGAAAAAGAAAACCTTAAGGTAAAGCTGGTTATACAGTCCACATCGGAAGTTTGTCGTTTGTGAAATGTTGTTAGAATTCGAATACGTAGAGATGAAATGCTTTTTGTAAAATATTATGTGATTCCAAGCAATTTATGCGGAAGATCACGTTATTTATACTACTTATTGAAAAATATTTACGAACAATCCACTTTAGAAATGATACAATTGTCTAAAATATGCAAAATTTTTCATGTTTTTCTCTCAGTTTTTTATATCAAGACTTAAAAAAATGTAGGTTGCAATGTAAGAAAGGAAAATATACAGTATCTTCAGCTTTAGTTACTACGAGAAGATGTAGCAGATTTAGAAATATTCTTATATAATTATCAAACGAATCTTACTTAATACGTGTAAAATATAGCATATAATATAAAATCAAATTTTATGAAATTATAATAATATCACTGGTTTTACTTTGAAATAGTATCGTATTTGAATATAGTTTTACATATTTGCAAAAAAAAAAATATTTACATTTTACTTGAAATTTAATTTAATTCCGATAATGCACTTTTTTAAATTGAAAAAACGAAGAACTTTTTATGCTGTATGTACTTATTAAATTAAAACCAAATATGAATTATTTTCGTGATATAAAATAAATTTTAAGATAAATGCTATTGACACTAAATTCACAAGATCTATATATATATATACAGTAATATATAAATTCTCTCAACTATTAAATATATAAATATTATTATATATATTATCATTATTTCGATACACATTATCCAAGATATGTAAAAAATTCATTATACATAAAGTAAGAACTAGTTATTCCTTTTTTAAAAGATTGATTTATTTTATACTAAATAGAAGGTAATTTGTCACTCTTTTATATGAAACCAATGAATTAAAAAAATTTTTTTATGTATAAAATATATTACAAAAATAAAATATTTGCAAAACATTTTCCATAAATTTTATCTTTTCTATAATAAAAAATGTACACTGGTTAATGAAATTCACGCGATATAATTCAAATTTCGCCCTAAAACATTTAAAGATTATTTTATAATATTTCATGGGCAATGTAATAAATATGCAATCTTACAAATATTGAAAATTTCTAGATCCTGAGCAGGAAGATTAATGATTAAGATATGAATGAATACCTCGTAAAGTGTTACAGGATTTATTTAATATGATTTTTTAATTATTCAAAAAAGCATTTGATAAAAAATAGAAAATTTGCGTGACAATAAAGTTTATTATTCTAATGTTCCTAGCGTTCTACATTCATTAAATTTTTATAAGTATGTATAATAAAATTACATTTTTCAACTATATAGGATTATTCCGATCTATACTAGATTACCAGAAAATTATAATTAAAAAATGTTTATAATATATATGCATTTATTATTAAAAAATATATATGACGATAATGAAAATAGACTTCCATAAAAAAGTACATATAAATATATTGTGATTTAAAAAATTATAAAAAACTTTAAGTCTTTAAATATTAAAAAAATTTGCTTAAATTGTTAACATACTTTTCTCTACTAAAATAAAAGCTAAAAAATTGTTCATTGTATTGGTGTTCGTTTCATAAATAGATATTAAATTCATAGATAATTGGATATATAGTAGAAATAAAATATTATTTACTGGGTATTCCATTTGCAGATTTTGTATAATGACAATATGTATTAAATACATACGCAAACTCTTTTATATACTCTTAATTACTTTGTTATCTGAATCGGACACTACAATCATATTCAGATTAAATAAATTTAGGATCGTAAGTGTTAATGATATAAACCCCATTTTTAAACTTCGTATTTTTAATTAATGTTCTAATGAAATACATCAAAGCTTATTTTCATACACAATATCTAATTTACAATTAAACTCAAATTAATCAATTTTATCAAAAAAAAATCTTATACTATGCACTTATTTATCGGTTTAAAAATTTTTTTTTAATTTTAAATTTTAATATTATTGTGATTTTCTACCCGAGCCTGTTTTTTAATGAATATATTTTAATGTAGAGTTTAAAAAATACGAATGAAAACTATATTAAAGAAATAATGTATTATAAAAATTAACAAGTAGTATTAAATGTCCACGATTAGTTATGAAAATGAAGGAAATCACTTTTTTTGCAACATGCAAATTTTTCTTTTGTCAATAAACTATTCGTAATAAATAAAAAAATTATAAAAGTGAGTTGTAATTCTTCAGTCTCTTAAATTTGATAAAATAAGCTTAAATTATTGTTTAATATCAACATAAACCAGCATTCGATTGTTGCATCTCATAGAAGCTATACAAATAAAATGTTAATTAAGTTACTACTATTATTATTATTATTATTATTATATATAATGTTATATTTATTAAAATAATTATTTACTTTTATTTGTTGATTTCTCTCATAAAGTCAACTTTACATAGTCGATAAAAGATACAAGTATCCAATAAAATACTATCGATAATTATTTATATAACTTTACAAGCTATAATTTTTGTTTAAAATAGAAAAATAATTTAAAAAGAATTAATAACAAATAAGGAAGAAATTAATAAAGCTAAAAACTCTTGACGATCCATAAGATATTTAATCAAATCCCTCTTCGGAACAAATAAACTGTATCTGACAAAAAACTCCAAACTACCCGCAGCTAATAAACAAGCCGTTGAGACATAGATAAGATGCAATGCTAAACATTAAATAAACAATAAAAGGAGCTGGAGTGAACGACAGAAAAAAAGGTCAAGAATAAGAGTGTGTATGTGTGTGTGTGTGAGAGAGAGAGAGAGAGAGAGAGGATAACTGTTAAGAAAATAAAGTTGTACTTACGATCCTCACCCTGGCACGGCATCCCCGGTGCAGGCGGCACAGTTGGAAAGACTGTAACAGAAAAAAGGAGGCCATTAAGAGAAGTGAAAATAAGCGTCGACTCTCGTGCATCGTAAATCGGGCAATTGGCCGATTCCCCTACCCCCAGATCCTTTTCTCATACGTATGCTGGTCGACATGAAAAACGCATAAGCTGCATATTACGTGACGCCTCGTCAGACTGGTAAATATCCTATTGATTAAAGATGTCGTGGGGGAGCTTTTGACATGTACGAATTAACGTGGCTTATAATGGAAACTGCACCGTCATTGCGTGCGCGCGCAAATTTCGTAAATTGTGCCCAGGGGGTGAAATCTACGAACTATATACTGATAAAATTTTCTTACTTTTTACCGTTAGAAGATCAATTTGGATTCTAATATTCGACTTTCCAAGATTTCATGGATTAATTATTCTGATATATGCGGTCGGCGAACTAATCGAAGATTTTTATTTTTTATTGTTTTGGAAAGTTGTGCAAGAGTACTAATAATTTTTAGAAATTAATATTGATACCTTATTTCTTTTTTGAAAAAAGATTATTTAAAAATTTTCCACTATTTAGGCCATAATGGACGATAAAAGTTGTTGAAATTGATTATTATAACATAAAATTACGTTTTCTTTAATAAAATTTTTAACGCGAAAAATGTCAAGAACATTGAAAAAATATTTATGTACAAGTCTCTTTTTAAATAAAACTTTATGTTTTATACAGCTATATCTATAAAATATTTATTACTCAGTAATTTTTATATTTTTAGTGCGCGAAATAAATTTCAAATTTATACACAATAAAAACCAAAATATTTTTTTTAATTTATTCTTAAAAATTCAGTTTTTTAATTTGTATTGAAAAGATAAATTTAGAAAACGTTATTTTTTAATTTCATGTGTCATTCTTCTGAATGTGTGTTTCAGTGAATCACTCACTCTATACACACATCTTAAAATAATGACATTGTGTACTAACAGTTTAATGAACTTTTTAAAATTTACGAAAATTCGAAAATGTCTAAATAACTTTTTATTACTTTTTAAGCAATTTATACTGTTTCTCAAAATGTGAATTACTTGTAAAATTTTATGCCTTGAATTTCCAATTATTTTGGAAACGGTACACTTGCTACTTGATAGTTCAGAATATTTATCAAAGACACATTTTTCAACAAACACGATAAATCCTTTAAAATATGCATTAAACTCAAGCAGTTTTTAAATCTAGTCATAAATGCACGTAAAAATTCATAGGAAGAATTGGATGAAAGAGTGCAGTTGGCAGTGAAATTGTATATTACTGTTTTAGATTACAGATTTTAAAGTCAAAAATATCTTTCTCTAGTGCACTAGAACAACATGAATTAGTCATAAATTAATGAAATTAATAAGTTCGAAAAAATTGTTTATTAAAATTACTATTGATTTGTATTCTTAATCGTGTTTAGCTTTATATGCGAGCTAAAAATCTTTTAATTATGAGATTTGTTCTCATTCGAAAACAAATAGAAATGAAATTTCCAGCACAATATTTATCTAAGTCTGGGTTGAATCGGAAACGTTGGCTTTTTCCGGGTCAAAACGTTAGCACTTTTTCCATTGAGAGGCTTGGCTAATCTTTACAAAGAAATCTAAACAGTCAACGACATCACGTGACGCGATGTAGCTAATTTCCACATATAAAACAGCTTTCTAGTTCTGTATGCATTGCGTGGATTGTGACACACAAAAAACTATTTATCAATTTGGACAAGACAGTTTCGGGCTTCAACCTTATTCACGCTTACTTGGTCGTATTGCGCAGACTCTTGTTACAGTAAATCAATTTTCTCGACTGATTATCGAAAATTTACGCGTAATTCAGCGCATTGATAAAAATCAACGTTTTTTAGCGTTCACAAAAAAGGGATATCGCACAAACTCTCGGAGATGAGACGAAAAGCAACAGCGAGAAACGATACTTGCCCGGATATTAATTGACCCAAAGCGTAAAAAAGAGAGAGAGAGAGAGACAGGAGGAGGGGCAGGTCTGCTTTTGTCGAGTCGCACGTGCTCGCACTTGTGTGCACTATCGCTTAATCGCGCGTGCCGGTGTCGCGCATCAGCCCTCGTGACGTGCATGCACCTTGTGTCCATACATACACGCGCCAGTAAAAACTAATTTCGACTTCCCGAGTCCGGGAGTACGAGCTCGGCGATTCCCAAGGGGTGCTTTTCTTCGGCTCTGCCCGTGTTTACGCAGTGTCTCGCCTCCGGTGCTGCTTCGTTGGCCTCTTTGGCGTCGGCGCTTTTTCTTCTGGCGCTTAGACGGGGTGAGGGATGAGGGATGAGTGCCGGGTGGCTTTCCGTAAATTTGTCTGTCGCCTTGTTAGCGTCCCCCTTCTTCGAGCCGCCGCCGCCGCCGCCGCCGCCGCCACCACCGCCGATGGTGCTTTTAGAGTGGCTTTTGTTATACCGATGTGCATCGTAAATCAAGAACGAGTCCAAACGCGCTCTCGATTCAGGTCAGCAAGAGCTGTTCGAGCGAAAGACAAGTGTTTACTGAATTGTAAGCTTCAATTGATACGAGGGAAGCTGAGTAAATAATGATCTCTTGCCGATTAAACTAGGTCTGGGTGAGTATACCGGATATGCAGACTCGGTGCAGGAATGATTAAATCGGTTTTGACAAAATACTAGCGAATTAAGAATAACGTCTACCAACCATAAATCCACTAGAGCATCGGCAAAGTTAACTTTCGACTTCGAGCCAACTTTGGAGTGTAGCTTCGAATAAGCGTAAAAGCGCTTATCGACAAGGTTCGCGCAAACTTCATCGCCTATTTGTTATGCGTATTCCATGTCGACGGGGGCATAACCTATGCCGTCGAGCAATTTGAATTTCCGTGCGTGAAATGGCTAGGAAAGAGCGACCCACTTTTTACGTAACGTCGATATCCTGTGGCTACACCTTTGTAATGCTGCACGACTACGAGCCGAATTTGCATCGGAGCCACGCACGCACTCCAAACTTGGACCTAACCTAACATCCGTCCGCGGGTTCGTCCGACGGCTTCTAAGGTTGCACTCAGGCACTTGGAGGGCAGCCCGGAGTTGCGCGGCCGCGTTTCTCGACGCCGAGTCAGCGATGCGCCACTTGTCCGTGTGAATTTGCGGGGCGCTTTTAAAATTGCGGATGCATCGCGCGTGCATGCCGCATGAGGGAATATTGATTTTCAACGAGACGGTAGTCGGGTGGGCATCGGAGGATCCCCGGCCCTTTGGCGCTAGCCTCCTTGCTGAACGTTGTTTGTGTAATTGTTTGCTTATACGTTTGCTGCACTGGGCCCCGTGGGCGACGCGCTGTTTTCCAATTTTCAAGTGCCCTGTTCCACTCGTTCGGGAAATATATTTCAATCGAAGTGCTGCGGTTTCACGTGAAATACAGATCCGACGAATTGTAATGGCTTGTTGGGAAAAATCGTTGTGAATTATTATGGCCGATTCTTGTAGACGCGTTAAATCAATATTAAAAATTTCCTTTGAATTTCTTATTTCCTGATTTTAACGCCAGGTTTTGTCGATTTTATCGAAAAGTAGTATTGAGAAACTCTAATATTTTAAATATATTTTTTTCAAAAATGCCATTAAAAAACTTGTATTTCCATGGCAGCAATTTTATCAAGCTTTATTGAACGTTTGTTTAATTGAAACTATTTGAATCATTTATCCTTCTAATTCAATGAGAAACAATAATTTGATGTAAGAAGCTTAAGAAGATAATCGTCCGAAATTAAACGAATTATTAGCGATTAAATGAATTATTCAATTTAATCACCTTCATTAATTTTCCATAAATAAAAAAATATCTATAAGGAAGACATTTGTAATTTTTTCATAAATTACAATGAGAAGCATACATATACTTTTGTTAAAAAATATTTTGCAAGAAAATTATAAGAAAATATATTTAAGGTAATGAATTTAAATCAATGTTAGATCATACAAGAATACATTTAAAAATTTTACATTTTTATTTTCATTTTATCAAATAAATAAATAAATTTCCGTGTGTAATTTATAAATTCTACAGCTCCGCATCGTTTCTTTTGCTAAATTGAGATTTTATTTGATAATAAATATGCTAGATCAAGATTATAAATAAAAAACGACTTTCAGTCGATCAACGATAACTAATGTGATTAATGTGACGATTCATTAAAAGCATAGAACGATAAATTTCATTCCCAAAACTAAAAGGTCATTCTCCTATGTGAAAAACTTACTCTGACATAAGTGTGACAGCAACTGTCATATTAATTCTTTACCATTAGTACTTTCAGAACTCTCGTTTTTTCTTTAATGTGAGTAGAAAGGAGAACTTTTTCATGCCGTACAAAAATTCGTGATATCTATTACCATGATATTCAATAATCGTAATAGCTAACTCTGTATAAGTCAGAAGCAAAATTCTTAATTCCGTATTCGCAGATTGGGTAAACGTTATAAGCAACGTATTTTAAAATGTTGACTACAAATTGGGGCACAGCATAGTAAAAAGTTGATTATTAAAAAAGCTAAGACCAGTACACCAAGAAAACTCCAAGTAAAAATGTTTGCTTGGAAATCTAGTCACGACTACTGTGCCAAATCATTGTCTGAATTCGAAAACAGAAGTTTGTAAGCAATCGTTCTAGCCGAACTCACTTATTTTCCAAACTTTTTCCCCTGAGTATTCAATTCTGAAATATCGTTGCAAATTATCCGAAAAAAGCGGCGTAACGCGAGAGAAGCTCCATGATTGATTGCCACTTTTGCCGATATCAACGGAAGCGCAACATCCGATCACGGCCCATTAGACTACATTATTGTGCAAGATTTTGATGGAGCCGAAACGTCGAGAGTATTTTCCATTGATTTTTGGGACAGCGCGTACCAGAGAACACAACATACGCACTCGTAGGGAGAGGGAGTATTCGCACGCACGCACCCACGCACACGTGACTTGACGCTGCCAGAAAGATGACATCGTAACCATCGATCTACGCGTTTTCCAAGGATATCGGAAGCGAGAGGACAGACGGTGGAGAGAACGAAACGCGTGCGAGAACTTTGGAGTTTTACCAAGTTTGCGAGAACAATTTGTCACGGCGACGTCAGGCGGTTAATGCGTGCATGTATGCAAAAACGTGGTCTTTCTATCCCTTTTTCTCTCTCCCTTTCTTTGCACGACTGTACTTACACGGCCTCGTGCTTATTACACTCGGGCAGCTCTCTTCTTTTTTGTTTCGCTCTCGTGACTGCGTTGGAAAAGTATTTTTTCCTTTTTCGGAGTCGAGTAGACGGAGTTTTTTGTTATGTTTCGCGAGGGAAAGAATTTTCTGCACAATTTGTAACGGCTGGCCGAGCTTTACGGACAACTCTTTTTTCCAAACTCTAGTAGAGGCGGACATTTTTAAAATTGGAGCTTTTTCTTATTAAAACACTCTTTAGTTCTATTTTCAATCTGTCAAATTATAAGGCTTAATTTCAATTAAAAACTGTGGTAACGCAATCTTATTAAATAATTCGTAAAAAAAAACTAGGAATATTTCTTTTTTTATGTTACTTGAAAACTTTTAGTTACATATACGTGTGCGTGTGTGCGTATAGATGTTTATAGCTAAGCTTGTCAATTTTATGTAAAAATCAATTACACATCCATTCGCTCAAAACTTTCTAATGGATTTCCAAAAACCAGTTCACTTTTTCCCTAAATTCCGCTATTTTTTAAACCAACTCGCAAACTTTTTGTACGACAAATTTCAAGTTTATTAAAAAACAAAGCAATCGCTTTCAATTTAAAATACAATTTCATAATTTATGTCATAGTGAAATCCATTTATTTAATGGCTTTTATTTTCAATAATTTTCTATAAAATTTTGCTGATTGATACACTAACACGAAACATACTTAGAAGAAAATACTTTTTAATTAGAATTGTTATTGGCTATAATAAAATTAAATCTTTTATATTACACGGGGTGAATAGGAAAAAAAAAAAAATAAATCTCTCCTAAAAATATTTCCATCCGGATGTACGGACATATTTGACATGCTGCTGTATGTACAATGTAAGGTACACAAAGCTTATTTTTTCTATTGTTTGTGTAGAACGCTGAGTAGAATTCACACGAGCACGAGTTAGTGCAGATCGGCCAATCACGAGAAAAAAAGCACCGAAATTCTCGAAACAATTTGAAAGCTTCCCCAGATACTGAAGGTTTACTAATCGTCGAGTTAACAATAAAAATAAAAAAAGATCGAAACAGCTCTTTGCGATTAGAGCGAGGAAAAAAGAAATCGTTCCACAACTTAGGACAAAACATGGAAAAGGAGGAAGTTTTTCATCGTGTATGTGCGTCAACCTGCATATATATATTCGTTTATTATTTTATCAGTGGCGCAGTGACGAGATAAGGCGTTCAATAAACACATCTCCGACGCCGTAATCATTAACCGCTACAACTGACGAAAAAGTGCGTAGCCAGACAAAAAAGTCCGCGTGATATAGAAGCAAGCGAATTTCATCGCTGAAAACGGACAGATAAAGAAAAAGCGAAAAAAGAAAGTGAGAAGATCAGCAGAGGGAGCCAGGGAGAAATAAAAAATGAGATAAACTCACTGGGACGCGTCGGTTCATGTAAATTAATTCTCTGTAGGTAATCAAGAATGAATGCTTCGTTGTGGAAAGCTTGTTATTATCGATACTCGTTCATTTATGCGTTAAAAGAAGAATGAAGTTTAATTAAATGCGTGTTGAGGTATTAAGGCGGTTAATTTAAGTGGAAGAGAAAAAAACGATTATTTTTACGTAAAAAATAGCGGTAAAGAACATTTTTCAGAAGCTAAAGGTTGAAAATTTGATAAATGCACAGCGATTCCTGGGTAAATTAGGGAAGTACTTCAAAAACTTCTCGGAATTTTTATCTATATGAATTCAGCTATTAACCGAAAAAATATATTTACATTTCAAAGTAAAATGAATGAGTTCATTCACTAAAAATATTCACTCGAAATGTACTTATATAATATAAGATATATAGTACAATATTAAATGCAATTGTTTGTTGATATTCGCATTAATTTCCCTTTATACGCATAAAAATGCATCTTCATTTACTTAATTAGTTTCCTGAATTTCTATGTTCATTTTATAATTTTATATTTTCATGAATATTATTCTTGTAAAAATTTTTAATAGATTTCTTTTCTACAATCATTTCTTGTAAAATAATATACTTATGTATGTGTTTGCATATATATATTATTTACAAATATTTAGTAATAATGAACGAAATTTTTTATTTTATTGGCGATGATCGAGTTAAAATAGTGTTTTATAAAATAATTAATTTCAATTTACAATTCTTCTACAATTACTAAATAAAATTTGTTATGCAATCTAATTAATATAATTCGATGAATGTATTTGAAATTATGAAGTTTGATTTTTTCTTAACCTCGGTAGGAAGTAAAATAATGATAATTTTCATGATGGAAAATTTGGAAGAGTATTTAAATTCAATAATGTGTCACTATAATATTATAATGATATTGTGCATACAAAATAAAAATTAACGTTCCATAAATAAATTTTTATACACAGAAATTATATTTTTCAACAAATAATAGTTAATAATCTTAAATAATACGGACATTTAAACAAAACGATAAGCTACCCTCAAAAGATATATTATATGTAAGATTAGTTCAACATAAAACAAATAAATGGTATTATGCGCGAATAAAGATAAATAATGTCAGATACTTGTTGAAGTAATCCTTTACGTTAATTAAAAAAAGCTTTAGTGGGTTATGTACGTATATTTGTATTGTGGTTGAGTTTTAATCAATAAAAAACTCTTAACAAAATTAATACGTTCGTTATTAAAATAATATACTTTTCCCATCTTGTAAATATGAACATCCAAAATTACAGAACTCATTGTTGTGAAATTTGTGTGTGCGTCGGGATGCAAATATGTGATAAAACAAGTTATGTGGAAGGTACGCCAGTAGCTTAGAACTGCATTATAACATTTAATGAACCGAGACACTTGAATTCACTGTTCACTTATTATAATCGTTTAGCAACTAGAAGCTAAATGAAAAATAATTCGTCGTTCTCTATCTAATTTCATTATAATGGATATCAGCTAATTTTTGCCGCAAATAAAAATTTATTTACCATAAGAATAAATATTGATACATAATTATAATCTGATATTATTAGATCGTGAGTGAAAAGTACCAGATGTTCTGAAATCTAATCAACTAATTAAATAAGTGTGTTTAAGAAGAATAACAAACTGGCCTTACATAGATGCTGCTGAACCGGTAGCTAATTCTACGGATACTTCTGATGCGCATACAATTGACTAGCGGATCTTAATAATTCAATAATTGAAGAACATTATAAAAAATGCACTCCTTTTTTACGCACATCCTTGCAGCCTTTTTCCTTTCGATTCACCTGTCGACAATCCTATTGACCGAAGCACGTGTAAAAGCAAGCTCGCGTAGCCACAACTCCGGCCGCAAGCACATCTTGCGGAGCTTAAAAACCTACTGGTTTCACATGACACATAGGAATATCCCCCCTCGCCTCTTGCACTGTACATCAATGCCAGTGTGCAATACCTATCTTGAAAGACCTTGGAGTCAGCCATTAGTGAAGCTTCAACGCTCCAATATCTGCGGACTCTATCATTACATCTAGGCTCATCTTTCGCGGTCCATCAAATTCACAATGCGCGAACTTGCGCCTCTTGCATAAGAATGGCGACGTCGGTTTTCTCAATTATCGAACTTTTTTCACATCAGACCTATCGTCTCTTTGTTTTTGCTCGAGTCGCGTGTTCGCTAGTTCAAAATGACGAGTCACGAACTCAAGCCAAATACCGGATGCAATGTCGAATAAGGACGTTCCTTTCAATTTGTTTGAGCTTAAATTTTAGGACTTTATTCAGTTTGTACGCTGTCAAATTATGAGAAAGAAATTTTTCGAGTTGACGTAAAATTCCTTGCAGTTGAAAACTTGATGGGAATAGTAGTTTTCTTTTTCGTAGTTCGGGAGAATTTTTAAGAATATTTAAAATTTTAAATGCAAAATCTCGCATTTCAATTTGTAAAATAAATAAAAGTTTTTATTGATTCGTTTAAAACTTCAATTCAAAACTAAAATGTTTAAAAATTATTAACAAATTTTCTTTTTAATTGATTAATAATTTAACTATTGCATAAATAACAAGAGCCATAGCTACAGTAAATTTTAATTCTCTGAGATTTCATCCTTTTTACTTATGTGCTTTAGATAAGATTAGATAAATATATATTGTTACTATTAATATACCACTAGATTAACTATGTCGTAACTTCAAATTTGCATTGCACGTTTATTATATCATTACTATACTGAAATTATGATAAAAAATTTTAGTACACGTATGTTAACAAGGATGTTACGAGGAAAGAAGTTTTTTTTTAAAAACTTTTCTGGACAGAAACTTAATATTAGAGACTCATTTCTAAAATATAAAAATGTAAATTTGAGTTAAATTTTGAAAGACACAAAATTTAAATATAAATTTGGTTGAAATAAGCTAAGTTTTTCTTCGCGCAGAATAATATACACTATGTCGACTTTTAAAATTAAATGTTTCAAAGACACGCATTTGATATACTTTCCACAGTTCCACGAATTATCAACTATCGAACTATTGAGCGCTACGGTAACATATTCGAATGCGCGTGCCTCGTAAGACTCGAATTCTCGAACGAACCATCCACACCAATTCTTCGTGAATTAAAAACGACACTTGCTTACGACGGAGCATAACGCGAAACTGCGGTTTGTGTGCGCCAGCGCGGCTTCGAGATAAGAGGCGTGGTACTGGCGAAATGATATCGACGCTTATCAAACCTTGCCTACTTTCGGAGAATTCTGAGAAGGTGTTGGAGGTTCTCGTCAACAGCAGAGATTTTTTTCGTTGTCTGTCCTGGTCCGATCTTTGGGAATGATGCGACATAATCGAGCGTCTATTTTCGCAAACTTGTTTGTTACGGTGAATCCGTTAAAACGGCTTTAATACGGCAGCTTCAACATTTAGCTCGTCTTGGAATTATGATTTCGCCTTTTCTCTCGCTGCGTCAACAACTTTAAAGCAGAATATTATTAAAGAGGGAAATCAGAATATTCATAAAATGTGGCTACATGATAGATATTGTTTTTTATAGGATTCGACGTCAGCAAATAAATATATTTGATAGAAGAGCTTTAAGAAATATAAAAGTAGCAACATAAAAGTTTTGCGAGCACTAATGTTTCTCTAAGCAGAAATGAGATTAAAATGACATTTAATAAGTTAAGATATGTAAATAATCTGACATGGGAAATTTCTATAGATGCATTCATGATTATTACTCAAAAGTTGCATTGAAAATAGCACGATAAATCTTAAGACGCAAAAGTCTCGATCGTGCTATTGTACAACCTACTCTCAAAGAAATATGAGTGTCGAAAGTATGGCCGTACGTACCTGCAGAATTTTTTAATTAAAAGACTGAATGTAAAAATTGATATTCTTATTAAAGAGAACATTCTTTATAGGAAATATAAGATCATACTAAATATTGCATTTGACAACTGCTTTCAAGCAATTACCATCTAATTATTTTCTTTCCTTATTTTCTTCGTCGGGAAGTTATTACCCACGTTTAAACTTTGAAAAAATAAATTCATATCCATTATCTAATAAAAAATATTGAATCGCTGCTGCAGAAAGTTAATTTAAATCGATGAAATGTGACACTATAGGCCTTTTATTGGAGCTTTACTGCATTATCTTTTGGAATGGCAACAAATTCAATACGTTCGTTACGTTCATTGTTGCATTATAAAAACGAAGAAATTGAATAAAATCAGTTAAAATCGAATATCTGCCAATATTCTTGATTATATAAATATTTTGATCGTGATAATACTAATTTGACAAGATTCCTACGTCAATTACGATATTATGATTAATTATACCAATGAATAATATTTTCTAGCAATTCCACATTCAACTAATTTAAATAAAAACGGGTTTATTTTTTTCATTTCAACCAGAAACTTTTGTTTATCAGTCAAGTTGATAAATTAATTTATTGATTACGTATGCTATTATAGTTTTGACGATCTAATCTTTATAATTAAGGAATTGCACGAGGCTCACAATTATAAACTTATCAGTATAATAATTTTTAACATGAATATTCAAATTTAAAACCCTCGAATATAATAATGAGGCCTTTTTTATATCATATTTTCATCTTTCGATGAAAATTTCTGGAGATTAACTTATCTTCTGGATAATATAAAAGTGTTTGTTCTTGTGAGGTTGGTGTGCACTGAATCGTTAATATCTAAGTGACTTCCTTACCGCCTCGAAACGACGCTATCCATCCTATCATAGTCATCATCTTTAATGGTGCTTCTTTACAACCAGGAAGTGATGCAATTCAGAAACAGGCAATACCCAACATAAACTACGCTGGAACTGTTTATAGAGAAAAACGATTGTAAAAGATCCTGGGGAATTGAGTCATCGATAGGATTCTGAATCAAAGATTAATGTTTACGCTATCGAAGCAATTTTATAACCGTTGCTTATAAAAATCTGATACATTAACAACATAATTGTAGCTTATAAAGTTGAGTAAATGATGACACGTTTTTCAGAATTCCGCTAATACGAATATAATTACTTGGCTATAAGCATTGAATCCTGCGACGTTTTTAATGTATTGCTTTAATAGATGCTTATGATCGTTGTTATTATTATTTACTAAATAAAGAGAACGAAGATAATACAAATATTTTTTTTTAAAAGCATATCATTTATTGTTGTATATTCCATTGCTCTAAAGTATAATTATATCATTATTATTAGTAATATTATTATACATTATTATAATTATATTATTATTATGATTATATTATTAATATTATCGTTATTATTTTTTATTATTATAATATAATGTGAATACTTATATTGAGCGTTAATAAAATTAAAAAAAAAAAATATCAATCAAAGACTACGAAAAGGCACGCAAAAAAATCGTGTATGAAATTTAAATTGATTACCAACGATTATCCACCGAAATTTATATATAGACCACAACGAATAAGAAAAGTAATCATTTATCTCGCTAACAAAGTCTTTCACGCTCCATTTCCATGATGCAAGTCTTCGCATACAAGGGAAGCAGTTAATGTAGCAAAAAAGGAAAGAGAGGAGGAATGCGGATAAAAAGCACGACTAAGGAAGTCGAAGACAAGGGGCGAACGGGACCGCGCATAAATAATCCATCCGTCATTTGGTTCGGAAAAGGCATCACATTCTGCATTCCGCGTTCCGCGTTTGCGCGGCGGCCTCGCAAGACATCGGTAACCCTCGACTCGCCCTGGAATCGCGCCAACAGAATAACCCTTGGCTCTCCTTCAGGCGCACATCTCATTTCTACAAGCCGCTCGAAGGAGCTCCGATTTCTCCTCAGATCAGCGCACAATTGCACGACCGCGAAAATAACTCGCCAAGGTCAACTGAGACGCTTTCTTCGAAATCCGCGTGTCTTTACGTACTCGGCTGGCATGGGCGGTTGCGCGAGGCTTTGCTCGCTGCAGTCGAAATTAAAGTTGCCTTTGGAATTATACAGCAGAGCAACAATGCCTGTCGATTGGCGTGGTATCTTTAAAACATTTGGGCGCTGTTTGATGAGCATCCAACCATTATTACGCTTAATTGATTTGCATAAGCAATGAGCAAACACTTGGATACTTGTAATTCTTATGCAAACGGATGATTAATCGAGATCGTTATATTTTTACTTGGAGAAAATACAATCGTCGAGTTTACTGGGCAGCCATTTTCATTTTCCAGTTCGATAAAACCCAAAGAAAAATCAGCGTTTTATTCGTGGAGTTCCTTAATCGTAAGGGTTGATACTCTCGAAAATTATGAATTTCCGACAATGTGACGATCGTTCCAGTAGCAGCTTTGCAAGAATATGCCTAAAGGGGATTAAATAATCGCGAAACTTGCCAAGCTCTTAAGTAGGATGAAAGTCGTATACTGAGCCAAGCAGACATAATTCACACTTCCAGACATGCGTTATGGATTATTAACGGTTTGCAGACTCGAGGGTTTTTAACTCTAGCAGATATTTGAGGCGTAAATATGCAACGAGTCGAGCTCGCGAGTAAAATTAAATAAACGTTACGAAATTTAAATCAATACTTTGGAATAGCAAGGAATAATATTATATACTAAAATATAAACTACTCCTACGCTACTTCCTTCTTTCTACAAATATAAACATGCTTTTTATCATATTTAATTATCGTGGAAATTCTTTTTACTCTTCGCAATGTGTCTACTTGTAAATGCTATTGTACTCGTGACGATATGCATTCGTGATAGAGCACGATAAATAAAAAATGTTCGATGATGTGCTAAGCGTAAAAGTCAATTTTTTCCTAATATCCAACAATGGCTCGAACAGTATAATTTTCTTGTTTCGCCAATAGCAATTTGTCAATTAGTGATTCAGTTATTATTTACATGATTATTATTTATTACCGTATTGCGTAATATACTTGTAATTACAATTAATCGCTGCACATAGTCGCTCCATTAATATTGTTTTCTATGCGTATTTTCCTCTGATTATTTTAATACGAAAAGTTAGTAATGAGAATGACTCTCGTAACAGTCGTTTAAGTTTTTCAAAACTTGTGTTAAATTTATAAAACTCAGATTACTCTCACAGTGAAAAGTACGTACAACAATGGTATTTTATGTAGAATTTCGCTCGTATAAAATAGTTGTAAAATGCTGCACGCAATCGCATAGCGTCTAATCAGTTCCATCGATGTGAATAGAGAAAAATATATAACGCGAAATGCAGATGCGTAGGTGAGTCCAAACAACGAGATCGGAAAATACGAGGGAAGGCGTGTCTCCGCGCTTACTCCAAAGCATTTATCAATAGCCATTTACGAGATAAAATGAAATCGAACAAGTGATGCCTTCATCTTCCACCCTACGACTGAAAAACGCGCGAGGGTATAAGGCGCTTCGCATCCTCTTGCTGACCTGCATACGAGTACAAATTCGATAACTCGTCATCTCCCCCTTTTACGTTTAAATGCTACTTCGCTTAAATTTACAGTGAACGTAAAAATCACATGTATACATTCCGTTTTATGTTTCTTCTCCTCCGATTTTTATCCCAAGAGTCGATAAAAATATTTATACAACGCATACATTATCAGAACCCTCGTTCGTCCAAAAAATAGGCTTGAATGAGTAATTTTTAATAATACTTACGATAAAATTGAGAAATTTTTATGCAAATAGATTAATTAGAAAATCAACTATTTATTGCTTCATTGAAGAAAAGTAAAGGATGTTAAAATGGAATGAGAAGTCGTTTAAACATTTTATCAATAACCTATATTAATTCCAAAGGGCATATGGAACTATAAAATAAAAACTGAACTCTATATCTTCGAAGTGTATTGAAAGTGACGTAAATATAATTGAGCACATAATAGTTTATGTAACGAATCGAATAAAAGTAAGGCAAGTGTACCCGATACGTAATAAATATAAACATTATTTTAATTCGCATCAAGCGAAATAAATAAATAATCGCAATGTGCGAGATTTTCATTCAATGTCTAAATTAAAATTTTTAACATAAATAATAAATTCTGTGCGTATTCATGGAAGTTTAAAAATGGTATTTGTCACTAAGTAAATCATAAAAGTAAGAGTATTGCAGTTCTTAAAAGTTAATGCTGTTCTAAAAACAAATTTATTGGAAGAATTAAGAGTGCGAAGATAAAATTGCCGTAATTGAAAGAAAGATTAATTAATTTTATATTAGTTTAATAGTATTGTAAATAAAATCTATTATAAAAGTTTATAAATTTTGCATCGCTTCAAATATTCTAAAGAATGACGAATCGATCGATCAAAATCCAACCGTGAATTTCAATCTTTTGATAATGAGGAGAAAAATAATATAAAGTTTAAAAGTTAAATTATGCATTACCTCTCACCTTGAATGCATACATTAATAAGTGATAAAAAATCCTACCGAGATTTTAATATACGATCCTTCAGTCTGTTTTAATTATAAAGTAATCTCATATAATCCTCATTAATTTATATTTGCGGAGTTACTGTTAATGTGGCAACTAAGTCTCGTGTCTCGGCAGGGTAATACGAAACGCAAATATTAAATCGCAATAAAGAGCAGGGATATCCGAAGTTTGGATAGAGTCGCATCACGCATGCGTAATGTCCAATACCGGATAGCACGAGTAAACATCCCGACGGTAAGTTTTCGATGTGCTTGCCAACGCGGCCGGCATACGTCGCGACCATTACAACGGCACGCGTCTCACCCTCTCCTCGGCAACTTGTCGAGATTGGCTCGCTGCCGCCGTCTGTCGCGACCTTGAACGCTCGACCGTGCCGAGGAGATGGCACGCGTAGGCCTGGACACGGTGAGACCCGAAAACAACCCACGATGCAGGCGACGGAAACTGAAAGGAACGGAAGTGATTGTGCGGGGTTGCGCAATGCCGAGCAGGTAACTGCAACTTTTCACGCGCCGCCGTCGATGCTGTTTATGGTTTTCGGAGCGTAGCGATTGCGAAATTCTATTATATCGAATCCGGCTCAGACACAAAGAAGTACTCATTATTAATTCTAACGGTGACAAGATGCGAATTCGCTTGGTCGCTCCGACTGATTGGTGCTTAGCTGCTTTGAGCTTTTGTAGGTCGACTTGTATTACTTACAGTTGCTCGTTTCGAGATTAATGCGACCGTATATTCGCGTAAGATTTTGCCTAACTAGAGATTTTAAGTCGATGGCTCAAAAATTCGTAAACCGCTGAATTAATCCGAACGATTCTTTGTGACGCCAACTTACTTTCTAACTCATTACTCATTTAGGTAAAAGAAAGAAGCACATTAATTCCGCTCTAATTTAATTTGATTCTTATTTGCTTATGCAAAAAAATTTTCATTGTTTGCAATTTTCAATTTCGTTTAATAAATTTTCAAATAGTTTGTTTTTCAATATTTTCTACGTAGAATAATTAAGTGCAGCAAATTTAGTTAAAATCAGGAATCGTCGATTTTTCAAATCTTCATTATTTGTATGATTGAAAAACGTTAAGGATTGTTTAAATCAATCGGTTGGTAGAAATATCTGGAAAAAATAAATTACGCGTGTAATGTATAAATTTAACCGACGGAATCAGTAATTTTCTCCTTTTCAATAGTTCTAACTATTAAATCGCATTTATAGGTACGTTTTTGTTTACGGAATCACAAATTGAATGATGAGCAAGTCACTTAAAAAATTCGTCACATAATTAAACGGATATCTTTTTATTAATTTATACGTAAATATTGTCCATTATTAGTTGTTTGAAAGATAAACAAAACTAGATTTATTACACGCGATAGTTTAAATGACAAAACAAAGCTCAAGAACATGACACTTATCATTGCTATAAATCATCGGATTATCTTATCCAACTGAACTCGTTTATTTATCAATACAGCATTAAACATTATCTTATCTGCGATTTTCCCGCAGCTTTTAAACGAGATATCAAATACCAGTGGGGATAATCAACCAACAAAGTATCTGGTCGCGCTTTCATATTTGGGAAGCGCTGATCAGCTCTCGAAACAATGGATCAGCATTTCAAAAAGCTAGGAAGAAAGAAGCCCGGATGCACGCGCAACAAAAAGCTTGAGCTCGTCGCCTCCTCGCGCTCCTACGCGTCTGGGAAAACAAGTGATTCACGCCCGTCCCGCCAAACACGCGCGATTGCCATTATCCAAGACAAGACAACGTAACGCCCACGAGGCGTTTCCGCAGGCGAAAACCCTTATCCCAGCTCGGCGACGAGAGCAACGTACACGTTTATTGCGTCGCAGTTTAGCTTGTGGCAGATTACCGTTAATCCGCCGGCTCCGGTCGATATAAACCGCCGCGCGACCGCCGACAGCCTGGAGGAGACGACTTTGGTAGCCCTGAATTTCCACAGCGGGGCGGGCGAGTCGACTTGCAGCCCGAGCTTATGCATCTTCTATTTCTAAATCGAAGCCGCAACCTTACATTGCCGCAGTTATCGTTCCTCAGGAGGATTGATTCGCAGACACTTGGAACATGCGAGCGATGCGAGGAACCTTTTGCGACAATATTTTCTGCTCTCGCGTGATAAGTTGAGAAATAATTATCTAATTTGCTACGATAAATCCGCGTAAGATCTGAGCCTCGCGTTTAAAACTTATTGGCGAGATAAAAAATGTTTGCACTGTATTCGTTATCTCCGACAAAACGCTTAACATGCACTTCAAAGAATGTTGCATCCGTTGCATGTATTGTGTAGAGCACCGGAGCGGATACCGATTATATAGAAATGACTGTGTGAAGAATAAAAATATGTGCCGAGAGGTGTCCTCGAAGACAAATGAATGGCGAATCGTTAAAATTCAATAGAATATCATAATCATAAAATACGGCGTCAGCCACATTATTATTGTAACACCGATGTATGGTGCGCGTAAAATGTTTTTTAATGTTTGCGAGCTGCAGTGACGCACACACCACAATTTTCTAGGAATTGCATAAATTTTGTTGATTTTGAATAAAGGCATAGATGGAGAGATGGCGATTACTAGCGACGCAAGCTGCTGCACTGACAATGTAATGATCATAAAATTAGATAAAAATTGTGCGGGACAAATAAGTTAATAAAATTCTTGAAAGTTTCGCATCAAAATTATTAGTTGCAAACGTACGAGCGTATAATAAACCCAACGTGATCCATTACCTCAAATTGTCGTACACATCACGCGGAATTTTTAGTGGGCCCTTTGACGCAACCATTTGTTGACGAGTGTAATAATTTTCTTGTCTCGCGCATTTAAACAAGATCAAACTAGTCTTTTCAAGAAAATATCAAGTCCAATCGTCATCAATTACGCGATAGCCGCTTTAATACTCTCGCGCGGTCTTAATGGGAATTGAAATGCAATTTACAAAAGAAATTCGTTTTATGATACCAATTTGTCGAGTATTACTAAAATTGCCGACTAATGACGTTGGAAGAGTCTGTCGCGCAGAGTTGTAGCTGTGCCCAAAATCTTACATTAACGCAAATGTTTTTTGGAAGTGTCTATCCATATGGTTTCATAAGCAATATTCAACGAGTTTGCTAATGATACCTTATAAAATACGAAATCGAAAATACGATTACTCGCCCTCCCCCCCCCCCACTGATTGAATCATAAATATTACTTGACTACTCGTTCTGTATTATTCATTAATTAGTCTTCGTTTCGTCATACAGAATGTGAAATCGATTAATGTTCGAGTTCCACTACAGAAAATGGTACTTTAAGAAAACTAAGTATTTATCGAGATAATGTTTTCGCATAAATAATTGGTGGAGCGGAGTAAATTATGCAAATTTCAAATTTATCAGGCCGGATACTTTTATTACCGAATGATATCAGCACGCGTAGAAAAGTTGTAAAAAATTCTAACTTTATAGCTGAATTTTCACCATTTTAAAAATTTTTCATTTTATAAGGCTTAAGAATTTCTAGAATTATATTACGTATTACAATTTGCAAATCCGTTGAGAAAAGTGTGGATGAACGCGCGGAAGAGAGCACGCGGAAATGTTCCGACACTTAGTCGAACTTACTTGAAATTCTTAGAAATTGGGATTCAAAGAGGCAATTAATTATTGCATTTAAATTTTTATCATTTTTGCTTAAATTGTAAGGGAACGGAAAAATAGCGGGTAATTTGATCTTGGAAGATAAAAAATTTAAATTCGTAAACCGTCGGCAATTTGATGAGAAAGAACGATTTCTGTCTCGGGTAACGAAAGCGCCATATTTCCTTGGCAAAATTTAGGTAACAAGGTGCCGTAGCTCGGGTACGGCGACGATTGCCATGCAAAAATCATGCATACTATCTCGAATGCAGAAAAGAGTCTGATGCAAATCCTCGATGGCTACTCGTTCAATAGCTAACGGAATAAGCCGCCCGATGGCTGATACGTACGTGTACGCGCGTTCCTTCGCATTTGTGTATTCGCGAGCTGATAGAACGAACGAGTTAAGCACAAGAAGGAAATAGAAAAGTAAGGTCCAAACCAAAGATTAGAACGAAGATTTATTCCGAAGCTCAGTTATGTCGTTATTTATGCAAAACAAAAATCTATAGTTTAGATTTATCTAGCCAGCCCCACTAAATAACAGTATCTTAGTAAGTGTTATGTAGAAAACGTGTTATAGGTGCAATTTTTATTTTTAATTCACTTAAAATTAGTTTTTAATAGTAATTACTGAATTCAATTATTTTTACACCTATGCATATATTTTTTAGCAAATTCGCGTTTGTGAACTATATTTAGTTACATGAAATATGAGACATAATTATAACAGTAGCTTCAAGCTATAATTACCTTTACCCTTTAAATATAATATGAAAATAAATCTCATCTAAAAAGCTTTGAAATTAACTTGATAATTTTTCTCCAAAATGGTGTTTCTGAAATAATTTTTAAATAATATTTATCGTAATCGATTACGTACTATGATCGTGATCACTTTTTTAAATATATTTATTATGATTAAAAATTGTTTCCTTTTCATTTAATTTTTTTTCATAAAACATGCTAAAGAACTATAAAAGTTGTTTATTTATGCTCTGTAAAAGTTTAAATTATTCAAGATATAAGACATCTATTTTTTCAACGAAACTTAGGTAAATGAAGATGATATCTTGTAGATCCTGATAAACTTAATATTTATCTTCATTAGCATTATTTATGAATTATAATAGCTATATCAACTAAAATTTTCAAACAAAACGCGCTTTACGTTATTATTAGTTAACAAATATATGTAATTAATTGTTTTATAAATTCACGCAATATTGATTTATTTATCCTACGATCCAAAATTCACGTAAAATGAATGAAATATTATGAGTATTCTTTTATAAATTGATCATACTTTTTCTTATTCCTTATAGTTCATTTTATTAATAGTATTTATAACTAATATAATAAATTACTAATTTTTTTAATTTTTCATTTCAATTTTAATAAATACTTTTTCATGAAATTCAAATTGCAAGATCGATTTTGTCAAATGAAATTTTTTAAAGTGGAATACTTATTTTTCTTGATTAGTAAATACTTAATATACAACATAAATTATACATCTCCATTATCAAGAAAATTTAAAATGACTTATTCTTACACTTAATTATGCTAAAATTCCTTTATAAAAATATAACCAGATCCATAAAAACTTGAGACATTTTTTAATTTTATCAATTTATAAAATGAATATTGAGTCAGTATGGTGATTAATTAAAAAATTAAAGTAAATAATATTAAATTAAAATTTTTTCCAACAATTATTTATATTATGAAATTATTGATCCAGTTTTTGTGAAATATAGGCTTGTAGGAAAATAACATTATTTAATTGGTTTGTTTAAAGCTGAATTAAAAACTTACCTAAAATAAGTCATTTGAAAATATGTAAAGAATATGGATTCATTAGAAATTATATTTCGAGAATTAATTACTAATCATGATATTAAATATCGTTAAAGAAGGAAAAATTTTTATTTCTAAATGAAATACGAGGACAGCTTCTTTGAAAAAACCAAAAAAACTAAAAAACTTTTTTTAGAAAATACAAGATATAAATGTAACATAATAATCTAAATCACAATTTTAATGTCAAGAATATTCTATTTAAGAAGAAAACATCGACCGTTAAAATTTTAGATACTAATGTAAAATAAAAAATTCTTTACGAATGATACTAGCGAATAAAATTCTAAAAATTGAATAATTTAAGTCGAGAAATAGATTATGACTTCAAGCAAGGTGGGACACATTCCATTTCGGATATAGTCCTTCATAGTTGAGTAAGACAAAAAAGTCGACGAAGCCGAATTAAAGGAAGAGAGAACGCAGAGGATGATCAATTTTTCAAGCGGCGCAAGCTCATACTAAAGCCATGCTTTCCGCGACACTCGTACGCGAGAGAAAAAGACAATACCTCGAATTTTTTCCCTTTGGGTGCCTTTTTCTTCCCCCTCTCCCTGCTTCCACGCTGTCACGTACGCAGAAATACAGATGTGGGCGTTACGAAATTTCTACCCCCCCATTGATTCTTTTCCACTATTTTCCCAACTCAACCTTCTCCATCTTTCCGATTTTCCTCTAGAACTGGGAAAACGGCCATGAAAGCGAAAACTTAGATCGAACACCGTTTCAAATACATCGAAAGACAAATTACTATTTTATTGTACGAGAGCAATTATGCTGCGATAGACCTGCCGATAGCTGACACTGAGAATACAGTGGCGCTAGTGTTCGAAACTCCATTATCCACGATATTCGCGAAAAAAGAAAAGAAAAAACAGTGGCCTAGTGGAAAGAGTAGAATTGCCGAGACCTCGATAAGGTGAACTACTGCTGCAGGCATTTCTTTGATATCATTTGATTCCGAGCCGCTGCGGCAAGAAACATAAAATACACACGTCTGATAGTTTAGTATTATGAGAACAATTTTATACGAAATGCTTTTGCATTGACAACGTGAAAAAATATTTTCTATTTCGTTGTAACGCTAATAAAGTTGGATTCCTCTGTTCTGGAAAATTTATTAATGATGCATTTTCTTTATGAGAATAATATAAAATTTATATAGTATTTTGTGAAAATAAATTATTTTACGAAGGGTACTTTGATGTGTCATTAAAGCGATTATAATATTTGATTTATAAGCTCTACTTACACGAGTGTAATAATTTCTTTGATACATTCATATATATATATGAGTGTAGCTATAATAAGAATCTCCTTTTAAGTATAATATCGTGATTCACCGAATAATATTTATATTCTTTTTTAGTTCATACAAATTAGCACTTGAACAACATAAAAATATTGTCAGTAAAATTATTATATATATTAAATTCGCGTTACAAAACGAATAAATTAGATTTAAAAACTTTTTTTTTTTAAATATTATTTAAGATCATATTAACCATGTGAAAACTTTAAGTCTTTTAAAGTGTTAATCCATTGTCACATTAATAACTCAATGTCGAAAGAGAGAAAGCTTCTATTTTTGCTCGACAACTAAAGTGATTATTATATAGTAAGTCACTACTTTTTAATGTAAAAAATATATATACAAGGTAACAAACATAAATTCTAAAAATCTTTACTACAAAATGATTACTAAATATTGTGCAACTTAAAAAATCACAACCAACTTATCATGCTAGTTATAGTTTACAAACATCACTTTTTCATCAGTTAATTTTTTTGCTGTTTATTGTACAAAGTTATTCTTCAGAGGAGTATTTTCCATCGCTAAGTCACAGGTGAGAATAAAGGACTAAAACATATGTTATGTAAATAATTTTCAACATAATTGGTTAGAAAATCCTGAAATTTCTGGTTGTAATCACCGTTTAAACTTTAATCATTATAGCAAGTTATATGTGGAACACAAGCACGGAAAATGTAAATTAGATTGTAAAGCACATAACTAATAAAATTTAGATAAAAAACTTACAATGCTGACGTGATTTTAAATAAAACAAAAAGTTGAACAAAGATCTAGCTTTTACTCATTTACCCCATAGATCCGTTTATCCTTGGTTGATCGTACAAGGAGACACTGTGTAGTTTAAAAAAAAAGCAACAGCGGCATTTTCGAGCGAGTACTTTGATTTATCGATTTGAGTTTCATCGCGATATGCCTCCCGCAATTTCCCTCGCTAAGCAGCCACAGTGTCTTATACGACCCAGCGATGCGCGAACGCAGCTGAGGGAGGATGAGCACGAAAAAAAAGCCAGAATAGTGCCACTCGCTGCTGGGAAAACGAAAGACCTACCCCAGGTGATGTCGTCAAACCAGAAGTTCGGCTCGACTAGCGGCAAGGCGGCCTCGAGGCCGGCCCTCGTGGGCATCCTGCCGTGCACCAGACAACCCCCAACGCCTGACGCCGGCCCGTAGGGCAGCTCCTCGTACTCGACGTCCGAGAGGCCCTCGATGATCTCGCCGGGTTCTTCGTCCTCCTCTTCGTCGTCGACGAGCAGTCTCCCCCGAGACATAGAGCCACCGCGCGACGTAAAGACGCTCGTGCCCGGCTGTTCGTAATCAACGGAGTCGCTTTCAACGGGCGACACGGAATAGTCGACGGGGGGCCTCGGCAACACTCGCACCCCCATCCCGGGCTCTGGCCAGCGACCCGTGGAAGCCGCGTAAACGCCACGCGGGCACCCGTCCTGGGGAAGAGGCACCTCTGCCGCAGTCGCAAGCTCCACCTGGATCTGCTGGGCGTGAAAACTCGAGCCACCCTGCAGGGGCTCGTCGCCGAGACTCACCCCTGCGGTGCAGGCCTGGGCCGGTTGGCTTCGAGGCTGGGGCTCGGGCGGACATTCGCGTTGCTGCAGTTGCGCTTGCAGTTCCTGCTGCTGCTGGAACTGCTGCTGCTGCTGGACCTGGTGCGCATTCGCTCCGGGGGCTTCCTGCTGTTGCTGCAGCACTGATGACTCGACGGAGCTAAGCGAAACCGGGCGTTAGGCCGAGTGCCAAATAACTTGGGGACAAACACTCGCTCTCGCGTCACGCCACGTATCGCGGTGGTTGTTTTCCAATTAAATTGCAATCCACCCCGACGTTAATGCCTTAATTTTTTTTGCCTCCGCTCGATTAATAACTGGTGATTCGATATCGTTACACGTGATGATCGAGTAGTGACGTTTTTGTATAGCAATTTGCTGGTGACCCAGTAAGCGTTTGACTGATGGGAGAAACTTGCGAAGCTCCGTTGCCATCGTTTGAAACGTTAAAAGAACTTTTATCTAGACACTCAAACCCAATAACAGTATGATTAAATCTATGTAATTACGTAGGTTGGGACAAAGCTAATCCTTATCATCTATAATTAATTCCTACTTGCCTTTCTTTAGTAAGTCTCAAGCGCTTATACTAAGCCCGATTTTAGAATCGCATTCACATTCTGGGCGTAAAATTAATTATTACTTTAAATGTCATACATAACTGTGTGTATTTTCATTCTACAAAACAATGGCACAAACTTCACGCGCATCTCCGGAGAGTCGAACTTCTACTCTCTTAACGTCGAAGAACGAAAGTCACGTGATTTAAACTTTAAAATAAATAACTCTTTATTAACTCCAATCGATGAAGCACGAAAATTATGTGTAAATAACGTACCGCATTTCATTCGGAAAGCAGACCAAAATAAGTATTGTTCTTTCTATTTTTAATGAAATAATGAAAAGCCACGAACGAAGTCTCTACAATTATAATCAAATAAAAAGTAAGATCTCGCAAAGCGAACACCCGGTGAATGCGGTTTTATTCGCAAGCATTCGAAGATAAAGTTTGACTATTTGCTGGACTCGAATCTTCGTACATAAGAAGGGACGTGATCGTGTTGATGATAGTTTTTACGGCGTGACGGAAAAGCGAGTGCGTCCCCCGGTTATCACAAGGGATGTCGATTTCCCGAGCCGAGCTATCCTCGCTTTATACCATAAAATTTCTCTGCGTGTGCTCTGCCTATCCTTGTCGCGCCGAGGTGAGCGACCGCGATCGCTGACGGAAGTCGCGCTCCAGTAGCCCCACGCCATTCCGATGTGGTGTTACTGCTGCTGCTCTGGATCTTTGGCTTTGCGCGGGCCTCGGTCACGTGCGCTTTCGTTTCTCCCTTTCTCTCTGTCTCTCTCTTTCACACACACTCTTGCTTTTCCCCGATCCGTCTCGCTCGCTTCAACTAGCCGAATTCGCGGACGCACCTATCTTATTCTCCTTTTGCTCCGGTTAATGAATGCCTCTCTTCCGTTTGTTCCGCTCTCGTCGACTCGACCTCGTGCGCCTCTCTATTTACCTTAGCCGGAGGGGACAGGCGACTGTCTTCCAACTCTTTTATCTCTGTATCACTTGGTCTCAAAGGAATCGCTGCGGTCCGGGGACAGATAGGCAGGAAGGTAGGTTAGAGAAGGAGAGAGAGAGAGAGAGAGAGAGAGAGAGAGAGAGCAGACAGCGAAAGCACCGGCGCGACTCGATCGATGCTCCTGGACGGCACGACGTACGTATCCCTCTTTTCCCTTCCTCGCCCTCTGTTCCCCGGGTTAACCCGCACGGCGAGCCCTCGACGAGTATGTTATTGGTGGAGGTGTGCGGCTCGGTGCGCGTGGACGTCCTCGCCGGGGCAGGCGGGCGAGGTCGGCAGCTGCTGGTCCTGGATGGAATTCGCCCGACGAAATATCGCAACGGCTCTCTCTGCGTGCCTGATTAAAACTCTCCCGATGCTCTGCAGCTGCTGCACCTGGGGCACGACGGCGAGTTACGGGAGCGCGGCGGGGAGGGACTCTGGAGGAGAGCTGATGATCGGGCCCGAGGCGCGGATATCGACTGTGGCGGGTTGCGTTAGCACTGCCACCGTCGCCGCCCGGCGCTCTCCGTCTCTCTCTCTCTCTCTCGGTTCGCACGAGATTCGAAGAGCGCAAACTCGCCAACGGCGCCAGCGCGACCGTGCACCACTCTGGTTCCTCCCTCCTTACCTCACCCGCACCCTTACTTTATCGCATCCCCCTTCCTGATCTTTTTGTTCCCGAGGGTTCGGCCGCGCACTCTTCCTCCCTCGCTCCGACTCCAGCTGCGCCGTGAGACTCCAGCCCGGCTAAAGTATGCCACGCGCTTCCCTGCTTTTAGGCCGTGTCGCCGACGCGGTGAAACCGACCGATTGAGTGCGTGCCCTCGAAGGATCAGCTCACTAGGGCGAACTCCTAGCTCGGCTCACCTCCCCGCAGCCCCTTACGTCTCTAACCGTAATCCTGTGTGGAGAAAGAGAGGAACCTTAACGGATTGCGCGCTGCTCAGGCGATTTCAGCGCAAGTTGGGCGCAGAGCTGCTAATTGCGAATTATTAAGGTTCAAAATTTGTGATTAACATCGTTAATAGCACCGCTAAGTGCGGCTACTTTTTACGTAAAATATATTTATTTATCAAGTATATTACAGATCCTCGCGTAGATCAAGAGTCAGCCATTATCAATTAGTTGGTTCAAATGCCTTCTTTGGAATCTTTAAATCGTAACCAGCAACTATGCAATGTAATCATACGTACGCTTTTTAAATGTTTAAAAAGTGTAGTACTTACAAGTTTCCCCCCGAGACTATCGCATAAAATCCTTTGTGAAGTGAGCATTGAGATAAATTCCTCCATGAAAACGGTAAAATAGGAAATCTATTGCATTTTCAGGAATGTAAGCTTTAAGAAATACCATCTGTCACAACACAACAGCATAAATAGAATTTCGTGATTGTGTGCAATTGAATTGAGAAAAATGGCGTTTATTTAAATCAAACTAAATACGAATATTTCAGTAAATCTTATTCTGGAAATAAATAATGAATTTGTTTCTAGTGTTGATCAAGATGAATTATTGCAATATTTTCTTTAGTTATTTACTTTAAGTAAATTTTAGAAATAAATTTCAGACATCTTTTCTACGTCGGATGTAACTCTGTACGTTTTGGACCATATTTCAGAAAATGGGTAAGGGTTTTCGGATACTGCGCATAGTCCGAGAGAAAATTGCTTAGTGGTCGACATATTAATTTATGGACATGTGTTGAACAGGTCAGAAGGTGACGATCATGCAGTTAAGGATGCCTAAACAGGCACATCATAGACCTCACGTAAAGCTAATTTCAATAATAGTGATCAGGATGTTGATGCTTTTATTCTGAGTTCATTAAATTAGATTAATGAATGCAGAAATGAAACCTCTAATGTTAATTGAAGCCAACTCTCCAATGCAAGGCTTATCTACTTGGAAGTTCTCCGATAAATGTAGATTGCTGTACAAGCTAGTATGTTAATTATATTATACTGGACCAAAGTGGGTACATCGTATAGAGTATATCGTTAAATCGCTAAACGTTGATATAGAAATTGATACATTTTCATTTAAATACACGATAAAAAGCTTACACAATGAATGTTCCTAAAGTTGTCGATTTGATTTATTGTATTATAAAATGTAAAATTATTTAATACGTATTGCAGATATCATTATTAAAACGTTTTTTATTTTAAATGGCTTTATTACGTATAACTAAGGTGGTGCATTCGTTATAAGCACTAACATAAGTTTATCCTGCATAATAATTATACATTCTAAATAATTTATTATGTACTGCACAAATTATACAAAGCACTGCCAACTCAGATGCTTATTACTCGCGCAAAAATACGTAATTGATGTATGCAGTATTACATATGCTTTAAAATATGTTTTTAACATAATTCAGTACATGTACTTGGTGCATGCTAATTTTTTATAAGTAAATCTGTCGAGCAGCTTATTTACATAATATCGTTTAAGCATTTAGTCGATGCTGTTTTATAGAAAATTTTGGCTGAATTAAATTCACAAAATATATGTGTACTGAAGTAACTAAAGTAGTATTACGACGTTTTTGCTTTTATTATTTATTCTTCAGACGAAAAGAATTTAATACAAGAGACATTCTGCTAAGCTTTCTTGTAGTACTTGATAATTCACCAAACAGCCAGAAATATGGGATAAGCTTAGAAATAATTTGATTGAATGGAGCCTTGCAATCCTATTGTTCCTTCTTCAAACGAAGGATACTATTATGCAAATGACTAGCTGCAAGAGCCGAGTATAAGTCAAATGGAAAAATTCTCTTCTCCTTCTGCTCTTTTACTAGTTGAAAGAACACATACACCTTCTACATCTCTTTGATCTATTGCTACGAGGCCACTACGTGTCGAACTTCATTGACACTCTGGCTTACACGAGCAACGGCCGACATGCGAACACAAACACAGACGTGAGCCGACCGAAACAGTAGGCGCAGTTGTAGGTCAATGTAGAAGCGCTTGATTCAAACGTGTACCTATTTCACAAAGTTGAATGTTCACGAATTATCGTGTACGTAAAATTTTAAGTTCGCGTGTTCCCATGCGCGTGTGCATGAGTTTCGATGACTGAAGAGAGAAGGAGAGCAAGCAACTTCTCGCGAAATTGACCGACTGATATTTGCCTTTCATTCTATCAAGACCCTCGAATCAAAAATGAAAAGTGTCTTCAATTTTTTATCACCACCTATAAGAATATTATTATAAATGTTGCCTTGATTCCTTCGTTAAATTTTTATCGCAAATGTTTGCAGATCTTTAAATAATTGCACTATTGCGTCCATAAAATGCTTGCCAAAAGTATTTAGAAGTATTTAGGTGTATTTTTTAATTATTAACTTAGTTTTTATAGTTAATATTCGATTTTTGAATTAATAATGAGCGTTTATTAAAATATTTGACTTCAAAAATTGTAGGACGTTTAATAAATAACTTCAACAAAAATTATTGGCTGGGTTACAGCTGTTTAAGAATTAATAAGATTTTAAGTAATTGCTACCACAACTTAATATCAAGTGATCATTTGTTATTAATTGAACTTTCTAATTGATCAAAAATATGAAAGCGAAGTAAATTTTTTACGATTTAAGTTTGATAAAAAATGAAATTTCCTTCTCGAATTTAATCGCGAGAGTAATTCTGAGAACTATGCAAGAATAGGTATGCTATGCATCATGTTAACTAATACACATCACGTATTTTATTGTACATATTAAACTTCGGACTCTAATGCTAATCTAATAAATTATTTATATTGCTTACTCTATTTCAAATCCCACTGCGTAGTTATTTCGTAGGATATTTCAAAAAAATTTTAATCTTTAATGGGCGGCACATATTTTGAAAATTTGTTCAATTCATCCATTAAATTGCATCGATAAATTTACCCTTGATTTTACAAATTAAAATAATGTAAGAAAAGTGAGTGGTTAATAATTTTAATAATTTCATTTATTATAATTTATCTCAGTTTATTACTATTGAATTTAACAATTTCTAATTTTAAATAAAAACTTTTGAACTTGATTATAAAATTAATAAAGGATTTAAAACATAGAATTAAGTTCATATTTTATGGAAGTGGCTTAATGAGTACATTATCTAACATTCAAGTTATGTTTTTAGAGCATTTTTTAAAAATAATTTAATTTTATAACTATTTAAGTGTAAAAAATTAGATTAAAATAAAAGTTTTTTAGCATTTGCAATGTGCGCGGTAAAGTACTTTATATAAACTATGATATATCTGATATTCAAACCTTAAAATGAATTTAAAATCTTTAATAAAGGAGTATTTAAATTTTTTAAATTAAAACAAATTGAATATTGATTAATAAAATATAATAATAACAAATACATAAAGTACCCATTAATATTTAAGGATGCATATTTAATGAGCAGTATTTTAATGTTTATATTTAATGTACGATACGTACATTTTTTCGAAACAATAAACATAAAACAGCAAGTAATAAACGTTAATTTCAAATATTATTTCTGCCATGTGTTCCGACATAAAATAAAGTCTTTCTAATTATTGCTGTCAATATTTCTTCGCATTCGTTTAATTTATGTTTTCTTGTATCCTTAATAACGACTCTCCAGAACAAATAATCCCATTTAATGGATCGTCCTGATTTAAACAATTATTCTTTCTCATTTCTTGCAAAAGAAATGATGGAACTGTAAAATTAATAATAGCTCGTTAATTTACGAAATAGCAATAAAAAAGGTCCAGTGGAAAGCAGCGAAACGGTTTTGCTACACGACATTCCGATCGGCTACAACCAGCCGAGAAATTTAATTGTCGTCTCGGCTATTCATTTTTAGAGAAGAGAAAAGAAAAAGGAGAGAGAGAGAGAGAGAGAGAGAGAAAGAGAGAGATATGGTAAGGCGAGAACACAAAGTCCGGAAAACATTGGCTGAGGGTAGAGAAATTTATCTGGCGATAAGAACGAACCAATTGTGATATTTAGACGACTGAAGCTGAGGATAGAAGGAGAAAGAGAAACATCAAGGTCAAATGTACGATTTAATTTTTTTGCCGACGTCCAAAGCTTTCAAATGCCCTCGAGAAAAAGCGACTCTTCTGGATGGCCATGTTAATTCCAAAAATATGTGTATATACAAAGAGTGACATTGAGCATGTTTTCGTTCTCTCTATTTTTCTTCTATTAATTGCCGTTTGGCAATGTCCCAATTTATTCGCGCGGAACAATCGATTCCGCATAGCTTGCTAAATATTTTGTTAATGTCATAAGGGTACTTCGTTTATGAATTGATTTTCAAAATTTAAAACACGACACCTTGTAAGCGATCGTAGCATTTAATTATTTATGGTACAGTTTCGCCGATAGCGCTTGAATTGTAATGAACATTAATTGAAAATGAAACTGTAAATCTCGTTATGTGTATCTTCATAAAACTCGATAAAGTCAATCATAACGTTGAGTACAAATATATTATTAACTGTACTCGAGTATGAAATAACATAAATTATAATTAATTAATTAATCGGATACTCTGCTCGTATGTGCAGAATATTTTTATTTTCATTAAAACGTGGTTATGAAATAAAATACGAAGTCGTCACTGTCGTAGCTATTTTTCAAATATGATATTAATAAGTAAGGTCCAATTTTAATGTCCGTAGCCGAATCTGCACGAGTTTCTAATCTCTAAGAATTTGTTTGAGTTGCATCGTTTATTTTGCTTTATACACAATCTAACCATTTTAAAGTTCGATCGAGTTTTTCCTAATGCATTAAAATATAATACATAATCCGCTCTGCATAATATATTACAAAAATAAGCTCATAAATAAGAATTTAGAAATAAAATAAGATTCGTTTAACTTTATTTTACAAGGAACGTAATAACTGAAATGTTAATGAAAATATAGCACTCGCGTGAATTAATTATCTAAAAATTTTAAAATTCGTTTAATTTTTTACCGTTTATTTGAAGTTAAGTGCAACTGTGGTTTTACAAAGTACCCGTAAATATTCGAAAAATTTCCTAGTGACCAGGAGTATTCATATGCGGTCGTTATTATTGCAAAATACCAACAATGTGTGGAAAAAATGAAGCGCACTTTATTTCAGTTGAATTCATGCACCTTCTTGTGGTGACGGTGCGCAAGAATTGTAAAGTATTATAGAAAATGGAAGTAGCGTTAAACTTTTTACTCTGTTATTTGCTTTCTTTTACCTATTTTACCGTTCTTCTTCTTGCTGTATATTTTATTTTTTTCATTAGCAGTAAAAAAGGAATATGCGGTAAATTGATATTTTCTTGACTACAACGGTTCGTAGAAAAGTATTGCAGTAGAGACGTAAGATGATAATTGTTTAATCTAGTAATGAAATTTTATTAGATTTGCCTTCTGTAATGGATAAAATATATTGACGTAGCTGCAATAATACAAAAATAATGAATGGACTACAGTTTAGCGGGTGAATTAAAAATACTAACGAGACCTAAAGAGAATCCAGCAGAAAACTGTTTTCGCCCGAATGAGATAATCTCGTTATAAGTATAATTGATGTAATCCCGTCGGATATCGGCAAGATTTTATCAGTAAAACTACAACAAATTTTACTACACGTACAGTTTTTCCTTAATCGAATGAATATATTAACCATAGTTTGAGAAAGATAATTTTGCATGTCCCACAAAGATATGTCTGTACGCTTTGGTAATAAAATTATTTACTTATCGATGTGTGTGTGTCATTAAAATGGCTTATACACAATCGTACATTTATGAAAAGAGTAAAGTAAGTTTATAAATTTTGTCGATATTTATAAAAATTTAACATATTGTTATATAGTACACATATTTACATTATAAAAGAAAAATGTACATTTTATCCCAGCAGGTTATAAATAACATGTGTGTAAGCTCTTGCATTCTGCGTTTTGCGATTCAAGAAAAAGGAACGCAAACTTGAATATTTCATGTCGTAAAAGCACCTTACAAAGTTTTATACAGATGCAAAACTTTTCACACATTATCGTCGTATGGCTTCTTAATTCGAAAAAATTTTTAATTAAAGCGAATTAATCTGAGAGTGCAAACGCCTGCAAAAGTAATTCAAAGAATTCAACATTTGGCGAATCCGACTCTCAGAGAAAAAGCTGATTAGAAGACACGCGATTAACCCTTGAAACATACAAAAGCGATGGAAAATTCACGGTGAAAATTGCCAGGAGGTACGAGCCACGTAAGAAACACTTGGGTTCACATCCAGCAGCAAAGAACGGCATATAATGTGCAAGCTCCTCCCGATAATTTGTCCTGAATTAATGCGATCTCTATATACACTTTTTGTCTTTCTTCTTAGACTAGAAATGAAAAATGGAGTGTGTTTTGCAAAAAGCCTCGTCAAGCTTTCGCGCAATTAATTAAGCTTCAGTCGGTGGCTACAAAAAAATTGACGATTGTCACCACTCGAACGTACGTTGCTCTTAGTAGCTATAACCGATCAATTTTATTTTATTTTTTCCCTTAAACTCCACTGGGTAAAAGGAATATTACGGCTGAATTGCACCATTTTGACGAAAAAGAATAATCCCTTGAACACTTAATGCAAGTAAAGTGGCTTGGTAGTCTGACTTTATTAATACTACAATTATTGTGTATGAATGCAGAAGAGAGTTGACTTCAACTCGAAAAAGAAAAGTATAATCCAAGCATTGATTATTTTATTCGACTTTTTTACATATTTAAATATATGTATAAACTCTAATCTAAAATATTTTTAACGCAAAGCTTTACTACTCTTTTAAACATCAGTTCGAGTAAAGCAAATATCTTTTCTAATTCATGGCGTTGCAATTTTAGTGTTTCATTTCACAGTTAATTCACATTAACCGCGTTTATCCGGAATGGATTCAGAAATAAGAAGTATAAAATTTAAGATCTATCTGTTTGTGTTAAGCTCAGATATTACATTCAGTCGAAGTTTGAGTTGTAATCTATTTTGATCCGGCTTATTTACTTAGTGTTTATACCTTTAATACTGTACCCTAATTTACTTCTGTAATTCGGACAATTTTCTAATCTTATTTGTGCAAATAGTTACCCAATTAGCCGTTTATTAATGTAAATTAACTTAATTAAATGCCACAAAATAAAAAAACATTTTTTAAATTGTGAAAATTTTTATAATGTTGTAAAGAGTATTTTATGAATAAATCGAAAAAAATTCAATAAAATTTCAGAAAAAGGGGTCGCAAGGAAGAAAAGGAATCTGACTTACTTTCTCTGTTCATTGCAATAAATATATATATATATATATACGTCTGTCGATCAGATATTTTTTAATATTTTTTCAGTTAATGTCAAAATAAAAAACTATACATCAAAATTATGAAATATTTAAAAAATAAAAAATTTTAATAAATATTGCTTCATCTACATGAAGTCTTGTTAAAAATAGGTGTCTGAAAATTTATATATATCCACAGAGTTATTATAATTGTTACGTTGGTTTAGAAAAAGTTACGGCTTTTTTAAAATTTTTATTTAATGAAATGAAACGTGGAATATGTAAAATCAATATTTTAAAAAAATATTAAATGAATTTTGAATCGAAATGAAAATTAGGAATTTTAATAGATGTCAGCTGGGTAAATTCAATTCGCGATTAATCTGGTCAAAAACTCTTATTTTTATTAATTAAATAATGATTGTTCTATCCTTAGATTACAATTAAATTGTTTTTTTTTTAATTTTAAGAGAAAAACTAGAATAATAAGTAAATTGAGGCAATTGTTTATTTACTCTTAAGATATGTTTCTAATCAACTTTGAACAAATTTTTTTAAAATGCGTTTAAATCTTCATAGACTGTTCTGAGAATTTTATAGAACACGCACAGGGTTGTCGATTTTAATTCGATGAATTTGACATTTTTAGAAAATGTTTTCAGAAGTACATTTCAAGAAAATAAAAATCAGGAATTTAAAGATTTACGTTTCCAAATATGATTATTACTAGATCAAATTAACTGCGAATTTGAAAAAACTAGCAGCTTCAATAAGCTTTAGTCTGGAATTACTCAAAGAAATTATAACGAATATGATTTATTACTTTTCAATATTTTCTATCTGCTTATATATATATATATACAGTAATTTTATTCTTCTATTTAATGTGCTTAGCTACCCACCGAAACTACAAGACAGTTTCCGCCATACTCTTTTAGCGTTAACGAATAAAGTTTAAACGAAAAATTTTCTCAGGAGTGCTACGATAATCCGAAAATCATTCCACAAAGATTTTAGTGGTCGTTAAAGCATTCACGCATAAGTTTTACGTCTCAACAATTACCAACGCGAGGAAAAATATATGGCTTTCTTCACCGCAATGAAGGCCTGTATAATCGTAACTGCGAAATGGAGAACCTTTAAACTACTCGTTTAAAATAAAAGAGTCAAATTTATGTGGATGAAAGCTACAACTGCGTAAAGCAGCAATGTATCGCTAAGAATTAGAAGAAACAACGTCGACGCCACGCGTCGCTCCGCATGTGAATCACGCTGCGCGCGTCGTCGGTTCAAAAGGCCAGCGCCAAAATCCATACGGAACTGCTGTTGCTCCTCCGCCGACTCCACAGACGTACGCGCCCATACGTACGTAAGTGTGCGAGGGAGACCAGTGGCGTCAATTTATCTCATGGCTGTCGCACCATTTCCCGGGGATTCGCGCGCGTGGATCGAACAAACCTTCAGCTGTTCAATGATTTTCACGCCTTATCGAGCTTGGAATTCCTATGCGGGTCGCATCTACGTAGGTATGGACGTAGTGATCGATACCTGTGTTTAGTGGATTTGCGGTGCTCGCGACTTCGGCGATCGCCGGCATTTTTAAGCGAATGCACGTTGAACCGGAAAATGATTCAGCCGTATTACGAAACTCTTTTAACTTCCAAATAATGCTTATCGATTATTCAATTTTTAACTATAAATCTCAAACACCTCCGCGTTTAGTGAATTTACTAGTTACCACACCTGCGCCGATAATGTCGACGGGACTCCGAATATTTTATTTATTCTCGCTTTCAAATGCAAAAACGTAATTGCGCCTTAAAACGTAGATTTGCTTTGTAATCGCGCGGTAACTAAAACTGGCGTTTTACTTTACATTTTGCCTTAAATATTTACAAAACTTTATTAGCTCGCTTAATGTGCGAAGAAAAATACTTTGAAAAATCCTAACGTGTACTTGGCTAGTGCACAATAATACATGAATAGCAATGTATAAGGATCGACGATCTAAATACGTGAATGGGTTAAGCGATTACGCGTAAATAGTTTTCAATTTCAATTCAGCGTAACAGACTTCGAAGTTATAAAACTTCTGCTGAGGCCATCTGAATTTGTACTCCTGATTCAGTGATAAAGATATACGCATTACACAACATTTTTATAAATATACAATTTCGTTGATTTTTCGATAGACATTTCCTCGAATAAAAGAACAGACGTGTCTCGAGCGCATAACACTAATAATTTAAAGTTTTATTCAATGAAATAATAAGAACATGTATGCTCTCAGCGAGTGAGAGGGAAGTTTTTGCTCTGCAATTCTATTACTGCCTCTCAGGTTCCGACGAGACTCGGCAAAGATGTACGTTAAAGTTCAATGCGTCAGTCCGAGATGAAATTTCAAAAATACAGTTTCAGTTTGCACATATTCAGTTCCATCAATAATTTCGGTGCTTCTTATAGATAATGTTTACCGAAAAATTGATACAAATTGTATTGCTAAATTGCATTAGACTTGTTCTTGGTATTAATATGCAGTTCTGTAGATCACCATT
Organism: Platyscapa corneri; assembly: GCA_018907185.1. NCBI lineage: Eukaryota > Metazoa > Arthropoda > Insecta > Hymenoptera > Agaonidae > Platyscapa > Platyscapa corneri. Next base: position 4,635,480 of record JACCHW010000005.1, on the reverse strand, counting down.
ATGTTTATTTTAATATGGCTACATCTTAAAGTGCAAAACATATTAATGTTTCTACAATTTTTAGATATAATATCAACTGCAGTCTGATCGGCTTAATACTCTTTATAGCAGATTAAAGCCGAAATCGTAATTGAAAATTCATGAAAAAAAGAAAATATCCGGTCTGTAAATAATGCTCTCGTTCAATTAAAGTGAAATCCAATAGAGCCGATAAGCGTCGAAAAATTCCAAAAATCGAGAGCAAAATCGAATTTAGAGAGGAAAGATCTTATGAAACTCCTGCGAAAATATAGTAGGTGCGCGATACGTACACTTAATATAATGAAAAGCATAGGTAAGACAATGAATTTCGAATAGCCCGAGAAAAACAGCAAAGGACTCTCGAGGAAAATAATTTGCCGGGTGACATTTGCAAAGTCCTTATGTTTACAAATGCAGAAAGACGATGCTCCGGGGAAGCTGGGCGTTTGTTATCCCAATCATCGAGGGAATATCCGTCAGGGGCTAATAGATATTGCTCTTCTGCTACTTTAATTCCGTATAAGTGGAATAAAATCCACCCTTTTCACCTCAACTCTCTTCTGAACTTTACAATATGACATTCTCTTAGACGAAAGGAAAAAAAGAAGATGTAATGAGTTTTTCCACGACAAAGCAACATTTTAATGAAAACTAACCGAAAGTTAAATTTTTTTAAAGTTATTTAAGATCTGTAGATGGTAGCCAACTTCAAAATTTCATTATTATAAGTTTTAAATTAAACATTTATCCCATCTTTATTGTATAATCTTTAATGTGATATTTTCCGTTGTATTAATAACACATAAGGAATTATGTTTTATGTACGTTCCAAACAGACAGATAAATTATTTTTTCAAATAAATACAGTACTTATAGCTGCTTTAATTAAAATTGTAAATTAAATAAAATTCAAATTATATTTAGATTTTATTAATATTAAATTTCTCTCGATTTCTGTATTTATTTACATTTTAACAATTTACTAATTTACCCATATTTCAAATACATTTATTTGAAATAACATCTTGCGTTAAGGTTACATTCTGCTGTACCGAAATGCTTATGTAAGCATCGATAAGTAAATAAATTGTTCGAGTGTAAATAAAATTAAGTCGGATAAATCAGGCGAAGTTTCTTTATCAAATTTAACCTCTAAAAATCAATAGATTCAATGTAAGTAAAAATTTAATTAATCAAACCGACCTTAATAATTATAGTCTGCATTTAAATAAAGTTTTTTAAACGAACTGCTCTATAATTTTTTTGACGCGAAAATATTAGACTTGACATTTTTATTTTAATATTTATAAAACTAGTTTGTTTAAATAGCTTAAATTTATATAAGTTTCAAATTATCAATTTCTTAAACTTCATAAACATAGATTAGATAAATAAAATTTAATATTGCAAATTGTCGAAAATGTTGGTAAAGATTTTTAAAATATACAAATCATAAATTTAATTATAACTGCCAATAAATAAATATAAATTTAATTATTAAATTATTTTATTCAATGAAATTTTGAAAAGCAAACTAAATAATAACTGAATATTATAGCATACAATGATAGCAGGAAATTCTCGGTTAAGTAGATGTAGATTAAATATAGTCAGACATTAATATATACCCATATCATAAACTAAATTGAAATTTCATACAATACGATGATAATAATATATTATTATTATTTAAACTATTTTATTGATATTCGAAGCTTTGTTCTATAGTTCATTACGAACTTCTAATTACTCCATTTTATCCTAAATTTATCTTCGTTATTTCACTATACTTGGTAAATCTAATTTATTGCTACCTTCCAGTTTTTTCTTCGTCTATACAAAAGCCTTTTATTTTTCGATTTTTTTGAAAAATCTTTTACAGTATTTTTTATTATTTAAACTGTATGCTATATTTATTTTATCACGAGCAGTTTGATTACTTGATAGTATTGAGTGAAGCCTAGAGTTCTGTATCTTATAAGTTTATGCTTTCGTGTAATTGTTGTTACCTTCGAATATTTTATTTTATTTGAAAAGATCAATACTTTGATTTTCCAAAAACCTACTAAAATGATTACTTTTATATCTGTATAAATTCTGATCTTTAAATTACAGAAGTATATATTTTCATGTTTTAAATTATTTTTTATTTATGTTTTATTTCATTATCTTTCACGTGAGAACAAACAATATTTAAACAAATTTAATAATATACGATTATAATTATTAATGGAAAATATCTTATTGGCAAATGTTATTTAGTTTCAGATATTAGTGCACGTGTTAAATGCAGGACTAAAAAATCTTTATTGAAGTTAATTATTATGAACTCAATCGCTTAAATAATAATAAAATACAAATTTTCTAATTTTGATCTATCAAGAATCACCATTTCAAGGATACGATGATTAACCTTTTCACGTAAAGTTATTTTATTCAATAATATCTCCAGCTGATTAGAAATTGTACTCTTGGTACAAACGTGAAATGATGAAATTAAAGGTGCTACAGTACACGAGAACGAATACTTTGAATTGTCTGAAAACAGAAATTAAGATATACGGAGATAAAGATATTCTCTAGAGAGAAAACTCACGCGACTCAGACAGTTTTTTACGTCTTCGCGGGTGACTCGAGCGCAATCCACTACGATAAAAGAAGGGCCTGTAATCTCTCCCATTAGACGCGGCGCGGCGAATACAAAAAACGCGGCATAAGTGCCGCGTGTCCACAAAACCAAACTACCACTACTGCCTATAGCTAATGGACTGTTGTGGTGCACCATGACAGTAACGTGATACTCCAAGATTTTTCTTGTTTCGCTTTCCGTCTTGCCAACTCCCCTTCTGGCTCCTCTGTCTGCACGTTTTCGACTTTTCACTGACTCCTTACCTTTATTCTTCACTATGTCTGGCTCTTCGTTGCGACTCTCTGTTAATGCATCGAGAGACGCGCCGAGTGCATCTTCAACGTGTTTCATGCGAAAGCGAATTTTTTTCAACACGCCCCTGCAGTTTGACTTCGTCACTTTTTATTCTAATACTGGGACTATTCTAGTTGCGTTGTATATAATATTGTCGACAACATTTCATTTCTGAATTGATTGTCGATATCTTCTTTCAATTACTTGTCTTATTCGATTAATTAGTTTCATCTTCTACTTTCACTATCTCTAGATATTTATTTTCTACATAAATAACAAAAATTGCGTTTTTCGTATTAATTCGAATGTTATTGGATTTTAAAAACTGAATATCTATTTATTTAAATTATTTTTTTTAATGTGTATATAATTTCATTCAAAAAAATTATAATTTACGCGGAAAAACTATATTTTTGTGTTTTTCTAAGAAAAAGTAATATTTTACTCTTTCATTTGAAAAATACCTATTTTGAATCATACATTCAAGGCCGTAAGTTTACATCTGCAGTCGTATAAAAACCTCAAATGCAAGTCTTAAATTTTGATCAAAGGAAAGTTCGTTTTTATTTCTGAATGTGTTTTTGTCGAAGTAACATATAATTTACTAAATATGTATACCAAACAATTAGACATTTTTAAAGAAAAAAATAACCATACGTAATGCGTAACAGATAATTTTAAATACAAAATTATAAAGTAAAAGTTATTTTTATAAAATCATAATATAGCCTTAGGGATTAGAAAAGTATTGAAAAAATTTCAAAATAATGTGTATTAAAGTAAATATGTCACAAAAACATATTCGTTTAGTATAAATTTATAATAATTTTGAATGTCAATTAAGTTGTTTAACATAAAAAATTAAAGCATTTATTTTTGTTTACTATGTAACCGTATATTTTCGTACTTTTAGCGAATTTTAGAAGCGTCATCGTCTTTCAATGTTATACTCTATTATAGCAGTCCATTATATAAAGATAAATATTATCCCCTATTATTTTTCACGGCTACGCATTCATCGATATGTGTCGGCACTTAGTAGTTACATAAGCACTGCTTAACAAATATGACAGACACTCAGGCAGTGTAATAAGAAGAATTAAATACTTTAATTAAATAAAATAACGACTAATCTATCGACTGGCAATCAGTTACTTATGATTATATAAAAAATCGACTGATTTAAATAACATCAGTTATTTATGAAATAATTGTGCTTAAAATAAACACAACAGTTAAGCCAAAATGGTTTTTATATTTTTAACATATTTTTTAAAGGATCGTAATAAAAATAAATTACCATAAAGAACTGAAAATATAATAAAAATTCAATACTATATAAACTAAATATTTTGCAAGGTTTCAAAATAGAAAAACGGCAAAAATGAAGCTTTTAGATCTTGGCCCTTCAAAATTAACTTTATTGAATCGATTTCTTAAGATCGTATACTCTAAAGATAGAATTAATTTGACCTCCATGAAATTTAATCTTTCTATTTTTAATTAAAAAATATTAGACCATTCATCGGAATTATCTTATCATGAATCATTAAAGTTAGCGAACATAAACCCATTGTATTTATCAATAAATTCTACGTAGACCATCATTCCACGATTTTTATTTAACAAATAATTAAAAGCTGTTTGTTCTATTATGCAGAATTAGCTGATTCTGAAATTTCAAAATATTTGTATTTGTAAATTACTTTTAACGAATAAGAATATAAAACTAACGAAAAATAATCTAAACGGTTAATGAGTATTAATATGTTGGAAATTTAGTCTGAAGAAATTGAAAAAAATCTAATTTACGAATACAAGTTTTGTATGTACGAAAAATTAGCTTTTTTACTATGTAAAAAATTGTTAAAACTATAAAATAAAATATGTCTACTCCATAAAGTAGCTAGATTAACAGCCTTTTTTACGTATTTATCCATCGTTTTAAATGTGAAGCATTTAAACCTTTATTCCCCAATTTTAAATATGCATTAACTTATTCTTCTTAACGATACATATAATACTTTCAAATCGAAATTTGATTTATTACTTACTTTTTAGAATTTTTTTCTAAACTCGCTGTATGAGAAAACAGATTTATTTGCAGACTTATTTCGCACGTAAAATCGAATACATTAAGCTTCGTTTCTATTTGTGCATAAACCTAAATATACGTGAGTAAATGCGGCAAAATAACTATCAAAATATAATATAAAAATATTTGTTATGTTTGTGAATTCAAATAAGACAGACGAGTTCTATTTAACATATCTGAAAAGCACTGGTGCTCAACACATCTAGCAAATAATTATGTTTTTGAAATTCATTTCTTAATAGTCGTATTAAATTTTACAATAAGGAAAATATTGTTTTTTAAATTTTATTCTAGAAATATTATAAAAATAAATTTCTAATTACTTTTCTAATATTTTACCAATATATCAAGGCGATTTCAAAACAATATATTTCATCAAATTTAAACAAATGGATCAACATAATTGTTTATGAATTAATCCAATAATTTGAAAGTAATATTAGAATTTCTAAATTATGCAACTTATTGATTACAATAAATTTTTTGGAATCTATTTAAAATTTGGAGCTATTTTATTCAAATATTTTTCATTTAAAACAACTTCATTCTTTAAATTAGACAAAAAATCAAATTACAGAAATATAGAAGATATTTTTTATAAAAACTTATCCATCTAAATTTAACAAATTTTTAATTATAATCCGATAAAACTGTAGTAAACATTTTGTAAAAATTTACTTACCCGAAATCGCTTCTGCTAAAAATAATAAATTAACATTTCGCGTGAAAAATTTTTAAAGCGAATTTCACCTTAATTGTTTAAACGGTTCTTAAAATAAGTAATTCGCTTTGTACAATAAAAATATCTGAATACTCTACTTAAAATAATGACTCATTATTCGCTAAATTTTTTTATACATTTAGTTTCCTATATACAAATTACTATATCATCTATCATTTACTCCAACTTCCTTTTTGTTTTATAAACCAAAGCACTTCTACATCAGAGAAATAATATCGATATCATAAGTTCTTCCTTACATTAGAATAATTATTTTCATCTCCGTTTTGTAAAAAAAAACTCTCAGCTATCTTAAACATTGTATACATAATTAAAGGAAAATTAAGCCGACGCAATTACATTCAAGTTTAAAAATAAAAAGAAGTAATCACTGACGATACACTTATAATTGAGGTGACAACGATTGATGAAAAGAAAAAGACAGCGCAACAATATTAATAACATAGCCAAGAGGTTGCAAGTGACGAAATTGCGTCATACGCTTTATCAAAGATGTCCAACGTGAAAAGAGGACAGGTCAGTTAGAAGAGGCCCCGCGAAACAGAAAGCCACTGCATTTCGAGATGTTTGACAGAAAATCATTTTGTCGAACAATAGGTGGTAGTTTTGCTGATATCCGTTTTTATCTTGGTTTCATTATTATTTGAATGAATCAATGTGCGCGTCGTATTTCTCTGGATTATTCATAAAATGATTCAGTAATTTATTTTGCGAAACAATAACTCCGATACTACGTAATTTTCGTATGCAGCATTAGCATAACAGTGGACGTATTCTTGCATTAGCTCCTACATGCTTTATCGCTAGCACACTAACGTTGTTTGAACACATGAATCCCCCTTTAAGCTGCACAGTTTCTTCAGGTTGCAGTTTTCTTTTCTCGTGAACATCTTACTATCGCAAGGCTTAGCATCGTGACTTAAGTTTAAAGAATTTTTCAGAACTACTTTATAAAATATACGGAGATAGAGCAAATTTTGCTCAATCATTTTTCATACGGTTATTGCCACTTTTAGAATACCAGCTTTGGCTTCTTTGTACGGACAATGCACGAGTTCCGGAAGGAAGAAATTAATCTTAAACGCGTTTAAGCCTTTTCCCAGAAGCTTAAGATAAAATCACAAATGCAATTTCACATCCATAAAAACAATGTAAATATATTTAATTCAAATTTTAATTTTAATGATTAATGGTTTTTACTAACTTAATATATTATTAAAGATTGAAGATAAATGCTGTATGTTTTAATGTAAAACGCGTTATAGATGTCAAAGTTATTTTTAATTTCTAAGATGTGGATGATTCAGAATAACATCCGACCTGAAACAAAAGTAATTTCCATCCTTTTTACTTTATAAATTTTCAACCAACTTTCAACATAATCGTAGACATTGATGAATTAATTTCATCGTAAAAATAAAAGCGGTTACAATTTTAATATTGATTTATACTTAAACGCTTTTCGCTTATTTTGTTTGTTTATGCCTCGGAAAAATTTATTATCAAGTAGCTGATGGATATTTTAAACGATTAGCAAGACTACCGAATTTAACTAATCATTGTTGTATTAAAATATAAATCTAAAGGTTCAAGATTTGATATTTAAACACTAAAATAATATTTTCTAAAGATTAATCAGAATCCATTTGTAATGGTTATATATTCTTATTGTACTGTTCAAGCGTTCTATTTTAATTTTAGAGATCAATTTTCATTTCCCTTATTTTAATCCAGTGGACGTAACGTTTTTATTTATATATTCATTGCCTAAAATTTTAAAATAATATGAGGCGTAATATTTTATTCACGTATATTTATACAATTATTAGTTCTATAATTGCAGTAAATGTCGAATTGTTATTTATTTTGCAAACATCCTCAGTAACTAGAGTAATTTTTTTAAGAGTAATAGTTAAAATCTGCGTAAGATTATTATTATCTATATTTTTCTACCATCATTTCAATTGAATTTTACTTTAATATGCAACATAAATATGAACTATTTTTAAGTTATTTCAGATAAATGTGTAAATTAACGAGAACTTGAACAAAATTTATAAAAACAATTTAATAAAAATAGAAGGAAAACTGTGAACAATGATGAACTTCTTTTTAGCATCATTACAATATAAATTATTTAAGTATTTTTATAATTACAATAATTAGCTTAAAATATATAAAAAAAATATGCACAAAAAAGAAAAAATATACATTATTGTAAAACGACCTTAAATTACATTCAAAGCAAAAGTCGTTAATGTAATTACTAAATCAAAACTTTCAATTATAATTTCTAATGGAAGAATCACTCCGAGCCGCTATAAAAGATTTTTATATAAATTTATAATTTCATAATTGATGGAATAATTATAAAATATTATATTAAATTAAACTAAACAAAAGATACGGCTTTACCGTAAAGGAAAGAAAATTTAATTTCGTTTGATTACCAGTTACTCACATAAAAAAACTTGAACAATAAATAGAAACCAATGAAAAACTAATTTCGTGACACTATTGTTAAATGAAATGGCAGAAATTGCAATAATCTAATTTATGTTTGTTTTACTAATTAATCAACTCTTAAACATAATATATCATTTAAAATATATAATATTATAAATTCCAAACACGTAAACGTTGCTCGTTTATATTATTTATACTGACTAAGGTTGAAGAAAATGTTAATATAACTATTAAAATATTTATTCGTGCGATCAAACAGTTAACTGAATCAGTTATATTTGCATGCATTGTTAAATACAAAACCTTTGCAAAATACAAATTTTAACTTTCTCTTCTCATCAATTATTCTTTTTTATTTCCGAAATAAATGCCAAGAGTAAAATTGTTTCACTAAAATAGATATTCGAGAGGTCTTAAAGTATTTTCAGTTACATTTCAATACACGACTTTATAATTGAAAGAAGACTTATCCTTATCCCGAAAATTATTCTAGGACTCGATGATATTTAATCAGCGTTACTAATAGAAACTTACAGACATAACAGTTTTTACGAGACTACCAATTTTGCTCGACCATACGATATTTAACGTTTATTGCCTCGAGATTTTCAAATAAAAGCTTATCGGAAATCAAATTAAGAGCCAAATTGCAAATGCTCGAAACTGCGAGAAATTTAAAAAACCGCGCGCGAAGAAGAAGCTCGCTAAGAAGAATCTCGTTACTCGCACGACTGCGCTGCTCTCGACTTGCCAAAAAGGAATAAAATATTAGAGGCTACGCTTTAATTAGAAAGGACGAAAGAAAAGTGGGAGGGTGCCAGAGAGCGAAAGCTCGGACAAAATTAATTGCACGCGCTTTCGAAGAGACAAAAAGACGAGTGCAAACCGTAGGAGGATAGAAAAGTCTGCACACGCACGTGCCGACAAGCACGTCGCTTTGTGACCCGATCGGGCACGCAGACGACCCTTTAGAGAATTCGACTCCTTTCGGCCAAGGTCGTCGTTCCCCTTTTTTGTGATCCTTTATCCAGGTGATTCGCGACGGGCGAAGAAAGGTTGTGCCAGCGGGCAACGGACGTCTGAAGGCTATACCTGCCTTTTATTCCGCGTCTCTTCCGCTCATCGCCCGTTTCGTGGCTCTGATCAAACTTCGTTTTCTCCCGATCATTTTGCCTTACATAAGCTTTGATGCCACACGGCTGGAGCTCGAGAAAATTGAAGCGCCGAATAAGAGAATCAATAGTCTTATCTTGCTTACGCTCTCCCTTCCTCTTTTCTCTCTTACTCCGACAGCCTCGATTCCTTTCAAACTGTACTTTTTCTACTTTTAACAAAATTATGCCTTTATGTGTGATAAAAGAAGTCCTTTTTCGTGAAAATAAAGTTACCGTTGCAAATCATTCTATCAGGAGTTATAAATTTTCCGGGTACAAAAGTACGTATTTTATCATAAATAATCGGCATTATGTATCACTGTACAGGAGATCGTGGATAACTCTTGCATATTCTGTAACTTTAAACTCTAATTTTGCAGAATTTCAAAATCAATCGAATGCCATTTTTCTGTAACGTTAATTTGTTACATTGATATCACATGAGCAACTTAAAATATTCGAGCTTCGCTATCAATTTTCATTTCAAATTGATTGTGATATTTCAAGACAGGAATCAATGATGTATATTTCTATTTTTACTTATACTTTTCTCCGTTTTGATACACCCGAATCTTTCTACTCCCCCTTCTGTTTCCTCTGCGTCAGAATCGTCGAAAAGCTCTCTCGGATAATAAATAATGTATACAGAGCATACAATTTTAATCAAGTGATTGAACACTAATAAGCTTTGAAATACTTTAAGCTACAAGTATAAAGTTGGTAAATTAGTTCATTTTATTAAGCTTCTTTTTCAATTAAACATAATTATTCAACATAAACACATTTCCTCAAAAAATCGGAAGTATTGAATACATTTTATTATAAAACACTTGAAATGACCTTTGATTATAATGAAAAAATGTTATTACTTAAAAATAATGACTTTTATAATATTTTCCCTTCGAAATCAATCCCTCTATAGAAAATTTTTTAAACATTACTTTTATCGCTCTGAAAACTCATTTATCACCCTTAGTACTCAAAAACGGTCCATTCGAAGAAAATATCAAAAAGTAGTTTATCACAGCTGTCTGAATATAAATGTGTAAAAATTTTTACCTAAAAAATCTGAAATATTTAATAAATGTAAAAATCCGAATAAATTTGATTGATTTAATCGACACCGAAAATTTTCACTGCGATAAATGAATTAAACATAGCGTTACAACTATTATATTCGTGAAAACTATGATGAAATAGCTTGAGAAAATATTATTCAGATTAAGTTACTAGGAATGGTGAATTATTTACCCGAAATATGGGAAGTAATAATTTTATGCAAGCAAATAATCTATCTTTTTGAAAATAATGTTTAATAGCTGCATCAAACTATTATTTTAAATGCGTTTAATTATTAAATATAAATTTTATCGTTATTCTGTTACTTTAGTTAACTTTATCAAATGTTGGTGTATTAATAAAAATGTGTAAGCGGATTCATTGACATTAAAATACTGTTCAACTGAAACCACTTTTATTTCAACAAATTTTTATCATTTTTGCTGGCTTCTCACATTTCGTGTCGTAGAAATGAAAAAGTTGACTATGAGGCGCTTAGATGACAGATACGTTAATGGTAGAAAAGCTCGCTCACACAAAATTCGTATTTCCGAGTGCGAAATCGCTCGTCATTCCAACAAACCAAACGAAATTGTGTCAGCTAGTGTATTCAACTTTTTATACAGATGTGGGAGATTATAGAGGGTTTACAATTACGCAATGCGTCGTCTTCAATTATTTCATTTATTTATCCCGACACAGAACTCACCAATTACAGATCCCATCGATGGGCTCAGTTCTACACAAAAACGGAGGAACAAACTCGGATTCGAAAAATCACCAAGTTATACGGACAAATACAGAAGGGATCGTGAGCGAAGAAACAGCTCTTGCTAGACGTGGGGAGGATGTAGACGATTTTTCACTTTAATCGTGGCCAAGTACCGAGGAGCCGTTCATGGTGATGCGCAAGGATATGAGATAATCGCGCTAGGACATTTTTATAAGCAAATTTATTATCACGCGGTGACTTCTTTACTTGTATGTGTAATTTATTATATACATTTGACTTTAAAACATTAATTATTCGTACTTTTAAGGACTACGCTCTTTTTTACAAGATCAATAATATTAATTAATTACGTCCATTTATTTAATAATGATAACTTCTGCAATTTCCGTATAGAAGAGGTACAGTATAAAAATATATATTGTATTTTTAACTTATTAATGTATTACAATGTATTACATATATCAAAAAAAATTTCTTTTTATTTATCAAGAGCGTGTTTATTTACAAATGTGAATTTAAATAAAAGCATAAAATTGATTATTGATTTATAATACAAGAAATTATATTTTTTCTATATTACGAAATAAATATAATAATGTAATGAAATATATTTATTTGTAAAAAGTTTTCAAAAAATTGTCATTTACGTGCAAAAAGAATTTTTTAAATTGGTAATTTTCAATTACATTAGAATTTAATTTTAAAGTAAAAACACACCATTAATTTATAGAAACATAAGTAAAAATAAAAAATATTCGCAATTCGCGCCCATACTAACTCGGGAATTATTCTAAAAATTTTACATCCTTTGTAACAAATCTTAACATACTTTTTGGACATATTTCCATGTTTTATAATACTAAACAAATTATTAAAATAAAATATATATTTGAATTATAATAAGAGTTTTCTAGGTTTGTTAATTTATGAAGATCATTTTTTATGAATAAGAATTTGCCTTTTATAAAGTTTTGAAAACATTTAAAATGCATTTTACGTATTTTAATTGTATGTATTATATTGTAATTAAACAAAACATTTGATAAATGAAAAAATGCAATTTTTAAAATTTACGTGCTCTGAAAGAGATAATAAATTTAAATAATTACTTTATTTTTTCAATTTAATACAATCAAATTATGTCGTTGGAGAAAAATGCTCGATGTGTAAAAACTTTCAAAAAACGTAATATCAATTTTGCATATAAACTAAATAATTAAATCTAGGATATTTCGATGTATTTTTTCTGAGTTTTTGGAAACAATTTCAGTTAGAAAATTATTCATTATTAAAAGCCTACTGTTAAATAATGCAATCTGAAACTTTCCATAAATATAATTCAATCTATTAATAGCAAAAGTTGTATGAATGAAAAATTATTATGAAAATTAAATTTTGAAGCTGCACATTTCGTTCCATCGCCAGAATATTCAGCAAACCCATTGTAGGAAGATCACCCAACAGCTATTTTCTGTTTTCTTAAGGTTTTCCGATAAGTTCAGCCACATCTATGTCCGGCTATAAACATGAATTTTTCCGTTTCAACGGCTTTTCAAAAGATACAAGAATAGAAAAATGCTTTTTAAGCTCTTCTAAAAAAACTAATAATAAAGATGCATAAATCTATAATGCCTCTAGAGCTTCCTTGTAAAACATATTCGTATAAAATGTTTCTAAAACATATTTTATATATTTTTTTAAATAATTCTAAATTTCTATAATTCGTGTTTATAATTGATAATTGTAGAATGTCTCAAAAACTTGTTAAGGTAAACATTTTTCGTTTAACAGATACTCAAACAAATATACCACTTACAATTAAATTTTTCTTAGATAAATTTTCTTTTTTAGAAAAAGTTAATGGAATCAATGAATTGATTCCATCTGATTACATTTTTTTATATAATTTTTATATACAGAAAAATAAAAAATGTTATAACCGAAAAGCAGTATAAAATTATGCGATTAGATAAAAAAGAATCTTATTTCTTAAAATAATAGACCGTAAAATATTACTGTTTAAATTGTCGACATCTAAATTATGCTCTCGATAGCTCGAGAATTTTTTTTTAATAATTTTAGTTCAGAATCCTTAATAGTTTAAAAAGAAAGAATAAATATACATATGCGCGGCAAGTATATACATCAGTTTTACATTTAAATAAAAATATAAACTTAAATTGTATTATTTTATTTCAATTAGAATTATAGTTATATTTTATTCAATGTTTGTTTCAATTTACATAAATAAATTAAACAAAAATAATAATATAATAATTTTTTTAAGCTATCTAAAAAAGTAATATACACGTTTAAATATAAGGTTTGGCATTTTACAATCTATAAATTTTATTTTATTTTTGTTTTAAACGAAAGAATCATTGAACATAGCTGCCAATATTAAAATATTAAAAAGTGGAACATCAGTACAATCTAAGTTAAATATAAAAATATAAATAAATATAATGGTGTTATTTTTTTACCAAATTATATTTAACAAACTCTACTAGTGTTTAAATTTTTAAACATATAATAATGTATATTAAATTCTAGAGTTCATACTTAAAAATATTACGTTATGAATTTATGTTAATAACTAATTTAAAAAAATGTTTTGTAGCATAATATATTTAAAATATTTTGAAAAGGCGTATGAATTTTTCAAGTGAGAAAGCAAACTTAAAACTGAAATAAACCATGTAATTTAATTGTTAAAGTGTTGGACAATTTGATGTTAAATAGCGAACATTTCTCAAGTCACTAATTAAATCGATACTTACAATTTATAAGTGAATAAATTCTAAAAATGAATCGAATTAGATCTTAAAATTAATAAATGTATTTAAATTATTAATGTTTTATAGGAAAAACAGCAATGCGACTTTATAAAGGAGTCTTAAAAGGTGAGGATTATCAATCGTTAGTCATTTGTAACGGTACACGCGCTTCAATTCGTCATTCCATTTCTCGAGCAACAAGATCGTACATTAACTGAAAATATTCGAATTCTCCTCGAGGTATCTCGTGTCTTGTAGGAGAAACACCCTTATCCCCCAGAGACCTATCACGAACCTGCCGCCCTTGAAAGCTCCGACGTCAGTCTTGCCCCGACCTAAGTGCAAAAAGTGCAAGCATAAAAAAAGTTCATCGGCATACCACCACACCCTCACCCCCCTTAAAAATTGTACGAACCATTTTTGCCAGTTTGTTCCTGCTGCAGCGACAGGAATTTCGTCCGATTTTTATCCTCGGCACATAAATAGACACCGGTATCGGCATTATTTTCCGCGTTCGGGCTACTCCAAGCGAATGCTTCCGAGAAGCGGGATTTTATCAAGAAAATTTACTGTGCACAGGCTACACAGCGTCTTTGTTTACAGGCTGAGGTAAGAGGAAAGTACTACGCGCTCGTGAATAACATGATCTCACTTAGATCAGGCATAAGTAATACACGTAAGCGCAGGATGTTTTTAATGGGAGATTCGATCTTCTCTACTCGTTATAATCGTTCCCTTTCCCGCTTGATTGGAAGTCAGACAGGCATAGTTTATAATAAAAAATCTCGTGCTCTTTTGCTTAAAATATAAATAATGCACGCGATAAACAAATTCATCTTTCATTATCATATTATTTCGTAATTCGAAACGACCACAAAAGTTGTATACGTGCACATGACACCATTTTGCGCCTTAAAAATTAATAAGGAAAACAAAGTGATTGGATTCGATTTCCTTTTATACATGCATGATTTATAATCTAAAAATAAGGAAAAAGGTTTTTTAGTAGCCGTGTCTCGAATAACAATGCTCAACAAGGACAAATGTGCTACATTCGTATCTACTTAAGCGAGTGCTACTAATTTTCTGTTTTTCTTTCATCAGCTCGGAAAACAATAACCTCCTTTCCCGACTTATTGCTTCAAATATTCTAAATCGGACAAAACTATATAGTCCACTTTCATAAACAATAAGTTTAAGTGATCAATTCGTGTTACTCGGAATAAATTTATGGCTTTCCGAGACTGCGCACTTAGTCAGACGTACTTTTTTCATTGCTAGGTTTATCCGAGATTACTCAACGAATCGAGCTCCTCCATAACTTATTTCCTCCTTACCAACATCGCCAATGAGTTGAGTTTCTTCCTCCCGCAAAACTTTTTACATTTCCAACTTTTTAGCTAGATTTCGAAACTTACTCCAACCTTTTCATTTTATTCATTTTAGATAACAATTAGAAAGCGAAAATATGAAATTAAAGTAGCCAAGAGAGAACTAATGCATTATCATGTTTCATCTATTAAACAGTCAGTCATGCGTAACATCGTGTGAATGCATTCCAAGTGACAACAATAGACCTTTGAAACTTACTTCGCTGTAATGTCAGGGAGTAGCATTGGCGCACCAGCAAATTTCTGGTTCAAAATTTAAAACACGGAAACGCAAGGACGAAGGGGCAGGAGTACTTGGTTCGACCCTAAAAAAACCGAGCTGAATAAGCGAGCTCTTTAATAATCACCCAAGGACTTTCCAGAGCTCTCCAGCTTAACTTCTAACTTTTCAGCACTTACCGTGGATCGTGATCTCGGTATCCTTCTCGATCTCGTAGAGCCTGAGGGCCTCATCGAGCTCCTGCTGAGAGGCGATGCGGCAGGGATCGCCCTCGTCGTCGACCCATTTCATGGTGAACTGATCGGGGGCTGGACCTGCTGTGCCAAAGCCGCAGATCGTCCGCATTTCCTCGCGTAGCTTGTCCACGCTGATGCCCGCGGTGATGTACATGATCTGGACTTGCCTGCAACGCCAAGACGTCGCTGCTGTAGGCGAACTCTCCGCTTCCTTATTTTCAATTAGGGAACGAAGACGAGAAGAAGGCGGAGGTGGCCTTGATTTTTCAATGCGAACGAGATTTAGCTTAGCCTGATTATGGCTCTCCCGTATTAGGCATCCTTTTCTCCCCCTTCTTCCCGTGCTTTCAGCCGTATCTTGTTGCGCGGTCTACTTATTTGGTAGCTAGAATATTCCTAAAAAAGTCTATGCGTTGCACTTTTAGTAGGTCTAGGTCAAAAGCTCGTTTGTTGTACATTTATGCTACTATTGCAAGAAAGGCTCGGTATTATTATCGATATTATTCTGATAAGCTTTGGAACGTAGTGAAATTAATACGCAAGAAACGAAAAAGACCGATATATCCGAAGCACATTAAAGTGCAGTGTTAAAATGCACTTATTACAACAATGTATTAGAAAAAGTTTGGACAACCTTCGGCAACTGAAATACTTAGGATTTTCATGTAATTTTTCAGATAATTTACATAAATACAAGAACTTTTTACAAAAAATGTTTTAACCGGAGATTTTTGTTGTAAAACTCGAAAATTTTAATAGAAATTCTTAAACTTATTAATGGTGAGATAAAAAAAGTAATTATTTAATACACCCCTCGATATATTATTTAGAAAATATAAGAAACATAAGTTAATTTTTTTTTATTTATATTGCAAAATCTGCTGAACAATTTTTATTATTTTTAACTCTTGAAATTTGTACAAAATTTTTTTCAATGTTACGATTTATTAAAAAAATAAACACACCATTTATTAAAAAGGAAAGCAGAACGTTGCAATTAGTATATTTACTCCGTAAATACAGTCCATTACTTTCTTCAAAAACCTTTACTCATACTTTTTTCGGACATAATTTTTAGACGAATAAGATTTCAAAAAATATTTTTTAATCCTACGGTGTAAATCTCGAAATTAAACTTAATTATTATTTAAGCTGAATTGAAAAAAAATTGAATTAAAAAGTACGATTACTTGACAATTTAATTAAAAAAAAAAATACTTTGAAACAGAAAACATTACGTGTTGTGGTAAAACGTGTGGTAAAATAAACAACCCCAAAACTGCAATTTTCTTTTTAATTATGCAAACAGTGTTTAACAATGACTAATATTATAATCTAAAAAGTCGAGAATTATTTTATCTATTCGTTGCTTATTATTATCACTAATCAATTAAAAAAAAAATTTCTATCGCAAATTTTTTCTTGAACTATAACTGTGTAATCTATGAATTTATTATTATTTACACAAATATAATAATATCATTAAAATTATAAAAGTTAGTTCAAACCTTAATAATATCATAAACGAAAGTGCGTGTTATGCTAAAAAATAATGACTTCATTATTTCAAGTAGGTAAAAAAAAGTAATTTTTTGATCAACGATAATAACAGAGTCTTATATACTCTATTCTTAGCTTTTCTTTTACACCAACAGTAGAATCTATAAATTAAGAAATGACAGCAGATATAGAAAGTTAAGACAAAGGAGATCTATTCACAGTCGAAAACTTGTTTTTCATTAACGTCTTTCGGTTTTAATTTATATTTGCGATAGTCAATTACATGTAAAATCTTATGAATAGTTAAACCAGTTTTATGTTCCTAATCATTTTATGCACGTTGCAAAATTCTCTTGATGAATCTATTTTTTATCTCACTGTTTTTTAATCAATTTCATACTTGAGCATGATTTTAACTCGTACTTTTATTTTACATGGGAAAGAAAAAATTATAAATTCAGGTTCACATAAATTAAACTAAAATTTATAAATTATTTTGAATTTATCGTGACAATGTTTTTAAATTTATACAGACTAAATATAATGTTTTGATCTTTATTTGAACTGAATTTGTATTAAAATTAATTACATTATATTTTAAAAAAATTTAAGCTTAAATTTCTAACTCATATTAACAGATGGATTTTTTTTAGTAATGTATTGAAATAATTATTGTAAATGGATTAAAGAAGCACCAAGTGAAATCGAATAATACGTATTTTAAGCTTTCGTTGATTTCTAATCTTACAAACTTTAGTTTTAGTATTTCATATTCATTACATGTGTTCAAAATTATCGACCAAAAAATAACATAAAAAATTATATTATTTTCGGAAATTCATTAGTTTTATAATAAACTCAATAATATATGTCATTGCCAAATTTATGTTTTAAAATATCTACGGTCAAGTGTAAGTGTTTAGTAAGAATACTTAGAAATTGTCGAAAATGTCTTTGTGTAACGTACCCAATCAATAAATTGTTAGTTTAAAAATAAAATTTAAAAATTAAACAATTCACAATTCTGACATTTTTATATAATATAGCTTCTGAATAATAAAATAAATATCACTTTTTCTAATTTTGAAGTAATGTTTTGTATACTTTATTTACGTAGCGGTTTTTTCAGAGTTTATAATAAAACAAAAATTTCATTGATTAAACATTTATAAGATTTTTTTAAAGATCTGCAAATTTTATATATTAATTTATGTTTTGTACCTCTACGGGAAATATTGAAACATTAAAAAGTGAGTTCATGTTTGATTTAAAAATTTCTGTAAAAATATATTTGGCCCCTGTTGCTCATAATTAATTCAAAAAAAGATTTCGTTTTTATTTTTAACAAATGACCATTACTATTTTAAAGTCACAAAAGTCAAATTTATGCTGTTTTACTGTTTTAGTGCAGGTAAAATATTACGCGTGAAATAAAAAATATATAAAAAATATTGCGCAGATAATAGAAAAAAGCCGATGGAAAATATTCAAAACAAAACTAGTTATTATAGTTGCAGTAAAATGTATCAGTGTCATTTTCAAGTTTACTTCATATACATAGTAAACATTCATTTATTTGTTCTGAAATGGGGTCATGATTTGATCGATAAATTGTTCTCCAATATAATGCAAACGATATTTTTACTTCAGACGCCATTACGAACTTTTATTTTGTTCTTATACCTTTGCAAATTAAACCATTCTCGGGTAAAACAAACGAGGGCTTAAGTTGCTCGATATTTAGCTTCGTTTGACAAAATTAATGCAAGAATGAGCTTCAACTGATTGATAATTAGATCCGCAATGACGTTCAATTTTACGGACTCCTTGAATAGCTGTTAACCTGTTAAAGGAGTCGATTGCAATAGAGCGCAGTCCGGACAGCGGCTCTGAGATCCGAGTTCGTCCAAGTTCGTGCGACGGAAAGCCACAATGGTAGACTTTGATCCAGACCTCGATTATGGAAAATTTAAAATCCACGCATCGCATATAGACTTTCTAATCAATTCCGCGTTAGACGACGACACGTCCCTCTTGATGGAGCGCACGAGAAAAAGCAGATAAGAATGGCCATGAAGCGGCTGCGACGGTACTCACCCATTGTAGATGATCTTCACACGTATGTCATCGGTCTCCGTCGTTTGCGTGGGCATCCTCGCACGTTGAGGCCGTGCTCCCTTGCCTGTGAGAAGAAAAAAAGGGTAAGGACGTGATTGGAACGCATCTTCACGTGTGCGCCGGTGCCGGTTGCGCAACTATTCGCTCGCTTTCGACGCCGAGCGCGAGTTTGTTGTTAATGTTCGTGGCTCGATTTTTTTACTCTTGCGCGTTAATTACTTGCTTAACGCAACGCCAAGGCTCGACGCGACGGTGTCAATTGGGCTGTCGATTTAACGTGCGTCAGTCGAGACTCGCGTTAAGTCCCGAGCACGGCACTGCGCCTCAGCCATTCATCGCTCAACTTCATTTATTTATTGAATCATAAAGTTTGAATTATCTGCTTAACCCAGTACTAAATAACTATCCTTGGTCCTATACTTTTCTTAATTTTTCCGCGCTAATAAGCAATAATCAGAAATCACGATATTCTTATTCTTTTTAACATTTCCTAATTATTAAGAATTGGGTTTCAGTGATTAGAAAACAAGTCGGTGTAGGACTGTACGATTGCCAGCCGATCATAAAGTTGAAATTTTTTATTGCATTTTTGGAAGTTCTTTTCGAGCTAATATTTTTAAATCTTTAGAAAAACTATGAGACGCAATTTGTCCATTCTTATGTCATAAATTAAAAGTAAAGGCTTACATAAACTCAAATAAATTAAAAAATGTGTAAAACTCACCATTGTCTTACGAAATCGATAGATCTATGCGAATGGCGCTTTTACAAAAAAAAAAAAATTATACTCAAAACATACAATTTTTAGAGCAAAAACAATTTTTGGAATTTAATTTTTAACAAATAAACAAGAAATTTATAAAATGCACGACTTTATCGTGTAAATAGATATTTATAGAAAAGAATACAATTAGAAAAATTGTTTGCATTGGAATATAAAAATTTACGCTGTTAATTAATAAATTCTGTACAAGTAACGACCTTATAAAAATAAATTTATAAAAAAAATTTTTCAGATAAAGGACTACTTGCTTGTGTCAGGCAAATTTTTAAAGATAAACAATTTAAAAGGAACTTTAAAAATGAACCAATCACTAAATTTCTATCTGTAGACATATGTAAAATCCGGCAGACAGTGTAGATGCTAATTAAAAACGTTCCTTGCCAAGAGAAATGGATTAAACCGGCACATTTTGAGAAATCGAAAATTATGATCTGTGATGAAACATTCGCGGAAGCTACTCGTTCTATTCTCGCCTGTAAATTCGGCGAAGAGCCGTTACAAGTTCTTTGCTCATGCAACTCCTTAATACCAAAGCAGCGCAACATCACAAATACCTACTGATCACTTTGAAGGCGTCAAAAAATGGTCATTAAGAACGCCATATTTTCAAAAGTGCTACACTATTAGAAGTTTGATAAAAAAAAATATCTGGGTAAAATTAATTAAATTTTGTTGATTTCTTGAAAATTAAAAATTTATTTATGCCTATTGATCTTGTTAAAATTACATGTTAGTTTCGAAATAAAAGATCATAATAAAATTACGTGAGATTGTTGTCATCGTCTGTAGATAAACACTGTATCAATGAAAAATAATCTTACTAGATAGAGGTAGTTGATACCGAAACTACCTACATACGTTGTTACAAGCACTTTTTACTCTCTATTATTTTTTTAGTGCATGTAACATACTGGAATGGTAAAGTTATAACAAGCATGGTTTTTAAATTTATGTAACATCATCATCTTGTAACCTGCAATAATCTAATAATTTTTTATCGATAAAATTTAATTAGTAGAGAAATTATTATTAATATATGAGTATATTCGTACACCGGAATTAGTTAAATTTAAGATTGTATTTTTATACCTCGAATCTTTCCTGTATGAAGGTTATTCATTGAATTTGTGTAAAAAAATAAGCTAATAAATGTCCTGTAATTAAGTTTAATATATCGCCAAAAATGCATCTCGTTTTTAATTTTAAATTTAAAACTCATATAATAAATTTAAGGATTAATTTTTTCAAATATTATATTGTCGATTTATTATAAATATTAACAATATCGTTAAAATAACTAATTCTGAAATTTTTAATAGCTGCACTTAATTCAGGAATAAATGAAGAAATAGAATTTGAAACTCTAAGAAGTTTTTGTCAATAAGAGTTCAAAATCTTAATTTTAATAAATTTAAACAAAGGGAACTAAAAAACTGCATAGAAAACAACTGTTTTATTATAAAAATCGGTGTATAATTTAATAGAGAAAATTGTATAAATTGGATATTTTGCATTGTAGATTAGTTTATTAATTTATTTATTTTCATTATTCATTTTTCCTAAAAGTTGTTTTGTAAATGTACAAATTTCTTTAAAGCCAGTAAAATAAAATTTCATATTATATTTTATTGTCTAAATTTCTTATACAAAGTCACTATATAGCGTTCAAAGAAAGTAATTTCCCTATATCAAATATCTCTAAGTAAATTATAATCAGAATTTTCCTTTGATAATAAAAACTATTCGTTAAAAATATTTAATTTAACCTTATTAGTGTATCGAATATCCTTGAACACAGATATTTCATACCGCAGTAATGGTCTACTTCATCAAATAGATTAATGTATAAAATACTTTTCATTTAACAAGGTACAATTAAAATTACATTGATTTATAAACAATACAAATAATAATTTATATTAAAAATACTATTAAACAAAGTAACAAAGAAATATACATAACAAAAATATAAATAATATAAATATTGCAGTAGCGTCTGTTAAAAATAATAATTGTAACTTTTTTCGTACTATGGCGCGTATATTCCATTATTTTTTTAAATCGTCATTTATTTCCGACTTTGTCTTTGCGAGATTATACAAATATGCATTTTAACTGTATTTCTGAAAATACACGACGGTAGAATAACGAAGGATTTTTCAATTATTTTTACATGAGTGAACATCAAAACTACGCAAGAGTGAGCTTATCGTTTCCTACGAGCGAATTTAGTTGGACGTGTATTAATTATTTCTGTAATGTGTTATTTTATTAATAAAAGTACATTAGTCGGTGCTAAACACTATTTTTTATAACCATAAGACCTTGATACTTAAACGCATGTAATAATATTAAATTCTTAACGAAATAATATTTTAATTAATTACTTGTTCCTCTTTATTTTTATTTCCTTTTTCTATGATTCTGACAATTGAAACTTATCAGTTTTAAAGATTAAAAATAATTATGAATAATTATGAATTTAATTTTTTTGCGTCTTTAAAAAACAGCAAATCATTATCTTATTCTTTACGCACATTATTGAATGTATAATCTGTTTATAGACATATGAACGATATGTGACGAGCAAAACGTACATTTTTAAAAACGTGCTTAAAATTCATAATACTTTCTTCTACGTTGCAATTAACAAATCTCAAAATATTCCGTATCATATTATTAAATTATTATTACGTTTTAAAAGCTCTATTAAAATAAAAGCGTTTCTCAAATAATTGTAATTGTTGTATTTATAGTAATTGAGTTTCCAGTAATAATGAATGTATGATCTAAATTGATCGAAAAAACGTTAAATAAATCAAAATGCCCTCGATAAAATATTATTTGTTAACATCTACATTAAGATACTGCAACTTTTTAATTAGTGCATAAACAAAGCGAATATAGAGATAGTCTCCTCTTGTTCAACGCACTAATTCCTACTATACAATGACAAAAATTTAGAAGCTCGTACTTTTCTTAGATTTTTATTCTCAATTCCAATTGATACTTAATTTTTTTTCTCAATCTACTTTTCATTTATTACCCTTTTTACATCTTGGGCTTTTGCAAATTCATTTCTCAGTAGCTCACAATTAATAACTCATTTAATCAAAAATATATATTTTGAAGACTTGAGTATTAATTGAGATGCTAAGTATAACTTCTAATAACATAAAAATACGTCACATTACATATTTAATAAGAATGAGTAACTTTTACAGGAAAACCTTGAATCGCTCACTCTCATTTTGGTAAAAGAAATCAAATTCTAGAATGCCATGTAAGCATTTCAATATCCTTCAATACTTTTAACAGAACTCAAGCGAGGAATTTAAAAATACTCGCATGCACTCGTGCAACATTATTTTAGACTGAGATTTTCCTCTTGTTACAGCGATTTGTAATTATTTGCAAGTTGAGATTATTTTTTATGCCTCTAAAATCAGTGGCAACTCGTTGCTGGTGTAAAACAAATACGTTCATCAATTGCCTCGTAAATGAAATAATTAATTGATTGGTTCAAACAAAAGTTAAATATTTAATAACAAAAGAAAAACAAATTTCTTGTTAAGTATAAAAGAAATACGTAAATAATTACTTTTTCGCGTAAACAAGATTAAATTATATAACTTTGAATAAACTCAAGATTAAAATCGCAAGAAATAAAAAACATAAAATAATAACTAACTCACTATTCATTCGTGTAAGTAAACTATAGATCATTTCATTCACTCTTTTACGAATGTTCTTTAGCGCGTAAATAGAAAAACTTTAATTATATTTTCATGTTTGTCTGCTAACGGAGATAACGAAGATAATGTTAATGGAAGTTATTAATTAAACCGGCTATGTCACGGATATTATACCAATATATTGCCACATTTACATACGTTGGTCGAAAGTTATAGAAAAAAACTTTAACGGATCCTGATTTTGTTAATTTTGCTACATTTAGATAAATCGGAATAAAATATTCGCGAATGCATGGATTATAAAAGGCTCTTCTGCTGTACTATGATTACTGACTTAAAATGTCTGCAGCATCGACACAACGATATCGTACTATCGGTTGCGTGCCAAGAAGGGAAATTCAATAGCTAATGAAATAACGGCGATGTTTAGTAGTAATGTCCTTTCTGAAACTTTTAAAATTGCCACAACATGCCGAGCAAACTCAGAAGCAAAAAATGGACCAGAAATACGGAGACGGCGCATCATAAAATGTAAGCGACAATAGTGCTGCTAAAATTCGCATTAAGTAAGCCCTCGGAGGCCTCAAAAATCCGCTCACCCTTGAACACCCTTCGCAGGGTCATCTCCAGAAGGAAGTTGGAGTTGAGAAAGAAGAGCTCGCTCTTGCGCGATTTGCTCAACAGCAGAATGTAGTGTGGTGACGTCGTCGACATAGCGGACGCATGCGTGCAAAATCCTTGAGCGGCTCCTCGTCTCCGTTGCCCGGCTCCGGGAGATCGGTCCTCACAGACGACGATCAGGGATGATCTGGGTTTTACGCGCGCGCACCCTTGACTTTTTGGTTACCTTGGTTACCCCGCTTCAAATGGAAAGTTTTCGTTGTGTAATTATAAAATACGATATCGATCTCGTGCTTTTTAGCTCAAACCGCTACACATTTCGATGAAAATGTCCAAAAGCTCAGGTGTGACGTTGAACCTGATTTTCACTTCACTGATTGAAAACGAATATTTCCTTGAAATTTTCTTTTATTTATAAATCTATCGTTATTTATTCTTGCAATATTCCTCATAATAATTGGTATTTAATGCGTAACTCGATCTATCAATCATTATAAGGCTATTATATACTCGCCAAGATTGAATTACGTTTATTTAACTTGGCAATGGAATAAATGTAATTAAAGATCACAATATATCCTATGATAAATTATATAATCATATCGTTACGTTTCTGTCTAAGTTATCAGAATTTGATGTGTTTTATTTTTTTAAATTGAAACGTATTCTATTTTAATGACTAAACAATTTATTTAACAACTTGAAATCACAGCAAATTAAATGATCTAAAAGTCTATATGTTTTTTACTGCTTTTAAAGTAAATTCCAGTTATATTGCTGAAAGATAACGAAGTATATTTATTACAAAAAAAAACCAAGAAACATTTCGACAATAAAATAAGGCCTCTTGCAAAATGCTTCAATCGATTATTTTAATGGCAAGAAATTGTAATTTTGTAGAAACTGAGGGCCATTACCATAAATAGCATTCCCCTCTAACTCGATATTCGGAATTTGAATTGTAAACGCTGTAAATCTCTGTTATAATTACAGATAAATATCAAAATCTGATTATCAAAATTTACTACGAATTCACACGGAGGTGTAATAACGAGGGTCGGTCCCGATCACTTTTATCTCTGAATTGGGTCTATCGTCCCAATAGAACGCCTAAACGCGATCCTGCCTTCGGAGGTCACCGCCCAAGGAACACCAGTAGCGCCAAAAATCTTCCTTACGTCTCTCGATCCATTCCGGCCTACCCCTCGAACAGTCACCACCACTAGCAACACCACTACCACAGCTCAAAATCCTGGATTCAAGGGGCGCAGAATCGCACGCAGGCGCTCGCGGTGCTTAGAACAACCTTGCAAAGTGAGGCCGGAGCCACGTGCGCGAATCGTAAGGGCCGGCAAGCGCTCGTTGTGCTCTTTTGTCGCGGCGATGCGTGAGCTTGGAAAACGCACGGACGACTGTCGATGAAAATCGGCTCCCGGCGAATGTAGACGGCACCCGCGGCTGACACTGCGAACCGAATCGAACTGGACCAGGCGACTACGTCTCTCACTGACGCGCGCGCGTGTACACACGCACACGCACACGTTTTCCCTTGCGCCTGGACGTCGCAACCATGGAGAAGCATCTAATTGTCCCCTCTTTAATGTCAATTAACCTCATTTACGCATACGCTCGGTACTACACAACCGTCTTGTGTATTTAGTTTTTTCTCCTCTGTTCGTTCTCTCTCTCTCTCTCGCTCTCACTCTCTCTTGCGCTTTTTCTCTTGTTCGTTCTCGCTCTCTCTCTCACTCTCTCTCTCTCTCTCTCTCTCTCTCTCTCTCTCTCCCACCGGCCAGCGCTGAAGGAGTGCATCGTTCATGCGTCGCCCTCACTAGCTACGCGACACGACGCGCGCTCTCGTCTGTGTGTGTACGCACGTAAACGTAGGTACGCGCGCTCCAAGTGCTTGACTCACCGTGCTGCTCGTAAAACAATGACATAAAAGTGCCTTGGGCCTGTCCAGAGGGCGAGGGCCCCCCTCTAACCGGGGACTGTTTATCCGCTGCAGCACTCCCTCGACGGATGTCGCTCGCTCCTGCTTTTGGGGCCGACTTAGGTGGACGCACGATGCGACCTTCTCCGGAACTACGCGAAAATTAGAGGACGAGAGGCCTCTTGCCACGGTTGACGGACACCTTGCGGACGGGCCTCACGTATGTTTACGCCCTCGGCGGTGCCTAAGGCGCTAGGTTGCGAAACTTTCTGGAGGGACGGCGAAGCGGCAGCGAACGAGGCAACGTCTTCCCCGGCACTTGGTGCGAATTGTGGATCCGTAAACTAAATACGGGCTGACGAAGGACACTTTAAGGGGTTAGTTGACTGCGAGACGCGTTGTCAGCGGTGAGCCGTCGCCATGCTTGCTGTTTTCCGAGACTGACACGCGCGGGTGCGGCGCGCGCGCGCCTCTCTCTTGCTCTCTCCTTCTTTTTTCTCCGTGCAATGCACACACCTGTATGCTGCTGTCGCCGCCATCGCCGCTGTCTTGCGTTCGTTCGCCTTTGCCGCACACGTACGGAAATAGACCTGCATTTTGATAATTCCGAGAGTTCGCATTTTCTTCGGCATCATTGTCTACCTTTTATTAATTCGATTTGAACTATATGCAAGAACGAAGAAGCGCGTTTTTTATAGTTACCTATAAAACTATTACTGTACAATTTTACTAAAGCTTTGAATATCGAATGTGTTCGTAATGTGCACGAGGCCTAATTCAAAAGTGATTACCTATACTATCAATAAAGTCTCGAAAACAATAAATTAACTTGTTTTATTATTTTTTATAAGATTCAAGCTCTACCTTGTACATGTCAAATTTTACTGTTACATAATGGAAATGGCGATGTATAAAATCCGACACTTTAAATCAGTACAATAATGTTTGTGTTATGTTCGTCCTACTCGCGAGCGATCGTTTCTGCGTGATGTCGTTAGGGGACGCTCGCTAAACTCGCAACTTATTCAAACTTTCCACAAACCTTGGGTTTGCAAAATCTGGCGGCGATTTTGTTGGTTCGTCCTCAGGTCCTTGTTGGTACGAGCCGTCCAGTGGGCCTGTTCTTGGATGTCGGAGTTTCCGTCACTCACCAAGGAAAAATAAAGAAGGAGCAAAGAAAAACGACAAAATTACGTTCTGAAAATGTTAATTTATTTACGCACTTTGCAGTCTGAACCGCAAGTGCCGCCACCGCCGAGCTATGCCCTGGGCGCTCATGCCAAGCTTCCTTGTACGTCAACAATGCCATGCGCTCATTGGTCAGTTAAGTTAGTGGTTCAGCACGTGCATCCAACGTCGTATGTGTATTTACAATCACTTCGCGTACTTATCACCGCTATTAAAAAGACCCCACCTATTTAAAATTTATAGACTCTTGGCTCATTGTATGTGTATCTACATCATATACAAACGAATGTAGTAAACAATAACTATTTACTTGATATTTGAGCAGATTTACACAAATTATTTAAATCTAAAATCTATCGAATAAAGTTCTCATTTTATGCAGTAGAGGCGCTGACAAACACAGGTTCACCTTAGCAGACAATAACTTTAACCAATTTGTATTTGAATTTTCATCAACAAACATTTTTAGTTAAATTTATATTAATCGTTTCATAAGTTATAATTTTCACCGTATATTAAAGCTGGTAAAAAAATGTGAAAAAGTAAAAGAATTTCATGCATCACGCTATACACTTAATATTGTTCAGACATTTTAAGAGTGCTAAATTTGAAAAATATAAGGACATGATATAAGTTTGTATTTGAAACTGTAATGATTATATATTTAATTTTAAAAAACTAAGTTTTTTAAGATCAAATTTGGTGGAATTTTGATTAATTAGTTTTATTTCTTTTTAATATTTGTAATATTTTAAAATTTATTTAGCAGTTAATAATAAATAAAGATTATCTGTGGATCAAATAATACAATTGAGTTTCATTTTGAACTTCTATAGAGTACCAATGAGAAAACTTTAAATACTTAGTCTATAAAATTTAGGATATTAGTCTATTTTCAATGATATAAGTATTTCAAATATATAATTTAAAATTATAAACTTGTCGATCATTTGAATGAATTGAATTGACAGTTATGTTTTTTGCTGACTAAAATTATAGTTACATGAAGTTAAAAAAGTTTATTAAAGAAATTTAAAACAATAATACAACAAGGGATCTACACTTGCATTGAATTTTTTGCCTTTATTTTCATTGATTATTATTTAGAATAGTAAAAGTTAAAAAATACTCTTATTTCCTAATTTAACTAAACTTATAATACATTTTTTTATTTAAAAGTTTTAATTACAATTTTAACTGTAATTTATAATCTAATAACTATTTTTCACTATATAACTTTATTTTTTATATTTATATCATTTGAATTTTTTTATAAAAGTTGACTACTATAGTAAAAAATATAACATTTTATAAATTCAAAAAAAAAATAGAGATCAATCTGAGAAATTAAAGAGATGATTTTTTGAAAGAGATTTGTATCATATTTCGTTATTAAAAAACTAGATAACTTGAATTTAATTATATAGAAACAATTATAATATAAATAATAAATATATATAACAAATAAAAAAAAATATACTTGTCATTAAAATAACAAATCAATACAATTTATATTTATTACATACATAACAGAAACTTTGAGCAACCTACAATACATTTTAACAATAAAATCCTAATTCAAATTATATTTTAAAAAATATCAATTCATAAAAATATAATTTGAAATATTATTAAAGTTTACAAATTTTTTATCATTTAAGCTATACAAATTTCTTTCTTAATTGGAAATGGTTACTGTCTTTGACGGTTCAAGAAAATTAAATTGCCAAGTAAAATACTTGTAAAGATTTAAACTTTATTTTATGAAAAAGGTTTAATAAAAATAATTCATTGATTTCTATCTATGAAATGTTCTGGAATTCTAAACATTCATTTATATGAGACTAATGGCTGCAGGATGATATGCATACCTGTAAATATACTCTAGACTATGTAATTGTGCAAAACAACATAATGTTGACAAAATTCAGTCATTCATGGCATTCTATCTTGGAATCTAGATGGCGTCACTGTCAATCATAATACAGAAAATTTAACAAGATATCAACTTAAAATATCGAGAACCTAAGTACAAATAATGTTTTATTTTACAAGTTAAATAACAATAACGTGTTTTTTATCAATAAAAAAATGTCATAAATAATCATTAAAAAGCGATATTCAAATATAAAGACTAGAATCCGAAAAATAAAAATGCAGGATTTATATGAAAAATTGCCTAAATACTCAAATTCATAAAGCAGAAAAATAACTCATTTAATGATGTTGAATAGAAAATAAGTCGCAGTTTTATTTCCACTTTGTATTTATTGACACTCATATTCTTAATTTTTATTATTTATAATTAATTTATTAAATGACTTTTCTAACAGATATGTATAATTCGACTTGTCCTGAAATTTAAAACGTAAGAGAAGCCAAAGTGATAACTCCATACATTTAATCGAACATATTATTAATAAATTAATTGAATACAATTTTACAGCCGATGTCTCTTGGTCAAGAAAAACGTACAAAGTTTTTGTCTCATTTAGCAAAAAATTTCAAATTTTAATTTATAATTATTATACATAAAATAAAAACATATTTGTTAAAAATTTTTATGGTGGAAATACGGGGGTGATAGTTTATTATTCTTGTGGAGACTCGAAAAAATTTACTATATAATATTTAAACGGTTTGGCATTAATTCACGAACTGAATTTTAGTCAATCTGAACTCTTCCCCACCACCGAACCGTCAACTCAGAAGCATTAATAAGTTTTCTACCATCAAGCATATGCAAGCATACGAGTTTACATTTTTATGTCAGAGTTTTGGGCTTGTTGCCAAGGATATACTATATAAATAATAGAAAACCAAGAGTCAAATAATTATTTTAAAATTTTTTAGACTAATTTTAAATAACTTTGAAAATTTCTAAGAAACTTAATACATTTTTCAGTTTATTTAAATTCAACTGAAATAAATTTTATTAACGTTTTAATATTTTGTGTTTTTTTTTATATAGAGCTAAAATTTTGTAAAAATTAGTAAACATCTCTAGTAAAAATATTTTTTTATTTATCATGATTAATTGAGAAATGAAAAATATACAGAAAGTTTTTATTATTGAAGATAAAATTTATTTATATCATTAATAGTAAAGTTTATTTGTATTTAAAGTTTATATTGAACAACTTCTAAAATAACTTATAAAATTACAGTTATAAAAAATATTAAATTATCTAAAATAAACAATAAACTTGTTTATTACTTAAAAAAAAAAAAATATTCTCAATAATCGCACTTGTAATTATAAAATTGTTATTTTAATAAATTTTACAACAATTTTTTTTTATTAATATATATTATTAATAAAATAGGAGTCCAAAATAAAAGACTATAAATATTATATTGTATTAGTAATAAAATTAATAAACTATTCTCAAGTTGGGTTATCTATATTTAATAAAAATTTATTCAAATAAAAAACGCTAAACGAATACACAACATGTAATAGTATCATTACCATTAAATACCTTTAAATTTTTAAGATAATAATACAGTTAATTTAACAATTGTATTATTTAAATACATTAATAAAACATTAAAAATAATTATTAAAAAATATTTAGTGTATTTTCAATAATAATCTTAACTTGATTATATTAATTACTTTTTTTGACAAATATATAAATATATTAATATATCTGAGTGTAAGCGCTTGTAAAAAATACATTTTATACTGTTTAAATTTCTTTCTTTTTTAAAATCATGTTTGTTTAAAACCGCATTGATCATTGATGATTTTTCTTAAATTGTGTTTGCTACTTTCTTTTTTAGATTTTGTTAGATTTTATCAAAACCAAATAATAAAATATGTATAATAATTACCTAATAGATTATTGAAGGCAATAATTCTAAATTTTTTAAATGAGACTCTTATAAACATTCTTTTCTATATTACTGAAGTATTAAATTAAAAATCGGAAAAACTTTTATTATTGTACTTTTAATTTATATATATAATTTGCTTAAAACTTTCCATGTGCATATACGTTATGTTAATTAAAAATCGACATTAAAAAAAAGTTATTCGCATTTGTAATAATTATTTAAAAACAATAATATTTTTAATAGAAAGTACCATAGAAATTGAATTAAATTTGTAATTATGGGATAAGCAATTCTTCTTTTTAATTTACAGAATGATGAAACAAAATCATTATTTTTTAATAAACTTTCAGATTGTAATAATTTATAACAATAGTAATTTACATATTCATAAATATTTTTATAACACTATGTCCCGAATTAACACTATTAAATTTTTTGGAATGAATCCTTAATCAATTACTTATAAAAATTCATATAATACCAAAAATGTTAAACATATTTTGACAGAAACCAATATCAAAGATTAAATATAATTCAAACAATTTATTCGTAATCTTACATCTAGAAATTAATTTTCTTAGTATTTTATTCTAAAGTTAAATTGAAAAATACTTATATTTTGTAGGTGCATAAATATATGTATGATTCAATCCTGTATTTAACAATGATTTTTACACAAATTTATCAGTTTACAAAAAAGTATTTCTTAAAAAAAATATAATTTTTTTATGTAAAAAGTATTTACTTTGATCTAGACTGTGAAATAAAGATTTTTGAAGATTACGAGAACATATTCTTGTAAATCAATTTGAATCGACAATGATCTATAATAATACATAGTTTACATTACTTTTAATATAATTATAAAAAAAAGTTATAGAAATAATCCTTAGCAACATAAATAAACTTAAGTGAATCAATAAAATAAGTAAGTTTGTATTTTCGTGCTTGCACATAGAAATTACTTTTTACGTTATTTTATTAAGTTCACGGTCCTTATTTATTTGAAATTGTATTACTTTTAAATAATAAATAAATTAACTAATTACTGTATATTTAGGTTGTTATACATTTACGTATAGAATTTAGTGGATTAAAAGTCCCATTTTAAACACAAAAACATAATGTAAGGAAGAATAGTTGATGTAAAATTGTTTTCTATTCTCTTCATTCAGAGCACTTAAAATATTTTTTTTACAAACGCCTACAAGTGATATTTTGTACTTTTAAAACATAGTATTCAATTTAAAAAATGTATATGTTTGTTATCTTTACAAATTAAAAATATAAAAAATATCAGAACTATAATTGTAAAAAATACCAATAATCAATGTAAACGCTAAATATTATTTAAAATATTAGGATTTTTTCAATAAATTTACGTTTTATATATTATACAGAAGATAACTTTTAAAGACTTAACTTTTTTATTTTAGAATTATTTAATGTTTAACACAAATATAAAATTAATTTACTAGTTTATGATATCTTTAATAAATAGTTAAATATATTTTAATTTTTAATAGTTCTTTATATATCTGTTTATAAAATTAATCACCTCTAAATTTCACTCTTAGTTTGTTGAATTTACAAAATAATGTACAACTTTTACACGATTGTAAATATTAGAACAAAATAATTTGTAGAAAGAGAAGATATTTGTGTCTCTGTTTAGAAATTTTTTCGTTATTATTTTTTTTCTCTGTCTCTATATTCTTATAAAAATTGGAAAGCAAGTAATGACAATAAAGATTGAAATATACACCGAAATTATCAAGATTTTGCATTTACAAAATGTTTATCTCTTACCTCTAGTATTAATATTTTTTAAGCAGATATATGTAAGATATACTAATTGTATATTCATAATATACAAATACTGAAGCTCAAAAATTTTAAAATTCTGTAATTTATTATTGATGTTCAAGTGTACATTTCTATATTGTTGTTGAAACTCTTGTTATTAATTGTTATTGACAAAAATAAGTTTTCTGAAAAAACACAGGATTTAATTACAAAATATAAGAAATATATATTGGGCGACTGTTAAAAGTGGTAATAAATTTATATTTAAAACAATATAATTAATTAAATTATTGAAGCAAAATGTTAAAAAAGCACATTACCAAAAAAAAATTTAAGATCATCTAACGCGAATAAATAATTTCTTTATTTAATAATAATATAAGAATTTAGAAAAAAAACTTAAATTTATGTTAGAAGTATAAATGCGAGCGTTCGAAATTCTGTTAAGGATATTTCAAGGTAATGGTCAAGTTATCCGAGCGTGAATTATTAAGTAATAAAAATGGTTGACTAAAACTCAGTTTATGAATAATTCCCAATACAAATTCGAATGTTACATTTTTTCATGATTTGTTTCATGTTCTTACGCTTTTGCTCGATGCCGAAATAAATGAACGTAAATGAGCATATTGTACTGACAAAGAAAAATATTGACCATATTTTTAATATAAAAATATTAGCACCAGAAGTCTGAATATATAAGCTGTAAAGTTTTAACGAATTTAGGTTTGATTTGAAAGAGTATCTGAACTTTGAATAGCACGCACATAATCAGAAGCAATAAAAAAGCAAAACAACGCGTTTATTGACGATGTATACCTTATAAAATTTTTATTTTTAATAAACTATAAATTTAGTTTATATTTTGTAATTGTGATTTACAGAAAGCATAAGCATGATTTTTCAAGTATAATACGTTTAAGTACTTTAAAATTCACAAACATCTTTACAAATCTTGTGAAAAATATAAAGAAATTGTTCCAATTAAACGAATAGTTCTTTCTAATTTAAAAAAAATTGAGAATCACTGGTTATGTTTAATTAAGAACATATAATTATTTGCACTAGATTTTTCATTTCTATTCAAAGTACGCCTTCGATACAATATTATGCGATTACTGAGATTTTCATCACAATTTCTTTATTTTCATTTTTAGGCTTCTCTCGCCAATTGCAGGTACTAATTAAGTAATTAAGGAAGTCGATGTCTTTGATTTAAGTAGTGTCCAGAAAATATGCGCTGCGAAAATTTGAGAGTGAAATAAATAAACTGGTCGCTTCCTTGAAAGATCGGTGGAAGGCTTGTTCGAATGCAGAATGCAGAAATCAGCAATATTTAGGAAAATATTTTGAAAATCTAATCGACTGCTCACGCATATTAAATAGTTTATTTCCCTCATCGACGAAATACGCTCTATTTACAAAAATGAATGATTCTTATGTGAAATATAGTGCTCTCTTTTATAAGGTCTTACAAATATTTCAATCTGATTACAAAAAACAAAAAAGAAAAAACGAGCTATTCCGTCGCCAGGACGCCTATCTACTCGTTTTCCTATGTTCGGCTTTATTTTTTTCTTCTTTCTCATCATTTGTCATTCCGGTCTTTACTACGAACCGCGCTTGACATTCACAAAAAAGATACTACGCTCACGTGTAAACTTATGAAAAATTCACCGTTTTTTCTTGTTCTTCGCTGCTCGTTTCGAGGCTGGAAAACGTTAGTACGACTTTGATCGTTGATGACGCCTCGAATGAGCCATGCAAGTTTACGAGACATTTCAATAAATATGTTCACTATATTTGAAACATAGCAAATGTTTACCGATTAAATTCGGTTACTCTTTCTTCTTCTTCTTCTTCTTCTTCTTCTTCTTCTTCTTTTTCTTCTATTCCCATTTATACAAACAATTGCTTATTACGATCTTTTCTTTTAAAATAGTTTTAAATATTTAAATACTGATAGCAAATTTACGCAGCTCATTGAAATGCTATTTACAATAAAATCCCAGATATCGTACGATTGTTTGTGTTCATTTTAATTTAATTTTTATCATTACCATTACTATTAATATTATTATTACTAATATTATAATTAATATTATTATTATTTCTGTTACCAGTTAAGTAATACCTCACTTTCATCCACATATTTAAGCAATATGTTTTTTATGAACATGTAGTACGGTCCACCTCTATTAAAAATTCTGATTCGCGTGAATATAACGAACAAAAAAGTACATCGAATTCGAATAAATTCATTCTTTCTCTTTTCTTTTCATTATGTATATATTTACAAATAATTAGATTCTCGGACACTAATGATTTAATTTTTTTAATTTGTTCACTCTAGTACGGAAAGAATCAAACCTCACAAGTATTACATTATATGACGTATTTCAAAACAGAGACTTTTTATACGTTTCTTGCTTCTTTGCGAGTTTCTTCTCGCATTAAGGTAAAATAAAAAAGTAATTAATCTGTCGCGTATAATAAATTCAACGAATGTTTATCATATATCGCGATAAATGAAAACAGATAATAGTGTTTGAAAAGCTACACATTGATTTATATCAAATATATGCAAACGTATGAAATGCATGCGTAGTCATTTAAATGAACAGACAAATCAATTTTCACTCTGAAAGACAAAGAAATGCCTGAAAGAACAAAAAAGCATATAAAAAGTTTACATCGTGAAATATGTTTTCTCAAAGTCGTGGCAGTCGGTAGAATGAATAAAATTAATTTGTTGTTTTCATACGCATATTTAAAAAATCTATTCCAAACGTGATAGTACATAAGATACACATGAATTATTTTATTTTGTATATTCTATAGATAAATATAATAACCGAGTGTGTATGAAAAAACGTAGACTATTACATTTTTTATTTTAGGTGGGATTTCTTATAATATCGTAATATTATAAATATAAACGTATGTCGCGTGTATTTTATATTTTTTATTTACGTAGAACGTAATGATAATCAATATGTATCTGCTATATAATTATTTATTATGTCCAGATTGTTCTACTTTAGATTGCTTTGAAAATCTATCGTTATAGCCATTACACGCTTGTTTCGTTTCTTTCTTCTCGACTTGTTTCGATCGCTTAAAACATTCAGAGACAAAGTAGAAGACGAAAAATAGAAAAAAGATATACAATCATGTATGTATAGATGACAATGTTAACTTTGGTGGTGACAGACAGCTGCCTGGGGAAGAGAAATAAAAAATGCACAAAAAGAAATATGGACAGAACTCGCCAAAGCATCGAATATCAATCGCCGGAAACTTAACAGACATGTGCGCGTGTATTTATGTTTGCGCACATACGTGTTGTCGTGCGCAAATGGAGATATTTGAAGCAATCCTTTATTGCAATTGTTAACTGTTTGCATGCCGTCTTGCGCGCGCGTTTCGTGTCCGTGTGTGCGTGTGTACAATTGAGTGTCCGAATATACAACAAGGGTTATAAACGGTCTTCTCCTTCGTATTTTAATGCAAGTATAAATATGTACGACTTACAAAGTCTAATATAATTGGTTAATCGCTACATATGCAATCTCGCTTCGTCTATTAGAATATAGTACGGTTTAACTCGACTTTCGGAGGCGGGTCGCAGGGTCGAGATGGAGGGAAATTTCATTTGCTACAGCGTTTTATTTATAAATATACTTTTAACCGATGTTAAATTGTTCGACGCATAAACGCCAATTACAATTAAGCATTGATGTTTCTATAAAAATCGAGCATTGACTATGTTGTTGCACTCGTGTTTTTCCGTTTTTAAGATTTTCCAAGATTATAGAGGAACAATCGATTCGCACACATTCATCTAAAGGAAGCTTCGAGGAAGCTTCGAGAAAGCTTAGGTAATTTTTTTTTTTTAATTTGTTTCTTATATATTTAGGCGCAATTCGACAATTGTAAATTGATGTATTTTTACATAATTTGACTCATACCTAGTAAATTTACTTGGTCCAACTGCTTTAGTACATCAATTTTCATGAGATTGAATAAACTGAATAAATTAGGAAAGAAATACAAAAATAAATTAACCTACATAAGATGTGAAAGTAGCTTGATATTTTTTTAAACCCGTAGAAAAATTTTATAAATCAACACAATTTCTATATTCTTAAATAATTTATAAATTCGTGTAACGTTAAATGCTATAAATGAATTTTTATAAATGAAAACAATCCAACATTACAGGATTTCAAAAATAGCTGATATGGGAATCAAAAAAATGTATCGAAATATGTTTGAAAAATTTCATCGGAAATTGTGTAAATAATTGGTAAAAACAATAGACTTCGAAATTAAAGTATGTGAAAAAATACTGCTCATTCATCGGTGCACTAGTATCGGTACGCACTCACGCACGTATACTTAATGCACGCAAAAACACACGCGCGCGCACACAAACACAAACACGCCCGTGTAATTATTCATAAACGTAAATTTTAAAGCACGCTGAGACTAAGTTACGTACTCGAAAGAGCAAATTGGTTATCTTTCGAGTGCATGTGTTATCGTCTTGGAGCCACGACGCTAATAAACAGGCACTTCGCTGGATTCCTGTGATAAAACTTCGATAAAGTTGTATTTAATAAATTCTTATGAATCAAATTATATCTCAAAACGTTCTAATTTATTAAAGAGTTTTTAAAATGATTAAGTATGAATAGATTCATAAGTACGAATAATCACCCTCTTACATTTAAAGTTGTTACTTTTTATTTTATGTGAGAGGAAACTATCGATTATTTTATACTACAATAACGTTAAATTTAATAATGTAGGTTTTGGAGAATGCAGTTCATGGTATTAATAAAAAATATAGTTTGTGAACGAGGATATGTGTTAATGACATTTACAAGAAGAGGAATGTGACTGCGACAAGTTTTTTATCGAGAGTCTGTACCACTGATAATCAGCGAGAGTTCGACGATGAAACACGATTATTACTGAAGAGACAATTAAGCATGCATGGTCAACGACACCGATCATACAAAAGGTTCTTCTTTTTCATTAAGCGAAGCG
This sequence comes from Platyscapa corneri, assembly GCA_018907185.1. NCBI lineage: Eukaryota > Metazoa > Arthropoda > Insecta > Hymenoptera > Agaonidae > Platyscapa > Platyscapa corneri. Next base: position 4,597,123 of record JACCHW010000005.1, on the reverse strand, counting down.
TGCACTCTTTCTCGAAACTTCATTCGTCCATTAGGTCGCCAGTCGATTGTTCCATAACCCGACAGAAAACCCTGGGAGCCCCTTATCAGCGGAGTGATAAAAGCGCGAACTCTCGGCCTATTTATGCAAAATAAGAGCAGTTGTCTGTGAAATGTGAAATACGATTAGCAATACATTAATTTTATTTCTTCGACATGTGGCCAAACAGTTATGCGACATACAAGTTTATAATAATACGCTCGATGATGCTGTTAACCCTCTTATAATTATTCGCGTGACACATTCTTTCTGTTTTATCATAATCGTCATTATTATAATGTATCAATAATATTTAATTACTATTATTATTTATCATTATTATTAATTATTAATATTAATATTATTAATATTATTATTAATCATCGTTATTATCATTAATATTATTATTATTACTATTACATTCTTCTCACACGAGCCGCTGGAAAAAATTCATTCATATCCTGCTCAAGCTCGAACTCGTACCTAGCGTAACGACGTAGCACCTAGGGTTTTTGTACTTTTTTTGTAATAATTCGCGTATTATCCTTATCGTTACCGTTTTACTTTGTATTATTTAACATAAATTTATGACGAGAGAAGAGTGTTTATATGTACAATAATGCAATTATAACCTATCCTTTTTTTCCTTCTTCGCTTGAAAATTAAATGGAAAAGCAATCAACGAATCTCCGTTGCATTATCAATTTGATAAGATTCATTATTCAAATCTGCTATAAAACAAACAGACAAAAAGTGGCAATATGGTATTATTAAGAAATGTAAAAATGAAGAAACGCATTGACGCGAGTTGCATATTTAATATGCTTAAAGCGCATAGTTTTGTTTCCGGCTTTTTTCTAAATGTGTATGTTCTAAATATGTATGTTCATCGCCATTTCGTAGCATTATTAAGTTCTAGTTTTCTTACACCTACTTAAATCAGGTTTTCCCTCTCTATATTATACAATATCTACATTCGATCGAAACAAAAATTTTCGATAAAGTTTACTTATAGTAAGAACTCTAAAGTAACTGTAATAATGCTAAAGGCTCTTCGTTTTATCACATATAACCAAGACAGTTTTTTATTTAATAATTTCTTCATTAATTTATTAGTTTTGAACTTATCGATAATTTCTCTCTGAATTTTCTACGAGTGATACTTCACTGGGCAAGAATGAAAATCATAGAACGACTGTTTAAATTTTTAACGCGGTATTTCGCGCTATTGTTAATATCTATTCTTAGTTTTATTTACTTCTCTCTCTTTCTTTCGTAACCATGCAGTCATATCAAAGTAGAAGAAGCGCACATACACGCACACCCACCTTTTCTTACGTGTTTGCTGCGCACGAAATCAAGTTTACAACGGATCGATAGTTGCACCGAATTAGGTGCGACAAATTCACCAAAGGGAAATTGGAAGCCGGATTAATTTTCCGGATAATTAGAAAAATCTCGCTATTCGCAATTATTGAATTTTTCGTTCAAATCTTTCTTTTCTACCAACGTTTTTTTAGTGACTATTCCTATCTCATGTTTTTTCACGTTAAATTTATGACTTTGTAGTACGAACTTTATTTAGCATTTAATTTGTAAATAATAAAATTAATAATCGATGAATTCCCATAAATATAATAATTCTTATAAAGAAATATATTTAGAGAAAAATTTATTCTAATAAGAATAAAATAGTAATAATCGAATTTTGACATTAGTTTGACAATTTTTTCAAAAAATGAATTAATAGTTTTCAAATTAAAAGCTAGTTATGATATTCCTAAACGAGCCCAAGTGCAAGTTCGCGTATTACTTCATGCTGCTATTATGTATTTTAATGTAAAAAATTCTGTTCCTCAACTCGACGAATTGGCTTTCTTCTTAAATAATTAAATATGACTAATTCAAACAATTAATAAACAGTCATTCGGTATAAATAATGCATAAAACAAAGATAAATACATACAGAAGCGTTTCTATGAAACATCTGTACTTGTAGGCGCAAACAAAATAATCACAATACATTCGAAAGCTATTCAATATAAACCTCATAAAAAAATTTTATGACATGTTCCTTTCTTAAAATAAACATGATATCACTTTAAATCACCGTAATCGAATTAAGTTTTTCGTCAAACTGAACTTCTATGATTTTCATTTCATTACAGATAAAAACTTGACGCAATCCAAAAGAAATAGCTAAGCCTCTCTTTTAAGATTCTAGGATTGATTCGCGAAGATTCACTGATAGAATATTTTGAGAGTTTATTGTTATTTTATCAGTACAGAAGTATTTCACGGTGCATTCGTGCAAGTAATAAGATGAGCACAAACATTCTACGCCAATCGCTTAGAGACAACAGTTCGTGTCTCGTGCGGAAAATTTTGGTGCGCAGTCCTTTCGAGAAAAAAACACAACCGTACGATAATTCCGCGTTCCAAATCCATTCCGTATTCTTCTAATTGCTCCCTCGCAGAAAACAAGCTCTTGCAGAGAGCTTACTTTCACATATTAAACTCCGCCCCTTGGAGTATGTCACAAGCGGAATTCTAGTATCACTCGGACTAAATTTCAATCAGACACCTTTTTATTCGGCTTGTTCGCGCTTCGATCAGCGAAATTACAGCAACTTGAAGAAAGAGCTCAGAAGAAACTTCGCGAATACGGCAGCTCAAGGCTCACTAATACATATCTCAAGCTAATAGACCGTACCGCAGCCAAAGTTCTCTGGGCGAGTTGCGGGCCTAGTGAGTCCTTTTGCTCCCTCTCATTTTTCCTCAGAAAATCTCGATAAAACAAACTCTTGACGAACGTAAAACAGCCAAGGACGCCGGCCTGTCGGCAAATTATCGATCGCTGCAGGCGATCGTAGGAGGCTCCTTGGGGCTGGTTGGCCGTTCCTTGCTGGGCGGCCGGGTGACTTGCTCCTCAACCTCAGTGCTGTCAGCGGTGTCACACCTCACGGGGGGAACAGTCTCCTCCTCCTGCCGAAGATGCAGTTGGTCCCTTAGCCTCGTGTTTTCACGACGCAGATTTGCGAGTTCTGCTGTGAGGCGTTTGGCGAGCTCGATGGTGTCGCAGGGCGCGTCGATGGCCAGCAGGCGCTCCTCGAGTTCGAGGCCCAGGTTGTAGTCCAGAGTCGGTGCGCAGCACTCGGGGGAAGCAGACGAGCTGCCGGGTTCGACGCGCGTTGCATCCGCCGTTAGCGTCGACTGTGAATTCAAAGAAAAGTGTGACGTCAGTTTTATGTGAGACAAATAAAGCCACTAATTCCCGAAAATAAGAGTATGTCAAGAATCACGAAAGTTATTAAATGATGACATGCCACTTGAGAGTGAAAAATGAGAGCATCACAAGCGTTTTCAACACACAGGCAAACATGAAAAAACAATGTTAGGACCAATAATATTAATTATGCATGATATTTTCCTACTGATTTTACACCGACGTAAAAAAAGTAAATTTCATATTATTTATCAGCAAATATTCTACACGTCTATTTTTAAACTTTCTAAACGAAATGCCCCATAATAATTGATAAAAAATAAGGGTATCGATAAATAAACAAAAAGTATGGTCCCTACTATACATAGTGAAAAATACGAAATTGTTAATACGCTCCGTATTTCTAAAACGCCTTTCAAAATTTTTTGAAAAGCTGATTACATTCGAATTTTATAACCATTAATTAAACGTATTAATTGTCAAGGTCAGGTTAATTTTCAAATTTTAACATTAAAGCCACTCAATGTTAAGGACTTATCAAAAATGTGAATGGCGATCATACGAGACATTTAAAAGTGTGCACTGAAAAGAAAATAAGAAAAAAGGTAAAAATTTTAAATTTCGATATCAAGGCGAAGACGTATGATATACTCAATATTCCCGAGGAGTCTTCACGGACAAAGTTTCAGTCGCTCTACTTTAAATTGAAAATAGTACTTTTTTATTGCATTAAATTCCCATTTTCGGAGTGCCAATTGTTAGTGAAATACAAATTTTGAATAAATTGACTAGCATTGCGATTGGAAACTCCCACTGCGAAAGCATTTGGAACGCGTAATTTCAGTTCGGTAACACGATAAATCGTTTATAAATCAAGATCCCAACTCGACAAGTCGGTATTATAAAAATGCGAAATTAAAAAGACAGTTATATATAAAACGCCGAAAAGTGGCTCAACTCTTATCGCGAGCAACAGCCGCGATAAAAATTGATGGCTGCATTTTGTCGAGGAGTGCGCGGCCGTGGCTAGACTGCGTACCCTCGAAAAAATGCCGCTACCGGCCCTTCCCTCCGAAAAGGAGGCCATCGTTCACGTACCGTGGATGAGGTAACGGCAGCGTTGCTCTCCTCCTTCTCACACTCGCCCGTCTCCTTGTCTGACTCCCTCCTTGCGATCACGGCGACCTCCGCCCCCACCAGGCAGTTGTCGTCGGCGACGGTGGCTGCCACCGGCTGCTCTCCCCTCTCCGCGCAAGCGAGAACGGGGGTGTAGGCCGCCTCCGGACACGGCGACGACGGCTTCTCGATCTTGACGCTCACGGCGGCAAAGGCCTCCGAGGACGTCGTCGAGGACGAAGACGACGGAACCGACGTGGGTGCAGCCGCTAGCGCAGCCATTGTTTTGTCATCCGGGCTCGTCGACCTCACGAGCATCGCGCCATGGCCGTGCCGCCGATGTCGGCGGTGCGGTGCAGGAGTAGCCGTCACCACCGTGGTGACCGCAACGATCGGCGCAACCGTCGGTGGTGGAGGCACGAGGGGCATGGGGGCCGACGGGACTACGGGGGTGCTTGGGGGGGCGAGAGCGACATTCGGCTGGAAGTGAGGCTCGAAGCGTTCGCACTCTGACATGGGCACCACACGCTCCGGGTGCTGTAGCACCGGCGGTCCCCGACTCAGATACGCAGGAACCAACGCTGAGCTGTAAACCAAACCAGAGAACGTTAGGACCATCCTCGTGCCGAGGCGACGGCGAGGTTCTCGCAAAAAGCATCTTCTGCTGCATTTACTTCAATTATCAAGTGTACTATATTTAAGTGCTTCTTCCCTCTCTGACTACATATTTGAATAGATTCGAGCAAAAAAATTTAAACAAAAGATTCTTTCGCATGAATGCTTTTAACCTTCGATTTACCTTTCCTTAAACACGCTTTTGTGGCTTTCTAGCTTTACTGAGTTCCGAATGTAAAATACAAACTAAGAATCGTTCGTATTATAAGCAAAAAATATATTCAAGTAACATTGACTCTATTTATAATACTTGGATAGAATTTACTTAGACAATTATGACATTTTCTTATATTTTTTACTATTAGGGAATACTGCTATTAAGCTTAGTATTTGAAAAATAATAAATTATGTACTTATGGAATTTAAATTTTAACAATCATTATCAAAACCTTTTTTATTTGAAATACTGTTTTTCCATCTTTATGTGTTTAAAAAAATGACCAATACTCTCGGTGAATAACTTGATGAACACCTCACACAGTTAATTCAGAATATTATTTTTTATTATATAAAAAAGTTATAAGTACGTAATATATAGTAATTATAAAAAATATAAAATATAATTTTAGTTATTAAAATTATATAATGTTTATTGTTTTTTTATTTTTAGAAAATATATATAAGATATATAAGAATTATATTAGTTTTATCAGAATTAATCTTCATAAAATGGATTTTGAAAGCATAAAAGTTGTAGATACCGTTTTGACTTATTTTCAATTAGTGATTTTATAAATCACTGAAATTATTCATTCGTTGAGAGCTCTGCAGTCCTCACAATAACCTTTTTTAATTATTATTTATGTATTTTTTAAATTTAATTATCATGCGATATCATTATAATGTAAAATGACGATTTTTTTAATATCAATATGTGCCAAAATTCTGTGAGAATCATTGACTTATTGAACAATGTTTTTTTTTAATTAGTGTTTACAATACTATCTTCAACTTTAAAGCTTAAAACTGAAAAATATGGCTAATATTAATTTATTCTTAATATGGCTAATACTTGATATATTTATTTAGAACATTATTTGTATAGAAATTTTATCAAAAATGATCGATGGTAAACGATGATTTATCTGCACAATTACTTAATGCAAAATATTCAAGAATTTTTTCATTCATATTGGAATTAAAAATTACAGTTTAGAATAGCCTAGTTTCATTAATTAAAAAAGATTGGCACTGTAATACGTCTCTTAAATTATAATAGTAATAAATACGTTAAAATTATTCATTATAATTAATAATCTAGGCTCGTATGCATTTGACGTATTATAATTATTTTAATTAAGACTATACAGACTTACTTTTATTAAAATTAATTAAAGCAGCTGTACGCTAATAATTTCGTTTGGGATGAGAATTTTTATTCGAATAAAAAACAAATTTGTACTTCATTACATCGAAGAATTTACAAGATGTAATACAAGAAAAAGTGTATTCCAAGTAGTATTCCATGATAGAAAAATTTTAACATACTTTACGAGATTGACTGAAAATGAGAATTATATTTCAAGTAAATGTGATGCTCGTATTTTTCTTCATTCGCTTTGCAAATCCTAGTATTTATATATATGTGCCAAAAATTAAAATGGATTGATTAATAATAATAATAATAAGTATTAATTAATTAGAACTCGGTGAAAATTCACAATTAGTGCGTGAATTGGCGGAAAGGTAAAACTAAAACCCAAAAGTAAAAATATAGAAAAAATAGCTAAGATAGATACCAGAAAAAATGAATCAAATGAAAGGCGAAATAAGAATGAGGAATAAGTCATTAGCAGAGAGAAATGACTCCAGTGAAATGAGACCTCGAAAAAAATAGCTTCCTATCGTGAAAATAAGATAGTTGTCGCTGGAGTATTTCCTTTCGCAATAACGGGCACGACATATAAGATGCACTGGAAGTCATTTCACTTCGTAAAAATTTGAAGTTATCTCAATGTTTTTGTGTCACAACACAATATCCCCTTACGACACAGTAATTGCATTAGTACTGCAAAAATGTGTTCCCTTATCTCGACGCAGTTTTGCGCGAACTCTCTGAATCATAATTTTGTCTTTTCCGCGCAAACGAAATCTGTCGGCTGCGTATTCTCAAACTAAAAATATTGCACAAGGAGAAAAGAAAAAGGAAACTATTTACCCGACCGTTGCTATCAACATAAAAGACTTGGGAATAACTTCAACTATCACGCGGCATCCGTATCGCTGAAAATTTTATTTCGAATACGAATTCACGAGGCGCTTTTCCCACCGTGGAGGTGAATGAAAGAATCCGCTAGAGAAATAAAAGGGTCTCGTAAGAGACGAGAAGAACTCGAAATCGAATTACGAATTCCCTCGTGTTTTCTTACAAAATTGGTCCATTCGGTTACTCGTCGGCGCGCATAAATCGTCCGTAGCAGGGGAATATAAAAATGATGCCCCACCTCTCTCTGTGCTTGCATGATCCTGCGGGGTTCCAGGGTCGAAAGGCGGAGGCCTCGCGGGCGGCAAGTTCGAAGACAGCCCATTGCATCCGCAGGTAAGGATCGGCGACGGTGGCCGCAGGCGACGCCGGATGGTAGAGCCCGAGGCCGTTGCCGTTGTACACGCCACCGGTGAACTCCTCCCTTCCGATGTCCTTCTTCAGCTTCTTTATTAACTTCTCTGACTCGTGCTGTATCTGCAATGAGGATTTACAGCGGATGACATTTTAGAAACGAGTACGTGTTGCTTCTTGAAAGAAATGCGCGCCCCTCGATCTTCCGCCCGTTCCGATACGCAACACCGAGGAGGAGCTTCTGCTGCATCGACTAAATAAATATTTATTTGCGCGGTAAGAGTCGCCAAAACTCTCGAGTATTTACTTTTCATTGGCGAAGTGAACAAGGAATTTGACTTCTTGCTTGCAAATTACCGCTAAAATTGAGACGCTGAGTATTTTTTGAGTTTCCTTTTTTTCTTCACTTTCTAACAGCAGATAAATTTACTGTAGCTTGCAGTCGTAGTATACCGTACGTTGCTTTTCGCGAGACTGCAATTTGCTAAGAATTAAAATAAAAATGCGCAGACGCATCGTGAATTTTTTACCGCGCTTCGCTAGAAATTTATCTTTAAGTCAGCTTAAAACTGAGTCAAAAACTTTCGTAACAATTGATAAGGGAGGCAAGTCGCAAAGAGCAATAATAGTTTGATTATAAAAAAAATATAAATTGTAAAAACCTTAAGAAAAGTATGTAAGTTTTAAAAAACTATAATTAAATTTATTACAATAATAATAAAAGAAAATTGTTATCAAAAAGTAGTATAACAAAACGGTTCCTGTGCAAACGTATAAAATACCTTTACACTCTCGCTTCTCAAAATCACAATTGTTAATACAAGCGTTAATACAATAAGATACTTTCCGTTATCAAATTAATAGTCTTAAACAATAAGAATGAAAAGGTTGTAAATTATTTCTAAAAAAAACATTCAAAATATATAAAAGTTATGTGTCGAGAAATACTAAATTGAAAATAGATAATATACACGGAATAATAAAGTAATTATTTAAAATAAATATGTATATATCTTAGAATTTTTGCTAATAAACATTTTTTTAAGACTTTTTTGATAGTCTGTAAATTAACATTCCCATTTAATATTTATATACAAATTTCTATTTTGATAAAAATTAATTAAAGGAAAATATTGTAAATCTTTTATTTATTACCATATTCATTATTATAATCTATGTATGGATAGTAGAAAGAACAACATAAGGAATATTCTCCTACTGAGAGTAATTAATTAAATATAGAATATTCACATTCATGTATTCTATAAGCACTTATTACATTTTCCACTTATTTATTGAAGTACTAAAAATTATTTCTCATAACAACTAAATTTAACTTTGCAAGTTATGGAATTTATCACTCTAGTAATATTCGAGAAAAAATCATAATACCTATTTTTCCTATATGTACAATGATTTTCCCTATTTATTTAAGTGATTTTTGTATAAAAATAATTTTTCTTTTAAGATCAATATTTTTTATTTATAAATATTTAAAATAATCGTTCGTAACCATGAAATTATGAAACAAAATGAATTTTTCCAGCCAAAAGAAATAATCTTTACGCGTATAATAAATAACTCCAAGAAAAATGCATTATTAACGAGTTATACTATGTGAAAATTTAATTAATTTGTTATCGTCATCTCGGAATTTTTTTCAATTTTGAAGTATTTCATGGACTTGTACGTATATAATGTATGTAAGACCGGAAAAGAAATTTTTCAATTAACATTCAATAAAATTACTTCTTTTTTAATAGCTTTTTATTGTATTCTCATAATGCAAATTTTGAATGCGTAAAATTATTTTTAATGCATAAAAAGCTTGAATTATTTTAAAATAAAATGCTTCTAACAGTAATGCTTGAATTACAGAATTAGAAAAATATTTATTTTATGCTTACGTTGATAAAACTAATCAATTTGTTTAACATAATCGAAACATGCGCAATGTTAATAAAAAAGAAACCAATTAAATATTTTTTTTTTATTGTTGGCAATAATAATAATAATAATATTGAGAAAGCGTGGTCTGTAGGCGAATTGGTTGAAAATCTTAAACCATCATCGTCAAATTACCTGATCAGATAAGCGAATAAAAAGTATATATTAAGGTCACGATGAAAAATGGTTTAGTATTTAAGAGAATTCGATATTGTATTATAAGCTTTAACGTAATTAAAAAAAGAAATTTGTACATAATTAATACAATTTTATATGTAGATATATATATAGGAACTAAATCAGACCTATGAAAATACTGAACATTACTAACACGTGATTATTAATATAAAAAATCATACTTTATTAAAAAAAATTTTAATGTGTAATATAATTTTCGAATATAAAAGGAAATAATGTCAAAAGTTAATGTTGATGTTGTAAGTTATAGAAACTACAATTAATTTTTGCTCGAAAAAGCGTTTAAATCTCTTATTTATACAGGAATCACAAATGGAAAATAACTCAGTTAAAATTTTCTTTAGAAATAATACTTTTCAAACTCATTAATTATTTAATTTACAAACATATTTCAATTTTTATGGTTTAAAAATGAGCGTATCTAGATATATGATAAACATCAAAATATATTTCAAATATAAAATATTGTATAAAAAATGTTATACAAAATCATGTAGATTTTAATAATTTTATTTCCCTAAAGTTATTTTTTTATTATTTTTGTAAATTTGATTTTAATCTTTAATTTTTTTCCTTTTTTACATATTAGAATATATATTATTTATAAAACTAAAAGGGAAAAATAGTATTAAACCTGAAGTTAGATAAAACCACTGATAAGTATTACGAAAAATTTAGTTTATATTACATCAATTAATTTTTCAGTAGTTGTGTTTGTGTGATTATCTCGGTGTACATATGCTTAAAACTGTCGTGTAGTCACGAAATAAAATCTTTAAAAGAAGTTCAAAATATGACTTTACGAGAAAACAATTTAAAATAAGGTACGAAGAAAAGCTTATAGTAAAAGTAATAATTTTCTGAGCAATACAAAGCTTACCTAACTACAAAAACCTGAGATTTTAAAATTATTTTAATTAAATAAATTACGTACAGTTATTGAGATAAGTCCATAAAATGTTAATAAAATTATTATGATATAAATAAAAAATAGTATCGGTTCCACTTTATTCAATAAAATACAATAAAAAGCTTTAATTAATAATACATCTTAAGTTCGCACGTGTTTTTAAATGTCAAAGATAATTAATACGTATCGCAAACCAATACTAATATATTTTATATTTCTACAGCGTTTTATTGATATAAATTTTATTAGTCATCAGTTTGATTAAATATAATGATTATTTCATGATGCAAAAAACTTTTTCGATACATTAAAATTTATTAATCAGAACCCCTGACAAAAACCCTGACCATGATATATTCTAACTTTAATCTAGATGTTAGAACACATTTCTTGACTTTCTCACAATAAAGTTAGTACCGACTACCGCGAAACTATGTAAATTTTTTGGCATTTAGTATCATTCAAATTAGAATTTCTTGCACGTTATTGTGAATAGCTAAAAATAGCCCCTTGTTCTGTGTCAACACTGATCTACAATTACATGGTTTCTACAACAAACAGTAACTCCGAAAAAGCAATTAATTTCTTAGGAGTAGGCTCAAAATTATTTCTAATTTTTTGTTAATTTTATTAATTGAGTAATTAATAACTATTATCTTTAATTTATTATCAACTGTACACTACGCCTTGTTCAAAATTTTTTTATTAAATTTAAAAGGTAAAAAATTATTATTTTTATTATTACTATTATTATTATAGTTTTAACTCTTAATAATATTGAATAAAATTCTACAACTTTTTAAAATTAGTTGTCAGTTCATTAGAAATAAAATAAAAGTGAAAAATTATTCTTCTCTTCATAAATCAAATATACAAATCTTAAACATTTAAATAAATTAATAAAATATGTAAAAACAAAAATTTAATAGGCATTTTATATAAATTGTAAAATTTTTCCTATAATAAATATTCTTTTTGAAACTTTATGCGGTTATGTAAGTAATAATCAGTCTATGTACGGAAAAAATGTTTGCAAATTTGAAAAAAAAATGCTCAAAATTTATTTCGTAAATTCATTAATATGAACTTTAAAATGAACTTTAAGTAAATATTAGCATAGATAAAAATTTCAAATATTTTAATAAATCGTCGCATAATTTATAAAATTTAAATTAGTTTAAATTAAAATTAAACTATAATATAACTTCAAATCTTTCCAAGCTTTTTTTATTCTATATAATTCTATGTCATATATAAAAGGAATTAAATTAAAGTTGACCTATATTTTTCATTTAAAAAATGTACAAAGTATGTAAAATGTACATATTGAAAATTACCATTGAACAATTTTTTTATCATTATTATAAAATATTTTCTTGAATTCAAAGAAATAAAAATATATAATTTCTGCTAATTATATTTTATGTAGATTAATGAAATATATTTTTTAATACAAAGAAGATAGAAATTACTGCACTATTATTTCAACTAGAATTTCAATTTAATTAATCCTCATAGCATTCGAAATATAGGATAAATTAGTGTCCATTATGATAGATTCTATTTTTGTTTTTATTTGCAGAAGCTATGTAAATACGCACAAAACAATCGTACTGATCTATATCTATGAAATTAAAAATTGCAAATTTAATTACTCACCTCTAATTTCCGTTTAGCATTAGGTATGAGATGCCTCTCTTTCAGGTCCCTAAAGAAATTTACAACTTTGTTGTAATGTTGTTGATCTCGCGACAGTAAAAGATAAGACCTCCAATTGGAAGAATCAAATCCCCAATGACAGGTACGATTCTCGAGAGATCCATGTGCATGCCGTACAAAGCGTTGAGGTGACAGTCTGCAACCACACTCTAAACACTCTATGCAAGCTGAATCCTCAGACGCGAAAGAATTAGCGTCAAAGATACCCTTGCACTTTCCAAAGCACTCATGATACACTTTAAATCGTGAAATGGTCTCTTTCTCGAGGTCTTTTTTATCCACTACCAATCGTTTTTCATCAATATCATCTCTATCGTGAATGGAAGGAGGTAAGTAGGGCTCTGCCCTTGATAACAATGCACTGACGAGTCGCTCTGCGTCCGTCTGCGTTATCAAGCCGCAGGAAGGTGCATTTCGAGGCAAAATACCAGAAAGCTTGAGCTCCTCTAATTGATCTCTTGTACACCTTGAACAGTATATTTGCAGTTCATCGCACACCTGATTTATCTGTTGTAGGGAAAAATCTTGTAATACTGTGTTCAATATTTGTGGCAAACACAGTCTTCTCTCTCCACCCACAACAAAGCAAGATATTCTTTCGCCTTCCAAGAGGGTCTCGCATCTTTCAGAGCAGCTCTGATCAGGGGCGGTTAAAATTGGTATTTGAAATTCCAAATCCCTTTTTTCACACACCTGCAAAGTATTAATTATTAAATATAATTCAAAAATACTATTAAATAAATCTTAAATTTTCAAGTTTGCTTATCTAAAACAAAATTAAAGGCTATCCTGATCTATAAAAAATAGGTTTCTGCATTATCTTTACTAATTATACAGGAAAATTATTAATTATAATTTAAAAATAATTTAATAAGCATCATTTCAGCTTTCTTTGATGAGACACAAATTTTATATTATTATGTCAAAATTAATTACAGTTGTCAAGAAAAGTAAGATTTTAATCATAAATTTTAATTATATTTGTAATATTAAAGTAAAGTTTAAGAAAACCTGCAATGTATTAAATTTCAATAATATCAACATTTTATCAACATAAAGCTTTAAAAATTTACGTAAGATCAAAGTTCCTTATTAGAAATCAATCAATGCAATACATATGGATTAATATAAATAATATTTTATTTCTTATCATTAACTCTTTCTTAATTAATTATTCAAGATTATAATATTTTTATTTATTTCTTTAGTAATTTAAAAAAAATTTCATTTACTTTTCTTTGAGTCCAAAGATAAAAACTATACCATAAAAATACTTGCATTTGAAAAATTAAAATAAATGTTTACATTTTAGAAGTATTGAAATTTAGAATAATTTATTTTTTATGGGAAAATATAAGTTCATTGATAGAAAACGCCCAATCATTTGAATAAGTAAGTTTGATATATAGAATAACTTATTAAGTAATTATTAAAATTAATTAAGTTGAAGTATTACATTGTTTTAGTATTCATATTAAAGGTAAATTTTTATTTTATAAATAAATATTTTATAAATATGTACAATAAATAAATAATATTATAATAAAAAATAATGCTATAAATAATTTTTGTTAAAAAATTTTTCATTAAATTACATGTAAAATTAAAAAAAATTTAGTAAGAAAATTTTTATCTAATTTGATTAAATTAAATTAATTATTATTCTACATATTATAACATAATAACTATTATGTACAATATACAATCAATATGTGTAAATTCAAAAGATTTACGTTATAATTATCTTGATAAAATTTACTTTAAATATATCGATGGAAGACAAAGTGACAAAAATACATAACTTCATTATTTACCTTTATTTTATACAAATTAGCATTGATACATGCTTATTTTTTGATAAGTTACAGGTGTTTATATGAAAATTGTACTGATTAATATCATTTATTTGATATATGATAAAGTAATTCAATTTTACTAGATAAATCTTTTATGAATTTGATTCTTTCATATATTAAAGATAAAGCAACTTTTTCCTAAAATAAATTTTCCTACAATAAATCTATGTAATTTAAATAATGAATATGAATAATTCATACCTAAGTTAAAATCTATAACAATACTGATTATGACAGTTTTCAGAAACACATAATCAATTAATGAAATACCTTTGGCCTGTCTGGTGGATCATCATCAGAATCTTCGTGTAGCGTTTCCACTTGGATATCCTTGCAAGATGTTGCGATTGGAACAGGTGAATCTTCCCTCTTTTCGATTTCCTTAAGCGATGCATGTTCATTAATAGCATCTAAGCCACAGTTTCCTGTACAGTTAGGTGGTGAAAAACGAAAAGATGCCTGTTCCTGTAAAAGTCCCTTGCAGTCCATGCCTAGCAGGGCGGAACTTGGTCCCTGTAGGCTCTTTACAGCTGACAATTGATATGTCTTCAGTACTGTTTTTAGTTGCGGACTATAAGACTGAGCATTAGTATCACCAGGTAGCAGAGTCTCCATTATTACTTATCTTTTTATATGCAACTGCTTAAAGGAAGACCAGAACACCAAACTCACTTTACACTAATTAATCGCACTCACAAATACACAGCATGATAGTCTAAATAAACCCAGTCCATCTTATCAATGGTCTCACTGCACTTGTCATTCAACATGAATCTACTCACCATCTAGAATGAAAAGATTTCTCACAACCTTCACTTCTTAACTCCATTGTTGTTCTAGAAAAGAGTCTTCCCGAATAACATATTGGCACATGTAATCTTTCCACCAAATTAATAAACTACAGGTATGTTCTAATACCTGATTCATAAGACTCCTGGATCCATTTACTACAAGTTTCAATCTTACAGTTCAAACTTGTCACTGATAAGGTGGGCAACCGCTTGAACCATTCATATTCTTTTAAACTGAAGTTGGATGAAAACAAAAAAGAAGGTAAAAGGAAGATCCTACAGTGTATTTAGTAAAGAAAAAACGTAAACTTGCACCATGGGTATATGTAATAACCTCTTGTTTGAAATAAAAATTCAGTTCAGGTGCAAGTAACATCAACTACGACAGTACAAGTATCGGAGCGGAGCACGAAAAACCAGAAGCCTCCCGCTCATCCCTCAACGGCGAGTCTCGTGTTCAAGCGGATCCACAAAAATGACAAGAAACAAGTATCAAGAAGAAACCGTAATAACATACACACCACTCTACCCTTGTTCCCTTCTCTCTTCCAGCGCGAATATGTGGAGAGATAGTAGATAGTCGTCTCGTATATCCTTCTCGCTCTCTCTCCCTCTCTCTCGCGCTCTGGACGCGCGTCCTCGAAGGTCGCAGGCAAGTTTCCGTCTCTTTCTCGGCGCTCAAGAAGTGGAAAAAGAAGAGGAGGAGGCAAAGCCGCGATCGAGCGAAATACAGGTTCGGTCAGAGGCGGCGGCGGCGTACGGGTCGCTGGCCTGTGAAGCGGCTGCGTCGCTGCTGCTCCTGCTCCACTCGGGCACACTCACTTCCTCGCCCGAACGCTGGCACATGTCGATAGCCCCGTAGAATCAGTCTGTCCGTCGGCCCGTCCGTCTCTCTCTCTCTCTCCCTCTCTCTGTCTCTCGGCTGCTATTTGCTCTCGCCTTTTATATTGCCTGGCTCTCGACTGGTTTGCGGGGCAGTTTCCGCGGCCGTTGCGGCTTTGACCTCCCGTCCGGACAACGTCGGAGGTGCGCGGTGGAAGACATGACGCGCGCCCGCGACCACGACGTCGTGACCGCGGGCTCCTCTCCGTCGGTTCGCCCCGCACACGGCACACCGGTAATGAAGGTGACCACGGGGAGAGAGAGAGAGAGGGAGGGAGAGAGATTCACGCGGATGGAACGCGAAAGACGGCGACGCTTCTTGTTTTGTCCTCGCCTCTCTCCCTCCTCCTCTTCACCGTCGCCGTGGTGGACGACGTGCCGACGGCGCGCGCTAGCCCCGTTATTTCTGGTCGTTTTTACAAACCAGCCGTCCTCCGTCTTCGTCGCCTTTGCGGGCCTCGGTTACCCGGGCGCGCGTTTCCGCCTTGTCCTTTTGCTGGCCGTCGAGGCCGATGTGCAATAGCGCGTGTTTTCAGTTCATCGCGGCAGGCCGAACGACTCCGCGAGATTGCGCGCTCATCCAACTCCTCGTCAAGGAACGCGAGGAGACCTACTAAGCTAACCACCGCCAAAGAGATGCCGCTGCAAACGTGTTCCCCTTTTTTCCTCTTCTCATCACACTCTCGCTCTTTCTCTCCGTGTATATACTACTGCGCGCGCGCGCGCGCACACGTACACATCCACATGCGCGTACACACGACGACGCTACTGCTGCGCTGCTTCTACCGCTGCTGCCCCGAGCTCGATTCTTCCTCTTCCCTGTGCGCCGTCTCGCTCCGATAGTCTAGTCGTCTCGTCTCGCGTGCGTCGTTCTCGCCGTCGTCGGTCTGCCCGGTATTATTATTGTTGTCGGCGGCGCCTTACGCCTCTCTCTCTCGCGCTCATCTCAGTTCCACTCCGTTCCGGGCACACACGTACACAGAGGCGCCGAACGCGACGAGCGTAGCGAAACGCATGCATGTATATCCGCGTATATGTACACACCCGCTCGTCGCTCCCTCTCCGTCTGCTAGGGCCGCGGGCAAGGGAACTGGAGAGGGGGCCGTCGGATTGTGTTTGCTGCTGGCTGTTCGCCGCCAAAAGTATAGAGTGAGAGACCCCAACGACGACCGATTTACTTGGCACGTCGCGCCGCAATGGCGTATCGATCGACACACGGGCGAGCGAGCGAGCGAGAGAGGACAGAAAGTCGTACGTAGAGCTCGCACACAACGACGGGCGCACGCGCGCGCGCCCACGGGCAATAGCGATGTGCCGCACGAGGGAGAGAGAAGAGACACCGCGACGACGTGTTTTTAGAGCGACGGCGGCGGTGGCGACGGCGGCTACGGCGGTGGTGGTGGTAGACGACGGCGGTAGCAGCAACGACGAACCACTGGCTTCTCGTGGCTGTGTGCGCTGTGTCACCACGGCTTCATGCACGCGTATTTCTTCTCCGGCGACCGCGCAGCCGCCCTGAATACGTACACTAACTCACACAATCGCGTACATGCGACACGTGTAGTATATACTCCTTATGTTAGAAAGAGAGAAAGATAGAGAAAAAGAGAGAACGGTGTGTACATGTGCACGAGTATGAATGTTCCTCCGCTAGACTTTTTCGCTCGGGAGGAAATGTGTACGTTCGTATTTCCTACGGTTAAGGTCGAAGAATATCTTTTTCAGGTTCCAAGTACAGCTTGAAATTCCTTATGAAAATTTTTGTATAACACCCTTTCCATAAATGTTAAACCTTTGAAAAATTTTAAATTTATTCGAAAGGCTGCTTTTTCGTGATCCTTTTTAATGCTGCGTTTTAAAAAGTTTGTTACTGTAAATTTAATCAGACTGTTTGTGCTTAGCCGATCACTAATTACATTAGCCTGTATAAAACAGAAAGGAAAGAAACAGATTTTTGTACATCTGATTTTATATGGTGTAATTATATTATATACAGTATCTGAAATTATGCAAAAAAATACTCATTCATAGACTTATGATCAACTCATTTGAAGTATCAATTTAAAGTAAGAATTTCAAGTTCATTTGTGTTATATTCAGGCTATTACGATTGCGAAAAAGATTAAAAAATTCCCACATACGAAGATAATTAGCTATTGATAATATTTCATTATATTCGATAAAACTATTTAAATATTATATTATATATTAATTCAGAAATTAAGTAAACACGTATGAGTAACATAATAAATATTTCATACTCTAAACTTCATTGTATAAAGCTTAGTGAGTTACTAAATTTTACTATCAAAAAAATTATAAATTAAAAATTTTATTGCTCTTTAAAGAAACTTTCTAATATTAAAAGAACAAATTCTTATATTGTTATATTAAGTTAATTAAGATATAATATTCTTTATTCTTATATGTTAATTTAATTTATATGTAATTATATTTTTAGCACTTAGCGTGTTAAAAATTTTCCTATAAAACTTGTGGAGCATGTGTGTTATAATGTCTATAAATTTCTTTTAATTATATTGACTTTTTATTGACTTTTTCTATAAAATTAATAAAAATTTATCCGCTATTATCAATTTAGTTGCATTATAAACCGTTGTTTTATACATTTGTTAAAAATGAAAACTTAAACAATTATTGTATCAAAACGATATAAAATATATCACCAAAGAACCTATAAAAGAACTTGTATGTATAAAGTAGATTAAGATGAACGTTGCGAATTAAATTTGAGAGTCAACTCATTATGTTTTTTAACGTTACATGTTTTACATACTGTATAGTATCATTAAATCGACGCATTAAATATTTAAATACATTGTAAGTACAAACTTTAAATCGATTCCGAACCATCAAAGCATAGACGATTAAATTATCTTTTACGTTAACTAATTTTGTTTGCAATGACCGAACTGTTCTAACAAAATTGTTCAAAACTAAAGTTCCATAAAATATAAAATAATAAATAATGTCAAACAAATTTTCTAAAATCCAATTATAATATTTATGGTATTTTTTGTAAACATAATATAGTTATATAGATTAAAATAAATATGGTACAATAAAATTAGTTTCCTTATCCCATACTCGACAAGTCTTGTAACTATAAATTTGCATTTCGTGTATAAATAATAGGTTATATACGTAAACGAAAATCCTTTAAAACTTTCATAAATGTATAAATATAATGAATACGATGTATTTGAATAAATATTATTTTCATATTATTTGTGAATCTTAATCATAAAATCGGCCGTTAAAGTATTTCAAAAACATTGACCCACACGGTAACTTACGGTATTCTATTCTAAGAAAGGAAGTAATAGAAAATAATATAATACAATTAGTTTATGACAACGATTGACACAGCTAAAATTAAATAAAATGCACTCGATGAAACCGGAAGTTATATTATATTTTTGAGAATAACTGCGATTATAATGTAAAAAATATTTTAAAATATCGAATGTTATTAAGTATGATTTATAAATTTGATGATATGAATAATAAAACTCCGCCCTATTCAGTCAGTAACTTATTATAAAATAATATAATTTCAAAAGTTCACAATTTGATAATTAACACTAATTTAAAATGTGGATATAAACATACGTAAGATTTTTTTATTTCAATTCATTAAATTCTGTTATAATTATTGTTAAAATATAAAATCTTATTTTATAGGTAATACTTTTTTAAGCATGCTCTATTGGTTTTAAAATAAATATTCACTAAAACTTTTTATAGAAAAGACAACAAAGACGGTAACAGTGGTTGAACTCTTATTGATAATTGTAGTTAAAAGTAAGAAAAGAAAAAAAATAGTAAAATGTAGGCATGATATTGTGATTAGAATGCTCTTTCAAGTGTACAATTTTTTCCGTAAATTCTTGAAATTTTTTTGTTCGGATAATGCGTAGTGCGAACACTAATTATAATAATCGTTTGTTAGATTAGATATCAAATGGAAGGGATAAATCGTCCCAGAGTACTCCAAGGATATTCACGGGCAAATATAGTATAGCCATAAAAATTAGAATTGCTAGAACGAAAAAGGAAGGAAATGGAAAGAAAAGAAAAGAAAAGAAAGGAAAAGAAAGGAAAAAACGTTGAGCTTTAAATGCCTGTACATTCTATGAAAGTAAATAAACGTGGGGCGGATTACGCGCTGCTAGAGAATTGACATAAGAGAAGAGAAAAAGAAAGAAGGAGCAATGATGGGTAAGGATCTGAGCATCACGGCGGGAGAAGCGGCGGGGAGGGAAGGAAGCCAGAGCGCTATACGCGAATGCGAGCGAGGTAATGCGAAGTTTTTCCGTCCACTTCGCGTTTGTAGCCCGACACAAGGATGACGACACAACGACGACGTCAACGGCCAGCCGAACCAGCGGATCCCGAGTTCCGGACTCTGCGAGCCAGCCCAGCTATTTTGCCTCTTCCTCTCATCTCAATGTGTGAATCGCTCGTGCGCGCACATACATACACGTGCGAGCGCATAGAAGCCTGATCCCCCTTCTTTTATACTCGCGAGATCTAACTACGCTTTATCTCTCTCTAACTCGCCCTTTTTTCGGATCTATTTTTCTCTCTTTGTTTATCCTCCTAGCTCTTTCTCTGTTCTTTCTTTACGCGTGTACAGAGGACATACGCACGTGTGGAGCCGATCTCTCGTGTTTCACGCGCGTCTTTTTCGCTCACCACACGCTCTCGCGAGGTCACATTCTCACTCCTCCTTCTCTTCATTCTCTCTTTCTCTCGAACTCTTTTCCCCTTCGCCGCAAAAAAAGAAAAAAATTCGTAAAATCGTACAACGGCACTAGGACATCGGAGAATAAAGCCAATTTCTATAGTATTTATATATAGCAAAAATCGCGTATAATTACGGCACGTGGAATATGTGGAATTCAACAGTGCGTACAAGAGTACACAATGACTTCCAGCGAATCCGAGTAGTGAATCGTGGTGAATATTTTACAACATCGAGTATTGGTCGCTTTATTTCCTAGTTTCAAGCCTCTTTTCCACAGTGCCACCGAAGTGACTGTTAAGCGCGTAGCCGTATGCTTGTGTGTGTGTACGTGGCGGGTTGACTCTTCCTCTCTCTCCTCGACCCTTTTTTCTTTCTTTATGTACGCTCGCACGCGCGCACACACACAACGGACATAGGTCTAGCGTTCTTTTTCTCCTTTTTCTTCTCTCTGCTCTTTATACACGCACCGCGTACATGTGTATATTTTGCATGCGTGCGCACGTAATAAAAAAAAGTGCGCACTGCGGTAGTGGCGCATTATCAACACGAGGTCGCGTAGTAGTAGTTTTTCCATTCAATTTTTCACGCGCGCCGCATACATTACGTATACGACGCATACCCATACCTTGTGTATAGAACAATTTCGTAAGCGCGTTTTCCCGCTCCACTATAACTTCCGTTTCATCTCTCTCTCTCTCTCTCTCTCTCTCTCTCTCTCTCTCTCTCTCTCTCTCTCTCACTCTCCCCACTTTGTTCCTTTTGTCTCTCTAACGTAGGGTACCTGAAACTCGTGTGTGTAAAGCGTTCGTTTGCAGCCTTCTTCGGGTCCAGTTTAATCGTATCAAATGCTATTTGATGGTTGTCGACAGATATTTGAGCGCGTGCTGCCTGTTGCATTTATGGTCATGTTAATACCTCTGAATCGCGTTGCAATTTACATGCACGAACCGATCCGTACGTTATACAGCAACTGCATCTGTGTGAATTTTTTTCGATTGCGGAAATTGTTGTTAGCCTCTAATAAACCGTCAACAAACGTTTCTCACGACTATTAGCGATTACAACCTTTGAGAATTTTTTGCATAACTGAATTGACCGTCAACCAAAAGCATTTCCTTGTCTTCTCTTCTCCGAGAAATTCACGAAGGTATCGAAGAAAGGAATTTTTTAATCGAATTTTCTAAATCATATCTGAACCTCTTGACCTTTATCGATGAAACTAGTCTATACATTTTGTTCACGGACGATAGTCCTTCAAGTAATGGAATTTATCGACTTAACATTGTTCACGACTCAGTGCTTTAATCTCTTGACTTTCGGATTAGGACTAAAAATATTCGATGCGCGTGCTTCGTGAGTTTCTTCTCGTTATAAAACGCTCGAAAAAACTATTGGCAGCTGGAGTTGACGATAAAGAGTATCACGAATGTGTGCCGGGATCGTAAAATTTTTGTTGCTCCGAAATCCAGATTTAACGGTTTCACCTGTAAATTGGAGTACCTACCGGGAGAGCTGGGAGAATGAAGAAGGGAAAGAGGAGGAAAAGAGGGAAGGCTGAAATGGCCTCTTTCTCTCATTTTTCTTTCGTCACCACTGCTTCGTAGCTTTCTTTTTCCTCATCGTAGACAAAGACAGACTGAAGCTAAGCGGAGGTACCGGCCCCATGTGTGCGACTGCGTGTCGCACTCGCGCATATTTGTGCCATTAGTGATTGACGTCGTGACGCGAATATCGTACGCGCGTAAATAAAAATGGTGCGTATCTTCCGGGGTCTCGAGTGCTGTCGAGGCGTTCCAGATTTTCTCGATCGTCGTCGCCGCTGCTAGGAAAACGGAAAGGGTGCACGTGTGCGCGCGCTTAATTTGGTGCACGATGCACGCGTGCATAATGTATGCCGCAGGCCTCACCCACAACAGGGACCTCGACGCTGTGAGCCGGCCCTTAACGCCGCGGAGGTGGAATCTCCGCGTGCGAAGAGAACGCCTGAGTCTGCCTTGTCGTTGTCGTCGTCGTCGGCCGTTCTTTCTCTTTCTCTCCAGTTCCCCCTCGGAACTGCTGCCGCCGCCGCCGCCGCCGCCGCCGCCGCTGCCACCGCCGCCATCCGGCCGACAGAGCCGTGGCGTCTCGCCACTCGTCAGTCCGCACCCACACAAGCTCTATCTGATTGTACGTGTACAACTCTCTCCGTCTATCTCCTCGACTACACATGCAAGTCGCTCTTCGTTGCGGGCTTTTTTTTCTTCTCAGATTTTCATTTATCTTCACCGCTGTGAGTTTCATACGGGAAGCGTAGGCGTGAGTCGTTTGAGGAAATACTGCTCGATGAACCTTATAACGCCATTGATGGCGAGCTGTAACGTGCATTCTTAATAAGACCTGCGAATGAATAAGAATTCGGCGTTTATTTGGAACGTATATGAATTGGAAAATCATTATGTTATCCGCGGGCTGACGGACCGGCCTTTTTTGCTCTGAAGCGAAAGCCACTTTTTAGGCCCCAAGAGTCTTTGTTCAGCAAGCGTCATTCCCAAGTAAAAATTGAAGACAATAGGCGAGTTGAGTGCTCTTTCCGTAAGCACCGACTTTTATCAGATTCTTGGAGTATGAAGTCGACAGGTCCAGCCTGAGACAAATGTCCTTACGCGCTTCTGTAAATTATCGTTGGACCCATGAATTCGTTTTCTTCTCCCGTTTTCTTGTGAATTTATGACTGTATTTGGATTCAATGGCAAGTAAAGACAACGGCCGGATGGAGGTACAATTTTCTGTTTGGCCTAGTATTAAATTCAAGCTAGCCGCCTCCATCTTTTTTAAATCGTTGAGAGGCTTGGCGCCAGTATTTACTATTTACGATACTTTTTCAAACGATTACACTACACGCACGAATTACTTACACTTTATTACTAGCAGCTATTAAGATTCTATATATTTTATCAAAGCGGAACCGAAGAGCCAAAAGCCCCCCTCGAAGACGATGATACATCTAGTTAGCTAGCCACTGATGTTTACCAAGTGTTTTAAATAGCTCCATAAATATTAACCAGACCCAAGTCAATGATAAAACATCAGAAGTTGTATTTGAAAAACATAATTTGACAAATGATAGTGGCTGGGTTGATAAGAGTTATTAAATTAGATACTCACACCTCGTCGAACATATGGTGAGAGAGCGAGAGAGAGAGAGAGAGAGAGAGAGAGAGATGCAATAGAAATGCAGTCTCAGCGGTGGTCGTTAGATTCAAGTAGAAATATGAGTGCAATGCAAATACGATTCCGAAAATCGCGATCAGTCGTATCGCGCTATATCGCGTGATAGAATTAAGGAAGAATTGGGCCGGGAGAGGAAAAAGTGCAGGTACGCACGCTCCAGAGATCGGAAAAGAACGGACAGATGAATGAGGGAGAGAGAAATATATGTGTTTACATATCAGATGCATGCAGGTCGCGGGAGCGAGAGAGAGGCTGGAGATCGACTAGGTAATGTACGTGTATGTAGGTGTGCATAAGAACGGCCTCGGCACAAAGTCGCGTGGGGGGAGTGCACGGCTGCACTCGTGTACGTGGACGGGTTGCATGCGCGGCCACACGCACACATGAATACCAGGGGGGATTATCGGTGTCTCTCCGGCGCGGCGAGGCGGTCGGCCGAGCGTCTAGTCATGTGACCTTCCCGTCAAAATAGCACGCGCGCGTGTGTGCGCACGATTCGCGGCGCACCAACACAGGTGTAGGTGCACACGCGCGACACGATAGAGAAGAGCGGCTGCGCGCGACGGAGCGCGAGCGAGTAGGAGTGCAAGTGACAGAGGGGAAGAGCCATTACAGAATAAGAGGAAGTAGATGCGTAGTATATATTTAGTGTGTGCCTGTGTGCGAATGAGAGAAAGAGTGGGCGGGAGAGAGGGAGGGAGGACTACGGCTCGCTGGAGAGGAAGAGAATACCCGCGGATCGAGCTGCACAAATTTCTATTCTACGCGCGAAAAGCGTGAGCGAGTTCACGTTGGGAGAGCACGATTTAGTCTTTTATTCACTGAAAGTTACACCTTTCCTTTTTCCATCGAAGCTAAGAGTTGGGCTCTTATTCTTGGGGCGTATCAGCGTGTTTTTGATAGGCGAGGCAGATCAGTGAACGTAGATTCATCGGTGTCAGTACGAGAGCCCAAGATCTGATATTTTGTTTGCGTATAAAGAATAATTTCCTGTTGTCACTGACCGCAGCGGAACCCGGACAAGAGCCCGAGAACACTGACTTTAACGCCATTCTTCCTTTGACCAATGAGGTTCAAGGGCGAGAATCTGCGCATGTGTAGTTGCATAAAAAGAGGGAGCGCTCGAGGTCCAGCTGCTTGTACCAAGACGATTAGTGGTCAAGTTGGAGCGCTCGAGCTTCGACTGCACTTAGGGGAATGCAAAATTACCAATAATGTCTTACTTCCCTAAAAATGTCGCTCATTCGGCCGAGACGTTTACGTAATGCGTACGCAAACTAAAATTATAACGTGAAAATACAAAACTTATAAATCGAGCATTCTGTTGATGAAATATCGATATTTCAAGTGGAGCTCTTTTTATTTTTCAAACAAATCATTTTTCTCATGCGAATATGTAGCACCAGTAGCTACGAAATTCTTTCCTTTCGTAAAGACTGATTTTTATTATCGCATTAATATATTTTCAAAGAAGCGATAAATACAATCCCTTAAAATTGCTCATTTAAAGAATGAAAAAACTAAAAAAGGGTAATACCTGCAAATAAAATTAATATGTCTAGTATAAACCTGTTTAGCCTGATCCAACATTTTATACTTTGATTGACAGATATACTCGTTAATTTTTTTAATGATTTTATATGTTAGATCTTCAATAAGTAATTTGGATCTTTCTAAAGTCCCTGATAAATCACTGAAAATTAATTTAAACATATTAAGTCACTAAACAAATACAAATATGAATGATAGATCTGTCTTTAATATTTAAAAAACATTGTTATAATGTTTTCCCCTTTTCAATATAGATTAAACGATAACGATTAATTTTCAAATGTGATCTAATAAAGATTGATAAAAATAGGTGTTACTAGCGTCAATTTTGATTTGATAACGACTTTATTCTTCAGATAATCGATACTTTCTTTTTCCAATATATCAAATCAAACATCATTATACGTTCTATTAAAGTCAAAATATAAATTTTATATCTTTTGTATAAGTTGCATATTTTGAACTTTTTAAATATTCAATATTCAATATTTACGCCTATTCAAAATTTTTATAAAAAAACTGAATTCAAAATGAAAGTACTCGCATTGTTTATGGTCATATAATATTTAAAAATTACCATTGATCGTTATTGGGCATCAATATTTAAATATATTTCTGAAATTATAAATTGATTTTTTATAAATAAATTTATCATAAATATTTTAAGATTGAAAAGCTTTCAATTGTTCTATTGTTTGTTATATAGCGCTGACTAAACTCTACTAAAACTTGTGTTCATAATTGCGTTCATGGGCATTTGGGCAAAATTCAACTTTTAATGGTGCAACATTATAAGTGTATGATTTCTAAATTTTTTAGGTCCATCAATGAGACTTTGTAAAGAATTATTTTTAAGTAAATTTTATAAACCCATTGTAAATAATACAATGTGTATAAAAAATTAAATATGTTCTTTCGTATGGTGCAAACTTTCAATTAATCGAAAAAAAATTCAAGTTGGACTTTCGATAAGCAAATTAAACATTTTATTTTATGCACATTTTTACTAGCTATTCTCGAAATTTATTTTTTTTAATTCCGCTACGCACCTAATGATTGTAAAGCCATAAAAAATAAAAATAATATTAAAATAAATTTTAAATATAGATATTATCTTAGGTTATAATTTCAATAAAATAATGTTTTCTATAGATTGTGCTTAATTACAGATTTTACTTAATGCAATAAAACCTTTTTCGAAAATGAAATACTTTAAAATAAAATATTTGTGTGATTATGTCGTTATGATATCTTTTAATGAATATATCAATCTAATTAAAGAATTGTGTGATTGTTATTTCAAGTGTTTAAAGTCTTCAAAATTATGTATCTTTCATCCAATAGATCGTATAATATAAAAAAATTTGTGTTAAAAGCTCAATTACTTTCCCTTCACAATAATTTATACTGGAATCAACTTACTGGAATAGACAATGGTAGTAAATATATTATAAGCCAATAATTTGTTCTATTTAGTATATATCCGAGTATTATACATAAAATGATTTTCTTTTTTATTAATGTTTAGCACTAAGAAATTCTTATGAAAATTATATTTTTTATCTACCAAAATATTTAAAAATTAATATAATTTTATTTGAAATTTTTGCAGCTTATCTAAAATTTAAATAAACGTTTTTTAATTTAACACAGGTTTATAATAGTCATTTGTATCTAATAAATAATACTAAAAATAAGTTAATTATAACATTATCAAAAATAGAATGCATTTAAAATATATTATTTTCTTTCAATCATCATTCTATTTTTTATATAAAAAATATATTCCTATATAATGTATAAACATTCGAGCTATAAGAAGTTATGCAATAATAATCGATAAGAATTATTTAATACGTTACATGTGTTAGAATATTTACATTAATGCATTGTTAGAAGGTAGATGCTTTCTAAAAATGACATATGTAAACAGTTATTTTATGGAAATATTCATCGTTTATTTAAATAATATAATATTAATAATCTAATAAATCTCTAATAAATAATCTAATATTAATAAATGTTAATAAAAAATTGATTCATCTGTTAAGGAAATATCAGTCTTGCTTAATTATTAAATCAGTCATCTATCTAATAATCCTCCGAAAATAAAAAATCAGTTGTTTCTTAACTTTATATTCTTGTATAATGAGAGAATGATTTATTTCAACCTATCTTATGAATATTTAATAGTGAAAAGTGTACGCATTAATTATTAATATATCTGATATTTAAATGTACAGGACAGCTGAACTAATTCAAGATGGACAGATTTGGTGGTTGAAATCGCACGGCGTGTGGAATTTTGCTCTTTGTATGCGTTTAAACACGCGCGCCGATAGTGAATATGTTCAAAAAGATGGAATTTCGTTGACAGATATTCTGTAATATTTACATTAAATAAACGCAGGAGAAAAAGAAGCATGTGTGATCGAACGACATGGAATGTTATAACATTAATAGTTTATAATATAATAGTGGATACAATTATATGTATATATTTATTTATTTATTTCATTTAATGACCTATAAAAATATTTTAACGAAGGAAATGTAATGTATATTAAATTTTAAGCCAAGGATTATGCTTTTTTATAAAAAAAATATGTCTTTATTATTGAAATTAGAAGCTGAAAAAATGTAAGGCAGAGAGAGAAAGAGAGATCGGATAGTGCTTGATTGAGGAAATCAATTTAAAGTCGCTCTTGCGACGTTCTCTGTGAGATGTGGGCGATTTTGCGCTTCATAGAGAAATTCCAAGAAAGTGATCACACAACGATGCCACGTACTCTCTTGCGCTAATGGATAGATTTGCACCAGCCACGACGACGGCTGGTCTGCTTCTTTCTCCGTATGACGTTCGGTTTGCGATTGAATTAGGCCTTTAATTGATAGTAACAAGCCTAAGTGCACTATTAATTAGATACTTAAGGATTGCATACTTTTTACGTGCTGCTTTCAAGTTATGTACATTTAAATTAATAAATCGTACAAGCGGAACTTGCGCAAGAATAAATCTTAAGAGTACCGCGAGTACATAATTTTGTTACTTTCGCAATACGATGCTCCTGTACGCGAGACACAACGTGTCTACGTTTCCAGTGTTTAGAAAAAAATCTTTACTTTTTTCGAAAGTCGTCTCGGCATGGGCCACATATTATTTTCGTCATGCTCGACTGGCGGGTTATCGTAACCGTCAAAATACTCGTACCAAAGTATTCGAAGGAAAGTATGATAAAAGTCCGGAGAGTCCGATAAAAACTGAGTATGAAACGGGCGATTGCACTCGCTCCGCTTGAAAATATGTATTTGAAAGCGTCACTTAACGTAATCGCTTAACAAAGCGCAGCCATTAAGTTATCGATAAGCCATTAAACAAGCAAACAAAACGTTAAAATTAATTTACGAAAATTTTACGCAGCATTATTTATTTACAGACGAGGGGACAAAAACAACGCCTTCGTTAAATTAAAAAAGATGCTCGTCAAAATGTGTTAAAGTCGAGCGTGCAAAGTAATTACCTTTTCTAATAATATGCATTATCCCATAAGAAAAAAATATGTGGAAGAATGCTCAAATTTCCTCCGGGCCGAAAGAAAGAGAGATTTCGAGGGAAGCCGGCGCCAGATGACGGCGGGAGCAGCGGCAGTTCGCGTACCGCTGTTAAGTCAATTTTCTCGCGGGCAATGGCCTGACTGGCTATCGCGAAGAAAAGAGAGAACGCGAGATGGAGAAAGATACTGAAAAAGCGCGCTAAAATGAAATGAATATATGTGCTGGTATTTTGTTTATTTTCGTAGACCTTCACGAGCAACATTACGGATCGTGTGGAATAAGTTCGGTTGCTATTTAGCGCTGCTTTTTCGCTTTCGAGCAAATCATTTAACGCGGAAGAAATATTTCTTTTCGAAAGAATATAGAGATTACAGTTAAATAGAGCTGCAATTACGTACATTGGCGGAGAAGCTATTTCTTTGCGTTTAATGTGCATTTGCAAATTTAAAAAACACGATATGTTAAAGGCAAAAACGTGAATACGAGACTATCGATATTTTTTATGGTCACATACTCGAATCGATTGCGATGCAGCACGCATTAAAAATTAACTATACCAAAGCTGAATCATATTACACATTTTCTCAAAATTATTATTTGTATGTGCGCTACGAATTCTGAATGACTTTTAAAATAATGCTCAACAATGAGATGCAATGTATTTTAAAAATTGTTTTACATCAGTTTCCCTAAATTACTCAGCGAAATAAAAAGCTCCATTTATTTATTTTTCCAAGGTATGCGTAATTATTCATTTTACTGATAATTACCTTGTTAACTTATTTATTTAAATGAATAATAGGCAATTATTTTACATCATACACCGGGCTTTAACTTATAATGAGCTTTATTATCGTAAATGAGACTATAAATGTAGCGCAATAAATTTGTTAAATTTTAATACCCTAATAGTACAATTTTGCTTGGTACATATAATTCTCAATCTAATATTTAAAAATATATTTCAGCTTGAAGGCATTTAAAGAAATTAAAATGAATTACTTTAAATTTCTATTGCTTGTTCAAAGTGAAAATAAAATTTCAATTCACATTTTACCTGTAATAAATTATTCCATTATCAATTGTTTCGAGTTGACTCAAGAGACAGTGCAAACTTTAAAGATACATAAATTAAAATCAATGATGCTTTTAATTACAAAGAGCTGAGAAATTTATTCACAACAAAACTCATTCTAATAACTGTTCGGATTACCTATGATTTAGAAAATCTCACCAAAGCGTGCATTTTAAGTAGTCACGGATTAATGCTGTCAGACAGTTAGAGCTTAATTTGTAATTCCAAGTTCAAGTACTTGATTATTTAAATTTTTTCGACTTTCTTAATTTTAAGAAATATTATTGGTTTAATTTTTAAATTTTAAACGATGCAATGACTATTGAAAAACTATTATAAATACTTTTCCTACAATTTACTTTTTAGAATTTACGCATTTGATTCACAATGAAAATTAAATATGTGCAACAGTATAAAAATACTAGTTCTTCTTTTTAAACAAATTAAAAATAATATTTCATATTAAATAAGAATTTTATGTATAAAAATAAATAATAAATTAATAATTTTTCACGGAGAATTTTTAATTTACAAAGGTAGATTTAGACGTGGATTGCATTTGCACATTCATCATCCTATTTGACATATATCCAATTTTGTAATAAATTGATTTTTTATAAAATAATTATTTATATTATAGAAAATGGTTCTAAAAAGTGCTTAACGAAATTATTTATGCTGCTTAGTATCTTGGGTTATTTTTAATTTTTAAATTTGAGTGTAAGGTTAGAATTGTGAAATCGAATATAATTTGATGAATTTATAATGAACCGTAGTATTTGAAAAATGTCATTCGCTTTGATCTATTCAACGTTTATATCGAGTTTTAACTTTTAACGTTAAAGCAATAATTTATAATTTGAATTTCACAAGTACATTATTCTGTTTTGGAAACATACGTTTCCCGTTCAAACGAACAGCATAAATTTTATTATTAAACGTGAAATAATTTATTAGTAATCTTTTTAAAACACAGCATAAAAATACGTTAAAGTTACGTGTCAAGTACGATGCATATTTCAAATGGATTTAAAAGGATGTACAAGAATTTATAAATTAAACTCAATCACAATACAAGATTTAACAGGTACATTAAAAGTCGAAGACATAAAAATGAATCTCACATTTATCTTTAGAATCATTAAAAACATAATTATACTTATTTATAGTAATTAGTTATATTGAAATACTTTCCCCCGTTCCTTTAATTTTGTAACTTTATAGTGTAAAAACACGGATGGGTAGAAAATCGTTAGATACATTTTTCAATCTTGTCTCGTGTTGTTTACGAGACATTCCACGAAAATCACGTGAAATCGCGTTTACTGAAAATACTTTTTTCATATTCTATTGGCTTCAAGCGATATGCATTGAAGGAACGATAGCGTGCGATGCTTTAGCATCGCGCTATTACCTTAAGTTCGTGTGAAATAAGCGGTTAGAAATTTATTAGCGTTATTGCGGGGCGTCCTATCGACGGCTTCTCTTTAATTAGAGCAAGATGCTAGGGGTTCGATTGAGTTTGCTTGCATTAGTTCCGTTTGAAGAGTGAGATGCTGTTTTCTGCGAAGACTGAACACGTTGGAGAAATAGCAAGGGATATAAGGCGACGAGAAGAGCAAATCAAATTTTTGGCACAAAGTCGAGTATTGTCAGGCCCGCGAAGTGAAAGAGGATAAAACGTGGGCGCACGTGAGCGCCTGCGCTCTCGACGCCGGCACCGCTGCTGCAACCGACGACGACGACGACGACGACGACCACGACGAAGACGAAGACGAAGACGAAGACGAAGACGCAGGCGACGCCAACGAGGAGACGACGACACGACGGCACGCGCCTCGGCTTAGCCACGTTATTATAGGAACCGAAAATATTTCGATTCTTGACAATCGGCCGGCTTCCCGGAATAAAGCCGCACGAGAGGAAGCATTCCGGAGCGCTGGCAAACTCAAGTTGAAAACGGTAAAATGCGAATTTTCTCTCTCGCTCGAACTTGGTTCGCACTTCGGCCGTACTTCGGCCGTACGTCGTCCGTAGTTTGCTCGCACTTCGCTCGCTTCGAGGAATGCGAGCTCTTGTTTTGAAACGGAGTTTCGCGCGTCTCTTTTTCATTGTTGTTTTCTGCGCCCGCGAAGATAAAAAAGAAGGAGAATCCGCCTCGCGACGGCCGCGGGGATCGAAGTCGAGCGAGTGGCGAGAGGCGACAGCCGCTCACCCGAAATGTTTGCGGACCTCGGATAGGGTATTTTTAAAGCGCGGGCCGCCCGATATTCGACCGATTATCCGCGCGTATTTCTGCGCGAGCAAGAGTCGAGAATGCAATTTTAAGATTAGGCAGCGAGCCGAGAAAAATAGAATGACAACTTCGAGGAGGAGTCGTCCTCTCACGCCTTTTCCCCCGTTGAACGGGCGTTTATCGGCGGAGCGGTCGCGTGGCTAAAAATACGGACGGCTGGGATTTTTCATCTTCGTCGATATGCGCCTGCCCATCCGCCCGAGTCATATCGGTACGCATCATTTTTTTGCCGTCCGCGATCCGTGATATTCCGCGCGCGTATAAATAATTCGCTGCTTTCATAATATTGCCCGCGTGCGCGCTCGCACGCGCGTACCGCAAGCGATTCTGAAAATCCAAGAGAACTATTTCTATACTCGAATGTTACGCACCGCGTAGTTTCATCATTCGTAGCATTCTTCAACATTTGAGTCACTGCCGTTCGTTTCATCGGGCTTTTGCCATTGGATTCGGCATTATTGGTAAACATTAGAATATTTTCAAAGAATTGGGCGCTGCGTCGGCAAAAACTGACATTCGGGCAAATTATGTAACTTAATTTAGTTCGGTGGAAGGCATTGAACGGTTGTCGTTTCTTTTGCAGCCAGCTTAGAGCGCAGCTTCTACGCCTTGCAGCGAGTGCAACGAATGCAGCTTGCCGGTAAAAACTAATGCAATTTCGCGATGAAGGTGACGCGCGTATTTTTATTCTACACAGTCCCATAAACAAGTTAGAAGCTTTCTTCGAAATTCAACACTCATTTTCTTAAT
Source organism: Platyscapa corneri (assembly GCA_018907185.1). NCBI lineage: Eukaryota > Metazoa > Arthropoda > Insecta > Hymenoptera > Agaonidae > Platyscapa > Platyscapa corneri. Next base: position 4,564,020 of record JACCHW010000005.1, on the reverse strand, counting down.
AATCTCCGTCGTATTTCACGCGCTGGATGCTCTTGGTGCTCTATTTCGACGTCGATAACATCGCTTCCAAAGTATAACCTGCAATTTCACATTTGTGATTTATAATTCGACATTTTCCCTCTAATCTGCGATCGAATGTAATCAGAAAAATTACACGGCACATATTTGAGGGAAGCTAGTTCAAGTTTACGAATACTAAAATTAAATTTTGCTAAACGTCTTTATTTGAATTTCAGTTCAACTTTTTACATTTGTAAATTCCTTCTCGGAGCCCTGCGAATTATAAATATATAGGCACGCATAATATTTTATTGGAATTTTATGACTTCGCTATTACTCGTAAAACATGCCTCGTCTCTTCGTCAATTATATCCAATTTCGTGCATGTTTGTTATTTTTCGATATAAATAAAATTTTAGAAATTACGGATTTAATATTTGACGATACTGCGTGGATAGTGCGGAGATTCCATTCGCATCGAATTTTTGAAGATTTTTTGTTTATATGTGGTGTATGCTTGTGTATGACAGCGAATATTTTTAGATTACCAATGCAACTGCTTATCTTTTATCTTGGAAAAAATAAAAAATCCTTAATTATCGATTCGGAAAATTATCCCTGTACAAAAATATAACTCGCAAACCAATTTTAGTTATTCATGACGCTGAAACTTATTTTCATTATTTAATTATTCACAGATGCACTAATAGCATTGTAATTAAATTTTTTTATCGTTGATAACTATAACTATGTGTATAAGAATATTAGGAATATTTCATTAAGACACTATGATTTATTCGATCGCCTTCAAAATCTGCGCTATAAAAATGTTCATACCTCGGAATTTGCCAAATTAAAAAGTAATGTATTCATTTGCAGTTTGTATTTTAGTAAAATTGTAGATATAAAATTATATCTTTTTATAAGATTCGACACATAAATGTATTCGAATTTCGTCGTAGCAGATGCCATATAAATATTTATCGAGTATTTATTGATCCCGTAAAACTTCTAAGATATTATTAGTTATGATTATTGTATTAAAAGTTAGTTTCGGGTCTAAAAAATTCATAAAAGCGCCGTTTTTGCTTTATTTTATGTTTATTGAATATGATACAGGATATTTAGTCATAAGCTAATATTTAAAATGGAATTTGCTAATATTTCTGTGAACGTTTGCAGTAGTGTACACAAACGATTTTTATTTTTTACAATCTGCTACCGCGATATTATATACTGCGCTTACGTTTCCTATTCCAACTACTCGGGCATCTTATCTTCATCCGCATGCTTTAATTACCCAAACAACATACGGTGAAGCACAAAGTTCCACTATCTCACGACTACGTAGTTCTCTCCATTTTATTTGTTTTCTCCTTTTCCACGGCAGTTTCCCTACGCATATTTACCAAGTATTTTCCTTTTTAATGTTTTATTTTTAGTTTTTCGGTAAAAAATCATATTTAATCAAGAGTAGACGTGTTGGCCGTTAACATTATTGCTTTGTATAGTTCAGTTTCCGCATCGCGTGACAGCAATCAAACTTTCAATATCTTGTTCTCACACTTAAGTTGACAATATCTTTCACTATTTAATAAAACCGTGCAATCAATCGTGATCAAACTAAAATTAGATGAAAAATTGATTTTTATTGCTCGAATAAAAAACGTAGACCAAAGAAATCCAACTAAATAAATAATAATTCTTCTCGAATGTGCGATGTTGAATTTACGATCTTCGCGATACTGTTGCGCCAGAAATTAAATCTTTTGGCTATTCGTTCTTTGTAAGCTGACTTTGTGTTATTTGCCAAATATTTCAACCCTTCAATTGCGTACAGAATGAATTTACGCAACACAAATACATCAACGAGCGGAAAAAATTTTCATTCAAAACCGGGGCGAGGATGGATGAGCAATTAGTTGCCGGGAAAGTCTCTAATTCGGATGCGCAATTCTCCTCTAATTTTGGAATCCCGTCGTTACATTCTCGGGAGCTAAACGTTATCTGCGCGAGAAAACTTGGCAATTCCATGGTCGCTTCCGTGACACTCGAGGCATTATCAGACTCGACGAGCCGAGAGCCGAGGGGTAAGCCTAGAAAAATCGAAACTCCTCGTAAAGTTCACTCGGTCGAGGTGTAAGCGCTGGCGCAAGGCGACGGGCCACGTGTAGAGGCGAGAGGACGGGACGCCCCGAGCGGAATCCTCTCCCCTCGAGAGTATCGATCGGCCGCAGACAGACCTCGATCGTCCTACGCGGTGGTCCTCGGGGCGCGCCAGGAGGGAAAAGTCGAGCAGTGGCGCGTGCGGAGGTCCGCTCTCTCGGGTGTCGGCGAGAGATGCGCAGGCGGCTGAGGAAGGGGATGTGCTGCGCACGGGGTTGGCAGCGACTCTTATAAGAAGAGCTAACCCAAGCTCCCGGCCGCACGAGCGGAAGCGTGAGGAGGGGGCGCGTGACAAAGGAAGCCTATTTTCAGCGAATTCCCGTTTTCTCTTTCTCTTTGTCTTTCTCTTGCTCTTTGTGTCTACCTCTCTCTCCCTTCGCGCGTCGAGCTCGATGATCCTGGGGTGGTGCGATTTATGCTCGCAGGTGTTGCATTCAGGCGCTCCCCGTCTTCGGATAAGGAAGGGAAGAAAAAAGAGGGTACGGAAGAAACGCGCTTTCTATCTCTTCCCTTTGCTCTCGGGGGCACGAGGGCCTCCTCGTATCGATCGCGCACACGTACGGCTACTGAGCGTGCGTGCGCGCGCGCGCGTGTGTGTGTGTGTGCGTGCGTTTGCACGAGGAGCTGTCGGCCTTGTTTTTCCCTGTCGTTTCTCTCGGCCGTCTCTTTTCGGGGGGAGGCTTTTCTTTATACACGCGCCCCGACGACGAGGCGCGCCGACTACTTTTCTCTCTGTTGCCACACATACTAACCGTACGTGCAACGGATCATTGTTTTCTGTGTCGAAGGAGCGAATGAGACAAAGAAAAAAGAGCGGGGGCACTTTCGCTTATGCTGCGGATGAGAAAATTTACTACTTTTCTTGGTCTCTTGCTTTTTCTTCTCGTCTTTACAGAGATCAATATTCGAGATTTGAAAATTTTTTCTGTTTTTCGTAGTTTCAAGGTACCGTATGAAAATGAAGGTGACTTTCTGAGGCCGAGCTCTAGAAAACAGACAAAGCAACATTGAAAATGCCAAACTTTTGTTATGGACGGCTTTTTGATTGCAGTTAATACCTTTTCAAGTACATTCAAATTTAACGTAATAACATCTTTTATGTATAATGTAAGTGATCTTTTCCAGTTAATAATGATTAGAAATTTACTATGTTTGCTTCGTATTCCAATGTAATGTTGTAATTGAATGATCGTAAAATGAATGTCTATTCTGATATTATCATTTACTAAAAAGATTCTGCACTAAAATAATATTTTGCATGAAATTAATTGAAATACATTTGTATTTAAATTATTTTATAAAGAAAGTAACTTAAACGACCACTTTAAACTAATTGTTAATAAAAACATACAGATAATCAAATCGTATTGAAATAAAATTGATGGTAAGAATCGTTAATTTATAATATATATTATATTATAATTCTATTTTAATTTTACACGGAACGAATATATATTTTTTACGATCTAACAAAATTAGAGAAAAATAATATATTTACAAAGAGGCAGGCATATATATATATATATATATATTAATCAGCTTGCAAAGGTAACATCTATTCAATTTTTTTTTTTAAATAAAACACAATATTCAACAACAATTTTTATATAATAAGTATTCGTCGTTAATAATATTACATTTTAAATATCAAATTATTAGTATTTATTTACGACTAAAAGTTGTAATTAATAACTACTTTATTTGTCATTTAATAAATTAGTAACGTAATTAAAAAATTAAACATATTTTATGATCATTTTTATTTTTACTTAAAATTATGTATGTTACTGTTAAATCAATTATTAATTATTTATTCGTTAACATAATTGAAGATGAAAATTTGGATTAGAAAATTTTAATATAAATATTTTTTTATATAATAAGTAAGCAATTTTCAATTAAAATGATAAGAATTAAAATTAAAATAAAATAATTCTTTAATCAGCTTTTTATAATGCTTTTAATAAAGGTCAAATTTATCCGTGAATAGAAGTGACTATTCAATATTGAATATAAATTATTAGTTAGTAATCTAGAAAGATTTCTCCAATAATTAATCAAATTTAATAATTATAATCCATGAAGTTGTAATTAAAATTAAATATAGTTGTAATATTTTGATCCCTTAATAAAAAATGTAAACGAAGTAAAAGAGAAAATTGCTAAAATGTTACGTCGGAATTAATAATTTAATTTCTATTAATTCACAGATAAATCAATGAAATATTGACATTTAGTTGAATGAATAAAGTATTTTATATTAGTACTGCATGAATGTTAAATATGAATTTTTAGAAAAGAAATTGAAAATTAGAATATAATGCGACCCTAGAAGAATAAAAATAATTCCCTCTGACTCCGGAATCATTAGTCATTCAACCATCCACTCCCAGAGTATTTTAATCTCTGGCAAGTTCAAGTTGTTTTGTCAATAATGATCTATAGTGAAGAGGTAGAAAGCCGAATACGACGAGACTGGCATATTTTTAGACAGATTCACGGAGGTTAGTCCGTAGTAAGGGCGAAGTTGATCATTACACCGCGACTTAACGTTAAGGACTACGTCAGCGTAGAGAACCAGTTGCAATCGCTCATTGTTCGCATGGACGTGTTAGCTTTCATCAGTTTCCGGCTCTTCCCGGGGGTGAATTCCCCTCGAAGTCTTGCGCAAGCGCGAAAGAAGGAGATAACAACGTTGGTAAGAATTAGCCAATAGAAGCAGACAAGTCAACAAGGGCTTAGGAGATAGCAAGACCAACGTATAATAAGGTAAGCACATTTAGAGGAAACGATTTTTGGAAATTGGACCGTCGAGGGTACGCAAGAGTTTGATGGTTAATTTCTACTCTGGTTATATCATCTTCTGATCGATCGCTGTATTTTCTCACGGGAAAACTACTCCTCGTTAAGAAATTGTAGACATAAGCAAGTTTCCACGAGATAAAATTGTTCGTTTATAATATAATTGGATAATTCTATTGTTCGACTTGTTGTACTCACTATTTTTGGGGGATGAAAGTTACTGAAATAAATATTAGTGCATTCGGAAAATTCATTCGATAAGCATATTTCGTGAACTGATCAAAATGCTTTGTTGAGAAATGAAAAACGTTAATATTGCTTTGAAGTAATTGATTTGGCATAGAAAACTCTTGCCGATATAGTTTTTGAATAAGATATTCATCGAACTACTTGTTAATATTACTTACATAAAAAAATATTTTTAGATTAATCATTTTTGGCGTTCTTTTTTCTGTTATTAAATTTAAATTTAACTTTAAATTTATGAAGCCAAACAATATTTATGCGTTAATTTGTTTTCTACATAAAATAACACGAGTAAATTCATCCAATTTTAAAGGCCAACACTTTTTATTATACACGTAAACCTTTATTATTTATATAGTCTTTAATAGTTGTAAATAAACAACTCGAACAGCTTATATTTCATTTGATTATATTTGGATGCTATTAGTTGACAAATGATACGAAATAATCATTTTTATAAATATGAAATTTATAACTGTGTACAATTCAAGTAGGCCGATAATCTTGGATTCAAATATTAATCCATGAAAATGTTTTCTGCGAAAATCCAGTATGTATATCTTTTTCGATGTATGAACGTATCGTAGTCGTAAATGTTGACAGTTATTGCATTCCAGAGATACGGATTTTATATCAATCGTTTCAGAAATTACCAAAGGTTTATTTTAAAAAAGTTGAAAACTCCATTTTTACAACCGATTTTCTCATTCAGTGATACATGTCACAGCGCATGAGAAATAAAATTAATGAAAGCATTTAAAGGAAAAAAAGATAAAGAGTCTAAAGACCGGATGACAATACCGCTTATATAGGTGTCACGTATCTTGGACAATCGATGCGCAAAGATATAAATGATTCAATATTTTCGACCACGCGTTTCGAGTTTCCGAAAGTCGTACACCTGTGCATAGTTAAAAAACGAATACCTAACAGCTGGTGTAATGTGGAAATTCTCAAACACAACGATACATTTGAAAAATACGATAGTTAAATCAGATGAAACAGAAATACCGCAAAGAATCTGCTGTAAATGATTTGGTATGTGTACACAGGTGAACTGGAAAGAGTATTTTTTAAATACAATATGGAATAGAAATTGTGCATGTAAATTCCTTACTGATAAAATGTGTAATTATCTAAAGTTTTTAACCTAACAGCGGAAAAAGTTTTTGATTTTCTTTATTCATGCTAATTTAAAATATTAAATTAAAAAGAAATCGCACGAAACATACACCATTAATCTACATTTAGATTATTGCTATCTACTAAATATTTATTAATATAAATATAGATAAAATTATTTAATCATTTTCAGTTTATTAGAAAGTTAAAATATAGTTAATAAATTTATTAAAGAAAGTATAAAATATACATTGATACTATTCAACTTATCATATTTATTATCTTTGAATTTTTTATATAAATTAACACGTTTCGTTCGTTTAATTTTAATTTATATGTGTAATTTTTCTACGTCGAGTTTTGCACTATTATTTGGTATTACATTATTGATGCACAGATTGTAGCTTTTAATCTATTTTCTTTATACATACAGTAAGTAAAGTAATTAATTCTTTAGAATTCAATTAAAATTGTAGAGCTTAATTACAAAATAAGTTCAGAAAAAAGTTTTTTGCATTTTTTGTTTCATTTAATAATTGGTGTTTCTTTTTAAACAATAAATCCATACGTAAAGACATGTTTATTGATCAAGTTCTCGTTCAATGTTCAAATTAAAAACACAAATAGCTTATTTTCAACTGCATAATCGATGACAGTTTGAGGATGTGTAAAACATAAACACTCTGTTCAAAGCTGGTCAGTCGTAAGCGTAATTCGCGCCATAATCAGAAAAAACAATAAATTTCAAATACATTAGAAGATAATGTTCGATATTGAATTCGATTCAACGACAGATTTGTAACGTATTCTGTTCCCAAGTGAAAACGTGAAAACTTTCAACCCGCTAGAAGTGCAGGAATTCCAGAGTGAGGCAGCTATGATTGAAGGAATAAAAAAATCCTCTATAACTCTTGTACAGGATAAGAAATGATGAAGGAATGAGAGAGCGATTCCAGTCGATCCCGTTCCGGATAATTGAGCTGCGATTTCTCACTCGGCTTTCGTGCGCATTTTCCATTTCTGCGGATGTGCGCTAAGATAAAAGGCTGGTGCGCGATCGAAGCCCGGCACCGCGACGCGCTGGCGTCTTGAATAATGATCATGCAAAATAATGAAAATGTATATCGCGGGCGTAAGTGGCAAGCGATCGGCCGACGCGATATTGCGCGATTGCGATCGCCAAGTCGGTCACTACTGCCTACGCGCGTACGCAACCAAGAGGCGAGGGAGGCGCGGAGCCAAAATGGAAAGATATGTACCTCGGCAGTGCTTACGGGCACTAGCGTGCACATATTTTCTTTCATTACCGCGATATCGTACATTTGCAAAATCGTTATTTCCGTTTCGTGCGTGCGTCAGCAAATCGCTTCACGCGTTTCGTCTTTCCTTTATTTCTTTTTTTTTATTTTACTCTCAAACTGCGACCACATAAACAGGCGTACGCAAATTTAGTTTCTTATTCGAACGATTTTTACAACGAAGGAAACACTTTTAAGCAGATTTCAATATTTGAATATGATTTTCGCAAATTTTGCATTTTTTTAAATTATCGAAATAGAGATAGCGGCACTTGAGTAACACCGAATACTTAACACTTACATCACTTACAATTATATTCAAATATTTTTAGTTAAGACAATTATTTTTGAAAAAAATTCAAATTCTTCGGGAATATTAGTGACGGTTAGAATTTTTATGTTTTCTAAAATAACTTGGACATTTTAGATAATTCAGTGCACCATTGCATCAGCATCGTAAATTTTGTATGGTTATAAAAATATTTTGTACTATCAAAAGATACAATGTCACAAATTTTATTATTGATGAAATTAAATAAAACTAGATTTATAATTTGTAGATCATCTGATCAAGAATTATTTGAAGAAGTAATTAAAAAATTTTTAAAGACAAGATCTTAACCTTTCAAATACTAATTTTTACATTTTTATATTCTAGTTTGAAATATAAATGTAATCGGCTAACGATCGAAATATTGAAAAATTTTTTTTCCAAAAATACTTTTGTTAGATAATAACGTACTTAAAGATTAATTGACTAATTCAAATTTTTGTCCAAAACTGACATAGTATATAATTTATAGCTGTTACTTTTGTACACTGAGTATTATTATTTTTCAATATATTATTTCAATTTATATAAAAAAAAATGAGAAAGTTAACTGGGTTACATTAAAAGTTTCAGCAGCTCCCTTCTTTTTTTAATTTAACAAAATATTGATCCCGTATTTTTATACAGTTTTTTAAGGTCTAAATAGCTTTCTAAATATAAATTACTCAATATGTTTCATCTGAATTTCATAGAAAAAAAACAATTTTATTTCGATTATTTTTTGTGAAGTAATAATGTGGATGAGTTAATCAGAACTCATTTTAATGATAATCATATTTTAATCATAATCAATTTCCTATATCTGTATGAGATTTATTTTATTTAATACAAAATGAAATAATCTTATTAAATTAGAAAACTATAAAACTAGGTTTCCATAAAAATTTGTATACCTACTTTGTGAAATTTGAATATCTTTTTATCTTAAAATAAATTCACTCTTTGTACATACAATACATAGGAAAAGAACATGTTTTGTTCTTTGTGATTTGTGCGAAAATAAAAGTTATTGCTCAAAATTGTACAGAGACGTTGAATTTTGTTTTAGTCACTCTTACTTTCATTACGCATCTTTCTCGACTTTCCTTCGTCATCTTGTAAACCTTTCTCTCTACTTTTATATTTATATCTCTTTTATCCATTTCTTATTTTTTCTTTATCTTATTCACTCGATCCGTCTTATTCGCTCTCTCTCTCTCTCTCTCTTCGTCTTTCTCTGTCTTTCGCTTTCTATCTTCTGTTCGGTCCTCCCTTTCTGTATCTTTCTCTCGCTGAAGGCATGTATAGATAGGCTTGATGTATAAATATAATACCTAGATATGTGAGCGCACGGGACCACGAATATGTATCGCGCGAAACTTGTGCGACTTGCACATTTATAACTTTGGGGGTGAAACGCAGAAAAAAGTTTTTGTACATTTGAGGTGACCACTATAAAGTAATTGTGAAAAGGTTAATATCAGGAAAAACTATACATTAACAAGTTGAATATCAATAAATTTTATTATTATCAACATTGAAATATATTCTTCACAGATAGAAAAGAATTTCAATAAAAAAAATTGCGAAATAAAATCACTAAAAGTAGAGAAACGCAGAAGTTTTACATATTTAATAGTAATGTTATGTTAAATATAACTAGCAACTTCTAGTTATTTTCAGAATATTTATATTTTAATAATACAACCATAGCTCACAAAATAAGTTGAAATAGTTTGAATTATTTAAGGGTTGGCAAATGATGATATGCAATCGAAAAAGAAAGACGCTTGATGTTTTTCACAATTCACATCAAACTTTTTAAGAGAGAGGGAAAAATTAGTGCATAAGAAAAGGTACAATACGAATGAAATACATAATATTAATTTCGTTAAAATTTTTAATTTTATTATTTGCTCATAACGAATTTAAAGTAATTAAATATTTATCACTATATAGTAAGTACAAATTCAATGCAATAGAAAGTATTAACAAAAAAAAAAGAAAATTTTAATTTTTTTAATTTTTATTATTGACTGAAAATATTGATGTATTGAAGAAATTAATACGTAATATGTGAATATTGGATTACTTTAATATTATTCTAAAACAACAAAGAAGTCGTATTGTTTATTTTAAAAGAATAAAAATAATTTTCTAATCATACGAATCTAATAGTAATTATAAGCTTTGTTCAGAAAATTGTTAATAATTTAAAATATTTAACTATCTATCCTTTATTACCTACGGAATAAATTTCATATGTATATCTATGTTATACAGAAACACAAGGAAAATCTTTTTTATCATGGGGAGCATAAGCTATTTATACGTACAAAGATGTATTAAAATCTATTCTGATAGCTAATTTCAAAGAAAATACAAAATAAATAGCTTATGTTAAGATATTTATGTACATAAATATTTCGTTAATTATATATTAAACAAGTTTAAGATTAATGACCACGTATAAAAATATCATGATCTTAGACTATTTTACTCTAAGCATCTCTTAACTTGAACGAACTATGTATAAGTTTAGACTACACATTTGGTTTCAGTAAATCAAAATAAATAAGAAAAATTGTTTTTCCCAACAAAATATGGTTCCTCTTTAGCTAAGATTAAATGATGAATTAATGTTATATCGTTAAACGGTAAACTTTAAATTTTACGATTAATGAACCTATAATTGTTAATTTTCATTAATAGATTATATGATTATATTATTAGTTTGTCATTGCAATTACATAAAATATAATTAGTTGAAAATTATAATGATTATCAAATAGAAAATAAAATATCTGTAATTAAGTAATTTTATTTTTATATACAGTACAATATTATTTAAAAAAATGTTTCGATTATATGGAAACTATTCTAAAATTGTGTGTATAAAAAGCATTTAAATATGAAAAAAGTATATATATATAATTAGTATATTTGCGACTTTTTCTCATTGCGTGTGCTAAATAAAAACATACACGTTATTAGAGTAAGAATTTATTTTTAATAATCATATTCTTTATAATAAAGTTATCAAATAACATGAAAGATTATTTTTCTGTGCCACTGAAGCATAAATATTAATCCATTCGATATTTAATTATGTATAGTATAAAGTCGATTACGAATTTTTAAAATACTATTTTCAAATTTGAACAATACTCGGTTATTTTTTAACGATTGCTGCTAACTTATTGTCTGAAAATCATTTTACAAAATTTATTAGCATCATAAATACAATTATATTATAAACTGAACTTACAATTTTGTAACAAAAGCACAACTAAATATATTATGAACAATACTGTTTTTACAATAAATTGCATTAATTATATTTTTAAATACTAAGGCACTATAGAATGACACAGTTAAAAATTGTTGTTTTTCACATAGTACGTCATGACGCAAATAAAGATTATTTTTAATAAGATATTTAATTATTTAAGGTTTTCAAAATGTGCTTAAAAACGGTTAGTAAATGCTGGCCCATCTTTTCAAGAAAATATGTGTCTCTCTCCGGAGTCTTACGGTATGGGATTTGATTACTTTTGTCTCGGTAATCCTAATTAATTCACGTTCTCGTTAACTATCTGCCTATTTTTTGCTCATCCATGTTGCACAAATAAGGAATACTTAGTACTGAATTATGTTACATTAACAAAGACATATCTCCTTTTCTGAGAAGACGTTACGTTAAGGATCCTCGTCTGGGATTCCTCAATTAATGCGAAGATATCACGAATCTCTCTTGGGTTCACAACAGCGTTGCAGTTAAATTCTCTCATGGATTCTGCTATATTGCATTCAGCAATTTCTCTTTGATTTTGGACGGCTTGACCTTCACCTCAATAGATTCATGGTCCAGAGTCGGTAAAAGGATAAGTATACTGCAACACTCCATGATGCGATCTTCAACATTAGTGAGCAGGTACTTCTAAATATAGAAAGTTGAAGGGGTTGCATTCAACTTGCGATTGCGGATCATTTCCATGTGACTATATGTGGGCAACTGCGCCTATATGAGAAATTTACAGGTTTTCTTTGCATTTTTGTTAACGATTTTTCACGGGTGCAGCTCCAAGTCTAAATCCGAAAATTCACCGTCGCTGTTCCGAGTTAACCCTCTCTTCGGCTTGTCTCCGAGAAAAACCCCCAAGTATGGCTCTTGAGTATCAACCAACTTTATGATCACGTAGGATCCAGAGTACTTGGGCAGCTATTTATGGCCAGAACCGTAGATTACGGTAGAAATATGTTACACTTCTACTATATTTTCTCGAAAATGAGGGGTGGTTTATGTTTTTTATCGCATCGCTATTCCACTGCCCATCTATGTAAGGTATTCAGTCGGTTCCTTTGATGAAAAAATGGCACGCGATCCATCGGGACAGGTTCAATTTTCGAAGCGCTTTTTATTTTTTTAACAGTGGGTCCGCATTACATATTTCTATCATTTTTTTTTAGCAATTCGTGCACATAAATTCACTATCTAACTTCTGATATTAGCTTTTGTTATTTATGAAGTTGCAAGCATTTAGGAACAAATAAGGGTATTATATATTTTTTAACAAAGGTCAATTTATTTTAGATTCTTTAAATATGTCTGTGTTGGTTATTCCGGATTTTATAGTTAGTTGTCCGATTACTTTAGTCGTCGGCTGGCGTTTTTTCTACGCCGTTGTAGATTAGTAACCTTTGCACATTTTTTAACAGATTGGCAAAGCTCAAAAATACGAAAGCCGACACATAGCCTGAAGCATTTTAAACAATCGCAGCAAAGTATTCAAATTATCTTAATTGCATTCGCACGCGATAAAAACGGTTATTTAAATGATTTTCATCGCATTATTTTAACAAAAAATGAATGTTACGATATCGATATATCATCTATTTCAAAAGTTAATTATTAAAATCAATCGATATAATTAAAAAAAATTTTTTTGTCAAATTTAAACGGTTACTACTAGTTAAAATTATAAAAACATTATTTTATATTTTTTTAATAGTCTTTGAGTTTGCTTTAAAAAATACTCTAAAACATCGAAGTTAATTTTTATTCAGCTTATAATACAAGAAAAAACTTAATCATGTCATCGATATCAAATATGATGCAATAAGAAAGGGATTATAATTTATACGCGATAATTGATTATATATTGTATACTGTATAACATTTTGTAGATGAAATTTTTAGTAATAAATTATTATAATATTACTGAATAAATATGATTAAGCATCTATTTAGCACCTATATATTTATGGTATATGTTATGAGATCTACACGTTTGCGCAAGTGTGGAATCACAGCAACGTAGAATATAATTTGCGGTGAAAATAAGACATTCTAAAGAGTAATTTAAAATATAATTAAAGCAGAAAAATTATTTAAAATAGAAGATTGTACATAAAAAATTGTCTCGAGAGGGGGTCTTTCTTCATACAATAATTATCTAAAGTACATTGTTGAACATAAAGAACGTTCTATTTATCTAATGTAAAGAACGATATTCGTCATACGTTTTGTGGTGATATATGAGTAAATATAAAGAAATTGTTTTTAAACAGAATAATTGAATTTATATTCGGTTTAAAGTAAAAAATCAAATTACATTGGCAAATAATTTTTTCATTTAAATACTTTTTGATACTTAGGTTTATACGTATAGAATTAAAATAAAATTATTTTATTATGTAATGTATTATAGATGAAACCTTATAATAAATCATATCTTATACATGCTATTTACAGTTTTTTATCAAAAATACCTAAGATGTCAAATAAATATTAAAATTTTTTTTCAAATTAATTTCAAATTAATATTACAATTTTTTATTACATAATCTAATGTTTAAAAATTGTATTTGTATCAATTTTTATTAAATTTTTATGTAAGAGGTTATTCTACAACATTATTATAACAAAAAGAGATTTTAATTAAACATTAACTTATATTTTCACAATTCAAGACATTATTCATTAAACAGAAAATAATGTGAATAAATATTAATAGATTAACTATCTTTTTAATTTCGTTGCTAAATGAAATTTTTTTAAAACGCTTTTACAAATATTAAAATATCACTAAATCTACTAAAGACATAGAATATTTTAATTTAAGGCAAAATGTAAAACAATAGATTATAATAAATTAATTTTTATAAATTATTAAAATCTAATTAAATAAAAGTAATTAAATTAGTTTTAGCTATTCTGTAAAGTAGCAAATTTATAATGATAAAAAAATTATTTCAAGAAATGAGCTTATACATAGACAAAACTACGTTTTTGAATAAAATAAGATTATATTATTTTTCATATAATATAATTATTTTTAATATAATAACATTGAAATGACTATTCTTCTTCTTTTATATACAATCTTAATATATAAATTCAGTGATGATTGTTGATGTTAGTGTTCAAAGAATTTATAATATTGATTTCAGACAAATACAATGATACAAAAAACTTAATCATAATGTCTAAAATAGTTTTTAAACTTTTGTGAGATGAATTTCTATAAACGAATATTCTCGTACATATATTAATAAGTTCAAATATACAGACGCGTGTGTACATACATTTCTAGACGCTATTATTTACGTGTTTGCTTATTAATCAAAAGCAGTGTTCAGCTTTTTAAATTCATATCATATAATGATACATAAAAATCATTGAAAATATTCATATCTTCACAAAACATTCTTCTTGACAATACTTTGAAAATATTTTTATCCACCTACAAATTTATTAAGGTCCATTATTACCTTATTTATACAAGAGATTTTTGAAAATCCAATTATTATCAAATTTCATACCGTATTCCTGGATTTTTTTATTTTAAGTAGTATAAAAATTATGATTATAGTTATTTTCATGTAATAAACGGATGATGTACACTAAACTGTACGCTCAACCGCGTTAAATACATAATTTTTGAGAGTAAAAGAGTGTAGCAAATAACTCAAATAATTACATAAAAATTAATACCATATTAAATTAATAAAATATTATCTGTGATATATTAGTTTTGATGGATAAAAAACGTTATTTTGTTTATAACTAAAAAATAATGTCTCGATTTACTGTTATGATTATATAATTTTTTTAAAGCAGTGGTCTTATCACTGATTGCATCGAATTTTATTGATTTCGATTAAAGAAGCCTTTATTGTATGAAAAACATACTATTAGTTTTAAACTTATAATCAGGACGGAATAAAAATCATTAAACAATCCATAGTCTATTAGTTGTAGAACATATTTTACTTTCATGACGAATTTATTAGTGATAAATTCTCAAGTTTAAATTTTTAATAAACTTGATTATACACCAGGTAATACTTCAAACAAACTAATTTGGTAAAGTATAATCAGTGAAATAATAGACACTACTAATTTATTTACTTTTTTACTTTTTTACTTTTAATCTGAATAATATTTATTTCAATGAAAAATTTCTTTTTTCTGTTTCAAACAATATTATCTGTAAAACTGAAATTGTTATAACATACTTATATTAGTTAAAAATATATATAAGATTTGAATATCATAAAGTTGCATTTATAATGTATGATTAGTTTTTATTTTTCAAAGGTAATTTCTTTGCAAGTTATAAAATAAAGAAGTTAAATATTATATAAATAAAATAACCTTTTTAAGTTCTATTAAAATCTTTCAGGAAAATATTTTTGTGTATTATTAAATAAAATAGTATATTTGCAAAATAAATGTATAAGGAAAAAATTGAAATACGTACCTAAGTAGATAATGAATAAGACCAATTCCTGATCAGAAGTACATTTTGAAATGTTCATTTTATCATCTTAAGATTTTTAGTGCTACAAACACCTCTTTCATAAATAAAAAATTATGAAAATATTCTAATATTTATTGCATAAATCATTATATATTTAAATATATTTTTTAAGCTTATTAGTTTAGATATATTTTAAGTTTTTTAAACGTAAATTTGATAAGTGTCATAATTCCATATTTGGTCTAATATAAATATTCATTTGGCTTTTAATTAATTGAAATCTATTTCAGATATAATGATATGCGTAATTTTTTTACTTTATTAAATAATTTGAACGATGTTCATATTTTATTTTTAAAATGAAATTGATCGGTAAAATATCTATATATTTAATTAGATAATAAGTTTTGAGTATTTACGTATAAATTTCGTTGAAAACTATTGTTTTAAATTTAAAATGTAAAAATTATTACATGCCCAAAAAATTGTAATTTCTGATTGAACATTTTACAAATATTATTGAATAAAAGTCGAATTTTTTTATAATTTTTTCTTTAAGAATTATTAAATTTTTAACTTTGAAAGTGACATGAAATACTTAAATTAGAAACTCATAAATTCTACATTCTACACATAATATGTAAGAACCAAAGATTTCTAGTATTATCAATGACCATTTAATCCTTTATATATTAAAATAATTTAATCGCAAAACATAAAGATTATTAATTTTATAAATCATCTAGATTCTTCCTTCAACGTGAATTTTTTGATTATCAATTAGAAGTTTTGCAAATTAGAAAAAATATATATTTACAAAAGTTTATATGAAAGATATGTAATTTATTTTAATTACATATTCATGTTGGAAGATCGTAGATTTATTTGATTTAATGGAAAACCAGCAAATAAGATAAAAAGACAACTTTGAAGTTTGCCAAAGAACAGAATTTATAGATATTCAACCATTTATACGAGATTTGTCGATTTGGATATCGATACATTTATATTTAAAAGAAATATCTATGTTTACCTTATTTTATAATTTCTGAGAGGTAAAAAACAAACTCTATATGCATATATATTTAGCTTTTTGGTGATTGAATAATAATATAGATAATATTAAATAAGCTATTTTATACGCTGTATTAAAATGAGTACCTTATATCTTGTACAACACAATATTCACTGTTGAGTATTTTAAAAAACAAGTTTTTAAAAAAAATAAAAATTTCAATTTTGTGCCAGAGTCAACAAAAGATTAGTTTACTCGGGCACGGGATACAAAAGTCAACATTAAAATGACTTTATCTAAATAACTATTTTTAAATACTTCTAAAATAAATGACAAATTATATACACGTGAAAGTGACAGTCGTGAAAAAAATGTTTAGCTAATGATTCTAGCGTTAAAAGTTACCAACAAATAAAAGTACCATGTCATTGACAATGTTGCGCATAGAAGAAAAACTAGCACAGTCTAAATATTCTCTGTATCAAAGTGTGTCATTGAAAAAAAAATAGCCGAACGATATTCTTCGATTACAATGAAATGTATAAATCCTCGTACAAACTTTGTTGTAAAAACAACAATAATCAATCGATATTTCGTGCTGCACCAAATCATCGACAGCCGACGAGACCAAAAAATGCTAAAGCCTCGTCGAAAAAAACTGGTGTCGTAAAAAGGAAAATAAAAAGCGTCTATGTACGCACGTCGTATATCGTCTGCTGATCGTCGGCAAAATCACGTGTGGTGTATTGACGCACGATTGTGAAATCACAATCGTTTTAGTAAAGCTCGCGGCATTATTTAGTCTAGAAAGAAATCGCCTTCGTACAAAGTGCAGACACTCCTTCCACTCTTTTTCCTTCTCGCTCCTCATATATTGGCGCGCTTACGTACACGCATACTTACACAGTCTCTCTATTTGACGCACATTATTTTTTCTCTCCGAGTTCCATGGAAAATAATAATATGCCCTGAAAAGTTGTACTTTTAATTAAAAATAGCTTGAGATTATATCTACCAATGAAGAATTATTTATGCAAGAGATGCAACCATTTTTTCAAAACTAATTTTTCCAAAATTAACGGTTCATATTACGTTATTAATACTTTCTAAAAGAACTTAGACGTAAGCACTTTACATGTAATAAATTTGAATAATCTTTGCCTGTTAAAAGTAAATGATAGACATTTGTACTTTGTTTTTATGAACAAACCTTATCTCTTAAGTAGTGACGATTTATGCATATAAAGTGGACAAATGTTTGTTTATCGACTTAATGCATAAAACACGAAAAGCTATGACACTAACAACTTATATTTGAAACCATCTTGTATTCGTTATTCAAGTAACCATAGCTTTTTAGAGTGAATTATTTACTATTTTTGAAAAATTCTATTATCGTTGATTTATAAATAAATACATTGTTGAGCGATAAAACACTTGTGCGAATAATTTTTATTTTCGTTTTGGCAAAGTGACATTATCAAAGATTGAGTTTTTCGTATTATTTCTTAGAAATAAACTTCATGAAGTAAATCAAAGTTAATTTCAGATTTTTTTCATAAATATATTTACTATATTTAGACTATATAGTATTATTTATACTATTATACTATATTTATAAGAACATTTTCATGAAATCGCTGTTTTAATTTTGTTATACAACATTTGATGTCGGAATAATCGAAAGCGCAACAAGAAATTTTAAACATCTTTAACTGTTTGAAGTAATACAATCAATTTTCATATTCTCATTTATAAAATTGTAATAGGGATGCAAAATATTTTTTAAAAACTTTTCTAATTATCAAAATTAGATGTTTTACTTCATTTTTCTTTTTCTTTTGTAGACGTTACCTTTTATTATTTGCAAGTAATGGCATTTTTCAAATAAAGAACACATTGCAAACATTTATGTGTCTATTCATCATTTTCTATTGTGTTGTTATTGCTATTATTGTCATTATTATTATTGTTATTGTTATTCACGTGATATTATATGTGAAAAGAAAAAATTTAAAATAGACTTGTTTACCAAGAACTCGACTTAAAAATGTTATGTGTGCGCGGAGTCACCGAAATTTTTTTCAAAAGCGTTCTAATCAATTTCAATTGACGTAAGCTCGCTTGGGGGTGAGTGATGCGCATAATATTTATACACGGGTAAGAGAAAAATGATTCAAAGATTTTTGCGACGTTATTATTGTTGCGACTGCAGCTGCAATCGTCTTATCTCTGGGGACGGAATAGATCGTATAGCTGTGTGCGTCTCGGATAAAGTTCAGAAGCGATCGCGAGGAATAAACATTTACACAGAAGAAGGCGTCAGACTAATGTACTATAGTTGGGTGAAAAATGATGATTACCAATAGATTCGCGAACAATTTTATTAGGCTTTGTTATGCAGTTGCTCAATTCGGATAAACGATCGTTGATAATTGCATATCTATGAACTGCATTTGTTATCCATGCGCTGCTCCAAAATCAGCAAAATAATTTAAGGAGACTTTTTTCCCTAGATTTTTATTTAGATAAATGATGTATTTTAAGCTCGACCGGATATTTTATTAGCTTTATTCCCAGTGCATTCCTATAAAGCAATCTTTTTAGCAGAGTCTTCGATGAATGTACAACATTTTTTATCGTTATTCACGACAAAGGAACAATTTTTATTTTCGAGAATAAATATTACGCATTTTTAGATAAATTTATTACGCAAAATAAATTTTAATTCATAAGAGGTTGCATTAAACCCATGTATTAAACTTTAACAGCGGACAGTAAAATGAAAAATGGAGAGTAAGTGTAAGATTACAGTAGATCTATAGTAAGACGTGAGTCAGAGGTACGTAGATAAAGTGAGAAAGAAAACATCTGTAAAAAAGACATAAACCAACATTTTTGTATCGTTACAAAACTTGCAGTACAACAATTTAAAAAGAATTTCGCTTTTCTCACATTTCTCGATCGACAGTATTGCAAATACATATATATACATTTTGCAACGTCAGATTTTAAATTAGTATTTTTTGATAAAAAAATGGTACACAAACTATACATTGCTATTCCTCTTTTTTGAATTCAAAAAGCAAGTAATTTGTAAATACAACTGAATAACGGAAATAATTAATTTACGTAAATTAGCAAATTGTAATTTGATAATGCTCATCTTAGAATACTCTGTTAAATCAAATCCATATAAAATAACTCTGACATTATAGCAAACGCAACGAAACCATTGTAGTTTTTATTTTATTTTGCAAATGTTCCGTGTTCTCTTGTCACTTAAACAATCCATGAATACTTTACGTGCACGAGTATTCGATAGCTTTCCCCACTGAACTTATAAGCATTACTATAATTCCAAGCCAGTAAATAGTTCGGCGCAAGAATTGCAAAGATTCTCGACAGTACCAGGTTTAGATAAAAAAAAAAAACGACGAAAAACTGCCGGAAATTGGAAAATTTTTGTCCTGGCAAATTTCTGACTCCGACTTATCCGAGTCTTCGGCGCATCGTCACATCTACGAGCAACCCTAAGAGAAGCGTTCTAAGTGAACTGCAACGCACAAGGAGCGAAGTGTGGAAACGTCAACGACGACTGGCACAGAGTAAGATATTCGCTCTCGGCTCGACGACTCGGTGTTTTGAACACTTCCCGAGTGACTCGGCTGCCCGCACACATTCGCCGCGCACACGCATTGAAGAGAGTTGTGACGCTACAATCTCGTGCAAAAGTTAATTTTATAGCGGTTCGGGACAGCCTCGTCCATCGAAGTCAGAAAAAAGCGCGGCTGTATCCGCCGCTACGTAAATGCAATGTCGCTGTGCAGATGCGCCCGAGGGAGCGGAGCGTCGGTCTCCCGGGCGACGCCTCGAGCGCCGCTCCAGCTTCGCTCGAGCTGCTGCCAATCCTCAAAGATACGCGTGTGCGTTTCCCAGTGATCCTCCGCCCATTAGCCCGCACTTTTCCGAGCCGTCAATTTATTGCGAGCGTGTGCGTGACCGCATGCGAGTGTTATTAATGAATTTGTTTAATAAATCGCGCGTGCACGAGGAAGGCGAGACATTGTTTTTGCGTGGGCTCGCGTAAATTGTTGGTCCGAGTCTCGCCGTATTGACAAATGCCTTGGCTGTTTGCTTCTTTATCGTACTGCGAGTCGTCTTTTCGCGTGTCATTAGCGAGAGAAAATTTTGTATCCGCAATCCGTGGATTTTCGCGCCCCACGGCTATAAATTTTCTCCGCATATCTTGCTTTCCTTCTTACCTTCCTCCCACACCTGTTTCTCTTTAGTATCCGCAAACTCCGTTATTTATTTGTTAATGTTTCTTGTTGCGTTAATTGCGGGGCAGCAAGCTTTCACAGCTTCCAAGATTTAATTTCGTTTACGTTACGCGTGGGTAATACACTTGGATAAAACAAGATAACAAGATCCATATTTTTGAAGCCAGCAAAGATCGACCGGATAAGCTTTGACGACCGAAACGCTCATTACTAAAATACAGTCGGTTTAAATAATTTAAATTCACGTTTTTCTAAAAGTTTACACAGAATTGCCGAAATAATTTATTGAAAAATTGTGACTCAGAAAATGTATGCAACTTTTTGCAATTTCCCTTGTCGATTGAACTTTATTCGCGCATTCAATTAGCAATAAGAGGATGATATTTCATCGTTTTTTTCAACTAGTCAAAACCGACGAGTAAGAAGCATAAGCGCATAAAAATGGCTAAATTGAATTTATTGAAAAAGACCTCGAGAGCATTGGCTTTGTTCTGAGGAAATTATTGAAATTTATTCATAAGTACAATCTATATATTGCATTTTTATTCATTCTTCGTCGGATTAAAGTTGGGTATGTTTTAATAAAGATTTCGAGCAGACTTACCCGGGAAAATAAAAATATTAAAATTTTTAATCACGAAATACATTTTACTTGGAGCGATGAACGATAAATTTTAATGCATTATAAAACTTGGCTTGCATTTTTCAAGAAATACGTCAGGTTGGAAAAAACTATTTAATAATTTAAGATTGGTCACGTATACGCACGTAGAAGAATTTATGAATCCCAAACATGCCATTTCATTATAAGCCGCTTTCCACCTACATTTTCGCCCATTTTTTCGCGCTGTTTTTTCTTTACAAAGTATTAACATAACTCGATAAGACAATCATTATCCGAGTATAACATTTCTAAGTTTATTTACATAGAAAGCGAGAGAAGCTGAGACGAATGCAATACCTCACTAACTTGCAACATTTTATGAGCAAAAATTGTGTAACGATTTCCATCTATTAGGAGGCCGAGATTTTTTCCCCACTCATAAAATTACGAGCAACATCGCGCGATTGTTGCAATATCTTAGAGCGCAAAGCCAGAGAAACGCCGTCGCGATACTCGGAGTATCCTTTCCGCGCCGACGAGACGGCTGCACTCGCGACGAGGAAAAAATAAACGCGAGAGCGAGAGGGAGATAGGAAAAAGACAGAAGGCGCGCCGTACGACTGCAGAAAGAAAAGAGGAAAGCTCGAGGCGCCAAGGAAAAAATGAGAAACATCGTCGCGCGCTTATTAATCGGAGCGTCGGGACATTCTCTTGCCCCTCGCCCCTTCACTTGTCGCGAGCTCCAGCCTCGGAGCGCATTGTCGTGTCGCTTGCGAAGGCGCGCAAACTTTGAATAATGTAAAGTGCGCGCGCTCGCATCAGTAATCAAGCTCCGAGTGCCGCTGAAAGCACGATCGCGTCCCTCCCTCACCTCCCTCTCCCTATCAAAATTCTCCTCGACGCTTTTATTGTTTCTCGTCCTTCGCGCGACTTTTTATCAGCGCGCGCGCGACTAATTCATTTTTTAGAAAAGAGTCGGCGCTCGATGGGAGAAAGAGCGGAGTTAGAAATGCCCGCAAGTACTACTGAGCCAGAGCTGGGCTCGAACGCGATTAAAATTGAGGTCGCGCGCGAATCGTGAGTTCAATTAGAGCTTTCCGAGCTTTCTGTCGAAATTCGAGCGAATATCGGTTCGCGCGAACTCGGCTCGGTCTCGGTTAAGCCAAGTTTAGCCGGCGTCCCGAGCCACTTTTTACTTCTCCCGGCTTCGCAAATGCATTACGGGGGGAGGGCCGAGATATTCGGTCATGTGAAATATTCGATCCCTAATTCGTGGCCTCAACGCGCGAGTAACGTTATTCTTGCACTGGAATAATATGGTCTGAGCACCTTTCGATACAGTTTTCTTGCTTTATAAACGCGCACTTATTCAAAATTCCTTGTGCCGAATAAGCCAAATTAAAAAAGCAGTTAAAAAATGCACACGTTTTAGTAAATTTGTTACGCAGGTGAAAATAATGTCGAGTCGTTTTATCATTATGCTTTATCATTTTACTGATTTTTAAAGTACCAGTAAGCCTGATTTATTTTTTTAATTGCCTCTTTATAAGTGTAGATCATCTGTATTTTTGGCTTAGCTATCTGTAAAAGATTACAAGCACGCGAATTTATTATTTTTAAATACTTTTCCGATACAAAATATTTTATGAGTTAAATTCATGCCCGCATAGCTCATATGCGAACTTCATCTTGTGTGAATCACTTAAATTTATTGTGTCAATAATCTTGATAAATACTGTTGTGTGCCTGTATTAATATTTATTGAAAAATGTATCGCAAACATACAAATATACAAATATTATATGATGTAGCGTATTTATGAAAAATATTTTTTTTCAATTCGAGTGTTGACAAAAAATATCCGCTTTTTCAGACTCCCCCTTTCTTTAAAGCCATCTTTAAAGCGAATGTTAAATATAAATTGCAAGTTTCCGTGGGTTAAAATAATTCCATAGTCACTCGTGTATTTCGTATTGTTCTAAACAGGTTTGTTAAATTTCGAGTATCATAATAAATTAAAAAAAAAACAGCATTTACGAGTTTAGTATTAATGAGTTTTACTAATTTTTACTTTTTTATCCTCAGAATCTTATTTTTAGGTACTGAGGTATTTACTATTTTATTCGTGAGGCTTCATTATTCCATCATAAACTTTAATTTTCCAAAATATACAAAATAATTTTATCAAGTTTTGTCTGTATTTTTATCTTAAGATAAAAGAAAATTCAAATTTAAAAAAAATATTATAAATTCATAATGCTCAAGACTATTATTATATTATATATTTTTCTCTATCAAATCCATGATTTTATTAACAAAAATTACTTTCAACAAAAATTATTATTTGAAATTGTCTTTTTAATTATAAAATGATTTGTTGAAAAGTAAAAATTTTGTATAATTTATTTAAAATGTTTTATTTGATTCTTCGATCTAGTGATGAAAGAAAAACTTTTTATATTATATTTGATATAAAAAGGAAATCTTTAATAAAAAGCGGGTGCCGTTCTTTTTATCATTGCTAATAATGATTTTTCTTTATAATAATGTTATTTGATATTTTAAGTTAAGAAAAATTTATAATTTAAAATTTTGCATTCATCCATGAAAAATAGAAGTCTAAATAAAATTTTATTTTATTTCTATTCTTTATATTTGGTTTAAATGATCTAGAATCATTTGATAATGATTTTTATAATTAAGTTTTTCTTTAATATTTAATTTGCCTCTTTAATTGCAACAGTAAATGTTTATTCAAAGAATTCATTGTAAATACAGTTTTAAAAAACGTTATTTCGTGCATCTAGAAGATTTTTAATGAATTCTTTTTTTAAATATGTACGGATGTTTAAAAAGAATGCATGTGCCATGAGAAATTATCCGCTTGCCGTTTTATAGTACGCGGATGATAAAAAACCGGCGCAACATATTTTTCACATGCCGGCGTTATTAAAGCTTATCCTTTTAAGCCTCGGTGTCCTTGAATCTTGAAAGCACAATTAAAAATAAAACAACGATGGGAACCGAGAAACATCCCACGACAGTAGACATTGAGCGATAAAACAGCCTTTAAGGAGCATTAGAAAGAAACGATTGATAACGCGTGCTTGGCGCCGTTCTTGACTGGTGCATCGAGATGCTTGCGACCTGAAGGACGCGACCAATGCAAGCTTTCGTGTCACTTGGATGCGTAAATTCAATAAATCGTTGCATTTCTGTGAGGCAACCTTGGCAGAAGAATGTCGAGGAGAGTAGAGCAATCGCATGACGCAGTGACATACACAACTGCGTCGATCAGTCTATTCCTACTTTGCGAAAACACCATTTAACCTTTCTTTAAAAGATTTTACTTAACTTATGCGAATCACGGTAATGTGTACCTTAATGTAGAGTAAGCTTTCGTAATTTTTAACTATTGCGAGCAAAAATTGTCGCTTACTAGGAATCAGCATTTTCTTTATTCTGGATTAATCGACTTTCACTTCTTCTATTCTCCTAAAGGTGTACAGTTTCACGTACAGTCATTCGGAAGATATCGCGCAAGAGTGACGAGTGTGAAGTTTTTAAATCAGATTTATAAACCAGTTTTAGCATTTTTTACGTACTGTGTTAAATAGATTTATTGGAAATAATAATCGACGATTATAAAAGGTTTGTGCTAATAAAATGAAGGCTTAATACAGAAAGGCATATGCCTTTATGTGTGGTAAAATATTTTGAAATGTATGAGAAAAATATTTATCCTTTTCGATTCATCTGTCAGTTAGGTTTTGTTGAAAGACTCGTCGGAATGAATTTTATAGATTTTATTATAGATTAAATGCTTTTATTTTAATTCTATTAAAGAGCACAAATGTTTTAGAAAATATTTAAAAATTCCCTCGCATTACATGCTTTGGATTTTATGTCCACGTGTTAATTTTGATATTACGAGAAAAAAATCCTATTACATAGATACTCTCCTTTATCGTTAAATCAGATGTCTCATTCATTTAATTCTGAAAACTGTATTAGTTCTACACTGTTCTAGCACTTTCTCTAAAAAATGTCACATAATCTTCTCTTAGAGGCATTAGTATCTTTTGAAGCTTTTTCATAGAAAGTATGAAGTAAATACATATAGAATAATGCATTTTTCGTGAATTATAAATAAAAATGATATCATTTTGTAGAAGATGTGAAAGCATTAATAGTTGTTACAAATATTTAAAAAAAAATTAGAAAGGTGACGAATTAAATATTTTCACTATTATTTTATATTTTTTCTTATACGGTGCAATATAAGTTTATTCATTAGTTTTAAATCAAATATTTTAAAATTATTATTTTATATATAAAATGTATAAAATAACTTTTAATTTTTTTATTTTATGGATAAACCATTTATTTCCAATGTTTAAACTTTAAAAAAGAAAGCCTTTCCGTTAATTAATATTGTCTTTTTGTAAATTATGTATAATTACATTAGTGTCGAATGACGAATTATAAATTTTATCGTTGGTTTTGTTGGTTTTAACATATGTAGGTTTTTTGTTTGACCAAAAAAATGTAGGTTTTCTTGTTTGACCAAACTATATTTTAAAAATAAAAACAGAAAAATACTTGAAGTAAAATTTAATCAAAGGTTAATATTTGTATTGGTGATTTCTTTGTTGTAATTATTCTATTATTACATTTATTTGCTACTAACTGTATTTTTTCTCGCAGAAATGCTAGAGTTCGTATTCTTTTTAACTTGGTTAAAGCTCGTCATAAGTAAGAATCTAGCTATGAGTGAATACAAAATTTATGAAATGTAGAAACTTAGAAGTAAAAATTACAAAGTATTTTAATTTTGAAAAACACGTTGTTATTAATTATTTTTTCAAGGCTTTGTTCATATCCTGATAAAATATAAACTATTTTTACTAAGGAAAAATTTATTATTATAAAATTTGAATGGTGTGGCTTTGTTTAAAAACACGAATCATTTTTTAAGTTGTGATATAAAAGTAATAAAAATTTAAAAAATAAAGTTGAGAATTATTTACTATATATGAGTAAAACTATGCAATAAATTTTTAGCTGAAAGTAATCATAAATAGTATTAAAGTGAAAAAATTTGTTTTTTACTTCAACGCTTTTATTTTTGATCGATTAAACGCGACCCTAGGGAAAAGTTTCACTTCAATAAGCGTTTAAAGTTTATCATATTTTAGAATTCAAAGATTTTTTCTACATTTTTTTAATGTTTGAAGCTATTTCATCTCCTATTTTTGGAATGCAAAAAATGCACGCACGTATTTAATAAAGTTTTCTAACAATTTTAAATAAAGTTACATAATTAGAGTTTTAAAAGGCATCATTTACATTTTTATAACTTTATTACTTCGTTTCAAAATTTGTTCACTCATAATTTCTCGTGTTTTATACAATTTTATTTGAATCATTTTAAATACCAGTGCTCACCACGTCACGCATTTTAAATAATATTCTTCGTGTGTATTTACTATTTATCATGAAAGTATTTACCTTCAAAACGCTTTATAATTGTTGCTTATTCGAATACTCGTATATTTACCCACGTGAAATAATGACGTATTTAAAAGTGAGCTTTACCAATGATTTGAAATTGATAGAGAAATTAACCGCGACGAAGCCTTTCAAAAGTGAATGAAAACAAAAAGTGCAAAAGTGCAAGAGAAAAAAATTAAAACCTCGCCTCCTTTTCCGTTATGTAGGTGGAAAAGTATGTCGGTACGAGCATGTATCCATTCCTCGGGTGCATAAGCTTCGGATTCGATCCGTATGGGAATCGTTACAATGCGCACCTCGCAATTACTTTCAGCTTTGCCATCAAGCTATTAAGCACTAGAGTATTACGAATTTATTTCTCCTATATTTCGTTTTTCGTTTTTCGTTTTTCGTAACATCAAGGAACGAGGGGAGCGGTCGCGAGGGATTTGCCCGATAATGGAGGATTAATTACTTGGTATTGTGAAGTTTGAATGCATGGATGAGGTACACTATTGCCATTAATTCATAATGAAATCTTTAGCGAGACAAGGACTCGGCCCTGAGCTTTTTCAAGTTGCTGAAGAAATCATTCGTCGAAGATAAAAGTAAAGCACTTAATAGCGAACTTAGGCCAACTTAAAATAAAGCGCTGCATTTGCTGACAGGGAAGTGGCTTAGATTCATTAGTCGTTAAGGATCGTCGATGACCGGCAATCGGTACGACTAACATTATTGTTCAGGAACGATTTTAATTGAGGAGTGACATTTAATACGAAGAATTGATCTTTTCAATGATCGATTATGATGGCGAAATAGAAGTGCTAAAAGATTAATAAATCCGCTCTTTTATTTTTATTTTCAATGTTTATACATACGATTTGATCATCAATAATGCTGAACAAGTCTTAGTTGAATTTTTACTAAAAAAGAAAACAATAATTATCCTTGCGCATAATTCTGATATATCAATGTAAATATTCTCCTTTAATTTCCAAATCTTGGCTTGAATATTGAATATTTTATTTATAATAATTAGAGCTAAATTTTCAACGCATGAAATATTTACTTTAGTGAAATATTCGATGAAAATCTAGGCTTTTAAATTGTTTAATCAGTTATCTTAAACAGAAATAATATGCAAAAACTTTAAATAATTTTGATAAAAGTGAAAACTCAAGTTTGCCGATAAATGAAATTATTATTTATCAGAAATTATTTCATTCAATATTATTCTTTTTAACTGCAGAATAAAATTCGCGTTTTCTAAAAAATTTATAGATCGTATGTTTTTAATACATTAAAAAATTAACGTAAACTCTAACTCAATTTTATTTAGTTAAAATAGTACAAACATTTAAATATTAATGTGACGTATATTTTTATTATTTGCAATGACGGATGAAAAAGTGAAAATAATCAATTGCGTATTTAAGGCTTTTATTAATTTAGTAGTTTATTCACAGGAGGCTTTAAGTTTCAATATCAGTATTATGTTGTAAACAAATGAAGATAACAGGAGGCGTTTGAATTCTACAGCATCTCTTACATTAAAAAAGACGTCTAATCTTTAATTTATATAGAAACTTAATATAGTCATAATCAAATTTCCTTTTGATCTATTTACATCGAAGTAAGTAATGTGAAAAATGATTTGATACTCTTCTGAATCGAAGAATCGCTCGTATTGAAAACAATATTCTCTCAGCAGTTCGGATGTTTTTAGCGAAATTTTAATTGATATCGGTTATTGGAGTCTTTTTGCATTACTTCAGTATATGCAAGCTCTGCTTCAATTTAATTTTATAACGAATACCAATAAGGTATAGATTCGATCAATTTTTAAAATAACAGCATCTGAAAATTAGTATTAAGATATTTCTGGTAGCAATGACTAAAATATGTAATTTCTCGCAAGGGACCTTCTATCTACTTTAAGAAGCTCTTCTTGATTAAAGGTTACTTTGATCATTTTCGTTACATTTTTCTAAATAGTTTGATACAAGGGCGATTATCTATCAAGCAACAAATACGAAAAAATCACTTTAAAGATTTATTATACAAGTTATTTTACCTTAATCTAATGTATTATTATACAGGTGTATTTTGTCTGTGTTCGAATAATAATTAAATTATTTAATAAACCTTAAGTGCTTGTTAAGTTTTAATCGATATTGTTTTATATGTTAAGTATTTTAATTTGATAAACCAACATCTAAAATTTTTATTCTTAAGATGTAAAAAATAATAAAATAATGATGAAATTAAACAGTGTATGGAAACTGTTATAAAAAATTGCAATAACACTGATCTTGCTATTTTTATATTGAAAAATATACACTTCATTCATAAGTTATAGAAAAGTTGTTTTGAGTGTATAATAAAGTAAAAAACTCACATATATAAAATCGTTTTAAATCTGATATTCAGAAATTTACAAGAGAGAATATCCAAGCAAAATAAATTTGTTTGGTTCCGTTGTGAGTTTATAAATTTTTAAGATTTAAAACTTTATTTAAGTTCTCAGATATATACGTACATTTATTTAATTTAAATGAAGATTTGGATCTTTATTATTTAGATGACTTAAATTTATTGATCTGTTTTAAAATTTTTTATTATATTCCATTATTTTTTTAATAAATTAAAAGTAATTTACACCAAACGATGTCGTTTAAAAGAGGAAAAAATTTAATTTACGAAAAAAGCGTCAATTGTTACATTCTGAATAAATAATTACAAACGTTTTCATGATAAATTTGTCTCCTTTTCATACATCGTTCAAATTTTGTAAATAAAATAAAGTTAACACATCCAAAATCAGGAATAAAATGTCTTTACCGTAACAAAATACTTTTTCTCAATACACCATGGCAAAATTTTAAATCACAACGGAGGTTAGAAAAAGCATAAGATTCTGAAATTGCGAATAGCTTTATAATTGTTTATGTTTTTGCGATTGATGATACATGACATTGGTAGTTTCGTGCACAAGTTTTATACTTGTGTGCGATGAAGAAATAAAAAGAAAGATAACTTATCCTTTCTCGCTCACGTGGACGTTAATGAAAGAAAGGGAGATGCTGCTGAATGCCAAAGTCAGCGAATGCTTATTCAAAGCTGCTGCAAAAATAAAATAAATCGAATGCTTATTTTTCATTTTTAAAGTAAGCACGAATTATAGTCTTACATTATAATATTAATTATTTTTCATGATGTTGCATATTTGAGCAATGTGCAATCTTATAATGATTTCGGCGCTCAATCGTTGATATTTCAATTACATTTTTTAGTCAAGACAAAGAGCAGCAAATAGTGACCCTTTAGGCGTGGACGTTATGTAAACGTCAAACCTTCTCGAAGCGAATAAGGAATAGTAGCTTAGGTAACTGTAAATAGGTGCGGATTAAAAAAGATGGACGTAATCGCAAACCGTGAGAATGCGACCCTCGCCACCTGGAATGAAAGGTGCGAATGTTCACCAAGGAAATAGGACGACTCTGTGAATGTTATTTTACCCTCTTCATTCGTTCAATCATTTTAAAACAATGTTAGTCTACTACAAACGTTTCAAGATGCGATTATTGTTTATAAATCGCTAGCATTAAGCTGCACAATTGTACAAGCTGTGACTTCTGAAACCAACAGTATTTCTCCCTCTCGCTTTGTCTCTTGGTTTGGATACCGTTTTGAACACTAGGTAGCTTTTCTTTTCTCTCTCTGTTTCTCATATGCAAATCTTATACTCTCAAGTGAAATTACTGACAAATCGCATAATTCATCATGAAAACTACTTAAATAATTTATTGTCGTGGATAAGCTTTTTGTCAGAAAATATGTTTTATCAAGTTATCTTTACATTTATCTTCTGCGACGATAAACTATTACTATTATTCATTTTAATTAAATAACTTTTTACAAAGAACGTCAGTTTACAGTATACTGTATTTCTTATTTAAGACTTTGAATAGTCCAACTTAAAATTTATAATTTAGTCAACGAATTTCGATATTAATTTTAAAATAAATTTTCTGTCATGATAATTATGTGAGATGTGTAAATATTATACAATCAAGAATTTTGATTATAATGAAGTTAACAATAATAATAGTTATTATAACTTGACTAGGAACATATTATTTTAAGGTATACCTAATAATATATAATTTTTTTCATAACTAGTTACAACTTCTTACCATGGAAAATGTTTTGTCTTCTTTGATTTCTTGTGGATATATAACAAAAATGAGTGGGAAATTTGATTTTGAAAAAAACATAATAAAAAAAACTTTTTAACTAAAGTAAGCAAAATTTATAATTTTAGAAGAATTTTAAATTTTTTAACCTAATAAAAATCTTTAGAAGAACTAATATACAAAAAAAAACTTATAAACCAAGACCATAGTTAAACTTACTAAATATAGAAGTACAAATAAACTCAAAAATGTTTTGGTTTTAGTTTTAATAGACATTATTTAAAAAAACTTTAATCAGAATAATATATCTATAATAAAAAAGCTAAAAGGTTAAGCATGAATGCGATGAGTGTTAATAAATTTATGAATTGTTTAATGTTTTTTTTATTATAATATAAGTATTCATGGATTAGATGTAATCAAGTATAAATCAATATAAATATAGATAAGCACGTATGCATTTTTTAATATTATAAAATATTTACATTTACAGTTTAATACACATATATAACTTATTTTTAAAAGAGGAAATTTTAAATTTTTAAATTTGAAAATTTTTTTTAAAATATTGAATTTAAAGTAATTAGGTATTGAAACCTCGATATTTATAATATCTTTTATTAATTAGGCCAAATAAATTAGAAATATCCAGTACCAAGATATCGATTGTAATCGTAACTTAGTAAAATAGATTATAAGAATATACATAACATACTTTCGATATTGTAAAATTTTTTAAATGTATCAAGGTATGATCAATACCTGTAAAAAGTTTAATACATTACAAATTTTTAAAATTAGCTCGTGTTTTTAAATTTTATTTTCTTACTTTGATTTTTGACTTGACTATTTGAATCTTTCAATTTTAACTTTATATTAGTCACATTCAAGAATTCACATTTTGCATTCAAAGGTATCTTAATTAATATGAATTATTAAATATTTTGCGCCATAATTTTAATATTTATTTGAAATTATTTTAAATATCATTATAATTATCTTAAAATAAAGGAGAATTTATATTAAAAACAGCTTTACGTAATATTACATTATAAGGTATTTGTTACGTTTTGTTTACCTACAAGAAAGAAAATTTAATTTATGTACGATTTATACTTTATTTACACAAAATCTATAGATTTTTTATAAAATTTATATAAATATAATATTGTTTATAATTTTTCCATACATTTTGATATGTGTATATTTAAGGGAAAATAATAATTATCTAAAATTTAGTAAGAAACCGTAGCAATTGGAAAAAATAACCGAAGCTTTGGAAGCGTAATAAAAAAGTATTATGAAATTATATAATTATATTTACCTTATGATTATGAGCACGACAAGAAAATATGTTAAAAAAGTTTTTTTTATTATAAAATATTCATTTATTCCAAACTGATATTTCGTTCTAGAACACAAAATTAATTAAAATAATGAAAATAAAAATATGAATATCAATTAAATTTTTTTAAATGGAAAGTTTGTTTTCTACATCAAATAATAGTAAAAAGGAATTAATGCCTATTGATTAATAATTAAAAGTATATTTTATTTAACTTTTTAAGGTTGATTTAATAAAACAAAATTAATAAAAAAAAACTTTTAATTTGTATTTTATCCAACACTACTTAAAAATTTATGAATAATTAATGATATCGTTATTTCATAAATTTTGAGTTATCTGGTAAATACATAATTCAATCGATTTTTATTTAATTCATTTTTAATTAATATTAATTTCAGCAAAATACAGTTTAGAATTGGAAACAAAGCTTATATTAAAAAAATGAGTATTCGTATTATATTCTTTCTTATCTTTATTTGAGCAATATGGATAATGCTATGCAATATATAAAAAAATTATTTAATTGTTATGAAGATGTCTCTTATATGAGAATCACGTGAAAGTGCATTAAATATTATAAAATATATATTTCATATTAATATATTATATATATATAAATATATATATATATATATACATTCTATTTGGTAAAATAATATTCAAATATATTTTATAATTTCAGTTTTCTCTTTCGTATCAGTTGTTTAGCAAAAAATTCTTGTTTAGTTGACAGTAATTTAGTAAAGTCATAGAATTACCTTCATTAGATTTAAAATAATTTATAATATCTAAAAAATGTCTTTTATTCTTCTATTATTCTAGAAGTAGTATTTAAATATTTCATAATTTATTTATAACTATGGTTTTATAACAAGTAATGCAAAGAATATGTATTTATGATATATTTGCACTGTAAGCCAAATTCTTTACTGTATGATTACGAGATTATGACTTTTGTATATTTTTTCAATCTCATTTAAAATGTTATTCATAAATATCATATATATATATATTAAATAAATATATATATAATATAATTTCATAGGACACTTTCTATCTTCGACTTTGTGTATATCGGGACCTCTTATTTTTTTATTTTTGGTGTAGAAATTCATATATAGTTTTTCTTTATTTTCTAAAGAGTTTCTTTATTTTTTAAAAATATTAATTTAAGTTTTTTGTTTGCGGTATATTTTAAAAAAGGTTCTATAATATTTTGAAAAATATATTTTATTCCAAGTCATTATATGAATAATGTTGATCTCTTGATTACAACATAAAAATTAATAAATTACAATAGTAAATATAAATTTTCCGTGTGTTTTTTAAATATTCGCTTACATTATCTATGACTTTTACATCATTTTACTATTTATTAAAAAAAAAAAAAATTATATATAAATTCATACATATTTTTAAAGATGTTATTATACACGTTTAGGTTAGTGGATTTATAATTTATTCCCATAACCACTTATTTTTTGCTCGCGATTAACCTTATTTCTTCCTTACATTAATAAGATTCTTCGTTTACAAATTATAATTATTTCCTACTCTACGGATAAACGTTTACTAAGTCTATATGCTATGTTTTTATTGTACCACTTGTATTTTTTGATAACATGTTATTCTAAAATATAATTAGATAAGAGAAATGATAATGCATCGATTGGCTTTAATCCATCAGATTTTAAATGATTCTGACATATTTTTTCATAATTGTATTCTAGTTTAACTGATGTTAAGAAAACTCTTTATCATCGTCAACGTCTATGTTGTAACTTTTATCTTGATTAAGAGCTTGACGAATATTACTTTGTTGAATAAATAAACAATATTTTTTTTTAATGCATTATTTCACGATTGCTTAATCTATTGGTCTACGTTATTAATAATGTTTTTAAAACCTTTTCTGTGATAATGACAGAGAAACTAAGTATTGTCAACGAACAGTTGAACGAAACTTTAAAAGAGATGAAGCATTTCTCTCTTCTTTTTAAAAGTTAAAAAAATCTCAGTCGTTATAATAAGTATTTGCCAATACCGAACGATCGAAAGAAAGTATTTAATTAGTTGAAAAGCTTTTGTCGTCCATTTAAAAGTTCTAACTATTTGCATTTGAGCACAGCTATAAAAATCATAGTATGTTATTATAATCTGATCAAATGTTGATACAATGATCGTGCTTGTAGTACCTAAGCAAGTATGCACTTACGCACGAAAGAGTAAAGACATAAGTATTTGATTGCCAATCTGCTCGTGGCACAGCTTAAAACCACAAGTATTAATAGCATGATTCGAGCTTCTTTTCAAGGAGATCAATCGGCGAGAAGCATCCAATTTGCATGTGGGACTCGAGTGCGTTTTTGCACAAACCATTTTTTCCCCCAGTGCGAATAATTTTTGAAAGAGAAAGAAGATGAAAGAAGCGTCCAGGAGAAAGCGAATTACAGACGTCAATACAAAGAGGAGTGAGATAAAGAAAGAATGGGGTATCGTGAAGTAGACGTTACAATCATTCTTATCGCTATCTCTCGTGAACGTCCGTCTCGCTCGTTCTTATCAATGCGTTCCGTCTACTCGCATGTTCTTTCTCTCTTCCACCGCCAAACATGTGCGTATATATATCTTTTTCACGGAATTCTTGCACGCGCGTTTCACTTAGGATTGAGGCGCGTGTGATTGAAAAAGGCAGTCTCGTGGGGCCACGATGTCGAGGAGGCAGAGGCAGGGTGTTGTTGATAATGCGCGATGGGACACTCGCTACAAGTGGGACGAGAGGTGAAGAGAGCGAAACAGAGGCGCGTCGCGCAATGTTTGGGTTATCTGATTTATGTTGTCTGTCTGGCTGGCGCGAGGCGAATGCTCTGAAAATATGCCAAGCGGCACGCACTTTTTAATTTAATTGACTCTCCTCTGAGGCTCGTCGCGCACGCACAGAGGCTAATACTGCGTGTATGAAGCGCGACGGCCAAGTGTGAACGTGTATACATATACGGTACACTCTTGGGTGTACCGATTTTTTTGTTTCATATCTGCGAGACGCCTTGTTTGATCGACTAGGCTCAAACTTTTCTTTTGCCCAATGTCTGCTTTTATTAGCTCGATCTTTTGTCACATTTACGTGGTCAAAAAAGTGGAAAAAAACTGATTATCTATTTAAATATACAAATTTTGTGTTGCTCGGAAATAAAATATAGTCGTTAATTGGGTGAATGTAATTTTAAATAGACATCGTGATAAATTAATATTGAACCTTGTACTTTGAATACTTTGAATTTAGTCTATTTTGTAATATATTTTAAAGTATTGTTTAAAATGTATACCTTTTCAACGATTATTTTATATTAAAATTATCATTTTAAAAAGTTTGACTTTTTTAACATTCGTACTTTTTCAATATTCTATTGCTTTATCTTATATTAGATTTTTTAGTATTACAGTACTAATAACACCTGATAATGCAATAGCAGAATAAACGTAGTTTGTAAAATAAAGTACATAATATAAATAGACAAATAATGTAATACCAAAAGTACTATATATATAAAATGTATGTCAATTAATTGTGTAAGTATTTATTGAATTGCAATGCAAGTAAGTCGATTTAATTTCGAAAGAAAACATCTTTAGTATGGTGATTAATATGATCGAACATGTGTTTTACAATTCCTTAATTATTCAAAGATTATAATCATTTTTAAAAAATGAGACATTTATATAATTGCCGAAAATTTTTATAATAAATATATGGTTTTATATAGATATACCATCGCAAATCTACGTGTAAAATAATAAGGTAAGTAATATTTTTCATCTTATTTTTATTACTCGTCTCGTTTCAACGACATATTATTTGGTATTCTTATCTAAATCTTCATTTTCGTTTTTTTATGTCAATTTTTCTACTATCAATTAACAACTCTTTAATTTATCTATGTTTGTATTTTAAACATTTAAGTTGATCAAAATAATGTAATAGAGTATGGCATCAATAGACAAACTGAAATTTTTATTGTTTTATAGCATCGCGTTACGTCGAAACAGATATTTATTTAGATCCCACCATTTCGATATTCTTCAAAATATACAACTACAATTAAAATCTTCAATTTATTACAAACGAAAAACTTCTATACAAAGTTTTCGTTACCTAGAATAATGAGAAATGTAAAAAAAGCAGATGAAAGTTTACAAATATAATTATAATCTAAAATTCTATGTTAGTCTATTACTATGTACTTTACTGTACGTCTCGGGATTGTAAATAGTGAATATGTGATTGGTAGATGCAATATATAAATGGACAGGTGTAGAGAGCCCATGAAGATTAAAACTACGTATTATGAATCTATGTTGAAAAAATGACATAATTATGAAATTACGATAAATTACATAAAATTAAACTTAAAATTATTTTATTAAAATATTTTCAATATAAATCAAGTGAATTAGCATTCTATTTGAATCTTTTAATAAAATCAACATAATTGTCTAAATAATACAGGCAACATAGAATCTACAAGATAAAATTAAATTATAAATCGAGTCGAATATTTAGAAGTAAAAATAATAATATGATTATGTTGTCAAATATACATTTAAACAACGATATACAAACGATGCAATTGAGAAGTACTTAGTAAAAAAGACGTGCTGGATGTCTAGATTACTTTACGCCGAACACTTGTTTTACAACCAACACTTTTGACTATTCGGTCTACGTGTCATGCCATTTAATGGTTTTTTGCATTCTCCGTAATATTTATGGTTGCTGCTAAATAAAAATAATATACCATGTGTAATATAATATTTTTCTATTATAATATAATTACTACATCTGGACTCTTAGGCATCGCTTCTTCTGTAAGAACTAATATCAGCAGTTTATAAGCTGTGAAAATATATAGACGGAGCAAAGGCGTATTACACAAACTGATTTGAACTGTATCTCATTCACATAAAGTTTACTTCAGTTTATATTAATAATTGGTGCTGCGTAACCTATGATTATGTTTACTTTATTAATACTGTATATTCTGTTTATATGTATTATCATTTGTGTATCGTTTAAATAAATTTACTTTTTAAATAAATATACAAGTGTTTTAAAACATCATTGAACAACAGATTAAACAAAATGTTTATTTTAATTAAGAATGAATAGCACCCACAAACCCAGTCGTATAACAAATTATTCAGTGAGAAATTTTTAAATCGATCAAGCATAATAATAATTTTATTAAAAACAGGAAAATTTCTTAAATTAATTAAACTTTTATAAAATACAAATTTAACAATAAAGTTAAAGTGTTTATTTTCGTAAAATTTAATTTTAAAGTAATTGCTAAATACATTGTGTACTTATAATAATACACGAATATTGTGACCTTATTGTCTACTTTATGAATTCTATTACGCTATTTTCTGTTCTCTTTACTTCACGTTCGGAAAAGTAATTATATATGACGTGCGTACCCAGCGGCAGGTATGATGTACTTCGGCAGGTAAGAATTTTTTAAATCTACGTATAATATTCGGTTAAATAATGAGGAACGGTTTACCTTCGAAAAAAGTAGATAACATGTTGAAGTAATTGCAGTATTCTTATTATTAGAAATGTATTAAAAGATTTTATTTTAATTTTTATTATTAAGATTTCCCTCTTGAACGTTTATTACAAAACGGGTTATAAAAGATTATTAAAAGTCAAGCCATCAAATATTTCCACTCAAGTGACTACTAGAAAAAAGTTAGGATTTCTTTCAGAAATTTATCATTTATTTATTGGTTTAAAAAAATTGGTTATTTTAGGAGAGTAAAAGTTCTTTAGGTACATTACAAATTGAAAACAGCACATAAAATTGATTAAAAATTTACGAGGGATTACAACCAATTTATGCATTATCTCATATTATCTCGTATTAATCAAAGTATATAAAAATTTAAAAGATTAATGTACGTAAAAACAAAAATACAAGCATTAAAAAATAAAAATAATATAATTATAAATAAATCATGATATAAGTGTAAAAGTTGGAATACAAAAAAATAAATAAAATCGATAATATATAGAATTTTTGATTATTAGTGATAAGTTAGCATTAAATTATGACAACGATAACTTTAAATTTTCTAAAAAAGTCTTAAAAAATCTAGGTACGTTGAAAATGACAAAATTTGGAAATTAGTGCAGTGCAAAAACTGGAAAAAAAATTTAAGATATTATATTAAAATGGTGGATATCTATTAAAAAAATTTATAATAGTTGGTTATATTTTATATTTCAATCTTTTAATTTAGAGCTTGCATTTAATAAAATATTATTAATACTATTACCATTAATATAAATTAGCAGTTATTAATAAAAAAGGCTGTAAAATAAAATTAAAACTGTAAAGAATAGAGAAAATTGAAAATAATTTAATAAATCTAAGATTTAGAGGAGTTTTATAATTTATTCGATAAAGTAAGGTTAATAAAATTAAGTGTGTAAATATGGGAGTTATACATATATTGCATATATTTATAAAGAAAAGCAAAAGATCTGGGTACGCAACGATATTAATAAACAAGCAGTAAAATAATTTACGTTTAACTCAAAAGTTCAACTAGCATTATTAAATAAACTAAATGGATATTTTATAAATTATAGTAACACGGTGTCCTTACACGTGTAAAGTGACGCGTGTCAAAGCTCAAAAATGAGAATAGCGGTACGAACGGCAAGGACAATAGTAATAAAAATCTATAAATAATTAAAATTTTTATTGGAGTAATAAAAAATATAATACGAATATTTAATTTTAATTAGCAAGGCTCTCGTTCATCGTCTATCCTTACTGATACGCCAATGGTAAATGTTATAATGTACAGAATTTTCTATTCTCAGTGGCAAAATTTCGAAGTCCCGATAAAAATACTTAGCCATGTATAAGAGCGCAGGCTTTTCGTGCGATGCAATTTGAAATATTCTGACTGGTACTACTTTGCTACTTTGCTATTTTTTATTCAGAAAATCCGAATTCTTTGAATTCTTCGATTCATTCTACGAATCTTGCTGCTGAAATTTATCAGCCCCTCTAAAAAATACTTTTTTCGAACCGCCGCGTACTATTTTGGGGCGAGTGGAGCGAAAAGGTCGATCACACCTTCGCTCGCGACCACTAAAATCCGTCAAAAAAAAAAAAAAAGAAAAAAAGAAAAGAGCCTTGTGTTGCTTTTGAGTTGATGCAGACAAACTGGATTCCGCGCGATAAACAATAGTATTTTAAAAAAGGTAATCCACTCGTGACGAAAGGCTCGACCAATAATAACGGATCTCTTGGATCTCCGAGCGAGTCAAAGAAAAGCAGGAGAGAGCGTGTTTATCAAGTAGCATCCGATCGTAATTATCGCACACTTCTTGCGAGAGCTGATTTTCGCCGCAAGAAGCGACGGCACTTCCCCTGCCAGCTGGAGCCTGCAAATAAATCCCGCATATCATTCCCTCGAACTCCCCGCAAAAAAACTCGATTTCCACTGGTAGACAGTCAGGACGGCTCCCCTCGTATCGTCGGCCTTCTTCTCCCTCGCAGCCGTGTCTCCGTCTGCTAAACGCACCGCGCGATAAAAACTTCCGCGCGCGCCTTATCGTGACGTTGCATCTTGCGCGCATACGCGAAATACCTCCGCTGCGTCGTCGTCGCGCAGACGATAAAAAAGAACGCCGTAGGACTGGAGAGAGAGAGAGAGAGAGAGAGAGTTAGAGGAGGGGGGCGGTAGTGGGAGGGCTTAATACCCAAGCGCATGCCCACGCGATGGTTCTTCAATCGCGACGAGAATCCGGCGACGGCGGTGAGACACGATTATGCGCGATAAGAGACTGCCGCTTTATTTTCGTCTCGCCGCGCGCGGCTAATCAGAAGCAGTCGACACCGACGCTGACGCCGACTCCGACGCTCATAGGCGCGATAATGCATTTAAGTGCTCAGCTGCGAAAAAAGCCTTCGCGTGTATACAGGCCGTTCCACGTCCGAGTCGGCGAGTCAAATGCTTTCGATGCTCCCTTTCGCTTCGAGGCATGCGCACTCGCCGCGGCTTTTAACACTTCGCAACGCAGTCGTGATTATTTTCCCGGGCGAGCGTATTATCCGCTTGCGATGCAAAATCACCAGAGCATTTTTCATCGGAACCGATATCGAGAGCTTCGACAAAAACGTGATATTGATTTTATTGCTCATTATTGATTGTATTTCAATCAGCTGCTCAAGTTTTTTCAATTGATAATTGATCCGATCTCCATTTTCTTTTCGACCAATGTTGCAGCTCTTTGTTCGTCACTCTTATTCAGATCAATTTATCAATAAAAAGTTTCAATGATTAAGCTTCTACGTTCAATTTTATTAAACTTATTTAAAATAAGTTTATCTGCTGTATCATCTATCTTCAATCGACGCATTATTTTTCATAGTGACGTTTCAATTATCGAGCTATTATTGCAAAGAAATTCACCAAAATGCATTGTAAAATAACACGAAAGGATTAAATTAGAATTTCGCAATTAAAATATTGATCGAGGAATTCATTTTGACGTACGCATGAAAAAAGATATCGAAATTTCGATGGCCCGTGGTTCATGGGCCAATACTATGGTAATCGGAATAAATTTGTGTTAATTCGAATGTATTATTTTACCTGTCTTACAGGTATGCACAACACAACGATTCTCAAATTATCGATTTTTTTCTTTATTGACTTTCTAACACATAAGTAACATCAGATACACGTACCAACTTTTAATTTTAAAAGTAAATTTTGCTTATCGAATATCAAAATTTGCTAATCGTTCATTGTATATATTAATGTACCAGTGAAGAATCTCAAGTACTTCTTTTTATCGATAAAACCTTTGAAATTAATTTTCCAATCAACTTTAAAAAATTAATTTACTTTCAATTTAGACTCAAATTTACAGATTAAAGATGAAAATATCACTGATTTAATAAATATTTTGCTTGATAACATCCTAATATCATAGTATTGCCACTTTAATCAATAATTAACTGTCGCTAAATTTCAGTTAATTTTCAGCTCAGTCTTAAGATTAAGAAATAACAAATGTTTGTTACATTTACCAAAAAACAAAATTAAATAAAACTGTAAATAAAATATTGTGGACTTGAGGTTGAATTACTTATTTCTCATAATATATGTATATATATATATATGTGTGTGTGTATATATGTTTCGAAGTGAATTAAAATAAAACATAAAACTTATAAAGAATATTTCTTTAAAATTTTTAAATGATACATTTTTTATTTTATCATTATTCATATTTGTGCAGAGCCTTCAATGCGTATATAATTTACGACGTCAAGCTCGAAACTAAGCGGTTGTTTCTTTAAGAGAAATTTTGTTTCAAGCTCAAAGAATCCCAGTTTTCAGATCATTTTTTTATTTTAGAAAGTATTCATTTAAAATGACGCGAAATAATTATAATAGCTAAAGCATATCTTATCAATATTTGCATTTCGCGTCTTGACTACGCAGTGCTGTTTATAAATTTATAGCGCGGAATGAACCGTATAATAGTCTCATGTAAGCTATATATGAATGACATTGGAGAATATTTTAAATATCTTGGTGGTATTCGTATCTATTGTTTATAAATAAGTGTACGTTCTGGTATTTAAAGCTTTTGTTTAAAAAACAAAAAAATTTAAATCCTACTTTCGAAGATTTGAATTCACCAGTTTATATATTTCAATGGTCATATTTAATTAGAAATTAAAAGAAATTTTTTTCGATTTTTAGATTAATGGGATTTTTAAAAAATTATTTTAGAGACATTAAATCAACGTATTTTAAAAAAGAAGATTAATTTATTTTTATAAATTGAGAAAGCACATAGAATTATTAGATGTTGTTTCAAAATAATTTAATAAACTAATACTAACATTTCATTATTTATGTAACGAAATTTACTTTACTTATCAAAATTTATTCTAAAGATATTACATTGATGATGATAAATTTGTATAGTGTTGATAATTTTAATTTAAGTATATCATGATAATTTATTTTACATTAAAAACGAGTATAAAGATATGTAATATTATTTGCCCAAGTATATACATAGAATTTATCTGCAAATTTCGATAAAATTTTTCAAAAACATCGTCCAATGTTAAAGAATCGTACGAATAGAAGATTTTTTCTATTGTATTTTATATACGCTTAAATTTTTCTTATTACAATATATTTCAAAACCATTTTAGATTTACATTCATATACAACTATTTTTTGAGTAATAAGTAATAATAATAATTGAAGTTTTTACAGTTTGCCACAGACTTTTATCTTATATACAGCTTCTTTCATTACTATTTATGATAAACTCCATGCTAGATAATGTTTATTATGGCGCCGAATACAAAATCTATAGATATAACGTGAATTATTGTATAGGCATATAGTCACTTTGAATTATGCCAAGTTTCAAGCTTGAAATCGATTTAAACTTAAGTCGAGGAACTGTATGAGCAATTGATAAAAGAAAATCATTTTTAGTATTCAGTACGGAGGAAAAAGTATCTAGCAGACAAATTTATATCCTATTAGTATTAATTATTGTTACATATTAGTATTGTATAATATAATACTTGTATTATAAAAAAATTACCCTTATTGAGTATTATTTAAAAGATAATAAATAAATAATTAATTAAATTTAATATTGAAGGATTAGAGATAAATTTAATTTCTTAAAGCATAAAATATAGTGACTAGTTCTGAAGCAAAAAGAGCAATCGCAACAAAAAAGGTGAAGTTTTTCATTTTTTGATACTACAATGAAAAGTAAAAACAAAATTAATTATTTTAAGTAAAAAATACAACCATTTTTATAGGTTGAAATATTCAACTTTTAATTTTATGTAAAATTATGTAAAATTGCTTTTCATAAATAAAGAGTGCGATTCATAAAACGAGTAAATTTTTTTTTAAGAATAAATTAATGAATAAATTTATGTTTTTTTAATTTATGTTTAAAGGATATATAACTGATCTCGACAATAAAAATTAAGGCATGTTAATAAAATTTATCTACTTGTGCGTAATATATTTTAGAATAATATAATATGTCACTATTATTTTTCATTAATTTTATTGACAACTACTCGATAATTTTTACGAGAGATGTTTCTTTATATTTAGAATAACTTTTTTCTTATCATTAAATTCTAAGAAAAATAATACAATCTCAGTATAAATAATATAATCTATATATTTTTTTACATTTATATTTTCTTTTATTTTAATTTCTCTGTTTAAAATAAATACATTAGATAACAAATTATTATTTTTTAATAAAAATTAAATTCGCAGTTTTAATTTTGTCTAAGAAATTAAATTTGGGATAACAGAAATGAAAAAAGTCGAGTGAATTTCTTCTTAATATGAAATTAGTAGCATTTTATTATAAGGAAAAATAATTTTTAACGAGTAATTATTAATTTATATTAATATAATTTAAATAACGAATAAAAGATTATTAGTACTTCTAATGAATAATTTTCTTTAAATATTTAAATTGTCTTATGATTGACAACAACAAATGCAGAATATTTTGACCATTCCTATAATCTCAGTACTATTACAAGTAATTATTAAAAGAATCGATTTTATCAAAAAATTTATCAAATATTTCAGAAATTAAAATTTATACAGAGATTATTGATAGTTCTATCGAATTTTTCTTATACTACACATAAAGTTTAGCAGGATTCATCAGCTCAGTAAAAATTTAAACAAATGATTCTTTTTTTACTTAGTTCTCATATAATTTCAAGTCT
Source organism: Platyscapa corneri (assembly GCA_018907185.1). Taxonomy (NCBI): domain Eukaryota; kingdom Metazoa; phylum Arthropoda; class Insecta; order Hymenoptera; family Agaonidae; genus Platyscapa; species Platyscapa corneri. The sequence continues at coordinate 4,519,534 of JACCHW010000005.1, read as the reverse complement.
AAATTAAAAGTATTCTTTCGTGATTTTGGAAATAATTAAGATTTGACATTCGACGAGTGATACCATCGACTGTTACTGCAATAAAGTGAGGTGTTCGTGATACAATGTACCCTCAACGAAGCTACGGATGTTTCCTTTTGTTTTTTAATATCAAAAAACAATCCTTGCGTTCGTTACGGGTTACTGGAGAAGACTCCATTTAAAGAGATATGAAACTTGAAAAGTATAAATTAATCCTGTTAAAGCTCCTCGAGAATTTTCGAAATAAAAAGGCCAGTGACCGATCTCGCGTGGACCACTTTTTTTATTGTTTCACTGGTACTATGACGTGTTCAACCGAACCAGAAATTCAAAAACCCATCCGTTTGCTTAATTTTTTATTTCGCGTTCTCGTGGCTTATCCATTACACGTTTTTAAATGGCATACAACGTCGTCGCGTATTGACCCTTAAAGTATTACCAAAGACAGCAAGCGACTGTAAAAAATTTAACGCGTATAAGCGGTGTCGGTTGCTCGCCCTGCCTACTTTTTAAAAATTTCTCAGGACAAGTGACACGACGTTTAGAGACAGAATTCACTGGCTCGTTTCAACGCGATCAAGAATTATCTCTTGCGAACTCTCTAAGGCATGATAATAACGTGCAAAATGCTAGAGATGGCTCTTGGCGATTAATTCTTGAAATGCTCAGCTTCACTCCTTATGCTTTATTGCTTATTCGTAGATTCGAATCTCCAATGATGAAAAAGATAAAAGTACGTCTAACGCAAAAACGAAGACTGTTTTCTCCGTTGCCCAAGACCGGAGCTTATGAAAATCCCGTCTAAGTTTCCGCTGATGTGGAAACTCTTGCACGTGGCCCGCGGTCGTCCGCACAGGAAGCTAATAATTCGGCGATAATTCTTGATAACGTTCCAAGCGTTTGGGGTCCGTGGACCGGTGCATTAGGTTGAGTGGGGCGACCTGGATCATCTGGCTCAGGACATTATGGCTCCGGCGATTCCGCGAATTTTGACATTAGACTTTTGGCGCGCTACGCTCACCGAGGGACGCTTTATAAAATTGCGTATAAATAAATCAATCTTCCGAGAATCCTCAAGAGGGTTGGAGGAGAGAGGCTTTGTACTCGAGAAATCGGAGACCCCTACTTAGGTTACGTAAAGCTCGTATAAAACAATTAGCTTTATTTGCGTGGAGTTGACCTCATTCTGCATCACAGTCCACGTGGCGATCGCGAGATGTAGTGTAGCGTTTGCTGCAAATGCGCCTATTTTAGAATACCTGACGATGGCTTGTAACTGAGGAACTCCCTTTTCTGTTTCTGCTTTAGTCGCGGAAAAAATAACGTAAGCGCCGCATCGACTCCCACGTATTCAGCGATAAAACTGTTTGCCGTCCTTCGCCAAAATCACCATCGCGGATGGCTCGACGAGGGCCGTTGAAGTGTGGCACACGCGCTGATTGTTTCAAAACTGCCGCTATCACCTTGAAAAGCATCTTTGCAGGAGCCGTGGCTTTCGGTCAATTACGCAGTTCCATCTGGACTCTTCTCGATCGCTTTACACGTGAAATTAGAGCAGAAATAGAGCGGTGTAAGCTTTCAACACGTGACATTTTGTCGAAAGGCTACAAGAGCGGCAGCAGGACAAAATGTTGGTTGCGCCGCGAAACAATTTCAATTTGCTATGCGAGCGAAACGCTCGAGTACCCTGGTAATTATACCAATCCCGAGTATTTATAATTGGTAATTAAGCGGACGAACGAGCCATTTACATGGTTTATGGACGAGCATCTGCATCCGAGCAGAGTCCTTGAAAGCTTTCGTAATGAGGTAAACAAAAGCTCGGAGACAAGCTCGTTTCCTCCGACACGAGAAGCGCTTTCGCGAATACACGAAAGCCCATCGACAGAAATTATCGAGGCATTTGGCCTTTGCCAGGTCATGCAAATAAAGGAGGCTGTAATAGGCTGGGTTGCGCATGTAACAACGAACGAATAGAGAGAAGTGATTTGAAAACGGGAACGTATCGCTCGGCTGGCCCTCGTTGCGCCGTAACGCCGGATGCAAGCTCTCGAGCCGCATTGGGTCGTTTAGATTTTTTTGGGAAGCTCCCGATTGCGTTTTCCGGTGGGCGTTCCCGGATGCGAGGTCACGAAGGTACGTCAGCTTGTTAAAGAGTGAAATTGAAAAAGCGCGGATGCGGAGAAGAAAATTCAAAACGCCCTAGCGATGCGATCAGGAAGATTATTGCGAATTACAGGGAAATATGGGAAAATACTGCGGAATGCGCCTTACGCTTGGACCTCGTTACCTACGAATCGAGATTTACATGCTTGCGATTTGGAACGTGAAAAAATCTGGTTCGCCGCGTTGAGTATGGCACGCAATTTTTCGGGCACAATTATAGCAGCAGATTGTAAACGATAACGATTTCGGGCCGCAGGCTTCTTAATTTTTCAAATGCACTATTTTAGCATTTGAAAAATTTTGAACGTCGGAAAATATGATGCACAAAAATATAACCAACGGGAAAGAAAGTTCCAAGAGCAAAGCTTGTCTTATTGTATGTCCCTATAAAGATTGTGTGAATTACACAGCCGTATTATAAAACTCGAAAAACACAGTGTAAGCGGATTTTACAATTATTTGCAGAACAAAAACAAAGATGAAAAAGTAATCGAACGACGGAAAGTTTTGCCCCACAGTCGTCATCCATTTTCATTTTCATTCGTTCCCCTTAACACTTGACCTCGTTCTGATGTAAAGTTATAAAGTTAGGCCGGCCATTGCTCACCGCCGCGATTTTATGAACTCGAATCTTTTAGTGGCGGTTGTCTCTTGGGGTAAGAAATCGTAAGTTGATGGGTGTCAGTTTGTCATAAAAAGACGCATAGCCGGCTCGAAGGATATTTTACATATCCACTGGGGCACGCGCGGGAACGTTTTAAATTAATCGCCGTCGCATGCTATCAGGGTAATAATAAGCAGCTTCAATTTTTTCCGTTATTCTAGAACAGCGCGTTCTTTGAAATGTGTCTTCCGGCGTACAAGAGATATGATTAGATTTTCCACAGCGTTGCAATTGAAACTCATAAGCTGAGCGCAAAAAAGTGCAAACGTTTCCTAAGCTCAGAAATCGAATCTGTCAAATTATCACTATTATTATTTTTATAAATGTTGCCGACGGTTGCTAAATAACGATGAAAATACTGAAAATTTATAAGATTTAAGCATACGATGGTAAATACTTCTATGTAAAGATATCGTATGGAAATATCATACAGATATCATGTAGAGATTGCAGAGAATTTTAGATCCTGTTAATCCGTGAAAAGACATTTCATTTAAAGATATTTTTAAAGATTTTATTAAACTAAACACATTTTTGTAATTTAAACGAGAATATTTTATCGTATAAACTCATACTAAATAAAAGAAAATTTAATATTCAATTGACATTAGACAGTATTAAAGTAATTATTTTAATAGAGAAAAATGAGAAAGTAATAAATATAATATCATTACATCATTTTTTCTTAGAATTTTGCTGCAAAATATTTAATTTTATAGCGCAGATAAAATTATACTAATACAAGGTTTTCGGCTTTAAATGTTAAAAATTATGTATATTATGAAAAGCTAAGAAAAATATTTTTGAAAATAAACAAACTTTATCCTGCATATTTATTGAAATTTTTACGATATTTTAATAGATTTAATTTTAGTTATAGAAAATTTTTGTTATAATTCCTTTTAAATTAATTTCAAATGTAAGATGTCATAATAAAATAATTAAATTTAGAAAATAACGCAACTGTTGTAATAATAGCTACGCTTTTATCGAAGAAGAATATTACCATGAAAATATAAATAAATGTTTGTTTTATGAAAGATAAATTCGATTGTAAATACAATCTTATTCCTTTGCAACAACTGTTTTTTGCGTATATATGTATCGCCACTATTATTATTGTTACCGCAATATAACAAAACAACAACGATTATTATTATTGTTGTTGTTGTTGTTGTTGAATGCAAAACGTCTGCTTGTCAAATCGATCTTTGAAAAGATATGTATTCGCATTGTGCTTACAGTACACCTTGCACCCCGTCGCCGCTCTAAGTACGAAGTGCCCCTGCGTTCTCTTGCATAAGTATTTTCGAATGCCACATGGAAGACATAAATTGCGCAGAGACAGAAAAAGACAGAGTGAAAGAAAAAGAGAGAAGATCTGAGTCTATGTATATGTGGGAGTGCGGACAATAACAATGGAGTCTATTGAATGGCAGACGGAGAGGGGAATCAGTTGAGGAAGAATATGGAAGACTTTTCAGTAACTAGGTATTAAAGATTCATATCGACAAGCGGCTCAAAATTATTTTACGATTTAAACAATGCTGTTGATGTTAAAGCATAAATGTCAAAGAAAATTATACCTACAGATTTTGTACTGCGCAACATTTCTGTGGAATGAACAGAACGCATTTATCGAAATTGTAAAATATTTACTTTATATTAACATCGTGTATGTTAAAAAGTAATTGCCTATTTTCATAAACCAGTAAGTTGATGCTCTTTCCACTGCCACTTTTAGAGCGATTCAAGGCTAAACAGACCAGAAAAAGAGCGACAAATAAAAATGGGTCAGCAATTCATTATTTAATTTTACTTCGTTTAATTACATACAAGACATTGTATTTTTTATCTACCATTTATTTACTTGCGTTGAAGATTTTATTAATATAGATATAACAATAATAATGTTATACAATAAAATAAATTGACGAGAGAAATCACGCACTTTTAGTCATTAGAAATAAGTAATTCGTAGTCAAATTAACAAGAGAAAACTTCAAATTTTAGGTTAAAATTAGTGTTGAAATTAACATCCATTTTTATGTAACACTTGAATTTAGAGTTGTAAATAAAATTATAATTATCTTCACATAATGCTTTAATCTGAAATTTGTTTATAATATGCACATTTAATTATCATTTAACAAGATTCAGTTACTGTAAACATGCTCTTTAACGTTTTTCTAAGAAGAAAAATAAACAGTGGCATAGTTATTAATTTTTCTGAAATAATAAATCATTTTTATACAATATTTTTCTTATATATATTTTTATTTTTATTTATCTTTTAAATAAATGTTATAATTTGTATCAAATGAAGCTCATTTATTATATTATCAAAACATAAAATATATTATTGTCATTTATATATTTATTCTCATAAATATATTTAATTATCAATAATATATTTTATATATACGTACGTATTACAACAATTTTTAATAATTTAAAAAAAAAATAAAAAATAAAATGTTATTAAACTACCAATACAATAATATTAACGACTTCTTTTAAATTATAAAAAAAATTATAAGATAACTTAGGTAGACTGCATTTTTAGCTTATTATTTTAGGTTTATGTTTTATTTTTATCGTATCCCCTCTTATTTTATTTAGAATAAGAATTCTAATTTTTCTTTATACTTATGAAGATATAATCTGCAATTAGTGGTTAAAAAAATCATTTATTTTATATTTAACTTGAATATTTCTATACTGAGAGTAGTAACCTTTACTCAGAATTTTCATTACAAAAGTTTTAATAAAAAAATTCATATAAAAAAGTTTTAGAATTAGAAAATGTTTATGTAAAATTTTGTGATTCAGAAAATTTTATTTGATAATAATGAAAAATTTTTAAACAAAATTGTTTGTTATCAGTAAAGGCAGTTTTTATTTATAGAGACATGAAAAGAAATCTATATGAAAAAAAATAAATTTTAGATTTTTATTTTTATTAAATGTGTTTCTAATTTAAACTAGAACATAATTAAATTTTAATTCGAAGATAAACTGGTAAAATTAATGAAGTAATGTTTTAGGTAATATTAAAAAAAAATAAAATTATAATTTTTAAAACTTTAGTTGAAAAAGTTCATTATATACAATTATTAAAAAGAAACAATACTTATCGAAATATTTCATTGATTTTAAAACTGGAAATGATGAATAAGAATGATAATTCTTGAATAACTGAAATTTAGAATAAATTTAATAATTGTATCAGTTATGATTAAATCAATTTAATATTACAATCAAATAATATTCTATCAATAAATATGAAGAATACTGCATGTAGCATAAAATTATCAATATTGAATTAAATTAATTAATGTTTTTACAAATGTAAGAAAATAGAAAATCGAGAACATTAATAATTTAATTTGCTTTTACTCGATGCGCGAATTTATTAATGTACATAATTTATATATACATATATTAGAAAAAGTAAATTTTCAAAATCATAATGCCAAATACAAAAAAAAACATTAATTAAAAATTATTTTAAAATGTAAAAAATTTGAAGTTCATATTGTGAAATACTTGAGTGTATGCATTGAATTTTCGTTTAATCGACCTACGGTATATTGAAAGAGAATTTTTTTTAATAATATTCTCAACATTGATAATCGAAAAACTTGGAGAAAAAGAATTTTGTAGTTTCCATAGCGTAATTCAGTATTGAATAATTTGAAAATATTAAGCTTTCAAGCGTATCAAATCATTATGTTCATTATTTTAGTTACTGAATCTTACTCAATCTTTTTTATGTTTTTTTTTTGTTTGATTTGTATCCTCAAGTTGTTTTCATTGGTTATGCAGGTTATGCGTAAACACGTTTTTGTACACAATTTGTTACACTTCTCTTTCTTTTATTCTTGTATTATAAATTTATTACTTTTTCGTGTGTAATTATTTTCTTTATTAAGGTTTATAGTTATTATTTATTATTACAGAGTAATAAATTTTATTGCAAATTAAAAATGAATAATATATTTGTGCAGTATTACAATCATGAAAATATGCTGATCTTATCAATGCATGAAATTTACTTTAATCGCTAATGGCATTTTGATGACATAACTAATATTTTTTCTTAAAAATTAAATTTAGCTATCTAATCTTAACAAATAAATCAAGTAAATTTTACGTAATAATTAAAAATTTAATATTTATTACTAATTTTTATTGCTAATAAAGTTGTGTCATAATAATTATTATTTTTTCTAAAATATGCAGTTATATGCGTTTCTTTGTAATAAGATTGAAAACCTCATTTACCAATATGAAATCTTTTTTTAGTTTTAATTAATTAATTATTTTTTTAACTGACGCTTCTCTTGTTTTTTTATACATGTTCGTGCACATCTAAAGCTTAAGAAACAGATAATAAGACGAAGAGAGGTCAAAAAGAAAAAAAGAAGTTAATAGTGTGCGTGCATTCACGAATAGAAATAAAACAAGAGAGCTAGAGAGTATGAAAGAAAGTAATAAAAAAAAGCAAGTGAAGTAGAAAGATGGAAGAGGAAGAGAGAAATAAAGAGACTCATTGATCATCAATTTATTTATTTGAAGTTTAGTAAGGTCGACTTACAAGGTAAAATATATATATTTATGAATAATATTTGTAATTTTTAAGAAATTTAAGAAAATAAAAAGTTTCCTCATAATGGTAAATACTATCTCATTACCGGTTTGTCCAACTTATTAATAAATCTATTGTAAATTAATCCAGGTTTAGGAATTGTTTTGGAATATGATGGATTTATTAAATGCACTAAATTTTAAATATCTAAATATTACTTAGAAGGATTTTTTTATATACATGTATTGGTAATTTGCAGAACCTGCTCGAAAAGCTATTGGAAGTTTTTTTTATCGTAAAAACGTCTACAATGTTGAATATAATTCGAAGAAGGTCCAGTTAAGTGACCACTAAAGTATTCGTAATCTCTCGTCAAGGAAGCATAACTTTCTTATTACCATTTTTGATGCTGTAGTCACAGAAATTTAAAACGCTGATATTTTAAGCATCGAGTGATACAAAAATTTTGGCAAATGATCAGACATTGGATTAAGTATTATATAATCGGTGCAAATTTAAATGGTGGTCAGTGACTAGTATATCTAGGTATATGACTATAGCAATATATAGTCAACGAATTAATTATAATTGTACACAGAAAAGACTAACACAGAATAATGTTTAACCGTTTCAGATTGCTTATACAAACTGTTTAGTAAAGTAAAAGAAAATTAATTTAAGAGACAAATGTTTCTCAAATTATAGTTTAATACGTTATAAGTAAAGTAGAAACCGATTCAGGTGTGTAATCAGTTATAAAAATTAAGAATTCTAATTCTTAATCAATATTTCATTATCAAATAATTTTAATTATTACCAGAAAAGTTAATTTTTTTCTCTCTTACTCTAGTAAAACAGTGTAAATGTGAAAAAGAATTATCCCCTAGAGAAATAAGAAGCGACACGAACAACACGCGTCAGGTGAACTTGGATCGATGAGCCTCACTTTATTAGTAGATGCTTAATTTAAAAGGACTGCAATTACATTTATTAGCAACTTTTCTGATCTTAAACTCTGTCAGAACTAATATATAACTAGTTAAAAAGCTAATAGAACATTGAGTAAATTTATTATTTTCATATTTAAAAAAAAATGATTCTTAAAGTTAATTATCTGGAAGTAGTTTTTGATATCTTACAGATGCTTATATATTTAAATACGTAAAAGTCTAATCGTATTAAGAATCACATATATGACTATGACAGTAAAACTTTAGTCACATATTAAAAGTAATTATAAATGAAATGGAGGTTTGAATACAGAAATCATAATAAAAAAAAGCATCACGATACTGAAATGGAAAATTTTATCAGATAACTTAACTCAACATGTATTGAGATCAATGATTTGTTAAAAAGGCGGACTGATTGTAGTTACAATAAAGTTAATTACCAATTATTTCACGATTTAACCAAATAAATTATATTTATTACTTATAATGCGAAGACTTTTCTTCGAGAATTCTAAAGCAATTTCACATTTCCTGGTATGTTTTTAAAAATTCTATTAATATGTAGTGTCCAATGGGACATTTTGTTGCGGATTCGGTTACTTCATTTATCAGTACAACTATTATAGTACGAGTAGGCATCAGATGCTGAGATGGAAAAAGAGAACTCGGTTCATATGCACTAATTTTATATTAACTTATCGCTTTCAAAAAAACGCCATTATATACTCGTGAAAAATTATTGCTATTCTGTGATTAAATAAGTGAAATTTCTAAAATAAAAACATACGAATATTATAAAAATAATAATTTAATCAATATCAAATAATACAAAACTTATATGAAATAATCTATGAACTATATAAAATTTTATTAAAAAAAATAAAGATAAAATAAGGATAAAAATTATTTTATTCGTTTATTTATCATTAAGTTTATTCATAATTTAATGGGCAATGGAACTTATCTGTCTCATTCTTTTTTGTTTAGTGATTCATTAAAAAGTGAAAATTTATTTAACAATTATTTTCTATATTTTATTACCGAAAAAGTTTGTGTGTGGGTATTATTGTATAAGAGGCTATATAATAAGAGTTGAATTATATTAACATGTCAAGTATCTTCATTGATTTAAAAAATTTTTAAAACATTTTAAAAAGTTTTAAAAATATAAAAAATATAGTAGAGCGAAAAATGAATGCTATGGTACATGTGAAAAGTATTTTTCAAAAGTTCAATTTTCTTAAATTGTAAGTTACACAGTATTAAATGAAATAAATGGTACTATCTAAAACTAGTTGCAGGTTATAAATATAAAATATTAAATAATTACAACGTATAATATTTATTTACATAAGTTTATATTAGAAGGTACTTTTAAATTTATTTTTATGTTTATTTTGCAAAACTGTCGAAATATGTCTAATGGACGATAGATCATTTATATATGCCTTTATATACGTATATATTTAATTATTATTTATTATTTTCATATAAAGCTAATCGAGAATCCGATCAGAGAAACAACAGCTACAGAAAATCATAAATTTTTATCTACTTTTAATAATACACTGATTATATTATTAAGATAAACCTTTGATATTTCTTAAGAATGTTCGTATTATTTTATATTTTTTATATTAATTATAAACTTACATAATTTAGGTAATTGATATTTATGAGTACATTTATATATCAAAGCAGGATAAATGGATCTATTAATAAACCAAAACAAAATTAGACGAAACGAGAAGTTTTATAAAATTTTTCAAATATTTGACAATGTTATAAAACTTTACAAGTATTTTTCGTTGGCTTCTCAACAGAAAGTATGTATTAATAATCATTTTATAAAAAAAGTTGTGCTTCTAGAATGTTTTCAAAAATATATTACAAAGTTAAAAAATAAATTACTAATTTCAAAGAAGAAAATAAAAATTTATTTTTATAATATATGTTTTGGATAATTTTTAACGAAATTTTGTATATATTTATATAAAGTTTATTTCAGCCAGTAATGATCTTTTGAGAGCAAAACGAAATTTTTATAAAAATAAAAATTCATTATACTTTATCAAATAAATCAGGTAATATTTTATTACTAGATTTCTTTTTGTTTATTAGTTATTATGTTATTATACTATTTATTTAATATTTAATAACTATAAGTGAACATGTTAATTTTTACAAATTTATGTATTCTTATATATAATATAATATAATATTATAGTTAATGGGGAAAAAAATATATATATACATAAATACGGATTTTTTACAAACGCAATATTACCAGAAGTTAAATAATCTAAGAACTAACTATTTTAATTTAAAAATATATAAAATACTAACGAGGAAAAATTAACATTTACATGAAATTATTGGGATTAAAAAAAAAAATTACGCAAAATTCAGTAGAATAAATGAATAATAAACTTTATACGTATGGAAAAAAATTAAAAAAGAAATGAATAATAGGCTTAAAATATTTAATCTGAAAAAATAATGTGAATTCCTCGTCGGTGAGCTCAGAAGGAACAAATGATGTCGTTATTTTGAATTTTTCGTCGCAAAGTTCAAGATCAATGACTATATTTATATATTAGGCATAAATAAAATGATTATAGTACATATTGCGAACTCTGATTATGAAATGCATTGACGATGACGACGCAAATGTAACAAAAATGCAAAATATGCTTTTTATCTGTTTCTTTGGCTTAATTTTGTTATTGACAAGTAAATCTTAAGCAAAGATATTCAGAGCAAATTAAAAAATTATATTACTATAAAAATTATTATAAAAAAACTACATCACAATTTGTAAAAATGCAGATGATTTATATCGAATATAGAAGTAATGCAGAAAAGCTTGATGATTACCAGTGCGAGCGGTATAAGCGTTTCCGGCATCTTTACGCCAGCGTAATTAAGGTTTTACCTGAAAAGGAGCTGGTTACCAGAATCAATAAAAGAGGCTGTAACAAAAAGCAAATATGAGCATGCTGTGTAAGAGAATTAATGATTCGACAACCTTTTTCAAAGCAAAATGAAACTAAAGTGCACATGACTCTCAACTTATCCCATATCGGCGTTTGCAGGCTTTTCCAAATTACAGCGCCTGGCAAAAATTTTCATTATGACCATCGTCGATGCGTGTTCCAGATATATTATGGCGCATTTTATAGAGATCAAGATTAAACGTAAATATCAGATAAGAAGTTTATAAAGCTGACCAACACGCAATTCAAAGATTTCGATGTAAAACATTTCACGATTTATTGAAATATCATAATTTTACGTAAACTAACATCCTTGTTTCAGGGTTGAAATAATAAACAAGTCGCTTGTCCTATTACTTACCGAGATGTTATGTCATAAACTGCAACTAAAAGTGGCGATATAAAAAGTAGGTGAAATCAAAGAAAAACGTCGTTTAACGGACCTGCAAATAATTTAACGACTGAATAAGAATTCTACAAGTCTTACTCCTCGGAAAATTGTAAATTTACGTGTTTTCATGTGTTGACACGAGGCTTACATCAATAAATCCATAATATTTAAGGGATGTATAAATATATATATAGCGTGAGTGAGAGAGAGAGAGAGAGAGACAGAGAGAGGAAGAGAGTCTCCGATGGTATATAGCGAAAAATATCAACAGCTTATCGGAGTATTATTATGCATGCCATTGAATACAAGTTTTGATATCGCTGCGAGCGTAACAATATTGCATCGATACAGCACATAGTCAAGCTCGGCTGATTGAACGAAGACAAAGAGAATCGACCGCAACCTGAAAGGGACCACAGATTACGAGTTAACGCTCGGTCAACGCGGAGAATAAAACCGACTAACAGGCTATGCGGATGCAAACCAAGGGAAAAATACAAGAGTTAAATCGAGCAGCGATTGCCTATTTAAATATTGAATGAGATGCCAGCAGATGGTTGACTGACACATCTATATTTTGACGAAAACAATGCATAAAAAATTTAAGTTCCGTGGTGCCTCGTGATACAGTTCGAGTATTAAAAGGAATACGCATATATTTGAGTAAGGGTGTACAATTCATTAATAATGCGTACACGTGTCCGAATACAGACACGCGCCCGCGCACAGTCATACGTGACACAGTCCGTGACGTGCCTTCTTCACCTACACTTTCTTATAGCCTGCGCGAAGTCAAGGAACTCACGTATTTTGTGGGACGCGGTAGTATTAGCTTAGGATCATCAGCCTTCGATGCAGTGCTAATGCAATAGCGAAAACAATAGCAACGACGATATTTTTATCTTTTCTTTTACAAATAGTTGCAGCTTCAAACTCTTCCTAAACACAGATGTTCGGCATCGCTATTTAATATATTTCGTGTCTAGAGCTAATTTATCACTTTATATTTGACAAACAGCAATTTATTTAATAGTCGATAACAAGACACTCATGAATATTAATTTTCTAAATCACTCGGGTCGATCCGTGGATAGACGTTACCTCGACTGAGGAATAATCGCGCTAATAATCGTATCGAGCAGTATGCAAGAATTATCCATAAACAGGACACGATAAAACCCAAGCTTCGCAAAAATAAGATCAAATAGATCCGATCGTCGAACAATTCGGAATCCAAATCACGAGTGAGAGTGACATCGATACGCAGCTAGATTATGTTTTCGAGATAGCCGTAAGTTGATCGAGAGATCCCCCGTGGCGAATATAGATGAACGATTATTCGAGGCGAATGTGTGCGTTTCATAGGCAACAACACCGGCTCTAACTGGAGTGTGTTTAGCTGAGGTGCAGCTTCGATTATTATCCGTCGAATTAAAATTCACAATATTGCGTGGATTGTTTCTCGGAGGTTGCCGCGATTGACAAGACGTCGATCTCGCTCTTCGATGCAAAAAGAGTGGCGAAGGCTAATACGAAGGAGGAAGAGTGGTAAGGCAGCAGGCGAGAGGGGAGCAGAGAAGAAAGCGAGAACGAGGAAAAGGAGAGAGGGAGCTAAATGATGCGGCAGAGTTCGTTGGCATGCCGCTGCATCATGTAATGATATAGATATATTCATCCACTCCTCGAGAATGCTATTACTGGCCTTTCCGCGGCGGCGGCGGCGGCGGCGGCGGAACGGACCCTTCGCCTTGCTTTTGCGTGAACGCGCGCCATCGCAGCAGCACGCGCGCATCGCCGTGACAATGGGCCGCACTCGCGTTAAGATCCTTTGTGCGAGCCTCGCAGGATTTGCGTGCCTCGAACTCTAATGCGCGGGTATTTCCACTCCTGCTCCCTTCCAACCCTTTTCTCGTTTTTCCGCTTTCTCCGTTTTTCACGCGAGCGCGCTATGCTAGCCAGTGCTCGGGCGGTCTTCTAGAGAGGCGGAGAGGAAGAGCAAGACAGGAGAAGCGAAAAAAAGAAAGGTGCCAGCTTGGAATCCAGTTATTCGTGGTCGATCGGAGCACCGAGAGCTCGTGTGGTATGAAAAATGAAGGCTCCCTCCGCGACGACGTGCTCTTAATGAGTTAACGAATCTTATTAATGAGCTTGCGCAGTGATCAATGGCGGAAATCGATTAAATCGACGATTTTCAGTATTCTTTTCCGGCGTAATTGGATTTTTAAGATACCAAGGTGACTCAATGGGACGTAAGATTGATATTTCAGGCGGCTATAATAAGAACTTATTGATAATCTGAAGGAGTTAATGGTGACTCTTATATTGAATGGGCACAGGGATAATTTTAGCAAAACGAGCTGGTGTTGAGGCAGAGGTAATTTCAAAGGGATAATCCTTGAAAAATTATAATAATTCAATCGCTCGCAATAATTTTATAAATCGGTTAATAATTATGGGGATTCGTTTCATTTAAGTGAACATCTGAAAAGGAACAGCACTTCTTTTTAACTTGTATCCTGGACTTCCAACCCACTATTTATATATGCATATATAATTCGACGTAATTTTCGATCATTTATGTATAAATTTTCATGAGATCGCGTGGAGTGGAGAGTAAAATGTAGTCTAAAGCATTGATGCTATGAATTATTGAAGATTAACCAGAATAAAATAATTCTGACTTTCTATTTTCGATTATGATGATATAAGCTAGTTGATACTATTATAAACGATGTGTGCAACTTATTAATACATTTAATTTTATGTTTGTTAAATACAATTTTTTAGTTCTTTGGTATCTTATTTAAAAATGACCAAAGTTGAACAAACTGTTATCATTAATTTATGCTTAATTTTTGCTTTCATAGTATTTTTATTGTATGAAATTTCTTAAAACTCGTTTTAGAATATTCTTAAACGATTACTAATAATACCAAGCTCAATTTTATAAAGAATTTATAATAATTAAAGTAATATTATTTTATATAAGAAAAAAACAGGAATAACGAAAGTGACCAAACATTTCAATTCAAGATCGAATGCGGCTTTAAATAAATTTTTTGTTTGGTTTTACATATTAATGTATTAAACAAAGATAAATTGTATTTGTAAGCTATTACATGTTATTAATAGAAAATAAATAATAGATAAGAATGTTAAAAAGTTATATTCTATAATTGAATAAGAATCTAAATCTAATTGAATTAATCAAAAGGCTTTAATGAGTGACAGTTTTATAGTCAATTATGAGCGCATACGTAATTTTGCGCGGAGTTTCAGTAAAAGCGCAGCTAAAATACTCATACTGTACAGTCGATAGAAGCTGAATTCTTAATTCTAATGTGATTTTATAGAGGAAATTTTCCATATTACAGACAAAAAATCTCACTTGATGATCATTCTTTAATTAGAAAATTTTATTATATTTTCGAGTAAAATACTTAAAGGATCTAAGAATTTCTCTCGTTAGATTTTCAAAATAAAACTACAGATTGATGATAACAAATTTTTTTGTCAACTAACTTAACACTGCGTTAAAGATAAGTTATATTTTTTATGACATTGATGAACATCATTTATATCTTATCATGATAACTAGTATGGCAGAGTAAACAAATTGTTTTTGAATTGAAAATGATTGAAAGTATTTAAAATGTATTATTTAAAAAGCAGTGTTCATTGGAATGAAAATAATGTAAATTTTACTAAAAAGTTTTTATTAATCGATTAATCTTATGCACAGTCGTTTCAATAATTATGCAGTATTGGTAACCATTTAAAACTAAATAAGAGAACGAAAATCCAATGAAAAATTCGGCATTTTCTAGTACTACACAGTCGTTTGAAAAAAATACTTGATAATATTCTTTATATACTTATTTAATACATAAATGTAGAACACTTCGAAAAGAAAATAATCCAAAATATTAGAGTGAAAAGTAATAAAATCGATCGATTCGATTGGCTCTTGCAGTCACCTGATATGCTAATATATCAAAAAAATTGTCAACATGCATAAAATAGAAGCTTTTTCCAAAATAAATATTGATTTCGACAGATTTGCTAGATATGAAAGTTTGTTGCTGTAAACATATAATTATCTTAGTAAAAAATATAACTCGACGTCAATCAGTTATCGATGCCGTACAGAACTTGGTACATTTTTAATTCTAATTAAGAATAATGTACACAGTTATTTTTAAATTTCTATAAATAAATTTTTAATTGATCAATGTGACTGGGGTAATATTGAACATTGTTCGCCTATCGAAATCGTACATAAACGTACAGATGCCGAGAAATTATAACTCCCTTGAAAATTCAGGAATCAATTTGAATGAATACGAATCCGTGATTATGAATTCATATATGTACATATTTGTCGACAATATTATTTAATAAAGTAAAAGATTATAATTTAAGAATGTGGAAGCGTAATTGATTTTAACAATCAAGTCATACATAATACCTACTCTTTTATTAAATTCGTATTGATTTGTTCAGCTTATTTTATTTAATACTCAGGTTGTATCGTAAAACTTAGAGTAAAAAACTATACAATGAACACAACTAACTAAATAAAAAGAAAATTAATACAACCACCATAAATAATATATATAAGGATTTAAATAGCAGCATAAATTTACGTCATCAATGTAGTAAAGCAATATTTTAGAGTAATTTTAATTTTTTCAATACAGTAAAGAATTTATTTACCTCCGAAATCAGAATTTACATATCTAATTTCAATTATGTAAAAATATATGAACTGAATACGTTATCTATTACATATTAAAATAGATGAATTTTAAAATATTGGTGTAACATTAAAGTAGAATAATACTAAAGGATTCATTAAAAATAATAAAAATAACCTAATGAATAATACAATTTTCCAAAATATGTATATGTTTTGTATTATTCTTCAAAAAATTAGATGAATTGTTATTATTATACTTATCAATAAATATTATAATTATGTTTTAAAAAAAGAGCGTTGTAAACTAATTTTGAAAAATCTGATAGTATTAAAAAGTTTAAAAAATAGAAATTCAATTATAATTCAATTCGATTATCATTAAATATTCTAAATGACTAAAAAAATTAATTACATTACATCTATTTTTAAACGACTCAATTTAAAGATTGATAAGAAAAAGTATTAGCTGCAATAATTATTTTTAAATAGTAATAGAGTGTTAAGGAAAACGTTTATAAAAATATATTATAACACAGTTTGCCACATAGCAAAATTATTTTTTTGTTAATATTTCTTTTACAATCAATTTAATTTACTTAATTAACTAATAATTTTTTATCATATAATACGTGATTATTTTAACGTTAATTTTAGGTTTCCACTAATTTAATTACTTCTTTATCCAATTTTAGTCATGTATTCAGTCACTTTAATTTTATAGTTATCTAATATTTATTAATTATTTTAATAATAGATATTTTTTCAAAATCTATTATAGTTATACAAATTGTATATGTTTAAATAAAATTTATCAAAGCATTTGAGACTATTTAAGTGATAAAATAATTATTAAAGTTATTATTAAACTTTTAATATTACTTGAATACTATCATTTAATAATCACGTATCTATAAAATTTAAAAAATTATTAATTACACATTCATAATTTAAAATAATAAGTCATTTTACTAATTAGTTGAATACAAATGCATAAAATGAATTAAACGAAATTAAAAATTTTATGAAATATAAATGAAACTGAAAGCTAAAGCTTTTATGATTCGATTATATAACTGTTCTAAACTAATTTATAAATGGTTTATGTATTATATACAAAAGAACAAACATCTATAAAAAAAAACATTAGAAATAAAACTTATCTATTATATAATAGTTTATGAAACGTTTATACGTGTGAAAAATAAAAGTAACAAATAAAAAAACAAGTCATAAAAATAAGATTAAATTTGTGAATTATGAAATCAGCTTTATTATCAATGTATAAACATTAATTAACAAAATATGGCGAATAACAAAGTTAACAAAACTTGATAATTTATTGACGAATTGAACTATAATTAACGTATTTAATTAAAATTATTTTAAAAGTTAATAAATACTAGCATATATTGTTCTGTAAGTAAGTATTAGTTTTTGATTGGTTTTATAACTCATTCATCGACTTTGTTTATAAAGTTGATTGATTTCTATTGGATTTACATTTACTAGTCTATTTTTTCATAAAAATTCTAGCTAAGCACGATAAATAACATGCTCTATGCATATTTTTATAAAAACGAAATACTTATTTGTTATAATTCAATAATATTTTTTAATAATACTATAAGATCATTTTTTTTACAAATATAATGCTCTTTAAGACATTTACATTTTTTTATTTTTGGATCATTTCTAATTCAGCATGTAAGATGAATTGTGGATTTCTTGGTACTAAAATCAAATTGCATTGTTGGATAATACTTGGAAATATTTTGCTTCAGGTAATCGGTCAAAGACTTTTATGATAAGTAAAGCTATACGCAGATTGCTAGTTTCATCTCACATATTTGAAAGGTCTTGCTTTTCCGGAAATAAATGGACTTCTTGGACAAGTGTAATTAAATGGATCGCTCTTCGATGCGTTAGTTTAGTAAACCATTTATGAAGTAGAAATATTTGAGGAATGAGCAACATTCATTTGAATATATATGATTAATTACAGCAAATCCAATTCTAATTAGTGTAATTATTTATTTTAATTTCTTTATATAAATCCTGACATATAATACACGTGTACATACTAAATATGAAAAATGTTATTCAAGGAAAATAATTTTTGTGAAAATGTTTTTTACAGTACGTCAAATTTGAATCAATATTTAATTAGGTGGATTAATGTCTGATAAAATAAAAAAATTGTAATATTGGAATTTTTAATAAAATTGCTAAATCAAAAATTGGTTGATGAATAAATAAAATTACAAAGAAATATATAAGTATAGTATATAAGTATAGTATATATAAAATACGATTATGTAACAAATAGCATTTTTATTTATAATATTGAATACATTGAAATTTATATAAAAAATTCATTATTTAAATTTTATAAGTATTCTGATTTAGTATATAAAAAATTTAGTATATTAATAAGTTTTATTTATTGACTGATTTTGTAGATTCTAAGTAAATTAAAATATCTTAGTATGGCCTATACATAGGGATTTTAAAAATATAACTCGATAAAATTTACTAAAAAATAGTAAAATCATATCATTTTTTTAAAGAAAAAGATATAGAGTATATAGTTAAAAATATATATAATAACTTAATTTTATAATTACTTATGGAGTTGGAAGAAGAAATTTATTTATATTTATTCTGTATTTATGTATTTATTGAAAAATGATTTTTTCTCAAACATTATTAGCTATAATCTATAACGTACATAAATTGGAATGGAATAAATTTTATACTATGTTAATAGAATGTTTAGAATAAATATTTTTAAATTTTCAATCCAAATTTTAGTTTTTTGGATTTATCAATTAATGCTGTATTTATAAAATACTTTTCAAATAAATTTTAAATGATATTTTTATAATTAAGAAAAATTTTTTTCAAATAAAATCGAAACATTCTTTATGAATTTAATGTTAAAAAGACATAAGTACGAATAGTTCTTAAATTTCAACACGCAATAATTAGTTAATTGTATCTTAATTAATTTTCGGTGCAAAATTTTATTATCATTATTATCGCTATTATCGTTATATTATAATTTAATAAATACAGTATAATTTAACGGTAAAAGTACACCTCTTTTATATTACATATTTCTGATATATTTTTTAATAACTTAAAATAATAATATAATAATATCAAGAAATTTCTATCGATAAAATAACGAATTCTAATTATTTAAATACTAGTTGTTACTTCTAGTATTTATATTTCATTTCCTACGTAGTTTTAATATTTAAAATTTATAATAAATATAAGATGTGAGCTTTTGTAACCACAAGCTTGACAACCGCTTCTGCTAGTTGACTTGAAAAATGATTGGTTAAAAATTTATTATTTTTGTTATTATAATTGATTTTCTAATTTAGGCTTTAAATCAATCATTTCATAAATATTTTTCTTCTATTAGATATTTTGTACTTTTGTTTTAATTTCAATTTCAATTTCAATATGTTTAATATTAATACAACATCGATAATATGAATTTTTAATTAAATATTCTTGTTTAATATCAAACATTCTTCACTTCTCTGAGTAAGATGTTTTCTTCTTTATTTTGTTTTTTTCTCTTATATCTAATTATATATTTTATCTTGGTCGTTTCTCAAATTTAGTAAATTGCTTTCCCATTGTAATCCATGTAATATGTTTACAAAGTAATTTTATGTAAATAGCAAAAAATAAATAAATGTCAAATCATTAAAAATTAATAAATATAGTTATTTTTTTCTTTTTCAATTGAAGAGAATAGTACATTTCATAGACAATGGTATATTACATAAGTTTCTCATTTTTTTCAATTTGTTTATCGATCAAAAGTAAGCTGATGTAAAAAAATAAAAAATGTAAATTATCTTAAACGAGGGAAAGTTTACTAAGATTTTGCACAATAATTATTATTTTAGCAGCATCATTTATACAAATGAATTTATGAGTTCGTTTCGTAATTTTTGTATTTCAGAATTTTGGGTCGAGCATTAATATAGTATATAAAGGCATACCGACAGCGATGTTGAATTAATAGGGTCGAGAATCATCACTGAGAGTATAAAGTGGATGTTGTTTTAGCACACTTCGTGGAAGAGATTCTTATTGAAGATCCGCTAAGTGCAAGATAGTTGCCAGATGAAGTACAAGAATTATGATTATAATTTATATTGCATAAATAAAATAACGCCGAACCAGAAGGTGATATATGCGCTGTATTATATATTTAATGAAACGGAAAATTGTTTTCGTATAGCAATTTTGAAGTTTATATCAAGGAAACGTATAAAAAATGATTTCTTTACCATTTGTTTTCAGTATCGTAACCTTTTATTCCTTATTTTGATTCTAAAGCACAAATATACAAATGCATCTAAAGTCGGTGCTTATAAAGAACAATACGAATTGCAATACAAGGTGCAATACCAACGTATTCTTATATTAATTTCTTATTTCATACCAACTCTAAACTTCGTATATTTTATGATTGATTAATACGTATTACTTACAAAGTTAAAAATTTTTATTTTAAATTCAATATTATGTTTCTTAATTCTTATTTATAATATTTATAATAATAAAATTTATAAAACATTTCTATAATGAAGAATATATAAAATCATGAAAAAGGATATAATTTTAATGTAACAAGAATTTTTTATTAAAAGCAATTATTAAACATATTCAAATAATTTAAATTATTCTTCATTTACTATTTTCAAATATTTTCTGTATAACGACTTATATATTGATTTTTAATTAATTTTTATTTCTACACATTGTATATAAACAAGTATATATTTTATTCATTTATGCAATATGAAAATTAGAACATAAGTTTTAGTTCATCAAAGATTTATATTACAAACGTATAATACATTTTTTAATTTACTAATTTTAAAAGTATTCAAAATTTTTATATTCTTACTAAAAAATAGTGGTTGTCGATATTAATATTATTATTCTGCAATGTAATATAACGTATGCTTTTTAGTTTTTATTTTAAAATATTGTTAAAAATATAATATAGCATTACAACAAAATTTATATATAACCTTTAAAATTAGATTTTTATATTTTACTAGAAAATATTCTAGATTTAGATAACTATATTAATATTTCTAATTTATATGATAAATAAACTTTAAATTTCAGTAGCTTCTATGTGAGAAATTAACAAATATCGGTTAAATCGTCAATTATCATTTATTGTTTGAAATCTACTTTTTTAATTTACATACTTATAAACAATCTTAATTTACATACTGTTTTTATTGCATTTAAAAATAGTAAAAAATTTAATATTTGAAATTATAGTACAATAAATTATGTAAGTATGTAAATTTAAACTTACTATATATACCACATTGCTCGATTTATTGTCGTTGCATTAAAAACAATCTGTAATATAACTAAAAAATTTTTAAATATACTATAAAATTAAAAAGTAATTTTTACAATCAATTTTTACAATAAATTATTAAAGCATCTTATTATAATTGAATCGATGCTTTTGAAGATGAGCGTTTGGAATTAATATACTATTATTATCTGTCTGTTGATTATCTTTAAAATGTGATCATAATTGAGGATAAATATCGCTATGTTATGAAAAACGGATAAAAGGATTATAATTATACACATATAATTAGATGTGTGTAAATTTTATTTTAACTGTAAATTGAACATAATATTAAAAAGAATTTGATGGAACGCAAAAAATAAAATTAACAACATCTAATAAAAAAATTATATTATTTTGATATTTTAGGTAATACTGTGATCAGTAATATTGCAGATATTCAGAAATATACAATTAATTGCAAAACGACAAAAAATTATAGAAGATTTATATTTTCTTAAATTTATTTTTATTTTAGAAAATCTGATTTCTCTCTTGAAAACTTTTGTAAACGAATACTCCACACTGCGTGATTTACCAGCAGAGTATTATTTTACAATAGCATTTTTTTTTATCGTTCGCAGTATAGTTAATTTTTGGTAAATTTAGTCATGTTGAAAACATTTCTTCAAATTCATTGAATTGACAAGTATGAAAAAATAAATGTTTATCGGTAGCTGAGGTTTCGCATCACTATCTATAATTAGAATTAAAATTAATTAATGTTTACATAAATTAAAAAAACTATACTTAAAATTTATATATATAATAAAATACTCATAGATGAAGCTTGAGTTTTAAGTATACTCTACTTTATGTAAATTCAAAAACCTAGCTGCTGCACTTGTTTGAAATGTATGTCTACAACAATCACGAATCACCGTAATGCTTCCAGTGCGCAGAATCAGGAAGCTTGCATTGCGTTGGTCAGATTATATACCGTGGTCTAACACTTGCCAATGAAAAGGGATGTGATATAACGCCAGGCACTCTATGTTCTGCAAATTGCGAAGGTGTTTACGAGTTACTCATCACGCCATCCCACAGAAGGCACGCAAAGCCTTCAATAAATTTATGAATACACTAATGAAACGCCAGAACAGTACTTATCGTTAAAGTTATAAACATTTCGGACACGAGCGCCATTAGTTTAGAATTTAGACTTTAGATTTAGATTATAGGCTTAGTTTAACGCCTGACGGATGATTATTGGTTAGTGGTTACGCGTTTTCGCGCGTGTGTGTGCGTGCGTGTGATTGCAAGTTATTCATCGGTTTAGTAGCTCACGCCGCCGCCACTTCCACGTCGCCGAGGATCGTCCTCCAGGTGTTCGTGAATAGCGTGCGGACCTTCAACTTTCATCTGCACACTTTGTAAGGTTACCCGCACTATGGCAGATTTCTTAGACTCCGAAGCCGAAGAGAGTGAGGTTAGTGTTTTGCAAGAAAGGCTTCTACACGCTTTTGACTCGTGTATGATGTACAAGGATAAACGAATATGGAGAATAAGATGATTTCTTAACTGCGTTTATTAACTTTTAGGCTTATTCCAAGGCCCTATATGTTTTAGATAATATCTAGAATGGAACATATATTTTATAATTATAATTTGAACATGTCCAATAAATTTAATCTATGCAATAATGCGCGATTTACTAAATGCAGCACTATATCTATACTCTATATTTAACATTTATAAATAGATCATTCTTTGTTTTGTTTTCTCAACTTAAAATTACGTATTTTAACTGTAAAAAAATGTGTATTTGTTCAGTTTACTGTATATACTTTGAAGGCAAATGATTAGTTGCTGAAAATATATATCTATGAATATAAATTTTAGCTTGTATCAATGAATCTAATCAATTCATAAATGTATATAAAAATAATAATAAACTACTGTAAAGTAATTGACAAATACAAGAATAAAATACACTAACAATGTAATTAACTGAATGATAGTTTTTCCATTTTATCACCAAAAAGTGTTTCTAAAATTTATTAAAGTTTATTTATTAGTTGTTATTGTTTCTAAATAATTAAATCATAGTTGTAAAATTTACTCATATATTTAATTTAATATGTTAGATAACTTGTTCAATTTATTTTTTATGTTTATTTTAGGATGAAATACATGATCGAAATGAAAAGAAAAAGCTGAAAAAAATTCATGCTTCGGAAAGTGAAGAAGAAGAAGGTTAAACCAAAAGAATTTTTTTTATATTTGATATTTCAAGCACTTTTTTAAGTTGAAGTAATATTTATATTTAATGCAAATTATTGCAGATGACGAAGAAAAATTACGAGAAGAATTAAAGGATTTGATCGATGATAATCCTATTGAAGATGAAAGTGATGGGGAAGATAGCGATACATCGCAAGGTTCTAAAAAACGTAAAAAAAGTGATGATGAAGATTTTGATGATCGTTTAGATGATGAGGATTATGATGTTATTGAAGAAAATTTAGGTGTTAAAGTTGAAAGGGTCAGATTTTATAAGATTTTTATTATAATTAGAATATTTTCTATTGCCTCTTATCAGTAATTTATAATTTTTTTGTTATTACATTTGGTAATATGTCCTTAAATTTTATTTTCACTAGATTTCAAATATCTTACTGTCATGAGTGTATTGAAATATTTTATTAAAAGAGGTTTATTTTAAATTCAACATAAAATAAAATTATTATTTCTTTGTGAATAATTATATTTTACTTATGAGCTAATAAAAAGTATTTCTTTTATATATATACTAAGATTGAGTAAAATTGGTTTAAAATGTAAATTTTTATTTTAGAAACGATTTAAGCGTTTGAAAAGAATTGAAGCTGAGGAATCAGAGGAGGAGCAAGAGCAAGAAGTAGAAGAAGAAAGAGATGCTATTGCTAATGAATTATTTTCAAATGAACTTGGTTCTGGTGATGTAAGTAATCTTAATTTTTTTTTTTTATAATATCTCTTTTAAGTGTGCAAACATTGTATTGTTCATGCTTATTAATATCAGGAAAAGGATGCATTAGTGGTATGTATCATATGAAGACTGCTCTTAACAAAATAATATAGAGATAAATTAAACTCATTAAATATAGTATTGCATAAATATTTTTCTCATTTTAGGAAGACGAGAGGAGGAGTGAACGTAGTCAAAGACCTGCAGGTGAAGTTGAGCAATACGATGACGAAGGTAGCGAAGAAGAGTCCGACGCTGATGACTTCATTGTTGATGATGATGGTAGACCTATTGCCGAAAAGAGGAAAAGGAAACGACATATTTTTGCTGATTCGTATGTATTTCACCTAATTTTAAATTAATGAGTTGTTTGACGTTACAATTATATTAATGTTAATATTTTGTTATTTAGAGCACTTCAAGAAGCTCAAGATATTTTTGGAGTTGACTTTGATTATGATGAATTTGAAAAATATGGTGACGATTATGAGGAGGAGGAGGAGGAAGAAGAAGAAGATGAATATGCAGATGACGAAGTTGATACAGATAGACCTAAGAAAACAAAAAAAGCAACAAAGAAAAAGACTACAAAGAAAAGTATTTTTGAAATTTATGAACCAAGTGAACTTAAACGCGGTCATTTTACTGATTTGGATAATGAGGTACATTTGACGTTTTTTTATTTTTTTTTCATTTGACAGTACGATAATACAGATTTCATGATTGTATTAAAAAAAATCAGCAATCTAAAAAATATGTAATTTACAATGATCTATAAAATAATGATGTACAATAACTGTAAAGCTTTTATTACGGACGATTTCAAACATTTTTGTTTTCCCAGATACGTACCACAGATATACCGGAACGAATGCAGCTCCGATCTGTTCCGATAACTTCCGCTACCGAGGAAGAACTCGCAGCCGAAGCTCAATGGATTTATAACCAAGCGTTCGAGCGTAAAACCGTTTCAATTCAAGATGCTCATTTGAATGAGGAAGCGAAGGAACGTGCGAAAAAAGGTCCACAGACGGTGTCAAAAATCAAGAAAGCCTTAGATTTTATGCGAAATCAGCATTTTGAGGTACCCTTTATCTCTTTCTATCGGAAAGAATATGTTCTACCGGAACTGAATATCAACGACCTCTGGAAAGTTTATAAATTTGATGCCAAATGGTGTCAATTGCGTCAGCGTAAAGCGGCTCTAATATCGCTCTTCAGAAAAATGAAGCGTTATCAGGAGGATCATATTATGAAGGATCCAGATGCACCGCTTCCAGAAAATATGAGACTTATCGAAGAGGAAGACGTGAAGCAGTTGGAAAATGTCCAAACGACCGAGGAACTCAACGACTCTTATCATCATTTTATGCTTTACTACAATCAAGAGATACCGAAGATGCAAGAGATTGTACGCAAACAAGATAAAGAGAAGCGGCGCTTAGAGAGAATTCAAAAGCATAAGCAGCTAGTGGCCGAAGCGGAAGAAAACGGCGAGGAACCACCACCCGAAGAATCTCTTGAGGAAGACGAAGAAGAAGAACCTGAGGAGACTTTAAAACAAGCCGTTCGTACTGGTCCATATTCCATTTGTCGAAGAGCGGGCTTGGAAAGTTTGGCGAAGAAGTTTGGTTTACCTCCCGAACAATTTGCTAAAAATCTTAGCGAAGAATATCAGATCTATGAAGTTGAGCAAGAACCTGCGGAGCCTAGTGTCGTCGCTGCAGAATATATAGGCGAGAAGTTCCAGACAGCTGAAGAGGTACGTAATTATTTTTATAAATATTTTATTATTGTAATTGATTTAACGTATGAACTGTATATATTTTAAAACCATAAAAATGTAGTCAAATTTTTTCTTAACTTTTTCATTGATTTGATTCTAGTTATTTAATAAAATAAAATTGTACATCAACCAGAATTTTTATTTATTATTTTCATTAATTGATAGGTTCTGTACAAATCTAAATACAATTTTTATATAATAAATCGTCGTTTTAAACTATTGTTGTCTGGTTATATTTATTTTATATAATATTCATTATAATTTTATTAATAATTGCTGCTACTTTTGCACACAAGGTTTTAAATCAATCGGTACTAGGGAAAATTTCAAAGTTTTAGGAAATAATTTTTTCTACAATTAATTGATTATATTTAAGGTTCTCAAAGCGGCCCAGCTTATGGTGGCAATACAACTGGCGAGAGAACCTTTGGTAAGAGAATCTGTACGGAAGATGTATAAAGAAAAGGCGAAGATTTCGGTACGTCCAACGAAAAAAGGCATCAAATTGATAGATGAAAATCATCCCATATTTACAATGAAATATCTCAAAGATAAGCCTGTCAGGGACCTAGTCGGTGATCAATTTCTAAAGTTGGCAATGGCCGAGGACGATAAACTTATTACATTATCCTTTTCTGATCAAATTGAAGGAAATACTACAAATAACTATGTCGAACAGATGAAACAGCTTTATTATAGGTACGTAATTAGAATTAATTTTGGCTGATATAAATATTAAATACAGTTTGAATAGAAGAGAATTTCGATAGTTAACTGTATGTATTAATTACAATAATTATTATCAATAAAGTTCGCGTATTAAGATTCGGTATTAATTTTTATAAAAAATAGGATTTTTGTGTATTTATACAATATATAATAATAAATTTATTATTATTATTATTATTATTATTATTATTATTATTTTTTAACACTCATTAGTGTAAAAAATTTTGTAAGATCTCTATTTGATATGTATCAATATTAAACGAATAAATCATATTTGTAAATTGTACATTTAAGAATGATTCTATATCGATTGTTATTAATTATCAAATCTGTATTTTGCATAGAGATGAGTTTAGTAAAAATGTGCAAGATTGGAATGCCTTACGAGTAGGCAGTGTAGAGATGGCTTTAACTAAAATGGTGATTGCCGATCTCAAAAAGGAACTACATTCTATTCTTCTGAACGAAGCTAAGGAGTGCGTGATGCGCTCTTGTGCTCGTAAAATGTATAATTGGATCAAGGTAATGCCGTACAGTTGTGAGTTCCCAGATGAAGAAGATGAAGAGTGGGACACGAGCAAAGGACTTAGAGTGATGGGTCTTGCCTACGTGTCTGATTTTTCCGTCGCAGCTTTTGCTTGTATGGTGGCACCGGATGGAGAGTGCACGGATTACTTAAAGCTACCACACCTTCTCAAGAGGAAGAACAGTTTCAGGGAGTCGGATAAGACTATGAAAGAAGCGGATTTACTAGCAATAAAAAATTTCATTTCTGCGAAAAAGCCTCATGTTATTGTAATAAGTGGGGAATCAAGAGATGCTTTGATGATTTCAGAGGATCTCAGAGAGTGTATTTCAGCACTTGTAGCTGACGAGCAATTTCCAAACATTCAGATAGAAATTATGGAGAACGAATTGGCCAGCATTTACTCTAACAGTCACAAAGGTTAGTTATTTGAATGCTTATTTATTTTTCAATGAAATCCCAATAGGGAAATAATTAATAAATTCAGCGAGCAATGTTTTCATTTGAAAAATATGATTAACCCTTTCAAAAGTCAATATTTAAATAAACTTAAAAATTGAATAAATGCGTTGTTTCTATTGAATTCGTAATAATTAAAGATATCGGGTTTATAACATCCGTAAAGATTGAAAACACTAGATAATTCATCTTGAATTATGTTTAGGTGTTTCGGAATTCAGAGACTACCCAGAATTACTGCGTCAGGCGATTTCACTAGCGCGTCGCATACAGGATCCTCTTGTGGAGTTTTCCCAATTATGCAACGCCGACGAGGAAGTTCTATGTTTGAAATTTCACAGTTTGCAGGATCAACTGTGTAAAGAAGATCTCCTAGAAAATCTTTATCTGGAATTTGTTAATCGCGTGAACGAGGTTGGAGTTGATTTTAACAAAGCCGTGCAGCAGCCTTACTCTGGTAACCTCGTGCAGTTTGTCTGTGGCTTAGGTCCAAGAAAGGGGCAATATCTAATAAAGACGCTCAAGCAAACTAATCAGCGACTTGAAAATCGTACACAGGTGAGGAAAGATGCTCGAGTACACGTGATTTTAAAGTGACGATGGGTTAAAAAATTTTTGTTTATTAATGATAACATTCTTCCACAGTTCGTAACATCGTGTCACATGGGTCCAAAGGTCTTTATCAACTGTGCGGGCTTTATTAAAATTGATACCAATAGTCTGGGCGATAGCACCGAGGCGTACGTTGAGGTTCTCGATGGATCACGTGTGCATCCGGAAACATATGAATGGGCTAGAAAAATGGCCGTGGATGCTCTTGAGTACGACGATGAAGATGCGAATCCCGCCGGTGCTCTGGAAGAAATTCTGGAGTCACCCGAGAGGCTCAAGGATCTCGATCTCGATGCATTCGCCGAAGAATTGGAGAGGCAGGGCTTTGGTAATAAATGTATTACCTTATACGATATCAGATCAGAGCTTAATAGCAGGTACGTTCAGAAAGTAGTTGCAATTAAAAAATTTGTAAGCAAGCTATATTTTAATTATATTTACAATTTATGTAGCACGATACTTATAATGCTTTTTGGACTTCAGATACAAAGATTTGCGAGTTCCGTATCAGCCTCCAACGCCGGAAAAGCTCTTCGATATTTTAACAAAAGAAAACCCAGAGACATTTTACATCGGTAAACTGCTGGAAGCTACAGTTGTAGGGATCACCTACAGAAAGCCAAAAGGTGAGCAGTTGGACCAGGCGAATCCAGTGAGAAATGACGAGACGGGACTGTGGCAATGTCCGTTCTGCTTGAAAAATGAGTTCCCCGAATTATCAGAGGTTTGGAATCATTTCGACGCGGGAGCTTGTCCCGGTAAAGCTACGGGCATTAGACTTCGCCTCGATAATGGAATATCAGGCTATATTCATATCAAGAATCTGTCTGACAAGCACGTGGTGAACCCAGAGGAGAGGGTTCGCATCGGTAATCGAATACATTGTCGTATTATCAAAATAGAGGTTGACAGATTCAGTATCGAGGCGACTAGCAAAAGTAGCGACCTTGCTGACAAAAATCAAGAATGGAGGTGAGTTGATGGATGTGAATCATTTTCAAGCGTAACGCGATTGTTTCCAGAATTGTTTCTCCCACTAGCTTATTGTAAATCGTTGTGATTATAAAAATTAATAGTTCTTAACAACTATATTGCCGAATCGTTTCAAAAAGTTTTATTTTTAATTGTTAGCTTTAACGTAGAAATATATTTATATGAGTCTTTTACTCAGGCCTACTCTTACTTACGTATGTGATTAAAATAAAAATTATATATATATATAAATACAACTTGCACATCTAAAGTATTATTAACTTAATTTACTGCAACAACTAAATTATCATGACTTCTGGAATAAAATTATCTGGTAGGGTGTATTATTAATCGTGAATGAATTAAAATTATAATGTTGATTTAATTCTACAAAATATTCGAGAATCTTTTCATTTCGAACTTTAACTTTTTTATAGATTATTAATTTTGGTAAATTAATTAAACTTTAATTATGTATTAAGAAGTAAAATAGAAATTTGTATTTAAATTAAAATTTTTTTACTTGGATTTTATCTTTTCATCAGACCACAAAAGGATCCTTATTACGACACTGATACTGAATCAAAGGATAATCTTGTGGAAGAGGAAGCGAAGAAAGTAAAGCAACGACAGATATACGTTACCCGTGTTATAATTCACCCATCATTCCGTAACATCACGTACGCCGACGCTGAGAAATTGATGCAAACGATGCAACAAGGTGAAGCTATAATTCGACCTTCTAGCAAAGGTGACGATCATTTGACAGTAACGTGGAAAGTTACGGATGATGTACATCAACATATAGATGTACGGGAGGAGGGCAAGGAGAACAAATATTCGCTTGGCCGTAGCTTGTGGATTGGTAATGAAGAGTTCGAGGATCTTGATGAAATAATTGCGAGACACATCAATCCCATGGCTGCTTATACGTCAGAATTGCTGGATTTCAAATATTATAAGCCACAAATTGTGGGTATGAAGGATAAAGCAGAAGAAATACTCAAGGAACAAAAAAAAGATAATCCTGGTGGAATCCCATACATAGTTTCTGCTTCTAAGGTAGAGTGATCATTAAATTTTTTAAATTCGAACTCAATTTGTTCTCTAACTGACACAAGTTCGTGGTTTAATAGCAGAATAATTTTTAGATAAGAATTTATATCCATCAGTATCAAAATATATATATTGTTCTTTGAACGGTATGGTTGTAAAAATAATTTGTTTTATGATCTTGTCATGTATATATAAATTAGAAAATCTTGAATGGCAATAACTCAAAAAATAATTTTATCCTTATTACTTACTTGCGTATTTAAGTAATCACGTGTTCTTTCAAATAGTCTATTTTGTTACATTTTCACCTTTAACTCTTTGAAAATTTAATGTTTTTATTTTTCAGAATTATCCCGGAAAATTCATGTTATCGTATCTTCCTCGTACTAGATGCCGACACGAATACATTTCTGTTTCTCCAGATGGTTTTCGTTTTAGAGGAAATAGTTTCCCTCGAGTTAACGATCTATTCCGTTGGTTCAAAGAGCATTTCAGAGACCCAATTCCAGGGCAAATCACTCCCAGCACACCGAGGGTATATCATAATACACCAGGAATGAACATGAACGGTAAGTTATACTATCACATTTTTCATTTTTAAACATCAATAATTGGAAGTACAAATTATAACACCCATGACGTATAAAAATGAATGAATCCGATAATGTTTAATTTACCCATTTCTTTGATCAAAATATTTAGCGTCAACTCTTTCGGAAATATTAGTCACATTTTTTATCAACTAAAACTTATCGATATACATATGATGCAAATACAAATGTCTTCTGCATTCGTATCATTTGCTATTTCTTTATATGATATAGATTCGATAATTTTTAAGATTGTAGATGTACAAAAATCACATGACTTAAAAAGCATCGAAATGATAACTAAATGCTTTTGTACATCAGCACAAGTAACTATCGAATGTTTGCAGGAATGAACCAAGAGGCCATTCAAAGAGTTGCTCAGAATCTGCCAAGACACATGCTGCATTCGCTGTCTCAGGTGGCCAACCAAACGCCACACTATCCACAAACCCCTGGTGCGGCAAGCACCGCGACTGGCTACGGTGGCTTACACAATGCTTACGCTATCAATACTCCGTACACTCCTTCTGGTCAGACACCGTATATAACGCCATACCAGACGCCGGGACAGCCGACGCCACGCTACGGCGAGCAGACTCCTACCGGCCACCAGATACCTAGCAATCAGTACGCAAGCCAGAATGCGATGGATTGGAAAAAGGCGGCCGAAGCTTGGGCTAGACAGACTGCGCCACGACCTGGGTAAATACTTACTTTGGTTGGCAGATCTTAAAAACATCAATAAATTTTTAACGATTTCTAGTTTTATAACAGGATAAATTTTTAAGAAAATTCTTTCTTCATACTAGAAGCGCTATTTAATACGTGTATTTTTATAAAATTATATAATGGTTTAAAAGATATTTAACGACGCTCTTTACGATCGATAAACTTTGTCGAGCTCAATGTTCATTAATTAAATAAAGTCGTTTGGTTCGTTGAAAATTTTTATCAGTTTCGAAGTTTCTTAAAACATGAAATGTATAACAATGCACATAGTTAATAAGCTTTTAACGAAAGTAAAGAAAGAAATATAAAACAACGTTTACATTTTTTCAGTGGTAGTCAAGGTACTCCAAGATATAAACAGCCTTACAAATCGCCTAGGGGAACTCCTCATACGAATTCGAGTCCAAGAAGTATGTCATTGAGTGGAGATGGTACACCACTGTATGACGAAAGCTAATAATTTTTTTTGTAATTAGTGGATTAATAAATTTGTATTCAAGCATTTTCCGGGAAATTTGCCGTTATTTATGCATGCAATAATTTCGCACAATTTCAAGTATATATATATATATGTATAATTCTGTATATAAAATTGAAAAATTCGTTGTGATACTTTAATCAGTTTTTTATATACAATTAATAATAAATTATTTCTCATTCAGTTTTCTTTAAAATTTTTACGCATCCTACCGCTATCACCACTTTTGTTTTCGGTTTTATGTCTGAGATGCAAAAATGGTTAACTAAAGATAAGATCTATTTTATCTCAGATCATAATATTATTGTGAATGCATTAATTTTGTGTTACAACGTTTCTTGTATTTTACAATATATGTAAGAGATTTGTCTTAAAAATTTAGCATAAGAATTTAATTATAAGCATATATTTATTAAAAATAAAAAATTTACAAAGAATGATAGAATATTATTTATTTTTAAATGGTCTATTAGAACTATTTTAGAAAAGAATTTATTATTACATTTTAAAAAAGGAATTATAATAAATAATAATTTTATGTGATAGCGAGTTGAAGAGAAGAGTCCTCGTTAAGATTTTTCATTACAGTGAAATTATTAAATAATACAAACTAAAGTACATTAAACTTAGCTTGCTTCATCGATTGGTTTTATATAATAATGTATTGTCTAGTAATTGAGCAGTTATTTTATAATTCCCAAAGGTTTGTTGTCTAGAAATGTTTGACATTTTGGTTATTGTAGTAAGTTATATTGCTTCTTGTTACTTTTTTGCCATGCGTTGTTAAAGCAAAATTTTAATAACTACAAATAAATTTTTGAAAGGAATCAAAGAATGTGGAGTATTGAAGGTTAAAAATAATTTTTATAAATCACCAAAGTTAGTTTTTCAATTTTTAATCATACAATTTCGAATATCTACAAAATTACAGATTTTGAAGTTGGAATTAAATAAAATAAATATACATATTATTATTGTAGGTTAAAATACAATATAGTTTAAACAGAAAGTCGTTCTAAAATAATAATGTTAAATATGATACTACGAAGTCGAGATTTTTTTATACTGTTTTATAACTTAATTGAATCGAATTGAATTAGTTAATTAGATTTATTTAGCAAATATATGCAAGCTTTAACAAGGTTGCTTCTTTAGATATTGGTTTTTAGTTATTAACCTACTATCCGTGATAAATTTCGGTCATTTTTATTGCCTAAGTAATCTTGTAAATAGCTTATGCAAGAAGCAACGTTTTACGGTTGATTATAAAAATTGTACAATGGCCGCTACTTATCGGTATAGATTATTTTAATAATATCGGTTTTGTCATATTTTATTATTACAGTGTTCGTAAGGTTTATATTTCTGTCGACGTAAATAATTTGCTTTTAATATTATTCTATAATATACCTAATTTAATAATATCATTAATGTTTTGATAGTAAAAATATATATCGATTTTTATAACAAGATCTCAGAAACGTATGTCTTGCAAGTAGAGATTTAGTTTTATGCTCGTAAATTCTATCGATTCATCTGTCTTACTCTAGCAATATTATTTTACATCTATATTTATTTTTTCTTTGTATTTAGAAAATTGTTTTTTGCACATATTATTTGTATAAACAAATTTTTACTTATTAAATTATCGCTATTTGAAAATACTTATTTCTATTACAAATGAGATTTAGCGCTTAAGAGATATAATGGTACAAAAAATAGTTCGAAAACTTTTAATATTGCGAATGAAATAATAATTTTGGAAAAAGAGTCGCAGGTGAGAAAAATGACTCTACCCTAGGATTTGTACAAACCAAACTAATTTTCTCGGTAGATTTTTGCTTTAATAATTTTCTTTCTCTCTGCTTCTCTTATCGTAAATTCGATTTCGGTTGTAACCCCCTCTCTTTATACAACTTTATTTCTTTTACTAAGATTGTGAACGAAGCTTATACGAAATGAGAACTTTGGTTTGCGGCGCAAAATCCTGTGCCGTAGTATTATTGTTTTTAAAAATAAAAATGTAAAAAGTTTTAAAAACATATTTTACGCCAACAAAAAGTATAATAAACAATAGTTATGCAGATGATTATATAGAATCTGTCAAGTCTGTAGATGAGACAATTGAGTAAGTAAATTCGATAATTACCAAAAATAATAAAATAGCTGACTTTCATATGTCTGGGAGGACCAAAAACCAAACTAAAGTTACAAGTAAAAGTCAATCAAAGTTCCCGATATGTTGCACGAACTACGTCTGGGAGATAAATGTGGAAAAAAGCTCTTAGGCTTAGGAGTCGAACGTCGCGAAAGATGAACTAAAATTTAATATTACATTCAACAAAGTAAATCGCGAGAAGGATGGCTGAGTATATTGTCAGAAAGAACTTTTAGATATGCAATATTCTGACTTTGGAAACTTGACGAGATAATGATATTATATAGATATAATATGACAACCCGAAGACTAACACCAAGCTCATGTCTGTTGAATCTGACTTCTTGATAAACATCACAGAAGTAAGAGTAATGGTTCCTATAGCATCCAGGAAAATACATGTTTGCAAAGTACACGGAACAGACCTTGCATTGTTATACGTAAAGCAAAGTACTGATTTCGCGGAGATGATCGAGAAAGAATGTATGTTAAGTCACATCAAGAAACATGGAATATACAATTAAAAGAATTTTTTAAATAATCCAAAAATTATTAAAAATATAAAAACGATAAACTCGCATTACGAAACGCAACATACATTTCAGCCATAAATAGAGCGTATAAATATCTCAGAATCAATAAATCAGAAAGTAGAAAAATAATAATAATCCAAATTATTTCTCGTTCACTTTTCCATCGACGAAGGAAGAGAAGCGGAAAAATAAGTAAAAAATCTATTTTATTATTCTTTAAATATGCTTTTTTACTTATACTATTTTAAGCGTGTTTATTGCACATAAAGTTGACGTAGGCGAAAAAAAAGGCCTCACGCCAGTATAGGATGGGGAGGGTGAATGGAACAAAAATAATCATTCCCTTGTTGTAACCTCCACGCGATGGACGGAAATGTTCCAGTATCAGGTACCCGGCGTGACAATCGAGACGATCGTTCACATTATGGAAAAAGGAGTATTCGCGTTGTAGGAATTTGAACGGGCGATTTTGAGTCAAAATTGTAGCTGATGATGAGTGTTGACGCGACGCTTCAGAACCATCCTCTTTACGCCTAGTTGCTTTTCAATTAACAAGCAAAAGGTTACATAATTATAAGATAATAAGATATTATTCAATTATTTTAAAGTCGTGATTTCATTGTCAAGTATGTCGGTGTTGAGACTCCCAACAAATAATTGTATGCAATCAGAAAGTTAATAAGCAGATAAGTTACAGCTAATCTACAAGGATTAACGTGTAGGTCGACAACCTCCATTGGTATCCTCAACTCAATGGGGCAACGCGTGACAATGAGAGTGAAAGAAAATTCAACTGAAATCGTAGATATTTTGCAAACAAATACATTGCATTATACATTTAAATAAAGTTGATTACGCTGTAAAAAAACCAATGGTTTAAGGTAACTATTAACTAAAATCCCCTAAATGGTTCCATTTATTAAAATATAAATTGCAATAGAGTTAATAAAATTCTTATTATCTCTAATTCGTACAGGATAATTTGAATAAAAACAAAATATCTATACTTCATTTTACGTAGCATAGACATAAATTTATGTAAAATAAACAAGACACATGGACGCATGTATGCTTGCAATTTGAATATAAATTAATTATGAAATACACCATAGAATTATTTGTGTAGTTAAGTTTGCGTACAGAAAATGCGATTAAGAGCAATTTTTATTGACTCTGAAAGATAATCACCCGCATATAAATATATTTATGCATTCATATATATACATATATATGTGTATGATTTTTTAATTGATTGTAATTTGATAGTTTTTCCGTTAGCATTTGATTGAAAATTATAAATCTGTAAAGTGGACGAGGAAAATAACGTCACGACGAAGCACATTGTAGAGATTATGACACCAAAGTATAAGGTAATAAAATAAGGAAATAAATAAAAAAGAAAAAAAGCTTCACAATATATGCACGAGCCTTTGGAAAGTCTTAAAAAACTTCATCAGTCTTCAATAGTTACAGACAAACTACTAACATAAAAAAGGTTTTTTATAAAAACAAAGATTTTGTAAAATAGTCTTGGCAGCCTAGTTTATGAGAAATTGGAAATGTGCTGAACTGAAAGAGGATGGTTTATATATAGCGATAGGTTTTTAAAAAAATTCAATAAACGAGAGGGGGTTGCGATGCTGATAGTGACTCCCACCTCTAAAACTGATATGGCTAAATGATCTTGTTGTTAGCATATCACATAAAACCGCGAAACTATAGAACGCATACATCGATTGAATTACTAATAAAATTCTTTATAATGTGCATTTATAAATTATATATTACAATATAATTTACTTTAATAAATGAAACTAAAGATATATATTATAGTAAAATATAAATATTATATAATATTTAAAATAATCCTTCATACGATAATATTTTACTAAAAGAAGTGAAAATTTAATGAAATTAATTATATTGGAAATATGTACTTCATTTTCAACTAATTAATTTACCTTATATTTAGCAAAAAACATTAAATCATTCGACACAATATTTGTGGAGTGTTTCATACCAATGATTATATTCATTTTAAACGATTTCTTGTGCAATTATTTGACCTTCTTAAATTATATCGATTCGATATAGCAGAAACATTTTTGTCTTGATTTTTTGTAAAAAGCTGTCGATTGTAGTCATTTACTTTTTCTACCTAAAAAATTATTAAATGCAAATTTAGGTGTATGTCTGTGTAAATATATCTTTTTATGATTAGACCATAATTTACCTTTATGAAACACGGATGAAATTCATAGTATGAGTTTTGATCACTGGAATCGATCGATAAACTTTTTGATTCTTTCAATTTCTGACTTTCAACTGATTGAATTGGTAATGATCTTA
Organism: Platyscapa corneri; assembly: GCA_018907185.1. Taxonomy (NCBI): domain Eukaryota; kingdom Metazoa; phylum Arthropoda; class Insecta; order Hymenoptera; family Agaonidae; genus Platyscapa; species Platyscapa corneri. The sequence goes on along the minus strand of JACCHW010000005.1, from coordinate 4,481,713 downwards.
AACACATGCTATAACTTCTGCGACATTTTTTAATCCTTTTCTTATTTGTTTCATCCCAGTTTTTCTTTATAATATTTTTATGTACCATCTATGTTAAATATTTAAAAACATAGGTAACACATCCATAAAAAATTATATAGTTTAATAAAAATAAACAATTAAAATATAATTTTAATAGTTTTCATTCGATAAATAAACAAAAAACTAATTTGAAGATTAATTTTACAATTTAAATATTTATATAATATAGAATTAGATTATTAATTTTTATACTTACATCTTAATGAAAGGATTATTTTATTGAAAAATGGAGCATTACATAATTAAATTACCTTGGATTCTTTAACAAGTGAAGCTTGTGGTGGAGTTCCTGGATGATAAACAGAGTCAAAGTTTTTTGTCAATAATCTCTCCCCTAAAATATAACTCAAGGTTACTTTAAAATTTTTTTTATTGTAATCATTTATTAATAAAACTCTTAATACCATGCCAATAATTCAAAGGTGGCACAATTCGACGTCCACGTGAACTAGTTGATACTGTAATATCCTTTAGCGAAGTATTGGATAAATTTGTTGATTTATTGTCATTAGTTGCTTGTGTAGTAACTGGAATTGATATTCAGTTAAATAAGTCAATATGATACTTTACTAATTACTGATGATTAACAGTTAAATATAATTAATTTAATCATTTCATCAGGATTTTACTTTCAAAAGAAACAATAAAACAAGAAAAAGATAATGTAATTTGACTAATGAAAATATTTTTTATTAGTATAATTTTGCAATGATACCCGATCTTAATTTTATCCATTCTTGGCAAAATTCATTAATTTTCAATGGACATCCTGCAGAGCACTGCTTTAGTAATTCTTTGGGTACAACTAAAAAAAATAAACAAAACATTTAAAACACAATTGACAGAGATTCTTTTTAATATAAGTTTATTATAGTTTGTTTTTACTGTGATTTTTATTATTAAATTCTCCAACAAGTAGAAAATACTCATTGTTTAGAGTTTCAACAAGTTTTAACGAATGCCTTTGATGTACAGAATTTGTTATAAACTTCCTACGAAGAACATGTCCAGCCTCACTACAATCGAAGAAACAAAAATATTAAAATTTAATTTAAAATATGACAGATTTATTTAGCTTATACACGCTTACTTGAGCAATTTTCCTTTAAATTTCAAATTATATTTATTATGTGGTTGATTATCCAACTCAACAAAAGGCGTCCAAGAGATTAATAATTTGGGATTTTGTTTAGAACCTAATGGTTCGTTATATATTATTTTATTGTTGTAGGGCATTCCTTTCTTTTCAAATGATATATTTTCAAATTTTGAACTTGTTTTTGATATATTTTTCAAAGCTTTCTTGTCTTCAATTTGAGTTTTCAGAACACTGGTTTGTAGCTTTATATAAAATTTTAATTTAAAAAAATATATTTAAATTATTTTCTTCATATGTAAAAGATTATTTTACCTCAAGATGCTTATTAATTTCTTCATTATTTTCAAAATCTTCAGAATCGTAGGTTAGAAAAGGATGTTTCAATAATTCTTTAATTAAATGTTCATCCATTTCATTTCCATGAATAATATTATCTTCATTTACAGTAATGTCATTATCATTCATAGTAATGTTATTATCAATCATAGGACTATTATTTGACAATATCTATTAAACAAAGAATACAAAAATTAGATAAATACGATTTGAAGAGCATATACAAATAAGAAATTTATAAATTATATAAAATATCATCTAATTACTTCTTTATTTTCAGCAGTTTTATCAAGATTTTCACGTATATCCGAAATAGTTTTATTATGTCTTATTTGATTCTTTAACTTTAAATCAAAATACACATGTTCAGAACTTTTGATAATCGGTTTTTTATTTTTTATTTTTTGGATATCATTAGTATGTTCATTTGCAATTTCACTAACATTGTTATCTAAATGATATATATATGTATATAAGTATTTAAAAAATTACTGATATATATATTGTAATTTTTTTAAATAAAAAAAGCAAAACAATCTTACTCTTTTTAACATTATCTTGATTAATATTTGCCTCACCAGAAAATCTTTGTTTCTTAAATTTATGCTTTTTTTTTTCACAACTTTTATAATCAAATTGAAAAATGCTTGTCGAAGAATCATTATTAAGTGTTTGGATTGGAGCTAATGTGTTTTTTTCTTGGAATTGTTTTTCTTTATTAATACCTTTATTTTTATTGCAATTTTTAATATCATTGTATCGTGTTCGTTTTCTGACTTTAGATATAAGTAGATTATTTAAATTGATTTTTGGAATACCCATGTAACTATCACTATTTGATGACATGTTTTCTATATCATTATTAATATTTCTAAATTTAAGCTTTACATATTTTTCTGTTTGTTTAGAATGTTCTTTAATTTCTTTTGGTTCTGTATTTACACTTTCAATGTCATGTTGTATATCTTTAGTTGTTTCTTTTGCTTTTGAAAATGAAGATTTATTATCATGACATTTTTCAGTATGTTTTTTATTATCTCTTCTATAACTATTATTTGGTGTATATGATAAAATATATTTTAAACAATCAACGAATTCTTTAAATTTATTCAAATATTCTATGGGACAATTTTCATCTCCAATAATCGAAAGTATTATTTTTAATTTATCTTTGTTTATAATTTCACTTAAAAAATTAGAACTATTTGCATTTGACTCACAGCACATATTATTTACACTAGAAATAGATTCTGTACTATTGCTTGTACAACATTCAGTATCACTAATAATATCATGCTTCATCCTCGATTAATTTATAAATTTTTTTATTATCGAAACATTTATTTTTCATAAGAATATTTAATGAATATGTTTTAATAATAAATGTTTTTAATTTTGATTGATTTCTAACATAACCTCTGAATTATAATTATATAATGAACGATTATTAAACGAACTCTCCTTCTCAAAAAACTTGTTTAATTATACATATAATGTAAAATAAATCATTTAACTGTTTAAATCAATATCATAATCGATATAAGTGTTGATTACTTGAAAGCTACTACGAATTTTTCATCAATGTAATTTGTGACAGCAACAACTTCGTAGCTCGCGCCACCTTCACTTATAAGTCGCTAAAGGTCACAACTTCTATATTGTGGGTGATAAGTAAATCTTCATTTTCTAGTTACATATTTTATACAGTCACCCAATACCACGAACGATTTTCTTGAATATGATGCCAAAGACAATGAGGTTAGTGTTTTGCAAAAAAGGTCTTTGACCCCTGTATGACGTTTCTACAAGTATAAAAAAAAACGGAGACTAAAATTAATTCTAGTTTATTTTTTGATAATCTGCGTTTATTATAATTTAAGCTGATTTAGAGATCTTATGTATTTTAAATAATATCTAAAATGGAACACATATTTTATAATTATAATTTGAACATGCCGATTAAATTTAATCTATGCAATAATGTGCGGTTTACAAAATGTAATACTATATCTATACTTTATATTTAACATTTGTAAAAACAGACCATTCTTTATTTTGTTTTCTCAACTTAAAATAAAGTATTTTAACTGGAAAAAAATATTTATTTGTTCAGTTTATTACATGCACTTTGAAGGTACAAATGATTATTTACTCAAAATATATTTCTATGAATATAAATTTTAGCTTGCAACAATGAATTTAATCAATTCATAAATATATATAAAAATACTAATAAACTACTGTAAAGTAATTGACAAATACAAGAATAAAATATACTAGCATTGTAATTAATTGAATGATAATTTTTCCATTTTATCACCAAAAAGTCTTACTAAAATTTATTAAAGTTTACTTATTAGTTATTACTGTTTCTAAATAGTTAAATTATAGTTGTAAAATTTAATTATATATTTAATTTAATATGTTACATAGTTAATTCAATTAATTTTTTATGTTTATTATATAAGATACAGATATTTTTTAAATGTGTTTCCTTAAAAGTTTTGTAACACCATCGAAAGGTTACAATTATTATTTATTTGAAGCGGAAAAAGCACGTGTACATGTGTGTAATTTTTGTATAAATTAATGTAGAGTAATTAATGAAATAATTTTTTATATGATTAAAATAATAAGTCCTGTTTAAGAAGTTAGAATTTTTATTAGCTATATAACATAAAATCCTGAGCTGAAATACTTATGCACACACACACACAGAAAAACAATTAATTTATTTATTTGTTTTTAATTTACTATTAATGTACATTTGATTTTGTATTTCATTTTAGTTTTGATGCACTAGGTAAACTACTGATTAAATTTATTTACAATTAATAATAATTATAAAATGATTGCATTGAGGTATTTTTTTAATAAGAATTATACAATTATTACCTTACAGAATAAATATAATACAATATTCAATAAAATCATATGTTATATAATATTTTACTCATGGTCTATTAGTAATTAATAAAAATTCAACGGGATAAACTATATTTGAAACAATTATTTGATTTTCAACAAGGTAATCTATCAAAGATTCACCTCAAAGATGCTAAATCATCTGATAAAACATCATTATACTCTGCTTTACCAAATGACCACACTATTGATGAAGGATTCCTTACAGAATCCCTTGTAGATTTGGTTCTCCTTAAATTATAATTTTCTTTTAATATATTAGAAGATAAAAAACATGTTTGATTATAAATTCTTACGTATTATAAACTCGAGATTTTTCAGCATTCCTTTGATTTTGATTTCTTGCTCGTAGTTTTCGGGTGTATTCATTCACTCTTTGTATCTAGAAATTTGTTTGTTAAAAAGTTAATATATACATATATATGATGTACAAATATATTTATTTAAAAGCTTTAAACATTTATATATTACAGGTCTCGATGATGATGGATGATATTCATTATCCGAATTGTTAAAGTCAGAATTGGATGAAGAAGTCTCTTTTAATATTCGTCTTTTAATCGATTGTTTTGTTACTGGGCTCGACGACATGTTATCACTTCTGAAACGCTTTTTAGGGCTATTTTCATTTGTATCATTTTGATCGTTTTTTATACTGTGTTTTTGTATCATCTATGTGAAGAATAAATATTAAAAAATTTACAGATAACACAGGCATAGAAAATTACATAATATAATAAAAATAAACAATTAAAATATAATTTTAAGAGTTTGAAATAAATAAATAAATAAATATAAAACTAATTTAAAGTTTTAATTTTACAATTGAAACAAACAGGATATCCAGTGAAACGAAAATAAAAAATTTTTAAATTCAAAACATATATATTAACACTTACAAAATTTCAATTTGATTATCTACTTTTAAACTAATATTTGAATTGAAGAGTTGTTGTTTCAAAAATAATAAACATTAATTAAATGAATTACCGTAGATTTTTTAAGTTCATCGGATTTTTTAACGAATGAAGCTTGTGGTAAAGTTCCTTGATGATAAACAGTGTCAAAGTTTTTTGTCAATAATCTCTCCCCTAAAATATAACTCAAGGTTACTTTAAAATTTTTTTTATTGTAATCATTTATTAATAAAACTCTTAATACCATGCCAATAATTCAAAGGTGGCACAATTCGACGTCCACGTGAACTAGTTGATACTGTAATATCCTTTAGCGAAGTATTGGATAAATTTGTTGATTTATTGTCATTAGTTGCTTGTGTAGTAACTGGAATTGATATTCAGTTAAATAAGTCAATATAATACTTTACTAATTACTGATGATTAACAGTTAAATATAATTAATTTAATCATTTCATCAGGATTTTACTTTCAAAAGAAACAATAAAACAAGAAAAAGATAATGTAATTTGACTAAGGAAAATATTTTTTATTAGTATAATTTTGCAATGATACCCGATCTTAATTTTATCCATTCTTGGCAAAATTCATTAATTTTCAATGGACATCCTGCAGAGCACTGCTTTAGTAATTCTTTGGGTACAACTAAAAAAAATAAACAAAACATTTAAAACACAATTGACAGAGATTTTTTTTAATATAAGTTTATTAATAGTTTATTTTTACTGTGATTTTTATTAGTAAATTCTCCAACAAGTAGAAAATACTCGTTGTTTACAGTTTCAATAAGTTTTAACGAATGCCTTTGATGTACAGAATTTGTTATAAACTTCCTATGAAGAACATGTCCAGCCTCACTACAATCGAAGAAACAAAAATATTAAAATTTAATTTAAAATATGACAGATTTATTTAGCTTATACACGCTTACTTGAGCAATTTTCCTTTAAACTTCAAATTATATTTATTTTGATTATCTAAGTGAATAAAAGGCACCCAAGACATTAATAATTTTGGATTTTCTTTAGAACCAAATGTGTTATGATACGTCATATTATTGTTCATTTTCTCTTTTGGTGATAAATTTGGTAAATCCGTTTCGTTTCTAATATGACTATTTCGATTCTTAGTTTGTGACTTTGGATAAAATCATGACATTAAAAAATTTGTTTAAATTAAAAAAAATTTTTTTTTTAAATGTAAAGGAATATTTTACCTTAAGATGCATATTGATTTCTTCGTCGTTTTCGAAATCTTCAGAATCATATGTTAGAAAAGGATGTTTTAATATTTCTTCATGTAACTTTTCATCAATGGCATTTTCACAAATGATTTTATTTTCATTTATATTATTATGTGATAAAATCTGTTACGTGAATAAAAAATTTTTATTTAATTTAAAAATATATGTAAATACGAAATATATAAATCTTATGAAATATCACCAAATTACTTCTTTTGGTTCAGATGTGCCATTATCATTCGTACTGATATCCGAAATAGATTTATGATGTTGGACTCGATTAATCGACCTCAAATCAAAATAAGCTGGTTCACAATTTTTGATAACAGGCTTTTTATTGTTTGTTGTATTTTGTGTAATGTTGTAATTTGCAATTTGAGCAATACTTTTAGCTAAACAACATTGAAATATTCATAAATTTTTTTAAATATGTTTTTTATAATCCAATCAAATAAAAAAATTAAAATATCCTTACATGTCTTAAAATGATCAGCATTAATATTTGCATCATGATTTAACCTTTGTTTTTTGTATTGTTGACATTTTTCTGCACAGTTTTTATATTCAAGTTCAGAAATGGTTATAAAAGAATCATTATGAAGTTTTTGGATTTGAGCCGATGTGTTTTGTTCTTGAAGTTGGTCAGCTGTAGTAGTATTTTTGTTTTTATTGCGATTTTTTATATCTTTATATCTTGGTCGTTTTCTGACTTTAGATATAAGGAGATGATTCAAATTAATTTTTGGAATACCCATGTAGCCATCACTATTTGATGATAAATTTTCTATATCATTATCAGTATCTAAAAATTGAGAATTTTCATAATTTTCTGCTTGTTCAGAATGTTCTTTAATTTCTTTTCTTTCTTTATTTACAATTGGAACATCATTTTGTATTTCTTTAATTGTTTCTTTTGATTTTGAAAATGAAGATTTATTATTGCATTTGTGGCATCCTTCAGTCTGTTTTTTATTATTTTCTTCATAGTCAGGATTTGGGGTATATGATAATATATACTTTAAACATTCAATGAGTTCAATAAATTTATCTAAATAATCTGGAGGACAATTCTTGTCGCCAAGATTTGAAAGTATAATTCTTAATTTATCTTCTTGTATAATTTCATATAAGTAACTAGCATTTTTTACACTTGACTTAGAGCTATTATTATTTACATTATTAATATTTTTTGTATTGTTACATTCGGTATTACTCGTATTAATATTTTTTTTTTCAGAGAAATGTTCCGAGTCTTCTAATTTTTTATTTACAGTATGATTTTGTGGAGAAGCATAGTTAATCTCTATTGTATTTGAATCATCTATTTTTTGTTGTTTTTCTGACATAAGCTTTGTATTATAATCTACTGATAAATGATTATTAAAAACATTTTTGGAGGTGTTTTTATGAGGTTGTTCTTGAGATTCAATTTCCTTATTTTGTGAAAATGTAAAATCAGTAATTTCACTGTTTAAATCATCATCACTATCAGTTATTCGTGTTGGCCATCTAAAACTTAACTTACATCCTTCAAGTATGTAATTTTTCCATAACTGATAAACGTTTTCCCAATCATCTGGAAATCCATTATAAAATTTTCCACGTACATACTCAGGTAGTTCTATTATGAAAGTTAAATTATTTGCTATAAATATCAGACACAAATTTTCATATATCAATTAAATTTTTTAAAATTTGCATACCATGTTTTTCATCATTTATATTGCCATTTAAAAAATAAATATGCTTATACATTGATTGAACTTTATTGCTTGTCAATCTGTGAGAAATAGGTTTACTTCTAGCTATTTTACCACTGTAATAATAATAATTGTTAATGTAAAAATTGAAATATAATTATATATATTTATTAATATACCATTCTAGAGTTCCTTTTATGATTAATTGCCCTTGATTATTTAAAAGAACTCGCCAACGAAAAAATAATCTATATCCTTTGCAATCTGAATTAGACAATGAATCTTGTATATTATTTTCAGCAACTGTAGAAGGTTGTGTTATTCTTTGATAAGTATTAGAAATACTATGCGATTCTTGTTTTTTATCATGTTCATTTTGAATATTGTAATTTGAATTAATATTTGATGGTTTTTTTGTATTTTTTTGTTTATACGTAAGAGGTGGTGGCATCAAAGGACGATCTTGAATCGGAAATTTTTTAACACTCGAAGTAACCATTGATATTTGTTCCACACCACGATTTTGAAGTGCAAATACTTTACGTAAATTAGTACTCGATGAGACCACATCACTTTCAACTCTTGAAATTTGTAAATTTAATCTGCCATTTGCACTAGTTGTATCTGGCCCTTCTGAATGTATGGTCGACACACTTGGCCAAGAATTGTTACCATTTGTTTTCATTTGTTTTATTTCATTAACCAAAGCAAGATTTAGGTTACGTTCGAGTCTTTTATAACGCTCTTCTTGTTTGAGGTTTCCCAATATAATCTATAATTTTTTAAATGTTTAAGTTTCATTATTGTTTAACTATTTAAAAATTCGCTAATTATTTAAAATATATTATGAAGACTTTGTTTCTTTATAAAATATGATCTATTAATTGGAATATTTGGTTATGATATATATTGGAGCAATTAACAATATATGTATGTGCATACATCGATAGTATATAATCATTTTAAATCAAATTTTTTAAACCCGAATAATTCTTATTCTTTAAACAATAAATCTTATAATAAATTAAGAGATTATTTTTAAACAATCTTAAAAAAAAATTGTCACGGAATTCAATCTTTTTACAATATTGTACTTACTTCTGGAGAAGTCTCCATTAATGTATCATCAATTACAGACACATTATTATTTTAATTTATTTTTAAGTCACAAGTTGCGTTTGTTATCAATACTATTCTAAATGTCATAAAAGATATGTTACACGCATCTTTGTTTAGATATAAATTATATTTATTTTTATGTTTCAGCTGTACGAAGCATTTTGCGCGCCAGATTTTTCCAACGTTGCCAAATTAAGGAAAAATATAATCATTTTAGTGGTTTGCAATTTAACTTTAAATTTTATTATTAACATACTACATTCATTATTTAAACAAAATAAATTTAAATATTTTAAATATTTAAAAATGATGTAATTTATTTTATTTTGTGAATAACCAATTACTAGCATCTTATTCATAACCTCCATAGGAGCGAAACATATTTAACAAGTATTATACTTCCAAATAGAAAAGAAACGCATTGTTTTGAATAATGCATCTGTTCGAATCTGTTCAATGCCAAATTCCTCCTGCATCTTTACAAAAAAAAAAAAAAAAAAATAAATAATGAAAATTAAAATAAAAATATTTAATTATTAATAAATTCTTTGTTAATCTCTAAACATAATAAAAATAAATTACTTAGTATTTAACAATTTTCTACATTTGATAATTATAAGATATTAAGAAAAAATTATATTATAATCTAACCATTTCATGTTTATAAATTAAATAGAATGATTTAAAATGTTAAAATTTGTGTCTATAATATTATGGAAGAAAACAATTTGTCTTAAGATTACGTATATTTTAATTATAAAATAAATAATAAAGGAGTGAACATTTGTAAAAAGTATTAGTAAAATGTAACGTTATTTTGTATTACTTTATTTACAATACAGGATTTACTTTTTTTTTTAGATATTTACAACATGTATCGTCTTTTTGTACTTCATTTCGCAAACCTATTGTGATAAAAAAGAATATTTAAATCAATTTAAACTTAAATATGTATATTATACTTGCATAGAATATTATTATGTCATTTTCTCGTATATTTTTGCAATAGAGAAAATTTTACAGCCATATACAAAATGTACTACAGAATATTTAGAAGAAAGGCACTAGCAACATATTGTTAGCGAGGGTTTTTCTTTCATATTTTGTAATAAGAATTACTCTACATTTTTTAATTATTTAAAATTTTCAAAACTGCATTATTCAGTTACATTGAATTAATCTATATAAATATTTTATTATTATTCAACTTAGAATTCGTTAGCCTTTTTATTGAATGAAAGGTATTTTTACAAATATCGTTTCTTTTATTAATTTTATGGATGCTTTATTTGTAGACGTAACAATATTTATTATAATAAATGTCAATGATGAAATTGGTTATTTTTTGTAATTACATATTAATATTATTTCATTAACATTATTTAATATGAAAAAAAGATGTTTGATGTAATGTAAATGAAGTTGCTCAAAAAATACCAACGCTTAAGTAGCTACCATTTAAGTATCTTTATTCATATTGATAAAATATAAAAAGGATAATTATCACTGAAAAAAGTGCATCCTCACAGGTATTTACGATTCAAACAACAATAGAACCATTTAAAATGTTTTTGCACTTTTAATTTGTTTATTAAATGTAAGTAATGATACTTTACGCAAAGAAGTATAGACTAGAAACAGCAGAATAAAATTCAGTCATTTTATAATGAACACCATGAATAATTGATAAATATATTCTTTTGTCAAGCTATATCATCATTATAGTAGTTCTTACTATTAAATATATAAAATATTTTAACATTATTATTAACTTTTAAGTTTAAATATAATTTTTTTCTCTTTTTAAATGTATTTTTCCTAATAAGTTTCCGAGTATTATCAGAAATAAATTAAAAACTGTTTTGTAATCATCAATAGTTTAATTATTTACGACAATATTTTATTTTTATTTTAATCAGATTTTTTATACGAAAGCTAATCGAAAATAAAAAGTATTTCGTAGAAACAATAAGAAATTTCAATTAGTGTAACATTCAATAAAAAAATGAAGAAAAATATTATTATTTATTTAGTATTTTTATTATATTTTATTCGAATATTTTGTATATAATTCTTAGTAGAAATAAAAAAGTTTTTAATACTTATTATTGAATTATGAGATATTTTTTGATTATTATTAACTGTATTTGAAAAATTATCTTACAAAGTCGTTTAAAAAAATCATATAATAAAATCATTATAAGATATTTTTCAATTTTAATTATTAATCCATTATTTTATAATTAAAAAAAAAAAGAAATTATAAATCAATAAAGATTTCTTATAATATATTATAACAAATTATAATAAGTCAATTGGTTTTAATACGTTTTAAGAATTAGAAAAATGAATACTTTTATAAAAAGTTCGATTAATATTTACATAGAGATTAAATTAGTATAAATTAAATTGATTCTTAATAATCATTCATATTAATGTTTTTAATATATATATATATATATATATTATATATTTATATGATAATTTTGAAAATAATATTATAAAAATTACACGTTAATTGGAATAATTAGAAAAAATGTTTATGAAATAAATATTCAATCGAAAAGTATTATAGCTTATAAAAATGACGTTCTTGAAATTTTTGTCATTTATTTCATATTATTAATTGAAAATATAGATATAATTTTATTTCCTTAATTTTTTTCACATGAAAAATTAATAACACTTTACTGTCAATGCGTAGATAATTAACAAGGATAAATTTTGAATTTAATAACAGTAATTCATTAATATAGCATTGAATATATTTATCTATAATTTCTTTATTATTTATTAAATTGTCCATCGAAAATATATAAAAAATAAAGCATTTAAAAATTATTTTTATTTCATCATTGCTCATTATGATATAACAATATTTTTATAAGATATTATACATTTTGATAATTTAAACAATTTTATAAGATTTAATTTTTCTAATATGTTTTACAAAATTTTGTAGTTATATTACAACGTTTATCTGATACAGAATTTTTGTATGCGCTATTTATAAAAAATCAAATGATTGAGAATTCTTGAAAATTTTTCGTTAGAAAAGTTTGTAAGAGTAAATAAATTTACAAAAAAAATTCCAACACATAACAATACATTAAAAGTTTCAATAATTATTAGTATACAATTGTTGTCTAAATACGTCTAAAATGTATATTACTTGAATGCTTTTAAAATAAACTTATAATTAATTTTATCTTATTCAAATTCCTACGATAATTTTATCTGAAACTAAATAGGGAATATATATATATATCTCATTATTCATATAAATTACTATTTCTTCTTGCTATTTTTATTGGAGTTTTAGAATTTTTGAATCTAAAGTAAAAAAGTCTTTTACTAAATTGGACATACTTGACTGAACAGTAGAGGAGGTATATTTACTTATATTCCGAGTTATACTCTATCAACGTTTGATAAACAATCCTATAAAAAAGATGTTATTATTGTGAAAAATATTTAATATGAAATTAGATAACTTTAGAATATCAATATAAATAATAAAATTATTAGGCAATCAAAGTTATGAAAAAATGAAAATAATCGCTTAAGCCTTTGTCTTATGTAAAACTATGTAATATATATAAAAATGTCCAGTTTGCTTACTAAGCATATTATTTTGCTTTATCGCTGCGATACCTTTGTTCATAATTTTTCATAAAAAATCTAGTACCCACTATTCAAATCAAAATTTAATAAAAGATCTTGATTTGGAAAGCTTCTCTATTACTCGGTAGAAAAATTCTTCGCTTTAACAAGAGCTCCGAACGTTGTTACTATCATAGCTGAGTACGTTAGAGTACTTGTACATTATTGTTAAAAAGAATGAGCAACCAAAAGAAAAAAAGATCAAATTTGATTGCTATTGATTCTAGATGTGCGCTGCAAACTGAGCGATAGAGACGAAAAATGTGGCTCGTTCCTTTGATTATTTCTGTTTGCCCTGGCGAGATACAAGGCCATGAGATTTGTCGACTATTGCGAATCTTTGACCCTTCCTCATCTTCGTGGTCAGTTGGTCAAACAATATTGGCGGGATCGACGAGGGGCTCATTAACATCCAATTGTGGACCTACGACAGCAGTGCTAGAAAAGTAGTTACAAGAGGGATACAGTTAGTCGTGCTTTTAAGTATATCGGCACCGTTTCCGATTTCTCCGTGATATGTATATAATGGAACATAAAGCAAATTTACAGTTTTCGTACTTTTTCGAAGGTCGCATCGGGTATATTAAAAAAATTCGATAGTTATCTTTGATGTTTGTGTTATACTGAAAACACGTAAAATTTTTAACCTTTGCATTCTTTTGTACAACGGCTCAATATCATCCTAAATATTATTGCTAAAAAGCTACTCAAACTTGTTTTGATGTCTTGATAATAATACATTTACATATAACTTTAAAATATTTGCATTTATTTTAATAATTACATTAAAATACTAAGTTATAATATTACATGTATGAAATTTAAACCCACAGATTTATTATTTTACTGCTACTTTTTATTAGTATTAAACTTGATATCTAACAAAAAAAAAAAAAATTATGAAATATGATTTTTCTTTCATATTTAAAAAAAATTAATCCATCTATAAGCGACAAAATTTCACTTTTATAATAGAGATTATTGGACTTTCATTGTGTTGTAATTTTCAAGTTTTTGAGTTAAAGTATACTATTATTTAAACAAAATATTAAATATTCCATCCACGAGATTAGTGTACATAAAAATTAATAAAAAGTTCAAAAGGCATATATAATATAATCTATTAGTATAATTGTATCTATCTGAACTTTAGTTGTTTATAACATCTAATATTATGTTATAACAACAAACATCGAAATCAGGAATAGATATTTATGGATAAGCGATGCTTCCTCTTTATTTGTATCTGAATTCATAATTATGATTTGATAACTAAGATTAATACTACAAATTTTATTTGAATTCATAATCATTTTTTAGATAATAGAAATTAATGTTCTCAGATATCGTACTATGGATTACATAAATCGCATTCTATTATTATTGCATATTTAGATCTGTTTCATAATGATGAATTCCAGACAAGTGTTAGTGTAATTTTGACGAAAACAGTAAATTGAATTTACGAATCAGTAAAAATTTACTTAAAAAATATAAAAATAATATGGTTTTTAAAAATTTTAACTTAATTGTAAAGGCTGTGATTAATACATTATGCACTTGATTATGCGTGAGCCATGTTGGGCATATAAAAGTGATGTAAATTGCTACTAAGATAATTATATTTTTGCATCTATATTTATAAAGCTTTCATTCTCAAGCTTATATATAGCTTTCAACTTACTACATAACATAAAACAAATAATAATATATTAGAGATATTTTTATACACTTATTCAATTTTAAAATTACAAAAATCAATAAATTAAACAAAAATATTCAGTTATTCTTATGTAAATTAGAAAAGAACGTTTAAGTTTGACGTCTTAAAAACTGATACAATTTCATAATAATCATTTTTCTTTTTTTATAAAAATATAAAAAATTTCTTAATTTATTAGTTAATAATAATCAGTTAAATATAAAATATGCTCTATTTCTTTTCTTTTTTAATGCTTATACATGAATGAATAAGCCATAATTATATTGTAAAAAATGTATCACAATTTCGAATATATAACAGACTTTAAAAATGTATAAATAATTATATTTTTTTACGAAAAATGCGTTCAGTTGTTATTGATTTTTGTAAGAGAAAATTCAGATTTGTTTAACTACTAATATATATAATTGCAAGAAATTAATAATTGATTATAAGAGTTGGCCACACGTAAGCATATAATATTTACAAGTTAGATTAAAGTAAGAATATTCACAAGTATTGCAGAAATTCTGGGGTTAGTCGATAAAGTAATGTGAAACAAATATTACCCCGTTCCAAGAGCCAATATCGTAGCTCCCTGTACCAAAGTCATGTCGTCTAATGGCGACCTACAGATATCACATAATTTCACTACAATATTCTTTCATTTATTCCCATTTTAAATTACATAAAAAAAAATTCCAATTTTTTTACCAATCTAGGATTGTATTTTGTACAGTTATATTATTAACATTATTTTATTAATTTAAAAAGGGTAAAAAAAACTATTATTTCATAAATTTCAAGATATTAGTATAATGGAAGGATTAATAAAAGATTATTAAAATTATAAATTAATAAACATTTTTACGATAAAAATAATAATTAATTGAGAGTTCAAAAATGAGGATTTTAAGAATATAAATTTTAATATTTCAATAATACTATTATAATTGATTTGAAAAAAAACTTTTTTACTGCTGAAATTATTTTAATTTTTATTTGTTAGTAATTTTTATTAGTGAAGCTTATATTTGTCAAATAATACGTCAAATAATACAATTATGTGTTAGTTTGAGTAAAAAATTAATAGAATTAATAAGGTTCTTCACGTCATTTAAAATGCTGCTTCCCAAGCGATAAAAACTCAAATTTCAGGTAAGTTCTTTTATCATTTATTAATTTTAATTACAGAAAAAATATGTAATGATGGAATGATCTACATAAATTATACAGTGCCAATCGTTTAAATCATACGATATGTTTACAAGAATTTGTTTACATTATTATTAATATTATGTGTTTTTCTTTCTTTTTCATTTATTGTCAATTTCAAATGTTTTTTTAATTTAAACATTATCAAGTTATTATTATGGATTAATTTTAATCGTAACATTAGAAAATTTACATTTAACCTTCTGAAGTACACATTTTTTTATAAAAGAAACATCAACTATATTTATTTACAGTACTTTTGAAACTAACAAAATTAATTTTCTTATTTTTGTTTATTTCATATATTTTTAACTATTTACAATTGCACTTTAAAGCTTAATGACTATTATTTTAAATAAAAGAATTTAAAATCACATAAATATTAATATATTTTTTATAATACCATTCATAATACTCCAAAAGGTCAATGTTATTGCTTACTTTTCAACTTTTTTCTTTATTTTTTTCTTCTATCGGTCAAGTTTAACACGCGATTAAATGTTATTTTGATCCTTTTCATCCATTCGATAATCGAATCATACATGTGTGATATTATCGATTGTACAAAGATATTTGTTATTTTTTTTTTTTTTTAGTGTTATATTTATAAATAATAGAATAGCTCTGGAATGATATTTAACTTAAGTAAAAATATTAAAACTAGTTTACAATACGTTTAATACAATACACTCGATGATTTTTTCTGGTAAGAAAATGTCTACGAAAATATAATATATGAAAATGCAGAAAAAAATTAATTTTACATTTTCACAAACATTTATTATACTATTAATGTTTTTCAGCACGCGCGCAAACATTTAAGTAAAGTTTTATTCTCAAGTGATATTAGAAAAATAAGTACCGATAAAAATGATATCCAGTCGCAAAGACTTATTTCATTCAGACTTATTTTTCTCTAAAAATTTTCTTATTTTTTTACGAAAATTTCCAAAAGACATATCTGATGATTAAATGTAAATTGAGAACAAAAATAAAAAATACAGGTATAATTTTTTTATTGGAAAACAGTCGTGTATTTACATTTTCGTAGTAGTCACTTGCCAGAAATGTAATACAATAAAATAAAAATACGTAGAAGTCACTTTCATTATTAGACCATCACATAGGAAAGGAGAAAGAAAATATTTAATCGATCTACTATTTGAATCTGAAAAATATCCCTTTCATCCCTTGATGGATTTGATATCTTACGTATGCGTGAAGACTAGATAAAACGGAAGTCATTTTCTGACGGAGCTGGGCTTCGTAATAATATTTTTCCAGTTACGAAATGAATGTTGAAAGTAATTATTTCGAAATAATTTTATATCCCTACAATATTATTGGAAATAATTACTTTGGGAACTTTTTATTGTAATAATTATTTATGAAAATTAAACTATACTTAGAAACATACTTATAATAAATATAATATATGTACATAGTTTCGGAGAAATATAAATATATAAGTTAATTAATAAATTAATAAGTATAAGTAATTATGTTGAAATATTATGAATTTCTTAAAGTTACTCTCATTAATTAAAATATCTAAATAATCATAATTGTTCTAAAGTTTGCATTTGTAATTTAGTTCTGTAACATAGCAACTTAATCTCATAAAGAAAATACAAAAACATAGTAGTATCTGAGGATGTATGAAATCAAAGTTATAAGTAGAGAAAAGTTGACTATAATCCCATTTACCGATCAAATAATAAAGTCTAATGAAGTATAGATCAACAAAATAGGTTATTGTTTATAAGGTATCAAATATTTCGCGTTCGTCCAGCTAAATTCTGTAAAGTTACTCGAGCTACTTCATGGTAAGTACGAACATCTTGACGAGGCATGTCTTTTGTGCCGCATATCACCCCATATACATGTGAACACTTGCTATATTAGCAATAATCCAAGAGGTAACATATGTCGGACTATCACAAATTGAGCTATCTTATAAATACGTGCGTCTTGTAGGTGGACTTATTCTTCGATTTTGATTAACTTTTTTCTAAACAACATTATTTTATATTTATAAATTTGATAGAGTAAATACTCGCACTCCACTACAGTAAGCAAAATATAAGTAAACTACTTTTAGTGATCGTTTTGTCTAACGTTTGAACGATATTATGGTGACGCTGAAATTTTAGTTCATCTGATCAAATTCTCTTTATTCTTAGTTCGCCTTGTTTGCACAACGGTTTCTTACATATTTTCTTTATTTAATCTTTGAATGTTCCGTAGTTTTACTTTCTTGCTATCGACTTTCAATTATTCTAATTTTGAAGACATTCTTAGTTGGAAATAAATGTACTAATATGCAATAAATAAAAATGTTCTATATCGCTAAAAGTATAAATGATGAAGAGCATAAAATAATTGGTGTAATAAAAATTAAAAAGTACAGAAATACAAAGGCGAATAAGTATAATTTCCCAATAAGTGTGCAAAAAAACTTGAACGAAAGGAGGACGAGTTAGTACCCAATTAAGATCTCTGCAAAACGATTAGCATAAACGTAGCGGAAATGTATTTACCACTATGGCACGGATCAGTTCTGACGATCACTAGTATACACTATTCTTAGAGCATTACGATACATCATTCTAATAAAGACGTCACTTTCGGGTGATCAGTTTCTGTTTCTCCACTCGTACCGGACTGTTTTTTCGTTTTTTCGGAAAGTTTTCGGACCTATGTATTCAATTTCTATCGTTGAATTAATTATTATCAATTATTCTCAGAGCTGTAAGGGAAAATAAGAAGATATCCAGACTTGAAAAGCTTAGAAAAATCATTACTGGAAACATCAGAAAATTAGGACATTTGATGAGAAAGAACGGGAGGTTCATTGTCGATTCGGGTCAGGAATACTCTTAAAATTGTGTAAAACCGTTTAAAAGCTTAACGAACCCGATACGAATCAGCGAAGTCGACCGAACTTCGTTAAGCACCGCATAATCTCCGGCGCTCTGGTTCGTCTGCTCAACGAACCAACGGGCTTTTATTATATTTCGCGCACATCTATGCAAGCACAGCGGTACTCGAGGATTATTAATTGCTGTAATCTCTATTGCAGCTTCACCGGCGACTTGTTAAAGTGCAAGTACCACCTCAAAATGACCATCTCTATTAGTGTTTTGTCTCCCTGAAACTATCGAGCGAATGTAACCACTGATAACCGACGTGGCTGTGTTAACTTGTTACTGGCGTATTTCTCTTTCAGTTTAAGATCTTCTTTAACAAAAAGTTTTAGTTAAAAATACATTACTAACAAGAGTTAACGCGTGCAATTAAAAATTATGCATTTGAAGATGTAAATGATTATTGAAGACGTCTTATTTGGAGTAAAAGAAAATTATTTTTACAGTTGAGAAAAGTGTAAGTACTATTTTATGCAGTAAACTTTAAATAGAACAACACATTCTTTCAGGATATACCTTTTCGTAATTCAGTTTTTATAAGTTTACCTCTTTAAATTCATGTACCAGCAATATCTACAGTAAATTTATATTACAAATCTTATTAAAAATACTATTCTTAATTATTTAATAATTTAACAATTTTATTTGATACAATATGAAGCACGTATTTAAAATTTTTTATTACTTATTAAAGACTGTCTTATTATTATTTAGGTCTAAATAATTATTTTTTTTATTTTTACGATGCATTTTAATTAAAAACGTCATTATCTTCTATACACATGTAATAAAACTTTAATGAAATATGAAGAATTTTCGACAAAAGTATTTGCTCGTGTTTTTTGAACACACATAAACGCTACGAAAAGATAATTTAATTTATGGTTTTGTTTTGATATTTTAAGAACTTAATTATGACTTGTTTATAATACGTATCTTACCTAGAATACATTAATAATTATTATACTTGATAATTATGTGTTTGCTTGATTAAGGTGTTTTGTTTAAAATGAAAGTAAATTATAATACTAATTATTTAAAACACTTTCTTTACAATTAAAAATTGATAAACGAATATTATGTTTGAATAAATATAATTCTTCATTTTTGTGATAAATACATTTTATTACATTTATTACACCCAATTCTTATTGCCTATACGAAAAATTAATTCAATGCTATGAAATTAATTATAATGCGAACCTTGAGTTTAATCAATTCATCTATCTGAACAATGTGAAATTTTTTTTATTTTATATTTAAAATAATATATTTAATATTTTAATATGGTCATTTTTGTACTAAAATATCTATATATTATTTAACATGTCGATTGGTAAAAAGCGAGTATTTGCAAAGTATTTGCAAAGAGACATTTTTACTATTATTTAGTCGTTAAATTTGAAATAACGAGGTACAACTCTAGACTATGAATTTTGTCAAAAGTAAGTGTGAAGTCTTCCAATTATGGAAGTTAAAAATTTTCCTGGACAAAAGCCAAAGTCAAATCATTTAGAGATCGAAATATGAGTATATTCACGAGAAGAAACCTTAAAATTTCCTTTTTGTAACGTCTAAAAATATGGACAGTCTCATTATTTTGAATAATATTTATTGACTGACAATATAAAATTCCTTAATACGAATAACGCCGATAGATATGGATAACAAACAAGAACGAAAAGAAAACAACACATGCGGTAAAACTGTGCTTTCAGAATGATGTTACAGTTTGTAAAGGCGTATTTTACTTTTTTTTTAAAAATACCGATTTACTATTAAGTAAAATATATAAGTTTTACGGTCAAAATTTTTGATGAAAATTGTGTTTCATAAATAAAAATAAAGTTGTGACGAGATAATTCTTTATAATTTCTATTATTATCTTATTAAAACGGAATTTGTGGTTTTAAAATTAAAATGTAAAATTTAAAATGCATAAACCTAAAAGAGCACAGTCCGGTTCATGGAATAAATAGTATTTTTAAATTGTGCCGACCGCAGCATCGCAATATACAATGGCGTCGAACAACCACAATGATTTAGGCACACTTGAGCGCATTCGTCGAAATATCTACTGCACGCATTAGTATCATTCTGTACACCTAATATACAAAAGTAATGATCGTATAAAATTTATTTTTCTCTCCTCCAACTATGACTATCTTTAAAAATCTTTATGAATACAAATAATGTTATGTAATCGAATGACGAGCAGCGTTATAAATAAGCCGTGTGATTATGTTAAGAATCAACACGTTATGCATGTTGGCCTATACTGCAGCAGTGAGACATACTTTTTTTAAAATCGCTTTAAACGACGTTTGTTATATTTGTCTTACTGCATAAGCCATTTTCTATTGTAGACGTGTACTCAAACACCCACAATCGTCACTAAATAAACGTACCTGACTAAAGTCCCTCCATTCGTACACTATCAGTTTCACTTAGAGTGAAAAATTTCATAAATTTATAAATTATAAACCTTTTTTTAAGAGTGGTTTACAAAAATAAGGCAAAATAGTATTAGTTTAATTTGAGTTAATTTAATTAAAGTAGTATCATTCTGTTCATATATTTGTAAAGCGTTTCATAATTTCTTAATTAAGAATTAATTTCATATAATTATGTGTATCTTTGTTTCAAGAATAATTTTTGATTTTTAATTTCATTCACCCGAAGTATGTATTTTTTGATATTTTAATATCAGAGTGGGTTGTGATTTAGACCTTGAAAAATATATAGAAAACAGGAAATTATTGCAGTAATAATATATTAACGATAATAATAAGTATTATAATTATTAGATATATGAAGTATTTCATTTACGAACAATTTAAAATATATTTTTAGATCCACTTTACAGTGAAACATTAATTTTTTAATATCCATTACCTATAATATTTCTTTATAACTTCTATTTTAGTATTACATTATTTTTATAAAAAAATGTTATAATTAAAAAACTGATAAATTCATTTATATTTTAAAAATATTCATTTAATATTTATTGAATATTAATAGAAAAAATAAAAAAAGGTTTGTTAAAATTATATGCGATGTCATCAGCATATTCGATAATATTTATTGATAAAAGGAAGAGAACAAAGTAAAGCATTACATTGTGTAAATTTCAATTAAAAACTACAACTAAAATAAAATATTATACCCGAACTACTAAGAAAAACGTTTTAAAAATACAAAATCAAATCATTGAAATTACTTGTTAAATGAATTAGCTATATTTAAAGTTTAATTTTTAATACAGTTTATTCAAATATATTTAGTTTCTGATAATGTCAAATAGTTTTGGCATTAAATTTATAAATGTAAGAAAATACAATACGGTGAAGAAAATATACTTTAAATGTTTTTCAGATTCATAAATATTTTTTTTCTTTTTTTTCTTCTTTTTAAATAAAATTAATAATATATTTTACACTCGCTGGAAATGTATAATTTACCATAATATTATTTAATTTATTCATATTTTTAATAATGAAGTTATAGAGCTTTTAAAAAATATTGAAAAAAGTAGATCAGTTTTTTAATTTTTAGTATTGAAGAACATTAGATTAATAAACAAATTTTGTTTATCGTAACATTTTGTAAGAATAGAACTTTAATTTTTTATTTTTTAATACATTTATGAAGAAAAATGTTCGTAAAAAAAATCTCAAAAATTAATTTTGAAAATATAATAACAAATATAGTTAATCATCTTGAAAAATTGTAACAGCATTCTAAAAACTTCAACTTCACAGCAGAAATGTGCACACGTTTTCAATATGAATATAACTACATTATTAAAATTATGCAATCAAAAAAATTTGTTACTTCGATTTGATATGATTACTAAGTAAGTTTTTATACGCATAATTTTTTTAATTCAGCTTTAAAAAACAAAATACATGAATATAAATAGAAATGTATTAAAAATTTATCAATTACAAGTAATTTTAGTATCAAGCATTAATTATTTATGTGGTTAAGAAAAAAGAAGAATTGAACTTTTTTAAAACAAATTAACAATAAATAGTAAATATCAGCTATATTCGTGTTCCATCTACTAAATAAATACGCTTTTTTAATAACTCAATTAGATAGTATTCTAGTGAATTGATACACATGTTTTTCAAATACAATTACAATACAGACTGATAACATGTTGTGAGTAAAAAATTTTTCGGCACTTGTAATTTATAATATAGTCAGGTCACATGAGATATTTTAAACATTTTTAATTAATTATATTATATACAATTATAACAATTTTAATTTTATTAAGCTTTCAAGGAGTAAAAAGTTACAATATAAAAGAATACAAATAAAAAATACATTTAGATACCAAAATTAATTTGGATGAAGTTGGTTTAAAATTATACCATATGAAAGAAAATATAATTAAAAAAATATTTGTATTACTATCTATTTATTTTAATATAAGTGAAATTGTGGAAAAGCAAGTTACTAACGGTGAATTTATAATATTTAATAACCCGTGAGAGTAGACACTGGAAAAATTAAAAATTGGAATTTATTGCATAATGTTTTGTACTGCTGATAGCTTGAATAGATTCCATACTGTATATATTTGAATAATGATGTACGTTCAAATCAGTTTAGAGTATGAAAAAAAATAAAATAAAACAAAATAGAATCTGAAAATTTATATTAGAAAAAATTAATCTTTGTATTCCTTTCCAGAATTAGTACTACCTGTTTGTACGTTTAAAATCCGAATTAATTTTTAAGAGTTTCGTGTTTAAGAAACTTAAAATTTTAGTTTTATTTCACTTAAGTAATTATTTACTCTTGCGTTAACTAACCAGTTCAAATATCTCTTATCTATCGCGATTATCAAGAAAGTCTTATTTAAATACTTGAATTCAAAAATTATCGTTCAGATAGTGAATATGGAATGAATTGTTACCGAACATCCTATGTTCAATAATCTTGAACTGTACTAGACTTACATTGTTTATTGGAGTGGTACGACCTTTTGCTATTACGTACGTACGTACGTATGGATGCATGTATGCACGTATGTATGCATGCATATGAAAGGGTGAAAACCGCAATTTAATCAAAGTAAGAAGATGAGTTCTAAATATATTTCGAGCGGAAGTACAAGTTTTAAAAATGCTGAAATTCTAACAGTAATCTGATTAAATCAACTGGTGGCAAATAAAGTTTGGCACTCTGCGAATTATTACTGGAGAAAAAAAGAATTCAGTATTTTTCACTTAAAACCTTAATTTTTTATCATCGAGATAGTGAATTTTTATTGCCGGTCTATCACGAACACATTTTATGAGAATTTATTTTAAAGATAATTTGAAGTTCACTTATCATTTGGATATGCACTAGAAATATCATACTAAGTATATTCAAAATATTCCTAATAAATAATTACTAAAAATTCTATTTAGTCATTTTTTATTGTTTTAAATTCAAATGTTTTTCATTTCTTTAAAGAACGACTACGGCTCGTCTTGTTTAAATTCATATATTTATAATATCGTTTTTTGATTAAACTTTAAATTTAGTTTTTTTTATCGAAAGAATGAAATTTTTTTTTTTGATATACAAAAATTAATTAAATTCAATAAAATTGCGGTACAGTATAAAAATCATTTCTTTTTTCTTGGAATGCAAAAGTTCATACAATACACATGCACGTATTAAAAAAATTATATATTTGTATATCGTATGTATATCATCAAACAATTATCTACATTAAATTTCTTTCACTGTTACTAATATTTACACTGTTTGTATTGAAAAATGATCCAGAATTAGGATCAATGCTTTTTAATTAAATTTTTGGTTATGACATAACTATCATTTCATTGATATAAAAAACAAGAGCTACTGTATTTAATTAAAGTACTTGGCAATGTAAGAAAATTTTTATTATATTCGTATACAAATAATAATTAAATCGTCACACTATTCACGCCCTTTATGAATTCACATGAAAATCGATGATAAGTACACCTGATTGACCTACTGTTTTGTACCTAATAAGTGAATTTCAATATTTTAACACAAATTCGAATAAATACGTCCAACCCACATGAGTGCACATGTGTCTATATGTCATAGTTATACTCTTATTATTATTTTCCTAATGCATTTTATTTCTGCGCCATGTCCCCGGCTTCAACTGTTCATCATCTTCTCTTCCACTCCCTTACTCTCCTTTTCTCTCTCTTTCCATCGTGCGCCCACGATTTCTCTCGGGGCGATGATGCAGTTGCAAAGGGGGAAAAGGGAGAGAGAGGGAGCGAGAGGAAGAGAGACAGAAGGGCGCACATTACCAAATACCTGCACGTGAACCGGACATGAGAGAGGGCGAGTCGAGTTCGGTCTCGTCGCCAGCGCTGGGCCAGCGCTGCGCCTCCACGCCCAGCAATGTATGACGGTCCTCGTCACACTGTCTCTCAGGGAATGTCACACCGTCTCCGAAACTGCAAACCCATCGTAAACGTATCCGACCACAAGTTCATTCTCCTGTGTGGTTAGACTAAGGTGTAGCTTAGCTCTCACCTTGTGTGAAGTCTTAGCTCTCACCCGATTTCGTTTCGTGGCGAACTCCGGTATAGCGTAACTGTACATCCACATCTCTTTTAGAATTCCTTTAAGGATTTTCTTTCGCCTCGAAATTCTCTTCCGACTTTGGACAAATTAAGGGAAATGCGTACCCCAGGGGATCTTTGTTTCTCGGTCCTGACCTCTAATTATGGACACTTTTTTAAAATAAACTATTTTTTCTTGTAATTATAAATTTATGATAATATTTTTTTTAACTAAGAGAGGTTTTTGGTCCTAAAATAAAATAATAATAATAATAATAAACGCAACGATTTTGCTTTTAAATGTTTTAAATACAACTTATTAAAAAATATTTCCATAAAATTTAGCATTATTCACTATTACCTTAATTTAAAATTACAATATATTCTTTATAATTTACTTCAATAGATGAGACGACAACGCTTTACAAATATAATGAAAATTATTTATTATATTTTACTGCGTTATTAATATGGATTTATTCCAAAACAATTAATGAAATTGAAGTATTTTAGCAGAATATTCATTAAAATTTATAAAGATGACAAGGTGAAAACTCATTTATTTAAATTATTAAATAATGAACTTGAATAATTCTGATTGGATTCCGTAATGATATACTAAAAACTTTTTAATAAAGGTTGAATTTGAGTACAGTAGTTTAAATTAATGTAAAATCGAATATTATTTTATACATTAAAAAATATGAAAATTCTTATATATCTATCGAAAAAGAATATCGAAAGATGATTTATTATTATTATTATTATTATTATTAAAAACACACATTTTTTCCAGAAAAACTGTTTTTATTTTTTCAAAAAAATTTTTTAAATATTCATTTATACCTTCTCAACTTAAATGTTATATATATTTTTTTATATTCGAACAAAATTAAAAAAATTGGATTTACTAATTTACCAATTAAACATGAAATAATTAACGTTTAAATACATTTTCCAGATTTTTTGGTATCAATATTCTCGTACGAAAATAAAATTTTAATTCAGTAGTATTTCTAATAAAAATAAACTCTTATTATCTTGAAGCTCGAAAGAGAAAAACATGAATCGATTTAGAAATTTTGAGAATATAAATATTTATATCGTAATTTTTTATCACGACAGGTCTCTATCATTTTAAAAAGACAAAAACGCATTTATTTTTTGATAATAATTATAAATAAATGTTATGGTATATACTAATATACATTTATTTATTTTTAATTTTAGTTAATGTAATTATATACTGTATTTTATAATGCATTTAATCAAAAGCATAAAATACAAAAATTTCACGCTTGAAGGGGTTAGTTTTATAATATGTGCTTGAAATTTACTAGACTGTAGTTCTCTTTGAATTATCTATGAAGAAAGAAATCTTCTTGATTGCTGAGTATCCTTCTTAAGTTTTCGGAGCATAATAATAAATGACATCATTAAAATTTTTATTCTATTTAAACTTCTATAATTATTTTTTGCATCTATATCTTTCCTCTTACTTATATGTTTAAATATTTAGTTCTTGATTAATTAAAAGACTTTTATAAAATTTATTACGATAATAAATTAAGATTAACTGAATGTTAAAGTTATGCATAATTAATTATCATTATAAACATACGCTTACCCAAATGCATGTGATCAATATTTTTAATTTTAAATATTACACTGAAGAATTATGCTCTATTCCAAAAAAAAGGTTCTTTTAGAATGCTGTTTATTGAATTCATGTTGCTATTAGATTACTAGTATTTAATAAAAAATTACTTATTTTATTTTTCAACCCGATTCAAGTATTAATTGTTAATTTTAACTTTATCCTTCCTTAAAATGTTTCTATAGAAAATTTTAGTTTTAGATTATGTAGAGAATTTTTAAATTTAACTTAATGACAGTAAAAAAGATGATAGATAAGAACAAGTATATATGTAAATATAAATATAAATAAATTAGTGATGCGTGAAAAATAAAAATTGTAAATAAGGTATTTACAATTATATCTATAAATTGAATGAAAATTATAATTAAAAGCGATTAGACAAAGCTACTATTTTTTAAGCATATTTATTGAATAAAAATAAAGATAATTTTATTTATTGAACTGAATAAAATTACTGATTTATAAATCATTATTATGAAAGAAGGGAAATCAATGATTTCATAGAATTGAGTTATGATTTGTACAGTTACGCCACTCAAGAGTAAATATACCACATAAATTTATCTTGGAACCAAATGCACAATACCTCTGAGGTTGATAAACGCCACGTTAAATGTGGTGAGCAAGTTGAGGAACATAAATGTTTATACAATAATACAAATGCCATGAGAGTTTGAAGGAAGTACAGGCATTAACAGATCCATGTATTCGCATGATTTCTTAATTTCGTTTTTACAAATTTTTTATCTACACAACCCGAAAACACAAAAATGAACAAATTATGAAATTCTTGTACATTATTTTATTCATATTTTATGTACAATACATAATGACATGCTTATGATCCATAGATCAATCACAACTTTCTTATATTTCATAAATATGTATAATGATTTTCGTTTTCTTAAATAAAAGAAAAATATACTGTATTAATAAAGCGAATAAAAATTAGCATAATAGCATCTACTAATAGAAAACATTTTAATAAATAAACATAGCGATTTTATGCACTTACGTAGACGCAGATACGCATACACGCGCAAGACACATTATTGATAAAAAAAGCACCTTAAAAATAGAAAGCTTCGTATAACTATACTACGTAAAACAAAAGTTGCATGCTCTTTTGCACAATACATGTTTTTGGAAAGGGCGTTACAGATCCAAACCAGTCAAATATCAATTAGTAGTAACGTGCACATGCAACAGCAACTCCTTTTACTAAACCTCCTCACTTTGGAACTCGATGTCTATTATCTGTTGATAACAAGCAATGGTTTTGAAATGCGGATTTTATATACGTGATCATTTTCTTACTAGAAAGTGAGATTAAAAAGTATTCAATTGCAATTTAAAGTTAAACCTGAAAATTGTATTATTCGTTGTATTATTTTTCAAACTAAAATCATGCAATTTAAATCGGAGCTTCGATTAAAAACAAAAACTTTTTCGGTCGTATTTAAAACAGAACTATTTTTTAATATTTCGAGGCTCTTTATAATTAAGAAATGCATTGGAAAACTCATTAATTTTCAATGTAATGTTTCACTGCTAATTTCAAACATTAATCTTAACTTTAATCCTAAGTCTTAAGTAATTAATATTTTTTCAAATTCGATTTTTGGTCAAGTAATTGACATTTAATTCCAAATTGTGTCTAAAAATGTTTAACTTTAATAATTAAATACTAGTTAAAAAAACCCGACTTAAGACTTCCTTATTTTAGAAATAATTTGTATTAAAATTTTCAAATTTTA
This sequence comes from Platyscapa corneri, assembly GCA_018907185.1. NCBI lineage: Eukaryota > Metazoa > Arthropoda > Insecta > Hymenoptera > Agaonidae > Platyscapa > Platyscapa corneri. The sequence continues at coordinate 4,452,788 of JACCHW010000005.1, read as the reverse complement.
TAACCAATCAAGTATTTAATTAAATAAGCAAAAATAAATTATTAACTTCATATCTTGGTTAAAAATTTTCTTTAACTCTTATCATTTTTATTCAGGGATCCATCGGGATATAAGTTCAACTTAAATAAGCGAAGCCATTCCTGACTGAGAGTTCCATAGCAAAGGTTTTCCCAGAACAGTTAAAAAGAGAACAAAAGGTTAAAAATTCAGTAAGCGCTTTTGGTTTAATGGTGATATTGTGAGCTTACGCTCTGATAGTAAATGCTGACCTGTTCTGAGTACTGCCCATTGAGTTGTACGAATTGGAAACACCTTGATGCTGGGAGCGCACTGGAAAGACCACTCCGTTTCCGAGACTAGAACATACCGGTTGTAACCCCACCCCCCGTATTGAAACGGATTTTTCTTTTTTGTGTAATCTGATGTCATTTTTCAATTCATTTTCTTTGCAAATTATTTAAAGAATCAAATGTTAAGACAATTGAATACAAAAAATATATGTAAATGTTACGCAGATAAAATTTTAATCAACAGATTGAGAATTTTGTTTATTTTAATATAAATACCCCTACCTTTGACAACATTTTATAAGGGATTCTAGCTAAATAAATGTAATAACACTTTTTAATGGTATTTTATATTTCATGCTTTAAAATTTGTTCGCTATCTAATTTATTGACATTTAAAATATTTTAGCTAGGCTCCCTTAAGAGTGAAATTTTCAATTGTTTACTTTGATCATTCAGTAATCGATTTAAGACTCCAATAATAATTTGTTTTATTCAGAATATACTATTGCAGTATTTATTAACAAAGATCCTTCGTTAATTTACTTCTTATTCTTTCGAGAAATATCCTACTGTATTATCTATGTACAAAATTATATTAATACGTAATCTAAGACGGAAAACTACACTCATGCATAAATTAAAGTATTTCTTTAATTACGAGCAATAGTCGTCATTTTCTTAAAGCTTAATGAATGGTCAAAGTAATTTAAAAAAAAAATCCTTATCTCACGTCAAATAATTACACGCAAAATATAAAATATGCAATACTTTTATAGCGGAAAGATATGAGATATATAGATTATGCTGATATAAACCTATTATAAAATAGAATGCATAGCAACAACGAAAATATTAAAATAAAAGTTAAAAAAAAGTAAAACTGTGCAATACAATATACATATACATATACTTATGTATATATAAATATATATTGTAATTATAATCAAATTATAATCTATATCTGCGTCAAGTATCAAGCAGCATAGTGTGAAATGTAACAATAATTCGTAGCTGTAATATAAATATGAAACCGACTGTACGAAAACGTGTCGTCGTTTATTACCTATAAATCGGTATTGTGCAGTTGGCTCAAAGTTTGACAATATACTATTATCATATATTAATTACTATTTCTTATTATTACTGACAAAATGTATAAATGTGTGATATTATGACGTCAAGCAAGCCTCATGCGGAGCAAAATGAATTGAACTACTGGCCCATTTCAATTTATGCTCCTCGTGTATATTATAAATTATTTTCCGTTTCAAAATAATTAATCTTTTGATTTGGTTGATTCATAAGATATGTCTTTAACGTTATTTATAATTCAAGACGCGAATTTTTTTAAAAACCGAGTGACCATTATATCGACTTCAAATCAATATTCCCGAGAAATTAAAAAAATTTTTTTTTTAATTTAAATTAACTTAAAATTTCTGATAATAACATAAATTTATTAAAAGTTAAGTATGATTTAATTAGCTTTCATAGAAAATTGAATGCATTAAAACTCAAATTTTTTAAGCGCGCAATTAAATAACTTAATGGGCCAACTTTTTAAAACGATATAAATAGTTAATTGCTAGCATTATATATTCAAATTTATGAACTTACCTAGTGAAAACGGGCAAGAACCACATCCTGGTATTATCACCGAAAACTTCTTGAAAGTTGTTGTACTTTCCAAGACTGAAACCATCTTTGTCTTTTCCAGTTCGAAACATAGGAGGTCGAAACGCCTCTACAATATTCATAAATATAAAAGATACTTCACCATTCTATATTAAGACGTACTTTAGAGAATACTAATTAATATTGTAATGATACACGTAATGAATTTTCTCAAAAAGTGCTCGAAAATTTATGCGTAAATTGTAATAAATATAAATATAAGATACGTAGATTTACATAAATAAAGATGAAAAATTTAACTAAATAAATAATGTTAAAATGATATTGAGTATCTTTGTTTTTAAATTATTTACCTAGTGTGGACCTGTTGTGTAAAATGAGGTAGCAATGGTAGAAGAAGAGTGAATTAAGACTGATGGCAAACATAAGTGCGACAAAAAACAAGAAGAGTAGGTGAAATTTACCCATTCCTTCTAGTTCACCCTGTAAAAGACATTCTTGGATGCATATAAAAAAATTTCTAAACAGTCTATTAGTGTAGTTCTACGAAATCAAATGAGATTGTAAACACAATACTTCATCATCAATAAACTCACCTTCCAGAACATTATAAAATATTGCAATGACGTTGCAACAATGAAAATACAGTAGAGAAGGGCATAAGCCAAAAATAACATGAAGAATTTGTAATTATGGAAGCCTACGCAATTGTTCACCCAGGGGCAGTGATGATCCATTTTGAGAACACATGTACCACAAACACTGCAATGGTGTGCTCTATCAGGTTTTATTACTTGACATTGTTCGCAAAATCGTATTTCTGCAAAATGAAAAATATTTTTACTCACAGTCTCAAGTTTTTATTACATAAGTATTAAATGGATTTAATTACTACGTTACTTTATTTAGAATAATTGCTATTTATGAATATATATTATTATATTATAATTGTAAATAAACTTTAAATTATAAAGTAGTCGCACCAAAAAAATCATTTAAGCCTTAAGTAATTTGTATACTATATTTTAAATCAGTTGAAATATATTTAAGGATTTTATTATTACCTCCTTTAATAGTTCGATTTGTTACCGGCAAATCTTGAGCAAATCTTTCTAAAATTTGTCTATGAGAATCTTCGCTTTCTGCCTGAAGTAATTTTTCCAATTCTACAGCAGGAAGCTTGAACTAAAAAAATCGAAAATTTAAATACTAGTTCTGTTGCTAAGAGTATTTGCAATTATTAAATTTTTTATTATAAAAAAAGATAATAAATTTTGACGTTTCAATAAAATTAATAATAAGCTTTTAATTTCAACCATACTCGACATTTTTATTGGTAAATATTTTAATTCAAAATCTAGTTATAATTGTAAAATAATTAAACTTTAAAATTTTAAATAAAAACGGTTTGTTTACCTTATCTGGAACTTTCACTAAATCTGTCACTATAGTTTGCCAATATGACCATAGGAATAATAAAAATAAAACGTGGAAAAAGAGTAAATAAAAAACTGTTGAAAAGAAATAAATACAAGTTAATAATTATTGACAATCAACGTATTATAAAAATTAGTAGAATATACCTTACCTTTTTGAACATTGCTCTCTATAGTATCTGAAATAACAAGAAAAAATAATTTAATTTATGAATAATTGATAAAATTATAATTTACTAAACTAAGTTTTTAAATAGTTTTGAGTTCGTAAATCGAGCTGTAAATCGTATAGAAGATTGTATTTTTTTCTTTTTAAAATAAGTTTGTTATTTTATCAGAAATTATAGAAAATATTTTTAACAAGAACTATGTTACAAATTATTTACATTAAATCGCTTCTTTAATAATAAATATTGAAGAGATAGAGTAAATTTTGTTTTAAAGACACATTTCACCATTTCTATTTTTTATCGACATTACTTTAAAATATGATATTGATTATACACAAATTTCATTAATTTCAAGAAATATAATTAATGTTTAAAATAATTTAAACGCAACGAAATTGATAAACATTATTGAAAGGAATAATTAAAATAAACTATATAAATTAATATTAATAAAGTCCATCGCTATTTTCTAGTTTAATGTCTTTGATACGCAGTTCAGGTACATAGATCAGTCATTCATATTTCCTTTAGTTTATCAGTTGCAATTTTAAATAACTACATAAATCTATGAAACTTATTTATTAGAAATCGTAATCACAATTATAAATTTGTCTCGAGGTACAATCATAAATTAACAGAACTATAAACAATCTTTAGCAACATCATATAATAAAGCATTATTGTTGTAAAACTATATTTAGAAATAGAGAGAAAGAAATATTTAATAATCATTGGAAATGTTATAAATAATACGTAATTTGTAAAATTTGTTTTTAAATATAAAAATTACATAGTCGAAAAAAATCCAAACAAGACGTTTTGGTTAACATTTATTAAATGATTTAGTTTTAATAAAAATCTATTTTATAAATTGAGTTAATTTAATTACAATAATAAAAATTAATATTAAATCTCATTAAATTCATGACAATTTATTATGTTCTTTGAGAAAAATCCTTCTTAAAAATTCGTTCAATTTGAATATACAATTTATTCAGAAGAAATTGAAATGAATATTTTTTTCTCATAAAATTAATAATCACAAAGTTATTATTAAACAATAGTTATACACTTATTTTATATGACATTCAATACATATGTAAATAATTTTTAATGCTATTTTACCAGCGAATAAAGAGAGAATATTTATAAAATTATAAGCTGTTTCAGAATACACATACATTAAGTAATATAGTTAGAGTTCAAATATATTATCGAAGTATTGAAGAAAGGACTTCAAATTTAATTCATACTGTAGTTCATCTTAAAAATATAAAATTTAAAATAAAGAGATTTACTGGATAATAATATTTTTAAAAACTTTTTATATATTTTGATTAGATTGATAAGAGAGAAAAATATGCTTTTAGATATATACAATATATTTTCCAATATTTTTAAATACGTACACACAGGTATACTAAAAAAATTAAGTATTTATGGAGTTCATTATTTGTAACGCAAACTGTGATAGTATTTTAAAAAAATTAGCACGATTATTAGGATTAACTATTATATATATGGCAGCATGCTTAATTTGCTCGAATACTTCGTAATCAATTAAACATTTAATATAAGATAATTAATAATTATTATGTTTACAATTTGGCATTGAAACATTTTTATTATAAAAACTTATTTATACTAAATAAATTGTATCGAAAAACTAAATATGAGTACAGTAGGTATTTTACTAACTAAAACTTTTTAATGTTTTATGAGAACTAGATAAAAAAAATAATTTTTGCATCGTAATTTATTGGCTATATAAATTAAAAAAAAACAAATAGTTGAATAATAATTATAAAATATTAACTTTATAATTTGATTGGAAGTAAAAAAATATTTTGTTATATAAATTTTCTTTTAACGACAATATGTTAGTATTTGAAGAAAATAATTTGAGAATGATAAAGATTCACGATAGATTAAAAAATATTCGGAGCAACCGTTTTTTTATATAATTTTATTTTAATGTGTAATTAAATAGTTTAGATAATAATAAGAAAAAGGTTGTTTCAAATAGTATTATTTCGAGTCTACCATAAAACGGATAGTTTTGAACGCTAGTTTTGATAGTAATAAACACTAAATAAATCATATTTAATAATGTAAAATAAAAAAGCTAAAATATACTTTAATACTTTTAAGAAAATGATTTTGATGTTTTTATGATAATTATTAATAAATAAAAGTTTACAAAGAAAACATAGTTAAAAAATTGCACAAGCTTTTCATAAATGCAAAAATAATCCGTTATTAAATTAGGATCAAGATAAGGTAGTATTAGGAAAAATGTTTACTGAAAATTAAATCAAATATGACGGAAATAAAAAAAATAACATAATCAAAAGATAAAGTTACTTTATACATTACCTAATGAAATGAGATTAATTATATCATAGAGATACACATGATAGGCGTATGCAATTACTGAATATAAAATAAATAAATGTACATAAAGATTTAGTTAAAGATTTTGAAAATTATACTTTCAGGCGAATTAAATTACATTAAGAAAATATAATACTTAAATCAATTAAACGAAAATTTAATATTGTAAAAAATAAGGCTGAGCAATATTTTTTTTATAAATTAGAATAGTGAATTATCAAATCTATAATACCAGATCATAGTCTTTTAAGAATATTGATAATCAATCATCTTATTAAATTATAAATGTAAATGAAATATTGATGTCAAAAGTGACCAAAGTTTTCTTTTAACTGCAGTGACTTTCTTTATGCTGTTTACGATTAATTGTAATTTTTTTTATTAAAACACATCGAGTTCGATATTAATTGTTAACTTCGTTAAATTTATTAGTGTAATTGCCATACTGCATTTAAGAGTTTTAAAGAGATTATTATAAGCTTAATGTTATTCATTATAACGTAGCATACTCAATTTCAGTGATGTATAAATAACTCGAAAACAACAGTAATTAGGTTATTGATAATATGTGCAACAATATCATTTTTTTTTGTTAAAAATTTAATTATCTTTTGAAATAGCAAATTAGTAAACGCAGTAATATTTTTCGAAGATATTTTTAATGGGTTCCCTTCAAATGACATAACATAACATAATTTATGATTTCATAGATAAATAAATTAGCTCATAAAATCGATAATTTTAAATCCACTTATATTCAACGCGTATTTACATCTATTGCTTAAAGTTTTTATAATTTAAATTAAAACTTTTAACCTTTTGCTACCACATTATTATATACGATTTAATACTAATGCCATATAAGAAAATAATTATAGAAATTTCAATTAAATAAAATTGAAATTTTTATAATTGAAGATAGTAAAGATTAGTACCATATTAATAAAATCATTATAAATATATTTAATATAGTTAGAAAATTTAATACAATGAAAAATATTATACAGGGATGAGAATAAAGTTTAAAATATTAATTTTTGTATCTCTCCTATTTTTGAAACTAAAGATAAAATTTTGTTAAATGTCATGATTTAAAATAGAAATCAAAATATAAAAATTATTCTTTATTTTAATAAATATTTTTTTATTAAGATGAGATAATAAGAGATAAAGAGAGAGAGAGAGAGAGAGAGAGAGAGAGAGACAGAGAGAGTATGTTAAGGAACTTGAATGGATTAATATCTGAAAAATGAAGAAATCGTTTAATAGAAATTGTACACTGATTATTTATCCAACACTATGTAATATATACATAAATACACACAAGTAAGTAATGTATACGTAAATATGTATTAGCTTAACTAGTTACAAATATTCTATAATACTAGCGATTATATCGATCCTAATTGCATCAAAGTTTAATAACCTCTAATCTCTGAAATAAAATCCACTTGTATAGTTTTTTCTATTTTCTATTTTTATGAGAAATTTTATAGAAATATTGATAATTACAAACGCGATTATTCATTAGCTAATATTATACTCTTAAAACTAATGTCTAAATAAATTCCTATAGTTCTTGAAGTTTTATGTTACGTTAACTTCATCTTGACCCTCTTTTACAGAAGCTTTGACTATGACTGCTATTTTTAAATTTTATTTTCTCACTAATCCTGTTTCTTGTATATATGTATTCTCAAATAGAAAGTATTAAATAGTGTTAAAGATTTTAAAAGATAAATTATTAAATATATACATACATACATAGAATGTATTTAAAATACGTTTTGAAATTAATAAAATTAATTACAAAAACGATGATTATAATATTATAAAAACATAGAATATGGTTTATTGAAATAACAAGAGTAAATACGAATAACAAAAATGATAAAAAATATACATAAAATTATCAGAATACATAGAAAATAAACATATATCTTTCTGCAAATTCATGGATGTTTTAACTTTTCTAACAGTCGAGTATTATTCTATTAATATAAAATTATAATCTATTGCTATATATTGCTATAATATATGAAATATTACACATTATTATTTCAAATTCGTCTCTTTAAAAACAATAAAAAAATCTTTAATCAGAATTTCTTCAACTTAAAAATAATTTAAAATCTTTTTCGATACTGATTCAAACAATTCATTCATATGTAGTGAAAGTTTTATCAAAATATTCTAATTATTCTTTTATAATTTTTTTTAGATAAGGATACGTAACATAGTAGCTTATATAACGATTTTATATTTTATAATAATTAAAAACAGGATGAATTGAAATATTAAAGTAATTATTACAGTTTTATTAAGAGCTAAATAAAAAAGTCATTTTTTGTATTTACTAATATTATAAAAATATTCGATAAAATTTTACAAGTAATTTGGATCTTTTTTTCACAATTTAGTATTTTGTATTAGTAATTTTGAATAGATATGCGCTTGTATAATACTTTCATTAACAAAGTATAGACATAAAAGATATTCTTGATGCTCAGAAGCAGTTAAAATTCCAGTTAAATCCAATTTAAATAGTACCTTTATAATTTAAAATTAGTACTTTTAAATTACATAATAATAATAATAACTAAAAATTAAATTACGCTTTTTTTCTTAAAAAATCAACACTAAAATTAAGCTTTTATCTTTATGTATATTATTTAAATAAATTTATTATATTAAATAATATGAATGCTTCTATATGTTTATTTAATTACAAAGTATTAATGTAAAAAGGTTTTATTATAGATCAACTCAAAGTAATTTTAGTTGAATATCTTAATTTCATTTCATTTAATATTTAAAATATTATACATTGTCTAAATAATTTTTAGCTTTGAAATCTACCAATACTATAGAGCTCGAAATAATTGCTAGAGTGTTCTTGACTTAAGATATACTTCATGTTATTAATTCAATTATTTTTGTAAAAAAGATTGCTTATTTATTAGATTCAATGTAGTTCTTAAATTGTATTTTCTTTTGTTATTTTAGACTAATATCTAAATGTTATATCTTACTTAATAAGTACTATAATAAAGAACGAAATTTAATTTAAAAAAAATGAAATTTGATTACATTTATACGTGTTATTACATATACATGTGTTCATAACATTAAATTTTATTTAAAAAATTAAAGAATAAACGATAAAAAACATACTTAATTTTCAATATTTTCTATATTGTATTTGTTATAATATAAATATATTCTCATTATTACAAGTTATTTTAGTTATGTGCATGTAATTGTAATCACACATCTCTTTTTCTTAAACTTTCAATGTTTAAATAAATTATTGACTATTTTATTAGATAAAGGAGAAATACGTGTGCACAACTGGCTACCAATCAACATGTATACAAGAGTGATAAAGACAGTTATCCAGTTTCAGTGATTAAAATTGATAATGTACATTAATGCAATAATTATGCCAGTGTAACGGCAATTAATTGTGTTCAGGAGGTGATTGACAATAGCAAGTAGTGATATAGTAGCGCGTTCGCGATATGCCCTAGTGCTTGTATTATAATTGTATATACATAGCTATATAAGAGTTAATGAACGAAGCTCGGATTGGCTGCTCCTACTTTTGCAGCAGTTCTACTGGCCGATTTTAGCGGTTGCCTAATTTCATTTCTCATATAACATAATTATGTTTTCAGATTAGAAATTGTATTTAAGTTTTGTGTCTATCATGATCCGAAGATAATTTAACTCATAATAAAATAATTAATGTATCTATTTTATTTTGATATTTCCATTTATTTTTTGTTGTCAAACAGATCAAAGCACATTTCACTCATAACCTAAAATCTGCACTTAAAAAAGGTGCAGTTCAGAGATTAAAATGATCGTCAGTGAGACATTTTATTAAATTTTATAATAATATTTAAATTACATCACACGTTAAAACTTTCGACATAAATAGTCATCTTAAATAAAGATTAATTAAATCGTCTACTTTCAGAAGGAAAGAGTTCTAAAATTTTAAAACTCTATATGAGCACTTTTTGGTTATCTATGATACATATTTATTTATATTAATACATGTGTAAATATTCGTTTTAAAAGATTTATATTCAACCATATGTTCACTTTTCTTTAATAATAATAACTCGGTAATACAAAGCTAATATGTTAATAAATTTACGTTCACGTGTTATTTATGACTTAAAATGTGCTTTTTGTTTGTATTATCATCTATCGGTAAAGAATATATTTATGCATGGCAAGTGCTTGTCTGTGTATATACAAAACTACTTTAAAAAACATAAATTAAAAAATAATAATAAATAAAAGTGCTGAAAATATGGATGTGTATACATTTACAAGTCAATGTTAGATACATCTTACATGCACAAATATGACTACATTACGATATTTATTATCATAGTATTGAAGTCTATGATTTATTCAACTTCAATATTATAATATTCAATATCATAATGATTATAATAAAATTATACTCGATGAATTTTTGTGTACGTCTGGGTACGATAACAAATTCTTAGAAGTGATAGGTAAATTTAAAAATAAAGCTTCTGTATGCTATTATGAAAACAAGAAAGAATAGTACTCACAATAACAGAGGGACACCACGTAAGCGTAATACGACCAGAGGACAATCGAGAGGATAAAGATGACGGGTATCCACTTGACAGCCTTGAAACACCACCAGCAACCTGAGCCAGCCTTGCTGTCCATCGTGGGGATCGTCAACAGCTGCCGTCGAAACGACGATGCCTTCAAATTTTCACTTGACTTGTGAACTACTGCCCCACGATACGACTTCTTCCATTTTCGTTTTTCCGGGTCGGCCCAGGGTGACTGCGCGGCCCCAATATATAATGGAGCGCCCACAGAAAACGAAAGGGCCACTGCGAATCGCGCACTGTCACCACAATAATTTCTGTACGTTTACAAACCGCACCGGCTCTGTATATCGCTCTTGTGTGCGTCGAGAAGCCCAAATATTAAGTCACGATCTACTATTCCAATATTTCCCTTTCTTGTGTTTTTTCCTGCGGAACTGCTAGTAGTATAAGAGTCACAATTGGTCACACGTTGTAACTTAAATTTCTTACAACTGCGCATCGCGACGTTGCCACATGGGCCGTAGTGCACTAAACACATAACTTAAATATATAAATAAATGCGAGCTTTTTTTCCAAATTATAGAAAAGTACGATTCAACAATAATCTCAAGAATTAGTATTTTTTTCTATATGTTATATACCACCAGAGAAGGAATCTCAGCACGCATGCGTTACCATTGCTATTTAAATTACATTTGTCAAAATATTATTATATATATTCTTATAAATGAGAAATTCTTTTTCCAATTTTTTAACTAAATAATTTTTTAAATAAACAATGTTTATACCATTATAATTAACATTTATTTTATTTATATTTTGGATTTTTAAGATCAATTGAAACTAGTAGTTTTATAGATAATTTAATAACAGCTTTTATTAAAATTATATATCTGTATACAAATATATATATATACATTCGTATAATGTCTAGTTATATTACAATTTAACAATTTTTTATTTACAATTATACGTATGCAAATTAAATATATATAATTCATAAGGTATAACCAAATCGATTTATCCATTTCAGACCTTCTACGGTACCTAAACGAGGCTTATACTCCAGACCAATAAAATCATTATATCCACATTTTTCTAGTAATGAAAATACATATTTATAATCTATTTCTCCAGTTGTGTCTGGTTCACTTCTGTCGGGTACTTGTGCTATTTGAACATGACCTGAAAACCAAAAATACAATGTGTTAAAAGTCAATCATTTAATAAAACAGTAGTATGGTAAGTAATTTAAAAGAATGTAATATATTAAATTAATTAAAAATTCGATATATTATAATTTTACAAAAATATGATTTATGTCTTTTGCAAATAATTAATATCATAAATTAAAATTAAAAAGTTATTTCAAAAAATGTATAATTTATCAAATTAAAATATCTACTTATTAACTTATCAAAAATAAATTGATAAATATATCGATAATTAATTAATAAATAATATATTTCACGATATACTATATGTGATAAATTATTTATTTTTAATTTACAAGAAAATTTGAACTAATCGTAAAAAAAATAAGCATGAATATAAATTATGGCTAATTTAATGTAAAATAATCTTAATTACTTATATGAAAATAGTGAAAATTTTTTATTATTCATACCAATATGAGGAAGACACCTTTCAATAGTATGCGTAATTTTTCCAGTAGAGAGTTGCAAATGAAAAATATCTACAAGCAGTTTCAAATTTGGACTATTAATCTTTTGTATGATTTCTAATGCTGAAAAATTTTAAATGTAAATTTTTAAAATAAGATCTGATCTTTTACTTTCATTTTAGTTTTTATTCAAATTAATTTTTTTATATACCTTTTTGAAAACTATTCATATAATAATTAGGTACAGTTATACTATTTATCGGTTCAATAAGACCTACAATATTTTCTTTTGCAAATTTTTCTGCTGCATATCTTAAATTTCTTTCATAAACAATGTCATTTTCAGATGTAGCTTTCTCTACTTTCCCAGACATAATATGAATCCTAAATTATATAAATAAAATATATAAATATTATTTATAACCTTTTATTATTTGAAAACAAACTTGAAATAATTTTTTTCATAGAATTTAATATTTTTTTATCTTAAAATATGTAGAAAATTATAATACTTATATTTTTACTAAATAATATAATTGTTACGTTTTTTATTGCTTACTTTTTACAATCTAAAGCTTTTGCATATTCTATGGTGCATTCAATTGAATTTTTAAATTCATTTTCCTTGCCTGGAATGGCAGCAAACCCGAGTTCTCCTTTAGTTGTATCACCTTAAAGTCATAGATAAAATGCAGTACTTGATAAAAATTAATAATTTAAAAATCTATGCACACATTTAAATTGTAGGTTTATCATTAAAATTAATTTTATCGATGAATAACCAACAAATAATTCAATTTATTTATAATATGTAATGGATTTTAATTCAAAATAATATATGTGAATATACCTGTGAATACATTAATTAAAGCTTGCTCAATATTAGCATTCCGTTTAGCTTCTACAACTTGTTGCACAGTAAATCCGAATGGAAACCCACTTTCCACAGCCTTAAAACCTGCATCTTTAGCTAATTGATATCTATCAATAAGCAATGGTGCTTCTTGAAACATGAAAGATAAATTGCTAGCAAATTTGTGAGTCATCCTTAGTCGTTTCTGAAATTAGTTAAACAAACGTCTTTAGAAATTGTACTTTATAAAAGAAACATTACATAATACATCATGTTATCAGTCATTTGAAAATCATGTCGTCCAACTACGTTAACTAATCTGATCTTTTCATATCTGTATAACAAGAGCAATAAAAATACTATAAAAATATCTTAAATTAATTTACCCACATAGATATCTGTCTCATTATGGCTAACTATTTAATAGTTAGAATATTTATTGAAAATTTTCAACCTACAGCAAAATAAGTTATAAGACACTCAATATAAATATAAATTATTTATTTGTAGAATTGAAATCGATTAATTTCAAAAATTTTTCAATTAAAAGTTCTAACAGTAACTATTGATAAATATAAACGTTAACAATCGAATAGACAACTTTTGGTTTTAAAATACATATTTTCAGTTAATCTTATATTAATATATTTAATTGACTTATTATACATTAACTAATAAATATTTATTACAATTAAAATTGATATGTACACTAATCAGTGATTTATAATTATTCAATTATTTAGTTTTTCAATAATTAATTTTTAACACAAAATAAAGTGTGATAAACAAATTGTAGAATTCTAATTTTTTTTTTTATTTTATAAAGTTAGGTTTCTTCCAAAATTAAAATTTTTTTCTAATTAAAAAGTTTAATCTAAATAACTGAAATTATAAATACACATTGTAATTACACACATGTTAAATTAAAAAAAAAAAAATTCTGAAAGACTAGACAAAGTAATGTTTAGATTATTTTATTTTGAATCCATACCTTATTCTAATACTTTTTATATAAATATAAAATAAATGTTTGTGTTTGAAATATTTAAATGTAAGATCTTATTTTAAAAACTAAAATTTAATAAAATTTAATTACATAAATAGAAACATTTTATAAAATGTTCTTTTGATATTGTAAAATAATTACCATTTACATGATTAAATAACTAATTGACTAGAATACCAATTTAAAAGATGAATAGATGTTTTCTAAGAATTTTCTTTGTACAATCATTTATTTAAAATCACCATTATGGTTTCAACTAACATATATTTCTTTAATAATCGTGCTCATTTTTTTAATTGGTCTTTTTTCATGATTTTTTTTGATAATTGATTGACAAATCAATAAAAATTTCGATCCATTTTAAAAATATGTAGAATATTTTTTAGTAAATTTTTTAATAATTTTTATTTTATACTTGTGCAGGATGTAAAATGTAAGCATACATATTCGCATGACATTAACTCTCACAAAAACATCATTTTTATCGCATAAAAATATAAGCAATTTAAATTAAAAAAAATTTTAAATATACGTACATACTCAAATATATGACCATGAAAGTTTTAAAAAGCATATCATTTTGAAGCCACTGAAAGGAAAAAAACACGCAACATAAATTCTTGGATTTTATGTCATTAATGCTACTTAATAGACAATTATTTAGAAATAATTTAATTGCCAATTTTCGTTTCACAGTTTCGAAATATATTTGTATCATTTTATATCGTATTCAGTATTCATAAATAAATTACTTCAAAAAGAAATTAAATTCTACGTTGTAATTATAATTTTCTTTTTTCATTTATTTAAAATATTTAACTATTAGTAAAAACTATGCTTAGTAATAGGTGATTATAAAGCATAATAAAATCTATTATAATACTACATTTATAACATTTGAACACCTAACATTATAAATCAAATAAACATAATGAAAAATACAAACGCATAGTTTTTAACATAATCTTGAAAATTATGTATTTGAAGTTATTTAAATTATATATAAGAATTATAAGGATTCAGCAAATATTTTTATAATAACTTCTGTATAATTTCTACCTAAATATCAAGATAATATTAAATATAAAAAAGTCTGTGTCATCATGATTTTTTATTCCTTATTAATAATTGTAGATGCTTAGTACTTATCATGGAATACATTTTTTGATAATTTAATGTTACAAGATAATTCCTTGAATTTAATTATAATTTAATGAACTTGTTTTCATTTTATTTATAAAATTAATATATTAATTATACATTTTTATGTCATGATTATTAAATTTATTATTATTCTTTTTTAATTTACATAATTTAAATATCTGTATTATGTATTAACAAGAAATGAAAGTTTTATTTTTATTTATTTATTGAAAGAATGTCTGAGAAGCATCAACCTTCTCATTTTTACCAGTTAAAGTAAAAAGTTTTATAATTCTGGATATTTAAAAATATTTTTATTAAAGTTTTCATTACTGTCATATTTTTCGAAAATAAGTTGACCGATTTAAATTCTATAAAACAATTCTTTGAAAATATTATCACAACGTTTTTTATGCTTAAAAAAATTAAAAAATGTTGTAATAAACAAGTAATGTTATCTTCTGTACCTACAAACTTTTGTTTGAACCGCACAATACATCTTTGACATCCCTCAACGTACGAAAAAAAATAAAGTTCAGCAAAACACGGGCAGAGATAACTGCAACAAAACAACATGCTGCATATATAAAAAAACCATATACATAACTATAGTCGTACCGGCACTTCTTTTCTCTCATACTTTCATGCTCTTTCTCTCACTGTCTCACCATTTTGCCCGATGATGAGCCGTCTGCGTCTATAAACTCAATGCCTAGCTTCGCTTCCTCACGGATCCTCTTGACGGTTCTCTCTGAGATTTTTGCATATTGCGCTGCACGTTTCGTTGCTTGTCTTAATGGGAATAAAAGGCACTTTTGCCTAGCCTCTTGGTCGCAAAATTCAATTATCGATTTAATAACTTCGCGCTCTTTGCTCCGGATCGTTGTCCCTTTTTTCCGGCAGTCTCGATTGTTCACTTCAACGTCCGGCTTAAAGTCTTCCACACTCATCTTCAACAAGAGTATTTGTTCACTTCGAGCGCATACACGACACAGTGCATGTGGTGAATGACACACTTTAGACTTAAACTACTTGTATTCCCTTTTTGAAGGTTATATTCACTTTATTGTTGCATCCAGTCTATTCAATTTCATTTCCAGCCTACGAACCGCTGATTTATATTTTACACTGCATGCACCATCGTAATCTTCTGCTAACATGATGGCTGATTGATATTGTGACGGGTCATTTTTTGGATTTATTTGTCACAGAAACCAAAATATAAAAAACAGATTCCAGAAAAGTGGGATTAAATAAGACATAAATAATGATTGTTTTCTTGACTTTTTTTTATGTACCTTTACGTGAAATATTTGTCATAGATAATTTGTAAAATTACATTATCGCATTAAAATTTTTATTTTTATTTTAATAAATATTTTTTCTTCTTAATGCATCTAATTATTTTTTTGTAATTTTTTTGTAATCGCTTGAAGTGTGTATTTTATCTACTTTTATGATATTCTCTTAAAACTTACATTATTGCAAGAATAATCCGTTACTTAAATATTACTTTGTAACGATATGTATAACTTCTTTCAGAATTTCGTTTCCTTTATTTATTTTTTTCTACTACTGTCAAAAATTGATATTGCTCCTATAAAATCTTTTTATATGAAATTAAAATTAAAATTAAAACTTTTAGATACGTACCATTAGAGCAGTAAAGAAACCGAAAAAGAGAATAATTTGAACGATTACAAAAATTTATAGCTCGACACGCACAATGTGCTATGATTCACGAGGGAGTAAAGGTGGGGAAACCGAAAGTATGATAATGTGACGTGACTGTTTTATGAAGTACATGTATTTCATTACTGCGGTTTTCATTTTTTAGCATTCTATTTTTTGAGTGATTACTTTTGGTTATTGTCTAAATTTTTAATAGAAACCAATGTATATTTATTACGATAACAATATGTTATAATACATAAATTTATAAAGTAATTCTTGTGACATCTGTCATGTTATTTAGGTTATATTTAACCTCAAATGTTATCTGCAAAATCCTTTAAATATATTTTTTAATTTTTTTTACTACAAAAAATCATAATTAAATCAATATTTTTTAAAAGTTATATATTATTATAAGATTTTTAAATATATTTTTTAATTTTTTTACTACAAAAAATCATAATTAAATCAATATTTTTTAAAAGTTATATATTATTATAAGATTTTTAAATATATTTTATTTTTAAACAATCACCTTATAAAAATTGAATTTTATAAATGTGTAATTAAATATAAAAGTAAGGAATGTTATTTTATAAATTTCTTAGCTTCAATGAAAAAATATTTTTTCAATTTAATAAATATTCAATTTAAAAAAAAGTTTTATATTTTTTTTGATGTATTAAATTTCTTTAAGATAATTACTTTTCAATATATATTATTAATAAAATTATTTATAAAATAAAAAATTTGAATGAATAAATTATACTTGTATTACTTAGAATTTTTGATATTTTACATTATAATTTTCAACAATATACTAAATTATTTTACATAAAAGTTTTTGTGTTTTGTTTTTAATATTTTCAATATCAAATTAATACAAGGATATTATTTTATTAAGATTACTAATATATTTCTATTTAAAGTACCATTATAAACTGACATGGTCACAAATAAGATTAAAATATAATTTGCTCATGCTTATTTAAAATATGTCATTGTGATTTGAATATAAAAAATAGGATTAAAATAGTTTTTTTTTCAGGAAATATAAAACATTTATGTAAAATAGTAAACATTTTTATTCTTTCAAATTTTCTATTTATTTTATTCCAATGTGAAACTGTAAATTCCAGAATTTTCAAGTCTACAAAAGTTGTTTTCAACAAACATGTTTATATTTCAATTCATTAATTTGTCAAAACAATATAAGCATTGGTGGAATAATATTAATTTTCAAAAAATTGTATTATATTAAACTTCATCCTTTTATAAAATTGAATTAAAAATAAATAAAAAAGCAAAAAAATTGTTAGAATGAAATGGTAAAAATAATATACATATTTTTATATTATAAAATATATATTATAAAATATTTTTTATTAAATACTGATGTCATAAAGAGTAATTGCAAATATTATTTTTGTAGTATTATATTTAATATGCTTGAAAATATAATTATTTCTTTCAATAATAAATGATAAATTGTAGCCTATTACGAAAATTTATTATCCAAAAATTTTTTTCTTTGTCATTGAATTAGTATAAATAAAATAATACGTTTTGAAAAGTTTTATTATTATTACAAATATTTATAAGCTTTAAAATTTCTATGCTCATTTAATAAAAATTTTATTTTATTGTAACAAGTATTTATAGTTGGTAATTTCAAACAAGTGCAAAAACTATTAGAAAGATTTGACTTGTTCTTGCTTGTATATTAGACTTTTATAAAATACTGTTTTAATACATTCTTTCAATATTAACATTAGTCAAATCTTATAAATAATCATTCCATTCATCATTTCAAAATAAATATTGAAATTTATATTTTAAATCAATATTTCTTATTATAAAAATATATTTTATAATATGTAATATATAATTATGAAATATATTTGCTATATTTAAAATAGGAAAATTGTTTAATATTAAAATTCATTTTAAAAATTGTTGTTCAATGTTAAACCACAAACTTATATTTGATATATAAGAATAGTATTTTATTATTCTCAGAACTATATACCTAATAAAGTAGAATATGTTTTTAAAAATAGTAATAAGTCAAATTATAATAAATATAATTTAACACGAATAAATAAATTAATATAAACATCATCATGTTATGTACTCTCTTTTCATACACTGATAGCACGAGAAATATTTTTTATTATTAAATAATAATTAAATTTTGTATTATTATCATGTCATAATAATCATATATGCTACCTATATTTAATTTTAATTTTTTTTATTAAAATTTAAATTATCACAGAGATATATTTTAATAAATTATAAACTTTATTTAAAAACAACTTTTTCTAATTTAGAAAAATGAAAAAAATCTTGTATCATATGTTTGACTGCATAAAAAGATTTATACATTATGAATTAAACATTTATAAAATGGGGGTAGTATTTTTATCATTGTAATACTTAGTAGTATTTTTATCATTGTAATACTTTAGTGTATATAATTTTAATTATAAAATTTTTATTTCTTTAAATAAAATTAAATATAATATTTTTATCCATTATTTTTATCATTTATTTTTAATGAATATTGTATTTATAGATAGAAAATATTTCATTGACTGTATCTTAGTTTTCTTAGAATTTATTTATTCAATTTAGTATCAGTTAATTTTGATTAATACTTTACCTAGTAATTGAATATCATGAATACAATCAAAGAACATATTTTATTGTATTGTACGCAAAAATAAAGCTTTCATTAGTAATGAAAATAAATTAATGTGTAATTACAGAAGATTGATAATAAAATTAAAAAATCAGAATAATTATCAAAAATTTATTTATTTTGAAAAAATCAAAAAACAACCAAAAGAAATAATCAAAACGAATGATTTCCAAAATTTTTTCATTTGAATATGTATTAGTTGTAAAAAAAGTATACAGTTTAATCTTTTAGATAATGAAGTGAGTTCCATTAATATTGTGTTTCTATCGTATAAATTATATATAAATTGTATTACTTTAAAAAAAGTAGATTTATTATATTAATTTATTAGCAGGATTTTATTTTATCTAAATAGAAATAATGTTTATAATTAAAATTCTAAAAGAAGTTGCCTGCAAATATAATTTTTATTTTTAAAATTAAAATACAAAATTACAAGTGAATTTGAGCAGTATATAAAACATTATATGATTTTGTATCGTCGCGTTATCTAGCAAATACTTTAAATATTTTTAAAAAAGTACAAAATTATCATAATAATATTATTTCGATGATAATTAGATGCTGAAATGAAAATATTATTTTATAATTAGTGGCTCATGTTTCTAAATATTTTCTTTAATTTTTCATAATAAGAAAATAAAAATTATTAAATTTTTACTGGCTAGTATTTTAAACTATGAATTTGTTAATTTTATCTTTTCTAACACATCATTAATAAATAAAATTAATTAGACAATTAATGTACATTTAATGTATGTATTTATGACACCATAATATTATACTGATACCAATAATATTATAGATTGAACAAGTCAATTACGTATTTAATGGAACATATATTACATTTATATTTCATATTAATATATTACATACATTATAATCAGATGAATTTATATATTAGCACTAATAGTTATTAAATGTTTAATAATATTTTTTTATAATTTTGAGGAGTGTACAAAAGAGTTAACAATTTTATTCATTCAATATTATTAAAAAACTTGCAATATGCAAAAAATTTTTTAAATTGTAATAAAATTTTAAATTTACAAAAAATGTTTTTAAAAGTAAATAAATTATCTTCGAGATGAATACTTTTGAAGAGAAATAACGAAAGAATAACGAAATAAATATCAACTACTAGATAATTTTTATAATAATCTTGGTTTAGTATGCTTTTACTTTTTACTGTAAAAAAATTGTGTGTTCAAATAAAATTACGCATTACAATTTTGAATAATAGTAACTTAATTTATATATTTGTGTTATTATTTTTTATTTCTATAGTCTTCACTAATTTTTTAATTAGAAACGACAAATATAATAACAATTATTAGAGGCAAAAATTAAAAAATTTTAAATTTAATTTCTATAAATATATGCATACATAAAAATGAATTTTATCATGCTGATTCGGGATTTTTTATGATTCTGTATATTGAATAGTATATAAAAATTAAATTTTTGTAGAATTATTTTTTGTAAAATTTTTTAAGAATTGCAATTGCATCACGTTTGTATGTAATTCATTGTTTTTAATATAATGATAGGTGTATATAACATCTGTTTTATTTTAGGAGACTATACGTATCTGCATATACACGTTTATTTATTAATCAGAAAAATAATTGATTTGTAAAAAATCATTTTCTTGTAAACCTATTATCGAGTTACGGAAAATCAATCATTCGAGAATATATAATACTTAATTGGTGCTTTAAAATATTTATAAAATATAACATTGAAGAGATTGAATTTTCAAAATTTAAAGGTTTAATGAAATCTTCAATTTATGTTAAATATTTAAATTAATTTATATTACATGAATCTATAATAGTATCAAAGATTCCATAACGTAATAGTATTACATTTCCTATTTACCAATAGGAAACATAATATTCAATAAAACAACATTCAGTAGAGTTATTGTTTTTTACAATAATTAATAAGTTAAAGAGAATATTTTAAGTTATCAATGAAATTTCAATAGCATTCCACGTAATATAGCTGTTTCAACAATCACGTGCAAACAAGGCAATTTCTTGATTGCCCATATTATTATAATGTAATACAACATCCTTGAGGGTATAATTGGACGAGTGTGCGGTGAATGTTATAACCAACGCAAATTTAACTCTCTAATAGCGATGAAACTAAATTCCGTCATTGCGTATAAAACTGTAATCTACTGGCTACACTGGTTTGATGATACGCGAGCTTTTTTCGTATCGATAGTAGCTTGTTTAGAAAAACAAACTTGCCCACATTCTCCCCTACAAAAGTTCTACAGACCCAGAACTACAGATAGTGACAGAGGGGGAGGGGCACTCAGGTGTTGTTATCGATCGGGTAAGTTTCTGCACAACTACTCTGTACATATGGTACGATGTCCGTGGAATCGAGGAACGCCTGCGTGCGCGCCCGCGCAAAGCGAACGTCTTCCTTCCTTTCTCAGTCAACGGGTCGCGAGAGCGTCGACCAAAGCACCCCAGCAGAGCCGTCCTCGCGGATCATTCACGTTTACGGTTCGGCTGACGGCGCTTGTTGTTTTCGCTTTAACGTGTCCAGCACCAAAGAGAGCCAGCCGCCATAAGCACGGGGTACGAGTATTTTTGGTTCTGCAGTCTCGTCGGTCGTTTTATCGCTGATGCGCCGGTTGCGCACGTCCGGGAATGCGTCAGCTGGTGCTTCGAGTCCGTCATCGAGCTCCCGCCTGTCTTTTCCAGAATCTGCGGAATCTGGCAACGCGATTGGGGACTCGCTCCCCCTCTGATCATATATATATATATAATATATATATATATATATATATATATATACCACCCCGTTGGCTGCCCTTATTCACGTTGTTGTGATGCGTTGCAACTGCTATTATGTAATGCTTCTTATGGAAAACCTTGGAATATCACATGCAAGCTACTGTGTTGTAATCGCAACAATTTCCATATTCATGGATATAGTCTCACTGGAATAAATATTGTGTTAATATTTTACTATTAATCTACCTGCAGATGTTATCTCCAAAACGTTATAATTATCGAATTATTAGTGTATTTTATTTCCTATGTTCAACACGTTTTATTGTATCTGTCAAAATCATGTTCTTCCAAGGTTTTTAAATTCATACACCATGACAAATGTGCCATTAATAGCACAAGTTCCATCATTACTGTATTTATTCGCGAAGTTGTCAATTATTGGGTTTTCACAAAAATGTGTTTACAAAAATAGTATTTATAAATATTTTTAAAGATTCAAAATTTCTTTATAACGTATTGCTCGTACGTGCTTACTTAATTTTCAATATTATCTGAGTTTTATAGAGTTTTTATAACCGCATTGTTGTAGGTTATATTACATACTTGTATCGACAATGAAAATGTGTTCATAAAACATGCGCAAGTGATTTATTTTTTTTTTAAATATTCCAATATTATTAATAAATATGAAGATTGTGTAAAAGACAATAAATATTGCATGCTATTTCGTGAGGTCGTCAAATTATATATTTCAAAATGATCGTAATTCATCACGTTGAATAAAATACTTAAATGCAAGGTTTTCGATATTTTTTTATGACATTTGCATTTATTATATTTGGAACTATCTTATCGTGTTGTATCCTAAGTATATTTAGATATAATCTTATTTATAACTATTCCATATGAAAATTATTCAAATTATTAATGCCATGCGAATAATAAGTTTTATATTTACAATAAAGAATACGCGTGATTTATAAATAATTAATTTTAAATAATTCAGTTTCGAAAAAATTCGAGTTATGGAAATACAGTTTTTAAAAAGGTAATTTATCTTTATATTTCTAAAATTGTTACTTAAAAAATTTCGTGTTATTCTTATTATTTACAAAAAATAAACTAGAAATATAATGTTTATGTTGTAATAAATATTGTAAATATGTATATACGTATTTTATATCTGTTAAAAAATAGATATATATTTGAAAGTTTACTCAGTTTAAAAAAATGATCGTTATTATATATCAATTATATATGCATTATTGTAAGTACATTTTACAGAATACTGAATTAATATTAACATAATTAAAAAGATATAAAGTTACTAATGAAGTTGTTCTTGAATGACTGGCTTATTTTCTACATCAATTAAGTATGTTATTGAAGTAATTACTATTAATCAATGCTAATGAGAAGATAGTCATTTTTTCAATGATGATTTTTCCAATATATAAAGTAGCATTTTATCACAAAATCTTCTTGTCATGCTGCATGCTTTTTTCATACATTCGTATTTTATAAACAATTTTGCATAATTCAATATTTTGCGGATGTACGAATAATGAGTTGCGTATTAATTTATCAATTTCGTACATCGATAATTAAAAATAAGAACATCTTCTCTATTGTTAAATGTTTTTGACAAAAAGTTAACTTCTACGATTTATAAAATAATTTTCTATATGAAATTTTGTTTTACTTTAAAAAGAAGGTATTTTTCATAGTAACGAATAATTTTCTGAATTCTTATTCCCCCAATGAAATTTTATTGTATGCAACGAAGATGTAAGTATTAAATAGTAATAATAAAATTTAGTTAGTTTCAGACAGGATTCATAGTGTCATTAATAAAAGGACAGAGGAAGTTAATCCACAATTAATTGAAAAAGCGACTTGAGGGGGCAAGGGGACAATATTGTGTCCCCTAACAATCCTCAATTTACAAGGATCGTCGACCGACGACTGCCCATAACAACATAGACTGGCTCAGGTTAGAAATTACTAAGTGCGCATACATATTATGATCCCCAATAATATTTTATTTTAATAGCTTTTTTTGTAATAAAGATTATTTAACCACGAAAAATATATGTAAATTCGAAGCCATAATTTATTAATTTACACCTGTTTTTATCTCTTATAACAAACAATTTTTTCTTTTCAACTGAAAATATTAGTAATTTGTTTATTGCAAGATATACATAATTATATTTATATTTGTTGAATAGTATTTCAACGGAAGCTTCTAATTTTTTTAATTTTTTTTCGTTTGAAACATTTAGAATTTTTTCCCAAGATAAAAAAATATGAAATTAACCTGAAACGTCATTCTTTGATCGAAGACAATTCCGAGATTACCATTGTAAAACATATAAGTTGTATAATTCACAAGATTCTTCCAAATAGTTTGCTATCCTGCGTATGGAATAATTTATATCATAATTTGACTTTCGCCTTTTTCGACGCATATTTCCGTAGCCTCGTTACCGGTGGTTCACCAGCATTGCGGATCAACCGAAACGTCGCGAGAAGCACTTCGTGAATACTTATATATCTCGTAAAGTAGCTGCCCAAGGCACTCACGAAGACAGTCCAATGTATCCCGGTTCTCGCGCCGGATTTTCAAGTAGTAAGTGCAGCACCAGCGAGGCTGACCCCGAGGCTTCGTTATGTCGCTACCGCGCGAGTGGAGCCTTCATCATAACCAGCAGCAGCTCAACCAGAATCTGGAGGAGCGCCACAGCTGTAGGCGCTCCATCGATGACAGGGCACTGCCGTCTATCGTCATGGCTTCGTCCCAGGAGATGGTCGGGCAGACCGTTATCGACGAGAATATGAACCAGCATCACAACCAACTGGGCTCCCTCTTTTCCATACATTCGGCACCCGTTTACGACGTCTGCAACGATGGCTCCAACTCACCCAAGAGGTAATCTTCTTTTTCATTTTGACTTTTCTTCTGCAAGTCTCTCATGCTTAGAATTTTAATAATCGAGTGCTTTGCAGTTAAAAGGCATTTTTCCAGACAGGTACTCAATTTAGTTTTGATTCAGTTGAATATTCCATAATAGAAGTTTTCTTCCTCTGTACACCCAAGCACGTTTTCAAATTCTGCATTTACTTTTTGTTTTTTCTTGAATATCCCAGTTAAAACATAATTTTTGTAAAAATAAAGGAATTAGCATTTTCCATAGTAATGATTCAATATTTCTACATAAATAACGTTAAAGAAATGTTTTAAAAAATAACTTAAAATTTTGATAAACAATCACTAATTTTAATAAAAGTATGGTTTGCATATTACATTCTAAATTAATATTTCTAAATGGTTGAAACGTAATTTTAAGCATAAAGAAAACTTTTTAAAAATCATCATTTTATAAAGATTTCCATTAATTATACAATAATTTGACAGAGGATATTTTTTGGAAAAACTGAATTATATAAACATAAATTCAAAACAATATATTGGTAAAAATTAATTAATGTAAATTTTAATTATTATGTTTTTGAAATATCAATGCGATTATTCAATTTTATTTACTAAGAATCCATTTTTCTGATACTACTTTGGAATAAAAGAAACATAAAGAAAGACAAAAGTTATAAAGACAACGCAAAAAACACAAAAGTTAATGTTAAAAAGCTCTTAAGAAGCTCGTAATGTGATTCAGTCAAGCTTCAATGCCAGGGCCAACTAATGTTCGGTGTAGTCATTACCATGATTACAGACCAGCGTCACTGGTGGTGCAGACGACGGCGACATCGACGCCGATAGTTCCGCCCCATCTTAGTCCGCCTGAAACATTGGAAGATGAAGACAACGACAATCTTCTGACGATCTCATCGTTGACGGCTCGGCCGTTAATCGCAAAGTCTCGTGAGCTCAGCAAACACACCGGCGTTGGCTGCAAAATAACCAAGAGAAAGATTAAAAAGGCCAAAAAGGAAGAGGCGAAGAGGCGACGTCGCAGGCGTAGGAAGATCACTTTTGAGCCACTCGATGGTGGCTACGGATGGGTCGTCGTCTTCGGGGCTTTCTTCGTGCAGTTCTGGGTCGCTGGCCTCGTTAAATCTTACGGGGTGCTCTACGTCGAGGTTATGGAGAGGTTTACCGACTCCTCGGCATCTGTGGCCTCCTGGATACCAGCGATACTCGCCTGCCTCTGCTTGGCTTTGGGTAAATGATCTGTATTTTATATATATATTTTACACATTTTACACGTGCTGATGATCAAGGATTAAATCGAAGAAATAATTTTTATTATTACGATTACTTTTGTTGAATAGAAAGTAGTTGTGACATGTTGTATTCCGTCATTCGATCGATTGTCTTTCAGTCAATTGCGTAATGATTGATTATTGGCGACTTAACCCTCGACCGTATAACTACGAATTCCGGATATTGTTTCCACGTGAACATGTTTAAATACAATTTTGAACATATTTGAATAAGAGAATATTTGATCTATCCAGTTACAAAGATACTTAAGATGCATAACTTTAGACTTAATAATTTTTATTTTACATTTCTAATAATAAGTTTCAATTTATTAATTTATTACTTATTAATATTTATCAACATACTTGCTTATTAGGATATTTCAAAAGGTTTCCTATTTTTTACTTTTTCCATGGATTCTATAACTATTGTTATAAAAAACTTATTATGTAATATTTTTTTAATAGACAAGAGCTACGGTTTGAAAAAAAGACTTTATAAAAAAAAAAAGTACAAAAAAATTTTATCATTAAATTAATGAATGTCATGTAAAGATTAATATAAAATTTATCATTATCGTGTCAATTTATGTATCAACTAAATTTTTCTAAATATTACCAATTAATGTGATTGTATTAATTCTTTGGAATCTATTTATATAAGTAATATGAACTTAAGATCATTGGAATACCAATGCATTACAGTATTTATTAAAGGAGAGGTGCAATACATTTTATACTTTACATAACTCTTTGGCGACTGAAACATGAGTTGTAATAGGTTTTATTAAAGTAAATGAAGGCTTAATCTGTATTGCATTAATTTATTTTACATATTTTATATATTTTAATTTACTTTCTACGTAACGACTAATATTCCAATTTTTTATTTAAAATCATAAAAACTACTAATATGAAAACTCAGTTACAATATCAATTAAGAAATAAAATTATGATCAGTTTCGAAATGTTTTAAACATAATTTTTTATGTACCAAACGGTATAAATTATAATTTTGTTGTAAAATTTTATTATTAAAACGATCTTTTATAGATGAAACAAATCAAATTTTCTCTTTCTAAATTTCACTTATTTAACAATATAAGAGTATTGCAAATTCTTTAAAATATAAAAAATTCTTTTATGTAATCTTTTAGTATTATTATTTTTTAATAATAAAAGGACATTCTAGATGTAAAATAATTTTATCATACTAATAAAATATGATCATGTCATATATATATATTATATTGGCTTTTTAAACTGAAAATTTTATTTATTTAAGTAAAGAAATTTTTAAATATAACTTTATTTTATTATTAAAAAGGAAGTATAAAATAAGTTTATGTTCAAAATAAGATCTGCATAATTCATCCATAAATAATTTTTGTCGTAAATGTTAAATTTTTAACGGATTTTTAAATTTTTAATAGTTTAAAGATTTAATCGGCTTATGCTTATTACAGAGTTGGATAACATTTCCCGTTTTTTAAAGTAGTCCTTATTATATTTTAATCCAGATATTTATATATATCTTATACAAATTTTACTCAATTGTACAGATTTCAATTTACCAAAATTATTTTAACTGTATTTTGTATTAAGAACAAAATTTTAATTATATATAAAGTGAAAATTTATTTCTAAAAGAAAAGTTTAAAAATGATATTTCAAATAATTAAAAATTTTTAAATTTGTGAAGTATATAAACTTATAGTAAAATTTATATTTTATGTATAGTAAAAATATTTTTATTGATTGTTTTTATTAATCATGTAAATTTGAAAAATATCGCTTTTAAAATAATGTTCCTTTTTAAATTTTAAAATCATATGAAACTATAGTGGATAATATTAATTTAATTATTTAGTTTTGTATTGAATAGTACGATTTTTCACCGGAAAAAGAGAGTAGAATAAAATATATTTTTTTTAAATACATATAGTAAAATAATTGTAAAGAATTTTTTATTCAACAAAGTATTAATAACAACTTTTTATAAATAAGTAAAAGATTGAATAAAAGTTTTAAAATAACAAATACTGCATTGTTAGAAGTAAAAGTGTTATTATTTTTAAATATATCGATAAAAAATTTATATATTTTTTATTTAAATACTTAAAAAAAATAATAAAATTGTATTGCGTGTAATTAAAAATTAATAAACATTAGCGTCTATAAAAGTAATAATCACAATATGCAAATGTTAATTAAGGATAATTGAAATAGATAATAAATTTAAAAAAATACAAAATATGTATTGTATTAAAATTTTTAACATTATTATAGTGCTAATTTGTCTGCAATTTTACGGTTTTAGATTTCTATCTAATTACTATTCGCACAAGGTCATATTACTGATAGAATCAGCATATTATTGTTATTAATTTTTATACGTTTTCTACAATATATGTAATACCTAATTCTATATTTTCAAAAAATGTGAAGTAATTATCATTTTATTTTTATAGCCCTTTCATTGAAATAAATGATAATAATAATAATTAAAAATCTTTATAAAAGAAATTCTAAAAAATATAAAAATAAGCGTTCAACTGTTTTTGAAATTCAATTACTTTTTTTATTTAAACTATTAACTAGTAAATCATATGTTTAAAAGGATTTTTTCAATTATTTTCAAAACTGGGAATTTCTTATTTTATAATCCTGAAATTCAGTGTTTGAAAATTAAATAACCTTGTTCAAATTCAATTAAATTTGTAAAAATTTTAAATAATCTATCAATAAGGAAAATTATCCAACACTCTTCGTCAATTATTAAAATTATTTATCAACCTTTAAGAGTATCTATAAATTTTTATTCAATATCAGCAATAATTATTAAACGCAAAGAATTTCTTTTTCACGTATTTCATACAGGCTATAGATTTTATGCGATAGATAACATCAAGCTTCTGAAAAATAAACATTTCATTTTTATTACAGTATTAATTATAGAATTTTATTACGATATTCATTTCAACAATGCGAAAAAAAATGTGATGAAACTGACGTTGCGTGCGTGCAATATAACTGTAATTTCCTCACAGAGGTAAAAAAAGGAAAAAAATCGAAGTTATAAAAACGGTGCTCTCACTTCCGTATCGAATTGCACGAATTAAAGCTATTGGGGTATAACTAATATTTTCCGCGTACCGAAGAGCTTGTGTATTAACAGGAGCCACGTCTCGTTTGTCCCACATGCATTGAATTATCGCTCATCTACGAGAGTTTATTATCATGTTTGGCGAATATTAGCATCCACATAATGAAATATCATCGATGTTAGGCCTTGATGATAGAATCGATTTCGCGAACGAAGCGAAGCACCCGTGAGTAAATTTCAAATTTCGGTGCTTTCGATTTTTCGCACGTGAACGAAACAATGGGAGCTATTGAGAAGCGCCATAAAACATTTTACTCTTGGTCTTGTTTCTTCGGAAGGTGAATACACTTTAATTATTAGAGTTTTATTGATCTGTTCCTATACTGACAACATTAATGCGCAGTACATATTTGCGATGTACAATCTCGTGTACAGGTACTTTTAGAAAATTAAAAAAAGATACGAATAGAGCTCAATGACGCTACTTTGGCTTTACAATTTGACATTATAAATTTTAAATAAAACATATTTAATTTTAGTATTATTGCGAGTATTTCCAAGTATAATAGCTTTGTGAAGATTAGATTTCGTTTCATTTGCACAATTAATTGGAATATAAATTATTTTCAGTAATTACATTTCAGTCAATTCAAAGCCTCGCGTGTTTGAATTAAGACATTAAGTAGTTTTTATTTTTATACCATCACAAAATTAACTTGCAAGTATTATCAAGATTATACTACTTAATGATTGTTTATTTTGCAAAATCGATTATCAAAGCTTGTTTTAAAATCAAACGAGAATGTTATTATTTTACATTTATAATAAAATTAAGTTTGATAGTTGTGATGTCTTGGATGCCATAATCAAGGAAACGGTGTATTGTTGTACATCTCCTTAAATTTAACGGGTGTTCGTGAAAAGAATGATATCTGGAGAAAATGTATTTATCTAAGGATTCGATTTTGGGTTTACAAATTGAAAGAAATCCTCTCGTTTGAAAAGAATGTTTGCGTGTAACGAAATTGCTTCCGGTCAAGAAATGGCAAAAAGTTGAACGTTTTTTACAAAGTTGGAATCATCCGACTCGGCGCACCCATTTTGACTGTAGACACGCCTATATTAGTGCGACAAGTGATAGTTTTGGTTAAAAAGGGGGCGCTCCATTTTACCCCTTGTCCCCGTTTCTGATCGAATATTTGTCTCAACGTCCTTGACACGTCACGCATACTAGGCGAGTTCTTCGCAGTGATTTTTCTCCTCGGACAATCGTCTTTACTACTGCGTCTACGCATTTATAAGTACTTTTTCCTTGCCAAGGCTGTGCGCACTTCCGCCATCATTCTTTATGCATTTTACTTTCATCCATTATACGCGCTCGTAATGTGGGAGTGCTTTTTATTTTCTTCGATGCTTCTCTCCTTTATTGTTTTCATAAAAACGGTTTTCCACTGAACCAAGGGACGCTGATATATTACGTTTATTTTTTTTCCATTAATGTCAGAGATATTTTATCGTACTTAACTTCTAGCTAATATTATTATCTAATATATAAAAATACAAAAAGACTTATCCGAAAACTTGAAACTAGACAAGTTATTTCAATCTGGATTAGTATTGTCAGTATTTAATGTTTTTTGGAGTTGCTCATTTAATATGCGCATTTCATATATCAAATTAAAAAGTTTTATTGTCAATCATTAATTTCACTAAAAACATAATGAAGTAAATAGACCGGGCTACTTAGATTAAAGTGTCTCGGAAAATGAAATATTTTAAATATATTTTAATATTAAACATGAAATTATTACCTAAAATAAGTAAGCGAAATAAAATGAAAGCGTAATTTTTAAAATTAATTCTTTAAATTAATAGACATTGACTACATAAATTATAAGCATAGTTATACGTACAGAAAGAAGTACTCGTAAATAATTTATTTTAACTCGAACTATTCAGATATTAATAGTCCATACATAGAGTTGTTATAAGTGTTAATCAATTTTACATTTTACTTTCTTACCGAAATATAAAAAAATCCGATAAGTAGGTATAAGAATAAATATTGTTTATTATCTTAAAGGCATATTTTTTCTCGAACAACAATGTTTTTCCGTAAGTTTAATTTTACAATGCAATTTATCATTATTTTCGGCAAAGTTTTCTTCAATTAATTACAAAATTAATTTTAAATATTTTTTATGCAAAATAATTTCTTATATTTGATAAAAATGTTAATGTAATAATGCTATTTGTGTACATATGTAGAGACTAACAGAACACAACATGATAGTTTAATTAAAAATTATATGCAAAAATAAAGATATAGTGAATATTTTTTTCGTTAATGAGTGTTATATCTATATACACGGTTAATTCAAGTAAAATATGTAATAACTTTTTAGTATTGTTTTTCTCGGTTCTCGAAAACAAATTTAAATTATATCATGAATATAACAGAAGACAGTTATTGTTTTTTTAGCAGATTTAATTTCAATTTCTCTAATACACGTTTATTTTACTACAACATTATGTATATAGTATTGTTTGTCTGATACTTGGTTGATAACGATTATATATTTTAGGAATATTACGTAATGAGATAAAATTTATTACAAATTTTATTAAAACAAATTCAAATTTAAGTTATAGGTTTTAAGTCGTTATTATTTTAAATTAATGTATGATTAAATGATTCTTTTGTGCGCTTTATTTTTATCGATATTTAAGAAATTTTATTTTCATAGATATTCCATTATGTATTACCATAGAAATTTTTATTCATTCCCTATAATTACAATAAATAATTAATGGAAATTAAATTATGTACTGCTTGTAATTATATCATAGAATTTTTATTGTATTTTAATTGATAATCTTATTAAGGCAATTAGAATATTAGGCATCAATTGTATTACTTGATTATATAAACGTTCACCATACCACTTTTAAATTAGTTTCATTGAAGATTAATGCAAAATTTAATGTTTATCAAATTTGGTTCTAGATTTTATTCGTATTTTTTATTTTAAACGGAATATTCAATTAATAAGTAAATAGCTTCTTTTTTAATTTTTTTTTTCAAAATCGTAAAGTTTTTTTTCAATACCTGTAATTTGAAAGCTTATTCATTATTCCTAAACTTTCTACTAAAAATGATAAGTTGATAAAAATGATAAAATGATAATCATCATTTAATATAATTAAAATTTTTTTTCACTTTTTATAGGTTTATCGGAAAAGTCTCATACATACGAGAAATAAAATAATTTAAAAGGTTTAATAATACTTTATGGTTTCTAAATATGTTCATTGGTATTAACTTATAGAAATGGAAGAAAATCTGAATTTATTCTTAATAATTTTTACTTATGCACTATGTGATTGTATATTAAATAAAAAACATCTTACCAAAATAAATATAAATAATTTTTATAATTTTTTAAATTAAAAACAAAATATCCATGTTTGATATACCAAACAATACAGCAACAAAATATTTATTTAAAATTTTTATTTTATCATATAATCATGAATTATGTTTTTTTCTATCTTACTAGCAAGTCTCACTTCAATTAAAAATAAAATAGTAATATAAATCGTAAATATACACGAATATAATCAATATAATATAAATATTACGTTAAAATATTACATTTTATTTTATTCTGGAAATGCTGGTTCAGTGACAGAACATCTGGTTATTAATAAGTACACACGTACTCATAATTGCTCTCTATAGTTGGCGTAGTCGTCAACTTGAACTGCACATTTCTCAAATTAACCAACTCTTAAAAACGATACTCACTTTCAAAAATCTTAGTCTCAACATAAGGTCAAGGTCGAGATTTATTAGATACGTGAAGTCAAATTTAGAGTAAAATTAAGGAGATGAAGAGAGAGTGAAATCTAGTTATAACTATTATAATATAGCAGTTGTGATATAAACAATTTAAAGGTAAACTTTTTATTTTAAATGTAATCCTGCTAAAAACATACCTTAAAAGCATCTTATCTCATCTGCATATTTCTGCATTTTAACTTTCTGTAAATTCAATAAATAATACTGTACATATGAAAATAATTAAAGCTAATATAACTAATAATAAATTTGGAGTGTCAACGAATTATCTAATATTATTTCATTGTAAAATAAAATTTTTAATAAAATAGATAATACGTTGTAAAAATTATAACTACGTTTTTAGAAGTTTTAATAATTTATATAAAGATCTAAATTCGTAAAATAATTTATTTGTTCAAATTTAAAATTTTTTAAAAATTTTATTATAAACTAAATTTAATCAAAGAAAAAAAATAATACTGTCGTGTACAAAAATAGAGACAATCCCTTCATCCTTTTAATTATCAGCTATTTTAAAGATTTTAAAGAATTATTTTTGAGTAGTTTTTTTCATTTTATACAGCTTATATAATTATATATGTACATGAAAGAACTATGTGAAATTATTTTGATGAAACATGTTTGTCCTTGCATGTAGGAATGTAAATTTATGTATGAGAATTGTATGGCTTTTATTTCAGAAGATGAAATATAAGAATGGTACATTATGTAAACACAGATAAAACTTTAAATATAAAAGTTTAGTAATGAAATTGTTAATAATGTAATATTGAAAGAAAATTTTTAAGCGTGCAAAGATAAAAAATAAGCTAAAATAATAAATTTTTAAAAAATTAATAAAATGACAGAAACTTGTAATTTTTTACATTGTAATAGAAAATATATAATTTTTTATTGAGTTATAAATAATAAATCTGCTTTATCTTTATCTTTATATTTAAATTAATGAAATTTTGCATCATCAAAATAAGACATTCATAATACATTTAACATATTTATTTAATTTAAAGCATTAATTTTGATTTTTTATAAATAATGAATATTGATAGAAAATTTGAGATGTAAAAAAATTTAATTATTTATTTTATCCTCACGTAGTTTTTGTGTACGTTTAGTTCCCAAACTTTCTCTCATTGTAATATTCTGGAGATGATGTTCAATATTTTGAAGGGCAAAAATTGAGAAGGAAAAAGAAACCGATTTCATATACTTTACATACATTTTGGGGATTTTATAATACAATGAAAAAATGTATGAGAAAAAAAGTGAAAGAAAATATATAAACAATAGAAAAGAAGAAAGTATTCGCATGAATATCGTAAACAATAGATTTGTCTGCAAAGCTAAAATAGTAGTACAAAAGTTTGAACAGATTTTCTCATGCTATTCATGCATTTTTTATGAAATAACTTATTCGTTTAGATGACCATGAACTCTTTAATTAACGTAGGTACATCGAAAATGTTCTAAGAACTCAATTTCATTTCAAACTCTGCACTTTAATTAAGGTACTTAAGTTAAAAAAGTAAGAGTATAGTTTTGTCTTTTGATTTTGATATTTCTTTATTTTATTAAACTGCATCCGGTAATAATTTTTTACTATAAAGATTTGGGTGTAGTAAAATAATATTATAAAAAAAAGATTTTTTTTAATTCTCTAAATCTATCATATATATAAAACAGAAATCAATAAATTTAAGTGCTAATGGATAATTATTTGATAAAATCTCCATTTGTCAATATATTGATTTTATATGAAAATACTCATTGACTTTACTAAGAATTGCAAAAGCATCTATTTGTGCAAAGTGTCGATTTTTTCTAGTAATTTTAGTTTGAAATACTTACATTTTTTAAAATAATAAGTAGAATATATATAATTTATAATTAATTTATAATATATTATGTAGAAAGTATTAATTTTTTTTATAACATGATTTGCGTTAAAAGAATTTTTTATTATGAAATAAGTCTTTTTTAAAATTTACTTATCGGTACTTAACATATAACTAACTTTTCAAAATAAGTTAAACTTCTTGGGTAAAAATGTCGATGATAATATAATAGTTAGACAAAACTGTTTTAATTTAATATATTTTCAATTTATGTATTTTCTTTTTAATCTTATAGAATTTATGAAATTGAATTGGTATTTAAATTTTTTTCTAATCTAAATTTAATATAGTTAATTATATTTGAATATTTATGCTTATTAAGTGATGTACACGCCTATTTAATTTACTATTTATATATTCATTAGTAGCTCTTAACTTGATATATAGTAAAAAACATATTTCTACATAAATATAATATACTTTAAGAATATATATATATATATATATACATATTTGAAACTTTTATCAATGTAAATTATTTATAAAATTACATTTTAATAAATTTGAGAATAGTGCAGTCATAGTCTGAAAAATGTTAGTAATCTATACTTGCATGCAATGTAGACGTTTTTGCGTGTATATGCAATTCAATTACATATAGATTTTTATAAAATAATTTATTCTTCAAATATCTCGTATTAAATATTAATAAAATATTGAATAGTAATAAAATAATTTTTCTAAAACAATTGAAATACGAATGTTCTATTGTCAAATTTTAATTTTATAAAAGAGCTTAAAGTATTTTATATTTTTATGTAAAATATTCAAAAGAATTGTTCACTGTAACATGGATTATCTTGTAAAATTATTTTAAGATTCATTATTAGAATTTAAAACATTAATTTTTATTAATCAATAATACCAGTAAATAACATTTATATTTTTAATATGCGTATTTAATTTTATTTTTATTATATCAAATTTAAAAAATTGATTAATTTAACAGAATGCCATAAAACATCTTAAGCATTGTAATGAAAAAGTTTTATTGAATTTGTTAAAATTTTTAAATCATATTGCAACATAAGACATCTTCACAGATATTCCTATTTTTAATGGTCAAGATGTTTGATGAATATTTTGTACATGATATATTATAGTTATTAAAAATATTTTAATATTTTAACTATATTGAAAACAAATTATTTTTATAATCATAAATTTAAACAATTCATAAATTACGAACCGATATGGTTATTTAAGTTATAAAATATAATATAATATTTTCCATTTGTTTTATTACTGTCTAAGTAAAAATTTAATAATAATAATTTAAAGGTATTATAATAATACAGTTACTTTTTATTAGAAAATTAAATTTTATACAAAAAATTTACTATTATTTAATTCTTAAAGACTATTAGAATGAAATAATAAAATAAATGATATTTTTGTAATTTTTAAAAAACGGTGGAAATAATTACTGTCATAATTAAAACTTTTAACGTAAATTATGTTCTTAATTTTCATAAATATAGATGATATTTCTAACATTAATTTATATAATGATTTCCATGTTCATATTTTTGATGACCCTTTTTCAATTATTTACATGTTCATTAGAACTCACGCGCATGTGTAACTTATACATTTAGAATTTAAAGTATGCTTGTAGAAGTTAATTACGCAGTATCTATTCAAATAGAAAATATCTTGTGCATTTACAAAACCGGTATAAATCTGATAATAAAACACCATCATAATCAGGATGTTAATTAAAGTTATACGAGTTTTGAAAATCTTGAAAAATAATATTGAAAAAAATTTTTTCTTGAATTTCTTCGATAAATATTCTGAGATTGTTTTTAATAACGGAATGAATGTTGTCTCTATGAAATAATACTAAAAGGAACTCTAACCTTAATTGAATTACATAAATTATGCATTAAGGAAAACTGAATCTCTTTTAATTTAAAGAGATGTTTTTTAGTATAACTACATCCATTTCTGATGCATACAAAATATTTATAATATAATTATGCATTTAAATAAAGAAATTATTTTGTGACAAAAAAGAAACTTACATATTGCGTGTCATTATTCCATGAAAAACGTAAAACAATAAGATTTTTTTTTTAGAAAATTAATTTCTTTTTCATAAAATAATACATCTTGATGTAACATATACTTTTGATGTAAATATAATTAGAATTATTAATATATAATTTAAGAATTATTTTAACAACTTTGGAATTAATTGATCATTAATTATTTTTGTTATAAATTATTGAAAAATAAATCATTCTATTATTTTTAAAATAAATTCATAAATACATTAAAAATTTAATTTGTTTTAAAATTAAAACGTAAACGGATAATATAATACAAGAACTAAAGTATATGGGCGTTGACAATGAAATGCAACCTTATGCTTTTTTAAAATTACATTTAATTGTGATAACAAATTATATATATCTATTATTTACAAAGTTTTGTTCAATAATATTTAAGGTTAAAAATATGTAGTTGTATTTATTGGGTGCTACTAAAATGAAAAGTAACAATGATGCGATTTAAAATTTTTTTTCGTTTTTTTTAAACTTATTCGTTTGTACTTTAATAAATGCATCTTCTAAAATTTATTACAATTAAAAATATATATAATTCATTATAAATAAAATTAAAATTAAGTATAAATTAATTGTGATAAAATAAATTACAGCTCCCATAACGAGCATGTTAAGTCAAAAATACAGCTGCAGAAAGGTGGTCTTTGTTGGTGGTCTGTTTTGTTCTTTGGGGCTAATCATTAGTTATTTTGCAACAAGTTTGATTCATCTACTCTTTACTTTTGGTGTTCTGACTGGTAAGTATAATTTTAATTGAATTAAATACTCATAATAATATGTTTTGTTTATTTTTAGAATGTACTCTATATTTAAATAAATTAAAGTGAATTATTTTACAAGAATAGATTTTAAGTAATTTAGTAAATTTAATATATTAGCAACAAATATATAGTTTCTGATAAAAAAATCAATATAGGTTTGCTACTTTAATTTTTTTTCATTTAATATTGCAAGTAATAAATTCTTAACTTTTTAAATAATTTACCTACTATATAAAATTAGATTTATTTAAATAGGAAACTAAAAAAAAAATTACAATAAAATTAATTAATTAATTATTAAATATTTTCTAATAAATAAATAATAGCGTTTTGAACCATTACAATTTTACTTTTAAAAGTTTTATTGGTAGTTAAAATTAAATGTATAACCGATAAAAATAACGTAAAAAATATTAGTTAATTGGAAAACTTTTTTTTTCTTTTTATCTTTTCTTTAATAAAATGTTAATTACTTGTTTAAATATTTTTTATTATATTATAGTTTGGTATCAAACATTTATAAAGCCTCGATACGTATTGAGAATGGATACTAGACTTTTTGTAAAGTATTTCATAAAAATAAAAATATATTATTTCTTAAATAATATTGTAATAAAAGTTAAAAGTATTCAAAATAAAAGATTTTCCTCAACAAAAATATCCAATTATTATGATTTTTATACGAATATAACCTGAATTAATTGGTAAAATTTGATTACATATTTACATCAACTAAATTATGTAAACTCAAATAAATTCTACATATTATTAGATAAATTTAAATTTTTTACTTTATTGCGCTATAAAATAATTATTTGAGGCACATCTAATTAAAAACAATAACTCGTTCGTTTCTACGAAAAAATGATGAAAATTTTGTAACAGTAGTGAAATTTTAAGGATTCTGGCCTAAATGGATAAAAAAAAAAATATATATATATATATAATGTGTCATAACACACATGTTCCTAAACTTATACGACTGCATGGATATTTTGACAGTTGATAGTTATTTTATTTACACTGTAACATGCATGGAAAAGTGGTTATTTAATAATTTATTTACCTATATATCATAAATTGTTGAATATAATTCTTATAGTTGTTACTAATCGATTAATTTCAAGTCAATTGTTAAAATATCATTCAGACGAGGGACTTTTAGAGTCACGATGAGTAGATGGGGTGAAAATCATTATTGTGGGAATTCTGAATCAGCAATAAATACTTCGATTGTTCAACACAGTATAGCGATATACATCAGCAGATTATGAAATGTCTGTATCTATATATTTTTCTGTATAAATTAAATGATTACCATGTTTCGGGTTACCTATTTATAGTTTAGTGATTAAGACGCGGATTTATCGTGACACGTTTCAATAATTTGAACCAAAATCCCCATAGTTCAACTATTCTTCATCTAAGGATATTGTATATAAATAAAATATAAATGGAAAGAGATTGTTTTAAAAACTTTGTGAAAAGGTATTGGAGGTGGACTATCAACAACGCCGGGGATCATCCTGGTTTCACAATACTTTGATAAGCATCGGGCCTTGGCCAACGGAATTTGCGTATCTGGAACCGCAGCTGGGAGCATCGTTTTCCCCATGTTAATTGAATACCTTGTGGCAAGCTTTGGTTTTCATGGCACGTTCCTCATCCTTGGTGGCTGTATGTTGCACGTTTGTGTGAGTGCCAGCCTTTATCGGCCACTAGAGAAGAATTACGCCGTAGAGATTGAGCCGAAACTCGACGCTGAATTAGGGTGTAAGCAGACAGAAACGGAGCCTGAGGCTGAATTTAAGCGCCAGAAGCTGGAGATGCTTTTTGCTCAGGATCAGATCATCAAGAACAACATGCTGAATGAGCTTTTCCAACAGAATGTTCATATTAATGGTTCGTTTTCAATTTTTATTCATTTTCAAAAATGGAAAAACATTTATAATTTGAATACAAAAGCTTGCATCTATATTCGGCGCACTGCTGGTATTTGTAAATAGCTTAGCTGGAATGCATCTACCGCCTACACAGAGACACACACAACTATTCCTTCAATTTGAACGAGTTAAAGAATTTTACTCTTAAGAAAAGATTATTTGAAAATCATATTTCTTATTCTTGTTAATGCACTTTTTGATAATTTTTCACTACTTTTTATGAAATTTAGTTCCGGAATTCAAATTGTGTACGTATAATTTTTAAATTATACGATAAACTTACGGAAATGCTAGCTATGATATCGCTGTTGAATTTATCGATATTGATACCGCGAAGCTAATCGTAATTACCATGCTGTTTAATAATTGGTTACGTTGTTTGCTATTAAAATATTTATTTTGCATTAAATTTATCACAAATATTGATTATATATGGTATTTATAAAGCACGTGCAAGGGCACGTGCGTTTATTTACAAACACCGCAGGTGCTTTACTTTTTCAGGGTCAATTTAATATTATTTTATAGTATTAGTTTAGTGATTTTGATCTATCTAAAAGGGTTTTATTTTGAAACTTTTTTTAACAAATCCCATCAATTGCTATTATATTTTTGATTACTCGTTATTAAAGATTAGACTTGATCTACGTACAATTTTTAAGTTATAAAATAAAACTTCTGTTAATTTTAAAAAACATCTCGATCCTACTGAATAATAAAATTTATTTTGCATAGAAAAATTATATAAAAATAATTCTAAAATGTAATACGTAATTATTTTGAAATAATTTAAAAAGTCTTGAATTTTACGATTCCATAGATGCAGTAAACATTTCGACTTTTAAATTGAATTTAGAATTCCAATTTTTGGGGTTATTTCAAATCAATAACGGGTATTTGAAGTAAGCTTCTGTAATCACATACAGAGTAATTTAATGACGCAAGTGTGAAAATTTAGTTGAATATAATGGATTTCAATTGAATTTTAACAACTTTACTGGAAATATTAACACAAGTTATTATTGTTATTCGAATAAGAGAAAAATATTCAATGCTATTGGTTAATTTAAAAATTTAATTTTGTATGGATTTAGAATTTAAAAGTTCGGGAAACCAATTTAAATTTAATTCTGCAGGAATTTAGATAACACCCATATTTGTGAATTGATTCAATTCTAGAGTTGGCGATGGAACTAACGGATAGTGAAGAAGAGAAGGACATTCTGGGCGAAGGTCTGAGTACTAAGCCAATTTCAAAGATAAGGAGTTCGAGTATATTGCACAGTGTAGAGGACTTGTCAACTGATTCCACTTGCTTCTACAAATCTCGCTCATCCCAAAGGTCTCGTTTAATATTTAATGTCGCATCAACAATACTTAATATTATATAATAGT
Source organism: Platyscapa corneri (assembly GCA_018907185.1). Taxonomy (NCBI): domain Eukaryota; kingdom Metazoa; phylum Arthropoda; class Insecta; order Hymenoptera; family Agaonidae; genus Platyscapa; species Platyscapa corneri. The sequence continues at coordinate 4,411,229 of JACCHW010000005.1, read as the reverse complement.
CATTTTGTAGATAAATTTACATAATGTAATATTTACGAGCATACATTGAATTCCAAAAAGTTGAATGTATTAGCAATAGTTTAGTGTTTAAGTGAGATACAAAAGGCTAGATTTTTGTGATAAATTTAGAGATTAATAATTTGGATTTGAATACTTTAATTCAAAGTAAGACATCAGTTTTCATTATGCAATTAACTACATTTAGTTGGTGAACGTTTCCAGTTTTAAAGTAATTCCGTATTTAGTACATAAAATGTAATTAAATTATACGAGGATTAATTACGAAGATGAACCTAAATGAAAATGTCAATTATTTAATAAATAATTCTCATCTCGGAGGCTTAGATAATATAAAATTTCCAAACTTTATATTTACAAAAATACTTTGGGATAGTAAAATCGTTTAGCTGAGACATAAAAAAGATCTTTTCTGACCGTTTTCCATCTTCCGAAATAAAATCTTTAGGCAATTGCTTTTCTTGCGACTCGCTTTTCCCTCATGGCATAAAAGAATCTCCGGAACGTACACAAGATATAATGAAATTGGCCAGCGGAGAGTATAAGGAGTATTTATACATACGCTCAGGTCCCTGAGGTCCTCGGCACTGGCGGTTTGTCCAGGAGCGCGCGACAGCTACAGCGAGACTCAAGGCCAGGCAGATGCTGCGAGCGTCACCGCCGAACAATCGGCTTCCAAGGAGTCCCTCGCCCAGCGCTTCATCACCCGTTACATCGACCTCGGACTGCTGCGCCAGCCACGCTTCATCATGATGTGCTTGTCGGTGACCCTGATGTCTACCGGCAGCCCCTACATGCTCTACTACCTGCCTGCTTACGTGCACGCGCGCGGCTACACAAAGCCGGAAGCCGGCTACCTCGTCGCCATCTCCGCGACCTTCGACCTTTGCGGGAAGCTCGGCCTCGGCTGGCTCTCCGACCTCCAGTTGTTCGACCGCAGGAAGGGTTACATCGGCAGGTGAGTCCGTGTGACGCTGACTACGGCAGTCAGCTATCATGGCGATGGTATTTGGAAGCTTTTTTGCTCGGGCTGCCTAAAGTACTGCACTTTCTAAAATAATCAATGGTATGGGCATAAGTATCATTTCATTTCTTAAAAATTTTTATGATATCAAAGTCAGTGTCGACTAGATGTTTCGATTAAGAAGTGCGTTTTTTTATAATATCTAGTAACTTTAAAAATAAGCTTCTTTTGAGCTAGAAATCCAATTTGTGCATTGAAATTAACTATTAATGTCTATTTCTCTAGTATTTCAATCCTTTGAAAATCATAATAGCAAATAGCAATATCTCGGCTGTGTTCTATAGACTTCTATAGACTCATACCCACATACCAGTACTTTTCTCAACGCTATATTTTATTTAAAAATCATTGTATCCAATTGTCATACCAGAAGGTACCGAAAGGGATTATAGCGTTAACTTGATTAACTTTCAGTATCGTGGGGGCAGGAGTTGCGGTTTTAGTGATCCCATTGGCGCATTCGTTTTACGTTCTCGCCTGTTCCGTCGGCATGTACGGACTGTGCCTGGGCTGTTGGTTCCTTTTGGTTCCTGTTCTTTTGGCTGATCAATACGGTACCGACAAAATATCGTCCAGTTACGGACTCGTACGAATGTTCCAGAGCATCGGGGCAGTTACTGTTCCACCTCTTGCAGGTGAGTATTTCCGTTCACATAAATTTTAAAGTATATCAATTTTAAAATTTATTAAAATTTAACGATAAATTTGAATTATCAAAATGTTTCTGTTTATGTTTGTAATCTCGTAATTATATTATGAAAATGCGGATATTAGTGTCGCTGTAATAATTATTGCCATCTTGAAACATTTATGATATTTCGTTCGATCAATAGTTTATTACAATTAGTCTCGTTTATTAAAATTTTACTTTTCAAAATATCTCAATATCTAAAATATATATTATATAAACAGAAATTTAGGAGGCTAAGGAAGATATTATATTGTATTGTTATGTGTACTCTCTCAAAATCCAATACTTTAATTTCTCATACTTACGAAAAAATTAAATATCCTGAAGCACATTCCTAAGAGTTTATAAGAGACGCATCTTATTCAAATACAAAGTGCGTCAAACACACAATAGTGAAAATTTCCATTTCGAAATTATCTGCAAAGAGAAAAATTCAGCACAAACGTAATCCCCTGTCTTCTTGTAAAAAGGAGCATTCTCGTTAAATTTTCAATTAACATTTCATTCTACCTGACAAAGTGAAACTTAAAGTACTAGAAGGCAAGTAGAAAATCACAGGATTTGTAAGGTCACAAGAACAATTGATAAACATAACTTACAAAATTACTACCATCGCACACCGTCGCCGTAAGATATTTTATAAAAACTTTGACGCACATTCACACAACAATACGCGCGTATAAATCTCTGCGTTAATGTACCGTAATGCTATTGTGGTATTATTTTTAGATGCGAGCAACGCTAAGATATATGTTATCCCACATGCGTCAGCTTGTGGGGTGAAAAGGTATTTGTAACGCGCTTTCACTCGACTCCAATTTATACCTGTAATTTTATTTTACCAAGTGTGCTAAATATGATAATGGGCTAGTATATGTATCATTTTTGCATATTTATTAATTGTTATTACACATGTGCTTTTACTTTGATTCAAATATTTTCATTTCATTAAAATCAAAATCTAAATTCTTACTTATAATTGTGTGCAAGAATTAATTTGTATGGATTTGTTTGATCATTATTCAATTGAAGCATCGAGCGTTTTAGAAACATTAAAAAATTTTCACTTTTATCAAACATCTCAATGTTAGGAATTGTATTTAAAGTCACTTTTATGATTACATAAAAATAAGAGCAAAATTTTGCTGCAATATACGAGATTATGTTTTTAGAACTTTTAATTTTTTTTAATTTAAAATTTACTTCACTATCGTTTAATCAGCTCAATAAAAATACGATTTTCATTAGCAATAAAATATTAAACGATAATAAAGATTTTGAAAAAATATCTTAAAAATAAATTATGAACTTATGAAAATAATTTTTTTCGAGAAAGCCAGCCCTGGAATAAATTTAAACGTACCTTCATGTTAAATTTTACGTAACTATATAAGGTATCATGGAGTATTATTTTTTATTTGCGGTGTTCTGTTGAAAAACTGAAAGGTCATTCACCTAACATACGCGTGACTAGCGCATGTAAATTTAACGATTTACAAATGATGCCGCGAAAGAAAATTGACGAGTTAATCCAGTACTAGATTCTTGAATACCTGTATATACTGATATGTATTGATCGGCTAGTGGTAGCCATTACTGAAACTAGGACTGTTTGTACATTCATCATTATTCAGGCGAAAATTAATTAGATTATCCTTTTACAAAATGGAGTTTTCGATAGCCATTTACGAAAATTTAATAAGATTTTATTCTTTTATAGTTTTTCTTTTATTATTTTATTCTATATATATAATTAGTGTTCTATTCATTATTCATTTTCAATGGTAAAAGACAAATATTCATATACAATAAGTCAATACGAGATATTTATTAAGGCCTAAAGTTAATTTAATAAATTTACATAGCATTATTAATAAAATCTAGTTATGTACAATAGTGATACCATAATTATAAATTTTATTCGGTCTAATTGATAAACATTATTTTTTTCTGGTGATACAATGACATAGTTATGACAGAAAGATTAAAAAATCCTACGTGTTTTAATTAATAGTTGAAGTAAAATTAGAAGAAAAACAAATCTTAATTTATATTTGAGCAATAGAAAAAATTAAATTTCTATAAAATCTTGATGAAGTAAGGGTTGAAATTGAAAATACAAATTTTTTATGCATTTAGTGGTGAATTAATTCATGGAGAAACTTAATTTAATGCTATTTTACGTTATTATTATCTGTTTATCGATCGCGTAATCTTGAATTTTGTATGACCGATAGTAGATTAAAGTGAGATAAAGATTTTCCATCATATAAGCTACTTACCTATGAAAGTTCAAGGTAATTATAATTTTTGAATAATTAAAATTTATTGAATTATCTTATTGAATTTATGAAACGCTAAGAATCAGATTAATTATTGAATACATTGTTTTTTATACAACGCAATAAGTAGGTTGAAGTTAAATTAATTATAAATTATAAATTATAAGATAAATGCATTAAATTAAGACTACGTTAAACAGCTTTGTTTTTGAATATAATTGATGCACTAAAAGAAACGCTTTGCTTATTATATGATTTGATTATTTCAATATGAAATTTTGTACATCTATGAAATATACAATAAATATTATAATATTTGTAAAAAATTAAATTTTACCATTATTTATTCATAGATATTAAATAATAGTTCAACATATTTCATTGATCGCTCTAATTCATCGTAAAGATGTATAGATAAAATTACAAGTAGAACTATAAATACACATGAATTGCAGAAGCATTCTAAATATATATTGAATTTTTTTCGAGTAAATAATAATTTCACTTAAAACTATTTCTATTATAAATAATTCTTTGCTACAATATAAATTCTCCTAATTTAAAAAGAAAAATTATATATAAGAAAAGGATATAATGAAAATATGATGATGACATGATATTTAAAATACAAGTAAAACAAAAATAAGATAAGAGTATACATGCAACAAATAAAATTATTATCAGGAATAGAAGATATAAAAAATACGGTTTTATTGACGAGAAATTGAACTGATTTATTGATAAAGATGAATAGAGAATCACTACCCTGAGAGATGCCGGTACTATGTGATCGTTTTTTTTTTATTTAATATTTTTGCGTCTACCATTACTGATTGATCGATGGAAAAGTTCATCATTGAAGGTGCTTCAATATTTCTACTTTCTGTAATTTAGAAAGCCGATCGGATCTGTTTTTCTTACACGCGCCGATGGAGCAAACAATTGAGTAATTAAAAAGGCACGAAGACGAGAAAGTAAATAAATCGTAGAGAGCAGCGCGACATTTTTCAATTAACTAGATGAGAAGACGCAACTTCTTGGTCTTCGTAGATGATGAAATGTTGATTATTTTGATTATTTTTTATTTCCTCTTTCTATTTACTTACAAATTGCTTACGCCTGTTTTCGTGTTTTTGAATTAAAGTATATCATTATTATCGATGAATGAAATTTCAATAAATATTTTAACAACTTCGTACTATAATTTTGAAGTAAATCTGAACTTATTACATCGTATAGTAACTTTATAAAGTAAAGTAAACAAATAAATCTCAAACTAATAAATATTTTCAAATTTTATAACTATAAATATCAGAGGTTACCTATTAAATTAAAAAGATCAAGTTAATTCAATTCTGATAAATTATATGGGATACAACGATTTATTAATTATAAATATTGTATTTATGTTTTTTATTATTTTGAAATTAATTATTTTATTATTTTAAGAAAGTTTCAAGAAAGTACACAATATAAATATTATAAATATATAATATTATACATTGAAATTATATGCAAAAGTAAATTATTTCAAATTTTATTGTTTTATAGTATAATAATAAATGAAAATAAAATATATATTTCATGTCTTTGTATGAAATATAAATTTGATGAAAAATCCTGCAGTACTAATTTATGAATTGTCTTAAGCATCAATTTGAAGCTGCAATTTTAATGTTATATTCAAAATTTCTCGAAATGTTAATTATAAAAATTTTACATTAAAGTAGAATTTTTCTATTCAAAATATAAAAGAATCTTAATTGGATAAAAAAAAAAATTACAAGCCAAATAAATTAGTATGTGGAGTTCCCGTCAAATATATAAACAAGTTATGTAAAAATTAACAGAAATTATTATTAGATCGCTATACCATTTTAGAGCAGTTATAACTTAAACCTTAATTTGCTTTATTATATTCAATAATTTCTATATCTACGTTTTCATGTAAAATTCACATCTTTAGTGTTGTCTGAAAAAATGTAAATAAATTTCTATTTTTTTTAAAGAAATATTAATTTAAAAATAAAAATTTTAAAATATGAATGATTAGAAAAAAAATTGTTCTCTGTTTTCAGGATTCATGCGTGACGTAACTGGTAGTTATAACATCTGTTTTTTGTTTATGGGGACTTGTATGGTTCTTGGGAGTTTGCCATTGCTGCTCGTCTCAGACGACGTCACCTCCAAGAGCACGATCATAAAAGTTTCCAGCGTCACTGAGATCGGAAAAGTCGATGGCAAAAATGCAACAACCCCAACCAAAGAATAAATACAACGCCTATAACGCCAGCTATTATTTTATAATTCAGCGATGTATTTTGAGAGACCCAGTTACCTACATATTTTAATGTTGTGTAAATGTCATCGATTTAGAAAATAAACCTTTGAGGTATAAAGGTTTTTTTTTATTTTTAACAAATCATTTTTTAGTATACAATAAGACATTGTATGCCAAAAAGAAAATCTTATATATAGAAGAATATATTTGTAATATGCAAAATTATACACTTGAATATAATTGATGAATATACATTGCTATAAAATAATTGTGCTGTTTCATTGTGCAAACGTATGTTATCTTACGCTGAAAATGGAATTTTTTTATACAAACAAGACTTATTCAGTGTACGAAAATCGACAATATCTTTATTCCGTTATTCGTCAGAATTTTCAATGATGAAAAACTCTAACGTAATAAAAGATACATTTTTATTGAAAATGTATACTATTCATTCAAAGGTGTATTAATTGATTCGAAGATACAAGTCTTTCTTTTGCTTAAGTGATAGGTCATTAGTTATCAAAAGCTTATTTAAAGTCAATAAATATAACTTTGAATGAAGAAAATATTTTTCAGTTGTAAATGTAAAATTATTTTGAGATAGAAATTTATTTCTCGACGTATGTCGGAACAATTTTGCACCAAATATTTACAAAGACAATATAAACATTCCTTTATTAGAACTTTTCTAAAAAATATTATAACTCATTGTTTTAAAAGATAAATTGATTTTACAATATTTTTAGAAAAATTAATATTTGATAGCATACAAAATAAGAATTCGCAGTGTAAAAAATTAACATTTTTTGCTCGTCAAAATTTTTCACTAGAATTCGCATATAAAATCTAAATTTCTAAACCTGAATATATCAGCTTGTAGATTAAAATTTGAAACATCTTTCACAAAAATATATTCCTATATAAAAAATAAATTCGAGCATTTAAATAGACGATATATTAATATTTTACTTTATCCATAATTTCTAGCTTTATCCATCCTAAAACTCTTAATATTTGTTTAGTTGTTTTATACAATAAATATAAATTAATTTTGATATCTATCGAAAAAATAACCTACATTACTGTAAAGTAATTTAATTTTATACAAATAAAATGTCTCGTAACTTTACAGAAATATAATTTTTTTTTAAATTAAAATTATAGTGTGCTCCTTTGTAATACGTTAAGGATGCGTCTAAAATAGATAATTAAAAATTTATACTAAAACAGAAAGCAGAAAATGGTTATTCATTATTAAGATTCATCATATAACGTTAAATGTCAGTTAGAAAACTAGTTAGTTTATCTGTTGATTACTGCTAGTTAAATAAATGCCTTAAGATAGACTATAATAGTATTTAGTTTAAATTATATTTATATTATATGGATAAATTATGTATTTTAAAAACTGATTTCTATTGCACCCTTAACGAGTGAAAATTACATCGTATTTGAACAATTGTAATCAATATTTCGAATAAATTTAGCTAAAAAAAGAACATATTTTTTGAGATCAATTGACTAAGCTCTAATTAAGTAAATTAATTTTCATTACAATTATAAGTTTTGATATAACAGTAGAATCCATTTACATATGAGAGTTATGTTATTTTAAGATAATAAATAATATTAGTAATGAATCTAGTTTATTAAAATTTTTAATATGTCAGTTAATAATATAAAACAAGTATATCATTATTTGTAAAAGTATTAGTCAAATGAAATTAATGAAATTAAATATTGTTTTAGTTGATTTTAGAAATTGATGTACATATTAGTTTTCAAATATTGTGAGTTTACACTTAGGGTTGTCTAATCAAAATGTATTCATAATAATTAACCACTTATAAATTTATATATTATATATAAATTTATTTGCTTTAATAAATATTACTATGCTTTATTTTTTTTTTTTTTTTACATTTAAAATTTATTTTTATTGTGCTAGGAAACACCGTTCGAATGAAATTAAAAAAATAGTATTTAAACAATTTATGGTATATATTAATTACATGTCCTCGTTAGAAATTAAGTATATATTGTAGAGATTGCAAAAGTTACTGAAATTTCTACAAGAAGGGAAAGTTGTAATGTTGGACATAATTAACTTAATTGTTACTTTACGAAGATTTTCCATAGCTTATTTTAATAACGTGGATCATTGCTAAAATTCGTAGTTTTTAAGTGTTAATAATTACAAAACATACAGGAAGTATAGTCTTTGAAATTTCTGAATTGTTGAAGTCCTGAAAAACAATCATACCTCTACATAAATTATTCTTATTATTTGTAAATAAAAAAGAAAATTTATAAAAACAAAATTTCCTTACTTCTAGCGTGTAATATGTTACAACACCCAATTGTTGTAGAAATAAAAAAACTTTACCAATTTTATCAATGTTTTAAATCTACTAATTCTTACTGTAACGAGGAAAATGATTTCCTCTATAGGTTTGATTTTTTTTACAAGATTTGATATAAAACTTTTGCTATCATAGAAAAAGATAACTAACAGTACGAGTAAAAAAGTTATCTTCTTGTTCGTAAATAATATTTGTATAATTGTCTTCTACGTTCCATGTAATTTTCCTTTTCAAGATTCTGTTTTAATTGTCAAGACATATTGTAATTTTGTCGTTTGGTATAAAAACTGTATAGAAAATCTTAGAATTCCCAAGAGTAACTAGATCTATATATATACGTTTGCTTGAAATTGTTGTTTTTGTCGTCTCATATTGCGTTGCGCCAGGCTATTTTATGCATAGTTGTTATTTGTGCTTGCGTATACATGTTTATGTGACAAACAATTATTAAGAGAAAGTAATTATAGACTTATACTATACACTATAACTATGTTCAGAGCATTATCATCCTGCGTTTTTTTTTAGAAAAACGCAAAACTATGAAGTTTCTTTTATTGAATTGCGTTTTTTATTCCCTTTGACAAACATTAATCATAAAGAAGATTATTAAATCGGTATCTTACCGATTTTATTAAATATAAAGAACTGCTGTTACATACCAAATGATAAAATCCTATGTTTTATTTTAATAGTGACTAACTTTAAATGTAGGATTTTTTAGTGAATTTATCTCTTGATACTTGAACAACCTGGAGTATTTAAAATTAAAATTTATGTTTCCTTAAATTAACGTTATCTTTGACAGTATAGCCAACTGCCGAGTAATAAAAATCTAAAAACAGCCAAAATTTTCGAATAACATTATAATTACTTATTACAAACATAATATTTACGTTAACAACAAAAATGCGATTCACTTATCGACTTTGCTCTCTCTAAATAAAAGTCTATAAACTATAAATCCAGAAAACTGTTTTGTTAAAATAAGTAAGTCTAATGAACAATAATTTTTTTAATATAAATATATTTTATTTGAATGCGATAAGCTATTATTTTTGAAAATCAGTATCATGAGAAATGTTAGTGTAATGTATGAATTATAATAAATGATTGGAAATAAAATATATCCAATTGTATATATGTAAAGATAGGATTAAAAAAAAATCAAAAAGCCATTTGACAAGACATTTTTCTGGATATATATATATATATACACACATATATATACGCATATAATATGTCTAAACTACAAACGAAATACACTTTAGTGATATAAGTAATGATTTATAACTGTAATTTTTGTATCGCTCTCTTATAATAAAAAAAAAGAATAATAACGAATGTGCAAAGCCAATGTCATGGAGGCCTTCAAATTATAGATATTCGGTTTTGTTTCTTTTAATTTGTATCATTTCACGATGAAGTATTTAATAAATCAAACATCGTGAAAAATAAATATGAAAGCAAAAAAGGGTAGGCTAAAAGTATATGTTTTGAATAAATTCAATGGCTGTGTTATTAGAAAAGAAACGAAAATGTTTTAAGAGCAAACTATTCTAATATCATTCGATGGTTTATCTTGTATAAGTGCATATACGCACTTGGAGAACCGTTATATTGCACATCAAAATTTGCTGAATTAAATTTAGCATAAAATATAATAATTTTCTGAGTGCGTGTGCAATTTTTACGTTGAACGAGTGCCTGTTAAAGCTCGCTAATTATAATTAACCAAATAAGGAAAGAGATGTTTCTACTTAAGAAGGTTATGGTGTTAGTATTAATTATATCTATAAGTACTTATACCAACAAGCGAATATTTAATTATCAACTTTATATAATTATCTATTTGAAAATATGGGCACATGTTTTCATCTAATGATTTTGTTTTTCTAATAATAATTTTGTAACATATGAGCTTAAAGAATATATTTTTGATTATTAAAGTAATTTAAACCCAGAGAAATTTATAAACTGGTAATGAAGTATTCATAATATTTGATGTAAATTATTTTATAAATTTGTAATACTTTCCATTTTTATTTAAAGCTAATTTTATGATACAAGTTATTAATATATCAAATAAAGCTTCCATACGTATTATTGAAAAATTAGTCTATTATTATTCAAACATGCAGTTTTCTTGAAATAAATGGATTGGCTATAATCTCCTTGAATGGCTTTTGTATAGAAAAAAGCAAGATTGACAATTCTATAAAAGATAATAACAAAGTGATTTTTGTAAATTGTATAGTGCGTGTTGCACTAACAGCGCTTTAAAGGAAATAAAAGTGAATTTCAAAATGTTTGCACTGCAAAAGAAAATGAAGCTTTTTTCATCGTAAGCACGGTAAAAAATAATTAATTTTTATGAATTCTAATAAAAGAGAAAACTCATGAATAATTTTGTTGAATAAAATTTTATACCAAATAATAGTCTCTATGATAAATATTAAAATATAAAAAACTGGTTCCTTTTCACCAAAAATAGTTTAATTTAATAGAAGAAAAAATTTATATTAGACTAAAGATTTATTATATCTTAATTTATGTTTAATCAATTTAATCTTAAATACTATTTAATGTATTAATTTAAAATTTATTGAAATTTTTACTGAAAATTAATACTTGAAACAATTTATTATAAAAAATTATTCTATAATAGCATGATTTTTTAAATAAAAATCTTAAACTTTAATAAATTTTGGTTGTCAATTAACCTTCTGAAAAATCAAAATATTGTGAAAAAAATTTTTTCATAAGTAAAAATAATATTTGTACACAATAATAATAAAACATGAACTAATTAATATTTTTTAAAAATCTTTAGCAGTTTAAAAATGTTTTAATTTTTATTTTTATTAAAGTTATTAGCAAAATTCAAATGAATATAATTTAAGATCTAATTAAATTGCAATGTACAAGATACACGAGTAAATTTTAAATCGTAAAAATTAATAATAAATTGATTTTTAAACATCAAATGTAACATATATTTTAATAGAATTCTTAACAATAGAATTTTTTCCTATTTTAAAGGTTTTAAATGTTTTATCAAAAGCGGAAAAATATGAAATTAGTGAAATTTGGAAATAGAAAAAAATTGTTATCGTGTTTATGGTGAAATTAATATTATTATTTTCTCGAAATAAATTACGAATAACGTTAAAGAGGGGCACTCGCTGTACTATAATAAGTACAGAGAAGAAAAAATGCTTCTTTACGTGATAGTCTTTTAGACCCGAACAATGTAACGTACGTTAAGATAAGACGTAGGTTTGACAATGATGATATGTTTGTCAAAGCTGATTTATAATATGTATTTTTAAATGATACGTATTAAAAAGAGGTCGACGATATTTCGCACTCTTTTTTGGGCACAGAATAAAAAAATTTCATAATAAAGATGGACGAGTTTTTTCTCTCTCCATTCTTTGAATTTGCGAGCTTTTAATCCATGCGCTCATTTTGCGAGTGACTAAAATGAACTAAACATTTTTCCCCTCTCTTATACAATAAATATCAAGGACGTGATTTTACGTATATACTTTAAGCAAATTTGCTTTCAGCAAAAACTGCGAAGGAGAAATTCGGCTCACTGATTGATGAAAAGCGCTAATTTTTGTCGCATATTTATTGTATTTATTGAAAGAGTACAAGAAAACGATGTTTTTTGCATGAGATTTGATTTCAGATCTTAAAAACTGTCTAAAAATAAGAAAATTGATAAAATAAAAGCGCTAAAACATAAAATATTGTTATTATTTCTTTAGACATGTATTTTAAAGTAAATGTGGTTCCTAAATATAAAAAATTTATTATATCATATGTGAAAATGTTTATCATCTTAGTTTCAGTTGAAATAAAATCGAGTGTTTTCCAGGATTTAATTAGATTTACTTAGGTTTCTCTATTCTCCTGATAGAAAATTTTTATTGCTTGTTTTATTGTATTAATTAAAATCTCAGCATATACTTTTATTATTATGTTAAAATATTTTTTATGCCTCGTAATGTAATGAAAGTTGTGATAAAATTTCAATTTATTATAAAAAAATTAACGACTATACATGTAACGAGTTCACATACTAATATATTGAATTGAATAATAAATAATTTTTATTCCTGAACAGTAAATCGTTTATATGTGTGTGTGTGTGTATGTAGTAATGGTATGAAGGAGTATACATAATTAATTTCACCATTACTTATTAAAAATATTAATAAAAATAATCAATAACTCAATCCCATTTTAGATTTTATTTTATAAAATCTTTTTATTCAATTTTGTAGAAAATTATTAAATGTGTGACCTTAATAATTTTATTTTTTCCTAAACTTAAATTATTTGGTATTTCTTATTGTACAGAATAATTTACATTTCAGATCCATTATGTGATTATTATCGCAATAAATAATTTATTTATCAACATTTATTTGTATTTTTTAAAATGAGTTATATTTTGACAGAAATGAAAAATAATTGAACACCAATAATTAGGAAAGCTAAATTAAATGAAAACCATAAAAAGGAAAAAATGTGAAATGCTAGGAGCAGTCAATTGTAATAATAATAACGGAATGAAATCGTGCTTTGGAGAAAAAAATGCAACGAGCCCGTATGTCGTAAATATTGAATATTGCTATCAATAACTCATTCGACATTTCCTTATTTAAGGTTAAATTTGTTAAAAACATTTTTTAGAAGAATTTTCAAACTTAAGTATTCATTCGCGCAATGATAGTAAGAAGAGTTATAAGGAAGCATCAGAATCAAAAACGCGAGTTTACGAGGGTTGGAAATTCCAATGGACGACGCCAAAGAATGGTAACAATGTCTTAATTCCAGTGGTACAAGGTCCCTTTTTGCGGCCTAAACTGGTAAAGGCTGTACCTTTTACCATTGACAATGTCAACAAAAGCAAGAACTTTCGTGACGGAATCCCTGATCCTTGGCTAGAGTATCTTGCTTGGAAGAACGTTAGCGACAAAGACGAGGAAATGAGTTGGAAAGACGCGAGAATATCGCAGAAGCACTTTCAGTTTACCGAATATATTTGGAACAAAAAATGTTTGCCGATGGTACAAGGAATACCTAATCCTTGGAAATATGGTCAGTTATTTCATAGAATACAGGACTCGTTCTTGTTATTTGAATGAATTACTGTTTTTAAATTAACTTCTTAGATAAATATATTTAATCATTGATTGGTCATGTTAGAACAAAAAAACCATGTTATATTTATATTTTATTATATCAAGTGATAAAATAAAAATGCTAGGACAAATTTTTTATAAATTAATTTTTTTAATATTTGCATACGTAATGTTGCATATAATTTAAACGTTGAAAATAAAAAAAAACATAAATAATTTTAATACTGCACTAGCAAAATGAAATTTTAGTTACAAAATATAAAATTCTATATTTCATATCGTTCAAATAAATATAACAAAAAAAGAAAAATTCTTTATTGACAGATTTCGAATTTTCTTTAAATTAGTAATGTTTTGCTACAGTTGGTAAAATAGAGATCTTTATATGCGATTTTATGTGACTTTTTTTTAGACGATGTATTGAATAAAATGTAAAAAAGCTTCTCCAAGTTTTAATAATTTTTAAATAAATGTATAATACATTTATTGTAAAGAGGATATTGGAAAGCGTACTATTTATGACTTATGTCAATTTTTTATATTAGTTTAATTTTTTTTAGATTGCTGTACATCTGAAGTAAAAATAAATTATAAGCGTAAAAAGAATAAAACAGACATAAGTTTTTTGGTAGAGCTGGATTCAAAGAGCAATAAAATTAAAGACATTGAACTAGATAATATTGATTTAGGAGAAACAAGCAAAACAAAAAAAGAAATTCAATGTGAATTAAAAAAGAAGTTGAAGAATCAGGATGGTTTTGATAAAGTTAGGCAAAGATTAAGAGAAATCAAAAGTGAATTGAAATTCAAAAATAATGAAAATAATCGTAAAGTACGTGAAGTTGAAAAATTTTTGCAATCAAGATTAAATTATGCTAAAAGTAAAAATAAAAAGAATCAAATAGAGATATCGGTTAATAATGAATCAACAGTTTGCACCAACAAATTATGTAACTGTTTTCAAGTAATACCAAAGAAAAGAAACTACAAAAAAACAGAATCTTTAAAAAATATAGAATACCAAACTAACTACATACCTAACGTAAAAGAAAAAATTAAACCATTAGAATGTAATCAAGATGTTATAAAAAAAATTAGCAGTAATGATAACTTACAAAATTTACATTGTGTTACAAATATAAAAAATTTTAATTCTTCATCTGTGGATACCGCTTCATGTTCATATCGCGATCAACAAGTTATTAAAAAAATAGATAGGAATAAAATAGCAGTTGAAGGCTTGAAATCTCCTAACTTTGTAACAGAACAAGTGAAAGATTTTAATTATGATTCTTCGGAAGATAAATGTTTTGACAGCAGCATAAAAAATTGTAAGATGTCTAAAAAAAATTCACCTTTACAGATTAATAATAGTTGCACTGTCGAAAGAGAAAATACACAGAAATCTGATTTATTTTTTAAAAGGTGTAATAAAAAGAAACAAATAGATGGTGTTAAAATCAAAAAAACTAGGGCGAATAATTTGGAAAGTTACAAAAAGAGAATAAATGCTTTGCCTATTTCAGATTTCAATAATACAAGCAATAATTCTGATTATTCTAAAAATTGTAAAAAGAAAAATTGTGAAAAGCTCTGTTTGAATACGTCGAAATTAGATGATGAATTGATCATAGAGTGTTATTCTGAAAGAGATATTTGAGATAATGAATGTTAATTATAATATTTAAATATCATAGATACAGAGTAGTAATAAAATAAAATAAATAATTTTGTAAAATTATATTCTGTAACTAAAGAAAATATTTATTGCAATAAATAAATAATGCAATTTTAGATATATTAATTTATTTAATAATACATAATTAGATATATGTATATAAATGAATATTAAAAAAATATATTAATCTTGCAATATCTTTAAAAAAGTAATATTATTTCAAATTATCAAGTTATACAAATGTCTGAATTTTTATTGTAAAATATATTACATTATAAAAAATAATTATTTTATTTTATATTTACTATCTTGTTAATAAATTAATAAACAAAATTTTATTTTTACGAAATATTTAAAAATAAATATTATTTATAGATTTTTTGTATTTTTTTTATACTTTTAAGTTTAATCAAGAGCAGTTAGGGAAATTAAGAAAATGATAACTGATATTAACAGAAAATACGTCGATTGTACATCAATAAAGTGAAAATCTGAGAACGATTAGTACTTGAATTTTATAGATAAGATTCACTTGTCTATATTTTTGTAAATCACATAAATAGGGGTCTTCGTTTTTTATAAATCAAGCACACGCAGACGCGTGCGACTGATGCGTATATCGATTAAGCGATTATCTTGCGTGATTTCAAAGTTAAAGATCGCGCAATGATTACTCCGATTTTTGTAATGGAATTTCTAGCATAAATAAATGAAATTCAGCTAATACATTGATAATCTAGGTTAGTTTCTTATATATTACTGTACATTATCGATAAATTTATATATTTTCATGGTGAATGTTATTTTTTTCCCAGGAAATTCTAACTATGTTAATAGAAAAATTAATAATTAACATAGGCAATGATATAATCAAAATTTTATTTATTTTTTTCAATTTAACGATCCCTTATAATTCATGAAAGTAGACTGTAAAGTCTCAATTTATAAAAGAATTTTTTTTTTTATTTTTAATAAATTAGATATCGACTTAATTTATAATTAAAAATTAAAATTTTCTTGGAAAATAAATCAATTAATGATAATGCTATTAATGTACTTCGCACAATTATGTACTATATTCATCATTGGATAATGATTAAAAAAGATATTTATTTAAAGAAGAAATATTTATAATCATAATTTTAATATTTTAAATAAAGTTAATTTAGTAATTTAATTGATATTTTTTGGTATATTAATTTAAAAACTAAATTTATCACTTCTAAGAATATAATCAAAATTAAAAATAGTATAATTGTATAAATATTTGGATGAAATTTTTGATAAAGTAGCGCATAAATTGTAAGAAATAAAAAATTAGAACACTGTTATTTTATTATGCAAAAAATTTCCCATTAATATTACGATTTTGACTGTTATAAACTGTAATTTGTTATTAGTTCATTTAAATGATAAAAATAATGAAAAAAATGATCAGTTGGTCTTTAATTCTTACATTTACTTATTCCTTCAATCGATACTAGCCATTGTAATTATTTCCAAACATTTTTATCAAATTTTCAAAAGTCAATAATATGTTTATTTTTCTTCCATTTTTAAATCGGCAATATTTCAATCCTTTACATTTATACAGTATATCAATTATTTTAAAGATGTGGGAGTAGGAGTGAACCTCCAAGTCATTGAAATTTGATTTCAATGATTCTGAAATTTTATCGAATTTTGCAATGTACCTGGAAAAAGGCATTTATTGAGATTAAATATACAAAATTAATTTTGATACTCTCATACCAAATAAGAAATCGCGAAACTGCATCCTTTCGGACTCGAAGACTGAGTCCGAAGTACAAGTCGCCATTACGACTGATTTGGATGTGTAAGAATATCCGGTGCTGCCCAGTGCTACCGGCTGTTTCTTCAGCTGTCCATTGAACAGTTGTGGCCACGATAGAAGGAAATCGTCGTTTATTGGATCGAGAAGCGAATGGCTCTTTTACGCTTGATTAATTAATTAAGTTGCTTTTGATACTTTTACAACTGTTTGTAGCTCGTGATATTTAGATTATATTTTTCCTGCCTCCGGTTTCGATTGGTTATGCGATCCTTTTTAACAAGAGACATTAAGCGATGCGCACCCGGTCGAAGTAATTAAGCGGAAGGGTCGCATGTAACTAATAAATTAATTTAACCGCGATCTCTCTAACTCGCTCTTTTTTGGCGCAGTCATGAATCCGTTCGAATATCGTTAATAGAGAAACGAAACTTTGTTTTTAAATGTGTTGAGCTCATCAGATAGTTTGATTTTTAAGGATATTTTAACACCAAACTCTTATATATTTTATTTGTCTTATTATTATTAAAGTTTTTACTATGATTGAAAATACAAAATATAACATTTGATTTATAATTTATACAACTTATACTTTTTTTAGAACGATAGCATTAGAAATAATTTTATTGTGAACATATTAGTTATTTAAATAGTTTATTTCATAAAAAAGTATTAATGAATTGATATTTTTATCGATAATATTTTGTTCGAAATATTTCTTTTAATAAATGAAGATTATCAAATATAGAATAAAAAATTCTTATTATTTAATTAAATACCCATTATATAATTGTATAATTTATATAATTTTATTGTTTGTATAATCTAATTAAATGGAATTCGCTCTTACAACGTAATAATTACCTTTAATTTTTATAATTGTAAAATATTTATTTGAAATTTATATTTTTATTATTATTTTAAATACAGTTTTTTTTAAAGATATTTTAGTTTTCAATTTATAATTTAATTTAATTAATCAAGTGTAAATTTTGTTGTTATTAGTAAAATTTTCAATTTAAACGTTTATTTGTCTTTTTATTGCAAATTGCAGTTGTATTTAATTTATTTGTTAAATTGATGAACGATTGATTGTTCAAAATATATATTGATATACTGATTATTTTATAAGTGATGAATTATAAATGTAATATTTCTATTGATAGATATTCATATTTCTAGTGTTTTTTAAATATAGACTGTGATGTCATAACTGCTAAAAACATCATGATTGTCATAGAGGAAATAAATTTTATATTCTACTTGACATAGTTAAGTCAATATATAGGCATACTTGTGCATTAATTTTACAGTAAATAATACATTAAACTTTAAATCGATTTTGACTTTTTCAACTAACTTTTAAAATATTAATTCGATCAGATAACATTATATAAATTATCATTATCCGCAGAACAATATTAGTGTTACCAATGGTTGATATATCAAATGATTTTTCGATATTTAATGTCAGTTAAGATTTTTATCAAATACATGACATAGAATAAACATAGAATACTTTTAGTGAAATTATACCCAATATTCTCCGTGAAATAATTAATTTTATTACTATTTTGCCTTCTTTTATCAGTGATAAAAATGATGCTAGGAAAATACGTTTTTTAATTATTAAAAAATCAAGAGGATTAATTTAAGATGTAATAAATGCACAAGATGTAAATTATAATTCATAATACCTATAGTTATGAGATGAAAAAAATCAATCAATATCACTGATAATTTAATCAATGTTTAGATCTTCGATTCAGGAAATGTCAAAAAATATAAAATGAATAAGTATGCATGAAGCATATACATGATTTTTAATATCTCATTCCTTTTTATATTTTTTGTAATACAGAAATAAATTTTAAATGTTATGGCATTAAATTTAGATAATTTTAGAATTAAATCATTCTTCGGAAGTATACGCTTATCCATGAATTTCTCCGTCAGAATGCAAACTAAAAATAAAATAATTTAATGAAAATATAACTACAGAAATGTTCAGTGTATCACTATTGCTTACTTTTTTTGCAAATAGGAATTTCTCAATAAATAACCGAAGGAAAATTTTTTATTATTTTTTGTAGTTTCTTTTAAATACAAAATATATGTTAAATGAATTGATTAATTTTACTTTTAAAATATTAAGGCAAAACGTGTAAAAAATTGAAATTTAAGAAGATTTATTTTATTATAAAGATTAAAATATAATTGGAGATTATTTTTAATTGATTAGTTACGAATCAAGGTTGATATAAAAAGCTCCCAAAGAGAAACAAAAATAAATAAAATATTTTGCGTTAAGCGCAGAGCGAAAATTCAAAATTTTAGAAAGCTCATCTTCAGATTCTTCTCATCTATGTTAAATAAAACAAACTAACGCACAAAGCGTATATATTTAAATGCTTGTAATTGAGGTTCTACTTGCGGCGACTAAAAAAAGAAAAACGAATGAGACTGATGCAATTGCACGTGGTTTCCCTGTACCCGTGGAATGTTTCCCGATCTGCGTCTTCATCTTGTAAACATAATGATCTGTAACGCAGGTGTTTAGATTGTATTTGCTTGTTGAGCTAGAAATTTAAAAAATTGTAAGACCTGTTGCACGCGAATCACAAATAATAACAATGTTTGCTCGCTGTAACATTTTTACTTTTATAACGAAAATATTTTAAAAAAGATGCTCGTTCTGGCGATGCTATGCAATAACTCAATTTGAATTTCTTTCAGTGATATATCCAAGATCGTATGCGTTTTATGGCGATAGCGAGTAGATATGCATCTACGTCAGCCAATATAAAGTAGGTCAAGCAAAAATCAACTTGGACATTTGTACGGGCGAGCATGTAGTTCGCTTAATATTGGAAAATATGATTAAAAGATAAAGAGCTCAGCCTTAAATGTTTTATAATAGCTTAACCATATCTCAGTTAAACGAAAATGACAACTTCCGATAACATGTATTGTAATAGCATTATATCGTCATATCGATAATCATCGGCTTAGAAAATGATGAACACCAGCATCCATGAAATTAAGCATAATAATAACCGTACCAATGAGAACTTTTCCTGTTTTTCAATTAAAATAATTTCGAATCAGCATTTATTACTTTGTAACTTTTTGTAACAATATTATATTACAATTTTTATCGATAAAATTTGTAATTAGTTGTAAATACAATTAACGAGAGATTAAGTTGTTCTTAAACTAATTGATGATTTCGAATATTGTTAACTTGATTATTGTGTCAAAAGAATATTTAATTTTTGTTTCAAGTTTTTTAAATTTTTTATATAAATAGACGGTACTAGATATTTTAAAAATTAAATGCCAAACTATGTGAATAATTGAAAACACTTATAAACGAATTAACTTTTAATAAAGTTTTGTATTGTTAATAGAAAAGTCACACTTGAAACAAATAAAAAGTGATATACTAACTTGAATGATACATTATTATTATTAAATCAAAAGTGTTCAAATATAAAAAAGAACGAATTTTAAAAAATATATCAGTGATTCAATATATATATATATATATATATATATATATATATTATGAAAGCTAGTAACTCCAGATTTTCCTTCAAATAAATAAACTAGTAAATCAAAAATAAAAATAAGATTAATTGAGGAAAAATAGTTCGTATCATTACTTATCACAGATTCTATAAATTTTTTTGACCGAGATTATAAAGAATCACTTGAACGAATAGATGCAATAATCAGATAGAAATCCTCCTAATTGATATTTATTTTCTTATAAAAAATGTATTGTGATTTTTTATTTTTTATAACAGATAAAATTACTATTAATTTTGTATTTTTAAAATATCAAAAAATATGTAAAAATTGATTTCAGCCAATATGTTTAATTAATTTATTTTTAATTTTATACAATACATAATATACTTTCACGAATTTTCAAAATGTTCTTATAAATTTAAAAAAAATTATAATTTACCTTAATTTTTTAATTGATGTCATTCTAAAGAAATTTAATACATATTTTCATACATTGAATAAGAAACATTTACTTTATGAAAGCCAAAATTTTTTACTTTTTACGTAAATAAACTTTAACAAGGGTATGAGTATTACTAAATTTATTGAATATATATATTTATTGAATATATATATTTTCGTAAGATGAATGAAATTTATTGACACTTTGAGCAATTAATAAAAGCAAAAAATACAGAGGAATTCTAATAATATTTACTTATTTGATGTAAAATAAAATTTTACTTATGCCTTAATGTATTATGTATTTACTAATTGTGTGTTAAATATTTTCACGAAAAGTTTATATCTCGACCTATAAGTTCTATTTTTTATACCTATTCTTCAAATTTTAGAACTTTAAGAATTTTAAATTTCTTATATGCTTAAAAAACTTTTTATCTTTTTATGCATCTAATATATTCAATTATAAAATATGAATTTTTTTTATAAAATAAAACTTAATATTTATTAAATTATGAAAATATAGCTAAATAAATCACAAGTTATTCAAAGTTATATTAAAGTAACTTTTAATGACTTTACAAACTCAAATATGCAATATAAAGAAAGCAAAACTGTATACTGAAAATAAACACTTGACATTTAATATTTAATTCGTAACTCATAAGATGCATCTTTTTAATCATGTTTGAATGCATGGCAATAAAGACATATACAATATTAAGTTTTAATGTGCCAACAAACAGAATTTGAAAGTTCGAAAATTACTGAGTAAGAATGTAAAACAGCCATTGTTTTCACAAGTTATACGGTCATTTGGTTGCCCATAATACCCTCACATTCAAATACATGTTAGGTGAGTGCATCAATTTCCTTCGCGCGTGTTCTTCTCGTAAAATTATGTTGTTCAGAATAGAGGAGCACTTAGCTCGCACCAATTTCGTGTTAAACAACAAGAAACGTGCTTTTGTACATGCTAGTTTTTTCCCCTCTGAGCAGTAGGTCAGAGCGACGTGCGGGATGGGACATTGGGAAGCGGCATAGAAATGGGTCAGGAAGGTGCAAGCGAAGCGTCTCCGCGTCGTTAAAAATCGGAAAGGGAAAACTGTACTCCTGAGACTGGCAACGGTCGAGGAATACCTGAGCGCAGATTGTGTGCCTTTGCTCAGTGACGACTGAATTTTCATTAAGATGTTTTTTGGAAAAATTACTTTCCTTAATTAAGTACGTGTAACGATGTACGTGAGTTACTGCTATTCGAGGGAATTATGGCGTTTCAAATTTAAGATACAATATCTTGTAAAATGTCGATATTTAGAATACGACCATCAGTTGTGCAACACTGTTATTTACAATGCATATGTTTTTTAAAAATTTTTTTCAATTATTGAAATGTCGCTTTGAAAACGTGCCAACGCTTTGCATAAAAATAAATATATAAGAAAGCGCTTCTGCTATAAATACAGTCGTTACATTCATAGCTATAGTTTTCTATAGACCTTTGCATTTTTTAGTCATATACAGGCTAAATTACAAAGCTAATATTTAATTAAATTAATTAAAAGTTTTTAAAGGTTTTCTACAAAATTTATGTATACTATGAAAAACCTATTTTAAGTTATGTTATAGTAAACATAATTCACAAACGTAATAATGTAACTGTAAAAATTGTGACTGGATTTCTGACACTTTCTTAAGAAGTTCGTGGAAGAGCGTTTTTAGAAAGCATGTCAAAGGCAAGCTTTAATATTGGAGAAATTTTAAGATAATATTTATAATTTACATTCGCATGCTCATTCAGTTGTTAAGTAAACATTTGCTATTGTCAGTAGGATAAAGTTTAAAAATGTTTAAAAAGAAAATTTAAGCACGAGAAAGTTAGGAGAAAAGCTCGAATATATCGCATAATAGCTTCTTAATCTTGAGCTTCAAAGAAGGAAAAAGTGCAGTCGTAGGAAGATATATCGAATTGAGTTACACAAACTCTGCGTGTAACATATATCTAATTTATCATACTGCAAATTTAAAATTAATATTTCTTCAATTTTCTCTGCTTTTATGACAATAAATAATGTTTTACACAAAATTTATCGATATAGGTAGAAACGTTGTTCTCGATTGCTTATTTATTTATTTATTTTTACTAAAAAACTCATACAATATTTTAATAATATGTAATTATAATATAATATGTATTTGATAATGTTGTATTAATTATTAATTTTATTAAATAAATTATTAATAATTATAGCATAATATTTTTTTAAGAAGATTTTCTGTAATATTTATTATATTAATATGTATCCTTTATATGTATAAATCTAATATTGTTTCTCAAAATCTATTAATGTTTGAGAACATACATGTCTATATATTTTTTGCAATTTTAATAATAATATGATTACGATAAAGACCTTTGATAATTACTCCATATTCCTGATTTAAATTATTTTTTAATACAATGAAATTAAATGATAATTTAATAAAAATTACGTATTTAAATTATTTTAAAATAAAATTTTTTTGGTGTATATATAGAAACTCAAAAACCAGTTATATTCTTCGATGTTACACATAAAATAAATCACTATTTTTTATTGAAATATAAAAAATACTAAAACAATACCAAAATCAACAATACTAAAGGTAGCAGATTATACTTTTTAGTTAGTATATCTCCTAAAAATTTATTACAGAATTATAAATTTTATAAAGACATTAAATTTTAATAAAAACAGTATTATCATATATTCGACAAAAAAATTAATTTTTCACTATATTTTATTATTAATTGATGAGATTATTAAAAATACCATTAAGAATTCATATACGAGATGGTACAGGAGCTTTTAATATCATTGAAAATATTTTACAAAAGTTAATTAATTGAGTTATTTTTGTGCAACAGTAAAGTAAAATGAAAAATATTATTTATCAAAATATTAATTATCAAAATATTATTATTGTTATATTAATTATATATTTTAAATTATCCAACTAATGATAATTAATTACACTTTTTAGTAATTTAGAAATAGTTTAAAAATAAGATTCGGCTTCTACACTGTATACTTCGGGCAGAAAATAAGAACTAATTATAAATGTCAGTAAAACAAATGTATTATTAATAAATAAAAAAATTTTTTTTAATTATTATAAGAGAAAAGTCTAAAGGCTTGGTTGAAAATTAAGGAAATTTGAAAATATTTATGTTAAACTAAATAGTTTTTAAATGTTATAGAAATAATTAAAAAAATACGTGACTCAATTAACTTTTAATTTGAATTTCTACTTAGTCATTCCTAAAATTCAAATAATTATACTATTAAGGAAAAATATAGAAGCGATTCGTTTACTTAAGTCATAAATGAATCTACGAATCTATGTTGGATTAACATAAAAAATTCTGAGGAAGATAAAGAATATTTAGATAATTGTTAATTTCATATATACATTTACACGTAAAGGATATTAGATTTTCATAATTTCTATTTATTTGCATTATTTCATTGATAAAATTCATACAACACTTATTGTTGATTTCTTTTTAAAAATTATTGATACTGCAAATTTTCAAATATATTATTTGAGTTTTGTAATGTTAAATTTATAATAACGAGGTATGCAATGCTCAATATCAATAAAAATAATGTATTCAATGTTAACTAAATCTTTCATTGTGACAAATATTTTTTCTAGATATGAAATGATGATTTATATCTTATCTACACCTAACTTAAGATGAAAGAAGCAAATAAATAATTTCCAGCAGCTAAGATATCTTTCTTTGAGTTGAATCATTATTAAATTACCTATTGGTTGTTACATTTTTCAAAATGCATAATATTTATTATTAATATAAAACCTAAAATTTCTAAAGTTGAACGTATTTATTTTATATATTAATTATCTTTTATTATTGTGTAAAGAACTTACAAAAGTACTCTTAGTCTTAATTAAATAATTGAACGTGTGATCCATTCTTGTTGCAGTTATACCTATACAGAGATTTGTTATTTGCTTAATTATATGTATTTATAGCAGTATATTTTATCGGTTTCAATACTTGCTTTGTCATTTATAAAGTATAGTATTTGTACTGTATTAGTAGTCAATAAAAAATTATACTTCTTATGGTATTTTAATTTACTCTATTATGTACCTGCTATTATTTGTTTCCTGTTTTTTGTGGTTTTATGTTTCCGAAAACAAAATATTTTTATATTTATATTATTCTTAAATTAAAAATAAAATCTTAATATAATATTTTGTGCATAGATGTTTAAAACTACCATAAAGCTAGTTTATCAGGAAAGTCTTGACACAATTAATTTTAATTTTTATTTGATTCTTAATCAGCATAAAATACATTTCAAACTATTTAAGTTAAAAATTATTTTTCTATACTTAAATCATATACTTCTATTCAAAGTGAAATCGTAATCTTTTAGTTGTAGTGTAATTAAACGTATATTCAGAAATTTTAATATTAAATAGGTAAGTTAATAACCTTGACTGTTATTTGTAAGTTTCGTAGTGAACAAAAAAAAAAACAACGTTTCATTTAAAAAATTGTGACTCATTCCATTATTCTGTACTGTGACGTTTGTTATAAATTTTGTAAAGAAATTATTCTTTTTATTATTATAAAACTATTAAATTTTAGTTCAATAATACTCATAATGTTTTTAAACATATTTGATCTAAAGTAGTGAGAATGAAGCATTTAAAAAAATTTTAATTTGTTGCAACAAAATATTTACGTTAAAAATTTATATTTTCAGATTATAATAACAGGAATAATAATTTTGTCTTAAAAATTTAAGTCAAATTCGTATATGCTATTCAAATAAATGTCACAAAGCAAATATCAGATAGATTTAAAATTTTAGCGATATCTGGTTTTCACAGTTTATTTTTTACTTTAATTTTAGGTCAATAACCTAATTTAAAATTTTGTAGAAGAAGTAACTTTTGTCATTTTCTATACATATTAGTAGTAATATTATTTAATTAGATTATTAAGTGTTTTTTTAAGAAATTAAAATGATTATCATATGTAGAATTTTTAGTCAATAATCAATTTTATACATTTTTCTACGTAATTAATGTAAATATTATAAAATCTTTTTACTATATATATTTTCTATAAATATATTCTACAAATAATATAATTAAAAAGCTATTATCTATATAATTTGTATGTCTATGAACTCAATTTGTATAAAAATGCTGATTTGAAAATAAGTTTAACGTATACTAAATTATCTAATATTAAATTAATTATTAATCATTTGAATTAATGTTTTATTTAATTAGACTTGATTCCTCGTAATATGAACAATATCATTTTAGATAAAGCAAAACAGTTCTGGAAGTATGACTACAAGAATTGATATAAAGAACTGGTAATACGAAATTATTTTTAATAATATTATTTCTTTAATATCATGAAATCAATTTTAGAATTTTGAAAGTGAATATTAAGTTTATTGGTATAATCTAGTCTATAGAGAATCAAAATTTTTTCAATTAATAGATTTCTCGCACTCTATATTGGTAGTAATAATTTTTCTTTATTACAAGAATTATTTGAAGTTGCGATACAATGAATATATTTAAGATTATCTGTTCATTAGCTCAACTTTGTATTTAAACAAAATATAAAAGACTTCAAAGTATTTATATTATTTAATATTGATGACAGATATAAATTCAAATATTGATTATCTTCATTTAAATCAGCACTTTTCTATATAAATTGAATCATCTGCTTAGTATCGTGGCTTCCTTATACGTTTTGAGCAGATGAAAAATCATTGTTAACGTAATTTATATCATAATTTAAACATTATACTTTTAAAAGTTGAAAAACCTGATTTGAATTAATAGTCATTTTATGTAATACTATAAATGCATCGATTTGCTCATAATGAAAAATGTCTTTTGATCAGTACATCAACAAACTTTTGAATCATAGAGTCCATCCATTTTAATTGAAAGAAGGCAAAGATACAAAATTAAATACTATGGTGAAGAATAATAAATCTGATTATACACTGAATTATCAATACAAAAACTTCGAAGCAACCAATTAATTAGAATATTAATATGAATAGTATATGGGACATTGAAAATTTTTTGAGACTTTAGATATATTTATTTTATCTATCTATATATATATATATATGTTTGTTGAAAAATAATACAAGATAAATTACATAAAAAATTGTAGTTGAAATTCAAAAATTACAATTTAAAGATATTTTATTTTCAAAAAATTGCCGACGAAATAACTATACTAATAAGTTTTCTATTAAATACATAGAAAATAATCTAATCAATATGGAAATATAATTCATGTTTAGGTATATTTCGAAATTACAAATTAAAATTTTATTATGGTAATTTTATATGATGTAATTAAAATATTTTATTTAAAATATAAAGTCATGTACAAAATAATAAAAATATTTAAATCATAGATATTTTCATTGAAATATTATAAATTAAAATAACGAATAAAAGCATTCATTTTTTAAGTTATCGTGTAGTAATTTATATATATATAAGTTATATTTTTTTAAATATTACAGGTAATATAATAATTAAATTGCGTAAATTAAACAGCCTAAAATATTTCCATATAAATAGAAAAATATCCACCTCATATAACTCAATAGCAAAATAATATATGTTAGTTTGATAATATATTTGTAAAAAATGTATAATAATTTTGAAAGATATCTTAATTATTTATTTTTCATTTATTTAAAGGAATTTATGAGAACGGCATTATGACGGAGTATAAAAATCGTTTATTTTTGAAAAATATTTATCTTCTTATTTTAATATAACTTTTTTTGAAAAATAACAAAACCACTTGATAAATCTTCAATAAATAAATTTAAATAGAAAAAGTAAATTCATTTTATAGAATTTAAAATTATAGATGTTAATTTAAAGTGAAAGAACTTGAAAAACCAACTTTTAATTAACATATGTGTTTAATAAAAAATTGTCTTGATTATCAAGCTAAAATAATTCTAATTTAAATAAATTTTTAAGTGTATGAAAATTGCAATAATATAACTTCAATATTTGAATTAATTAATATGAAGATAAGTGAACAAGAAATATCATCCAAAAAATTAGTGAAAAATTTATCGTCTAATTTAGCTGTAAGTTAATATTTGCATGTTCGCATTTTTTTATAGTTGTTAATTTAAAAGAGTGTAATATTGATAAAAATAGAGTAGACATTAATTGTTTCTTTCATTTATGTAGTCACTTACGTGGTCTTTATTTTTCATTAAACTAAAATTTTTATACTGTATAGAAGCTAATTTTTTTATTTATTACTATCGATGCATACAAATATATAGATTTTACATTTCTGAAATTAATAATACGATGGGAATGGCAACATGATTTTCTACACTTTATAAATTGCGAATACGTGTAATTTTATTCCATAATCTTTGTTTTAAATCATTTTTATATAAATTTATTTCTAATTTCATATATTTAAAATCAAGATGTATAAAATTTTTTACATAATTTTTAATTTAATTTTTACATAATTATAATCACTTTTAAAGTTCAAGATATTGACTTTTTAAAATTGTTTTGTAGGTCTAAACCGCTTATAGAATTAATAAATAATTATAATTTATTTATTATGCAGCCTTAAAAATATGAAATTGTAGTTTAATATTCTAAAATAAATTGAGCGAAGCTTAGCATAGAATCAAAAAGCTATGCAGTAGTTATGTTTGTTTCTAATCTTATCTATATTTGCTGATACCATGTAAATATTGACAATAGATCGTCGTTCTTCGTGCATCAGGATTTATGAAATTGGGCAACTATTCTTTTTATTTCACGCTAAGTTTTTTCGAAGCAAAATTTTAAAAAGTTGATAATCGGTGGGTACAATATAATTCCTAGGCAGGATAGAAACTAAGCTAGGCACTAGCCAAACAACGTATCCATGGTCAATAATTATCATTCAAGAATGTTAACTCTGTTGATTAGAAACGGGTATCGAAATGCACTCACTTGAATAAACAATTATATTAGGAAAACTTCTTTTTTTGAAGATAAATAACGTTTCCTCGAAAGAGCGTTAAAATGATTTTCATTTTAACTCCCGTTAGCTTAAGTTTCATGAAATTTTTAAAAGTATTTTAAGTGTTTCATTGTGAAATGAGAAATATATTCGTGTTGGTAAACTGAATTTATTTCATAGAGTACACTTAAACATAATCAGATATTACTCATCGTGTGCTTTGAAACGGTGACTCAAAATTTATTTACAAAATTACAATTTAATTAAGTTCCACGCCTGTTCGAAAAATGTTCATAATTTATTAAAATCATCATTGTATTACATTCTTTAGAACTAATTATTTAAAAAGTAAATAGTTATAAAGTACTATTTTATCACGAATTTATTCTTTATGAGGAGTTAGACATTTTTAACAATGAAGTAATCGTTATAAAATAAGTGAATGCCTTCTCCGTTTACGAGCAACGAAACTGATGAGTTACGGTGCGCGATCATGCGTAGTAACTTTCAAAAAAGAACACGTCAAACGTTTTATGACCTACGTGAAACTTGTATGAATTGACCTTAAAAATTTCGAGGAATTTAAAGCATATTTAAAAAACGTGTTAATTGTTCAGTTTATCGTGAACTTAATTTTGTTCCCATCGTTTCAGAAAGCACAAGCGAAATAAAAACTATAGATCAACTTTAGATTTTAATTGATGTATCATCTTTCTGGAAGCTCTTTTGTCTGAAATTTCAAAACGAAAACTTTTATTATATTTGGCAGCAATCTTAGTGAAAACATTAAAATTAATATCAGGATAAAATTACACAATTATTTTGCCAATTAAACATGTTTTAAAATTTTGAAGTTTTTCTCGTAAATATGCTTTAAACAACTTATTACTCAAACGAGACCAAATTTAATTACGTTAAATGAAATATGCATATGAATTTAAATAGAATTTCATGAATTTCATAATAATATTATATTTTATAGCTGGTCTATTTTACGTAAGAGAAGAGATGTGTAATGCTAAAATCGATTATAACTTTATTAAAAATTTTACGAAAAATGAATTGAATTTGAATATATTTATACGATTATAAGATTTGTAAGTCACTTCACGTTCACTCTTCAAACAAAGTTTTGATACGTGTACACATTTAGGTAGGCAAAGTTAATTTTTTCCTTTCAAAAGCACGTTTTTCATTTTGCTCGGTACTCAAACGTCAAGATAGACTCGGGCTTTTGAAATTTGAAACTATTGAACGTTCGAAATTTCGATCTACGGATCTTTTGATGTCTATCTATGCGCAGAGCAGACATGAAATGTGAATATATTGTGAAAGGAATAAGTAGAAAGAATGAGAGAGAGAGAGAGAGAGAGAGAGAGAGAGAGAGAGAGAGAGATAATAACGAATTTCCACACGTGAAGCGAACATATTAATGATGTTTCAAATATAACAATATTGTGCATTTACAAGGTTTCCGTGTTTTTAATGATTCATGATAAATCACAAGAGTTCATGTTAGTTGTCGCAGGGCATTGGCAAAGGAAGTTGCTGTCACCAACCCGTGTATTAGCTATTTTGAAGGCTGGTAACAACGCGACCGAATTAGAATTTGCATTTATTCTGTCGCGTTGCAGCTGTAATCGACCGATTCCCGGTTGCTTTTCGGCTCTTGAAAGTCGATACGCAGCAAGAGCGACGGGATGACGGGAGCGTCGAGAGCACCCGGGAGAACCGGAGCACACCAGTTCCGGTCTTTCCAAGCGGACATCACCCAACACCCCGTGGCCGCATTGCGGACTCCAGTCGGGCTCCCGGAGCGTCACCGTCGCCGTGAGCAGCACCACCGCGTGCCCCTACTCCCCCTCGCGCCACTGGAGGGGGAGGTGGGCGTCGAGGGAAGGGGTAGCGCGCGCCTCGGCGCTCTCAGCTGATCGCAGTCGTCGCGCGGCGTACGAACCGTAAGTCGCTTCGAGTCGTCGTCCCGGGAGTCGCGAGCTCTGCTCGTCTCGTTCAGCCTGTCGACTCGTCCGCCCGACATCGGCTCGGCCAGGCTGGACTCGCGCTCTAGGTTAGGAGGCGCTTGCGCGCGATCGATTCTGCCCAGCCCCGAGGACGAGGCGCGGCGCGGCGCTGTCGGGGGGCGCGATCACGAAGGGGCGCCTATGTGCGGCCGCTGGCAGTGCTGGAGCGGAGAAGGGCGCCGCGGCGCTCGGGAGGCCCCGGCCGTGGCCGAGGACTCCGGAAGCAGCAGTAGTAGCAGCGGCAGCGGCCTCGAGGCTGTCTGACGGGGAAGGCCCGGGGGAGAGCGGCGGACCGACGGGGGGAGCGCGATAGCGGCAGCGAAGGAGAGATAAGGAGAGGAGCCGTCGCGGCGATATAAAGCGGTCGCGGGCGCAAAAAGCAGTCGCGATGCAGACCGACAAGGAGCAGGACAATGGGATCAATATCAAGTTCGGGCCCGACCGGGCCAGCAAGGGCGAGTACCGGCTCGTCGGGCCCAATGTCGCCAACGGCAAGAAGAAGCGGATCAACGGGACCACTAAGAGAGGTGAGCGACCACCACGTTGCCCTCTTCCGCGGTACTCTCATATTTACTTGCCCGCCTGTTCGTCTCACGTTTGCTCGGCCGCGTCGATACCCGATAAGCATCGCTTTTTCCGACGAACGCGAGCTCCAACCCAACTTCTGCCGATGCTTCGAAGCTTCCAAATTTTCAAACGTGTTCCCCTTCACCTCTAACGGCCTTCGCGATCGAGAGTTCACAGTGCGCTACTAACGTTCTCCTCACGTTGCCAGAACTTGGCAACGCGTCGCCGCTTTTAAGCTTTTGATCTGATGTTTTGCCGCCTTATTTTAAAAGCCCCCACGTCACCGGCCAGTGGTCCGAAAAAAGTTTCGGAGAACATTGTGTCATGTTCAATAAGCGTTCGAAGAATGATCGAGTGCACAAGCAAGTATAAGCGTCTCTTTTCGAACAACCGAACAACGTAGCTCGATATTCAAATTTAACGGTATATTTTGATAAACTCAATAAGACTAATATGAATGTCACTCGGTGTTATTATTATTATTATAGACAACTTGTTTCCCCCCATTTATCCCTATTTGATATTTCTTTGGTCACTTGCCGACGATTACCCTCGTAATTAGTAATTGAAGAGAAATAAACAAATGAATAAAAAATAGTTTGCCGTTGTATTTTTCCAGCGCTTACGTTTGTTATTGAGAATTTTTGCTAAAAATTTATTGCATTAGAGACTGACAGACCAAAATGACACGCATCGTTTAATCAAATGATTGAATTTAAAAATAGTCAAGTTCGTGAGCGAATTTTTTAGTATTTCTCAATCGTGTTACATTGCTGTATAGCATTTCAAATACTTTTTAAGTCATTTATTAATTTTTACATTTAAATTTGCACTATTTCACGTCTATTGAAATACTCAACTGAAAGTTCATACTTATTTTGATATCTGTTTTAATCATAGAAACTGGTTGTTTAAAAATTAAAGACTGTTTGCGCTATAACTTTTGAGAGAACAAACTAATTACTCTTGATTTTAAACGAGTATATCGATATTTTTGTTTTAAAGATGATTAAAATTACGATATTTTAGAACCAAAAATTCTACATTTTTTTAAAAACATTCGTTGCTGGTACTTTCTGAAACAATGAGTACACCGTTACACCACGAATTCAAATACTTTTTTTCTTAATGAATCTTGATATTTATTTCGAGATAAGAAATTGACTATTATTTGGATTTTTATTATGAACTTAATTTATCTCAAGAATGTAAAGATAAAGATTTTTACATTTCATGTTTTTATCGCGTATTTTTGTATTGTGCATCTCTTTGCATTCGTGCAACTATGTAAATTTGAATGTTATTGTGATATAACTTATGTATACACAGAATATTGCGTTATATAATACTATAGGTAAACTTGTATTAATTGCGAAAACGTGCACATCCACAATGCAATAGACTTAATTTTATTATAAACATCAGAAAGTGCTTTAAAATTTTATTAGATTTCGTTACTCAGTTTAATGCAAATTATAACGCAGTAATAGATGAACAAATTTCACGTTAAACGGCACATTATTATGAAAATAAATTATTTAATTATTTAAGACATTTTAAAAGCAACCAAAAGAATAATATGTAAATAAATGAAACTAACGAATATTCGATATTCAATCATTCAATCATTGATTAATATTCAGCTGTTGACAGACCTTTAATTAATATTGAAATTTAATATGAAACTCGGTTTACACGAAATTGATAAATTTTGAAAATTTTTCAATACTCTATCACGCTATAATAATGTAATTAGTTGTACAACTAATCCATATCAATGCTAAAAATTAGTCAATAAATAATCTTGTTCTGTCGTAAATAAATGCGGAAGTGTATCGATTTGTATTTTCCAGGAATGACTTATCATTTCGATACTTATTGAAGGTGTATTAAATGTTACCATAATTAAGTAGATTCGAAAGAAGAAGTCTAATTAAAATCTTAACAAATTGTTGTCGGAATTTCTTCCGCTTTTTCACGTGCGTCATCATTGAATACGACGCGGTAAAAAAGATTAAAGAGCACCGATCAGTCGTAAACGATTATACACAAATCGACCAGTTCCAATGTAAAAGCTATTTTTCAATTATTATTGGGAACCAATGAACCCAATCATAATAATAATACTTTATAATTTTCCATATATATATATATATATATATGATTTCTAGTTATGATCGGTTAAATAAAAGAAATCTATTTGTACAAATCGCGATAACGTGGAAAATCAATTGTAGGTTACAATTATTATTATTGCGGTGAAGCATTTCTCTGCAAAAAATATTCTACAATGTATATTTTATAAAAATACCTGAATTCGTATACCAAAGATCGATTAAAAGTAACCGTAATGGTACTATGATTATTTTTTATTTAGTTCGAAAGATCCCATAGATAGTGACGATAAAATACGAATTTTTTGTTGCCATCTCACTTATTTTTAAAAGCAATCGCTTAAAAAAAAGTTTTATAGACTAGTAAAACACAGTTGGAAAGTAATTAAGGGTTCGCAGTAAAATATGAATAAAGTAATGGCAAAAACTTTTCTTCAATAAATGCTGTATAATGTGAATTCTAGCGTAACTAAAAAACTCGTTATGAAAATTAAATGCGTTTCTGAAAGCGCACGTGAAATTGCAATTTTGGTTTCAATTAATAGTGTTTCCTATAATTTTACGAGTTCACGTGTTTCGGTCTGCCATTGGCTAATTTTTATATCGGCATTATTGATGAACTAGTCGAGTGAACCTCATCGCCACTTGGTTTAATTATGGTATCTGATGACACTCTTTGGTTATACCATGTACCACGTACGTGGTTGTTAATTACAGCCAGACTCTCTATACTGTTATTTTACTCGTAACCTATGGAGTACTTTCCTTAAACATGTCGTTTAGGAATGTATGTAAACAGAAATACAAAGCAGACACCAACACACATTCGTTGAACAGTGAAATATTGTGCGTGGGTATTTCCAGTTAGTGTATCGAATCCCATCTGATATTTAATACTTATTCACACTCTAGAGCTTATAGTTAATAAGGCAGTACCTTTTCTTTGTTTAAAAAGCTTATTATTATATAAAGAATATACACAGTTTCTCAGTATTAAATATTTCACGACTCTCACTATGTACTGCGTAATTGAATCCATTCTTATTTAATATTCAACTTGATTAATAAATCATTTTTAAAAATAATGTTTGCAGATTAGCGCCGCAATCAGTAAGTTTACCTACATTAGAAGCGTCATTAGATAAATTTTATTCTCCTTTGAACGTGTTCTAATTTCTTTTATTATTTTACTTCAATTTTGAATAAATGATAGATTATTCAGTATGAATAACATTAGTACGGAAATTCAACTGAGATACATTTTATCAACGTAAAATAAATTAATTAGTCAAAAAATTAAAGATTATTTTCGTCTCTAATAATAGCTAAACGAACTGTGGCCTCGCAGTAATTAGCACTCAGCATTATTTTGTGATCGATTGGAATTTTTTACTTCCTTTATTATCGCGGATTCAGGAAAGTATTAAATGTAGTTGAGAATAAAAAATATATAATTCAAGGATCGCCCGCATTATACGCTTACTGTATGGCGATTAAACGAAATACAATTACATACATGGAAAAAGTATGTTTTATCCGAGGCCTTGCGCGCTCAACAAACGCCTATTACACATACGGAACAGATTCAAGGTTCGACAGGTTAAATTGTTTCCTAGCACTATACACATATGTTTTCATCAATATTCATTTGGAAGTTCTTTTTGTTTGTTGTTTAAGCTTCCTGCTTATGTGGTTGAAATACTTATTGAAAACGTGAAGAGGCAGACATGTCGCATTAATTAGTCATTTTCTTATTTCATTAATATACTTTCCCTTTTTGTTTACGTAGCACTAACTGCATTTGTGTACGCGTATTCGTGTGTGCATCATTTATTTTTACAGAAGTTAATATTTAAGTTCTTCTTTCGTATTGAATTTGAAAAAAGTTTAATTTATCTAAATTTTTAATCTTAAGCAGCGAAAGCTATTTCTGTTAACTAAATTCATATTGATATACTGAAAATCAATGACCTAATATTCATCTATAGTTGATCTATATATATAAATGAGAACGCAGGAAAATAACTTGATTTAAGTTTTACGCTGAGTAGAAATTTGCAAGCCAACACCACGAAAAAAATGTTAAGTTTTCTAAACGCTAATTTTAAATTTGAGACTGACTTTCTAACTCATTGATGGAATCGATTTGTATTATATTCAATATATTACTGTATCTCTAGCTTTCACTATAAGCTAGGAAATGATGACTAGATACACAAAGGAAATGTATTAGCAATCAATTAGCATTTTTCTTCGTATATAACCTAAAGCAATTGCTGTGGGCATTATTTTACCATCCGCTTTGAATTAAAATTTGACGTTGAGTAAATGAATCTCTGTTTACAAAATCTACCGTTCCATTAAAAAAGTAAATACAATTATAAACATTGTTAAAAAAATCAAAGCAGAATGTTGAACAGTATTTGTACTAACTTGAACTAATAGCTTAAGTAAAAATAGTGCATAAAAAAAAGTTAAACGATAAAGAAGATTTTTCATAACCTTGACATCGGTAAAATTGAGCGAATTAAAGGAATTTCACTAGCTTTTTATTTCTGTGAAGTATAATTTTATTGCTTAAGATTTATTTTGAAAAGCTTGTCCGAGTTACTTTGTTAGATTTATCTGCAAAAGCAGTTTTTAATAAGAATCAATTCCGCAGATTAGAAAATGATTAGTTTAATACGCAAGAATCGAGGCACGTAAGCCGAACTGACTTCTAGAGTCTTCGTTAAAGGAATAACAGGAATCTCGGTTACAGCTGTACCTACCCACAGAGAAAATCAAGGCTCAGAGGCTGAGAGAATTCTTCACAATTCACAATCAATGGTTTATCTCTCTCGGCTCGATACGGCCGTCGCATTTCGGTACTCGAGTTCGCCAGAGCAGCGCGCGGAAAATGCTCAAACTCGAGAGCTCAAAGATAGGAAAGAAAAAAATAAAGGAGAGTCTTGGTGCAATAAATTGCTCATCGGGCAAAGCGTATGTGGGATTAGACAAGCCGGTCGCAAGCTATCGCGACGGAGTCCTGAATAAAGGATCGGACTCTAGAAGGAAGGCGCGTCAACGCGTATCACGTCTTATCTCGCAGTGGAGGACAAGAAAGAGAAAGCCGACACGCGGCCCGCGGCAGCCCCCGCGACTAAACGCGCCATCGTCGCAGGCGGCTAATAAATTCTCATTCTCGTTTCGCGCGCGGCTCTACCAACTTTTGGCATCTGCTCAGCGCCAAGATTCGCCATTGCGCGCGCGCGCCGAGGATCGTCGTGAGCCGTCGGTGTTCGCATTTCGCTCGGAAGGCGCTTTCCTAGCTCACGCCGCTAATGGAAAATTTCGCTCGAGCCCTCTCACAAGCTCCGCTAGCAGATATTAAGAGAATTTCGTGCGCTCTGTCGATCAATTTTAAATAAGCTCGTTAGTCGGTAGGCCTGTAGCTTTAGCTGGTGTTTACGCGGAAGAGTGCGCATGAGTAACAACTGTACGAGGATTAAAATAACTGAGTCGAGCGCCAATTGATCTCACTTCCTAAATCTATCTCCAGAGCACGTGCTGCACAATTATTGAATCCGCTATTTTTCGACTCGAGTGGCTCGTCTTCTTACTTGCTTTTATCTTCTTATCGATTTTAGTTGGGCGCATTTGCGAAAACAAATTTCTGGAAGCATTTATGTTTTCACTTGCGTGATTGCAGAGTAAAGTTTACCGATTTCATTGTCGCGAGTTTATTATCAGCGTATTAAAATATGTATGTATATATATAATAGATACACGATTTCCTGTGTATATTTATATGCTGTGTATCCTGGCGACTGCGACTTGAGCAGTGCAAGATGCAAATACGTAAATTGTAAACTAGTTTCATGCGTTTCTAGCTTTCGATAAATTGTTCTGGGAATCGAGCCAAAAATTATTCCGTAATTTATTTTATTTTAAGGTGATTCCGTATTAGATGCTTCATCTATTTAATTCGTATTGCACAGGCTATTAAATTAGTTTAATTAATTTGTAACTCACATCTCCCAAATGATTAGCATTAAGTAAATATCTAATGTCTTTTAATTATCTTCTTTGTTATTAAATGCATTATGAATTTTATTTGAAAAAATATATTCATAATTTTCTTACAGTATTTTTCAATGTGAAAGCAAATCTAAAGTCTTTCGTATTTTGATTATTCATATTTTGGTTATTCATATTTTCTGATATATTTCAATTGAGTTTTTTACTATTCGGTCATTTCAAATTCACAACTTACTCGAATTCTTATGATTTCAATAACTTTCTTTGTAGTTTACTAAAATAAAATCTTCTGTCATCTAAACAGGCACTGTCGAAGCCATATTAGGATATCGTTTATCACCTGTATATACTGCAAGTAATATTTTTTCGCATGATTAAGGCATTCGTGTAATCCTGCAACTTTTATCGGATCCGTTACTCCTGTCGCTTCTCTCTCAAGCGCATTTTATCTCGACACACGCGCAGCTAAAAAGCTTCTCTTGACGGATTTACGCATTTAAATTGTTCTTGTGGCCTGATTTTCATGCGAATGACTTAATTTTCGGTCTACCGTTGACCTTGTACGATTTCTTAAAGATTTTCACTAATTCATAATGCTTATAGTAATGTATTATTTATTTAGTCGTTCGCTTTTAATTTATCCAAAAATATTATTTTGAAAGGTTTAATATAATATTCTAAAAACGTTTTATTACATTATGTTAGGCTAGAATTTTTAGAATTTTTGTGCGCATTTAAGTTACAAAGTATTCTTACATGAAATTCTAAACTTGACCTCGATATCAGTTGCCAATGAAATGAGAATTTCCGTTTTTAAATTTGAAAAATTTGCTATTAAAAAGATTTTTAACGCACATTGTTATTTAAAAATATCATTGTCAAAAATTTAA
The DNA here is from genome assembly GCA_018907185.1 of Platyscapa corneri. Lineage (NCBI taxonomy): Eukaryota > Metazoa > Arthropoda > Insecta > Hymenoptera > Agaonidae > Platyscapa > Platyscapa corneri. Next base: position 4,372,283 of record JACCHW010000005.1, on the reverse strand, counting down.
GCGACGTCAAATTTTATAAATATTTTAATTAAGTATATTAAAAGTAGCATTTTCGTTCAATTTATAGTAAAATCGTAGCTAATAATAGTAAATAGAGAAATTTTTACAATAATATTTAGATTCTGGATGAAAATACAATTATTGCCCAATACATGGAAAATATTTATAAAAATATTCCGTATTAACAAAAACATAACATCAAAAATTTCTATTACTTGCTGATGTATAAAAAGTTTTTGAACTAATATTTGCCTGTAGCTAAAAATATTGGAAAATTTGGGATGCATACCATGTATGATCGATAGAATAATACAATGGAAATTAAGTATGTCAAATGAAATTGATTAAAATGAAGTAATATATTAACAATCATTGATGTTAAATGTGTATGGCTGGTTTATATATGATTTTATCGAATCTGTTTAGTGTTTAGATAGACAAAGAAATATTTTAAAATAATTCCTTATTATTCATACACCAATGCTTACATTGTAAATATATATTATATGATTTTTGTAGTTATTTTTATTCTGAATTATAATTTATTACTAAAATTGAACTGCACTTTAGAAGTCATAATTTGATGTTTGGAATTTCTAAAAATATATTTTTTGACACTTTTAGGTTACGAAATATGAAATATCTGGCACGATAAGTAATTTTTTCAGTCATATTCCTAGTTCGCTTCAATATTCTTACTATAAATATTTTAATGAATCTTGAAAGTTTTAAGTTAATCCATAGTTATTTATCAAAACTTTAATTACTGTAATATTAAAATCACTAAAATATAAATAAATCTTTTTATAAATCTGCGGAAACTAAAGTTTCAAATATGGAATAAAATTATAAAAAATAAAGAACATTTGAAAGATTAACTAATTATAAAATAACTATATAACCTAATATACCTTATATAAATATTTTTTTATGAAAAATATATAAATTATTAATATTATTTTCAAAAGCTTAAAAAATAATAAAAAGTACTATATAAAGTAATGCTTTTAAATGATAGATAAATAATAAAAATATGACAATTTAAGTAATGCTTAGTAATAATGACGCCGTCACCTGATAAAAACAGTAGTTTTACAATTATAAAAATGTATAACACATAATACAAGAAACAAATAGTACGAGCAACAAGTACTCTAGCAACTTCAAAAGAAAGAAGAAAACAGTAACTGACTTATTACACGATAATCGCGTAGTTATCGAGGACCATTACAAACATAATACACTTACATGTGTCATCTCTTTCATTGTTATATAATACTTGCATTGCTTATGAAGTAACAAAGTATATTTTGTGTGACACTTCCGAGACAGGAAATTTACGCGTTCAAATGAAAATAAGTTTCTATAATTTCTTTCGAATTTTATTTATAAAACGAAATTTCTTCGCGTTACCTCTATTTACGCGATAAGATATATTTATGACAAATCAAAAATATACCATCTATACTTGAAAAAGCAAAATTTATTCAGGAAACTTTATTCTATAAATTTTAATGACTTTTATTGTTTCGCGTAAATTTTCTCGCGTATCAATATGATTCTTCAAAAGAAATTTATTAAATAATTATCTGACTTTCTAAATTTAAATTCTCAATGGCACATTAGAGCCGCAATATCGCTTATAGTTATTGAAATGTTAGTTTGAGTCAGAGAATTACGTGAATCTTGCATGAACAATATAACAATCATAAATGCATTTTCATAGATATGAATAGTTTCATGAAAAAATGTTGTTCTATTCACAAGTATAGGCTACATTTTCTTTAAAATGCTAACATTAGACTTTTACATTATTTATGGCATTTAAAAAATGTCATTTGATACAGAAAAGAATTCCAATTAAGGAATTATAAATCTTTATTATGATAGCAATAAAAAAAAGTTCTGTATTGTACGTACTTTTGGCTTGTTTCAATTGCAATAAACAGATAAGAAAAGACATAGTAATCTTGACCGAACCAGTGAAAAATTGTATCATTTTTTTCTGCCTCATCGCGAATGAGCTTACCACTGATGGGATTAAAGCAACTCTTGTGGTATCTGTTATTATAACATTACTATTATTTTTCTCGCTCGCTTTCACCAACTTTTTTCCGTTCAATGAATATGTGTACGTTGTATTATTATGCAGTATGATACAAAGCCGATTCATGAATGAATAGGTCGATCTACATAATTGCTAATAATAAGGCAATTCTTTGATATACGAGAGCGTGCGCATTATAGTTTGCGCACCACGTGCTTGTTTAGCTTTTAAAAATATAAACTATACACTGCTAGTTTAAAGTTAGTTTAAGAGAAGCTCAATTGATAATGATTTTACTTTTACAAATTAGAAATATAAAGTCAAGCCGAATGTCTTTTACGTGACTGACTAAATCTTGCTTTATTAATTAAACTAATTTTCAAATTTGTAATTTTAAAATTACGTACATTCTGACTAAATGCATCCTGTATATAACAGATAAAACTTTCATAATGTGCGAAGACGTAATGTACTTTAATAATTAAAGCCATGAATCATTTTTGTTGTGGTTTTTTTATTTATAAGTCACTGAATTACAAATTATAGTTTCAATGTACGCTTTCACGTTAATTACAATTGCTGAAAGTTATATGGAGTAAAAGTCAGTGGCTGTATGGACACATAAGTACGTATTTGCGTCTGCGCATTCCTAAACAGATTTACGCACCCCTGGGCACACGCACGTATGCATGCACAGATAATAATACAAATATAATTTATCTGCTATTTATAAATACAATAAGCAACTAATTTGTACATTTAGATTATTAACAGCTGTTATCATATTTATTAATGACGGAAAGTAATGTACATTTAATCTCATATTAGTTTTATTATGAAATTAATACAGAAATCCTTAAAGTATGATTATATGATCCCATGAATATACATAAAATAGATACATCCATTTCTTGATAAAATTATATTAAAGCAAATGCTAACAATATTAAATAAAAGAGAAGCTTTTAAAATTTTCGAAAATTCTCTAAATTCTATGCATATATTTCGAATAAACAAGTTTAGTAGTTCAATATTAAGAGCATCTTTTGAACGACATTTCATGCGTGACATAAATTTTTTCTGAAAGAGACATGTTAACGCTCTTCTCATCAATTAGCCAGTATTTATATTAACTTTATAAAATAAATCTGAAATAAAAGCGAAACATATATATAAATTTCATGTTTACATTTTACAGGTCTCAATTAATTTTCACTTTGTTTTTTTTTGTTAATCAATAAATATGACATAAATTTTCTATATAAATATAAATAATTCTTCATATATTAAAGAGTTTTTTTTCTTTCATTATAAAAACACCTTTATGAAATGTATTAAAAAAATGATCAGTAAATTCATATAATTTTTTTCTTGTAAATTTTTATTGCTAAATAAAATAATATTTTATATATTGAAATTCAATAAATTTTCTTCTCCGTAGACTCAATTTTTACTAGTTTTTTTTTAAGTATTTGTCAATATCTATGTGTTATTATTTAACTTTTTTATTATTATGATGCATGTGATATTTATATGTGATGTTTACTTAATCCATGATAAATTTCAAGAACGTGCTATTTAATATTTAAATAAAAAGCTGTTTTTCAGTGTTTATATTACTTTACACTTAAATATATCTACCTCTTACTGTCCAATAAAATCTAGGTCATTTATTAATCCACGCGTTTCAAATATTTAAATAAAATTCTTCAAAAAGGATTCTTTACATAAAAAAAGTTCCAAATATGTTACTAATACAACTTATGCATGGAATTTCTGACATATAATATAAAAATAATTTTCATTCCTTTTTATATATTATAAAATATAAAAGAAATAAGTGAATATGAATTTGATTCTACATATATTTCTTTGCTAAAATTGATATTTCCAAGACTTAAAAATAAACCTTATTATTGTATAAATCGTTTTTCTTTTAATATTATTGTTTTATTAAATCATGTTTTATGAATTTATATTCTATTTTCTGAGAAATCGCAGATACAGTTCATTTTTTATGAAATGTAGAGGATTTGCGAATGTTTTTTAAGTGCAGTATTTTAAGATTGAAAACATGAACTTACGGAAATTGCACAATGATTTACAGCTAATTTATTATCTTGAACGAATCACTAAGATAAAATGTCGATTAATTAAAACATACTTTTTATGTTCATTTGTATTTTTTAAATTACTTTTATCGATTATTTTTTAATGCATAAAATGAAAAACAAGAACTATTAATAGTGAACTTACGGTATAAATGTAAAAAGAAAATTATTATTTGAATTGTAAATATATAAAGAACAATTCGTTTTATATTTTGACTTAAGCAAAATTGATTTGAATCTTTTTTATGTGAAAATTGTTGCTTTATATACTTAAAAAGTGATTAACATAAATCATAAAAAAGTTTATAATAATCACGAACTATTTGAGTATATATATATTATTATTATTATTATTTTTAGTTGAAAAATATACACATTGTTATATTACGTTTTCTACTTTAAATTGATACACTATTTTCTAATTTCTTTCCTTTTTTCTATAAATTTCTTTTATTTCATTCATGCAAATTTTTATTTCTATTCCAATAAATATCGTACATTTTTATGATATTTTCTAAATCCTTTTAATGCTTTTATCCAGCTTTTTGCTTTATTTTGTCTTCCATGCATGTTTCATTTTTTCTTCAATGTCTATATATATTTTTCATATATTTTCATCTTCTTTTTTCAAAATCTACTTGCTCTTGATTCACGTTCTATTCCGGATAGAGCCTTTATCTTTTTCCTTTGTTCGTCGGCTGTTCTTTCATATATATATATACATATATATTTTCCCCTTACATTTCTTCAAATATTAATTCTTTAATATAATTCACATATTTCGATCTCCTTATATTTTTTGGTCATGTTTGCAACTGTTCATCTTTTTTCGTTTCCTTATCTTTATTTAGGAGCTTGATCTTTTTTATATTTTCTTTTTCAATACGTATGTGACCATTCAAATACTCTAAAAATTTTTATTCTTATTTTTTCATAAATTTTCATTTTACATTTCCTTATTCCAAGACAAAAGCGTGTAAAATTATGTTAACTTAAATAAATTTTGTTATGTATCTTAACTGCATCATTAAGTTTTTATTTAGTTCTTAAATATTTACTTATGAACATTGGAGCCTATTTTCCTTACTATATATGTTATTATTTTACATATTTATAAAATTAGTGAAAGTAGTTAAGATGATATGAACATTTCAGGATAGTTTATGTTATAAAATTCCATAGATTTATTCATAAAAATCTTTTCAATAACATATTTTTAATAAACATATTAATGAAATTTAAATATATTCTTGATATATAACAAAACACTAAATTCAATAAATATTTCAGTCCAACTGCTTTGTAATATAAAATATTAAGAAAAATAAAAATTCATACCCTCTGTAACATTCAAAATAGATAAGAAAAGTTTCTAAAGTTTTTAAATGCTATATGAAGAATATTCTTTTTTTACTGTTATTTTTAAAATGTTATTCGAAGAATAAGATTCTTCTGAGCTAATAAAAGTTTTCAAAGCACTTCTCTATAATCCTTAGAATTTCAATGTTATCCGCTAAATTTCTAATAATCTAAAAAGTATATATCTCATCTTTCAGCAACATTACACTACAATTTGAGTCAATACTTTTATCTGAAATATAATAAAAGCAATTTATTGAAATATTAAAAAACAATAATTCAAAACGTTCTGTAAAACTATTTGAGAATTAATGCTAAATACATATAGTATTTTTTTTTTAACAAATAAAGTATATCGTAAGCTATAAACATGTTTGTTTACAACTAATGCAAAATAGTAACGAATATTTACAAAGCAAAATATTTTAATCCTCATAAAGTACCTGCTTTGTACAAGCAAATTTTTTATCAAAATTTAATCACGTTGAAGTAATGTACTAGAAATGTAAAAGTCAGTTGCACAACGTCTAAGCGTAGCCTTATTCATAAGATGCAGTTCGATAGAGTTATGCAATATTTAAAAATGTTTGATAAATCTGAACAATTGCAATTTTTGCAATTGTATCGATTAAAATGAAATGCAGCTGGGAGTAATCGATTGGCTCGACAAAAATCATGTCATAAAAGCTCATGCGCACTGACAAAAAGCGCTAACTTTTCTATCCCGCGTCGAGCATAAGTCTCTGTTACTGCAATTCACCTCTATTAAAAGCTTTCTGGAATACAGGTACACGCTCGCATAAGTATACGGATACATGCACACGGAGAGGCTTGCAAGCTCGAGGGAGAGAATAGGAGTGGGAGAGCTTATACACGCGCATGTGGAAAATCGATCGCACTCTGCTCGAGCCACAAGATATCACTTTTTCTCACCTATAGGATACCGTAGAAAAGAGGCGTCTCAATTTTCAACTAGAATCCACAATAACATGTGATTTTATATTGTTCGACAATAATAATATATTCTGGACCACTCGTAATTAATATTGTTCCAAATCATTGTTAAACCCACTTGCACAACAACGTGCATTGTTATCAAGTGTTTTGATATTTTTACTCGTGTACCTAATCAGTTACATGTGTAATTATACAGGGCATATAATCATCGCTAATTGTAATAATTGAAAATACTGATGAATGTAAATAAGAGTCATTTTATGCTGATTTACGTAACTTATTTCAACATTTTTCTTCGATAAGCCTGAAACCTTATAAATTTAAATGCTATTTTTGTAGATGTTGATCGTTTCAACAATAAACCTTTATTTTAATTAAAAGTCATTGGCTTATTCTGTCAGTGTTAAAGAGAGAAGTTTCATTTAAACTTTCATTTAGCCGTTCATTTAAAAAAAAACTGAAAATTTTAATAAAAATATTTTTTTATCAAACAAAAAATTATAATATATGTATTGCAATATTTTTCTTCAATTATATTCATTAATAATTTGGACTATTAATAATGAATTATTTTGTTTTCCATAGATAAAAAAACTTTCTAAAATTGTAATATGTTTAAGCTGCAATCCCAGTACCGCATGTAAAGTTAAAAATTCACAAAGTAATAACAATTTTCATCCGTTTTCATACTGAAATATTTTCCAATCATTTTTGTGTATCTTTATTTTTGATAAACAAAACATATTAATGATGAAATACTCCATTGAATTTGACATATCTTCTCGGAAATAAATCTTCTAATGAAGATATTTTCACGTGAGCGCTTATGCGTGCACATTTATGACCTGATAAAAAATTGAGAAACAAATGGCGCGCGTTGATTGCAACTTGATCATTCGTAAAATAAACCTTCAATCGAGCATAGCTGCCCACAACGTAACATGACAATTTCCTTATTTACTTTACTACGAAAAAGTATAAAAATTATGTATTATTAATCGGATTTTAACTACATTAATAGTAAATTGAAATGATTATAACGAATACATGATAATGGACGTTCTTGTCATTTGAAAAAAAACTAATTTCAAGTGAAATAAGTAATGCTACAAGTAGAATCAGTATAATGTATTGCTTTATATTTGAATACCATTTGAATATCATCACCCCTACATAAATATAAATAAATGATAAATGCAAATGCAACAAATATTATTGCATTACTTTTAAATGCTCGATCAAGTATGAATTATTATTATTATTATTATTATTATTATTATTATTATTATCATTATTATTATTAAAAGTGTAAAAGTTTATCAATTCTGATTTTACCATAATCAGGTATTTAAATTGACCTTTATCAAAAGATATTAATTAATATAACACATAGAGCTTATATTCTATTAAAATCCAATGCACTCTTATGAAAAGTGATTAAATATATTAATCAATATATAATACATTAAAAAATATATTAATTAGTAAGAATATTTTAGATAAAAAATTTTAGATAAATTATAAATTATTCGCAAACGTGTATAATTTTCATCTGCATATAAACTATGTATATTTATAAATTTTGGAATTCACAATATGACCAACCACAAAGAATTTAAAATTTGATTTTCTATAAATTTTTCGTGATTTCAAATTTTGTTTGGCCTATAAAATCTTTTATATTCATTTGCAGATAAAAGTGTTATTGCGTTAGACCAGAAGAGAAAAGCAGTGGGAATTAAATTTTCCAACGCTCTGTTAGAGCGGTTTATTGTATTGAGCTGAGCCATCATAAGTTGGAAATTTCCTCGTTTCTCGACAAACCTTGTTCTAACGCAATGTTTTACGAACAAACAATTGACATCACTTTTGTGGTCGTGCGAATAGCGATAAAGTTAATTTTTATTCTTATATAAATGAATTCGTAATGTTATTAATCTTTACTTGCTTGTTCGTAAAAATAATTAAATTATATTAATTAAAATATTCAATAATTATTATAACTACAGGAAATATCAAGAAATAGTAAAATAACATGTAACAATATTTTATTTCTTGCAAAAATATCTATACATTAAAAATATAATCATTAATGAATTTTTAATTAAACTTTAATTATATAAATTTTGTATAAACATAAAAATAATGCTTCAAGATATACATTTTTATGGTCTCTTATGAAGACTTATTAAATTTTCAAATTTGTAATTTTTTAATAAGAATATGTTATTTGACTTGAGAATTTCTAAAAAATGTTTATTCGAAACAAATTTTATATTATTTATACAAATTAATTCTTAAAAAATTTACCATGTTATATTAGAATGTTTCTGTTTATTGTATTTTTTATTTCTCTTAAAATTTTTTTTAATCTAAACATATTGAAACTCTGAAATAAGTATAATGAAAATGATGATAAATAAAAACTCTACTGCTTAAAGAATCTCCAAGGATTTTAATTAAGTTTATTTGAGTTTACTCTTTTGGGTAGTTCTAAATGGAAGATTTTTTATTAAATGTTGCTATAAATTTTAGAAAAAAATATTTATCATCAATCAATGGGATTTTATTTTGATTGGTTACTGGTAAATTTTTAAATTTAATTAATATAAATCATTATAAGTGTTAAATCCTGGATTTATTTTGGATTCTATCGATGCCATGTAAATGATACTAGAATTCTCATTGTTTTAAAAGGCTATGGTTAGATCAGCATACAATTTTCATTATATAAGATTAATATTAATTTAATATAGATTTTAAAAGTTAATTCTTTAGATAAAGCTGGCATTTTAAAAAACTTATGATTTTTACAAAAAGTGGTTTTAAGAGTTTTGAAATTATGAATATTGCAAATGCTTTCAATTGAAATAATAGTTGTAATAAATTTCAATCTGACTTCTTTTAAAATGTTTCAATTTCAATTTCAATAATTCATTGATTTACCGATTAATCGTATAAATCAACTTGTAAGTGAGCATAAAAATTATATACCAATGATAAGTATTGTTATTTAGTATTCAATTCGACAGAATAACTTAAAATCTTTATTTTTAGATTCATTATGAAAAAGTGAAGCAAAAGACTTATATAATGTAGGAAATGAATACCATAGATAAAAAAAATGAAACCATGAATATTTAAATGTAAATATTTTATTATATTATGATTGGAAATTAAATTTATATAAAAAATGGAAATTAAGTATGGGATGTGTAAAAGAGAAAATTTATATCGTTTTTGCAACTATCATCACAAATTCAAAAATTTTCAATTTTATAATTATGTACAAATATATAAAAAATTTTAATTAATAATAATCACACTTTAAAAACAAAACTTTAATTTATAATATTTTTTATTTTTTTAAATAAACTGTATATTTGATAGTTGTATCTTTGTGTTGATTAGTTTTTTTTTATTTCATAGATATTTTTACAGTGTCAACTGATAATAACTATTTTTTTTAATTTATTTAAAGAAATATATTTTTCTAATAAATTAGATCAAGATAAAAACAACTTTGATGAGATAATTTAATTTAATCCGATACTTTCTATAGTAAATTTGTTGAATGTACTTTATATTTTTTGTTTCACAAAATTATATGTTTGTAGAAGGATGTGAGTTTTCTATTCGTAATTCCTCTCTTAATAACTGTCTATATTTATATTGGATGTGTACAGAAGTTATTAGAAAATAATTGTAGCAGCTGTGGAAAAAAATAATAATAAGGTAAAAACATAAATTATCTACGTGTTCTTAATAAATGCAAATGCAACGATTTAATGATTAAGACCAATTTCCTATAAGCTTTAAAAAACAGTTATCTATCAATATGAAAATGGCTATCGAATAAAATACGAAAATTAAAATTCTGCAACGTACGAGCTTCATTATGTACGCATACGTAGTATTAATGGTTCGAAATGTTGTCTACGTTGTTGATTCAGTGAATAAGCTATCGACCAACTTTAAAAAAGATAAAAAAAATTAATATAAAAAATAAATTTCATATTAATAAGAAATATGGAAATTGTACATATAAAAGAGGAAAAAAGAGAAGATAGAGAAGAGAGTGTTAAAAAACTTTATAATTTAAAGTTAAGAGATATTATACAACATAAAAGATAGTGTAAAATAAAATATATATAAGCATTTATAAATTTATGCAAATTGTTGTTCCTATATCTTGTATGTATAAATATTTACTTCAGCTTTTTTCAAATAAAAACAATTTTTATTTGAATTACTATTCATATGAAAAAATTTATTTTTTCTATTTTCCAATGAAAATATGAAAATGAAAATGACTGAATCTTTAAAATATTAGAGGATTTTAAAGTAAATTATCGTAAATAATATGAGTCATTATTAATTTTATTTTCTCTAAAATATAATAAAGGCAATATAAAGTAGCTTTTCTACATTACCCTGATTCTGATTAAAAATATGTTGTTTATTTTAACATATGTATAGCCTTTGTTTTATTCAATTAAAAAAATATTTACAGTCAATTAAAAAAATTGTCTTATTTTTAATTGTTTTAGGGAATTAAAAAAATAGACACTCCGAATTAATTGAGCAAATTACGACGCGCTACTTCAAGTAGAAATACAGGACTTATTTTGATTGATGAACAAGAGTTGATAAACCGTTGCATTTGATAATTGCGTGTTGCAATAATAAAATATACGTACCTCTTGTGCCTATTTCTAAGCAAAGCCTCCTTTAAGTCGAATATGTGTATATACACACATACATAAGGATTTTGATTATCGTTTTTATGAATAAAATTTGCTTCGTATGAAATAGTACCTCGTTATTTCGTCATCTTTTTTAATATTATAGAAAGGTTTTACACTACTCCACTTTTATATTTTTTTAAAAAACTATATTTATTAGATAAACTAATAAATATTTCTACATATATTTGTATTTTGAAATAATTTCATGGTCTAATTATTGACCACATTACAATTATTTTAACTATAATGTATAGCATTTTTATTAAATTCTAAGTTTAATTAAACATATAAAAGTGTTAATTGGATAACTAAATTATTAAAATAAAGAATTATTAAATTTATATCGAGTGTTTTCTTTATTTAAATTTATAAACTTTATAAGTAAATTATTTTTTAATTTTATGCATGTTTCAAGTGATCCTTTTTTAATTAATTATGAAGTTTGAAAAAAGTTTTTACCAAATTTTTAAATTTGGTATTTTTAACAAGAATTTATTTGTAGAATAGTAATTACGGTTTTTAATTATAAGTAATAACTAATTCACAGATAAATAAATTTATAATTAATGTATATAATGTATAAATACATAAGCCTTGTGTATAATCTTATAAACAAATTACAAAGGTTGTGTTTCTTATTTCATAATTAAATAAACTTTGAAAATAATGAACAGAGTTACATATTTCATTTAAACATTAAAATTATGAAATAAATATTTTAATTAATGACTTTAAATTAATAATACTAGTGGTATTAAAAAAGATCAAAACAGATAAGTTTATAATTAAATTTTCACATGTATAAATATATTTCACTGTTATTCAAAACGTTTTATAGCAGTATATTTTTATTGCAAATTTCTGTAGACAAAATCTCAGGAACAATGAGATCATATATAGATAGTTAAGGATAAAGAGAGAGAGAGAGAGAGAGAGAGAGAGAGAAAGAGATTGAGATTCAAATGTTACGACCTAGTAAATATCACTATTAGTCAGCATATATTTCTCGTCTTGTTGTACAACAAAATCTGTGCCAAATAAATCTAAAATCAACTAAACTAAGTTTTTCTCAAAATTAAATCAATTGCTTAAATTATACTTTGACATTAGTTATTCTTTATTTAATGGTATGCACGCGTGTGTGACACACATTTTAAAGTTAAACTGTGGTAAAGTTGTTTATTATTTGAAATTTTTCTTCGCGCACTGTGCATTTTTAGAATAAAGATATTGTAAATACATTTATTTTCTTTAAAAATATATATACATATTTTACTCAAGATTTACTACTTTTCAAAATATTTTTGAAATAGAAACAAATAAAAGCTAAAACTTTGTGTGAAAAATTTAAGCAAAATATTTTTGTAAATAAATAAACAACTCAGTTGTCTTTGTAAAACCTTATTTTTTTAATAAAATTTTTAGGAATACGCTTTTAAAATAAATATTAATACAGAAAAAATGTTTTAACAAACATTTCATAATTTTGCATTTATTTATTTTCGATAAATTTCGATAAATGATTTTAAAAGTAATAGAAAACTATACTGAAAATTACCTTGTGTTATGTAGCTAATCGTCAGCACAATAAGTCACAATGTTAAAAGTGAAATAAAATTTATTATCATCATAACAATAGTTAAACAAGAATTATTGTTACAATGGCAAATAAAAAGTATCATAAAAGACTTGTATAATTCTCTATTCGATATTTGTATGATTTTCTCAGTATAAATTGTTGTCAATCTTAGCGTACACAAGCAATTTAATGAAATAGTTATTGTGTCAAGTTAAAATTTTTATCACAGCATAAAGTATTTTTAATCTGTAACGTGCAGCCGAATTTAATTCGAAGGGGATCGAATCCGTTGGTAAACAAAAAACGGTATTAAATTGTAAAAATAAAAATTTAGCTTTTGAATAGATGTAATAAAAGTTCCAGCCTATTCCACGTGTTCAACGAATTTTCAGTTCTCAACGATGAAAACATCACGGTATTTTATATTACATTCAATTACCCTATTTTTCTGACAATAATGAAATAAAAATGATTTTACACTCAGCTTTATCAATCGCTTTGAATGGCTGTTGATACTTGTGTTTGTCATGGAATAATGCATTTATGGATTATTCGCGTTATTTCTATGGATTTTTAGTGTCATTTCTACACGCTCATGTGTGCGTACGTATGAATTCTTTGTAGACCTTGTATGCGAAATTCCCATGATAACAGCTACGTAGGTATGTGCTGCTTGGTTTCGGTTTCTCTCTTGAGGCTAAAACGTGTCCCCGTCTCCGCGGCTCTCACCCGATCAAAATACAAATGCACGTGCCTACTTTCGCGTTCAATTTATACGTTGCGCGTACTTTTCTCCTCTCGCTCTTCTCCCGTCACGGTCTTTTTATGCTTTTTTTCTTCTTTGGCTCTGGCACGTGCGCAGCACAGCTGATCCTGACCTTTCTTTAATTGAGTGCGCGCGTGCGCCTTGTTTCGTGCTATCGCGCGCTCTCACGCGCTCTCGAGCTTTTCGCGCTTTGTTTCAGCACACCGTTTTTAAGGTGCTTTTTCAACTTATTTTGATTTTTGTCTCGTCTCTGTCTCAATCTAATTAAAGCCCCTGTTACCCTATTATCTTCTTAGTTTGCACTGCAAGTGGAGTTATGCGAGGCTTGAACGCTGATAAGGTATCTTATTTACTGCTTAAAATATTCGGAAAATATAAGAATGCAATGCAATTCTGATGAAAAAATCGCTTTTCATATCATTTTATTTAACGTATCATGTGATGCGATTGAATCAATTTTTTCAATAGTAATTAAACCATCGTCACATTTTTAGATTTTTTTTTATTACAGACAACTTATTTTTGTTATTACTTGTGATTTAAAATAAACCATTTTTATAACTTTCATTTGATTTGTTTTGCGTAAGACTTTATACAATACAAATTTTTTGAATATGTGAATGTTTATTTAATTTTAATTTTATTGAATTCTATTGAATCTTTATTTTTAAACATAAGATGTCAAGCTTACACGTACATAAGCAGTATATATGATATAAAATGTTCTTTTATTCACTTTACTGGGATGTAAGTAAAATTAGACGAAAATATATTCAGATATTTGGATAAAATTTAATGTTCTGTTTAAAAAGAATAGCATTTTATCGGAAAAATTATCCATGTACTCGTACATATCGGAAATTTATTGTATAAATTACGTGTTCATAAGTGAACAAATAAAAGATAATCGGTAACAATATTACGTTCGCATTTTTTTAAATGTTACTGGAATTATATTTAAATTGAATTTTAATGTCTTACTTAGAAAAAATAAAAAAATTTATACTTATTAGCCAAAAAAGTGTTGCTTAATTAATACTTTTTGCGCGAAAAGAAATATTTTTTTATGTAAACGTAAACAACAAATAGTATTTATAGATTTTATAATTCATTTATATATTTTCATTAATACTTTATTATAATTTATAATAATAAGAAAATGTCAATGATCCTTCATATTGTATTTCTATTCCACGAATTAATTATAAATGTGTAAAATAAAATAACGGTTATTAACAATAAGGGATTAAATATAAAAGGTTTAATCTGAAGAATTATACATATTTAGAGCGTTTCATTTACAATAATGTATTAATAGTTACTTAAGATAAAATTAATTACTTAAGATAAAATCAAGTAGTTTTAAATAAAATAACATTTAGTGTTCAAAATTGAAATTTACATTGAAATTGAAAAAATGAGAGTTTTATGCATTTCTGAGGAAAAAAATTATAGATAAATAAACTGTAGTCTATTTCTATACTTTTCCGGCTTTGTAATCATTTTGTATATTAGTGTAATTACTTTCAAAAAATGATCATAATCGACCGTGTATAAAAGTGCAATATAAAAATGATCATACAGCCTATAATATAAATTGTGCTTACTGATTAAATAACAATGATCCATTAGTTTAACTTTATAAAACAATATTAATTTCATCGAAATCCTTGATTAAAACTACTTAAATTTTAATGAAATAAAACTTGACTTCTTTAACTAAATGATGTACATTAATAAAGTAAGTTGATAAATAAAGTTTATATATTTAATTTACATCTACTCGAATTCTTTGATGGAAGATAAAAAAGCATTAAATGCCTTCGTTATAATTTTGTCCTTTTCGGTTCATTTTCTATACCATAATTATTGAATGAAAGGCAAAATAAACAAAAATATTTTTTTTCCGGCTTTAAAAATTGTTTTTAGTTGTCCTACTCGATTTAAACGCTAAATTCTATTCGATTGTCTAAAATTTATTTTTAATGTAAACTCTTTAGAGAAAGTGTTAGAAAAATATGAGAATTTAAACGAAAAAAAGTGATTGAATGAACACAAGCAATTACTCACGAACGACATAGAAAGTTAAAAAAATATTTCCAAAGATCTCTGTTCACATCGAGATTAATTAATAATTGTTCTGCAGTTCTACAAATGTCTAATTTTCTCAAATATCTTTCATTCCTTGCGTTATAGTCCATAATTCTTTTTTCCCGCGCTATGTGCATACGGACGTATTCAGAATTATAGGAAACGTTTGAGTTTTATTCGATTTCTTTGTTTTAGTTTTGTTCATATATTTGAAAAATTGGGAGGTCGTTTAATAAGAGTTTGATATTAACCATCATTCAACAACATTTAGACATTTAAAGATAAGAAGCAGATGGCGTTTGCTTGTCATTATTGGTGCTTTATCGAATACATTTTTTAGTGTCATACTGGTATTATTTTATAAAAAAATATTATATATTAAATAATCGGTTAAAAAAAATAATATTTTTATTACAAATTCTTATTACTTAAAGTTTTGTTGTTGTTGTTTTTATGAATTTTATGAACATCACACATATACGATCAATTAATGAAAATTTTTTATTCTGAAAAAAGGAGTTAATCGTTATTTAATATCTATATTTCTATAATATTTAATAATTATCTATAATAATCTATATTTCGTTTAATATGAGATATTGTTCACATCAATAAATGAATACATATTTAAATATCTGTTTAATTATTTTTTATTTTTTTTTTTATTTTATTATTAGAAAGGGAAAAGTTATCTTAAATTATTTAAAAAATAAGAAATTTATAATTGTAAGAAAGCACGAAGTTTTTAAATTTTAAAATTAGACTTATAGTCTTTTCTCTATAGAAATATTATTTTTTAAATTCTGCTTACCAAAGTATAATAATTATATATCAGTTAAAATATTTATCAAAAGAAAAGTTTTTGTATTTAATTACGAGTATTCAAATAAAGGGGAAAATTGAAAGAAACCAAGATGGTAAATTAGGATTCCTTAAGATAAATTTATGAATAAAAAGTAGTAAATTTCAACCAGAAGATCAAGCGCTCAAGAAAGATTTTAGACAGACCTGATTTTAAAATCTAAAAAGCAGAATACTACGATAGATTCATTGTTTTGATTTTGTAAATACATTTATACTAAAAAAGAAATCGTGATTGTCTAGAACATAAAATTGGTAAAATACGAGAGTAATCATTGAGGATTTGGGACCTACATTAATGAGCCGATATTCATTTCGGGTCGATTTTGCGTTCCTAGACTTGTAGTGTCGATGAACTTTGTGACGGTCGTGTTGTGTACGGGCCAGTGGCGACGGAAAATTCCTCTTAATGCCGTCTAGAATACACCCAGATTGAGTAGCGGTCGAAGCATATTTTTCCCGTCGTATTTTTTTCTTGCTTCATAAAATTGTTTCTGTATGGGTTCCATGACTCAATATAAAAGAGCACCGTAATTTGTATAGCCTCTATTTTTAAAGTGATGACTTGAAAATGTGAAATCTTCTGCGGTGGATGAAAAGAAATGAGAGTTTATTGGAGGAATGCAAGGATGCGGGGAATGTATGTTTATTTTATATGACTTCTGATGAGAAGAAATTGAAAGATGTCAAATTGAATTGCCTTTTTAATTATTTATTTTGGTTCCTTTACTTATTAAAAATTAACGTATTATTAAGAGTATGAATAAGGATGTTATTTTTGAAATTATCATTCATTAAGTCGTTTATTTTTTTATCAATAATTTATTTGCCTTTGCTATTTATATATATATATATACGCACGAAAATGTGTACATGTATATTTAAGAATTGGGGGAAAAATTATTTTATACAATTAATCAATTAGATTTTTCTCCAAGAACTCATGAATAAAAAAACTCGTTTATTTGTTTTTAAACGTACAATAATAATACAAAATAATATTACAAAATAATAGTACTTCCAGTTGCATTGGAATTTTTTAACAGCAAAACCTTGTTCACCTTTTTACGATAATTATGATCATAGACTCTTAATTTTAATACATTTATGTATATGCATAATTAGAACACAAGTTTTTATGGGTACATTATTGTGCAAAAAATTATAAAAGTATCGGATCGATCATAATTTTTTCTATTTGAACAATTATATGTTAGAATTTCACGATTATTTTCCATTTATATATTGTCTTGATATAATTTAAGCCATTCGCATAAAAAAGTTAAATTATAATATTTAAACATAAATGAATACCAATAAATTGTTATTTAAAATTTTGCGCCTTCTCTTTTGTCCCTGATTTTTTACTTAAGATAATAAGAACCATTGTATTAAAATAATTATATTTGATTAGCCTCGTTGCATTGATTTAACGATCAAATTTTCAAATACTTGTAAAATACGATCGGCGAACAGAAGTTTCAGTCTAAGCAGTAATCTTACTTTCTTAAAATAACAAATTATAATGACTGATAAAGTACTGAATCGCTCTTGTACTATCATCCTTGCTTCTGATTTACAAGTACAACTATTAAAAAGTCGTGTTTTCCTTTCGTTTAACAAGCTCACCTTTCGCAGTCAATCCAACAACTCCAATTGATAACGATCTAGCAAATGTTTTTCAGCTGTTGAGTGTATTTGCTGTTCCGTGGTTAATGCGCGGTATGACAACTGAACTCGGCATTCCTGTCGTAGACTGTTTGTCCGGATTAGTGCTCGCATCACGAGGAAGTGACTAGTTGTACAATCGCGCCCAAGCCTCGGTGTGTGTGAGAACGCTCTTTTTATATGCGAAACGCAACAGATGCCGAAAACTTTTAATTAACGGCAGCTCGAGTATACATCGCGTGGAAATTGCCGCGATCGGTGATCGAGGATATATCTATTTACGTATCGGAAGGAATGAGAGAAAAAGAAAGGAAAGAAGATGAAAAATGGCAGCAGAACAGTTGCGTGAACTTTGTTCGCTTGTATGTCGAGGCTCGTGGATATGGGAGATTCTGAACTGTTAACGTACATCGACTAGTTGTTTATAGCAGTTTTATTCATTTATTTTAAATCTATTTTGAAAAGACCTACTCGCATTGCATAGTAATTATGCAAATAGAATAAGTAAATGAATAAATATCAAAAACAGTCTTTATTTAATAAAGGTGAACTCGACGATTCAAATGTCATTTTAATCTTCCTTATGTATATACTTGTAACGTATTAAAATACGACACGCGATCATTTAAATCATGGAATTATTTTAGTAACATATGTCTGATTGGTTTCTAACCTATTTAAATAAACCACCATTTGATAAAAAAATCTTTTACGCTGATATCGGTATTATCGTAATTACTAGTATAATTATTGTTATGAATATTATCACCAACAGCATCTTTATAGAATATTTAAAAAAAATACCATTTCATTGCAATTTTCATTATACCTTAAAAATTATAATTAAAAGGTTAAAAAATTGTTTTTATAGAAACGTGCATAAATTATTTAAAAAGTGATTTTTTAAATATTACAGTTGATATAAATGTTAATTTAATAAAAAAGCAGTTGTTATTAATTAAAGTTTATTTGATTTAACTGAATTCGATTATGTTAGACAAAATTATTTTAAATCTATTTAATGGATTGTAATTGGAGTAAAATATTAAATTTATAAACAGTAAACGAACTATATATTAAAAATAAAAAATAATTTACTCTGATGAGAATTAATACAGACATGTAATAAAATTAGATTTTTATAATTACTGGAATAATTAATGTATATTTAATACGTGTATTATTTGTTAATATTATTAAGAGAGATTTTATAAAGTTGAAAATGATACTTGACAAGTTTACTTGAAATGCAATTTACTCTATAATAGGAGTTTACAGATTACAAGTGATAGGCAAAATCTTTGTTTTGTAAATGAACGGTAGCACAAAATACGAGCTTCAATTATGTTATAACTTCCGTTGGAAAAAACGGGATATAAAAATTGTTTAGATGACTTCAATTTCAGAGATCATATTTTACCAACCGCCCATTTTACTTTATGTCACGTAGATCATAAGAAGTCAATTTTATACAAGTTTTTATAAGGCTATTGCAAGAAATATTGTCTGCTCAACGTATTTAGTAACTTTTACGACCGAGTGATCGCAATCACAAATATTAGTATACGTAGTCTTAAAGTTTCAAAATTTTTAAAACGTACGATAAGGATATATGATTTTTAATAAAAATAAAAAATAAATATTTTGCTTTACATTTAAATATTATAATTTTCTAAACTAAAGCTTGAATACATTAGGTACCAATACATCAACGATAGCCTTGAATTTCAATAATTTGATTCACATTAGAATATATTCAAAAAAAATATTTTAGTTATTTGTTTTGAACAGAGAATAAAAAAAAATTCATGTTTATTAAATGAAATTAATAATAAAAACAAAAACAAAAGTACCGAGTATGTATAATAAAATTTGAGCATTATCGTGCCGTAAAAATACTGTCAGAATTAAATAAATTGATTTATACACATATTTATAAAAAATATGTCAATGTAAACTTATTTAACTTTAATCATTATATTAAATTTTTTATTAAAGTTAAATCACTGCTATTATTATGAATATTGGTGAATATTTGAAAATAAAATATTTCTTTTTTATCGATTCTTCAAACGACAATTTGCCCTTACTTGATATAATTATCAATCAATGGCTCTATTAGATAAGATTATCACGTGCCTATACGAGATTCGATATTGATATACATTGATGTGAATATGTTCATGTTGGGTAATCTTTTTACAAACTAAATTCGTAGACCGCATCCGTACCGCACCTTAAAAATTACGTGCTTTCTTCATCTTGAGGATAAGCGCAAGTAGTAGTATAAAAATTTGAAACAAATTTTGGAACTTTTTTTTTGACAGGCTATTTGTCAATAATATCGCAAAGTATGAGTTAATAACCTCGATGGATGCGGATGACATCACACTCATACGCATCTCGTACTTTTTGAATACTGCGTGTCGATGTGGCATCTCTTTTGGACGTACATTCACTCGAAACGGATTTACATTCTCGCTTTTTAAGGTCTGATGATAGATCGAGTGGACAGTCATCATTTCCATACGCTAGTAAAGAGACTAGGATGAGGTTTTGAAGCGGTCATGCGGCATACGAGTTGAGTTTCAAGCGATAAGTATTTCAAGGGAACTTTGAGTATTGATGATCCAATTTTTTTTCGTGATTTAGTTTTTTTACTTTTATTTCATAACGCAGAAAAGAATATGCGGTATTCTAACATTGCAATCACCAGTATTTATATCACGCTATAAGAAGACGTTGATATATTATGTTCTTTGTAAAATGAGAAATTCCATGTTATTAGAGGTTATATTCGTAATGCAAATTGATGATTTATATTAATCGTAAAAGTACCTAAACATGGTATAATATATCAACTTCATCGTCTAGCAGAATGTTATTAATGATGTTGATGAAAAATTTAAAACGCGGTATATTTTCCTAAATAATGTAAAAAGATAAACATGAAATGGAGACTTAATCGTATAATACGAGTACATAACTCAAGAAGTTGATTTACTTTATGTAGTAAATAAACTCAAATTATTAGTGGGATTTCACATCTTTGCTTTATTTTATGGGATAAAATTATAGTAAGTCAGATACTATATAATTTTATAAGTATGCGTATTGTTTTATTTACACGTAATTTTAAAGTGGTTTTACGAGAATTCATACCTAAGAAAGTTAATCTTTGTTTTATTTTAATAATCGTATAAAACTAACATTTATTTTCAGCTTTCAAACTTGTTAATATTTTGTAAATAATCTTTAAATTCATTTTTCAATGTATTATAGTTTCTATATTAATGAAATTAATTTATAACCATCTTTTATCATAGCTGCAAATAGTGTTACTTGCAATTTTGAAAAACTAGAAAATAAATGTTCATTATTTAAAATAAGTATTTATCTGTTACTATTACAAAACGAAATATTTTTTAATGATTATGTATAGAGTTATTATAGAAATGTTTATCGCTTGTAGAAAAGAACAAAAGTTTAATTGCTCATTTAAAATTATTTATTATATTTTCTAAAGGGCATATCATAAATTCTATGTTTATAAACGAACTCTATAATTATTTAGGAAAATAAATTCAATTAGTTAATTTTATTTGAAATAACGTCTAACATTTAATATAATATTGAATCTCAAGTGGATTTTTATTTGGTGCTATTGAGTAAAATATTAAATTAAACCAGAAAAATAATTTTTCATAAAAAACATGTTAAATCTTAAATGATCAATTAAAAATAGAATCTGGTTGCACTCAAGTAATCACTTTTCACAAAGACAATGACTTTTCTCTATGGGGTTTCTTGTTACATAATTATTCTGATTCTGAGAAAGATAGTTTACGTAATAAAAATACCCTTAATACGAGATATTGCATCCCCCAATAATCAAATAGCAGAATAAGCAATCCAGAAGAACTTGCACCGTAAAAAACAAAATTATTCTACCCGTGAAAAGTGGTTATTTTTTCTCATGCTAGTGCATTCAGATTGACTGCTAGGTGTTGCTGCTCCCCTCGTATCACGATTTCGTACCTATAAACATTTAAGGTTATGGAACTTCGAAGAGGCAGTTGTGCTCATCATGTGCAGCTATCGAGTCCCGGCGTCTTCGCTCCGTTGCAACCGATATGTCATCCCAGACGACCCTCTTTAATAACATAGTCACCCGGGCTATCGAGCTGGGCAAGAAGATTGCACATTTGATACTCTTCTTTACGCTTAGCATAATCCTCTCCTACATCATTTGGATATTTTATGATCGAGTTTTTAACTGCATGTGGAATTCAGTGCAGAGCATCGTTTACCAATGGTTTGTATTATTCGCCAGCGGCGCTGTTCTGCTGCTAGTCTGTAAGGATGGCGAATTTATGATCAACTCACAACTCTTACATTAAGGAACCTACAAGGGTCGAAATTACGAGTACCATACAGATATTTTTATGAATTGTTCCGATTGATTTTGTAGTCAAGTAATATTTAATCTCAAATGAGATTAATGCATTCTCTTAACTCATAACTACTTTCTAAACAAACATAGTTAATTAATTAGTTAATCTAACGATAAAATTATCTCGTTATATTTAAAAGAATTTTTTCCTATTAAAACTTGTATTATTATTTTGAATGTAATCATTTTTTTCAATTTTTTATTGATCCTGCGTACATTTGTAATTGTCTACAGATTTGGAAGTTATCTTATAATAAACTTTATATACAAAAAATATTTGTCTTTCATTTTCATATTAAATTTTGTTATTTATTTAATACTAGTACTTTATAATCGCATAATTGATAATTATATTTAGTTCATGATTTTTCTATAATTAAATTTTTTAATATGTTAGAAGATATTTATAATATCACATCATAAAATTATTATTCATATAACATAATCTGCTTTAGAGAGTTTTTAATATTTATTTAATGAATTCACTTCATATATTCTGATCTTTACTTAAATCCTATGAATTTCATAAATTCATTGTATCCAGAATTATGCAATGATCTAATGGTATACTATTTTCTTATAACTCTTTCGACTGAAAAGACAATATAATTAGAAAAATTATACGATAACACCAGACTATCTTTTATAAAGGTGTAAAGTAAATGAGAATTATTTTATCATTTAACTCAGTATGATTTTAGTTTTATTTAAATAGTTCATTATTTGTTATTTTTTATTTTTATGGCGTGTATTTCAAAATTTTTTAGACTTTGATATTGCAAAATCATAATATAATAATTTATATAATAATTTCTATCTATAAATTATTTACATATTAAATTACTCTATCTATAATTTAATAATAATATTCTATATTCTATAATTTAAGAATTGATGAACTAAAATAAATTCTATCAACACCTTAAGAAGTTATTTTTATTTTTGAATATTATATTTATTCTGAAATATCTTATTATTTAATAAAACCATATAATAAAATACGATATAAATTTTTTAATATTTGCAAATTTTACTAATACATACATCATTTATTTTTAATAAAACCATTTCTATAAAACTTATCTATAAAAAAAACTTATATATAAAATGCATTATTTACAAAAAAAGTATGTTTTGTAAAATTTAATATAGAAGTAAAATCCGTAGTAAAGGGCAAATATTTATTTTTCAGCATTTTTAAAGATTATACTTATCTTTTATAATATCGCCTTATATTATTAAGTAAGATATAAACTTAAGTAGATAAATTTTTTTCTTGCAATTTTTCAACAATTCATATTTACTTTTTATAATATTCGTTTATATTATTAAGCCAGAAGTGAACTTAGTTAGATTAAATTTTTTCTTGCAATTCATAAAATATTCATAACGATTCAAAATAAATATCACTATCAATATGTAAAGATATATATGCTTGTATTCGGAGATGTAGAATATATAAAAATATTAAGTAAAAATTGACTTAAATTTTTTATGATTTTTCGTGTACTTTATAGGTAGTAGAAAAAGAAGAAAAGAAATAAGAAGAAAGTAAGGATGAAAAGAGCCATGATATAATACAGACCATTATCAAGACTTTACTAGCTTTATACGCTTCTTTTCAAAACTACGAGACTTCAATATTATAGAGCATTTAAAACATGAATTAGGCGATATTTTAAATTGCACTATTTATCACCGATTCTACTTTTAAGGTTAAATTTTCTCTAGATAGAAAAATTGTTGAATCAATAGTTTCATAAATCTTAGCAATTTAGCAAATTAGTCCATGAATAATGATCACAAAGGCTAGTTTGTACAGTACCGTTTCAATCATGCGTTATCTATTTGATCAAATATTGCAAACCTTAAAAAATACAAATCATTCTTATTCTTCCGAACGAAAATAATGAATCATCTAGATACGCTGTCAATTTTGATGCAATTTGCAAAAAGTTAAAAACCGTATGTTTATTCGAGTTGCTGAAAAAAACGCGTGGAAAAGCAGAAAAATGTCTACGTCAAACAGTTAAATCGCGATTGCCCGCAATTATCCAGGCGCAATCGATGACGTTGCGACTCGTACACAAATCCACATGCATCGCTTCAAAAGCTGTAGTCAAAAATAGTAACTGTTCCAGCGCACGAATCGTACTTCATTTGATCCCTGCTACATACGCGATATGAATTGGCGTCGCGAGACGTCAATTCGCGGACGGACGCGGCTTTATCAAATTAATCCCATTTGCGGTTCGCGCCGCAACTGGAAACTGCCACTCGCCACTGGAATTGTAGGAGAACGTCGACGTAGTACGAGGACTCGACCTTTGGCTCCGAGGAGACGTCGCGGTTCGGTCGCGGGAATCCAATGAAGAGATATTATCGCGCCACCGAGACGCTTGCCGACAGCATGACATGCGATGCAATTTCGCAAGGGACGTAATTGTTCCTTTAAGCCGACAATCATCGTGCTGATTGATGACTCTGCTGCAATCGCTGATTATTGTTCTGAGAAAAGAGTAGCTGTCTGTGAGAAGTGTTTACATTTAGAGGATTAGCATGCATCACTTGTGTAATTTGCATGGGACTCGATTTTCTCCGTTATATCTACCTATAATATTATTACTTCATCAGGTTAACAGAATATTATTTTAACGATTCCAATAAATATGCTCATATTCACAAAACTTTAAGAGGATTTTAACGATAAGTCGTTCGATTTCATTTTATACCGTACTTTTGATGGATTTCCTTAAATATTCATATAGTTTGATATCTCCATCAAAAGTTTATTTAAATTTATCCACGGGTACCGTTTCATATTTAGGGTAAAAAAAAAAATAATCCAAAATAAACGAGACACTTTAATATTGCATTCCGAACGCGGACTTTAACTAGTTAATAGAATAAATTACTTTTTCAATTTTTTCTAAATTTTGAAATATTTTTTATAAATCTATAAACATTAAAAAAAAAAAATAAATCATATAAATACGTATGTTTTTAATTTAAGGTATCGGAATGAAAATATGAGTTAAAGACGTCATTATATATGTGCAATTCAATTACAAATTCACGAACTCTAATACAACTTTAAACTTCATTAATATTAGCATCATTCTCATATTAATTAAACATTTAAATAATTTATTCATTCTTAATCGTATTTACTTAACCTCGATGAACATTTGTTAAGTTAATTTTTACATAAATTGATCTAGTAAGTATAAAAAATTTACTAAAAGCGTCTATTGTTGTATTCAAAGACATTTATTTTATTTTAATTTTTCAATAAGTAATAATTAAAAGTTGTGAAGGGAAAGATTAAGTATACACCAAACAGGAGGTAATCATAAGATTTATTATTTTCAATAAATAATTAAATTCATAGCTGAAATGATTTTACAGCAAAATATTTTCAGTTTCAGAGGCTGAAAGAACAGTCTCAGTTTAGGTTCATAATGTTTACCTCTTTCAATGTACAATTATACGTTTTACAATGTAAAATATTTGTTTGAAATTTGAATTTCTGAAAAATTCAAATTTTTATTTTGGAATTATAGAATAAACATTTCAAGTAGGCTTAGAATGACTGGAAATTTCAATTTCCAAGGTTAGGAACATTTCTTTTGTATTAATTAAAAATAAATTAAATAAATAACAACTAATTAATATTCTTACACTTCTCCAATATTACCCATTAAATCGTTAATTAAAATTAATGGCTATTCAAGAATAGCATGATTCATTAATTTTTAAATTATATATTTTTAATTGATGACAGTCTAATCAATAAAAATTTCCTTTCATCGAAGAACCTACAGTAATTCAAAGTCTTATTTCAATAAAATTTAAACAACAAATTGAAGCTGTTGATATTTTCATTTACTAAAAAATGTCTTTTCTTCAAGCAACAGATGAATATGAATCGATGTCATATGAACACTGACAAACGTACAACTTATATCGATAAAGAAAATATTTAAAAAAACGGTGTTAAATGTCTGTTTTTTGTTTTCAATGCATAAGTTAATTATATTTTTAAAGGCTTCCATTTTACTTTTAACATAATCACATTTCAAAATGATAAAGTACTGTCATTTCCGCTTTACGAGAAGATTAAAGAGACAAATTTTTATTTTTCAGTAGATAAAAAGGCGGTCACAACCGAAGGCGAAATGGTGCCGCCTGACGGAGGCTGGGGATGGTTCGTGCTCGTGGCAGCCGTCATGGTGAACGTACTTATCCCAGGCGGCATAAAGTCATTCGGTGTCATCTATAAGGCCTTTCTTAGCACTTACAATGCAAAAGCTACACTGGGAGCTTGGATTCCTGCACTATGCTATTTTCTGTACAGTTCTTTAGGTGTGTGCTCTGTCAATTTAGTTTACAGATACGATTCCAAGGAAATTTTTAAATTCTCAATCGATGTCACTGATAATTTTTTTAAAAATTTAATTAAACTCAGCTTAATTATTTTTATAAAAATATTTCTATTATAAAATTTATTAATAAATATTTTTACCGGTCTAGGTGTAAGTTTTTTATGAATTATGTAAAATAAGCCTTGAAAAAATTTTAAAATTGCATCAATATTAAGGATTTTGACTTTGATTTTCCATTTTAAAAATCAACGCAGATATATATAGAATAAAATTAAATAAAATTAATTATTTTCACTGTTAAATAAAACCTAGAAAGTGGACAATAAATATCTAAAGATATTTAAATGATACATAATTTATTTTGTGAAATCAAATATATAATAATTATCATTAAATATACAGCTAAATTAAATAAACTATTATTAATGTAAGAGTTTTATTATTGGCGAAGTGAGAGTTAACAATAAAAAAAACCCGTACGTTATTCAGATTTCTTCGTTTGAAAATTCACAATTTTCCTTTTCAGGCCCACTATCAAGTGTTCTTTCAGTAAGGTACTCGTATCGGACTGTCACATTAGTCGGTGGCACTTTTGCTGCTGCGGGAATGATGTTGAGCTACTTTGCTACTTCTATAGAATATCTGTATATAAGGTATTTATGCAAGAAATAAAATGATGATTCTAAATCAATTACTTGGCAAATTAACAATTTAAATGCAAATACATGCTTTTACGAGAAAAATTAAATTAAAATTGATTTTCATCCAAAATCTATATTACGATTTTAATAACGATAATAAAAATTATAATCTATAAAATAGCTTACACCTAAAGTCAAAAGTTTTTGAAATAAGTATTTAAAATTATGCAATACTACAATTATCGCTGCGCGAATTACACGTTACATTAAACAAACTAAAAGTTTAGTCATAATTTAGAATTTTAATTTGTGATTTTCATTGTATTTTCTAGTTATGGAGTATTCGTAGGAATAGGTGCTGGATTAGCCTTTCCTCCCACTGTGTACATCGTTACATCCTATTTCGTTAGGCTACGAGGACTTGCGAATGGCTTTTGCATCTCCGGAAGTTCTCTCGGTTCAATTATTCTACCTCCAGTTTTAACTAAAATGTTGCAAGTTTATGATGTCAGGTGAGAATATATTTGTAATTTTTAAGTATTATTAATAAATCTGAAAGAAATATTGTTTTGGATTTTATTTGAAAATACGTTCGTATTAATTATTGCATATTTCGGCATTTGCTGCAACGAAACTAAACGGTGTCCTAAATTTAATTTACAATAACGCTTCAAGCATTCTACAAATTTGTATTTATTTAAAATTCAATCTCATATCATTTTAATGCAATAAAAACTAAATTTAGAAAAAGTAGATTTTCAGTTATTTTTTAAATTTTAACGAAATATTTTCAGCTCATTAACAGAATAGTATATTACAAAAAATAAATCGAATATGTTAATGCATGTACTTACTGATCCTGAATTTGTGTACAAATTTATTTTAGCAATACTTAAACTTATTGCAATTGGAATAGTTCACAAAAAGGCAATCGCTACTTTTTTAATTATACAAGTGTTATTCAAATATTTTACAAGTTAAAAATTTTCATCTATGTTTTATTGTTCCAAATTATTATATGAAAATCTACTTGTATAAATTAAATTCCACTTTTACAGTCAAATAAAGAAGTTCTTATAATATATTATACTTTATAATATATTGTATTATGCATTTGTAATTAATTAAACAAAAAATCTGATGATAAGATTAAAAAGAAACTTTTTCAAACAATGTTTATTATTAAAAGTAAAAAGTTAATTGATTTTTAGAACAATAATGATACTTTATATAATATCTACAGTACTATTGTTAAATTAGATTCTTTTAATAATATTGCTGCTGCATCTTGTAATAAAAATTTTTTTAATCGGCTCAATAACCTTGAATCTACGATGCCTAAACTCATTTTCATAATTTTCGAATAGAATAAGAATTAAAAATAATCGAATCTGTTTTATGTATATTATCGATTAATATATATAGAGCTTTTAATGAAAATGCAATTCCTAATTTATTTTGGTGGTGCAAAAACAGATAATAAATTAAACTATTACAAAATTGTGATATTCGATATTTCCTTGAATATTATGGAAATATTGAAAACATCAATGAAATTTGTTTTAATTTAAGTTATTTTAATGGAACAACAAAGTTTCGACTAATATTTACATAAATACACGCAAATTTTATGATCGAATATTATATAATAGATAAAATTTCATGTAGTATGTGTTACGAGCCTTAGAGACTCCCACACGCACAAGAGGTTGAAATCGTAGAGATGATAAAAGTAACGAAAACAGATTTTCTAATCTAATAAAAATAGTACCAACTCCGGGAGTTACAAAACTCCATCGTAAACTTATAGGAACTTATAGAATGATCTCTTATCCAATTCAGTGACACGATCCTAATAATGGGTGCGCTTACGCTGAATGTGTGGGCCTGTGCCCTCCTGTATGAGCCGGTCGAGAAGCACATGATCCCAGCGAAACTCAGCCGGGACACAGAGGAGGCCTTGGAGCCGCTGGCCGAGGCTGAGGCCGACCTCGACGATACACTAACGAGCCCTGAGGAAGAGCTCAACCGGCCTAGAAACCTGCTACTCGCTTCGGCACCCGTGGGCGACCTTGGCAGCGGCAACGGTGATATTAAGCCCGCCGCACCCATCGTCCCCAAGAGCGCTTCGAGCGTTGCTCTGGAAAATTACTACAAGCCGGTCGCGGCGGCTAACAGCAGGACACGCAAGATCAGCATGCCGGTGAGCGGCCGCGAGATCGCCGGCCAAATGCATAGCACGCCAGCTCTCCATGCTGTACCCGAGAGCAACCGATTGTCCAGAAGGCCGAGGCCACCGGTTCTCTCACCGAGTAGCTCTTCCTTCAACTACATCAGCACGCCCTACCACGGCAGTACCCTCACTGCCCTCCAGCCTGAGTACGCGTCCACGCTCACCCTGAACGCCATTAGCTCGGCCTTCAGGAAGTCACCAGAGAAGCAGCCCAAACAACAGGACGAGGAACCGCGTAATAGGTTCTTCGACTGCGGTCTGCTCAGAGACCCCATGTATCTCGTTATACTCATCTCGAACTCCACAAATGCCATCAGCTACACCAACTTCGTTATCGTACTCACACTTTACGCCGTGCAGCTGGGCTTTAGTGATAATCAAGCCTCGGTGCTGCTCTCCATTGTGTCACTCTTCGATCTCACGGGTAGGTTTCTCTTTGGAATTTTGTTTTTCTGTTTTTTCATTCATGAATTTATGAGCGATGAGAGTTGCGACAGAGTTTAACAATCAATCCATGTATTTGAATTTTAAATTGGCTTTAATGTACGTAATCGATTTTTGGAATGACGCTACAGATTTGCGACGGAACAAGTACGATTTAAAAATGTTTCAAATATAAAATAAGTTCTTAATGGAAATGTAACGAAATTGTATATGTAATAATTCTAAAATAAAATTTTGATATTTTATTCAAGGAAAGCAATACTGAGTAAAAGTAATTGAATTTAAGTAAGATGAAAGCCAAAAATTAAGGGCCTGTATTAATGAAACTAACTTGATTTCAACTTCCAAAATCTTAAATAATGAAGTACATCGTTTTTAATTTTTTTTATTGAGTTTTCTATTTTTTTATGATAAGATTAAACATTTTTTAAGTTCATAAATACTTTCATTTTTTAATTTAATAATAAGTCTTACAGAAATTTCATTCTTTAAATTAACCTAAATTCTCGATTGAACATTGAGAAAGTCATAATGCTTGCTCCTTTGTAACATTTGGAAAAACTGTTGAAAAACGCTTTGGAAGGGATGTAGCCGTAAAGATAAATCTCGATTGAATTGTAGATTTTCGATTTCGACTGCCCATTACAAAATGCAATATCTATATTAGCATTACTTGCAGTGAGTTCCAGGAAGCGCGAATCTTTAATCACCTCGTTGTTTTTCGCGAAAGAAATGTAACGTATTTTCTTTAAAAATTATAGGAAGAATCGGTGGAGCTGCCCTGTCTGACACAAAGCTGATGCCGAAGCACTGGTACTTTGTCGGTGGGCTTTTCATTTCGGGAGTCTCGTTGGCAATCCTGCCTGTAGCCTCGAGCTTCATTATGGTCGCTGTCTACTGCAGCATCTTTGGCTTGGCCTCTGGTGTGTACGTCGGTGTGACGGCCGTAGTGATGGCCGATATGCTCGGCGTTGAAAAGCTCACCTCTTCCTACGGAATATCGCTTTTCGTCAACGGGGTGCTGCAACTCGTTGGACCTCCGATCTGCGGAGCTCTGGAGGAGCATCTCGGCGGCTGGGGTAGAATATTTACTGCCCTGGGCATTATCCTGATCGCTGGATCCTCGCTTTGGGGCTTTGTGCCCTTCATTAGGCGACGCCAATCGGCGCAGCGGGAGGCGGCACAGACTGAGAAGCTCTAACAGGCCGTTTCTCACCCGGAGCTTCGCATCTCCCAGGGGAGCTCCGAAGATCGACAGGAGATCGAGCTAGAAGATTGGAGCCCGTCGATTCATCATCTAAACGCATTGTGACACGAGGAAGAATTGGCGACTAGCGAGAATCGAATGGGTAGAAAGTGTATGACTGAACTTAATTTTTCTACCGCCTGAATTAACTTAAAAGAGCGAGAATGAGGAAGAGCGAGAATAAAATAGTTAAGAATAAAAGGGTAATACGATGTGATTCATAAGCTAGGATCTTCACCTTTATCGCCTTCAGAGATCTATGAGGAAATTTAAAACTAATAATGTTTTATTTGGT
The DNA here is from genome assembly GCA_018907185.1 of Platyscapa corneri. Lineage (NCBI taxonomy): Eukaryota > Metazoa > Arthropoda > Insecta > Hymenoptera > Agaonidae > Platyscapa > Platyscapa corneri. Next base: position 4,340,399 of record JACCHW010000005.1, on the reverse strand, counting down.
CTTTGTATTGCCATTGTCCAACTGTGTAAATATAAATATACCCTTACAATAACATGCCATTGATTTTAATAGTGACATTGGATTTAAATTTCCTCAGGGGTTCGTAAAGGTTCATGTCGTTAGAAAAATTTATAGAGACTATACTTCACTCTAATGTACTAGTAATGTTAAGACGATCAAGCTTATCCGAATTTTCAGAGAGTTTTTAAGTTTAATGCTTGGAAATTAAAAAAAACTGGTAATTAAACAGTCGAATATCTTTAAATAGTGACAGTTCAGTAAAATATCTATTGAACTAGTGTAAGGGAATGATATCGATTATCGTAAATAAATATAAAACTGTATAAAAAATGCGACATATTTGATTAAAAATCAATTCTATTCGAGTTCAATCTGATGTTTTTTCAGACGCGTCGCTTTTTACAAAGAATTTAATGACTGTGTAAGACATGTATTCTGTAATTAATATAATATATCGTATGTATAAAGGAATTAATTTCAAACGAGCAATGAAATACATGAAGTCAATCATGCAAATATTTACAAATCTTTGTATCAAAATCTTTAAAGATCAAGTAGGAAATAAAATCTTGAATATTATAATTAGATACATAACTTTGTAAACAATAAATTTAATAGTTGTATGTAATTAATACGTTTATTATTTGTTGCTAGAAAATACTGCTAAATCAAAATTTTATTAAAAAATCTTTCATTAACATTGAATTATTATAGATGGGTAAATTAATGTTATCAGTGTTAATGGAATGATTTTTGACGATTTATTAATATGCAATATGTTAAGCTTTCGTAGAAAGTATAAAAAAACAGAACATTTTACGTCTCTATTTTATTTATTTCGCCATTAATGCTCGTTAAGAGAGGCTTTTCAACATATATTTAAAGTATTTTACGTTCTTATGAAAAATTATATTGTATATTGCTAATTTGTATTTAGGTTATATAAACATTTTTACTACTTATGTGAAGGATGAATGAAAATACAAAATTGATATTCTATAATATTTTTTAAGATTTTATGACGAATGCGTTATTTCGACGAACAAAGAAAAGTATGAATAGATTTTTTCGTAACGATTACATCGTTACTCTTAAAAGAATACGTAATATGGCATTTTTTAAGGAATTTGTGAAAGTGCCTACGATGAAAAATTAAAAAACGGTGTTAATCAAAGCATTATTCTATTAACTGAAAATATTATTGGAAAAAATTAATAAATGATTTGTGGAATATACTAAATGGAACTTTTTTATATTTATTAAAATTGATATAATTCAATATGTAATTAAAAAATGAAATAAAAATATGATTATTAATATTACTATTATTATTATTATTATTATTATTGTTATTGTTATTATCAGTATTATTCATTGAGTAATACTGTCAATTACTGTTAATTAATAAAAACGTTTATTTAAAACCTACGAACAGTAAGTAATTCAAATTTAAAAAATAATAACTCCTAATCTATAACATTTTAAATATAAATACGATCAACATTTTAAAAACAAGTTTATAGTATAATGTTTCAAAATTATGAGAAATTTTTGTGAAAACAATTTAAAAGCATGACATTTTTTCCAACGATTATATTTTTCAGTGCGAGTTTTCATATAAATGAAACTTATTCTAACGCAGTTCCATTATATTCAACCGATTTTTTGTTCCAGAAATGCCATGTTACAAATCACAGAATTGTTGTCGAGTATAATTTAGAAGATAAGTATCAGGCTTCGATAAGATCCGCAGCCTTACTTTAAGAAAGACTTTAATTACTAGAACGTTGTTTAAATTGTAAACGCCAACTTAGATGTACCTAATTGTAAAATTTGTTTTTTATACTATTTTGAGTTATCATCTTCACGAAAAACAAATGTCATGAATACTATACCTTCTTTACATGTGTGTGAATTTTTTACCGAGTTGTAATAAGGAGTGGGATGATGTTTTAATTGAAATAAAATATTTTACTGTTGAATTAATTCGATAAAAAATTTTATGCAATGTTATTTGTACTTGAATAAAATATGCAGTTTCTAATTTATATATCCTTTGATAATTCGTATTGAATTTGTATTCGTATCGGATTGCATGTTACTTTGAATATTGTACTAAATACTTTTAAATATTTAAAAATGGATATATATATATATATATTATTATATATATTATTTTGATTACTCAATTTATTTTTTAAATAATTATAAAAACATGCACAGTGATAATAAGGAAGGACATTTTTTCATATTTTGTAGTTACGTGTGAATTTAACACCAGATCTTCAACTACAACTATAATGACTTAGATACTTAAGAAAAAACTGTATACTTTAATTTTACAATTTATTACCGATATGCTCTTGCATTTTTGCAAATCGAATTTCAGCTCTTTTTGTGCTCGAATGGATACGCGTTTACCTCTTTTATATGTGGATGAAAAACAATATCTTGCCTTATACATGAATTATATATATACATATATATAAATATATCTTATCGCATTACGAAGAAAATCGCGAATTCTGCACAATATCTTGACTGCATACACGGGAAAGTACTTATATATTAATGAAATATATACATATAGCACAAACGGCAAAATTCAATATTTAATATGAATCATAACACTTTTGTAAATATATATACATATATATATATATATTTACATATGTATGATAACGGAAGATAGGTGCTTATATTAATGTTTATCGCACGAAGCAGATCAGTGTAGAAATGAATATAACAGGAAAATCGGCTTGGCGTCATATAGTATTACTTATCTATGATGTAAATTTTAAGCAACTAAAAGTGTGTTGAGAAGAGTCAAACTTGCTCGATTAACAGTAAAACTTGAATGGTCGAATATGAGAACATTTTTTGTGAATAAAAAAGATTACGATATATCGTGTTAATAAAAAATTATGTTTCGTAATTTTCTTCCAATTTCACCTTTACATTTTTACTACAATAACTACATTAATTAAAAATAGTAGTTACACATATATAATATCTGAATATAAACTCTTTATCTTCGTACTTTTTTACTTAAAAAACATCAAATAATTACGATTATACAAACAATATCCGCATCATCCGATAGATTTATTGTTATAGAATATTAATTTTAATTACTATCTATTATTTATAATATATAATACAAAAATATTAATGTGCTAACAAACTTATTATGTTCGTTCTATGTTTGATTGAAAAATAGAATCAATAAACAGTTTTCCATCATATAAAGCTTTATTTGAAATCAATTGATTTTAATAAAAATCATTCACTTTTGTACATAAATTTGCATTTATTAAACATCATATAATATGTGTTCAGATAACATGATTTTAGAAGTAAAAAATTAGATTTTTATTGCACCTTACTTCATTTATAATTATAAATCATAAACTGCTACGAAAGTAAAATTTTTTATTTTATCATTTAATGAAAGCTATGCATTAAATCATATATTTAATTAAAAATATATCTATTCAGTATTAGAACTTTTTTTTTGTAATAACATTTTTATTATTACAATATTATTAATTATTCTTAATTATAAGAGATTAATCAAATAAAAATTTTTTTTATTAATTTTAATATTCGAATAATTTAAAATATAGATAACTGATTATATTTAATTAAGTTTGAAATTAAAATTAATTTTTTATAATTAAATAAATTGTTAATAAACTGAATTCCTATTTCATAATTATTTTAAAAACCCTTATTCAAAGTAAAAATACATCTTCTGAATAATTCATCTTTATATATACATCATTATAACCTTTCATTTTAAATTGAATCTGACTTTGTCTCAGAACTAATATATAAATGTTTTAAAAACGTCAAATTCTTAAAAGAAATTAATCTTTTATATTAAAATATATTCATTATGTGTTTAATTATGTAATTATAATAATCATTAAAATTATATTCAAATTTTCGAAATGTAGTTTTTCTGAAATAAGTTTTTAATTTTATTATAATTATTACAATTATTATATCAATATAAACATTTTATCAATTTTGAAAAATGCAGACATAATATCATATTGAGATTTTTTGTTTTACAAATATTAAAAAAAAAAATTTATTTTATCTTAATCTTTATCATAATAAGGCAATGACAATAAAGTACTGAACGACAATTTAATTTAATTAATATCTTTTTTATCAATTTTACAACAGTGTAAACATATCATGTGCTATCGATTCAAAATAAATTTTAATGAAAATTACTATTATTTTTTAATAACGCAAAAACACGTCATAGCTACATAATATACCCAAGTTGATATAAAAGTATGTATTCCTTAAACGTAAAACCCCGTTTATATAATATTTTCAACAGAGATTTTTTAAAAATTGTTTAATACTTTAAATTACAACTAAAAAATATAGTTTCTATTATTGAAGTTTAAAAAATTTGCATTGTTTTAATCATTTTTTGCGATTTTATTACTTTATTTTAGAAACATGACTTTATGAGGGAGGCATGGCTTATTTAAAAAAATGGATTTATTTTTAATCAAATACGTTTATTCATTATATGTGAAATCTTGCAAAATCTTTAAATATTATATATATTAAAATATCATATTGATAAGTTTTCTTGCAATGATTAATAATTATTTTCCTCAAAATTTTAATTTAATAAATTTATAATAAAGTGATCTTAATTTATATACTTAATATATAAGTACATACAGATAAATAGTGGTTTTAAAACTTATTATTTAAAATAAAAAAGTAAATAAGAAAATTTTATGGATGTAATCTATATGAAAAAAGTAAAATTATTTTATATAAATTTTCATTTCATTAAAAAAATTATAAATTAATTCATTAAATAGTTTTCTTATTTATGTAATACGAACTTTGCTTATAAATTGTTTATAATTAAACTATAAATTAATTCATCATTTAATTGATTTCATTTCTAAATTCGAACTTTGTTATAATGAAAAAATACGTAATAAAGTACTTTTATTACTTTTAATCATAAAAATGATATATTGCAATATTTCTTTAAATTATTAACAACTGAATTGAATTTCCTTAAATAATTAATTAATAAAACATCTGTTCAAACAGATAATAGAACAGATACGTAATAATAAATTTTTTAATATTAAGAATAAAATTATATTTAATTTATCACTAAATATTAAATTCAAAATATATTTAAAACTATATTACGATAATATAATATATTTTACGAAAAAATAACTTTTTATATTTTATTTCTACAAGATTTTCTATGTATAGATTAAGGTGGAAGAGTCTCGTTACCGGAGTTGACGATAAAATGGTTGGTAACTTTGTTCATTCATTTGGTAAATTAAAAAAAATTTAATGTTAAAAGTTATACGAATACAATATTTAAAAAACAATTTTGGAAAAAACTTTTAAAAAAACTTTAAAAAATACTTTTTGTAAAATTTCACTTATGATAAAATATAGGCCAAAGTATATTATTTATCACGATCTAATAATACTTAATAAATTTGTATAAATATTTAATACACTCATATGTATATAGATATATATATAGTTTCTTTAGAGAATAGATATAAAACTGCTTTAAAATATTAAGAAAATAAATATAAAAAATAAAGTAAAAAAATAAATTCTTGAAATAAGAAAGTCCAATAAAAAAAATTATTGATCTAAGTAAATATAGGTGAGAAATTCCCCTTTTTCGTTTTGTATATTTCTATTTTTTTCACTTTCAATTTCTATTTGCCTCTTTTTCTTTTTCTCTCTGACTCCCTTCCCTCGTGTTTATATTTTGATCTCACAAACAAACCTATTAAAATCATGACATGAAAATAGGACAGTGGAGAAGAAAAGAATAGTCGCCGTAAATTCATTTATGTGCATACTAATAATGTAAAAACTAATAAATACTAGATTTATTACGGAATTAAAAATATAAGTAACCAAAAAAGCTTTGTATTTACTAAAAGTTTAGAAATTTCATTCTAAACTAATCTTTTAGGAAAATATTTATAAGGTTTTATTTTCAATGCACATAAGAATTAAAAAAAATTTTTATTTCAATTTTGACACAATTATTCAATAATAATAACGATAATAATAATTAAATAAGTTACTATTTTAAAAGTGATGTGTAACTTCAACTTGTAAATAGCGTATAATGTCATAATATATATTTTTACGATAATATTAATTTAATTACGACTATGATTTTCCAGTATTTAATGATATATTAAGAAACGTATAATGCGTTACATGCTGTTGTTATTAAAGATTATGTAATATCTAATGTCAGTAGCAGAGTACATAAAAAAATTCTTATTGATATATATATGAGCTATGAAATATATTTATTGCATTAGCAATCTTATAGTAAGTGAACATAAAGTAGCTTAAAGGTGTATTATGGTCAGACTACTTTTTCGCCACGTGCTTCGTGTCGATAATTGCCAGAAAGAAAAAGAAAATAGTCTCAGTAATATTTCTTATGCTCGTAATTTTCCTACAGCCATATGCTGACGTAGAGCAATCAACAATGTTGCGGCCGCAGAACGTTCGAGGGAGGATCGTCGACCTGCGTCGACTACAGGTCGCGCATTTACACGAGAATGCAATATATCGCTGAATATGCGTGGCGGGGGGCATAGGAGGAGACCAAAACGGAAGAGAACTCGGGGAGAGATAGACTGACGACTAATATCACTCTTTTGCCCTTTTTACACTGAAGTATAATTCGTATTCGACATAATAATCAATTTACGAAGGGCTGTTTTTTCTTTTAATATAGGCTATTTTAACATACAAAAAACATCAACGAATCTTTAGAATTGAATATCCTTCAATATTACCTTATACACGATAAAGAAGTTTCTTTCTTAACTCGGTCGATATATTCATTATTTTCTAAATAAATATTAAATATTTTGCTTTTTATAAAAAATGTTATAAAAAATGCTATAAAAATAAAAAAAGAAATTATTTAAAATTTTTGTTAGTCAAGTTTAAGGCGGGAATTATACGATTGAGATAAAATACGGTAAGGCAACAAAACAAAATTGCGATTTAGTTATATTTGCATTTTATAAAAGATAAACAATATATTATTTAAAATAATATATTTCATAGTTTTGACGAGCAGAAAGTACTTGAATTCATCTTTTAAGTATGAATGTCTTTTTTCTAATTGGACGTGTTACAAGTCTAATGAATAATTTTAAGAAATATTTGCAATATTTATAAATTTTTGACAAATGACAAATGTCTATAAAATAAGAAAAGTCAGTCCGTCAGTTGAATTGTTGAATTTATCGTAAGTTCGCAGCAGGGCTCACAAGCATTAATTTTTCCACGTAAGCGTAAAAGTGGTAAAAGGAGCGGTATCAAGAAAAATCAGTGAAAGAAACAGCAAAGCACATGTGGTCGGCGCCAAGTTTGGTACGATTGGAGGGGGACTCCCTCTTAAATGTGTCGACGACGTCGATGGCGTCGACCAACATAGTAACACATACGCGCGGAGGAGTTTTGAGTGCGCGCCGGAGAGAGAAAAGAGTGCCTCATCGCACTTATACTCGTGCGGGTACATCTTGATGATGTGGAGTTTGGAGAAAAAGTCACTCTGGGGAAACTTGTGGAACGAGCACATCGGTGTATTTTAATTACCACTTTTTTTTATCGCGTTTACATATACATTTTTACAAATTGTTTGAATTTACAGCGAAAAAATTACGAGTGGAAGACTGACAGGAGAAGCATTTTTTGTTTTTCTTTTTGAAAAAATTTTTCCCAAAAAGAATTAGGACAATACTAATATGAAGCACATTCTGGTTCAAGTATTATTTATGGTGACGTTTGTGGAGTATGTCGTGGCTACTGCCATCCCCAAAACAGGAGAAGATCGTGTTCTCGATAAGGTAATGCTTATGAATTATTCTTTTTGCATATACGAGAACTTGCATCATGTATGCAATAAGCATAACATGAAAATTTCGCCGGGAATTCCGAACACATTGTAACTTCCGTATATTTATATCAAAAAGTAATTATATAGTTTTGATATTTCTATGTCGTTTTTAATGTAATATTTATATGTAATATTATACGTAATGTAATATTAATTTATATTTACTGTAGTATCATCCACATTTTTCTATTATGATTTATAACTTTCCGTATTAAATTTCTTTTAACTTTTAAAATGAGGTTAAATTTAGTTTTATGAATCATAATACAATATTGTGCGAATTAATACTAAAATATAGGAATTATAAATAAATATCTACAATACTTAAATTATTTGAAAACTATTAATTTATATTAATGTAAATATTAAAAACAATTTTGTTTATTTTAGTAATTTAATAAAATATGGAAGTAAAGCCAAGTTTTTCAGTCAAATTTATACTTTAATTTAAATATTACAGGATCTGAGTGATCAAGAACATTATATAAATTCTCATCATAATCCAGCTTATGATCATGATGTTTTTCTGGGAGAAGAAGCTAAAACTTTTGAACAGTTGACTCCTGAAGAAAGTACTCGAAGACTAGGACTAATAGTTGATAAAATAGATAAAGATAAAGATAACTTTGTCAGTCAAGAAGAATTAAAAGATTGGATTAGATATACACAGCAACGTTACATTCGTGATGACGTTGAAAGGCAATGGAAATCTCATAATACATTGGGTAAAAATGAAATCACATGGGAAGAGTACCGTAAAATGATATATGGTTTTCTGGATGAGAAAGATGATGAAAGTGCAGATAAGCAAGATAAGAATTTCTCTTATGCTACTATGCAAAAAAGGGAAAGGAGACGTTGGTCGATTGCAGATAAGGATGGAGATGATGCCTTAACAAAAGAAGAATTTACTGCATTTTTACATCCAGAGGAAACAGATTATATGAAAGATGTTGTAGTTTTAGAAACAATAGAAGATATTGATAAGGATGGAGATGGCAAAATTTCACTTTCTGAATATATTGGTATCTACTTAAAAATTATTATATTTTATATACTTTAGAATAATCTAACAAAATATTTTCATTTTTTGTAAGTTACTTACACTATACTATAACTTGTCATTAAAAGATGAAACACTATTCACATATATATTAATGAATATTTTCCTTTTTAAATTCTTTTTTTATTAACATTATAATTTATGTGTAAAAAAAATGATTATTTTTATCTATATGTAAGCTTTTTTTTCTAAATTTGACCTAAACTAATTGACTGAAATAAATGATAAAACATATGATTATTAATATTCATAATTTTATTTTATTAATAAAATATTGCATTATAAATAACTTTTATTCGTGTGGTTTGTAGGTGATATGTATAGAGCTGAAGAAGGAGAAGAGTTGCCTGAATGGGTGAAAAATGAGCAAGAACAGTTTTCATCTCATCGTGATAAAGATGGAGATGGCTTTATGGATAATGAAGAAGTAATAGAATTGTTTATTTTAAAAGTTTTCTAATTCTATGTGTAAAAAAAATATTACAAGTGCATATTTATTTTAGGTAAAAAATTGGATTATACCGGCTGATTTTGATCATGCAGAAGCAGAAGCACGTCACTTAATTTATGAAGCCGACTCTGATGCAGACCAAAAATTAACTAAAGAAGAGATTTTAGAAAAATATGATATATTTGTAGGTTCACAAGCAACAGATTTTGGAGAAGCGTTAACAAGACACGATGAATTTTAAAAATTTATTTTAATAGAAATACCTTTATTATTAAAATGAAAAAATGTATATATATATATATACATATATATATTTACTTTTTAAAAAAATATCTATCTCTCTATTTTCCAAACTTCTAGTATTTTAATATAAAAATACTATAACAATCCTTGACATTTATGTGCATGTCACAAGTATTTTTATTAGTTTAATGCGCTTCAAAGGTGCTATGTATAGTCATTTTATTAAATGTTATATATTTAATAATTTAATAAGATTTTATATGGTAAAACATTTATATTTTTACAAATAATCGATGGAAAAAATGTTCTATATCGAAATAAAAGTAATAGATTTTAAAATGTGTTAAATTTATTTTTAATTTTAATATCAACCTGTCATAAATAAATTAAACATTTTTATCTAGATAAATTATCAGTAAAATTATACTGTAAGTTAAGCACTGTCAAATATTGAAATTGTTATTTTATTTCTGCACATCATTATTTTTCATTTTTCATGTAATATAACAAATTAATTATAAAATTTTTATTCGTTTAATTTCATTTAATGTGTTGTATGTAAATTCACTAAAATATTAATGTTAATAACACTTATTTTCTTTATTTACATTTTGTGCAAATATCTATGTAGGTTTGGACACTGTAAATAATAATTATATGAAAATAGAAGAACCAAAATGTTTATTTTTCATGGATTTATAATTTATTTCAACATTTAATAATGAAATAAACATCAACTGTTCAAATAATGAATATAATAAAATCCCTTGTGTTAAGTCATTTGAAAATAAAATTTAATTATTATTAGCAAACTTTTTATATTTATTAAATTAAATTAATTTTAAAAAATTTATATCAATCAGAAATTACTTATATTTTACAACCAGGTAACATTTGTATAAAATATACATGCAGTTTTAGTTTTAATAAAGCCAATAAATTTAAAATTTAACGTATTGGTATTTTCTTATTTTTAATTAACTGATTAATTATTTTTAAATCATATATTTAGTTGTTAACAGTACATATTTTTACGAATAAAGATAATGCAATTGATACAGTAACTTTTATACAAAAGAAGATTATTATTTTTGAAAATGAAATTTTTTTAATTTTATTTATCTACATATTATTGAATCATGCACCTGTTGATTAACCGGATTTGAAATGCAATGTAATTTTTAGATTAGAAATACTAATTCTGCATTAGTAATAATATTACTCACTTTATCTGTAAACGTTACTATAATATAATGATTAATTATGTACAATATTTCGTCATATTTATAAAACAATACACTTATAATAAAACCTAAAAAAATTAACGTTAAAATAATTTATTACTGTTAAAATTTTTAAATCATTTAATGTAACCTACTTTTTACTTTCACCTCTATTATTTAAATGTTTTTATAATCCAGTTGATATACGTCACTTAATACTTATCAATTGCATGCTACATAACAGTTTGTTGTGGTAAATAAAATTGATTTGTGGTGTATATATACTGTATATTGTATGTAGTTTTTATATCTTCTTTGTGTATATAAAACAAAATACAAAATGGAAAATGATTGTTACTCTAATGTTTATTCATGGTAAAAATCATTAATTTATTTAAATAATTTTATACATTCGTTACCAACGGCTTTTTATAATTTATAGGTTATATTTAATTTTTTTAAATTTGAATTTAATTAATAATAATGTTATTTTTATTTTCAGGTTTGACAAAACTGGAATTATTTCAAATATTCGAACCCAACTGAGATATAATCTCGTGAATGCTTTGAAAAATAAAGATTTATCTCAAAAGCTTGACAGTAACACTGCAAAATCAGCTAAACAGTATATTTATGATTTACTTTTAGCAGAGTACCTCTGGAATTTCAATTATGCTTATACATTATCAGTATTTACCAGTGAAGCACCTCTTTTAATTAATTTTAAAAAATGTGTACATTCAAGTAATGATGAGAATAAAACCAACGTAAATCAAAAATTACAGAATGATTATGTTTGTCATGTATTGGAAACCTTAGGAATAGAACCTAATAAAGCTAAAGGTCAGAGTATTCTAAAAGAATATGAAGAGAATAATATACCTTTGCTTCTATGCATATTGCATTGTATTAAGAATCTAGATATTAATTTTTCTACATTGACTGAAGAATCTAAACCTAAAAATGTCAAACATGAAATAATACAAATAGTAGAAAGTGAAAATATCCTAGCCAAAGAAAAAACTAAAATTCAAATAGCTAAAAAAAAATTAATTCAACAAAGAGATTTATTTGATGCTCAGATAGCTCAAAGGGAAATGGAATTAAAAGAACAAAGTGCAATAATGGAAAATCAATTGCAAACATTGCAAAATAAATTAGATCAAGCGCAGGTAATTTAAAAAAATGTAATTAATACATATCCATAAATATATTTTTTTAAATCTATTAAATACATATTATTTTTTATTTTATAGAAATTAATGTATACTTATAATTTAAAAGAAAAAAAATTTAATGAACTTAGAGAAAAAGAAAATTTACGAATTATACAAAAAGAAAATGAATTATCAATGAAAGAAACATTACTTTCTCAGGAAGCAATCAGGTATAATTTGAAATGACTGAATTCTTTTAAAAATATGCTAAAATTTAATATAATTTTAAAAAGCTTTTAATAAAATTTTTTACAGATTAGAAAAAGAACGTGATAGTTATCGGCAATTTGAAAGCAATTTAAAAAAGTTACAAGATGAACTTTTAAAAGTTAAAAAAGATATTCCTCAAACAAGCAAATATGATGAGAGCATGAAAGACATTCAAATACAAACAGATTTTGAAAGTTTTATTTTATCTCGGAATGAAAGAAATATTTTAAGTCAAGAAAAAGAAGATTTGAATGGACTTGTATTAGAACAACAATCAAGAATAGATCAATTATCATCTAGAGTTGTATATTTATTACGAAAATTGGAAGAAACCCAATTAAAATATACTCAAAAAATGGAAGTGCCACCAATTATAAGGGTTTTGAATACTAATACTGTAATTAGTGAAAATAGTTCAACAGAGGATATTCTTCAAGATGCGAAAATGCGCCTTCGACGTTTGGAGGAAGAAAGTATAAAAGCAGATCAATATTATTTAAATTTTATTACCAATTCATCACAGTAATTATAATTATTTATTTAAGAACTTAGTACATAATTTATTTATTTTTATTAAAATATAAAAAAGTGCAAAGTATAATAAAAATAAAAACTAAAAGAAGTCATTTAATATTTTTATTTAAAAAAACTGGGCGTAAACGTAATATACAAATTGATCACTATTTTTACCTTTATTATTTGTTGAATTCTAAATTAATTACATACAACATTTAAACGTAGCAATATAAAATGTAAGTCAAAGTTCTTCCATTGTTTTACATCATCTTCGTTTGGGATCAGAACTTCGCCTAGTAATTATTAGTTAAGGAAGATTTTTCTTATTAATTTTATTGATATACCAAAAAAATGTTAAAAATTAATATGATATTTTTAAAACAATATATTAATTACTTTTATAATATAAATATTAATTTTTTTATTAAAAAAGGAATGATTTAATGATATTCATAAATATTTAATTTTAACACATAACTATTAACAATCTATAAAGACTGAATAAAAACTTCTGTATAATATGGATAATATTGTTTTTGTATAATTACCAAATTTTTAAAATAAAAAAATTTGAATAGTAGAAATTCCGTAGTTCGAAACTACATTAAATATTAAAAGGATATTGTTTGTCTCGAGTTTCGCGTCCCTCCCGTTCATGTGTTCGCTCCTTCGCATATGGTGATTTTTCCTGAAAATATAAAGCATTCATTGTAAAGCTTTCCTCTTTTCCACAGCGCAGTGACTTTATATATATATAAAATCGCTTTATTTGCAATCTCGGGTACTCAAGTATTAAGTATCACCTAGATTCTTTCTCGTCATTGTCTCCCGTTTCGTCTTTTCAATGCACTGGAGGCGGACGTTTTTGAAAACTACAGGGCCAAGCAAGATTTTGTTAACAAGATGATCAGGAACTTGTATTCAGTTTTACCATAAAGTAAAAATAAATAAGAATAATTTAATGTGAGATTTACTAGGAAACTCATGCCATTGATGAAAAAAAGAAAAAAATATTTACACACAGTTCTCTCGAATTTCCAACAAGTCATAAAAATACCAATTATTCAATATTTTTATTAGCTCGTACCATTTTTAAATAATTTTTACGTTTTTGATAATTGTCAAAATTATTTATAAAAAAATTAAACTAAATGCTTATAGTTTTTTGAATAAATATAATAAAATTTAAGTTTATGACATTTATTTCGCATAATATATATATATTTTTTATAACGAATTTTTAATTAAACGTGGAAATTATTTAATAATATGCAATCATTCAATCATATTTAATGAATAATATTTCATTGCACGATGAACAAAAATTAATGAACTGTGACCAAATATACTAAATTGCAGTTTCTTTAATTATAAAAAAACTTTTCTAGGTTGCATGATTATAAAACATTTAATAATTTTGTCCAGTGCATTTTTATCAAAAGAAATTGAACACTTTAGTGATAAATATATAAAGTTAAATAATTACGATTCCCAAAAATCCAAAACGCAAAAAATCATGCAAATGAAAATTAGATTTAACATTTTCTAAGTAAACTCAGAAAGCAATCATAGAGGGAATTGTGTGGGATGGCATTCTAAATAAAATAATATACAACGAAAACATGATATATTTTCATTGCTAACCTTTCAGGCTGTAGTGATGTTTTTCTCTATGCTCAGGCATGTCTCCATTTTGATGAGTTCCCTTTGCTGAAAGGAAGTAATTTTTCCAATAATCTTAAATTTCCGTTACATTTAACAATTTTCATAAAATCGAAATTAATACTAAATAAATTAACTTTTTTGAGGTAAATTCATAATAAAGAATAAAAGTTATTCTTCGCATTACATAAAATAAAAAAGTAAAACAATAAATCTTGAATCACGAACCCCGGTCATCATCTTTTCTTCTTTTTTGTTCTGCAGGAATCATCAGCTCATCTCCTCTATCCTATAAACATTTCAATACAAAGATATAAATATTGAATTATATTTTTTCCCCCTAATTAATAAACAATTGTATTTACTCTTTTTCTGCCTAGTTTTTTTTCCCTGCGTAGTTCTTTTTGCTCCTCCCGCATTTTGGCCTTAGCTGAAGAACGCTCTTTCTTCTCTATAGTTACCTCAGTCCGCCGGGTCTCCTAGAAAGCTTTGCTTATTAATACAATAAAATTGTATTATAAAAGATTTATAAAATAAAACCTATTTTTTTTAAAACAGATATTTCATATTGCTTTATAAATTTTACACAATTGAAACGACTTTTTTAAATGTTCAATTTAGTTTAACAACTCAATTGTTATATATTTTATATACAATAAAAAATTTATTAAATAGTGAATAAATTGCTCTAGATATAAAAGTTTTTATTCGTAGCAAACGTTCAATATGTTATTTATTACACAATTTTTCACAATTAAAATAAAAACAAAATTCATTATCTATTTAATTTGAAAATGTTCAATAATTACGAAATTTATATTTTTAAAAACACGAACACCGTATTCACTAACCTTTTGAGTATTCTCAATTTTTCTTCGTTTGGTTTCTGAAATAATTAAAAATTTTTTATTTAGTATTATTATTTTATTTAAATACGACATAAATTAATTATGATATTTAAATAATAATACTGAGAAGTAATCAATTGATGCTTAATTTATAAATACTTTCGTTTACAGGTAAATAAAATTTGTTAATCTTTTTTTTTACGTGAGTACAGTAAACTATTATTTAAGAATAATACTGATTTATTATAAGATTAGAAATCAAAATAAGAATTTAAAATGTTATTCAGAGCTTGGTCAATCGTTTTGATGGTCACACTGATACATGTTTAAAATTTCATATATAATACCTTATTACAGTATAAGGGAAATTTAATTTATATTTTTAATATACCTAATATGATTGTTAAAGTTTTATGCTAATTATAGCGGGTGGTATTGTTTATTATTTTACGCAGATGTTCATTTTATTACCTCTGTCAGGTCCATCTGCCATTGGTCCAGAACTAGTACTACTATTAGAAACACTCGAGAGATCTCGATCAAAGTTATCTGCACTTCCACTATAATAATGATCCTCCTATAAAATTTGAGAAATATTTAATATTTGTTTCAATTCAAAATACACGCATAATTTAAAAGCTTAAAATTCACATACTTTATAATATTTTCTATCTTTCTTATCCGATAAGTCATCATCTTTGTAGTCATCTTTCTTCGAATATTTTTCCCTTGATTCTGATGCTTCTCTACTTTCTTCTCTTTTCCTACTTTTCTCAGAACTTTCACTAAACAAGATGTTTTTTTTTTTAAATCTACAACACAAAAATACTGAAAATAAATGGGTATACTCACTGATAAGTTTGATTCGAACTAGTGTTACGTTTTTCTCGTTGATCTTTATTGTCTTTTTCAGATCGAGAATCTCCATTATTAACTTCTTTGGTTGATACACCGTTACTCACTTTGTCAATACTCGAATCCGTACCCGCACTCTCAGATGTTTTAGCAGCCTTAAAAAAAAATTTTTTAAATGTTCAGATTAGAAGATAGACTTATTATTATTTTTAATGACCGAATAGGATTAATTTCTTGTCAATTTATAATTTAAATAAATATATGAAATTATACAAAAATACGAATTAAAAATTACTTTATCACCAACATGATGGAAATCTGATTCACGAATCATTTGAGACGATCTAGCTTTCAATTGTCCACAGTACGATGTCGCTAAAACATGCAGATCTTGTCTTTTATTTCGCTCTTCATCACGAACCTTTTCTACTTTTCGTTCAAGAATTTGTGAAAGTTTAGCCAAAACTGGAAAATGTGGTAGAATTTTAATTAAAATTATCAACGAATTTCGGATTTGTACATAATCCTTTGAGTCGAGACACACCACAATGGCCTAAAAAAAAAGATTTACAATTTTTTTGAAATATTTAATATTTTATTTATTGAATATGTACATATATTTTTTTGTATTTACTTTGGTAATTTTGTAATGCCACTTGTGGCAAACGTGTCTGTAGTTTTCGAATCCCACCACATCATTGGCTTCAGAAAACTGATTACTCACGCGAAATTTCGTTACAAAACCGGGATAGTTACTGCATTCCTATTATTTTAATAATTACAATTAATATTATATAAAGATACGAGTTTAATAACGACTTGTGTTTTATTACCTTGTCAAATATAGCCTTTTCAGAGTGCCACCTCATTACGGTTTCAAGCATAGCACACAAAAATCTGCCATAACGATGAGCTTCATTTTCTGTACAAGATGTTACCGAGTAAGTAATATCACAGAAGAGCTGAAAGTAGTATATTATTTAAATTAAATATGTTCATTCAGATCATTTATTATCTTTAAATTATAATAGTTTAAAAAAAAAACTCACCCTATCATAGCATAAAAGAGTGGAAAAATTTGCAGTCTTTAACGAATGAATTGTATGTACAAATTTGGCGCAATACATTGCGTCCACTGTTGTAAAAGTACATCGAGGAAATAAACATAGTTGCAAAAATTGTGTTATTGTTTCGTTCTTAGCAGATTTTGCACTTCTCGATAAAAACCAAGAATCTTTCTCTTGTCTGTATGTAATTATAATTTAATACATATTTCAATTATAATAAATTTAATTTTATATTATTTTTTATATTACCTTAAGTAAGCATGAACTTTCTCAACGTGCTCTTCTTGCTTCTTTTTTTCATCTTGCAGTTTTTCAATTAATGTCGTATACCTTTCTTGTTCCTTTTTTCCTTTACTTGCAGTCTAATAATAAACATGATAAATTAAAATTTGTTAAATTAATTATTATAAATAATTCTCAAACTATTACATACCAAATCTTTGGAATCGGCAGCCTGTGTAGCTAGTTGTTTTAGTTTGTTTACTTCTCGTTGATAGCTATCTCCAGGAACATATAAATCATACATTGATAAAGACCAAAATGTCACTAGAAACTGAGGCGAGATATCTTCCCAAACTTTAAGTGGATGCAGAGGGCGTACGGACTGAGCTACAGGCGCCATAACAGCTTGTGCAGCTTCGGCCTATTTTGTTTGCTTTGTTGTTGAAGACATTTTCTTGTAATTTGGATCTGCTTTACGAAGTACATCATACTTCATCTATAAATTAATGTTTAACAGAACTTATCATGTTTATAATAACATAAGAATATTTTTGTATAAAATACCTGTTATAAGTTATAAATATTTTAAATAAATATAAGAGTTATTTATTTAGTCGCAGTATAAATTAGAAACTAAATTTAAATTTAACTTACACGAATAATAAAATATATATAAATACATTAAATGTGATATAAGATACAAGACAACATTTACGGGATTACGTACATTTATCGCGTGAGCAAACATTGGTCTCGCAAGGAAAAATGCCACATCGGCATGAATATGATAATCTTGTAGCATGGAGTGAATTGACGGTAACCTTTCGACATATTCATCTACTGTTAATGTCGATCCCAAAAAGGTACCAAATTGTACTAACGAATCATGACACTGATCGTATAACTTTCCTGAAAAGTATATAAATTACTTACATTTGTTAAAAAAATGTTATTAATTAAATATTTATAAATTTTCTATTTTATAACTTACCCACGAGTTTTAGATGTGATTGTTCTGTTTCTCTATAAACCACACAGTGCTTTTGTTGTGCCATAAGCAAACAAAGAGCAACTGCCAAATCGTGTTCTGCCAAAGCTTCCTTTAATCTTTGAGATGATTTTTTAGTATTTCTTACTTGACTGAAGTAACCAGCCTATAAATTTAATATTTTTAATATTTATAACGAAACTTGTAACGAAATAAGGTTAAATTTTTAATCCGAAATAGAAATTACTTCGATTCGTAAAAGATCACCGCCAGCCATAGCATCTAGTTGATCTGATGTTAATTCCTCTGCTGCTTCAATACCTGCCATTTTTTGAACTATTTCTTTTAAAATTAAAAGATCCAAACTGAAAAATAATCAAAAAAATAATATCAGTTAAAAATGAAATGAATATCAAATAATTCTTATAATTTTATTGAATTACTATTATAATTAACAATTAATGAAAATAAAGTGATTTACTTATTAATTTTTATTTATAAATTGAAATTACTCATATTAAAAAAAATTAATTAATTGATTATGTATGATAGAAGATAGAAAAGAATGAAATTTTTCCCTAAGTATCCTGCAAAAATTCGTTTTCGATATGTAAGAGAATATGTAAAAATCGACAAATTTATCGTAAAAATGCTTAAATTCATAAATTTAAATAAATGCCTATTAAATCGTCACTTAATCTCATCGATGAGTCGAATATTATTCCATTCACTCCATCGACGAAAACTTTCACGCGTACGGTCTTTCCAGTTTTTCCACTTCATTCCAAGTCCTTTCATCGCTAATAATCATTACATTTTATTTTCAACAAACAATAAAAATAATTTCCCAATTCTCATCTTATTTTCAAATGTGTAGTTCTGTAAATATAAGAGATAAGAAGTAAACATTATTTAAAGAACACGAAAAGTATTCTTTAATAAAAATATGAAGTTCTCACCTTAAATGAAAATTTTTTTGATGAGATTGGGAAGTTGCGACGATTATGTATTTATTATGTTTGTTTTTAATTTTAAAACTAAGCCAATCTTTTTTAAATATATAAATATTTAAATTCGTTTATACTATTTTGTTATTTTTAAGTTTCTGATAAATTTATTTACATTTTTTAATATTATTTAAATGCACTTCAGCTGTCATGATGATAGTTCCATGTGTGCGTATTTAATTGTAATGTTTATATTATTTATAGTAAATAAAAAGTAATAAATTGAAAATAATCTATGAAGAGTTCAGAATCTTGATTTACAGAATGTAGAGTCCAAAAGCTTCTCACTTTAATCGTTGATCATAAAATAATATGAAAAAATATCGCAATTGTAAACACGTTTTATTGATCTTCGTCTCACATGTTTCAATTTTTTTTAATTTATTGTCCGAAGAAATGTATTTAAGAAAAGCAAACATATCACGTCATGCTTTTCATTCCAAATCATAAATCATCGATGAATATCAAGTCAGTCTTTGGGTATTAGCGAAACACTATTTAGAACGAAAGGACATATGCAAAGGTTGATGGTCGCCCGAACTGTGTCATCGATTCAGATCGTTGATCTGCAATTTTCGACAAGACATTAAAGGTTCGTACACATAAGTATAAACATATCGTTATCTCTATTAGAACCAAGGTCTATCGATTCACACAAAGTTCAATGTTAGATAAAAACTTACTGTAATATATGAATCACGATGTTTAAAAAAAAAATTTATTTTGTTCTGTTCTTAAAAGAGACCTGTATTTTCTTCAATAGATATATTAGTATAATAGAAAAAATTAAAATAATTAAGAAATTATTTTATCGTAAGAAAAAATATTCATTTAAAGCAATGATTGACATGAATATTAAGAGCATACCTCTTTTGTCCTTTCAGCATGTTTGCAACGTACTGAAGCAATCCTGTTAATTCAATGTTGTACTTTTTGAAAATAGCTCCACAAAAAGAAGCAAGAGACTGCAACCAAAGTGATATACTAGTTCCATCATGCTTGAATCGATTTCTTTCAGCCCCTGCCAATGCTTCTATCAAGCAGTAGCCAAGAACGTCGTATGATATATTAGTGAGATACTTGAGTGAATCAACAACTGGTCCTAGTAATCATAAAAAATCTTTGGAATCACTTATGAATTTCATTGCATTTTCATTTTTCAATTTCTTTTATTTATTATATTAATTTGCAATTTATAATTTTTCATTACTACGACTATATTTGAAAGTACTTTAATAATGTTTTAAATAATTAATTGGTTTTTATACTTTTCTGAATTAACCGTAATGTTATCAGAAGATTTCACATTTACGAAATTTAATTTTTATATGAAAGTATTTCTTATTCAAATCGATTGCGTCGAATTTATTCGATAAAAAATATATTATACCAAATGATAAAATTACCGATTAAGTTGTCGTAGAGTTGGATTTGTACGATCACGTAGTCGAATAACACACCCGGCGACGAATGCGTTAACTTTCCGATGGATCGTCCTACCGGTTTTATCGTCTCCTTGCTCACTCTCTTCACAACATTTTTTATTTTTTTTTGGGCATCGGCACGTTTTCTTAACAAAGATGCATGCTGCAACGGTGTATCGTTCTTCCATCTGGCGTAGAGTGCATAACGATTTTGATATGGATAGTACTTCAAAATGTTCCAGATTTCCTCTGCTACGCAACAATTGCAGTCCATGAAAGAAAGAGATGGAAGCAACGCGACGTCGAGAATCGTTAAGACATCACAGTAGAGGGTAGTGTCTTTACCAATGGGTAATTTATTGGAATCTAGCGAGCATTGTTTTATAGACGTATGACACAACCGCATTATCTTGTACATTAAAACAGGATCATGGTGGAGATTTGGACCAAGTGCTACTAGCATTGGTAGCAAACGATCATGAATGTCTTCTAGGCGATGTAACGGTTTTGGTGCAAGTGGGCTTTGTAAAAGTGGGATCTTCTGTCCTGGTAATTTGGGCGATATTATACAATGTCTGAAAATTAACGATGACAAATTTTTTGTGCCCAGCTACTTATATTTTTAAATCGATATAATATTAACTAGTTAGTGATTTTTTATTACATATCTTAAGGAAATTTTATTCAATACACTTTTATTTTAAATAAATGAAGAATCAACATAAATAAAGTAAAATTCGTCTTCAATTATTATTAAAAATAAGTATATCAATATTTTACGGTTGAATAATGAGAAAAATTTTGTACTATGGTAATTGATGTGTTTATATATCACTTACTTTCTGTAAACTGGTTCTATAAGTGCGTGAATCATTCGACAGAGTGCCAATGCAATAGGTTTTTGATCTGTTAGGCAGTAATCAGGAAGTCGATTAAAAAGGTTCGAAGCTACATCCCATGCTCCTATTTCTAAAAGTGCTTCACAAAGTCCAAATTTCTGGTTATTTGAATATTTATCCTAGTGATACATAATTTTGAATAAGTAAAATAACGAAATATTATGTAAATAATTAATAATATACTTTTAATTATAAAATAATCAAATTTTTATTATAAGTTTAATTATTTTATTATAATAATAAATAAAAAATAACTGTATAGCATTAAAAACATTTACATTATCGGTAGGTGATTTTTAGAAAACGTCACGGGCATCCAATTACTTACAACAAAGCGATCGGATAATGAAAACGTACCGACCGTTAATAAGAAAACATTGATAGTTTATCAACAGATATAATATAAATATTTATAAAACAAGTGAAAACAACGGTTTGAAAATAATCGAGTTACACTCTCGATACAGTATTATTAGGCCGAGTATCGAAGTATTTTTATATTTTTTATAAATTACCTTTATATAATATATTTCATCAAAATTTAAAATGTTTTTTAAATAAAATTATATTCTTATAAATTATTTTAAAAAATTTAATACCACTACAACTTCCTTTTCTTCTTTTTCTTCTTCTTTATCTTTTGTTGAGATCACGTTCATCTTTCTTACGTATTCCTTGGCTTGCTTCATTTCTTGGTCATAATCTCTGAGAATTAATTTATCATCAGGAACAAGCCAAGGTAATATATCATTTAAACTGATAACTTCATGTTGAAGCATTAGAGCTGTGAGTTTTTGTAAGGAAAAGGGTGTACAATTTGTCGCGGAACAATATTTAAATCCTAATACTTCACACAGAACCAGCTGATCACTCATATAGGACCGAATGAGAGGTATAAATACAGCATCATCTTGTGGTCTGTTTTCAAAAGTTTCAAGCAATATGTCAAGAACTCTATTAGGGTCAAGGTTAAAATATCCTGAAATTAATACATTCATAACATATTTAATTAATAAAACAAATCGTTATTAATAATAACCCTTTGAATATAATTAAATAATGATTTTCGAACTTGTATAATGCAATTATATAATAAATAAAAAAATGCCATATATACAATTTATAAATTTAAAAGAAAAAATTACTAATTATTCATTTGAATTTAATTTGCAAATCAATGTTTTTAAGGCCTTTTAATTTAAAAAAATAATTTTTATTCAAAAGGTCAAGAACAAATAATGTATAAAATATTCTACCAATAAGGGATTTGACTATTTCTAAAATTGAATCCACTTCTGATTCTGTACGTTCTTGATTAAGTTCTACAATAAGTTTCGAATACCCCTCACTCTCTTCTCGAAAAAGATTAAATTTCTTTTGTTTGTAACTAGAATAAAATTTTAAAGTAATATTATTTAAGTTAAAATGAATTTAATCTATAACACTTAATACATACTAAAGTTTTGTTTTGACTTTTATAAACTTTGTTTGAAAATTTAAATTTTTCAATGTTCCTACATCTTGAAGTGTATCAATATCAAGACGTTCTTTTAATATTCGGTCTGTAAGAAACTATAAGCAAAAGAAATCAAAATAATATTTAATATAAATTAAACTTACTTTTTATGAATTGAAGAATATAATAACATGTAACAAGCATTCCAAATTTTTTACCTTTTCAGATTCCTTTACTATATAATAAAAATTACTTCTATTTTCTCCTTGTACTTCTGCATCAATAAGAGTAAAAAGATCTACAACTGCTGAAGGTATCGCTCCATCTACAGCCTGAAATAAAAAAGATCTCATTAGTTAATACCAAAGTAAATCTTAATTACTAAGTGTAGTAATTTTAATACACTTATATTTGTAAACTTTAGTTAATCAATTTTATGTCATTTTAACATCTATTAGATTTAATTAAATATAAAGTTCAATATAAATTATTCGTAATCAGAGGTAATTGTATTTATATGAAACTTTACATATTTATTTAATAAATTTTTTTGCAAAAAGGTAATTTACATCTTCTATTCCTAAAGTAAAAGATATTGAATAAAAATGATCTAGGTTTCTAAAATTTAGGAAACAAAAGGTTAGTTTTTTCATTTTCTGCAAAGTTTAAAATTTAGTTTAGTTCTAAATTATTAGCATTTGTGTATATATATACATATATACAGTAATTTAATTTAATTAATAAACATTAGGTATTTGTAAGTTTAAAAAATTTTATAATAACATCAATGTAAATAATTATTTGATATTTATAATCTATAGTGAACAAATATTAAAAGTATACTTATAATTGATAACTTACCACAAGTTCACCTAATATCGTAACAACCCCATCTCTTTTTACAGCTCCTTGAATTCCATTTAAGATCAGTTCGTACAATCCTCGCCTCCATTCTGAAAATCACGTTTTGGTATTGTTAAATCAATATACAATACTAAAGAATATATTACATAATAAATAAATAAATAGTATTTTCAATATTGCACAATAAATTAAAATTAAAAAAATTAAACATTCCAAATATAAAAGAATGTAAGATAACGAGACTTACCTACGGTGTTGCCTTCCTTGTGTTTGAGTTTGATTAGCTTGAGGCTGCGAACAGTTGTTAATTGACAGATTAGCCCTTCGTATTAACGATTGTAATATTGAGAAACTTTATTGCCGTCGAAGATTCGCGCGTCACCCGTATGTACAAAACGCAATGAAATATTCACGACTGTTAACTACCGGTTTTTATCTTATAAAATTTATGAAAATAAAATCTTTGTTTTTCGAGTCGCGGGTGAAGGAAATAGGTGTTTTGTCGCGAACATCGTTTAAGCTCTCTCTCCGGTTACTATTTATGCGTATCACTTACAATTCATTTTTCCCTTGTTTATCCCAAGACTTCCATAATTCGGTGTTCCACGTTTTAGCTGGCATGTTAACAAACTTTAGTATACTTTACGCGCGATCATCCAATTTTATAGATGTTTTACTTCGTTCAATTAAAACACAGCCGCATCAACATCGCCTTCAGGTTAAACAGACTCCATATTATTTTTCGACCGAAGTTCTCTACTATGACCTATGTTCTTCTCTATACCGCATCATACATAACGTATATTCTTTCTTTCTTGATGACTCGACTGTTCGTGAACTCACTCAAAAGTTGACTATTGCAAAATTTCATTTTTATTTTTTATTTTGTTAATCAAACAAAGAAAACATTACTGAAACTTTAATAATACATATTTCTAAATAACACAAGTCAAATAAATATCCAAATATAAATATATCATTTTAAACGATTTAGATTTAAAGCAAAATGATTTTGACGAAGAAAATTCATATTATATCCAGGAATCTAATAATTCCTTGAAACCTTTTAAGACATATAAACGAGAAATAAGAATAAGTATTAAAAAACATGTGTTAAAACATACGTAATAACTAAAATTAAAATTTAATAATTTTATAAAACATTATGCATAATGTAGTCAAAGCTTAAAGACAAATATTTATATGTGGTGTATAAAAAGTTTTTTTATAAAAAGTTTTAATTACATCTAATTAATTTAATAACGTTTAAAATAATTTTTTAAGTTATTTATTAATGATTTTATTATTAAAAGAATAACAAAGAGTAATTTTTAAATTGGACAAGTTTCTAACATTTTTGTAATATAAATAATGAAATTACAAATATAGTTGACAAATAATTATAAAATATTTTTAACTGATATTTCAATAATATCTAATATATTTATTTATATTGTATACTTTAAATATTAATAAATATATTTTTAATTATTATTTATATTGGGAACTGGTCTTTAATCATAAAAATGGATGCATTTGTGAACGCGATGTGATACTACTCTTTAGTGTATATTCATTAATCGGAGAGGTAACGAAAAAGTTATTATCAATGAAAATCTCTTAACATCAGAATAAATTTCAAACTATTATTATGAAAAATCGTTAAATTAGATTACTAAATGAATTTTATACGTATTTTTATGAATATTTTATTCTCTAAGTTTTGTGTTTGTCCTTAATTATTTCACGTGTTAGGTTAACTTGATATTTTTTAATGCAAATTTAAAGTGCTCATAAAAAAAATATTTATTTATTATCAATAGTAAAATATTGCTATTAGAAAATATTTTTAATTTTATGAAATTATTGAATTTTTTACCTTTTATTTTAATAAATTAAGATTACGTTTTTTATTGACAGTTGATGGTAGAAAGATATATCTGTAAACAATATTGATGACTTTTTTATAATAAATAAATAAGTATTAAGTGTAAGTTTTAAAACATCATTTATATATTTCAGACAAAATGCCCAGAGCAAAGACTGGTGAGAAAAAGGGTCCTCGTATGGACGATGTTGTGACTCGCGATTACACAGTTAATCTTCACAAAAGGTTACATGGTGTCGGTTTCAAGAAGCGTGCTCCACGAGCAATCAAAGAAATCAGAAAATTCGCTGAGAAACACATGGGGACTCCTGATGTCAGGATTGATACTCGTCTTAATAAACAGCTCTGGTCTAAGGGTATACGGTAAGAAATATATTAACTTGTATATAAATAAATTTATAATTTTAATAAAATAGATTTTAATATTGACTAAATGAGCTAATAATATATTAATGAAAATGATGAAAAAGTATGAAACATAAAAATTAATAATTTTTAAAAAAGTTTACATGTATTATGATTCATCATTATTCAATATGTTATATTATTTTAATTTTTAATTGTAATTTAAAAGAAAATTACATCTGATTTTTTTTAATTGGTAACAAATGAATTTTAATTTAGAATTTATTATTAATATTAGATTTAATATTGAAATTAATTATATCAATGTGTATATATATGTATATATAATAAAAGTTAAAGAACTATCCTATGTTGTAATACGTATTATAATTTAGATATGATATAAATTTTTTGTAATTCTTTTATCTATTTATATATAAAAATTTACAATATAGAAATTATAAATCACATGTTTATTTTGCAGAAATGTTCCATTCCGTGTACGTGTCCGCCTGAGTAGGAGAAGAAATGATGATGAAGATTCCTTACACAAATTGTATACATTAGTTACATATATCCCTGTCGCTACCTTTAAAGGTTTACAAACAGAAAATGTGGATGCAAGTCAAGATTAATTTATTAATTAAAGCGTGTAATAAATAGTTTTGACTGTTATTTCTGTGTTTTTATTTAAATGTATTTGGCTGCAATAATCTCACACCCATTTGTTATTAAAAATTACAATAGTCCAATTTTAAAAATTTTTTAAAGTTGATAAAATTATTTATTTACGTCATTTTTATAACAATAAATGCTCAAAAAGTCGTGTATTTGTTTTTAAGAATAATTTAAAAAAATTTTTTATAGTAATTATAGTAATTTTCAATTTTGATAAAAAATGTATATTACATAAATATGAAAAGTTAATAAGTTATTTGTAATTTTCGATTGCTTGAAATATATAATGAAACTTTGATAATAAATTTAATTATTAAAGAGTAGTAATAATTAATTTTTTAATATTTTTTGTTTTATTTATAAAAATGAATATGAATACTAAATATTTTTTTATTTTAAATGTATAAATCAAAATATTTTTGAATATAGTAAATTAAATTTATTGAGTATAGTTAAAATATTGAAAAATTTAGAAATAATTGAATAAATTAAGTAAAATTATTAATTTATTTGTACCACCAATGTTTTTTAGTTCATTGAAAATGGTGGCTTATACTATTGAATACATTATTAAATTATGCATTTATATTATAATTTATTCATATAACTCATTATAGTTGTAAGGAAATTAAGTTAATTAAAACAAATATTTATTTATGATCGTCTTATTCTAATACTTTCGATTTTTTAACTATTTTTTACTTTCAAATAATTATTTGAGAATTATAAAATTGCATAATACTTGTAAAAAGTTTTTATATTATTTATTATCTTTCCTATAAGAGTTCAATCGATCACTTTCTATGCGAAATAGTCATTACGGTAAGTACAAATAAAAATGTGAATTATGTATTATTAAAAATTAATAAATAAAACTTAGAATTTATAATACTAAATACTTAATCCACAATAGTAACACTATTAACTTAAGAATTTATAATGTTAAATACATTGCATATTTTCTAAAACAGTTTATAAATATGTTGATATATTTTATTTTAAAAGCTTTAATTACAATGCTATGTTAAGAAACTAAAGATATTATAATATATTAAAATTAAATTAATAAAATCATTTGATAAAAATTATTTTATTACACTACAAATTATTTATTAGTATTTATGAATGGTATATTTTAAAAAATTTTTATTTGTTTCTTTTTTGAAATTTTAATTATGTAAATTTGTTGTTTTAATTGCAGATTTTATAAAAAAGTTTTTTTTAAATTTAAGAAATTTGTTTTTTCTTTCTAAACGTAGAAAATTTTTTCTGAACGTATTAAAAGCAAAAAGATTTACTCTAAATATAAGTATGGTTTTTAAAAAAATTTAGTTTTGCAAACTGAAAATAAAGTAATGTTGAACATAAAATTTAGGAAATCATTTAAGCACAAGTAGTTATCTAATTTACAATTTGTTAGCAGGAAAGAAAACGAGAATATTTAAGTACTGTTGAAACTTCAATCAAAGCAGTAAGTATCAATAATAGTAATAATAATGAAAAAGTAAGGGCAAATAAACGCAGGAGCTATTGAAATCAAGTGATTTTTATTTATCCTCAAAAATGGACTGTGGCATGATAGCCTGGGCAGACGAAAGGGCGGACACCCACTCACGCATGCAATGGCAACTGAACGGAAGGTCCGTTTTGGAGCGATCGGTCTTATCCAGTGGGAATACGCCAATCTCGGAGGTACACCTCGGGGTAATTCGGACGATGCTTCCCTCTCCCTTTCCCTTTCTCTCACCCCATGAGCTACACCACCAGAAACAGTAGTCGGCAAACTTCTTTTCTTTCCTCGTCTCTCAAACAACGCGAATCGTCCCCCGCTGCTAAACTGATTATGTTGCGACGTTAGCGCTTGCCGCTCTCGAGCGCCTAATGAAATTACAAACTCACAATCATCTAATGTTATGTGGATCTTCGCTGAGAAAGAGAGAGAAAAAAGACGGCGAGAGCAGGACACTTAATGTTCTTTCCTACTTTAGCGTGTGAACTGTAGCACAATTTTATTAGGATTTATATGCGCGTGAAATCGAGCGTCGCCTGCAGAATGTATGGCTACATAGAAACTGTGTATGTATAAGTGGATATGCTCGTGCTTGTATAGAATAGCGGTCGGAAGAAATTCAGTTTAATCGTTCCCCTCGTTTCGAGCTTTCGCGATTTTCTTGCCTTCGTTTTCTTAGCTTCTTTACTCCGTTTTTTTCCTCGTCGCAACCTACTAAGTTATCGTTTTGGTTGCGTTACTTTGCGTTAAGTGCTTTTTATTATGGCTCTTTGTGAGCGCTTATACGATAAAATGTAATTAAGGTAATTGTGCAATTTTGAAATTGCATTTAGTTCGTATGTGCACGCTTAAGCGACTGATACTGTCGCAGAGCATAAATTGAAATTTAATTAGTAGTTGACCTTCTCGAAAGCTTCCATTTCGAATAATTATTATATACTTGGTAAGGCAAAAAGTTGTATTATTTTGCGTAGCAATTATATAATATACAGGCACCTAGAGTTAAGATATGAATCCTTCGATCCTGCTCAATAAGAGAATTATCTATTTATTTATGTGTATGATTATTGAGTTATGTTAATCACTTATTTTAACATTTAGCTATATTATAAAAACTAAAAAAGTATACTCATAATCTAATATGCATTTTATAACGAATAACACGTATCAAACACTCTTTCGTACTTCTCAAGATATATATTTTTTAATAGATGGAAGAAACTTGTTTTACAAACTTTTATTCTATCTTATTATATATGGAACTATATACATTTTTGATAGTTGAAACTGATGACTAACGGTAAAAGATATATTTGAAATTAGCCTACAATTAATAAATTGAAAGAATATTCCATAATAATAATAATAATAATAATAATAAACTAATAATAAAATGTAAGTCAAAGTATTTTATTTTGATAACGAAGTTTGTTATAAAAAAGAAATGTACACTAAATAAAGAAAATTATTTCATATGATATTAATTTATTTTAAGTTACATTTATTGTGAAACCGATTCTTTCTAAAAAGTGTATTAATAGCCGTAATAAAAAATATCTAGTATTTTAATTCTGTTCCTTTACAATGAAAAAGATGTTAAGATGCTGTTATTGTAACAATTAAAAATTTTTACAAATCTAATGGCATTAATTCACTATATGATTATTGGGTTCAGATAAATAAAAATTTGGAACAATTTAGGTTTAAAACATTTAAACAATATAATTTTTGTGCGGTTAATAGAATACAACATTGTTTAAAATTATGTCATATTAATTTTATGTGTAAGGACAAATAAGAGACATTAGCTTTCGAAAATAATTTAATTTTGGTTATGAAAAATTATTTTTTAAAATATAAAATATATAATAATGTTTTGATCTTTATAATGTTTTAAAAACGAGCTTATCAACAAACAATTAAAAAAAATAATAAATAATTTTAATTATGATTAAAATTTGTCATAACCTCTAATTTGCGTTTTTAAATATACCGTCCATGTATCAAGATTATTAATCCATGAAGTATTTACAGGAATGAGAAAATCAGGTATGAAAGACTAAGCGAATCAAATAGAGAACAGTTATGATGAAAGTCACGAGGACAAAATTGAGAAATGCATTGTCATACGCGTAGCGCAACCTCGAGTTCGTGGGAAAGGTCTCGCGTACACACGATCGCCAGTCGGCGATGATTTGTAGTGCATCATGTTTTAAGAAAGGATCTCCAACTGTATGTATATCAAATTGTCATGTATTCCTCGTGGGCCAGGCACGTGTCTAACGCGTCAGTGTTCGATTACCCCCCTCTCGTCCTGAGCTCGTTTACATCGGCTCACTCCGGCATGCTTGAGAACTTGGATAGAGCAGAAGTACCAACTGATCTAAATCCGATCTACAACTACCTATGTTGATTATTATACGTCTCAACTGATTTAAGTTTTCCGTCCTTTATTCGTAATCCTGTACACGTTATAGGTCACGTGCATTTTATCGACTTCTGAAATGTTAGTTGTTTTTATTTAATGTCAAACAATCCAACAGTGTGTTTACTCAAAGTTATTTTAATATTTCGTGCGATGCCGTATCGCTAAACGATATTATTAGTTTATGGAATATATAGTTAACACACATAGTTCGTCATGTATCTCAATAAATAATGTTAAACCAGTGTATTTCCATTTTATTTCCTGAAAAAATAAGATAACAAAAAATTTCTTTATACACAGAAACTTTCGTCATTTTACTGATATATATGTATATATATATATACAATTTTTGTGCTTAAATTGAACAAATCGCATGTAAGTATTCGAGTGAATAATTTTTTAAAAACATATTTTAACTCCGTACACTAAAATTTTAATGTAATGATGTATTTTCTATAAATTTCATTGTTTATACATTTATTAAACAATAAAGAATTATTATTTTTTACAATTATTTTTTGATAATCAGCACATTTAATAATTAAGCTCCCGTACATTTATCACCGGAATATTCAAGTACGATATTCATGTAAACGTACTCTGGGCGATTTCCTTACCCCAGAGATCTTAATCCCTTGATCATCGCTCTATCTATTGCACCTCTTCAGTTACAACTTGAGTTGCTGTTTCATGATTAATTCTTAGACATATTGCTAAAAAACATTTGTTTGAGCTGCTGCTTACATATATTGAATAATTTTTTTTGACATCATAGTGTATGTGTATATGATCTATATTTATTCATTTTTTTTCTGTTGTCTAGTGGATGGAAAAATGAAGCAATAATGAACGAAAAGACCTTGTAATAATTATTATAAAAGACATTATAATAAGATGAAAATATGCATTTTTATCCTAATTAAATATGAACATAGTTAACGAATGTTAGTCGTTTCGTAGTTCAAATACTTTTCCGCATAAATATTTATTTAACAGCGCGTCCACAAGGTTTAGCATTATTTTTGTGCAAGCGATTGAATCAATAACAATGAAGCAAGTGGTAAGTACCCTAAGCTCATTTCGCTTATTATCAATAATTTGAATCATCCACGTGTAATCCGAATACTCCATTGTCAATGTTTGAACGATCAGGTGCAACTAAAGGGGGACAGTCGGATGATGGCCAGATACCCCCTTAACGGGTTTCCAAAGTCATTCGTTCGTTTCACCTGAAAATACATCAAGATTTCTTGCAGAATCAATTAACTGCGGATGCGCTCACAGTCAGGTTTCTTAACCATCGGTCCAGTAGCTCATCCATCCTCGGGGGCGGCCACGACTTTTCGTATCCGGCTTCGAGAGCACGTGCGCTTTTGATCCGAGAGGGTGGCAGCGCACTTTGTGCGACTATTCCCTGGAGATTCGCGGCTCGTGAGAACAAGTGCCACGCAAGTGTCGCAGGCAACGTTTCATCGAGATAATGGATGATTTTTTTCTGCTTTTCTTTGCTTTGCACTTGTCATATTTTCATCTTAGCGTAGTTATTATTTCTTTCTCTTATCGTCGTGACACGTAATGTACTTGAATAATTAATTCTATCGGCACAGACCCGTAAGTCACGCACTGTCATTTATTCTATCAAAAAGTTCAATGTGTCATAGAATGTTAAGGCAGAATTTTTCAACGTGCAATAGTTCTGCAACAGCATTGACGTGATTTTTGCGGTATTGCTTTAGGGAACGTAGCACTTAAATTTTAATACATGTCGAGGGAACATCGAAGGTGGTTTACATACTTACTTTCTTCGAGAATCACGGCAAAATACAGAAATATTTTCCATGCCATTCGCAATAAGAATTACAACGTTAAAATACGAATTGAAAGAACATTCAAAAACCCAATCTATCAGTACAGAAATTTAGTACCTAATATTTGAGATTTATTTTTAATAAAATTATATTATTTTTTTCATGCGGTACATATTTGAGAAATTTCAAATTGAATGAATTATGCTTTTCTAATAAAACTTCAAATTATAACAGAGCAATTAAGTAAGCCTAATATTTCGATACAGTTTCAAGGGTAGATCTGCTGATGATAAACAAGCGAGTACGTCATTAAAAATTGAATGCGAACGAATTGAATATAAGATCATGAAATTGATTTTCACGACACTTTTTCATTTTCATAATTGGTTATATGTAATTATAGTATTTTATTGAAATCTTCTTTTGATTAGTCGGCAATAACATGAAATTATTTGAAATTTTACGATTAAATCTATTTGTAAATTGCCAATGCTATATAAATTTATATTATTCAAAATTATCTTGAAACAAATTTAAAAATTTTTAATTGTTCAAGTGAAAAATGATATTTTTTACCAATAAAACATTAAGTTTTTCAAAATCTTTATGTAATACAGTAAAACATGCATAGTAAAGAGAATATTTTCTTTTTGGTTGATTAATTAGCTTTTTAATATGAATAATAAATATTAAATCAAGAATATTCTACATTTATTTTAAAATTTATTACGAATTTTTCAACCTTCGCTGAAAGAAATATTATACTTAATTCAAAATAATGGATTTGCTATTGCCTTATAAATATCATTTTTTTAATTTTATTGGTATAAATTGTTTTACTTACACAATCTAGTGCTTTTATAAATTTTCTAATGAAATTTACGGATAATTTTAAATATAATTAAATTGAAAAATAAACGAACTATTTTCATGTGTATAATAATTTATTAAAAATTTGTTTGATTGAAAAAATAACAGCATATCAAATAAAAATTATAATTATATTAGTACTATAAGTTACTTTTTTAAAAATATGTTAATCAAAAATTTTTTTTGTATTTAGAAAAATTGATTTTTTATAAATCTATACAAGTCTACAATTTAAAATTAAAACTAATTTAAGATAAAAATTGGATTTAATTAATTTTCATCAAGAAATAATTTAAATATATTTCTTATGCAGTATTTTTGTCAATTAATGAATAAAAACAATTTCGAATTTTATCGCGTTTCGATTAAAAGCTTATTTAAATGGTTAATACTTCATATTCATTAATATTTATTAAAGAGATAATAATTTATTCTTTTTTTGGTTTAAAATAATAGAATGACTAAAATGTATAAAAATAAAAAAAAAATCTATATCACATAGAATTTTTTTAAAAAATATATTCATTACTTAATTAAATATTTAATGTTTAATTGTTTTTCAGGATTGAATTAAAATAAGAAACCTAAAATGATGACTTTTTCATTGTAAGAAAAAAATTTTAAGAAGTATTAATAGAATTATAAGTGTATGTAGTGTACAATATAAAAGGAAAACTTCGAGAGTTGATGGTTCCCTGGGGAAGAATTATAGGGCCTCTATCGCTGTTTAGAGCGATAACCCATTTTTAATTAAAAATGAAAAATATATTCCTCATAATCGAAACGAAAGCCAAAAGAAAGCTACTCGTAAAATTTTAGGCTCCTTTAAAAATTTCTAATACGTTTGCTTATATATCTGTTTATAGATAATTTTCACTTTATGTATTTTTAATCGTAGATCTTTAAAAATTTTAAATCTTTAAGGGTTTACTTTGATTTGAAATATTTTGAAAATTCAATGAAATATAATTTTACATTATATCAAGGGCTAAATATAATTTTGTAATACAAAATTCGTGTAAAAATTTTTTCTAAAACCAACGTTAAAAATAATCATTAAATTAAATGTATGCATCGACTTTAACGTGTTCGTAATTGATTTATAGTTATTTATGTATTTTTTTGCGTTTTCACATGCGTGCAACTAGTGAAATTCTAATCATCATTAATCTGCATATTCTGTTTTATAGGATGTATAATATCTTATAACCAACTAATGATTATCAAACAGAAATTTATAGAAGCGTACAAAGTTTTCTCTCATTTTTCCTTATTTTATTTTTAACTCCTTGTACATTAGCATAATCGCGTAGACGATAAAAAGAATATTCATTTTCGCACGATGCTCGTTTCACTTTACCCAACTGCCATTTTTGTTAATATCTGGTCTAGTTGAAGGTGGATAGGTAAAAGAAAGTGTACATGGTCCTGTTTCGGTTTATTTGATTCTCTGCACGCGTATGTGTATAAATATACATAGTAAAAGAAACGAAGAAGCTATACATTGAACGAAAAAGGATGGAATACTTTCACATGTAGTAGGTAGCAAAAAAGATAAAAGAGTTCAAAAGCTATGATAAAATTACATATGCGCGGACATGTATTCAAGAGAGTGGCTAAATGAAAAAAGAGCACGAGTATATGGGTAAAATGTAGATACAGACAGAGTCCACACAAATACCTACGTATGTTATTTGGTTGACGAGAGAGAGAGAGAGAGAGAGAGAATATAAAACTCAAGTGTACATATACGATCGCAAATGTATATCAGGAAAAAAGAAGAGAATGGACAAATCGAAAAAGAGTGGGAAATAAAGATATATATACAAAGACAGAAAGAAGGAAGGAAGAAAGGAAAAGAACGAAAGGTTCCCGTATAAATGAGGGACATCCCTACCTAGAGGGTGAACAGAAGAACCAGAAGCCAGAGGCAAACGCGCGAAAGCGTGTGTGGGGTCGTGGTGCCAAGAGCGGCAATGGAAGGGAGACTGGGGTTGAAGTCGCGACGATCCCCTATCAAAAGAGGGTGGAGTCTTTCTATAGAGAACTCGGAGCTTTATCTCTTTCTAGCCACCCTCTCTCTCTCTCGCTCACTCTCCCTCGTTATCAGCGAGCGGCGTATTTACGTGGGGCCAATGGAGTTGCGTCGGGGCGCCACGCGACTTGCAGCCATCTCTTCCGCGGCTCGGCGTCGGCCACACCCCCGGAAAAAGGTTGCGCGCACGCGACCCCCACCCTGTACATAGCCCGCGCGGGACGAGGATTGGAACGGTAGAGCTGGGCCGTATTGAATAGGCTTATCATTTGATTTTGAGGAGCACCACCAGCCGGGTCGTCCCGGGCGCTCCTTAAACGGCCTCGCCGCCGTCGCCGCCGCCGCCGCCGCCGCCGCGAAAAACGCGGACATAATCGCAATAATTCGATCATCCCCGTTGATCCGATTATTACGTGGCCCAACTCCGTCTCCATCTCGCTTGCACGCTCGATCGGCTTCCCGACGGAGCACAGAGAGGCGGGCGCGACGACGACGACGAGCGCCGCGTCGCCTACGCGACCCTCGCGCGGTGGGAGCTAAAGCGCGCGTGGCCTCCGTTGGCGAGGATCCTCGCGGGGCGCCGCTGCCGCTGCCACCGCAGCCGACGACGACGATCTCGACGTCTCTCTGGCCCGTCGCGAGTGGTATCCGAGCTGGCTGCGTGAACCTCCTCTACGTGGGAGATTGCGCGCGCGCGCGCGCGCGTCCACGGTATCCAGTAGTTGGTGAGAGCACGTGTGGAAGGAGATGCGTGGCCGTCTTCCTCGATACATTTTCCTTCGTATGGAACGCAGAGGATAAGACGCAGTTTTCGGTTCGGTTCCTTTGGTTATCGGAACGCGGGGAATCGAGAAAACGTTATTTGTTGGAGGACTGTGATAAGGTGGCTGGGGACACGAATTAGGGAGAGGAGCGCGATGAAGATGACGAACTAAGAGAGGGTCCCGTATGCCGAGAATTTAGGTAAGAATTTGTACGTCACCTGTGTGAAGATCGAGCTCTCGGAGACATTGGCTCAGGGGTACCAAATACTTTGTTTTGAGCTTCAAGGCCAATCACCTCGCGATTACTTTGAAATATTCATTAGCAAATTTCTAACGATAATTGAGTTCGAAGATGAAATCAGAGTTAAATGGATTTTTTAATCACATTTTTGAATTTTTAGTCGCATTGATAATGATTATTATAAGTATTACATTAATAAAAAATACCATCAATACAAAACAAAATTTAAAAAATGTTTTTCACTACATCTATTAACGTAAAGATATTTATAAAAACAAATTTTATTTTTAAAATAAGTTGAATTAAAATTTCAACATTATAAATTTCATTAATACTACACTCAAATTTAATCAATCGACTCCAAAGTTATTTATAAACCATTCACTCTTCGGGTATTATGTCTATTTAAACGACAAATGATTCTTATTTTAGTTTATATTAGGTTTATTTTCATCTACAAATTAGAACGAACTTAATTTATGTTACTAAACTAAAAATTGAATTTTTTCTTAAGAATTGTTGCTTCAACTATTTTTTAATTATAAAGGAATCAATTATGCATCGCATTAGGTTCCATTTTCAATTATTCTTAATCTCTTTAATAAGGCGTGCATCATAATTGGTTTATTAAATAATGTCTTTCTCAAGCACATACTTAAATTTAATTAAGAAATGATAAGTTAATTTATGTCACTCCTTGATATTAAATTCATAATAATGTTCAGATTTTTATGTAAATTATGGGAATTTTAAAATTACAACCTCAAAGTAATAATTTAATCTTTAATGTTAATTAAGATTCAATATTTACTTTAAAAGTTTGTATAACTTTTATGGTATCAAATACATTTATTTTCTCAACAAATTTTTTCATTTATAAAAAAAATTTTAATTATAAACAATAGCAGCAATTGTTTCGTAAATCATAAAAGTACTCTAACTATAGTATAATTGATATTAAACCACTATTTATAATTATTCAAAATATGACTTTACAAAAAATATGTCTATATAATTAATTAATATTTTCGAAGTTATAAATATTTAGAAAAATTATTTTTAGTGGCTTTAGAATAATTAAAATTCAACTTTTTGTTAGATTTAGTTTTTTAAATATTCAACAAATTATAAATAAAGTCTTTTATTTATAAATATTTTAGTTTATGGATAAAATAAAACGAAAATTTTATGAACGAATATTAATTTACAAAATGATAATTTGTATGACTTTTATTTCTGTGAAACAGTTTCCTATGTATTCTATTATCTATCTATTTACGCATCTCTCTTTACTTCTAATTT
The DNA here is from genome assembly GCA_018907185.1 of Platyscapa corneri. NCBI lineage: Eukaryota > Metazoa > Arthropoda > Insecta > Hymenoptera > Agaonidae > Platyscapa > Platyscapa corneri. Next base: position 4,302,328 of record JACCHW010000005.1, on the reverse strand, counting down.
TAAATAATATATTGTATATAAGTATCTTATCAACAAGTTTTAAAATTAATGATGAAACTATTCAATGAATTAAATCGTAATTTTATTTTGAAACACAAGTTTAGAGCATACTTAGTTGAATATTATTCTAATATTCTAATTATAAAAAAGTTTTTTAATATTTTATACCAAAATTTGACGAGTTTTATAATATTTTATACATTTCAATACCTCTAATTTAATTTATTTTGTAGTGTTCATATTTATTTTTAAGTATGAAATAAAAATATTATTGTCATATTGTAAACATTGTTTGCATTAAATAAATATGTTAATCACAATAGTATATGTACTATAAGTTATACATAGTAGATTACGCTAAAAGTATTTAACTCTTTTTCTTAAGCATTTTATTTGAACAACATTGATAAAAAATGTTGGATAAGACTTTAGTGCAGCTTTTGTACATTATTCGATACAGTTGTATCAAAAGAATTATATTTACAAGCTACTTTATAGTAAATCTTTAATGTTTTCTTTAAAATGATGTATTTTTACTATAATACAGTTTATATTTACAAAAATATTGACTATAATCTTTAAGGTACTGTAAAAACTTAAAACTGTAAATAAAGTTTTGTACACAAAAGAAAATAGAAGTAATTTGATTTTAAAATAAATATTTTGATACAGGCGGTATAGCGATTTTATTCATTTTTCGCATACTTAATTTATTATTTTCAATATAATTTATGATATTATTTATGATATTTTTTATGATATTTTTTATGCGATATAATAAATGTGTATGAAAAGTAATTAATTATTTTGAACAAATAATAAGTATTATTTTACAATATTTATAGTATATTTCTTTTGTTAAAATTAGCTTTATTTGATTAAAATTATTGTGGTCTGATTGATTAAAAAATAATCGTGTTTGGTAAAATTATTTTTGTACTTAAATTTAATTTTTAGATGCCTTTCAATAATAAATCACTTTATTATGTTACAATTAGATTTGTTGGATATATTTAAAGCACATTTTTTAATTACATTATGAATCTAATAAGAATAATTTTTAAAAAATAAATTTTGAAAATTTACTTTGAATTTTATATGAAAAATATTAATATTATTGTAAAATTTAATTTTTTTTAATCAATAATTTTATTTTTATTTACTTTAATATCATTGCAATTTTTTCAACCATCTTCAATTAATTATATCGGCACTTTTAATCTTTGAGATAGTGTATCATGAATGTTGGAAAGAATAAATTTAATTTAATCTTTATTATTTATAATCAAAATTGTACTATTATAGTAGTATTAATATACTATTAATATAGTACTATTGTACTGTTATAGTAGAAAGAAAATTACAATTTAAATAATTAATATCATATATTGCTTTAAGAAATAAATTTCGGCAACAAATAATTTTCATAAACCTACTTTTATTAAATTTTTATAACAATTATAACATTCGTTGATCAATGGAGCATTAAAGTATTTAGAAGTTGTTGATTATACATAAAGTATAATTATTGAAACTTTAATTAATTTAATTTATCAATTTATTAATATTTATGTACTATTTAATGTTTTTAATATATTAATTAAATTTATTATTTGAATTTGAATTTTTTAAATTAATTATTGTATTGATAATTTTTGAAATATTATAATTTTGTAATAAAAAAAGATTTTTTTTAAGCTTTTAACTTATATAGTTTGAAAAACCAGAATCAATTTAGAATATAGGGTTTCTTATGCAAATGCCACAATTTTTTACTGTATATTTTGAAAGATGCTTTCAAAATATATTGTAAAATTTATATTAAAAAATATTGGTTATACAATGTAGTTTAAAAAGTCGAGCATTATTTGGCAAATGGATAAAACGGCTAATAAATTTATCTATAGCGCCATTTTTTTGAAAAATCATCAACAAAAAAAATCATGCTTTTATCGGAAAATTTCATTCCCTTAAAAAGTCTATTCGACTAAATATCATGGAAGTCACTACTTTTAACTTCGGAAGCCGCAGCTCTCGATAGTAAAAATCCATTGAATATTGGTACGTTAACTATCGTGGAGTTTCTCTCGATAAAATATTGTGCGTTTTTAATAAGAAACGATGCCAGGTATAACTGCAGATCGGTTTTTGTTATTTTCACAGGCCATCAAACCTAAGGTCCTAGCGACTGACGATCTCCTCATGGACTACTCGTATTTGAACCAGGCGGCCGCAGCCGCAGCTGCCGGTTTCGAGGCCTCCAGCTGCGCCCTCGCCGCGAGCGAGATGCAGTGCGCCGGTTATGGCGACCTGAGTTCCTGCTCACAGATGAGTCAAGCGGCCTACCGTTATACGGCGGCGCGGGCTGTCGCCGGCTACCCCGGGAACGCAGCTTCCGGGGGTGGGAGCGGCGGTGCCACCCAGGGCCTTGGTGCGCATCACGCGGCTCACCCGCACGCACACGCGCATCATGCGGGACACGCGGGTGCCTGCTCGGTCATGGCCGCGAGGAGCCAGGACGTCGTCCACCGGCACGCAGCTTCCATCTTCCCATCGGCCATCAATCTGCAAGGTAACCGTCGTCCTCTAACGCAACCGAGGGGCTCGACCGGTCATCCCTTTTCTCCACGCTTATGTGACCATCTATTTGTCCGCAATGAGTGTGTTATAGCTATATTATCTTACTAGCTGCCTTCAATATTTTTTGATATATTTTTTTCGATTAAATCTCCTCTTTTCCACAGTTACTTCGTTTAATTTTTAAATTTTTTGCACGATGGAAGTAAACTCTAATAATGACATACTTAAATTTAGTGTTTAAGTTACTCTGATCGTACAGCTTTTTAATAGTTCGCTGTTTTTTTGTTTCAATTAGCGAAAGCAAGTTAAATTCATGTATTAAGATATCTAAGAATGAAACACATGCATATGTCACATTTCAGTTATGAATGAAGACTTAAAGGACTAAGAATTCTATATTATTAACAATAAATTGAAAAATAGGTTTGAAAATAACCACAAAATTAAATTTCGCCGCGACAAATATTCGTAAACTATAAAATAAAGGTGTAATTAAATTTAGTAAGTCTTGCATTACTTAGTAAATTCATTATTGTAATTTTATCGTTTGAATAATCATAAAGAGAAATAGGATGTATCGTGATTTTCGGTATTCACAATACATTTAATTTTATTATAATTGCAAAAAGTTCCTATGATTTCAAAAATATAATTAAATTTGAAACGTATGCTTCAATGATGAAGAGAAATATTCTTTGCGTATTTATGATATAAAAAATATATATCATATTAATAACATATTTCTACTTTGCGAAGAACAATAATTCTGAAAATTCTTAAATATGTTTATTACGTGCCATAATTGAATGGTGTTACCGTCCAACGTATCAAATAATATATCTTTTTCGTTATGCTTTATTTAATTTTAATCTTATAATTGAAAAATAATAATAATAGAATATAATATTAGATACAATATTTAAATTTACAATAAAAGATATTTTTTAATATTACTATTTAAAAATAGCTTAGAAGATAAATATCATTCGTATAAATTAATAACTAAATATAAAATATAAATTCCTCAAGTTTTAGCAAAAAACTAATAAATATTTAAAAATAAAATTTTAATAATTCAAATTATTTCTAATTTTTCTTTTAATAAGTAAAATTTTGTACATTAGATTATATTCATTTACATTTAGATATAAAATCATATATGTCGATTTCTCTTTAATAAAATGGTTTAAAAATCTAATTTCGTTTGATTTTTAATTAAATTATACTATAATAATTGTAATTATTGCTTGGTAAATAAAAAAAAAATAGTTTTTAGTCATATTTAATAATTGTTTTAAATTTAATCAATTAAAAGATGTAAAAATAGGCATTGTTTATCTAAATTTATGTAAACATGCGTATGTGTTTGAAAGAAAATAAGAAATTATTCTAATGAAAGAAAAATAAATGTTGTACATACATCAAAAGAATTTAATTCTTAAATCTGTTTGATTTAATTTAATCGAAAATCCTTATTTGTAATTAATACAAAAATTGAAATGGATAAATTAAAAGAAAAATTTATTTTGAACATAATTATTCGTGATCATATATATTCATGTATGTTGATATAAGATCATATATCGATGGACTTGTAATTAGGTTATAAATAATGTGTAGATATATCTAATATCTCCAGTTTACCAAGGGTGTCACTGTTGTGATTGAGGAACTGCCTTATAAAGAGATCAAATTCAATATACTACCTATAATGTACCCGAATATAACAATAATATGAAATTATTATATCATAATTTCTAATAAAAACGTTGTGCAACATATTAAAATTCAAGAATTTTTGAATTTAAAATAGAACTACGTAAAATAAAAAAATATAATTATAAAATATTGTGCAAAATTACCGACAACGATTTAGTCATGCAACCTTCTTATATTTAGATATGACAATTTTAAAGAGTCAATTAACATCCACCTGTAACAAAGAATTGATTTAATAATTAATTATTTAACTTAATTTTTGTTATTTCAATAATGGTTGGTGACAAATAATTAATTTAGAAAGTTCTAAAATACAAATATTATTAAGTTTACCAAGTTGCTATAAGTAAGTAATTTTATTTGAAATGCGATTAGATAAATTCTAATAATTTTATTATCTAGCATAAAAACGAAGTAGTTTTATTTAGATTTTTATTAAAATACCTTAAATAAATAATATAAGACTGGTTACAATATTATTAAATTAATCGACGTAGTTTATTTTTATACTCAAAATATTTAATTAAAGTCATTGATAATTGAAGACATTAATAATTAATAATTAAAGACATTGATTCAAATAACTAATTGAAATATAAAGATTGTGATGAAAATCATCAATTTTATTTCAATAATAAACTTTATTATCGATAATTTTACATGCAGATAAAAATGAAGTTTATTACAGTACTAAAAATCACCATCTTTTCAGGAAAACATGTTAAAAGTAATAATTATAAGTAAAATTTCAAAAAATCAACGTTCAAATTGATAAATTTATTAAGTAGAAAATTATTTATTATAATTTCTGTTTGTAAATATTGTTTAAATAAATATAAAATAAATTATATATCAATCACGCACTTGTTCCTTTTTTTTTAAAATAATTTTTAGTTGTTTATGCATTTATATATCTTATTTTTAATAAAAAAATAATTTTTAATGTATAAAAGTTTTAAAAACATTATAAGTGAATTAATAAAATAAAGATAATGCAAAAATTATTTTATATCATAAAAATATAAGGAAACATAGAAGAATCATTATTTCTTGAATACTTTTTAATTGTTAACAAAGTATTGTATTATGTAGGAAACACAATCACATGGTCCCATAATTAGAATGAAATAAAAGGAAAAAGAGGAAGGTCGGAGAGGACCAGTAGTGGTGTGGAGGGTTTTCGAACTATTTAATGCCTTTGTGTAAAAGCGTATTTGAATATTATAGAATGATGAATGAGAAGAAGCACTACTTTTATTTTTGTTATTATTTTTGAATATTAAGTTCTCGTATAAGATCTATTATAATTATTATTTCTTAATATGTTTCATTTATTTATATTAATTTTTTACCTTTCTGTTACTTTTTTCAACTTTTTGAATATGTAGATTAAGTTTTTTTAGTAATGAGTGCTAAAAATTAAAAAATTTTCTAATAAATTTATCAACAATTTAAAAAATGTTCATTTGTTGAAACTATAATATGAAATAATTTTTTTTTAAAAGAATTACCAATATAAATTAAAAGTATGTACAATTCAACATTTCAAGAAATATTAAGAAAATGTATTTGACAGATTCTTTCGTCATTAAATGACGAATGAAAATATGATTAAGAAATTAAAAAATTAAAAAATCTCTAGAAGTTTTAAAAGTTTTATAATTGTACATCGTTGGTATCATCTTTTTAAAAGTATTTTGCTAACTGATTAAGAGTAATTCAGTTTTCATGGAAATCCATTCATCGGTTACGATATCCTGACCTACTTTTTAGGTTATCGTTTACATGAAGGAATGCAAAAAGCTGTATATCAAAATAGAATTTCAAATGGTTATAAATACAGCGGAGTAGAAAAATTTTTTTTGTTTACTCTCAACTATAGTATATTTATTAAAAGTTTTATACTTATGAAAATTAATAAGATATAATACTAGTTTATTCTAACGTTGTATTTGAGATCGTTAAATCTTTCTTACTTTTAAAATATCTTTTATTGAATAAAATTTTATTTATACTGTTTAAAATATATAAACATTTTTTAAATATTTAGTTCTTTATTTGTAGATTCAATTTCATCGTAAATAACTTAAAAATAAGACGAATTAAAGTAAAAAGAAAAACTCTTCTTGTTGAGATGAACTAATAGATGAAATCAATTGAAAATGTTCTCCTCGCCAAACCTCCTACTTGAAAGCTTGATAAACTTAATAAAAAAACTTATACAGTAGCAGAACATAAAGTTGTCTCCCAGTGTCTGCCTACCGACGAAGCGGCAAAACGTAGCGCAACTTCTATGAAAAAGGAGAGATAGAAGGATAGAGTGAGGGAGAGAGAGAGAGAGAAAGAGAGAGAGAGAGATAAAGGATATAGTGAATGAGAGAGAATAAGAGAGAGTATAGCCCTCGACGACAAGATGGCACTGAAAATCAATGGATGTTCCTCACTGTCTATCTCTTTTCTTCTCGCATTCTCGCTCGCTCAGTCATTGCTATGGTTACGTCCCTCAATGCCGCCGAGGGGATGAAGCAGTCGCTCCTCCTCGTCCACTATATATCTCTCCTAAGAGCGTTGACTCTCGCGCTGGGCTTCTTGGCTTCTTTAAAGTTGCAGCTCAGTCGTTTTATTTACGTCGGCCATCCTATTGAATCTCTTCTCGTTGTTTGATAATTGATTTCTTTAACTTCATGGATTTAACGCTGATTCGGTTGTTCTTCAATCGATGACGTTTGCATTGCATTAGTAGATAATTGAACGTCAACCTTTTATGAGATTTAATGTTCGATAGAAACGACTTCTGCTGCCTAAGAATTTTTAGAAAAGGAAAGATTCATTTTTTTTAAATTCTTAATTCACAATACTTTTCATATTTCTTAACGTTCAACATTTTTTCTGTCTATTTTTTAAATACATGGATTCCATTATACTCTAAACATTTCTAAACTATATTTAATTTGATATTTTTTATATTCTTTACATATTTATTTAATTACATTTATTGTGATTATTTTAGCATTTATGTTATAAAATTAATTTTATAATGGTTATAAACTCAACTGATTCATTTATGTTTAAGGTAATAATGTTTTCTTAATTTTTCATAATTTAAAAGGTAAGCTTGTGTATGCTTTATTAATAAAAATAACTTTCACGATACGCATTTTATTTTTCATTTTAGTGTTGTATTACAAATGATACAACGCGGCATTTGGAATTTAATATGAATAATATATTGATTCTCGTTAATAATCAACGTACAATAATAAAACTATCTATACCAGATGTGTATTAAAAATTTATATTGAATTCTGTATAGTTTTATAGAAGCCATATGTTTTATTTAATTATCCAATGCTTTATTTAATTATAAATATAATAAAATATACATATATAAATATAGTATTTGAAAAGTTTTTATAACAATTCCAATAGACGCGATTAATAAATAGTTGCGAATAAAAATTTCTTTAAAATGTTATTGTATTAAAAGGTTTCGTTAGATATTTTTCTGATGAAAATTAATATTTGTCCACATTTTACTCATGGAAATTGTATTACTTTTTATTAAAATATATTCATTCAAAGCATGAACATAATTTTTCACACAATACAACAGCTATAATTATTTGACCTGTCTTACGATCTAATATTTTGAAAAAGTGAAGAAATTTATGAACTGTAGGGTTATTTATAAATGATTTTAAGTAAAAAATTTATATATAAGAAATATTATATTTTGTATTATTACAGTTTTGTAAAAAAAATTGTCTATAACAATATATATTGTAAATTTGTACATAATGAATTAATCGATATCTTAATTCTAATTTATACAGATGCAGATAAATTCTAAACAGAAGTAACACTTTATTACTTTAAGAACATAATTATGCTATAGGTTTTTCTGAAAATCATTCATGCTGCTTTTTTATTTATCAATAATGATACGTATCTACTCTTTGTTATTCTATAAGATTGAATTACTTTTGTAAACTTAAGTATATAATTTTTTTTTAATTGTACGTCGATTGATTTTATCGTGAATATAATAATTATTATTTTTTATTATAATTTTTTAATTTATTTTGATACATACATTTATAAGGTTTTTTAAAATTAAATGAAGTGTCATGATAGAGCGCCATTTTGTTTTAATCTATCGTGGAAATTGAATAATTCTGATGCATTGCTTCCCATTAATACTTTTTTTATTTATAAATATTAAAACACCATGTTGATAGAGATGAAAATATCTAAAAGAATATATAAATATTTTATTTATTACTTTGTATAAATTGTATTTCTTCTCTTGTAATTGGCTTCTGCAAACATTTTTTCACATCGAAAATTTATTAAATTAAGTTTCAAGATAGAATGTAAAATTTAGAAAATTATTATAAAATTCATTTATTGACAAATATAATAATTATTTTTATTCAACAAAAGTTCATTTAGTTATTATTAGTCTTACGTAATTTTTATGTGAAAAAATGTATTTAATATTAGTGCAGTTACAGTGTTGTATTTTTATAGATTTTCCTATTATCATGGTATAAAATTTTTTATTGACTTATAAATTAAGAAGCATTTAAATTTTTATTTTTAAATAAAGTTTTCTTAACTTTTTTAATTGTTTAAAGAAATATTGATCGTAAAACTTTATTTTAAATTTTTCCAAAAATTTTATTTAGCAGCAATCTTTATTCGAATTTGTATTAAGTTCTTAATGGGTTAAGTTTTTTTTATACATAATAATAACTAACATTAAACCTTTAGAAAACATAAGCCTATTTTTTATCAGCTTGTTTATAAATATTTTCATGTAATTGTATATTATAAAATATGTTTCTTCATTAATGGTTACACCCTGTATTGATTAAAGAATTTTTATAATAGTTCAAATGACTAATTCAGCTTTATATAAATTACAACTATCCAGTAATGAATTTCATTTATGTTTATAAAGTGTTATATTAAATTTTATTAGTAAAAGCGAAATTATTATTCAGCGATTAAATCTCAAATAAATCTTGAACTATCAAGCTTTGATATTTATACATCAATGAATTAAACATCTTGTATGATCATGTAATCATAGAATTTCCGAGTTCAATCTTTCTACTCAAATTATTTAGGCACTTCCGTTCTAAGAGAATTTCGTGTGTCAAAGTACTACGACTGGATCTCTTATCTCGTGAAACATTAATCAGTCAGATAGTCAGCCGTTTTTTAACTGACTTTTCTAAAAAAACTTTAATTTTCTGATTCATTATTTAACAATTAAATATTTAAAGCTTAGGCAAGGCAATATAAATAAAAAAATTAAATACTAATGGCATTGAATATTTTTATAAATGTTTTTCAATCCAATGTTCGAGCTTTATTACATACTTGATTCTCAATTCAAATGTAATATTCAATTAGTTTGTATTATACAACTTCTTATATGAAACGAATTATTACTGTATTTTCTTTATATTAAAAAGTATTTTAATATGTAATAATATATAATGTACTGTATAAAAATTGTAATTGAGTATTTATAAATTTAAAAAATTAATTTGTAAAAATTTTTTGCTTTTACTTTAATAGTAATTTGTTAACTAGTCTTTTACTTACATAAGTAAATTAAAAATTCAGTTTTATTTCAATTTTTTATAATTAATTTATTTAATTTTTAATAAAACTTAACAAAAGTTCATTACAGATTTCAATAACGCACACTAGTAATTATATCAATAATGTGTCAATAATTTTTACGTGGACAAGTATTTCAGAAAGATTAACAGATTTTTAATGTATTTTCACTTCTAAATGTAATAAATATACTAAAATATTGAATTATTGCAATAAGTTATTCAAGTGAAATAGAAATTCTTTAAATTATTAAGTGCTAATAGTGTGTCAATCGCTGCAATTTTCTTTAATTTTTTTGTGAAGTCATATAATGGTGTATGTCACTTTTAAAATAAAATTTTTTAATAGTAAAATAAATGATAACCGATTAAGATATGTTTAAACATTAAGCGTTATAAATAATCATTAAATATTTTTCGAATATACTCACACATCCTAGGACACTTTTGATTTTATTAATCTACGCAAGTACCTCATATAATGTAATCTAATATCATTAACAAGGAGCACGAATGCATTCCATATTACTTTATGCACCGAAAAATACTCCCTGTCAAAGAAAATCAAGAAATGGCTTCGCATAAATTTTTCACATACAAACAAAAACTGTCTTCCATCTCGTTTTCATTATTACACCGACTTCCCGTTAAAAATAGCCGGCGATAAAGGAAGGTGTTTGTCTATAAAATTCGGGGAATGGAAAAATTTGCGCCCTAAATAATGCGCGTGAGCTTCAAATAAAACAGAAAGAAAAAGAGAAATAAAAAAACGCCCGTCTGGTCTGTCTTGCTTGCAGGTGGCCTTGGATACAAGGCCTACGCCAGTCACGATGGTCTCGCGGAGAAGCGCAAGCAGCGGCGGATACGAACGACGTTCACGTCGGCCCAGCTCAAGGAGCTCGAGCGTGCCTTTCAAGAGACGCACTACCCCGATATCTACACGAGGGAGGAGATCGCAATGAAGATTGATCTGACGGAAGCCAGGGTGCAGGTGAGTCCCGCCTTTCACTCTCTAGCTCTTCTTATTCTGTATACGTGATACTTCGGCATCGTTTAGCTGTTTAATTATTTAGGATAGCGGGTTGATCCTCCCACCAAGATCGGTCCTGCTTTATCAATATCTAAGTTTTAGTTCGCAATGCGAAACTGGCGAATATAGTTCAAGTCGAGACAATCTCGCAATGATGCGTTTGTGACGAATGGCGAGGCATAAACGTAGCAGCGTCGGCAAAAAGGCTCCGCTTTTTATTGCGCACACATTCGTTATCAAGCATCGAATAATGCAATTCTGCCTTTTATTCTTCTACCGATTTTCAGCTTTGCTCGATCCTTTTGGCTTTTAGGTATTTTGAGGGAACTTGGGGACTGTCTTTTTTGAATGTCAGTGTAAAACGCCTTTATCACCGTTTTAGGTGTCGCCGCGCACTTCAGTCGACACGTCTCCGGAACGATTATACGTTTTCGCTCATTGATTTATTTAGTATTCGCAAAATTAAAATGTAAATATCGTATTTATGAGTATTTTCATACAGTATATAAAGCTATGTGTCTTATTTTAGAATTTGTATTTGAGAAAATAAAAAATTTACGACCTTGCATTATACTTTAACGTTCCAATAAGATGGAAATATTTTTACATAATTGCTTTACTCATTAACATAATTGCTATTTTATAAATTGTGACTATATCGCCATTTATTTTATCTGGTAATTTAAGATTGAATATTTCATTCATGATATCAAACTTTTAATAGATTAATAAACATTTAATAGTTAGAATTATAAGAATTCACTACTTATAATTGAATGAGACATATAAAATTGTAACTAATAAGAGTTAATTTTTTTATGGCCGTTATAAAAAAAGTCATATATCTTTCAGAATCTTCTTAAATATATAATTAATGAGCTGAAAAAGGTATTTGAGATATTTCTTCATTTATGTAAGTAATATTTTTCAACAGGTTTACCATATTCAATTATTTAATTATTTTATTAATTTATTTATTCTCTCACTAAACACATAATAGTTTTATTATATTAATAATAAAAATTATTGGATGAAACCTTAACCAATATTATTAATATTTAAATAGACTGCTTTATAACAGATTATTTGAAATTTAATTTTGACGTCTAATTATTATTTTATCAGACCACGTATAAATATATAATAGATAATTTTTCAAGATATAAAAACATACTTTTTAATTTTAACGTGATGCACGAATAAAATAATTTGATAAAAGTAACGATGGTTCTGATAATTAGGTGCAAAATGCAAATAAATTATGATAAAAATAAAAATATCCATATCGTTTCACTCGAAGATACAAAATGTCACTTAAAACTTACCTGTTAACTTTCATTTTGAAGAGCATGAAATATTCAAATCACAAATTTTTCATTTTTGTCACCTTTAAAATGAAAATTTTAAAGATTCTCATCGATATTTTATGCTTCGGATTATAAATAGATTAAATATATTTAATATTATTGTACATCAAATGCTCCGTTTAATTAAAGTTTAATATTTTACAAATGCATTTCTTAGACAAGCTTAATTAATGATGTTATTAACTATAATATAATACATCCATTTTTGATACTTTAAATTTACTTAAAAATTCCTTTAAATATTAGTTTTTAAATTCAGTTTATTATCGTTCTTTTAAATAATTTTAATTATTTTATATTTATTATAATAAAATATTTTACTGCATGTTTGTAGTTTATTGCATTACGATTCATTTTTCATCATATTGAAATGTTCACAGATATGTATGTTTCAATTTAAAACATGTTGAAGTAATGAAGTAATTTTATCTATTTTGCAATTCAATAAAAATTATTATTAAAAAATATTAGGTAATTTTACAAAAATTCAAGATTATTATTTTACGCCTCATTACTTTGTTATAGTTTTAAAATTATTTGTGCACTTTGATATTAGGTTTGTTATTTATTATTATTGAAATATTAAGCTTAGAATGAAAATTGGTGCAAAACTTCTCTCTAGTAATATTTCTAGTAATATTACGGAATAAATCTTTTTAGTAATACACGTGAAATACCGGTTATTGTACAGAAGCATATGGATTGAAAGTTAATTATAACTTGGTTCAACTTTTGTAAACAGAAGAATTTTGAGCTGTACTGAAGTTTTCTTTTGCCTTCACTAAAATTTTTTCCGTGATAAGTTTATTCGGATGTCATTGCGCTCAGGCACAAAGTGCGTGTCTTTACTCGAGCAACTAATAAGATTATTGAAAGCGTAACCCTTCGAATAATAAAATAAAGTAAGGAATCTGGTGAAGCACAAAAGTTGAGCACGAATGAAGAATGACTTGATCGCGGAGGAGGAAGGTGATGTTGCTCGACTTGTCTCGGGCGCAGGTTAGAAGAGGGAGGACAGGAACGGCCGACGTATGCCGTAATTGAGTTAACGGCGCGGTGGAGTGTCAGAGTTTCGCGAGGAGATGGGATAACGCACCTGTGCAATAGCCAAGTCAGTCGACACTTGATGGATTACATTGGCCCGCATTCTTGACGGATCATTGCGTGAGAATTTCACACGAAGTGTGCCTTGATGAAGACATTTAGGTACTGCTTTTCTTCTTTTTTAAAACGCGCGAGCTTTACCTCTCCTCTGCCTTCTTCTTACGATGATCGAAGCCGTTTTATCTTATCTCTAGTCGTAACTATAAACATATTTTGCTGCGCTTGCTATAGCAAAATTTGACGTTTGATAGTTGAGGGTAAAGCTGCGTGTACGAGAGATTGAAAATATGAAAAATCCATGTGATTTTCTTTACGATCGTAAATTAAAATTATTATCTTAAAAATGGTTTATCGTAAAATAGTATTAAGCCTGGGGTGCATTGGGTAAGAAATTCTTAGTCTACCAAGGCACGTTTATTATAACTTAAAGAAACTTGTAAATTGTGTATTAAATATCTTGGACAATATATAATAATATCGATTCATTTTAATAGCCAAAAATATTTCATAGATTTTTAAGGATTTGTTGGATTTATTTAAAGTTTAATACTGTGAAAATAAAAATGTATCGATGGAAATAAACCAAGAATTTTTCTTACTATTAAACATTGAAAATTATGTGAAACTTGATGGTTTCAATAAACAAAAATATTTATTAAAAATATTTAGATAAATACAGTTAAATATGTACAGTTATATAAATAAAGTTTACTTTAAACATTGATCATCCGTGTTGTGCTGTAAATGTAGCATTCTTAAATACTTTACTCGTGTTGTGTTCAATTAAATATATATTTTTAATTCTTGTAAGGTGATAATAATAATAATAATGGTATTGATAATAACAATAACAACAATAATAATAACAGTAATAATAATAATAATAATAATAAAATGATAATAATTGCTATATGTCGCAGTATATATCGCGCGCTCCCATTCATTACTGTCCTTATATATTATTGCGAAAAGAACTCCTTTCTATTTCCGAATGCATTCAATCAGTTTCTCTTATCCAAGAATAAGTCGGCGTTGCCGTACACGATAACCGTTGCACGCGTTAAAACGAGAAACGCTGCCATCAAAGTACATTGTATTTTGAATCCTTATAGACACCAAGGGGTAGTTTCTCGGGAATTTATAATTAACAGCCGGGCGCAACGACACGAAATGAGTTTAAGACCGTCTGATTTTATTGCCATCGCCGCGACGGTCTATCGAGAATCAAGCATAATTGTAATAACGGCATAAAGCTCATTACGATCTTAACATTATTCTGTACATGTACGATCTAACTTAAGCTTGATCATTTGATTAAATTGTACTTTTAATAAGAGCTCAATTTAGCCGATAGTGATAAGCGGCAGCCTAACCCACCTAAAGGAAATTTTCATTATAGTCTCAGATTCATATTTTCCGTGTGATTTATTTCACTTATTGAATGAAATGGATATTAATATATTTGGAATGATTCAAATGAATGTGAATTTCGACAAATAAAATAGTTCCCTTGGATTGAAGAAAGTGGAAAAGTATAAGAAAACGAGGAATACGAAGCAAAAGTTTTGAATTATACTTATTAGAATTGAAGAAGTTCATATTTATTTCTTTTCAATAAAAATTATTTGTATATTTATAAATAAAATTACGAAATGTTGCAGTTTATATATGCAAAAGAAGATTTTTTACTGCGGGGAGTTGTAATATTTCTAACTTAAGACGTAATCATCACAGAGCAGGAATATCGTTTATTCCTGTAATCCAATGGAAGACAAATAAAAAATTATCAAATTGTTAAAATAATTCAAACCACCCATTACAATTTTTTCTAAATATATTTTTGTCATTTAAATAATTAGTAGGTAAATTTAAAATTGTTTTAAATTTTATGTACATACCAAAAAAAGAAGGGAATTATTTAGTGGTTTGACTGTTGTTAATTTTTCATAAAAAAGATATTGCGTTGCAGTAAAAGCTTAGCAAAGAAAGTTTGGAGAGGGATTAATTCATGATCTGCATAGCATATCTTTTCTGAATCTGCAAATTTAGAATTTTGGAAAATTACTCCACATATAAACGCGATCTATAAATGAGCGTACGATTGAGTTATTGTCGCGACGATATGAATGAAACAGATAGCCCCGCTGGTACAGGTGTAGCAGCGCCTTTAATGATGCAGCACTTCTCTCCCTCTCTTTCGTCTTTTCGGGGACGTTCCCGTCTGCTTTATCGGCTAATTACATTTTAGCTTCCTTTATAAAGCTTCTAGTTGGTGGAATGAGGAAACCGTGTCTCGATAATTCACGAGGCACAAGACGATCCATTCATCCTGAATCCTGTACGCGTCCATTCGATCTCTGTCTCTTCCTCTTTCTCTTTTTCATTTCCCTCCTTCGTTTTAGTCTTCGCTTAAAAAGGAAGAAGAGAGACGTTTTCATGCCATTTTAATGGCCCTCGTTAGATGAAACGCTTTTGTCTCCTTCGTAAGTAAATAACATTTAGTTTACTTAAAGCCGATTGATTTGTGAAGCTTCTTCCTTTTTTCTTTGTTCCTGCTGAATCGTGGCGATGAAATTCTATAGGTATTACAAAAGTTTACTCACTAAAAGAAATTGTTTCCGTACACTTTCATTGATTAATAGTTACTTTACCGGTATTCTTAATTGATTCTTGGAATATCTATGAAAGTTATTTTAAAAAACTATTTATTATTCTATACATTATTTTTAACAAATTTCTTGTATTTTTTCATGTTAAATGCACATGTTTTTTAAAACAAGATCTGTTTATGTATATATATATAATTTAAAAACTAATATTTAAACTATATAAAAAATATAAGAATGTTTTTTATAAATTTATCACATATAAAATTATATAACCCCGCAACTATATTCTAGTATAGATTACTAGAATATTTTTTTTACTTAAATAATAAATATTTATTATATTTTCAACTATGCAAGTATAGAAATAAAAAATGTGTTTCCTTAATTCATTAAATAGTTTATACATTTACTAATTCAATTAGAAATTACTAAAGTGACGAGGTACTTTACCGAGCATGAAAGTAACAATAACGACAATTGACACGAGTTCTCTAAAGGCAGAGTTTTGAGCTGCTTCAATAAATCATCGCTGAATATATATTTAAATTGTTTTTATTTATCGCGGCGCACAAAAAATCTCATTTTTCTATGGTAAAGCTATTTCGATTGTAAATTACGATTTGCCGCTACGATGAATCCTTATTATTTACGTTACTAAGATAAAGGCTTGGTTGAAAATCTACAACCTTTACACTTCACCATCGGAGTGTACTGTCTCGAAAGACTTGTCCGTGTGTTTCTCAGAAAGTTGTTCTAGTCAGCTGAAGTTAAATCTCATTCATTAGGCCTAATCTAGTATGGAAAGGGGTCTGGTGCATTTCGAAGATCGATGCAGACGCAACCATCAATCTGGTATTCATCCGCTAAAGAGCAAGAAATATAGTAAATGTAGGTGACAGTAAATTTCTGTGTCGAATAAGACCGATATATCACAATCGCAAATGTAACGTATAAATGAATGATCGATAACGCGAATGAGTTTTCCAAAATCCGTCGCAACGTGTACAATACTTCATGGCCTGGATGCGACGGGTTTTTTGCTGTCATACGCACGAGTCTCTTGAATTTCGATTCTGCCTTCCCACTGCGAGAGACGTAACAGGTCTCACTGACCCTCTTACCCTTTATGGCCCTATGAAAGATATTGAATCTCTAAGAGCAAATTTCTGTGCTTAATAAAAATGTGCAAGGGCGATGGCTTCTAATTGAAGTGCCAATAAAATTCATCATTTAAAATTTCCTTAATCTTATGCTTTTTGTAGTTATGAGTTAAAAAAATTTTTTATTTAAAAAATTATTATCTAATTACAAACTAAAGTTTATTTTCTTTTCAATTTGAAAATCTTCGTGTGATGAATTGTAAATAAAATTGTAAATAAAATCAATGTTATTAATATTTTTTCTCAATTCATAAAATTGTTCTTTTTGTTTGTTATTCAATTTTATCTTTAACCAGATTACAGAGTATTAACACTATTCGCGGTAACAAAGTTAAATCTAAATTAGTTTAAGAAGCTAATTTTACTGTAGTTAATCTAAATAATTAACCTCATTAATAAGCAGAACTTTTTAAATTTGAAAATAAACATTAATTACCGAGTGAACAAATTGGATTTGTTTATAAATGCGTTTTTGTGCTATTTATGGATATTATGAGGAGTACTTAAGTTATTTTAGCAATTTGAACAATTTTCTGAATAATTTTCTCATAATCGAATAAATTAGTTTAGTAATTAAAAATAAGCTTGAATTCTATTTGGCTGTATAATAATAATGTGAATATAAATATTTGAAATAGAAGATAATGCTTGTTCATCTTATCATTTCATCTTATCTTCTAAAAAGTCAATTACTTCAAGAGATTACTGTAAAGTTGTTATTCAGCGTTACAAAATTTGAAAGCCTAATTAAGATATGATATTAGATAATTGTAAAATACAAAGTTTGAAGAGAATAAATTTTTCATAGCATAAGTCTTATAAAAATATCTTAATGCCACGTGAGAGTATAAAATCATATAATAATACGCATAGAAATTATTTGTAAGTACAGTTTCTTCTCCATATGACGCACGTACGGAAGTATATTCACGAAAGTTCCTTAACATTTTCGCGCGCAGCTGAAAAGTAAGCCTCGTGTCGGAGTACGAAATATTCCTCACCGTCGACGTTGTCATATGAATTATGTAACGATAACTCTGTCCGCTGCTATCACGTGAATGACGACTGCAAGAGTCCGGGGTGGAGCAGTCGAGGGATGAATTTTCAGGAATAACGGAAAACGCCACTAGATTGTCAAAGCAACCGCCAGCCGCGCCTTTAATCAAATACGTGCTGCAGTATGTCTCTCTCTCTCTCTCTCTTTCTTTCTCTTTGTCTTGTTACGCGTACGATTTTATCTTTCGCGCGCATGAAACATTCATGAAAGACGTCGTAAAAGAAAGGGATGTAGAAGTTGTAGAATGGCGACCAAGATGTGGTTGTAGAATTTTTTCACTATCCTTCTTTGGATAATCACCTACAGTATCCATACTTGGGTGTTGAATGACAATTTTTCCGTTTGTTTTTAACAGTGATTTTTAATGTGAGTGCATGACAATAATATGTAGTAAAATTCTTTACATTAAATATATTTTCATTGATAATGAGATTATATGTACCATTTAAACACGAAGAATCTTTCAATCTGGATATATTTATGTAAAAATAAATTTGTATTCGAAGTAAACGTTCAAAAAACCTTGTATTAAAATTAAATTCTATTTTTGTATTTTATTTATAATTTCTTATTAACATAAAATAAGAAAAAATTCACAAACATTGACTATACTCTATAGTAAAGTCAACTTCTTACCACATTTCTCGCCTTTCTGTTAAATTTTTAATCTTATTTTGAAATAAGATTGATAATTAATCTTAATTTTTTATTTTATTATTTTATATTCTTAAGCACACGTCATAAATAAAATAATCATGTTAAATAGCTGATATGCTATTCTATTAAAATATATCTAATAAACATATCCTATTAAAATATTAATTGTTACAATCATTTCTTTTATAAAGAATCGCAGATAAATCATGACACGCATAGAATTATTTATATAAATGACTCAATCTGAATGGAAAAACTAATAAAAGTATCAATTTTTAATAATTCATTATATAATATCATTATTAATTTGAAATAAATAAAGTATATAATATTTCGCAATTATATGATCTGTAATTAAATACAAATATTGAGTAATTTATATCAGCTATTAATGAATATGATAAGTAAAATCTTTAAAAAAATATAATAAAAAATTCATCATGAAAAGTAGACAATAAAAATTTAAGAAAAATAAAATAAAATTATTAAAGCACTAAATGTTTAAAAAAAAATTATAAGTATCTAAATCACAAACAAATATTGTATCATAAAAATTTTTCTAAAACTGTTTTATTCCAGATTAAATTCTGACTTTATGACGGTAACTTTATGACGCAACGACGAGTAATTTTTAATGACTCGCTTGCATTGCCTTTCATCATCGACTATATGGCTGATCATTGCAAATGCAATTATATGCTGTTCACAAATTATGAGACACGTCTGCTTTATTCGCTTCATGTCCTATGAACTTTGGCTTTTCACGAGAAAACTTATATTCTCTATGGATGATGTTTTTACGAGTTAATTATGGAAAATATATCGACTAATGTGCAATATAAATAAAATTTATATTTGTATACAATGTTTAAGGAAAAAATTAGTATGTAAAAAATGTAAAAAATTGTACTGGTTTTTGTTTTAATTTTAGAATATTAACTCAAATATAAGTATAATCATTAACTCTATTCACCGGCTTACTAAAATGAAAGCTTTCATAATTATACAACTTTATTAATAGTTGTGTTTGTTTACATATATTTTTGTTTTTCAATTGTTTATTTTATTTAAATTAAAATACAGATAAATTTAAATAATTCTAGATAAGATCTCTTACCACTATTGCTAAATAAATAAAAAATATTTTTATGTTACGATAGCTTCTTTATCAAACTTTTTCTACTTGAAAATTAGAATAAACACTCATTTTTTAAAGTTAAACAATTAATTATAATTTTTTTAATT
Source organism: Platyscapa corneri (assembly GCA_018907185.1). NCBI lineage: Eukaryota > Metazoa > Arthropoda > Insecta > Hymenoptera > Agaonidae > Platyscapa > Platyscapa corneri. Next base: position 4,282,167 of record JACCHW010000005.1, on the reverse strand, counting down.
TCGAATACAAGCAGGTAGTTAATATATGATCTCAAAATAAGTAGTGCAAACAATGTGTGACACAAGGTTATAAAACATTGTTGAATAAAACTAACAATAATATATCAGACAATTGAATTCACTCTCAAATATATATAAGTATTATTTAAAGAAACAAACAATTTAATAAAAACACAAAAAGTATGGTAATCTTTTAATCAAGGTGATAGTAATAGTCAAGTTGTAAATCGAATGAGAGTAAACGAATAACTTGTGCCATCGTTTAAGGTCATAATAATAAAGGTAGAGGCGACGATTAATTATCCAGTGAATTGCGGTCAACTCGCGACCGCCATTTTCGCGCTCTGAGACTTTGGGCTGGTCCTTTACTCCTTCTCTCCCTCCGTTTATCCACATTTCTCCTTCTCTGCGTTTTCTTCGCCGCCCACGGTTGGTTGATGTTATTGCCTCTTCATGACCAATTAGATTAGGTGGGTCATAGAATTTGCTGGAAAGTTTTTTTTTACATTTTCAAATTATCTTTTGTTGATAATATTGTACACCTTAAATGTAAAAATCAGACAATAGTTGATATATAGTTCAAGTACGATTTGAAAATAATATAAATTTAAATTTATTTAATATTTAAGATAAACAAAATAATATTTTATAATATTTGTTCAAACATAATATAGACAAGTGCAAGTTCCAAATAAAGTTAATTTGGCATAAGTTAATTTTAATCTAAAGTTAATCTAGAATTTAAAAAATGATTGATTTATAATCAAAATAAGTTTTGAAATACAAAACCAAAAAATATATAATAGTAAGTAAATGGAATTTTACATAATTTTATTTTATGAACGGGTATTTTGTTGAACGGTTTGATTAAAAATAAGTTTACTAAAAAATTATAGAAAAATGTAAAAAATAGTATATTCTTCAAATAATATATATATTTATTGTTATTAAAAATAACAAACATTATTTAAAGTATAAAAAACCTTCATATAAAGAAAAATTCTTTATTATCAAATATGTTTCCGCAAACACATTATGAAATTTTTATGTAGAAAATTATTTTTGGTTGTGCTTATGTGCTTTTTTTATTTCAAAATTAAAGTTTTCTTTAACTTTATATATGTTATAAAACTATTTTTTTGCTATGTTGAATTTCAATAATAGAATTGAATATAAATATGCTTGAAAAAACTATTTTATATGGGAAATTTTTAACTAAATAATTTATTAAAAAATTTGCAAGATATAAACTTTTTAAATGATATAACTAAATGAGAAATTAAATTTATATATATATATTAAAAAGCTTCTATCAAATAATAAATTATTGCTTGTTAAATTAATTTGTTTACTTGTTTCTTAATATTTTTTATATTTTATAAAGTTAAAACATAAAATTTTATTTTTATTTGTTAGAAATACAAATAATCTACGTATAAATATATTTATAAGCAACGCAATTATTGTTTAACATTAACTTTCCAAAATTAAATTTAGTTGAATTAATAAAAAAAATTATTAAAATTGCGTTTTTGCATACATCAGAACATTCTGTTTGAATTAAATCAATACAAATTATAAATTCATTGCAAATTATGCAAGGACTGCTGTTGATTAAATTTATCAATGATAGTCGAAACTGCCAGCTGAATAATTTATGTTACGAAACGAATGCTGCTCCAATCTCCAGAATATTAATTTCATATTCCGTATGCTCGAAGCATCCATACATCGCTATCATAAATCACCGTCTTACACATAAATCACATACTTATGCATACCACTTTCTCCCTTTCAACCCGCCCTACCCTCTTTTACGCTCTTGTATAATCGGCATTACTACAAACCGGTGGATAAATGAGTCAATGTAAGCTAAAACATAAATAAAATTAGAGAAATCGTAGCATTAACTAGATTGTAAGTAAAAGTAAAAACTAGGTTTTAAGACTGTTAGAATAATGATAGAAGATATTTCAACCAAAAGTAATATATAAAGTAAAATTTTACCTTTTTTAATTAAAAAGGTTAAATTATAAAAATTATAAAGTAATTTACACAAAATTACTTTATTCAATAAATAAGAAATATATATATATGTATTTTAAAAATTTTATAACTAAATTTTCAGAAATATTAAGATCGTTTTAAATAAACAAAATTCACGTTCGCTTTTCATAATGTAAGTAAAAACAAAGTTCGCGTTTTATAATGTTTATTTTTATAAATTGAAGAAATTATTTTTGAAATTAGTTTATTATAACATTTACAATCTCTTTCTTCCATACCTATTTTTCGCTTAAATAACTGATAATTATTATAAGAAGCATCCATTATTTCACGCAAGAATGTAATGTAAATAGTTATAAAATAAAAAGATTTTGTACAAAACCATGAAAATTTTGAATTTAAAATTTTGTAAATATAAAGTATCGCGATGATAGTTAAAATGTAACGGAAAAATAAAAAAATATGTTACGTGGTTAATAAAGGAAGAAGTTCGAGCACAGCACAATGTTTATGATTTTGTAGGAAGTGCATAAAAGAAGGTCGAAAACACAAAAATTAAGAGAGATGGAGAGATGGAGACGTCGGATCAAGTTGATTCTCGTAGCTTTCCAAACACAAGCCGCACTTGGAGAAATTGGCTCTAGCTCCTGCTCAAATAGGCGACAGCGTGCCAGAGCCGAGTTCGAGGATTATTGTAACGTAAGGGCAATATGGGGGGGGAGGGGGAGTGGAACGTATATCGTGCTAATGGAATTGTAATTCTTGCTATCGGGGGTCATGACTCTCGATATTCAACGAGCGACGGCCGGCGCGCAGCCCGCGACACTGAAACTCGCCATGTGGCTCTCATTCATTTCTGCTAACTTTCTCTCGTTCCCAAAGTTTGCCCTTATAACATTATCAGCAATCGGACTGTCTACAGAAATTTTAACGCTGTGCAAGTTTCATCCCCTAAATCAACGTTTTAAAAAAGAATTGGATATCTTATAGAATTGTTTAAAGTTTATTTTCTTTCTTACGAATATCGCGCTATGTTTTTCCCTAATTTTCATTGTTTCATCATGACTTTTTCTAAGTTAAGTTTAAAATATTAATTTACTCATTTTTGGAAGTGATTTTTTCATTTTAAAGGTCTAAGATTTAAAATGTTTGATCATACGTTACATAAATTTTAATTTTAAAATATTCAGTTCAATCGCTAATATTATGACTTAATTTTATTTCATATTTTCACAATATAAAATCAAGCAGTTTTCAATAAATTTATTAAAGCGTAATAATTTGTTACTTTTAATAAAACGATTATTATGTAGTAATAATTAGTAATCGGCGATCTTAAGTATAATTGTCAATGTGCGGGAACTTAAAGTGTGCTCGAAAATAACTGACTCTTATTATAACGGTAATTAGCTTGGATTAGATATCAATAGTTGATTCTATTGTGAATGACTTGAGAGATTTATGGGTGAGCACTACTGCACTTTTTATAAACTCATAAAGTTTTAATTAAAGAGAGGGATAAAACTCCATGAAAGTTTCACTTGATAACTGTTTACTTTTAAGTTAATTCATTATAGCTAATAGTTTAATATGACGTACTGAAATAATTGTTTATTATTCAATAGATTTTAAAATAAAAATTTTAGTGCACTTAGTGACGAAAATCATTATAATTTCGATTATTTTATAAAATTTTAAAATTTAAAACATTGAAAAATCGATAACAGCTTGAAAAGTAAATGTTTAATTTAAATATTGTTACGATTGATTTCTCGACGCGTTATGGCGAAGTTATTTTTCATTTCTAAATTATTTTTTTAACGGTCGTGCACAAAAAGTTATTTGGAATGCAATACCTCGATTTTCAAACGAATTCAAAATGCAATAAAAATTATAGTTAAAAATAAACTAAAGTAACGAATAAAAAATTGCGTAACGACGAGGACATAATTTGAAACATTCGTTTTCAAGAAATCACTCGCAAAAATGACTGAAATAAAGGTTACTGTTGAAATTTTTGTTTTCTCCGTAACTCACGAGCAATGCTACAAAAACTGAATTTGAGACAATAATTTGAAACATTCGTTTTCAAGAAATCACTCGCAAAAATGACTGAAATAAAGGTTACTGTTGAAATTTTGGTTTTCTCCGTAACTCACGAGCAATGCTACAAAAACTGGAAACCGAAATAAAGGGACTAAAAAGGAGAAAAGGAGAAAAAGGAAAATTAATTCACGACGTCTGCTAAAGAATAATCACTTTGACAAACATAAAGGACGATCTAGGCTGAAATAAAAAAAGAATCTGACCCGTCTATGCCGCGGCGAGCAATTTAGAAACGTGGGAGGCAGGCAGAAGCAGACGCGCCATCATCCCTCGAAGGGTCGGCGTCGCTGAGAGAATCAACGACAATTTCCTTTTCTCGTGGGACTCCCGTAGTTCCTCTCCTCCTCCTCCTTCCGACTGCCGGAGAGTAAAAACTGCACAGCCGCAGGATAAATGAAGGGTCTGCACGGAGGGTCGGGACTCGGGACTCGGCCAGATGGAAAAACAGGGGAAAATGGCGGTAGTACTCCTCGCGCTTGAAAAAATATCGCCACGAAGCGTAGCAGCAAAAATAATGCTAATAACGCTTCCGTGAGATAAAGAGGGCGTGGATTCGCGCGATTTTCCTTTTCAGACAATTCTTGTACACACGGACGTGTGCTTAATTGGATGTGGCCGAGGTACGGCATGGTTTTATGCAAATTTTCGTAGATAAAGGTCTAGACCTGAGTGTGTGTAGCTTTAATATAATCAAGCTCTCGGACTCTTCTCTTTTTCGCACTGTATTGCGAATAATTCATAATTAAAGTTAGAAAATCGATAACTCACTTATACGGAGAGTCTGTTCAATAACACTAAATTTTACTTATTACAACAGGATTTACATATCTTGATCAAATATTTTAAATGTAATCAACAAGTTATTCGTTATAATAAGAAGCAACTGATAATAATCAAAATTGTGATTACATTTTTATTATACTCCTTGTTCATTTTGTTTGCGTAACGATACAATTTTCTTCAAAAAACATCACAAAACGTTTATTGGATAAAATCGTTCTTTTGTTATCTACAATTTTAATTCTTTAAAATTAATTAAAAATTCAAACGTCGAATTAAAGTTATGCACAGAAAATAGAGGTTTTTTATTTTCACTTATCACGTGCGTATTTAATCGTTAATTACAATTTACGCGCTAATAATAATATTATTAATAAAGCTTATTTTTATTTTGCCTTATGCGAACCAAGAATGTTTAAGTTAAAATGCTGTCCATTCACGAGGCAAAAGTGAGAATAATCAATAATCTGATTAAAGTACAGTACACAGAAATTAGCACATTCCATGGGACATATTATTGAATCGTTACACCGACCGACGGGGTGAACACACTCCTGAAGCCCCGATTCGGCGGATTAATCAATCGAAACGAACAAAAAAGCGCCCGCATACTCGCGAGAGCAATTCAACAGCATTCGCAGTAGCCTCAAAGGGATCCTGGTTGTAAGGAAATAAATGGCAAAAAAGGGCAATATCTGGACTCCGCCCCTTGGTTTGCGCTTGCAATGTACAAGCCTGGATCAGACCACTGAAACAAGTGGCGGCACGCGTTGCAACGTTAATCGCTACGTGAAAATTCAGTCGGTGCGTCGCCCCTAGAGAGTCAAGTGTGCGTAAGACAGGGGTCGAGGGGTGCGAGAATATGTATACGCGCGCGAGGGTAGTAGAAACGTCGGAGCCAAGGGACGGTGCTCTTGAAAGCAGCCACGGAAATGGGAAAAACATTTACTTGCTCGTGCAGGGTCGACGGATACGCGGTTAAGTGATCCTGTAAGTGTCACCATTGCTACGAGTGTACTTTAACTAATTTTCCATAGTGTTATTTGGTTAAAAAGTGGTAGTTACACGGACTGTTTCCCGGTGGATTCACGAAAATATTTTCGTTTACCCCTTGTGCTGAGCAAAGGAATGAAAAGTGCAACCTGCGCCCTCACTTTAAGTACCTACGTCTATATGAATAAGATTACGAGTACTTTTCAGTATAATATGTAGTGTTTATAATATATATGTTCACAATGTTTAATATTCTTAAAAAAATGACGAAATAATAATTTTTTTACGATACGTACTCATTTTTTCGTTTTTCATGTTTGATTCGTATAACATGTTCAATAATAATTAAAATATTTCAGTACCTCGGAAGTTTTAAAAAATCTCGGATTTTAACGTTATATCTTTTAAGGTATAAATTACATTATTTTGTTACGAGTTGTAAAGATATTATATGCAATAGTTATATCATCAGCTTTTAATTATAAGTAAAATGAAAAACAATCGGATGGCTAAAGAAAAATGTAACGAGCGAGATAGATAGATAGATAGAGATAGATAGATAGAGAGACAGAGAGAGAGAGAGAGAGAGAGAGGAAGAGCAAAAAAGAACATCCAACATTTAAAATGAAACCTTCATACTAGAAAAAGTAGGGAAACTTTTGTAAGAAAGTCGGTAAGCGAATGAGATTGAAAGAGAAGCTTGAAAAGAGCAAGTGACGAGGGGAAGGGATGCGAATGTGGATATGACTCGATACGCAAGGGGCTCGTGCTCTCACCCTCCTTCCTTCTTACTTCGGTCTGCGTTCTGGTAATTGCACCCGCGCTCTATGTAGATCCACTTACAGTGATTAAAAACTGTCCTGCTGAGCATCATCTCTCAGGTCCTAACTTTACGTCCTACTGCACGAGAGATAAGAAACGGAGAAAGAGAAATGATCGAGACACACTTTTTCCGGTTGTTCTCTTACTTCCTTTCTTCTTGTCTCTCTCTCCTCTGTGCGTTCAACTTTTCTTTTATCTCTGAAATGACTGTGTACGCAGAATGTAGCTGCGTGATGCCAAGGTGATTCTAATTGTATGACTGATGGATGTGAGCGAGGAGGTCTTACTATTTGCTGAACATTTAAATTTCCTGTGTACATGTACTCTCTACTTTATATTATTCAGCTGCAAGTACAAGTTTACTATTAAAATACGTCTATTTTATTATTTAAAGCGAGTTTTACTATTTGCTGAATATATAAGCGTTAATTAACATAAAGTATAATTCCTTTTGACAAATAAAAAAATGCATTTGTAAAAATAGTAGTTAATTTTTGAAAGTAGGATAGGTTTAGAATATAAGTGAGTTTGTATCGGATGAAAGATAATCATTGCTGAGCAAATGATAAATTAGTTCACGGATTCGTGGTTTCATCTATTTTTTTATTTTTTTATCTTACTGAGTGTAAAAATAATATAAGGCAACTTCACGCAATTTAGCAGATAAAGCGTTCTTTCTATTTTTTATTTAATAAACGTATTTATTAAAAGAATTCATCTTCGAGAAGCAATTCTACATAAAGGCAATGTATAAATTTACAAATATATTTTTTGTATGTAATATAATAGGATAACAAATTTTGGGTAATTACAAAATTCAATAAAATGTACATAATATATTGAAATATATAGTATAACAAAATTTTTCAAAGGCCTCGTTTAAAGTTTTAACATCGTTGAAGATTTATCGTACATTTTAATCATTTTAATTGTAGAGAAACTATTAGCATTAGTACTAAGTATTAAAGTATCATTCACTTCTATTAGTAATTTTTTTTTTTTTAATATTTATTATAAGAAAACAAAAAAAGGAATAAACGAATAATAGATAGCAGGTAAAACGATACATTAGATTGAATATTATTTTTTGTAGTAAATATTGTCATTGAAAATTAAATAACTGCTTATTAGAATAAAGTATTTAGTCAATAAATTTTAACTTGGCATAAAAATATTACACTATATATTCATCTTTCACTATGGATTAAATTCTTTGAATTATCTACACTTAAGATCGTAAAATTTTGCGATGAGATTAAAGTCGTCCTATAAATAAAATTTCAGGTCTCAGTTGTGCACTCCCAAAGAAACTCGAGTATCTCACGTAGAAGAAGTAAAAGAAAAATACGAAATGGCCGATATAAAGAAATGATGTCTAACAGAGAAGGTATTGCAGTCGCATAACTGGTGGTTCTCTCGTTCTTCTCTCGTGTCGACTGGTCCCTTTTCGGTGCGCCAAAAGTCGTCCTTTCCTTAATTGGATTGATATCGCTTGAGCTATTGAAATCTGGCGTGCCGCCCAGCCAATTTGTTAATTGCTGGCGATGACGAGTTTCGGTGTTCTGGGTCACAAGGGCCTTGGAAATTATCGTTGTCAGCGCATTCCACTTTCGTGCAAGCACTTTTCCGTGCCTTCTTTGTCCCGTCAAATTCATATCTCCCGCTGTTTTTTCTTTCGACTGTTGGCCAACTCTGAGCTTGCGAGAGGAAATGTCTGTCGCTCTTTGTCCTTATTACATTAGCAACATCTCTTTGGGACTTAAAATAGCCTTTTTTATATTTTAAAAAAAAGGATACGCAAGTGTAATTATTGGATGTTTATGTTACAATGTTCGTAAGCTTTTGTAATCTCGGTAATTATATTTATTCTCCATTTTAATAACTATGTATTTTTCAATATAAATCCAGTATGAATAAAGTAATACATAGCTACGTTAGGATAAACTTAAAAAATACTAAAAGCAAACTCATACATCGTTCCTCCATATGCTTGGTAAGAACAACTTATTATGGGCTTATAGAGCAAATTTTTTTAATAGTTATGTTTCAAGTTTTCTTAAATGCTCAAACTTTGGAATTCAGTATAAAAAAGGGCGCGTAATTCAGAATAAACGTATACGTATTAAAACATAATATGATTCCCTTGTATCCAAAGCTCGAAAGCATTAAGGGTAAAAATTATTCAGAGGAGAAGATGATTGTATCGATTTCAATGCAGTGTTAGGCAATAAAATTTATTAATATTTCAAGTACAAAAGTCGCACTCGTCGATTTGACAATCATTTATGTGTTGCGTCCTGGCGAATAACGTCCCTGAAAATGTAGTACATGGATCCTTGCACGTAGGAACGCATCGCCGTGCCAGTTCAAGCAATCGAATTAAGCCGTAACAGATGTAGTTGTGAAGGTTAAATAAGTGCCTAAGGATCCATTATAAAATAATACCCTGTCATCTTGCTACTTCTCGTATGCCCCTGAATATTTAGTGAGCTGATGCGTATCTCTAAAATGTATCATTTACATTTCCTGCAGATTAAAATTCAACGCTTTATACGATATCCGTTTAAAAGATTACATTAGCTTCTGATCATTCCATTATTTTAAATTACTTTATGAGGTGCCAAGTTTATAAAGACAGACGTCTACATTTTCATATTTAATATTTCATAATATATGAATATTGACAATTCAATAATTTCATTAATCGAGATTATTCATGATAATAAATATTAATGATGTATAAACCTAATAGGGTTTACTTATTTATTAAGAAATGTTTACAAGACCCATTTATATTTCAATGTGGCTGAAGAATCAAATCGTAATTGAGTTTTCAATCGGACGACTACCTAAAATTAATTTAAAAATGACAGACGTTCCTAAATTAAAGAAATATATATTCGAAGTAATGATTCTTTAGTACATTAGATCGTTAAACTTACAGTTATTAATGATTAAAATATTGGCTTAATTAATTAAAGTTTATTACATTTTGTAACACTTTAAATATACTTTATTTTAATTTTATATTACCAATACTTTAAATTACTTTATGTTAAAACGTAAATAGGTTTTTTTATTTTGCGATATCATATGAATCAAACGAAGTATTTTAATTGTAAAACATGTGTAATAGTGGTACAAATAATGTTACTTTGTAGCAAATTATAAAAATATATATTAACTGATAAAACCAAAAATTCGAATTAAAATCTATGCAATTAACATAATTTTTATATAAATTCATTATCATTTGGTAATTATAGCTGTAATTTCTTAAAAATTTTAATTAAGAAAATTTGAAGTATCTCTAAGATAACTGGTTTATGATATAAGTGACTCGTATCGACTCGAATGGTGAATTTTTCATTTACATGTGTTCACAAAAGTTCATAAAGTTTCATTGATGCTTATTCGTTCTTATGATATGATGGATTTACAGGTACATGTGTAAAATATTAGATATTAATTAATTTTCTTGTGATACAAGCATTCAATAATTTTTCTACTTAATTGAATGACCAATAATCTAATGCTTATTTTACTGTTATTTAATGTAGTTAGCAAAGTATATAAGTATACGAATAGAACAAAAAATAATACTTTGATTCAAATCTGTTAATACAAATGAAATATATATATATGTAGTTTATGAACTGGGTAACAACATAAGGTGCGTAAGAAAGAAGTAGAAAATAAAAGGGGATACCGTATAAAAAAAGTCAAATCAAAGCTTTGGCTAGTGAAATGAGTAAACAATGATACAGAAATCACCGGGTGGTCGAACATGTCTAGAATTCGTAATGAATCTTACATTAGAGAACGCATGCCGATAAGCTTTTACTCGCTTCAACAGGCACGTTGAAATGCTTCTATCCATTTTAAACATTCGGGAGCTTTATGTCCTTTGTTTAAAATGTCTTTGTTTCTTTTTATTTAAAAAATCAATATTTATTTGTATCCAAATTAAAAATATTCGAACGGTCTGATGCAAATTGGTCGCTTGGCAAGATATATGCCGTAAAATATACTCGTAGGCGTTAAAATAAAAATATAATTTGTATAATGTAATTAATTAAATATCAATAATAAAATATGTTTTAAAAGTAATATTTTATATTAAAGTTTAGTAAAATTATTGTAGTTTCAAGTTTTAAGTATTGTGGCTCTTATAACTACAATTGTATATTTAAATTCTAGTGCTATATATTCATATTTTAGTACATTATTGTATGATAAAATAAATATTTTACAAGAATATAAATTATCAAAATACACGTATTAAAAAAAATAAGTATTAACTAAACTTATATTATAAAAGTTATATGTGAAAAAATATAAAAGAAAATTTAAATACGTAATTTATTATTTTAAGACGTAAAGGTAAAAGTTTATCAAAAGTAATTTCATATATATTTATTGCAATAATTATTTTCAATTTGAAGATAAAATAATAAGTTTACTTACAATTACACAATTTAAAGCATCTTCATTTTTTTTAAATTAAAAAAAAAATCAAATAACTATTATAAAGTGAAATAACATTAAAATTCGCAATCAGGTTTTAGTTACAATTAATATTTTATGTCTAAATATTAATTTATGTAAACATTAAATTTATTTTAATGCTCATACTACATTTCATAAATAATTAGAATTGATGACCAAGATTAATATTATGTAGTGAATCAACGAAAGAACGGAAAAAAGCATTCAAATAAAAATCTTACATTTTTCTCGACTGGAAATCTTCCCAACGACAATAAATGTTCTTTCGAACATAGACACGGCTGTCTTTGTGTTTCCTTCTTCTGCTCATTCTCACACAATCAAAGTGTTAGAATATGCACCTGAAATTATCCGAGACTAAAAAAATCAATCACAATAACTCGATTTTAATGACATATTCTATGCGAGCCAGCTCTACTTGTATCTGTCACTCACCCTTGTGACGAAAGTATGATCTTTATCATTACGAGCACAAGCGTAGCTCCATTTGTCCGTGAAATCCCCTTCCTCGCCACGTGCACGCGCGCATAGGCGCGGCTCGCCTAATCTGTGCAAACCACAAACAGTTGCGTTAGATTTTTGAATTTCGCTGCCTAATATAAAGCTGTCGCTAAATACCGATCCAAAGCACACAAGCGTGCGTGAATAGAATAGCATGGAACGACTGGCAGATGTTACAGCGCTCGCGCCGAATCTTGCACCAGAGCCGAATCGACGCCTGTTGGGGCGAAGATGCAGCGACCGCCGTGATTAAATATTTATCCGTCATCGCCGGGGACATCTGTCGCGCCTCTCCTGTCCCGCGTTTTATTTGACCCGGCACCCGCTTTATTTGTTTAATATTAACACGCTCGTGCCTGCTATACTTGCCCAAATATCTCTGCACATGTCGGTGCGTTCGGCGAGGGCGAAGACTCGGCCAAGGTAAATTTTCTTCTTGCTTGCGGAAGATGTTTGGTTTTTATTGAAAAGGGAAGAATATGCCTACGTGAATAATTATGTTGTTTCCAGTAAGTAGAATATTGTTTTATTTTTTGATGCCGGCGCAACACCTGTTTTTTAATAATTAAATCGAGTCCTTTTTGCCCAAAGATTCTATTTATTTATAAATTTATTTCAATCAGAGTTTCGATATTTTATAAATTGCGAATTCAATGAATAAATAATGGAATTAAAGGATAATTTCAATTCGGTGATTTTATGTAATTACTCGGGTCTTAATTTAATTTTATCTTTTAAAAAATAAGAATATGAATTTTGTAATCTAATTTCTCACTTATAAGATAATGATATTTTTATTTGGTTTTTTATTTGATTTATAAATTTTATAATTCAATATTTCAAAGTATATTTTGAAACGAATGTTTAATTTCTTTTTCCAATTATTTATTATATTTTATTAAGTTTCAACTAACAAAAGCTCCTTTTGTATTTTAATGAAAAGGTATATGTTTTTAAGTGGTTATTTAATTTAAATAATCGAAACATTATATTATATTCAATATTGACTTGAAATACTGTCGATTATGTGTACACATATATATCATGCATACGTAAAATAATCCATTTTAACATTACATTCCGAAAATTTTATTCCTAATTTATTTAAATTTTTTGCTTTTGAATTTCTATGTAATAGTAATTTTTAAATATTTATACATTATGATTTTGCAGTCATTAATTTTTGTGTATATTTATAGGTGGCTTATTTAAAAAGGTATTTTATTTATATTTGGAAATAATTAATTTAAAAAATATGAAGCTTTATAATACCTTTATTCTACGATTAAAAAAAAAATGGGTATAAAATAAAATTTCATTAAAAAACATTAAAAATCTTAATAACTTTATGGCTAGGATTTACTATTAGTACGAAACTTCTTTAGCGCACGTATATAAAAGCGGCTGTGTTGGTCGTGTAAAGGTCGTGCAGCAAAAACGCACCGGCACATATTTCTCAAATGCGATTAATGTTTTCTGAGGATCATCCTAGATCAAATCTAGAAAGTATTGTCACCTTCTTCGGGATGCAGTTCAGTGAGTGGAGAGATGACCGCCGCCTTGAGTGTAATTGCGAAAAAAGAATTTGAAGACTTCTGGTCAGTTTAGCCCGTTCGCATTGATTTTACCACGTATTATTTCAGTTAACGTTCACTATTGCTGTCGTTGAAATGCTACGTATAAATCTCTCATTTCTTGTATTATTCATGATAATACAATCTTCCAATCTTTTGACCATAAAGATAAGCAATACCGAGATACTGTTTTGCATTGTTCAGGTGACAACATATAAACTCGAACAGAATTTTATTAAAGGAATGAGATGATTAAATACGCAGCACAAATTTTACGTTATAAAAAATATAAAAAGTATTATGTACGAGCTTTTTCTAATCTTTTGTCGATGATAGAAAAGAATCTATTGGATAGTCTTTTTTGAATTGTTCTAGTTTCATAAAGCAGTATTAAAAACACACATTAAAATAATATATAAAATAAATATTGGTTTGATTATTCAAAGATATACGTATTTTACAAGTATGTCTTATATTTAATTTTAATTAGTTTTTACTTTTTTGCTAGAAAATGTTTTTAGTTTTTAGATAAAATAATTGTCATGATACAGATTAATTTTACTTCAATAAAGCTGTACAAATGAAAGTTTTATTTATGATATAATTTAAAAAAATAGTAATAGTAATAATTTTTAAACAACTGTATAAATTTGACTTTACATTTAAGAATGATTTAATAATAACCTCATAATATAATAATCACGAAAACTTTTACTTTACATAACAGTAGTTTTGAACGACAATAATTATTTATGCAGACAAAACAAAGTTTTGTAAATATTAATATTTAATTGTTTATACGTTATCCAATGGTTCAAGTTTCAAAACTTTCAATAGGAAATAATGATGATGTAGATTTTGAATATCAACTACTACAGTAAATAAATTCTTGCATAATGAAAAACCCTTTACACGAATAATCCTCCTTTTCCAAGTCTGGCCTAAACAGAAAAGACGCTGATACTCCTGGGCTGAACCGCAAAGCATCAAGAAAACCGCGCCGTTAGTTCAATGCTCGTTTTAAATATATAGAAATATATATATATATATGCGTTTCTGAGCGGGTGGTGCGCGCGCAGTCTCCTTGTGGTGGCACTCGTACGTACTGGCGCTTGTTTGCCTGTGGGATTTCGTTTCGAGTGTTTTCAATCGGAATGATGAATGTGAGCGAGCTATAAATGCTTGAATAAACAGTTGACTGTGCACGCTTTGATCGATGACTGAGTTTGGACTTTTCACAATTTGTCTGCAATCTCGTTGATATTTTTGGCTTCTTATTTTCTCATTGTGTCAACTCATTTCTTGCTTTCTGTTCTGGATTAAATCTTCTCGTTATTAAACTGATAATGCATATTAGCAGGTCCTCATTTTAGGGCTTCGATTAAATAATCAGCTATTGGTGTTTAAACGATTATAAATGTGTGTAAGTATATACGATGCTTTTCTATTGAAATGTAAAATTCAACAGACGATAACACGAATTTTATCAAAGAATAATTATAAAAGTTCTCCAAAGCAGCATACGTTCTAGTTTATTCAGTTTATTTAGTTTTGAGATTTATAAAAACGATAAATAAGAAACTCGCTAAATTTTCACCACATGTAGATATTGTATAAAAATACTCTTAGAAATAATGTCCATATGAACGACTGACTGATTATAGTATTATTAGTAAAAAAAGTTTTTTAGTATAAGTTACTTCTTTTTTTCATTTTTGTATATAAATAAAATTTTGAAACAAAACTATTGCAAATTTATATTTTGATAAGAGCTCAGTAATTTTTTTATTATATATATAGAAAAGCAGTTAATCAATATCGTTAAAGTTAAATTTAATTCAACTGTTAAGGAACAAATTCGTTACGGGAAAAATTTTCCGGCTATTTTCGTGATTAATGTTTAGACAATACTGTAGAAGGTGAAAAAATCGACTTACAAAATGAGGGAGCGGTACTTCAAGAAATTTATCTGAAAGGGAAACGTGAAAAAGAATGTAACCTCACGAAACGAAAGGAGGAAAAAAGAGGAAAAAAGAGGAAAAAAGAGAAGTTGATAAAAATCCAATAACTAATGTTTACCATGTTCGGAAAGGGCAATCACGTTCATCACGTTATGTGTGCGCTCCTATCCCATGCAGTAGATATGTACACTAGAGTAAATCGGTCCAGTCGTTAGCCAAGGACGGGCGCATCAGTCGAGGATGAGCGTCCAAGCATAGAGTTGAAAGTTTTGATGAATAATGAACGTCTCGATTTGCACTTTTAGGCCCGAAATCATAAATTATTTTGGGGTATGTAGCTCTATAAATAATTTTCAGGAAGCTTTTCATTCCTTTCAAATAGACATTGATTTAGTGATTCTGCAAACATGGGTAAGCATCGAGTTGCAAATATTACATTGCCTGTGAATCCATAATTTTTTATTGGGGAATACGTACAATATCATACAGTTGATAGGCTGTTAAAATATGATTTGTTTTACATTAAAATCATAAATTATATCGGTGTTTCATATTTATACCTATAAGTCATTGACAAATGAATTTTGAAGGTTTATTTAAGAAAAACTCCTAAAATATTCATAAATTAAATAGTGGTTGTTAAGTCTAATTACGCGATTTTTATTAACAGTTAAACGTAGAAGAAATTTTTTTTTGTATTTAATATAAATTAAATTTTTTTTGAATATTTAAAATAATTGCAACAATAAAATACAGCCTAATATATTTCAAATTTATTAAAACATTCTGTTAAAAATTGAAAATGTTGAAGTCAGTGTAAGGTATGGTATTTAATGTAAACATATTCAGAACTGCTAATTTTTTCATAACGTTTCTTTTCTGCTAATTTTCACACTCGAATAAATTTTTTTTAATTAATTTTAGTTGAGCTTAACTTTGATTCAATCTTTTTGGTTAATTTAAATCAAGATAGAAAATATTTGACTTTTGACTAATTTAGTTTATTGAGAAATTGTTTGTAAATGACGAAGAATACATTTAATTCATATGATTTTTCATAAATCAGGTTAATAACATATTTTGATGTCTTTCTTGTTATTGCTATTATTATCTATTTAAAAATTTAATGTTCGTATTTTAATAAATATAAATTTCATATTTTAAATAATATTAAGCTCATTGGTTAAGAGCTCTAATAATTAATAAGTATTTTTTAAATTAATTTAGTTGACAATTATTTGTTATAAGTAACAATTATTCAGAAAGCATCACTCTTTTAAAATCAATAATAAATTTCTAAATATTTTTTTAAATAAATATTTCTGAATACTTATAATGCATAAGTATAAATTGTTTATTTTGTTAAATAAATGCGAATTTACCGGTAAATGTTTAAAATTGTAATTTAGAATTTTTGAATTTTTTTAAATATTGTCATTTTTTATTTATATACATACTATAATTTATTATGCATGAAATAACGAGAAATTTAAAAGTTCTAATTTGCCACATAAAAGCTTATTTTTTCATAAACTATTCGCAAATATGATATATAAAATTTTTAATTATTTATTTAATAGAATTTACTGAATTTTTTAATGGTTATTGTTCATGTTATGAGCAAACTTTTTTTTTTAAATTATAAATAACGAACAAAGAAAAAAATTTAAATAAGTTTTAAATTAAAAAAAAATTAATTTAAATTGCTTCATTGTTTACATTATATTATAATATATCCTCAGGTCAAACAGAAACAATGTATTCTTTTGATTTGAAATTAATTTAAAAAATATTATATTTTGTTAGAAATAAATAATCGAGGTCCAATATAGATTTAAGTCATACATATTCTCTAAAATGAACTTATCCACAATTCAACAAAAAATTGTCTGCACGATTTTTTAAAATAAAATAGAAGAAGGTTTTTACTCTTCATATTTATTTAATTAAAT
This sequence comes from Platyscapa corneri, assembly GCA_018907185.1. NCBI lineage: Eukaryota > Metazoa > Arthropoda > Insecta > Hymenoptera > Agaonidae > Platyscapa > Platyscapa corneri. The sequence continues at coordinate 4,264,962 of JACCHW010000005.1, read as the reverse complement.
CATTTTTTATCCAATATCATTTAAGATGAACAATAATTAAAATTAACAAAAAAATTTGTTCCTAATTAAAAAGGTTTTAATTAATGTTTAAATTAATTAAGTACACTGTACGTAAAATAGTTTAAATATACAATTTGAAATTAGTCCTAAAAGCAATTAGTCCTAAAAAGAAAACAGTCCTAAAAGAATTGTAAACTAGTTATTGTAAGCTCTAATAGATTCTTTTACTTTAGTTACATTGTAAATAAATTATTTTAAATGAAGAATTAAAGAATGGAAAATTTAAAAACGAAGTCGAAAATTTCATTAAAATTATGAGATAAATTCACTATAAATATAGAAAAGCCTAATAAATAAAGTTATTAAAGTTGAAAGAAAATAATTAGGAAATAAAATAAGAAGGATAATTAATTATATCATATTGTTCATGAGATACCTAAACAAGTTCTATTATAGAATTTATAATTGATAGATCAAAATAATAAAAAATAATATGTACAGTATTAATTTAATATAAAAAATTTATCTTATAAAACTTATGTACTGTTTTTATCAAATCAAAACTAGATAATTTACAGAAATGAATAAATTTATAGTTTCATTAATTTAGTAGAGTGAAATGGTACTAAGTTTTATAATTTATAAATTTATAAACTATAAATGAAAGGAATTCTACCTAATGAATGAAGAAAAGTAATTATCATTATAAGTCTTGAAACTAGAAATAAAACAAATAAAAAAACTAACAGAAGCAGTTTCTTATTAATGAAGCTTATGGTTTATGCATGAAAGTGATCACGTTATTAAAAAGTATTAATAGAGAAAAATGTAGGAATAATAAGTATCAATAATTTAATATTCTTGCTCGATTAAAACCAAATAATACAATTTAGTTTTTTTTTCAATTTAGTTGTGAAATGATTTATTAAATTAAGTATTAAAATAAAAAGGCAGTAGACTAATGAACATGAATAGTCTAAACATAGGGACTGGAAGATTTGGTTTTTGAAGAGACATTATAAAGATAAAGAGTATAGCATACAGAGAACTATGAGTTCAAATGGACAAGGAGAAAAGGGTTGCTACAACGTATAAATAAGTGTACATACGTATGTATATGTACGGAGTTAACCGGTCAGACGAGCTCTTAAGCAAACACAAATCCACTGCTTTAACATGCAGGTCACCATGTATGCGAGAGAACTGATGTTTCGTTTGTTTTATTTGTTAAATATTTCATTTGCCGGACACGACCGTAGTTCAGGTTAGCCAATTACACTCTATACGCGATTGTAGAGGAAAGTAGAGGGGGAAGAAGAGAAAGAGAGCGAGCTTTAGCTGTTTTGTGATAACGAAGGATCGGCCATCTCTTTCAGTGAAAAAGATGGTTAGGAAAATATAGAAAAACTCATTTCTTCTCTTCCGTTTCTATCGATAGATAGTAAAATTTCTGACAATAAATTCTTTTGATATTTAGTAAAATTAATTTAATAATTTATAATTAACCCTTAACTTTTGAAACTTTAAAAAAATTGAATTACACTTATGAACATAAAACATATTTATACTTTTCTTCTTTAGTATTTTTGATAAGGAGGTGATGAAATTATTGGGAATTATCAACTTGAACTTTGTTAATAATTGGGTATACGTGTGTCAGTTAAATATTTCAACAGTTCATGGTAGCCTTTAAAATTAATTAAACCAATTCGGAAATTTATAGCTTAAGCGAAATACTGAAATTATCGAAATTATCAGGTTTCATTCGTTTAAAAGATTTAAAAAAAGTTTAGATTTAAAATTAAAAAAATTAATTTGGTATTCATGTTTCAACACTTCATTTCCATAATAAGTAGGGGTAAAGAAAAATTATTTAATATTAGAATAATATAAAAAAAACTGTCATAGCAATTAGACTGGTAATTTACGGTAAAAAAGAATGAAAGTTTTATATAATGTTTATAAGAAGGAGACTGATTATTCAAAAATTGATAAATTGACTTTCCGAATAAATTATTAGTTATCATATTATGTATAGTTTATAAAACTAATTATTACAGAGAAAATAGATTTTTTGAATACTAATTCAATATAAAAACTCCAGCACTTTAGCCACTTTTTCTTTGAAAATTTTTCTTTAAAAAAAATTGCCACTTGATTTGTGTTTTTATACGACACTACTTGTGATACTGTAATAAAATACTTCTTATAAAGTATCGAAAGATATATCATAGAGTCTTCTAAACTTTGATAGATTAATTTTAATTACAGGTCTGGTTCCAGAACCGGCGAGCCAAATTTCGCAAGCAGGAACGTTTGGCCCAGCAGAAGTCGGGCTCTTCTCAATCTGGCGTCTCGAACGTCGACGGCCGTTCGTCCGCGGGTGGCGGAGCTCCCAGTCCTCTGTCCGGTAGCGTCAAGGCCGAGGGCCGCTCACCCCGCAGCCCCGGAACCCCGCCATCCTCCAACACGGAGGTCAAGCCCATCGCTAATCAGAATCTTTTAACCGTAAAGCAGCAGCACCAGCAGCAGCACCAACATGAGACGCACTCCGGGGACACGAGAAATTCACCCAACGGTCGGGTGGGAGGCGGTGCCTGGGGCTCCTGCAGTCCTCGGCCCTTCTCCGCGGCTCTGCCCCCTTATCTGCTCGATCCCCTGCCTCTCAAGACCGCGAATCTCTATTGAAGAGGCTCAGAGCGTGGCTCAAAGAGCTGATCTCTTCAGTCCAATACTTTCCTGACGCGCGAAATGCTGTACAGGCGAAATTATTCATAGGATCCCGGATGTTACATGGCAGCTCCTCGTATGAACTCTAAGACCGTAACGAGCTCACAGGCGCTTTTATAGTCTGTCCGTTATTTTATCAGAACGCAGCGGTTCGATCGAGGATAACTTTACTCTGAGAAGAGAAATTATTTGAGTCTGATTCGATGTTTTGCTAATTGAATGATGTCGTATGACCATTGATTTACTTGCGTCATTTGAAAAGTTTTTTCTCGATGTGTCGCCGAATTTTACCGATAGATACAGTCAACAAACGTGCGATCAAATGACGAAACTAGATTTAAACGAGAATTTTTTTAGGAAAATCTCTTGTGCGTTTCACCATTGAGCAAATTTTTCGCAAAACAACCATTATGTGACGGTGATATTTCGAATATGTTTTAGCGAATAGAAGCTTATTTTTGTTTAAAATATTTGAAATTTTTTAAATTAGCCTTTTAATATCTATTATTACAACGATATGAAAGTAGACGAAAGCTTTCCTTAGTAAAATTATTAAAGTAATTTAATAATTTTCGACTATCCAAAACTCGATACATATTGAACCTAATATATATATAATATGAATTTGAAGTAAATTCAAACATATATAATTTATTGGATCACACTAAAATTCAGATATAAAGACTTTAACGCAGATTATTAATTGAAAGCACTTAACATACAAATAATATGAAATAAAAATTATTTCCCTTGTTGTTGTTTATTATAATAATATAACATTTATTTTCAATTATTAAAATGCAACAGAGTACATGTTATCCTACGAATGAATTCTTTATAATATTATTCGCTAAAACACCGAAATATCTCTTTCGATTGATATTTGAAATAATGATATAAGGAAGCGCATCTGAAATTGTACATATAGTCGAGTCATTTTTGTCGCTGGACCGAGTAACGATTCGTGCTGAGAATAATGAAAATTTCAACTCATTTGTGTATTTTCATCTTTGTATTTACGTAATTTACTTAAATTAAGAATTACTTGATAAAATATATATTCTGTTACTATTTAATGGATATATAATTACTTTAATTTTAATTTCAATGACTGAAGTGATATTTTTTGTTATTTTAATTAATACAAAAAATATTTAATCTTTCCTGTAAAATTAGTCTCTTTAGTACTCTTTTATTCCTCATGATACATCTATAAATTGACTATACAGAAATTTTTTCAATTTATTTCAAGTATTTATCATATTTATGAATATAGATTAAATATTTTATCAATTTTTGAAACAAATGCATACTTGTTCAAAAAAATATATTAAAAATTGCAATAGTTTTTTGGCATGTATAATTGAATTAAAAATTGATTAAACATTTCAGTGTACAGAGATTTCATTTTTTCATTTTTCTAATAAAAATTTATAAGAAAATGTTTTCTTTTTAAATATACATAATTTTATATTTCAAATAAACGGGAAAACGAAAATAATTTTGAAATAAATTTTGAAATAAATATTAATTTCATAAAAATAAAAACTAATTTTCAAAAGTTTAATAAGATTTAATTCTTACCAAACATATGATTTTGCTAAGCTAAAATTAATTTTTTTTAAAGAGAAATATTGTATATTAATAAAAAAATCATGTATTTTATTGAATCGATAATATAACGACGATTCTCCATTTTTATAGACATAATTTCAAACCATTAAGTGCATGATAAAATTAATTAATATTTAGGTAAGTTTCACTATAAGTGTAGATATCTTTTTACGAAAAAAGAAAAAGTAGTTTACGCTTCGAAAAGATTGTAATTCCTTCTATATAATAAAACTGTATAGTACACTACTGCACCCTTTAAAATTACTGAAACGAAATTTTTACCTTGACTGTATGACCTCAAATCAATATATTGCATATTTATTGAAATATCTTAAAGAAATAATCTAAAGCTATAATACGTAATAAAAAGTACAGATTCGAAGACCTTGTATTATACAATATTTTTCTTTGAAATGTTCCGATTTGCACCGTTATTTTTGATTCGTAAAAATTTACGCGTTATTAAATAATGATTATTGTAATATGAATATATACATACTATTAATACGTGTAATATTCTGATTTTTAATTGCATTTATAATAAATCGTGCTCAATGAACAAACAATATTTACAACGAAAATAATTGCTCTATAATATTTAGCAAAATCATCACAATTATTTTATAAATGTATAATTCAGTTAGATATATATTTTTATAAGACCTTTAATGGTAAGTTTATTTGTGTATAGAAGTTACGATGTATCGAATAATTAATTCGCTTGTCAACAGTCTTCACGTCCAAAGTGCCAAACGTTGTCTCTTGCACATATAAACAAAATTTATTTTTTCTCTCAGTACGAATCTTAAAGTGATGCGTGCAATAAAAATATAAACAAGTAACGGCGACGTTCAAGAGTTAAGGTTAATTATTATTAAGTATATCATTATGTGTGACTGGAACTTGTACAGTTGTTGCTATAAATATATGAAATTAGTGTTTTACACCACATTCCTTTTTATCTTACCCCATACCTATTTTCATTCGGTGAGAAACATACACCAAATATATATAAATTTATAATGTATTATTATAATTTTTTAAATGTTTAAGATATAAACTATTTTTAAATGTTAGATTTTCATCTACTAATTTTTTAAAATTATAGCTTTTATTATTTAAAATTGATATACATTTCAAATAAAAATAATTTGAAAGTTTATAAAACAATTATGCATATTAATATAAGACAAACGATTTTATTGAAAAAAAATACAAAAACATGTTGTTTTTATTAAGAAAATATGTAAATGTTAATTAAATTAACATTTTTTACTTGAAATTTGTCAAAGTTTATAAATTTGAAAAATTTAGTAATCATTATTATAACTTGATCAAATTTACAAATACGTAATTATTTAAAAATAAAACTTTCTTCTAATATATGATTTACATTGTTTTACATAAATTTTTTTATTGTTTAAGTATATTAAGTATACTAGGCATCATTATTTGTTATTAAAAAAAAAAGATTTAATATCATTCTCCGAAATTATTATATTAAAAATAATTTATAAATATATAACGAAACACATCACCTTGAAATAAAAATTAAAAAAAAAAATTAATGTAAATTAAATAAACATTTAATTATTCTTTTAAATTTCTGTCAGAGTATAATAATTAAGAATATATATAAAATAATTTTACAAAGATTTATATTGTTAGATATACCAGAAATATAAATTTCAATTGATATATAATTTCACGTATGTTTACTTAAGAACTAAATTTATATTCGCGCAAAAATCAGTACAAGAACTGGAATTCTACTGGAATAAGGTTTCTCAAATAAAATACAATTTGTTTCTATTTTTTTTATTGGTGTATTTATTTAAAATAAATCAAATCTCATTCTTAGTCGCAGTTACATGAAATTATGCTCTTGATGAGATGATATACGTACAGTGCAGTTACGAATGTAATTTATAATTTAACAAGTTATCGAAGGGATATAAAAACTAAAATGCGATGACTCTTGAGTTTGTTTATTTAAAGACTTGTTCACCAATGAGGATAACAAAACTCCGGAGAAAGTCGTAGCAACCGCATGCAGTGAAAAAAAGCGACATTATTGTTTTCTCTATTTTCAATAAATACTCGGGAATCATATGTAATCGTAACATTCCGCAATAAATTAATAAGGGTTACGAAGGACGAAAATGATATTAGTAAATTTTATAAGAAAATCCATAAATTTTCATATTCCATGCATCCAAGTATTTTGAAGATATATTGAATTAAATAAAAATAGTTGAAAATCGTCGAACACCGCGCGATCACACACGATTCTTTCGATACTTTGTCGTGCATGATATACTGCAAGTTTTTTTTATAGACATCGCAACTGTTATAATAAATGCGACGAACTCTTTCAATTGGATGCACATAAATAAATAGAAACAAACTCAAAAATTATCGCTCATTATAGTTGGGTTATAGAACGACAAGAAGGGAATATAATAATGAAGGCTTCTATAGGGAACAAAAGAGATAAATTAGAAAAACTTTAAAGACTAATAATTAGAACAGCACGATATACATGTGAATTTAAATAAAGAAAAATATTAAAGAAAATCCATGATAGAGATAAAGTGGATGATGAGAGATGTAAATGATTTGTGGCGTTCTTTATTTCGTCTTTGCGTCGTCATCGTCAATTAGGAATCGCGAGGCTCCTTTGTCCCCCTGAAATTGGGAAGATCTTGAGCCCAAAATTTTTGTCGGTTCGATCACATATAGAATAGTTCCCTTCAAAAAAATTTCGTAGAACTTACAATCTAACTTATAATGAAACTAACAAATCATCATATTCATGCTTATGCATGAAAAAATCTTTATTGCATAATTAAATTATTTTTTTTTTAATGAAAAGAAGTATTTAGAATTAAAAAATATTCCTGAGTTGACTATTTTCACGAAGAGTGCACATTTTTTATATATTCAACTTCCGTTGGCTCCATCGATTATCAGTCTTCGGAATATTTAAAAATTTATTGTCTTTCCACAGCTTAAAATACTTTCATTTAATTATAATTTATTACAGAATATTTATTGTAAGTTCTACCAGATTTCTTTCGTAGAGTTCGTATAATATGCAGATCTCGAATCAATTGTACATAAGGTCGTTCGTTGGTTCAACTTCTCATTTTTACCACATTATAATGTAAGATTAAGATTAATACAACATACTCCTTTTCCCTAAAACGTTTCATGCATAGATTACTTTTTATAATCTCTTCACTTTATTCGTTCTTTCTTTTGACTGTTTGTAATATAACAAAGTCTAAGTATGATAATTTATCAATAATCATAGTAAGGATATTTGGTGGGAAAAACCGAAGTCAGTTTGATGGGTGGGGTATGTATATAATATAATATTTATATATAATGAGTAAAATACAGTGGTTTTCTTTCGCGATTCATACGTCGCGAGGTCGCTCGAATTCGTCAACGTAGCTTATTATTTATGTATCCTAAATACAACAATATGTGTTTTTGTATATGTATGCGTGTATATGTGTATGTGTGTACGTGTCGAAAAAAATTTCACCTCCATCTGTTGCTGTTAGAATGCGCATGTACATGCATTAGTGGATTGTACTAGTCTTGTCTCATGCATTCCATCAATGTAACAATATTAATCAGGTGTTTTTCGTCAACGTGTTTAAAACTATTCAAAACCGAAGTTAGATGCTTCTTAACATACCTTGTACAGATTCTCAAATGCAATAATAAGTATTACTCGTTCTGAATTATATTAAATTGCGTAGTAATGTTTCAAAATAAGTTTATCGTTAGAAACTTATCCTCTTTTTATAATTAAAAAAATTAAAAAAATTTTGTTTGGCATTTAAAAGAGTGAAAATTTATCACAATTTTTTATGAAAGATCAATAAAATATAAAAATACAATGTTCGTTTGTTTCTACTCGGCTTCAAAACATTGTCTACCTTCCACGTTGGAGAAGAAGAGTTTAGCAGAACACCAGTAATTACCACTAGATCGATGGAAGCAGCTTTCTTAGTGAGTCATTTGTTTTTAAGGAGGACGGCAGTAGTTGTTCGCTGATGAAATGTTTATCCGAGTCCTTGGTTGCTGACGTCGAGGGAGAGGAAATTTTTCGTGTGTGCGTGTGTGCGTGGTCTGAAATGGGCTGAGAAAGAAAGTCGAAGGCAGAATGCTGATGGTTCCTGAGGGTGCTCGGGGAGGGTGAAGTTAGGCCATCGTGAGGGTTCCCGCCCCCATGCCGAAGCCGACGCCCTTCGGTCCGAAGTTCCTGCCGTAGCAACCGCGGCAGTAGATGTCACCGTCCGGAGCGTCATTGAGGTTCGTCGAGTCGAGGGAGCGATGGCAGTCTCCACAGTTGAAGCACCTCTTGTGCCAGACGCGGTTCTTCGAGATCATCTGCTCGGCGGCGTAAACTGGGTAACTGCAGCGTGCACATCCGTGTCCATCATTTCGCTTGCGGCCGAGGTCAGGCTTGGATTCCAAGCTGAGCAATGGACAATTAAAAACATTGTTAATGCCTCGCTCTGCTAGTGATTGAACATGGATTGAGTGGGTTTGACTGAATTTTCAGGACTTAGAAATCCCGGATTCTAGTCAAATTTTGGGATGCATGCTGTATTTCATAAAATTTTTAGACTGAAGAAAGAATAGCTCTGTATCTTATTATCGGTTGACGACTTTTACGATTTGTCGATATTATTATTTTTATAGAAGTTTTTATGCGATTATACAAAAGAATGGCTTGAAGTTGATATTTATTTATACAAAAGCATATTCGACCTTATTACTGATCGGCGTTTTATTTTAAACAAAGAATACTTATAAGAAAAAGTTATTTAAGGTAAGAGCTCTTATTTCTTAAATTCATAATTCGAAATTTGGAAAATGGTCGTTTCTAAGTCTCTAAAATGAAGAGGAAATATTTTAAAAAATAATTGAGAACAAAATCATTAACTATCAGTAAAAACGTACATGCACAGGGATATCACATTTATCTATCATTTACTAACGTGCAGCTTCGATTGATAGATTTTTAAGCAATTTTTGATCAATATCTAACATGTAATCGGTTGCTAACTACTTTGACTAAGCTAAAGCACAGTTATATAATACTAAGTATAAAGATTATTTGATTAATCGGATTTTTTTGACACAGAAATCTTAGGCTCGTGTTTACAAACTCAGACTAAAATATGTTCTAACCATTAATACTACAATCTGGAAATGTAATCTGGATTTTTCACCTACTACTATGTATCTGTTGGCTATGAACTGTTGATACAATTTTCTTCTTGAAATTTGAAACAAATTAAAGTGAATTATAAACTGCAATTTATGGACTGCATCATTTCCGGTTAAAACGAATCCTGATTTTTACCGGAATTATAATTATTTTAAAGATACCAACTAATTTTTAAATAAAAATTAAGGAAAAAGAAACACAATATTTCCAAAATAGCAACATTTTTCTAGAAATATTTTTGATCTACTTAACTTATTTTGAAGATTATTACTGTATGAATTTTAATATTTTGAGTATAAAATTAAAAGTATTTGAAAATATGTAATATCCAAGTATTTTAAGGTATTTTTTTATACTTTAATATCATCTCATTTCTCTTACTTTTTGTATAAGTTCGAGGAAATATTAATAATTATTTTTTTATTCTTTCATCTTTTAACTAAGATATTGAGTTTATTAAATATTTTGGATAACTGAAATACTTCACAAGACAGTTAAGAATCGATTTGAATCTTGTTTTGTCGTTATTCAAAAAATTCTTCAGCATTTAATTGTAAGATGGAGTCTACTTGGATAGCTTTAATCGAAAAGTACCTTGAATTATAATCATTCCGAGCTAAAGCGATTCAGATAGTATTAAACAATTTGGATGGACTGAGGAGAGATTCCGTTAGTAAAGTAGTGAGACTCACTATGCAGGCACATGCTCGATATCGGTGGATATAAGAGTGGGTGTGTGTCCGAATCCGAATCCCTTGGGCCCAAAAAGCTTGCCATAACAAGCGCGACAGTGGATCTCTTTGTCAGGACCATCGCAGGCTAACATTGAATCTAGAGGTCTGTGGCACTCGGCGCAGTTGAAGCACTTTTTGTGCCACATCGTGCCCTTGGCAAGCTGTTGCTCAGCCATAAATACCATACCACCGCAGCGGGGGCAGCCCTGGCCGGCTGGAGCCTTGATCGACGTTGTATCCGGGTTGTAAAATGGCCGACTCGATGAGATTTCATCCTCACTGTGTTCACATAATATTCAGGTTATTTTAATTTTTTGTTTGATTGTCAGGAGTATCGAGAAAGCTTTTCAAATTGATTTTATTGAGAGAATCGTATTGAACTCTGTAAGATATAAACATAAAAATGGTAAGCAAATTTTTATATCAAAGTACATTGACTTTACACGATTATATTTAACTCTACTAACTGCAGGTAAATATGATCTTTTTTAATAGTGCTATATAAGCTCGATCAAATTCATCCATTACGAAGGTTTTTGAAAAGCTCTCTTTATGTGTATTATATGTGAAAATAGTAGAACACTTTTAAGTCCGTATTTAAAATACTATAATGAATTTAATCAAAAGCTTTTATTCATAATTAGAAACTTCAAAGACCAAATTTTTTTAAATTAAATTATAAGAAAACTATATTTATAAAATTCATGTGTTTAATTCTCATCAAATCATTTTCATTTACATAAAAAGTCTTATTTATATTATTTTGATTTTGAATAGAAAAAGTTGAAGAATGTATTGAGAAGATTGAGGATAATTTGATAAAAAAAAGTGAGCTCCTTTCACAACCTAATAGCGCGAAAGAATGCACGAGAAACCTATCAATAGGAGAAGATAGGAGGCACAGCTACTCACGTGAGACCGTCGGTCTGAAGAAAACCGGAGCCGCAAGCAAATCCGTAACCGTGGGGTCCCCACTTCTTGCCATAGCAGGTTTTACAGTAAACGTCTTTATCTGGGCCGTCACAGGCTATGATGGAATCAAGGGTCTTGGTACAGTCTCGGCACTTGTAGCACTTTCTGTGCCACTCGCGGCCTTTAGACAGTACTTGCTCAGCCATGAAGACGACCCCGCCGCAGCGGGGACAACCTTTACCCGGTGGCGCCATGATCGCATTGGTATCAGCCACCAAAGCGCGCGTCGATGAATCGCTAAACCGAAGCAGTTGCTCATTCTTTTGTTTCCACGAGATGAGGCTAATCGCCTCGGAGGCAAAGCCGGGATAGGGCAGGTGTTACACCGACATTACTTTCCCGTTTTCGTTCTGAAGCGGGAGGAGGAAACAGCGCGGCTGGCTCAGTCTTCAGTTTGTGCTCGCACTGCTACTGCCGATGGGCAAATTCCGAAATAAAGCGAATACTTTGACTTAAGCGATATCAAGGATGCCTTTGATTGTGTAAAGTTCGTGGCAGTAGTTCCTTTTGTCAAAGTACTTTGAATGATTGAGAGTCGATACTTATTTTTATTTCAAATATAAATATTTAAAATATAAGATCGTGATCAAGTACTGATCTATATTAACTTGTATCACTTAAATCAAAATATTTTTTCATTTGAACTGCTTAATCGGTATTAGCTTTAGTATAAGTGCGACCATAAATTTAAGACCTTTGTAGTTTTTATTAACGAAAGTAATGATTAATCATAGTTTTATTGTAGTAAACAAGAAATCACTAGCTTTTAATCTTATGCAATTGCATTCTTTTATTATTATATACATAAATGCTGATAAAATTTATAATTCAATATGTATAAAGATGTTTTGAATGTATTATTCGAATAATAAATAAAATGCATACACACAATATGTTCATCATAAAATCTTTTTAATTACTAAATGTAAAAATATCATATAATAATTGATTTATATATGTAATAAAAAAATATCTTGAGCTTTATGCTCGATTGCATTTTATAGTATAATTTTATATTAGACTAATATATCTCAGTGGATTTTTGTCTTAGTAGATATTACATTCTTTTTTATATTTCAAATTTTGTTTACAAGGCTGATTATTTAGAAAATCATAAAATAAAACTATTATTATAAAACTTTCGTTACGTTACAAATACAATTTCATTGTCAATAAAATAATGTGTTAAAAAAACGTTACGGAATTGTATGTCTTATTATTATTTCAATATTTAATACAAAAAAGTGTTACTGGCAATGATATTAAAAATTTATTAAATAATCATATTTGCTACATTTATCCTTTTTTCGTACAAAAGTAGATTTTCAATAATATTGGAAAAGATTTTTATTTTCTATTACTTTATACATATTGGTAATAATTAAAATATTAAATTTAAATAAGGATTGTTAGTTACTTATATAAAGAATACTTTAATATTTAATAAAAGAATTCTGATAGGTCTAATCTAATAATTAAAATTCTCATATCTTGAATAAAAACTAAGTGATTTTAAAAGTTGTATTTATATAATTATTTTTCATTATACCTTAAAAATTCTAGAATATTTATGAAAATCCACTAATAACCTCTGACATGCAACAAAAAAAAAACAGAATCAACTATCAAACCATAAAATTTATCTATTATAAAATAAAGATTATATTATAAATTAGTAAATTTAATAAAAGTGTAGAAGAGATGTTGTATCAAACTACAACTATTCAATTGTTATAGATAATATTATTTTTAGACATGTATATCTAAACATGTCAAAAAGTTGTTTCGATTATTATTCAATCAGTAATATTATTTGTTTACAAAAAATAAGAATCTAAATTTAATTTATAAAAATTTGTTTTCCATTCTTTCTATTATCAAAAAATTATTGAAAAAACAGTAAATAAATGATATAAATAGAATTTTAATGTTACTAAATGTACTTTAAATTAAAAATAAATTTATAAAAAATTTTTGTATATGCGAGAAATATTTAACATTATTTTTAAATTTATAATTACCCGAAATATGAAATTAGATCATATTAATAATGAATGATAGTAATTCTAAAAAATTATAAATAAATATATAAATAAGAATATATAGTGAGAGAGAAGAGAGAATGCAGCGCTAAGCGTTATACCAATGAAATATAAAAAGATTGTAGAGGAAAAATGTCTTAAACTACACAGAGAGATGTCAGAAATGATAGTTATAAAGAATTATTTTTAATAAATTATAAAATCATAAATTTTTCCTCTTAAAAATTTAAAACAAATTATAAATAAAATGATTCTTATTAAATTTTAAATCAATAAAATTATATTAAGTGTTAGATTTTTTATTATAAAAAGAAAATAATTTTAGAATATATTAAAAAATATTGAAAACTAAATAAGACCGAATTTTTATCGAACAAGACTACGCGTGTAAATTCATACGTACAAATCAAAAGAATCTGACATCAAATTCATAATATCTTATATAGTATTTAAAATTCTTATAAAGGATCTTAATAAAACATAAGTATTTTCCTTCTTTTAAACAATTTAAAAATCAATTAACTTATGTTATGAAAATTAAAAGGAAGACTATGACATAAAGATGTGTGTACATCAATTTTTCTATTATTTTAATATTATTTTACTTCAAATAGATATCCGATAATTTAACATAAGATTAAATTAATAAAATAGTAAAATAATGAAATAAGTTTTGCATTTTTACACACATATTTACATAGTAATATAGTAATAAAAGATTGTAATTAAATACAATCTCTCTGTGCACAATGATTAATTCATACACAAAGTAAACATGATGTTACAGACATAAGAAATTGAACTAGATGTAAGTACCAGTTAACCTCATCGACGTTAATAATTTAAAGTTCACTAGGCATATTTTATAGATTATTGAAAAAATAAAATTCGTATAGAAATCTTAATATAAGACCAAACACAAAAACGATATTTTTATCGAATTTAAGTAAATAATAATTTGATCGCGCAATTTAATAATGAATAAAAAAGAGGATTTGAAAAAAATAAGTAGACTGATACTTTTATTTTTGTTAAAAGGACAATAAGCAACGGGATTTTCCGTACTCCTCATCCTCAATATCGCACTGCAGCCCGATCCACATGATCCCGGCATGACCAATGCCTCGCGGACCGAATTTCTTTGGATAGCAAGCTATTAAGCAGAGAGAAAAAGCGCATCATATATAATGTATAAAGAATGAATAAAAATGAAAAATAGCGAAGAAGACGAACAAGTACAAGTACAAGTGATTACGAGAAACGCGTCGAGGAACAACCGCTGGTCGAGTGTTGACGCGAATAACCAATCATTTTTAAATCCAATAGCTTTTTTGTTTGTCTATTCTTGAAAAAAGAGTACATAATCGCTACACAATTGCTAGTCATAGTTACTTATGTAGTCGTTATCAAATTTATTAAATGTAACACGTATTCGGGAAAATGTTTTCTAAATGTAAACTTACGTAAATTTGCCATCTTGCATCAAAATTGTTGAAATTATATTAAGTAAAACAACATTTAAAGTTTCTTCAAGTTTATCATTGGGATTGCATGTACTATTTAATGTGCATTTAGTATTCAATTTTTAACGAATTTATAATTTCGGACTTTACACCTACTGAAATAGATGAGGCTGTACGTTTTTTTTTTTAGCCTAATAAATCAATATAAAAGAAAGAATCCATTTTTGTAAATCTGCACTAAGAATCTTAATCTGATTGAAATCGCGAGCGGTTTTAACGTTTTCAGCAAACGCCGTTTCGGTCGAACCGATGAATTTAATAAAGAAGGGAAAATTTAATCCTGATTTGACAGATCGCGCAGCGGAACGACCAAGTCCCCGGAAAAATACGACACATCGTGTAGCGACCCGTCACGCGGACAGAGAAAGAGGTTCTCGCGAGCGTCAGCGGCGACACGACAGCCGGTCCTCGTCGCGCCGTCTTTTCCTTGGCTCGTGAAAAACCCACCCGTAGGCATAGCAGTCACTCTGCAGGGCGCCACCACCTTGGCCATAGCCGTAGCCTTTAGGGCCGAACTTCTTTCCGTAGCACACTGAAGGATCAACACGTATTAGAGACAGGGCTCCTTTTTTCGTGCAGCCCGCGAACGATCCAATCCACCAACCGTCTTGGTTAATTGCCTTCAAGGCTAGTTTCGCGATTCGATTAAGCACAACTCTGCCTTAGTACCTTTACGCATTTACTTTTTCGGCTACTGTTGGCATACATTTAGCTTTATACAGATAGAAATAGGCTAGAAATCTCTTTCAACGATGAGATAATCATCAAGGTTGCATGCATCACTTTGGAGTGATTTTTACTGCGTAATATATTACTTACGCAATATAATATTTAACGTTAAGCGCAAAGTTACATGTCGAAAATACGGTGAATTGCATCGTTTGCTTAATAATCGCGTTAACTGCGCATCTCACCTTTACAATAGATATCTTTATCAGGACCTTCGCAGCAGTTGACGGAGTCTAATCTCTTGGAGCAGGTACCACATTTAAAACATTCCTTGTGCCATTGCTACATGAGACACAAAGAGGAACGAGGGTTAGTCACTAAATGTTTGCTAGATAATTGGGGGATGGGAAGCGGTGAACGTGTTATTTAATTATGACTTATTCTTTCTAGATGTTACATTTCGACCAAATAATCTTACAATCACCGTGAATTTTTTTAACGAACATTTATGGTTATTCACACTTTTGTGAAGTAATTCCAAATTTAATATATTTGTCAATGAAAAATATTTATTTATTTAAAGACAAAAAATTAATAAATAGTTAAATTTTTATTTCTGATAAATCTTTTATTGTTTATAATTATGGATTGTAAAATTGAAAATATAGATAAGTAAAATAGACAAACTAACTAAATAAATATCTATAAATTTGAAGATTTTGATTTTACATTTATCATTAAACACAATTTTATCCGACTAAATTTTAAAGATTATTTCTAATAAGTTTTTGTTTATCGATTTTATAACTCAACGATTAGAAATAGATGTCTGAGAACAATGTTCTATGTGAAGAAGAGAAATTAGTATGGTAATATTGTTTGAAAATGTCGTTAAATAAAATCCGTGTAATAATACATTCATAGTCTTTAAATTGTCAACGAATAAAATTCACACATTAGATTTTATCATTTTGCGAAGTATTATTTTATTGCCAAACATTTTGCGTTATAAGGTACACCCACAAAATGTACATTAAAATAATAATATCCATTAAAAAGAAAGATTTGCACGGATATAGAGAGGAAAAAAACAGTGAAAAAAAGAAAGTAATAAAAACATCGTCAGTTCGAGAACGCAAAGCCAAGTCCAAACGACAGTCCAACAGCCTTTAGCTTTTACAAAGCGACCAGAGAGACGAGAGAGAAAAATAGATATAAACGAAGAGAAAGAGAGAGAGAGAGAGAGAGAGAGAGAGAGAGAGAGACCTAGGGTCGAGCTAAAAGGCAGTCACGCAAGGAAGGGCGAAAAGAGTGTGGGAAAGGGGTTGAGAGTGATTGGGCGAATAGCGCAATGTTTGCACGCACGTTCAACGCGGCAACGGTAGCAACCAAGAGCTAATAGAGCGAGCGACAAAACCGGTGGCATGTACATATATACATTTGCGCGCGTTCTCGATGAATGAAGTTAACGAGGGCTAATACGCGCGTTTTTATCGCATGTGTGTGTTTGCACACGGTGAACCTGTCCTGCTCAGCACCCTTGTACGCTCTTTCTCGCTCTCTCGCTCTCGCTCTTTCTCTCCCTTGTGAATTAGAATACGCATAAGCGTGGGGAAGGGACTGAGTGACTGTCGCCGTGTTGGCTTGTGCAAAAGTCTGAAGCGAATGGACCAGAGCTCGAGGGGTAACATAACATTGTAATTTTCGTTTGAATTTTCAAAGCGCGACCGATATTGTAATTATAAGAGGTCAAGTGAATCGGTGCTTCCTGTATGTTTTTTTTTATTTTAAATATATTATTTATCTCGTTATGCACTTATAATTATAGAAATCAGACAACCGAAATACTCTTCACGTAATGGAAGAGATTTCACTACTACCCTATTAAAACAGAAATCCGATTGACTGTTTAATTTAATTAAAATCATATTAATATGATCGCACTTCCGAATATTTTAGAAGTGATTGGATACTAATATTAGTTTTGTAGATTAATTTTATATTCTACATAAAATATAAACTCAAAAATATGCTTAATATTTTAATTTTACTCGTAACGATCTATTTATTTTCTTAGTTTTATGCTTTTCATTATATTTCGTAACCCCGTTGGCTCATCAGTAGTAGAAACTAAGTTCTACGAAACATAAAATTAGGCCTTTGATCGTGACTTTTACGAATTGAATCAAATATTTATATTAATATGATATTTAATTTCAAATACTGAATTATTGAAAAATTTCGATAAAAAGTATAATTTATTGTTGAATAGTATATATTTGATACTATTCATTTCTAATGGCGTAATAAGAGTAAATAGGTTTTTTTTATGAATTTCGTAAGTGTTAAAACATTTTCAAATAAAAGTCAGTTTTTACAAAATACGTATTATATTCAAGTTCTTAAATTTAATTTTATAATTATTTTTAACACAAGTGATAATAATGAAAATTGGTTAATTACTTAAAAAGTAGAAAAAGAGAAATTTTATGGACAAGTAAATGTATAATATAAAAAATAGTTCCTTAGTGTTCAAGCAAAACATCATGATTAGACAAAAAGAATAAAAGGTAAACCAAAAAATACAATCGTAAATATAAAAGTGATATGGGTAACTTTAAAATTGAGGACACATGTATAGTTAAAGAATATCAATTGAGTAAACAGGAGAAAAGGGGGTGTTTTTTAAATTTGACTAGTTTCAGTGATAGGACAAATATCTAGATATACCTCGACAATATATCTCGCGATCGGGACCATCGCAATGTAATGTAGAGTCCAGAGTCCGGTGACAGATTTTGCACTTGTAGCATTGTTTATGGTAGGCCTAATCATAAGAAGCAGCAATGACTACGTGGCTGCTCCATTTTTCTTCATTTTTTCTTTTTGTTTATTGGTTTTTTGGTTATTCAATATATTTCGGGATACATAGCAATTGAATACCATCTCAGTCTTCTTGCTCTTTCTGTCACTAAAGTACTAAACTTTTCAGTATTTTCAATGTACTGTTTAATAATGGTAACTTAAGTCATTTATTCGTTAATTAACGGCTTTTACTATAAAAACTTTTTATTACGTTATTTATCTTTAACGCATAATCGTAGTCTGATTGAATGCGTATTTTTAGTATCAGTATATTTAGAACATTTCAATAGAGTATTCAATATACTTCAATACACTATTCCTGTACCGCGTTATTTATGTTTTTATCATTAGGTAATTAGATAAAAAATGTATGTGTTAGATAATATATAATGATAATCGTGATTATATCTTATTTAAATTATTCATATTTTTTTTTAATTTATTGCGGAAACCTTATTTATAACTAAAAATTTGCCCACAACATCGTCAGATAATTAGCTCAAAACAGTTATAATAGGGCTAATTTTTTTTCGCGTTAAAATTATGGTTCCGAATTCAAACAGGAGATTAATTATTAAAAACATTATTAGAATAAAATAATTTCACATTAAAAACGATAAAATTAAATAGTATCAAACTCTACCATATATTTATAAAATTTAAAAACTACAAACTGGAAGAAGCAACTAATTTTTATATGAACATTATAACAAATACCTATCATATTTTATACTTGCATAATTCAATATTTTTCAATTTTTCTCTAAAATACTCTATTCTAATAAATATCAAAAATAATTATCTGCAAACATAATTTAATTAGTTTATATTGTTGTTTTACGAATTTACTTATTCCATAATAATATTAAATTCAAAACAAAATATTTAACTAAATTAATTTTATTTACTGATTTAAGTAAATATTTTATAGCTGCAGTATAGAAAAAACTAACACCGCAATTCTTTACGCACTTAAAATATGATTAGTAAAAATGTTTCACGATGTCGAGCCTTGAATCCTAAGAAATCAAGATTGTAGAAAACATGAAAATAACTGTATTAAAAAGCAGGGCTGGATAAAAAAAAAAAAGGGTCGTGCACGAATATCCGGAGCGTTAATGTCGAAATTGTGGCGCACGTTTGGCGTATCGCCCCGTCTTGGCGCCATGCGCTCGCGTCTCTGACCCCATCGCAACGTTGGAGTGAGAACGGGAGCGCGAGTCTAATTTTGTCAGTGGCATCATTTTCGGGTGCACGCGCGACGCTTCTCGCGATGGAATTTTTGGCGCTTTCGAATTTCGAAATACCCGCGAGGGCGAAAAAAAGGAAGCGATGTGCCCGCCGCGTGGGACGCGATTATGACTCGGCACTATAAATGTATGCCACTGAAATGGTAGTGCCCCAAGGAATTTTGAGACTTGCTCTACTTGTTTTTGAATTATGCACAAATATTAAATGCTTCATTCTCTTTGACTGCGTATAGGTGGAGATATAATAATAGGTGAAGCTGTTCATTATTTGCTAACCAATTTTATGAATTAGATAAGCTCAACAAGTTTCAATTAGTAATAAAATAGTTATTATTAATTTTTTGTGACTGAAAGAATGAAATTTATATTTTAAGAAAAAGTACGTAGATGTTCTGTTGTATAATTAAACATTTATAATATATACAAAATTTTCGATTTCTTCTGGATTTATTTGTAAAAACGTTATAAATAAAAGAAACTAGATGTTTTTATACTTAAAGCTTAACACAAACTGATTCGAAATTTGTTTTCGAAATATTTTATCAATTGAATAAAACTTTTTTCATTTTAATTATTATTGAAATTTTTAATATTAATAAATAACATGAAAATAGAATTTCTTATTATATTCTTTCTTAAATTTTGTGAAACTGAAATCTTATTTTATGGTAATTAATTGCATTTCACAAATACAATCTAAATTTTAACTTAATTTTACAATAATTAAAAAATTTCCTACATGGAAATCATTAAAATTTAACCATACTTTAAATGTTCAAGATACCTATATTTAAAAAATTAAATTATTTCTTTACGTATCATTGGTCGTCGAGCAGTAGTTAGATTATATTACTTGAAATACTCTATAGGAAATAGACGAGGTGGTAAATACGGGGAAGAGTTTGAAATTAGCATCGCTTGATTAATCTCATTTGGTAGTTTAAAAATATAACAGATTGAATCCAAAGTTTCGGCTATCGTTTTCCTTATCAAATAAAGTTTCGCACTGTTATATTCAAAAATAGCTTGATTTTTTATAAAACAATAAAAACTAAATTGCTCCGAAAGTATATTTAATTACATTTGAATCCGATTATTAAACGAATTTCATTGTAGTACATATTTTTATTATCGCAAAAACAGAATTGTTAAACATCGCGCATATTTTTATAAAGTTGATAATAAATTTCATGATAATTTATTGTTTTTAGCAGTTATTTCTTTTTAAATTTATAAATAAAACAAAGAGATTTAAAGTTTCAATTTTAATGAATTCAAACAATTACTATAGTTTCCGTACAATTTAGCGTATACTAACAACATATTTTATAAAAAATATGAACCTAGTTTTGGAAGAAATGCTTTAATTTAAAAAATTCCTAGATCACGAGACGTGAATTTTGAAATTAAATATTATTATTATAAGTGACTTTGATCAGGTTCGTTTCTTCATTCTTTAATTTGAGCTACAAACGTTTCAATTGAATGGCAATTCGAGTTCAGTTCGGTAAGTGCAAAATGCTCGGACAATCCTTTAAAACTAAGTCTTACACGATCATGGACAAATAATCCTCACGCTACGAGCAAAAGTTAGGCAGCAATTGCAAAAAATAATTTTCAGCGCGCGTTATGGAAGTGTCACGGTTGCGAAAGGCTCTATCCCGGGTTTTTTCCGCAGCATCGTCGCGGCTATTTCCGCACTTTCTTTCTACCCGAGAGCTTGCGTCGCTATTACATGATTATGACATTGTCGCGGGTCGTCTCGCCGAGGTCCAGAATTACGTTGCCGCGGTCCTTTGGCAGAGACGAGAGAAAGCGGGGCGAGAGGAGACGCCGTTGAGAGGATATTTTGAGAGCGGCCCGAGTAGCCCCCCTTTGAAATAGATACCGCGGATGTCGTGGCACGCGGCCTGTCACTTCTAGAGAAATACTACGCCTAACGTGGCTGGACTACTGCTCCACTTCGCTCTTTCCTCCTTTCGGGTTTCTCCTGGTTTTAAATTCTTTTTGTGGCACGCTGCTTGTGGGTGTTAGATACGCATTCTCGATCACGTTTCAAGAGCGGAACAATGATTCTTTATCTGCTTGATTTTCAAATTCTTGAAAATTCCAACTTATAATATTTACGATGAGTATTTTTAGAGTTATTTCTGGCACGTTTTTCATAAAATATTGCGCTAAGCGTTGCATATTTTATTGAAGTTGTCGTGTCCAATAACAACTTCTATAATTCATAAACTTGAATAAGAACGAAGGACACTGAAAGTCTTTAGATACGTCTGCATCTTAATAAATACCTTATTTATCACAACTAATTGGCTCTCGTATATATTATTTCAAAATCTTAAAATACAAATATTAAATATACATCGACATCTAGTATTCGTATAATGCTCAAGTGTTAGCAGGAAAATCAGCTATGAAATAGTTGTCTACCAACTTGAATTCCGATTGTTCGTATAAAAGCACGCAAAATACAGTAATGACATAAAGAGCAAGAGATTCCAGTTGTCGTACATTGCAACAGGGACCAGTAAAAAAAATCCTTGGATCAATTATTTACAACTCCAAACTTAATATTTTTAATTATCTGATTCTACTCAGTGCATAAGAATTTTTTCCCGACTTTCATCATCTCAAAAGTAATACGATTACAAGTAATGCAAAACTTATTTACGAATTTGTTGATATTTGCTTCGTTTTTATCTTGTCGATGCTTGAATTTTTTAAATTATTGACTCTATTGTACTGACGATACAATGCGTATGTTTATGTTTGGGCACGGGATATGTGAAAAGACTGGTATCCAATACGCGAAGAGCCTGCAGGAGCAATAACTAGTGCAATATTAACATTCCACGCGTTGATGAATTTTGCTGCCTTTGTAATTTCGAAATCAAGTAATTTATATCTCATTTCCTTTATTTAAAAATCAATTATTTACAGTCATCTGGGCCTGCGACTGAAATTATTCTAATTTTTCTTAGTCTCTTTGTCTCAATGACGAGTAAAGTTCATCGACGTATTTCTAAAATTACTTTACGAAACAGCTCGAAGAATGACATAAATGTGGAATACTAGTTTTGAATCTCGGAAAATTCTGTTAACCGTACCGATACTAATAATAATTAATAAATTCCGATCACCATGTGTCAATCATTCAACGTCTCGACGACGTCACTTCTGAAATCCATTCATAGGGTGAATATAAGCTCAGTAATAATAAGTTATTAGTAGTTCCACTCCAGTTGAAAAGTGGCGGTTGTCTAATAATATAGCTATTTCTATTATTAATATGAGTTTTGCGAGAGAGGATGCAGCGAGAGTCACGCAGAGCCGAAGGCGACTTGGCTGCGAACGCTCATTTATTCGAAGCAACAGTCGGCAACTCCTCTAAACTAGTGTCAGTGCCCCGGCAGTATCCTCGCGGTCAGACACGCATCATAGTCCCGTCTCGTTTGTTTAACTCACCCTTCCTCTGGCGAGCATCTGCTCGGCCATGTAGACGTAACCACCGCAGCGCGGGCATCCCTCGCCCTCCGGGGCCTTGGCGATGGCGCGGGTCTCCATCATTGCATTAGAAACTCTGTAGTGGTCCCTGCAAAGCCACGACACGTCCTTTATTCATCACGCACTTATATGTTTTTGGCATCTTTCAGAGCTCCCTGCGTCGTAAGGTTCTAGAGCTTTTGTATTGATCGAGAAAAAGTAGCGACGCCGACATATACGGAATTCTGAGAGGCCGTAAGTATCCAAAATTATGGCACGATCCGCGCACACGGACCCTGATATTTATGTTTATTTAAGCTTCCCGCCTTGGAAAATCATGAACCGAGCGACAGATTTTCCCTTAAAAATATTTAATCCAACTTCAGCCCTCGATTAGAATTTTAGTGTCGGCGTCAATATTTTTTCCCAGTCATTAGCACACAGAAAAACTGATGCAAATATTTTATTAATTATTCGTCATTATAAAGTTATCCTATAAGCTATTAACAAGACAACTTTTAAATATCATTTATTGTATAAGGTTTTTCTTGATGCTGCGTTAATTGCATACTAAATTCAATGGTAATTATTACTTTATTTATTCACAATCATGGCGTGTTCAAGTTGAATATATATTAGCATTTAAATCAATGAAAGAGATCATAAGATACTTGGAAACTACTGCTTTACTATTATTATATTTTGTGAATTAGAAAATTAATATAAATTTGTAATAAAATTGTAGTATTGTAAAAAGCGATTTATAATGAATCATTAGCATGTTATTATTAAACGTGACAACTTTGAATAAAATATTTAGTAAATGTTATTAATATTTGTCAACGTAAATGTTTTTATTAAGTAAATTAAAAATTAGATCGCTTATTCACGTCTCATCCATTATATTCATCAATCGCACGATTGACTTACGTTAAAAATAAATGATAAACGGTAATTATTGAAGCGAAATTTACATTATCATTATCGCTAAAAAGTTCTATGTAATTTTATTGAATCATTATTTTCTGTGCATTAATGATTTCATATACAATGAAATATGCAGATTGACTCTTTCCATGCGCCGAATAATAAATTATTTTCTAGAATTGATATATGTTTTTTCTCAATATTGACATTTAACTGCGCATTGATAAAGTCGATAGAGTATATCATGGAATTAAAACTAAATAATTGAGTTTTGTTTTAATATGCTAGACCATTTGACAAACGATATATAGAAGAAAGTATCCACGAAATTAATTAAATCATATAATAAAGTTACGTTTTCGTATCAAAATCAAATATTTTAAATGTCTATCGTATTAAATTACAGTCTAACATATACTTTCTTCTTATAAAATAAATCCGCTAAGCTGATTAGGAAAAAGCGTGCAGTGCATTTAATCGATTGTCGACGGGTGTCTTAATACCCGCGGTTCATTTGCAAAACTCAATTATTCGTCGAGTAAGCCAAGAAAACAATTTGCCATAGGAAAAAAACCACCAAAAATGTACATAGCATTTCTCAGTGGAAAGTATGTAGGCACTACCAACAAAACCTACGGCGAGGAACGTATGCACGAACGTCGTCACATTTTTGGCATATATTAGTTTTTTATTCATCTTCTGAATTAGAAATTAGTTTTTATTATATTCATTTTTATTGGTATGATAAAATACTAATATTTCATACTGAACTTTTTTGCACGGAAAAGATTTTATAGCTTTATATCTATTTAACGATTAATTTTAGCATAAAGATTGGTGCGTTATTTCTGTTGTTTTATAATTATTAAATCGCAAGTAAACAATGATTGTCGCAGCTTTATGCATGTATTGTGTTTACCGACGAATATTTTGTTATTAATATGGTATTTCTTAAAAAGTATCATTCAAATTACTGAGCTAAATAAAGTCTAATCAATGAAAACGTTTTCGAGCAACAATTAAAATCTTTTTTTTTTATTCGGTCGTAATAATGAACATTATAAAATGGATGATAAAAAAAATAAATTGTATAATTAAAAAAGTGTGACGCTTTGCGAGCGCGTTCCTCGTCCGTCAGGAATGAAATTTGTTGTTTTTTGTTTGTTAGGCACATGTTAGTAATGGTTAGTGTTCCCCAACCACGCGCGGTGGCTTCCGCCGAGCCCCGAGAGGAGAGCCGATAAGCGGATGTTGGTGCGTACCAAAGAGATTACCAAAAAAGTAAAATAACAGAAACAGTGACAGAAATACCAGAAAATGTACAAATTAAACAAAAATAAAAGACATAGATAAACAAACGTATAAACATAATCTAGTCACATTGATTACTCAATCAGATAAGAAAGAAATACAGAGCGTCAGCGAAAGAGCAAGATTACAGAATATAAGAAACAGAGAGAGAAAGAGAGAGAGAGAGAGAGCCAGAATGAGAGTGAGTAATAAAGTGAGAGAGAGAGAAAGACAGACAGATAGTGAGTGAGAGATAGAGTAAGTAAATTTTTGCATTTCTTATGTAGAATGGGGTTAAAGGTTAGGAGGTTAGCGAAGTTAGAAATTTATGCTAAGAAAAAAGGCCGTGCAGGACATTCGGCGCGGGAAGCAAAAGCTTTTTTTCATATTTTTAAATATTTTTTTTAAATAAGTAATGTTTTCAATAAATAAAGTTAAAAATAAATTAGAGAAAATAAATCACGCCCTGCGAGAGAAAATATGAACTTGGTGCTCACCATCATCAGTTTTTAGCGCGGATTTTTCGTGTGTTTTTCGTGTGGCGGGTTGCGAGTGAGAGATTTTTTCAGACTTTCAGGGCCTGATCCCGGTGCGGCTCGAACTCGGCGGGGCTGGCGGGGAAGGGGAAGGGACTCTTTAAACGCTGGCGCTGGTATGCGCGAACGCATGCAAAAATACGATTTTATTCTCGTTTATTATATTTAAGCATTTCTGAATGGAAGAGTTTTTTTAACATAACTTTATAATAAGTCTTTAGATTTCACGAAATTCTATTTAAGCTCTTTTGTATTTTAATGCGGATTTCCCTGAATCGAATTTGTAAAAGTTCGTTCTTATGCATGCGTACGCGCACATGTACAGCGCCAAGCGTTTTCAAATAGTAATATGAAAAGCTCAAGTCTTTTGAACGTTTTTATACAGTGTTATTTATTAATTAAGATATTTTTAATGTAACACTTATTACAGATGGTACAAATATTCCTATACCTAAATAGAGAGAAAAAACGTTTGTGTATATGTCTGCGTGTTCATTTTTATAAATCTTTGTATATATTTTTTTAATCATTTTCCATCGTATATACTGCATTTGGTTGGTAATAATTCAATGTATCATTATCAAATTTTGTAAATAATAATAAATAAGTACGTGCATACAATATAGAATTGCTTCGATCCACAAAAGTTTGCTGCGCTTGAATGTCGCGAATTTACAAAATCCATCATATCGAGCACATAAACTTTTGTGGATTGCCGACGCATAATTGAAAAAAAGAACATCAACTAGACTTTGTTGCCGCTTGTTTTGTCAGGAAAAAAAATTGTAATGAACACAAGCACTTTCATCGTCGTGTCGTAAGTGTATATATAAATTCCATATACAACACTAGAAAAAAGGCGCAACGTGATGCATCATTTTTTTCGTCCTTTTTCAATCGAACGTTTCGTCGTATCTTGCGTTACGGACGTCACATCCAATAGGTTTAAAGGTAACATTTGAGAAGGATTTTCATCAGGATTTTAAGGATCAGGTTCAAATGCAGACGAGTGGGACTGACATAGATAGATAGACAAGTAGAAAGATAGACAGACAAATAGACAATGAGAGAGACAGAGAGACAAGGTTTAAATTTGGACTTGGATAATAAAACTTTGATAAGTAAAAATAAGGTAAATCCAAAAACTACGAGCACAACTCGGTAAATGGAGAACATAAAAAACGGGAACTTTTATTATTGCTGTAAATAGATTTTTAAGAGAGTTTTGTTTTGTACGTTACAGATAGAAAATAAAAACACAAAAGGGGAGGGTGTTACTCTATCGTATCATGGTATCATGATAACACGGCGCATGCTCAACTCTTGATCTTGTTTCTGTTGAGTCACCTTGTGTACATACAAGTATGAATGTGAATCTAATAAAATGAATCTACAATATAACAAAACAACCGGTAAGGATACTTGTCTTAGGGACTCATGCATTCCCACTTAGTATATTTGCACCCCCATCATGCTTCTAAGGTGTGTATACGTACATACACGTCCATATATAAGGATTCATAGAAAAGAGCGAAATAAGTGACATAAGAAATAGAAGAAAAAAATCCCGGGGAGAGACGATTTTTTTTCCTTTATACGCGGGAAACAAAGGGTCGGGATGTTGGCTAGGGATTTGACTGGGCTGAAAGGTAAGGGACGAGGAGGGGGGATACGACGGGAGGATGCACTCACTCGTAGCTCTTGAATTGCTCGCCCTGATCCATAGAGAGGCAACCAGCACCACCGCCGAAACCGTAGCCCTTGGGTCCAAATTTGCGACCATGGCAGACTCTGCAGAAGAGTTCACCTTCGTGCTCACTGCAGTTTGTCGAATCAAGCAGTTTACCGCAAAGACCTGCAACGAACAATGAACCCCCACGACTACTTAGCTTTTTCGATTTTTACAATTTTCGTTACTACTTTTCTCGAAAATGCAAGTAACAAAGTGTTTTCTGCATTGCTTTATCTCACCATATATCTCCCAAAAAGTGCTCAAGTTTTTCTTTAAAAGAATTATCAATGCTTTTCAATAATAAGTCTAAATATTTTGCATTTGAACTTGTATACTTGCAACTTAATCACGATGCTCTTTACAGGCTAGCTATTTTTTGTTTTTATATTTCGATGCAGATTGCCTTTTTTACAACTGTATTTTATGTTAAGAATATCACGCATAAATGAACAAAATTAAAAAAGCAATAGAAAATTTATATTTTAGCGATGTATCATGATAGTATCGAAATACTTTTCAATTTCAAAAATTCAATTTTAAAACATATGACCGTGAAATGAATAATATTATACACTATATGTACCGGAATAATAATTAAATTCATTCAAATAATGTTCTATTTTATCATTGGAAGCATAAAAAATTCTTTGAATAACACGTGCATATTCGTCGTATTATTTTATAAGATTTAAAAAGGAGCGTTTCAAGGATCGTACAGATAATTAAATTCTATGATTATTGTAATGAGAAAAAAATAGAAAATCTGTTTCTGGAAAAAATCTTTAAAAGTGGGAGAATTCTTTGAAAAAATTTACATTATATAATTGTGGTAATTATCTCAGGTAGACATTAATTTTTTCAAAGTGATATTTTCTAAAATTAACAATTTAATTGCGAATAAAACTATTTATAAGAAATTATTTATTTATGATTTCAAAATTCTTTATCTGTTCTTGAAAAGAAATTTTTATTTTTTTTCCGTAAAAATTTCAATCACTTTCAAATATTTCACAATACGTGCGCTAAATCAAAAACGGATTTAAAAAATGATGTATAATTTTTACACGTGTGTAAAATTTGGAGTACGCGCTAAAATTTAACAGCGAGAAACTCATCTTGTCATCGTATTCATTTAACTGCAGTTAAATAAAACTTTGTAAAATAAGACAAAAGTCTTTTTATCAGTTACAATGTTACGATAAAATTTTGAACTAAGTAATAATGTTTATATTTATTTTTATATCAATAAAGTAAATAGTCGTGAATCTTAATGAAAATTATATATACTTTTAATTGCTAACCAAAAGGTTTAAAATTCGTGTTAATAATGTTACTATTAATAAAATTGGCAAACTGAAGAATATTTTTACTAGTTTCTTAATGTGAAAAATAAAAATATTCATTTTGTGTATGTAAATGCATAAATATAAATCATTTTCTACACAAACATATATTTTTTAAATTATAGTTAAAAATTTAATATGGTTATCGAATCAATTAGAAAAATTCGTAATTAAATTGAAATCAGGTAACCTTTGTAGATTCGTTAATTTTCAGTTTGATTTTATTACAGAAAATATCACTTCATTGGAAATCTATTCTAACTACGATAATTAATCTTTCAATAGTAAAAAAACAAAAATGAACTCACCGCATTTGAAGCACATCTTGTGCCATTTCAATCCACCGGCTACGCGCTCCTCGGCGGCGTAGACCGATTTTCCGCACTTCGGACACTTTGCTTGTTCTACTGCTTTGTAAGGCATTTTGTGGTTTTATATACTGTAACAAGAATTTTCAAATATTAGACAATTATATTATTTGTAGTGCTTAATAATAATTAGAATTAAATTTAAAATTAAGGTTTCATTAGGTTTTCATGTTTATTGTATCGCAGATAACCGCCTGTAATACATACGCATTTGGGGTTTTATAATTGTAAAAATATCGCTATTGAAACTGAGCTCTTTCTTTTATCGTTGAAATTATATTTATCAAGTTATTTAACAGAATCATTAACATTATTTTTCAAGAATCTAAATGAATAGACACTTTTATAAGAAATATCATGATATTTAAATGATTATCATTTTTTAAAGTTTAAGACTTGAGAGATGAAAAAAACTTAAGAATTATTTTTGTTATCTTAGATAAAGTTGATAAATTTAAAATAATCTAAAATAATTATCTTATATTGATAAATATAATTAGTTCATTGGTTTTTAATATACTGTGTAATGAAGTATTCGTCTATACATACTTTTTTAAATCGGTACTTCGAAAAGAAATAAAGAATATTATAAGTCGAATTGAAGAAATGAGATGTATAATATAGCTTTTTATAATTATCAACATTAAACTTATTCTTAATAATATTTATAATTTGAATTTAAGAATATTTTTCAAAATTTGTTAAAATATAATATCTAACGAATATGGTGTATAATAGTATATTTTATTTATCCCTGTTATTATATATAACCAATACAATAAATAAAAACAAAGATAAAATAAATATTTAGATATGTAGATGTATTAAAAAGAAATAAAATATATTTTCTTGTAAATCATAATTCGAAGTAGTAATAATATATAATTTTTTAAATTAAGTCAAGAAAACATGTTTTTAGTTTTCAATCATTGATTAATCATTATTGTTAGCAATTTATAAAATTATCTGTCCGATTTATCTATTTAGTTGTAAATAAAAAGTTAGTTTATATATTTGCTTTTTTTAGAATAAACTCGACTACTTTTCCGTATGGATCGAAATGAATATTATTAAACAATTTTTTATCTCGTTATGTTGTTGAAACAAAAACTATCTACTAATAAAAATTTCATGTGATTATTGAATGACAATAGATAGACAATATAATTGTAGCATTTATATTTCTTATTACAAAAAATATGTTTGAATATAAATTATTTATTTTTATTATGTAAATAAATTACTAAATTGATTAAAATTGATGAATGTTGAATGTCGATTATTGTACGATTACATTACATAATATATGTCAAATACAATTAATTTAGAGGTCATTATTAAATTTTGTTGGAATTATCGACAAAGGTGAGAAAAAAGTAAATTTAAAAAAAAGTATTTTATAAATAGTTTAGTTTATTAATACGAATAACTTGAATTTAGTCGAGGATAATGAATTCTTTTCAAATTTAAATATTTTAGCTCTTATTTAATGTGCATTAATTACAAAAGTAACGTTTAACAACCAATATAATTTGCACCTTTGTAAAACTTATTTTTCAAATACACAAAGTATTTTTTAATAATTTACCTAATTTCAGCATTATACCATACACAATCGAAATTCATTCACATATAGGCTATGATTTAGTCATTATGAATATTTTCGTCTGCTTACATATTCTTAGTGAAATAAAAATTAATTTTATTTTATATTATTGAAGTATACGATAATGCAATAAAAATAATGAAAACAGCAAGTAACTACTTATAATGAAAATTTTACAGAATAAAATTCCATTTACACCATTTATAAGATAAAAAGTATGTCAAGTATAGCTGCCTCTATTGACATTATGATAAAAATATCACGGGGTGGTTGGAAAACATTTTTCACGTACATTAGATGGAATATTTGTCAAAAGGATACCACCAAAAAATATATTTCCCATAGTAACTTGTCGATTTCTACAGACACCAAGGAGAGATGCCCGCATTCAGAAAGCACACACATGCTCGGACGCACGTACACAAACGTACGAAGCATTATCTAACGCGAGCTTACGAAAATGGAACGTAAACAATGCGTTACCGACGACTCAACTTGTCAGCTCCGCGCGTCTATTTCCGTAATCAGCGCTCAAGGGATAAGTGAGATGAAAAGGAGAGGGTAGAGTCGGCGCAAGTAGAAAAAGATGAGAGCCGACAAGACTCAACCCCGCTGAAGTGTCCGCGCGTTCTATATCCGTGCGAACGCGTAGGCCGAGGAGCGACGCTGTATCTAAAATGCCGCGGTCCGTATTAGGGAAGCTCGGAAAGCTCTGCGAACTAGCATTTTCCACTTGCCTATTCCTTCAAACTTCTTCATTAGATATTTCTTCACAAAATCTCCATCGTGCTTTCAATAAACTCGCTGTATTCAAAAACGCCTAGATTGTTGTGTGCATTTACGAATGTCGGACTGGTAGTCATTCGAAACTGCAGAATCGTACTATGAACTTATCATTTTTTATGAAATTTTCGCAAAATTATACATTTTTTATTTGCTTTAATGTTTACAAAATAATTATGTTTCTTTTTAATTTAATTAGAAGAGCAATAATAAGCTGCATCACTAAACGAAGTTGGGCTTGATTTCTTTTTCGAGCAAAAATATCCACACTTTATTTATTGATTATCTCTGAACAGCCTTATATTAAATATGCTTAAATTTGGGTCGAAATAATTCGATGAGAGATATGACTCTGAATAATGATTATAATACATGAAATATTATAAGCATATTTTAATATAAATTTATTAGATAAATGAAATTAAATACTTACTACAAGTTGATTTAAAATTTCATGGCATTCGATTTTTACTCAGATTTGCCCAAATTTATTACTAATATATAAAATATTATGTGTATAACAATTGCTCTATTTTAATTTATCTTTAATTCATTTTTTTTCATATATTTTTTTATTGAAATAATTGTCTGCAATTAAGTTTTA
Source organism: Platyscapa corneri (assembly GCA_018907185.1). Classification (NCBI taxonomy): domain Eukaryota; kingdom Metazoa; phylum Arthropoda; class Insecta; order Hymenoptera; family Agaonidae; genus Platyscapa; species Platyscapa corneri. The sequence continues at coordinate 4,232,631 of JACCHW010000005.1, read as the reverse complement.
TAGATGTAAAAGTATTCGAAATAAAAATGTATATGTCTGTACGTAATATCCGAATCAAAAACTTCTTTGACATAACTTTAATATTAAAGTAGTAACTTAGTCTCAAGAGTATTATGCGTGTACAAATAAGATACTCGTACTACTTAGATCATAAATTTTCCGGATGTGTTCATAAAATTTTAACTCTACAAAATCAAACTATGAGAAAAAAAAAGATCAGAATATGGTTTTAAAAATAAGGCAAAGCATCAAAATTTCTTCTATTTGTTTCATCATTTCTTCGTGATTCTTTACGTCTCTTCTTTTTCCTTTTACACTTATTTCTCATTTACTTTCTTCAAATGCTTTTGATCCTTCCTCTTTCTCCCCCACCGACTCTTTCTACTCCACCCCTCCCACGCCTCTTTCCGCAGGCCCCCCTACTACTTCGCTCAATCACGCACTACCAGCTCAACTTTCTCCCCTCTTCTCTCGTACGACGAACATTGACGCCCCTCTCGCGGCCCCCACTATAACGCTATCCTCCTCCCGCAGAAGCTACATCATCCATGCATGTAGCGTCTGTCCCGCCCCTTTAGTACGTCTCTTACACTCTCGAATGTGCAACTGCGCTTACTTTTAAGAATACGTGCGCGCTTATACTTTCTCTCTCTCTCTAATTTTTTTCATTTCAATGCAATGTTGGTATGTACGTGAATAAAGTCTCTATTTGTATGCTATCAGGATTAAAATCTACTTTATTAATGGGGATTTTAATTTTTTCAGTTCATACACGAGTGTAATTTTATGTTAGTAACATAATTGCATGTATTAGGAAACGTAGAATTAAAGTATAATTTGTTACGTTCATGTGTTTATTTTACTAACCTAGGGTGTTAAAAGGATTTGATAAATACATTTTTTGATAATAGCTCTTACAATAGGATATTAATTAAAATATTTGTATGATATTTGATCAATTAAAATCTATAGGAAATAATTTGAGCCAGATATAATTATGTACTTAATTTCCATTGTTAATATTATTAATACATAAAAAAAAGAAGTCATTTAAATACCAAATTATAAACTTAGATAAATTGTGCAAATATTTGCTTATTTATCAAATATATAATAACAACTCTTCATTCTAGATTTGCATTTAAGAAGTTTTATAAATCATAATCTGTTCCATTATAAATAATTCATATTTTTGACGTCTGTATTTTCGACATTTGTTCATTAAACTGTATTTTTGGACAATACTTAAGCATAAACGTTAAAGTTTTTCAAATAATATAGAATAGTTGCATCTCAATCGAAATGTTCAAATAGTGTAATTAAATCGTACGATCAAACACAATTAGATAATTTTTTCTTCACTCGTGTATTAATCATTACTTAAAAATACGTGCAACACTGTTTATTGCTAATTGAAATTTCGTCTCCCGCGTATCACATTACTTGCTAATATGTTTGTGATTGTGTATCTATGTATACACTTGTTTATTCGAGTTCGTTGTAATCGTGCGTAAGCGGAAAATATTGAATCTATTAATAAATGCGCGTGTCGTGTGCTTCGCGTTTTGAGACGGCTTCACCTACTTTTTCTTGTACCCGCGTTAAAGTTCGAGTGTATGCGTGCATACAAGTAAATGCACGCGCACTAGATTATAAGCGCCCGCGCACTTTAGCAAATACTTAGCCTAGCGCAAAGTAATTCATCATTCTTTGCTCAGCCAGGTGTAATTTTAGATGCTCAGACACCGAGGATATGTTATGCAACATCAATAAATATTTACCTAAATATTTATTAATGATTAATCTTAAGTCATTAATTAACACCAGATAATTATTATAACTGGTATGATTATTTTTCCATTGCTTATGATATTGAAAATAATATGTATATTCGCATATATATTTTTTAAAAGGTTTTTTTAAATTTAATTTAATACCTATATTATAATATAATATTATATTTAAGCCTGAGAAAATATTGAATGAAGTTATGTTAAAAATTATTAAACTAGTCTTTATGAGCTTGATCAACATTATCTTTAATATACAAATTATAAATTATAATTTAAATAACTTTTATATTGCTAGCAATAGTCTTTATCAATCTCATATTTTTAATTGATATCTTTTTATTATTTATATTTCAAGCTATTGTATTCGTATACGAGTGACATAAGAAAGAAGCTTTATCATAAAATAATTGAATGAATGAATAAATAAATATGTGTTTTATCATGAAAATCTAAATTTACTCGGATATTTATTATATTGCTATAAATAGTTTATTTCTTAAATTTATTACTTTATCTTAATAGCATTTTCCATGCGTGTATTCATATTTTACATATACTATAATCCCATATATATTCTGAGAACTCTACGTTAACAGTTCTATAATTATGTTTATATACGAATTTCTAAAGTGATACATATTTGTTATCTCAAAAAGCGCTCGCACGGTACTAATAATAACGTATTTTTAATAATTTGACGATAAGTAGTTATTCGATGCATATAAGCAAAGCTCCTGTGTAAATACTCATGTACTTCGGAATCCAAAGATATGCAAAGAATAGCTGTTTTATCGTTCTTTAATTTTCGGAAAAAATTAATTCAATACGAATAACTTAAAATTCAATTATAAATTCCACGATAATAAATATTTACAGTAATTTTTTACAATTTTTAGAAGAAAGTGACACTCATTTTTGACCTGAAATCATTCGAAGGATTTAGTAACGACGTTTTATCATCTAATAAGCATTTTTAATGCCCTGTTCAACGGAAGATAAGTTATTCAATTTTTTATTTAAAGAAGAACACATTGTTCATTAATTTCGTAAGATAAATTATCTAAGAATTTTTATACATGCAGATTCTCATTAATTGTCTAGTTAGTATTTTAGATATAATTAATTGTTCAAGATATTTTGTCGGAAATTTAATTCTAAAAATATGTTATTACTCGATTATGAATTTCTTTTACAACGTGCCTTTTGCTGAAATTATTATTTGAACAGAATGAAAATTGCGATATGCACGAATGTAATTTTACACTTTACTATTTGAAGAATTTCTTATTTTTCAACATTAAAATCTCCGTTTGCCGTGTAAAGGAGCACTTAATGTTTTGGGTGCAAGAATTGCTAAATCCTTGTACCACTCTGGATTTCAATGCTCATGCAAATGATTGAGTCACATAATGCACGAGGCTATTACACTTTTACAGGGGACTTGTCACCATTACGAGCGAAAACGATGGCATCGTTAAAAATAAAAGCGTGACACGCGTGTGTTGGCCAAGCGAAAAGAAAAGTCTCTCAAGAGCCGCGTCTTTTCGTTTCCAAGTAATTGCCTCCCTTCCACCTCTCGAGGTTGCGAGTGCCGCAACTCCAAGTCCGACGCGTTTTGCAAGCCCCGGATTCCCCGGCAACGGGGATACACACTTGGAGAAACGTCGACGTGGGCGAGGCTGTTACGCAACGAGGTCCGCTCGGTTACACGGGCGATCGACGTGCGCGCGCCCCGACCTTTGCAGAAATCGAGCCTTGGCTCGTAGTAGCCTGTGTACTCACGTTGATTCAATCGGGATCGCTGGGGCCCGGCGTCTCCTTGCTTGTCTCGTGGAAAGCGTTAGCCGGAACGAATGGGGTGGGAGCCGATCTTTCGGTGTGCTGTTTGCTTTTTTCCGCGCCGCACTCTCTAAAACACCGCACACTAATACTGGATTTCGAATGGCGATGCTCGCGGCGGGCCCGGCCTAGTCATACAGAGGTTTGCACACGGCACGTGCGTTGGGAACGTCAGCGTTGTGTGCCGGGGCGAATGAGAGAGAGAGAGAGACGAGCAGGAGCAGCAGCCGCCCGCCGACGCTTCTCTCACTCTCCCTCTTTCTCTCTTCTGCTGTACCGCGATGCCCTCGAGGCTGACGGAGACGGAGGAAGCACTTGCTGCCGTTGCAAGGAGAGAACGAGAGAAAGATATGGAGACGCCGAAGGGCGACGCTAGCGTCGGTTTCTTCTATGATTTTCACGAGCGCCATCGCAAGCTCATTTACCGCGGGATACTAATGCGGCAACGATTTGTTTCTGATAAATGTTTGGATTTTCTGCTTTTTCTTCCGCACATACTGACCCACGAAAATGCACAACTGCTCAGTTGTTCCTACAGAAAAAGCAGTTACTGGGCGAATCAAGTCATACGCTACTTAAAATCTCACATAAATTTTTACTTGTACTTTTACTTCTTTACCATTCCAACTACGTCGTTTTTTAAATTCAATGCCACTTTTATTATAACTATGTTTTTTAATGAAAAGCTGAATTCTAATCGAAATCGGCAATTTAGGTTATTGTGAACGAAAAATTGTAGAAACATTACTGAAATAGCTTTTTCGCAATATTTTACACAATTTATCATATTTATATTATATCATTTCATAAATATTATGCTTATTTTCTATCGTTTTTATTTAAAAATACATTTTTATATATTTCCATTCACGCACCTTTTTTTAAAGTTGTATCAGTTAAATAATATATTCACTATCTTTTGATAGTAAACATACCAATAAGTTTAATATTACCGATATACTGATCAGCGTAGAAAATGCTGAAACAAAACGGAATATGAAACACTGTAGACTATCATTAGTAGTGTGTAACTAAAATTTCTTAAGGCATTTAAATTCTGATTTAGATAGAGCCGCAGTTCCAAATATTTTGAATATACTTGCAAGGAATTTTTATGATTACTATCACACAATTAGATCAATTTTCTTACACAGATATACCAGTTATTAAATGAGAAGATTAAAATTGGCTAATATTTCAATTTTAGTTTTGTTTACTGAAGTTATTAATATATTCATTGAATTTGAGTATACTTATTGAATTCTAAATTTCATGCACCGCTTTATATTTTTTTTTATATTATTCAAAATATTGTTGAAATTTCTAATGATTAGAAAACAATCTTATAATTCAGAATTTTTATTTTTATAATAAGATGGAATGTTTATATTAAATTATTGTTTATAAAATTTTTATTATTGTTTACAAACTCTTTTATTACTTATTTAAAACATTATTGAAAATTTTTTTATATTGAAAATATTAAGTAATGAACATTAAATGTTATACTACAAATTTTATTATGTATAATCTATACATAATCTGTATATGCATTATTATAAACTTCTTCTTGCAGTTTAAAAGCTGATTCACTTTGTTATGTTTCAAATATCGTTAAAAACAATTCTGGATCGAATCTATAACGGAAGTAATTTGAATAAAATACAACAATTTAAAAGAATCGGTTATTGTATTGAACTTATGATTTGTATTTAGAATAAGGAATTTTTTTACATTTAAAATTTATATAACTTGCGATTTTTTGTACTTATATATTGTTTTCAATGTATTTAAGAGATTTTTTACAACGATTCCTATTATATTTTTATTTTAATAATTAGTGCTACTTTTTATTATTATGTAGAAAGTAATTTTTATAATCAAATCACGTTACAATCAAGATGATTTGAATTCGTCAAAATGATATTTATTATGTATTGGACTGGAAAAATTTGATTGTATAAAATTTATAATTAAAAAAATAGACTCTATTACTACTAAATAATCTTGGTAAAATTCGTATCGCCGAAAAATATTTTTTATAGACAATTGTTTATAGACATAATCCATGTAAAATTATATTTTATGATAAGAAAATGCATGCTATTTGATAAATCAATTAATTGTGATTATAATTTTATAAAAAAAACTGAGTTTACAAGCTTCCAAATTTGATATATGGCAAAATTAAATCTTGAAACTTAAAAATTTATCAATTATAAAATAATATTTAATATTACCAATATGACTTTTTCTTCAGGCATGAAAATTATTTATGTTTCAAGTAATGTAATCGTATACATTTTTTAAATTCATTTATATATCATTGGATTTTTCTTATTCTTAAAAAAATAATTAACTTTCAAAATCTATGTTCAACATATTTTTATGAAAAAATTTAAGAAATAAATTTTATTCTGACCCATAAAATTTCAATGGAATTCTATAATATATACATACATATATATTTGAAACGATAAACTTTGTGCTAAGATCAATCAAAGATTTCAGTCTTAGAATTACACAAATTACCAAAAAACCATAATTACAGAGTTTAAAATATCTATATTCATCATTTGTTTGATGAATCATCACTTGTATTTTTATTATATTAATTAAACAGTAAGATGTAGCTCTTTACAATTTTAAACTTTAAATTATAAAAACTGGAGTAAATTCTTAAATTAGCAACTTTTTTATATCGTATATTATATCCTCTAAATCCCGTTTCTATAAAGTTATTGATTTATAATATTTAAAAAAATAAATCCTAATTTTTTACTTAATTTTTTAAATAAATTGTTAGAATGTTTAGTTTTGATATGAAGCTAATTAAATTATTAATTTAATGGTATTTTTTAATAAATATGAGGTATTTTCTGCATTGTTTTGAACAAAAAATTTTTTACATTATTTATAATGGAAAGATGTAGATTTACGAAGAAATGTTAAGTTACTCATTAATTATTTATAATTATAGTGATGAGATAAAATATTAATCGCTAGATTCACGCTAAGATTTTTGATGTTTAAAAAATTATTCACATATGAAATCTTAATGTGTTAGATAGTTTGATTAAAATAGAATAAATACCTTTTGATTTTAATACAAACAATAATAAATTTATAAATATTTTAAAATAAAATTTTATTATTTTTTATTGTTTTTATTTTTAGATCTTGTTCAATAATACTATTAATATTATACAAATAAAATTAACTTTGGCAGACAAATGAAATTTTGTTTAATTCATGTTTTCTAAATGTTTTAGTAAGCAAATAAAGCTATATATTCAACATAGACGCGTTTATACTTTTGATGTAATTATAAGTAAAAAATGTTCAACAGATTCATTATAGAATTAGCAATCTTAATAATTTCGGTTCTCTTGCATCTGTAGTTGAACAGAAAGAACTGAGAAATTATAAAAACGGTCATTTAAAAAAAATCGTAATAATATATCTCGAAATTTTCAGTATTAAAATATAATTTAATTTAATTTAATTTAATTTTTTTTTATATATATATAACTACATTATAAATAATCTTATCTTGAAGACGTTATACTGCTAATTAATTTATTTAGTTTTTATTAATTATAATAAAAATGGAAAGATTTCATCGTTAGAGCGATGTAAATCTCATAATTTCATAAAAATAGCATCCGAAAAAAGAAACAAAATACTAATTTAATACAAACAAAAATAAAAAAACAGGAAAAAATTATTAAAATATTATTAATAATTCAATTAGTTATTCTCATAGATTATAAGTATATTACGTGCAGTCATTGTTTTCTAAAATTATATTTCTTAACTTTATAACATAAAATATTTTCATAAGATATTATAAAACTCTTATGTTAGTCAGACAAAAGTGAACATTTGATTTTTATTCAATTAAACAATGATTTGGTTACTTTTTTCTGTTTTTAGTTCAAAAGTATTTTTTAGCTGGATTTTTTATGTATAAAATATCTTAGATGAATTTAAAAAAATTGATGAAATAATCTCGGAAATATTGTTATCCCTATTTTGGAAAAGTTATTCTAAATAAATGTTCTCAAAGTTTTAAATATTATTACGAATATTTCAAAAAACGTATGTTCAAGGTCATACAATTATGTTATTTTTATTTGATTAACCTAAATTTTTTTTGGTATAGACTCGAAATTATTTATCTTGTAAAAGTTTGAAATTTGAATTATTTTAGAAAATAATAGTTACATTCAATATAATTAATGATATATAACAATTGAATTATTAATATATAACTAAATATGTTTTAACTTATAATATTTTACTCTCAAAGTTCTGATTTTATCCTAATCTTCCGGGATCTAAGAATAGGAAAAAATAATGAGCGAAAGGACAAATTTTAAATTATTCTGGCAAGAGAATATGCTGTTCTAGTCGGTTGATTTCCAGAGTTATCTAGCCGTAGAGAAGATACACGTGCAGCTCAGTAATCACACGTTACGAATGTATGCGTGAAGCAAACGATTGAATGGAAAAGGAAAAGAAATGCAGCGTGGGCGACTAAAAAGACAGAATGTGACAGAGCAAAAGAGAAATGAAGAGTTCAAGAATGATTTGGTTATGGAGATGAAAGAAAAATGCGAGGTCGCGATCGACGAGTGTGTATAAAATAAAATTTATGGGAATTTAAGAGAAGGGAAGGGGTGCGAACAGATCTGGCGGACATTGGTACATTAATATTATTGTAACCAGAAATAAGCGAATAATTAGTACCTACAGTCAGATGAATCGAGTTCAATGAAGACGGTTGACATTAAACATGTAAATCTTACTGGAAATCCAATATTGAGTAATAGAATTACAGATATCACAAGTTGTGTAGTTTGGAATTAAATTTATTCGATTGAAATTTATAAATATTTTCTAATAATATATATGGGTAAGACGGATTCTATGAATGGACATTTTCGCATTTCAATATGAACAAGTACACATAAATTTTAATATCTTAATACTGTTTTTTAATAATAAGAATAATGATACCTAGTAACATATTTTTACTGAATTATTAATAATTAACGGAGACATTTATAAATAGAACAACTATACTTATTACTAACAAATGAATTAATCATCTTAGACTTACGTATAGTTCAAGAAAATACGGGAAACCTTTAAAAAATTGACTGAAAATTATATTATTTTTACTTAGATAAATTGACACCACCGCGTAAAATAAATTTTTGTTTACATTGATATTCGTATTATTTATTTTATCTTGAATAATCTTTGTTTTACTAAGGAAATTACACATTCTAATATTTTTTCAAATATCTATATATTTTACGTAAATATTGTAATTATGAAAGAAATTTCTTAAATTTTCATAACCATATTAAAAATTAATACACACTTTATAATAATAAGAAGTTATTAAAGTAAAACAAATTTTTATACAAGAATATTATATTTTATAATAATTTATTATAATTTATTTCGTTTAAATTATATTTGTTCAAAAATTGAAAAGGAACGTTAAAAAATCGTGATTACCGTACTTGAAAATATTTATAAATTAAAATATAAGTTATTTTTCACTATTCTTATAAAAATAATAATAGTTGATTTTGCAAAGAATATATAATTTATTTTATCTATAACTTTAAAATATTATAATAAATCCCAAATTTAAACACTGTAAAATAATTTATTTATTTTTAAATAACTAACTATAGTTATTGAAACATTAATACTCTTTAGTCTTAATTACAGTTTTCAATTATTTATCTGTAATTCATAATATATTTATGAAATAAATATATGTTTCATCATTTAAAAGTGAATTTTAATCTATAACATTAAAAATATTACTTTTATATTTATTTTTTTTAACATTATTAACATTAAATTAAACAAGGTTTAACTTTTATATTTAAAATAAATATCGAGTTTAATAGTTTTTTAAATTTTCATTTTATATAAAATTATCTTGAAAAAAATTTTATGATAAATAACTTTTGAAAACAAGATAAAAATTTTTTCTTTGAAAATGGAAAATTCATTGTATAAAATATGATAATGTTTCGTGTTAGTAATAATAATTTTATTTTAAAGATTATTGATTATATAATTATTGTAAATAACGTGAATAAAATATAAAGTGATAAAGAATGTGTAATGAATGTTAGATAGTTTGGTAGAAAATTGGAATACAAGTAAAAATTTTATATTAATACCTTTTGTTATACTTATAGAATAAAAATTATATTCTTATAAGAAAAAATATATAATGCAATTGTTAGATGATGTATTAATTTGGTTCAATATCGCTTTTTAGAACATTAGATTATAACATGATTGTGAAGATATTTCAGTAGAAATCATCACGTCTATTCAAACGTCGTGATTTTCCACAATAATAAAAAACAGAAGTTGGCAAAAATACACAGATTTTAAATAATTGCAAACAACTTTAATTTATAACTGTTTAATAACAGTGACGTAATTTTGAACTAATGACGAATTTGTAATGTATATAAATTTGACAAATAACATTGCTAGTATCAACTCAAAATAAATATTTTAATAACAAAAGTAATGAAAAAAATTTTATCGAATAAAAAGTTACAGAATTCCTAACAATATGAATTATTACAGTAAAAAATAATTTAAATGCATTAAACTACTATTACGCTTGTAGATTTTCGATTAGGACAGGGGCTTTTAATAATTTATATTGTTACAGAATTTTATATGTGTATTCGAATAAATTTGGTACACGAAGTTAGTCGAAATTATACTTGAATTTTTCAAAGTACAATTTTTAAAGGAAATTGTAATTACAAGTACTAGATACTAGTTACAATTGCATAAAGAACTTTTTTTCAATGAGAAAAATGAATTAAAATATTAAATTGACTTCAAAACTAAGTATATAATGCCATATTTTATTGATATTGTACTCATTGTTATTACTAACATTATAATTTTTGATCACGCGCTTATAATCATACATGCATATTCGTAAGTAGTTATTACTACTAGTTTTGCAATCTGATATAGAAAAAATACTGTCATTTAATGATTAGTTGTTTTATTAGGAAATACCATTTTGTTCTCAAGCGATATTAATGTTGATAATTGTATAAAATATTAGATTCATATCTTACATTTGTATTCCTAATATTAATCGATATCTTTTTAATATTTAAAAATAGTAATTCTTTTTTTCTTTTAATGTTAGGCTCTTTTGATATGTATTTCTCTCTTTTTGATTATCTAATTTCTTGTATATTTATATGTTTAATATATTTATATATATATAAGGCAATTTTTTCTAGAACAAATAATTTAATTAATACTAAAAAATATAGTAAAAACGTAGATACTTACAATTTGATCAAACCTTTTGTAGAATATACTAAGGTTTTACACAATAGTTTTATAAAAAAAAATATTATTCAATAAGAATTTGATAAAAAATTCCATTTTAACATTATATTAATTTTAGGTTAATTTATAAACATATAATAAATTAATTAATTAATATCTTTATGTAAATATTATTTAATTATTATAAGTAGCCAATTTAAATGAATAATGATTATGATCGACAGAATTCGTAAAATTTTGCAAGAACTCACGTTATTTAGCAATAAAGTTTTTTATACAAATTGAATTATTAAAATAATATTAAAAACTATGTAGCATTGGTAAAACTGACAAGTTATTTATTTACTTTACAATAAATCTTTGAATCGTCTCCCAATTGCTTTTACAAAATACATTGAATATTAATGTATTAAAATAAAACATAAAAATAGATGGGTTAAAATATTTTTTGTAAATATGTATTTTTATTATCTAAACTAAATCACTCAATTTTAAAAATTCTACGATAATAAACAAAAATAAATTATTGCTTCAAAAACCATATTACTCATAATATTTAACAAATGCAATATGAAAACTCTTTTATAAAACCTAAAAAATAATTCAAATAGATTAGCTATTTATTCGAAAACAAAAATTACTTTTTTAATTTATTTTTATTTGAGTCATATAAAGCAAATACGATACCATAATATATTTCATGATAAATAATTTAATTAAAATCTAATCTGCAATATTAAATATATTTCAATGCAAATTTCAAAACTCTTTTATATAAATAATTTTATATTTCAAAATTTATTTATAATTGTTTATTTAAGGAAACAATGTAAAATTTGGTTTATCATATAAATTCAAATTAATAAATATAATCTTTTTAGTATTATAATTATATAACATTTTTATTCATAATTTTAATAATAAATTTTTTTAATTATTATTGATGTTTTTTCAGATTAATTAATGAAATCGTAGTCAAATATATCTTAAACAAATGGAATGAAATGTTTTCTTATTTTTCACACCCTTTTCTCTTAATTGAAAATCACGCTTCATTTATAAAATATTGGTGATTTGTTGTTTTTTTATACTTTATGTCATATTAATATTGCACAAGCTAAAGTTTTCAACATAATTTTTATCTAGTATTATATATAATGATTCTTCCCTCTATAAATTAATTAATTATGTTCTTGTTACTCGCAACACATCTAAATTACACGAACTTGATAATATCGAATGTAGTACTTGATATAATATCTGTGTAATGTATATTTTTTTATTTCATAAAATTCATATTATTTATATATATATATACGTATATATACGTGTATATAAGATCAAGAAGCTACAATTTTACTAATAAAAAATAAAAATTCTGTTATATCAGATTTAGATTAATGATTAAATTAATTGTTTCTATAGGCATCTCTTAATAGTATTTAATTTTAAAATATATTCCCATTTATTCCATTTATCAATCCTACATATTTTTAATCAATTAAATGTTGGTTATCATTGATTCGTAAAAATAATTCTATTTGTAACAAAATAAATATATTTATCCGTATAAAGCAAATTGATACAAATAACATTCAAACCAAAGATTTTACTTAAAAGTATTTGTCTTGTGATATTATAATTTCAAGTTTTTTCAAATATAAATTAAAATGATCTATTCATTTTAAAACAAAACTTTTTTAAATAAAAATTTAATTTTTAAACAATAATTTTTAAAGTCTTAAAATATCTAATATTTTTTATCAAACTTTTTATAAATGCAATGTGTCTATAAAATTTAATAAAAATATTTAATACTGCTCGCTAAACATGAAACTGACAAGGATTTATCGAATTTAAGAATATAAATAATTGAAAAAAACACTTTAAACATTTTTTCGATATTTTTTAAAATACAATTTATTTATATCTTTAAAAATATCTTGAGTTTAAAAGTTTTTAAAAGAAAAGAATCAATGATATAGAGCAAGTTTTTTATGACAAAAATTTTATATATTAAATAAATTAGATTTTTTACCATTAATTTAACCGAAGTATAAATTTTTATCTTTTTAAAACTAAAATAAATAAATTTATATAACTAAACGTATACATAATATTTGAATATTTTATAATATTACTCGTGTCTTATATAGAAGAAATTTTACAACGTGTAATAAAAACTTTTTTGTTGAACAATATGCTCATATAATATTCTAAGACTTTGTTATTTAATTATATCTTCACATACATATGCAGTACACAATTTATTAATTTATTGTTCAAAAATTTGACTAATGGTATATTTAAAATCATAAGCTCTGCAGTCGTTCTTTTTAGAAATTTTTTACTATTACCATTATATTTAATGAGTATATAAGTCATAAGTTGTTTTTGTAATTTTATATAAAAAGAAATAAATGTAATGAAACTATTAAAATTATAAAATATTTTATAACATATTTGTTTTTTAATTATTGAAAATGACAACCTTAAAATTTTTTTATACCAAACCTAAAATATATAAACGATAAAATTTATTATTTATTAGTAGGTTGTAAATTAAAAAATGTCATCACATATTTTAATTTAAAGGTAAGTTAATAGTTATGAACATTAATAAAATTAAACTTATTTCATACTCCTTAATTTTTAACAGAAAATTTTGTTGATTAATTAATATTTTTTTTTTAAATAGTATTTTATGGGTTAATAGCACTAAAATTATTTATACGAGAATAAATATATGCTATAAAAAATTTAATGTGACTAAATAAATCAACGATTCTTAAAGAATATAAAAATTTTCTATAAATTTAGTTTTTAAATTTAAATATCAAAAATTTTATATTATTCGGATTAATAGTCTTTATAAAATATCAATTATTACAGAATTTTTCGAAATTTTAATAATTTTTAGTAAATGATATTTATTTTAAGAATAATTATCTATTTTACACAATAAACTTCTATTTTACATACACATACACACGCACACGCATACACACACACATATATTTAGTATATTTTTTATTTTTAATGCAATTGGATAAATATTAAATTTATCGCGTGGAATTTTATGGATTCAAGTAAATTTTTAGTAAAAAACTAAGTATTTAAAAAAATTTTTTATTAAAATGAAAACATATGTAAAAATTTAAATACTTCTATCAAAATTAGAATCAGTTTTATAAGCTTGTTACTTTTTATAATTATCATAATAAAAATTATAACACATATTTTTATTTGAGTGTCACTCATACCAAAAGTTTTGTAGTTTTTATATTTTCAGATGTACGACAGTGATATATTCAATACCGCATGATAATAATACCCTTATTTTAAAGTTCTATTGTATAAGAAATCACCTAGAAAAAAAGATAGAAATAATAAGCATATAAAAAGGGTGTGAGATGTAATTCTTATGATGTACAATCGATAGTGAATCATTCTACAACAAGACTATAAATGGAAGACTAAAATATAATGAATAAATTAATATAAGTTACTTAAATATAATTATTTTTGAATCTTTAACCATATTTAAGATAACTATATTAACTCAAGTACAACTACCAATAAGTAAGAAATGAATAATACACTCAACAATAGGTATACATAAAAGTTTTATTAGGCAATAAAAAAGAAAATTTTTAATTAATCAATAAATTAGAATATATTAAAAATTATTGATTGATATCAAAATTTTCTATTTCAGATCATTAAATATTATCATGAATTATAATTACATTGTAAATGTTATTTTCTATAAAGTTACTTATTTTTTATAGAAAGTCTTTGTCAGTTTTTTACTAAATATCGTTTTGGTTATGATGCAATAAATATTTAGTATATACCTTTTTATAAAAACTTCTTAAATTCAATGCAAGTATTAATAATGTAGTAATTGATACTTATTTAATAGCAAATTTTAGCTTATAGTGGAAGTTATTTTATTATTTTTTTTTTCAAATAAATCTTTAACAAAATTATGATTGGAAATATTTTTAATGTACAGTATATATAAAAAAATCAATACAATATTAATTATATTAAATCTGTGAAATTTCAAATATTCAAAGTTATATTATATATAAGAATATTATATAAAAGAAAAAACTATTATATACTTTTATGTTTATTTATCATATTTATATTATTTAACATTTGTACTAACTAATTCTAATTTCTGTGACAAAAGATAAACTAAATATGAAAAAGTATTTTTTTTTTAAGAAATTTCTACGCTTTTGTAACTATTATAAAAATTAAAGTGTTCATTATAACAATTAAAACTTAGCTATACTACGAATTATATGCAAGGAGAAAGAGGCACGAGGTGAGAAAGAAATAAAGAACAAGAGTGAGAGAAAAAAATTGAAAAAGTAATAAAAAGAAAGAAAAAGAAATAATAAGAAAGAAAGAGAGAGTAAAAGAACGAACAAGAATTATGAGAAGCGAGTACACTCATCTACTAATAATAGACGCTTGCTCAAATTTCTATTTTTAGAATGGTAAGACTTTTATATAGATACGCGTGTATAAAAGCGACACGAATTTCCATCGTAATATTGCCTTACATCGACAATATAGATTATCAATTACCATTTTGGCCCCTTAAATACTTTATTCTTTTGTATAATCTTGCAGTATTAGTTAATCTTAAAAATTTAGTCTTTTTCAGAAAGTGAATGTAATATTGTATAATTAAAAACAAAATAATACTTTTATTGCAAATGTATCCATTTATTTTATTCTTAATAATCCATTTCAAAATAGTACGTAGCAATTTATTTTTTAACATATTTGATAACATATCAAAGAAAGTTGATTATCTGTTAAAATTGCTATTAATTATTAATATATTATAGTATATAAATTAATAATAAATGATTCATAAATTATTCATGGTATAGTAAGTAATTAATTATACTTTGAAAATGAATGCTGTTACTAATCTATTAAAACTTTAACTTTATTTTTCTTCTGTATTATACTATTGCTATTATCTATAACTAAATCAGAAAATTGATAATTTTTGCAATAATAATTTATGCAAAATGTAAACACGTTAATATAATCGTTCCTTTCCAATAATTCTTTTTCACCGACAGTTAAATCTTGTCGGCTAATGTATTTCTAATGAAAACGTCAAATGATTCAATCATTTTTTTCGCAAAACTAATTAAACTATATTTAGATATATATATATATATATATATATATATATACTCACCTATATATCTACTTATACACAGGACTACTTATACAAACTTCATTAGAAAAACATTAATCTAAAAAAAATAATTTCGGTGACTGACATTTAAAATAAAAAAATTATGAACTTTTATATAATTATGCTCTTATCAAATTTAATATGAATGACATTTAAAAAATTATTATTATAGATAATTCTAATATGGATTACGTTATTGTTTAGAAACCAATAATCATTCGGTATTTATTAGAATATATTCGCTACATTAATTTAATTCACTTTTATAAATTAAGTACCGTAATAATATTTTAATTATGTTTATTATTATTTGTTCAGATAACTAGAAATACTTTAAGTACACTTATTCAAATAATTTTTTATGCGGATAGCTATAAATATATTTTTCCCGTAATATAAATGTCAGTAAACCATAAAAGTTAAAATTTACACGTAAGAGAAATAAATATTTACACGTTCTAACTAAATTCCAAAAATATTTTGGAATTCAAAAAAATCGAAAAAAAATTATTTTAATAAAAAAAGATGTTAACTGTGATTAATTTTGTCCAGTTTCGCAAAAGTTTGCGAATACAACAAAAATCTTATTGTATTTCAGTAATTGTTACTGATTATATTTTAGTAGATTACTTGATCTCTTAAGGGTTAGTATTTAAAAAAGTAAAATTTAATTCCATTTAATCAGTATAAGTGATATTTCCTTATCCACTGAATATAATAATTGAGGCGACGTTTCCGGTTTCACACTTTGGTTCACCTATCGTTTGGATTTTCAGTAGTAAGCAAATTATGAACTTAAACATGTGAATGAATTGACAGTATATAGGTACATACAACACACATTTCCATCGTGTCACTAAAATATTATTTTGGGAAACGGAAAATTCTGTTTAACAAATACGATGAGCTTTTAGTATCGGTTAAGTTTTCGGCTTTGTTACAATTAAGCCTTACACCGAAGTTAGCACTCTATTATTGGAATCTAGAATTTCATTCTTGGATCTTAATAGAATATTGGTATTAACTTCTTTTATTTTCACGTTAGCTTCATATTATTATGTTTCAAAGCAAAGTAAATCGGGAATAATTGACAAGGTTAGTGCGCGCCCCTATTAATGGCAGAGGTGATGCTTGTGGATTCGACGAAATTTAATGATCGTCCCAAAGAAGTGGCAAATGATAACGAGATTACAATTTGTTTAGTAATTGTGATCAAATATACAGGAATACTGCTTTTTTACAAAAATTGAGCTCAAAACTCGAAAGACACAACTTTTATCTTGTTACTTTTATTTTAATAGCATGCGTTGCATCAAATTTAGAAATTTTACTCAAATATTAATAAAAATTTTAAGTAAATTATATTGTAAGTTCAGAACATCGAATTGGTTAAATATTTTCTTTGACCACAAAATTTATTTGTGTAATCTATGGAACTATACGTTTTTAGTATAACTTGAATATTATACAGATATTGTTCTAAAATAACTAAAAACATTGAGGTTATTGAGGTTATTGGGTTTATTAATAAGGTTATTAATAAAAATTATCAGAACTATCTAATTAATTATTTTGAACAATTCAACGATAATTATATAAATAATTCGAAATAATTTGGAATAGCTAAAATAATTTATAATTAAAATTATGTGAAAGCATCAGTACACGAATTAATTTTAAAGGAATACTTATAAATTCTGAAAGAAACTATATTTTTAAGCAATAAATGAAACAGATAATCCTTTAAATAAAAAAAAATTTACTAATTATATTTTTTCTAAAAATTTCTTTATAAATATTTTTCCTTTGTTAATCGTAGTTCAAATTCTATACATTTCTTCAGCAACTGAAATGAATTTTAAATTTCGATTAATATTCTCAATAATAAAATTTAATAATTTTTTAACATCAAATGATATTTTATAAAAGTTTCTATAAATAAAGAAATGAATTACTTTTTTAAATTAGTATTTTAAATTTAAAATAATATTTAAATTACGTTTATATTATATTCCTATAATTAAAGAAAAAAAAAATTTCATTCTAAATTAATGTCTTCCATTAAAGGGTAATGATGCTGAGAAACTTTCACGTCGTTCAATTGGCGTTTTATCTAGAATTCTTAAAAACTCTTTTTCTTATTGCTTGTTTTTAATTTTTGTTTCAAGATTGTTTCTGTATTCTTATATATTTGGTTTTTTTTTAACCTATCAAGTTATTTTTTAATTAGATGTTATTTTAATTTCTGTACAAAAAAAAAAAAAATTTTTAAATTAAATAAATTGTAGTATTGTAATATTTTCCAAGATTTTATTTTATTATTTTAAATTACGTAGCTAAAAAGTAAAAATTTTAGTATATTCAAATGTTAGTATAGTATATTAAAGTTGAATTTATTTAAAAAATTTATTTACGAAATAAATTATACATATTTTG
Organism: Platyscapa corneri; assembly: GCA_018907185.1. Taxonomy (NCBI): domain Eukaryota; kingdom Metazoa; phylum Arthropoda; class Insecta; order Hymenoptera; family Agaonidae; genus Platyscapa; species Platyscapa corneri. Next base: position 4,213,956 of record JACCHW010000005.1, on the reverse strand, counting down.
TTTTACATTAAAATTTTTATCTTTAAAGTAATTATGTAAATAAATATATATCAATTTATTTCTAAAAAGCATTACTATCGTTTTAAAATTGAGAATGCTTGTATTCTTAATTAATCATTATTATCATTATTAACAAAAGTACATTGAAGATAAATATATAAAATATAAAATGTGATATATGGAATAAAATTATAATAATAAAAGAATAATATATTATTATTCATATTATTTATTCCTAATTTTCAATTAAATGAATTATGGAATGAATTTTTTTATCAATTAAAGTGGGAATATAAATAGTAATTAATGTATCGTATATTTTCCAGATAATTTATACGTACTGGTACCTTATTTTCTATTGTCTTCGTTTCATACTAATTTTTAAATATTTATATAAATACATATAACATAAGAATAAGTTTTTCAATACATATATACACACATAAAAATGTATTGTAAAAAAGAGTTTACTAAATTTCTAATTGAGATAAGTTTCGAAGTAAAATATTTGTTAAATTTTTATAGTATATAGGTTTCTCTTTTTTTTTATTTCATATATGAACTGCTGGTAATAATCAATTTATAAACTATTATTATAAATCTTTAATCATGTATTTGATATATTAAACAAGCTTAGTTGTATTATTATTAATGTTATTGTGGTATTTTTATTAAGTATGCAAAATTTTATAAATATAATTAAATGGTCATTATCTTATTTTAGTGTATTTACGTATGTATTTTAGTCATTATCTTATTTATAAAAATCCAATAGCATTTACAAAAAAGTTTGTGAGTTTAATCTAAAGAAATAATTTAAAATAAAGACTACGACATTTATTATCTTAAAAGGTTTTGAGAGAATTTTTATTTGAAAATAAATTTGGTTTTCATTTATAGGCAATATGAGTAAACGTAAGTAAGGAACATATAAAAATTTATTAGATACAATTATTAGAAACATATTTTAATTTTTAATCTATTTAAATGATTTTAAGCACTAAATAATGTAAGATTGGGCTTATAATCATTTGTTGTAAGGAACGATAAAAAATAAATTTATAAACATGCAATTTATATCGGAATTGAAAAATTTGTCTTTTTATATTTGAATTTATAAAATATTTAAATAGAATTACTATTTTTGTATATTAAATTAAACAAAAAAAAAAAAAAAAATCACGAAACTTTCAATTTATCAAAGGGGAAAAGAAAAAATAATTTTTTAACACAATTTTTTCATTTTTTTTCTTCGCGATTTCGTAAAATTTTTTAGAAAACAATAATTTTATTCAATTTTGTTTATTTTAATATCAAGGAAAATATCAACTGTAAAATAAATCTGAAAATATATTATTAGTACAAATTAGAACACAAAGAGGTAATATTAAAAGAACAAATTAATTAAGAATAAAAATTATTTCAATATAGTGCATAATTCACAAAAGGTAATAGTTTAATAATTAAATTTTTTAATACTAATCTTTGATTACGTCTTAATAATTGCCATCTTAAATGCGTTTTTAAATATAGTAAAAGTGATATATATCTTAATATAGATTTAAATTTGAAATTTAAGGTACATATGTATCTAAAAAATGTTCAATTTCAAGGATCACTAGAGAATAAATAAAAAAAAACAAATGGAGTTCATTACCTAAGTATATATATATATATATTTTTTTTTATATTAGTTTATATATATAACGTAATTAGGATAAGCTTTGATAATTCTAAAAGGATTACTTACATGAAATTATATAATAAAAAATTTTTTAATATATATAAAAATAGAGTTGATGTAGAAATAAGATAATCTGTAAAAAATAAAAATGATAATAGTGATAAAAATAAAAAGTATTTTTAATGACTGTCAGTCGTTGTCAAGTATCTGTTATAAACAATTTTTCAATTCCTAATGACTTACGACATGCGTAGCGTGAATATCGACTTACATAAAAATATTAAAATGCGGTCGGGCACAGAAACAAATACTGCCACTTGACCTAGAGTCATCCGACAGTGAAAATAAAGAGAGTAAGAGACGGATTGTCAGTTCGATGAGGAAGAAGAAGCGATCAAGTGGGATATAATGCATGTAAAAAGAATGGCGCAGTAAAGTAGGATGCGCAATCGAGCGTAAGAGATGTATTCGTCAAAAGTCAATTACCGCATGAATTATGCGTAGTCCACGACTCGATCTGAGAGGAGGGGGGCGAAAGTAGCGATATATAAAGTTAGACAGGTTTGGCACAACGCGGCTCAACGGCGGATGGGTCTCCGTCACATTGACCCCGCATTCTTCATCTTTCGAGGTGCGCCTCTTCCCGCCCGCCCCCTCGTCGTCCACTGCTCGCGGCCAAGCGTCGACTTTAAATATAAACGCGTGCGCCCGCGTAATTTCCTATTCTCGGCGGGGCTGTGGGTCTCGCGCCTGCCGGTACTTTGACCCGCCGCGAGCGAATTTTTCGATGCAACTGCGACACGCGCCTCTGCCTGAGCTTCGTTTCCGCTTGATCTCGCGATCGATGCCACCCGCGAAAATAGTCGTTTGGTCGTGATCCTTATGCGCTAGTTGCACTATCGTGACCACGAATTCGTCGGAGCGCGGGAGAGGTTAGTGTACCAGGACTAAGAACTGCTGCGACCGTCCGACGACAGTCTGCTCGGGCTTCTGACTGGAAAAAGGGTCTTGACTAAGCTGGAATAGCGGTGTCAGTGTGATCGATCGCTGAATAAGCGACAAGCGACTGTACAGCTCATGACTCGCGACATGATTCGCATAAATAATATCGGTTCGGTAAAAGAAAATTCGTTGAAAATTCTCTGACTTCCGCATTGCACAATTATATACGTTTGAGAAGAGATATATTCTGTAACTACATTCTCAAGTGATTTGAATGATTGATCTAGTCGTAATATATATGAAGAACAGAGAAACAATTTCAGAAGGTGATGAAGTGAATATAGTAAAACAAGATTCTTGCAAGTGTTGTTTCTTATTTTATGTTATATGGATTCTTCTTTCGCGATGTAATTTAAAATTAGAACATTAGTTTTTCTCTAAAAATAATATGAATTCTCTACCGGGAGAAAAATATTGTTTTCAATTAATAATATACTTTGCATTCGGCAAAGTCATCCGTTAATTTCAGTATCCAGCATATATGAGATAAATAAGAGCTGGGTTTAAGCTATTTGATTATAGTTTCAGTATTATTAACTTGTCATAATCGTGATATAGTAGGCAGTAATTTGAAAAATTTCTTCTACGAACGATATTCAAGAAAAAACCTTAATACTACGACTTCAAAATATTTTAGAATAAGCGAGTCGTACAATAATTTGATTCTATATCAATTTCAAACATTTTGATCTACCTACGCAAAGTAAAAGCAATAAATCTCTCAAATATTCATAATTCTGTCAGTTTATTTGTAAGATCATTAAAAATCATTGAGAAAAGAATAATAACAGGGATAAAATTAATTTTGCATTGAAAATAAGTAGGACAAATTGCAGAGTTCCGAGAATCCTATAAAATTCGAATTACTGTTTGTTTAAATTGAATTTAAATTATTATGACTAACGCTGCAAAAGAAATTTTTGCGTCTAGTTTACGGATGTGCAATACGATTCAAAAGGTTTCTTTTATTTAGTTACTCCGTAAAAGAAAAAAGCTTGAAATTAGAAGACGGAACTCAGTTGAATGCTTTCAGACAAACATCGTGCGAATAATTATTTAAATAACAGTAAAATTAAATACGACGTTTGATAATACAGTGTAATAATCGCAAAGTGCGTCCATTAAACAAGTAGTAACAGGGACGCTGAGGCTTGACAGTGATATAAACAAAGATATATAAATTTCGGTCGACGTCCAATAACTTTCTAAGGAATTAACAAATTTGTTTATTCAAAATTTAACGATTGTTTAAAGCGCTCGTTTTTTCGCAATGAGAGTCTTTTAGAGAGGAGGGCCACGTTGCGGAATCTCGAATTTCAGCCGAGTTATTAAAACTCGAAAAATCTAGGGAGCCATAAATTTCCAAAAATACAAAGAAATGGTCCGATAATTCAAGAACCCGGAGAAAAAAGCTCGATCGTAAATAACGAACATGGCGGGTGCTTGAAAAGCCTACGCTCCCGGAGCGACGACGGGGAAAGAAGACCGGTCGCCGACGGCTACGATGAATGGACTCGGGTAGCTGCAATTTCTCAATTAAAAGCGAGAACCATCGATCTCCGTCGGTGCGATATTGGCGAACGCGCGGCGAATCGGGAAAACGAAGAGCGCAGGGCTGGAAGGGAATGCGAAAGATACGAAAGGGTGAGTAAGGAAGAGTGGCCTAGTTGTTCTTGGGCATCGTATGGCTACTCAAAATATTAGAATATCCCACGCGCGTAATATAATCCTGATGTCGAGGTAACCAAATTTAGCCGCTGACTGGCAGACGCCGTCGAGACACTTGTGTGTGCACGGGGAATGACTCACATTGTAAGCGCAAGCCGGTGAAAGCGCGAAAGAAAATGCGCTCGTTATTCTCACCGTGAGCGAGAGGTAGGATGCATCTGATAGTCGTACCGTCTCTTCCTTCTTCTTATTTTTTGTTTGCGTTGCGCAACGCACGAGGAAACGTGGTTACGTGGTTATTTCCTGCGCGTCTTCTTACTCGTTGGCTAAACTGCTGGAATTCTTCGGCCTCGAGGGAATAACGAAGTCTTACGTTTATTCAAAAATAGATTTCACTGTATTTCTTCTGTAATATTTGGAGAACTTTATTGCATGTCTTTTTTATCGTTTCTCGCCTCCAAGCTTTTATAAAAATTTTATCATATTCGTTTTGCTTTGCGTATTTTTGTCTTTTCCTACACAACCTTCCGGACTAAATTAAACTTTTTTAATTGTTTTACTGGCGTTTCTATAAACTAATCGCAATCCCGAAACGCATTGTATGAGTTATTATTTTTTATTTGAATGAAGGTGTGAGTTTTAAAAGATTCCTGTTTCGTACATATATATATAGTTAAAATTTTTAAAAATCTCCAATTCAACATTCCAAAATATTACTTAAATTAAATAATTAATAAAAATAAATAAAGCGATTCTAATTATTATTGTTGTTATTATTATTATTACTTTATATCTTGATGATGCATTAAAGAAATTAAATGAGTAAATATCAAGCTGAAACTCTTGCTATTAAGTTAACAAAAATAAATAAAATTTCAGTAAAACTGGATTCACTGACTGGACTTTTTTCTACTCTAGTAATTTTGGAATTATATATATCAAATTTGTGACTATAATTCCTGGATTTTTAGGTTAATCAATGGCGATGGAAAACACTAATACTCTTATTTTGTAAAATATAAAAAGAAAGTAGTTAAAGTATATGATTTTTAGCAATATCTATTTTTATTTGCATCAAACGCAATCCAATTTACAAAAAGTGCTCAATGTTTTGAAATTTTGATATTCTTATTTTGATTATTTTTGTATATAATTAAAAATTTCAATTTTCACAGGTAATTCTAAAATTTTTCGACCTTCAAATTATTTCTAATAAATTTAATCTGAAATGACTTTCATTTCGTACAGCTTATTTTATCATAATGAAATTAGCTGTAATATTTATTTAAATTTTTTATACACAATTTTTTATATACAAAATATAAAATTTAAATATAAATTCTAGAATTATTTAAACGATTATAAACATGTTTCAGTTCTTTTATAAATCAATCCAGGGAAATAATAGACGCGATAGTGAGCCTCATAGAAAAAAACTTTGAATTATCACTGTGGAATGAATAAAATATTTATTGATTAGTACATAAGATACTCCCTATTTTCTTTTATAGTTGAAATTTTCTCCATTTTTTAATAAAATTATTTTAGGTATCTATAATCTTTTCTTTTGGTGATATTTAATTCTGTAGTATCACGTGCATACGAATTTCATATGTTTGATTTTACAATCCTTTGTTTTTCGCTTATCGACTGCTCGATCGTTGGCGCATATGCACACATATACACACATATACACACATTTATGCATATGCATAGATCAAATACAGAACATTAGTGTTTTTCGAACAAAACTGTGGATGCAAGCGTCTTCTAAATTACTTGTAATTGATTCAAAACTTTGAAGAACTTTGGTTTTCGCATATTGAACATCATATGAAGATACTCAATATTTAAAGGATAATGGTACAACAAAGACTTTTGTACGCTTAAACTTTTTATTGCTCATGTTTATGATTATTCTGTTTTTAAATAGCTAACAAAACAATTTTTAATTAATCAGTTATTGTACGTAACGTCCTTCTTATCCTATTTATTATTAATAAATCACAATTACTAAATAAAATATTAGTAATAGATATAACTCAGAATAATATTATTTGTTCTATATATTCATATATAGTTATATTATATTTATATTTATAATAATTCTTTGATACTCGCAACTATTTTAATCCTAGTTTATGTGTTTAGATCTACGAAATAAGGAACGATAGTTATTGATTCACTTTAATGTTCAAAACAACCGTTACAAAGCTGTAACTTATATTCTAAAATTTGCACTTGAAAATAGTGAAATTGTTACAAGATTATTATATTTTTTACAGATAACATTATGAAGGAATTAAAAAATATATTTAAATATTTGTGAAATATCTGAATTACGTTGATATAATTCTGTTTGGATATATTCGATTGCTTAAACGTTTGATGCTTCTGATTTTATACTTATATACTTTATTTATATGTACTTTATGAGATTATTTACATTGATTTTTTGTGAAAGAAAACATTTTAGTTGATAAATTGTAAACATACATAGAAAAAAGAACATAATATAGCTTTAGTTACTTGATCATATATCGATAAGGAAATTTTCTCTCGAAGCGTTCTGACTTCCTTTTTTATAGTAATTTATTCTTTGCATGTATTAAAGTTAAGTTTTATATTATTATTTATATAAACTATATATTTTTTTATATTTTGCGTGATTCTTAAATATATAAAAATTAATAATAAAGTAAAATCGAGCCTATACTAAAATATATTTATCAGTAAAATTATAAATTAATTTAAGAAATGCATAAGTTTAAATAATATAAATTTATTAATATGTAGCTTAATGTGTGTGTGCGTTTCGATGTTCGTGCTTGTGTGCGCACGCGTTGTGTGTGTAAGAATATGAACATAATAATAATATTATTTTTTATATATTGACTTTAATTTAATATATTTAATATATTTTTAATATATTTTTAATATATTTTTTTAATATATTTTAATATATTGACCTCTATATTTTTCTTAGAATTAAAATAATTTTCTTTACTTTATTTAACTAATTTTTACACCAAGTGTAAATGCGTCAAAATCAAGATAAAAAAGATTTGCATATTTGCTTCTTTATATCAATTTTATATTACAAAATTATTTGGATTTTATACATTTGAAAAAAAATATTTCGGTCGAACTTTTCTGTTACCGAAAAGTTAATTTTTTTAAAATAAATTATAAATTAACTTGTGAAACAGAAGTGAATTTTTTATACATTCTAAATGTAGTAAAATTTATTTTAGCATATATTTAAAATATTCAAGAGATAACTTCATAAGGTTTCTGACGTTAAAAAAATTGTTTAAATCATATTATTATTTTAGATTTCAGATAACGAACAACTTGTTTGACTGCCAACAAAAGAATTTTTCTAACAGTTGTTATGTATAGTAACTAGACATATTTCAAAACTTTCATTTATTTTTAAATATCAATTCAGATTATTTTTATGTCTTTAATAGAAATATATATGCATACAATAGATGAACATTAATAATAAAAAATTCTATAATAATAAAAAAATTTGATAATCAAAGATTTTATTTTATAGTTAAAATTAATTTAATTAAGATATATACAGGCAATACAGCGAATATAATCATATTATTTTAATATATATTTAAAATATACGTGATTTTTTTTATTTTTAACTAAAATATCTAACATAAAATTTTCAAAATCCTTACCCTTTTTTAATCTATTAAATCATGCAAAATTTCATTGCATCGAATAAATATAACAAAACTTGATAAGTAATCCTTACATCCATTACTTTATTGACCAATTAATTTTGCAGTTTTGTCTTATAATTATAAGCTTGACAAATTGCCCCTAAAATCATTTGAAAACAATTTTCCTCTAAATCTAAGCACTAAAACTATCACAAATCTCGTCGTTTCTAAGTTACTAAACTTCTTCTGTCATTAACAGAACTCCAAAAATAAAAATCTGTGCTTGCAGATGTTACGGTTGTATGAAATCGTACTTCGCTTGTAGTTGTATGTTTAAGAGTACAGGCGCCCGATGTAGTCTTGCCGCGAGATTTTGAGAACCACGAACAAGCGTGGGAGTTGCTCAAAGGTAGAGCAAACTTCTAAAGTGTCTTTAGATAATAAAGAAAATTTAAGAATGAAATCATAAGTAAGAATAAGTTTGCTTAAAAAGTTCAGCTATGCAAATCGTAGAGCAACTTTTCATGAGACCCATACTGACGTAACTTTTCGTTCAGTAAAATTTATTCCATTTCTAAGTAAACCTCACTTAAACTAAATTAAATAAAATTGAATAAAGGCATACAGTAATTTATTACTTAGAATTTTTCACCCTAATGTTTTTGTTGAAGTTTAGATTGTAATAAAAAATGTAATAAAAATTTGTGAACAATTCACACGTGAAATATTATAGAATACTGTCGATATGTAAATAATATTTTTCTAAAATTTCGATATAATTTCATTGTTTTATCTCAGGTATAGGTTATTGAAAATCAATTTTAAATAATTTGTGAGTTTATCATAAATTCTAACTACAAGCTGTTTTCACTATACTAAAATCATTTGAAACTATATGTCTACTAATAAATACTAAAAAATGTAATACAATAAGCAAGTGAATAATTTACTATTATTTAAAAAATTTACTGTTCATTATAAAAAACGCGATTTTCATTTTAGTAACGTCTAGATTTTATATATCTGTTATATCAAGAAACTTAATAATTGTTCTAACTACATTTTTACTTAGGTCAAATATTTTATTTTTTTATTTCTAATCATTGCATACTTTCATGTACTTTCTTTTCAATAATTTTTAACTTTTTTAAAACAAGATAAAAGTTAGTTTTTTGATCTATTTTAATTTCTTACGAAAAAATATACACTAAGAGAAAAAAGATTGGAAATTTTATTTCTCCATTTAAAAAATACAGCTGTAGAAATAGCGTACAGTTGAACTTATGTAACAAAATTTTTAAATTTAAAAGCAAAATATTTATTTTATAAATTGAATACTACAAAAATAATTTACAAAGATGCCTTTTAGATTAATATTTGGTAGCTGCGTTTCATATACGAATTTCGATAAGCCATCATCACAGCATGTTTATTGATGTAATGTGTACACATAGTATATTATCTAATAAGAGCTCATAAAAACTATAAGTTATGTTAGTTAAGTGCCGCCATCCAAAGATATATTTAAAGCTACTTTGTTGAACGAGCTTCCTTTTTTCACGAGTTGAGTTCTTGTAAAAAGATGCCTCTCGAAAGATCGAAAACTTTTTTATAAATCGAAAATCGTATCTATATTCCTTATTTTTTTTATTTCTTATAAGTAGAGATAAAAAATTTATTTAAAATATAAACTAACTGAAGCTTACAAGTCTGTCTAAGCCGTCGGGTGATGGGTTGGCTCTGAGCCAGGTTGAGATGGTTTGAACGTAGTGACTCGACTCGAACTGAAAATCACAAATTGGTACATATCTTTCAGAAAAATACTCTTTTCATGTAATGATAATAAATTGATAACAGAGATTAATCAATTCTAACGTGGATTTTTTTGTAAATAAAAGCACGTTTACATTTACAATGAAAGCTTGTTGAATAAAAGAAAATATTTCAAGGAATATTTCATATAATTTCATAGATATAGAAACGTTTCTCATTTAAAAAATTAGTTTATATAGCAATAATTCTAGAAACTAATATAATTAATGAAAAATAATATTTTTACATATTAATAGAATATAATTTTTTGTGCAGAATAATTTTCCACTCACATACTGTATTTTCTCTCCATTACATTTTGCATTTTTAAAATACGTTTTCTTTATACTTCAGTCGTAAATTAATGCATCAAATTCTTAATTTATTTATAAATTTAACTATATATTTTCATAAACGATTATTTTCAAAAGAATTAAAAAAATCTTAACAGAAAAATTAATCTAAATGAACAATTATTATGGTTAACAAATGTAGATATTATATTAGGTAACGTGTAGGAGGCCGATCATCACACCATAATTTGTTGATAAAAGATGAATATTATATGTAAGCATCAGCTCATCAATTATTTTTCAAAGACGAAAGCTTTGCTTGTCATTCAAAAAATATACAACTGCGAGTGCATCTTTGTTTTCATGCCAGCTACGAATATCTTTCCTAATGTCCCCTTCATTTAAGTACAATCTTACCATTAATTTTTCAAACTTGATAGCACGTTCGTGTAATTTTCATATTTTGTAAATACAGCCCCATGTAAATATTTATAATTCTTATAATGTGATATTCATTAATATATTTTCATTAAATATTATTGTAATCTTAAACTTGATATTTAAACAGTTGAACTTCTAACTAATAATTACATTACATTATAAAAGACTATAACTTTTGAAATATATATATATATAATAAATATATAATACGTCTTGAATTATAGAATCTATAATTGATATTAAAAATAAATTTCTTGGAGTTATATAAACAGAATTATTAACTTATTAAGAAAATAATAAATTATAATCACTTATTTCATTTTCAATAAATAGTTTAAAATCAAATAGAAAAAAATTACCAGATTTTAGTAATCCATTTAATTCTATATTAAGTATCGATTTGGTTTTTTATTTTCGAAATTCTTAAATAGCTATAAATGATTATATTCCCTCTATTTTAAATATTAGTATTAACTTTTTGTTTGATCAGATTATTTGCGTTTTTGTTTTTTATACATTTAATCGTAAATTTCTTCTAGAAGTATATAACCAAATAATATGTTCTATATCATTATATAAAAATTACTAATTAAATAATATAATATAATATAAGATAATATTTTTATTTAAATTAAAAATAAATCTTGTATCGTGTTATGTCATGAATGCAATATAAACTTCTCATTAAATACAATAACCTTTTCAGGTTCTTCTTCCTATTGTGACAGCTTTTTTTATTTGTATTCTTATTTTCAGAGTATTTTATTTGTCCTTTGTAATTTAAAAATTTATTTATTTTATTCTCACAACTTTAAATTTATTTCTACTTTTGATATCTATACTTATTTTTATCTGTTTTATGTTTTTATTTTATTTGTCATCTTTCTTAAGCCTGTTGCTTGTCGTACATTTCTCTCCACCATAAATCTACCGTTGTTTCGACCTTTTCTATACTCTATGACCTGATTTGTGTTAACTAAATTACAAAACTAATTCAACTTTTATTCATATTTTTGTTTCTTATTATTTATTGAAAATTAATATATACATTTTTATTTTAAAGAGAGTGTATTAAATGTATTAAAAATATTATAATTATGGTGAAAATGTTAATATTAATTGATTATCAAAAAATAAAAACGTTACATTAATTCAAAATATTATTATATTTTATTAATTATCGCACAATATTAGCAATATTCATGCTATAAAATACACCACAAAAATATAGAATATTATCTAAATATCCACTATAATCGTAATTTTTATTATTATTAATAATAGGTATTCTATATTATTATATTACTATTACTTGTGTTGTTGTTGTTGTTATTGTTCTTCTTTATTATTATTATTATTATTATTATTATTCTTATAGACTTATTTAAAACGGGAAAACAGAAAAATTCATGTAAATAAACTATATACCTTATTAAAAAAAATTTTTCTGTGTTAGAAATTATATTTTATTAATTCATAATTTGTATTTAAAGTTTAAATTAAAAAATAATTTCAATTATCTTGGTTTTCTTATATTCCAATAATAATCTCAATTGAAATTTTTTCATATCTGCCAATTTGATTATAATATAAGTATAAAATTTTCTAATTTCACATAATTACTTCACTGACAATTCTTTTGACTTCTTATACAAACTATTATAAATAAAAGTGGTAAATGAATGCAATTGAGTGGAAACTTAGAAAACTAGAATATGGGATTGGCCAAGCTGATGACCTATGAAGACCGAAAGTGAATGGAGCTGCTTGGTTGAGAGCAGATCGTTACCGCATATCTGTGACTTGATGTTCTGAATTAAAATAAGCATGGCGAAAGATAAGCTGAGTAGGTGCTTAGACACATAATTTTCATGGCTTTTGCATGACTACGTTGCTGCAGGAATTCTAAAACTAATAATTCATGTCTTTGAATTAATGAGCTACGCGGTACAAAGGAGTATTAGCAAAGTAAAAGGTATATTTAAAGTTATTATGAATTTATATCTATTTTTAAAAAATATAAAGATATATTTTAAAAATATTTTAATAAACATTTTAATTTTAAACATTCGTAATAATTTTTCATTCACAATAATAGATAATTTTGTCAATAATATGCTGCATTAAAATATATTTAATGCAGTGATATAATAATTTTATTTTACTTTAGGATTCATGATATATATTTCAAAAATTAGTCAACGTTTCGCTTAATGTAACTATGATAATGAGAAATACTTCTTTAAAATTATAAAAATAATTTTAGTCTTGAAGTAGAATAAGACAGATACAGTAAGGCGTCTGGTCATAACGCTACATTTTTTATAAATCGGTCTGTCTTCCTGAAATTTTACACATTATTTAACAGATACTTAATCTTTTAGGAATTATTTATCACACGATTCTAGTTCCATGAATATATTTATTATTTTCATAAAAATCAAATGAGTTCTTATTTGAAAACATCTATTTAACCGTCAAATAATTGTACCAGAGATACAAATTTATATAAACAAAAAAAGCTGCCAAAATAATGCTATATTAATTCTTTTCCTAGCAAAGATAAAATACAATATGCTTTTCATCAACAAAAGAACAAGAAACAGCATATTATGTTTCCACTTTTTTTTCTTCTCAAGATGAAGTCGCGTTGAGTGAAGCGACTTACCGTGTAAAACCCCGCGGCAGCATTCGATGTAACTCGAGCATTGCAGAGCGCGATGATGTCGCACTCGAGAGGCAAGTTTTCTCGAGTATATTTTTAGCAAAAATCATATACGCCTGCTGTGTTAAAGGTTTATTGGATAATTTTAGACGGTCTTTTTATAAACGAAGCCAAAAATAAATTCTATCTTTTTTCGCGAATTATTATTGTTTATTTACGCAGTGCAAATATTCAGGCGGTATTCTTGTTCGCCCTGTATTTCATATGTTATAAATCCTACAGTTAAAAACAAAGTTGCGTTAACAGCGACTTATGCATGCAATCTACTTGTGTCTAAGTTTTTTAGAAATAATGCGAACAGTAATTTCTGAATTAAAAAAACATAAGCTTTTCATGAAATATATTAGTTATAACATTATCAAACTTCATCTTATACATATTTTAATTTTTAAAATGTCCTGAAAATTAAATAGTTATTAATGTAATTTTACTTAAAACAATATGGAATTACAAACAATTTTCCAATTTTCCATACAGGTTATATTATATTTAAACACAAATTAAAATATAATTCTATTTCGTTAATGTTTTTTTCATTGCTCGCAGTAACTTTTATTAGTAGTCCATAAAATTATGCTGTCGATCATTAAAATTTTACTAATAGGCAACTCGTTTAGTTCTATGATTTATATATTCTTTCATTTTATAATTTTATTATTTTTGTAAGTATAATTACTTTTGTTTCTGTGTAATTATAAATTACTTTATATATGTATAAAGTTTTGGTATTTTAAAATAATAATCGTAAAAATTGAACAAATGAAGAAATTTATTTAAAAAGCAATTTATATCATAAAATTAAAATAAATTTCATTAACAAATTTGTAAGCATTGTTAATTCATATCAAATTGATGTAAATCAATAACTTTATATTTAAAAATACAATCATTTTCCCTGTAATTTTATCTAAAATATACTTTGATCTGAATTACGAGTTTCTCTATTATAAGAGAATATAATAAGTAGCTATTTTGCATACTAAAGATATAGTACATAAAAAAATATTAAAGTTAGTAATATTATTCTACTAAAACAAATTTAAATATTTGATAAACATTTATAATAAAATTTTTTCAATAGAGTTTATAGATATAAAGTTTAATAAACAATTGAGAAATTAATTTGACAATTCTTGATGAAAATTAGCATTTATCATAAAATAATTTTAAAAAATGCTAATATGTTGATATATTTAAATTAAAACTTGCATCTTCTCAAGGTAAAAAAAGGTTCTGAGTACTTACTAGTTTTGAATAATTTTTATCGTTGATGAAAATTACACGCTTGCAAAGATTCGATATCAAAAGCGGAAGATAAATTTATATACTCCCATGTCGAAAATTGTTAGCAAGCGAAAACATTTAGTAACATCGTCGTCTTGATTATCGTCTCGATGCAAATATTTTTAAAATTCAATAAATTCATATCGGTGGCTCGCTGCCAAATATTCGCTCACGCACGTAAGGCATTTTCCTTGACATTCAATGTCGTATACGATAACTTAAAAAAGAAAAGAACAGAAAAGTTATCCAAAGTAATAAAGGGTTAGTTTATTATGCGTTAAACGACTTATTACGTAGTCAAAATTATACGAAGATTATCGTATGAAGGAAATAACAGACTATCCGTGCGAAAATGAGTCAGTTGCGCTAGATCTAATGTAAATTATTGCGAAAATTTCATTAGAGTTCTTTTGGCCTTCGGCCATTGGTAATGTCATTACGAGCTATTTAAAATTGAATTTTGAGCTAGTAAAAACGCTTTTACGGAATTTCGCGCATTTATTAGGGTAACATGTAGCATCTTGATATATTATATTAGCAAAAGTTATATCATATTTATTGTTAAAAGTAACAAGTATATTACCGGTGATCGTTATAATTAAAATATTTGAAACTTATTTTTAAAATATTTTTAAAACTTTCCATTCGTTTTTATAATACTTTTTATCTTTTACTTTTTTATATTAAAAAAAATAATTTTTTAAGTGTATATCATCGACTATTTTCTAATAAAATACGTTTTAAATAAAAATTAGCTTATTATCAATTTATTAGTAAGTATTGAAATTATTAGTTTATAATGACTTTTTGATTTATTATTTTTTTCTAAGACACGAATATGCATTTAAAATAATAATATATATTTTTAATTACCACTGTAGGGAAAATTACGATTTTATAAACAAGCGAATAAAATTTATAAAATTATTAAGTAAAGCTTTTAGAAAGTTCAAAATATAATACTTTTAGAAAGTTTAACATATAAATATTTATTTGATGGAAATATATAAAAACTCAATTATGAAAAAAATTAATATTAAAAATGTTAAATAAATTTAAAAAATTGCAACTGCATACTTATTAACAAGTCTTCTGATTCTTCGCTGTTAACGTAAGAACAAAAATTTGATATAATTGTACAATAAAATTAAATACAACTCATATTTATTTATTAAATTAAAAGATAGTGTTTATCATTTAAACATTTTAATATATCAATTTTACTTAATGTGGTTATATTTTACAAAATTGTAAATATTCATTATAATAATATTGTTATAAAAGTTATTATTAATATTTAATATTTACCAAAAGAGCGATTAATAATAAATAACGTATTTTGCAGTGCTAGCATTTTGATTCTTATAAAGTATGGCAATTATATGCAAATTATTTATATATTGTTCTATTTAGAATTCTACTAAAAAATTGAATTTAAATCCAAACAAAGTAATAATGTCAAAAAACTGTACTTTTTTGTAGCTGTACACAATCGAAAATTTTGACGAATAAAAAAAAAAGCACAAAAATAAAAAACCTCCCATCGCGTCGAATTTATCACAAAAATAATATATCTTTACACGCTTCTTAAATTTTACTTGCATTCGAAATTCGCATGGCGGGAGGGAGAGAGAGTATCCGAGAATGGCGCGATTTGTCTAATAATCACGGACAAGCTGCTAATAGCGCGTGTGCACACGCGGCTTAGGCAGCGAGCCCACTTTTTCGTAGAGCTGGACGATGACGAATACTTTTTCAAGGTAAACGCCGAAATATCCCTGCGCACCGTGGCGCATGTCCCGTGCGTTTCGAGGGAGGTTGTTCCTGAAATTTTAAGTGTGTCAAAGCTTGCGAGATATTCTTTCGGCATTGCGCGGGCTCTTTTTGGATGAAATGTTTTGAAATGCAAGCCGATTGCTACAAAATCCTTGATCACTGGTGCTGGACGTGCTCTTTGGTTTCGATAAAACAACCAAACCTACACGTCCTACCTTCATTATTTTCCCCCTTTATATCTGTTTATTGTTGTTGGCAATTTTTAAATTAATCAGCCAGTTTTAAGTAATTCTTTTATGCGGTTATGAATATTCTAGTCAGTAAAACAAAATATAATCAGCCGTAAAATAGACGAAAATAAAAACAATGATGAAAAATAAGCAACTGGTGAGTGACTATATTACAAAGATTTAGTTTTTAAAAATAGTTATTATGTTTCTTCTTTGTATCGAGATTTTTATTATCGGTCTTAAATTTGTGTGAACTATGAAAAACTGATATTACTTTAATTGCTTTGCATGATTTGATGGAGTAAATAAACTACATAAAAAATTAAATAATGATTGGTTACAACATTGTATACATCTTAAATTATAGAATAATATTTATTTCTTGACTCACCTTATTTAGTTGCTTAAAGCCTATTACAGTTGCGCGATTTAATTTTACAATTAAAAAGTAATAATATTATATATTAACGTTGAATAAACTAAATAGCTTAAGAATATTTATATAACTTTTTTCTAAGTTCAATAATTCTGGAAATTTAATTTACTGCATTACTTACGAATATATAAAATGAAACACGCAAAAAAAACTTGACTTTCTGCCAAAATTTTAGTACCTCTTCTCTTTAATATTACAACATGTGAGTCGACTGCCAATGTATGTGGAGTATATTTTCACCTAAAATTTTGTATTTTTGCATGTAAAACGGATGATAGATTTTGAGTTATATTCTCAAAACGACTCATATATTTTTACATTTTCAAATAATTCTGTATGAAAGATTATTCTATTCTGCAAATATGAAATATTTTTCTATGTAGCTGAGATTCATTGAATTTAAAAAAAAATATTTTTAATGAATGTTTAAACGTCGTTTAAATATTAACTACATCGATTAATATATTTAATAAAAAGAATGTATATGTAAATAAGAAAAATTAATTTCTTCTGAAAATTTGAAAATAATATTGATAAATAATTTTAGAAAATGCAATAATTAATATAATTAAGGAAAATAGTTGCTGAATTTATAAATTCTAACCGAAAATGGATTTATTGTTACAATAATAATTTTAATTAATAATTAAAAATTAATGATAAAATAACTCTTTTCATGGAAATTATGAAAATTATAAATACTAATATTTATGAGATTTAATTGAGAATTTAATAATTTGATAAGCAACAGACATTGATCTAGTACTTTAATAAATATAGCATAAATATACACGTAAAATGTATGTTCGTAAATATATTACGATCGGCATTTAATAAAAAAATTTTTTTTAATAAACATTGTAAATTTCAGCTATTTATTTGTGTATTAAATAGTGAATAATAATTTTTTAATTTCTTATAAATAGTGAAATTCAAAGTTTAATAAGATATTATTTTACCAGTATCGTAAAATTTTTTTTGCATATTGTTTGTAACCTATGGTTTCTCGTAAATTTAAAGTTTTTTTTAATCTTTATTGCACTTAAGAGCTTTAGAATTTTATGCAACTTTACAATCACTTATATTTCAAACAATTATATTTCAAGTGAAATTATTGTAATTAATGGCCATCTTTTTTCATCTAAAATTTTTTCATTCCGTTTCGAAAATTTTTAAAACAATAGATTATTAATTTTTATATGAATGAATAAACTTAGTTTTTAAATGATATGATACATTAAAGTTCATCATATTCTACAAAAAGCATTGATTTTTAAAAATTGTTAATAATCACTTCTTTGTTACGAATATGTTTTCTTTAAAAAAATCTGTATGATATTATTACTTTAAATATATATTTGATAAAAAAAAAAATATATATAATATATATATATACTGTGCAGTTGAAAAATCATATATTATATTTCATGATAATAACTGTATAACTTAATCTGTACAATTATTATATTTTAGCTCGAAATAAAAGTTTTAACAAAATTTAATGATAGATATAATTGTATTACGTATGATATCTTGGCCTTGTATTATAAAGCTATGCTTTTAATTGACTTTCTAATAGATGTGGCTAGATCTGCGATTGTATATTAGTTTATTAAAAGTTTAATAAAAATGTAGTTTAATAAGTTTGAATGGTAAGATAATTTAAATAAAGTAAGAAAAAACCTTGAATTGAATAATGTTAAAGGATTTGATAAAAGCGGTTTTGAATGGCAGCGTAAAACTTATTAGCACACAATTGCCCTAATTTATTGTAATCATGTTTTCATCTTTATCTAATAAGTGAAGCGGTGAGATGCGATCAGCTTTTGCAGATCCCTCGCATTACGAAGAAGGGAAGTAAAGTTCGCATAGTTGCGGCGAGCTTCTGCTCGTGACTACACACGGACACACCTATAGGAAACAAATCTGGTTCCAAATACACAAGGAAGCGTCTGTGGTCTTACACTGTGAGTTAGTACAACTCACGGAGAATGCGAGGATTTTAGACGACGATATTAGACGTCTCGTAGCGTCGAGGCAGCTGTTATCGCGTAGACGAATGAAGATTTCAAGGACGCTTCCCTCTTGCCCCTGCACCCGTGAGCGCAGTACTGAAATTCGATATTCTCCGCGCCGACGCGTAATGGGCTACACAATGCGAGCTGCACCAACGCGCGTCTTCTTCTCCCATTACTTCTTTGCTCCCCGCCAATTGCTCCGCTACATAATTATGGTGCGTTGCGGATCCGAGGACCTTAGTCAAGGTCTCGTTATGTAAAAAGTAGTAACCTGAACATTCGACACATTGCGCTAGATGATCCAAAAACATAATAATTTACCATTAATGATGCAAAATAAAGATAGCAGTGGTACAATCGAGATAAAAAATATTGGTAGCGCATTACTTTTCTTGAGATTCAATATAGATTTTGTATTCAGTTGCTAATTTCCTGTGCCTACATATAATTTACATAACATTACCTACTATTTTTACCCGAAGTTTCATAGATTCATTTAATATTTAAATACAAAAATGGGAAATTGCAGAAAATGAAATATTTATAAATTTCTATATAATTAATTCAATGAAGTTCTTAATTTTATAACAAATAAAATTTTATTACTTTAACGTATACAATTTTACTACGTATAAAGAAAAAAGAAAAAAATTTTTTGTACCATTTTAAATGTAATTAAAAAATTAATTATACTCGATGAATGAAATACATGAAATTTTAAAATATAGATCGACGCGTTATTCATTTTATTTTTAATATAACTTAGATTATGTTAAACAGCTTCATAGTTTTTATTTTTCTATTATTTTGAAATATTTTTCATAAAATGCTTAAAGATAAATTAGATAATTAAAAATTTGACGCTTATATTTATTGTAATATTATACAACTTTAAATTGTATCTAGAACATTTATTAAATTTATAACTATCTACTGTACTATTAGAAGGTAAGTTATTTTATTAAAGATATTGTAGGATTCATCTTTACCAAGTCAAACTTACGACTTTACTACTGTTTGGTACTAGATGCTTAAATATGAACGATCGATAATATTCTTCAATTTTCTTTATTGACGACATTTTCTCAGATTTTAAAATAACTCAAAATAAACTCAAACTTTTAAAATATAAGATTATTTATTATCATAAATATTGTATGCGACTTCAGTAATCTGATCATGACAACCTAACTAGGAAGAAGGAAAAAGAAAATTCGTGTTGAAATTTTCTCTGGTTCCCTGTAAAAAAGTGCTTCACACAAAAAAGAATTGTACGATAAAAAAAGAAAAAAATAATTGGATAATTATAAATTAAACTAACTTTATATATGATCAGGATAAATTGTTGTTTTTTTCAAATATTTCTTGAAACAAGCATAAAGAGTCGAGTTGGTCCACAGTAGAAAAGATCCACATAACGTCTTCCAGAGAGCTAATTAATATTATTAAAGTGCTGATTTCATTTGTATAAATGTGTTTATATATTTAAAAAAAATTTATTTATTTAAAATAATTTTTTTTTTAAACTGTATTAATAAACGTGTGAATTTTCACATTTTTCTTTTTTGTGCATTTGGCCGCTTTGATGAAGATTTATTGCAATAACGGTACTTAGACTTGCTATTATAAGAAAATGCATTTATCATCTACCAGTCATCTAGGAAAAACGACACCTCTTTTATCTGTGAGGAGTGAAGAGAGATACTATGAATGAACAATAATATTGAGTTATAATTATATAAATATTCCCAAAATTTCATAGTTACAATGTAAAAATATAATTTCTTATTTCGGATCATAAATTTGTATGCAGCAATATATATATATATATATATATATAGTGAATTATAGTTTAATATGTAAAGCGTTTCAGTGGAAGTTTATTAAATAATTAATAACACAAAAAATATTAATCACTGACAAAAATCTTTGTATAAATACTTATGATACTTTACATATCGCTTATATTGCTTTTTTCAATAGTTTTGAAGGGCTTATGAAAAAGAATTGTTTTGGACAAATTTATTAGAGTATAAGAATGGAAATTATTATTTACGTCTTTGTTTCAAGCACAAGTCTTAAGTTTTACAAGCTTACTCGTTAAATGATAAAGATAGGAGGGTTTACTAAATACACATTAATTTTTACTAAAAATTATTTTTAATTTTTATAAGCATTCAGATATTGTTAAAACAATGGTTTTTAAATAGGTACTAAATTTTTCTAGGTATACAATATATCTAGAAAATTGAATATAACAATTGAAAAGAGTATCGAGAGTTTACAATAATTAATATTTCGTTAAAATATCATTCTGTTCAATAAATCTAAATTTTATGTTAAAAGCTTTTAATAAAGAAATAAATAATACAAAAATCTATCATTAACTTATTTATTTGTTCACTATTATTTAGAGATTATTAAAATAGAGCTACAGCCAAAATATATTTTGAGAAGTTTCGTAAATACTATATCTTTCATTAATAAGCATAATAATAAATAAATATTACAATAAAACGGTCTTAAAGCATTTGTTTCACGCTGTCTTGATATTTTGTATGGAATTGTTAAAAATAATTAGATACATAATATTAGAACTTTAATTTCAGCATATTCAACAAAAAATTTCTTATTTCAAAAACGTTAAAAATAAGTTTAATTTAATCAAGTGTATAATGTGCATAATATTTTTTAAAATATTTTTTTATTTTTTATAAGTATATTGTAAGTATATTATAAGTATTTGTAGGTAAAAATGCATGTGAGCTCATTCTACGCAGTCCAAAGAGTATATTGATAGATGGTGTACAAATTAGTATAAGTACTGCTAGAGTATAATCAATAACTAACTTAACTTCGAACATTTATTTTAAGATTCAGATATGAATAATAGTCTTTTTGAACTAATGTTTTAATAACAAATCTTAAATCAAACCATTTACTACGTTTAAAATTACTACGTAGCAATCTTAATTGTGACGTTGAAACCAAATCGTGTTTTATGATATTTTTAAGATTAAATGATAATAAATAATCATTTTCAAATAAAAAATATTTTCTTGAAAAAAAAAATTAAATTGCCTAATTAATACTTTATATTATGGATAAATAATATTTATCCGTAAAATACGAAAGATATTTTAAAGTAAGTTATAATAAAGTTTTGCTTTCGCTTCAATTTCTTATATTGTTAATACAATATAGTTTACAATTTTATCTTACTGTACTATGATCCGCTTTAAAAATCTAAAATTTGACACAAACAATTTAGTATAAATGCGTATAGGATAAAAAAGTTATTTATCAAACTTATTTTCAATAATATAAAAATTGTTTTCAATAAAATAATATAATTATATATATTTTTTTAAATTATAGTATCCTAAATAATTTTAATTTTGCAGGTAATTTTTAATGATTATTTTAATTTACAATTTATTTAACTGAATCAAGTATTTGTTAATTCTTTTATACTTAAAACTTACCAAAATATCTAAAATGTAGAATAAAATATTCTAAAACTTTTTAAATTGAAAATTATCATAAAATAAATTATTTTAAAGTAGAATCTTGAGAACTGAGTGACAGCTACAAATAATATCGTTAATTTATGAATCTCTTACCAACTCTTCATAATATCTATTAAAACACGTAAGTAAAGTAATTTTCAAAGTCTTGTATAAAATTATCACAATTACTATTTTGTGTTTTATATTTATATTTTATTTTATTATATGTACATTTTTTATGATTGAATATTATATATAAAAAATATTTTTCAATAAATAATTCTGAAAAACTATTAAATTAATAAGTTATGCTTTAACAAAAAATTTTTCATTAAGACGTCTATCATCTGAGTTTTAATAAAGATTATAATTTATGTACCTAAGTGTGCCTAATGAATAAATCAGAGTAAATAATAAACCATTTCTATGTTGTATATAAATAACAATTTTATGTAAATAATATACATTTCTATTATCTTTAGTTATAATATATCATGCATAATAAAACCATTATTTGTTGGTTTTATTTATAAGTACTGCAAGGAACAATTCACATTTAAACAAAAATGGTGTTTTATTAAATGAAAAACGTTTAATTAGAAGAAAAGTATAATTTTTTTAATTAAAGGAATTATATTTATATTTTATATAATAATACGTATATATTGTAGAATTTATTAATAACATAATAAATTAAAATATAAAAATTAGAATAAATTTATATTATCTATTAAAAAAATTTCTACGAATAAATAGATTCCTTTTGAAATATATTCTATAATTTCTTATATTAAAAATAAATTATTTTTTTGAATATTTTCGATGTAATATTTAATCATTTTTTATTAACTGCAATATTTACTAATAATTTAAAAATTATATTATCATTACTTTATTTAAATCTAATACAAAAACGCTAATATTTGAAGTATACGTTTAAACATTCTTCAATTTATAAATATAATGAAAGATTTATTATTTTTTAAATATAATTTTAAAAGTTAAAGCTTTTTTAGAGAGTAAACAAATAATAGTCAATAAAATTTAGTTTAAAATAATACTTGTATCTCATCTTCAAGTCAAGTATAATCGAATTTCTTATCTTTTATATTACCTTATCTTTCTTATCTTTCTTCTTATCTTTTATATTATTTTTATATATAAGTAAGCAAATAATAGTCAATAAAATTTAGTTTAAATATAATACTTGTATCTTATCTTCAAGTCAAGTATAATCGAATTTCTTATCTTTTATATTACCTACGCTTAGATTTATAAGTATTTAATATCTATAAATATGGAAATTATTGAAATATCAATAATAGTTGGCATATAACCTGTAACTAGTTAAATCTTATATTTTTAGTAAATAAAAGAATAAATTATTTTAATTAATTATTAAAAATTATATATTATAAGTAAGTATAAATAAAAGGGAAAAAAATGAATATAACGATAGAGAAAAATAAAAAAGAGCAGAGACCCTTCACTTATCAAATATTTTATTAAACTTTGTATCGATCGTCTTCTACAAATCCATGGTTCCAATGACTAATATTTAAAAATAAATCTAACGTAATTTGAAATAATGCCAAGCGCCCACTCACACCAATAAAGCAATAATTGTATACTTTCGTTAAAATAATTTTGTTGGTAGAATCTGGCAGGTTCACGCACTCGATTCAGAAAAGAAGTTCTTGCTCTTTGCGTGATGTAAATGCATAAAAGCAGTCAACAGTAGGTCGTCACCGTGAAAATGAATCGTTTTGATTTAGCTGTCAATGTCCGACTTGATCGTGAGTAGTTCCACTTGAGAAAAATATTGAGACTTCAAATCATTAATTCAATGATAGAAACAAGTGTTTTTCTCCCGCCTAATGTTGGAACATTCCTTATAAGAATGGAGTATTTAATAATCCAGTCAATAGATTATATGCTGCGATAATACAGGTGTACTGCCTTTTACTTTTTTTAAATCCAATTTTATTTTCAACACAGATCAAAGAGCAAAATATGATAAACAGTATCGGCTGGGCAATGTTTTTGAATGTGAAGAACTTTTTATAACATTACCTTATGTAATTGAATTTTCTATTATACTTTACTGCTTTACTTTTATACTTAATTTTTATTACTTCTCTTTTTATTATTGCAGATAAGTAATGAATATTGAATATCGCCTAGATCGTTTATTACCTCTTTCTCTTCTTCTTTCTTAGATACATATTGTCCAAACGTTTTGTAGCTTTAAGCTGAATTATTCTCTCTTTCTCTCTCTCATTTATTCACTCACTAGATCCTTCATCACATCGTCATTATATACGTTCTTTTTAGCGTGAGTTCTCTCTTTGTCTTACTCTTGTCAGAACCGTTAATATGTGTTAACGTGAAATAAGCAGAATATCGTCTTTTCTTATTTAAAAGATAAAAATACAGTGTGGCATTACCAGATTCGTTAAAATAAATCTGGAATTGAAAAAAATGTTTAGGAAAAATTAAAAACCATCAAACGACAGTATGTCCATGCTCTAGAAAATTGGTATAATCAGTTCGCGAAGCATCGACGTCCAATCTATGTAGCAATCTATACATCAATTGGATACATTTTACACGTGAAAAAACACAGTGAAAGCGACCGTAAATGACGAAATTATTAGAAAAGGCGTAGAAATAAAGCTAAACAGAAGTACAATAGTAAAACTAAGTAAATGATACTTTTTTTTTTAATCAATATTTGATAGTTTTCTTCTCGCTCATTTTCACTAAAAAAGATAGTCAGTAGAGTGTCAATGATTTTATTATCGTAACAGTAATAGTTATATTCTTTTTAACAATAAATTAGAAGAAATAATGGATTTTTTGTAAATATTTATAAAATAATTCAATGTGAATCATGTCTTTTTACGTAACACAGAAATCATTGTACAAATACTGGATTCAAATAATTGATAATAGATATAAATAGTTTATATTGTAAATTTGTATTTGTCATACTTAAAATTAAAAATATAAAACTAGATAAAAATATTAAAATATAATTTATTTATTTGTCTAGTATTTATATAGTACTTTATAAAAATATGCAATATTAATTTATAATTCCATTATTTTTAGTATTTTATACAAGTTAAAATAAATAACAATATAAGAAAGTTATTTTGCTAATAACACAAGTCATTTATAGGAGCAAATGATGTTTTAAATATTTTAGTTAATTAATAATTCAAATAATAATTGTAAGTTTATCTCTTATTCATATAAAACAACATGTTATTTAATTCTAGATGTATACATATACATATATATGTATTAAAATATATAATTTATATTAAGCGAAAGATATTGCATAAAATGATAAAGAAAATAAAAGAGAAATATAATAAGTTATGTGTAAACAATCTAAAAAAGTCATATAAAACTACTTAAAAAGACTGATTTAACCTCTATATGTGTGTGCGTGTAGGAGAAATACAGAAAATATTATGGTATGAAGAGTGACTAGAACCCCGGCTGTGGTAAGAAGAAAGAAAAAATGCAACTTCGCATTTACGAGCTGCCGGCCAGAAGCTTGTAAAAGGGAGTAAGGGAAAGATAAGTGTGGATTATTGGGAAAAAGAAAGCGGAAAATAGTCGCGCGTAAGTGTCACATTACGAGGTTAAAAAACTTAAGGTGCAAGTACATATAATGAATGGTAAATAAAATAGACTGAATACAAATTGTTGTATATTTTGTATTTCCTCATCGTCAACATATTTACATATAAAATTCAAAAATAAGAAAATGAATTTTTTTTATTTATTAATTTATAGGTTATCGTGATTTTAAGATTTCAACGATTAAGTAATCATTAAAAATTATGCAATATGGAATACTGTAATTAATTAAAATAGCACCTATAACTTTCTGTTTCAATATTACACCGATTAAAATTTAATTTAAACCTTTAATATGATATTGTAAGATATTTATACATTAATAATATCATGTAAACAGTTTAATTAGAAATAGACAAAAAATAATTTGATAGAAAATCAAAGTTATATTCTGTTCAATATTTATTTTTTCAAACCATTTCAATAAAGAAATTATATTTTTGATATTCGAAAACCAATATAAAAAAAATAAAATTTATTCAGAATTAGATATTTACAGTCACATTTACATATGTTTTTTACTTAATAACTACGTAAATGTATTATTTCTTTCGAATTGGTTATCTAATTAATAAAAAAAAATTTTGTTTCCTCTATACGTAAATTTCATATTAAAAAAAATTTATATAAAAAAAATAGAAAATATCAGTTAAATTTTATATCATATGAAGCTAAAATAAATCATAATATTAATTAATGCAAGAATAAATCGGTAATGAGAAATGAATAATAATATTACCGGTCATTTCTTATGACTTTAAACAAGTTTAATTTTACATTGCATTTTTGTGACCAAGTGTGTAATATTTTTTAAACAAAAATAAATATAATTAAGACTTATTTATTAACTTAGAGTTTTACTTATTAAGCTTTCGAAATTCATTTAAATATTTTATTGAAATAAAAATATTCAGTTATCAGTAAAAATATGTAATTCCAAAAATGTTTTCATTTCCATTTTTGAAATTTTTCTCATCAAGATGTGTAATAATATCTATGTTTGTATAGATATTAAGGCCAGAAACTCTTTATTTTTTATCGTGTGCGCCACTTTCCATATAAATCTTGGGGGAAGAGAAGAAAAATTGTTGCGTGTGCTACCTATTTTAGTGCGTGGACTCACCAATGCTCTTAAACAGATCTATATCGTTTTCTCTTTCTCTCTCTCCCTCTTTCTCTCTCAATATTTTATATAACTAAAATTATCATAGAAATATGCGCTAAAATTCTAAGCTGAACCATTTTGCGGAATATCCTGGAGTCTGTTTAAGTTAAAAATACGTAAAAATAAAAAAGACGATGATCAATATCAAAATAAATACAAATTGTTTACGTTAAAGCATTTGATTTTATTTTTTTTTTTAATGCTAAAGGGATAATACTACCACTAATAGTACTAGTACAAATTTAATATTTATTTTATAACGTCAAGATTTGAATATCTTAAGTATAGAAACTTACATGACATTTATTAAATTGATATTTAAAAGATTTTTAACGAATAATTTTCGAATATGTGTTTGTTGAATTTCGAAATTGTATATGGGTCAAGTGCGAATATTTATCACATATACTACCAATTCTTGTTTAAAGATATATTTTTTAAATTTATTATAGATAAAATAATAATTTGAATAATTTTTTCATTATAAATTTATGATAATGTTTGAAAAAATAAAAATATTATTTGTGCTTTTCAAAAAATATTAATGAATTTTGGAACTGGTTTATTTTGAACACAATTATTAAAAATATTATTATAAATATTATTTTCATTGTTTTTATTCATATTTTAAGACACGAGAATTCTAATTATTGTATAATTATGCTCTGTTAAAATTTATCTTGAAACTTACATTGTACTATTTTCATTTTGTGTTGTAAAATATTGGTGTCGTAACTTGTGCCTGACTCATTCTTTCCAAAAATACTTCGATGAAGAATTATTTTTCAGGCTCGTTATTTCTTAAAATAGAATACATATACTCGTTTCTAATTTTTATGCGAAAAGATACGTTTTATTAAAAAAAAAATACAGAAATTAACGTACGAATCGAATTGAGATCAATATTATATTTTATATTCAAATTTTCTAAAATTTAACAATTGGACTGGGTGTAAGATAAGTAATAAAGATCGAGTAATAAACGTGTGAAGAATAAATAAAATTTATATTATTTGTTTACAAAATGTTAAATAAATATAATAACATAGAGTTAAATTACATAATATATGTACATAAATGGTAAAAATTATATCAATCATAAAAGTTGAAATAGCGCAATAACTGCACATGCGTACATGCGGAGTTATATATGTATCCAATAGCGGCTTTGGCAATTTTCTTCTTTTCGTCAAAACAATAATCGATGATGAAGAGAGGATGTAAGTCGTGTGACGAATTTACTTGCCAAGTAAGATTTTACGGGAGGCACCGATGTTCTGACCAGCCTGTGTGGCTCCTTTGTTTGAACCGGCTTGGAGCCCGATCACAGTTTGTCCAGCCTTCAGCTGCTCGTCAGTGAAATCACGCTTGCATTCGTCAGACGGTTTGGGTCCTAGGTTGGGTCCCTTGAACTCTGGGTGTCTGTAGGTCTAAGGAGAAGATACAAATGTTGATATCCATCGAAAAAATTAGGAGTCATTGACTAGTTATAATTGCATTTCCTTTTTTTTAAATCATGCTAGCGTATAGTTAGTTAATTTTAAAGTTTCATACGTTTAAGGAAGATTTGGTACAGTAGTTTAATAAAAAATCTGAATCATTAAGGAAAGTATTTCAATTATCTCCATTCATTTATATTACGGATTAAATTTAGATTTTATGATCGGTTTTGAAAACAGTTCTGAAAATACGAGAATACGGAAAATTGCAACGTTTAAATTAAAATTAAATTATACGAAAAAAATTAACAAAACTTAAAAATTTTAATCACTGCACTAATACAAGAATTATATTATCTTTAACTTTATAAATTGACGTGTAACAAATTTTTAATTTGTTAAGGTTCTTGTTAAAGAACCTTATGTAATGACCTGTGTCTTATGTAAAAAAAAGTATTAAACAATAATGTCATAAACATATCATAAATTAACATAAAAATTTCCTAATCCACGTTATTATTCACTATTTATGCCTATATATAATAACATAAAATTTATGTACTGGAAAATAAGTTTTAATAAATTTCCATAAAAATTTAGATTGATCAATACCATTTTATATTAAAAAATGAAAATTGCACAAAATATTTTGATTAAAGTTTAAATAATATTAAAAGTACCAATAACTTAATCATTACTTATAAATATATCCGTATTTGAGAAGTTAATTAATTGTAACAATTAAAATTAAGTAGTTAATTTTTAGTTTATTACTACTGTTATATGAAAAATTAATTTTGGCTTACGAATTTGTGTAAAAAAAGTATAAGAAAGCTTTTAAATTATTACTTAATTAAAGTTGTTTAAATATTTTTAAACTGAATATCTATCAAGTTTTATTAAAATTATATCTACTGTTTCAAATATAATACTAAATTTCAATAGCAAACTATATTTTCTAGTTTATAGATATTTTATGTAAATTGTAAACAACACATTTTTAGAGACTTTGGTAATATATACAGCAATAAAATTTCATCAATATTTAAATGTTATTAAAAGAAAAGAGTAATGATAAATATATAAAACTTTTATTTCAAAGTTACATTGATAGTAAACAGGTATTATTTGGAAAACTGTATCTACAAGAAGATGTATAAAAATAAATATAAATGAAAATTTCAAGATATATTATAAGATCTATAAAATAAAGAAAGTGAAAGAGAATCGAAAAGGGGGATAAAAATATATGAGAACAAACATCGTGTGACCGTGTCAAATAATGTGGAGCAGTGTCATAATAAAAGCACAAGAGAGCAGCTTTAGTCTGGGTTGTGAAACATACCTCGCGACCGAGGGCGAAGAGGGTCATGATGACTCTCGCAAGGTCCTTCTTCTCCCACAAATCCACAGTCTGGAAGACATCGACGTCTTGCACGCCATAATCTTTCAGAGCTTTCTGGAACCTGTTTCGCAATACATATTCAAATTTACCAATGCTATATTTACTCAGTCATTTATAACGTTGCATTTATTTTATGAAAATATTTCAAGTATAACTACGTATATACGTCGTGCTCTTCTCCCTCTCGACCTTAAGTTATTGAAAAATATTTCTAGAATATATAAACTTGACACTAAGTGGATACTTTTCAGATATCTTTACTAAAATTTGGCACTTGGATTATTTTTACAAAGATGAAGGTTTTCTAACTCACTTTCATTAAGACGAGCATTCCGAGCAAATAATCCCTGTGCCAAGTCGTAGTAATTTTACAAAATATTTATTAAACGATTCATTTAAAGTATTTCATATGTTTACTATTAGATCATATTTAAGCGAATTTCATCACGGTGTACATAAAGACGACTAATTATTATATTGTTAGCTCGGCACTATTGTTGTAAAATACCTAATTTTACAACAAGCATTTAATTTTAATCTTTAAAATTACATTTTAATTTTCAACTATGTACGAAGCTGTCGTTTAAAAATTAAATAATTCCAAATTATGAAATTAATTAATAATTCATTTATCAAAAAATATAATTTTTAGAATATAGTTCATAATAAGTTAATACATAATGTTTATCAGAACAATGAAAGACTTTAACTAATGCAATCACGATACTTTATTTCAAAGCAGGTAAGTGAATATTAGAATAGAATAAAATTGAAGACATAGCTCAATGCCTTCTACTATTATTTTAACTGCAATAGATAAAAAATTAATTTGACTCTTAATAAACTATATTATAGACGACAATTAAAAAATGAATTAAAAAAATAAAAAACTGTAATCAACATCGTATTCGTGCGAACGGAAATTATGTTTCAAGTTAGACTCACTTGTTGATGTTCTCCATCATTTTGAATTCTCCACCAGATGTATTGATCTTGGGGATAGCGCCTGGCTGGATCTTGTTCATTAGCTCGCAGAGAACAGTGCCGTCTTTTAAGTAATCATCGAAGCTGACGTTCTTTGGGAACTTCTTGCCAATGATGGTTTCGATCCACTCCGTAGCCTCACGCTCTTGTTCGGGGTCACGTTTGGCGACGATCTGCAAATAAGCATGTTTCCTCGTTTTTAGATTAAATAGTCTAAGAAAATATCATTATAACTAAATTTTTACAAGAATAAGTCTTTTCATCTGAAAACAATAGGACTGTGTAATTACGATATTTCCTTTGTATACGAAAATCAATGCTCAGACGAAAAATCTAGATTAATAATCTTTTTATCGAATTTTTACTAACTTATAATAGTGGTCATTTTCTTCATGCAACGTTAAAATTACTGATTCTGAGTAAGAAGATACGAGATATTATTTTTAACATTATTTGAAAATTTCAATAAAATATATTTATGTCTTCTATCTAATCGACCAATTTACATATTCTTCTGTATCGATATAAAGGAATCAACAATATTAAAATGTTTCTTAACTTATAGAATTAAATAATTTTAGTTGATTTAATTTATTTTTTAAAATAGTATTATTATAAATTCAGCACTATTAGAAAAGCAGATATTTTAAGAATTTTACATTAAAAATAGTATGTTGCGTTATTGAGTTAGTAGAAATTGCAATAATTAATTTTCTACAGGTTTTGCAAAGAATGCATTTATACAATCATATTCTATAATTTGTAACGAAATATTTTATGTTTCTAAGATACAAAAAAAATGAACTATACATTAATATAACCATAGTTTCTTATAATAGAAAAAAAGAATCTGTTAAATTTTTAAAAACATTCTGCCAATTAATAGTAATGATAATGATAATCGAAACAGGTTACACTTTCAGCAAGCTCTCACAATCACTTGTCAATAGACTCGGAATCACTTTCGAATACCCTTTCACACAGCAACACAATGTCCATTCGTGCCCTTTTCCCTCACACGTATAAAAGTAAAAAACCGACTTGGAGTCGCGGAAAAACCGTACCTTCGCGCGGACTTGACGTTCCAGAGCCATCTTGAATCGAGTGGAATTTTGTTATCTTAGTCCTTCGGATGCGTGTGACGACGAGCGAGGAAGTAGTACCGACGCCGATCGGCTGACTGACTTTATAGAAAGATGCGGGACGCGGGGGTGGATGAGCAGACGCGCGACCTTGCTCGTAAGGGGGGAAATTTGGACCGCCCCGGTAGTCTAATATTGGCGGAGTGCGACCGTAGCCGTGGTTGGACTCCGGTAAAAAAGTACGGATGATTCGACGCTGATACACGGGAGAAGTTTTTCGAGGATTGCGCGAGCGTCGCTCTGAAAGCGGAAACCCGGACAACGCCGATTCCTTTTGAAAGTGAAGTTTTGTCGAAGAAGCTGATTGTTCCATGCGACCTTTCAATAAAAGATGTAATATTCCTTCCGAAATATCTGTGGAAGAATGTAACTGAGCTTTCAACTTATTTAATACCTGTTAAAACTCCTTACTCCTGCTTTAGAACTTCACTGAAATTTTTAATCGAAAATGCAAATAAAAAACCGAAAATAAAAAGATTAATACTTTCAAAAATCTAATTTTATAATACTGTTGAAAAATTTGTACAAATTCTTTTAATTTATATTAACAGGGTACTAAAAATAATATTGATGTTGCGAACATGATTGGATGATTTTTTCCACGATATATAATTTATATTTTTTACTGTTTTTCTATACAAAAACATCTATGTATCTAAAATCTGTATCTCATTTAAAAGTTTGAATATGAAATACTGTTCCAATAAAACAGACCTTCCTTATTAGTTAAGGAGCACGTTATTCGAGAAGTAACAATAATTTTTTTATGTTCATTAAACAATCTGCTGATATATATATATGTATTAAAATATTATGTATCTCATAAATGGATATCTGAATAGTATATCGATATTAAAATTTATAATTAAAAAATTTTTTTTCAAATCATAGTAATTTTAAGCTAACAATTAATATATATCGTAAAAAAAAATTAACTCTTAAAAAGCGGTAAATTTAATAATAATTTTTTGTTGTTAAAATAAAATTTACCTTAATTTGAGATCATAGTCATTGTTATATATAGTTACGTTTTCAATCTGATTTTAAATCACGTATACAGTCAAACTGTTGATAATTCAAATATCACTTTTCATAATGCTACTGAAAGCTGGGCAGCAGATATATGGATTATAAATTATATTTAAAAAATATTTTTAGATATTTTCAAACGTCTAATTTATCAAACAAAACTTTTAATAATAAGATACTTTATTTAGCTAACATATTTGTATTATTTTTTTATAAATAATATATGCAATATTATGATTTACGTCAATTTATACAGTTTACATGATTTTTAATAGTTTTATAACAATTATTTTTTGTTTTTATATTTAACATAAGTTTAATTTTTTTTCTAATATTGCGGTCATACAATATTAAATTCATAAAAATAGAGTACTGAATTTGTGAAAATTAATTATACTATAATTGATTTATAATAGTATAATAATATAAATTATTTGTATCAAATAATGATCTTAGAATTTTATTTTGTATTATAATGTAAAACTTCTAAAAATTATAAACATACATGTCATCATTAACTATAAATATTAAAAATATTTGTTTCATACTTGATAAAGAAACCAGTAAATATATTTAGTTATTCTAATAGTACTTTTGATAACTTTCTAAATTCTATTATATCTGTAATAACGGATTAAATAATATGATAACATATTAAACATCTAAACATAATTTCTTTGAATTGATTCATAATTATTGAATTTTTTAATTAAAATTTAATTGAAATAAATATCCTTACATTAAAAAATACGTGTACACAATAAAAAATTGGGGAAATATGTAGCACGAAACATAAAACAAAAAATGAGAAAAATGCGGACAGAGTAAAATAATGTGGATACACTTTCATCGCTCATATGCAGTTTTAAATATAAATTGTGTACTCCAGAAGAACGCGCGTTTGCATGAAACAGAGAGAAAGAAGCAGACAGAGCAAGATAGATAAAGTGAAAAATCATCTGTTAAAATAAATAATATTTTTGATGCTCGCTCTTAACATAAACATTTATAAATAACATACATTTTTAATGCTTATATATAATTTGAATAATTAAGTGTAGAAAAGTTTATATTTTAAAATTTTTTTACAAAAGCTTAGCAAAAAAATATATATTGTGTATGTATATATATATATATTTTGGAATAAGAGTTTTTACAAATTGTTTCCTGATTTATTAATTGACTAAAAATTAAAGTTTATATTTTAGAAAGTGAAACTCTAAAAATCGATTAATTTTTTTTAAATAAATTATTAATTTTTCTAGGATACATAGATCTAATTACGTGATAAAAAAATATTGTGCTAATATTTAATTGATATTTTTATATTTTATATAAAAATTTGTACAATAATTATAAAAATAATTAGAAAAAGTGATAGTAAACCATACAAGAAATACTAGTACCATTACATGAACCTACAGAAAACTTAATAGTTATTTAAATATTTTAAATAATAAAACTTAAATATTTTACGAAAAAATCTTTACAAAAAAATATTTTTAAATATTTATTCAAGAAATTTTAAAGTAAATTAATAAGTATTCTTGTAACATTTTTTATCTTCTTACCTGAATTTTGTTATCTATTGAAAGTTGTATATATTAATGTTGTATAAAAATATAATAAAAATTAATTTTAATATAAAATAAATATAATATAAAATACGAATAATGCTTTACATTCATTTATAATTTATATAATTTCATATATAGAAGACAATGGTTCTTTATAGAACCATCTTTAAAACAAAATGGATAGATTGTTGCATGATATTGTAAATAGCAAATATTATTTTTTTACTCCTTACGCAAGAATCTGATTAAAGAAAATAATAGGCCTAAAGATTTTTGAGTGATAGGTCTATCAACTATTTATTCTATTTCAATACTAGAAATATATCCAATAATACTTACCTTTTACTATACAATTTATTATCTTTTACATAAAATACTACGTGGATTTAATTTTGTAAAATAAGTATTAAGATTAATGATATAGTGACTAAATAAATAATTTTATATTTTCAAATGTTTGAATATTTGAAATAAATTTATTACTTAACAAAGTTATTAGCAAATTAATCCAATCAAAAACTTTATATATGATGATGTATGTATTATTTATTAAATAATATTATCAAAAATTCCGCATTTGATTAATTTTAGTTTAAATGAATGTATTTGAATATATTCTCTAAATTATCTAACTTAATGATATTTTTAACGTACTTTATATTACTTATATTTTTCTATATATTTTTGTAATGAAAATTAATTTATTATAATTTATACTTTTAATCTGACTTTTAACGTTTTTAGGGATATAATATCTTCAAAAACAGAAATAATACATTTGTTGTTCATTTATGGTTCTATTACTTTAATAAAACGACAAATTTGAAGAAATATTATTATTAATTTACTTTTTTTTTCATATATTGTTAGCGTTACATTTTTTCTTTAACGACTTATTAGTTAAAACTTTTATATTCCAATAGCAAGTTTTTTAAATATTATAAAATACATTTACAAGCAATTAAAGATAGAGATCTTTTTTCTATATTTATAATGTTTTATTCACAATTATAAAAAAAATACCAATAAATCAACCAAATATCAAATAGTAAAATACATATATATTGAATAAAATAGAAATTTAAAAAGAATTCAGTTCAAAACTGTAATGTTCAAATTTCATTGACAAACATAGTAAAGAAAAAATTAATTACTTATAGGATTGATATATTTATTTAAAAGATACTTTGAAATAATTCATGACTCAATATCAATTTAATTTTTAAGTAATGAACTTATTTGTAAATTAAATAATTATAATTATATTTAATAATTATAACTAAGAATAAAATATATTACATATGCAATTAAGTCACATAGATGCCTAAAATCTACTTTAGCATAAAAAATATACTTTAGTTTTTTATGAACTCATTATAATATTTTTCTGAGTAGATAAAATGACAGTAAAGTAGGATATAGACATTTGACAGAGCTAAAAAAATATTTCAAATTATATAAAGTCAAAATATTTATAAAAAAAATTTATATCACCATTCGATAACTCTCAAAATTCAAAATTAACATTTTGCCCATTGTAATTTTGCAGGGTTTCGAGCTTCTTAAAAGCATAAGAATCAGTAGTTTGCTTGATTTTGTTGGCAATATATACCAGGGAATATTGCATCTATAGATTTTGATTAACTGATTAATTTTTTTTCTTATTTACATGTATGTTTTAATTAAAAGCAAATAGAGAGATATAAAATAGATTTTACATGTATGTATATACTTCAGTGCTGTAATCGTATAACTTTTGTCCAGGCCAACAAATATAAAATAGACGAAAACAACACGTTGCAGCAAAAAATCCGAATCTAATTATTAATTCTGGTTCATTAAGATGATTTAAAACCTAGAATATTAGAAGTGTATATAGCGATTGCTGACTTCGTAAATAAATCGTAGCTAACATTCAAATCTATTCTTTCTTTAGAATTAGGCTTTTTTAAAGAATTTATTAAGTACTAGTCGTAAGTAAAAATATTCAAAAAATTCTGTAATTTTATTACCAATAAATTTTTTATATTAATAATAATACTTACTAATGATCCACAAATGCTTACAACAATCATATTCGCAAATACTTGCATTAAAAATGATAAATTGAAAGATTTTTCGATTGTTTCTACAAATCTATAAAAATTATTATTTGTTAAAAAAAATTTTCTGAGTTTTATTATTTAAAATTATTTATTATGTATTTATTTCTTAATAATAATTAGCTTTTAAAAAATGAATTCAATTTAAAAATATAGAAATTCAATATTAAAATAAAATTTACTGGAAATTGAATTATAAAAAAAATTCTTCTTAATAAATTAAAAGAAAATAGCTATTATGATTGTTAAGTTACTTTTGTTAAGATTCACTTTTAACTTATTTTAATTATAAGTGATCAAATTAATACATTTAATAAAAAATATACTTTTTTGGAAATGTGAAGATTATGATTTTGTTGAAGAATTAAATTTACTCTTTTATTTTTTAGTTAGGATTAGAAATATAAATATGAATAATGTATATTAAATAAATAATTGCTTATTATTACAAAATGTTTATATAATATTTAGTCAAATTTTTTTCGAAAAAACCGATATAAATTTAATCAATGCAAACAATTTAAATTTTATAAGACATTTTTAACAAAAAATATTTACTTTATACATTCGTATACGTATTACTATTTTTTTTTAATTATTTTGAAAATGAAGTAAATTTTTTACAAATATACAAATATAAACCTAATAAGGTTTTGACAGAAAATTTAATAAAATATTAGTAATTCATTTTAATTGACTGATTTTAAAAGCTAAAATTATGTATTTTCTTAATATAAATTATGAATAATATGAAAAAAGAAGTTAATTTACATACCTAATACACTCGTTATGATATTTGATGCATTCGTTAATTTCAGCGTATGTAAATCGATTTTGTTTAGAGTTAAATAAATGGTTACCATTATCTGTACATTTATCACCAATTTTTTTTAATCTATAGCTATAAAAATAAAACTTTCTTATTTATGATTGAAAATAATGGTTATAAATTTTATGTACATAAGTTAATACCCTAGAATTTTAAACATGGAACAAGAATGTTGAATGATTGTAACAAAATACGTATCCCAACATAGATAACAAAATCCAACGTTCCAAGCAGCTTGTAATCCATGAAAATAAATATAAACGTAATATTTTTGCGTATCAACAAAATATTCGGCATCAAGTAAATTTTTTATAGGGTGAGATTTATTTAAAGGTATATTTTCATCAATAGATCTTGCAAATAATGGTGCACTTCCAAATGCAACAAAAGTAAAAAATATAGCACCTACAAATGTAATTTTAGATAGTAAATATTTACATGAAATTTATAGATTTTTCCTGCAATTTTTATAACAGATTTATACAGTGTTAATTGTTTGAATCCTATAAAATAATTTTTAATTTAATTTAGAATTAAATTTATAAAGAATTCAGAAAATATTATTTTGTTTCATAAATAGATAAAACTATATATTGTATTGAGTTTTATCCGTGTACTAAATTATTGATCAATATACAATATTATTATAATATTTAATTACCAGTATAAAGCATAGTCAATGTTTTTCCTTCTTTACCGAATTTCTGGAGTATCGCATATTCGTTATCATCCATTAAGTTTAACCAACATTTTTTAATATGTGCAAACATTTCCTTCATCTTTAAATTATTAAAGTTTTATATACTATATTAATTAGATACAAAAATAAAATAATGATTTACTATAATACCAAATAAATGTAATTTATACCCATGATGTCGACAATGTACGTTTCATACGTCATAATAAGTATAGGTAAGCAATCCAAAGCTTTTTTTGAGTTTTGAAATATTTCTATGAAGTAGATTACCTTATTAAAAATAAAAAATATAATTAAAATGTAGAGTGTCAAAATATACATTTATAATCAAAATTTTCCAAAATATGGTAAAATTAAATCTTTTTAAATATTACTACACTTGCACCGAATTTTATTATTTTATATTTTTTAGTGAATAATTTTAATGTTTTATTTTGAGGAAACTAATTAAAATTTTTCTAAATTATCTTTTTCACCCCATAAGCTTTATTATAAAGATATTCTATGAATTCGATTCTGCTCGCATTGAATAGTTTTGTAATTAAAGTAAATGTTTTGCACTAAATTGGATTAATTCTAAAATATTTTTAATATCATTTATTCTGTAGAAAGTAACTTTATTATCTTCTATAATACCTAGCATGAATATAAAAGTTTTATTATGCATATTAATTACACTAAAATTGTAAATAATTATGATTCTTTTATAAAAAATAAATACCAACTTTATAATTTTCAATTTATGAAGAAAGTATTTATTAAAAGAACTTTGAAAAAATAAAACAAATTAATTTGTAAGAAGATTATAATACCATTAAAATTTGAAATTCAATTTTGTTTAAACAAGTTTTTAAATAATAATTAAAATAATACAAACGATAAATATTCTACTGTTATAAGCTTTTGTACAATTTATTAATGTAGGAATTTAGAAACGTTAACATTTACAATGAAAATTCTAATTAAAAGTTTTACTTCGAATCAATTATAAAATTAATTAACTTAACTTCATTTTAGAAGGATTTTAATATTGACATAATTCTTTTTGCAAATATTATTTTGCAATACCTCTGGTACAAAAGCGCTAGTTATGCCGAAGAATACTAAGCTTTTGAGTAAAATTCGAATTTTTATATCTTGGTAAGGCCAATTTCCAAACATCATGAGGTAAATTTTGGTCAATCGATAAATTGAACTATCAAAGAGATCATTCAATGATTTGCAAATTTTCCAATTCATACTTTTCCCAACTTTTTATTTCAATTTATTTAATTCTAATTTTACCTGGATATACATCGGGAATATTTTTTTTAATGATACTATGCTCTATATTTATATCATCGAATCAATAGAAATGACATATCGAAGAAATTTGATTGACACCTTCATTTGCATATAAGTAGTGTACACCTCATCTACATAAATTTATATGGATACTGCTTTCTTTAGTTCAAGTAGATTTTCTGATATTATGTATGTTACTGTTGATATTACTTGAGTCTTTTATAATTTATACATTTATCAGTTAAATTTGTTACATTTGATTATCATTTAATCTTTTTCATTTATATTATATTATTTGTATTATGAAAATATTGTTGTAAAAAATTATAGGTATTAAGTAATAAGGAACTGAAACAAATACAATTAAAATCATATGAAGCTGGTATTAGTCGCTTATACACGATGATTATAAGAAATTATAAATAAAAATAATATATAATGTACTATAAGATAAAATTGGGTAAGCGTCTTAGCATTTTATTATCTTTAAAAAACATTTATTATTAATTTTTAAATAGTTCGTAATAAAAATACACAATTTTTTATTGACGTAATTAAAACTCAATAATAAATAAGTCTTTTTATAAACCAATTTTTTATAAGGATTTAAATTTAATATATGTTTTTTATACAAAAAAAGTTATTGTAGGAAATTAAACATAATCACAATAATTTAATTTCATTTTACATTAAAATTAGAAATTAGGAATAATTTTTTTAAATGTATGTATTTAGTGTTTTAGGTTTCGTTAACTGTGTTGGTGAAATAAAAAATATATGAATATTATAATAAATTTTATTTATTAAATATATAATACATAGTATTAAAAATTTTTTTATTTGTCATCATTGTAGTCGAAGGCCAAATTTTACTTTTGTGCAACGTCTTTTGCAAAAATTAGAAAATAATTATTCTAACATTGTTTATAAACTCTTTTTCACGTAATACCTCTGTAATGTTTTTTTTAAAGAAAAAACATAGATCCTTTTATAAAGGAATTATTACTAAGAAAATTATGATTAAAACTATTATATATCACATTTTGTTTACAATAAATATATTAATTCACATTTGAGTGTTATTAAATAATAAAGTTAACAGCTCTGGTTGTTGCAAATTTCGCTTGTATTTTTGAACCATATCTTGAATTTTTAAACGTCTTCGAACGTGTGGTGGATGATAACTATAACAAAAAGAAATTTTTATTTAAATTAAAGATTCTCTAACAAATATCCTCCAAAATATATGAATAAAATATCCTCGAAATATATGCGAAAATATTGACCTCGATGATAAACTAGAATTTGAACTTAAAGATATTTCAAAAATGCTAATAAATTTTCCACTGCTGAAATAAGTGATATCAAATTGTTATTCTTGTAACAACATTTATTATTTTAGCCTGTCCTTTACCTAATTTATGAAAGAAAACAATGATTACGAAATCATCTTTAAAAGTGACTTATTAACACTAACATTTATAATAATGAATTTCCATTTGAAAATCTATTTATTATTAAAAAGATTTTAACCAGACATAAAATATAATTTGTAATTAAAGAAATTTTTAAGAAAATAATTGGCACAAATAACATGCTTGCATGAGCCCACCTATCGTTATCCAGTCGTTTTCTTCGGCCGATGTTGAGGGCAGTTTGGCGCACCAGCGAACCCAGAGCCCTTCGCGATACGACCATTCCATCGATCAGTGGCGTTGCCAGGTTCATTCGCGAAGTTGGCCCCAGTAGTTTCACTCTCATTAGTCCGCTAGCAAGGGCCTGCAAGAATATCACGTGCACATCGCTCGATTGCATAGCTCGTGAATGATCAAGGCCTGTGTGTGTATGCGGTAACAATCCCGCTGCAAACGAACATTGCAGATATAATTATTAACAAATATTTTTCCGTTCTGTACCGCTATAAAATAATTCTATTTATAATGTATGTTTTTTTAAATTTTAAGATATGTAAAATTTGAATAAAGCAAAAGCTATGATTATCAAAAATATTATATTTTTTCCTAAATAACTTTTTATGCACCTAATTACAGTTTTGTGTGAAGAGTAATTAACTTTAAAAATAACTTGCACTGCAACCAAGTATGAAAATA
Organism: Platyscapa corneri; assembly: GCA_018907185.1. Lineage (NCBI taxonomy): Eukaryota > Metazoa > Arthropoda > Insecta > Hymenoptera > Agaonidae > Platyscapa > Platyscapa corneri. The sequence goes on along the minus strand of JACCHW010000005.1, from coordinate 4,171,974 downwards.
GTTTTAGATTAATTAAAAAATAGTTATTAAAATATTTTTATTTATATTTATAAAATAAGACAATTAATTTGCAATTAAAATTTCATCAATATTAATTATTTTCACTACAGATTAAAGAAAATTTACATTATATAAATTAATGTAAGCTTCAATTAACAGCGATGAACAACACAAGCAATTAATGTCATAATTAATTAATAATTCTATTTAAAAAGTTAATGAAATTTTATTAAAGTATAATAATTTTGAAATGATTGCAAAGTTTTACAGTAAAATCTAAAAAAAAAAATTATGTCAAAAAAATTTATTAAATTTTATTATTGAGTTGAGTAATAAAAATTTTAAATTAAAACTTATTTGAAGAAAATTTTAGTTTTTTTATAAGTAATTTGTAAAATTTTAATTTATAATCAACAAAAATGAAAAATTGGTATTTCGCGTTGAAACTTGTTCTTATTTTACTGTTGTCATAAGCAGAAATAACTTAGTTCAAGCTGCAGATAGATCCCTTCGGGTTTTCTCAGATATTTTTGGAGCGTTTCCAATCGTTTGAAAAGAGTGATCTCTTTAAATTTTATTTTCTTCGATAATTTCGTTACTTCTCAAAACAAAACAAAGTTAATAAAAATATTTATGAACTTTCGATTCAATTATTAATTTTTTAATAACAAAAAATATTGAAAATTTTTTTTACAACAAAATTTAAAAACTTTTACTCCTATTTCAGTGTAATAATACATTAATAATCCTACCTAAATAAATAATATTTATAAATATTAATTAATTACATATTGGAAATTGTGCGTAATCTTCAAAACTCTCTAACCACACCACCATAATTTTCGTATCAGTTTGAGTTGGAAACGAGTGTTTATTTATTCTTCGAGGCTTCATTGGTTCAGCTTGTGCCGTTCCGACTGATGATGAAGTCATATTAGTTGATTGTTTCTCTAAATCTAAGGACATTGCACGAGTTTGTCCAATTAGTGTTGATGAATTTGAGAATGCATGAGCATTGCTTGTACCAACACATCTGTCGAACCAAACTGTTTTAAAAATAAAATAAATAATTGTAAGTCATATACTTAGGAATGTATTTTTAGCATAAAAAATTATATTATAAATATAATATGCTTAATTGTTGTAAACATATCTTCTTAAATCCATCGATGATTTTGAATATTAATTTTAAATTGAAAAATTACTGAATTAATTATCATCCAAGAATCATTCAGAAAAATTAATTAAAAAAAAAATCAGAAGGTTAATACTTTTTACTTTAATGATTAAAAAGATAATTAATAATAATACAAAATTTTATTAACAATATTTGTTCGGTACCCAAAGTACTAAATCAATATTTTCAAAAAATATTTAAATAGATAATGAAATATTAAATGGCTAATTGAGAAAAAAAGAGATACCGTTATTGGATTCATTATAGTTGCTTTCTGTGACTGCCTCGGGGATCGCATTGGCCGACAAAGTTGGCACAACAAAAGCTACTTCTGAGCTAACGTCTGCCCAATACAGCACGTGCGTGTTGCCATTGTAAAGGGATCCACCATGATCACTTTCCTCGGACCAAGAATGAGTCGTGGTTGTGGCGGAAATCGAGCGCCAAGAAGTCTGGGTGTGTCCGGTCCACCCAGCATGTGATGATACTGACACCGGCCAGCCGAGTGAAATCAAGAACTCCAAAAAATTCGGCGACACGCTTGTCTGATGTAGCTAGAAATTCGTATGTAATCAAAATCTTATTTAAAAGTATAGAATTATTCATATAATAAAATAAACCTTATTTAAAACAAATAAATAAAATGGAAAATTATTGAGAATACTGAGGATTTCCTGGATTTTCTTATTTAATTTGATAATGAAACAAGTGATTAAAATTATTTGGATTTATTTGATTAGTACTTTAATATTTAAATTAAACAATTGAAAAAGGGTAAATAAGAGTAATCAATGCAATTATTTATGGAAAAAGATATTTAAAAAATTAAATATCTTTTGCGGATGCTATTATAATCTACTTACAAAGAAATCGAAAAAAACTAACCACGTTAGAAAGTATCGTTTCTGGAGTAGTTTGACCCGATTTAACATAGAAAATGTGAACCGTATCGCAGGTTCTTGCACTAATGTGATCCAGACTTTCTAAATCGAAAGCAAATCCTGCTATCGTTGGATCTAGCGCTGAAAGTCCACCATTAGTATTCAGTTCGTTCTGTTCACCGGACTCAAGATTCAAAAACCCAAAGTGACTGAGAAAGAGACGCGCCGTTTGAAAATCGTGACAGATCTTGGGAGGTGAGCACTCGTTCATTTTTTCTGATGAGACTCGATGGGCGTTTTCATCGTTGAATTTATTTTCGCTGCTAATTGCGTAGTCGAGCAATTGATGCAAAATCTGATGATCGTTTTTCATGGAATCATTCTCATTCATAACTGCTTCTAGGCTTGGTATCGATTCATCTCTGTCAAAAATGGATTTAAAAAATTATGAAAAATGAATAATAAGAAGACAAATAATTTTTATGTGCCTTAGGAAAAGTGCTAGATTTAAAAAGAAAATAAAAGATTGGCAACGATTATCCAATCAAATATGTTATTTAATTATCGACATGGATTCAAAAAATGATATTAAAATATCATTTTCTATATTTCGCCTCCAGAATAATTTTCAAATTATTAAAACCGATGTTAAAATTAAAACTTTCAAATTCTATGTAACATAGATAAAATTTACATTATTCATAATTAGTCTTTAAAGAATATACAACTTTTGAAAAAATTTAAAAACATAAAATAAAATAATAATTGCTTATCTAGACCAACGTATTATTTTAGAGTACAGATGGACATTAAATATAATATTTATTCCTATCCTCCTTCTTTCTTAATATTTCACACAGAGAACAAATTTTTCTAAGAAAAATAAACACGTGTTAAAAGCAAATTATTTTTTAGATCACTCACACTTTACAATGCGGTATTTTGTCGACATTATCCGGGAAGAACCTGGGCTTGTAGTCGATCGGTGGCTGAACCTCCTGGAGAGGTAATGGCCTTCCTGGGTTTGTGTTTGAACTCCGGATGACCGAGCGATGCCTAGGCAAGTGTCGTAGCTGCATCGTCCAAGCATGACGACCAAAAGGTCCCCGTATTAGTACCGTGACCGTGGGCTGTGGATCCTGGTCATTGCCCAGCGGCTCTTCTAGTAGCGCGAGCATCGTCGCATTATCCGCGACGAAATAGCGGAATCTTTCGACCGCTGTTTCACGTGGCACTTGGCCACCCGGCCAACTATTGCAGTGGCGCAAAAGCGATACTTCGTCCAGCAACGAAGATAAAGACTCGGCCCCACATGCGCTCGGGAAATAACCGACCTAACAAGGAACAAACACGAGCTTACTTACTTATACTTGGTTCGATTTTTAGTATTGTCTTTTAAATAATGTATTCGGTTAAACATTTCATAAGATCATGATAAAATACACACTTCAAACGACTATGAGTCACATTTTATCTTCGAAACTAAAATTCGTAATTAAATAATTGTCCACGTACTATATATTAATCACTTGCTCAATAATTTTCTGAAGAACTTTTTAGGAAATATTTTTATATTGAATAAGTTGTATCTACAATGAAATAAACAATTGTGGATTTACTTAATTAATATTTAAAATTTGACAAGTATACATTTTCAATAATTATAGTGCTTTTTTAAATTTTGAATATTATTCTCGTAAGGGAATATTTTTTACTAAATGCTTTGATGATTTTAGTAAATAATTAGGTACAAATTATGTTATGAGAAGCTTATCTTATAATACATAAAATTTGACGTAATATTTTATCTACTATTAATGCAAACATTTATATTTGTATTAAAATAGTTTACTTATATTTATAATGAAATAAGTAATAATTATCACCTGTGCAAAATAAGCTATAGATTTTTCGCAGATTTATTTTTGAAATAAAAATATATTGAAAAACTGACTACATAGCACACGTACGAAAATTTAGCCAAGTAAAAATTAAATCGCGCAATTACTGTCTTGTGTTTCATTTTGTCAAATGAATGTATGTTTATGTTATACCTAAGTTATTAGAAATCATTATTATTAAGAATGTACAACAGTTCGAAATTTTTATTTAGCCCGAGCCAGCACTATGACAGAATTGTGGACTACTCAACAGTTGTTTGTCATATCTCAATAACTTGCGCAAATAGTTATCACTATATTTTATAGTAATATTTAAATTCACTAAGGTGATTATTAAAATTATCTTGTGACACTTTAATGGCAATTTCTTTTAATCTTTTATTTCCTAAATTTTATGTTGATTTGATGAATTTACAATTTATAGAAGCTATATTTCTTATAAAAGTGCGTACTTTCAAAACAATATCATACTAATTTTTATTGTAACAATTGACTTTTAAATAACATAAAAAGAGTAATAAACTGATAAATAAAAATATAAAATTAGATCGAACTAAAAGTGAATTTAAATTAGACGATTATTTTACTTTAACGTACGTATAGTTAACACAAATAAAATAAATTTTTTAACGATTATGTTTAATTTTCATTATAATTTATTTTTAAATACCTGCTCAAGGATTATTGTAAGTAAGGCATCGGCAGCATCTCTCACACGCATAGATGCAGGTTTTAACTCCTTCTCATCCTTCATTTTGATAGGCTCACCGGGTTTCCCGACAGATTTCGAACCGGAGACACCTAATTCCACAACTTCCAGTACGGTAGCTAAGCATTCCTTATCCTATTGATAAAAATTAATCGAATAAAAAATTAAGAATGCTTTTATATTTCAATTTAGCTTTCTTATTTGTAAACTAATAATATCAATAAAAAATGTATTGCAAATTTCAAAATATAATATACACTCGTTAATAATAGAAAGTGAATAAAGTAGTATTTCTATATTATTTGTAAGATTTACCTGCAAAAGTTGAGGATGCGCCGTTAACCAAGTCGTAAGGCATGCAAATGCTGCAACAATGGTTGAATGAAGATCTTTGGAATGTGCGGGCGGAGGTCTCCAACATTGATATGCTATGTAATCACACAGCCATTTTACTGCTCGTTTACATTCCAAAGCATCTACAATAAATAAGCCTCAAATAAATAAGCATTAAAACGTTATTATTTCTTTACCAAAAATTTTTAAATTTGTTTAAATATCGCAGTATAAAAAATAAACGTATTCGAACCTGTAAGTTTCCTCGCTGCTTGTTAACACATCAAATAAATCAAACGACAATCTTATTCAATACTTTTGTTATTTTACCTGTTTCACGGATGCGCGTTCTTGCCAAGCCGGAAAGCATTTCGAGAGCTGCTAATGAAATATTTAGATCTGTTTTCCAGGAAGAAATTAAACGATGACAAACTAAATATGTTGCTCGGACGAAAAGTGCATGTGCTGAATCTGCAACAATTATAGATGTCAATTAAAAGTGTTAGATTTCTAAAAATATTGTTAAAAATATAATTAAAAGAATATTCTTTTATTCTTAGCTAAAAAATATTGAATTTATATTAAAGACATAAATATTTTATGTTTCTTCAAGATTAAAATGAAATGCTTACTTGTAAAGAAGAAAATTGAGTTTCAGTATTTAATTTTAATTAAAATAACTAATTATAATTTTGAATTACAGATAAAAATATTACCACAATTAAATATTAAATAAAATTAAATACGGCTTTTAAAATTTGCGCAGTCATTAGTACCTTCTGTAAAAAATATAACATTGTTAAAATTATCAAGTCGTAGATCATAAATAAAAACAATGATGATTTGAGCTATTTTAAAAAATTGATATACATATATATATTATATTATATATATACGAATATACTATACCGTTAAATAAGTAAAATTAATATCATAATAATGCAATTGTAAGCATGAATATAAAAACAATGAAATATAACTTCAATTGGCAAAATTTAGCATGAAAGATAGGAAAAAGCAAGAAAATAGCTAAATAAAAACATTTGCAAAATATTTACCGAAAGAAATACTTTCTTCCTGGAACATAGCAATATCAGATGAATCACCTAGAGAGCGCAGATCACTGGATATGCTTATCTGACTCGTTGTATCGCTGGTGCAGACTACCGAGTGATCGTATACGTAGACCAATAGCAGAGTGAAGAGAATACGCAATGGAAGAACAAATCAAGAAAAAACAACCAAAATCAGACAGCAACCCAATGCAAAACAAAACAATATGTGCACAGTAAATTCTATCCGCTGTATTTTTATTTTTTATTATTACGATGGCACACGCCAATCAAACGATACTTTTTTTTAAAATAAAGATAATCCATTTATTTTTAAAAAATTAATGATTTATACTTTTTTAAATATTAATGAAAATTTTATCTTAGGTATATTTCAACATAAATAATTTTATCTTCTCGTGTTCATTAAAAATTTATTAAATGCACTTAGGATCAAATTGATTTTATAATTAACTAAAAATAAAATCTATATTCGCGTCGAATGAATCCTAATATTTTATAAAAAAAAAAATGGATTTATCTTCTCGTAAATGTAAGTCTTTACAATTTATAACATTTAAAAACAAGACTCTTTATGCTTAAGCACATACTAACGTAAATAGCATAGAAACATAAACAAATGATACGGCTAATTTAAGCTTTGAAGCCACGAAATAATGAAAATGACAAATCAACAAAATTAATAAAGTAAAATGATTTTTAAATTTTAATCAATTTATCTAAGTTTACCGGATGATAATAGATTAGCCGTTGTCTCGTTTGATATTGTACTATCTGGTTGGGTCACTTGTTCTGCTTCTTCGGCTGCTGCTGAATCTTGTACACTCAACAATAAACCTCCTACAATAAACAGTTATTAATGAAAAAGTTCTAAAGCTTAATAATTGTATTCAAACTGACCTAAAAGCATATGAGTATTTTGAGAATCTACTTCAACTTGTAAAGCATTAATTAACAAATTCATAAGTTTTGGCTTTAATTGTGCAAATGTAATTGGTATTTTTTCTTGATTATTTGAAGTAGCTGTAGGTATTTCTTTAATTTGAAGATTCTACAATAGTAAATATTATTAAAATTAGAAATTATATAATTTAAAAAATATACATGATTAAAATATTAATCAAATTTTAACTCAATCAAATTTTTTTAACAATAATATTATTTAAAAAAAAATTAATAATTATATATTAATATTAAATAAAATATTTTTAATATGTAAAAGTAAATTAATAAATTTAATACTTCTTCATATCTATGAAAGAATATAAAAATATTTTGACAGGATAATATTATTTACCTGGAAAGTAATGGTAACGATAACATAGATAATAAACAAATGGATGGAAGATCTACATAATTCTACTTTCGATACTGAACTAGACTTAAGTCTTAAATCTTTTCTGGAAGTACGATTCTAATGCAGATAATACTGCTGGAACCAAAACTTGTACACCATCTAGGTCGAGACGAAACAAATCTGCAGAGTTGTGATAAATACTTGCAAGTGTTTCACCACATTCTTCAACTAATAAAAATTTATCGATATAATTATTAAGATATATAAATATAATTAAAATATATCTTTTAAATTTGATTATTTACCTCAGGAAATCTATTTATTTTTAAACCATAATTCATTGCTTGATAAAATCTTGCCAAATATGTAGGTAGAATTTCCTCTCCAGTTTTTTTAGAACAAAATATTCTACACAGAGTTCCCATAGCTTCTGCTCTACCAGATTCGTATCGGTCTATGCTAAGTGAAGATGGAATTTCTCCGAGGCTTTCTTGTAATGAACTGGGACCATCAACAAGTACGGATGATGGACGCTTAGGGGCATTATTTGCTTCTACAAAAAGATACAAAATTATGAATTTTAAATATTTTCTGTGTCAATATAATTATAAAATGTGTGTAATATGTACACACAAATAAAAATTTAAACTGTATAATATGCAATCAATTTTATTGATTATAAAAATATGTGAGTTACTAGTATAAAATAAAGTAATTAGTTTTATTTTTATAAATTTACTTGGTAGAAACTATTTATTAATGTGCTACTTTGAACATTCTTATAATAAATATCCTTCCGTAGATTAAATTTATCATTATTTGAATTGTTTTTAAAAAAATTTTTTAACAAATGTATGTAAAGATTTTTAAAAATATATACAAGTACAGGTAACTAATATTTTTATATTTAATTTGTAACTTAATTTTTTTTAACTTAATGATTTTTTTAGGATTAATTTAAATGTACATTGCAAAACTCACGAGGTAAATTTTGAGACCAGCCTTCTGTACCTATAAAAGCAGCTTCAAAAAGCCACTCTCCAAATAAATGAAGTATACTATTGCACTTTGGTCGCCCGGATGCTAAAGGAGGTCTTACATCTTGATTTAATGATATTATGGCTAAAAATATAGAAAAAACAAATATAAATTTGACATTTATAATATGAATTTTAAATGATTAAAATAATTATTATTATAAAATATATGTATAGAAAATAAGACAACTACATAATTTAAATAATATTTAGTTTAAAATACACTTAAAAAATTTGTTTGGCAAGTGTTTTGTATTTATTTTGTATAGTACTTTAAACCAATCTTATTGTTTATTTTTAATTGAAATCTAAGACTACAAAAACTTTAATACTGTTTATAACCTAAGTCAATAATTTTATTTACATAGAGTAAACACTTAAGCAAGTAATGTAAAGAAATAAAAAAAATGCTTACATGCTGTACTAGAAGTAGATGAAGGACCAGAATTAGAGCTCATTAACGGTGTACTGGTAACTCTGCTAGTCGTCAACCCAATCAGTGATGCCTTGGGAATGCCTATAAAATAAAGTAAGTATTATGATACAAAACTGACTAAAGCCATACAATAATCTGTATTGCCATCAAACATAAAAGAAATATATCGTTAATATGAAAAAACATACTATGTTCTACTAATATTGTGCAGTGAAAATAGGAAGAAATCAGAAAAATGAAAATAAAACAAGTAGTAGTAGAGTTATGGACAATCAATGCTGGTTTTTCTATGAAACTTATTTCTGCGAATACCCTTGGTAACTGCGGAGGGTGTGACACTGAAGCTCTTGGCAAGTCTTCGCTGTGTGGGAGGCGTTGGTGAGGGATGAGGCTGGTCCTTCATAATAATTCTGTCACTGCTTATGCTTGTACATCCACTGCCAGTAGCGCTGATACAGGAGCCACTGCTACCAAATCCGAAATTCGTCACGCAACATTCTTCCCAGCAATATGCATGTGAGATACCTGCAAAAGTCGGCTTTTTCACGGTAACACCGTTTCCCTAACATCCTGATAGATAGATTCTTATTTTATTTGCTTAATCATTTAATTTTGACAGTCGCGAATATTGTTTACATTTATAAGTATTTAAAAATTTATAAATTTGGTACTGCCAATAAGTGACTAAAATATTTAAATATTTTAAGTGTTTTAAATTTTATTTGGTGTAAATTTTATACTCAGTTTTCTGGATATTTAAATTATTAAATCTGAATAATAAGTTTTTAAATTAATTTCTATTAATATTATCTTACATATATTTTACATTATATTTTATAAATGTTTATTAAAAAATTGCTAAAAGAATTTTATAAATTTAAAACATAACAACTTTATTATAATTAAATTATTTTATAATCACTATTTAGATTACTTTTGTTATTTAAATATTTATCAATCATTTATTTTAAATTCAATGGTTCTTGATTTACAAGCAATAAAATACATTCATAAACTGTGATATATTTTGTAAAATATTTCTAATTCCATCTTATTTTGAATTAATATTTTAATAATTTGGTTAATTTCATATTTTTAATTTGTATTAAATTCAAACAATTGTTACAGTATAACAAATAGTATTAACATGAAAAATACTGTATATGCATGTTAATAGATATAAATATTTAATAAATATATAACATATGTACACATTTTGCTTAGTAATGTAAACATTATACACAATATAAAGCCACATGCTTGTGCTCTTTATAGAGAGTCAGAATAGTCATAGTAGTTTACAGTTTTAGTATAATGTGCCATTAACAACTATTAAAGGTTTAAATATCCTACAAACCTAAAAATGCATCGACCTGACTGGCAATACCCTTAATTGCTTTAAGAAATATGTAGGGTAATTGCTGCAGGCATGGATGCTGACATGGATCAACAACATTAGGACTTGCAATAGCATATCTCAAGAATGCTTGGGTTTGTGATATCACAGCTGGACGACACAAATCCACTGGATCTCCTATTGTGCGCAGAAGCCTGTACCAAGCCTGAGCAACAGCTTCATTGGACATTGTACTAGACACTAATTGTGAATCCTCCTCACCTACATATTTAATGGACTCATTGAGTAAATTTATTTCAGTATTTTTATTAATATATAATATAATTATATATAATATATAATATTTATTAACATAATTTAAATAATCACTGCTTACTAATTTTTAGTTCTGGAAACATTGGCCCATACATAATATGCAAGAGACGAGCTGTAAGGGCTAAGCAAACACGATTCCATTGTTCAATTAAAGATAATCTATGACGCCAACGGAGGCATGATTCTCTTAAAGTTCTCCATAATGGTGGGGATGGGAAATTACGTTCACATGCTACCAGCCAAACCTTTACAGTTTAAATATTCAATTAATTATTAAATACATTTAGTAAATGAAAAACGTTTTATCCAAACAAACCTCCAAAAGTACTCCCAATACTCTTTCACATAATTGCTCGCCTGTATCTTCTCTTATAGCTGGTGGTGCTAAAAGGGCATCGTTAATACCAATTAAAAATAGAAGTAAACTTTCCCATGTTTCTCTTTCTAATGTAGCAGAACTTCGGGCAACTTGTTGTAGCGTACGTAAAACTCTGTGACATAATACTGCTTGCTTATTGATTGTATCAGCTCCTATAATAAATTATAAACCATAAATTGTAATTAAAAATTGTCGTAATTATAACATTCTCCTTTACATGCTAGTAAGTATTTAGTGTTACCCAAGTCCTGATATAAAAATGGCCAGACTATGGAAAAAAGAAGTAATTTTAACTACTTATGAATTTAGGAAAAAACTATTTATCTTATGTAAAGCTAACCACTATAAAAATTAGGAACTTGCAGAAAATAAAATAAATATAAATATCAATTTTTTAATTCTTAATATATTTGATGAGAAAATGATAAATATGAATTTAAACAAATTGATTAAATCATATTTATAATCAAATATCAAGAAAATTAATATATACTTGTTAGTTTTTCTCAGTTCCTAATATAATAAAATCATGGATCTAAAAAAATTTAACAATTACCTTCTCCCTTCCTAGGTACAAAGAGATTATGAAAGTGACCAATAATCTTTCGTGCATAATAATTTGAATCATCAGTTATAGGTTTTGGTACTGATATTTTAGGTGATGTATATAAAGCAGAAAGCCACTCGCAATAAACATTAACACAGTCTCTGACAGTATCATGTTCGGTTAAAGGTAATGACAGTCCAAAACAAATTACTTCCATGCACCATTGGACTTCCTTGTCTGTAATTAACGGACTTGGTTCAGCAGCTTGAGAAATTCCAAGATTTGTTGCAAGTTGTCGAACAATTGATAATGTTACTTCTCTACCAACGCCAGGAGCAAATTTCTCAAGCACACTTTGACTATCTTCTGATCCTTGTTGGATCAGTATACTCAGAGATGCCCACTCTGAGTACATATTGTCTCCAATGTCCTAATTGTAAAATTAGTATTTATTATATTTAATAAGTCAATAATGATATTGTCCAATTAAGTTTATAAACATTTTTGTATGTGTAATTATTATTTTGAGTTTGTGATGTTCTTTTTAATTAATCTAAACTAATTGATAAAATATAATTAACTAAAACAATAAAAACATATTAAAATTTTAATAAAAAATATAAATAATTATAATTATATAACAAATGTTAAACATTAACTATAAAATTAATTCATTGAAAAGCTTAATAAATTTTAAAATAAATTATTAAAATCTTGTGATGTAAGTATAAATATATGTAAGTAGATATAAATCATTTATCAAATATAACCTTTAAATATAAACAAAATAGTAAAAATACTTAGAAATTGAAGATAAAAAATTACCTTAAGATTAACGCGGTTAAAAACGCCTAAATTCATAGATTTACATCTGGATTAACAGTTATAATATTTCAAACATAATTGGAGTATGATGTTCTCACACTTCCTTCGCTATATCTTTTATTCATTATACATATATTCACAGAATCCACGTACAACTGCACAATTACTGCATATGCGTTTTAAGTTTACAGTGTGCAACTCTACTCATTAGGCTTGAGAACCACCTGAAAAAGTTCTCCGTCTTTTTTGTTAATTTTCTTTTTGTCTCTTTCCAATACTTCCAATGAATCTGTCCCTCTCTCTTTCTACATTACCTCTCTTTTTATCTCTTTTTCTACACTTGCATTCTCTCTCTCTCTCTCTTTCTATCTACACCTAGCTCACTCACATTCTCTCTATCTATCTCACCATCTTTCTATGTCTTTTCTCACTAACTCTCTCTTTCTCTTGATTTGCAGGTTGAAACTGTCATACTGACGACATACTAAGTTGTTTCTGATTCATTTTAATCCAGTTTAGAATAAACTCAATTGGATAATAAGTAAAATGCAAATTTAAAGAATATAATTTTTCAAAATTATTTGATTAATTTTCAGATTTTAGAATATAAATTTAAAAAAATATTGTTTCTTCTATAGTTAGAGATACATTTATTTTAATTTAATTTCAATATAAAAATTTGTACTAAGAAAAGTTAATTTTTCTTATTAGAAAGTATTTATAAATCATTCATAGAAACTTCTATAAATATACATATGTATCTAAATCTTAACTTTTAATCGGTGGATATTAGGCATACATTTAATGCGCATGCGTAATTATTAAAAAATCTTTTGGAAATATCAAATAGGAAATTAAAATATTTAAATAGATAAATCTCAAGAATATATTCATAATTACTTATAAATAAATTATAAATGATAATCAATAATAATACTATATAATGCATATTATTATTTTAATATTCTTTGTCAAATTATAATGATTAAAAAGTCAATAAGACTTTATATATTTTTATAAACTTTTAATATATTTATTATATTATATATATATATATATATTTTAAATAATTTTTAAATAATCTACAAGCTAAACAAGAAAAGATATCATTATTTAAACTATCGAGTAATTGCATTAAATTAATTAATTTTTAATATAAAAAGATATATAATTATAAGAATATATTACTTTTATTTTATTTTAATTTTTTTGGTTACTGAAATTAAATTCTTTTTATCCAGAAATCAGTGTTCAGTATCATTAATAAATACGTGAATTAAAACAAATTTTAATATGCATAATTAAAAAATTTAATAAGAAATTGTTTGTTTTTCAAAAAAAACACTAATTTATTCATTAGAATTATATCAATTAATTTAAGCTATAATTTCAATTTGACTTGTATAGTTTATGAACACAAATACAAAATTGACACTTAATTAAAATGTTTAAAATATGCTTAATATTTACAATTTTTCATTTGTAGATTTATCGTTTATTGTAAATATTCCATTTTAACAGTGTAAACGCGATAATAATTAAAATCAACTGAATAAAACAGAAAACAACAGTCTTATTAATATAATAAAATTGATAGGATAATAGAAATATAATGTTAAAAAACGCATAAGTTATGATGTCAAATAATGATATAAACATCCTGGGAATTACTATTTGGTTACTTGAGAAATAGAAAATGAAAATCCCTTTAAAAATATTTTAAAAAGCAATAATATATATCTTATTAAAAGTGATACTGAATGACTTCATATATTAAATATGAATAATTCAAAAAAAGTAAACAAAAAAAATTATTTTCATTATTTATTATTTGATCTAATATCTTTATACGTTCATTTGTTAATAATTTTTTAATAACATAAACTTATACATCTATTTATGTTTAAAATTTTGTATCTAACTACATTATTTAAAAATTGCATAAATTACTTCGCTAATGTTAAAAGGAAAAATCAAATAGAAATTAAAATAATTTGTAGATTTAGCGTTGTAACATTCGTGAAAATAATAATTATTCTTACAAAATTTATATAAAAGTACAAGAGAAATGTATACAATTTATCTCAGAAAATGAATCAAGAATAAATTAATTTAATCAGCTTTATCAATTATAAAAGTGAATAAATACAAGTATAAAAGGATTAATTTTTTTGTTTCAAAAATAAATTTTACAATGAATTAGTTTTAAACAAACTTAACTAGCCTGCAATGTAATGGTAACCGTATGTGCAAGGATTTATATAAGTCTTTTTATGGATATATACCGATTATTTCAAAATATGGAATATAGAACATATATTTTTTTAATAAATTCATATTCAAGTTGAAATAAAAATTTGGTGTACGAATAAAGTCTTATCATACATTTAATAATTATAATTTTTAGCTTAATAACGGATTATGTCACTAAATTAATAGTATCAATTAAAAGTTTTTATAAACATTTGAAGCGATTATTGACAATTTCAATCCATTAAATAAAATTGAAATGAAAATGAAAATACTGATGCATTCGAAACTAAAATTAACGAAATTTTATAGTTCAAAAAACCGAAATAAAATTCGATTCCAATGCAATATCAAAAGTGAATTCAAGTATTACTGTAGAAATAAAAAATAAAATAATTAGTCCTTGAATATAAAAATAAAAAATACTAGCTTATATTTAATAAAATCAAATTTTTTTAATTAAACACATGGAAAGACAAAATTAAAAAACAATGAAATAATTATTATAATTATAATGTACAGAGGTATGTAAAAGTTCATAGATCTGTATGCTTTATAAGAAATTATAAACCTTATGAAAACAATATTTTTAAATTTTACAATAAAAAAAATTTAAAAAACATTAATTTTAATTCTTTTTTTTCTTTTTTTAAAAAGCCATTGAAACTGAAATATTTCTGTAAAAAAAATCGGTTCATACAATGTTATAAAATAATTATCGGTTGTAATGTTACCGAAAAGATGAAAATTAAAAAAAAATAAATTGAAAATTTGTCTGATATTTTAAATAATATTAAATTTAATATTCAATAACCATTAGTATTCTTTTCATATAAATTAATATTAAATTATTATATTTTCACTGTACTATTTTTGAGAATTGAAATAAATAATAAGTCTTATATTTTATGTTATATTTTTATGTGTTCAATATTAATATCAATACATAGTCATAGTTTCTAAGAAATTTTAGAGCCATTTTAGGTGCGCCAATCTGTTAACGAAAATAATTGATCGTTTGCATGAATATTAAAAGAAAATATAAACGTAAATAAAGATGTGAAAAAACAGAAATAAACTTTAAATAATCTACAAGCTAAACAAGAAAAAGGTATCATTATTTAAACTATCGAGTAATTTGCAATAAATTAATTAATTTTTAATATAAAAAAGATAATAATTATTAGAATAAATATATTATTCAATATTATTCTATATAGTTTTTAATCTATTTAAAAAGTCAAATACTAAATTAAAGTAGTACGATATATATATATATCTTATTTGTAATCGATTGTTCTAATCAGAACACCACACTTAATTTTTTTTTTAATTCATAACTTACTAAGAACAACATTTTACAGTAATATTTTTAATTTTTAATTTTTATTTAAATTTTTCCTTATTAAAATATAATCTTGTAAAATTGATGCATTACTACTTATAAATTAGCATTAATAGATTGATTTTTAGTAGGAAATACACAATTTTTTTAAATATAGATTTTATTAATTTTTTTTATGCTTATAAAGTTAAAAAATAAATAAGAAAAAAATTATTCCTAAATTGAATACTATAGTAATTTTCAAATTCGTCCAGTAAAAAATATATTAGATTATATTATTTATTATATATTGAGAACATTTTCCTTTCTAGTTTTTCATATTAATAAATTTTACCTGAAAATAAAGAAAATTATAGAATGCTTTATTTCGAGTATTTTGTTGGAAATTTATTTGAATTTCATATTTATTAATTTACTTAACCCAAAATTCTATTATGTAAATTAATATTTTTGTGGTACAGTAATAAATTATTATGTGTTAATTTTCTTTGTATTTTATTAAATATAATAAACAAATATATTTTATGAATTTATAATTTATCTTTTGTGAAGAATTTAGTAAACAAACTGATTGAAATAATATGTGATAATTTAATGATTATTCATGTAAATTTTACATAATTTTAAGTGTATTTAAAATTACTCGATAAAATGCAACATTTACACACTCATCAGGAATATACTTTATGACACAGGTGTACAATTGTATGTAGGAACATTCTATAAATAAATGATTATCAAATAAATCCATTATTTTATTCTGTTGCATTTATGACGCATATGATTACTATTATGCTAGATTTAAAAATAAGAATTTACTATTTCAATTAAAATTAAATTATTGTACGAAATTTTTTTAAATACTTATAATAATTTTAATGACATTAAAAAAAAATTATAATGGTATAAAAATTATTTGAAACTCTTATTTGATATTATAAAGAAAAAAAAAGTATTTTAGTAGTATTTTCTAAGTAATACAAATCAAATTAGTGTTTCATACTTTTTTTGAATGTCTGAGCTAAGAATACATTTTTTTTTATTTATCAATGATTAACACAAGATGCTTGTTAAATAAAAACGTATTAAGTTATAAATTATCATTTTCACTATTAATCTGACAAAAGCCGACTCCTCCTGGAGCCGGTATCAAGGAGATAGTGGATAGGTGTATGGGTTAAATAAAGGTGGACGCTTATTTTATGCGGCTAGTTGGTGGTACGATACCGCGGCGTGACGCGAGGCTGGTGGTGTCCTTTGCCCTTGAGGCGCTTGGTTTCACTCGTGCAAGCGCGACGTGGCTACGGCGAGGGCATACGCCCGTCGGCGAGTTGAGGTGTTTGCTTCCGCGCGTGAGTTGAGGTTCTGCTGCTGTTTTTTCTGCATTTATGCTATTTGACACTCTATTATGCTATCAAATATTCCTAAAATCTCAACGACTGTTGGATACTGCGCCGCAAATTTAAAAACCGTTAAACGTTAAATTAAATCTAAAAAAAACTATAAATATTTATGAGCATACGATGACGTTTTACTTAACGTGCACCAGCCCATCGCCTACGGGAGCCGCACGACAATTACTATGTACCAAAATTATATATATATATTCATATATATAGATAGAATAATACATTTTTGATAAATTCTCTTTTAATTTTAAACGTTAAAACTAATAAAAATATTCACTTAGAATTATATCTATTTATTATTTATTAATTGCTTAAATATAAATTTTGTTTTTATTGTGCATTGGAAGTTTTAATTTTTAATAATTTCATATTTAACCGCAGTATATTTGTAAAGCGTATCAATTGAAATATCCGTCGCTATACACGTTTAATGTTCATATCGCTAGACTGCCCCTACTATAGTTAAAATCCTCGTGTCATAATAACCAATGGACACAAAGCCATTCTGCGCAAAATCGAGAAATCAGCATGAGATAGTCAGAGCCAGACTAATCCATCCCCCACATTGAAACTGAGTCAAAGAAAACATGGCGACGGTAAAATAACCTCTTTCGTGTCGTCTCGTATAGGGCCGCCGCGCAAAAGCGTGCAAAAATTACGCACGGTCTTTTAAAATTAATATAAAAAAAAAAATAAGGGACTGGGAACGTTGACGCTTTTTTGAAGGCAGCGTGTTTAGCCACGTTTAGACAATCGAATTGAAACTTTTTGATTAAAGTTGCGGGGGGGGGTGTAGAATTTTGACGATAGAAGTCGTCAATACGTGTGTGCAATACTGTGATAGAGACAGTGGCAGAGGTGAGAGAAACGTGAATCGAAAAGGTGGGCGGCTCTCTCTCTCCTCTCACGTACTCTTTCTTCTTCATTCTCAAGAAGTCCACTTCTATTGCACCGTTAGAAAAGAAAAAACGCCTCTCGCGAGCGAGCCTTCAAGGAGCGTAGCGGCGCGGCGTGCCGAGAAAGGTGTGTTAATATTACTTTTTGTATGATTGCTATTCAAATTTTTCCATTGCTTTACAAATAATATGCTCCATAAGACAAGCTTCGCGCCTCCACCCCCACCTACTTTCGGCTTCATGATTATTTTCTGTACACATTACTATTTTGATAAAAAATTCACCAGACAACACCCGTTTCTGGTTCAGAATTTTTGATAAATATTTGAAAATTTTTAAATGACATATTAATTTTGCATGCTTTGAGTCATACAATTTTAAATAGCCAGCAATACCACTGGCTAATACCAAAATCAATAATGAGTACTATACAAAAAACAATAAGCACAGGTTACCAGTAGGTGTATAGCTTCAGGTTACTTATGAAATAACTATACACCAAATTAACCTTAATTAAAAATTATATATAAAAGATCAAACAAATGATTGGAAAATTTTTTCATTATACCTACTTAATTATTTTATTATACTAATAACATAATCTATTATACTATAATATATTAAACAATGAATATTAAACTTTTATATATTATATAAATTTATTATTATATTTTTCTCTGCAGTTATTAATATTAATATTTAGTTCTTGATGAATTAGGTAAAATAAACATGATGTCCGATCGGAAAGCGGAACTAGAGAGGAAAAAGGCTAAGCTTCAAGCCATCAGAGAAGAAAAAGAAAGGAGAAGAAGAGAAAAGGAACAAAAAGATGTAAGAATTAATATTAAATACTCATCAATAAAATATTTTAAATAATTGCTTAATAAAATTAAAAATAATTTTCAGGTAGAAGAAGCAAGAATTCGTGCTTCAACCACAAATAAAGATCAACAGAAGGAAGTTGACGCCTTGCTATCATCATTTGGTGTTGCTCCAGTCTCAGGTAATATAATAAAATTGTATTATATTATATATAAATTAAAAATATAAATGTATATATATATATGTGTGTGTGTGTGTGTATATAATTTTCTATTTATTTCTGCAGAGGTACTGTCGAGTTTATCTAGTATAAACTCAATAGCTACTCCAGAACATAGTGTCACTGCAACCCCAGATACTAGTTTACAGCCAAATAGTATTAGTTCAGCACATAGGTAAAACAGATTTGTATTTTTTTAATTAAAAAATAATATATTGGGTGGATATAAGGCAATCAAAAAAATCAAAATATATATAATTCTATAATTTTTCAATGATAAATTACTTGTTTAGTTTAATTAAATTATTAACCAATAAACTTGTTCAAACTAAATAGATTCTAAAAAATTTTGTAATATTTAATATAAAACATAAAATTAAAAACTAGTTTTAAGATAAATTATATAATGATAGACAAAATTAAACTATTATTATTCTATTACAATATTTTAATTTTTATGAAACTTCATTAAATATTTTTTATTTGATTTTATAGATTATTTTCATTTATTTAATTTGATTACTCTATATTTAATGTGTGTCTGCGCGCGTGTACTTGTATGTTTTGCTTGCAACCGTGTACGTGCGTTTGTGTATGTAAAGAAAACTAAAAAGAATCGTCTAAAATATAAGAATTTGTTGCTTCTGCCACCCAAAATAACTTTTAAAGCCGGCATTTGTTCGAAATACAATGGTTATCTGTTATTTTTGATAAATGTTATATGAATACGCAGCGCACCAAAAAAAAAGATTCGTGACCTTACGGTAGTATCGATAGCTCACACGGACATTCCTCCCAAAGAACCAGTTGTCTATGCCAAGCAAACTCAAACGGCGCAGGTCGTTCACGCAAGTCACGACGGTGAGTACGATTTTTTTAATGTTTCTTTAACATCAATTGATATTATTACAAACCCTCGCATTCACATCTCAATATTCACCTCCTATCATTAAAGAGGAGTGCGATATAAAATTTATTTTGACCCATGTATCTAACTTACCTTTCTTTTTAACTTAACTTTTATTAATTATTTCTATATCTAATAATGATGTTCCATAATAACTTTGAGATTAATTTTCATTGATTGGATCTCTACCAAAAATTTAACTTTGCATATTTAATATTTCCATAAATATAATAACTTGTTGCTTAACCATAAATGCTATGTCATTAAAAAAATAAAATGAGGTCATTTACCAAAACTTCCTTCATATATATTATTTTAATAAATATAAAACACTCTAGCTAAAAATGGAAATATGTATACTTTTTAAATAATATATTTTATGTTCAAATTGCGAATTTGATATATTCTTTATAAGTTAAAAGTTTTATAAGTACACAAATGCTTTAATAAAGTGATTGACAATGTATTTTAAAGTTGATAAATTTAATTTTCAACTTTTTATTATTATAGATATATTCATGTTTTAATAATATACTAAAAAAATAAATTGATATAGGTAGTTTTTAATCATAAAATGCAATCTTTCTTGCCTACGTAATATGAAAGAGAATAAAAATAAATATTTACGAAAATGCTTCCTCTATAAAAGTTGTAATTCGAGGATCATACTTTTTATTAAAAGAAATTTCGTATTTGCTTATTTACAAAATATGAAAATCAACCATTACAATTCACAGAATGTATTTTATATAATTTATTTATATTCAATAATTGGAATATTCTTAAATATTGTTCATACAGACATTTACATATAAAATATCTATAATTATTTAAATATTTAAACTATTTAAAATTTATAAATATTTAAAAAATTTTTAATTTATAATGATATAAAACTTATAATTATTTAAAATTTTTACGAATAAAAAAAAACAATTTAATGTACAAAGTAGGCAAAAGCTAATTTAAATTATTGTCTTTTTTTTAAAGCTAATTATAATTACTCGTTATTTATAATATTACGTTTAGTTCACACGCGTGAAGTCATAAAAATATTTTGACTTTTTTATTATTGTTGAATTTGTATATAGAAAAATATAAATATTTTTTTAAAAAATACGGTAAAATTATATGATATACATAATTTTAATATATCACAAATAGTTAATCAATATATAGCGATTATAGTATCATAATCAAAGAGTAAAAATAAAAAAAGTTCATTTATTTTTAAAATTAGTTTATTGTTTAAGTACGTTATTCATCTTTAAATATAACTTTAAGGCTTAATAGCACCCACAGCATAATGCCAAGATGTTCCATCCATCTTGAGTTAAATTATATTAATAAATATTAATCATTTTTTCGTAATATAATTTCGTTCATAAATATTAATCATTTATTGAATTAACTTATATTCCATTTTTAAATAACTAAGATTTTTCATTATACTGCACATTTATAAATAAAAAATAAATAAGCATTTTTGTATTTAAACAAGTATATATAACGTAGACATTCGTATAAAAGCAAGAAAGATTAAATTAAGAATTGACAACACACTTTTGATTTTTTAGCGTATTATATAAAAGTTTTCTGAGAATCATTTGTAAAATGAAGCTAATACAACTTTCATCAATGAAAAATTAAAAAAATATATCAAAATCATTTTACATCTGTACATGTATTATAAGTACAAAGACATCTTCACGTGAAAATGAAGAATGCACGCAAGTGTAACCTGTATTACTTAACTAATTACGTACAGTAAAGTTTTCTGATTAATAAACTGATTAATTTTGATATTTAATAATTACATGACAATTAAATCTTATTTTTTATATTTATTAAGAAAGGTTACATTTTAGCAAATTTTAACTTCAGTTATTGTAATAACAATAGTCAATATTAAACAAGGATCGTCATTAATATCTATTTTAATATGTACTTATGTTGAAATTCAGACTGATTTTGTGATAATCTTCTCATTACAATTTAAATATAACTGAAATTTTTAGTATATATCATAGTATTAGTAACGATTATCAAAAATCAATACAAGAAAAAAACTTGCTATTATTTTTTATTAATACTTAACATGAAAAATAAAAAAAATGTTAATGTAGAGTTTCATATTTTCATATATTAAATTCTTTAAAATATCTTGTTATAAATAATCAAGTCTTTTGTGACGTTCATAAAATGTTAACATTTTTTCCAATTATATACTTTCTTATCATTAAAAATTTATATTTTTTGTAATTATTCCGTGTAGAAAAATATTGCGTTAAAATGTTTATTTTTGACAGATACATTTATCGATTCTACTTATAGTTTTTTTTAAGTATTACAAAATTTGCCACGCAGTTAATTAATTTTATCACATGAATATATTTACTTTTCTTCTAAGTATTTGTATTTAATTAGTTTATTGTATTTGTCAATCGCTTGATTTTAGTTTTTATCAATACCATTAATTTTATAAAAATAATTTTTCATCGGCGAGGAAACTTACATATTCACACAAAGGTTACTTTTAATCTTCAAAAAATTAATGTAGTACTTAAAACAGCAAATGATTTCATACAAAATTGTCAAATATTTTTTATCATTGAATTAGAAATTATACTTTAAATATTTATTATGGAATATAAGAACTACATTATTTATTTGTAAGACTTAACTTCAATGGCGCATGTTTTTTAATTACTTATTTTTGTTTCACTAAAATCAACTAAATATATCTGATAAATCGGTAAAGATATTCTTGCAATAATTATATTCAAAATTTTAAATTAATAATATCCAATTATTATTTATTTAAAAAATTTTTAAATTTTATTCTGTCTTAATAAGTATAACGAAAAGCGATGACGATTAACAGAATTAACAATCTAAGTTCATTTTTACGAATGATATTTTATGAATCCTTTACAATAATACATTATTTATTTATCGTAACTTTTGACATTATAAAACAAATATAATAGCTTTACTAAATAAAAATTCAAAAAAATTAGGCAACAAAAATGTGTAATAATATTAAAATACCATGCATTCACAATATCCTAAATTTATTATTATTGCATCAATAAATTTATAATATTTTAAAATAAAAATTTATTTAAAAGAAAATACTAAATATTATTACTTAATTTATTTATAAAATTACTATATAATTTTTTTGGTGAAAATTTTAATTTTATTACGTTTGTCATTAATACGAAAATTGTTAATGAATCTAGTAACATTTATAGCTAATATTTTGTTGTCCAATTTCTTTTATAACGACGCACCATGGTTGTATTTATAAACTACAATTTATGTAATATATTTTATCATGGAAACATGAAACATCTGTTTAATTTTGTTTTGTATTTTCAATGAATCGTTGAATTTATTTGATTTCGAGGTAAGCGGTAATTAACAGGGTTTATTATATCAATTTACAAATAATGTGGAATAACATGCACGGTAATGATGGTGAAAGTTGGAAAAGGAAATGGCAGAGGGATTAGCACAATATAAAATCCTGATAAATGTTCACGTCACTTTTATCTGTAACAGTCACAACTCCCTTTTATATAAAATTGAATACAAATGAGTAAATCAACAAGATAAATTGCATCTTGCGTACATTTGAAATGCAAATAAATATATGTATATAAGGTGTTCGTTAATACCGGTTGATAATAATTAATTAATAAATTTTCTTGATGCTCTTATTAAAATAACGAGGATATGCTGTTAAAAATATTAAAAATAGTAAAAATATAAAAAAGAAAATAGTTTGTCATTTTTTTTTAGAATAGTTATCTTGTTGATTTGTTCAAAAGAAAATCTTGTATTTCCAACTTACACATATTTTTCTAACTATGTAAATGGTATTGTCGCTCTACTAAAAAAATATCCATTGACAAGTAAAGATTGCGTTTGAAATAGTAAACCGTGTTTATAAATAACTTTGATATGATTATTGCTTTACGAATCAATGGTGGACTTAAAAGGTTATGGCGGGAAAACGTTAAAGAAAACAAGAAAATCAACTATAAAAGAATAGAACATTTTCAATGTTTCGCACATGGTCTTTTCTTTTATAATTAAAATATACAAACGCGTCTCTTCCCTTGTCTTGCGATTACAAATCACGGTCAAAATGCGACTATTGGTGTTGGACAATATAAAGGACTGTCCACCTCCTCTTCCACATACACCATCTACTCCTCCTGTTCAACATCAACACCAACTCATTCTTGCTCCGCAGGCTACTTTGAGACCGACTGGTGGCGTCCCAGGAAAGGTGGGTCTACACCTAACTACCTATGTATGTTTCGTCTTCTTTTCACTTGTTATCCTACGATTTAACCGTATTTCTGTGATTATCGATGGTAGTAGATAAAATATTGAAATGCGTTTTAATACGAAATTTAATTAATAAATAAATGGCTATAAAAAATATTTCAAATTTAGCATTAATAAAATTTAGGTGTAATTACATTGCCGACTATTGGAGTTTTATTCGTGCAATTATTGTATGTAAATTAATGTAAGGCTTTTAAATCCGCTTAGATGATATACTGGACTATGAAAAATATACAAGATTAAATTGAAATTTAAAATAAAAACAACTGTGTTTTAAATTATATTAATAATTTATTCTAATCATTAAATTACAGTTAATTACACGTTTTCATGATTAATAAATTGTGTAAAAATCGTGACAATTAATTCATATTGTATAAAATGGACAAACTACTGGTTCATCAAATAAATTCACAAAAACAAGTACAAATTAAATTACAATTGATTCACTTGAAGTGGTCTTTTATAATTTTCATTTTTTATTCTGCAAAAATTTCTGTATTTCATAGCTTTATAGCTTGCTTAATATTCTTTTAATTTTATGTACTGTCAATCTTCAACAGGGCTACGCTCAATTATATGTGATATTAAAAAATTTTATTAGTCATTTTTACGCTTAATTTTAAAGTGCTTCAATTAGAAATAAAACAATATATATTATATTAACAACAAGTCAAACCATTATGTAATTTGTTAAAAAATGTACCCTGGTAAAAAAGTATTGATAATATACCCGAAATGTTGGCAAGTATTCACCAATAGAATATAATTATTATATTATAATAAGTTTTTTAATTTAACAAATTAAAATTAATTTACAATCTTAACGTAACAAGTATGCTCTTTGAAATTATTTTTCTAGCCAGTCTCTTTATAAAAATAATATAATAATTAATTAAGATGTTGTATTTAACATTTACGTTATAGTTTCTCTACTAATGCTATCAAATTTCATTGGGTGCTATAATGCATTGAAGCATGAATGCATAATAAATTTTTTTGCTGTAATACATGATATAAAAGATCGGAAATTCATTTATTTATTTATTCATTTATTAATAAAATTAATACTTTTATTACTCTTGTATTTTGTTTCCGGTCTTAATAGCTTATAAGAGAAGCTTCAATATTTTGATTTAATTAAATTAAGTTCGTATAGTAATACTATATACATCATGTTTTATTATAACGTATGAAATATTGAGTTTTATTTTTTTATTCCTAAAAATTGCATGTGAAATTTTTATTAAATCGTATACATTAGAAACATTTCCATAACTTTAGAAATAAATATATAAATAATTGAATTAAAATATTTAGTGTTTGAAAGACACAAATAAAAATATATTTCAAATTTCAATTTCAATTTGTTTTATATTTGATATTATTTAAACTGCAAGTGAATTTTTCATTTTATTTTTATTGATATTAGATTATTTTATTGAAATTAAGATTTTCTTTCCTTATTTTCCATAAACATGTAATTCAAATTTTTGAAATATTATGATTTTGAAAAAATATAGTAACCTTATCAATGAATTTCTTGATTTAATGATTTAATTTTAATCAAAATTGAAAAATAGGTGAATTATAAGCTTAATTTAAAAATTGTACGTAAAATAAATCAGATTAAAATAATTCAAAAATATGTAATCTAATGTAGAAATCATACAAAAATAGTAAAAATGTATCTTTTTCTATTAAATTTCAAATACATGTTATTAAATTATAGTGAATTATAATTTTCATTAATTTTTTTAACGAATAAATACTTCATTATATTGGATATTTCTTAATTTAATATAAAAATAAGTTTAAATATTTTAATTCTATTATTTACACATTCACCTTAATGACTGCCAATACTATATGTTTGTAATATGTATAAACTGATTGAATATATATATGAGTACATATGAACATATAAGTTTTCATTTGCCAAACTAAAATGACTAATTTTCCTAGTTTTATCCTTCCCTCCTAATCTTTGAAAACATTTAAAATGTTATCTTAGATATAAAAATATATTTAAATCATTATAAAATTTTCAAACTAGGTACTTTTCAATTTTTGAAAATTACTGAAAAATATTCTTAAGTTTATTAAATATTTCTCTAATTAAAAAACAAAACAGAAATTATATAATTTTAATTTTCAAATTTTACAAATAGCTTCGTTTATTTAAGCAACAGTTTCACAATTTATAAAAATATAATTTTTTTATTATAAATTTGATGTAACTCTTTACATCTTTTAATTTAATTTTTTTCAATCGCAAAATGAATAATCGAAATATTGATCCTTTATCACCTTTTTCATAAAATATAATGCATTATGTAGTAAAAACACTTGTTAGTTTTTTGTTGGCTTTCCATATTGTAAAAGTAGTTGTTTTGTATAAAGCAAAATAAATTTTCTTTATGTGTTTAAACTTTAGCTTTTTAGAAATAACTTCTTTGTTTTTTTACTGTCAAAAGCCTTCACTTGCTAACAAAACAAAACTCATTTTCATCGTCACACATTTTTTACTAAAGAAAAGGACTTAAAGGTTTAATAAAGTTTAAATATAAAAAATAAATGAATATGTATTCACCTTGCTAAGTCAATTTAGCGTCCAATTAACATCGGTGCAAAATAGATTTTCGTAAACGCATTAAAAGATGTTTATGAAAATAGCACATGAATGCTGGAGTAACTTAGGGGGTGGGTAAAAGTGTGACAAGGTATTTATTAAGCAATCGCACTATTTGTTTTTTTCTTATATATATTCAGATTATTTTTACTTTAAAGTTGTAATTTATGAAAGAAACAAAAATGTGAATTTAAAAATATTTAAGCCAATTCTGAAACTAACATTTAAAAATTTTATTTAAAAAAAAGATGCTTAAATGTAAAAATTGATTGAGTTGAATTAATGTGACATTCTCACAATTATTATCATATTTCAGTCATTTTATTAATTTTTATACGACTAAGCTATGAATAAAGTATCTATAAAATATATAAATCATAAATGTTGAAATAATAGCGAACGATTTTGATGATAATTAATATAAGATGATTAATATTTTATTTTTTTATTTGATTGATAATTAATATAAGATCAAATAAAAAAATAAAATATTAATCTAAAAATTCTAAAAAAGAATGTAATATTTAATAATGTTGTTCGAATTATAAGATCTAAAATTCAATATTTTCTCTAATTTTTATAATTATATTATTTATTACATATATTTATTTTTTTTATATTATATTTTGCAAATATATTACATACCATTAACAAACTTTTTCTCCTTCTAATTTATGAAACATTACGAAATATTTTAAAATGCTGTTTGATATTTAAAATTGTCATATATTGTTTCTAAAAATTACCGAAATAATAAAAAATAGTACTTTAATAGTTGTTTTAAAAGCAAAATATGTTTTTATTGTGTCTTTATATAGATAAGAATTTATAGTGTGTATACTTTGTAATTTTCAATTTTAAAATGTAGAAGAAGACTTAAATTAAAAATATACATATTTTTAAGTCTTTTTAAATTATAAGAAAATATTAATCTTACAGAACATAATTTAAAAAAATTCAATATAAGATTTATTTAGAAAAAAGATTTATTTAAAAGACCATTATTTTTAATTGTAAATTTTAAATAATATACTAAACTGCGTTAATTTCCAATCTGTTTTAATAATGAATATTGAAAAATATCTTTTTTACGCTGCATTATACACTTCTTTATCAATATGTTACTTTATGAGAGAGATTATTTCTGCAATAGTTGAGACAACAAATTTTATATTTAACATTCAAAAACTCTCTTTATAAAATGAAGTACATCAATTATCAAAAGCTTATGATATTTTTTCACCATTTATGAAAGTTTTAAATGCTTATTTATTGAAAAATCAATAAAACATATATTTTTGTACAACTTTGAAAAATCAAAAGCTCAAAAATTTATTTGAATATATTTTAATATGTTATATGAATAAACAAATATCTAACTTATCAAAAACCAAAACATACGTAATAAATTGATATATTATAATCAATACGATAAAAGTTAGATAATATGTAATATATATTTAATATTATATATATTTTTTTATTTTAAAAATAAAATATATATTTGTAAAGTAGCTAAAGATTATTTGTTGTATAACATATAATTTAAATTGCTTTGTAGATATTCTAATAGAATACATTGTTTTATGCAAACATATCAAGTACCGGAGATGTCAACAGAAAAAAGTTTTATATTCCCACACAATGTTAAAAAAATTAAGTTAAAGAATTTAAAAAATGAAATTTATCGAAATTTATTAAAATTATTATTTTTATTAATTATTTTTTATTATTGTAGAAGTACGTACAAAAATATATGACATCGTATAATTAAAAATTTTTTTAGTATTTGACGTATAAAAAAATATTGCGCGTAATGAGATGAGAATTAATAGTAATCTAGAAGTTAAAGATTAAAATAAAAAACAAAGGAAAAAATTGGATGTTGAATCATCAAACATCAGTGTCGGAGTATCGATGCATGCGCAATGTTTTTACTATAATGGTGTAGCATGAGGGTCGAATAACAGCAGAAAAAGCTATTTACATTTTCTCTATTTCATATATTTTACTATTAGAAATTAAATTGAAAATTTGTACCTCGGAGGAACTATTTTAAGTTTTATTTAATTTTTTATTTAAACATATATAGGATATAATAGCATTGAATGTGTATGTTTCCTCCGAAGCGCTGATTTTATTCCGGCACAGTATTAAGTAAAAGATATTTGCACTTTTTTATACATTTAATCTACATTCAATGTATGCAAATTAATTTAAACGTACAACTAATTAGATTAAATTTAAATTAACGTAAATAAAATTAATGATGATTAATTTAGTTATTTGCAATAACTTAAAAATTTTTATTTGCTGAAGTATTGACAACTTTTAAATATATCTTCAGTATTATTTTATAGTTGGACTATTTATGTATCTATATGTGTGTATGTGTTTATATATGTATATATATATATATATATATATATATATATATAAATGTATGTAAATATGATTGATTCTGGTGTACATGTACGCATGTGTGTATGTACATTGAATGTAGAAGTAATTAATTATGTAATGTGCTGATAAAAGGATTCTAATCAAATACAATTTTTTTCCTTGTCCTTCTCAGCTCATGCATTAGACTATTACGGTAAGTCCCACAATTTTTTTGCTTTTTTAAACGGAATATAATAAAACTTAAATTAGTTTTACGTAGAATATTAAATTCAGTTTACTAGATTTTATAAATAGCTATAATAATATATATTGAAAAATTATGAGCCGTTGAATCCATTATATTGGGAGTTTATATATATTATTTAACCAATAGGTATAATTTATTTTGCTACAATATGCCAATAAAATTTATTACTTTCTGAAGCGAGAGGAAACGTACGGAATATAATTATAAAATAATAAAGTAAAAATATCTGTAAAATTATTAAATACATAAAATAATTCAAAATCAAATGCGATAATTAATAATAATAAATACTATATTATTAATCTATCAAGAACAAGATTGCAATAGGTATATATAATAAAAAAATTTTAAGGAAAACGGTGGATTCTCAAGTGTACGTTACTTTACAGAACAAAGTAAAAAAACAAAATGAAATATAAATGAAAGTGCTTGTAATACAATTTATGTATGAAATCGTATAAATCTGCTGTAAACTATCATATTATAAATTTTAATGTAAATAAGAGTTACAATAATGAATTTTTTTTTTAATAATTTTTTGTAAATTAAATCATACTGTGAATCTAAAATTTTAAACAAACATAGACAATAATAGGTTTAGTAAAAGGAAACAGTTGCAAATACAGAAACAAATATATAAATTAATTTGCATAAATATATAAATAAAATAGAAGATATTATTCCAATTCAAATACATTTTAATCTTAAAATCTTGTTTAACTCTTATTTAATCTTATTTTAAAATGTAATAAACGGATAATCTTAACTTTGAAAAAACTAATTTATAGCTAATTTAAAATAAATTTTAACAGTATTTCTTTTGTATTATTTTTCTTTTTTCTGATTTAAATAATTATTTTTTCACTTGAAAAGTTTTAACGAATAAAAAATATAAAATAACTATTAAAAAATATTTTAATAACAGATGTAAAATTTCAAAATTATTGATAGATACACAATATTTATAAAATATTTTTAATTATGTTATAGTATACCAGTAATAGCGGTAAAACTAAAAAATTTATAGTTTAAAATTAAAACTAAATACTTTACGGGGAAATTGAATGTAAATTATATTATATTATGGAAATGATTAAAATAATAAATTAATATTGTATAAACTTTGATTTATTATGCGAATAACTATGCGAGGAAACCGGTACTTTTTTATACGAATAGTATGCATGATATAAAACGTAAATAATAGAAGACTAGAAATTTCTAATAAATTAAAATTTTTATGCGAGTTTTTAAAAAAATAATACAAAAATAAATATTAAATTGGCTACATTGATTAAGTTTGACCGATAAATTCTTTTAATATAAGTTTTAATTGCTAATTTTAAAAACTCATTATTAAATATTTTATTATAATTTATAATAAAGAATAAAAAAAATTTAACTATTTATATGCACCATATTTTTTGTTTAAATTATATACATTGTAGGAGTGAAACATAATTATGACACATTACTATAAATTCAAGAGTGTTTTCTTACTGCTTTACGGAAATTTTGTAAAAGTAACTCTTGTCACTACTTAACGCACCTTCCAGAGTTCTCAATATTTCTCACGTCTACTTATTTAAAGTCATTGTTATAGAAATCTAACCGCTATAGTGAGAATTCTTGTACTAATTCTGAACACGGGGCATTTACTAGGTGTTGGTTTTAACTTTAAAAATCATATTACTCGAGCGACTTGTTGCTCGTAATTATATCTTGACACTTTTTATAATGGGTATATTTAGGAAATACGAATTATAAACGTCGCGTTAAACTTATTTAAAATATAAAAAATTAATAAGAGTATAATATGGAATGCGTTTAATTTTATTATGTTTAATCTACAAATAACATACATTTTTTATTTATAAGTAAATTTTTTATAATAGTTAATCGATTAAATGTTAAAAAATTATTTGTACGAATCATGAACGTTCAATAAAATACAATGGAACATCTATAACTTAAAATTTAATGACTGTTACTTACATTCTATCTCTCTCGAAAGTTTATAAAAAAGATACAAAAACTTAATTTAAATACTACTAAATAACAAAATACGACTTATCAATATAAATTTTTTTCTCTCTTTTTTTATTACTTACATTCAATAATCTTTCAAATGCGAGTCCTTTTGTCTTTATTACTTTATATGTTTGTGCAAGAGAAAAGACATTTGTTTAATGTACATAACAAAAAATTTAACTTTCTCATTGATAAATTAAAAGTTTATTAATATATTATATACTCACAAAAGCTGTCTGCTTCTACACAATTATTACGAGAATTTCTTTCTTTTGATGACTGAATAATTGTCATTCCGAAGAATGAGAGTCGAGTGACGTCTGCAATTTGCTTTAAACAGGGGGAATGTTTCTGCATGCCAATATGTGTTCTACGGGTTAAATTTCATAACTATTATATATAGATATAGGGTGTTGACTCCATGGTTAAAAAATGTAATTTTTCTTATTGTATTTGAGTTTTATTTAACTTTAAGCTATAATGCTTTGTTTTCCCGACACCGGAAATTTTCTATTAAATATTATTATGATTTTATGAGAATATTATGTTTAGTATATCTATGTTTTTTCCTATATAATAAGATAATGGATGTTAATAATAAGCTTTTATAAGTCTAACCGTTTTGTATATTTTGGCAATTTCTTATTATATTCGAAATACAACATAGAATAACTATTATTCGAATAAATTGCCAAATAAGTATGAATAAAATAAATACCCGGAAACTGATTTTGCGTAACTAAATATTTTTATTTTGTTGGATCAATAAGATGAAGACTAAACACCCTCTATATAATATAATAATAAATCTTAGTCTTGTATTGTAACGTCCTAATTAATAAACTAATCTTCCTGTCTCCTCAGTTTAGTGCCGATGCATTTTACAAGTGCTGCATAATTAATAAAAATGAAATTGTTGTATCGATTACATTCTACAATATGCTCTAATTTATCGATCTCTTGTTTTAGAGTAAAGAATAAACAATATTAATTTAAATTGAAAATTCAAAAGACATATTTTAAAAAGGCATCGACATTATTCCGAGAACGATCAGGATTTTTTTTAATGAAAAATTACGATCTCGAATTGATTGACTTTTTCTTTTCCTTTCTTCAAGACGAATACAATCTAAACCCTGGTTTAGAATGGGAGGACGAGTTTACAGGTAGGTGAATCTTCAAGAAACTCGACGTATTAGTATGCGTTTTTATGGCATTGTACTTTTTATTGTATGGTATTTTCCTGTTTTGTAGCCCGTTTTGTTAACTTGTAACGAGTGTCGAGTTATTATACGTGTTTCATTGACACTTATGAATTATAAAAGATTAATTCTTTAGATTTCTTCCGCAATCTCGTATCATGGCATTAATATTCATTATTTTCAGTCAAAACTATGATAATAATTAATACTAAAATTATAAAAAATCTTTTTAAATATTATTTTAAAATATTAAATAATATTTTATTGAAAATAAAAAAATTATTCTCATACTTTTATAATATCTAAAATATTATCTTCAATTTATAATATCTAAATTATCTTATTTATTTTGATATGATATATCTATTTTGATTTTTAAAAACTTTTGCTGTTATTTAGAATTATAAATAAATGCTTAAAATTTATTGAATTTCAAAAAAATATCTTACTTTATCTTTAAGAATAATTATTAAGTAAAAATAAATTAGGCAAACGAATAGTATCGATTTTTTTAATTACCCCACGCACACATACGGGCATGTCTTTTGCAACTTTAAATCATACTTAGAAGATAAATTGAAAACTAAAATAATAGTAATAATATAGTCTTAAAATTTAAGCATACAAATCCGTAAAATTATTCCAGCTTTTAGTATTTAGTTACATTAGATTTTATTATGCAAAATTAAGATGCAAAACCTGTAGACTATGATTTTTATCTTTGAATCTATTCATTCAACGCATGTGCTTCTGATTTTTCTTTATTGTTTTCAAGCCATACATAGTTCATTTTTTCCTATTGTATTATTAATTTTTATTTGGGTATTTTATTACAATAATAGTTACTTTTTTAAAACGTTTTATTTTCATGCGCATGGTTTAGACCACAATACCTTATTACTTTTTCTTTTATATCTTTTGCCACAACATACATATTTTCTTTTCATTACACAATAAATTTGCATGCTTCAAAATACACAAAAAAAATTTATTTCGTTTTTCATAGCATGCATTTTTTTCATTAAAAAAAAAAATGAAAAATTTAAATCATGAAAACGATTAATACAATTAGGGGAGACTGTGAGACAAAAAAACTCTTTTATGAGCATTCGTATTAGATTTTCCAGCAACAATACATGGAAAAAATTGTTTTCTAACATACTTAAAATTTAACTAAAATATTTTTAATTCAGGAATGAGAAATAAAAACAAAGCGTAAATCCGTACTTAATTAAAAATATTCGTAATTTTTTTATTATACCTTTTTATTATATGTATCTATATATGTTCAGTTAAATTTTATTATATGTAGAAAAGTATTTCGTATAAATTGAATTTTAATACGAACGCCTATAAATCGGATATCTTGTCAGTATTCAGAAGTCTATTATTGCCACTTCCACTGTACGTCACGAGACTCAGGAAGCTGCGTTAACATCCCCACATTTCTTTTTCTTATAATATTATCACCTCATGCTTTTTTTAATATCACGAGCAAGTAAAATTTCTCAATTTATTAATTTTTTTTTTCTTTATAAGCTTATCTTTGACTTTCAAAGATGATCAATTTCAAAGCATGAACTGCTATTTCCTCGATATGATTATATACACGTAAATATAAATTTTTTTAAAAGTTCTTAGAATTTAAATAATATATTTTATCGTATGATTTATCGCCATGAGAAATCCTGTTGTAAATCTAAAGTTTTATCAGAACAAGTTTTCTTCGAATCGTCGAGGTCAAGTATTAACTGTTTCTTCATTTGAATTATGCACTCGGCATAAAAAAATACAAAAGTCGATTTTTAATATAAATATTCGAAAACAAAGTTTAATTTAATTATGAATTTTATTTAATCTTATAAAAGTATTTTTTTCTATTATCTCATTTGTATAAATCTAAGCTAAATACTTAAAATTGGAGTAAAAGTTAAAATGTTTCCTGTAACTTTGCAAAGTGGTGTATTTTTACGAAATGAAATGTCGATAATGCAAGTTTTATCTGTCGGCGTTTTCAAACTTATTAAGCAAAAATTTAAATAAAAATGTTACACAATAGTAAAAACCTCATTACTATTTTTTATAAATGTAGATTGTTATACCGATTGATACGTTTCCGTAGTTGAAGATTTGTTGTATTTAATTTTTTTTTTTTTTTTTTAAGAATGACATACACGTATAAAAACTTTAGAACAAAGCATCTAGTAATTTTATATTATTTTATATTCTTTTGTTATTTAGTATTTATATTTTGATGCATCGATATGTGCTAGTAAACGTAATAATTCAAGAAATGTAAGTTACTTAGTCAGAATTGTAGACAATCTGTTGATGAAAATTAGTAGTAGGGCATTAGTTCGTATATGGGACCGACTTATTCACCACAGTTTTAACATATGTCGACGGCCAAGCCGAGGATGAAGATAGTAGTCTTCCACACCTAGATGGTTTCCAGAGTAAACTGCCTCCTGGAATACTACCTCAAGGGCTCCCTCAGGTCAAGGAGGTGCAACCTGCCCTGACACAGGTAGAAAAGGAAAAGGAAAAAGAAAAACCAAAGGAAGGTATATCATACATTTTTATTAAAAATTAATTATGAAACTAATAAATTTTTTACTAAACTTGATAATTTTTTTGTTTTGAAATGGTAATATAAATTTAAAATAAAAATTTAGAAAATCTTATTTCCTTTAGTAATGTTCTATTGTTAAAAAATTAAATCTGTATTTGAACAAAACTGATATGATGTATATTTATTTGTCGTTCTATTTTCTTTTTATAAAATTTGTTAAAGGCAAATATTTATATTAAAATATATTTTATTGATATTTTTCATTTTTAACAGTAACTCGTAACAGGATTCAAAAATGTAGATTCAAATGTTTTTATATTATATATAAATGTATAACTCTTGTAGGTTAAAATATAGAAAACTCGGAGCGTATATGATAAATATAAAATTATTTTAATGCGATATATCTTATATTACTACAAATTAAGTTTCATAGTTAACGGTATTAATGTGTCATTAGTTAGAGAACTCAGTGAAGAAGAAAAGCAGATGATCATCATATCAGAAGACTTCAAACGGTTTGTCGATAGATCCAGTAGAATTGTCGAACGGGCATTGGGAGAAACTGTAGATATTTATACAGATTATACAGGAACGATGGATGGTGATGATGGAATGTAAGCTGAAATTATATTATTTTGCATAAAATTAAAGCCTTTTAGAATAATATTTGTGTATAATATTGGTACTCTTTTTTACATATCAAAACAATTAAATTAGCTACTGAAAATATTATTGATTATTTCCTTAACTTGATAAAAAATTTACTTATTTTTAACAAAATCTGTTTATATTATGTTTATAACATTCAATCATTTAAAAATTAATTATTTAGCATTAAAAACTAATAAATATATTGTATTTTTTAATACATATAGTTATTTTTTTTAAGAATCTATATTTTTTATTTAATAAGTTTTCCTCTCTCTCTCTCTCTCTCTCTCTCTCGTCCTTTCATGCGTTTTTTATTGTTGAAGGTAACAAAAAAAAAAAAAAATAGTCGTAACATCTTTTTGATAAAATTTACATAGTAATAAATGTGCTTGTAATATGTTACAATATTCTTAATATATTTTATAAAATATTTTTCCAAGTCCTGAATATAATTATTCTTATTCAACAATTTCTACATCTCCCACATATTTTTTAATAACTAATAGTTAGTACCATCTTTCAAGACTAGACTAATATTTCTACAATGACTTACTTTACCTAATTTCTTGATCTTCATTCATAATCTTTAAAACTTTTCATTTCGTTATAACTAGATATTCGAACAATTCATTTAGCATGGTACCGTAGACTATACTCATAGTAAATTTGAATTCTTTTTAAAATAATACTTTCGCCTATTGATAATACCTTATTAATGTCCTCTTCATATTTTGACTTAATTTTTATTTTTATGACTATGCAAGAAGTAAATAGAAGATTAATTATTCTTTGGCTTTTAACGTGTTTTTTACTGTTTTCGTCAATCACTTTATTTTTGGTACTTCTAAATTTAGAATTTCATACTGTAGAATTTTTAGATTAATAGTTTGTACATATTAAATAATAATATGTATTAAAACATTGATTAACTAATGAATGAAAAACTCCTTAAAAAGAAATTAAGATTATAAGTAAATAAAATATGTTTTGTATATCTTGTTGTATAGTTAATATTCTTATATTAGTTCCATAGAAATCTTGTTTTTTATTATAATTGAAATCTTAATCGTTAATTTCATCAATGTTATGATCCTAAAAAAATATAGAAGTTAATATTGAAATGTGGACTTTTTGAAGTTAATAAAATAGGTTAATTTACGAATTTACTGAACAATGTTTTAGGGATGATAAGAGCCACCAATGTATTTGGTTGAATCGTGTCTTTTATAATGAACGCTGGTCACGCAACCGATGTGTTACATCGATGGATTGGTCACCACAATTCCCTGAACTTCTTGCTGCATCTTACAATAATAACGATGACACACCAAACGATCCAGATGGTATATGCCTTGTTTGGAATACCAAATTTAAAAAAACGACGCCGGAGTTTATTTTTCATTCGCAGTCGTCTGTTACGTCGACGTCTTTCGCCAGGTTTCACCCAAATTTGATACTCGGTGGAACTTACTCGGGCCAAGTAGTACTTTGGGATAATAGGGTGCAAAAAAGGATGCCAATTCAACGTACACCTCTGTCTACAAATGCACACACTGTAAGCACATTTTTTAAAATTCACACCTTGAACAAACTTTTAATAATTAAGGCACACATTTACACTAATAATAAAATTAACGTTATCCATTATAAGTATTATTTTGTGGTTTTTCTATTTTAGTATATTATAAAAACATTATTTAAATAAAATTGATTTTTGCTTTTATTTAAAACATTTTAGACTTTATATCTAAAAATAATATATTGAAAAATTTTTTCCAGAATTTCTAAAAATAAAATCTTTCTTGTAAAAAAGACTCGTCTATATTTAAAATATTGGAAAGTAAAATATTTAAAAAAATATACATTAAATTTATGTATATAAAAATACTTACACTTGCATATATACAGATATAATTAAATAATTAATGTATGATATGTTTATGACAAGATATGTCGCGTATAACAGTACCGCTTCCATTAGCACACGATAACGATTAATCCCGCCTGTTAACGATTCACGAGTCAACCACGGATGACCCGACAATATTAAGGATCAAATCTTAAGTCTATGAAGGATTTATGAGCAATGAATCGTAGCTGTTGCTTTTTCATTATTATTCTTGATTCTGAGCTTCGCTTTTGTTTTCGATTTACTTCTTATTGTACTCTAACACACCATATTTTTGTGCATAAGAAGCCTTCAACAAACCAACATTTTATTGAATCTTCTCTATTTCTTTATCTACATTCGCACTCATATTTCCAATATGCCTTACCCCTGAATCTCACGCGACAAAAATTAAAAGATGCAGTTTTTATTATCACATTA
Organism: Platyscapa corneri; assembly: GCA_018907185.1. NCBI lineage: Eukaryota > Metazoa > Arthropoda > Insecta > Hymenoptera > Agaonidae > Platyscapa > Platyscapa corneri. The sequence continues at coordinate 4,133,426 of JACCHW010000005.1, read as the reverse complement.
AAATTGCTTTTTCTATATAATGTATTTACAAATGAGGCTGTGTATAAAATTTGTTTAAAAATAAAAATATAAATTATCAAATATTAATATAGTCTTAAATATACTAAAATAAATATTTAAAGTATAATTTTATATTGATAATTCATTCAAGGAGGTCTTTTTCTTAATTTTAGCATCCAGTTTACTGTTTAAAAGTAGTCGGTACACAAAATGCACATAACTTAATCAGTATATCAACTGATGGTAAATTATGTTCCTGGAGTTTGGATATGCTATCTTATCCTCAGGAAACATTGGAGCTTCAAAGTAAACAATCAAAACAGATAACTGTTACGCAGCTTGCTTTTCCCAGTGGGGATGTAAATAATTTTGTAATTGGTAGTGAAGATAGCTCAATATATTCTGGTAATTTTATTTTATTTACATAGGCAAAAATATTAAATTGAAAATATCTGGTATAAGATGTATTTAAATATTAAAAAGTTAGTTAAAATATATTATTTAATCTAATCATTTATTTTTTTATATTATAATAATATTATATTATATTTAAAATATTTCAATAATACCTATTATTATTAATTAAACTTTTTAATCAAAACTTGTTTAGAAGTTAGTTTTTCATGCTTAGAATGTACTATTAAAAATATTTAATTAAATATTTAGTTAAAAGAAAAATTAGTGCCTGCCATTCATTTAAAAGTTTTAATTTATCATATTTTATTCAAAGTTCACAATTTCTTTCTAAAGAATAGTAATTATAAAAAATAAATATTTTTTAACTGATAAAAATAAATTTATTAATATTAAGGAAGTTGCACAAGATATTCTTGTAATATGTAAAACATAGAACGGCTGATTTCAACAATGTTTTTTAAGCTTGTCGACACGGTACAAAATCGGGTGTGATTGAGAATTACGAGGGACATCAGGGCCCCATTACGGGAATTGATACTCATGCTGTCCCTGGAGGTATCGACTTTTCACACCTGTTCCTTAGCTCATCTCTTGATTGGACCATCAAGTTGTGGAGTGTCAAGGAGAATAAACCCTTGTATTCATTTGAACATAACAGTGACTGCGTTTATGACGTAGCGTGGTCACCAAGCCATCCAGCAGTTTTTGCAGCTGTCGACGATTCTGGAAGGTTGGATCTCTGGAATCTTAATCAGGATACTGAAGTTCCTGCTGCTAGTGTGATTGTTGATGGTTGTCCGGCGTTAAACAGAGTTTCTTGGACACCCAGTGGGCTACACGTTACAGTGGGCGATGATAGTGGGAAAATATGGGTTTACGATGTTGCAGAGGTACAAATATTACTTTATTACACGATTTCTTTCTTGCAATTATCAAACTTTAAAATTATTCTTATCGTATTGAATTTTAATATTATAAATTATAATATTAGACGAATATGTTTCGATATTTATCAATACACTTTATGTTAACTACTGGAAATTACAATGCTTTTAAATAAAAAATTCACAAGAATATTATATGTAATATTATAAATAGTTATTTGGTAAACTGATAGGATGTTGAATAAAAATTATTCAGATAAAGAAATTTCAATTGCATGATAAGTTAATCACAAGTTATTAAAAATAACCTATTTGTTTTAACATTTTATAATTGACAACTTACACACACACACACACACACACATGTATATAATTCTTCAACTTCGAATGGCATAACTTTATAGAAATTTAATTAAATGACTGTTTTAATAAAAATTTCAAATAACTAATTTGCCTTTAATTTACAGAATTTAGCGCATCCAAGGATAGACGAATGGAATAAGTTTCTTTATTGTCAACAAGACTTTAAGAACAACAAAGCAGATGAAGAATTAGATAAACTCAATCTTAGTTCAGGACCACCATCATTATCAACATTGACCTCAATGCCTTCAGTTCAAATAAGATAAATAAAGATCTTCAGTTATTGAATAACTGAAATCTCTTTTTCATCTTGTCATTCATTCTTTTTCTTTAATACAATTTTTTTCAAATAAAATTATGTCTAAAATAGAATTACTAAAAAATTAAAAAAAAATTTAATAATAATAAAGAAAGATATTGTCTATAATATAAATTGAAAAAAAAATATATATATAATCATTGTCTCAAAAAAAGAAAGAAAAAAAAAGAAAAAGAATTTAATATTGCAATGAAATTAATCTTGGCCGAATCAAATTCTTCAATCCATATATGATATGTAAAAAGATGTAGTACAAGCTTTATATAAAAAATATCCTAATTATAATTTATTTAATTGTAAGAAAATCTTCAACAAATATTGAAGTTTTCAGTGATTGTTGAAAATGATGCGAATAACTGACTTATGTAAATTGCTGTATAAGAAGCTTTTTTTAAAATATATTCTTTTTCATAATATAAATATAATGTACCAAATGTTATTTATTTACTCCTTTTTTTACATAAAAAATGAAATTCTTAGTTTTACTTGTAGAATACTATTAAAATATTTACAATTAGATAATTTTTGCAATAACTAGATTTTTATTTAACAATAAATTACAAATATAATTAGAAATTAAAAAAGTTTTTATCAAGTAATAAACTACTCCTACTGAAAAAACAAAATCAATATTTTTCTATGATTCATTGAGACGAATTTTACTTGTGTCTTATTATTAAAATTGTTTTAAATTAGAATATATTTTTTCATTTTGAAACACTTTCTCTTCTATTAATTCTGAAATTCGTTTTGGTGATCCATAGATAGCTTCTGTAATAGCTGTAACACCATTATTCCACTTATTTCTTATATAATCCTTGGTATTTAAATTTGGTATTTGTGGAATCTATGGAAGTAAGAAATTCTACATAAAATTTTTTTAAAAAATTCTTTTTTAATAGACAATTTGAAATAACTTACTTTTAGATTATAAATAAGGATAATTTTATTTTTAATTTAGCATTTTTATAATAATATTGTCTTATATAACTTACTTGATTAATAACTTTCTCGGGTATAGTTGTTTGAATTTTGGAACTAAAAGTTTTATATGCTTCAATGGAATCAGCAGAACCAGACCAAAAGCCTTGTTGTACAGTATAATCAATGGCAGTCCATGTAATATAGCCTTTTACACCAAACATAAGTGAAGATCTATACAAATTATAAATTTTATATGGATACACACATTTCTTATTCACATCAATATATAAACGCAACACAAAACATAATTTTAATAATGAAATTTAAAAAAATATATATGATTCGAAGTTAAATTTAATACTTAATTGTACAACTTTATATATTAAAAATATACATATTAAATTTTAAACATTCTTTGTCTAATAAACAATATTCTAACTAACCTCAAAAAACCCATTATTGATTTATTTTATAATCTTTCTTGTAAATAAAAAGAGATTACGAAGATTAAATTAAAACTATCTTAAACTTAATTTAATTACAAATCAGTATAAAATTATGTAAGAAGATAAAGTACTAGTTCAATTCTTTACTATTTAACATATAGGACGTAACTTCATCAAACCAGTGAAGCGCATGAGCCATACATTCCTTTCTACGATTCAAAATTTAAGTTCTTTGGAGATAGTTTCAAAATAAGAAATTTATTAACAATCTCTGGATACAAATCTAGAAATTATTAATCCTTTAACTCATAAAAAACAAACCTTACAATTCGAAGGTTCAAATAAAAATTTTTATTATTTAAAAACGAATAATTCATCATAATTAAAATATTTATATTTTATATTTTTATTCTATATTTACAAAAAAAATAGTTTTTAAAGTTCTATCAGCTTTCTAACGACAAAAATTAATATACAATTATAAATATATATTACTTGAGATAGAATATTGTAACAATTATAAATTGAATGAAATTATCATAAAAATAAATACTAATAGTTATCTTTCTTAAGAATAAAAAGCAATTTATTTTAATATTTAAAAAAAATTTATAAGATAAAATTAATTTTTTGTTATAAATTGAATTGAATTGAATATATTTTTTAACTTATCTAAGAAAATTTCATTACTTTTTATATTTTTTCTACTATTTATCAAAAAATTGTATACTGTATTATTTTATGAAAACAATGTTTTTTTGTATAATCACAGATAAAAATTTAATTTGTAATTTAACAAATTATAAATAACAATTAATAATATTTAAAATTAATATAATTTAATTATAAAAAAATATTGAATTAATTATTTTTTAAAATTAGATATACGATATAATTTATTATAACAATCTTTTAATTTTAGTTTTTATACGGCATATTTCTATAAGTTTTTTAATAGTTAATATTTTTTTGTCATTTATAAAATAATTTTGCTGTCTTATATTATTAACATTTTGAATATTTTTATTTAATACTTAATGCAAGTGGGTTTAAATAAATATTCCTTTGATTGATGGTAAACTAAGAGTAATTTTCTTTAACAAGGTATTGAATTATCCGTTATATAGTAATGCCATATTTTTATAAAATTCTTTCAATTTATTAAATTACGATTTATATAAATCGTATCTTTTGGACTTTTAATGTAAGTAAATATACTGCACAATGTGTTGTAATTATTATTATTATTAAGTTATTAATTTTTTTACTATATTTGAGTTGTCACTTAATAACTTGGTAAATACCAAATCAAAAGTATAAATTATAGAAAACTCTTTTTGTATGTTTCTTATTATGATAGTGAAAAATATATACTTATTTACTTTTACATAAATAGAATTATAATTATAAATTCATTAATTTTACAAAAATAATTAATGTTTTCATAAATTTAATAGTTTTCAGATTTTCGTTTATTGTTATTTTATTATATTTATATTATTGAAAAAAAGAAATTTGTTTAATAAAATATTCAAAATATTTTAAAGAGAATTTCTATCCATACCTTTTCTAATACTTGTTTCTAACAATACATGAAAACTTAGAGTATGAAGATAAAATTGCGCAATCAAATTACGAGAAATCTCAACGACTATTTCAAAACCCTTAAAAAATAGAATTTTATATAACATTATCAAATAAAGTAATTTTAACGTAGCAGCTGCAAGAATGTCTCTAAATAATATGCAATTTACGAAATAAAGGATAAAAATTGAAAAAACAATTCATTCATTTATGATTAAACAATATTAATTAATGCGTTTTTTATTTAAAGCAAAATTGTCTTTACAATTATTTTTATCAGTGTACAAATACAATATATCTAATTACAAAAAAGCACACGGTTACACAGAGGCGCCTACATACGAACAAGTATGTTTGCTTCAGTCATTACATATTTTTATTATAATCCGTCTAAGTTCATTAAGCAAATATTATAAATCAAAATAATTAAAAGGCTATTACTTTAAATAAATAGAACTAGCTACTTTCATACTATGAAACATAACAATATGAATTATTTTGGATGAATTATTTTTAATGCAATTTTAATATATTACTTTTTAATTAAGATATTTCATATTTAATACTTTTAATTAAAATGATAATTATTTATAAAAATACTGATAAAGTATTTTGAAGAAAAATTATAGAGTATGAAATTAAGAAATCAAATACATAAAATATTGTAAAAAATATTAATTTTTATAAATGTAGGTTTTTATTGACAAGTCGTGTAAAATATATTTTAAATATTCATACATGTATAAAATTAATAAAAATATCATTAATTTATATTTCTTATATTTCTACGAGAAATAAAAATTATTTTTATAAATAAGTACTGGTTAATTGTATTTTTTTATGTTTATATAATTTAATTATATCTTGAAAAAAATTTGTTTTGCAACTTAATTTAATTTTTAAAATATGGAATTTTCAATTGTTTTTATCGTTATACTCTATTATTTCAAAAATTTAACATTCCTTTAAAAAAAATTTTGTATAAGATATAGAAGACTTACATAGCTTATGAGCGAACATGAGCAAATAATAAACGTTATCTTAATAGAGCAATATATAACTACGTAATTTTTCAATACAAAGCGAAATATAAAGGAATTCTTATTTAAATATAAAATATTTGATAAATCAATGAAACTTTTTTAACATGCTTTTTATTATTTATTTACAAAGTTTTTTTAATTCTTAGAAAATTGAACTTGTCTATATTTTTAATATGTATCTGAATTTAATGTAAATAAGTGAAAGAATTCATAAGCCATATTAATTTGTGTAATACAATTTTTTTATATTTCCTCAAAAATAAATTCATGTAAATAAAAAACTGTAACACAATTAATTGAATTAATCTGTACATATTATAAATATGAAAACTTGCTCAATATTTTTATACATAGATTTATGTATATTAATCTGATCGACGAGATGATTTCTTTGAGCGAGATGATTCATAAGGAGAATGCCTACGATATCTTCTATTGTGACTACTACGACTAGGTGATTTATGTTGACGATTATGTTTTGAACGATGTCGATTTCTTGACTCATTGTCCCGATCAGAGGATCGTCTTGATCTATGAGAAGATTTTCGTTTTTCTACTACATCATTCGGTTTTTCTGGTTTTGGACTATTTGAAACTTTATCTTTTTTAATAGTATTTTCTTTTTCTGCTTCTTTTGGATTATTTTCACTTATCTTTCCATTATTTTGCAACTCAGCGTTTTCAATTTCTTCTACTTCTTCTTCTTCAATTTTATCAGCTTCCTTATCACTTTCTGGTTGATTTTGTTGAAGTTTTTGAAATTCAGGGTATTTAATAATTTTCTTTTGCGCCTGTTTCCAATGAGGTGGTGTAAGACTTTTTGAGCGACTACGTGATGAAGAACGATATCTACAAATTCCTCGACCTTTGAAAATTCTGCCACCTGAAGATTTTTTGAAATTTTGACGGCGGTCTTGAATATATTGCCTTTGATTAGCATTACTGGTTGAACCAGCTCGATAAAGAAATTTATTTGTTGGTATTTCAGGTATTTCATCAGGATCTATTTTAGTTGTTGAAACGAGAGGATGTGGTAAATCATCTAATTTAGTTTTTCTTGGTTCTGGCATTTTACAGTCTTCAGCCTCAGTCCATTTCTTTTTTTTGAATTTCTTCTTTTTATTTTTTTCTGATTCACTATCTGAACTAGATATACTTTTCTGTTTTTCTTTTCTTTTTGACTTGTGTTTTGATTTAAGAACAAGTTCTCCACAACTCACAACTTTTGCATCTTGTAATGGTCTTGACATACGATCAACTGGAAGTCCTTCAATATGAACTACAACTTCTTGGCCAGATACAACTTCTCCGAAAACTACATGAATATTATCTAAATGAGGAGCTGGTTGAGTTGTTATAAAAAATTGTGATCCATTAGTGTCTTTTCCACGATTAGCCATTGATAATAAAAATGGCTTATCATGTTTATAAGTGAAATTTTCATCTTTAAAAGTTCCACCATATATTGATTCTCCACCCGTTCCATTTCCTACTGAAAAATCTCCTCCTTGAATCATAAAATTTTTAACAACTCTATGAAATACTATGCCTTTATAACATAATGGTTTATTTGTTGATAGTCCAAGTCCTAATTCTCCAGTGCATAATGCTCTAAAATTTTCAGCTGTTTTTGGACAAATATCATTGTAAAGTTCGAAAATAATACGTCCTATAGGTAAGCCACCCACTTCAATGTCAAAATAAACTCTTGGTTTTACTTTCATTTTTATTTTTGTTATATCAATCAAATTCTTGAAACAATAAATTATTCCATTTGCACTGAAACAAACCAAATATAACCTAAATTGTTTCTGCTCGTGGCATTTCTTTTGAATCAATTCATGTTTTTAATAACTCCAAATTTTTAGTAAAAATTTTTCTATTATTACAATTATTCCGTTAAATAAGATATAAACTATATCAAACATATAAGGTTTGTTCGCGATTAATATACAATATTGTACTAGGTTTGTTCAATCTTTTAATTGTGCAACCGGTTAGAAGGTAAATGGTGTATACCATGTACACGAACTAAATTTGAAATTATTAAATTTAAAAATAAAATTTTTAACTTAAATAACATTTACAATAACTATAATATTAAAAAACTCAACGAAATACTTTATATAATTACCTTTTTAAACAAATCCATACATGACTTTTAACTTTTTAACTCACAGTATCTTGGATTACTTTCCGCGGCGATTCGGTGATTCCATCTTAATTTAACAGTGCCGTACAATAAATTTTAGAAACTAAAAACAAAGCGTTTTTGAATAAAATTTTATAATAATATTAAATTATACAATATATTTGAGACATATTTTATTATTTTAGATTTAGTTTTTGTTGTAATTATTTTATTTTTTAATCCGTAAATATTAGTAAAATTTCACGTGTCAAATTACAAGCATAGTTGTTTTCCTAATCAACTGAGTACGGTCCTGAAAATTGTGTGCGTGCGCATCTACATGACGAAATAGAGAGAGAAAGAGAGAGAAATAAAAGATATGAATATCGAAGTATACAAAAACTAAAAAGAAAGAGAGAGAAACTGAGAGGAAAAACAGCTGCTATTGGGGGGAGAAGGTTTCAGCGATAAACAGGCAGAAAAGGCACGGGCATTTTTACTTAGCGCATACAAGCGCACACGGAAATGTTTACGTTCTGGGACACGCGAGCATCCTCACTAATATTCTCGGATTTTTTGCCTTGTGCAACATTATTAGTGTTCACACGCGCTTTTTTTGTTACGCCTCCCAATTTCTGTCGATCTTAACCTCGCGATGACGCATAACTAACCACGAGGTTACTGTCATATTTTTTGGTGCTAAACTTTTGTGCGAAACCACGGTGCAGCATTTTCAAGTGCTTTATTTTTTAATTATTTTTTGGTAAGAAGAAAAAGTGGAATGGGCAGCTACGTGAGCAGGTTACTGTCAGTGTCAAACAGTGCGGTGAATTCAGTCTATCGAGGTAGAAAAAGGAAATGCATCGAAGAGGATGATTTGGAATCAGAGTCTAGGTTTATTGATAAAACAATGCAGACTCCCAAAAGGTGTACCTGAGTCTCCTCTAGTTTTAACATTTTCTAAAAATAATATTTGTTTTTATTCGTGTCGATTCGCGATCCTTTTTCAATTCTTCTCTCTCTTTCTCACTTTTATTGTCGCTATCGTTCACTCTTATGTTTAAGTCTATCTCTGTCTTTTTGTCGCTATTTTTCTTTACTTTTTGACTTGTGAGTTACTGTTTAACTGTTTTTTAGATATTAGGCTCTAAGATTCGAATGTAATATAAAAAAATATTTACGAATGATTACATTCGTGAAACATTTAGCGCACGCATGTAGTAACATTCCTTATTTAACCGATGACATCATTCTGAGAATTTTTTTCATAATTATATTTAAAGATACAATGTATACATTGTAATTAAAGGCTATTTTTATTTTTCAGTATTTGAAAATGTATGTAATTATTTTTCAGGAGAAAATTACTTACCACTGCTCAGTATATTTATAAGACATTATTTCAAGAGGAAAAAGGCAGTGATGTTACTGTTATAATGCTTAGTAAAGCTTGGAGGCTGCACAAAGTTTACATAAGCCAAGTAATCTTAAATAAATTTTGAAAATTTTATTAATTATTAATATTACAAATATTTTTTTATTAATTGTTGTTTTAAAATACTATTTTCAAGTTGATGCTATATTTTATATTTTGCTAATGTAAACATTTTTTTTAATAAATATTAAATATAAAGTTAAATACATTTAATTTATTTGTTATTAAAATGATTTATAAATTCAGTTTCAATTTTTTAAATATTAGATTAAATGTTCATATAAACATCACTTTTCAAGTTTTAAATTAAATTGAAATTAATATTTAAATTATAAGTAATAACTAAGATGTTATTCATTTTTATATAAAGAGAATTATTTGAGTATCACTAAATAAAATTAATGAATAATTAATAATAAAAACATTGTATATAATATATTAATACATTTAAATATTGGATCTAGAACAATTTAATTTTTTTCTTATTTATGAATTACAACTAAGTAGAGTAAAGTATAAAAAAAATAGATCGTATGAATTATTTTATAGTATTTCAAATAAATAATTATGAAAAATTGCATAAAATTAATTGATTTTCATAAATTAAATTAAATAATTATTAATATTAAGTTTTCTTTTTCAGAGTCCATACTTCGCTAGTATGTTTTCTGGTTCCTGGCGTGAGGCTAATGAAAAAATAGTGAGAGTGGAGATCACTGACCCAAATATCACACTTGATTGTAAGATTTTCAATTTTAATTTATTTAGTGTAAGCAAAGTTCTTCCTTACCATTAAAAAGAATTACAACAAGACTCTCAAAATAAAAAGTGAAAGTTTGTCATGCTTGAGTTTAGTCATAGCTGACCTACTTTTCTATATTTGGGATTCTATGTTTCCTTCCATGGCATTGAATTCAGTTTTTATGGTCTTGAGTCTAACTATCTTTAAAAGGTGTGTTAATAAATTTCTTGAAATTTATTTAACTTTTTATCTAGGTCACCTCTTTAAATTATTTTTCAAACATTTAAATAATTTTCATGAAATAAAAATATCTTAAGCTCTAAATATTAAAATAAAAATTTAGTATTGAATTATATAATTATATTAGTATACTAGTATAATAATTAGAGTTAAATATTTATAATAAATAAGCAATAGTTTTTTAAAATCTTCAGGAGTACGTAACAAAAATTACTAATTTATTTACATAATAATTATAATATAGTGTAATTATCAATTATAAATTATCACGGAATTTATTACAATATATTTATCAAATGTACATATAATATTAAAATCTATAAGTTTTAAAAATTAATGAAAATTCATTAAATGTTATAAATATTAAATTATATTAAATTATTAATACTAAAATAATAAAAGGCATCGAACACTTTCATTTGTTCGTTGGTAAATTTAATATTAATTTTTTTTTTTTATTTAATTACAGCACTTTCTCTGGTACTTGGTTCTTTCTATCAAGATGAAATTAGTCTTGAACCCAAAGATGTAATTTCTATTCTTGCAACGGCAACGCTTTTTCAACTTCAAGGTCTTATAGATCAATGCACAGAAATTATGGCTGAAACAACCAATATAAAAACTGTAGTTCCTTATTACAATGCTGCTGTTGCTTACGGTGTGCCAAAGGTAAAAAATACTTGCAAACGATGGCTAGAAGTTAATGTAGTAGGATATGGCTGGCTTTATCCTACATTCTTAAAAGAGATAAGCCCAGATTTGATGGCTGAGCTTATTGCTAGTCCTGATTTGATAGCTATGCAAACAGAATTCTGCATTTATATGATGCTAAGAATATGGTAAGCTTGATTGTGTATCTTCTTTCGATCGTTTTTTATTTTGAGATAAATTTTAAGAAAGGTTAAGTTTAAATAATAAGTAATATACAAAATGCTGATCTGTTAAATATTTTTCAATATTTTATAAACAAACAGTATCAATATTTTCTAGGTTGTTTGTGCATATACAAAACAAAGATGAAATATTACAAATTGAAGAATTTTATAGAAACCATACTTGGACCGAACCATTTCTTGACACAAAAGAAGGGCAAGAATTCTGTGCACCATTTAAAGCTCTTCGTAAAAAGTATTTATTATTAAATGATCAAGATGTAAAACTTTTACAAAGTGACAATATTATTCCTGAAGATTGGTTATATGAATCTTATAAAGAACAATGGCTACATATTCTAAGAATTGATGCAAATAAAGATACAGGGTAAATAAGCAAAACTTATTTTGTGTTAGTATTCTACAAAGTACTTAATTCCGTTGATCTACCCTAGCTTCCTGAATAAAATTCCGTCTGTCACTTTCTTCTTATTAAAACAAGCTTTTGAATCTAGGTATTTGACTGCTTAAATAATCTTAAAAATACATTATACTTTAAATGAAGTTGTTTATTTATTTTATGTTACAGTCCTAAAAATATGGATGAGTTGGATTTTTCAAGAGAATGTTTCCGATGTGCTAGATGTGTGGATAGACCAGGTGAACACGTATGGCGATGGACTGCTTTTCATTTTGGATTAGATCTGGTTGTCAATCTCGATTTAACAACACTACGATTCAAGAGGTATAATAGATTGGACTCTGAACATATAAAAGCCAATCACAGTAAACATCACATTATATTAAAGTAAATATTAACATATTTTTTTTTATAATAAATTTAATTTTACTAAATTATTACAAGTATGTAAAATATATTTCAGAGTCTGTCTTATTTCACTAAATGAACAGCGACAGATTAAACATATACAAGATTCTGGACAAATAAGATTATCTTTGCATAAAAACGAAGAGGTGAATTTTGTTTAAAATACTTTTTAATTTATTGTTTTTATTAATATATATTCATCTTTAAAATTAGTTTTTCAAATATATATATAAAATAAATTATAATTAAGGAATAATTATTGTATATATCTGTGATATCAGTGTTTATTTAACTTTCTTCAATTCGTTAAAGTGCATGTTTTTTAAAACATAAAGATAAAAATATTCAAATTATTATATTAATATTTCAAAATTTTACATATACTAAATATTTACTAAGCTTTTATTAAAATGTAATTAGTTATGTTTTCCTATTTATTTTAATATAATTTAATTTTTAAAATAATGGACTGATGCATTAATTGAACCAAATATTTTAATCGCGTTTTTAATCATTTACAACAATCCAATTAAATTTAACATAACTAACAAAATTTGAAATTGAATTTGAATTAAAAATAAAAGATTGAGTTAGCTGATTTTTATACATGTAGTTAAAAAATTAGCTATTGATATGAAAGAGAACAAAAGTTATATTTTATATTTTTTCTTGTTATATCAAGTATTATTATTTAAAAAAATTTTGATATTTCAGAAACAAGTAATGTGTCTTGACAAAGATTTATCATATCCTCTTTATATATCAGTTAATATGCAAGTCGTCACGCCTTTCATGACAAGTGAAGAGGAAAGAAATGCAAGTATGACAGTTCTCGCTGACTCCTAGTCGCTGATGCCGAATTTTAATGTTAATTTGTCTCGTGAAATATAAAAGAGAGACAGATACATTGTTTATTATTTACGGCAAGTCTTGATAATACTAGTCGAAAAATCGCAATTGTGTCTGTGTAATAACGGCCATATTTCACTTAGTGATGACGCGCACAAAGAGAAATGTAGTTTGGATGATCCAGAATATCAAGAGCGGTGCCAGTTACTGTAATTTAAGGACTCGCAACAAATTTTTTATAACGTGAAAAAAAGAACTTTAATTTAGGAATTATTTCTTAGTACCAAAATAATATTGGTAAATGCGATGATCGATAATTTCATTTGATAAAAAATATTCTTTTTTATTAAAAAATATATTTTTAGATTATTATATTTTTCAAATATTATATTTTCAAAATAAATGTTATTCGTTTAAATAAAAATTTATTAACAAATTAAAATTGTTAGAATTAGAAATATCAATTACTAATGATCATTCCAATTACTCTGTATTCAACTAATACACATAAAAAATACTTTAGTTTTTTTAATCGAAAAATAGACGAAATATAAAAAAATTAGTTCGAAATCAATTCAAGATTCAATGTGATTCAATTACATACTTGTAACAGAAAAGTATTTTTCCTAAATGCAATGTTTGTTGTTTGGTGCCTTCAAAGTATCGAGCTATGTCGATGAAGTTATATAGTATTGAGTACCTGTCTGAAAAATCTGTATACTTTGCACTTTATAACAAAGCTTTTATACTACACGAATAAATTATATTTAAGAAATATTCTCTTATGTATAATATCTTGATTTTTGAATCCACGTACAAGTTTTAACGAAATCATATATAAACAAATTGTTAAAATTAAAATTTTAAATTATTCATATAAAAAATTCAAATTCAATCGCTTAATTAATTATATAATTTTTGGAACTATTTTTATTTTCTATTTCGAATACATTTCATTATTTATATTTAATACTGTTATGCGCGAGGATCCGTACTCTAACGCAACAGAATTTTTCAATGTCATGTACGAAAGTCGCGAATAAGTAGTATTCGCACTTATTATTCTAATATAATGTAAGCGAAACTATTTACTTGTATTATGCGTGCATTCTGTATGTTTCTTATCGTTGCTTCCTTCCACTTACGTGGCGTTTACATTTTTTGCTGTTATCAGTTTTTAATTTGCAATAATCAAATTCTGATAACTGACTTCATTTAGCTTCCTACTTTCCACATTAATAGTATTTCTATAATTACTTGATGAGAAATAAACTCAACTCAATTTTTTTTGTTATCGGTTTTTCAATAATTCCTCCATAACTATTCGACCTTCCTCTTTGACGTTTTTCGATGACTACTGTTCGATTCCTACAATTGACTGCAATGACAATGCGTTAGATAATCGTGTATTATTAATAAAGTGTCTTTTCCAGCTACTGCTCGTTAAACCTTCCTACTTAATTTCACTATTCTATACTAATGTACACGAATTCGAGTATTGCGAATTTTAACTTTATATGTATACATGTGTCCATAAGACAAAATATCGACAGTGAACTAATAATATTTGTAATAAAAATATTTATAATTAAATTTAATTGTGAGTTGACTATTTAAAATTTTTATTAAAATTTATTAACAATACATTTTTGTTAACGAAATACCAAAATAATGTAGTTTTAACAATATTATTAAATAATAATTTCTAATAAAAATTTTAACTACAAAAACAAATTTGTAAAAAATGAATATGTTATATTATTAAATAAATATTAAATAAACTAATATATTGAGTTGAGCAATAGGTACTATATTTTTACTTATGGTGCTGTGAAACAAACTAGTAGCTCCATAATCTTTTTGGTAACCACTTAACACTTTATTGATACAATATTTTCTATACAATATGTGTCTGTGTACAATATAGTATCGTTCGGCATCAATATATAATATAATATAAATTAATTAATCGTTACCTCGACCAGGACATTCTTTCGATACAATCGAAGGGAATAGCTTTTTGACCAAGGATAGAAACTTAATTGTCGGGCGTTTCGTTGGTATTTACTCATCTCGGTTAGTTTCTTTCAATGACATAGTATTTCACGAAATGTAATATTACACTTTCATTTGTAAATTTTATAATTTATTATTAAAATTTACTGATATTATTATGTATTGTTAAACGAAATAAATCGTGCATATAGGCCGATGTGTGGAGCATTAATTACTCGTGTTCTATAGATATGGCTTCTAGTCGATGTTTCAAAAAATTACAGTGTACAATGACCAGTTTATTAAAAGTATTTCTGTGCAAAATAAATTTTTGACTTTTCTGAAAAGAGTTACTATAAAAAATATTAGTAATTTTTTATAATTGTAAATTTATTATAATTTTTTTATATTATTCATAATAATTTATAATTTTATAATGAAAATAATTTTTATAACAATAAGGACATATTTTTCAATATATTAATGTATTAATTAATGCATGTATAATTAAGTAATATATACAACTTAATATTACTATTTTTTGTCGTAAAACATTTCAATGATTAAAAAAACTAATAGGAAATTAATTTTATCAATTTTTTTAGTTTATGTCAACAAATTACTTACGTACATTATTTAATTTTTCGTTTAAAAGCATTTTTTAGAAGTATAAATACAGATTCTTTTTTCTCATAGAGAATATAATATAGAATCGGTTCCTTAACTTTGCCAAATATCAGAATAGGTATTAAAATTTAATTTATTTAAGATATAATAAACAAAATTTTCAATTAAAAAACTCCATGATATTCGAAAAATTTTGTTCATGGTTTTTTGCACAATAATACTTTTACTATTCTTATATTGAAATACTAAATTTACGCAATGATATGTTTCGTTGACGTTTAGAATTATTATTTCTTAATTACCGAGGGTGTAGAGTGAATAAGTGCGCGATTTGCGTGATTTAAAAAAAAATTAAATAAGTTTAATCAAAGAAAATACTTATTGGTATATAAAATAATCAAAAACTTAAATTAGAATCAATCAAAGATATTTTTGAAGAAGTACTGATCCTAATACAAGAGACTTATTACATTATAACTTTATTCAGTAACAATTTATGAATTCTTATTTAATGTAATATTCAGTCATCCATATTCTTCTTTATTTTATTAATAGAATTCTGTAATTTTTTCTTAAAAAGTTTAATGACAACTTTGAAAACTGTTTATATTTTTTAAAACTTCGTGATTTAAAACTTATTAAATTTACGCAAAAAATGTAATAATGTTACAAGTTTTTAATAAATTAATAATTAAAATTTTTTATTTACATAACTGCTATATCATGATTTATACTTATATAAAACATGAATAAAATATTTTGATTTATTCTCTTATATAAAGTTTCTTGCACAGTAAATATATGAAGTGAAATACAAATTCTTAGAGTATTAATCAATTCTGTTTGTATCTTTTGTAATATCAAACATACACATGCATATAATGCATTAATACGTGTTAAGAAATAACGTCTGTATAATTAGAAGTAGTCGAAAAATAATATTTTTATATTAATTTTTGAAGTTTTTAAATTAGTCATTTTTTCAACTTGCTTATTCCATTATTCAAAAATAATAATCGTTCTCTTCGGGAGCTTACAACTTTTTGTATCAAAAGAATGTAAGCCAATCGACTTATAACAATAACGAAAGTAAAGACGGTAAGCTCGATTTAACGCGAATTGTAAAACATGAGGTTATATATATATATATATATATATTGCTTATGGAGAACTTCACTTATTTTCTGTTTTCTTTCATCATAGAACATTTGACATTTGTACTTTACGAAGGACATATTTACTTTTTAATTATGTTGCAACAAATAAAAAACATTATTGTTTTAAAAATTAATTGATTTAAAAAACAGATAACCGACAATATTACCCATTTCTTTTTCAAATTTAAAAAAACAATAAGATATAAAAATAATTTAATAATTACGCTTCATTCTATAGTTTCAAATATTTAATAAAAGTATTTTATAAATAAACTTCAAACAACGTAAATACTTTTTACGAGTGAATAAATAGATTTAGAAATAGTCAATAAATTATCATAAGGTATCGTTGATAAGAAAGCAGTAAATACCAGCTGTTACTTATTACTGCGTTAACTTTGCATATTATTTTTATGGATTGAACGGAATCCTCATTTATTTATTTATAATTAATTCTTATGTTTTATAAAGATTAGATAGTCCACACTTTCTTTGTAAATCTGCAGTCGACTGACATATATACTTCGAAACAGTTCAAAATTACTTTCCTGAAAATTTAATTTTATCTGTCTTTTTAATTCGCTGCAATATTTTATTTACTTTTGCTTTTCTCATCTATGTTTTTTACGAGGAACTTCTAAGTTTTCTGCAGCAAAGCCAATTTGCTAATTATTTGCATTTTTGTTTTTTGTTTTACTTATAATAAATATATTTTGTAGAGCAGTCGAGCATTAAATTAAAGTACTTATTAACAAAGTACTAATTATAATAGCAAATTCTGTGCTTTTTAAAAATTCACTTTTTATATTCTTTTTTCTATTACCCACTTTCTGTTTGTTTAATACCTATTGGTATTTAAGTATAAGTTAGGCGCACAATAATCGTATCTTTGATGGCAGCTTTGCTAGCAGAAGGTGAGGGTGAACCGGTTTTATTACTAACGTATGACTTATAAGTTATTATATAAGTATATTATATAAATTAATTAATCCCTGCGTTTTATTGTTATCAAAATTCGGACACAACTGAGCGAGAAATTTTAGATTTTGAATAATTTTCGATGTTATTTGAAGAAATCAAAATACTTATTAATCGTATTAGTTTTATTAATATTTTAACAAATTCAAAATTTCTTTACATCAATTTATTATTTATATTTTAAATTAAGTAACGCCTCATAAAAATATGATTATGTTTATTTTATAAGTTGAAGATTACAATATTTTTAAACATAAATGAAAGGAGATAGTCGAATAGAATGAAAAAAAAAATAAGGGCTTGTTTTAAATTATTTCAATTTTGTCAAACTTGTCAAATAATTTTTCTCTATGTAAAAGCCGACGTAGCGTATATACAAAAGATTATAAATTAGCTTTCTTCGTTCAATTGTACCGAGTTTAAACTTTCGTTTTATTTCTTCTCGAGTCATATCTTTTATTGTAATCAACAGTCAAACTTTTATTTTCTTTCTCACGTGTAATTCCATAGCGTATATTTAAAAATACGCTCTCTACAAAGAAGCTCTGCACACGCGTCCTAATCATTGCCACTCTCAGCCTATTAGTATATAGTAATATTGAGTTCGTAAATGTAAAAGGACGTGTTTTTTATTAAATCATAGTTTTAATTGTTTGAAAATCACTGTATACAAGCATCAGTAACAACTTCCGTCGCATTTTTATTTTAATTAAAAATGGAAGTTTCATAATCGCGCTTATGCCGTTTTTCATTAGTTAAAAAGATACATACAGGCGGCACAAGAATTTATTATCGCTACAGCGCACAAAATTACACGTTCTTCTATTAAATTTTATACCTGTAATTAGTATTTTAAACTTAGTACAATAAATTAAAAAAGGCATCTAGTGAAGAATAATAATTTTTAATAAGTTATCTTTTATTTATTTGGCAGTTCTCGTGACGAGAAGCTGCATCAACCTTAATCTTATAAAATAATTAGGAACATAAAATTAACGTAAAATAAATCTAATACATAATTTTCGAACTTTTTTCCTTCGACTGTCTTTTATAATTTGATTTCCTGCAAAAATTATCACCCATTCATGATCCATTAACTATTTTGTCCTTAATTCATTTCAAGATATTATTTTATTTTTCTCTGTCTTTTTCTTCATTCTTGATTTTCTTCGTACTGTTTCAGTTATTTGATGATTCCAATGCTCTATTTTAGCTCATTATCAAAATGGAGCTCGTCGAAACTATAAAGATCAAGAATTTCACTGTTAATAATAACATTTGTAATCTATGTCTAAGATTGAATCTTAAAACTTAATTTTAATTCGTCCCATATATAGTAATTTTTATAATAGAAGAAACTCAGATTAATAAACATTGATCATTTTGCAATAATTCAAACACTACGTTTAAATGTTGAAACGAATGTTAAGCATTAAAAATCTTAAATAAAAAATAATATCTTATTTTGAAGACGTATTTTGAAAAGAAAATAAATAAATCGTTATTTATTATGATAACCTAGTTTTGCATTGGTTATAATTTAATTTATTTATAATACTTATTTATAATAATTTATAATAATGTAAATACATTACTAATTATAAAGAACCTCGTTATAATCTCTATTTAAAAGTAATAATAATCACATAAAATTAATGGTTAAATATTTTAATGTTTATTAAAAATCTACTATTATTATTATTGAAAAAGTTAAGACAATGATTGAATTAAAATCTGGATAATATATATGAATAAGAATGTATATTATAATATAATAATTAAATGAAAGTAATCGCGCTATATTTAAATTTTATTTTAGATGACATTTATAAGCCTAATTCTTTGATCGAAAATATAAAAAACCAGAAATTAAAAACTTAGAATAAATTTAAAATATTTATTACTAATTATTAATTAGATTTCATATATCTTCATCATAAAAATGGAAACAAGTATTGTTATATGCAGTAGAATCACCGCAATAATTTTATTTCTAGTTTACATTGACTTATTTTACTATCGAGCACATCATATTTTACGAATTTTTATAAATTAAATATTATCAATATTTTAATAGAACGAAGTCTACTTAAGAAACTTATTTTATTAAAATTATTCATTAATTCATATTAATAATTTTTTATCTTTGGATATAAAGGCAGACACTGATTATTCGTTTGATTGTTAAAAGCTTTATGATCTAAAATTACGCAGTACTAGAAAATATAATACAAACCGTTTTTTTTTTTTTTTTTTTTATTTTAACAGTTTTCATGAGTAACCTGTAGTAAACGATTACTTTCGTATTATGTTTAATATAAAATATCTGTAAGAAATAATATTACCGCCTAAACAATGATGATATAAAACAATCTCTAGAGCGCCCTTAGGATTCCACTAACCAACAGTGCACCGAAACCAAATAGAGCAAGGATGCTAATCGAGGGCTGACTAGTGTTGGCACTGTTACAAAGGTCGGTGGTACACGAACAATATAGGGCATTCACGTCGTGGGTACCACTTCGTTTCAGGCACTCCTTGTTGTCAGCGACCTCGTCCTCCAAAAATCCACAACCCCGAACCACTCGGTACTTTCCGTACACTGGAACATAATTATTTTTCTTTTAATTCAGAATCTCAATGATAGATTTTAATTTTTACGCATATTTTTTTCTATTAAATACATTTTTTTTAATTTTGAATATTAGTTCTATGCTATTTTATGAAATATTATTTTTTTATCATTCGGCAAATACGATTTTTTACAGTAACTGAAACCTTACAATTAAGAAGCCTTTCAAATATTCCAAACGTTTTAAATATAATAGTTATATCGATCGAAAGAATACTATATTTATACCGAATTTGGTATTCTTCTTGATATAATGATAATAATTACTTCTTTGAATTATATAATGTATTATCGAGATACATTCTCTTACAAAATATAGATTATTTATATATATTCAATTTACAAACAATTATTAATATGTATTAACATATTTACAATACCTTACGAGTATTTTTATACAATGTATTTGTTAATTTTATATTACGATAGAGTTGAAAAATGAATGTCATGTCATCAATTTTATGCTTATTATAATACTTGTTATCATGAATAATAATAAATTAAAATTTTTTAGTTTATAGTCTTTGAACTGACTATATTTACGTATATTTTTTATTTTAAGTTAGTGTTTTTTTTTCTAACTTTATATTTGTTTTATTTTAATAGTTAATTTGATAAGAGTAACAAATGATAAAACGATTTAATTTTTTTTATTTTTAAAAAGTAAAAAAATATATCTCGATATTAATATAATTAAAGTAAAATTTAAGAAAAAGCTATGCGTATATAGATATTATTAATCATTTTTGCGTGATTTTAAATAATTTAAAAAAAAATTGTTTCATTAAATTAACTTTTATCATTATTTTGTACAATATTGTTGTCCATATTAAAAGCATTTAATTTTTTTTTTAGATAATGAACTAGAAGAAATAATTCACATTGAATATTGATAGAACGAACGTATTTATTTTAATGCTTTTTTATAAATAACTTAAAGTATCTTTTTATTGAAAAAATAAATATAATAAAATTTTATAATAACTTAATTTTGATGTATATTTTAAAAGAAAATCTTCGTTAAAGTTATCTTATTAATTATAAAATCATAATATATTTATAAAATTACAATCGGTTATAATAAATATTTTTTAATCTTCCGTAACAATTATTATCAAAAAATTAAATAAAGAGGGATTATTGTACTTATAATTATAGTTTAACAAATTATAATAAAGCATCTATTTTAATTTATCAAACTAAATTTAGGATTTAATTATATTATAACTTATTTTAGATTGAGAATTCATACCTAAACTGAAACAAACTAAACTTCAGTTGATATAGAATTATTACTCATTGGGTTTAGATACATTGCATGAATTGAAAACGAATTAAAAGAAGCTTAATTAAGTATATTTTCTGGTAATTATAAAAATCATGAAAAAAATTTTATTATTATTATTTCGTAAATATGTACATAAAAACATTTAATAATTGGAATACTATTGCTTTATCAAATTATACATAGTTTATTTAATAGTTATATTAATATTTTATAATTTTTTAATAATTAAATAAATTTTAGGATTTTATTGTCATTACTCTGATATATAATTACTATTAACATTCGAAGTGTAATTAAAATGTTTGAGTTAATCAATCGTAATAATTCACTTATTTTCTACTAATTAACACACTGGAATTAGCTTAAATATTTCTTTAATATTATATTCAACATTAATTGATATTATATTTTTTAAAGCTACATACTTAAAATATATATCTCAATGTATACAATGATTTTTATTTATTCAATTATACGCGCGCTGGCAAAACAAAGAGGTTTAAGTCTATTTACGTTTCGCACGCAACCGCAAATTATTCTGATTGACTCGCGTTTGATCTTTGTTTCTTGAATGATATCAGTGCTTTCATAACGAATGATGAAAAACGTATGACTCATTCTTAAATTTGTTTAAGGAGCACAATAATTCCGCGTTTTTCGTCTATTGATTTGACTCTGTGCTCGCTAAAAAATTATCTTCTCTATTTCGAAATTCCGCAATTCATTTGATTTTGCTATCCACGATGCGATGAATGTTGTCGCATTATACCGACTCTACAAGTTGTACATTCTCAACATTACCGTATCTTTTCAAGTGTAAGAGTCCCGGGTAACATGGGGGTCTTGAGACACATAAGTCTCTTCTCTTATTCGTGACAATATCTATTTATATTTCATTAACTTGAAATCCAAAATCAATCTCGAGATTACAATAATTCGGATTTACGATATTAAAGTTTCTACGGCGCTAAATCTAATCAGATAATTATTCGCTAAATTAAAATGTGAAACTTACTCACCTGTAAATAAATTATATCCTTCTGAATGGCAATATTTAATCTGTTAATTGTTTAGATTTGTCAAGCTTTTTAATTTTGAATGATAATATAAGCAATGAAAATATCAATGTTTTAAAATATGATATTTTATGGAT
Source organism: Platyscapa corneri (assembly GCA_018907185.1). NCBI lineage: Eukaryota > Metazoa > Arthropoda > Insecta > Hymenoptera > Agaonidae > Platyscapa > Platyscapa corneri. The sequence goes on along the minus strand of JACCHW010000005.1, from coordinate 4,110,518 downwards.
ATAGTTAGTTATTAAAAATATTTATATCTGATAAGAAAATACATACAGAAAAAAACTCTTAATATATGTGCAATTTTATATTAGTATTATAATGTATCTTCGTTTCTCGCAAAAAATGCATATTTTGAATATTTAAATACATTTTTGCAAAAAATTCTGTATAATTTTAATGCTGAAGAAAAATTGCAACTTTTTCCATCCCTTTAAATTGCAAGAATTTGAATTTTAGAATCTTTTGATCAGTTCACGATTGCTTCATAAAATGAAATTTTATTGGACGTATTCCAAAAGTGAATATTTGTAAATTATAGCCTGTTGGCAGTATATATAATGCAACATAAGCTCAAAGTCTCGGTGCTCTACGCCTTAGAAACTACAACTATCTCCGATAAGATAATTGCTGAAACTTCCAGCAAGAGTTCCAGAGAAAGTCCATTCCAGAGTAAGGAGCGAATCGCGTTTATCGGCCTCGTTTTACTAGGAATGAGATTTGCTTCGCCGTCTAATGACGAGCCAACAGTAAAAACGTCGCGCTAAATCCAAAGTGTGACGCGGAAAGGCAGGTTGCAGCGCGACTCGTTACGTAAGGGGGATGGGGTGAAAAAAGGGGACGAGAGAATCGTGTGCCGCTGGTACGGGGACGCCGCAATGCAGGTTGGCTAAGGCGGCCGCGGGACGATCACTTGCCAAATTCCCTGTTCCTATTCTCTCGCGCGTCGATGCGTCAGACTTCCGCTTCCTGGCGGGGGAATGATTGAGCTTATGTTCGCGAGGTCTTCTGTCGATGGGCGTGAAATAAGTGGACGTGATGGTAATTCGGTTCTCAACTACATATAGCAGAAGGACATAGAAACACCGGATATCGTTATTTTATTCAATGCTTTGCGATGCTTCTAGTTTAAGCGATTGCCAAAATTGACAGTTAGTTCCATAAAAGTATCACTGAATAATTCTAAAAATGACTTTCAAACCGTTAAGTTATATAAATATACTAATAAAGGTTTCCAGAAATACTTAATGAATCCAATTAACGAATAATTAATGAAACAAAAATAAAAAAATAATATTCCATAGTTCGTATTTTACATATTTACTTTATCTTAAGCAAGTATAAACCATATTATTACATAAAATTTATTTTAAAAGTGATTTAAAATAAAAGCATTATAGACATTTTTAATCCTTATAAAATATTTCAACAAAGTAATATTATATTTAATTTATAAAAAATTTCATAATGTCAAATTATATTACATATTTTGTAAGTTTGTTTCGTTTACAAATAACGTAGAAATTTCATATTAGTATTTTTATTTATTTATATTGTTCACATAAATAAATAAAAATTTCTCATGGTACCATGAAAACGATTATTGTTTATAAAATTTGAAATTTTTTAAATATTAATGAAAATTAAACTTATGAATGTATTATTAAAGAAAATCCACGCGGAATATAGTTTTAGCAATAACATATTAAAAATCATGAATGCTTTATTACGTCAAAAATGATAAAAAATTTTATAATTATATTATCTGAGTAGTCCAAAAAAAATAAACAATATTATTAATGCTAATTTCGTCTTAAATATTTAATAAAATATATTTTTTCATTTTTATTTTTAAAATAAATATTTAAAATAATACAAAAGTTCAAAATAGTTAAACTTAAATAATAAAAATTTATAATCAAATAATTTTTTATGATTTTTAATACATATAAAAAATTTTCACGACCTTTTTAAATTCAGGATGATAAGATATATTACAGCACTATATGTGCAGTATGATTTTGAAAACTATGTGTTAAAATTGAGTTATAAAAAAATGAAACAGTGCAAGAAATAATAAGGTATATTAAAATTTTTTGTTCTTCTTTAAATTAAATAAATTTGAATATTTTTTTAGTTCAATCACATATGTTAAAAATGATTGAATTAAAATTATCTTAACTAAAAATAAAAAACATAAGAAAAGTAATGAATCAAATATTATAGTTTTTTAATATACATTGTCGATATAAGTAAGTATTTAAATTGCTTATTTATATTGAAGCCATTTATTATAAATAAAATATTGAGCAATAAATGTAAAAATAATTATACTTATATATAGGAACAGTTGGTATTTATAAACGCAATTTTTTCAATTTTTAATATAAAAAATTTGTTTGTATTAGTGGTATATTAAAAAAAATGAATATAATCATATAAAATAAACTTTTATTAATTATAATCATTGCAAATAGTTTTTATAACAAAACATTTTTAATATTAAATTTGTTTAAAATCTGCAAAACAAAAAATACTTTTAATTTTTACGTAAAAATTTTGTATTTATTTTTAATAAATTTTCCAAAAATTAATATATTATATTTTTTTGAAGAAAAATAAAGGAGAATTTTATTAAACAAATACCATTTATAATTCTATATAATTATATAAAATTTTTAATGAAAATAATCAAGAAATAAATTACCATTTAAACAAAATACGATTGAGAAATGATATTATAACTCCACAGCAATTTTTAAATATTCGTTTTATTTGTAAAATAGTATGTGATCATAGATATGGAGACAAAAATTAACAATAATGTATAATAATAAAAGTAAAATGAATAAAAGAGTTGTAAAATATGCTTTTCATAATATTAATTTTTAACTTTAATAACGATATTAAAACTATTTTAGATTTGAATTTCCCATTGCTCAATAATTTTAAAGGTAATACATTTTTTAAAATAATTAAAATAATTCTTTTTAAAAAAACAAAACCATTAGTTTTATCCAGCTATTGTTTCAATAAATATATTAAGTTAGTGTAAGTATTTTTTGTACTTTTAAATAATTGAATTTTTACAATTATAGAGAGAAAAATATTATTCAAAATTGATATGTTAAATTGATATCTTCGAATTGAAAATGTAATATTTATAAACAAAATACGGTTTAAATGTAAAAATTGTTAATAACAATATAAAAATAAAAAATAATTGATTAGTTTTAATATTTCTTTAAATTCTAACTTTTCATTTGATAATTATATATTTGAATTAATCCAAAATTTTGATAAATTAACTATAAATAACATAACTTTGTGAAAATATTGTTAAAGTTCTTGTATATTGAAGTCCTTTTATTATTACTCCTGTATTTAGGATGTTGTAATAATTATATAATGTGACTGAACGAGTTCCTACTGTAAATTTACAATGCATTCTTGATTTGAGGATAGAGGGTAAAGTTTTCAAAGATGAAGGGTTTCAGAAAATATGCAAATAAGTAGTTACAGATAACTTATAAGAATTGAATATAGATGAAACAGGTGTATGCTTGTAATTGCAACTTTTTGAATCATACTTCAATAAATATTTCTAGAATAAAAAATATTAAATGCTAGGATTATTTGTTTTTTTACAATAAATACATGTAATTAAGTCATTAGTATTGTACATTTAGTATTGTATCTAGTGTTTAAATAAAAATTATTCAAGAGACTCGATGGTAAGATACAGGTAAACTACTAAAGATTACATTTTTCTAGGTCAAATAATCATTTACTGTTTAGTTAGTATCATCAAAGCTAATGAGAATATTATTAATAAGAAAATTTAAACTTTTAAAGACGAATTATTATTTATTATATATTATTTAATGGTGATATTATAAACAACATATTTATATATATAAAGAAAGTAAAAAAGTATTTTACTTTTTTTATCTTGAATAATAACTTTTTTAATGATAATTTGAAGTGATAAGTTATATAATTAACTCAGTTTTCCATATCAACAGTAAGAAAAATATATTTATACAATAATTTATATTGAATATAATTAATAAAAACAAGTATTTATTACGAATTCTAATAAATTGATCATTTTTTAAATACATATAATGAACATATTCTGAATGTTAGATTCTCTAGAAGGATTGATTGCGCATACGATCAGTTTTAAGAGTAACTTGAACCGATGAAGTCAAATAATAATAAATTATAGTAGTTTTCCTAATAAAGTAAATAAAATTCATTTTGAAAAGTTAAAGAAATAATAAAGAGTATTGAAGATGAAATTGAAATCTCCAATAGAATAGAAGTATTGTGTAACTTTGATACTAATAAAACCATCAATGTAATGAAAGCAATATCAATTAATATAAAATTAATAATCAAAAAGTTTACTAGTACAATGCAACAAATTTCATATTATTATTATATATTATTTAATGATGAAAGAAATTAAATCATACAAGAAATAAATAAATGAAAGCTTGGCTTTATAAATGTAGAAAATGAATCAATTATGAATCTACATTTATAATTATAAGTTTAAATAAATAATATAACATTACGCAAAATTTAATTATTAATAAAATAATCTTAGGCATAATAATAATGAATAATATGCCGATTCTATGTATTCTAAAAACTCTAATAATAAAAGTCTTGTTGAAAAATTCTACATCGGATTTGACCTAAAATTTAAATAGTAACTTCGTAGATTATGTAAATTATACATTTAAAAAATTAAACAAACTATTTTTAAATATAATTAAACATTCTGAAACAACTAAAAAACTAAAATAAAATTGTATCAATATTGATAAAGTTTATATAAGATATAGGTGACAGTTAAGCATTTTCCGTTATATAAGTATGTAATATAATTAATGTAAAACCAAAAATTATTAATAATTAACTTGAAATAATATTGAGAATTCCTAAAATTAATACCCCTATAACTAATAAAATGTATACGGAGGTTGAATCAAAAGAAAATAAATGAAATAAAACATATTTATGCATATTATTGCTTTAATTATATTTTTCATAATATATATTTATAACACACTTTGATATAAATCAAATTAATATTATATAAATACTTATCAAAAATGATTATTAATACGCGTTGTGGATAAAACTTCTTTAATGAATAAAAATTCCCTTGTTCAAATAAAATTAGTCATCATTTAATAATTTTTTACATTAAAATAATTAAAACGAATAACTACAGTGAAATATAAAAATTGATACAGATGCAGTAAGTTTATTTTCTGAGATACACGAAACCAATAATACTATCAAATAAACAATACTATAAAGTATTATAAAATAAAAATCAAAAGATTATGGATCTTAACTGTGAAGAAAATATTTATTTTAAATTTATATTTTAAGCTTCTTTGCAGTTGCATAAAAATTTTTAAATGTAATGAAAAAGAAAGAATTATTTATGTTTTATGTTCAAAATAGTACTGATGATACAGTTTAAAATATAAATAAAGTAATCTGTGTTTTTAATAAATTTTTTAAATAATAATAGTTTTATACGAAAATGCATAAAAGCTATTACAAGTAAAATTCTAAATACATTTTGTTTTAGAATTAACTTTGCTAACCGATTTAAATAAGTATGACGATAATCGAAAAATTATAATATAAATCCGCAAGCTTTGCCAAAGTTTCTTTAACAGTTTAGTATAAAATATGTATACTTTTTAACGACATATGAAATACTGATGATTAGTCAAAGACCAATTTATGCTAATTTATTAAAAAATATGTTATAATTAATTTTATTAGAGTATTTAAAATAATTAAAATAAAAATGGTATAAATTACAAATCATGTGTAATTATTTCAACTTATGAAAAAAGTATTTTCAAAATTTATATTTTTTCAAAACATCAATCGTAAACCTAATTTACAATTAATTAATTGAATCTTGATATTTTCAGATTATTAATAGCTAGTTATTGATGAATAAGGCATCGTTAACATAAAAACATACATAACTTTTTCGAAGGAAAATGATGCAATATTATAGAGAGAAAAAATCACAGATAACAAGAATAAAATTGTGCATTAAAATAAAGTACCAATGCGATAAAAAAGAAATTCAATTATTAAACTATAAAAATAAAGGTGAGATAATGGCGATAGCTTTTGAAATAACTGACCTTTTTGTCTGATTTTCCTGCAAAGGGTGGGTTCAATATTGCTGAGGTGCTCTAAACGCGGTTGAAAACTGCAGTTGACCACACCAAGGCTGTAGGGGTCGAACGGATCACCGCATCTTGGGTCATACTCACTATTGCATTGATAGCATATCACGGCCTCTCCTAAAACATGTAAAAATGGGCGTCACAATTTAAGTTTAACATAAAAGATTTGTTAAAATAATTTTAAATCAAAAGTTTCTTTTTATTATTATATTTCTAGAATTAATTGATAATTTCATGAAAATTCTTTTAAGATTTAATCCTTAAATTCGTTATTTAGTCTCATAAAAATGCTCACATGTACCATTATATTAAATCAATAATAATTATAATAAAATTTATTAAATTAAATAAATTCAATCATAGAAAACTTTTAATATTTTTAAAAAGTTTCCCGTGTTTAGAAAATTAATGATTTTAATGAAAGTTTGATATAACATCAGGTAGTATATTTAGAAATTACATTTTTGTTTCAAAATTAGTTCTTTTTATTCCTGATTAATGTATTCTATTAATTATAAATATCAATTAATTAAATTATTTTAATTCACGAAGTTCAAGTATAAAATTAATTTTCAAATATATTTCCATAATCTAGTTATAGTATCTCCATATTTAATTGACAACATTATTTATCTTGAAATCAAAATTATTAACAATTACTATAATAAAAAAAACTTCTAAATATTTCAAAAATCGATTGAAAATTACAGCATAAAAAATATAAAATTATTATTAAACTATACGATCCTTATTATAAAAAATAATGACACATAATTAAATATCTAGAATTTTTTATTTTATACATTTTGCTTGTATATACAAACTTTCTAATTGCGATTCTAGAATTAATAAAATGAATTGTGAACCATCAATAATTCTAAATCTGACTTCCATTAGAAAGTTGGAAATTTCTTGGAAGTTTTCTATTTATTTATTTTTTTTCGATTAAACTTTGTTATTTATCCAAACACGAATTAAATTTAAAACTATAAAATTGTTTTGAATAAAAATAAAAAAAGACATAAATTTTATAATTTTTTTTATACATATGTTACGGTGATTTTTATTTTTAAAAGTGTAATTTTTATATTATATTAATCAAAAAGGGTCTTCAAATTTGCAATTAACATTTTTATTATTTTTTATGTACTTCTAATATATGTTTTTTATGCAATGATAAATTTAATAAAAATTTATTATTAAAAAAAATTTAGAAAAAAATGCAAGCAAATAAAAATATAAAAAAATTTTTAATTCTTAATGTTTATTGAAAATATATATTTAAATAATTTGAAGAAAAAAGAATAAAATTTTCGTTTTCTTTACCCTAATGCCTTAAATATCATTACAAAAATCGATTCAAAGGTGATTACAAAGCATAAAATTATTTAAGAATTTCAAAGATAAATTAAATAAATAATTACAGTATCATCGATTTCTTTAGAAATTTTAAAAATTTTATGCAGAATGCTTTATTATCCTATAAGCTATTGAACAAAATAGATTTCCGATAATTGAGTTTAAAGATAGTTATTACATTTATATTATATGTAAAAATCAATACTTTAAAAAGACACATGGTGCATAATAAAACTGATGTTAGTATAAATGTACTTGTTAACTTAAATACGAAAACATTTAAAATTTACTTATAAATTTTAAAATTAAAAAGCTAAATTACTTTTTGTACAACGTTGTGCGTAAAATTTCAACGTAAACATCAGATATAATTTCCAGGTAGAGTTTGAGAAACTACCATGAAAGTTAGTATAAGAAATCGACTCAAAGAATAAAAAATAAAGAACCGAAAGGAGCAGATTTGTAATAAAATTACATTTTTTCAAAATATCGAACTTTTATTATTTTAAGTCGGCGATCAACCAATCGTAGGTACTTACGTGTGATAAAGAACAATAAAAAGGGAGAAAATTTCAGAAAGATAAATTGGTTCACGCTACGAATATTTATAGATATAGTATCAATCGAAATCCCCTGAAATAAGATCGCCGACGAGGAACGCAGATAAATCGGCAAGGCGAAAACACGTGACGGGTGACACGCGATGCACCTACATCCGTCTCACTTCGTCTCGGTGGGTAAGTGGGTCAGCAGTGTTGTATGATGACGTAACTAGCAGCTGCCATCGACGCGCCTCACACCAGTATCGACCCTCAGCTTGCCTAATGCATATCCCACCACCATAGTTTTTTCCTCCCTGTGCCGAGGGCGAAGAGCCCTTTTGCGCAAATAGTCACTCAACTATAAGAGCAGTCCGCGCCTTGCGGTTCGGAGGGAGAAAATCCCGCTACTGGAATTGCTGAACGGCTTATCTACCTCATATTTAGAGCGAAGGAGCTTGTAGCTTTATTTTAAATACTTTCATCGTGAACTTAAGCTTAATCACCTCTATCGATGGAAATAGTTAGAGGAAAGTAATTAATAAATTATAAATCAACTGTAGTCAAACTAATGAAGCTCGAAAAAGATGAAAAAAAATTTCTTAAAACGTGACTCGGAAATTTCTGAAATTACATTTTATATACATTTTAAGTGAATCAAAAGAGGTACTTTTTATTTAAATATAGCTTGAAATTCTCTCTTAAAATTTCTCTGATTAATAGTTTACCAGTCAATAAAAATGCTCTAATTTTAAAATCAATAATCCGCGTCTTTAAACCTTGCATTAAACGCCCTAAATAAAGTCTAAAATAAAATATGCTCAAGAAAACGCTGATATAATCAAAGTCTCATTTAGATATACGAAAATCAGAGCTTGTAGTAGTATTTCATAAATAGAAAGATATTTCTCTTGCTATCGCAAGTGCAAGTTCCGCCAAAGTCGGCTTCCGCAGTAGCGTCAAATTTTTCTCAAGCTCCTTACGTCATCATGATTCTACTTCTAATAATATGAAACTGTTTCTCTATATCTGCTCGTGCAAAATTTTTGAAATTCTCAGTGTATTAAAAAGCATGTGACCCGGCGTCCAAAAAGCTCGATACAATCGAAACTCCCGAGCCACAGCTCCGACATGCACGGAGTCAAGGCTGTCTGCAATACTGAATTCGAGGGAGGGAGAAAGTGCATTCTAAAGTCCTGTGACCTTGATAAGCTCGTGGCGCGCCACGGAGGCGCTTCGGTCGGCGTCCGAGTATACGCGGGTATTTCTACTGAAGCGAAGCAGCTCGAGCTCGGCCCACCCACGAAAATAGGGTTACGTTACTCATGCCCACAAGGTTTCGTGTTTACGTAGATAGAGTTATCTCTTATCATGTGCAAAGCTCATAAAAACTCGCTTAGCTACAAATGTTGATTTTGAATTTTTCTGTGCCGTGACCGAGATTGAAAAGCATTTCAATTGCAATCAAAGGGTTCTCCAAATTTTTGAAATCTTATATTTCTGCGAATTGTCAAATAAAAAAAAAAGTCATCTTGCTATACCAAGGCATTAAAAATATTCTCATTAATAAACTCATGGAGATGAAATTTATTTCATTATTGTTGAAATTGACAAAATTTATTTAAATTATACTCTGCTATTATTTCATATATAACATACTTTTATAAAATATATATTATTAATTATTTTGGAATCAAGTTTTAAGAAAATATAAGCTTTACAAGAAATCTTTTATTAGCAAATATAAAAATTGTTAAAAACAATTAAATCTAAATATTTTCATATATTTTCATTTAAATTTTTAATTAGATTTTTATTTTTTCTTAATGAATCTATTAAATAAAATAGAAAGATTTTATTTTTCCGAGAAATGCTTTTAAATCGTAAAAAAATAAAGGCAGTCTAGTTTGATAGTAAAATAAATAAAAGACACGTAAACTTGAATAAAAATATTCAAGTTCACGTATTTTTCTAGGCTATTAGCTATGCCGTAGACCTATTAAAACTATCTCCGAGGAGAAATAATAGCATTTTTATTATGCTTGGTGACTCGTAAAATCAAAACAAAAGGAAGACATTTTATAAGATAATTAAGATAATTGTGTGAATCTTTGTAAAAGAATTTTATTTTTATATTTCCTAAAAATATATGTTACGTAAATTTATAATTTATTTAAAAATAAAATTCAAAGTAATCTAAAATTAAAAATATTTATTTGTAATAATTCTTATATAAAATAAAATAAAATTGTATTAAGAAAAAATTATTAAAAAAAGTATTCTACCTATCATGTGTACCAATAACTACTAATTTTATTTCCCACGTTGGATGTTTAATGCATTTCGAACTTATAAAATTTAAGTACTGCAATAATACAAATAAATAATCAATGAAAAATATTGTTCGTGTATAAAATTATAAATGCAATTACATATGCTTACTCCTAAATTATGTCTCTATACCTATAATTGAATTAATTAAATAAATTATTAACGACAAATTAACTAAACGTGTAACATATTTAATCAAATTAAAGATCTATACAGTGTATAAATTTTAATATTAGTAATAAATATGAATAATTTTGAAATTATGAATGATTGATGATTGATTATTCTAAAACACATTATCCTTACGTTCTATATTATTATCACGTAATTTATTTCAAATTTTAGATACAGTAGCGTAAACATTAGATATAAGTGATATTTTTATTAAAATTTAATTAGAATATACGTTTTTTAGTACGTATAATATTTGAATTTATTGTCTTAAAAATTGTATCAAAATCGTATTTATAATTTTCTGGTTTATCAAATATAAAAAATTATAAAAAAATTATCAACAAGTGTTTTAATAATTAAATTTTTAATTTAATATTTATCATTACTTTCATTTTGAATTTTTAGTTTTATATTTTTTTTAAAGCCTAAAAGAAAAACTATATCTAAAAAATTTTTTGCAAAAGTTTAAAAATCATATGAATCATAAAAAAATAATGCAACCATTATATCTCGAAGATTTTAAGAATGCTTTAATTATTATTTACATCATTTCTTTTTAATATAAGTATTTATTATTCTCACTAAATTTTTGTATAAAATATCGTTAAATATTTTAGGTTTTTAATTTTAATAAGTTTTATTGTATTCAACAAATATTTATCATTATTAATTAGAATTCAAATTACAATAGCTCAGAGAAAGAAACATTTTCTCCAAAAAAAGTTCAATAGTCATCATGGAGTTCGATTATCATAATCTTACAAGTTCAAATATGTATCAATTTTATTTAGATCAAGCTTCAAAACTCCTTCATTTAAGCGTTTCAGAAAAGTCTATTTCCCTTCTTAAATAAAATTCATCAAACTGATAAATAACTCGAACACTGTGCTTTTGACTTTTTTAATATATTCTTTATAATTACTTTGAAGAACACGAATTCATAAAACTTTATTGTATAAAAATAACGTTTAAATTAATTTTATTAAATATGTTAATTAAATAAGTATAATTAAATACAAAAATTATATTTTACTTACTAAAATAAATAAAAGACAATGAAATTAAATAATGAATTTTTGCATAATATATTGTAAAATATTAATTATCTCGATATTTTTTATTGAAATCAGTTGTAGATTTACCCTAATTGTTATAAACATCCATTTATAAAAAATAATTTATAATAATTATGCAACTGTCTAAAGAATTAATTTAAATAAATATTAACGTTATTTAAATAAGAATAATTATAATTATGAAATATTTATATATTTACTGAATGTTTGAAAATATAAATATTTTTTGAAAAAAGCTATCTATTAGTCTTAACCTCGTTTCACAGTTGATTGTCAGTAAAATTATGTCAGTTAAATCCATTATTAATAAAATCAATGGTTTGTATAAAAAATTATATTAATAAACAATTATACTATATGATCGAATAATGACAATGTTAATGAATTAATAATTAAAACGAACTTTAATAAAACATTGTTTTACTAAATTATTGACAGATTTCATTATTTATACCTGGTTAATAAAAAAAAGCTTATTTATTTTTATTTGTTTTATTAATATGAATAATCGATACTGACTAATAATTATAGTATATATGCCTTTAACGTCAGTTCTCCTAATAAAAAACAGCATTATCTGCATTTTTATAACCAATATTTTATATTAATATTAAAAAACTATCTAGAACAAAATTTTCTTTATCTACAATTTTAAGATTCTCAATGTTCTTAATATACTTAAAATATAAATAGATATATACATCTAGCAATATAAAGAAAAAATCTATATAATTTACACGAAATAAAATCTTTCAAAAAAACCAAGGCCACTTTAATGTTCCCGTATAATGTCGATTCCAAAATATAATTAAACATATCACTGTAGCACAATGTAGTACAAGAATATAAGGAGTATGAGACTTATTATAGACCGGATTAGGTGCGACGCCCTTATTCATAGAAAATGTTTAGTAACATAAAATATAGTTAAATTAAAACTGAAATAGAAAATAAAATGAATTCTTTTGTAACAAATAAATGGGTGCCGTTCAACCTACTAAAGGTGACAGCTTTTCAAAACAAATCTTAATTTATAAAGATTTTGAATCATCGATCTTTATAGCAATTTAATGTTTCGCTACGCATTTTAGAATATTTAATAACTACTTAGTTAGTAATAACTACTTACTTTAATAACTATTTAAAGGAGATTATACATAGTTAAATAACAAAACTAAATAAATTAAAAATTAAATCAAAAAATAAATAAAATCAACAAAATTTAAAAAAATTTTAAATATGTATTTTGTTTTATAAACATTCTTAATGTAAAAAAAATATTTATAATTTTATGTTTTACATACATCTTTAGGAATGTATATTAATGTAAAATCAATAAAAACTAAAGATAGTTCAATTATAATAATTAACTTCTTAGGAATATTGCATTTAAAGTTTCAAATTGTCATACTGTAAAAAATTCGTTACATCTTTTCAAATAATTATAAATTTAATTGACAATATATCATATAAATAATTTAGAAAAACAATAATTATAAAGTGATTTTATAAATTATAGGTTGAAATTTTCGAAATTTTCGTTTCGTGTATAATATTTTAAAAGACAATAATTCCACTTTTTCCATTCAGCAGATGTTGAATTGAACAATAAATAATTTTTACTTTAATTTTTATAATGCTTTAATTTATATTAAATTTGACCTTAAGCTTCATTTTCTTAAATAAACATTCTATAATTTTAAAAAGATCATAAATTCTTCAAATAATATTTTCACATAGTACTAAAAGAAAGGAATATATATGTTTTTTTAACCAAAATTATTTTTATTTAGAAACATTAACTTTTGAAATTAAATTGTATGATATAAATTTGTATCATTTAACAAAGAATCAAAAATCACACTTTACGAATACTACTCAATATTTATTTTCATTTTATACATAAATTTATAGTGTAAATCTATTATACATTACAGATGTTACAGAAGACAATTTTTACTTACACTGTAATGCACATATAAATATAATAATAAGTATCATGCAGTATTTCAATATATAAAGGATATTTTACGAGTCTATTGACTATATTATACTAGCATAACATGCATTTTTTCGTAGCAAAATTTTCTTGAAGATTCTTAAAGTGCTTTTTTAAATATATTGTAAAACGAGTAATGCGGAGAATTTCTGAAAGAAATTTCTTAATTTATCTGTATTGCCAATTTGATAATTCACTTATTTAATGTTATTAAAAAATGGTTAACAGTAATGCTTTTAATCATTATATCTGTCCTGTTTCATTAACTTCAATATAAAATAATTGTATGTAAAATCGTACGTATTATTTATAGTATATTGCAATTGACTTAATTTGTTAATTTTCTTTTTATATAAATACATAATAATGGATATAACAATTAGTTATTTATATTAATATCGTATAAATTTAATGAAATATTTCTTTCTAATTTAATAATAACTTGTATAATTTTTAAATGTAAACTATATAAATGTAATGTGACTGAAGCTAATATGATTAATTTTTAACACTCTCATAAAATTTTTTAATAATTTATTATTAGCGTTCTACTCAGAAACTTAATTAAACTGATAAACATCAACATTATAGTATAGTTTCATAACAAGTACAATTAAACTTTTAAACTTCATTCTTTTAAGAAATAAAGTTTATATGCATGAAAATAAATGCAAGTACATAAAATTTTAATTTTTAAATCTAGATTATTTAAGAACTAAAGCTAGTTCTTCTTTACAAGCTTCTCTTAAAACAACATACAGGACCATGTAAATTATTGATCTATGTCAAATTGTATATTTTTTATTACCAAAGAATATTATAAAAATTAAAAATATTTTCTGTCATAAAAAAAATTACATTTTATAATTAAATATTTATGGTATTATAAATAATGTTTTAAATATTTTATTTAAGTGTATTCATATATACTTCAGTAGTGCAATAATTATATGGAAATTAGATTTTTGAAAAACGAGATACTTATTCAGTTTTGTGTATAAGTGTAAATTCCAATAAATGTAGTTATGTAAGAATAAATAGTTATTTATTTATAAGTTAAACGTATATTTTGTAATATAGATAAAGACGAACTTATTCTTAGTTAAAATATAGTTCTATATTTTAACTGAATGAGTTACTTGAGCTGCGAGCGAAAAATTCGAATACCGGACAGAGTTCAAGTACGAGTACCATTTCCCGATAGCATATCACTCCATAGCCGTATATCTACATATATAAAGTGCATGTTTTTTGTATTCGAAAGGGATTTCAATTACCATGGATGTGCTGGTGCGCATGAGTCACGTCGAAATTCAATTTCCCGTGTGGCACCGCATCTACAATGCGTATTTTAGCCTCTTATTGGCATCCTAACCCATACGTCTACGTGATTACTACAGGACATACCTCCTATTGCGTCTTTTGGAAATAAAAACTACAAAAATGTGGGAGACTTTGTAGCTTGATTAGATAAAAATAGTCTTTTTCTAGAAAAAATAAGCGCCTCGATCATCGAGTGTGTAGAGTAGTATGACATGGAAAACGAAAAAGAAAAGGATCATTCAGGAACAGCTATTTTATAAATTCTACGGTGAACATGAGGTAACAGAGAATGTGGTTAGGCATACACGCAATTATTGGTGAATTTATTTTAGGAGATTATTTTGAATCTGCCTAACTGTGGCCAATCAAAATACAGCGGCACATTTGATTCATCGTGTAAAACTTGCATCTATTATCTCGAAAATTGTTCCTTCCACGTTATTCATTAAAAAGCTAAATTTGCATTTCAACTTAGAAATTCGAATTCATATATCTCACCTACCAATCGCTAGATATCATTTTAAAATAGTTGTTTGAAATATAACCTGATAAAATATAATATTTAAAAAAAAACAAACTTTATAGTTTAAATATTTTAAAGAAAAATTTTAAATTCATCGCCTCGATGAATCTTTCATGTGGATAATTTTACTTTTTAATAGCTACCATTTTACTGGAATATAAACGAATTATGAATAATATGTATGCATGATATATAAATAAACTAAACTGTAATAAATTCATATCTTCTTTTTTGTTAACAATTTTAAATACAACTTGAAAGTGAAAATTTCAAGAATTTTTTTTTACTTTATAACATTTTATTTTATATATACATATCTAAAAATTTGAAGATTATTTAAAAGAATCTAGAATTAGAGAGAAAGTTAATATTTGTATAAAAAGGTATGAATTCATTAAACATTTACTCTAAAGATAATAAATAATAAAGTTAAAGTATTTTAACTTAAACAAGTAAAGTTTTTAATATAACATTAAACTTTATACAAGAATTTGACATAAAAATATATAAATTAACAGATTGAGTTGCGTAATTCCTTTTTGTATATGAATGTGTGAATATGAATAGGCATGTAAATTTTTGAGTATTGTTTTACAAATCACTGAACACAAGTATATGTTGCAAATTTATCAAAAGTTCAATCTGAAACGGCTCCCAATATAACGTCCGATTAGACACTCGATTTGATGTCAACTTTTTTTCTTTATCTATTCTAATTATGATTGCTATTACAGGAAAATTGAAAAGGAGTATACAGTTATAGTTACATGGTGCGTTCGTTTACACAAATCGTGAACACTCATTGACACAAATACATGTTTTAGTTATAATTTCTGCTCATCGATGATATTAATTGTAGACTACTTCTGTAATCGAACTTGATTGAGGACATATGAATATTTTGAAATGCGTCATATCAGTAATATAAATTTTTTTCCTCCTATAAAATGCGCGTATAAGCTTGACTCCTTACTTCACTTTCCAAGTATCTAACAAGTTTATTTCTTATTTCTTTAAAAATAAGTCACGACCTAATTTTCCTTTTAACTAAACGTACTGTAATTTAATTGCGTACTAATTGATAAAACAAATTAGTTCTTATGGGTCATCAATTTCATTTAAATTTTCTGTATAAATCAACATATTTTTTCTTATAATTTATACTTTGTTAGTTTTTAACTTTCTATAAACTCTATGGAATATTTTTATAATTGCTAATAAATAAGAGCTATATGAAACTAATAACAGCTAACAAAAATAGGATCATTACGATTATAATAGATTTTTTATTAAGTTTTTTTATTTTATACATTATAATTGTCGAAAATTCATTAAATATTATTTAATTTTTATATTTCGTAGCTATTAATTTTCGAAAATTACTTAATATTCAATTATTAAATGATCGAAGGACTCGTAAAATATTAATCTTGTCAATCCCTTTCATGTATAAATAGTACATGCAAATAAGTACTAACGTACCTATGTGGATATTAAAGGTTAATAATACGAAGATTATTTTCTCAAGCAAAAGAGAAATAGTGATAAAAATAAACGCTGTCTTTGAGAGCAGATAAGAATGAAAAGACTATAAATGAAGAGAATGTAAGATTTTAAAAATAGAGAGCAAGAGAGAACCCATATAGATACGGATGTGTTTTCAGCTAAGTAACATTTTTTTAAGTATTTTAGTAATTTATTCGAGTTGTAGATTTTTTAACAGAAAAAATGTTATCTTTATTCTTTTGCTTTTAAAAAATATCAGCTTTAAAAGTATAATTTTACTTCTTTACTGTAATAAAGAAGACTCGCGCTTTAAATTAATTTAAAAATAAAGTAAAGAAAATAAGAGTCTAAAATGGAAAGGTCTTCAAACTTCTGTCAAATTTTGAATAAATTTTCAAAATAAAAAAATTGATACATTTAAAAAAATTTTTATGCAACAAAAACATTTTGCGATGTTTTTTCTTAGAAAATTTAGTATTTTTTATAATGTAAATGCTTGTAATGTGCTTATAATTACTAACGCAATGTAAGAGACTAATTTTTCAAGTGTTAATTTCTAAAACATTAAGTCAGGGAATTAAGAAAATTGTACCTGTAAGTAAATCCTTGTTTGTAAATATCTTTACAAAATAGATGATAACATGAAAAGGTGTTGGAGGTAAAAATATGAATTTTACATTATAATATCCAAGTTTTTTCAATCTTTTTTTATTTTTAATATATTCTTAAAGAGGTAAATTAGAATATTCTTTTTACCATCATTCTTTGACCTTCAGTTCTAACATCAAAGAGCTTTTTAAAAAACTGTTAATAATTAAGAAATTCTTAAAAATATAATAGTTGCCTATTTAACATTAGAATAAATAAAGAAAATATCATATTAATGGCTGGATAATCTTGTTTATATTATTATTTTTATAAAAAATACTTCAAACTGCACATTTAATTTCTTAATACTATTGTGCTAGAGCAGTGTTTTATGGTTAAAAATAATACAGAAAGCTATATCATGTTACATGGGGAGATAGAAAATAAGATCGTAGCTAAGAATAACATGTAAGCATAATGCAACGGTACAATGTGATGTAAAACAAAAGTAGAAAGTATTTACTTGAATAAACATAGTAGTGAAAGGTAAAACTTGCTTGTATAAATAAAACATAAAAAAATTAATTTTTAGTATACATAGAGAGAAAAGCTTTTGTGCATGTACAAGACGGCAAAAGATGCAGAGAATAAAGTAGGTGTAAGTGTAAAAAAGCTGTTGTGCAGTAACAGCAATGTACTAACGCGAACAGGAGACACGAGTCTGGCCAGCGGCTATTGCAAATTCTAGCACAAAAGATGCTGAAAATGAGAGAAAAACGAGGAGCGAAACAGAAGGTATTGAAAACAAAGAGGCATTGAAGGGCAGATGTAGATTTATCGTTGAATATCCTGCGCATATACAACACGCGACAATATAGAAATTGATGGATTGCAGCGACAATGAAGAGATACTCGCTATTATTTATTTTCCCTTTTTACTTTATTTATTTTCATTTTCTCTTTAAAATTTCGATGATAAAAATACTTTATGCAGATACTTTGGATAAACCTTTGAGATTAATGTTGATTTATAAGCTTTGAACCATAGGATATTATGCCAACAAATTTTCATCGGGTATTTACTCACAGATTTTTTAAATAACTACGGAATTTTTATTAATAAACTCTATTATAATATGGTAAAATTTTTCACAGGAAAATTTGAAAAGTATATGCTTTTACTTCGCATGTATTGTGCATTAAAATCTGAATCGGTACTAAAATTTTGTCAACTCTTTTTTAATAAAAATATTATTTTAAATGAAAATAACAATAAGGCGATACAAAATATGTCATATTAAAAAGAGATAACAAATATTTCAGAATGTACGTCACTATTATTTTGTTTATCCGTCATGAAAATAAATGTTATAAAAAAAATTTGAAAATTTTAATATTTACAAGAAGAATTTTTAAGCAGCTTAAAGGTGTGAACTACTATCGAATTTTCAATTTATTCAAAAACAATTGTATTTCTTTATGTAACAATTTCATTGAACTTAAAATTTTTATTATTTATTTATAAACATAAATTTCATTTTACTTTAAAATCGTATCATTTTACGTTTAAATTGATTTAATCCATTTTTTGCAATATAAAATTATAAGAAAAATAAATTATTATTAAAAAGTTAAAAAACTTTTTATTTACATCTAAATACTCAATTTATCTAATTATTATTATTTATATTTGTTTTATTATGTAATTTAAATACAGTTTTTAAGAAATAATTAAAATATTCAATTTTAATACAATCACGTTCTTGTACATAATCTTGAAATTAAACACTTTTTTATTAATATTCAATCTTTTATTTGTACTTTCAATCTTTTTTATAATTTAATATATAAATTATTTTTTAATTTATAATTAACTTTATTTATTTACTTAAATTTTAAAATCAAATTAAAAACGGTCTTTTTCTATGATTACTTAATTTATACAATCATAATTTTAATTTAACCCATGAGTCATTTCTGCCAATTTATGTTCATACAATATCATGTTTAATGAAATTTAATAAAATTATAAAGTTTATTTTTTAGTATTGTAAAAATAACAATCAAGCATGATATTTAAAATTTTACATTTTTCATACAATTAATTATATTAAACATATATTTCTTATCTCATAATATTGAATTTTATTACATAATAATATAATTTATATCCTAAAATATGTGCTTAATTTTACACAATAAAATAAATATGCCTTATTATTTTTAGTGTTATTATTATTGTTGTTATTCATGTTCCCGGAAATATATCATGTATTTAAATGATTATTACAAAATAAAAATAGTATAAAAAAAGATAGTTTTTTAAAAAGAAACATTGAATCCTTTTTGAAGTTTATTATAAAACAGACAGTTTTTAAAATACAAGTGCTAAAATTTGTTGGTTCAATTCTACGTAATAGGATCAACTTAAAGATATATTTCTTAGCTCTCGCAATACTCGCGGCATCAATTGTATTTTTGACGTGTTAAATTTTCTTTTAACATTTGGTATTTTATTTTAAGAAACAAGCTATGCACGCATGTGGGTAGATTGCATTAGGTTTTTTATTTTTTATACATGACATGGCTACTTTGCTTTCAATTATTTTTTAAAAACATTGAAAAGACTGATTCAAATTAAAAACTTAAAGACTGGTTTTATTCTGTAATTAAATATAAATATAACTTTTTCTTATATTATGTTTCACTCATTCGTGGATTGTTTATTTACCTCTGGAATATAAGAAAATTTAAATCTAAATTACGATATTTTTTTTTATTTTTTCACATATCGGTTTATAAATATTAAAGATATTGTATTAATTGCATTAATGGTGTATTTTTATGTTATTAATACATTAATGATATTATTGAAATATTCATGCAGAAAATTTTCAACAGTATTATTGAAATAATATGAAAAGATATTGCTCGAAACAACACTTATATAAAACATAAAATCTTGTAAACGACGAGCACTATTATAAAAAACATCTCTTTTATCCTGTTACACATACGTGCTCCAACTAAAGAAACAAGCGCATTTTCAATACGAGAATTTTTAAATTAGACACCTCTTTCAAATATACGTCGATGGCAAGGAAACTTATCCAGTTACATTCATGCACAGATGAAGAAACTAAAAATAAAGGAAAAGTATGGAAGTGTTCCGATAGGGATGAATGTCTCGAGACGATACTAAAAAGATATAAAGGACGAGGATCTGAAGGAAGAGGTAAACTCCGTCTCTCCCTATTATTCTCTGGCCAACTGCAAAGTCAAGTCAAGCCTCCCTTGAGTAAGCTTGAAGAATGCTGAGTAAAAATCTACTTCTTTCTTCTCAGCCACTTGAGCAAAGATGCCTCCGACTGACACGCTTGTGTCGCGTCGTCGTTGTCGTCCATCAATAAACAAACGACTGAAACTACTCTCTTGCTCCCGGCGTACATGTGTTACCGGATCTTTATTTACTTTCTATTAGCTTGAGTAATATATTTCAGAATTCACATTCAAATAATATTTCTTCCGTAAACATTACTTATGAATATTTATTTAAAATATGTGCCGTGACGTCCGTAACTTTCGGTTATTTTAAATTTTGCTTAAAAACGTTCTAAATGATTTTCTTCAATGACAATAATATTTATCGAATGTAAGAATGCTATTTACTTTTTATTAACTCAGCTTGTTATTAAAAGTAATTGCTATAGTCACGATAAATCTATTATTAATTGATCATATAAAAATAATATACAAAAGTAATGCCATCTAATTTATGTAACATGATGCATTTACAAAACTCATAATTATTCAATGAAATTAATTTTTAAATAAATTTGAGCAAACACTCTCATAAATGATAAGCATTACCATTAATTTCAGTTGTTTCATTTAAATTATAAATCATGAAATTAAATTGTAAAGTTGCAGCTGTGTACTAAAAGTTTGCGCATTTCGAGCTAAAACATTCCCTGCAATTTTGTACCCTTATTACAAGTTAATTACATAAATAATAAAAACAGAGTAACTTTTCGGTATTTCAATATATAAATTTGGAAATAATCGTTTCTCTTTTTGTTAATATCTACACAAATTTTGGAGAGCCTTTAGATGAAATATTTATCTAAAATTAAAAAGAGTAATTTAAATTTTAGATATGTGTTGTGCACAAATAATAGCGATAGGGAAAAAATCTAAAAATATAAATGTGCACAGTATTATATGTAAATAATATTTTTTTCAAATAATGACTATTACGGAATACATGCTTGATACCTATGATTAGTTTACATTAATAAGTATACGCAAAATCACCGATTCTTTTCGATATCATTTTAATAGATCACTTGATCCTGTGAACTAACGTATGATGTTTTGAATCATACATTTGTCTTTTTATAGTTTTATTAATAATATAATAAAATAGTTATATTTATTCACTATTAAGTAAGTTTTGATAATAAATAAAATTATAAATACATTTTAGGTTTTACTAGTTACACGTTGCGAATTAATGTGAAGTCTAAACATAAAAATAAAATATTTTTGTAATTTATTATTTATATGTCAAAAATAATTTAGATTGTGATATTAAAATCTTCTGGAAAATTTTAATTAGCTTTAGCTTCTTGAAAACTTATATTACAAATTAATTTTATTCGGTAAAAGTATAAAATTAATAATAAATTTCTTAAACGTACTATTTATAAAAAAGTTCCCCTATAATAGCAATCATAATTAGAATGGTTAAAGAAAAAAAGTTGACATCAAAAAGAGTGTCTAATCTGACATTATAAAATAGACCTTATTCAACTTTGTTCAAATTATTACTTGAATTTTTCATTTATATTTTAAAATTATTGAAAATGTTAACATTTTTCAGTTATAAGTAGCAAGAGTTTCAGTCATCAAATCACAATGCTTCTACTTCATTATGCATAAAATGTCTATTTTCTATGTCAAATTATACGTGTCTATTTTTACTAATTTTATACTAGATGATTAAATTTTAACTTCTACAAAAATGTTGAAAGTATCGAAAAAAATAAAATAAAAAATGTAGTTTATAAATGAAATAAAGATAACAAAAAAATTAAGAAAATAAATAAGATATAAAATATTAAACCAAAAACTAGAAAAATTATTTAAATTATTTAGCAATATTTGACATTTTTCAATAAAAAAATAATTATATACATGTACTCTTTCATGAAAATGAATTATTAATTTATTAGATGAATCTCGTTTTAAATTTTTTTTGTAAATTCAATTAAATCGCATATATTAAGATTGTATTTAGAGATATTTTTAAGCAATAATAATATTAAACTAACCCACTAAATTAAAAGAGTTTTTCAGTATTTATATATATTTCGTATGATCATTAATTTAATATTGTAAATGTTCAATAGATTTATTAGGCATTTTATTTATAAAACTATATCAATCAAATACATTGGTACTGAATGTATTTTTTAAATGATCGATATTTATTAAAAACTAAAATAACATATACATTTAAATAATGAAAGTTCTAATCTCTTTTACGATAAGCGAAGTAAATACTTTCTTACATAATGTACTAGGCGGTGAGAATATACATGTACATATACATAGTCATGTCCTAAAAGGATGAGCCAAAGAGGTTACCGTGAGGAAGAGACAGACAGTGCATTTCAAAAAGAACCAAAATATAATCTGACTAACTCACACCTGAAGGAAAGAGAGAAAAAGAAATTTTCTGTATGTGCATATGCTATAAAGTGAGATAGAAAATGGGTCGATCGATATCCCTTACTAGAGCAATTGTGTGTCTGTATCTGCACTGTTACAACGAAATTCGTTGATTTTCAAACAGTCAACTTTCGCACGTGTATGTGTCAACGAAGTTTTATCTTACTTAGTTATTGGAATGCATAAATAAGCAATATTTAAATTTTTCTTTGACTTAATTATTCTCAACTTTTAACATACTGATAAAAATACAAATACGTTTTAAGCATTGAAATAATTATTAAAAAGTAAAATATTGGATAATCAAGTATTTATGAGAAAAATAAGAATTTATAACAAATTAGTATTATTTTTATAAAAAAATTTATGCAAAAATAAGTTTATATTTAAAAATAAAATATCTATTATAAATATATTTACTAATCATGTTGATTCTTACATTAATATCGCATTAACGCTCACTGACTAATCATTTTCTTGGCAATGTAATTATTAATAAAAGATCAATCCAAAGTATACACATATATGTACGCTTGAATATAGATATGAATTTATGAATATAATATAGCTTCATCTTAAATTATAAGGGTATGAGATACGATACATTTGCAACTTTCTAACTTTATCAGATATACTTAAAATGAAGATTATTGTACTATGTCTACGAAGGTAACCGTTTGTTTATAATAATTTTTAGTTTTTATTTTTATATTTTACATAGGAATGTTAAATAATAATTTATGTAAATAATAAAAATAAAAAAGATATATTTGTTATATAGAGTTAATAATAATATTAAAAATAAATTTTAATATCTTGTAATAACACTAAGATAAGAAAAGAATAAATGCGTGAAATCGTTTGAAACAAATTTAAAGAAAAACGAAAAAAAACATACATTTCAAACAAATTTTATACAGAATACATAAAATTATAATGAAAATCATAAGCAAGTTAATTGTATCAAAAATATTACAAATCTAAAATGTTACAATCTGTCGTACTACTTAAATAATATATAAAGTTTTATAAAAATTTAACTTTTATGTAGGGCAGTAAAATATAAATTAAATTTTTAATGAAATAACTCTCAAAACAATGATATTTCATATATTTTTTAAACAAAAATATATACAACAAATATTTTCAGAAAATATATAAAAAAGACTACAATAAAAGTCTTATAATCTGTATATATAGTACGTTATTTTATTCATTATCAAAATTGTGCACCGTGTTAGACAGAGGTTTTATCAAAGGAAATTATTTTATATTTTATATACAACCTTATTTAACGAACGTGATTTAAATGTTGTCATCAAAGTATTATTTGTACTATCATAATTAAGTACGAGAATTTCATTAAAAAAATTTAATTTCTAATTACAAAATTTACGTTTTAATATCTTAACTTTTTTATAAATCATTTTATTAGTACGTAAAACATATTAACGAAAGTTCAATAAAAAATATTACATATACATTAATTTATAAAACAGTTTATGGAATATTTTTATAACACTACGTTTGATTTATGAATCGAAAAATGTAATTAAAAAGTATTGTTATTGATAAATAAGAAAAAAAAACTTTACTTTTTAATTTGAAAAATTGTAAAAATTTAGTTTGAACTTTTTTAGTGCTAAATCCAGCATTTGTTAAAAATAATTATAAAATACAGAATTAATGCATTTATTATATATTTAAATATTTATCTGTAAATAAAGTAAATGTTGATATAATAATTTATAAAGCAAAAATATAAACGTAATGTTTGAATAATAATTGAGTAATGAAAAGATAAAATTGTTATTTAAGTTAAAAAATATTACCTAATTAAAAAACGTGATTGTTAAATAATTTAGATATTCCGATTGTAAATGACAAAAATTGGTATTTAAATGAAATCATAATATTTTTATGTCTAACCTAAACATATCTACATATTAATTTTCGATTAAATTATAATTTAAATTAATTTTAGGTTTAAGAATTTAGGTTCATATTAAATACATTTATAAAATTGCTATTGAAGTTTTCTTGTGTATAGTCATTATTTTTAAATAATCTAATTAAAAGGTTAAGAAATTATTAAGTTATACAATACCAATAAACCTATTTAATGTTCCAAATTATAACACATGTAATGGAAAATTGCTTGATTAAATTAAATACATTTTTTTAAAAGTCAACTAATTCTTAAACTAATCATCTAGCGCGTTATATTTATACAATTTCTCATCGCCAATATAAAATGAAATAAGCTTCGGCAGTACCGAAAAAAAGTATCTTTATGAACACACACAATTTACGAGTAACCATTCATTTCTTAACGAGAATAGAAGAAGAATTATGAGAATATGAGATAAAAAAAGACGAATTGAAACACCAATGGAGGAAATGGAATATTTAGACAACGAAACGTAAGAGATTCACGATAGCCAAAGAAGAAGAAAAAGAGAGTATAAGCCAAGCAAATAAAATAGAGCAAGGAAGAGAATCACTCATACGCTCGTGGATAGCCGGACGAGAGACAGGCGAGACAAATGGCGAAGAAGACCCGGTAACGCGGTCTGATAACGAGTAAGGAGTCAGGGGCTTCCTCTTATGTATATATAAATCTACTTCTGTCTACCTTTCTCTCTCTATCTCTCTGTCTCTCTCTTTGTCTCCTCTTTTCCACCTTACGGAAAAGTTCGTTTATTCTCTAGTTACTTTTCTCTATTTTTCTATTCTTCTTGGTACTTTTACCTGAGTATGTGGAGATCATTCGACACGAACCTTTTAAAGTCGTTAATTTTGAATCTTTTTCAATACTTTGTAAGTTTACCATTAAAATTTAAATAAACAATCTAACTAATTAGGGTCAATATTAATTATTAAGTAGAATTAAGAAGATTTGTCAAAAATTTGTGATTTAGATTTTGTTATAACTTATTCAGCAATCTTTATTGACACATTACTTCTTTAGAATTTTATTAAATTATACATAATAATAATTTAAAAATTTTTTTTAATAACATTAACTTTAAATTTTATTATTTACATTATAAAAATTTTCTGTAAATATTTTGGTCCTAGCTAGTAGATCATTTGATAACATTTTTAATATTTAAAAATTTTTAATAATATATTTTTTACATTTCTATAATAAATATTGTAATATAAATATTTATAGTATAAATACATAGATTTTAGTAATAAATTGGATGATTATTAAATTTTTCGTAATTTAAAATAAAATCAAAATAAAAAAGAAATATAAATCGATATAAATTAAATTGTTACTTTAAAGCAGTTAGTAAAAATGTTATTAAGTGAATCAAGGAAAATGTTTAAATAATTATTTATATCAAATACAATTTTTATATCATTTAAAAATTTTAATCTTTTTAAGAAATATTATTAAATTTATATATCATTCACATTAAATCTTAAACTTCTATATTCTTTTCTTTATACTTAGCACTTCTGTGTAATACGTACGCAAAATATGAAATTGACCAATATATCAAACATTTGCTTATTACGATATACAAAAACTTATTGTTACAAGCAGAGTTATAATACCAATAAAGTCATTCTTTCAATATTAAAATTCCTCTAGCTATTCTTTTAATTTTTATATTTCGAATCAAATAATTTAATTTATAAATTAATAGTTTTTATAATTTTAAAGGTAAATTTTTAGTACTAAATAAATTTCTGAAAATAAATATAAATTATATTATACAAATCATACTTTTATATAACGTGAATTATAGAAATAACTACTCCAGAAAATAATAATTTATTAAAAGTATACCATTATTATATAAGTGGAAAAATAAATATTTAAATATTGTATTATATGATAGACTTAATGTTATCATAAAAAACAGAAATATATTACAATACAGTAAATAGTTTGTAAATGATACTTTTTTTTCCAAAAGAAAGATATTAAAAAATCTAATAAATATTCAAAACCTCGTTTTTAAAAGCAGAAAACAAAATTAAAAATCATAATAAAAAAGTATAAAGCAATGATATCTAATGTCTACTATATTTTGACTATATTTCATAAATATTTATTTCTACATGGATATTTTTTTTATAGTAGAAAATAAAATATAGATTACTAATAATAAAGAATCAAAAAAAATTTTTAAATATAAAAATAGCAAAGGTACATAGCATGAAATGATTTGTATTTGCTAATACGTATATAATATATATATAAATATATATTATATATACATGAAACGATTTGAGCTCATTTTTTATGTCGTAAGATTTTATAGGAAAAGATTCGTGTAACATTTTTCTCTCTTACGCTAGGGTAAATGTATCATCTATGTCTGCGAATACATTTTCATACGATAAATAGAATTTATTTCCTTTTAAAAACACTTTTTTTGTGCTAATATTATTGTTGAAAACATAAAACATGGTGTAAGAACTCTTTTCTTTTCTCAAAGAAATTTCTAATTAGGGTGTTTTTTCAAACATAAATTTATAATTATCATTTTTAATATTTATTTCAGTATATAGGATAAAAAATTTTCTAAATTTTACTATTCAATACAAATAGTGATAATCAACATTATTTTTTCACCGTAATTTTTATATTAAAATTATAAATTTTTTTAATTTTAAGCTATAATTTTCAATATATAATTAATATATTGAATTAAAGTATTAATTATAATTTAGAATGGCTGAACAGTACTTTTTTAATTTTACTATTGAATACAACTTTTCTCCAAAATTACTGAAAATTATTATGGCAAATACAGAAAATATTCATTTATTTTATTATATTCTATTATCAATTTTGATGATAAACATTTTTATAAACAAAATATACTAAAATGAAAACATCAAAGTTATTAATTTTCATGAAATCAAAAGTAAATCGATTTTTTATTATTAACGAAAAATATACCGATATAAAATTAATAAAGATGAACATTCTTTGCGTAAAACAGATATAATTATACATTTATAAACTAACTAATTAGAAAACTAAATTTAATACTCCCTTAGCAATTAAAAGATTATAGAAATTTATTTTTATTATAAAAATTGTTGTATACAATCTTTATTTTACACCAAATTCTTAATATTAAAGAAATGAATATTATTTTGTAATATATATATTGAATGAATATAGTTTTTATCACAATTTATTATTTTTAATTATAAATATGCATTTGAATTTAACAGTAAAATATATATACATATATATGTGTAAAAGTTTAGGTAACTGAGATTAAATTACTTATAAAATATTCGAAGTTGAATTTATTAAAAATATATTTTCCACTAATAACATTACACTGCTTTAAGGTTTTTAAAGAATGTTGTAAATTCATTCTATGAAAAATTTGTACTGAATCAAAACAATTGTAAATTACGTAACCACTAAAACACAAAGTTTTTATAGAAGAAAAATATTTTCGAATACTAATTAAGATGTTATTTTACTTGTTAAAGAAAATAAGGATTTGATGAATAGAAGGAGTAATTTATTATATTAGAAATAGCAATTGAATGCATTAAAAAGTCAGTTTAAAATTAGAAAAACTAATTAAACTTATGTTTTGTGTTATCAATTCACGTAGTACTTATTTTTTACAGATATTCCATAAATGGCAGATAATAACAGAATGGTTTGTTATATCTTACATATGTTGCTCGTATAAATTTTCAAATAAGTTTGCATAAGGTAATTATTTTTTTAAGTTTTTAAGTTCTTATAACAGAATTAAATTCGTTTGAAGAAAAATTTAATTCAAGTACAGCAGGCGTCAATTCACTGAAATTAAATTAAATTTATTTTTTAATATATATATCCAAGCAGAAAAATAAAAATCAGTTTTTTTTTATAAATATAACGGTTCGTTTTATTCAAAATGAATATAAGATTCATAATTACGATTCAGTTTAAAAATACTTTTATGTATTTCAATCATATATACATTAAATTACAATAAACATAACCTCTCTCTCCCTTTGTCTCTCTCTCTCTCTCTCTCTCTCTCTCTCTATATATATATATATATATATATATATATATCATGCTTTCTCTCCCTTTTTTTTTTAAATCTCAAATTAATGTAAACTAAGCCATAGACATGAATAATAATTACTATTAAGAACTGTACTTACACGATAATATTAAAAAAATTAAATATAAATTTTATTTATTATAATTAATTCATATTATTCACATATTCCTGAGAAATTAGAATTATCAATGATTGTAATAATACTACAATTAGTTTTCAAAAACCCATGTGTAATATTGAAACGATTTATATACATTCACTTAAGAAAGTATTATTCTTATCAAAACTTTTTTTAAAATAGTTCAATTAATTAGTAAGATAAAAATAAATTCATAACAACGAATAAGTATAAATATAAATCATTGACTATTATATAATCAAATATAAAAAATATAATAATAACTAATTAATAAAGAAATTTATCATTTTAATTAGATTATATTTTAAAATAAAGAATAAATCAATTTATTAATTCAATCAATCTATTATAAAATTTTGATTTTATTCTGTAAAGACAAAGTTCTTGTTTTCATATTTGAAAACAAAATCAATCAATCATTTATTTAATATATACTTCTTCAGTAGTAAAAACTTTGCATCGTCTCTAAAAATAATATATGTATATATATATTTTCAAATACCGACATATAAATTAGAAAACTGACTAAATTACGGATAATAATTAATAATAAAAAGTAAACTTATGGTTTGTTAAAGTTGCTTTGCGCAATATCACTTTGCAGTAATTGCAACGGATATCGCCGCAAGTGATGCAAGAAAAGCTCAATCGCACTATATCATCTTCAATTTTTAAAATATCATAAAACCTTAAGCAGTGTATAAAGTAGATACGCCATACGGGGAAAGAAAATGTTATTATATCAAATTTATTATTGTTTATTTTATTTTAGTCATTTATTATCAAAATATGAATTGAACACAATTCTAAAAATAATATTCTACGCGTGCAATTATTTCACATAAAAATAAACAGAAAATTTTTGTTAAGTTTTTTCGATTTTATAAGTTAGATAAACGTATAAAAATCAAATCGCGTTTTAGAGTAAATTGATAAAATTATATTAATTATTTATATAATTACATTTTATAAATATCGTTTTTTCCAAAGCAATTGTCATTTTTATTATAATATTTCAATAATATCTTCAAGAACAATAAAAATAGCAGGTTCTAAATAGCTTTTAAAATTTATCTATTTAAGGCTGGAAAGATTGTACACTATTGACTCGACTGGAAAATTGCCTTAAATGATTCATTTACTTAACTTTAGTATTGCATGCAAGAAAATTAATTTTAAAAAAATATTTAAAATGTTTTTCTCGTTACAGTTTTCCATAGACATAATTGAGCACCAGTTTTTTATACGAACGAAGTGTTGCGCCCCGTTACGATTTAAAATGCTTTCATAAAATTGCACCGCTCCTGTGGTTCTGAATGCGCAAATATTATGAGTTCAAAGCCAATTCCGCCGTCACCGCTTGAAGCGATCGATAAATGTTCACGAGACAATATATGCATCCGTACCTCATTTGGGGATAGTCAAACGGCATCGATTTTCAGACCCACTGTCAAGAAAAAATCAATCTCGAGTATTGCTGTCGTGTCAACGATGTTCGCGACGAAGGTAATTTAAGAACGATCGCAACTAATCGAACAGCGTTGACCGAATTGGCCTCGATATCGTAGGGGTCTTTGCAATTATGCCTATCTACGAAATATGTGCAAGTAATTTATTTGGTCAATTGAAAAAAAAGATCGTCTTAGTTGCGTTCTTTAGTATTAAAAGTAATAAACGGAACACCTTTTACAACTGAGTCGAATTATTACGGATGAATTGTGTACAGTATCGCCCACGGCCGTATGGTATAATTAAGATCTAATTAATATTTACTGGATTTCAGGCTGGAAATATAATAAAAGTATATATAAACAAACATTTTTCATTCAAAAATACTAAGAATGAAATTGATACTTTTTATTTGAAGATATTTTTAATAACTTTTTCTTTGGAACGTTGGTAACTGGATAATTAAATAAGTAATAATTTAGTAATTATTGAAATATAATTAATAATAAACCGATGACGTGCGGACGCAATTTTAATTATTTCATTTACAATTTCTATTAATTATTTTCCAAGTTTCACTTTTCCGTTAATATAAGATTGATTTTAGTATTGCCTATAACTGCCATAATTCTAGTTAATTTATCGATGTGCATGTGTAATATTTATAAATTTTGAGATATAATAAATAATAAAATGAAAAATAAATATATTTTTCTAATCATCACATTATAATCTCACATTAATATTACAAATTAATTCAATATTAAGTGTTTTAAACAATTTATAACATTATTTATTTTTGGAAATAAAATTAAAAAATATACATTTTATTAACTGTAATTTTTTTATTTTTTACCAATTTGTTTCAAAGTAGTACATTTCTATTATGAATTATAATGAGTGACTCCCGTCATTTTAAATAATCAGTTCTCGCTATCACAAATTATATTATATCAACATAATTTTCACTTTGACTGTTTCATGATAATTAAAAAATTCCAAATTTGTGCTATAAAAAAATTTAATTTTTTATATTTTAAGCGCCTATACGATAATATTAATAATATGTTGTTTTACCTTTACAATTAAGTTATGTAAACTTTCTTTCCCGAAGTTTTTTCAATCTTATTGTCACGACTAATTAGTGATAAACTTTATTAAGTATATAATTGATCGCCTGGGTGCTTTGAAAAATTTCCACAGCATATTTAACCAGATAATTTGCAGTTTTTCTCCGTTAAAATGAATTTGCGTTTATAATTCCTATTAAATACACTTGTTCTTTATATAATTGATATTGTCTTAACATGAATTATTATGTTAAATAGAAATTCCGTCTAGAATATTAATGAACTTTTTAATAATATAAGCAAGATTTTTTACAGGTAAAACATGCTAATTGTATATATAAATATATACAGTTTAGTAACTTATTTCGTTAATACGTTTAATATATGTGACTTCAGATCTCGGTTACATTATTATAATCTAAAATTTAAAGATTATTATAGTTTTCTATAATAAATAAAACTTAAAAATATGTATATATTCTTACATATACATAATTATTTATTTAACAGTTATAAATGAAAATACTTCATATTCGATGACCTAAAAAAATTACAAGACTTTTATAAAGAATCTTCGACCAATAATTCCTTTCGCGACAATTTAATTGTCTTGTGCATACCTCAATACGAATGTATTGAATACATATACTCAACATGTCAAAAGGGTATAATTGCCTGTGTGTGTTAACTGTGAATATTGACTGATCAAGTGGAAGTGATGATATAGAATATGAGGTTACTGAGTAGCAACTTTAACGGCTTACCAATTATTGCTCTATTCAAAATTACTGATAAGAATAAACGTATATCGTCTTGCGTAACACAGAAGTAAGTAACAATTATTAATCGATTTGAAAATAATATTTATGAAATTGCGTTGACTTTCTGTGCGGGAAAAAAACTACAGGTCAATAAAAAAGATAAGTAATAAGAGCATTGTGTAGTTGATCGAAGGATAGGAAAAGAAACGGCAGTAGAGAACGTATTTCTGGTGCCATCAAGGGAAGTCTTCTAAGGCTGGTACTGCCAGCACTTGTAGCACTTCACAACCAAGCTTTAGCTGCCGTTAATGTGTATTTACGAGTATATGCATGCACGAATGTGAGCGGTTTTCGCTCGGGTCGTTTAGAAGCTGTTGTTCCCGATTGCTTAATGGAATCCGATTTCTCACGAGTAAGCAATCCAGAGGAGAAAACATGTGCCAATGCACCGTTTTATTTTTATTTCCCTTCGATGTTTGGAAAATATCATCTAGGGCACAGATATGTGAGAAAAGATATCCGAGAATTATTATCTAATCTATGATTTAATATGATTGAAGTCTCGTTTAATAACGTGCGATCTACAACTACCAATTACTATTTTTATTTCAAAAGAAAACTTATAATAGTTTCTCAATTCAGCAAAAATATTCTAGATACCAATGTAAAAAAACAGTCGAATTTTAAAGACTAGCGAATCAAACAGTTATTTCAATTATTGAAGCTTTCAAGTTTAATACAAAGGCATACACGTGCGCGCGTGTGTGACTGAGCGTACAATTTTGGAGTGTGTTTGTGTTTTACACATTAAAACGAATACAAAGTCAAACACGTTACAAAAGAATCAAAAGCACGTGTGGCGCCAAAACGTTAGTTTCAAAGCTTAGATACATAAAAGCATTAAAATATAAATTTCGTACGGCAATAGCTGCAACCTATAAAAAAATAATGAAACTCTAATGATATGCGATGAAAATAAAATCTATGGCAATTCGTTTTAATTTTTACTAGAAGTAACCGGTCTTATCTGGTTCTGGGAATGTGGCAACAAAAGAATCACACCCTAGGGAAGACGAATAAATCCGTATCATTATTCAGGATGCTAAAATCTTACATTTAAAAATTATTTAAACTCTCTACGGGATAAAGGAACTAAAACTAAATGTATGTTGATGTAGGTAAAGTATTAATTACGCGGTGTATTACATTATAACGTTACGACATTATAGCATTACGCATAATTAAATACTTATTCGTGATAAGAAATTATTTGTATTATAAAGTTAAAACTACAGTATGTTTATTGAATTAAAAACTACAAAATAGTTTGAAATACATTCTTTGAAAGATATAAATTTTCAGTACTTTTTTCTGAGCCTTACAGTTACTTCACTTTCGTGGGCTAACAATGTCACTCCAGTGATTTCGATATAACATGAAAACTTTTTGAAACAACTAGGTTAATATTGTAGAAAACAAAACGCAACGGCATCGATTCTATAAATATAAAAGTAATATAACGTAATATAAAGACTATAATAATAAATACGCGACTTAAATATTAGTAACAAATTAACTCGAGAATCATCTTAATGCTTCTCAAATAAGCGTACAAATTCGTAGATTAATGTGGGAAAGCACAGTTTGGATACTGCCGTCACGGATGTAAGTAACATCAGAATTTTTTCTTTTATTTCTCTTCAAGTTCAATAGGAAAATATTTTCTTTTAAAATTGACATAAAAATGTGACTCACGTAAAAATACGCTCTTTTGTTAATACTCTTAGTAAATCATTAAAATAAGTAATTATTATTTTATGTCTTCAAATTATAAGTTTTTTCATTTTTAGTTTAAAAATTATACCAAACAATTAATGAATTCTAGAAACATTTTTTTCATTATTCTATATTATTTCAAATACAACATTCAGAAATATAATTTTTTTAAGGAGCTAAATTAATATGTAATTATAGAATAATCTCTTATAAATAGATATAAATAAAGTTGAAAAAATGTTGAAACTGTCTATTTAAAAATTGTAATATATATATTTAGTATTTTATTGCAATTAACTAATTTATCACGTATATATTTTTTATCTTTTTAAAAAAAAAACAGTTTAAATAATAATTAAATATTGAAATTATCAAATATTTACATTTTCGAATATTAATTTGTGATACATTTTTAGAATTACATATTGTATATAATCATGTATATTAAAAAATATGGATTTAAAATTTTTATCTATAAAATATATTAAATAGAAAAAACTTCTAGTACTTCCTAAATTATTCTTTAAATTTTCCTATAAAAATTTTAAAAGCGACACTAAATTATCAAAGTTTTAAATTTATATACATTAAATGTACAATTTTTGACATTTCTTGATTATTGTGAGTGATTTTATATATAGAGTTTGGAAAACAAATGAAATAAAGGCAATTATTTTTTATATCGCTTGTTAAATTATTGTTTTATTTTTCTAAACCTGTTATATATCTACTTATCTAGTTCTTGCTGTATTCTTTCTTGTTATTTCTTACTCTTCAACTTAAATTTTAGCGTTTCTCTTATGCTACTTAATGAAAGTACATAAATTATGTTATCTATTGTTTCCGTGATAACTCCGGATTACGTACAATAATTTCACTATTTTAATTGATGATTATTATAAAAAAATTAAATAATCATGCAGGTTTTTTTTACTTGAAAAATAATCATATTTAAAAAAATGTATTTTGTTATAATTTTAATTGCGATCAATACTTCACAAGCGCTTAAAAAGTACATTTATTAAGAACAAAAAATTGATTAACACATTGTTTGAAGATAACAGATTTGGAAGTAAATTTTGAGCGTCAATTTTTATATAAACTGTAGTCATTAGAAATTATCACGCGAATAATGAATTATTTTATAATTGAAATAACTATATTCAGATTCTAAGTTTTTTAATCATAAATGAACATATTGTATAACATTATTAATATAATAATAAACATATATACATAAATTCTGTGATAACTGTGTAAATGAGAATTTTATTTTCTTTCACTTCTTTCATAAAGATTAAGAAAATTTTAAATATACTGTACTCAACTAAAAGATAAAAATTACGAGAAAAACTTGTTAGAAGCATTATTCAAGCTCTTTAAGGTAGAAAATCTAAAAAAAATGTAAAAATGAATGTGCCTATGGTAATAGCTCAATTTCACCGAGAAACTAATTTTGCTCAAATAACATCCTTAGCAAAGGATCTTTTTTAAGATAGAAATTCAGAATAACTTTATTTGCAAAAAAAATTCCTTTCGAGCTCAATTATATCTCTTATTATAACGTTAAAAATAAATTTATTAAAGCTGATATAATAGCGTTGTTGTGAATGATTTACCAATGTATTATAATGTTTTATAATTCATGACTAATAATAATATCATTGCAATGGTTCAAATTACTTTTTCATTCTTTGTTGATTATAATTATGAATACATTATCGGAAAATGTTAACTAAATAGATTATATTTCGATTTAGAATTTGACGCTAATTAAAATTTTCGTTCCTTTCAGAGATATAGAATTTGTATAGATAGATAGATAGACTTATTAATGAACAATCCTTGCATTGTTATTTGTGTATACAATTTTTATATAATAAAGATTATTGAACAGCTCGTTTCGACACTCAAACAAATCTCAAAGCGATTTTTCGTTTTGATACATATATAGAGCATCATAAAATTGGATTTTTCTCGATTCAAGACTAGTGAATGAATAAAGTAATCACCTTGATGCTTATGTAAAGCACGCGTACGCCGCTACTTCCTGATCCTTTCATCTAAACATACAATCTTCCGCGTCACGCAACGATGCTGTTGTCGCGAATAATACGAGTAAAAATATAGGCGACGCTACCTAGAAAAACACTATGAGGATTTCCTTTCATAGTAGCCACAGTTCATTCATGTGATAAAATGAAAATGCTACGAAAGCAGCCTAATTGAACAATCTTACGCCCGTTTGTTTAGCTTCATGTACACAGAAGCACACGTCCATCACCATCACCGTGAACTTCTCGTTTAAAGCGTGCAAAGCTTACCTATCTTTTCAATTCGTGTCTTTATCTTGTTCGCTTGTAATAACGGGGAGCTTTGTCGAACTCTGTTTACAAATCTTGTTTACAGAACCAACGCTGCTCCTCTATTGTTATCCAGAGTTTCGTAAATGCTTTCATAATGTTCGCAACATGCATGATTAAATTTTTTTTTAACTTACTTCCTAATATATATATAATATTGTACAATTTAATAAAAATACTAAAATTTTCGGATAAAAAGGATTAAAAAGAAGATCAAGAAGTGGAAGTAATTCCGAAAGGTAACTTACTTGGTTTATGTATCAGAACTTAGGATGTGAGTTTAGACTAAATCATTTTACTTCTATTCACCAAAATTAATCGTAAATGTAGTTTAGAACCCCTTTTTAAGTGTAACTCTTTTTTTTATCAATCTTTAGATAAATAATAATATATTCGAGTAAAATGTACGTTCTAATTAATCTTTTTAGTAGTTTAGTAGTAACGATTCATCGAATTCTATTTAGTTTAAATATGTCAGCTAGTAAATATAAAAGTGATTTTTATATATTACTAAATGTAATAATAGTATATATTTCATATTTCTTAAAAAAAATTCTAATAAATAATTTCAAAAGTTTTTTCTTTTAATTATTTTAAGCATTTTATAGATATCAATTTTTATAAGAGAATCAGAATTCAAAGTATATTTGATTTTGTAATTTATAATTTTTATCGAATTTGATTTCATTTTCATTTTCTCGAAACGATCAAATTTAAAATATGAACAATACAAATTTTTGATGATATACGAATCTTTATAATATTATAATAATTTAATACTAGTTATATATTAAAGTAAATTATAAGCGATATGTTTATACACAATTTTCAATAAATTATAATAAATAAATTATAATAAAATAAATTATCTACAAATTAATATTAAATTAATTTATGTTTCGATGATTTTAGTACATTTTACTACATTATATATTTATCATTTATTTAATAAAACTAATGCGAAGGCTTCATATTTCAATAATTAAAATTTTAATTTAAAATAATTTTTAAGCATTTATCAGTTTATACATTTATTATATACGAATAAGAATTTGGAATTTTGTAAAGATTTAAGCTAAATATAAAATGCAAAGTGTTTAATGTATCAAAAGTACCATAATTATATTTCAATGAACATTATCTTAAATCAATTCTAGGTTACGAATGAAAAATAGTGCACTGATAAAAATGATAAAAAAGTGATCAAATTATTAATAAATTTTTTAATTTTTCTACCTTTAAAATAAATTGAAACAATTAATTGAATACTAATGTAAATAAGTATTTTATCATACTTACTTTTAATCTATCTGTTTTATGTACATATAATAGGATTAACTTTAAACAGACTCTTTGAATTTCTTTTTAAAATTGTATATTTGATTTTTTAAATTAGAAGAATTTAAACTTTAAGAAGATTGTGTAAGTTTCTTAGATTTCTCTTGAGGACTAAAATCTTTATGTATCCATCCATAATTGAATTAAATATTTAATTCTCGCGAAATATGAACAAATTTAGTTTTAATTTGAGAACATTAAAAACATTGACGGTGACATTGAGAAATTATTTTTGTAGGAAATGAAATATTTTTAAAATAAACAATAAATTTTCAATTCATTGATGTTCGTTAAAATCACACATTAAATGCAATTGTACATTTTTAATCAATAAAACTTTCCTCTTAAGCTATATCGAATTAAAATATATGATAATACATTTATAGTAAAATAAAATGATATTTAAAAATAAGAAAAAAGCCAGAAAACTTAAGTTCAACACCAATTGTTTCATTATTAATTTTATTCTCTTTCAATGTTGTCTTATATCCAATAGTTACATCATAGTGCATAAAATCGAGAACATATAAGTGATTTGAAATTTAATTATTAATATATAAGAGCATAAAAATAGTTGAATTTTATTCTACAAAATGTATATATTATAAATATACCAATTCTATCGTGATTTTTTTTTATAACACTTTATACGTTATTACTAGTTTATTATTAATGATGAAAAAATCAGTACATGAAACGAAACTGTTTTATCTAGATATTTATTAATAAGCTAAACAAAATGATAAATATTTACACATACTTGACTGATATATCAATTTAGATTTATGCGACACATGAAGATCGTTTCTTATAGAGGACTTGTTTATATAAAACACATTTCATTAAACTTTACAGATATAATTATTCATTAAAAAAATTAATTTAAATATTGAATAATAGTCTAAATTGTATATTCAAATACGGATGTGCATACGTGCGCGCCTAGGTAGTGTGTATTTGTTAATCAATTTTTGGATTTGTATCCTGTAATTTACTATTAAATATAAAATGTATAATCAATTATTAGTTGTTATTATACTCTAAATTTTATTAAAACCAAAATTAACTAATAATTATAAAATATAAATAAGATTTATAATTTTCTTCACTTACAACATAAATTATTAAATTTACCCATGTAATAATGTAAAAAATTTAATTATTTTTTAAGTTACAACTATCTTAATGTAATAATTATCCATATATTTTTTAACTTTTTTACTTTATGGTGATAAAATGAACTATTTTAAAATTCTAAACTTAAACACTAGAACATTTCATTGCGTAATATTTGAGACTGTTATATTTACGTCCATTAAGCTTTTAAATTGTTTTAGTGAAGAGTAAACATATGAATATCATAATAATTCATTTACTTGCAGTACCATTATTTAAAAAATATTTTAATATTTATTATTTGTAATCACATATAATTTAAATGATAAATTTACAATCATAAATTTAAACAAATATTGATTATAATTATCATAAATGATAATATTGATTGATTAATGTTCATTATAGTTATCAATAAATAGAAAAATTTTTAAAAAAGTATCGGTTTTGAAAATAAAGGTGTTTTTATCAATGCAATAATTATAGTGTTGATCTTTTAAAATCTCTATTGAAAGTCTATTTAAAACAAGTATTTTAATGATTAAGAAAGAAAAATTAATAACTTCTTACAATAATAATTAATAGTATTATGAATAATTTAAATAAATTTCATTGTTAATCTCATTCAAAAAATTACTTTTGTGCTTAATAAGGATCTTACATATATCTTTATAAATAATGATAATACATTTATAAATTGGATTCATCCTTTTAATTGATTTAATATTGTACAAGGTGTATGACAAAAAAATTATGATAACACTAATTGTAAAAATTATAATTGTAATATTTATTTCTGTACTAAAATATTAATTTTATATTAAATGGATTTTTATTAATAAATTATTATTGTAGTGCGATAGATATATCTACGGATCAGATTATTTCGTCTTTAAGATGGAGTCTAAATTATAAAATGTTTAATAATACATTTCACCTCGTAATTAAAGATCGTTAAGTAATGTAAGAGGTAAATCTAAACACGCGGTTATATCCCTGTCAGGTTCACTTCTGTAATTCAATCTTAAATTTTACTTATATTATTTAAAAACTTGTGTTATCTGCATATTTCACAAAGCATTTAGAAGTACATCAGTTAAAAACTACCATTCTTTTTTAAAAAATGCCCAATTAGAAAGATACTTTGAAACATTTGAGATATTCATTTGAAAACGGAGTAAATGTTTAATAAAACCACTTTTCATGAATTTTATTATAATTTCTTGTTGCTGAATTAAAGCGAATTGCAAAAAAGTAATCTGCTTCCCTACTCTCTTTGAAATTATCCTGCATATTCTATTCCTGAAAAAACATTGGGAAAGCGTATTGCGTAAAAAAATTCGCCTTAAACGTAAAATAAGTTTAAAAAAAAAGTATGGTCTCTGCTCGCAGTGTCACGTATGTGAACTGAAAAACCTAAGATGTTCTATTCTTCTTCAAAACGATTAAAAATACCTTTTTCCAAACGGCATTGTGAAAGTGTACCATATTAGAGTTGGGTTGAAAAATTCGGGTCAAATGTTATTTAAATATACATGACTTAAATTTAATAACAGGCAAAGGTTAAATCATTATAATTGAGTTCCACTCAACTCTTCCAGCATATTATTGGAAGTCTAAAAGTCATCTCTTCCGCGTGGCAAATTCACTTATCCGTCAGTATAAACTTTGCGTTAAAATGTATCCACTGGAGAAAGTGCAACTGCGGATAAAGGGAAATCTAGATTCGCGGTACGAGGAAACGGCCGAAAGGGATGAACGAAAGAAGCGGTAATGTTCCAATGATCAAGAAAGCGATGTAAGATCTATAGGATCGAAGACACCTACCGTAGCGGATGATCGTCGCGAGGACGACGAGCAGCGTAGCGGCAACGGAGACCTGCTGGAGCCACATTCTCGTGACCGTCCCTTTAAACGCGAGCTCGTGCAACCCACAACTCGGTATATCACCGGCTCATGTGTTCCTCGCACGCGTGATCAGTGACTCTCTGCTTTTCTCAGTAGCCGCGACTCCTTCCTACCCCGAGGGAAGCCTTACTTCGACTAACGCACGAGCGGATGGATCGACTTCGTTTAGGCGGCAACGCGAGCGAGTAGCAGCGCTCTTCGTCTCGGTTCCATCGAGCGAATGAATGCACACCACCTCGTCTTCCTCGCAGCTAAGTGCCAACCCCTTCCACTCCTTATATATATATATATAGAATTAAGTAAGCTGCACTTCTTTCCTGCACTAAGGCCGCCGTATCACTCACCGTTACATGCGAGGATGACTATAAGCGCGCGCTTTCGTGTATCTTTTATTGAGCGATCGATCTCTGATCCCCTGCGCTCGTGGCTCCAGAGCGACTAATTTCCGCGCTTTTCGGTGATGAAGTGAGCGCAGCTGCGAACGCGACCTACCTATAATGATGACGGCGACGGCGGCGTCGGTGCCCACTCCCACGCCCTCGTGTAGTTGTTGGCGCACGCGGTGGTGGCCGCTATGCGGCAGAGATGATTCTCCCTCTCTTACGCCCTAGAGGTTACGTGCTCGTGCTCATCCCCTCCTGTTTATTTTGCATCTTACGACGCAACGTGTATGTGCCAATTTCTTTTTTCCCTCGGACGCTTACGATGACCTTGAAATTTCTTGTGGTTGCGGATGAGGGATGTTGATATTTGCTATGCTAATTAACCTTTTTTACGTTACTTTTAGACCCAAGTATCAAGGAAAATATTCTTGCAACTTGTCTTGATGTAATGATTTATTGAATTCAGCTTCGATTTCAAGAAATGTTACCTCGTTATTAATTAAATACAAATATTATAATAATAAAAATAGTTTATTGTTTTCACATAAATTTATTAAATACTCAAATTGTTACTCGTAATGTTCACGGAGCTTATTGACAATACATTTGTCATTTTTAATACTCTTTGTTACAATCAGAATATCTGCTTTTATCGGGAATTCAGCAAGAAATATTATTAACATATAAAATTTTTTAATTTTAGACTACAGTAACTAATGCAAAGTAGTAATTTGGTATTATAGTTCCTCTAGAAAAAACGATAAAGAATGGAATATTCCAAGTAAATAAACTAGAATTATATACTTTACAAAACAACAGACATTGATGAAGTACATAAGACTCTGTACAATTATTCATTGTGGAAAGATTTGTTGATAGTCTACGTGAAATAATTATGAAACGTAGAGGCAGCCACAAAATTTTGTTTAATAATTTATCTTAAGCTAATATTTAAGAATATTAATTGCATATTGTAAAAATTTAGAAATTGCGAAAAGCGACAAAATGAATAAATACTTTAAATAAAAAAAAATAATAAACTTTGATAAATCTTTAGTAAAGAGAAAATTAAAAGCTATTCGTTTTTTAAATTACTTTTTATAAAATATAAAACTTCTCATTTTTCAAGAATTGAAAAAACAATTTTTACTAGGTTTTTATTTAATAGGTACTTACCTTAGAGTTAACGATGTAAACAATGAACTTCTTTCTTTAATAGTTTAAACAATTATATATGGTGTTAATTTCGTTAAACGTATTATTTAGTAAATATAATTATTTTAGGTCTGATGATTAGATTAATACAAATTTCTTCACTTCATAATACAAACAATTTTACATGCCCTTAATTTTCTATATCTAATTTTATATACATTTGTATATAATACGTATTTTGACTTCATAAAACAAATCAAAAAGAATTGATCGAGTAAAAATAAATTAATTTAGTGTTTAACTAAAATACAATTATTTTATACAAAATAATTCAAACTAATTATTTAACAATATTTTTATAGAACTGTTTTCTGTATTTTTAAATACATATTGACTAAATAGATTTATTTGCATTCATTTATTGTATTAAAAATCTTACTTCCATTATAATAAATATTTTTCATGAAAAACTTTATAAATCTTAAGAAATATTTTTCATATGCACGTATCGTTAGATATATTGCTTCAAATTTATCGTACAATATTTTTTATTAAAAATTTCTTTTAATATTGCATTTATATATATTACTTTATGTATACGCATATAAATTAATTATATTAATGGTAAATGATCCTCTTTTTAATTATTGTTCAATCTTTCACTGGATTTTTATAATCGTACATATATTATTATTGTTGTTGTTGTTGTTGTTGTTGTTAAAATGTATAAGCTAAAACTATAATTAAAGAGTTTCAATATGTTTTATTAAAGTCCTTACGAAATATTGTTTTATATATTTTTATTTGAATTTCATAATTACCAATTATATACAGCTATTTAATTAATGTTTTTTGTATTTTTTTTTATATGTATACGCATATAAATTAATTATATTAATGGTAAATGATCCTCTTTTTAATTATTGTTCAATCTTTCACTGGATTTTTATAATCGTATGTATATTATTATTATTGTTGTTGTTGTTGTTGTTGTTGTTGTTGTTAAAATGTATAAGCTAAAACTATAATTAAAGAGTTTCAATATTTTTTATTAAAGTCCTTACGAAAAATTGTTTTATATATTTTTATTTGAATTTCATAATTACTAATTATATACAGCTATTTAATTAATGTTTTTTATGATTTTAAATTATGCGATTATAGTTTTTCCATATATATTGAATCTATTCTTATGACTAAAATATCAATTTTATCGAAGATTTATATTAGATATAAAAAATGTATTTTATATTGTACTATTTATAGTTTTTCATTTTGTCATTATTAATCCATTAACAATTTCGGAATAATTTCTTCTATAATTATAACTTATGAAGTAATATTTATGACTAAAAATTTTTTTATTTATGTGATATATATTTGGATTAGTTTTAGCATTTTTAGATCATATAATACCGTAAGTTCTAATTTTTAATTCATATTTACTTTTTATTATTTAAGAATTGATATTAAAATGTGGATTTCTGCATTAGTAGATTTTAGCTTTGATCTTTCCTACTGTATCGCCCTAATTAAATGAGAATTATTTTTATTAAACATATTAGCTTTAAAAATTCTTTCCGCTTGTTATAGAATTAACATTTTTATTAATAATCATTTTTAACCAACTATTTATCTACGTATATTAATCCGATAAATTTCATATTATTTAATTTTAATTTATTTTAATTTTATTTATTATATA
Organism: Platyscapa corneri; assembly: GCA_018907185.1. NCBI lineage: Eukaryota > Metazoa > Arthropoda > Insecta > Hymenoptera > Agaonidae > Platyscapa > Platyscapa corneri. The sequence continues at coordinate 4,066,142 of JACCHW010000005.1, read as the reverse complement.
TTTTTTTCAATGATTTTATTTTATATCTGATTGTAAAAATATATAACATTTACTATTTTCTTTTCTTTTGATCTAGTATGATTGAAATTTTTTTCTATTATTGTGTATTTCGACTAAAATTTGGTATAATAAATAAAAATGGTACTTTTATTGTCATTATTTATACAGAAAATATCGCTAATATAATTAAAATTAAGTTTTAATTATACAAATTCTGTATTGACTAAATTTTTCTAAATTGATTATTGGTATCTGAAAGTATATAAATTTATGAATATTATATGAAAAGTTAAATATATACCCATAAATATTAATGTTAATTATAAATTTTTTATACGCAATAAAACTTAATTTATTTATATTAAAATTATCATCAAAGACTATAAAACAGTGTTAAAATTTAAACGAAAATAGTATAAAATAACTGTATAAATATATATAATATACATAAATATGCATAAATATACGCAGATTATTAAGTACTAATTGATGCGAAGTATTTATATGAAGAAAAAATTTATAAATGAATAGCGCAATATGTAATAACAATATTTTATATTATTTCATAAACAAATTACTATTTAAGATAATTGTAAAACTTAATAATTTCATTGATTGAAGAGTAATAACTATAAAAAAATTATTAATTTTTTAAATTCAAAGATTTGTAAATATTATTTATATAGTAATTATTATGTTTATTATAACAATTATAATATTAATATAGTAAAAAAATTAAAAGTACTAAATATAATATTTTAAAAAATAAGTTAAAAAGCTCAAGATAGTTTTTAATCCTTTTTTTAATCCAATTCATCTGTAATTACGATGCTCGACCAAATTTTTTTTATTTAATTCAAAGATTTTTAGTTTTCCATATTTATAATTTTAAAAGTATTTAATAATAAAATATAATATATACATGTATACAGGAATATTTTTTATATAAATGTAGATATAAAACTCGCTGAATTAATATAAAATACGAAGGTAAATTTATTTTAAAACTGGATAATGAATTTAAATTGTATTGATTGAAATAGAATACACAGTAAAAACATTTTCAAATTACTTAAAAATCGAAGAATTCGTTTGCATTAAATAATTTTCCAGTAAAATTCATGTATATTAGTATAGATCATACAAACAGAACAACTTTTTATATTGTTTTAATTAAAAAAACTACTTAAAAATTCTTTCAATTTATAAAAAAAACTATTTTTCTTTAGTTTTAATTAAAAATTTTTTACGTTTAATAATTGTATTTATCAATATAAAATTATGTTAAAAAAGTTAATACTGTGTCTAAGAATGTTTTACGTCTTATTTTATAATTGGAGTTTGATAGTTTTTATTTTTATGTATATTGATTTTCTGTTTAATTAATTTTTAATTTTTATGAAAGAAAATATTAAAATTCCTTTATGCACTGTAAATATTTAGCTATTATTAGTTTCAAGAAAATCTAATATTTTTGTTATATTATATTTTTTCCACTTTTACTCTTCTTCAAGAAATAAAAAAAATGATCCACAAATTTTTATGTTAAGCTTTAATTTATTTTCAGTGATTAATTAATATACTTACAATGTATATTATTCTTATAATTAAATTCTTCTTTCATTAATATTAAAAAATTTTATTTATAATTAATGAACCTTTCAAATATTATATTATCTTACCTATTACTGTTATTTATATAATTTATATATTACTTATATAATTATTATTGCGTAGATATTCAATATTTTTGCAATTACACATATTAAACGTTTAATTTGTGCAATGAAAATTTTATAAAAGAAATTAAATTTTGTAAATTAACAATTATCAATAAAAAAATACAGTATATATACTTTTGATTAATTTCTGTAAAGTTAACAACTATATAATTAATAATGTATCTGGTTATTTTTTAAAAGATGAAATCGTTTTAAATGAATTCTTAATACATATAGATATTACGTGTCGTATTGCTATGATAATTTTTTGTTATATATTATATTTTTATTAATTTCTTAAAGTTTTAAATTTTGTTATTACTGTAAGTAAATGTTATATCTAAATAATGTATATGTAAGAAATGAAATAATTACTTTACATGGTGAAATAAAAACTTCAGTCATATATAGCTACTAAAATTAATTTAATTTAAAAAAATTGGAATAATCTATAGATATTTACTTGAGTATACAAACCGATTCTTAAAATGAGTATTTTTCTTATAATGGTCCAACACATATTGTGATGGGTGTTATTAACAAAGATTAATTACTATAATATTTAGTAGACTTACTAGAGTATTTATACTTTTACTAAAGTATTTATAATACTCTTATAATACCTTTTTTTATAAAAATACTACTTAAATTTCACGTATAATTTATTTAAATTACGTGTACAGTAGTAGTCAGAATATTGTAGTTTAACGTACTGTGTAAAACTATCAAAAATAAATATAATATACTTTTATTCTAGTTAATTACAAAAATTATTAAATAAATTAATCACGTAATTCCTAAGAATCAATTTATGAAAATTTTCTTTCGATGTCAATTGTCAGTTTCTTTTTAAATTAGCGCGGTTTTTGATTTTCATATGAATTCGCCTTTCTGCGGCGCCACTTGATGGTCTATATGATTCTATTATTGGAAGCGTGGTATACGGTATACGAGTAGGATACTAGCATTATGCACTAATACATTGTAGGATTTGACGCTTTTCTAATCCAAAAATCAAAATTCCGTTTTCCAGTATCAAATTTTAAAACTCAACATGGTTACACAACAAATGGTATTGCAGTTTCATCATACTTGAAGTGCAGTTATTATTTTAGTACAGTGATAAATGTGTTAAATTAATTATGAGACAGATGTTTGTATAAAACTTCGACTGTCAATTAAAATTCGCGATGCTGAATCAAGCGGTGGTCGAAGCCCTTTATTCAGCCACTTACATCGAAAATTATCTTGACTGTGTTGAGAATTTACCAAATGACCTGCAAAGACATTTATCACGTCTCCGTGAACTGGACGCTACTAGTCAAAGTAAGAATAAATTATGAATTTTACATATAAAGATTTAATTTTTTACTTTCTTTTTATTTGTTTGTGTCTTTTTGAAAAAGTTTTTGGAAGACTACTATTCTTAGATAAAAAGTTCATTCATGAAACTAGGTAAAAATTAAAGTTTTTATGCTTATTGAGCGTGCCATTTTTTACTGCACCGCTTCAACGATACATACCTAATACCAGATGCAACACCTATATACTAAATAATAAAATCTGTGTACAAAGATTATTTTGTTAATTATTGAAAAAGTATTCATACATTTTAAAAAACACGGGGTATACTTTTCGATAAATCTAAAACAACTATATCACGTATCGTTTATAAAAATAGTGTCTATTTTTAGACACAATTTCGTTTTGTATGGATGAATTTTTGGTCTATGGTGTCTATTCCATGTAACATCAATAAACATGTAATACAATAAGGCAACCTAATTTAAATAATTTCTTATGCATTATTATTTATCCTCTACAGATAAAAGTATAGTAAAATTCATTGTTTTAAATGTATTATTTCATTAAATATTGAAAGTTTTTTAAATATATGCGTTATGTATTTAAGTGTATATATGCATGGATACACACATGCTTACACGCATGCATGAATTCATAAATACATAAAACCAAAAATTTATACAAAATTCTACTAACATTTTTATATGTGTAACATTATTATTAGATATTTAATTTATTCATCATCTTAAAATGTACTTGAAATGATTATATTATTTATATATAAAAAAAAATTCAGTTCAATATAATATAAAATTAAATAATAAATCCTCAAATTAAAACATATAATAATTATATTTTTATTTATGCTACTTAGCTTATCTCCGTGAGGTTGATCAACATCAAGAGATACTTTCTAAAGGAGAAATAAATAGTTCTGCCAAAACTCGTGCTCTTTTACGAATACAACAAGCACTCATAGCAGCGCAAGAAATTGGAGATGAGAAATTACAGATTGTACAAGTTGTTCAAGATCTTATAGAGAATAAAACAAGACAATTAGACATGGATTTTAGAAATCTAGGTATAAGTCTAATTTATTTAAAGTTATTGAAAATAAATTAAATTACATTCAAATAAAAATGATAATTCTCTTTATTTAATATTTTAATGAACTAATTTTGAATATAGACTTTGGAAAGGAGCAGGAAACAAGTGAACCAGCCAGAGATACAAATTCAAATGTTAATAATAATTCTAGCAGCAATGCTAATAATAACGATAGGCCAACAAAACGAGCAAGACGAACTAGAACAGAAACACTGGTAGAATCCGCTCAAGCAATGGATATGATTGTGATGTCAGAGAATCGATCATCGAATCTTCCAAGTTCCTCAAATGGAAATCAAAAAAGAACAAATACAACAAATACAGGCAAAAAGAAAAAACGGAAGTCACGACAGGGTACTCAGCAAAATCAACATCGTGAAGATACACCACCACCACCAGAAGATGACCTTGCAATAGATCCTGATGAACCCACGTATTGTCTCTGTGATCAAATTTCGTACGGAGAAATGATTCTGTGTGATAATGACTTGTGTCCAATAGAGTGGTTCCATTTTTCATGTGTGTCTCTAAGTACAAAGCCAAAAGGCAAATGGTTCTGCCCGAAATGTCGCGGAGATCGACCAAATATTATGAAACCTAAAGCTCAATTCCTTAAAGAATTAGCTCTTTATAATAAAGAAAAAGAAGAAAAATCGTAGCAGTAATTGAAAAAATAAAAAATTATATATTTAATATTAAGTAAAATTATATAATTTTAAGTTTTAAAATTGATGTTTTGAAATATTTGATGATTCAATGAACCTCTAAGACATTTTCAGACAATGACAATATTTTTTGTGATAGGTATAATAAATACATAGTTGTGTAAAGAAACTTTCATTTTATATCTAATTTTTAAACAAATAAGGAATTACAATTTCTTAATCATACATACACTTTCACTCTTACGAACGTCTGCAATATTTGCATTGTTTTATCAACAATCATTTTGCTCTCAAAAATCTAAGATGAATCACAAAGATATATGAACATTTATTATGTTCAAATTTATCCATCAAGGATTATGAGAAATGTAGTACGAATCAGCGTCGATCGAGGTATTCAACTTGAATGGTACCTGAAAGATAGAAACTATTATTTAAAAAATATCTGCAGTAAAGATAATTTTTTTAATTATGCATATTATCTATAATAAATTTTAATCATTGTATTATCACTTTGTAAAATGAATGTTTTTATAAAGAAATTTATTAAAATTTTCTGTTATTTATTTTCTTACTTAGTAGAATGTAATAAAAAACAATTGTAAATATTTAAGTAATTTTTTGTCAATTTCCAAGAATTAAAATTCTAAATATAACTAATTACATCTTTAATTATATTTGTTATAAAAATAATTTGCAAGCATTTAATTACGTTAATAATCAATGGTTTTCTACATTGTCTATAATTTGTAGTAATAATTTTAAATATTTTTATTTATAAAATAAATAAAAGTATTTTATACATTACTTGTGTTTATTGTCAGCGTGGATCTTCTGTTGTTCCACTTTCTTGAAAATTCAACCAAGATTGTTCAACAACAGTCGCTACCCTTTTTTCATACTCACGTTTATTTTCTTGGTATAATTGGGCAGCTAATGAATTTGCGGGGGAATTAGGATTTGGCTCATCCAAAAGTGACTGAAACATAAATAAAATTTTTTTAAAACTATAAACATTTGTATATACATATATATTTAAATATTTTAATTTTTGAAGGTAGGAAAACAATAAACATCAAATAAAAATTGAAATTATGCATTTTATTGTATGTTGTGTAATATACTTTTTATATGTATAATGGTTTTTTCTGTACTATGCAAGTACTATAATAGTAGTAGTAATAGTAATAATAATAATAATAATAATAATAATAATAATAATAATAGTGATATTAAGATCAATAATAGTAATAATAATAATTAAATGACAATAATTCCAACCAAAAGTACAATTTTTGCGCTCCTTTTTCCAGTAAAACAATAGGGAAGGGTTTGCTTCAGAACTCTCAGAGCACAAAAGCAGAAAAGCTACTTAGTATTAACTTTTCAGTTTATTTAATTCATAATTCCTAATGTTTCAATTATTATAAGTATATGTACTAGATTAGTGTTTTCTTTTGTTTTTGTAAAGCTCCTCTTTTATCGCCATGCTTCCTCTCTTTTCGCTAGCTCTTTCACAGAATTCAAATAAATAAATACACAATTTTATATTAATTTATTATACAACATTGTAAAAATTCGGTCTAATATAGTTGCACAAGTATTTGTTTTAGGGTAGTCCTTTTTTTCAACGTTTTTTCCTTACTATCTTCTACTTTAACATTAATGTACAAAATAAATATGTGCATACATGTTTGCATTATTATATAAACAGTACAAATATCCAAAATAAGTTTAATTTCTTACTATACATGAATTTAAAAAAATTAAAAAATTACATTGGTTTTATTACCATGAATAAAATTTAATAAATTGATTTGTAAATTGAAAAATTACACAGTTTAAACAAATTAAGGTTTTATAGCATACCGAAAATTATTGATGCTTTTATTTTCTACATTATTTAAACATTGAAATAAATTTTAAAATGAATAGATATAAATTTTTCAAATCAGTTTTAAATGCACCATTTCCTTATAACATATTAATGAATAAACAGGTGCTAGAAAAAAATCTTAATTAGCTATAAACAAAGACTACCCTAATAAGTGTAGTGTTTGGTGTGTAAAAGAAAGTACAATGTTTGTGATCAAATCAGAGACTTAGGGAGTTGACATGCTTATAAAACTAAAGCACAAGGCATTAGCTCCAATTCACAAGGTGGCACGTTAGCTCTCTTCTCATCTTCCATATGCCTCGTAGCGACTGTTGCTGTACGTTGTAGCTGTAGTCGGCTGCCGTTAAGGATACGGTATACTGACAAAACTAAAAACGAAATTTCATGTTTATTTTTTTCATAACTATTTATAACGTGTTAACTTTATGTTTCAATTTCAAGTGAATTTTAAATAAAATTTAATTAGATTAATAATCTCCAAACCTTGTTTTATATGCAATAAAAAAAGATCAAAATTTTATTCCATTTCAAAAACTTAAAAAAAAATGTAATTAAATCATTTTAGAAACTTTACATTTGATACTTTAAAGGTATCATAATAAATTTACATTAAAAGTATGATAAAATACTTCCATTTACATATTGTATTATTGTTTAACACTTTAATCAAATTTTAAATAAATATATTTCAATATAACTAATAGAATAGATATTTCATTATATTTAAATTTTCTTTATTATTTATTTACATTTATTTCTTACACCATCTTTATATTATTGCATAATTTTAATTTAGTTAAAACAACGACTTGATGAAAACTTTCAAATATTTAAGTGTATTTTACACAAATTAAAAGTGCAACATTACAATAACGTTATTCTTTAGTTACTGTTCTAATTTTTTGTATGTCAGCATAGCGTACCCTTAAGTTGCTGCTGCGACAACGGCGAACTCTTGCCTCCAACTAATCCACGAAACTCTGCTCCACGCAAGCCTTCACTCGCTTCTCGTACTCGCGTCGGTTCTCTTTGTACAGTTGTGCCGCCATCGAATTGGCAGGCGAATTTGGGTTCGGGTCACTTAACAGCGACTGCAACCACACAAAAGTCGATTTTAATTTTATAAACTTTTACTTTTAAAATTTAAATCAATTTCTATCAGATTTACTTATATTAAAAAGTAAATACTAAAATTATTATAATTGAATTCAATTTTTTATTTTTCAATACTAATAACTATACATATACTTGATTCTAAATTTAAAAAACTTTTTAATATTTTTAAGGAAAACTTGCATATTTAATTGTTTAGTATTTTCAATATTTTTTTTGAAACACAAAATAATAATAAAAACTAAAATCTGATAACAAAAGTATATCTTTAGTTCACAGATTTTCATCAATTTATGAAAGTTTTTTCAAATATGTAAGATGAAATTTACCACCCATATATTAAATTGTATTTTATTGATATCACTATCATTAATTACATATGATCTAAAAGATATTTGTGCAAAAAAAAATTTAATTTACGTTACAATTTCTTAATTTTTCAAATTTTTTTGATTTTTTTTTCAATATGTATTATTTAATTTTATTCTTAAAAGTTTTTAATGTTTTATCAGCTTCAAAATGATATAAATATTTGTATCAATATATTCAGAAAAATTTTAAATATTTAATTGAAAATCTATTTTTACTACAGTAATCAATTTAAATTCATAATGTGCACACTTCCCTTACAATGGCTCATAAATAAGGAATAAATCAAATTGTGGTTAGTAGATTTCATCTTTAACATTAAAAACACTATAAAAAGATGGAAACAGTGATAAAAAAGAATGTTTTCTTTGTTATTTGATAAATATGTTAATTTTGAAAGAAAGTAATTTATAATCTTCTTTAGCACTTTCTATATTTTTTCAAAGAACTAGTGTTAGGTGGTATTAAAAATTAGACACTAAAGACTTTTATTGCAACTTAAAGTCTCTTTATTTTTTATTTTACAAAAATTTACAAAATAAAAAAAATAAATATTAAGATGGATTGATAAATTTTTATTTTTTGTTTAGCAAGTTTAACTTAATTTTAAAGTTTCCAATACATAATCAATTAAATACTCAGTCTTTAAATACCGTTTTTTATGTTTCCTTAATTTCTATTTTCTATACATTGAAAGCTTGGTTAATAATGACCTTATCATTAAATTTAATGTTAGATTTAGTGATTTGAGCTTACAACATAAGTTTAACATAAGATGTCCCGACTTTGATGAATTGCAACCACTGTTAAGTCATTAACAGAAACTTACAAAAAAATGGCAAAATTTTGCAAATAATGATGATGCTCTAGCTGTGACATAGCTTTAAACTTACCTGTATAGAAGTTAGGATTGCAGAAACATCGTAAGTTGGACTCCAACGATTTTGAAGGATGTCTAAACATATTCCACCATCTGCATATACATTTGGATGAAACATCTTACTAACAAATCTCACTGTTGGTGGTTTATTAGGATATTCCTCTGTGAATTCTATCGTAAGTTTAAAAGTTCCATCTTCAAAGGGTGTGTCATGTGGTCTACAAAAAAATTTATTGATTTTTTACGTAAATACTAAAGTTTAAATTAGTATTAAATATTAAATGAATTCTTTAAAATTTTTAGATTTGTAGAAATAATTTCTTAAGTTATTATATATTAACTTTTAAAGCCCATACGTATATGTATTATTTTTTTTTTCATTAGTATTATTTCTTTAGATTTTTTTAATTATAATTTTTTTTCTTTGGAATAAAAATAAAAATAATATTTTAAACAATTGAATGTTTTTTAAAGCAGTTTAATAAATAGTCATTCCACAATATATTATGACATATAATCATTCACAACTAATATGGAGTTAAATCCCAAACATACAATTTTTATATAACATATATATAATATTTAATATATACCTTTTATGGCAATTATAACAACAAATATAAAATTAATGCATACATATGTTTGCAGCAAACGACATCCAACCAAAGTTTAACAAATTATGTATTAACACTGTCAATATCAACTTTCTTTAACATCTATTCTTTCAGTGATCAAATAAAATTCACGGTCTTTACCCATTATCAACACCCATGTCTAGATAACATAATATAAACTCAAGCTCACCCAAATATAACAGCATTCCATATCATAATATTGTTGTCAGTGGGTGCACCGGAGACTCCAGTTGGTGGGTCTTCTTGTAACCTGCAACATAAGAAAAAAACCTATCTAAGGTCTGGACACTGTTGGAACATAAGGTTTAAAAAATCTTTCATTTCTCCCAATCGCGAATTGCTAATAATAAAACAAACGTCATCAACGTGTATCTCGTCACCCTGTCGTCGACGTCGTGTCTCTCTCTTTCTCTCTTGTACAAGCGAGGACGTTTCAACTACGTAGACGACGTAGAAACGTCAAAAAGGCAAGCTAACGACAGAGAAAGAGATAGACATAACGCCAAAAGAATCGCCAATAAAACTGATCCATTTGCGAGGCTTAACTCGACGAGTGTCACGATTGCCCAAATTAAGGGAATAATGGCCTTCTCGTGTATGTGCAACCCAGGTTATAGGGTGCCCCTACGAGTGACCAGCCAAAAAGAAATATCACCTCTTGAAGTCCCGCATGAGTCGCCTTCTTGCGGGAGTCGACATTCCTCGCAGCCGCTAACTTCTCTCCGCTACGATATCTTGATGTTGTGTTGGGAGGGTTTCGTGCACTAGCCGTTACGCAGCTCTTCGCCCGCACACGAACACGCGCGCGGAGAAATCTCTTGCAGAAATTACCGCTCTCTCTCTACTAGCGAAGTGGCTGTCCTCTTTTTTCTCTCGAAGTATCTTTCTGTCCGTCTAACCGCTGTTCTCTGTCTCTCTTTGGCGTACTTCGCGCACGAATAAAAAGAACACGGCAACGTCCTCTTATCGACCTCGAAAACAGTGAAGTTTCCCAAAGAAAAGATGAATCAGTCTTCTGTATCGAATGTGCGCAAGAAACAGACACTGAGCGAGAATTACAAGAGTTCAGTTCAGTTCAGCTCTCGCTCTTTCTCTCTTCTTCTCTCGAACGCACTACTTTGCTTATGAAAGAGAGTACAGCAGGCGAGTTGTACAAATAGTGTTTTCTCTTTTCACTCGCGCTTAAAAGGCAGGGAACTCACGCAGTTTCGTTGCTCCTCTTTATTTTGAAATTTGGAAAAATCCTACAACGTAATCACGATTGGAAAAGCCCGAGTACGCGAGCGTCTTCTTCCTCGTCGTATGTAGTCGTCGTTTGCAACTAAAAGAGAGTGTAATGTTGCCTTTTGTCAGTGCCGAACCGAAGGCCGCCCTGTGTCTGGTTATACCGTTACCGTTCCCCTCTCTCTTTAGCTCTTTGCTGCGTAGCTTTGTCTCTCTCTCTCTCTCTCTCTCTTACTCTCTTCTTCGTTGCGTATTCAGGCGCAAGCAAGAGGCAACAGCAGACGCATATGAACTATTCACATGCGCCTGCGTATGACAAAGAAAACGAGGAGAGAGAGAGAGAGAGAGAGAGTTCTGTGCGAAAGAAAGACAAGAGAGAGTGAATATAAACTGTATCTTTCTTTTTGCTTCTTATTCTTTGAATTCTCTTAGTACATTTCGGAAAGTCAAGGTGCGTGTTGACAACTGGTGGTGAAGCTTATCCTTTCAATGATTCTTTGTTTTCTGACTACGACAGATTTATATGTGTACGTGTTTTATTTTGCGAGTATGTTACGGGGATATTATTACGCAGCATTCTCCCGATTGGCTCATGGGGGGTCTAAATCTAATTTCCGAATGAATGTGAGATATGAAACAGAATATTTGCTTCTTATATTAAATCAAACATTAATATATTATTAAAGAATTGAAAAGGAGTCTATACATTTTCAAATGTTATGACTATATACTTATTGTTTTACTGTATCTGTCGAACAATTTTAAAACCAAAACGCAGTCTATCCTCGGTACACGTGATAAAAATTCAGAATTTTGAATTTAGAAAATTTGGTTTGGTTAGATTTTTCGATGTATCGTTTAAACTACATATCGAGATATTAAATGAATCTAATCAATACGCATGCGTGCGCTTGTTTTAAAGTATTGTATGCATTTATCTAGTCTATTATTTTTTACATATTATTTTATGGTTGCACATTAAAGAATTAACATTTACATGAATTAAGATTCTTGTAATAATATCTTCTATTTTAAACTTTCTATCATTTTAGCATATATTTTTAAATGTTTTCTTATTTTTATTTTAAATATAAAAATAACAGTTTTTTATATGAAGATCGTAAAATAATTGTATAATATAGAATAAAAATTTTTCTTTAAAATTTACATTTTTTATATAATAATAAAAGTAAATACACACATATATATATGTATGTATAAAGTATAACATAAAAAATTTTCTTTTGAGATATTATATCTATAACACACCGAATATTTTTTCATATTTGAATAAAATACTAATATTTTTTATTATGTATTATGCAATAGTTGGTTTTTATAATTATTAATTTCATAATTACGTAAAAATAAAGATTGAAAATGTATCAGGTCATTAAATAATCAACATGGGTCAGAATAAGTATTTATTATTTACATGAAACATAAATCCAATGCACGCAGAATTGATTACTATCTTGGGTATTGTATGACCAATATGAAATACATATAAGAAAGATTGATTAATGAAATATAAAAAAAACGTGAATATAAAAAGTTCACGCTTAATTAAAAATTGAACTTTTCATATCCGAACTAAGATTTATAACATTTTCAACACCAATTTAACATAAATAAATATTTAAAATTAAATCATAGATTTTAATGAAAAATAAAAATCCATTACATCACTATAAGTAATAACAAGTACTATTGAAAATAAACATATGATTTTCAAGTTTGTATAGTGCAATAAATATACTTAAATTTAAATATTTGTAATTAAAAATCTCCATTATTATAAAATAGTTTAAGTATTTTAAGAATTTTGTCAAAGTTCATAATATTTAATAAGAATTATTTCTAATCAATAATTGCATTCTATATTGCAAAATAATTTTTTAATATATTCAAAACATTTGAATATCTATTAATAAATAATTTTTATTAATGACCTAAAACAATATTTTTTTAATTCAAAAATAGAAATTATTCTCTGTCATATATAAATGTAATTTTATATGTTTTATCATCTTTTTAATTACATTTATGCTTAATCATATAACTATAAACTTAGTTTTATTAATAAAAATGAAGATAATATAAAATTTGATTTTGAAATTTATTATATTTGTTTACGTGCAAGTAAATGGCTATGATTTTTTTAGTTCTTTATAGAAAATTATTTCTCTGTAAAAAAAATAAATAATAATTTCAATTTATTCAAATCATTTATTATACATTGTTTACTATTGTAAAAACTTAAAATAAATATTTTTGTTCAATTTACACATTTATAATTAATATGCTAATTTAATAAATATATTTTCTTTATAAATGTAGTACAATTGATTAAAATTTTAAATATTAAAAAACTATGAACTGTTGATTAAAACGTACGTATTTTAAATAATTGTATTAATCAATAAATCGATTATACGTTGATTTAAATTTCTTGATTCACAAAAATTATTAATTTTTAAATTTAATATTCATAATAAAATTTTTATATGTATTGTATAAAATATCTTATAATGCTATTTAATTAATTAATACAAAAATTACTTTTGTTTATTTTCTATAATCTCATATTGTAATATAAAAAGACAAAAAATAATAAATTTAAAACAGAATATATTACATATGAACAAAAATAAGTCATAATTTTTTAAAATATTTGATATTAAATAATATTGTTAAATTGAGTATGGGCTTTATTTAAATATTTAAATTACAAGCAAATATTTAATTTTGCATCTTGTTAAATTGAAAATTTAAGTATTAATTTCATTCTATACATTTATAATGATAAACAAAAAATAAAGTTTGGCACTTGATGTATCGATAAGAATAAAAAATATGAAAATTATAATATAAATTTTAAATAAGACTTATACAAATTTTACAATATTCACAATATTTTTAATTATATAAACAAATATATACTAATTTTATAATTATATACATATTTATTTGTACTACATTAGGCATACATTTTTAATACATAAACACAATATATATTTTATTTTATAAAAATATAAAAGTATGATAGAATTATTGCGTATTTATATTAAGATATCGTGTGTATAAAAAATTTATTTTGACGTATATAAACTTGAATAATATTTAATAAAGTTTATTTAGTTTTATTTATTTAGTTTATTATTTATTTATTAAAGTTTATTATATTTCAAATATTATTCAAATAAATTAATTTTATTTAAATTAAAAAAATTTTTATTTATTTAATTGATCAATATATTATTTTTTTTTTTTAACATGATTTATTTACAATTCTATAATATTTTTAAAATTACTTAAATCTATTTGAAATAATTTATTTTTCAAACAATATATATTACAATTTGAATGATAATAATAAAATTCAACAGGGGCCGGCATAATTTTCTATATAATATCAAAAATCTCTTTCATATTTACGCACTAATTGGATTTTGCTCATTTACCTATTACGGCAAAATTTTTAAAATCTCAGAAATTTAATGACATATTACCCTCTGTTTAATTGATATTTAATCAGGACAATAAAAAGATTTATAGAGACCCAGTCGTGAATTCCCTTTCTCAATGATATCACTCATTTGGATAACTTTTAGAGAAATAAATACTGCAGTACTAAACTTTAAGCTATTTCATCACCAAAGTTAATTTCAATCTATTCAGAGTATTATTAATATTAATTATTTATTTAGTAATAGATAGTTCTTAATAATATATTATTCTGTATAAAATCTAGTTCATGTTTTAAGTTGATCTAAACTTCTTTTTTTATTTAGTTGCATCGGCGGCTTTTATATTTTATTAAAAAAAATTTTTTTTTTCCTATTAAATTACCGTTTCTCTTGATCATTTCTATACCACGTTAAAATTTTTTTATATTGCATCAAATTGTTAGTTTTTTTATAAACATTAACGTAGCTTCACTATCAGGAAAAACAGTCATATATTTATATTATTTCTTATCCACTTCGGTAGTGTATTAAGCATGTAATCTGTGCTAGCCTTAATATTTACTGTCAAGATAGTTTTATACGTATTTAAAATATAAAATATCATTACATTCAATACTTGTTTTAATTCTTCAAATTAATAATCTAGAAACATACAATTATTTTTTTCCTTTGTAAAAATTTTGAATGTAAGTATAGTAAACTAAAATTGAGTGTACATTATAGTTTATAAAAAAAATTATACTAGTTAATTGTTTAAAGTTGTAAAATTTATTTTAATATTTTAATTAATTAATGAATATTGTTACTGAATAAAATATTCAACTTTCAGAAAATTATATTTAATTATTAAAAGAGCATAAAAATAAAATAAATTAAAAATTTATCAAAAACCAAAGTTAATTTTTAATAAATATTTTCTTATTCAAATAATTCTTATAGTCTCTAGACCATAAATTGAATATAAATGATAAATTGAAACAAAATATGTTTTTTAGTTGATTTTTATTAGAAAATATAGAATTACAAAATTTCAGTATCTATTTCTATCATTAATATTTATATCAATAAGTATCAAAGAATACCACGTATTCCATAGTAATTCTATTCAGGGGTATAAAAAATATGTGTTTCAAAACTGTAAAATAAAAGCTGTTAACTTAAATCGTAATTAATTATAAGTAGATGATAGAAATTTTTTTGAATTTTGAAAAATTATTTTTAAGGAATATAAATTGTAAAAAGTAAAGTTATACAAATATTATTACAAATATTTTATAAGTTACAATAAAATAAAATAACGATCCCTATTGAAAAAAGTGACTACGAATATAACTATATATATTAATAATAAACTTTGATGAAAATGTGTTAAAAATGCTGGCTATTGTAATTTTATAACAAAAAAATTTACTTATTTAAGTAGAATTAATAGTTTTATAATAATTAATAAAAATCTATATATTATTATATAAAAATCATTCGTGATTTTAAAAAGAGAAATATCGAATAATAATATACATTTGAGATGGTGTGAAAAAGAGAGAGTGAGAGGTAGGGTAGATGATGTGTTCTGTTACTCTGATTGCGAGGAAGAGAAAGAGTCTACCTTCTCGAAAACTTAAGTACAATGAAATTATAATGAAATCGACTCTAACATGTTTTTCGATAGAAATTTCGTTTACCAAATCGTCTTTGTGACGACGAAAAGTCAAGTGGAGTACTGGGAAGTCTATGGTGCTGATTAGCCTATTAACTGAAAAGAAATCATAGATTCAAACAGCAAGCCAACCAAACTTGATACCGTCCTAGACTTTTCTCGCCATCAATACTATGAAATAACGAGAATCTAAAAACAATAATAACTTTAAATAATACGTTATATCGTTACACATAAAATAGTTAGTCTTCTCGTCTCTCAATGCACGAGCATTGAACGAATATTGTAACTTAAAATCGAACGAAATATATTATATAATAGTTAAACAAAATTTCATTGTAGTGTTTTTATTTAAAATACAAATAACCCTACACCATTATGCTGCGCTTGTTATATATTTTATTTACGAATACATGAGCCAGAAAAAACCTTCGGTGGGATGATGGAGGCAAGAAAGGCTCTTATAAATTTCTAAAAAGCGAAAAAAAAATCTAAAAAGCGTTGTATACGTGTTTATTTATAATCCTAAAAACTATTTGTTTAATCGACCGAGGTTTCCCTTTCATATTCTTAAAAATTCGCCTTTATACGGCAATGTTTTACTCGAACATATACTTGTCCGGAGTAGTAACACGCGGTACCGATTTTCTCTTCCGGGGGGCCGCACTTACCCTTACGGTGGACCTCCAACTCCACGGCGCCTCCGCGATGTCCCGCTCCGACGTAGGTCCACTACTTCAGTGGAAACAGGATGGGATAAAAAATATAAACAATAGTTTGTAGGTAAGAGTAAGGGATTAAAGCCCGCGTAACATTAAGTATGTGAGAGTGAGAGAGAAGCTAGCGCGTAGAGCGCGTAGCATTAGAGCGTGTGAGAGCAAGAGAGAAGGAGAGAGAAGTCAGGGAGGGTAATACTGCAGCTTATACGTTTACACTAAAGTGCTGTACCTAAACCCTACGGCATGGGCCCGCCTCCGGCTGCCTTGCTTTCGTACCGTTTCTGCACACTTGCAAGGCTTAATTATATTAATTTTCTTTTTCTTTTTTAAATTATATTCATTACATTTTAAGATTAAATATGTTGGGATGTGTCGCCTACAATATATTAATTACAATTTGTTCATAATAATCGATAAACTTTTAAATTTACTTACATCTATTGTAAATACTTTGTCTCAAAGAAATTGGTCGAGACGTTTATTTAGGATAATAACAAAAATAAAAATAAATCATCGGAGATTTTACTTGCAATGTAAGTTCGGTTAAGTTTTTTTTTGTATAAATGTATTTTTGTTCAACATCCTTGATTGAAATCTTATAGTAAAATACAATCAACAAAAACATTATTAATTCGTTTGCACAAAAAATAACCTTCTAACCTTCTTACCAATAATTTATTATAGTTATATTTTAAATTGAATAATTTAATAATTACTTTATAAATTTAACACAGTTTCTAATTAATTATTTACGTTTGAGATTAGTTTTTCGTATCATTTATAAATAGTTATTTTGTCTGAAAAACTTATGTTCCATTGTATATTATTTAATGAATATTGAAATATAAGAATATTTATTTTCATTTGTATTACTATTATTCATACTATTAATCGAATAATATTTTATATAAAAACTTGAAAAATACATCATCTGCATTAATTTTATTCTGTATATAAGTATAAAGAATGTTCGCGAGTAAGAATATTCTGTTATAAACATATACAAATTAATATGACGGATTAATGGAAACAACTCAGACGCCATATTGATACTAGACGGTAAAAGGAACAATCGGAACGTCAAGGCAGCTAAAAACGAGATCAACTTTGAAAGAAAAATAAGAACGAATAAAGAAAACGAAATAATGAAAGAATTTCTGAAAGCAGCCTTAAAAGATGCAAGAGAATTCGAGCTAAAGAAAAATAAAATCAGAAGATGAATAAAAACGCTTGGCGAAAAAAGGATAGAATTCTGGAATAACATCGGATGGTCGGATAGATATTGGATGACAAACGGATAATGACGAGAACATATAGCAAGAAGCAGAAATTATTCTTATAGAACAACAATAACAACAACAATGGTTAACAAAACTGGGAAAATCGGATTATGCCATAGAGAATAAGCTTATCATTCTAGAGGGTCTATTATATAGGAAAAGTATATACGAAAAAAAATAGTACGATAAAAGAAAAATAGGAATGAAAACTCTCGCCAGATTCCGTTTAGGAAATGAAGCAAGGAATAACTTTCACTGGTTGAAAGAAGAAGACAAAAAATGTAGACATGCAATAAATATCAGGAAACAAGTAAGCATATTCTAGAAGATTGTGAAATAACAGGAAACAAGGAGATACAATGGCAAAAAATACTAAAAGGAGAAAAACATAACATAGGTAAACTTAAAAAAATTCAAAAGGAAAAAAAAACAGGAACATATATAGGATTGCCATAGAGAAGGAATAATAATAATAACCAAAAAAAAGAGATAACTAAATATCAATAAGCATATAAAAATAACAAGAAAGGAATTAAAGACAACACACCCACGAACACGCTATAAATAAATTTAATATAAAGGACATTAAAAAGAAATCAAGATACAATAAACAAAATAAAGTAAGTAAATGTAAATAAACTAACATTACGTAAAAAAATTAAGCAAATATAACAATTAATAATATTGTTTAATAAAAATATCTATATACAAATTAATAAATTTTTTCTTGAAAGTCTTTTTTGTAAATTTATTATTTTTCAAAATTATAAGTATAACACTTCACTATTTATTTTTTACTATTTTAGTAAAAATGAATTAACAAACACGAAATCTTATAAAAACTTAGGGTTTTATTAGATTTAATTTTAAAAAAGACAAAGTAATTTAATATAAAAATGATAGTTGCTTTTAAGTTTAATTTCGAATATATTCTGATATAAAATAATTTAAAAGCTATTATTTATATCATTTTCTAATAAATTTGTCAAACAGAAAAATTTGGAATCAAATAATGTTACGTTTGAAAAAATTATTTTCTTTATTATTCAAAAATTTTATACCATTGAATTATTTTTATTACATTTCTAAAATATGTTATAAGTTATAATTTATGATTGATGCTTTAAGTAATATTATGATAATATTCTAATAACCAATTTAGTTTGATGTTATGAACGCAATAAAATTTAATTATGAACGTAAAATCCGATATCAATTTCTACTGAAGAGTTCCTTGTTAATTCCACTAAATTGTTGAAAGAGGAAATCGAGACTTGAACAAGATGCAGCGAAAGGCATTGGAATCAAAAACATAAGAGCTGTTTGCCTTGCTCGAAGGAGAGCAACACCTACCAAAGAGTAAAGCTGGAGATAAAAGAAAAGGCATGTTATGACGAATACTAGGAAAAAATAGATTTAGGATTAAAAACATAACAGCACAAGGTGGAAAAGTTACTCTTGTAAAATATCGAGAGTTTAATAATTACATACGATGATACGGGATACAACCTCTTCTATGATTTCGAAAAAGATAGGTAAACCTTTTAAAATGAGTACTTGAGAAATATCGAGAGGGTGGATAATCGTAAAGTGCTGTTGCACAGATGGGATTAATGGTATAACTACTATTTGGAGATGCCAAGTGAAACAAATCATCGATTGACTTGTGCACAACAAAATTTTTTCAAAGATTAAAAAACTCTTTAAGAATTAGTATATTAAATTGCATAAGAAAATCAATAAATTCTCTTTACAATAAATAAATAAAATCCAACGTAGGGAAAAGAAATATTCCTGATCAACTTCAGAAATATTTTTCCATTATCGATACAAAGACACTCACAAAAAGAATGATAGAACTACACATTATCTTTTAAAATAATAAATATAAAATTCGTTATAAAACAATATTTTATTCCAACACTTTCGAGCTAAGAGATATTATATTCACTATAGACATTATATATATTTTTTTACTTTCATTCACTCTTTTTAATACTTTTTATTACTTGAAATTGAAATATAACAGCATGAAACAAACATTGAAATATAACAGCATTTAACAGATGAAACAAACCATAGTTTTTATTAAAAAATAAAAGTTTTTTTACTCATAACTATTTGAATATAAATCAATTAAGAAGTACCAGAAATAATGTACAATTGAATAATTTTTTTCTCTTTATTAAAAGGTTAATGTTTGTAATGTGCACACAATGTTAAAAGAAAGATGTTTTTGAAAATTACTCTTGTTATATCAAATTTATGTGAATGTGAAAATGAAACTATTTGACACTTTAATAGAGAGTGTGATGTTGTACGGATCGTAAATAAGGGGATGGAAAGGTAGTGAGGAGATGGAAAGAGTACAGAAAAGATTCCTAAAGTGGTGTTTAGGTTCGAATGTTATTACACCGGACAGCATAGTAATGTTGGAAACAAAGAGGAATAGAATAGAAATCAAAGCAGCGAATAGAGCAATTAAATTTGAAGACAAAATAATAAATAATTGAATCATGGTAGCAATAGAATGCATAAAAAGTAGAATTGAAGATGGAAGGGCAAGAGAAAACAACAAAATAAGAGGAAATAAAGAAAAAGACTATACAGCGGATAGATTGAGTTTCTGATAGTAGATAGGATTATCGTGGTGCATGTGGCGAACAAAGGCAGAAAACCTAGACACACTTGGGGAAGAAGTTAAGTACATAAAAGAAGGACAACAGATTCAACTATGGATAAATCATTTGGAAAAATCAAAATATACAGAAGAAATAAAACAAATAGCACTAGACAGCCTAAGAACAAGAGTTTATATATGAAAAAAGGAAGGATAACAGAAAAGAAGCAGTACGAAGATCTTAGCAAGATACAGAAAGGGTAATGAAAGCAAAGCAAATCAAATCAAAACTGGCTGACAGAAGAGGAAAAAAAGTGTAGAATTTGCAAAGAAAATGAAGAAATCCTCAAACACATTTTCCAAATACATTTCCAGAATGCGAAGAGGTAAAAGATAAAGAATTTGATTGGAGAACTGTATGAAAGGGAAAAAAGACATAAACAAACTATACAAAATACATTGGTTGAGAGAGAGGAAAAGAAGAGAAATAGAAGAAATAAGAGAATAAAGAGGAGAGAATTCGAGAAAACAGAGTATATAAGTGAAGAAAAAAGAAAGATAATAAATAAACTTAAAGAACAACAGCGGTTAAAGTAAATAGGGATTTGAAGTATAATTTAGAGAACATTAGTAATAATAAATCAACATAAATAAATATAAAGTAGTTGATAAAAGTTAGCTAGCTACAACAAAACTATAATAATTTAAAACATTCACACATTGCAAGCAAATTATGTATAAATAAATTAAAATTGATATAAATAGTAAAATTTTACCAATTTGGATATATTAAGATTTAATAAAATTAATATAATTAATAGAATGTCAATAATATAAATAGTCAAAGATAAAAAATATAAAAATACAATAAAGATAAACAAGATGAACGAAAAATCAAGATCAACATTAATTACTTTCAGAAAAAATAAATGTTAAAAATGGAAAGGTTAATAAACAATATGGAAGAGTAAATTCAGTATTCAAAATGTAAAAATAATATTAATATAAGCTTTATTTATGTACGAGAAATAGTAATCTAAGATTCAGTGAAAAATTAAAAAATATAAGCGAATAAAGGTCAAAATTTGATAATAAAATATATATAGATAATTTTAATAACAATGTAAAGCAAATAAATATATATTCAAAAATTTATAAAATAGATATGTTAGATATTAAATGTAAATGACGTGTAAACAAATGTATTAAATAATTATGTAAGATGGAATATATAACTATATATATAATTATAATATAACAATGTAAATATTATTCAATAAAATACTATACTATACTATCAAATTTATGTAAACTATGTAATCACTTCAATTGAAAAAAGAATATTATTTAAGTATACTTACGACTCAGATATCTTACACCTACCATTCAAATCTAAGAAAGATTTTTAATCCAAAAATTTTAACCAATCTTAATTAGTATCAACGATAAAACAAAAATGTTTTTAACTTTTTTACTTTATTTCTTATTTAATCTACACAACTTCTCTAATATAATGACTATCAATTTTTTTATTTATGTATATAATATTTTCTGTACTTCTTATTTTCTTTTTATACTTAACATCATTTACCTACGTTTTCAACTTAAACAAATTACAAAAATACCTAATATTCTTAATAATTGGCAATGCCTCTTAGCTATTTTTCATTTTCACTGATACATAGAAAGCAGATCAATCCAAAGAAAATTAAGTGCATCCCTTTAAACGACAAGCTCAGTGTACATTAAGTGGGGAATGTTTATATTATAAAACATTTGGAATATAATAATAATGTAGTGATAATATAACATAAATAATAAAGTCTCATCACTTAATAATGTAAAAAATTATTTTATATTTCATTTATTCATATAATTTAATCATTTGTTATTAGTATTATTGAAAATTAATTAATAAAATATATTATTAATTAAAATACAAATTCAATAAATATATAAACAAAACAGTAATAAATTTAAATACAAATTTTTCCATAAAATGATATCAAGGATATAAATCAAGAAAATAATTTATTTAACGACGAAATTAAAGAAAAATAACAATTTCTTAGCTTGGAAAATTTTGAAAATTATGTGAATCAATTTTTTTTGTATTGATTGATTTTATTTTAAATTGATTAAGAGTATTCCTATTTCTTTATTTATTGAAAGATCATCTTACTTAACATTATACCAATAAATTAACACTGAATATATATATATTTACTTTGAAAGCAAGTATTTATTTGATAAAAAATTTTAAATAAATTCATTTTTTTCTTGCATTATTTGTAAAATACTATTCTATAAATTATTTAAAAAATCTTTATAATATATATCAAGGATTATAGAGGGCAAAAAGGAGAAATTCTCTCTCACCAGCACGTTACACAACACTCTCTCGTTGGTATAATATTTATTAATAATAATTATTTATAATTTATTCTAAACTCCCAGCACTCCGTACATTTCGGTAAAAAGGATGTTTTCTCTTTTCCTCAGTGAGTGTACTGAGATTTTTCTAAAAAATTCCTTGACATTATATCACCTTTATTTTTGTTCACCTCCCTCCTCCCCCTCTTTATTACTCACAAATCTAGGTTATAATAAATTTAATAATTTCTATTTTTAATTTAACTAAGTAAAAAATTGTTATTAAAAAACATAATAAGTAATAAATAAAATGTTTAATTTTAATAAAAAATTTATTTTTTAAATAAAATATTTTGTATATATAAAATATATACACATGCATATATACACAATATATACACATATATATAAAAACCATTATTAAATTTTATTTCATTACAGTATTATATTTAATTACAAAATAAAAAACGTCGTTACTACGATAATTTGTAATAAATCTTAATATATAATGTTTGATATTTTCTTTAAAATATTTATTTAAGATGAGGTATATAGACTTTTAAAATCTTCACAAAATTTTATTTCTGAATTGATAAATTACTTTATTAAAAAAGGGAATATTTTCGCTCATTTTTATGTGATAAATAGTTTTTCGTTACTTTATTAGTACTTTTATAGATCCCCCTAAGTATATTCTTTTATTTCATCTTATTATACAATTTTTTATTAAACAAAACATTGTTTAACTGTCTTATATGAAAAAGATTAATTCTTTGGTGTTTATAAGTATGAATACATTTTTGAAATAGTGATTAAAAAAAATTTAGTCGTTAGTTACATACTTTTTTATATAAAACTATATTTTAATACTAATCTATATAATCTGCTAGTGATATTTTACAATAAATCAAATATATTGAAAAGACCAATGAATATTTATTTAGTTAAATTTTTTTCAAAAAATCAATATCGGTAGAATCGATACCATATTAATAAAAAATATTTTTAATTATATACAAAAGTATAACCTACTTAATATTAGACTTTTAAATTTTATTTGATATGTATACTTTTAAAAAAACGTTATTCACCAATTTCAAAATGTAATATATACCAAAATTTCAACTGTGTTTATTCACCTAAGCGTAGAAATCACGTATAGATCACATAAAATAAATTTTATTACAAATTGCATTCGTGTAAAAGATATTATCATTATATATGTGTGTGTGTAAAAAATGCATGCTTAAATCAATTTTACCTTCCCTATTAAAGACAGGCTTTCTGAAGGTAATTGTAAATTGCTCATATCACTTGTATAACTATTTTTATTCATGTTTAAAAATTAATTAATGTGAAGAGTTTAAATGAAAAACATGGAGCTGGACGTTGTTTTCTCTTTCCCGTTCTTAGCCAGAAACGTAATTCGTATAAGCAAGCACAGGCCGACATTCTAAAATATTTAAAACAAAGAAAACCGATTGTGCATAAGAGCATTGTGTGCTGGCCATGAGCAGTGGAAGTGGTTCCATTTTTTATTGTTATTTTGATTACCAGTCGGTGCAAATTCTTCTCAACCTTTTTTTAAACGATGAGTCTCGGAGAATTTAATTTCTTATACTTTAAATTTTATCTCTGCTTTCTTTGTTACATTTGTAAATAATAATCTAAAAGAAATTTCGGACTTCACCGTTTCAGAAGAAATATAAAATGGTTTGGAGGAAGATATCGCGATAAAGATATTTTCTAGAAAAACAAAATTTACCTTATCTAAGAGTTTTGTTACTATTTATTATTTTGATAAGTAATATTTATGAAATGAACAAATTTCTATTAATGTTTATAATGTAATTATATCGAAATTAAAGAAATTATTGAATATCTAATAATATTTGAATTAATATTTATTGATATCAAATTACTTATATATTTTTTAAATAGTATTATTATTATAAAAAAGTTTGTGTTATACTTATTATAAAGTTATTATAATTAAAAAAATATGAAGTTGTACATTTAATTTTTTATTATTTAAATTCATTTCATGAATCAATACAATAATATTAACAATCATTAAATTTACTCGTTGTTTAATTGAAAAATGTTGAGTTTTCTAATATTTAAATTAATAAATATACAAGTATAAGTGTAAGTAAATCTTATAAAAAAACTACTTTACAGTAAATAGGTTTATCATTACTTTGATTAATAATAAATTTTTTTATATTCTATATTAGTATATAAATAACTACATAAATGAATACTTTACTAATTCTAGTAATCAAAGTTATATCGATTTTATAAATGCTGGTTTAAAATTTTTTAATTTTTAAATTTCTGTCTTTGAAAAATGGATAAACCAACAAAGTGAAACCAAATTTTTACTTGAATAATCATTTAAAATTTTATTACTTACTTCTTATTTTGCTCCTTTATAAATTCATGATTTGCTACGAAAGAGTTCTAATAAGTTCCTAATACTAAAACTACTAATCGTTAAAAGTTTTAAGGACATGTATCAATATGTGATTATAGATAAAAATAGAGTAATAGAATCATGCTTGTTTCAACGCATCTGGTTAAAGAGAATTTTCGATTTTTAGATCGAAAAAGAGTTCCAGTAATTTATAAGTATTTATGGATGGTTACACACTTGTGTTACAAATTTACTCTTACTAGTTGAGATATTTTAAATACTCATCAGATAATATTATTTTAAAAAAATAAAAAATTTTGCATACTTCTCAAAAACTATAATATTTAAAACTTAATGCAGATAAAAGAAAAAAAATTGTTCAGACGATAAATTTAAAATAATAAATGTTAATTATACGTTTTTAGTTATTCAACAGAGGTACTGTAACAATAAATTCTCTGTGTTCTTTTTGAAATATATAATAATTTATTTTGAATAAATATTAAATTTCAATAAACTTCTTTAAAATAAAACAAATACTCTAAAAGTCTTTTGGAAAATTTTAACATTTAATATATGCTTTAGATATATTGAAATTTCTCTCTGTTCAGATACTATTATTAACTCACAATTAAAACAATAAAATAAAATATTAAATAATTTATATTTTAATTTTATTATA
This sequence comes from Platyscapa corneri, assembly GCA_018907185.1. Taxonomy (NCBI): domain Eukaryota; kingdom Metazoa; phylum Arthropoda; class Insecta; order Hymenoptera; family Agaonidae; genus Platyscapa; species Platyscapa corneri. Next base: position 4,040,009 of record JACCHW010000005.1, on the reverse strand, counting down.
ATAATTTTTATTTTAATATGGCTGTTTAAAATGATTGATGTTTTAACAACGGGTGGTTAAAAATAAAGAGTTTTATGTATAAACTACATTTAAATGGATTTTGCGCGTTTCGTAACGTTATTGCACTTATTTATAGGAAAAAAGTGGTGAGCCAATTTAGCAGTCAAGAAAACAAGATGATGACTCGAATAGCACAAGTGACAACAGTAAGTATTTTTCTTAAGAGCGAAAAGAGTGAAATAGGCCATGCAGGAGGTAAGATAGAAAGCTGGGATACGAGATCTTTGTGAGCGTCAGAAAATTATAAGTAATGGACAACTTTTTAATAAGGAAACATCAATAATAATATACAGAGCACTAAAAGCAACATTTCAATTTTTTTAATTAATATCTTAGTCGATCGATTACTTAGGTATCGTGGAAGGATTTGTCTTAAAGATCCTAATTGAAACCTTATATGCCTAAATTAGATTCGACGAAATTCAATCAGAACAGAGAACATATTACAGGAATAAGTTTTTTATAGTAATGATGATTTTTTAAAACATTATTAGGCATCGATAAACTTTAAAAAAAGAATTGTAACAATTATTTTAAATATTAAAAATAAACTATATTTTTTATTATAAATTTACAAGAAAATTTCCGTAACAATCATTTATTTATCAACATAAATATCAATAATTTTAATTTTTTTCTTATACGTAATACATGTATTTAAAAAGTTTTCACATCTCATAACTGAATAAAATCTAAGGTTTATGAATTTTAAAATAACTTTAAAAAAAAATACTTATAATATTCTGTCAAATAAATTTTAAAAATTTTCATTCATATTCATAAATACATATTTATCTATCTAAACTATCGGATATATAGTACTTTTCAAGTCTTGAGAAAAATAAAATAAAAAATTTAATAAATATATATTAATTTATTAATTCATCATTATTGTTACTATCAGTCTAAATCTAATGATAGTACTTTTTAGTACAACAATAAAATCACAATTATCGGATACTAATTATATATTTTTTTATAATTTTTATAATGCATATTGTTTTAATTATATTTGCAAATAATTATACAATTTAACATGAAGTATTTATACTTAATGCTTCTAATAGTATTATTTAATATTTATAATGTTGAATATGTACTTTTTGTACCTTTTTTATAAATAACAATTAGTATGTTATAATAAATTTTATTTAAAGATTCCCTTGCTAGTTTTGAATATGCATAGAGAGAACGCCTTGATTACTGAACTGAAGCCTTTTTAAATAAATTTACTCGCTTTATCTGTTCCGTCAATAAATTCCTTTTTTTTAATCACTCTTATCTCTATAATTCCAATTCCAATTATTAATTTATATAAGTTTAAAGTATCAATGCAATCCAGACATCGTTATTTATATGTTTTTTTCTCAGTATTTTAAGTAGTGTAAAAATTCAAGAGCAATAATACAAACCATATCAAAAAACATACAAATATAGAATAGAGAAATGTTAAAATTTAATAGACACATTTGGAATAATTTTTCTTTTTTTTATTGAAATTTAAATAATCATTGTACTCAGTTGTAATTTCTAATGTCATTAAAGTATATATAATAGGAAAAAATACTTCGTGTATATATAAAAACAAATCATTATCAAAAAATTTAATGTATTTTTTAAATATTTTAAAAATCATATTCAAGAAAAATGATAGTGAAAATATTCATAAAAATATGAAGATTCAAAAACTTCTATTTATACACGTAATTAATTTTTTATTAATGTGGTGAATAAGAAATAAGAAAATAGAATGTTTATGCATTAACCGTTACAAATAATTAGTATTTTTAAATTTATAGTCGAAGCATATACAAACAAAACATTTATTATATGTGTATATATACATACACATATATACATTGAAATGAATTTTATCATTAGTAATTTTTCTTTATGTTAAATATTTGCTATGATTAAACTGAATTTTAAATTTAATTCATTGCAAAAGATCGAACCACATAGAAGATTTATATAATACAAAAAATTAGTCGATAAAAAATTTACAAAATTTTATCTTGAAATATTTAAATACTAAATAAATAAAACTGCTACAGTACTTCAATATAAATATTATTGTTAATTTTAATGTTTTTCATTGATATAAAAATTTGATAAAAAATCATGAATTTAAATAAAGCATTTAAGTATATAAATTGTTTAAGAAATACAATTATTATATTAATTATTAATATATCTTATATATGAACTAATAATTCATATAATGTTTTTTTTATAGATTAAATTATATATACATAAAAATAATAATTGTTAATAGTGTTAATACTGCAATCAACTATTATTAGGCAGCTAAAAAATTATACATAAAAGTGTAATTAGAAAAAATTTACTTATTATTTTAAGTGTAAAATAATTTTGTACTTATTAAAAATTAACTAGAATTTATGTGAAATTTTCAAATTTTTTAAATTCTGATTTCATTCCAGAATTCTTAAAATAATATGTATAATAATAAATACTTTTAAATATAAATTATGAGTTTTTTACCAATAGCAAAAATTACTTCTTAATTTATAAGTTACTGAATTTAGTAAATAAATATTTCTACGTATTTAACTTTTTATTCGTATGCAATCGTTAAAACATTTATATCAACTATTCGATTTTTTCCTAATTCTATAATAAAAACAAATAATAAAAGTATTGAGAATTATAAATAAAAAATAGTAAAGAATAATAAGAAGATTAGTATAAAAATATATTTAACAAAATATTAGTAAGTTTAATTTTAATATTAAAACCTTCTTGAAGAATCCTTATATATTGATTGAATATATGTATATATTGATAACAATTGTAAGAGGATCTAAAGTTTACACTGATTTTTGTAAAATATATTTTTATATTCGTTTTAAAGTATCAAAAAGGAAAATGTTCATTAGAAAATTTAATTTAAAATAGTTGACGAATGAGCGTTTTCAAATGATTCCAATAGCTAATAATGCATTTAATGTTATTCATTATTTAATTAATCTTTGAATTAAATTGTATTAATATGTGGTTGACTATGGACTTTTAAAATCAACGAATAAACTTAAGAAAATTTTATTTAAAATGTAATAGTAAGACAAATTTTCCTTTTCCTTTTATATGTATTTAAGCACTAAAATATTTAAGCACTAAAAAACAGGCAATTTAATATAATAAACTTAAATCGACCTCGGAGTTAGCATTGCTTACTTTTACCAGGTATGGTTACTTATATTTGTAGTTGAATAATAATTGGATGAAGATTTTAAAAATATTGAAAATGTACTGCATTATAAAGAATTTTTAAGCTCATATCGCTTAGTAAAGTTTTATAAATTATTTATCGCATTTTAAAAATTCAATGATCAACATCTAATCATTGATAATTTTATTTCAATTGTGTTTTTATTTAATTTTTGCTATTGCATTAAATAAATGAGAAGAAATAAAATTACTCATTTAGAATTTTTATACTATGGTATGACATACATAATAAAAGAATATGATAATGTATATAACTTTTTTAGTAATTAGTATCATACCTTTTTTTGAATAAAAAATCTTGATTTTTATTATTAAATTATTAAATATTGCAGTTAAAATAAATTTTTAAATAAAAATATGCCTTATTTTTCAATATCTATAATGTACAAAATTGTATAATATAAATGTGATAAAAATTGAAACTTTAAGTATTGGTTAAAACGTATAAAATTTTACATTTTTAATTTCTATTTTAATAATGCACATGCGTGATTTTTCAATTATTATTAAATTTATGACTGATAATTATACTTAAACACTTTGTGAAAGATTAAAAAAAAATATTTATTTCATTTTTTTCCATTCAAATTTTTAAATGCACTGAAAAATTTTTTTTTTATAAAATAATGTAAATAATTTTAAAACTTTAACTATAATAAATGAAATAAGAATATTTTCGAAAAGGTACTTTGAATTTTAATTAGTTTTTTTACCTGTATGCATATTCATATAGAATGTTTTGAAAAAGGTAATTATAAATTATAATCCATATACATGTAAATTGTTATCGAGATATAATTTATTAAAGTTATGTATAATGCAATAAAATAATTTAAAATATTTTATTTCAATTTTAAAGAAATAATCTTAAGTTAAATTAATATTTATTTATAATTAAATAAATGTTTACTTTAGTTTACTTTACCAATTACGTTAGATATTTCGATAAACATCATGTAGTTACAAGTACTGTTAGGCAAATGGATATGTAATAAAAACTAATAAATATTCATACAAAATGTAGATTACGTGTAAAAAATTTATTAAACAAGTCGATATTACCAATGTTTTATCCAATTAAGTTCAATTAGAATTGAAAGTAACACATTCAGTTTTTATGAATTAAATTCAAATCAAATGCTTTATGCTACTTTTAACCTCTTAAAACTACGCATTGTTATTTTTGACTAATTCAATAAAACATATATAATCTATATTAAATTCATCGATTATTACATTATTTTATTTCAAAAACACAAATATAGCATACAAAACTAAATAACTGATAAATTAACTGATTTGGGTTTGTAGAAATAGAATATCATAATTTATCACATGTGGATAACGAATTCTGATAGTTGCGCTCCTCATCAACTCGAGAATAGAGAAAAATCAATAAACTTGAAACCGCAAAAAGGCGCAAGCGTTGGGTATTATATGCTGCTATGCATTTTCAAGAACGTCAAAACTATAACTACGCATGTTCATAGCACAGATTATCAGCTACAATAGAATTACACATACCACTGCAGTCTTTCAGTGCTACTTCCAATAACTATTTCTTTCTAAAAAACGTTGTTAAAAACTTTGCGAAGTTGATTTATTCTGTAAATAACCATTTTTTATCTACGGTAAAAAACTCAATTACCTGAAAATTCATTATTTAAAGTTTCACATATTGAGATTGATACTTAAATGGCTCAGGATGTTGGTACAAAAGTGTATTTAGGATATGAGGATGAACATGTCACAGAAAAATACAGCAGTCTTGTTAATTTTACTACAAATAAAATTGGTGGGAAACCGGTAAATTTAACATTGATATTTTTCTTATTTTTAAAACAATTATGACATTAAAAAATAAAATATGATTAATTATTTAATACCTTAATAAATATAATATTATTTTCATTTTAGAATTGGCATAATGAGCAAATGACATTAATTGCACCACAATGTAGACTATGTGGATTGCATCAACTCTTGGCCTTACAAATTTATGCTCCATTAGATAATTCTAAATATCATCGAACGTTATACATCTTTGCATGTATGAATCCTAATTGCTGGAATCAAAATGAGAGTTGGACATGCTTACGAGTTCAATCTTTAGAACAAGCTAGCAAAACTGATTCCTTATCAAGCTCTTGTGTGACAGTACAAAGTAGTGCAATCAGTTGGTTAGATGATGCTGATGATTGGGGAGATACTTGGAATGATAATGTTTCTGAAAGAAATGGAAATAATTTACTATTAAACGATCCCAATAAATTTAGTTTATCGGTGCAAAATACTAATTATGAAGAAGAGCTAAAAACTGAATTTTCAGAACTACAAGTTGATGATCCTAATGCAAATAGGTTAATAATACAATAATTATTTTTTTGAATTTTTTTAATCTGATTTTTTCTTTTCTTTTACATAAAAATACATACATTCTTTATAAATAATTAAAATAATACATAATTTTTCTTATAATTAGAAACGTGTTATAAGTATAATTAGAAATTATGTGACAATTAAAAATTTTAGTTTATTGACAATTCTATGAAGTATGAAAAAAAAATAAATTTAGCAATGACTCAATTTTTTAATAAGATAATTCAATTACAGTTATAAAAAACCGTGATGCTTTATGACCTATGTTAATTTTAATAAATAACTTGAATTTTTAATTATTTTTACAAAATAGTAAAATAATGGCAAAATATTACATAGATTACATAGTTATTAAAAAACCTAATTTAACGCAACTTATGTTATATAAAATTTATTGAAAACTAAGAACATATTTACTATTATCAACCTAATGAAAAATATGAAACTTTAGCCCTACAAGTATGGACTCGCCAATCGGCGTTGGAGCAGTTGGTCGGCTAGATTCCCCGCATGCCTCGGCGGAAATTGAAGGCGAAGAGAGTGAGGTGGTTTGTATTGACACGCCTACGCAACCGCATTGCGACCTATTAAACTTATTACAAGAAGTAACCCCGCTACCTATCCAACATACTGAATGCAAGGGTAGAAGTTCTCTTACTTTCAATGAAATATTCATCTATGTGGATGAAGAGTACGTTGGGAATGACGTACCTCAGCACGTACGTGATTTGTTCCTAGAATACCAGCAATCACATTTGGATGTAGCAACTAGTCAGGCTGGCGAAGCGTCAGACGATTGTAAAGGTTACGACGCTAGTGTTGAAAAGTACGAGAAATGTATTCCAAAGCACGGTGACGAATTGTTCCATAATTTTATCAGTCGAATACAGAAAAATCCTGGACAAATATTAAGGTATTATATTTTTTAAAAAATCGTTTTTCATAATATAAGCCTTCTACATACAGATGATAAATTAAGGCAATCAAAGTCTATTATAAGTAATTATAATCTTTAACATTATTTAATTGTTATACAATGACACAATTTATAGTTAATTTTGTACATATATATATTTAAATTTTTTTTATTCGTCGATTATTTTTTAAGGTATGCAAGGGATAACTCTGTGCCATTAGTTTTATATCCAATGGGTGGATGCATTGGTAGGTGTAGACATTGTGGAGATGAAATGACTTTCGAATTACAAATCCTACCAACTCTAATACCAAAACTAAAACTTAATACTCGAAGTGATCGACATTTTCAATTAGAGTTTGGCACCATCTTGATTTTCACCTGCATAAGAAGTTGTTGGTCGGCGACAGATTCTTATAGGGAGGAACATGTGATTGTTCAAGCTGAGAGGCTATAGTTGAAGATTTAGTAATTTTTAAAACGTTTCCAGAGCGCTTCAAAAATAATTTCAAATTATAAATTTTAAATTAGAAACTAAAAATTTAGTGTTTATTAAAAAAAAATTAGTGCTTTATCTTTTCATAGAAGAAAAAAAATGAGTACCGTCCATCGTACATAACACTTGAAAATTTATGAAATGAGCGACGGACATTTTACCGATTTAAAAGAAGTTAGCTGCGAATTTTTAAAAACTATTTTCCCCATTTAAAAAACTTTCTTTCAATTTATTTATGTAACGAACAAATATTTATTTTAATAATTTATTTTATTTATAAAAGACATTCTTATATTTGATATAATTTTTACTTTACGAATAATATACAGATTAATTATTAGTTTAAAAATATATATCAATATGATTTTGTATTATAAAGAAATAGTGTACTTTTTATTACTGTAAAAAAATTATTTTATATTACTATAGAGTGTCTTTCACATATAATTAAGAGTCTTTAGAATAATATTTTATCATATTACTGTATTTGAAACTATCTTATTAAATCTTATTAGCATATTATATGAATGCATGATAATGCAATTTCAAACTCTTTAAGAAAAGAAATATTCTTTTTTATAATATTTTAAAAGTTAATTGAAAACAATGTGTTATATATACATAACATTATGTAATTCATTTTTAAGTAAAAATAGTTAATAAGTTAAGAATAAATTTTTTATGAATGAATCTATCAATAGTAAAATATTTAAATGCATTTCTCGTTGAGTAAGACTTTTAATTCGTTGTACTAAAAAATAATATATGTTAGCGATTAATGAGTCAAATAATTAATATAATAAGCAATATCGTCCATGAATTGTTAATAAACAATTCTTTAAAACAAAAAATAGTACAAGTTCTTTCAAATAATAGCAGAATGAAAAATTAAATAATTGTCATCTTACTGCTCTGTACATGCCAGTATTATATGGCTTCAAATGATGAAAGTCATTCCTTAAAAATTTCAAATCATCTGTAGTCATTTTAGATTAATTATAAAAAAATAATATTTTATATAGTGCTCTTATATTATTTACAAATGAATTTTTTTCTTTAAAATAACAAATATAATATGTGTAATTTTCTAAAAAAAATATTTGTTACAAATAATAAAATTAATGTTTTTTTTTAATGTTTTTAATACAATATTTAGAATTTATTTAATACTTTATTAAAAATTAAAATAATATAATTTTAAGAACTACTTTTTATTATGTACAGTTTTTAAAAAATTAATAATTTCTTTGTAATGGATGAGCAGCAATATAATCTTTTTTAATAAAATTCAATTTGGATATTTCATTACCTAAATAATCACCATTAGTATATTCTGAATGAGCAATGTATTCAGAAAGTTTATTTACTGTTTGATGCAGTCTATACCCCATTATTATACACATTTTAATTTCACTTTCAGAATCTCTATTACCGATACAATAGGATCTAGAAGCTCGACCTATAATTGCAATGTAAGCATAAATAAGAGATGCTATATCACTAAGCCTTTGAAGTTGTATTTGTCGAAGAGTTACATTCGAGCCCTCTTGTATAAGTAAATTCTTCGTTGACTGATTCAATTTATATAAAGCTACATCACAAAACTTAGCACATTCTTCTAATGACGGGTGGAGATGATCCTCCAAATGTAAGTTCATATTATTACGTTTAAATATATTTTTAAATATAATTTTGGGATACATTAATGGATTTCTTTCTTTTCTTATTTCATCGCCAAATTTTTTTCCAAAATGTTGTAATGCTATTAGAGATGAATAAATTTTTGTATCTATCAATGATGTATCATAATTTGTAATTGTAAGTGCATCTCTGAACATTTTTTCATACGGTTCTGTCAATGTACAAACTCTTGGTCCAACAAGCCACATGCACTCTTGTATCCTTTCCATGCATTCTTGTAAACAAAATTGTTCCACCAAAGCCCTTTCTAATTCTAAATCTTGATCAATATAAATATCTGCTGTTGCTGTGGTTAAATACAGTACACTCTCTATAGCATAAATAGAATTAGTAAGATTACTAAATACATGTTGTGCAGCTTCTGTTTCAAACAACATCTTGTCAAAGTGTTTTCTATGAAGCACATCATTTGTTAGTGTATTCAGAAACTTCTTGAGTATAGGTATAGTCAGGCATGCATTATAATGTCGACAACTACTGAAGTGATCTACAAGAAACTTTGTACCATCCCCTACTAGTCCAATCATATTTTCCTTAGCTATTTTCACATTATTTAAGATAAGTCTACCTGTGCTAAAACCTTTCAATCCAACAAGCTTAATATTTTCCTCAACGACAGTTACACCCTCACTGTTTTTATCTATAATAAATGAAGATAAGGTTTCTGGTCGCTTCTCTACAACACCACCTAGCATTGCATAACCAAATACTATAAAAACATCTGACTCGCGTATATTTGATACAAAGGTTTTTTGACCATCTAATACCCAATGTTTATCATCTTTAGATAAGATGGCAATAGTATTAAAGTTGTCTGCTGACGGACCACTATCATTTTCAGTAACACCCATTGTTGCAAATAACTCACCTACAGCTATTTTTGGCAAATATTTACATTTTTGTTCAACTGAGCAATATTTATTAAATATATCTATGGGAGGTACACTTTGTTTCAAGAAAAAAAAACCAAGGGCAGGCACTGTAGCTACAGTTTCTAGAACTTGCATAAATTCAGAGTTGAGCAAATTCCAACCTCTATAATCTTCGCTAATTCTTAGACCAAATAATTCTAAATCTCGAAAGTTTTGAATAACATAAGGTGGTATAGTAAGTGTATCTTCAAATTCCTTGGCATTCACAGTCTTCATATATTTTTTAATACGTTCTAGCCATTTTTGAAATTCATCAAATCTACAAAATTAATGACATAAGTAAAATTAAAGTAGATATTAAAAATTTCAATAAGCCACATTTTTTTTTATGAAACACAGAATTTGGAAGAATTTGCTCATCTTTTTCTTTTAATGAATAAACTATATATACCTTTCCGGAGATTGTGGCTCAGGATAAGTAAGGAATTTATGATCAAAAGTTCCGATAAAAAGATTCTTTGCAAAAGCTTCACGCTTTGGCTCCTTTGGATTTAGTTCTGGTAATTTTTCTCTAAAATGAAACTGTAATTCAGATTTTGGTTTTGTTTGAGTAGCTAAATAACGAGCTCGATTATAATCATTTTTTATGCAAGGCAATTGACGTCTGGATATAACTCGAAGAATCAACATACTTTATTGTTTTTAAATGTATTTTTATCACTTGATGTTGATTTTTATTAAAAAGAGAAATAATATTTAATCTTTTTTTATGAAATAGTAAATGCACGTGTTACATAGAAGTACAATAATACTTCTGCTACTTTTGTTTTTAAAAATGAAATAATATGATAGAATGAACCGATGAATATATAAGTTATATATGAAAACCGATGTAACATAAAATATAGTAATGTCAGAATACAAAAATTAATTTATTTAATTTAGATTAATAATAATAATCATAAGCAAAGTAATTTTGTTTTTTAATCAAATATTAGCATTTAAGCGATTATGTATATAAAATATGATGAATTTTTAATTATTTTTGTATGATATATAAAACATTGCGGTAATTACATTTCAATGATATTTGCAAATTATAATTAAATTTTTTTAAAAAATAAAAATATAAAATTAATTTTTTCTAGAATAAAATTATTAAATAAACTAGTATATGCGTACATATAGAGACACAACCATAATTTTTTAATATATAGCAATTACGTGTAGTTTGTAAGCGGATAAATTTTATATATGTATATATAATTATAAATAAAAATATTAATAGTTCTAAAGTTTCTAAAGGTTATAGCAATAAAAATGATTATTTTTTTTATTTATTTTTATCAAATATGAAAATTTCTTTGTACCGAATTTACAATATTGCGCATGCGCAAACCTGTATTATAAAGCCATGTATCTAATTGAATTTTCTAGTTTTTACTAATTTACAAGTTTAAACTGGATAAATAGTAAAAATTAAGAGCTTAATAGAGCTTAAATATCATTACTATTAAAAATTTCTAAACTAATCTCTTTAAATGTAATTAATTTTTTTTAGTATCAAAATTTCTACAAAAATATCTTTAAATGTAATTTATTTGATTATGTATATTATACAAGTTAATTAAAAATTAAATAAAATGTTTAAATAATTATAGTCAGGTATAATAATATTGAGAGTATATAGAAATATGAATATCTTAAAATATAATTGTCTTTGAATGTTTTTATTAAATAAAATAACAATTTATTAGAAATAAATATTAATTAATATTGTGTATTTAATTTTTACGCGTAATAAAGCAGTTTTTTAATTAATTATCAAAACTGTTTTTAAAATTATTTATATAGCCTTGTAATAATTCTTAATTGGCAGAAATTTTATATTTTTTAACTTTTTCTATTACTAGAGTATATGTGCATACAAATAAATGTAAATGACATCAGAGAATACAAATAATTATTAAATTTAGAAAATTAAACAATAATATAATTTGAGCTTATTATACAAGTTATACATTTTATTGATATTTATTTTTTATTATATATAATATTGAACAAATAAAACACAAATATTTATAATAAGTCGATCTTGATTTCAACCGTTTGAACGTTTATTATTGGAGCATTTTATAATTATCGAACTAGTAACAATCTTAATTTCGTTATTTAGCAATTTTCTCAATACAACACATGAACGACAAAAATTAATTTTTTTACATTAAAGTATATATTATGAAATACATAAAACTCATTGCATTTTAAAATTGATAAATAATTATATAGTCTCTATAAGTTATATCGTGTTCTAATTAACATTTTGGTCATATGGCTTTTATATTTTATACATGATATATCATATAGTTATTGTACTGAGATAATGAAAAAAGTTTTAACAAGTCTTACAATTAAATATGAAATCTGTAGAAGAAACTGATTTGGATGTTAAGAAATAATTATATTAAGAAGTGTTTCTAGTATTAAAGGTAATTTCTATACTCCTTATATATAATTTCTATACTCTCTACAAATAATCTCTACATTTTTTATATAAAATAATTGTAATTTACGCATATATCTATTACGTTTTCGACGCACATCTGCGTATTATGCGCCTTTTTAAATGCTTTATATTTATAATATAAAATAAACTTTCTTTAAATTTTGTGAATAAATAAATAATTTTACACAAAATAGCAATATCGTTAGTAATATAGACATCCTTTAAACTAATATGAAAACCCGATGGTAGCAAAACACAATTGCATGAACTTTGTAATAATTGCGATACTGTCTATTTGTCTATTAGATAAAGAAGAAAATTAAAGAATACGATTTTCAATAAAACAAATAAACATCACGGACATAGTACGAAGTAATGATTGTGACTGAGACTGCGTAGAACTAGAATTGAACTGGAACTCGGTAGAACTGGAAGTGATTTGCTGTGAAAACGGAGGAGCTTTTAAATGCTGAAAAATTCAAATGTGATTATATAATGTTTAACTTTGGGAGAAAATAGACAGTGAAAGGTTCAAGTCAATTGTCCTGTGACAACACAGTCTGAACAGCAATAAATGTAATTCAGATGCGCGAGGATTCTCGGTATAAAGTATAACACCTATTAAGCGCATAGTAAGCAGATGTGCGTAGGAAACCTAATGGATATATGCGTACATTACATAATATTATGCAAGTCTTTGAATATATTTTTAATCGAAAGAAAATTATAAAAGTTGTCTTAAGAATTTTTTTTTCTATAAACTTTAATTTTTCGTAACTTTTCATAAACTCTATAATATATAAATGACTAACGAAAATTTTTAATAAAAATGGTAAGTTTTTCCAATATTCACTATATTCTGTTAATTAATAGTCAATGTAAATATAATTAGGAAGAATCAACTTCATCTTTATCATTTTATACAATATTAGTGGCTATTTTGTGCATCTGGAGATATGTTTCATAAATATCCTTTTTTATTCAGTTTTATTTAGTTTATAATTTTTAAGGAAAAAATATAATTAATATTATTAAATTTTTAAAATAAAATAATCGTAGAAATTAAAAGCATCTAATAAAGCAAATGAATGGAATAACGTTTGAAATTTTAAATCAATTTTAAAGAATTGTGAAAATTATGTATCTCTTTTAACTAAACTATTATACGTTTATTACAAGAATTTTATCGTATCAGTTATAAGATACTTCAAAATATTTATAAATAATAACTACACATTATCTAATATTTACTACATATCTTAAATAATCTGGTAATTATAATAATATTAAAATGTTATTCTAAAATTTTTCAAACTCCATTAAATGAATTCGAATTTGATCTTAAATTTTTTAAAGTGGTCCATTCGTATTATACAAATGACTTTGTATTTATGTTTTAACAATGATCATTGAAACATTTTTAGAGCTCTCGATAATAGAGCTAGTTAACAACGTATAATATTCTAAATGAATCTATATTCAATCTACATGGTCTAAAATTTAATAAAAAATTTCGTACATTTTCATACAAAGGCTATTTATTGAAAATTTTACAACAAGATATTGTTGAATATTCAAATTTTCTTGATTCTTTTAATCTTTCTTAAATATTCATATTTGACGCTTACGGATAGTTTTCAATTTTCTTTTTATTTACTAGGCATCAAAAATGTGTGTATATTAAAAATCAAGAATATTTAAAATGAATTATAAATTCGACTTCAATTCTTATGTATATTTATTTTTTTTTTTTAATAAAAAAACCTTTAATAGATTATTCGGCTAAAATATAAACGCTATATATAGATATATTTCATTACAATTATACATATTTATATACACATGCATTAATCTTACACAAATCGTTATACAAAAAAACAAACAAATAATTCAAATCACTTATTCCATATTATATTATATATTCGCAATTCCATTTATACTTAACGCAGGGTCTTTCACAGCCTTATAGTACATAAAAACATCGCACACTTAGCACTTTGCAATTTTCTCCCTTAAATTAATACAATATTTTAGTTTCAGTAATTCTTTTAAGGTATTATAAAAGAAGTGTCATCTTTGCAAAATATTTGTATACAAGATATTTTTCTAAAAATAAAATTACCAATATTTTAACTCTAAGAGAAGATCAAAATTATTGTGGTTTTGATAATACATTATATATAAAACGTCTCTAAATGTTCTCAATATACCAAAGGAAAATACGGCCTACATCTTGCTAACTTTGCATAAAATTGAATTGTTAGAGTCTAGTTGTAAGTTTGTCGTTTTCAATCTATCCATAAGGTACCACAAAAATTATTCTCTTTTTTACTTAAAGTTAACTTCGTAAGGAAAACTTATTTGCTTTATATTTTGAAAGGTAACGATAATCATTTTGATTGCTTAAATTAATTTTAATTTAACCATTAATTAAGAAAACAAAATTCTTTTTATACAAAATAACTAAATTTATTAAAGCATTTATAAACACTCATTTATTTAAAGCTAATGTTAAAAATGTATAAATTTTGAAAATGGCTGCTTAAATCAACTAAATACGCTTTCTACACAAAATACATATAAGTTTTCACGAATATTGAAACATACTTTTTTAAAGAAAAGATGTTTTATATTAAGTTTTATATACGTAATCTTTCCTGTAGCATAAACATTTTGTTAGCAATTTGAGACATCGTGTATTGCGCTTTCAGTCCAAAATAGAGATTCTTGAGTCGAGAAAGATTCTAGCTATGTTTAGAGCTATACGCGTTTAGCTACTCACTCGCTCTTAGGCCGTGACATGATGTGTCGGCTGTGATTGAAGGACGAAAGGCGCACGTGAGATAGAGAGAGAGAGAGAGACAGAAACAGGCAGAGAGAGAGAGAGAGATGTAAAGACTTGGCTAAACAGAGAGAGCAAGACCTAGACGAGCGAGAACCATTTCCTTTCGTAGTCGCGTGATTTCCCAATAAACGTTGTGAACTGGAATCAGAAGGAGAATACAATTAAATAATTGTTATACAAACAGTGTTACATGTTGTAACTATCTTCAAAAATTTTTTAAATTTTAGATCTACAAATTTTCAGTTACTATTTATTCTTAGATTACGAGTTAATTTTCGTACTAACAACCGAGAATGAGAACGAAAACATTTAAAAACAATATATTTTAGTTATAAATTCGTGATTTTTACCATAAAATTATAATTTTTCCATTCTAATGATTTAAATATACGTAAGCTTTATGATTTTCAAAACTATTACTAATGCTTCAATAACTTACCAGAACTTTTAACAAGACCGCGTTCGATGTATCGGAGATAGTTTAGGAAGTCACAGACTGCTATGATCTATTTAATTAAGAAATAATATTAATAAATGCTTTATTTGTGCCTTATTTATCAAAATAAAATAAAAATTTATATTTTTTGATTATAACTTACTCTATTCCGACAAATTTGTGAAATACAATGCCACTGATTTTCCTGATCACCCATTCGCATTCGGTAATGGCATTGTCTTGGCGCTTCCAATAAGGCGCATTTTCTAAAATAAAAAATTTTGATGCATTCTTAATTTAAAATTTTCATAAACGAACGTGTATATGCTTATAAAGCAAATATGAAATTTTTATTTTATCTAAAATATTAAATTTCAAATTTAAATTCTTTAAAAAGACCGAAATTAATATTTAATGTTTTGATAAAAAAAAAGTATGTATTGTATACTTGGATATTTTTAACCACCAAAAAAGCAATGATTTTATTCATTTTATTTATTTATTAAATACTGCATTTGAAATATAATGAAATCTAATGTTATTAAAATGAAACACATTTATATCAAAATTGTACTTTCAATATAATACAAATTTATCACAAATAATTTGTAATAATAATAACTTTTCCAGGACAGTATATTTTATAAATGTTTTCAAATGTTCTAATTATTATAAATAACCATTAAAAACTTATAAAACAAAAACAAAGTTTTTGGTAGTTAAATAAGCTTAAATAAAGTTCTTATTGACAGCATTATGAATGTAAACAAATATTAATAATTTTTAATATTTGAAATAAGCATAAAATAATAATTTTTCATTTTTTGACAAAATTAAATATAATTTTTAAAATATTTACTTCAAATTTACATTCTTTTCGTTACATAATCATTAAAATTATTAAATCATTAAAAAAAAAAAAATTATTATTAAATCAGTAAAGAAATAATAACATTTTGCACTTCTAAGTTCAAGTTGCGAATTTTTGTAAATTTAAATTAAATTATTTAATAATTTGGTGAGTTTTATGTATTTGAATGATAAAATACGTAGTACATTAAAATACTTCTCGTGTCTACAATAACTACTAAATTTATAATAATTACTTCAATTTGTAAATTATTTATAAAACAAAAAATGTTATTGAGTAATATTGTACAATAATTACATATATTGCTTTCGCAGAATTCTATCGACACATGCAAACTATTCTATGCACGTACATATTAAATAATTATTATTTCATTAGTATTTGTGTTTAATATATCCATGTAAAATGTTGCCAATTTTTTAATTTCGATATTTTCTGGTAAAAACTTTTTATTAAAATTGACATAATGTGTACATAATTTATATTAATAAAATAAGTATAAATGTTGTGAAATTTTTTTGTGATCGAAGCCATTTTTTCATATTACAATACTATTAGTTTATTTTAACAATTCTTCAAAATTAATGTCTATACAAAAATATTTGTTATTATTACAAGGAAAATGAGTGCTCCCAGAAAAAATTCGAAATGAATAAATGTAATTACCCGTAAAAATATTAGAGTCAGTATCTATAAGATCTTGAAGAGATACGTTGAAAAGTTTCTTGAACCTAGGTTGAAGATAACAGGAAGAAAAGGAGAGCACAGGTATAATAATTTGACCATAACTCACTTGGGAAATGCGAGCTTGGTCTTGTCGCTGACGGCTTCGACGAAAATAATACCGTCCAGCACAGCCTGCTTGACTCGAGCTCCCAGTTCCGCGTTTGGAAAGTCGAGGCATAGATCGATGTCCTCCCGGAAGATTCTGCAGAGGAAGGGATCGCTCTTGTCGACACAGGGGTTCGCCTTCCACCTGAGAAACTCGCCGTGAACTCGCGGGTCCACCTCCAAGCCAAGATCTCGGCATTCTTTTTCTCTTTCCCTTTTAAATTATATTATAACCAATTTAATATAAATATAAAAATAGTAGCACAGAGTATTACACTAAGTATTACATAAATTATACGCATATTTTTGTGCGCACAAACCTTAAATTTCGTAGATTTCACACATTTTTATCGCAGTAATTGCAAAATATTTCTTTTATATTCATTGATGTTTACTCTTATTTGCAAATTATATTTTATATCTGTAAGCTGATCTGATTAATCAATACAATAATTTGATAGATAATAAATTTTAACCTTATCAATAAATGGCATATGGATTTGTCAATACATGAACAAAGGCTAATGAAACTTTAAGCTATTTATAAATATAAATGTTGGTACTCATATGTGCATGGCTAGACGTAAATTTTACGCAATATTATTAAATACGGTCTTTCAAAATCTTCGAAATTTTCGCTCCCTAACTGCTTTAACTTCTATAAACGCCAAAATTTTTTCGAAATTCAAAACTTTAAAGTCATATATCATTTATGAAATTTTCATGAAGGCAAGGTACATTAAAATATTATCATTAAGGCTTTTGTAATTTATAATAAAATGCTGGATCCAATGATGAAAAAAGGACGTTAATGAGACTCAAGCATTAATTTAGACATTTTCTTCGAGCATTTTCTACTCCGCTTTTACGAGTATACTTATAGGATAGTGTCATAAAGAGTTAGTACAGCACATAAGAGGAATGGGGAGGAAGATTAATAATTGCTTTAAAAGAGAAGTGAATAATACCGCTGTCTCAACTAAGCGACCTTTTATTCAGAAAAATTTATAATGATACTTTGAACGAGTGAAAGAACTTTTATAAGTTTCGTATTGCATCACTTGTTTACGCATATATAATTATACATATAATTTATATGTATAGATTAAATTTCCAACATAAGAAATTTAATAAACTAATGTACAGTTTTAGTCAACTCTAAGTGATTTTGTTTTTCTATGAAATTCCATATAATCGTAACATCCTTATAATTGAAGGTATTTTTCGCTTTGAAAAATGTTTCATTACTTAAGAGACTATTTTGCTTTGGAATCTGCAATTATTTAGGACTCGAAAATTCTATAGATCAATGTCACTAGTTTCTTTCGAAAATAATATATATTAAATATAAAGAAAACACAGATTAAAATTAAACATGCTTTATAAAATTACTAATATATAAATATTAATGAAACGATATAAGAAAATTTGTAATTCAATATGACTTTGAAATATATAAATTGACGCTTTACCGAGCGAATTTTAAATATCAATACTTCGACTTTAAATAAAATCAGACATTCTGAAATCGAAAAATGATACTGGAAGTTTTCATGCATATCGGCGCTTTTGCAGATATCCGAATCTATTCTGCCATAAGTTTTCCTAATAAAAATGTGTTCTGTAATTTTATTTCCCTGGGTTTTGGTTACGTATCGATTATATCCCTGCCTTAAAAATGAAAAGCCCTATAGGCTTTGTCATTGCGCATAGGATAATAAAATAAAGAATAGCTGAGAATACAAAAAATCTCACCTCTCCCTTTTTCGCTCGCGCTCTCGGTCCCGCTCCCGTTCTCTCTCCGGGTCCCTATCAAACTCATTATCTCGATCGCAAGGCAGCGAGGCCCTTAGGTCGCGTTGCGGAGAGTCCGGTGGTGAGTTTTCCCTGCCGTACTTAAGGTTGAAGTGCGAAGGCGAGCGCCGGTGCTTCTTAGCGAAAATGCCGCTGCTTTGTTGCTGGCTGTGTTGCTGGTGGGCGTCGTCGATGCCGCCGCAGGCCCCGGCGATTTGCGGATGGAGGTGGGGATTGGGCCTTGCCGGTGTCGAGGTGAGCACGAGTGTCTTGAGGGCCGCGACCTCGGCTGCGAGCACCTCCGCCTTCATGCGGCTCTCCTCCAGCAGTCGCTCGGCATTCGCCTGACGCTGGTTAGCCTCGCGCACCATATTATGCGCCTCCTGCAATCGAACATCGAACCCAATTTATACGTCGCTTCGGAGGGATGAACGGAAATACGTGGCTGCTGCAACGGGGAGTGTAGATGGCATTCGATCGAGTTCCTCGGTGAATTATTGAAGGGAAAAACGGATAAAGGTTGTCGGTGGAGCATACATATGTTTTTTGACTTGGATAAAAAAAAGCTTTATTTATGTAGTGGTTCTGTTGAAAACAAAATTTACAACGTTATTCTTTTACTGGAAGAGATACACTTTCAAGTTTTAATTATAATTTGCAATATAATAACAATTGAACTGCTAATAATATGACTCACAAATAGATTCGTATTTCTTGTTAGGATTTTTCTTAAATTCTGAGAACAACAACTGGAATCTAAAACTGTTTATTGGAAAAATACCGTTAAAGTTTTCTAATGACTAATAAAAAATGGAAAATCAGTATTGAATATACATATATATATATATATATGTTTTAAAACAATGTTATATAATAACTTGATATACCTGTATATATTTTTACAAACACGCACGTGATCATGTACATTCGGATTTTCAAGGAAACAAGAGAACTGAATTTGCTTTCATGCATATATTCCCAGATTTATAAAAGAATAAATTAGCGGATAGTGCAGTCGGCAGTTATCGTGCGATTTAGTATAACAGTTAAAACTTAATTTTAAAAAATCAATCTTTTTCTGCATTATTTTTACAACTTAATAAATATTTACGAAATACATAAATATACGAGCATTAAAATGAATGTAACGATATCATAGTACACAAGATCAGCACATTTACTTTTCATATTTTGGAAGTGTGAAAAAACAAATATTACAAACTAAAGTATTCGAATAATTCGAGCGAATATAAATTTTAACGATAAATATAATAAAGTATTGTCTTGGGCAATAATTTAATTATGCTTTGCAAAATTATTGAAATTGAAACTAATAGTTATTAACGAATTATTACTTTTTTAAGCGAACCGCATAATTGATTTATTTAAAGAACATTTAATCAACCCGATTAAAGTCTTAAATTTTTGTTCAAAATAATAATTGTTCAAAAATATCTGACAACAAATTCAAAGAATACTTAATCTTTCTTTAAATTTTAATCCTTATTAAAACAAATTAAAATATGATTTTTTATATTTAAAAGACTTGGTTGTAAAATAAAAAATTTTTCATGACATAAATAACGAGATCTTTTGATAAATTACTTGAAGGATATCTTTGTTTTTAAATTTCTGAAAGAAAGAAACAAAAATCTAAGCCTGAAAGTTACGATGTATCAAAATTACTTTACATTCTATTAAACAAAATACAATTGAATTTTTAATGACGAAACTTTAATTAAAACTCTCGAGAAAAAGTTTCTATGCCTTACTAGAGCTTAAAAATCCGTTTAATTTTGAAAATTTAAGTTGTAATTGAATTGCAAAAGAAGAAATCTCTACCTGAAAGAGACTAGCTGTAAGTTCTTCAAGCTCTGCTTCAACATCCTGGCGTATCCGCGACAGTCGTCCGACTTCTTCATCTTTAAGTTTCAACTCTTCATGAGCACGATGAAGTTCTTCCTGAAGTTTGGCGATGGCTTGCTCTTTTACCTCAGCAACGGCGCGACCCCATTGTACGGTTGATGGTGACGGCATATCAGCTCGTTTATCTCTAGATTCGACCGACCCCCCATTCGACAGGGGTTCAACCTTCGAACTCAAGGGTAACTGATTTTTCTCCTGTAAGAGTATTTATTAAGTTCATAAACTTTCTTTATTGTAATATAAAATAATGCGGTTGTATTTGATGATTAAGATTCAAAGTAAAATATAAAAAATGTGAATTGATTATTTAGATCCATCCGCAAAAAAACTTAAACATGAAAATTTTAAATAAATTAATACGATACGATGTATTGCTTATTATCAATATTTAATTGTACATATTTCTTCATATAATAATATCGCATATTTACGTTATGTTTCATTTAAACCTCGTATGAATATTTTTACTTGTAATTAATTTTTACTGATGTTCTTAACATATTTTTAATTTTGGAATTGGCATTGCTTAAAAATTCATTACATTCATTTAAATTAAAAGAATATTTATTATGTAATAAAAACATATATGATGCATAAAATAGAAAATTTTAAGATATTTGTTTTCAATTAAATAAGAAAAGTTTTTGTACCTTAAAATTAATAAGATAAAAATATATTCGTTTCTTCTTGATTTTGATTGATCTCGTAAAAAAGAACTTGCCATATTATTCAAGTAATACGGTCTCACTATTTTTCTTGTATATAAATGCAAAAACCTTGTGAGAAAGATTTGAACGAACCACGAGATACAATTAGCATACAAAATGCATTTGGAGAGCTTCTGGTAGCCAATTACCACTAAAATGTTAATGTCATTAAAATTTTGTTTCAAATATTTTTATTCTTATATAAAGTAATTATGACGAAAAACTGAAATGGATAATCCAGACAAACATCTGCTCCATATGTTTGCCTTTAATAAACGAGAAGTAAGGAGCTAATATCACGGATTTTCGAGTTTCAAAAGCTCAGGGGTAATATCTCGAAAAGACTCTAAAATAAGCTTTATTTAGCTTTATTTTTTAAGCTTTATAAAAAATATTTTACTTTTGGTTTCAAGATTTTCGAAAATGAAAGTTGAATTTTTAAATACATTTTTCAAATGTATTTAAAAGTTTTTGATAAAAGTACTCCTATTTGCAAGTTTTTAAATGCAATTATCGAAATGAAATCATGGACTGAGATTTTTCAAGTACGACTGTGAAAATATATATAAAAAAATTGATCTATTAGTTCTTTAAACAAATAAATATCTAATCTATAAATGGAAAAAAATTGAATTCTAATGTTTAATTTCAATTAAATTATATGAAATAAAATATTTAGTTTATTAAAAATTGAAGACGTTGGCTTGGATCCATATACATCTTTCTTACAAAATCCTGTAAAGTAATTTAAATTAAACTGTATCGATTATTGTAGAAATTTTTCACCTAAAGAATAAATGTAAAAACACCAGTGGACGGCAAGTTTTACAATGTTCAATGAATTCAATCAATACTGAAAATTATATAAAGCCTTCGTGTATGATAGCTCATTCCACTCTTAAAAACAAGTTTACAATTGCAACAACGATAATAACTTGAAAACGTTCGTTCTGTAGGCAATATCTTTATTTTCATGCGGAGTGGTTACGCGTTTAAAGAACTTCACGAACTGTTCCCACAAGGAAAGATAAACAAAGGATCGCTCGCAAAGAAAGAGAAGCTAAAAATATTAAAAATGGTAATGCGAATGCAGACTCACGTCGACGACGGTAGCAGGGTCATCGAGTGCCGCGGAATTATCATCATTCCGCTCGAGTCGCTCCGCTGAGATTCTCCCGTTGTGCTGCGCCGTCGTGAGCTTCTCCTCGGACAGTCGTCGATCGAGCGTCTCTGCGGGCGTCGCCGATGCAGTCTTGGTGGACTCGGAGGGCCGTCTCCGGCTTAAAACGCCGCGCGGCAGTAGACCCTCGTTGTACGAGAATATGGAGATAGGCTTTGTCGAACTGTAAACAACGAGTCGCTTCTTGAATTTTTCGACTGCATTTTAAATCACCACGCCTTCGGGATAAAGTAAAACTGACACGTCAAGATGCCGAAATGTCGACTGGAACGCGGAGGTGATTTTTCATTCTTTCAGTTTCGCACTGCTTTTACAAGCGCACAGCTCGCTTTCGATAATCTTCAATGAAGAAAAATTGAAAACCGCTGTAGGATCGAGCAATTTTTATGCATTTTTATGATGAATATGTCACACATTTTTCGTCTCGTTAAACAATTTGGACAATAACTCTTAGTTTTCTTATTCTTATCAAGAGAAAATTGTACTTAACAGAAACGTATTCAACTAAGAAAAAGTTTATATTCATGTACAATGGTGAATGCATTATATATCTAAATTATATTATATATTATCTAAATTCTATATCTAAACAACATATTTTCTGCAGGTATAATTATAACCATCGAGAACCTAAAAGTTCATAGAAATATTAAGGCTTTTAATACAATAAGAAATTATTTTAAATAACAGTCCTATTTAATATAAATGTAATTATTCGATAATTGGAGAGTCATATTCAAAATTTGCTTCAATTTATAAAACTATGTCAAAGGGTATTCGACAATGATGGAATCGTATGATTAAAAGAACTGTTTTTAACAGTTTTGTATTAAAACATATTTGTAAAAATTCAAAAACAATGTTATATAAAATCTTTATTTGCTATTATCGTTAAAATTATATGTATGTATTAAAGTGTTTCGTTCATTTACCGCTTTTTATATAAGAATAAGTAGAAAAGCTGCAAGCCGTATCTTATTATAATTTAACAAACACATACCATTCTTTATCAATTGTATATCGCTTTAATTCGAAATAGAAAGTTAAGAAAATAATTTATCATAATACAAAAAATATAAAAAATTTTTTTGATATCTTAAAGAATGAAAATTTATTACTAATTTCATATTCAATTTTTCATAATCAATAGAAAATTATAAATAATTTCAAATATATGGAAAAAGAAATTTTCAACAATATATGATGTGTGACACAATAAATAAGATCATCCTAAATATATATTTAATGCAATTTGGTAAAAATCTAAAAAAAAATTGCACTAACAGTACTACTCTCATGTAACTCTATTACATAGTGTATGTAGGTATGTAATTGAAATTTTTAATATGTATAATATGTTGAAAAAGAAAAATGATTTATAATGCAAATGAAACTGCATAGATTATAAAGCTAAGTAAATAAAATTCATGAAAGTGATAAAATATAAAATAAATTATTTTTTATAAATTTATGATTTATAAATGTTTGAAAGTGTTTTACTTATTATTATCTCTTATATCATCCAAGTATTTTAAATGATTAAAGAAATATTTAAATTTCAATGTAAATAATTCTTTATTTCAATTATTTTGATTAATAATTTATTACACACATATGTTTATGAAAAAATATGAATTACAGCCACACAAGATTATTGTTTTAATATCAAATACAAAATTAAAAATAATATGTGTATCTACTGTAAGATATACTATTAGTATTATAGGTAATAACATAAAATTTTTAAATACTTTATAAGACTTTTATTATAGCAGAATAATTCTTAAAATCTGTTTTCATTATTTAAATTGAAAGTAATAATAATAATAGCTTAAAATAAAAACTTCAGTGTGTAATAAATGAATTAAATTTTTTTTAAAACTCTGTATAAAATTGTATATAATTGTATAATTTAAAATATTGTTGTTAAAGTATTCGTTATAAGCTCTTTGTCATCGTTTTTGCAAGTTTTACGGTTCAATATTGTTGTTTTGCGGACTTTTAAAACTCATATGTTAATTAAATATAAATTAAGATTACAATCTGCAATGGTAGATAGTGACTAAATTTTTGTATTAAGAGCCGATTTAGTTCATTTATATTTACACTAAATATAATACACATCTCTATATTCTCAATCGAAGTATCATGGTTTTTTTTGTTACTTGTACGCATAGCGAATATTTACTCATTGTATGAATATGTAATTTTTATTATAAATTTTACTGCATAATCGACACAATTATTTATGTTATATTGATATTTATCATTAAATATAATGTTTGTAATTAAAACACGAGGTATTTAATAGAATTACTCGCACTAAGTAGTGCATCTATTTATTTACTTATAATAACTAGCGGTTCTCGTAAATATATCGTGGATTGATCACGATAAATCTTTGCGCGTATTCAGGCAAAATCCTAAAGTGCAGTAGGAAAAAGATCTATTCGTAAGCAACCTAAAGCTTAAATAGGATCAGAGGACATAGTCGAATGAAAGGCAACTGAAACAGCTTGTTTATTCGCATGACCAAGAACTGTTGGACAGCTCACCTAGGCCTACAGAACTTGGCGTCGTCCTCATCGAAGAGACTGGTAGGCTCGTCGGGCTCCTCATCGGCCTTGGAGGTCGCGTAACCAAAGAGGTCTGTGGCCGCGCGCGCCAAGTCGCTTTTGAGAATTGGGTGAGGGGCGTGACCGAGGCCCGAACCCGGGGCGCAGTCGGCCTCGTCCCCGAAGAGCTCGTCCTCGTCCGTTGTGTACTCCTCGTCACCCGTGGTACCGGTGCTACCCGCCCGGCGGTGCTTTGTTGTCAGCGGCCGGTACGCGTATTCGCTCGAACCCGTCGTCGTCGCCGAATCGCTCGAGTCCATCGAGTTTGGCTGCTGTTGTTCCTGCGCGGACTTCATGTCACCTGAGGGCACACGATTTTTAAATTATTAGTTCGCGCCTCGATAATTCTACAAATACAACGCGAATCAACAATTAATTCACCGAGAGCTCTAATGACTTGTGAGCATGGTTTGCTGTTATTCTCTTTTGTCAACATACGTAATTAAAAGTTATTCAAAGGTAATAATATAAAAATTTGCAGCGTTTTGTATCAGTTATGATACAATATATGATAAATGAAAAACGAATAAGAAGAAATATTAAATAATCTCTCTACTTATGTAAGAGTAATTTAAGTTATTTTTAGACAATATCTTTAAAAATTTAGATTGCAAAATACTTTTAAAAGATTCGATAATTTTCCTTCAAAATTCTTAATGGTGCGAATCAACTTCTAACAAATATTAAATACTTGATAAAATTATATTTAAAATATAAACTTTTTCTATTAAATTTCCATTAAACTGCTATATAATAATTTAATAATATTATTCATCATTTTTTTTTTAATTTTCTACGAAATATTTTAATACTTATATAGTTTTTCTTCAAATAAAAATAAATAAGTTATGTTTCGATTCTTCACGTATATAAAATGTCCAACAAATTTTTTAAAATCTCTAAAAGAATTATTATTAAAAAATAGAATGTAAGAAACATTAATATTTTTATTATAACAAAAGCAACTGTTTGCTTATACAATTTTTATCGGAATATTAAAAAAAATGATATTCAATGAAAATGCTTCATTTCTAAGAAATATTTTATTAGACTTGTTTTACAACTATTATATTATATTATTAATTAATGATAATTATTCTTTAATAGGTCTTTAATTCAGTTTTTTTCATGAATTCCCGTTAATTGAAGATTTGCATTTTTAATGATTGATTTGATATCATAAATTTTGTTTAAAAGTAAAATCATTTTATTGATAAAATGAATAATCAAGTCTATAGATGCATCAAAATCATATTCCTTATTCATGTAAAATAATAAAACGGCAATGTTATTAAAATAGAACACTTCAGCTCATTCATATATTTGAAGTAGAAGATTTCAATGCAATATATGCGATTGAAATCGTGCTTTGAATAATAGTTCGTGAAATTTAAAAAAAAAATAAAAAATTCATCTTGTTTGATTTTTTTCTAGTTTTTTAGCAACCGTTTTTATTGCTTGATTTTTTTTGTAATTACGACATATTTTTTACATAAAATTAAATAAACTAAATCAATAATTGATGTGTATCGTATTATATATAATGCTAATCCAAAACTGAAAAGTAATTTTAAAATGTATTTATGAACAAATCTTATGTTAATGAAATTGATAATTAAATTTTAGTTCCCAAACCTAGAACATTTTATACAAAAATTAAATTACCCTTGTCTTATTGTTATTTAATATATTAAATAAGTTCATTATGTAATATCTGTGTGACAATTAAAAAAATAGGATTTCGAATTCGGTAATGAAGAGTTATTGTATTTTACGTTTGCATAATACACTAACTCACGCACAGTTCATCACAACCTTATAAGTTTTGAAACCACGACGATAATCTCTCATATTTATCTTTATTAGTTTGTTTTAGGCAATATATTGGATTCCATTTATTTTTGATTAAATACTACTCGAAATTTAACGAGTTGTATTAAGAATTATAATTAATGTCTATGTAGGAAAGTAATTTATAATTATGCAATTAATGGATTTTCAAATTATAATCAATTTTCACGAAGCTCTGTAATTACATTAAAATTTATTAATGCATTCAAACATTTTAAGTGATGTATAAAATAGTTATATTCATACTTATATTAATCACATTATAATTAAATTTCAGAAACTTATCTTCAATTAAAAGATTGTAAATAAAATTTTTCAGATTTATCGTAAATGGCTTCAGGTTATCTATAATTAATTTATTTCTTACGATTAACTACGTTAATTGTAAATTTTAAAGGCAAAGCTTGTTTTTCTTTGATGAATCATAGAAAACAACTTAGATTATATCATAAAATAGTAGAGTAATTATCAAGTGCACTATCATCTTCATAACAACATTATGAACAAATCTGACGTATGATTAGATTGTTAACCCTTTTCGCATTTCCGTTCAAATCTATTCGTGACTTAATTATTAAAAAATTTTATTCTAAAATATTCTCTGGATGTAACTACTTGCATTTAATTATGCATAATATTTTAAATAAATATAATTAGATGCATATGTGCACAAATATCCTCTCTCTCTCTCTCTCTCTTTCTTTCAGACTATATTTTTAAAACAATCCGTTTTTAAAAAGAGAAACCGCCTCCTGCTGGACGTATTTTCTTAATAACTACTCTACAAGATAATAAAGTGCTACAGTACTGGTAATACAGTAATTTATTTTTATTTTAATGTATCCTTTGTTGCATGAATGAAAGTAATTTTGTAGTCTTTGTACGCGAGTAAAATCGTAAAAGAATTTACTCTGTGACGAATATGGTGTAGGTGCATGAGAAATAAATGTGCGCCTTTCAGAATGTATAAAAGGTAATAATTCGCGAGTACGAATACTTTTCTGAAAGCGCCTCACCCTAGGGCTTTGTCAAAAGTGACAATTATATCGTAAAATAATAAAGTCCATTGGTACGCAAAGGTGGAACGTGAGATGCGTATACTCCTGAAGAATTTTCAAGAAATTACAAAGATAATTCGTTCACTTTATAGCGCTTCGCCTAAAAAAAAACGAGGGAGATTTAGAAAGTGAAAAAAGAAAAACGGATTTCAAATTTATACGTGAGTACATGCCAATCAGAACTGTCACTTATTTCGAAACCCGTGCACTAGCAACACTTGATACACTTGCTATTTGCATCTTAATCTGTTTTATCATCGAACTCCTCTCCAATGAATAAGCTCTTACGTTCAACTGAAAGTCAAAGAACTATCAGATTGAAATTAATTTCCTTCGAATCGTGACCCCGAAAGAGTAATCGTTCGATTAAAAGGCAGCAACGCTACTGGACGCTCTAATACGTAC
The DNA here is from genome assembly GCA_018907185.1 of Platyscapa corneri. NCBI lineage: Eukaryota > Metazoa > Arthropoda > Insecta > Hymenoptera > Agaonidae > Platyscapa > Platyscapa corneri. The sequence continues at coordinate 4,011,308 of JACCHW010000005.1, read as the reverse complement.
ACCTCGATAGATCTGCAATCTAGAAAAGGGAAAAACGAGAGCCTGGAAAAGGCAGGAGTCGCATAGTTAAAAGAATCATCGGAAAAGTTTGTACGAAAGAATGTGCGGCTACAATATCCCACAAGTATTTGCTACGCGGCATGTAACGAAGTTTCCGTTCTCACGGTCTCGCGCGCGCGCGTCTTTGTCACAATGCGGCTAACATCGCGCGTCTTCTCCAGGGCTCCGCTACGGGTTCTCGTACACGTCGAAGTCTTCGTCATCGCTCGCTCACGGAAGTGTCGGCACTAACGAAACTGAGACCTGTGAAAACGACATTTTGCGTGGAAAATATAAGGAACGTCGAACGCACAATTATTAATTTTACTTTCTTGGAATTATTATTTCTGAGATTCCTGACATGCATGTGATAATGCTTCCTTATGAGGATGGAATATTGTATTTATGGATGTATTCGATTAGAAATTCTTGCGGAAAATAATACGAACAATACCGTTCATTTGAAAATATACTGATAAACAATCTTTTAAAACAATAAGTACTTTAAATCGTGTAATGTTTCTTTTTAAATTGGCTCGCATAGAATTAATTATGCTACTAAATAAACCTTCGCACAAGATTTAACTGTCAAATTAATTGAATATTTGATCAAGGTGATTCCGTAAAAATACTTGTATTAAAACTGTCCTTCTATTTAAATTGAATAACATTTCCATACACAATAACGTTAGAAATAATGAAAACTACAACCATCAATGAGAATGAATCTAATATAATAATGGGAGACTGATAATGCATAAGCATCGTTGAAAATTACATAAGTTATTCTTTTAAATTTGTATTGCAATAACATTTCCCTGTGTGAATTCTTGTGTTTCATATATTCTATTCCTCCATCTCAACGATTAAATAAATTAACTTTCATTGTTTTTAAATTCATATTTTACCATATCCTATAAAAGTTCAACTAACATTAGTATTGTACATTAGCAAGTAATTAAAGATTTTATTAAACCATAAGTACTTTGACAAAAATTTTTTAATTTTTATTAAAAATATTTATTAAAATAAATGATTAAACTAAACTAAAAAACATACTTTTTTTAAATTTCAGCGTTGAAGCATATTAAATACATTATTGAAAAAATAAGCACATCCAAGGAAAAAAATCAAAATCAACGTCTAATTTAAATATATATATATAGTGTGTATACTTAAATATGATGTCAGAAATTGAGTTTCACACTTAGCTAAAATTAGTTTTCATATTCTTTTTAACGTCTATAAATTATCACATAATAAAATCATTTTTTGCAATATTAGCAATTATTATTAAAACTTCTTTTAAAAAGTTTAAAAAATTACTAGAATAATATTTTTTAATAATTTATACAAGGAAAAGTTTAAAAAAGGTAATTTATCATCCAATTAGCGATTGAATAAATAATCAACAACTTGTGAAAAAAAGTTAACACTAATAAAAATAAAAAACTATGTTGATGACCTTTGATGAACTTTTAGTTTAGAGATTTTTTCATAATTAATTCATATAATAGTTATTATAGTTTTTATAAGACTTTCTTATTACAGATATCATTTGAAGTTATGCTTTATGATCGTAAAAATTAAAATTTCATTTAGCAGCGATGTGTTTTCACGATAAAATGAAACCTATCAGAAATAAATTGTACTTTCATTTTTCAAATAAAATATTGATAAAAATACTCAATCGATCAAAATAATTTTCCTACACATTCGAATTAAAAATGTGAATAAATCTTATAGAGGAGCGATTTACTTTTGATACTCGGAATTCTCAGATTTGCGCGAAAGGTAAACTCGAGAGCAAAATTTTCCAGCAAAATATTTCAAAATAAAAAAAATTACAAAACGAATTAAAAATGTAATAAATTTGATTGAGATTAATGATTCACAACTCGAATATGCATTTTCAAGAAGCATATCTTAATGATAGATTTTAACATTTATCAGCAATAATTCAATAATCAACCTGTACTAATGGTTGATAACAAACTCGCTAATCCGAATTTCAACGCAACAATCGTGAGGATAAAACGAACGATATTGAAAGCCAAGGATATCGTCGGTTTAGCAATACTGAAATGTCACTTAAATCGAAAGGGACAGTTGGAAACGAATTATATGAAATATAAAATGTAAAAAACGGGGTCGAGGTAAGGGGTCAACGATAAAGGCACACTTATGCCGGAGAAATCGCAGCTTTGGCGCATCGAGACACAATCGGAGATAAGGTGAAAAAGATAGGCCGCGTGCGATGTAAAGCAATGTCAGCTCTATCAAGGCATCGGCCCGAGCAGCTACTGGGAGCGAATAATAATAAGTGGCATAGCAGCCGCGCTTCGCACTAATTACCGCTTATGAGATAGACTCGGGCGAAACAGTTACGAGCGCGAAGCCTTCCCTACAACTATGCACTATCAACTCTCTTTTCTCTCTTGCAGGCACGCCTAAGTGCGCGTTCGGGACGAGCTTTCCGGATTACATAACTCTGTCGTCGCCGTCGGCCTGGGAAAAGCGCAGCTGAGGGACGCTCGTAATTGGAAGTGAGCTCTTGGTCGGCTCGTGCGCGGCTGCGTCATTCTTTGCCGTTCAGCGGCTTTTCATTTTACGCTCGACGTAGAGTCACGTGGCGCGCGACTAAGCAGCTAAGCGCCTTGTTCCTTGCTACGCTCGCTGCAGGTGCGCGCTATTATCGCGAACGCTTGTTTCGACTCGAGCCTCGGCCGGAAAAGCAGCTCGCGCCGGCATAAGCGCTTCTCGTTTGATGAAAATTTGCTGGTCGTCGTGTTGCGTTGCTGACACCGTCGAGTCACACCAGTCTAACGAATAATATTGCTGTTGTTCCGGCGAGCCTAGAAATTGATCGTTTACATACTTCTGTATAAATTGTTGAAGTAGTCGCGTGACTTTGAACCGAGGCTGGAAAGCTTTACTAATACGTACAATTTATTACTGTGTCTGTTATAACAATGTTGCGTAGCTGCCAGCGCGGATTAATGAAGTTGTCGATGTAAGAGAGTCATTTCTCGCATATATTGTTGTAATTAAATATAATTACACGAGTAATATTTCAACTTAAAAAATACACCGCTTAAGTAAATAAATTACAAGGAAATAAAAATTTTTATTCATAATTTTTATGTAAGCCTGTCCGTTTCCGCGTTTTTATACTTTTTCAATGACTGCTCGTATATGTTCTTTTAAACGAATTTCTCAAAGAGAAAGGCTTAGTGTCGATATATATTACTTTTAATCGCTATTAGCGCGAAAGTTTTATTTTCTTAAAAAAGATTAAAACGTATATAATAACTTCTTTATTTTTAATTACGCGCCTATTGCGATTAAATATTAACGCACAGCTAATTAGCGAAAGTTTACTACGTGTTTGATTTTAATCCCGTTAATATTCGCTAATCATGATATTAGTATAAAAAATTTGAAAAATAGTTATTGTTATTATGAAAGGCCTAAGACTTCTTTATATGGGTTCTTTTTAAAAAAGTGTACAATCGAAAGCAAATAATTTCAGAAGCCTAATAATAAAAAAATAATTAATTACAACTATATAATTATATATTCAATTTATCACTATAAAATTAAACGTAATACTACTGTAAAAAAATTTTGTATAAATATATTTACTAAGTTAATTTATACTTCTCAATTAGCATATCTTCCAATAATATTTATAATAATAAAAAAGCTTCATTGCTGCTAATTATTATTATAATACTTTCATTGTGGTTTATAAATTAATCAGCTCTTCAATTATTGAAAATAATTTTCTCTATCTTTCTTAATTTAAGAATTTATTATTGATTATTTTCAAGATAAACTATGTAAGGGGTGAAATAAATAGCTTTTCGTTAAAAAAATATTCAAATTTTTTCATTTTCAGATAACATCGTGAACTAAAAAAAAAACACGATGAATTTATAAAAAATTTTTGAAATCATATTATACAAAATATCCTACACAATAAATCAGCCTCGTTTCCCGCTCATTATTGCATCGCCTCATTAAAGAAGAAGAGTACCGCTTTCATTCTCCGCAATTATGACAAGAACGCGTGCCGTATCTTTTCAACTGGTTATGATGATGATCACCACATGCTCAAAAAACAAAGAAAAAGCCTACCGATTCACTCTCTCTTTCTTCTTTTTTCCTTTTTTCTCCCGTAGTTCAAATTTCTCTCTCTCTCTCTCTCTCTCTCTTTCCCTTTCTCTCTCTCTCTCTCTCTCTCTCTCTGTCACTCCAGGTTTAGTTATATTGTATTATCAGCCATTCTCTATCTTTCTGCTTTCTTTTTTTCTATTATTCGCTCATTTATTTTCCTAGCTTAATAGAGTCGATAGGAATAAGGCCGTATTCGAAAAAATGAGATCAGCTACTATAAAAGAAGGCCGCACAGTGTTCATAAAAGAAATCAGACTTTGAGAATACTTTCTTTGATAATTATTAAAACTTTCTAATAATTATTAATTACTCGGTTAATTCACTTTTTTTATTTAATATTGATTTAAATTTCAAGATTAGTTGCTGTGTTTTTTAGGTAAAATAAAATCAGTGCAAAACTTCTATAAGCGTTAAACAAAATACAAAATCTTTAACAATTTTTATTTCATGTTTTTTATAATTTTGCGAACTTACTGTTGTATAATATAGTGCAACATAATTTTCTGATAATTTATCATATCAAAAATATTTTATCAACTAAAAAAATTTTTTATTTTGATACTATTACTAAGAAATAGTTGATTATTTACAAACACTATTTTCATATTTGTAGAAAACAAAAATTAAGGTAAAAGTGCAAAAAATATTTTTTTTTGCTATTTTCACTATTATTTGTTGAACTTTTTTTGAAGCGAAATTTGTTGAAGAATATTAAAAAAACTTCTATCTATAACTCATGCAACCTTATAGCTGCCGCTTTTATTAACACATCGTTTTAATCAACAAAAAAACCAGATATCCCAGAACGCCTATACTCATGCTCACGGTTAATAGCATTTATTGAAGAACGAGTTAAATGTAATTATTTCTTAATTACAACATTGACGATTCATTTCGACCTTTTAATTAGCAATTATACAAGCATTATATAATAAAATTCATTTTCAAATATTATTGTAAAAATGAAGAATATGAAGAGCGGTTGAACATTAAATTAGCTGAGATAGACATTAAATATACCGTATATGTACATACTCTATTTCTAAAATAGAAATCAATATCTTAATAATCAGTATATTTAATTACAAAACGAAAACGGATCAATTGGTATTAATGTTAATTTAATTGTTTATTAAAATTTGTTCAGGAAAGAAAATTTGATTCAAATGCTATCTTATTACATGACAAAACTAAGAAAAGGGATGACTTGTTTCCGATACGTGTAGACTAGTAACCGCATTAACATCATTGTTCATCGACTTAGTTTGTAAAGAAATACACGTTAAGTGAAGAAAGTGTAAGAAATAAAAAATAATTGCAAAGGAATGGAGAAAATTGCATGTGCTTTGAAAGAGATACATTTTTTCTATATCTTGTTCATGACATACATTTCTTCTATGATATAGTTCAGCATTTCCGTTTTATCTCTAAACCTATTCCATAAAATAAGTCGTAAAAAGTTGATAATTCATATACAAAATAGCAATCGTTAAACTTTTATTTTAAGGATTATTTTTAATGGGTATTGTTTAGTAAAAAAATAAATTAAAAATACTTCATTATAGTTTGTAAACGAAGAGGACAAACTTTTGATAGTACAAATAATATTTACTGATTATATATTGGACTGAAATTTTTTTATAACAATTAATTCATTACTTATTAATGTTACGATACCTTATTAAAGTTATACTCTATAGATGCCGACAATAAAATTAATTGATATTTAATGTGCCTTATCGAAATTTTCGTTTATTATTTCTGTATTATGTTGTAAACTTAATTTTTTTTTTAATTAAATAAGATTTTTAACACATAGAAGGTGGTAGTTTAATTTGTTTTTAATAATAATACATTAGGAAACATTATAATTTTTTTTGTATATTAACTATATATAAAAATAGTTTTTGTAGTAGAATTTTTAATCTTTTTATCATTTAAAATAAGACCAACCAAAACAAGAATTTTAAAACAGTTTTACAAAATATTTTATAAAATTAAAAATTATAAAAATTCATTGCATTAAATTAATTTTAATAAAACATTTAAAAATAATAATTTTTATCTATAAGACTACAATAAGGCTATTTTAACGTAGATACAAAAATAATATTAAATTACTTATTTTAATGTTGCAATATATTGTAAACATTTCTTTAATTTTTTATTATAAACATATCATTGTTATTCAAAGATTTTTTTATAAATATTTTATACGGTTTTTAAATATTATATGCATAGATAATTTCAAATGCAGTTAAAAAATTTTGGAGAATTTTTGTATAGTATATATTAAGAATTATAGTATTTGATTGTGATATTAATTCTATATAAATAATTAAATAAATATGTACTATTAAATTAAATAAAAATTTATCTTAATTAATTAGTTTGTTAATAGACAATTTTTTTCTTATACTTTTAAAAGCTTATATTTTGGAAGAATATACTTTAAGAAATAACTAGTATAACTTTATCCTATTTCTAAATTTTTTACTGTGATAATAAAATTAAAATATTTCGAAATAAATTGTTTTATTAATGAAGATATTTATTTTATGTTTTTATAATTAACAGTATTATTGTAAGGGTATTCGAACTATTAAACATTGATTTATATCAAATGTTTAGTCTCATAACTATTAAATTAGTATAAAGTGATAATCACTTATTGTGAATACCAAATTAAATTTTATACAAATAAACAATACATTGTTTTTAAATTAATTTATCAGCACCGAATAAAGCTTAAAAAAATATCTAAAAATATTTATTATCAATGAATCATAAATAAATTTTAAATAATGCTCAACAATGGAATACTTTATTTCCTATTAAAACATGATAATAACGCACGTAACTATTTAGATGCATTTTGTTCGCTAAATGAAATTTTGATAAACAATATTTTTACAACCATCGTATACCGAAGTCTATATAAATACAATTGCAGAAAATTTGCATTACTTAATTGCATTCTCATTGTTGGAAAAAACTTAAAATTTTAATTTGCCCCGACGTAACGTACAGCGCAGCCATATTTAACCACCAGCTCGACTCGAGTTTTCCATCTGAAACAATTCTCGGATCTCGGTGTACACAAGAGAGTCGCATGTCCCCGCAGAAATAAAGAGCCGCTGAAGGCGCACGCAGTGTACGCGCGTTGGAGAGAAAAGCGCATCCCATTGCGATGCGAGCAAGGAAGAGAGAGAGAGAGAGAGAGAGAGAGAGAGAGAGGAAAAAGATGCCATCTCGAAGGGGGAACGCGTCACGGTTTAAATCGCGATATCTCGCGCTCGCGGAGAGTCGAGTGACGAATGGTACGAACGTCCGCCGACCCTCAGGCTATTAGGCCAGAACACAGAACAGACACGCACTCATCAGTCCCATCTCCTTCGACTTTACCGTACACGTATTCCAGAGATGTGGATAAGGCGGCGATGCATGCGACTGACTGTTCGCTTTTTGCATCAGCTGACGTCAGGCTTTCACGGGTTAATGGACCTTTTTTTTTAATATTTTCCTCCACGTGATCGTTGCCTCTAAAATCTTTTATTTTAGATTTACGTTCAATTTGGTTAATAAATCATTCTTATTGTACTCATGTTACAGTTTGTAAGACATTTTTACACAATTTCACTGAATTATTTTAACTTTGCGCTTAAATTTAATAACTGGTGTTTTACATTAAAAATGCATTTAAATGTATTAATAATTTTAGAGAGATTTAAATTTAATTAATCTCAAAGATTATAAGCAACATATCATAATAATAGGTTACTCATTATTAATTTAAGGTTCATGTAATTGCGATCGAATAATTTAAAATATTCATTAGGCCTCTATCACCTTTCTTATCTCCTACCTCCCTCTCTTTTTTCGAACCACCATAAACCTTCGTGTGATTTTTTCTGTAAGTGCTTTTCGCGGTCGGAGATATTTTCTCCTTAAGGTTAGATTATTTCTCATGTGCTATGCACCGTAAAAGATAAATTATAATTTAATTTAAAACCGAGATTAATTCTAATTTTTCTTTTTGGTCATTTTATTCTGTGGTTCTTTTATTTCCTTGCAATTAATTGAAAATTGCGTTAAAAATGAATTTACCTGTAGTTGGAAATTATCTTTATTATTATTTTAAGCATATTACGTAGTTAAAAATATAATATTCTTTTATAATTTCTTATGCTTCCATAAAAATGATAGACGTAATTAATTATATGCTATAAATCATATTGTGTTGATCATAATAGTTACTACCATATTTATCTTAGACCTTCTAATTTTTTACCTCTTGAAAATATTTTTATCAATATATCAATAACTGAATATTAAAACAATATTACTTACTAATATGTATAAATTACTTCAAAATACAAAATTTATAGTAATATTAATATAATATTTATAATTTTATTAAACTTCTAGTGAAAATTAAGACATACCGTTTCGAAAAAGTGATAGCGTATACAAATTTCTCAAACTCTTTAATAGATCTCTACTTTCTAAAATAAACAAATATGAGGAAATTAGATAAATAGAAAAAATAAGTCTTTCATACTGTTCTTGTACTATCTTTACACTTATATTTTATGAATCCTCCAGTATCCTTAACAATATTTTTTAAATGAACAAGATGCATAATTTATTTAAGAAACCTCATTCGGATTCATTACGTTTTTCTCTCATTATATTAAGGAAATTAATTGTCTCATCCTGTTTTTTCATCATCGCTCTTTTCTCTCTTCTTGAAATTATCGCTATCTTTTTTCTCATTAAATGCGTATCTCTATTCATTCCGCATTTCTATCGCTATATTGCAGCACCTGAGATTTATCACCGAACATACATCCTTACTTAAACATATGTGTATATATATACGGATGCACAACCACATCGACACATGCATGCGAATAGGCATTTTATATCTCTTTATCTTTTTTCTGCTTATTTCTCTTTTTTATCAACGATAAGGTCTCTTTTGTTTTGTTCCTTTTCTTGCTTGTTGTTTTTTTTTTTAATTTTGGTTTCTCTGCGAAATATAACAAAGACAAACTATATTAAAATAACTCACTCGTTACAACATTAAAAATTTTGCGTTTGCAAAAACGGTCAGAACACCTTAGCATTTTTGTTCTTCATGTGTAACGTATCAAGTTTGTACGTATAATTAGTTGTACATGCATTTTTGTTGTAAAAAGTTTGCGCAAAAGTTTCTTGTGAAAGATAAATTAAAATATATATATTTCATTTTATTTTCTATTTCTTAATAAAAACTGATATATTTTATTACAAAACAAAATAAATAGAATAAATACGTTACTCTTAAATAAGTTTTGTAATACGTATTAAACAAAATCGTATAGCTTAACAAATTGTGGAATAAAAAGAAAGATTTATTTCGAAGTGTAAAAAGGATAGTTGTGATTAATACAAAATGAATAATAGCCTTAGTCATAACATACAACAAAATATAAAAAAAATGAATATACATATATGTACGTGTACAAATAAATACACAAAGGTACTACTAGATATTATTAATTTACAAGCAATTAAATTATTTTATGTAACGCATAAAGTTCAATGAGCTAATATAATTTATTGGATTTAAATATTATTGTAATAAAGAGAAATAATTTATGAAATATTATATTGTATGATAACATAAATATATAAAAAATTTTTTTAATTTTTTATACCTGTGTTTTACCTATATATTTTTAGATATAGAACTTTTTTTTTTTAATAATAAAATAATAGGATAGTAATTATAAATATCAATTTTTATATTTTAAGATATTTCATTAATATCAATAATATTTTGCGAAATATTATTATTAAAAATAAAATAAAATTTTATTATATTAATTTAAAATATGAGATCACGATTTAAAATTTCCAAATTCATAAGATGACGTAAGAATTTAATTAATATTTTTAAAATAAACACAAAATTATACAATACAGCAAATATTTTACTTATAACAGCGATCTGAGTTTACATTTAATTTATATTAATGTTTAATAGAGATTTCCCAATTAATAATTTACAAATTATAAACTTTGAAGTAATAATTCTTTTCAAAGTTTCATTGGCATTTATTCAATAGATTTCATTACATTCAATAGATTTTCCAATTTCATCTTTACCATATGATTGCAAAAATTGCTGAATGCAATATTTCACAAGATTTAATGAATATACATTATTTCACTGAATGACATTGCATTGTGAATAAGAATTTCCATGTAAGTATTATAAGAATATATTTTATATAGCTATAAACTAATTATTTTGAAATAGTCCTATAAAATGGAATTAAAAATAACTACAGTAAAAATTAAACGTTTACATGCGAATAAAAAAAAAAATTAAATATATGCACTAAGGTTTTTTTCAAAATCAAATGTTTTTATGTTAATATTTATTTTTGCAATATCTTGGAAGTAGTGAAAAGCATTTTAAATCAAATTAAACGTTAAATGTAATTTTTTATTGTTTTAAAGAAAAAAAATAATGAAATTGTTAATTTATGTATTAAAATGAAATATTAGAGCTTAGAATATATGGATATAAATCTATTTTCTATAAATATTTCTTATTAAAGAAGTTTTTCAGCATGTCTAAATTCAAGATAAAATATAAACTTCATTTTTTCATTGGAAAGCATATTTCTAATTATTAAAAAATTCACTTTAAAAGACAATACAGTAGCAACGAATGGAGTTTTTTTTTTTAACTATGTGGTAAGGTAACTGTCGCGTAAATTCATCCGAATGAATTTAAAAACCATTATATCATTCATTAATTATGAATATTGCACGTGCAGACATACAAGTTTGTAGCACAGCGAAGAGAATATGTTGGATTTCTTCCAACAATTTTTCTCTGACGTGTGTATCATATAACATCAGATGACACTAAAAATGGTTTAAATTAGTACGTGCATCTTATACTTGAACGTATTTTGTATTATTTTTTAAGCGTCTTAATATTAAATTAATGAAAAAATGACATAATGGAAAAGAGAGAGAGATTTAAGATGAATTACGAACACTACTACGATTTATTCTTTAATTTTAAATTCTAACTATTTGTTAAATTACATGTACGATAATTCATATTTTCTGACTATTTAACATTTATTATATTAAGTAATCAAAACAAATTATGATATAAATAAGACTTCTAGCAAGTTTAAAAAAAATAATTATAATTTTTACAATACGTACGTATATTTGTATTGTATTGTATTAACGTATGCTAAAACTTTGAATGGTAGAAGCTCAACTTTCATGAAAAATTTATTTATAAATATATTTTTAATTAATTTTATAATTAGAATTTACAATAAAAATTAAGCATGATCCCGATAGTCTATTTAAAAAACAATTTTATTGATACATGAAGTTTAGTTTAGTTTATTTTACCAAATAACACTATATTACAAAATTAACTGCCTGCACTATTAAATATAACTAAAAATTAACTGTTTTTTTATATTGATTAAAAATGTAACCTTATTGAAAATATCTCATATAATTATTTCAAATTAAAATTAAACTATTAAGTTGTTTAATAATTCAAATAACATATCATGTAAAATGAAAAAGTTGTAGTCTTTATGAATAAATATGATTTTGTGAACTTCATATTCGCACGAAAAGATTATGTTTGTACAAATCGTTAATATTTCTTGAGATAACAAAAATCATAAATAAAATGTATTAAAATTTTATTTAAAACATAACGGATCGTAATTAGCAGATCTAAAATTTTAATATTTCATTATAGAAATAAATATTGCCAAATCAAGTGAATTCAAAATACTTTGTATATAAATATATAAGAATTTCAAGTTTACTTATATACATAAATATCCTATATTCACTTTCTTTAATATAAAATATTTTTAATATAAAATTATTTACTCAAATTTTATATTCTTTGGTATACAAGCTGACTTCTATATTTAAATTAACAATCAAGAACTAAAAGTGTGAGTACGAAAACATGATATATTATAGAATGTGAAACTTTAAAAGACACCGAAATTATAATTATTTTAATATAATATATTTTAATCTTAAACAAGAACATATAATTTTATATCAACAATTTTTTTTTAATTCTTTGTAAAATTAATTTCTCATGTGCACTTCTACGTAAATCAGTGAATTCGTGTTACTAGAAACAGAAGCTTCTATATCAGAATATACGTTTTATTTCATATTTAAGATCATATAGATATCTAATGATACAAATATTTTTCGTTCCTGATTTGAAGCATAATTAAGGTTTTGAAGGTTTAAAAAAATATTTGAAAAGATATCTTTGCAGTAATCTTATACGTATCTGTGCCTGATCTATACATTTTACAAATACACGTATTTATATTTCAATGAAGAAATGTCTTTTGGAAATAAAACCGATAAAATAAGCTCAATTGTATGAAGAAAAATGAGTCGTACTAAGAATTATAATATTCATAAACATATGTAAAGCGAACTAGTGTGTTGCAATTTAAATATTGTGTCCACTTTATAGTGGCATATTATTAACAAAATTTAAAAATTCGTATGCTCAATCCAATATAAAACTAAACTTGAACAAAACTCATCAAAAAGTTTTTCAGTTATTTAAAAATCCGTTCTATTTTCAGTTTTTAAGATCTAATTTTAAAAACTTTCGTCATGGATAAAATCGAAACAATCTTACTAAATTTACGTCAAAAGACAAATTAATAAATAATTCATGTACACGTAGTTATCGTCAAATGAAAATTTATTTTTAATAAATTCGTAAATGCATTTTTATATTTGCAGCTTTCTTTCTAGCAATCGTTTACTTTATACCCCCGTGTTTCCTTGAAAATCGAAACGCACCAAGGCACTCCTTTATTTTTTTATCGTAAAATTATTAGTTAATTACACCAATTAAATCTGAAATTTCGTAACTAAGAGCATCTGTCGTTGACTCCAAAAATTGTCATGATTTATGCAGACTTTCTCGCACGCTCCTCAATCATCGTATTATTACGCACGTCAATAATAAATTCGCTCTCGTGACATTATTCATCGAAGGTCAAGTGTTGATATAGATAGAAGTATGTAGGTGGCTTATAGCCGTCGCGTCTTCTCTATGCGTTTGAAGATATCACTTGGTTTGTGACAATCAACTGTTAAAAATCTTCTGACATACTTGGGTTGTCCTAAAAACACTATAAAAATACCTTCCTAGCTAACGCTTTAACATTTGCATTGTAGAGAATCATAAAAAAAAATTGGATCGCCAAGCATATGCGTGGGAACTAAGAAATAAAATTTTATTTCGTAGTTTATAAAATTGCCATCCAATCGATTTTTGAATTTTCGGGTGTGATTCGTGTAGGTATAACCTATGGTGATTCTGCGTAACTTCTTTAGCCAAACTTTCAAGTTTAGAAAGCTAAAATTTCTCCGCGAATGTTTCTCGCTTTTTGCATTGAATTTAAACTTTGCGCTAGTTAGAGAAAAAATATTTTACTTTCTGTGGAAAAAATAACACATTGTTAAAACTTTTTATGAAAGGTAATGTACTTTAAACATTTACAAAGAAATTTGCTCCCCAAGATCTTTTGATTTATTTTGAACAGCCAGGCAAATTTTCGATTCTTATAAAAGCATTAGAATTTAAGATACTAAAACTTTTACTTGTATTTCTAGTTTTTGAAAATATTATCAATCAAAAGATTCTGCGCCGAACAAATTATTCGAATAAACGTTATTTACAAGTTAATACGCTACGATTCTTGAACCGTGGAAAGTCATAAAACGTGGAAAAATTCACAAATGTCTTGAATAATGTAAATCTGGGAACAATATTTATAGCATTGAATAATGTAATTGTAGTTAAGGCACACACTTTCAGAAAATTCGCGTAACTCAATCTTTAGCATGAATAATTATCCTCGTTTTCACGAACAAAACCGAGCGGTAAAATACATTGAAGATATAGGTCAACGCCGAAATACGGCTTGTTTACTACAAATTAAGCAATGATATTCGTTTTCTTCGACACAGCAAAATTTAGAATCGAGAGCGACCTTATCAGTGAAGAGTTTTTGGCTCAATTCTGGCGTAACGTGCTGTGCCGCCGATATTGCTAAACGAAAACGCGGCGCGACGTCTTCCACTCGACACTTTTTCAATTCTAAAGCCCACGAGTGTAGCAGACGGAGGAAAAACGCTGCCATCGATAAATTTGCGTAATTACAGATCGTATTTGGAGGTGCAAGCGAAACGACAGGGGGCGACGTCCTTATTATACTTATTGTAATACCACGAACGAATATTGCGCTATAATGTTCTTATCATTTCATCGCCGATCCAACGCTGTCGCAATAAATTCAGCAGTGATTATTGGCAGACGAGGCAAAGGCAAGAGGGACCGCCCGACAAAGCCAACAGGTACGAGGCAAATCCCGTGGAGGAGTCGAATGTGTCAGGCAAGGGTGGGTCGGTATGGATGGAAAATAAAAGGTGGAGAGGGTAAGGAAGATGGAAAAGAACAGCGATACAGTGTCCGTATGCAATGGAGGAGCCGCGCGTGAATGGTGATCGGCGGCCGACTCGTACCAACCCGTGACTGCTTCCACTTTTAGCGCTCTCTCGGGCACATGTGTAGCGATAGTCGACGGGGCAGGCGCATGTGTCTGTGAACGCGCGAGTGTGTGCGTACGTGTGTCGAAAGTTTCGCTGGCTCCGGTCCCAAAGAAATCAGCTCTCGCCGCTCGCGCGCACCAATTTTTGTTTACCGTTCGAGTTCTCGCTGCCTTCGGCATAAAACGCATGGAAATTTTGTTCCGGAGCGCGATTTTCCCCCGGCGAACACAATAAGAGAGTCGCCTCACGCATGGCCCGGGACCAGTCCGCTTCTCGTTTCCTTATTTACTACATTGCACACTCGGGAAAGCGTTGGTAGGTAGGAAAATCTTTAACGGGACGATACTCTACGCCTTCAAAAGTCGTTGTAACAAAGTACTGGGACAAGTGTACGGGAATGGGGGGAGGACGATATTTTCATTCGTCTTTGTCTCGCGTGCCAAACACTGTGCTTGCCAATTTTTCCATTGGCAGTGGATCCACGTAAGTTACAAGAATAATTCACGAACCAATTTTTGGCGAACTATCGTTTTAATAAAAAAGGAGCTGGTTTTGAGAACGTTAATTAATTGTTTTCGTTTTGGCAGATTGAAACTATAGTTTGGATTATCACATTCGTTTTCAGAAAGTTATTTGTGACCAGTTGCTTTTTTAATTAAAAGCACACACCTTTAATTTTAGGCAGTTTTCCGTTGTCGACCCCTATTATCATATTCCATATTCATAAGTTTCTGGTATTACGGTTAACATTTGGAATTGAACTCTAATTAAATAAATGGTATTTTCATGGAGTCATTAGGAGTTAAAGTTCAATGTTATAAGAGTAATGAATTATTTATTCGTAAGATACAAATTAATTAGAAGCCAAAATTCCTTTTTAAAACACGCAACACTCGTTAAATTTAAAATTACAAATATTGCTCTATAGTCTATAAATCACGATATTATTGCGATCCTCTAATAATTGAAAAGTTAGACTTTGATCCAGAATTTATTTAACACAGCAGTGTACGCAATTAGACGTACCCAAGCCCATATAAGATATTCTCATTGTAATAAAGGCATTTTTCAGTAGTTATTTCGCGCTCCTAAATAATTTGCATTGCAAAATGCAGAATTGTTCGAAAACCGAGGCGTCGCAGATTATTGGAAATTTCGTTTGTTCGAGACAGAGACCAATTAGTTAACGGGATCGGAATCTTGAAATCTATTAAATTTGTTGATAGACTCTTGCCATTCCAAGGACGTCGATCCATAGATCCGAATCACAAGCAACTGGTCACAAAACCCCACGAAAAGCACAAGCTCACATAAAACCCATTGAGCATCGTCGAGACGATGGTAAACAAAGCCCTTGACCTCACCGCGCTGCTTAAGAGCGGGCTTGGGTCGCTGTCAACACTTGCCTCGTCGCCGGCGTGCACACCCTCCGAGATCGGTCGAGCGAATGCCTGGCGGATCACGTCCTTCACCGGAGCCACGTCTTCATGACGACGCCTCCAGGGCACTACTCCTTGCGCGCACAACGAGACACGCGCGCGCTCCTCGAAAGAAAAAGGAAGAGGCGAGGCGAGGCTAACGGATGTTGCGAACCTTCCACGAGCCAAGTCGAACGACGACTGACAGAGAGAAGCCCGAGCCCGAGAGCAGCGAGCCGCGAGCGTCGGCGCGCCGTACCCCGCGCTCCCGACGCCCGCGCGACCTGCACCGCGGCGGTGCACCGCCGCCGCTCCTGCCGAGACGAGAGAGTATGCTAAGGCGGGAGAGGAGAGGAGAGAGAAGCGCGGCCGCTGATTTCACGAGCATTCTCAAAATTCCCGCTCTCCTTGCCGGTTCGGCTGCTGCGCTTTTTCGACACCCAGAATCGGTCGATCACGGTTTTTTTTATACCCGAGACTCGCTCGGACGCTTTTGTCCGAGGGCCCCCATTCGGCGTTCGCATTTTTCCGAGTTTTTCCTTTGCTGTCCTGTTTAAACCGATCGCGTGCATGCCCTCCTGCGTATTACGCCTCTAGTTCTGCATTATCGTTGCATCGAATTAACGCATCCACGCACTGCATTGAAACAATCTTCTTTTAGCGAATATGTCAATGGACATTAGTATTAAATTGTACATCCAGCTCTTACAAAATGTTCAACAAGCCAATACTTCTGCTTTGGAATACTGTTGTTTTCTTCGAAACAAATTTTGCTTCTATATCGATTAATTTTTGTCCGTATATGTTACCTTTATTCACATTCGTGTACACAACGATGTTTACAAGTCATACTGTGCAAGTGAGGTAAAAAAAATTTGAACTAAAATCACTGAGAACAGTTCCCTTACGTGTACTTTCTTTTTGATAGAGTGGTCAGGCATGTTTGAAACCGCTTTTGTTTATGTAACTACTCTGTCAGCTTAGAAAATATACTTTAAAGCGACAATTTCTTTTTTAAAAACAGATTTTTTATTAAATAACATTTATTGACGTTATCGCTGATGTTAGCGATTAAAAAATAAAATCTCAAAAGCGTTGGATTATTGCTGCTGAGAAACCAGATAATAATTTGAACTCGATAATTAATATGAAAATGGCAGTATAAAGATGAAATTACGAGTTTTATGCAACTCTCAAATTCTTCGCTATTTGGAGAATTTTATTTGACCGTTTACTAATAAAGTTGAAAAAGAAGTTGGTTCAATAAAAGCATAAAAGTACAAAATTCACACCTCTTTTAAATGCTTCGATGAATCCAGAATGTGTAAGTTACATTATATTAGAACAACCGAAGCGTAAAAGTGTATCCCTCGTTTTCATTCACATCTCTCCCTCTTTCTCTCTCTCTCTTTCTCTCTCTCTGTCCAACTATTCCCCTTCTCTTACTACTTCCTCATTCAGTCATGTCATTTACCTCTTGGTTTTACATGTCAAAAAATAAGCTTTGTCTTCATTTTTTATACTTTGATTTTAATCTCAATATTTCGTAAATCTATTCTATTCTCTTTCCATATCACATCAGTTGGCCTAACAATTAAAGTTTTCAATTATTTTCTGTAAAATGTAAACTTTTCGTAAACGTAATTTAGTACAAAAAATGTGATTTTATATACGATACAATATTTTTATATAATTTAATTAATGTTCTTTTCTTAATTCTTTCAAAAAAATTTTATATAATTTAATTTAAAACAATCTTGATATAATTTTTTAAATATTTAGGATTTATTTATTTTTATTTTTATAAAATTAAATAAAATTTGAAATTTAGAATTGCATTATATAATTCAGTTTTAAAATATTAAATATTTAGAAAAAGATAATAAAATTAAAACAATAGTGTAATAATGCTGTAATCTTTCAGTTAATGTCTAATGGTTAAGAACTAAAATTAAACACAAAAAAAAAGAAATGCTTCTAAAAACTAATTTTCTTTTTACTTGTTTTATCTGGTCTCAAGTGTTCATTCATCTGTAAATATTACAGTTCATGAAACAAGTTACAAATTACTTGAAAAAAATTAAAGATCACAATGGATTCCTCAGCGAATAATTTGTTACTTATAAGGCAATTGAGGCAATTATAATTTTATTCTAAATGGCACAGGTAATAAAATTAAAATTTTTAAATATTCTTTTTTTCAGTTCTATATAAAAAAATTCTATGTTAATATTTGTACATGTATACGAACACATTAATTCGCAATAGGTATGCTGTGATACATACCAAAGTCATGCAGATATTCACATGAATACATATACGCGTACCCACACTAGTGAGCTGCGGTGCATTCTATTCTGTCGTGAGACAGTTTTTATCGTAGCCCACAGGAGGCGCGCGCTTGAGTTGCCTGGCTTAGGGTATCGAAGCATTTATCGCTCTCGAGTAAGAAAGTCATTCACTATAAAATCACATTAGTGAAATAAGCATTACATTGTCATTTATTAAAGTCGCAAATAGTCAATTATTGCACATCTTTGAAAGATATCTTATATTACGATATTGATTAATAATGTTTGTGAAACAATCGTTTCTCTACATTTTGAAGTGAAGACAATAAACTCCTTTTGACGAAGAGCCTTTTACGTACGATCATATTTATTGAGTAATATTTTTGTCCATATACATTTAATAACAATTATCTTTTATAAGTGCACTCATTGTACTTGACAGGTACAAAATTGAAATATGTCTACCTCAGACATACATTTCTGTAATAATAATTCGACGTTTTCTACAACCGCATTGGAGTCTCGGAGATGAACTGCTTGGCTATTGATCATTCAATAACATTGATTGCCCAAAAATACATGAAATATTTATTTATCTAAATTGAAAGCCTCACTGCAAATTTTGATTTTATAATTTCCTGTAGATTATACAACCAAATTTCTAAATGTACAATCAACGATTATCAACTCCATTACCACTAAATATATCAAAGATTATGCATACGATCATCTATAATAATATGTTCCAGGTTAATGTTAGTAGATAATTCACGCTTCAATAAAATTTACTACATTCAAATACAAAAGATCAAGACAAGATATTACGTATTGTAACTCCTGTATTGCTAGACATCGTTCATGCGAGAGAACGAAAACTCCGCTTATCACATTCTCCGATGCAACTATTCAGTCATAATTTAAACAGAATACTTCACTACCATAGGATGTTTTATTCAAAATTTAGATCTCTTGTTAGATTTCAGAAAAAATACTACAAGTACATAATTCCAGTTTTCCGAAACGAATATAGTATTTTGCATGCAAAATGTAATTGGATAAAATTATGTATCATTGATTATTATTTTAATTTTGTAGTAACCTTTTTTGTGGTAATACATTGCGCGCACATTTCATTTGAATAGCATCATTATCACTATTTGTCCACTCATTGTGTACTCGAATGGGCATAGGACGTGACGAATCTTTGTCCTTTTCGATAAAATTTAACGTTCTTTTGAAGATTTTTGTGTGCAATGGTATTTATTAATTATAGTACAGTTAAATAAAAATTCTTAACAATTAATTGTAATGATTACATTATTTTAACTCTTCAACTAATTAATACTGCGTGTTAACTATTTTCAACGATAGATTCATTTAAAATTATATTAATAGGAATCATGAGAAGAGTAATTTTGAAACCTTAATGCGGCACAATCTGATATACATGCACAGTCACATTTTTTAGACTTAGTATCTTTTAATTTGCCGCACGAAGATTCATCGTAATCTGTCGAAATATTTATACCAAAAGAGAGCAAGTAACATTCATTTGGAAGTCGTTACCATCGGGTCAGTAATTGTATGGCAATTTCATTGGCATATTTCACTCAATACATGGATATTGATTGTTTGCTTCTGTATCAAAACAAAATTGTGTAACAACTCATACACTCTATACAGGCATATACCAAGTTTTGCTTGTGTTCTTTCCACCGTATACAACACAATGAGTAACGGAGGGGTGAGTAATGTGGATATTCGTTTATTGTATACTATAGAGGACATTCAACAACGTATCATCCTAGAAATGATAACCCGGAGTATCGATAATATTTCCAATTTTCGTTTCAAACTTACATTGACTTCGTACATCATCAAGATTGAGGAGTCGATCCTGAGTCACCCGTTGATATTATTAACATAGTATTATTTACGATGTACTTTGGACATATTGCAAAGTTTTTCAAAATTCAAATTTTATAAGCACAGCAAATTGATGCTCGTGTAACAATTCAGGATATTTAATCGATCTGAAATTGAAAGACTGTAGTATTTCTGCTTTCACTGACTATCGCTTATTCTATAATTTTACCTTAATAATTTTTACTTGAGCATCTTCAGTTTCGATATTTTGTTACCATACACATAATTTTTGATTACCAAAATTAAACTATATTGAACTAAACAAACATTTCAGAAATTTAGACAGAATTATAGTCCCAAGTTAATGATACCTAATTCTGTATGCAATACTACCATTATTACTAGTAGTAACCTTAGAGACGAGACAGTTTACCAAATATTACTTTCGCAATATTTCAGCTTCTTAGCCTTTGCAGACCCAAAATACGATTCTTTAACTCTATAAAAAAGAAAAAATCGAGTGCATTTTTGAAAGCTAAATAACTGAGATATTTCATTACAACTCGAATAATTTTGCGGATTGTCTAGCATTGCTGGTACCAATTAGTTAAATAAGTGGCTTTGAAAATTGATCAAGTGTAGACTGTAAGTGCTGATTCACGAAGAAAAAATCTAAATGAAAATATTATAACATTGAATTTCTAATCTTGAACAACATTATGAGAGTGCATATTATAAATTAAATGAATTTGACCTCATAATGGCACTGAAATTCTAGTAATATGAATCCATGTTATTGCTGTCAAATACGTAGCCATAATTAAGATTAACCGGTTCCTAAACTTTTTATCGATTATAATAATAATTTTGATTGATTTCAAATACAATATCTCCCTTGAGAGGTCACTATTAATATTAATATAAAATGACGTTGCATCTCTATATTTATATGTAACTTGCAATGTGTCGTTAATCAAGTATACTATGTTTCCAACTTCCATTTTGGATTCCATTTCGAGTCTGTTCACGCACAAAGTAAGATGTATTGGTTATGTGCTACCTTAATATTAACAACTTCAAATTAAGGATTTGTTATTTTAATCTAGGGTAAGTGTTAAAATAAATAAATAAGCAGATATAATAATGAATAGTTATTTACGCAATCTTAATTACTACGAGTTAATTGTACTGAACCTCAGCAATCTACACGTAAAATACTTACTCGAAAATACTCTTTAAGTCTTCTAATACATTGCATTTGCGTTATTTTCAGTTAATTTCACAATGCGTCGTTAAGCATTGTATATTTTTAGAATATTAATTTAAGAATACTTAGCCTTGCATTAATTTCATTATTCAGAGTCCGAAAATTAATACACTTCATTGGCATGAATTATATGAAATTCAAAATTGTGTAAAAGCTCGTGAAAAAGAATAGATATATTTAGCAGTTTCATCTTTTATTGAGAGCCATGGATATTCATAGATTAAGACAACATAACATTTTTCAAATTCTGTAAGTTACAATGTTCTCCATTATATATATATATATATATATGTTATGAATTCATAAATTTTTTAAAAGAAATCCAATTCAATGTCTAACATACACGAGTGCGTAGTCATCATCTTTCAATTTTTTAATTAATATATTAATTTAATATGTAAACATATGAGTATTAAATAAGTATGTGGGGAAAGAAGTTGTTGATGGTAGACGCGTAATTAGCTGAATCTTAATTAAGAGTTAACGGATAAAAAGAACTATGTGCGTTTAATATTAAAGCAGAAAATATTTCATAAAGGGAAACCTTAGCCTTGGCAATGTTGTACAGAGTAATCTAAGCGAATACGCAGTGTCCTCGAGATTCCCTACGCTCTTGTAATTATTTATCTTTAATACATAGAATTTCAATTCGCAAAAGTTATTTTTATATGTATGTCAAACGAGTTTTTTTATTTCTTATTTCAATTGCAAATAATAATTAATTAGATCGTTCTCGTGCAAGCGAATAACTGATACTAGTAAAAACCCCAAGTTTCTATACTTTTTATGCAGAGTAGTAAGTTTTAATAAATAGGTTGATCGAATTTATAACACGTGAAAGAAGTGAGAAAAAGAATACTATCTTTTATTATTACACGCGCACTGTGCACATACTTTTTAAGCTTTCTTGTAATGCAACTGTAAGTACTAATCTTGGTTATAAATATTTAAAAAATTTATTACTGTTAGAATGGTAATAGCAGAGCGATAGTGGTATTTGTGGATGCATGTGATAAGTATTAACCCAAGTATTTACTGGTTATAAAATGATATATTTTATATTATGCAGCTCAGCAATCTTGACTCTGAATATTATTTTTATAAAATTCTCAAACGAATACAATTCTGTACTGTTGGAGAGTAAGACTGCGTAGATGTGACTAGACGTATATGAACAACTGACTGCGTAGCCAAAAAGGGATACCTGCGTTGAACTGCCGAAACATTTGACATACACATTGACGCATATAATAAGATAATTATGTTGTTGTCTCTGCACCATTAAAGAGAGTGTGACAAATACGCAGTGCAATGGCTTATGCCGAAGCACATGTTGTTTTCTGAACAATTATTTACATATAATTTTGAAAATTTTCTGATTCAATAGTCAAATTTAACTATTGAATATAAGAACGTTTAAACAACAGCATATATTTATCGACTGCCAGAAAATATCGCGAAATATAAAAGGAACATTACAAAATAAATATCTGGAATCAATAATGACAACTATTTATACAATACTTTTAATAAACCTTTCGATATTTCAGAAAAGATTAATTTTTGTTACGTTTTTTACTTTCGTGAACATGTAAGTAATTTCTTTGCAGATTTTACAGTAAGATCGACACTATCCAGCATCAGCAAATTAGCAATAGCAAACCTCAGCTGTAAAATATTTAGAGAAAATAGGCTGCACGCGATCAGGAACTCGTAAGCGTGAAAGCCAAAGTACTGAAAACAAAAACGTCTCCGCCAACTGAGTTGTAATTTTCATCCGCACATCCGTTACTCTGACCGTTTGACGTTTTCAATCTAACTCCCACTCACTCTATTTTTTTCGTTTTTCATCGTAAACCGATAGAGCGGCTGTTGCAACAGCTTATATAGCCCCTCGACCTATCTGGTATTAGGTCCATTTAATTGGCACTCGGTCCATAAGCATTGATTTTTTAAGTTGAACCCGCATCTGAGCAGGCAACTTTTCACTTGACTCTCCGTCAATCTTCTCTCTCTCTCTCTTTCCCCCCTTCTTTTTCTCATTCTCGGTATTTCTATGTTGTTTGAAATGTCCACAGCAATTATTTTACTAAGGTGTGTATATATGCGCTTAGTTAACTCGCCTCAGAGTCTCAGACATGTATATATGTGGAACCGTAACTGTTCTGCAGTTATACCAGCAATCGTGACCTCGCCCATACGACCTTTCTCCCTTTTCTTTGAAATTCATAAGTAATTCATAAGCAAATGAAATTCACAAGTTGAAATGACATAGAGCACAATGTACCAATTGTCCCAGATTATCTTCACTCGTTACTGTTACTTGATAATTAATTGATTATTTTCTTTGACGATGAGCGAAATTTTTCATTTACATACTGACTTAAAATATGCTAAAAATATATATTATTTGTTAGCTACGTTACTACAATCTTTTATTAACATATTTATATAAGTAAAATGATTTACTTTGTATATAAAACAGCGTTTGCTTTATTTCAAAATATTTAACATTCGAGGAAAATCCTCTTGTCACGACGACTTTTTTCTAATCAAAAGGGTTTCTTATTTTTATGTTTTTTTACATGAATAACATCTTTACTCGGAATAACAAGTTTTTATATCAAAGAAAAATTATGCTATTAATTGAAAATTTATTATATTTTAATTTCGCTTATTTTTATTTATTACAAGGGAAGAAAACTTAACATTTTTTAAGCAAAGAAAAATTTTCCTCGGTATAAAAAAAAGTATTTTATTTTTTATTTTTTTAAATTGTTTATTTTTTGTTTATGAGATTAAAAAATAAGGAATTTTATACGTCATAAACAAGTAACATATATAATCTTACTAAATTCAGAAAATGATTCTTATTTAATAAGATTTTCCTCTTTAGTAATTTGTTTATGAATATTAAATTTTTGTTTATAAAAAAACAAATAATTGTACTGATGTTTTCATCAGTACTGTTAAATTAATAAATAAATTATTGGTTTTATTAAAATATTTCATTTAAAATAGAAACTTTTACACAGATAGTTGTTCTTTAAAATATTCATTAATAATATGTAGCGTTTACAAATTTCATTGCAACAGTATAACCAATGAAATATTGAAGAATGAACATTACATTAACATATAGAAATATTTATGTTTTATTCTAAAAGAATGATTTTAAACAATGAGGATGTAATATTTTAGAAACTAAATCTTTATTATTATACGAGAAAATATTTTCAGAGAATATAATAATATTTTATTCAAGATTTGAAATTCACAACGATAAGTAAATACATATTAAGTTATTTTTTGCTTTAAAGGCAATTAATGTTACCTTTAAGAATATTCTTATCTTAATAACTAGATTGCCAAAAATACATTTAATTCAATAATAAGACTAATTTTGAATATAATTAATCAATAGATTTATCTTGTTATATGACGCTTTATATGTTTGATAAATACTTTGTTCTATTTAAGTTAAATTTAGTTCAAAAGTAATTCATTCTCTAATGAATAAATAAAAAACTCGGCAATCCTGCAGAGGCCTTATTTTCGTATGCTATCAAGTATCAGACATTAGTAAAAAATATCTATGTTGTTAACTTAAAATTAAATATTTGAAAATTGTAAGCTTCAGCAGATTAAAAATAAGTTTAAATTAAGAGTTTTTAGAACTAAACTTAAATTTTTCAATGGTTTTAGCTGGTACAAATATGTGAGGGTAACTTTTGGTTGAGTAGTACAGTATGAAATAACAGTGTATCATTGAATGCTTCAATTGCTTGGTGTATCAATTGTGGTGTTACAAGGAAGGCGGGAGAAAAACGGCTCTTTTATTGAAGTTAATTCGCCGTCAATTATGCAGTTATGTCGACGAGTACAGAGACCATAACACGACAGAAGTTTAATAGACCAATTGCCATAATTTAACCTAACTATTCTTCATCATTCCAAACTCAAATTGGACGTGGGCAGAAGCTATTCGAGCTGATAAGCATTAAATGAACGTCATAAAGCATTCGTTACAATTTTTTATTTTAAAAAATGAAATTCATGTATAATTATATCCAACTCCCAAAAGTATTTTGAACCTTATTAATTTTGAATTTAAATATTTCAGAATGCAAGTGTTTAATAATTAATATATTCAAGTGATTATTTTTTAGAAAATTTATAATCACTACCAGGATATAATTTTTATAGTAGATTATTATAAAAGGTAGTTTATTTTATATGAATCTTTTGATAAAATTACTACGTAGTAAAATAGTTTCTAATATTGGAATATGAAGATAAAAATTAGAATAAAAAAACATCGTTATCACTGTAAATAATTTTATTTGCAAAAAATATATAGAGATAATATTACTTATAATTGCATGAATTCTTGTAAATGATGACCAACTATGGTAAAAATAGTTTCTAGTAATGTCAAATGTTATCACCAGCATCCATTAACAAGCCATTATATTTTAACAAATTATAAGTCATAATTTTGTTAAGAAATATAATTAAATTATTTGTAAAACTTTGGAAACAAATGTTGAAAAATTCATGTTTAATTAATCGATTAATATATGATTTCTTGTAATTAATTTCACCTTCTGATTTTAAAGTGAAAAAGTACAATTTTCCCTTTATTTCATTATGTTAGATTCTACATTTCATTTTAAAATTTCAAAATATTTGGAAAGCTTTACAAATATACTAATACATAATAAAATATATATTAAGAACAGCATTGTAAGTTTAAGATAAAGTTTGTCATTTTAAAAATGAAATACTGATCTGTATTTTTAAATTTATTTATTTTCTTAGTAATATCTTGACTTTAATAATTTGGCGTTGAAACATTGCCAAAACCTTAAATTGAGAACAATTTTCTACTCCCGTTTCTGTATATTTGACCTAACGTTTCTGTATTTCGATTATACAGATTTGTAATAAATACTATTCATGTATTTACAATGATTTTTGTCACAACCTTGCATGTGAAACAATAAGATAATAATAATTTTTAATATTTTCATTCTTATTCTTATTGTCTTTGTAACTGTAAGTTTTTAACACCACTGATAATCATTAACATTATGTTTCTTGTTACGATGTATTCTTAAAGACAGATTCATACAGCTCGTTCCTTTAAGGTAATTCTAAATGTTTCATTTCTTCTCTGAATTCCTTTTAACATTCTTTATAAAGTTTTAAAACTATGCAGATCTTAAAATTAAAGTAATGAGCAAAATTGTCATGAGTGAAATATTTCTAAAGTCATGGTACCTACTTTGTCGCTTCCATTTCTCTCTTACACTCATCTACATTGGAACGCAATGCACGATATATTTTATTTATTTAACGGATTTTAAAATTTATTTTATATAATTTACCTTATTCATACAAAATGAAACAAAGTATTGAAAAATAAAAGAGTTTTAAATGGTACATAATCAAATGCGTCGCTTTGAATTTTTTTTTCCATTTTCTGTAAATTGTACAAGAATTTATATTTTTACCATATAACAACGGCGCGATAAGGATAATTATAATTTTTGACGACAGAATGTCTTTAAAAAATATTTGTTCAAAAATTATGATATTTTACGATATCAAATATGAATAATAATAAGTGAAATTCAAATAGAATAAATAAATTTAGTATATTACGTAATAAAGTCAAACTCATCAACTATGTAGACACATTAATAAGAGAAAGTATTGTTTATAATACTTGTATGAGAAATTACTTTCACTTGCTATCCACGCATACGAAGTTCCAAGTTCATGCAACTTCTCATATAGAGTTTGTAAAAGATTTATCTCTGGAATAATTGCATTTATTTGCACATAATTTGTGAATGTTTCACGAATCATCCGCTTCGGGTGCACTGCTGATCAATTCGCCTCATTTTTCGTTGACAAGTACATCTAAACAAAACTTTTCGACTCTTATACGAACAAATGCATGCGTCATTATATATTTATCCTGAGAACGCGAGGAATATTCTTGACTTTATTAACATACAGTTGGGCTCTTCTATCTTTATCTTTCAATGTTCATTTTCAATCGACAGCCTTCTTTTGGACGCTCAGGAATTCGAGTTTGTTATTGAGTAGAAATATTTTAATGGCGTAGCTGCGCGAAATGCTATGAATACACTTGACCGCTTCTCTCTCTCTTACCCTCCCTCTTTCTTATTAAGCATGGGCGTATGTTGAATAATCTTAAAAATAGAATAAAGATATTGTTCCAAGATGCTGTGTCATGTATTCACGTGCTATAAGAAATGCTTTTCATAGTAACAATGGGTCTTCGGAATTGATTTCTTAGCACGAGCTTTCATTTAAATAAAAACGATATCATGTATTTGTAATGCTATATACTTAATTGAAATTTAATATAATTAATTTAATTTATTGTTCGTGTGAAACGTAATACACTCGTGTAATTAGAATTTTAGTTCGTCGAAAAAATTTCGAAACTATTCATTCATTATAGCATCACGTAAAGAATAAGAAGAATTGAAGTAGTATTGAAGTATAAGCATTAAATTATTTTCGTGTGTATTTTACATGATATTAGATATTTAATATAAACATGTAATTAAATTTGGGATCCATCGTTATTTTATATTAGAGGAAAAGTAATGGCTTAAACATGTGAATGGCTGCATCAATCAATTCTAAGGTACTATGAGTGTATATATATCGTTATCATTAATTAGTAATAATGAAAAATATTGATTTTTATACGCTGCGAATACTAAGGTAAAGACTAATACAATACAAACATAAAGTTGCTCGATTTTTCTAATACTATTACTATTAATCAATTTAATTTTCTTCAAAGATAAAGCTTCTGAACTTTAAAGATAAACAAAGGTGTCTTATACAACTTATTACGCATACACACTAATGTTTACAAGAATACTTAAAAATTATCTGTTTTTTAAAAAATTCAGTTCTATCGTAGCCGTTCGAATAAGGTGTCGAAAGACGTGTTTTTTCATGATATTCAATAAACTTTGAATAGGTCTGGACGAGTTACATTGGTAATAAGTACGACACGTGCTTTATATGTTTGATTTGGGTACATTAGGCTTCGGGCGAAATCGCGAACAACTTAAGATACTTATGCGTGAGTTATGAAGTGTCAGAAGCATTTCTTCGAATTTCTCTTCAATTTGGCATACATTGAGTGAGCGCGTGCAACATTGAATAAAATCCGCAATTGTCCTTCTAAAAGACGGCAACGTATGTTACGCGGACGCGTGCGCACAGATTCAACTCGCGCCTTTTTTGGCTGAACCCATGTATCAATACCGAGGCTCGATTGGGAGGCGCCTATGCGAAAAGAGGCGGCAGCTACGCTCGCATTTATTTCGGACTTCTTTCTGGACCGATAAATACAAGGCTTTCGTGCCCGAGAGGCTCTTGGACGTGTATTCCGAGTATCGCGGCACGTTCGGCAAACTTTTCCGAAGCGGTTTGCACGCCTCCTTTGCCCCGCGAGACGCTTGATGCCTGCTTTTCTCTTTGGCGTTCCTTGCCTTTTTTCCGCCTTTCGTCCCCGTCGGGGAAGTAAGCCTGTACTTAAGCTTTATTGCTGGCTCTCGTGTTCGCCGGTAATGTTCCTGGCTTCCTTTATTTTACGGTTCAATCGAGTTACAAAGTGATTTCTGAATTCCAGACACCGGCGTACGGCCAGCAAAATGAGAATGCAATGCTGGTGTTTTGTAACGGGAACGGGAGGAGACAGACGTACTTGGAATCGAGCAATAATCAGAGCGCTTACTTCTTGATAAAATTATATTTGCCAAGACGTCTCTGTAGGCTCGTTGCTTTCGTACTCTTTGCTCTTCTTTGTGTTCACGCAAATTAAATGCCTTCATTATTCCGACCGAAGCGTTTGAGCATCCATTTAAGATCCTCGCTGTTCCTCTCTCTTCTACACACGCGCATTCGTAAATAAAATTCGCACTGGAATTCCATAGCAATTCAAACAACACAGATACTTCGTAATTATTCTCAATTAATTAAAATTTTTACACTACACTGAATGACAATGCGTAGAAAAAATTAACTTTTGTAAAGTTAGAACATTACCTCATAATTTAAAATAAAAGACGCTTTTTTAAAATACGTCGTTTGCTTACTTCTTTTGAACATAATATTCGTATATTTATTTATTTGTTTATTAATATCTTCAAGTTGTCAGTTACCTGTTTATATTACATCTGAAATGTGCAAGAGAACCAATTTTGTGAATTCCAACAACGTAGAGCATTACTTGAAAATATTGTCATGGCTTGGGAAAGTGCACGAAGAAGGTATCTATGTTGATTTCAAAAGCGGCGTTGAAAAAATTTTCTTTGCGTGAGTTAAAGAAATGTCAGATAATCCTAAGTAGTAAGTATTCGGTAAGGATACCTTTTCCAAATATTACTCGAGTTATTAAATAGTTATATTCCTCTATTAAAGTAACCTAATTATAGTAGCTGTAAAGGGTTAATAGTTTTTTATGAAACCAAGTTTAAATATCTTACAAGGAAATTTAAATGTCTTACAAGAAAATTTAAATATCTTGCATAGACGGTAGTCTATTTTATTAAAATTAATATGTGAATACATATATATGTATATTATTTATTTCGTGAAGTTTTTTAATAAAGCAATAAGTTAAAATTTCTTTTTTCTATATACCAATAATAAAAGTATGATATGAAAGGATAAAAGATATGAGGCTTGTTTATAAAAGTATCACATTTCGAGGTATCGGTTATACTTACGTAGAAATAGTTGATTCTGAAATTTTCACAATTGTATAAAGTTACTTGTTTTATAATGAAAAAACTAAACAAAGTGTACTTATAATACTTTTTTATTTCGAAACTAATTAATAATTAAATATGTAAGAGTTTGAAAAATCAAGGTGAAGGTTCTGGTTTATTTAATAAATTAATTCATAAACTTCGAGTACAATAAACAACTAAATATTCCTCTTATCCAATAATCAAATGTTTCTCAGAAATTTATAATTATTGTGTAATAATTTATTTTATTTTTAGTAATATATATTTTGAAATATTCGCTACAGAATATGCCTTTTAATTAAAATTAATTTTAAGGTTACAAATAATATTAGTCATCTGAAAAGCGGTAAATAAATATTTAATTTAGGTTAAATTATATTCCCATCTAAAAAATGCTGTCAAATTACGCGAATGTACATCTTTACCAATAATAAGTACTTATTATTAATTTCAAGGAAAGGGAAGAATGTTTGCTTGAATTGATGAATTTCAATTTCAAGACAAGCGCAGTAAAACCATAATGAAAATGATAGGCAAACGCAAACCGCATCACATCCTTGAGGGACGGAGGAGGAAGTGGAAAACCTTCGGTTTCGGATTGTTTTCCTTGGTTTTCATTATATTAAGTATGAAATTAGAACAGGAATAATGTACCTATAATATTATATATATATATATATATGCGAAGTCGTACACAGACTTAGATGTACGCACACGGAGGCGCTTATAATAATGCCGATTATAAGAGTTCGCATAGTCTCACGTAGTTCGGTCGTGACTTGACTACCTCTCCCGCTTCGTACACCACCACTACACATAAATCGAGCTTGTGTACGCATAAGAATCCAGGGACTAGCGAATTCCAGACTGCACCGCTTATGCCGGCTGCAGTTGACTAGTGCGCCGAGTCCAGCTGCATGTACCCAGGTTACATACGGTCGGTTTTGTGCTGAGCTTGCAAGCACTTTCCTGTGTTCCGAACTCATTTTTCCCTCTATTTTCCTCTTTTAGCGACTACTGCGTGGAAAGACTGCCTTCGAGAGCTTGTACACAGTAATGATGAAATCCTTACTCGCATTATAATCGTTGTCATCTCGGATTAGTCTTTTCAGCATTTAGCACGTAAAGCGAACGTGGAAGCTTCATTTTCAGCCTGTCTTATAAATCTTATATTGGGGTGACATAAATTTAAACCACGACTTTGTGTTGTTAAAACATAATCGAAATCTATAGTAGATATACGCAAGATATTAAGTCAATGCATCTGGGCTGATGCGTTTAATGCGTGTTTGTCAAAGAAAATATTTGCTAAAACTAGAATAATTTTAGTTGTTAAATTAAATATAAATAAATAAGGCTTATCTTAGACACATTATACACACTTTGTGATATATACATATACGATAAATGTTGTTTTCATATCGTTTTTCAAAAAACAGATGCATGACCATGTGCAAAAAGAGAAATATCTCTGCTATGATGCATAAAGTTTTTTGAAAAAATTTGGAGAAGGAAAATTTTAATAAATTGTTAATGTATTTTTGATGATTTTATGATGATAAACGTTAATTTTATACAAGGTTTAGTTCTTAGTAGCATACTTTTTATGCATAACTTCCTGATTTACTTTTGATCAAGATTTTTGCCATATAAAAACTTTAAATGATAATAAATGTTCGAAGTTGCTCAATGTATACGTTAGACAAACGCAATATGATTATAATATATAAAGTTAGTTTTAACAACAAAAATGATACATAAAAAATGAAAAGCAATGTTAACCTTAGGTTTCTTAATAATTTAAGCAAAAATCATTCCTATTAGTTTTAAATTTATTAAGTTTCATAAGTTTTTTATTTAATTTCAGTTATTTGATATATTATTACTTCAAGTATAAGGTTCTATAAAATTTTTTTTAATTTATTCCTAAATTATTGAATTAATCACTAAATAAATTGAAAGTAAGAAAAACCATTATTTACTAATACAGTTCAATCAATTGATAAAAACTTTAAAACTATATATATATATATATATACAAAATCAAATGATAGTAAGAAATATATACCTTATATTTTTAAAAAAGTGATACATCAACAAATGAATTATACAGAAAGTAATTTAAAAAATAATTAAGATTAATACACAAATTTGTTGATACAGTTTAGACTTAATTTAAAAACATAAGAAAAAGTAAATAAATCGAGTTTTGTGTTAAGTATTACACGATTAAGATTCTTTTTAATATGGAAAAAACGAAAAATTACTGCTTCAATCTTAAAAATGTTTTGTAAGAAATATATTGCTTAATGTTAATAAACCTTTTTTGTGAAAATTAAAACAAATGTTAAGTAATGCTGATGATACAGCAGTCAAGTTTTTAATAAAACAAATGTTTGGAGCGAAATAATCATGCAATTTATAAATGATTTAATATTACAAGCTTTAATAATTTTTTATGTAATATAATTATTCTTTAATTATTTTTATTATGTCTAATGTCAAGCTTTTTACCAACTACTCAAATTCTTGATTGAAAAAAGTAAATTTTAAATTATTACTGTATATTTCGTTTGAAAATTAATTAAATACAAATTGTGGAACTTGATTAATTTATTTTATATTGAAAATAAAGCAAAAATTAGAAATTAAATATTTAAATTAAAAGTATTATTTTACTCCAGAAAATAGGAATTTTTGATCACGAATAAAATTATATACGTATGTGTATATTAATATTAATATAAGTGAAATTATAAAGCGAAATTGATAGATAGAGATTAATACAAAATCATGTGTTTCATATAGTTAAAGAACACTAAAAAATTTATTTTCAACTAGAAGAACATTAATATTTTATAATGAATAACCAAAATGTGTATTTTTACAAATTATGAATTTTCATATATTTCATAATTAGTGGTTAATTAAAAATAACATATATTTATTTAATTATATACATTATACAGTAATAATATAGTCATTAAAATAATAATTTGTAATTAAAGAAGATAATAAGAAAGGTAATATAAAACTAGTTGATTTTGATAATAAAAAAATTCTGTGTTTGTCTTATTACTCAATTTTAGAAAACTTCAGCTATTAGTGGGTGTTACTTAATTTAAATTTTTTATTTGAGTATTAAATAAACTAATCCATAATTTTAAATTAAATAGAATGTATTCAAAATTTTAAATAATTCATTATATTAATATTTATTCAATAGAGTGGGTAAATTTTAACCTTAAAATTTTACATAATGTAATTGGTTATATTTGCAATTCACTTTCTTGATAAGATAGCTGTAATATTTTGATTAAACATATATTTGATATTACTAATTAAATATTTAATTATACTTACAAGTTGCAACGAGACAATAGTAATTTTTATGTATTTTTTTCAAAAATGTTGCTCTTT
Source organism: Platyscapa corneri (assembly GCA_018907185.1). Taxonomy (NCBI): domain Eukaryota; kingdom Metazoa; phylum Arthropoda; class Insecta; order Hymenoptera; family Agaonidae; genus Platyscapa; species Platyscapa corneri. The sequence continues at coordinate 3,977,368 of JACCHW010000005.1, read as the reverse complement.
CATTTTGTGAACGTGCCAGTTATAGTTTTTGGTTGCTCTAAATGAGCTATTCAATGTACCGAAGGAGCGTCTTTGATAACAATGTGCGCGTAGTACGTATTTTGCAAATGAAGCAAGGACCTTCCTCCACGTAATCCCCTTAATAGACCCGATTCAATGCTAGAAGGACACACGTGAGGGATTTCTGGTATGTTTACTCCATCCAGTGTGCTATTTTGTATGTGTATAAAGCACGAGCCATCAACACATAAAGTCTCGATTTATCCTTAAGTACATCTACGAATGCAGGGACAATTTTAAGGTTGTTTACAATGCCACCGTCTAGTAAAGCTGCATTTCTTGTTTAAACCACGACGGAAATGTAATCATTCCGATTATGACTTAATTGTAATTACATAAAATTAATATTGACACAAAGGTAATAAAGTAAAATAAAAATTTAAAAAAATATAGGATTATTTAAAATTATAATAAAATTTTTTTTTAAATCTATTGTATAAATTTAAAAAAAATTTATACTGTGGAGAATTTTAGAAAATAGTCATTTTAATTTGGTTGTTTAACACAAATAGTAATATTTCAAGCACAAAAATATAATGCATTCTCAATTTCGTTACAGTCTGTACAACATTTTTAAAACCTCTAGCTTTTATTTATATTAAAATATTTTCGAGCAATTTTATATTTTCTTTAGTTATGAAAAAATAGAATAAATTATTAAATAAATTTCATTTTATGATATGTCTGTTTTGTCACAATTTTGAATTAATATATTTTACATGTGCAACTATAAAATAAAGCCATTATAAAAATAAAATTTTTAAAAAATTATAAAGGGGAAATAATCAATTGCTATAAAACTAGAATAAATTAATTTAAGTAAATAAGAGCACTATTTAATATTCTTATTACATTTGGCACAATGTAGGAATTATAAATATTACATTGATATTATAATGAATTTTTAAAATTATACTAACTATAACAGGAGAATGGAAAAATAATAGGTTAACTTTTTTATTAATTTATTAAGATTTTGAAATTTTGTAAACGTATTTTACTGGTTAAATTTAATAATTGCACCTACAATTAGCAACAATTTTCAAATGTAAATTGATGTGTTATAGTTGATTAGATGTAAATATTAACGATAATTTTTAACAGTTGAATAAAATTATATACAAAATTTCGTAATAATTATATCTAAATAAGATGCATTATAAAAACTAAAGTTTACAAAATTTTTAATATATTATAAATAAATTATTGAATTAAAAAAATATTAACTTTTAAGATTGATTTGAATATTGAACTTTGTATTTGCTTCTGTTTAAGAAATAAAAATAAAAATCAAGAGATACGAACTTAAGGTATAACAAAATTAAGTTTTACGTGTATGAAATTGTATTTAATGTTAAATATGAAATTTTTAAATGTTAAATGAAATGAATGTTAGTTAAATAGTTATATAGAATTTCAATCAATATTTCATTTATTTAAATTTTATTTAAATTGTTTTATTTTTACCACAATATTTTTCGGTCTCAAATATTAAAAAACTTGGAAATAGTCTCTATTATACTATTATAATAATACTTTAAGTATATATATTTATATATTTTTATTAAACAAATCAGAAAATTGTAAATATTTTGTATATACTTTAATCAGTTATATACTTATTTTACATGTCAAAATAAACGCAATGTTTTATAACTTTATAAAAATAAATTTTTATAATACTTAAAATTATATATATATAGTTAAATAGTAATTATTAATATTTAACAATAAATTAATAAATTTTCAATAAATTTTAGATGAAGTAATGTAAATCTCTAAGATTTTATACTGAAAATTTCTACTAGTATTTAAACACAAATGACATACACAGAATGTGATTTATAATTTTTTTTTAAATTAGTAAATAATGATTACTCATATCTTAATAATTTTAATTTATATCAGTTTTTGAATTTAATAAATTATAAAAATTGAATAGTGTGAATTGTTTAAAAAATTTGATGATTACATTAATTAATCAAATTTAAAAATGCAATTAATGGATAAAAGTGAATGAGTAATCAACATCTGTAAATAAATTATAGATGTTGAATGTAAATACATCTTTAGTTGTCAAAAAATTTCCAAAATTTGTTACAAAGTATAATTGTAAACAAATTGAATCACAATAAACTTTTATTACAATTACAATTTATTACAATTACATTGTAATACAACATACTAATCTAGAATATATATTAATATAAATATGAATTAAAGTAGTGGCATAAAGTGATAGATAAAGTGATAAATGTATTAATTAGACACATTATTAATAAATTTTCCATTTAAAAGATACTAAATAAAGAGCACTGTTTGCAATACATGTACTTAATTTTTACTAAACACAGAAAAAGTTTATATTAATATTGAAATATTTAATTACTATATCTAGTACTTAGCTTGATATCCCGTCATGTATGCTAACAGTAATGTAATTTCTAGTTCAAGTTAGGTGACCCGTTATGGGAGACCTCCAACAAGGTTACTGCTATCAGATAATACTTTGATGAAATTAATATCCAATACTCAATGAAAATATATTAATAATTTATTAATTGCTTCTTAAAATTACAATTATTCGTCGACGAATTTTGTTTATAGTAATAATCAATTAATTCGTAATATTCTAAGTATTAAATATGATAAATAAAATTCTAACGGAACTCTTAGAACAGACCCACTTGCTAATATTATTCTTGTTTCTGGAATCTTGGCACCGTTGATTTTTATGTATTGATATGTTATTTTAATTAATATTCATAAAAATCTAAATTTATGCACGAGTATTTCAATATTGAAATTCTGAAATTACATTTAGAATTTTTTTTTTATTTTACATTCGAATCTTTCATTATTTCCGCCTTGAGCAAACAACTACATTCATATCCATTATAAATAATGTTCTAACATTATAAATGTATCTGTGAAAAATCCAAATTTAACCCTGAAAAATTATTAATCTCATTATTGATATATATATATGATTAAATTCTTATTAATTTTAGCGCTACAGCTTAGATATTGTTTTATTTTTGTATTACAAAAAGTCTTTTCTATCTATTCTTTCAATTACTTGCTCCGGTTTACTTGTAATTCTTTTTTATCACATTCAAGTACAAATTGTATCAGTTTACCGAATTACGCTAATACTAGAACGTTAGTTATAAATAGTACAGGATTGATAAATAGATTATTTGAAAAATTATAAAGTAACAGCATACACAGTTCCTAGTCGGAAAGTAATTAAATAACTGAGCTAACAGAGATTATCGTTAACTCGCTATATTGGCAAGAATATTGTCGGAAGCGTATTCTGTAGAAAGTTGAAACAAAGTAAAAAGAAGAAGACGAAGAAAAAAGGAAGTTCACGCATCGATGGTAGAGTTGGAAAATCGATGGTTGCGGGCGGAAAAGGGCCGACCGCAAATCTTAGACATTCCTACGTAGATACACATGCAGGTATAAATCTTAGAGGTACGCCTGAGTGAATTACAACATTGACAATGTACAGGGGCAAAAATGTAATGATAATGAACAAATATAGAACGAGTGCGTGCAAGCTAATCGCAAAGCGTGACGCGCTACAATGGCACAGATGCTCCCACAAGTAATAATATCAATTTCCGTCATTTGGAAAATGAAAAGTTAATTGGAAAAGTAAGAAATAAAGGTATGCTTTGAAAAATGACACTTGGATGCTGGACGGTAAAAACTAAGTACAATTAGCGTATTTGCAACAAACAATTAAGAACTAACAGATTTTATCATAAAAATTGTTTGAGATTAAACTATAAGTTGAGCATCAACTTCTGTAATAATAATTTCAGTACTTTTTAATATAAGTGGGCTTCAGCGATAAATATTTTTTTATTTATAAATAATAATAATAATAATATAAATGGAAGTTTTTAATGAATAATGTATAAGTTGAATATTGTTACTAAGTTAGTATCTGTTATTTCGCACAAGGCGGTGCGTTTGAAATTAGAAAATATAAGAATACCTTTTTATTTTTATAGCTTTTAGAATTACAAAGTGTATTTCTTCCCGTTTTAAACATTTCTATACGAATTTTATTGCATTCTTTTCTGACTATATAATAACCAATTTCAGTTATATCTATGAATTTATGTTTAAGCGTATTCGTTTCTAAAGTATTATAAAAGAGATTTGAGTAATTAATTTCTTTCGTGTTAATTATCGTATTTATTATTTGGTTAAAAAGATTCTAGATTATATATTTGAACTATAAATTTTATAACCAAATAGAAAATGAAAAAATTAAACAATTCCTTTTAAGTAATTTATATTATCCATAACCAGTAAAATATTTTTTATTTTTATCGTTATTATAACCCATGATAATTCGAAGATTATTTTATTAAACAAGGAATATCCAAGAAAAAAATTGTTTACATCTAGAATATTGAATTTTATTAATTGAAATATCTAAATTTATTTGTAATAAAATATTTAAAATCTTGTTCAATAAATATTATTGTGTTACATAGATATTCCAACTTTTTTTCTTTTTTAATTGTATTTTAATAGCAAAATAAGTGGTAATATAAATTCCTTAAAATCTAAAGGAAAATTATATTAATGAAAAACTGAAAAAAAAATTATAAATTTAACCTTTTAATTTACGCGGAAAGAAACTTTACAATAATACGATAACGAAAAATGAAAATTAAAGACGATATTCGAGAAAAATATTAAAAAGGTATGAATAATATAGACGAAATACTGCCACGCCCTCGAGACTAAAACAGATTACATTACTATGTTCAAGCTTTTATGTCAGCTGTTTAAAAAAAAATAGTGGATCATTAGTAATGCTTTCGTATCAAATTTTATCTTATGATATTTATTAATGTCATCTAAAAAATTAAAATAATTAAGCACAATTCCAAGAATTAAATTTGTCATTGTTTAGAATTTTTGAGATTCTTAAAAAATTCTGTATTATTTTACACAATAATCTACCAGTCAAAACACAATTCAGAATATAATTACAAAATAAAATTGTTTTATTGTTGAATACATCGTTTTTATAATAATTGACAAAATGAATGATATAACATGCATTAATTATCTCAATTTAAAATTTATTTTTAATTAGTCTATAAAATATTTGAAATATATGTAAAATAATTCTCGTTATAAATATGTTTAAACAACTTATCTACATTATAGTTTAGAACGGAAACAATATTTTAAATTATTACAAACACTTTTTTGAAAAATTTTTCTACTATTTACCATCTAAGCATTTTTAATTTTTCTTAGTATTCTATTAATTTATTGATAAAAAATATAGCAAAATTTTATATTTTGGAATTTCTTATGGAATTTGAAATTAAGGAAAATTAGACTCGAGATATTTATGATATATTTAATTTAAAAATAAACACGTAAAGTTTCGTACAATAAGCGACTTAAAACGAAATGTAAAGTCTATCACAAACGTTACTTCAAGTATTATGCTGATATGTCATATGAAATAAGAAATATTTATGCCCTCCACCTTGTTTTCATTCATAATCCGAGGTACTCGCATTGGATACAATCCGATGCTCCAAGATCTTTTCATAATGGCTCACTATTCGACCAGCCATGTATTGTAACTCACGAATGATAGGGATTAAGAAAGATGTAGCTACTGAAAATAGCGCGCTTGATAGTAGGTATTCGGTAATCGTTCGCACAGATGCAAGACAGAATTCCTACATTTCGTCTAGTGCAATTCCCGTAATGTTGCGGATGTTCTAGGAGTTACGAAATTTTTCCTTTTCTCTTTTACAAAATCGTGTGCGCGCTCGCATAATAAGTTTCGTACGATGAAACTTGTTTGCACGCTCACAGAAGTTTCTTAATGACTTAATAACAAATACTGAATCTTCTTTTTCTCTTTGCTAGTTTACTCGCAAAATTTAACATTTCGGATAGTATAACTTAAAAAATGGCTATTGAATTTATTTTTTAGAATATCGAATAAGTGTGATTTTTCAGCGTATTTGCTTAAATAATTGTATGCATAATGTAATGTAGTACAAAGCAGAATAATAAAATTTAATTCTTGATTAATAATTAATTTTTACTTTAAGGTGAGTTATCTATTAAATTTATAGAAATAAATATTTAACGAGATTAGAGTAATTTTTATTTTATTCATGTATAATACCTTTACGCGTAATGAACAACGAGTACCGTTCTGTTCATTAATTTAAATTATACATCCAAGTTTACATCTACATTTTTGCCGAAGTTGCATTTGAGCTACGTGCTATAACGCACTATAAAATAATATTTATAATTTAAGAATTTTGTTTTCGTTATTTTATACAGTTTAGATTATTTACTAAATAAAAAATAACCATTTGTCACGCTATTTTATCTTGTAGATTATGACAAATGTACAAGTTTTTATCGCTTATAAATTATAAAATATAAAATTTGTTTAAATCATACTTCATAGTTTATACTCTTATAAAGAAGATTTTAATCTCATAATGTTAAAAGTTTATACTATATATTGTAAATAAAATAAAGATATTGTTACTCTTGGATCGATAGAACTCTTTTCTGTTTAATTACTATCTATATACTTCTACATAAATTCGTGTATAATAATAATGAAAGGAAATAAATATAGCCATTTTTATAATATACGGAAAGAAGTAAGCTCAATATCTTTAAATTATGGAATGAGAAAATGTAAAGATCAAAAGCAATAATGAACTGTATATATTATAATATAAATAATAACTTTCATACATTCGTGTTGCGAATAAAGAAAAAGGTTAAACTCAAGTATTAATGGTAAGGAAATAAGATCAAAAGAAATGAAGGTTCATTTTTTGGAAAGGATGAATCGCGTGTTGATGTTTTGCATATGAATGATGGTGTGATAACAGCGTACCAAAAAGTTTCATTGAGATTTCGAGAAAAACCGCTAAAAAAACTGCACCTGCGGCTTCATAATTCACTTGACAAAAAAGCAAAGCGCCAAGAAGAATAACAGAGCGGAAGGTGTGAAAGAAGGAATGGCTTGGAAGGAAATGGATCATCTCACGTCGTAGAAGCAACAAAAGTTGAGGCAGACCAACGAAGACCGAAAGAGCGAGCGAGAGAGAGAATTGGACGACCGCAGAGAGAAACAGGTTTTTCTCTAAAAGAGAGACAGAGAAATGTCGTTCGCGCAATAGCATTGGACGTGTGTCCTTCCTTTATACTGCACGTGCACCATATATGTGTACATACAACATCAACTGTATCGGAAAGTCACGCTGCACGCTCTCCTGCGGTCAGCTGATACAACAGCTCGAATGCATTTAACAAAGAAAGCTTGAAAGAAAGAGAGAAAAGGGAGCAACAGAAAACGAAAGCCCAGGTAAGATTATTATATGTAGAACTATGAAAAATGAGTAATTGAAGTGTTGCGGGAAAGACGGATGCGCTTTTCAAAGTACACACTTAAAGTGAAAGTGTTGTTCTAAGTAGACAAAATAAAGCATTACAGGCGAGCTACCGGCTAATTATTGTTATTATCGAACGTGTAATTTTAATGAAATCGAATTTCACGAGATAGCGGAGAAAATTATAATTTCAAATATTGATTTCAATTACTAACAATTGGAGTATTAAGTTCAAATGTAATGAAAGTCATGTGAGATTGAATTTAAAATGATTGGTTGACATTTGTACGAGAAGCCTCGATGTTTTAAAAATTCACTATTTTTTAGCGATAAACAATAATAAAAACACGATAAGCATTACAGTATAAAGTTATTAGTAATTTTTTAATTTGCTAACGCATCGTATGTCTTTTGTAAAAGTAAAAGAGCAAAATTGTTTGGCCTGAGGAGAGAAAAAATCAAGTCGTTGGTAATAGAAATATTAAATTACAATTTATAAATGGTTTCATTTGACCCGAGGACAACATTTTTCCTCTCACTCTCGAGTTTCCGTTTGTAAAATAAATTTGTAGCAAAATTTACTAGTACTAATGTCGTGGCTAAAAAAGTTGGTTATTTAAATTCATAACCGCGTTTAAAGTTGTACTTCATGCGATAACGAGTATTTGGTGCATTATAAAAGCTCTTTTTATAGGAGACAACTATGGTCGACGACACTTTTTACGTTAAGTACTCATGAATAAAAAAAACCTTAATGGAATTTAAAAACAACTATTATTAACGGATTATATACAAAACTGCCGACGTTACCTAAAATCTAGAAAACATGCAAATTCTCATTAGAGGAAATTAAAAATAAAGAAGATCTCATCCGAAAAGTTTGCTTTAATAAAGTAAATAACAAGCTTAGAGCGCGAATTGTAAATAAAATGATGCTGCGAGACGGCCTACCCACTTGCGAATGATTCTGTTGAGAGCAAAAGAGCGCAACGGGAAACGGAGAAAATCGAGACTTAAGACCGTAACTCATGCGTACCATGAAATTCAAAAGCCGAGTGGTGCATCCATAAAAACATTCCTATCGATTCTCGCGAAATGAGAGGATAATAAGATACAGGCGTGCGCAGGAAATCGGCCCAGACTGCGGAAGGTGAAGTCGCCGTGAAAAAAAAGAGGGGGAAAGTAGAAAAATCAAAGTCAGGGGCATTTGGTGGGACAGGAGGCGAGACGACGCATAGCACGGGGCTCGAGAAAAAGGATAAACGCCAAAAGGACGAGCGAAGCCCATGAGTCTTGGTCGGGAAGGGGAGAAAGAGTAAAAACTAACTCGTCCTACCGGTTTCGGAACGGATTCCGCAGACACTCCAGGAGTACAAGAGCGCCCTCTGAGCTTTGGTATTTAATTTCTGCGCGGACACGAGGCACTTGCGGCCTTTCCGACGAGCCACCGATCGCCGCTTCATCTACTAAACTTGCAAACATTTATGGCGCTGACATTACGTAGGAGCACTTAGCCAGGGCTGCCCCTTTATTTCTCATAGTTCAAAGTCCTTTTATCGGACTTTTTGTCTAATGGAAGAAGACCATCAACGGGCCGACCGAGAACCTACGTTCGAGTTTAGCCGTCGGTTTGTATTCGATTTTGATACGAGAAAATATTCCAAAACAAGAAAAATAATCAAGCTTTCTAAACGCGAATCATTATGGCTTATTGTTTAACCCCGGTAATGCTGTTAAATTCTTTATTTCGTAAGAATTATACAAATATTTGTTAGTACTAGGACTGGATTTACTTAAAAGTAAACAATATCGCAGTACGTGAGCAATATTTAATAGCTTGATTAAAATTTCATTAAGAGTCAATAAAAAAGCTGTAGGATTAATGTAATCGAAATACCGCAATGGTATCGATAATCAATTACATTACAAACGAGGGACCGTCAAAATATTAATCAGTTTTACAGACTTTATCATTTAATAATGATAGTTTGCAGATCTTTAAATTGCCAACTTTGCGCGTAAAATAAAAGTACACACACATTTCTAATATTTTCCTATTGTGAAAATTTTGTTATTATTTCTAACAAGCGCAGAGTTTTATGTTCCATTAATAATTGTATTTTATGAATGGTTTAGTTTTTTGTCGAAGTTACCAGTATTACATGATTTAAATTATAAAACACTTCTGAACATACTTAATATATCACACGGTTAGTTTAGGAATTATAAATTTTAAGATTAAACGAAATTAATAATATTTCTTATTTATAATTAAAAGTAATTATAAACAAGTGTAAACGATGTTTTATAACCAAGTAGGGAATTTATAATATTTTATCATTTAAATCTTAATGAATAATGGTAACAAATTTTAAATTAGCATAAAATATTTACAAAATACTACATAACACTAATTTTTTTTAATTAATTACCTAAGAAAGCTCCCAATATACAAGAATATTCGAATACATTTGCAATCTCAAATCGTAAAAAACGCTGACTTTATCCCTTAGGAAATTCGGAAGAAATGCATTCTCTTTTATTTGGTGTCATTACACTTAAGGTATATTCACATAACTTAGGAAAAAGGTTATATTAATAAAAATTCGCAAGTAAAAATCGTTTGTTTACAAATAACAAAGTTGAACGATAAACTTCATTATTAAAAAAATTAATTCTTTAAATATAAAAAACATCTAATCGGATTAGATTTAACTAATTACGCATTTCAAGTTCCCGGATTTGAAAGTTCGAATCAACTTAAACACGTGATTTATGATTTTATTTACTTATTTCTGTTCTCTGTTTTATTTTTATATTATATAATAATAAAAATTTTAAATAAAAAATAATAACGATAATCCAAAAACACGACAAGTATATTTAGTATAAATAATTTAAAAATAAAATAGTGAAAAAATTGTTTAATATTTTTTATTATTCTAGCATAGATTAGCCATTTTTTTATAGGATAATATATTAAATTTTAATAAGTTAAAAATATATAAGTTAATTTAACTCATTTTCAAGCAGGTGACTTTGAATATGAATCTTATTTTCATTAACGTTAGATTAACTTATTTCGTATATAAACAAAGGATTACAAAGTTGAACCTAGTTTTCAAATAATAATAACAATAATAATAATAATAATAACGAGGTCAAAATACTGTAACAAATAATAATAATTTATAAGGAGCGCTTTAATTTAAAAGTTTAAAGTTATTGTGCCTCTAATCGAAACTCTGGATATTAAATAAAAACCATTCTATTCTATAAAACTAAATCTTATTTTTAAGTATTTAATCGTTTATATTAAAAAATTCAACAATATATTAAAAAATATTTGGATTTATTCTATCAAAAATTATTATAATTACATAAAATATATGTACAATGTCTAAAATAATACACATCATATATGCAATACATAATTTACAAAAAATTATGGGTGCATCAAAATTTAGTAACATGCTCCGTATTCTTCAATTATAAAAACGATTCAAATATTGAGCATCGTATAAATAAATACAAATATTGTACATCATTCTTAAATTTTATGTTCAGATTCGTATTTACATATACTTTCTCGCTGCCTTTGTCGCATGTCGAAGGTGAACGCAGCATATTTATCCGAAGATTGCCTTTCAACTTTCACTATGATCCCCTATAAGTCAATTTGTATTACTTTATTACATTTAACTTTAGTTGTATACAATTGTTGATTTTTACGGATGCTTCAAAGGATACAAAATTGGAAAAAGCTAAAACAAGTACATTTTTTATGATTTTAAAAATTGTTTATTGTACTTGGATATACTTTAAGTAATATAAAAATATTGTAAAAATAATTTTTTTAATTTTAAAATTTATCAATGCCATATAATAATGTATTTAGCAATGTAATAAAAATAGTTATTTATTCACAGAAAATTTTTTAATTTCTCGATACAAGTACACAAATATTAAGATTTCTTTGCAATGCAAACGTATAAATCATGCAATATATTGATAGTTATTTTTGAAATACATGCCTTTTTACTTTTAATGTAATACTTTTAATGTAATAAAATTCTGCATAAAATTTTTGCACAGTAAATAATTCGATGAGGTGGTGCATATTGCGATTTATACAAATAAGAATATTTGAAATGACATATTTCCAAATTTTTAATTTAAAAAGTTATTTCATGTTATTTTATTTCACTTATAATTATAAACATGCCTTTGTGGAATGTAGTAATAAATTTAGGATTTCTTTGATATTTGTAAGAACGGCAGTTTTTTTTCAAATGGAATTAAAAGTGTATTTAGTTAAGCTAAATTAATTATAATTCATTTAAAAATTATGTAAATGTAATTTTATATTAACTGAAATTTATTTTAAAAACATAGTATACATGTTTACGAATTTATAATATTTGTTTGGTATTTCTGAATAAATTTTACGATAATTTTTACAATCAAAAGTTTATTTTGAATAAAGAACACAGTATATATATATATATATACACATAGTTAATAGAATTATTGCAAACTAATATTTACATTAACTAATTGTATTTACGTTTAATCCATTCGAAATACATATATAACTTTTAAAAATTAAACCTATATGTTTCATTATTTATTTTAAAATGTAGATAGCCAAATAAAATTATTTCATACAATAGTAGTTATTTACATATATTGTTAAACTATGTATGTCAAATGTTACATAAGTGTGTATATAATATGTTTGTACTTAGCATTGAATAGTTTACTTTCAAGAATAAATAAAGAATAATAGCATTTTTATAATATATTTATTAAAAAAAACCATAATTACTATCAATAAAAATTTTTTATTTATTTTAAGAATGTTGTACTAAAATAAATTTTACAAATAGATTCAGAAAAACAGAAAACATTTGTTAGGAAAAATTAGATTTAAGGGTGTTTAGAAAGAACGAAAATAAATGCCGTTAATAAGAATTTCATGAATAAATAGTAATTTATAGTACTATAATTTCAGGTTGGATAATGTAAAAATTTGTGATACAAGCAATTATTATAATATATAAAGTAATACAAACAATTTTTTTATTTAACTCTTGTGAACAATGGTTTTGCAATTCATATAAAAAATTATTATAATTATTTTAAAGGTGGAATACTGTTCAAGTATCGGGATCGTTTTTAACATAGAAAGCTACACATTAGCATATATTCGAATATTAATAATTCAGTAAAACTTAAAACATAAGCAGTGAGAAATATATTTTTATATTGTTATCGCAAACATATTTTTTACCCATTAAAATTTTTCTATAAAGAGTCAATTTAGTTAATTAATAGAGTGTTAAATTTATTAAGTTTCAAAACAAATGTGTAATTTAATTAATTTAATAAAAAATGTAAATTTATATAATTAGTTCTAATTAATGATTTTTCTACAAATTGTCAAAAATGTTGAGAAAAATGTATAAGAAAATTAATTTAAATTATAAAAAAAAATCGTGTGTTATAATTAAAATTGTAATTAAAATTGTTTACCCATGTATTCAACATATTCATCAACATATAAAGTACAGAATATTTCAAATTTTAAATATTTGCTTATGAAACAAATGTTTGAATAAATTTATAAAGTAAAATATAGAAAATACTATAAATATTATTTTAAATTAAAAATATATTCATTCTTTATTATTAAAATTTTTAGTTTCATAATTTCTGTACTTATGAAGAATTTTACTTGGTTGTATAAAATTTAAAAATTCATATATTATAATTCACAAAGTTTTATTATAATATATTTAGTAAGTTTATTTTATCGGATAAAGCAACGTGAACTTAAGCTACGAGTAATTTTTATAAACAATATATATAAGATTTAAAACACCTACAAGTATTATTTTGTGTAACAAGTATTATCGTGGATCACTTTATAGAGATTAAAATCTTGCATTTTAAAAGTTAAAATATCCTTTGTGTATGGAATGTATTATGAGGGACTTGCGCGTATTGAGAACATAAAAAAAATCAATTCTTTCCATAAATTTTCCTCTATACTTTGCATGCAGCCAGTCGCATATATTGTAATTCATCGAGATGATACATATGATTGTTTATACCCATGTACGTATGTGTATATCGACGTAACATAAAAATTTCATGTTCCAGTGTGTTTGTGTGCCTTGTGTGTGGGTGTGTATTTCGTTTACTTTAACGTTTCTCTCGTCCGCGTCTCATTTTCCTTTCATCTTTCATTTTCACGCTGCGTTACTCTCTATATGTAGCCTTTTAACTTTCACAGATGAGTACATATTTTTCGTATTTTTTTACAGTTACCCTTATGTACAAATATTTTTTCAACTCTTTAATAGAGTTTTTTAATCTGCGATTCAAATTATTTGAAATATTAAAAAGTTTTTAAATATTATTCGTTTATAAATAATTCTAATAAGAATATATTTTTTATAACGTAAAAATTAAAATTTTATACTAATACTCAAAAAATAAATGTGTTTTGAAATGATTGGATTTATTTCCAATGAATAAATTTTATTTCACTATTTTAAACAATTATATTATTAACTATGATAACAATATATAAATTAAAAGTACGTATTTAATTCAATAATTTATAATAAGCATACTAAAATTATTAATTATATATATACATGATGTATAAGTTATTAAAAACATAATAATAAACAAAAATAAGAACAATAATAGTTTGTATTTATTTTATTGCATTTAATGCTTTATTGTTTTCAAACTTATAAGAATTAGAAAAGTCTTTAATTTCAAGAAAAAATGATATAAAATTATTGTAACAGAAATAACTCATTTTTTCCTGTATGTAATAATTATATTCCAAGAAAACAAATAATAAATTATTGAAAAAAATTTTTTCAGGTAACAAAAGAAAAAAGTATGACCTGGAATTTTTAGAATGTAAAATATGTAGAAATTACAAGGAATTAGATAAACTAAAAGTTTTTACAGTAAATTATACATTGAAAATTAAAAAAATTGAATTTATCCATATTATTTAGAATCTATTGACTACTTTACATTTAGCACTTGGCTTGTTTTTATCTGCATATAATTTTCTTTTTCTTATTCCGTCTGTCTCTCTCACTCTGTCACACTTACGCGTACATATGCACACATGCATGCACGTTCTTTCATTCTTTCAATTCTAGTCTCTACCTTTGCATTTTAAAGGTGTTCACTACTCGGCTTCCTCTAAATATATAAACGTTATGCCATATTCGCAATTCCTCACACTCAAATTCTCTCTCTTGTATAACTCTGTTCATAAAGCTGCGCCTAGGTTTTAGAAAGGTATGCAACTACAAGGTAAATATATAGTGGTCCCTGATACTAAGGCTATATCTATAATTTTAGTTTAAGATACAAAATACTTGCGGCCAACAGATTCAATTGGGCCAATATTTATTTTGAATATTTATATAGATACAAAGCTACGAGTTTGCTTTGTTCCGAACTAAACTGCATTGAACAAAAATTTTTCATTTCATTGTTGAAGAGTACTTACTTTACAATTTACTTGTATTGGCGTATAAAAATTAAGCACTTAACATTCTTAACTTATTATTCACACTTTCATTGCACATATTTTTAATTTACCAACACTTACGTTGAAGCCGTTCATTTTAGTAACCATTGTTCTTTAAGATCTTGCTACCGCTTGCTAATGTCACAGCCGCAACTGTTGACCTTTGAAAATCATTTCCATCGTTACAATTTAAAAAAACAGTATAATTGGGTAACACTCGTATTACAATCTTCAAATAAGGCGATACGCATTTTTCCAGAAAATTATAATGACAATTTTATGTCGTTCCCTTTTATTAAAACAAAAAATAAATATTATATCGGACTTAAATAGATCTGTAAATCTTTACCCAATGTTATGACTTTGAAATATTTTTATGGAATTTTAACTTAAATTACGCAAACATGTGGAGGACTGGTCGATATATCAGACCGAGGCTGTTCATTTTAAAACGCATAAAAAGAGGTTTTAAATCAGAAAAGATTTATTGAAATGATAACATCAAGAAATATATATTTAAAACTGGATAGTACCGCTATTAAAATCTGCCCATAAATTCAAAACTATCAACATCATCTAGTAGGTGAGCAAAGTGAGATTTACCCCATAATCCACTCCAAATAACAGCCACTAACGCTTGAATACGCTTGATAGCAAAAGTGTGGAATATGGCCCGATGTGTAACGGTACACACATCGCCTCGGCTCGTGCAACATCATATTTTTTTTCTACCTCCTCGTTGTCGCCTCTTCTTTCACTCTCGCAGTGGGGACACCACAACCGCTCGAGCGTACGAATTTCCATCCGGTTAAATGTAAATTTCGTGACGTAGGACACGTAACCGGTTATGCCGCGTATGAAAACGGACACTCGAATGCTCCTCTCCACCGGAATGTTATACACCTCGATAACGCGGACCCTGGGCACGAAAACAAACACTGGAATCGTTACTTTTGTAACTTCTCAATTGTACGCGTGTGGACGTCTTCCTGATGGCGTAATTGTTATATGTGCTTTCCTATTGCCTTATAATCTCGATTGTGCAAAGGCTTAGTTTTCCTAGTGCACGTATAATTATCCATTGTGCAGAGTTTGTATTTAACTAAAATTTATGCCAATGATAAAATAATTAATATTGCACTCATCGATTAAAGCTAGTTTTGCTAGTGTTACGATGGGTTTGTACACGATTGCAATCCGTTGTTCTATAAAATTTTCAAGCTATGTTATTTACTTTAATATTGTAAAAAAAATTCAATCTTATCTGAACGAAGTAAGTTCTATAATTTTATAAGAAATGCAACTCTAATTGCTAGTTATAGTATTTTTGCAAACAGAAATTTTTGATAATTAGTTTGCCAAATGCAATTGAAAAAATATTATATGCTCAATACGTAATTTACTCATCACTTTAAAGAGATTATAAACACAATAACATAAATATGTATCCCTTTGGCTCAGCACCAATCATTCCATCACCTTAACACATTGTTACTATTAAGCTTAAAACTTACAAACTAAGACTAATTTGATTTAATGACGCTAAATTTCAGTCAGTTTCCAGAATTCATTAAGATTTCTAAGCGAAGCTACCTTTATAACGAGTTCTGGTCAATTAATTAATAAACTTTTAATTAAATAGCATTAATCGAAGAAAGTAATTAAGCGAAGCATCGAGTTAAAAAACATTACTATATTTAGAAAGTCGTTATAGATTATAGGGAAATGACTTTGTAACCAATTAAATACTATAATATGTGCACAAATCGTTAAGCAGATTAAAGAATTATATATATATATATATTCAGAGAATTTTCATTAGATTAAATAAATTCTAATCAAAGCAGGCTGTTCAATATTTAATTTATCCGCAGAATAAAAGAGCTAGATTAGTGTGCGGTATCAAATTCAGTATTTATAATGAGAAAAGGAAGCTTTTCACTGCATGAGAAAAATTGAAATTGGCGTGATAAAGGTGCCATGTTAATGTGGCACTAAATTACAAAGCAACTTAATAATTATAAACACAGCGTATGTGTAACAAGCCAGGGCGGCACGCCAAAGTAAATACTTGAGCAGTCTGGATTCTATGAACTCCGAATTGCGTTTATGTATGCATCATTCGGAACGTCATTACTGCGTATAACTCGAATATGGAATAAATTAATTTGTGCGCGGTAGAGAATTAGTCTTGGCACACCTGTTCACAGTTATAAGGCGAGTATAATCCCACTCCACCTGTGGGAATATAACGCAAAGTGTTATGAACGGAAATTTGTTGGGATAAGAAGAGAATTGTAATGATTCACCTACGAGCTAAATCGTAATTATTTTCACGTACGCAGCACTCGATTTTGAAATGAATTAGAAATGCTGGAAAATCGATATAATATCGGTGTCCACAATAATAATAATAACAATAATAATAATAACAACAACAACAACAACAATAATAATAATAATAATAATAATAATAATTATAATAATAATAATAATAATAATAGTCATTCATAAGAAATATATTGGTTTTAGTGTTTACACTTTGTTATACTATATCTTTATACTTTACACGAACGATTCACCTAAGACGAATAAACTCTCTTAACTTCTTTTACTTGTCCCCTTTACATAAATTTACTGTTTGTTTAAGAGATTATGTACAATTACTAATTGATATAATTTTAAGCGTAACAGAAGATGCAAACAAAATTTTATAATATAAACACAATCCAGTTTTTGATCAAATTCTCTTTGTGCAATAAAAGCATATATATTTATATATATATTTTTTAATGTTCGAAAAGACTTTTTTAAAAATGTGCGAGAGAAATCTTTATAACTCTAAGAATCTCGTAAATTTTTATATATTTTATCTCTCTCCTGAGGAAGTATTAAAGAAAAGAAGTCATATTTTCTGAAACCAGTAAAGTATCATTCTCTTTGAACGCACATAATTTTAGAAGTTTTAAATTTCAACTATGAGAATTCGTATGAATATTAAATAAGTTCCAGTTTTTAGGTTGAAAATGGACAATTTACGAAATCTATATGACTCTTTACTACAGAATGTGCTATTTTGTGGAAAGCAAACTGAATGAACGTAATATGTTTTTTCAAATCTGCGAGATTAGCAATTGTGTCGATGTACGGTCGGATGGAGCCGAATCCAAACTTACATGAAAACTCACGAATCTTGTAATAAAGTATGTTTCTGATACTCAGGTTTGAAAATCTTGCCGACTTATCTGATTGATGCACAATTTTATGTTACAGAGATTTACGTTGACAAGGAAACGAACTCATAAAATAGCTAAAGCTGCTGATTCGCATAACTTTTTGTGGGAATAGAAATTCAAATAAAAATAGGGATGTTTTCACATAGGAGCCCCATTTATTCAAATAAATTATTCTCTATGCCGAATATTAGTCTTCACGCGCATTACTAGCGGCCCAGTTTATTTGTTTTCGTCTATGAAATAAACGAGACCATAAGTTTGCAAATTTATAATACCGACCACAAATAATTCTTTTGAAATTCGGCAATCAAATTATTTTACGCAAATAAGTTTAAGTAAATTAAACAAAAAGCGTTTTGTTAAATAATCATTTTAACATCTTATTTTTGGTATCGAGTAACATTTATGTAATATAATTAACGAAAACGGAATAATGTATTAAGGTTAGAACGGAAATCTTCTTCGAAGAATATATTTCGTTTTAAGTTCGATTTCTTATAAAAAACAGAATTTAAGTAAAAAATGGTTATAACAAAGTGATAAATTTTCAATTTTAAATATAAGAAAAGCTAATTCGTCACTAGTAAAGCAAGTATTAAAAACTGTTATCCTTATATTTTAACAGAGAGTACAAAAGTTTATATTTAGCAAAATGCTTACAACATATAATGCGATAATTTTTGTCATGCATTGGCAGATGAATGATAAGAATAAAAAGTGTAATTTCCAATACCACCGGAAGTACAGTAACTATTATCAAATTAACAGAAGTCTAACGTTGTGTACACTTGTATAAATGAAATGCCAAGTGAATCACATCAGTTGAACTGTTGTCAATCTTAATCTGCTTCAACTACAAGATATCTTCGGAATTTCATTCAATATTTTATTGCATCGGATAGTAGTATAGAGTAACGGCAGATTTACAGGTAAATAAATCTAATTTACGCAATTCTAGAAAATCATTAAATATAAATACCTTTGACAAAAAAATGTAGTCACAATGGAAAAGATTTTCAGAATATGTTATTTTATTTATTCAATTTAATGCAAGTATTTTATAGGATACGCATTTAAAAATTAAATTTTATGAGAATTAAGTATCTGGGAACTTTTATTATAAAGTTTTAGTATTTAATACTTCATTTTTCTTATTAAAGTGACTATCTATTTAAAAAAAGCGTGTGAAGACATAATTAATCATATGTACTATTTCAAGCTCTGAATACTTTCACATAATGTACAGTAATAATGATTATATCTAAGGAGAAGAATATTACACTGAAGATTTCCGGAAGGATGACGTTATGATATTTTACGAGGGCAGTAATTTATATTGTTCTGGTCTGTATTAAAAATTAATAAAGTAAATATGTATTTGAACACTAAGTACATTGTGTTTTGCACCTAGTAAGAGCATTGACTACAAGTGTATTTGTATA
Organism: Platyscapa corneri; assembly: GCA_018907185.1. NCBI lineage: Eukaryota > Metazoa > Arthropoda > Insecta > Hymenoptera > Agaonidae > Platyscapa > Platyscapa corneri. The sequence continues at coordinate 3,957,636 of JACCHW010000005.1, read as the reverse complement.
GAGGTCTCGATGCATTACTTAATATGATATTTTTATTGCAATTAATAAATAATATCTTAATATTCTTATTTGATATATTTTTACGTATAACTCATTAGCAAAGCTTCAATATTTCTTCATACACAGTATTATCATACATATTATATAAGTACATTCAATTAAATAAAAAAATATTTCTTATAATATTTATGATTTTTTTATATATATATATATTTTTTTTTTTAATTTATTTTAAATGAAAGAAATTGTATTTATCTTAAATTATAAATTCATTTAAATCATACAACGGTTTTGAAAAAATGTTCATTGATTATTATATAATATCAAAACACCATATTGAAATGTTGAAGGTATTCCGGAACGTCGAACAAAATATTTCTTGTAATATGAATAAGTATCAATTATTTCTTGAATTATGTGTATTCAGTTAATGCAATTTATAATTTAGAGCTTTAAATATTGTACAAATTAAATTTATTCGTAAAAACCATATAATATTTGAAACAAAGAATCTTCTAATTATTATAGTTTTAACTTTGCAGTTTAGTTGCTTAAAACTAATATAATATGTATAATGTTCTAGTTTTTAAATATATTTTATGATGTTATGATGTATTTTTTATTTTATAAAATTAGTTACATGAATATTTTTATGTATAAAGGTATGGAAAAATTTACTTATTGTATGAGATTCGACTTAAGCTTATTTGCTTTAAAAGAAATACGATTTACAAGGTTTCAAATTTGTTAATACCATAACTTTGAAATTACATTAACAATCTAAATCGATCTAAATAATTCAAGTAAAGAACATGGAAAATTCTGGGACAGGTAAAGCAAACAATTGTTGATGTTTGCTTTAACAATTAGTCGGTCAACTTTCATCAGAATGTCATTTGATGTAAAATATTTTTAATGTAGAATAAAATTTTAATATTACATGTAAGAATGAAAGATGTAAATTAAAAAAATTGTTCAAAAGCTTATATGTAGCGTGTGAAACAAATAGACTTTCTTGTTAGTGGAAGCCTGCGAATACTGGTTGATTATTGAAAGCTGAAAACTTTTCTCATAAAATGAAAAGGTTGACCTGTTTACCAGAATGAATCTCTCAAAATTCACTGAAAGTTGGTATACAAAATATAATACTTGCTCTACATCTACTTTCAAATGCAAATAATTCTGGGATTTACGTTTTTTAAAATATATAGCCCTTTTCCGTTTCGAGAGCTGCTGTAGATTTCGGAAAATTCCATAAGCCCTATAGCCCTAGATACATCTTCCCTTTTATTAAATATGCAATTTCAGGTATTCGAGTTCAGTTCTTAAGCACACTTTGTAACGTGACTTTTAAGTGAGCAAATACACAAACGCCTTTTCAAATATCGTTTCTACTCTTTACGAAGTACATCCCGCGACTGCGTATGGCATAAAAATTTAAACGAGATAACGACGTCGGCTTAAGGAAACGCACCCGATGCGGCTTACAAAGGAAAACCAAGATATCGATAGGTTTATTGCGCATTTCCGTGTGTGTCCTTGGTATCGCCGATTCGCGCGCCTCAAAGAAACGATTGCGCGAAAGGCTGAGCCGCAGGTCTTTCTACAACGGATTGTGAGCGAGAGTACGGTGGCAAACTACTTGCTTGCTTCTTATCGGACTTGCGCATTCCGCGTGTTAAGATGTCTTCGCACGGAACATGCGAAAGGTGTCCACGCTACAGTTTCGCGACGCACGGGCTTTCAATGTTGCACCCGCGCTACCGTTGGGGGAGGGAGGCCCATTGTTTTTGAGGGCTCGAGGAAACGCAAGAACAAAACCGCCACGTAGTGAAAATCGTGGGAACTTCTATACGGGTATCATATGAATATTTTTGAAAATTAGATGTAATTAGTAATCTAGTGCGCGGAAACTATTATCGCGCTACGTTTCTCGGAGCAGACGTTCAATGAATCATTGTTCATTTTTCGTGTGATCTTGAGAGAAACAAAATAAAATTGGAAGCTAAGCTTACATCATTTTTAAAAGATGACATTACTTTTATTTTATAAACATCACTCGATTCTTATCAACGATCATTATTCGTGCTTAATTTCTCACTCGTCGTATCGCAATATTATTAATCATTATTTCAAATATTTTTCATCTTATCGAAATTTATCTATATAAAGTAAAAATAATTTATAATAATATTCTTCACGAAGAGCTAAAATATTTAAATGTTTCATTTGAAATATAAATCTACATTAAAAATATGTATTAATTAAATCAAATATAATTAGTATGTGTAAAATAAGAAGATGATCATGCGAAAGCTAATTAAAAATGATTTCATGTTTTGATGAAAGTATCTTCCATGATTTCAACGATTTACTGCATATACATCCATAATTAATAGTTTAACCATTAAATTTTATAAATGTCATTAATTAAACAGAGTTATTAAAATTATTTCGTTATACACGGTTTTGTATTTATGAAGAAACTAATTTTAAATAATATTTTCCGGTTGTAATAATAATTTTTTTCTACTTCAATAATTCTCAGAAAATTTTTTTATTATTTTAATTTTATGAAATATATTGTATTAAAACACAAAATAGTACGGGAAAAATGTGTTATGTTCAAAATTTATTTTTTTTGTCATTGAATTATCTTTCTCTATAGGTACTCAATTTTTAAATTGAATATTTGTCTAAAAATTATATTAGTAACTCTAAAAAATTATAGATTCATTTTTATAAATTTTTTTAATTTAGTCAATTAAAATTTTAATCATGTCATACATTATTTTTTATTTTAAATTATATTCATAGCATTGTGTTCAATGAATATAAACATCCTTCCTAGATTATTATATTCCCACTCAGCTGATGTCTGTGATTTATAAATTGTCTAATTTAAAATACTAATTTTCTGAAAAGAAATGATTACATAATTGATGCTTCATTAATTAATTAACATTAATCATATTGATTCAGTGTAAAATAAAATTTTTTATATGAGTGGTAAATTTATAAAACTAACATAATTTTTTGGGATAGTAAGATAAATATAATCAAAATCATAAATACTATACAACTTAAATCTTTTTATTTAGCACAAATTAAATACTCTAATTGAATGCAAAATAACAACAACAACAATAATAATAATAATAATAATTCTCAAAATCCGGTTTTCATTCATAAAGTGCAAATTAATTTTTATTTAAAAAAAAATTCAATGTAATAAAAATTATCGGTACAATCACAAAACTTTATATTGAGTACTCTGTAATATACTTTTGATGCATCAATGACCAAGATAATCTTAACATTCGTATAAAAACAAGTATTACCATATTTAAAATAAGATTATATATCTAGATAATTTGAAACCGTAGCAAGATTCATGATACAAGTAAATAATGCATTAAAGCAAACATTTATGAAAAAATAAATTTTGTTTATGATAAATTAACCAAGCCATTGAATAAAGAAGTCTAAATTAGTTTATGAGGTGTTAATTTTAATTTAAATTTTAATCTCATTAAAAGCCAGATATTTTATTCTAATACTCATTAAATCTATAATAACTACAAGACATAGGCTCAAGCAATACATAAATGCAGATACAAAACTCATACTATCGCTCGTTTTGTATATTTTCCTGTTTGCTTATCTCTCTCCTCTCTCTCTCTCTCTCTCTCTCTCTCTTTCTCTCTCTATCTATCTGCCTATCTCTATTTCTCCGGTTAACTACGTCACGCATGCTTGTGTAGCTATCACGTGATAATTGAACTCGTAATTGATTATGTGGAAGACGTGATAAAAAGGAAAAGCTCCATGAACGCAATAATTAAAATTATTTTAGAATAGCTGATAACTGAATTCGTCTATGCCATTTTAAAAATCTTTTTGGTTTAAAATATAACAAAAACCTATAGGCAGGAAAAGACTATACTAAATAGTTATTTTAACGGTACTCTTATTGAAAAAATTAGTTATTAAATCTTTCAGTTTTGAAAGATTATTATTTTCAATAATGTAAACAACTGAGTCGTCAATTTCATAAAATGTATAAATATATAATTTTTATTTATTCTTTATTTCTGAACACAACTGTGATATGTTTGTAAGCAAATAAATAAATCGGTTAAGAAGACCATCTTTTGTATTGTAGAGATTTTTCGTCGAATACTTTTTTTTTGATTTTCCGTTTCCTTACGAAGCCCAGTTACATATTTGAATCTAAGCTTCTCCAAAGTTTGTGACCATTAAGGAAGTGTAATAGCCACGTCATCCTATTTCATAATATCACATCTCCGATTTGAAACTGCAAAGATCAATTTCAACTACCGTAACCTTTTTCGCTAGTGTGCATTTCGCGTTTGTTTTTGGTGAAAACTTTACCCAAAAAAGTAACTCGACAATTAAAATTGTCTCTATTCAATTTCCAAAGTCTTCCTATTTGCTTCCTCTTCTGGTAGATTATATTAATAAATATGTAACTTGACATAGAAGATTATGTGTACGATTCAGACTTAAGTTTCAATTCTACCTCTCTAAACTGAAATGTTTGACCACAGTTGATCTAGATGTTATTTCGCCTACATTGAGTCATTGAAGTATTGGAAGTGGTATTTCATGTTCTACTACACAATTCTCATCTTAGGTACAGAAGCGTTTGTAGAATCGTGTAAGTACTTGAATTGGTGATATCTGCAAGAAAAACATCTATATCTATTAAAGTTACCAATATGAGAAAAGGAGGAATCAAGGGTAGCCACGTTTAATTTTGTTACACCATTAACGGAGCCGAGAGATAACGCATCAACCATGTACGATTTGCTTCAAGGAAAAGAGAGAACCCGGTGTCAGTCGTATCAGTTGATATCATCTCTAATAAAGTCAAGATTAATTCTGTTATATCTAAGACTAGTATATGTCAATTATTTTAAAATCACAAGTAATATAAATTATATATATATATATATATATAAAATTGGATAACCAAAATAAATTATTGATTTTAATAGGTTTTCAGTTCATGTCGTACAAAAAATCCTATTAAATTACTTAATCATTTTTATAAAATCGTAAAAATATTGTGAAAATATAATCTACATCTTTAAAATTGTAAAAAAATTATTTTAGACCATTTTCAGATTTACCGTTAATGCGACTTCATATTTATACAGTTTTCTGAGCCATTCAATATTTATGCACCAATAATACAGTATTCCTAAACTTGATGAGAAATAATGCTTTTAATTAGTTTTTCATATAAAATAATTATACATTTAAATTTAACAACGATTTTCAATATCATTCGAATGGTATAAAAATTATCCTTCGACATAAACAACTATTAATTAAAAATAGCTAGAAGCGATACATTCATTTTATAAATACTCTATTCATGTATTAAGCTTTGATACATAATTCATGTTATCTTGTAGATATTTTATTATTTTAAGGTCTACATTTATCTCGGTTGTATTTTTTATAATACAGATAAACTTTGAACAAAAATAGTATATACAAAAATAGTTATTAAAGTACGTTATACACAAAAACTGTACTCTCTTTTTAAGTTTTCATACTAATTTTTAAATACAATTATTATATATTTATATATGTATTATCATATATGTATAAGCATTATATAAATAGTAATAAATTTAATTTATTTTAGATCATTTTTTTATAGTGAATCTTTAAAAAAAATTTAAATATTGGAAAAATATGTTAGTTGCATTTTATTTTGAACTCTACAATATAAATTTCATTTATTATTGGTAAAATATTAAGAGTTAAAATGGAATTAAAACTTACGACTATTATCGAGCAGTACAGAGATACGATAATTTAAAAAAATCGCATACTATTGCAGAAATTCCTGTTTCAGATCCACCCACTTTTTATCTTTCTTATTCCCTGAATTTTATTAACCCCTAATTTCTGTTTTATTTATTATTTTTTGTTATCCCTTTTATTTGAAGTTTTATCTTTAAATTAGGACTAATACGTTTTTTTAAATCTTATATTCGATTTTTATATGAACTTGGACGCATAAATAAATTATGAAAAAAAGATATTTTGCGGGAAATGATATCGTGTAATTTAATTAGAGAATTTATTCAATCTAAGTGAATCATAAATATAATAATTACTTTACTCACTTAGTTAATATCTTAAACTTTGTAAAAAGCCTAAGAAAACAAATTTTACGTATTTAAATTATAAACCAACAAAATATTATAAATTATCTAACAGCTAAAGCGATTAACTTTTTTTTAAAAAGTTGAAATTTGTGGTTTTTTTTTTTTTTGTTAAATGACTAAAATATTAAGTACTTCGTTTTGTGGTTTAAAAATATCAAATTTATCTTGTTTCCTCTTCCGGATCATTGAATCATATACAATAAATTTTGTCGTGAATTTCATTTTATCATTTGAGTATAAAGGAAACTTCGTTTCCTTGCATACTTTGATATCCATTATAAGCGTCGAAAATTTTTATAATTATTTAAAAGAAAATTCCAATATATTTTAAATAGTGTACAACGATTAAACGAAAGAATATAACGCTGTCTCGCCAATAAATTGTAAGATAATAATTTTAAAACTGACAATATAAAAAATATCTATACATTGTTTAATATTTAATTAAATAAGAATTTTTTCTAATGACTAAATTATATATAAATATATAGTAGATTATTCATGAACTAAAATTTAAATTATTGAAACAAATTAGATATATAAATATGCACAAAGATAAATTATATTATGAAGATAAAACAAATGTAATAAACAATATTATTTATAGCTTTTTATATTTTTAATTTTCTTTATATTTATTTTATGTTAAAGAATAAAAATATGAGTTTTTCTTGTGCTCTTTCAAAGCGATTAATTAAAATCATATGTTAATTTTATTGATAAAGACACTTTGTAGACAATACATACACAATTAATATTAATTAATTTAATCTACAATTATTAAGGTTTTTTATATTCAATATAGAAACTATAAATAAAATTATATTTTTAGTTGAAAATTTTTATAATTGAATTTTGAAATAACATTTGTTTTTTATATACAATTAAGTGCAAATCAAAATATCATAATAATTTAATCCATTAAACTTCTGTAAGTACATATTTTTTATTTCATTTTTTAATATACATTTTTTATGCCATAGTAACATAGTAAATTTAAAAAATCATTGATAAATATAAGTTATCTAACAAAAATAGGACCTCATGATGAGTGGCTAGACTGTGCTAAAAGATTAAATAATTTTGAATCTGACTACGTAATATAACGGCACGTCGATGCGCCAAACAATTTACGTATACAAATTGAGTTTCATCACGAAATTACTTTTGCCCGCAGGTAAATTTGAGTCTTGGAGAAATTTTTTAAATGGAAAATTTCTCTTAGATTGCTTCTACCTGCAATGTTATTAAATTAAAATAATTGAATATTATAGTTAATATTATGATCATTTTTTAACTGAAGATTGTACGTTAAAAACTATTAATAAAAATTTGTAATGTTTAAATTATCGAACACAAAGATCAATAATAGGCAGCTTTTAAAGAGTTTTGAAGTCTATAAATGCCATAAGATACATAAAAATATTAATTCTTATGCGATACCTCAATTATAGAAATATAGTTAATATTCTAAATAGAAATAAAGATAATTTATTTTAATTTGCGTAAATTACATTTTAATTGAACGCAAACATTCTTAGTATTTGCATATTTTTAAATTTTCATTTATATATAGTTTTTTATATCAATCCTGCTGAAGTTGTAAATAAATATTAATGTAAGCTTTTAGTCTCATACATTATTTCAACTTTTAAATTTTACAAACTCTTCAAATAGAAAAAGCTTTTTTAATAATTAAAAAATCTCATTAGAACAATTTCATTCTTAACAAATGAAAAAAATAATTAAACTTGCATAAAACTAATTTAAATTTTAAAATACTTAAATAAATCTCGAAATTCTTCTTACAATCTAATTACCAATTATCATTGTTTTGGAAAGTCGAACATTAAATAAAATATTAAATATTACTCTTGAAATTTGACTATTATCAACTATTACTATTATTTATTAATTATCAACCGCAATTGCGTCAAGTTCAATAATCTTTAGAAATTTTGTTCAAAGAAAAAACGGGAAATAGAAGATGTATTTGAACAAAGAATCAGAAATCATTTCACCATGTAAACCTGCTATGACCATGCGAAGTGATTTAAATTGTAAATCACACAAATACGGCAGTTTGACTGAGAAAAAATAAGAATGAAAGAGAGAGAGAGAGAGAGAGAGAGAGAGAGAGTGGTGAAACAAGAGCAGACCAATATGGAATGTTTCCAAAGAATACACTTTGTGTCTGTTCAAATAGAAAAAGTACGATTTCTTTTTCGCACTCAAACGTCAAGTTCTTTATGATAAGAGTATTGATATATTTAAAAATCTTCTGAAAACTAGTTACTGTAAAAACAGAAAATTTTTTTTATGCTTCATAATAAGAAAAAAATGTAAAAAAATATATATGTGGTAGAATCTAGAAAAATTGCAAAATATTGTAATTTATCATATTTTAGATTTCATAAATTATAAATGTTAGTTGTTGACAAGCACGATTTCGTTTAAATAATTGACTTTTATAAAGTTGAGCTCTTAAGAGATTTAATTGAACTTACTCATAGTGAAAACATACTTTTATTTGTAGTTAAATTTGTCGATCATTTACAACACTAAATATAATAAATAATAATAAAAAATAATGATGTTATATGTAGTAAAGAAAGTTGCTAAAATTCTTCAAACTAAAAACATTTAAAATTAGAAAATAATTATTCAGTCTACAGGAATTATGCTGCTATTCTAACGACTATAAAGAATGCCTTCCTAATTTTTAACTTTATAAAAGTTAAGAACGATTTTTAATTACACTGTACAATAGAAATTCCAAAGAATACATAACAATTTGGTGGAATTGAAGGTATGAGAATACGTGAAGAGAGAAGAAAGAGGCAGACATTTGTTTGGGCGGATGCCGCTAATAGCCGATCGCGCCCTCAAGATGTAACAAACAATGAATAAAACGTAAATCATAAGCCCCTAGTATTATTTTACGAGTTATTATTATAGACTCTTGATAGCTGCACTACCACAGTATTATATTGCATCATAAAAATATAGTTAATTTTTTAAAATATTCTTAAGATAATTTATCAAGATTTAACATTAATAATATAATTATTTATGCATATTATAGCTCTAAAAAAGATTTACAATTCAGTTTTAATATTTCTAAAGACTATACCAAAACAATTTTTTATACGAATTTTTATTGTTTTTTTTCTATTCGTAGCCATGTTTACATACAAAATTTAACGTAATTATACAATAAAAACCGTATAATTATTGTAGAATTATTAAAAAAATTCTAAACTACGCAGATTTTTTGTTCGTAAAACATTTTTATTAAATTTTTATTAAATTGGATTTTATTTTTTGTTTTGCTTACAGATTAAAAAGTTCCACCAATATTCAAAGTGATCATCTCTTTGATTGAATTTCATGACAGTCAAATGATTGAGCTCAGAATATCGTCTTAAAATCAACAAAGAATTTTCATTCACGCAATGAATCGATTTTGAAAGTAATATTAATTGAATGTATATATCCAAAAGTTAAAGTTAAGAAAATATTTGCATTTATTTAACTGCAAAACTGAAATGATAGTTATTTAATATCACTTTTTATTAAAATTCTTTAAAACAAGTATTGAGATTATTATAGTTATAATTAAAAATTTGAAAAAGAAAAAATAATTTAAAATAAATATTTGGAGAATCAGTTTATCTGAATATATTAATATTTTAAAGTAAAAGTCAAAATATAGATTTAAGTCGTAAAATATTTAATATTTATAAAGTTTTAGTAGTTTTTATACTTTCATACTTTACCGAAATATTTATTATTTAGGTTTATAAATCATTGTTATATATATTTATAGGGTTTTGTAAAACATTTAAATATATTTTAACCTTCGAAGAATAGCCATTATTAAATAATAGAACAGCTTACATATTATGAACAAAATATAACGAAATCTATTATGTTTCATAGCAGATGGTACAATAACAATGCACCAAACCATAAACGCCGTAAAATTTACATTTCTAATGATAGATTTTTATGCGATGGATCATATTTTTCCATGCTTCAAGAATGTATTCGTACTATGAAAGCCTTGAGTACAGTTCGTAAGATATTTTCCAATGTATTACCGTTATTATTATTGACTAGTAAATTGTGAGCCACCACCAAATAATGAAGACTAAGGCTGTGCACTTATTATTGTAATTTCATGCCTAACCTTTGTCCATAGAAATTAATTAATTACCTGTCTTATATGATAATTTTATAATTATGCTGAAATTTACTAAAAACATTATCAATTACAATTGAATATTGTAAAGGCTATTGAAATATATATATATATATTGAATATTTTTAAATTGAGTATAAATATCAATTTTTTAACGAACTTTAACAGTTTTTGCTTTTAAAATTGATACAGGATAGGCTTTGTTATAGTTATACAGTTATATATATATATATATATATATAGTTTTATTATAAATATCAATGGTATGTAAATAATATATAAAATTATGTATAAAAAATGTATGTTTTTTGTATTATTTACTGCAAATGTAACAAAATTAATTATTTCAAATTATGAACGAACTATCGTCTATGTTTTATTTAGATGAAAAATTATTTATATCATACAAATAATATATATGTAAAATAAATTTAATGAACATTTTCATAAAGCTTTTTTTATTGTAAGAAATAAAATTATTAAATATTTGAAGTAATTTAAAAATTTATTGTAACACACTAATCAATCGTCTGCGTATCGAAAAATGTATTCTTTTAATTTTTGTATCAGATATAATTAGTAATTAACTATAATATAAGTAAATTTAAAATAGTTGATTTATTATTATTTTGAATTCCAAACTTAGGTATTATTTTATTTTGTCCAAGATAAATAAAGTATATATTATTGGACAACAAGTTCAGTTATTCAATTCTTTATAAAAAGATTTTCGTAAGATTTGTTATATTTTTAAATTGTACGCATAAAATTTTTAATAAACGATTCATCCCATTGTAAGATTTCACGTATATCAAAACTGTATGCATATACGAGAAAATCAGTAGTATGAATATTCTATCACACTTGTTCCTCTTCTTGATCTACATTGTGTCGCGTATTTGACTTTGAACTCTAGCTTTAATCAAAGCCGTATTCATAACTATTGCCGACAAATGAACTCTCGGCATAAAGATTTAATCTCGGAAAAGAAAAAATACCCACGTGCCGATGTTATCTGTGCCGCGGCCTTTACCCTCCGTAGCGTCGATAACAAAGCCTCGGCATTTGGCAAGCGCGAGCAAGTCTTTTCTGTACGGCGGGAAAAGAATTGCCGAGAGTTACTGCTGCCGCCGCTGATGATGATGATATTGCTACTGTTGTTCCGCTTGTGGATGCGCGAGATGTTACTCGGGAACTCGCTCGAGTGCCTCACGATCCTCGTATTTGCAACTCCATTCGCAGACCTACTTTTACTGCAAACATGCAAGCGTACCGATGGGCTATTTGTGTAAAATTATTACATTCGCAAACGGAAAACGAGTTCTGCCCTGTAAATAAATAAATCGTCGATTTCTTATTACGTGGTAGCACTGAAAATTTTAATTAATCGATATCAGCTAATTTCGTTTGGTACGCATGCAAATGCTGTTAAAACTTTGTAAAGTGAAAAGCTATAGTGAAATATTGTATCTTTATGTAACATAGACCTATGGTATACTCCCTTAACGGTAAATAAATTCTGCTGCGCAAAGAGTAACTCCTTATTCCTCGAGTCTTTATATATTATACGCGTAGTAATTTTGAATTGTATTTCGAAATTCTTTGAACATATATAACGTTCGAGCAGCAATGGTTCGACATTATTGTTCCGCATTCTTGAACTTATTATTTATATGTATTTACAGGAGTGAGCAAAATATCGTATTTATTATTATTCAAAAAAGCTTTTTGATTTACAATAAAAACACACAAAAGGAGTTATAAACCAAGAATTAAAGAGCAATATCCTATCTTTTGTGAGTTTTTCAGAAGAAAATAAACAATCTTTAATTTTAAAATATTGTACAATAACTAGAATATACTCAGTAAATATGAATGTAATTCTTATCTCGTGATATAAATACTAACTGTACGTTAGTTAAAATTGTAATCTATTATAAGAATATAATTTCTTTAATTGAAGATCTTTTCGAGTTGTAAGTTATAATGGAACTTACATTTGTATTTTCGATAACATTAGGTAGCGTAATAAAGAAAAAGAATAACGTAGAATATTAGAGAATATTGAGATAGAATTTTTATACTATATATTTTAGACAATATTAAATCTTATTTAAAAAATTAAACATCTATAGCATCATTTTAAAATAAAATGTATCGAATTAAATTAAAATCTTAATAAAGTGTTATACTAAAACATAATCTATTCAAATTATGCTGTTAATAAACTAGAAAATTTAGATAATTAGATTTCTGCATAAACACTTATAAATTAAATTTTACAGAATCATATAAAGAAATTTTCATTATATAATTAAGGTATCTTTTAAATTTTCAAAACTGCATAATATTAATAGATAAGTAAAGTCAATAAATAATTTATTTTGATAAAATTATAATACGATATCATTAAAAAATATATATTATTAATGCATCTGTTACACAATAAATCTATTATGCAATATAAATACAATAAATAGATTATAAATATAAATTATACTTATTGCATAATTTATAGATTTTTGTTTAAGTCTTAATATAAATTTTATGAAATTTTTTTTGATTTTTTAATTTACTGAACAAAGGTAAAATGATGATTTCAAAATGACACTCAATGTGGTTTTCTAATACAAATGTTAATAATTTTTGTATACAAAGATAGATAAACTTGAAGATAGAATGTGTTTTATACACATATTTAGCTGAAGAAAACTCGTGCGAAATTACATTCGCAGTCGTTTGTACGCTTTTTGTGCGTTTGGGCCTTTCTTTCTTCACTATACTCACGCTATTTCCCCTCATTTTCTCTTCTCTGTGCTGCGTCGCTTTTTCAGCCCTACTTTCTAAAGTCGACTTTGTGACAACGGCTGAGAGTTTCGTTCATCGTCATGCAGAAGAGACTCGAAAGGGTACTTTGGCAAGTCAGCGATTCAGTAAAATCCTTAATTTTCGTAATCTACATACCTCGCCTATCTCAGATTTTACGAAAGTTTAAACCAAAGCTCTCCCTATGAAAAAAATTAGAGCTCTCATTTACAAGCTTCGCTACAAGAATGGTTGCCGAGTTATCTTCAAGTAATGTCTCTGAATTCTTTGTTCTTTCGTTTTTACATTTTCCAAAAACAGACATTTTAACGGAAGTAGACAAAAAATTTGTCTTTTCCAGCTTAGCTAAACGTGCCGGAAGACTAATAAATTATTCCTTGTTAAGTAATTAAAATACAAACTGCAGCAATTATTCTGTCTTATATATTTCATAACAACATATTATAAATTTTGACATATTCAACTTCTTCCGGTATTAGATACTTCTAATAATTATTTTTAGAATATTACAATAATTTTATAAAATAGATTTATTGCTTTGCAAAAATTAATATTATATAGTAAAATATAGGATGTAAAGCTTATTTCTTCACGTACAAATGAAATCATCATAATATTTAATCAAGTAAATAATTTAATGATCAAATATTGGGAAAAACATTAAGAAAAATTTTATGGAATCATTAAATTACAAACTTACTGCAAGTTTTATATTAATTGAATATTAATTCAGATTCAGGAGAACATGAAACGAGCTAAATAGGTATTAATGTAACATTATCACTTATTTGACACTAAATACACGCGCATCAATTTTTATAAGTCTTAAATATAATTTTAACACGATGTATAAAATTATAAATTTTTGTGAAAATGAAGTTTCTTTAGCCTTGTAAAAATTAATATTGAATGAAAATTTAATTGCGTAACAAAGATAAATAAAAATAAAAAATTTTACGTGACTTTTATTGACTTCTTAACGAATTTTTTTAACTTACTAATAAAGCGATCTGTTTCTCACCAAAAAATTGATCAGGTATTAGGTAATTTAATATTGCAGAAATCAGCTATTACTGATTACGAGAAGACTCGCGAGGAAGTCCAAGTAGAGTAGTCTTATGAGTGCACTTTACTTTTTTGCAATCATTCTTTGTACCAGCACATACGAGGTCTCCATCAGCGAGGTCCGGTTAAACCACTTCGTAATTTTCCGAAATAATTTTTCTTTTCAACCTTACTTCTTGTCAGTCTTTGTTAGATTTCTATTACGATGTTTAGATAGAACATTTCATATTTTTTGTGTAGTAGATGTCATATTTTATTTGTAAGCCTCCAGAATTATCATTAATTATGTTTGTATGTAAAAATAATATTGTGCATGTTATTTTATAAATGAGATTAATCACAATGAAAGGCATTTGATAATTTGTTGTTTATTTTTATAATTATAAGCTGTACAATAGGTTATAATTTAGTACTTTTTAAATTACTATTAATTTTAGTCTCTAGGTAAAACAATAACATGAAATAAAATAGTAATTAATAATAAAAATAGTATTAAGTTTTCCTTTATTAGTTTAAGAGCTTTTGATAAAATAATTTATTAACTGTTTTCGATTCTTTTAATCGAATTAATAATGTTTATATATTCGTGTAGTTTTATAAAATCAGCAATAATTCAATACAAAGTATACACTTTCCTAAATCATTGTTCTCATAAAATATTAAAGATTAAATTTTTATGTTTCTAAATATTACTTACTTAAATTTTTTATTATTGACTGATGAAGTAAAATATATTTCTATGTAATATGATTTGTATAAATATGTATTTGATTTGTTTTCATTATCTACTTTATAGATTAAAGAATATTTGTACTGATGATAAATATATGAATTAATGTAGTCATTAAAATATATATTTAAAACTGAGATTTAAATCTTTTTGTACTTTAATTTAAATAAAGTTGCATTATAATGTTTTTAAACAAAAGAAATAGGTCACAAGATTTTATTTTTATTATTATTTATAATTTTTAATTGGACTTTTATAAATGGAGCTAAGTACTTAAAGTTAAAAAGACTGATTTTGGGGAGCGTACGTAATTAGTACATACAAGTTTCGTGTTGAAATTTTATTTTTTGAATTGATGACACTAATAACGATACAAACTTCTTCTCAAATTGTAAAAATTTTTTGTTTTGAGAAAAGAGATTTTAATTCAATCATAATAACATATTAATTATTAATTTGCATTTATTTTCATTTTCATTTGGTAACTTTAAATTTATGTTAAAAATAATGCATAATAAGTTTTATTTTATTTTTTAAAATTTTTCATGAGTACGTGAATGGTATATACGCACAGAATAACGCTGCAATTTTAAAAATCGAAGATTCGGGTTACTTCTTTAGAAGATTTGAAAAAGGTAAAAAGAGACCAAATATTACACATCGAATGATTAATTAAAAAGGGAGGCTTTGTAAGAATTTTTACATTTTTTATTTATTACTTTAAAAATATAGGATGGAATTTTATATTAATTTTTTAATGAATAAATATTAAGTAACGATTGAATCTTATAATTGTACGTAAATTTGAAATTAATCGTGAAAATATAATTCCAAAAAATATAAAATAGCTTGCATATGTTATTTAAAAATATATAATTCATAATTATGTCTATAAACATAAAATATTAGATTTTCTGAAAAGGGGACGATTTAAAGATAATTTTAGAATAAAACTTACATTTTTGGAAACATTCATTCATATAGAGATTCCTATTTGGTTTATTCAAACTCAATATTTATATCCAATATTCATCTTAATTGTCAACTTTAACCTCCAACTTTTTGTCTGAATGTAATATAAATTTCTAACATCTATCGTTGTATATATTAAATTTGACTAGAAAAAGAAAACAATGGAGATAAAGAGAATAACAACTTGGTAAAGAAGAAAGTAGGAGTGAAGAAGATTGAAAAAAATAAAGAAATAAATAAATATGATATATAAATAAAAATGTAAAAGTAAATCATATTAAGTAACATGAATTCATGTTAGAAGCAGCATAGATTAAAAAAATATACAAAATATATTGATAACAATGTATGATTTGTTCTTAAATAATAATAATAATAATAATAATAGTATATTTATATTTTTAAATAAAAAATTCAAACTTTGGTGTTAGTTTCACCAAAAATGTATTTAAATCGTTGTAGATAGAGGTTGAAATAATTTGAAAGCAAATTTGCAAGCTTTAAATCAACCTATATATTTTTCAAATGTCGTTTTGAGCCACTTACCTAAGCTTCTACGTAATACAGTATGATTGTCTTTGCCCCGTCGTCACCCGATATACGAGGGTATAGATACACAGATTCCTACTGTTCCTTTTCATAAATTTTTTACGACGATAAATTTCTTCTACATCAAGAAACATCGTCGACGCGTGCCAAACGTGAAAGGAAAAAGTGAACGAGGTAAGTCATCCAGTGAGGGATTTGTCCAGCAAATATTATCGACATCATCATCCTTAGAGTCGAAACACGCACGGCCCTCCGCGCCCGCGCCCAGACAGACGCACAGGCGGAAATATCGACCGAGCATGGACCAATCGGTGGCATAAAATAAAAAAAGCGGATATTGCGACGAGGCGACTCGCGCCCTTCTAACCCTCGCAAAAACTCCTCCCCTACCGAAAAACAGCAGGAACCGAGTCTCTCACCCCCCTTCTTGTGAGGTGCGCGCGCGCGCGCTCGACGTCAAGGGTCGGGGGTAAGGAAAACCGCGTGTAAGCGCGCGCCTGACCGACGTGTGCGTAATCACTGTTGCGCCCATGCAGGCGCACCGCGACTCCCTTACTGGCTTCGACGTTCGCGCGCAGCCTCCGACCGCCGCGACGCTCGTCGCCTCTGCGCAAGGGTGGCGCAAAGCACGAGGCTCTTTCGGACGCTCGAAAGCTGAGGGTGGGGGCGAGATTCTTTCATAGCCGATGTCAGCGTGACTAGGAGCTTAAGAGCCGAGGATTTTGCCACAAGAATCGAGACCTTGGCCAGGAGTTATATTATAATGCCACGGGGTGTGATGGGAATTTGGGATTTAAAAGTCGGTGGCGTCCTGAATTTCTTACTTGTTGCAATATATTTTGATGCCTTGCTCTATTTACGAAGTTCAAAATAAACGAGGCCACGGGCTCGCCCGCTCACAAAAACACGCTGTGCAGAATCAGTGCATAAACAATGATATCTGTGGCTATGGGTTACCTATTGAATTTTGTTTCAGTAGATTTATGTTTTTCGAATACAATCTGGTTTTATTTATGTTTCACAAGCATCTAAACTTGCTTAAATTTATTTAATATTCAAAAATAATTCCTATTGTATATATATATTTAGAAAAGCTGGCGGAAGCGTGTTCCGAAAAAAATTATGGCTTTAGCAGCAGATGATCATCATACAATAACATAGTCGAATAAATTTTAAGTGTTGTTAAAGAATTTTTATACTTATTTTAACGAATTATTCAAAAATTTTTAATATTTTTTTCATAATCACCCATGCCCTTCATTTTCTATAAATACAAGGAAGAAAGTGCGGGAGAAAATGCGGATTTTCATGTGCGTGGGAAGTAAGAAAAGACCAGTATAGAATACATGCAAGTCTATATAACACGGATCTCTGCTATGTGTTCGTTAAGCTTCAGTTTGAGTTCGTGAACGAAGACTTTCAGCAAAATTCGTTGTTCCCGACTCTGTCCAAAATTCCCTTTAAAAATGAACACAATTATATATGAGCAAAGTAGAAAAGTCAAAATACAGTAACTTTTTCGCTTCAATGATTTGTTTTTAGGGTAGCTTAGCATTCAGAAGTCTGAATTAGAATTATTATTACTCTGTATTCACGTAAATTTTATGGAGAAGCAAAGTGCTCATAAATAGCAACGATTGTAAAATTTGTTCTAGTTTCTGAACGGCCTAAGAGAAGAAAAGTAAAATTTATTTATGCAATTCAGTGTTAGAATCGATTGTTATGATGATATAGAAAACAACATAACGGTTGAACTTTTATGCGCATTTCAAAACTGAAATTGAAATTCTAAATGTACAATTTTATATGAATACAATTCTTATATGAAAATTTATATTTTTCTGTACTTCAGTTCCACTTTGATTTAAATTATTACTGTTATGAAAGTACTTATTAATAACAGTTATATGAAAAAACATGTTTCAATTGATTACAATCTGCCATAACTATGAATAAAAGGAAGGAAGCGTTTTCATCTAATATAATACATCTATTTTAGTAGATACTTATAGTTTATTAAAAACTGATTAGCATTATCAAATCAAATAGACTTATAAAAACTTTCTTAAAATTATTATTTGATGAGATTATCATTTTCAAATATTTCAAATAATTTCATGAATTACAATTTTAGTTAATTATTCTCACAGGAACTTTTATAACATTTTATAATATCATTATTATTTACATAAATTGAACTAGATATTTAACTTATAAATTGTATTTTTAAAATACAGCTTCAACGGAATGATTATTAGTATTTGTAATTTTTGATTGAAATAAGAAATGAATTTCTGAAGTATATGTATATAATGTTAATAAGTATGTATTAATCTTACAAAGTGTTAATGTGGATTTTAATATTGTTTAAAATTAAAATTTTATACAATTTAAAAAATTAGCTATTCTCAATTTTAACGATAGTTTTATTGCTATATAATTTTAGGGGTTTTAAATTTATTAACGTAATTTTATTTTCTATCATCTTTCAATTGTTTTAAATTTAATGAGAAATGTCATAAATAAGACGATAATATAAAAACAGAATAGACAATAAAAATTGTCTTACAGCGCTAGCACCCGAGAATAAATGAAAACGGATACTTTAATTTCCGGACTCTTTAATGCCGACTGACTCGATCGGTAAGTTAATAATACAATTGTTCTGTTGATATTATAGGATTTTGAGCTTACAATAAATCGCTGTAATTTGATTTTGAATTTTTGTACATAAAATAATATTAAAAATATATAGATTTTAATAAAATTTATAACAAAATATTTAGAAAAAATTTAGAGTGTAATTTGATAAAAAAAAATTAAATAAACGTAAAGCTATAAGAAAAGTATATTTTAATATGTACAGTATAGTTTTAAAATATTTGAAATGTTTTAAATGCATAAAATTCAATCTTCTAATAGATTATATGCTTGTAAAATAAACAATTATTTTCACTTGATAAGAAATATATGAATGTAAAAAAATTATATGTTGCAAGAAGGTGAGTTTATTTTATCCGTTTAGTATATAGCCTAATGATGGAGATATAAATAATTAAATGACTTACCTAAATAATTGAAAGTCGTACCAATAATTCACTGTTTATTTTAAGATAAATTATAATATATTATATCAAAGTAACCTATGCATATTTACAATTTTAAATATTTAATTAAGCATTATATCATGTTATACATATGTATATATCATATTATCATATTGATCTTGTCAAAAGAAAATAAATTCATTCTATTAAAATTAAATTTTTATAAGCATATAACGAAAATTTTTAATCGACAACAAATTAATTACTTTGTATTAAATTGGTTATATTTAAGGTATTATTTTTTCGTTTAATTTATACTTGTATTTAAAAATTGTACTTAATGATTTTAACTTGTTTAAAAACTACTGTTTTCTTTGTAAAATCTTGATTTAAAAAATATATAAAAGTGAAGCGTAGGTGTAATTTTTTTGCTTAATACCAATTTTTTTTGCTGAATATTGATATAATTTAAAAGGAATAATATCAAAATTTCAAAATTTCTATTTCTGCATTATCTGAAAGTAAAAATTTATTTAGATTTTGAAATTATAAAATATAGGTAACAGAAATTATTGTAAATTCAAACTTTTACTAAAATTTATTAAACGTATCATTATTAAATTGTTGTAAGTAATCAAATATATTTCTTATGCTTGCAAATAAATTGAATCATATTTTGATTATATATTTTTTTCAATAAAATTAATATTTGTAATAAATAATTTTTAATAACATAAACTATTTCGTTTTTGAAAAATTCTTTAATTATTAATGTCATTCATATACTTTACTCGAATCTTATAATTCTTAAGGTATATATTACTTAAGGTATAAATTGGTTTTTAAACACGTTTTTATAAATTGAAAATTGTAATTAAGAATACACAATAAAAAGGAATCTTAATATAAAAAATACAGTTTAGTTATAAAAAAAATTTCTATCATATAATATTTTAACATAAAAGTTGTAGATACATTTGTTTAATTGTTAATTAGAAATAACAAAATCTTACTAGTTGAAACGAATCTTAACAAATTTTATACATATGACAATTTATGATTATATAATGTAAAATGGTTTTCCATTTTAATTGCAATTTTTAAAACGAATTGAATATATATAGTAAGTAATAAAAAGTTACGTTAAATTATAAATTATGAATTAACTTATAGTTTATCTATATGAATTTAATTTAATTTATCATTTGGGAAAATAAGTATATTTTAAAATGAAATGGAAGAAAATTAATTTTATTCTGCAAATTTATTTTTCCTCTATCATTAGTTAACATTTTTTTTAATATCAAGCTAAAATTTAGGTTAAATATTTTGGTCAAGTTTTTAATACTTTTAAACCCATTAAAAGAATTACTTCCAATAACATAAATTTTTTGTTAAAGACATTTATTAATCAATTATTATTATTAATTTATATTCAATGATTGGCTGTTAATAAACTCTTTTTATTATTAATGAAAAAAGAGTTATTTTAAATATATATTTTTATCAATCATTATTATTACATTAAAATAACAGAATTTATTTCATTATATTTGTCTGCAACAAATATAACAATTTAAAATAGTTAACACTTACAACAAAATTAAATAATCGTGTAAACAAATAACTTACAATTCAAGTTAGAGTTATTACTTCAAACACTGAGTGATTACAGAAATTTTATTATTATTATTAAATGGCTTCTATTGCAAATACTTGTCAGAATAAATAACATGGGCACTTTTTGTAATTAAAAAAGTACACAAAATAAAATTAGTATATTTCGGTAAATGAACTCGTAGGTTTTTGTAATATTTGGCGTATAACAAAAATTTGTTAGTAAATTATTGGTTTTTTATATACAATTTATCTGTGATCTATCAAATGGTTTTAAACAATTAAGGAAATCACAAAGAATAAATAAAAATTGTACTTTAAAAATCACAAAAATAATAATACGTGAAAATATCAGTATTAAAAACCAACAAAAATTTCATTAAATTTTTCTCACGCATTTAATTCAACATTTTAAATTGAAGGAGTTCGAGTTTAGCATTAACAAGTGACGTATCGGATATTAGACTATATGATATTGATACAAATAACATAAATTTTGATATACCAACTGGAGATGATTTATGTATACTGTGTACGCATACTTTTATATTTTTTATATAAGGTACTATTCTTTTTCAAAATTAATTACGATGAAAGAATAAATTTATTTATAAGAGATTTTAATTAATATTTATAAATATTTAAGTTGCAGATACTAAATAATTAAATTTGTGGTATTTACATATTTTGCGGATACTTTATCTATTTTGTAAATAACATTAAATATAAAAATTAAGATTAATATGCACATCGGTATTATAACAAATATTATTAAGTTGTCTAAATAATACATATTTACTGCAATAATTACTATATTGGTAAAAAAATTATAATAATTATATTTTTCATTGTATTATCCAATAATTTGATTCTTATAATCCGCCATTACTTGGAGAACCTTAGAAAACACTAGTTCTGGGGCATCAATCGCCCATAAAAAATCAAAATGATTAAACCCGTTATGCTCTACTTCGTATATTCCAAGTTTAAAAGGTATTTGGTTGTAAAAAGTCTCCACATCCTTAAACACAATTAAATTATTAATATAAATCTACATTATTTTTATATAAATATAAAATGTACGTATTTAATTATTGTACTTACTTCTTTACCAACTAGCCAGTCATTATCTGACCAAAATACTGCAACTGGTACTTGAATTTTCGAGATATCGTAACATGGTGGTTCATAACTGTTGTAAAGTTTTAAATTTACTTTTGGACCGTAATCGAATTTACGAAATTTGTTTATAGTCATTTGTTGTAGCCAATGAGTAAATAATTTTACGGACGTACCAGACGGAAAATCACTCCAAATTTTTGACAATAGAGACTAAAAGAATTAAATGAATTAAACATTAAAAGTAAATTATAAATTTAATCATACATACATTAGTAATATTAAACTTGTATTGGAATATAATGAGCCATATTTTGTTATATAGTTAAGCGTTTCACTAGGCTTTACTAATTACTTACGTAATTGAGTTGCTCGGGATTGAATCCACCAATGATAAATAATGAATTGCTACAAACTAAATTTTGAAGTATGTTTTCTTTACAAATATACTTTGCAAAATTATCGAAAAAAATACTTCGCGGAAGAATTTCGTGTACACCCAGTGCATTTGAAATTCGCTAAAAGAAAAATAATGTGTACGTTGATTCAGATTTTCAGATTACATTTTAAACATTAGTTGAACAAGAATAATTCATTGATATTGTTAGTATTTTTATTTACTAAACATACAAAGAATAGGTAACGTTTTATACAACAATACTTTTAAAGATTTTGGCATATTTTTAAATATCTATTGCATAGTATTTTTGTTAATTTTGTTCCATAAAATAACATAGGAATGTAACGCCATGAGCAAGTAAAAATTTTCCAATGAAGGTGCGAAATGTAGTTTTTTTTTCATTTCAAAGCTGATTTAATCATTCCATAACTAGAAGCGTGACTTATACTTAAAGCAATATTTTTTAAATAATGAGTTAATCAATAAGTTCTGCATAAAAATATATAGTTTTTATTTCAAATAAATATTGTTTGCGAGGTATTCTTTTAGAATTTGAGTATATATTTATTTACCAAGAATAAAATTAATACTTCTAAAAATTTACAGTTATCTTTGTTTAAAAATTATCGTTTCTATGTGCAATTATATTATTGAATATAATAATATTTTTATGACAACTTGAGTCAAATAATAATTTCAATTGTCGTTGAATGCAAATATTAATTGTTGATTATGTAAGCTGTACCTTATTTCATCAGTGCTTATATATTTGTTATATATAAGAATTTCAGAAAAGAATTTTATAAATCTTTTTTGTGTGTAATTTTTTTAGTCATAATAATATCGTTTTAGTATCGTTACGTATTAATAAGTAAAAGAGATATATGATTGGAAACATAAATTTAAGGTAATGTTTATTTCATAAAGTCAGATAATTGCAAACCTGGAATTCTCTCCAAAAAAATGATAACAATCTCATTGGCCCTTTAATATGGCGAACGTAAGTAGCAGGGGCCAAACTAATCATCGCTTTTATATTTTTAGCCACTTCTGGTCTTTCAATAGCCATAACGGAAAAAGTCGTTGCAGCCATTGAATGACCCACATAAAATAGGCTGTCATTTTTTAAATCCGATATATAAGTTATGACAGCTGGAAGATCATATAATCCAAGTTCTTGCCAACTTTAAAAGAAATAAGTAAAGTTATATAATAATATTAACACATTTTAATATATAAAAAAAATTATAATATATAATAATAGAAATAATAATAATAATAATTATTATATATTGTAATATATATTTATTATTATATATATTATAATAATAATAATAATTATTATTATTATTATCATTATTCTTTTTTTTAAATTAAACTCATTTTTAGTTTAGTATTTGTATAATTTAAACATTTTTATCTGATAAAAATTTTTACCAAAAAAAATATTATATTTATTACTTATGAATGATTATAATAATGATAACGATTCAATTTCATTAAATTTAAGCAACAATTAAATTGTTAAAAACTTAAAAAGTTTAAAAAGTCGTTGTTAATACAAGAACACCTTACTTGCACTTATTTTCACTTATTTACTGTAATATTTTGTATTATTTATTAATATTTTACTCGTATCTTATGTTTAACACATTTTTTTAATTTTTAATTGTTTAAACGAAATTCTAAATACATGAGTACTAATATATTCCTTCTTTCATACTTTTTAAATCTATTAGAGTGTTTACTTTAGAAGATTCCTCTTCATTTTTAGTAGTCCTTTTTTTCAAATAAATTAAATTTGTTGGAATTTCGAACAATTCTATGTGTTTAATTTTAAGTATTACTTATATTTCAGCCATCATAAATAACTAAAACTCGATTGTCCGTGCCAAGGGAAAAGTAATTATTTTTGATGGCTTCGTGTTACTTCTAATGCTTTTATTTTTTTATAGTAGTTACCCGATATTGACCCTTTGTCAGCGCAATATAAAAATATGTGTAACGGGCCTGAGATTAAAAGTCCCTTTTCTGGCACAAGCGCGATAAATCATTTGCTAAAGCTTAGCAAGTGACTTTTTGTATTTTAATTTTAACATTTTCATTCAACGAATAAATACATTAAATAAAATACTCTGTGTTATTTATTTTATAAATATCAATAAAATTATTACTATAAATTACTAACTTTTATTAATCTATTGTGGTAAAACTATACTTACTACCTGTAGTTTGTTGATATCTATCTTTACTTTATTTAGAAACTTTTTATAAATCAGTATTTCAGTTTTTTCAATTGAATAAATGTTCTTTTAATCAAGAAGAGAATTTTCAGCAGTACATATACCACTAATTATTTAATTAATTATTAATTTTATCATTATTAAAAGGATATGAACTAAAATATTTAGCTTGTGTTAAATTTAATTTAAATTTTCAAAGCACTCGCGTTTAGTAAAAGTTTTCATGAATTTTACGTTTATTGGCTGCAAAACTTCGTGTACTCTTTAGATCACATTCTATTTATAATAATTTTAATCGAAAACATGCGATTTCTATGATATTGTTAACCATCTTTTGTAATTATACGGACAAAGAGAAAAAGAGAGAGAAAGAGAGAGAAAGAGATATGTAAACAAATAGAATGATAAATTTTCTAGCGTTGATGCTTAAAATTATTAAAAATTTTCGTAGAAATTTATGTTTAAAATTTACTTGTTATTCCTGTTTATTAAATTTAAATGAATAAATCTAGTGAAACAAAAAATTTGAACCTTTTAATTTTTTATTTTTTTGAGAAATGTAAACTGAAGTAATTTTTTCAAAAAGTTGTTTATAATTTACATAGGCAGAATAATGAATAATATTCATATAAAGATACTGTATTACAAAAAATTACAATTAATACTATACTAATACAATTTTACGGAGCAATGCGTAGTATTTATATTTTTTTTAATTTGTTATATTGTACAAGCTTTTCGATTTTTGAAATGATTCAAATAATTTTTTATACAAATCTTACACGTATTATATACAATGAAAGTATTCATTATTATATCATTTATTTTCAAACTAAAATATTTTGAACAAGAAAAGAAATTTATAATTCCGTTTATATTTTCCTTAAGATATAATAAAATTCTTATACTGTTTTACTATTTTATTACAATATTATAATATTAATAAATATCTAATTAATAACTAATTCATAATATTCCCTTTGCTTCAGTATCAATTTTTGTCGATATGAAAATGAATAACATTTAATTAATTAATTAATTTATTTAGTTATTTATTTATTTATTTATTATTTGTTATTGTACCTGAAATTCCAAAATCGCGGATCAGATGTAGATAAAGTCTTGTGTTTTCGAGAGAAAGTATTACCTCTGGCGTTTCCTAACCAAACATCATATCCTTGATCTGATAGAATATAAGCTAAAAATTATGAAGAAAATTATTCACTTTCATAATATACAAGTATAATTAATTTTTAATACTTATAATTAAATAATGATTTTCTAAATGGCTATAACAATATGATTATTATTAACTTATCAAATTTTTTGTCATATATTTACGTGTACATCATTTGTAATAAAAAAAGGAATATTTATACAATCAATAATAAAACAGATTTATATAATATAATATTAAAATTTATTTGAACTAAATGTTACTTTAATTAAATAATACAGGATTAAATAAGTACTACGTGAAAATAAAATTAGAATTTTCAACTTTTCATGATTATTTTACTTGGATTCTTCTGTTTGTCTTAACTTGGTAGAAAAGTTTACAATTAAATTTACATATAATTTATAAAATTTCTTAGAAAATGACCTTTACTTTAGAAAGAAAGGAACACGTATTATAAAATTGTAGATTCCAGTACACGTCAGTAGTATATTAACATAAGTTTAGTTAAATTAATTTGCAAGGATTTTTGTAATAACACTTGAAAATGATCTTTATATTACATGTATCCTCTTGAATCAGAAAGAAACATTGTCGAATGACATTATTATCATTTATTTTCGTATACTCTATTAATCATGTGAAAACTGAAAATTCAAGTTTAGATTCGAGTCGAAATTTTAATACATAATATTTTTCACGCAATAATAAATTAATCGCGAAACACTTTTTTCTTTTGAAATATATATATAAATCGGTATTATTTCCTAGAATTTATCGAGCTCACGTTTTACGGAATTTTAACGTATGAGCCCTATTGAATAACCGCAAAACGGAAGCTTATGACTTTTTTACGACTGAAAAATAAAGCTTTTATTAAATTTATTACAGTCAAAAATCAATAGAAAATGTTTTAGAGTGAATTAAGCAATAATAATTTTTCTATTGTATATTTTTTTATTACAAGTTTTCAACGATATTTCATCAATTCAATAACCCATAATAAATTGTTCGCAATAATAATTTTAATCAGAAAAATTATTCAAAAATGCTTTTGTCATACTGTTATCTAATATTTAGTAAAATCCATTAATAATTAATATATCATAATTCGGTGTATTGGGAAACTTCAGAATATACTGTTTTAGATAATAAGATAGAATCAATATATATAAATTGTATAATGTATAATATGTATATAATTATATAATATTCTTCCATTCTTTACTAAATTTTACTAATACGTATACGTACTTGTAAAATTGGTAATTAAAGTTGTATAATTCATAGTAATGATTGAATTTCAATATAATTTTTCTCTAGAGTTTACTCACTACTAAGAATTCTGTACTTTATTCTGTTAGAAAGATCTTGGTAAGAGTTTAACTTGCAATCATTGAATTTTAAATAAATTATTTTATTAACATCGGCATTTGTTCTCATTGTTTAATATTTTTTTATCATTATAATCAATACTAGGTATGATATGCATTAGAAACATTTAAAAATAAGTGTTATTATCAGCGAACATATAATCACTGGTCAACTCTTCTTAATTTTCGTTATTGAAATAACGTGTAACTTAAATTTGGATGTCTTAAGTTAATTGCAGAATTTTTTCCTAATAATAAATTCAATTAGTAAAATACAATTTTAAATGTTATCGAAAATATATTTATCGATGAACATTTTAAAAGCCATATAAAGGAATTTCCATTTCTAGTTTTGCATAATTATATTTTATTTTCAAATATATAGAAAAATAGAATCAAAAAGTTGATTTTTGAAACAAATATCATTGTTACTATATTTTATATGCATCTGTATACATAAGAAAGGTTGTAATAGAACGAATACGTATATATTAAACAATTAATCTATAAAAATTGATAAAAGTATAAATTTGATCAGTAATTGTAGTATTTATTATTTTTTAAATATCTTTCTATTGAAATTTCGATCAAGTAAAGCTTTAAAGCGTGGTAAAAACAGAGAGAAAAATATTTTACAAATAATTGGAAAAATTAAATGAAAAGCTCATCTAGAATCCATAATCTAAACAAAATTAATAGAGAATAGAACAAATATTTCTGATCAATTGAGTAATTTAGAAACAAGTATTGAAAAAGCTATTACAATAAATAACTTAGCAATTCAACAAATACAGAATTATTAATTAAATAATTACTCAATATGTTATCTTATAATCGCATGTTATGAGAAAAACATAGAAGAGAAGCTTGTTTTGAATTTATCATTGTCTATGATAATTCCGCTTGATATTAAAGAAAAAATAATGAAACTATTCTAAACAATTATGCAGAAATATATTTTATTAAAAAAATTAATGATTTGCAAAAAAAGTATAGCTTAAGACTTGCTGTAAGCCAATTTAAATTCAAATAAATAATATGCTAAAAAGTTATATTTAAATTAATTTGAGAAATTACCAAGCGATTTGTTTCTGCCAGGGATCAACCAGCCTGCTGAGCTTTCTAAAAGTCCATGTTGTAAAAATACAGGGGTCGAGCCGTCTGGTCCTGGTATTCGAAATACAGTTAAAATGTACCCATCTTCTGTTGTAACTGTATGAATTTCGGATGGATAATTTTCTTGCTCTATCATATTAGCCTAAAATATTTAACTGATTTTTCATACAAAAATTTATTATACCGATGCATTCAGTTTTTAATGCAGATTATAAAAAATTAACGACTTTTGACGATATTTGGATGTAAATTATGAGAAATTCATCACGATATTACTTAATCATACATTTGATACCTGTTTGTTTTTAGCGAGGTAAGCTTCACGATACACTTATATACAGAGATAATTTATGTATTTTTATATAAAATTTATGTAAACTAGTAATAAATATCTAACTAATCCATAATTGTTCATTCAGTTAGATTTAATTCAGAATTTGATTAAAAGATTTTTTGCTTTACCACAAGAAATTCATCAAATCATTACAAACACTGGCGCGAAAAAATGCAGGATTTTAATTCAAAGGTAAAAGTTTAAGAATATAATTAATATATAAGTTTAAGAATAATATAATAATATTGTTTATTTTAAAATACGCTTTTTAAATAAAATGAGATTAAAAAATTATCACTTTTATATTGTTTAATTCAAAATAATAAAATTACAACGATTTGACAATGAGTATGAACTGCACTAAACTGAAATAAATAAATTTAATGTATATTATTTTTAATATATTGTAACGTATATATTAAATTGCATTCTAAGTGTTATTAATTGAAAATACGAAATGATTTGTTTGAATTGAGATTAAATGACGTGATTATTAAAAGTGCTTTTAAAGTTTATGGGAAATTGTCTATTATTAGATTTTGTATTATAGTATATGATTTTGCACATGTATCAATTAAAGAGCCAGTTCAATAATTATTCATCAAAAAAGACTCCTTATCAGTATTCTTGACATGCTTTTATTATCTTGTACATATATATTTTTAGATGCTTTCTTTTAAATGAAATCATTGATTCTACTTAAAAAAAAAAATATATATATATATATTTATTAAATAGTAACTATAGATACTATGTTTTTATTTAAATGTCAAACAAGTTTTTCCATCATTCAGAAAATATGGTGCATCTGTTATAAGTCATTTGCTTTTAATTTTAATTTCTTGAATGTGATTCTATAGTATTATTTATAGTAGGATATTTATACTCATTTACAAGGCTCTTTTATAAGAAAGTTACAATAATATTATCTTTTCGGATCATTATTTAAAATAAAATTGTTTAAATATATGCATATATTTACGTATAATATCAATGAAGGATTGTTCTTGTTTCAAAACACGATGTATGTATTTTATAATAAATTTTAGTATTATAAAATATTATTTTTAACTGTAGGTTGTTTATACTGTAAAATTTAAATGCAATTAGATATATTATACCTAAATATGAATTATATATTCTTAGTAATTATAATTTAATTACTGAAAATCAAAAACTTTAAATTTACATAAATTTTTGGATAAAAGAATCAAAGTAATGTCTGCTATTGTATCATTCTGATTTCAATATGAAAATTTTTATAGCTCTATATTATGATACTCTTTGAGTTTTTCACTTTTACCATTTTTGAAAATTAATGTTTATAATTTCTGATAATTATAAATATTGAAAAAACTCTCCCCTATACTTATCATACTAACATTTATATTAGTGAAACATTATATCACATTTCGTTTCATTTTAAAATTGTATTGTTTAATGCATCGAATCGCATTATTTAATCATTTAATGTAGACTAAATTAAGTTCCATATATAATATAACTTTAAGTAATGAATACAAATTTATATCAAACACGTTAATAAATATTTTATTTAGAGAATAGTCAAATTTGTTACATGAAATGAAAAAATCGTATACAATATGTCAACATTTATATATTTTTATGAATAATAATATTTAATTTAGAAATACTCAATATATAATCAATTTATTATAAATAATTTTATTCTTGAAAAGATTAATTTTCGTATAAATCCATTATTACTTGGTTTAAATGCGAGGTTTCATTTGATTCTGTCATATCATCAATTTTTATGTAAGCTAATAAAATTGTCATATTATAATATAAAATTAATATTAATCTATGTTAATAATTTTAGAAATATAAATTTACCATAAATTCGATTAAAAATAACATTTAAAATTAATAACCAATCACTTGTAATAATTTGTTATTAATAATGATAATCTTTCTTTTTGAATTACATTATGCAAGTGATTAATCGTTTATAATTGAAATGACTTGACATTATTTAAGTTTAATTTAAATAATAGGTATTTAAATTTAATTTATACTCATTCAAATTATTTTGTTCAAAAAATTTAAAATATACGCCAAAGTTTATAAGTTTCATTTTCGTACATAAAAAAATTAGAATAAATGATAATGTCTACACATCTTTATCAAAATTCAATTGTAAAATAATTAGAATTGTATTGTATTATTTTTATTATATTTTTTAGTACGTTATTTGTATTGTTTAAATAAATTTTAATAAATTATTGTATGTCCAGCCAAAGTTTTTGACGTTTAATAATTTTCTTATTTTTCTAATGAGAATATATTTATTCCTGTTTAAATATTAATTAAAATTTTCTAAATTATTTTTAAATATACTCTTCTATTATCTGTATTTTACTATTTTATTTTATTATAAACATAAAAATTTAATTTTATATTTTTAATTTTAACTTTTTAAAATTTAAAAAGAAATTTTAACTTTGTCTAGTTATATGTACATATGATTATAAATTTGAAATATAAAAATAAAAATTATGTATTTTTATTTCTTAAGATAACTTTAATACCAGTTTTGAGTTACTGAGTAGTGTTGCTACTAAGTATAAATTAAACGTTACATTTTTAATTTTTTTTATTCTTTGTTTAAAATATTATGCCAATTTTTTTAAATATATCAACTCTAATTAGTGTTGTAAATCAATCAGAATGAAAAAACTGAATATAAAGTAAATAAATATTTACAAGAAAAATAACTAATTGTTTCTCAATTTGTTTTAGAATAAAAACCTTTTATATTATTGGAAAGAGCTAATTAAAAAAACACGTGTATTTATGTGACTATTTTCATGTATACAATAACTGACAAAATACAAATTATTTAGTTTTAATAAAAATGAAAATGTTTTGATGTGATAATATCTATTTAATTTATTTTCGAACGAAATGTTTTAATACGACGAATCATGTATAAAGTAAAACGCCTTTATAAATATGCTAAAGACTTAATTTTCTTTACACAAGTGAATTTTACCGAATAAATTTATTATTTTTCATAAAAATAATAGAGTTCTAAAAATAAATATATTCTTTTAAATTGTTATAAATTTTCTTTTTAATTTAATTGTACTTTATAGCATTTAAATGTTAAAATAAAATAAAAGTCAAAATAAAATTATTACTATTCTAATTAATAATTTACAGAATTTATAAAATAAAACAAATTTAATTGAAATAGTTTATAAATGAATAGTTATTAAATGTAAATTATTAGTTTAAAAATTGTTGTATACAATAGTTTGGTAATTAATTGATGACCTCGTCATTGGAGTTTGTGGCTTTATTAGATTTTAATATTTTAACTTTGTTTATTTAGTTATTTATTTATTCGTATGATTAATTACTAAATTTTGAATGAATAGTTAAAGTTCTTTTATTATATTTATTATTATAAAATTTAAAAACTTACTGCAGCGATGATATTATCCATATTACTGTCATTATTGGACAGAGCAAAATTTTCATCCCTTTTATATACTTTAGATACGGCATCTGTTAGCGATGATACAATTTTGTGAAAAAAAGAACCTGCACAAACTGTATCAGAATGATAAATAAATATTAAAGTTAGCCAAACTAAATAACTTTTTTCAACCTGGAAAATATGTATAAGAATATATAACGTATTAGTCCTGAAGTAGCCTATCATTTAAATGAAAAATTTACAATTTTTTAAGTTATTATACCTGAAGTCTCATTTTGTAATTAAATGTAGAATACTATCAAATTTATGAGATTACTTCAATATTATGTTTAGCGAAAGGATTTTCGAATATTCTTTTTAGCGAAGAGATATTAAGATACAAAGTTGCATTGTTGCAAAAATTATTTATTTTTGAAAAAAGAAAATTAAATTTTTTTTGTTTAGAATTTGTATCAAACTCGATTTTGCATCAGCCGCCAATAACAACGAAGATTTTCAGTGAGCGTGCGTTGTTAGACTGATTATCGAATCATCGTTGACGTTGCGCGTTACCAGTGAGTTAAATCGCGCTTATTTAGCAACTATATAGTCAAAACACCAACACAAACTGATTCTCGCAATTCTTTCATATGTGTAAAATACAGACTTTAATTAGTGCAGTAACAATTAATTTTCATACCGTTTTCTTCTTTGATTGAATGGGTCTTAATTAGGTGGAATTAAATATGACGTGAAATGCACTTTTTTATAACTACATAAAGTTAAATTTATGACACATTTATTACTATTATATTTGGTTTTCACTTTAAATAAAAAAATATTAAATACAACAAAGTAGCTCTGGAAAATATTTAAAAGAAAACGACTATATCCGAAGTTTTTTTGTAAATTAAATTCTGAATCTAGTTTCGCTATTGTTAATTAATAAATATATTTTTATTGTCAATTAAATAAATTTTTTTATTTATTATTTCTACATTATTGTAATTATTATGTCAAAGACATAAAACTATAAATAGTGGAATGTAAATAATTAATTATTTTAGGTCTCAAATTAAAAACTAAACCTGAACTGTCTAAAAAGAATTGCTAAGTCAGACAATAGTCATACATATTAAAGTATTTTAAAATTAAGTTGTAATATGACCGTCATTATAATTATGAATAAGTTATTGGAATAATTACATAAATTTTTAATTTTCTAATTTAAGTAATGTTATACGCAAACTATTGAAATGGACTGCAGTGATAAATGAAATCATATCACAATCGCATTGTTTTCATAAATTTGTTTTGGTATTTTACAAAATATGATTGAAATTTACATTCAAGCTTGTAACTTATTTGTGTAAATATTATATTAAATTAACATATATTCAGAATACATTCGAAATAAAATATTTATTTTATCCAAATCAGATTTCGCAAATTAATATGAAGAATGCATTTTCTTTTTGGATAATTAACACGCGAAATTATTAATTTAATTTAGCTTTTATGAGCTAATAATATCTTTTTGATTTTTCGTTTTTGGAATAAGCATTTTCAAGATTGTGTCTACTACTATTGAGTATTTTTGTAGCTAATCTACTCTTAAAGTCTTCCAAGATTCGTATTACCCATAACCCATTTAATTTGATTTTGTTGACAACTTAATACATCTATCTTACCTGTATTTACATTATCTCTTCAATCATAATTTGCGCGTAATTTGCATAAAGCATGTATTCTCATGAATATTTAAAATATTGTAAAAATTTGAATTGCGTAAAATTGTCTAAACTGAGCAAAGCAAATGGTACATTTTATTTTATTTTAACTTATTAGTTATTTTTCTTTTTTAAATATAAAAATCTTATAGATCAACGAAATATATATTAAACAAAATATAAAAGCCAAAATATTTTGAAACTTAGATATATAAGAGGTTCTTTATGAGTCATTATTATTAGCAGTTTTTTAAAGTAGCATTTTCTTCGAGTAAAGAAATTTTATGATTGTAAATAGACATATGCACGTCTCGTAAGGACATTAGATTTACATATCTAATTATGCAAAAAGTGTAAATAGGTATAATCTAGTATTTTATTGATTAAACTTACGTGTTATAAGGACTTGGAATATTCCGCTGCAATTATATATTCAAAGATCAAAAGTCCATTGTTATCAGTTTTAAATCATATGGTTTCCATGTAGCGTTGTATTTTTAGTAAATCTTCTAAACGTATCCATAAAAAGAAACAAAAAATATATAAAATTCAATTTAATTGTTATAATTTTTTATTCTAATGATTCTTCTAGGTTAATACTTAAATAAATAATTTATCCTGTAGGTATTAACAGTTTTATATATTAAGTTTTTAATTTCTATTTTTTTAACAGCTTATATATTTAGTAAACAGTTATCCATCTTATAATAACAATTTACTTATATATTTTAAAAAGTTTGATACAATCTTTTATTTATAAAAATTACATTACTATTTAAAAATAACGATCATATGATGTATAAATAACTACAAATAATTATTCTAAAGTTATGACTCGTTTTTTAAATAAAAAAAGTTAACAAAAGTTTTTATTTATTATACTTTTAACAAATTTATCCTAAAAGTAATACTTCACATTTATATAAAATATTATTTATTAATTAGCACTTATTTTGTTTCAATTAATTTATAATGTATTAGTAAAAATAAATTGTAGTCTGCTCATTATTATTATTATTATTGTTATAACTGTTATTATTATTATTGTTGTTGTTGTTGTTACTATTATTTTTATGATTTTTCTTATTATCTACATTTATTTGTGACAAAGGAAAAATTGAAATATTATACTTCTATACTTGAAGTTTGAAAATTTATTACAAAATATACAATCATAAAATATAGAACAAATTTTATTTAAAATATTTTTGATCAGAGGTAAATAATTAAGAAGATATATTTAGAATGTTTGAACTGTCCAATTATTTTGTGAGAAAGAATGAGTTAAATATCCACAAAAAACTTAAGTAATCATATAAAAAAATAATAAATTAAATTTTTAAATTATTATGTTTTCGTTTTTATTATAAAATAAAATTAGAGCGGTTATATAAAGAATTATTATGTATAAAGTTTTGATCAATATTTTGTTTCAAAAAGAAAAGAATTAAGAAAAGAAACCAAATTAAATTTATTAAAAAATTTTTAAACTTTTTAATTTTAATTTTATAAATATATATAATGATACATTTAAATCCAATGAAAATATAATTCATCAAATATTGTATAAAAAACTATTTTATTTTTATAATTATTAAAATTAATAATTTTTTACTTTAAGACAAAATTACTTATTTGGAAAAACAACAAAATAATTTAAAAGATCAATTATTACCAATTACATATAAAATTTACTTGGTAATATACTACTATTATTATTAATTCATGAATATTCTAAGATATTTTTACATAACTTAAATTATAAATTATAAATTAAATTCGAAAATTATCTATATTATATAATTTTAAGTAAGTAATAATAAATAGTTCATTGATTATTATTTTCACTTTTTGTAGATATCTACAAATTATAAATAACACAATAATAAATATTAATACTTGTCATCCAAGGAACTTGTAAATGTAAAAACACGAATTTTGGAATGAAATTGTAGAATTTTTAATTTTGAAAAACCATATTTCCAAACCTGTTAGCTTTGACCTTTCGATTGATAATAAAGAGCTACTTATTAATTTTAACTTGTAGTGGTAGTTTAATTGTATTTTTATAATTCACTTGGTTCTTTTATGATCATATTGCTTCAAACTTACATGACATCAATTAACATTACATAAAATTAATAAAAATATGTCGATTTAAAAGCATGCTACGTTCAAAGTGAAAATTGTCTGTGCTAATAAAATAGATGAAGTGTCATTTTTAATCATGCTCCGACTTATTTAGAAAATATTGAGTCGTTATCAAGATTTATTTCCGATACTTTTCCATTAAACGTAGAAGTCTTGAATATATGAGTTTTGACGTATCTATGCCCCAGATGAAATCCAAATGATTGAAAAGTGGATCATCAATTTCATATATATATACATTTCTGGACCGCTTCTCATAAAGTTTCATTAGGTCCTATCAAATAAAATTATCAGTAATTAGAATAACTTATCTATGTTTCACGCAGTATATTTAATATGTGTTCTATATTTAAATTACTATGCAAAAAATCTTTTCTCGGTGAAGAACACAAAGGAATTATTTTTAAAAGAGAATTTTTATATTATATTAAAATAATATATGTTTAATCGCATTTATTCCACAATTAAAATATTGTTGATGTAGTTGATTTATGCCAAAACTAATAATATTCGTTATATGCATTAATGTTTAATATTTTTACAAATATTATGATAAAGATAAAAAAAAATATTGTTTTGAAAATTTAATGATTACACGCGTAAGCATTATCGAATCAAAATAAGCACAATGCGATTGAATTGTCATTAGAAAAAAAATTAATCAAATACCGAAACGAATAACAATTATTATTATAATTTCATTCTAATTACTTAATTATTCATAAATAATAAATAATTTTATTATTTTTCTTATATTTAATAACATCAAATTGAGAAGATAGAATAGCCCTCAAAAAACATGGTTGCAGAGATAATCAACATAAAATAAGACGAGCTTTGACGTCGTAAAAGAAATAGGACAAATAAACTGCGACAGCTTATTTCAAATGACTTTTACGTCAAAAATACGCTAATTATAGGAGTAATAATGTCAGTAAAAATTCATACAGAAAGGCAGCATCTTGCATTAATATCAATAACTCTCCTTCTCGTAGAGAAGTACCATAAAACAGATACAATCCTATTTTTACTTGAATTATAATAGTGTAAATGTGAGTCTTGCACAAAAAATATACAAAATGTATATTTTAAAAAGATGCTGAGGTGTTAATCAAATTACTGAGATTGTTGTGACTGGCTTGTACACACCGTACGTAACTTCTCTACGCACACATTTATCACTTACAACATGAGCGAATAATTTCGTGCGCCTTAATTAAACGTTTATTTAGTCAAAAGACTATTCTCGGATTATTCAAGATACTAAAATACCGACGTTAAAAACATTAATCACTAAGCTATAAATTCGATACAAATATATAAAACATCAATATGTAAAATGATTCATTTATAAATTCGAATTTTCTTCATAGATATTTTGTAATTTTTAAAGGAAGCACTAATATTGTAGTAAAATATGATATATTCATATGTATTTATGGCATACGTAATTAGCATTTTAATACAGTTATGGTAAATTTATACCTTTTGTTGTGCAAGAAAGTCATTTTTCCCCCAGAAAAGTTCCATAGGCACTTGAATATTTGTTAAGTCATATTCGGGTGGAATGTTACTCTTGTAAATTTTTACATTATCTTCTGTACCATAGTCGTATTGACGAAATTTCTTAGATTGAACTCCTTGCGCATAATGAATTACAGTTTTTAGTGACGTTCCAGCAGGAGTATGCGTTAAAATTAATGGCAACATTGACTACAATAAAAAAAAAGTTTTGAAATTTATTTAAATGTTTAATAATTAATTAATTATAATGAAGAAATTAATGATTACAGTATATTCGAAAAATAAAAATTCAGCTTATAGTTTATGACTTCTCAATTTTATAATGTTAAGAAAACAATCATTTTTAATTACGGACTTATTTTTTTTTTTTAAAGTTTTTGTTAAATTAAGCAAATTTCTAAAGATTTATTCAAATTTTGTTTACATATTATAAATATTATATTGTATCATTTAAAATACAAAGGTAAAAAAATTGACTAATTTTTAATGTAACATAATAGTTCAAAAACTTTATATAAAAGAAAATAATCATATAGCATTTTTTATAAAACTTGACTTATAAGTAATAATTTCCAATAAAACATTGTGATTATATACCATTACAAGTTCTTTTTATTTATGCAATATTGATGAAAAAAAATTTGATAT
Source organism: Platyscapa corneri (assembly GCA_018907185.1). Lineage (NCBI taxonomy): Eukaryota > Metazoa > Arthropoda > Insecta > Hymenoptera > Agaonidae > Platyscapa > Platyscapa corneri. The sequence continues at coordinate 3,919,157 of JACCHW010000005.1, read as the reverse complement.
TTATTTCAAGAAAAATTTACAAAAACTTTGTTAATTAGCATTAAAAACCAAAAAGTTTATTCTCTCATTAATGTCAGAATGTCATTATCCACTATTTTTTCTGAAAAGAATGCAGAATATTTAGCGATAACCTATTTCATTGTTGATTTGTATTTAGATTCTACGAGTTAACGTATTATTTAATTTTTTAATTCTATTTAGTTAGTTATCCGATTAGCTATTTATTTAATTTATTAATTTTCTGATCTCTCATAAGTTATATCTCACATCACTTTAAATATTGATGAAACTAATACAATTTCAAAGTTTGAATTAATAAAAAAATTTTTTCGTATTTTATTAATAGTCTACATGTTACACGAATTCTTCTATCCATATTTTTTTTAATATTACGTCATTGTAATAATTTTCTAACTCTAATAAAGCAATTGAAAAATGTATTTAAAGAACTCCGTGTTTATACTGAATATAAATATAGTAGTGCGTTAACTAAAATAATTAAATAATTTTATTAATATGATTCATTAAATAATTTATCAATTAATTAATTTAATTTAATATAATTAAAGTCAATTATTTAATGAATTTAATTTTTCATTACATTTTATTAGAATTTAAGTTTAAAGTGTAGACCATGGAGTCATGAAAAAATTTGATTCCTTATATTTAATGATTTTTAAATATGAATTTAAATACAAAAATCGAATAATAACAAAAATCATGCACTGAATTTTAAATGATTTTTAGTAATTATTTTCTTTTTTCATGTTGTGGTGTTATAACTAATAATAAAAAATTAAAATAAAATTAATTAAGCTAAATTTTTATTACTATTTTCCGAATTGTTTAATTTCAAATTAATAAAATTTACTGTACAACTTCTTAATAAATGCAATTAAATTTTTTCATACGTGAAGATTAATCTATCTAAAGCTATAGAATAATTTTGGATAGAATTTCTCTATTGGCTTACTGAATTTTATGATTATTAATTTTCGTTTAAAGACATTTAAATTATAACTTTTTAAATTAAAAATTAGATTTTTTAACAAAAAATATTAGTTGAAAATATAAAATCATTGTTTTGATAACGACATCTTTAATAATCTGTAAGCTCTATAAGAATTTTTTGTAGCCACATATAAAATTTGAAAGAAATAATTCTATAGCTTATGATGAGTTTATATTTAACACGATATCTCTGATTATTTGTAATACTTACTAGATTAAATTGATTTGCATTGAAACCAACAGATGAAAAAATAATATTACGGCATGCTATATTTAAAAATGGCTTATCACAAATATGCTTGGCAACAAAATTAAAAACAGCATTTTGCGCAAAAAATTCGGTTGTCCCATGAAAATGCATGAACTTCTAAAACAACAATTAGATAATTGAAATTTATTTGCTTAATAAAATATTTGTTTACATTTAGGGATATATTATATGAAATTTAATCAAACCTGAAGATTTATGAGTATTTTCCCAAGAGGAGAAAATAGACCTTTAATGTTTCCAGTAAAGGTGACCGGTGCGAAACCAAACATTACCTTAACTTTAGATGCAATATCTGGTCTTTCACTTGCCATTACATAGAAAATTGTAGTGCCCATTGAATGCCCTATGTACATTAAACTCTCGTTCTTCAGTGAAGTTATATACTCAATTTCGGCAGGTACATCATAAACCCCCATTTCATGCCAGCTATAATCACGCATATTTTTTCCATTATGAAATTATTAAAATATTTACCACTTTACCACTGTTTATTGTTTTATTTCTGTGAAAAAATTTTTTGTCTCATAATGTTTATTATAGGTCGGATTATTTGATTAAATCACATACTGTTTTAAATTATCATTTTGAATAATATTCTAAATTTTATTTTATTACTTTATAAAATTTTAATTTATTTGTCTTTATTATCAAAAACAATAAATTTAAATTCAATATTTTTATTAATATTGAATTAATTTTAATACGAATGAAATGAATTCAATCGTTTTAAACATTTTAATAATAATTAAAATTGTGTAACATTATTCAATAATTGTAGGTAACAAAAATTGCTTTTACTTGAATTTTGAATACGAAATTAATGTTTAGTTTAGAAAAATCTTTTTTTTACTTACTTCTATAGCATTAATAAATACGAAATCTGGTAAGAATTTAACTAATTTAAAATTTTTCGGATCTTAAGTCGAAGAGAGTTGTTCGTTTTAAAATAAATAACTAATGTTATTGTAATTAAAACTAAGTATAAATATATTAAGTACAACACTGTAATAAACGTTCAATTTTTTACAAGTCTTCGTGAAAATTTTATAATCTTTTATAAACACTCAAAATTCTTTTTATAAAAATTTTCAAAGGAAAAATATTATTTTTATTAATCTATGTATGTAATGTGTATTAATAACCCAATGTATTTAAATTACCTAAAGTTCCAAAATGCCGAGTCCGACGTCAAAAAAGTAGTATGATTTTTAGAGTACGTGTTGCCTCGCACATTACCCATCCAAACATCATAACCTTTATTAGCAAGAAGATATGCTAAAAATTCATAATTAAAAAATATAAATATAAATCAAATCGTCATCTTTCAGATATAAATGGCTCACCCAACCCCTTTTGTGTTCCACTGATGATCCAACAAAATGAACTCTCTAGCAGAGCGTGATGCAGTAGCACGACAGGAGATCCCTTAATACCTGGGATTCTATGTAACGTCAAAATATATCCATCTTGTGTCTTTACGAAATGCTCTTCAGCTGGATATCCTGATTTTTTAATCATTTCTATCTGATGATATTATTTTATTAGTAAAAAATATCTGTCGTGTAAATATCATAAAGAATAATATTATAAAAATATTATATGATTCTATAAAAATACAGCAATAAAAGCAGACAATTAATATGAGTTTTTAAAATTAAAGTTGCCACAATGCTCAAAAATCTTTTACTTAAAGTTAAAAAATTTCACATTTATGATAAAAAAAATTTTGAATAGTCTCATTATTTTTTAATGAAAATTTGAGAATTTAAAAGTATGATATAATTTATGAATTAGAAAAAATTCATTTCCCAAAAAGCAATAATTTGAAAACAAACCTTAAAATTCCCTTGATATTATTATGCTTCTAAAAAATTAGTAATTTTAATTTAATATATATATTTTCAATTATTCATTATTTGATAAATGTTTCATTATTGTTGCTAAAAATTTAATGAAGAATAAATAATTAGAATATAAAAAACATAATGGAGAGAACGGGAAATAAAAATTATTATTCTTTATCTTGTTCCAAATAGACATATATATTTCATATTATTTCAAAGACGAGTTATATTTTTATTATTAAATGTATAATTACAATTGATATTTAGCTTACAAAATTTAATAAGAAGATGGTACTTAAAATTAAATTTTTAATAATTTAATTGTATTAAAACATTTTTTATTCTTCTAACTGGTCAAATGATATGAATGAAATTTTTACACGAAAAAAAGGTATTACTATCTCTCATAAAAATTATGTCGATTACATGAATTTAATGTCATAAGTACAGATTACAAAAATTAAATATTTTTTAACTTATTAAATAGTAACTTCCGTATAGTAAATTAAGTTTTTTTTATTTAATTTTCATGCAATGTAAATACTATATAAATCAATTTCTTTCAATTAAAATTAAAAGATATTTAGTAAATAATTTATAAAAAAAGGATTTAAAAAAGTTCATTTAACGTTAATATTTAATGTAATGTTTTAAGAATTAAGTATTTAATAGATAAAAAGTAGTTTAAAAAATATAGCAAAAAATTTCCATGGTATATATTTTGTAAATAATTAAATACTTTTTATAATCGAAGTTTGTAATTTTAAATAGTAAAACATTTTAACTTATATTAACATTTGACTGTAATAACTATTTAAATCATTTTAATTAAAGAGAAATATGAAAATTAATTTTTTTTTATATTTCTGTAAATAATTTTCTCATTTTAAAATTCCATTTTATAATGTAGTAGTGTATATATATTATCATATTCGTATTCAAATAATAATAATTTATGAGATTAACAAAATTTTAAATATAGCATTAACAGTTTCAATATTATATTATCTTTTATGTTATTTTTAATACTAAGTTATAAAATGCGTTCTATGTATCTTGATATTTACTTTTAATGAATGAATATCAAATCTGAAATAAAATATAAATTAAAACTATTCTAAATTCTTAATGTAAGCAAAAAATATATTTTTAAATTCATTTTAAATAGAAAATTTTCAACGGAACGTAAAAATAAAATTTTTTATTATATTAAGAATTGAGAATAGTTTTGTTTTACATTGCACTTGAGAATTTGATATTCATTCAATAAAAGTAAAGATATAAGAATACTTAGAAGGCGGATTATTAATTAGTATTGAAATCAATTCGGTTTATTTGTGGTTTAGAAGAAAATTTAAATTTAAGAATTTGTGTTACATATTAGCTCTGGCGTCGGAGATAATTCATATATCCAATAAAAAATCTTTTAATTTCCTTGTTTTTAAAATCTAATCTAAACAATATCTACCTAAGCTATTGTTTTCTTATTTTCAATTTTATAAGTACATACTATCAATACACTTTACAGTACTCACAGTTGTCATGTCTTCCGCAGGTTTAGAACTGCACATTGTGTTTTTATTTCCATTGCAATTAGCTGTCAATTGTTCCGTTTCTTGATGAATTTGCCTATATATCTTGCTCGGTAACGCTAAGATGAGGCCAACAAGACTCACTAATAAGCACACGATAAGTACTTGATGATGCTTCATGAATAAGATGATGTTAGCGATGCGCCTGTAATATCGCATATGAAGTCTGAAACTTTTAGCACTAGAGTAGAACATGAATTTGTATTTTCGTTTAATTAAAATATGCGTATATTCGATGAGTTTTTTCATGAAATGTAAGAATTAATTAGGGATAAAAAATTTAGATGATGCAAGCATTTATCCTTTAAAAAAACGTTGAAGATTTTAAAATATATGTTAAGAAATTTGCACTCAGAAATAAATTACAAAAATCCACCGTAAAAATACTACAAATGATTCACTGTCGACATTTCAATAAGCATTACAGGATTATTGAATCGAATTATTAAAATATAGATGAATGGAGTTATATTTTGATTCTACAAAAAAGTGAATACGATATAGTATTTTATTAAAACTTGACTGCATAATTAAAGATCCATACAAATTATATAATCATCACTTCTAAAATTTTCAAAAGATTATGACTTTAATGTAATATAGAAATATAAAATTATTTCTAACTTCATTTGATGCTAATTCGTATAAAAATAAATACGATTTTATTTCTTATAATAATTAAAAGTCGGGAAATAACATAAAGGCATAGTCTGTAATTATAAAGTTTTTAATATATACGTAATTTTGTAATAAGTGAAAACATCTTTGCATACATAATTAATTTCATGAATTGCATCAACAAAAAAGAATGTAAAAAATTGTGAAGAAAACATTATATCAACAAAATATAAGAATTTATACACATTCAAATATTATATTCTATTTAATATGTTTTTAAATTTATTATCTATAGTATTATATTTTAACTTTGTTTATATAATTTTGTATGTTATGATTACAATAAGAAAAAAATATAATTAAAATATAAAATTGTAAAATATATGACACCAAACTATATTACAAGCACAATATTAATTATACTCAAATCAAATACTATGCATATTATTATTTATCTAATCAAAAAATAAAAGAGACTGAAATAGATAGATACATAGTGATAAAGAAAGAGGGGGTTAATGTTTACGAATTAAAATTAGTAAAATTTAAAATGCGTTAATGACAGTTTTCTCTACAAAATAATTTAAAAAAATATGATCTTATTATTCACTATAGTAAGAGATTCCATTGTAAATGGAAATACAAAAATAAATAAGATTTTCAGTTTTATTGAAAAGATACATAAACAAAAAGTATAGCTCAGGAAAAAATGTTAATGTATTAAAATTAATTTATTATTAGGATTTTATGATTTTAATAGTTTTTGATAATCAATTTTACAAAAAATTACAATCCCTCGCTAGTGATGATCTAAATTATGAATATGCAATACTGCTTTATTTCTATATATGTTTATAGTTATTAAAAATTTGTGCCTGTATAGAAAAATAAACAAATTATAGTGTTACAATTAATGTATAAGTCATCTTTTATGATTCATTGTTTCGAATTGAAGAAAACAATAAAAAATTACATGTATAGAAATTTCATTGCATTGACTCGCTCGCAAATGTAGTATAAAACATTCTCTGAATAAGATTGTATTTTGCCTGTAGAATCGTAACACTCAATTTCATATTATATCAATAGATATAAAATTATACAATAATATCAGAATTTGGGAGAAACTTTATTCTTTTTTTTTTGTTGGTTTTAAAGAGTTAGAAAAAAATTAAATTATAATTAGTTTTTGTAAGACTAGTTTAGATTGTTAAAATTCTTTTTTAAATATTATACATATAAATCTTAAATTAATGTGTTTTATTATAATATATATTACTGGAAAAATTGTATTCACTAATGAAAATCTACAAAATTCTTGGGTAATAAAATTAATCTTCTACAAAAATGACATGTATAAAGAAGAAACCTCATTCACATTCATATAAATATAGAATCTAATATTATATTATTTTATAGAAATTTTAAATTAGTAATTTCCATATACTATAATATTTTTATTATTATCCAAATACTATAATATTTTCTAGAATTCAAAATGGCAATATTTTCATTATCAATTTCATTCGATTTATATGAAATATTATTAGAAGAAAAAATCATCTAATGATTGATGATATTTACATAATTATTACTTTTGTATCAACTAACTTTTATTATTTTATTTTAAGCCGTAATTTTTTAAGAAGAAATTAATTGCTCATCCTAAAGAATAAAGAATCATTATCACTTTTCCTCTAGATAATTGCAATTAAATTTTAAAAACAGTTTTAAAAATTTGTTATTATTAAATAAAAGATTTAGTATTCAGAAAAAATTGTATACAGATTCATCAATTTTTTATTCAATGAAATTTTTACTTGATAATACGTAATAGAAATACTCGAATACAGCTAAATAACTTTTATTTGCCTATGTATCATATTTTTTATGTTACATGCACTTTCTCAGTTTATATTTCATACTAATAACTGTAAATAAGTAGCTTGCTTTACTTATCACTACATTGATACCTTACTTACATTGATTTATTTATATTTAATTATTCATCTGTAGATAAATTATTGACATATTACTTTAGTAATCCTAGTCTAATAAAAACAAATTTATTTCATTATAAAAAGACAGTGTTTAAAGCTTTACTATATATACTTTGTAATTAACCTACTTTTTTTACAGTATTTATTACACTAATTAAATCATTCAGTATTTAAATTTAAAAAATTAAGCTTTAATAATAGACATAGTTACAAAAAACAATCTTCGTTATTAATAATTAAAAGAAACGCAAAATAGATATTGAAATAATTTACTTTTAATTTACATTTATAATTCTTTCCATAACAAATGGACAAAAAATTTGTATTCATCGCAAGAGTAATGTTCCATTAATTTTTATTTCACCAATTATATTGAGCATTATTGAAGTTTCTATAAATGTTTGCAGCAATTTTAATTTTTTTAAATAAAACATTGGAAAAAAATATTTTAAAAATTTGACCAGTAAAATACTTATTCATTTAAAATTTAAATTAACTTGTAATGTTTATCAACGCGTTTAATTTATATAGTAAAAACAGCGGTAAATTTAAAAATATTTTTATTCTTCGCAAATCAGGACAAAAATTTACCGCTCCTTTGTGTGACCATTATTAATAACATTCATAATAATTAATTATAAATATAAATTTTGTTATAAAAATGCGTATTAAATATTATTTAGCGTAAAATTACACGAATTTCGAAAATTACGAAACAAAGATAAAACGAAAATAATGAGGGCATGACACCATCTTTGATAACGATGACCTGATGTAAAATGCACACACTTGCGATGAGTGATAACAAGTACGACAATAACACAACGACACAGTGTCAAGGAGGACGATGCAGAAGGAAACATCGAAAACCACCTTTGCATTGTTATTACAATTAGTGTTAGCCGCTGGTGCACGTGAACGCGTAAAATTAAGTCATAAGTCCCAATACTCCTCGGAAGTTCCGATCGCTTATGAGTACTTACTGATACCATTATCGTTACGTAACGTATGTTTATACCAAGAAACACACGCACCCAGGTCCATATATACACATGCATTGCCGCGAAAGAGTGCACCAGAAGTTGCGTGAGAAAGCAGCCACGAAAAAACGCGCATGCTTGGTGACGAGCGGCATAAAAGGCGGTTGCTCGGCAGCAAAAAAACAGTACCGACTCATCTCGAGTGGCGTCTGAGGTAGAGAGTAGAGATGCACAAAGCCCTGCGCGGCACACAGGTGAACCGTTGGAACGTCACACTCACAGCAATCACAGCTGTGCGATAAGATGTATGAGAATTACGAATTGGAACGAATTAGAACGGGCCTCCTCGGATTTCAAATCAATCACTATGTACAAGCAATAGACAATGCTCGACTAAGTCGACTAATTAAAAGAATAAGTGTGCAATAGATGTCGTGTGAATAAGAAATGTCGATCAAGCAATTGGTCTGCGCGATCGACTTCCATTCTTCACTTATCGTATTTATCACGACGGATTCCAACATCGGACATTTCAGTAACTGACGAAAAATCGAAATCCATTTTGTTAGTTCTCGAAGATTTACATTGAAGTTCAGAAAAATCCTTTCCGAAACTTTCAAAATTGACCAAATACCGTTGGTTGTGTCTTTCAAGGTGTAAAATCGGTTTTGGTTATTTTAAATGAAGAAATAGTGATTTTTAAGCATGAAACATAAAATAAATTATAATTCAAAATGTATTTTTGAATAAAATACTAGTAATAAAGAATAAAATAAAAAATACTAATCATTAAAGTTACATAAAATATTTAAAATATTGTAATTTGAAGTTTTGCGTGTAACAATATGTGTTATTACTATCAATACAAACACTTGATTTGACAATGTAGGCTATCGACTGAAGTAATCACTTACATGTAATTATCAGTTAATATACTCAATATGTATAAATTAATAAAGTTATACGATATTTTTTAATCGCTATTTTCTAACTTATTTAATATTTGAAATTCAATACGCAGGTAAATAGTATTGCATTGTAAATATTAACAACACTTAGAATTGTAGTGTTTTATTCGCCGTCGATTTTTTTTCGAAATTTGAATGTAATTAATGATTTTGAGAATATATTATCGGTTACATTTTCAAGATAATCATTGATAAAAGTATGCAAATGCAATCATGAAAATATTAAAGTCGACCAAACAGCACGATTGATTAAGAATTTAATCTACAAAATTTTGATGTAATCTGTTAAACACGTTTCAACGCAGAAAAAATATCATCTGCAATACTTTCAGCTACTCTACTCCATATATTTGTACAATGTTATAATTTAATTGATGGTGGGCTGTCAACGTCCGATTAATCTATCAACCGCCAAGTAATAGGTCATTGAATGAACTTTGTTCATAAATCTGATACGCACTATAAATATTCAAACTGTAAAATTGTTTGAATTTAAATTTTTGACAAACGATAATTTATGGTCTCAGACAAAGAAAACTCGTGGATACTTTCAATATTAACTTTCATTGTTCGTATTGAATGTTATCGTCTCATCGTGTTTAAAGTCAAAAGATAATTTGACTTGATGTTCATAGAGCTAAAAAGAATTTTTACTTATCCTCTCGCATATTGTAAGCTATGAATAGATAAAAAATTTACTTTTAAAGAATCTTTAATATATTAAATTGAATATAATCTCTGTAGTGTTGCAATACATCTCTCTGCGCTTGGGAGCACAAGTTCTAAGTTCAAAAATAAATTTCTGTGATTGAGCATTTTACCGATATTATTCATTTCTGTATAAATTCAATCGAGTTTTTCAAACTTATCATGGATCATAATATGATACTATGAATAAAAATTATTATACTAACAATATCTGCCGTAAATAATCTACTCATTTTTAATTCAATTTAGAATTTTGCTTGAGTAACGTACTTTTAATTGTGTATTATTTTAAAAATATTTTATCATTTCAGTATGATGTTTCTGATACTTTATTCGTTTAGATACAGATTGCGTTCAATTTTAAATAAATCATCTATGATTATATGTAACTGAACGCGACGTTGGAATCTTTAACTTCAGAGTTATTCAATATTGTCTTACTCTTATCTGATTTATATAAATAAAAATAAAAATAAAAATCATTTTTCGCGTATACATATCAGTATTTAAGTATAACTTTCAGTACTTTTTAAATATGAGTCTTAAATAAATAAATTTGTTATAGTATATGTTGTGTATATGTTCAAAGTTTCATTTACTGAATATTTAAATTAAAGACATTTTAAGAAATATCAACAATTTTGCTTAAAATATAGGGAATTACTTAAGACCTACTTTTAAAATTTCTTAAAATTTCTTTGTTTGTTAAAAATAAATCTTATTATATTTTGATTGAGAAACAGTATAAAGTTATTATGTATGTGAATTATTAATAAACTGGAAGATTAAACAACTATTTATTAAAAAACTAAATTAAGAATATGGAAATATATAACTATATAACATATATATGAATATATTTTATAAACATTATATAGAATTATTTACTTACAAAAAAGATTTTATTAAAATAATTTGAATTTTTCTTTATCAATGATAACATTGAATATTTATCAAACTAATTATAATTGATAAATATATTGGTAAATACGTGATGGTTATCAGATTTTTAGTATATTATTTAATATTTTTTACATAGATCTATATCTACTTAAATTAAATTTTCATGTTAAAAAATTTTAAATGAAATATTTGAATTTTCATGAATTAATTTGAATAGAATTTATAAATTATTATAATTTATATGTAAATATTTTAAACCAGTGTGTTTGAATTACTTATAAATTCTTTTTTTGAATCCATTAATTTGCTAATTGAAATTTTGTAAATATTTAATGAGAATTTTCGAATAAAATACAATAAAAGATGTAAATTGAAATAGATTTTGCGTTATAACTTTAACAAAATATTATGATATTTAATTAGTACATATCAACGGTTTTATAATTAAATATTACAAAAGTGCTAAAACAGCCTATTATAAAATATTTTATTTACTTATTAATAATAAATCAAATACTATGTTTCTATGCTTCATTGAGACTTAAAAACCAATGGAAATTTTGTTATTGAACAAAATCCATTATACCTTTAGTTTTAGGAATTGTAACTTAAATTCATCTATTTTATCTACAGTTATACTTACTTAAATAAAAAATTTGTATGAATAAACCCTATGGATGTACTTTGCATTATATTTGTCATTTCTTCCTGAGGAGCAGCCCTGCAGTTTATGCAATCGAGTGTTTGAAAAATCGCCTGCATGTGATTATGTAAACTATTATTTATTAAATAGTATTTTCTTGGATATTCTGTTTGATAAAAATAGTGTCATACTATTTACCTTTATTAAACAGGCAACTACTTATTTAATATTTCAGAAACTGAAAAATATTTTCAACACGCACATAATATCGTACACGAAATTTAATAGTTTCTAAACTTCAGCATAAGACAAATTTTTCTGTACTTAATGTTATTATAAAACCGCACTCGATGAAATTCTTTAACATGTAATGAATATATTAAATTTAAAAAATTTATATAATAATTGTATCTGTCGCAGAGGACACAAACTTTTACAAAGTTTTTATTCCAGTTTGAGAGATTCACACGAAAATAAGATACGAAGATAATTTTGATAATACTACGAGCGAGTCATTATTGGTTTGTAAATATATGACAAAGATGCACAAAACTGTTTAACTGTCAATAATAAAATGATTATTAGGTTGCTTTAGAAATAAAAATTATTATACTAAAAATTTTTATAAATGCTTTTATATAGAAGGTTAATTAAAATTTAAATAAAATTTATGGAAAATATTTTATTAAGTTATAAAATAATATATTTTTTAATATAATATAATAAAAAATTATATTAGTGACGCTTTATAATTTCTTAAATCTAAACATAATAAAAATATTTTAAAAAATCGTACATAAATTCTTTAACAATAAACATCTTTTGCTACAGATATAATTAGTATACAATAAGTAAGTAAAAATTTTATTAAAAAATTAGTATCTAATTTCAGACATTAATATCGATAATCTTTGCTATTTACAAAAAACAAGCTATATACAGATTACTTACGATACCACGATACAAATTGCATAGTATCAATTATTATCGATATTTTTCCATAACTTGGAGAAGTTTCGTGTAGACGAGCTTTGGTGCATCGAGGGCCCACATAAAATCAATATGATTAAACAATGAATAACTTACTTTAAAGTCAAGAATCTTCTTTGGTAGTGAATTGGATAATTTACGCACATCCTAAAAATATTAATATTTAAGACAAATAATAGGATTATTATTAATTTAAAATATGTATTTAATAAAAGAAATAACATAAAAATTTCTAAAAGGAATTAACAAAAAATTTCTTTAGATATTTAGAAGGCACTATAGTATATCAGTATAACGAATTTTACTCAACTATAACTCATTATTAAATTTATAACTATTCTTTAAAAAAATTAATATCTTGATTACAAAAAAGGTATAAAATATCCGTGTATTTAGAAAAATATAATTTATTTTTATTATATTACTGCACCGAGTATAATAGATTAAGATTAAATATTAAAATAAACCTTTTAATTAATAGATATAATATTTTTAAACTTTTGGAAAAGTTTTTAACTTTTACGAATAGAGAAAATATATACACTAATTCAACTATAAGACGTAATAAATTTATTAATGCGTAGATATAGTAGCACTAAAAAATTATAGTGTAAGATTCAGTCAAAATAAATATTAGTCCAATAAATATTTGACAACGAAATTGTTTATTTTTAAATTTAAAGATTTAAAATTTTTCATTATTTCAATTTTTTTCAAAAATTTAAATAACTTACATTAATAATTAAAAATGTAAAAAATTGAAATATAATGAAATTAGTGTCTTACCAAATATCATTGTTATATATTTGTAAAAAAATTGTACGAAAATACAAAATTACTTTAATATTTATATTTCTCTGATATATGTATATAACGTGTTTTTAATTTTCTTTAAATTTAGTTCAATATAATATATATTGTTATTCGCGGCGAGAATTATAAATCTTAAATTAAAATATTCAAATGTAAAAAATAATTTTTTAAACTTACTATCGGACTTGCTAACCAATCATTTTGTGACCAGAAGATGCCGATGGGTACTTGAATTTTCGATAAATCATAATCTGGTGGTGTTGTACTATTGTACATTTTAATATTACCCTCAGTTCCATAATCATAACGTTGAAATTTTCCAGATCTTATTTCTTGGCCATAATGAATGAGTGTTTTAGTTGATGCTCCTGCTGGTGTATGATTTAAAATCATCGGCAACAAGGTCTAGTGTATAATATTTACAAATTCAATTATTTTAAAAAATTTCCGTAAGAAAATTATTTCTATGTAAGTAAATACTTTTCATAAATAAAATTTACTATACAAATTTTATAATAAATACTTTCTAATAATAAAATATTTTTCATGACTTTTACATTACAAATTATTAGTTAATTATTTATTATATATACTATTATAATTATTTATTAAAAATTTTTTATTTATAATTGTAAAATATTATTTCAATCATAAACTCATTAAGTTTTTATACTTTATTTTTAATTTATAATATGAGATAAAATAAAATTAGTAATAAACATAAAAAGCTATGAAAGTAAATTTTATGCTATATTTTAATATTTAATATTCATTGAGTTGTATTACAAAGGAAATCTTTGAAAAAAACAAAAAAAAAACAAAAGATTTCTTTGAAAACATCCGTATAAAAATCAAGATTTTGGTCAAATAAATTTTTAAAATAATTTCTATATTTTTTATATTTCTGCATAAAATGATTACATGCACGAATTTTAATAAAATATAAGAGTTGAAAACGGTAAAAATTCAGAATTTTCTTAAAAATCTTTTGACAAAGTTGAATTTATAAATAACATTTAAATATATTTAATAATATAATTTCTAAACATATTACTGCAAATACCTCAAAAATTTAAAAATAGCAATATTAAGCGAAATATTTAGTCGATAAAATGAATACCTATTTCATGTGCATTATATTCTACAATATTTCTTATCATTGTATAACTATTCATTGTCATGTCTTAATTTTTTATTTACTCATTATAGAAGCAGCATGAAACTTTTTGAACTCCAAATACTTACATAGTTAAACTCAGTTTTATCAAAACCACAAATTACAAACAATGTATTGGCACAAATTTTTTCTTCTAATACATTTATGTCACATCCATATTTGGCAAGAAATTTCACAATGATATTTTGTGGTAAAAATTCACCTTCTCCCAAGAAACGAGTTATTAGCTGAAAATTAGGAATAATTATGCTTTCTTCAAGTTGACCAGAATTTATTTATTTAATTGGAGAAAATACAGATTATGTAAGTCATTTTATCCTCAAGGTTTATATTATATGAATTATTTATAGAAAGATTATTCTCGATAATATATATTTTTGGATAATTATATGACGATTAAAGATAATTAAAATGTTACATATATGAATAAATCCATTTAAAACGTTTTCAATATTTTAATTTACTTAAAAAACCTATTTTAACTACGTATATTATCTTCGACTGTAATAAACAAAAGAATGTTATAAAATATGTTAAAAATTAAGCTGCTAAGTGATTTAATTATATATATATTTTTAAATAATATTAAAAATCTTTTTTAATTAAAAGAATAAAGCTTAAATAATTAAGATAAAAAGTTAAAAATATATATTCACATGTTCTTAATTACAGGCAAGATATTCGAATAGAATATTTACCTCAACTTCACGCATAATTGGAACAAGTAATCGTACTGGACTCTTTATATGAGGCATGAATGCTATTGGTGCCAAACTAAACATTACTTTCACATTTGAAGCAATATCAGGTCTATCAATAGCCATAACATAAAACATTGTTGTTCCCATTGAATGGCCAATGTAAATTAAATTATCTTTTTTTAGACTTTTAATAAACGAAATCTCTGCTGGTAAGTCGTAAATAGCCATTTCATGCCAACTAAAAAGTTCATGTTCGTCAATTTTGATATCAAAATAATTATTTGTAACAAACGAAATCAAGAATTTTCATTAAAAAATTATGCGGATAATAATTTTTTGATTAAATTAATAAAGTTTATCCTTATTAAAAAGTTAACAATATATTTAAATATATAAAATAAGTTTTTAAAAGTAATAGTATTATACAAAAACTTTAAAATTTTAGTTAAAATTCGTTATAATATATCACATTTAGTATCCTTTACAAATTATTTAAATATATTTATAGTAAAATTATTTACGTTAATCATGTTTGCATATATACTTGTAAATAGCTATTATGGCAGCATTCTTCTTTTATATATATATATATAATATAACATTATGATCTGAAATAAATTACTGACTGAATAAATAATATTTTTTTAATAATTATAACATAACAATATGTTAAAAATCAATAAATCTATGATAACTCGTATATTAAGAAGTTAGATTTTTTTAATTCGATCAACTAAGATATATTAATCATTGATTTTAATAAAAAAATTTAAGATAAATTTATTTATATAAATGTAAATAATTATATATTAAATTAATTAAATATTAAATCAATTCATTCATTATTCAGAATTTTTGCAAATTTGTTTTATTACCTGAAATTCCAAAATTGTAAATCAGATGTAGTATAATTTATATGACTTCTGGAATAAGTATTACCTCGTGCATTACCTAACCAAACATCGTACCCATGGTCAGCTAAGATAAAAGCTATAAATAACAATAAAAATTATAAAGTCAAAAAGAGCTAAATATATAATTTAATACAGATTTAATGTGTAGAAAATTATTTTTCACTTTACTGCTTAGTAAAAATATTCCTAATATATCGAATAAGTTTATCTTATCAAATTTTTATTTATTTATTGTGTCCCATAAATGAAAAAATTTTTTAATGTAAAATTATTTTTTTTACTTCATAAGTTGTGAAGTATTGAAAACTACATTCGCGAAAGGATTTTTTATTTTTATAATAGAAAATACAAAATACTGGTTGTAAAAAAAGAAGTTGTGCAATTTCATTTACTGTTAAAATAATTTTTGATAAAAAGTTGAATAAGCAAAGTCACTAATTCATTAAACCACATATAATTATACATAATTATTATTAAAAACAAAATAATTTGCATTAATCAAATTAATTACCTATCTTCTGTAATTAAATGAATTGAAAGTTACTTAAAAAATATTATATTTAATAAATTTTTTAAAACATTTCTTACCAAGCCCCTTATTTCTACCAGCAAGGACCCAATCGAAGGAACTAGCAAGTAATCCATGCTGCAAAAAAACTGTAGGTGAATCCGCAACTCCAGGAATTCGATGCATTGTCAACAAATATCCATCTTCTGTTAATACTACATGTGCTTCGGATGGATAGCCCTCCTTTCTAATCATATTCGGCTGCAATAGACAAGGAAAAAATATAAATAGAATTTTTCCAGTACGTTATTCAAATATTACTTTCATGCGCTCCTCGTTATATTTATTATCAATTGTACTATTAGATAAAAGTTAATTTTTTATTTACAAATACCGTGTAATGATGTTGGTTCCTTTTAGAGTGGTTTATTAAACTAATAATTTATTATTAGAGGAACAAACTATTTAGTCAATTTTTAAAACATTTTTTTAAAAGAGATATAATTACATGCAGAATTACTGCATTACGGACAAAATAAAATATATGTGTAAAAATGTTATTTTTTTTTTAAATAATTCAGTACTGATAATTAACTTATAATACAAATTTTTATTCTAATGTTTTTTTAATAAACTTCATTGTAATAATTTGTATAAAAATAATTATTGTGTATTAAAAATTAAATTGTATTATAATAAATTTAAAACTTATTTTATATAAAATTTCAACGTCTGCAGATATTTTGATAAAGTCCAAGTCAAGATTATTCAATTTAAATCAATAGTAAAATATTAAATTATAATTTAAAAACTTGTTTATATGTTACTATTTTATCACACAAGTTAGTTAAAAATTACAATGAAATTTTTAAGACATTAAGTAGTTTCAAAATTTTCGATACAAATTTTTATGTGCAGTAATAAAAATTTTTTTTAACGAAACTAATAACATTCATCTATATAAATAAGCAAATTTTAAAAATTCTATTGAAAATAAAAACTATCAATGAAAAAAATATTACAATAAATAAGGATGAATATTAGATTAGTATAAAAATATTATAATAATAGATTAGTCATTTTTTTGTTCCCATCACACAGACTGTTATCAAATATTTTTAAATCTTGCATACGATACGCTATTTTTATTTCAAATTGTAAAATCTGGAAGCATAACTTTGGCAGCACAGTTTTTCTTAAGAAATATATTTTTAGTCAACTATTAATTAATACATTCATATTTACATATATAATAAAAATTATATATAATTGCAAAATCATAAGAATTTGTAAAAAACATGTTTAAAAAATATACGTAATAATTTTATGATTATTGTATTTGAGTATTATTTTATATTTAAGTAGTAAATTATATTAAATATGTAAAATTTCAAATATTTACGATAAATAATAAAATTTCTTTTCATATTTACAATTTTATAACTGTTTTTTGTATAGATTAGTAATAATGTATAAAATTACCTTTTAAGCACAAATTAGAAGTGGAGTATAGAAAAAGAAAAAAAATTATTATTCTTTTATTCCATTTTTAACACAAATAATATAAAGTAAAAGTTTTATATAATAATTATCAATATTTATTTATTATTTAAAACATAATTTAACAAAATTAATTTTATTATCTATATCTAAATATAACACAAATCAAATAAATGTAAAAAATAAATTTACATTTGTTGAAACATTTACAAATATTATAACAAAAGTATCGTTTAAAAATGCATGAAAACGATTCTGGTATGAATGAAATATTCATTAAATAACATGTGATTCAGTGCTAAATTAATATATTAGTAAATATATTTCAAGTAGACAAAATTATTGATCATTTTATTAACTCTTTAATTTTTACGCTAAATGTAAATAATGTATTTTCTGTCATAATTAAAAATTGACATTAAAAAATGTAATTTGCATATGATTTACATATGGAACAATGTAATTAGTTTTGTAAATATTACTAAAGCTATATAGCATACAATATTAATCAATTAAAAAAACTTACAGTTGTCATCTCTATATCTGGGTCGACATTTTCGTACGTCCAAGATTTATCAAATGCTATTTCCGCTACATCCCATGTATTATTAGGAATTGGAATGACACCATTAATAATGTCATTCAAGAATGTAGCATAACAATTATTAAATGATAAACAATTTATTAAAAAAATAATTAAAAAAACAATCTTTGTCTTCTTCATATTTGTAGCAATCATTGGGTTGAATAACTCGTAGATAGAAAAATTTATTTAATAAACGTTATTAGGCAACTACTATTTTTAAATAACTTAAAATACCTGCTTATAAAGATTTAGAAAATATACATCTGATAACTGGTTAGAAACAACGGAAATTCACTCAAATATAATGTTTTAGTGCGAAATTACTTAAATGTAATCGTTTTCTGCATTTTGTAATTATCTATCGTTTAATATAAATTTAAAAAATGGAACGTTGTATTTTCATTTACTATCTTTTATAATGACTTTAACAAATAATTACCAAACTGACTATAACTAACAGTGTTATCATAATAAAACTTAAATACAAAATGATTCGAATCGAGCAAGCGTTGAATATATAATGTTTATGCACAATACTTTTTATTTCATTAATCTATTACAATGCGGCCTTAAAGTATAAAATAACTAGAAAATAATATAGTTTTCCGAACGCGCCAAAGATGGCCGACTTTAAAGATAAGTTATGAAGTATTTCTTTTTAGGTTAAAGGTTCGTTAACGAAGATAAGTTTCAAAACATAAGTAAAATAAAAATATCCTTTAAAATACAAATTTTACAAATCGATTGTATACAAAAAATAGTATAGCTGAAACAGTCTCTATTCGTAAAGTTGGACCGTAAATATTGCTTCTCAACTATATTCGAAAAGTTCGAACTTTAGAAAAAAATACAACACGATATGCAATTTGTAATTGCAACAACTGGAAACTATAATGTTTATATGTATAACAATATAATTTTAAAAAATAATAGTATTGAATGTGCTATGAATTGTAAAATTGAAAATCTTCATATACGCAAATAATCTTTAGAATTAATTGGTAGAATTTTACGTTGTCTTGTCCCGGAACAATAAACCAACGCCTATGCACAACTAGAACTTACAATTGACGGGAATGTTGTGCATCCAATACTTGCAAGATGCGCCGCACTACGCTGCCAAGGTTGTTGCATCTGTCAGCAAGTGAATTCGTTTTTAACGAACTTCATATAGCTTTTAATGCTAAATAAAATAATTGACTATTGGAAACATTTTTAAAACTCTTGACAAATTTTATACGCACATAGACATACAGAAACATAATATAATAATTAAATTCGGTCATTGTCCCATTGTCCTCTTTAAAAAAATTGCCTTGCATATATCAAATAACTTTGTGTAAATTTAAATTAAAAATATTCATTACTATTTTTAATGTAATACTTGTTTATGCTACTATCATATAACTCATTAATACTATGTAAATACAGAAAATTTTTTAATATTTACTTACTTTGAAATAAAAAAAAGTAATATAGTTATTAAGCTAAAATATTTTTTAATTAAATAAATATTTTATATTACATAATATATACATTGAAAAAATTTTAAGTATTCAGTTATAATATCAAAATATATCATTAACGTTTTTGTGTAATATTCCAATTATTAAATTTAAAAGTACAATCACAACATATCTTTTTAATATTTCTAAAAGAATTGTCGTGCGCCGCCCGTCGGCGACAGGCCGGCGCGCGTTAAAATTAAACAATCGCACGCGCAATAACAGATCGGATAACGCCTAACGGTTTTTTAATTTTCCGCGAAAGTTAAAAAACCGTTGCAGTTCTCGATCTATAAAAACGGGAGGAAGGACTCGCGATCCATCCATTTTTCCCTCGGCCACGCTCACGTATCCTCCGTGCCTTAATCCCATATTCTTCTTTATTTTTTTTTCTCCACCCCCTCTTCCTCCATCCCTTGACGCTCTCTTCAAAAATGGTGAGAACTCGTCAGAATGTTACATTTTATAAATTTCAGACATTGACTTATTGTTGAATTATGATTCAAAACTGCATTATATCAATTGAAATATTTCAATAAAATGACAGAAATTTTAATTACTCAGTCAATATTTTAGTAATTAAATAATAAAAATTTTGTATAATTTAAAATCTAATGACTAATAAAATGCTTTTAAAAGTTTTTATTTATATAAATTTTAAAAGTTTATTTTAATTTGTTTAAAAATAAGAATAAATAAATAAACCATTATTTATTAAATAAATAGAATAAAATATTTATGTAATTTAATGATTAAATAATTTAAAAAATATTGTCAGAATAAAAATTGAATTAAATTACATTAAATAAGTTTAAAATATTTTTTCTCCTTAAATAACACAATTTTTTTACATTTAAATTAAAAAAAAAAGAAGTTTATTTGTATTTATAATAAAATTTATAAAATTTAATTAATGACAGAAATTTGATATCGATGATAACTAATTATTAAGTTATTTTAATAGATTTTATTCATTTTTAAAAAGTATACGTTTTGAAACTACATTTTTACATATAAAAAGTAATATTAATTTTATTTATTTTATATTATGTTTTTATACTTATAAATTTTGTTATGTTCATTTATATTAATTATATATATAAAATATACATACAAATAATATTTTTTCTTTAAATTCTATACATTATAAAGAATATAATTAAGTGTGTAGTTAAATAAACTTCTAGCTATATTTGAAATTATTTTATAAATTTAATAATGACTTTTTACTGATCTTTAATAATCTTTTGATTTACCTAATTAATATAACATTTATTTCTTTTTTACATCTATATACAATATATTTCATTATATGCTAATTAACACAATAAAAAATAGTGATAAGTAATTTAATAAATGTTTGGAAAAACATAAATTTTTTATTTTTTATATAACACAAATCAAGCAATAAAAATATAAGAAAAATATTCTTTCAAAACTTTTTGCATTGTTGAAAACTGTTCTGTAAAATAATTATATTATTTTTGATGAATTATATAAAATGATGCTTATTTAACAAATTTCTTTTAGTTTTATTTATGCGTATTATACTATTTCATTTTGATAACCAATATAAAAATTGTGTATGATTCTGTTGATACACATTTGCATTAGTGAAATAAAATTAAATGTACAACAGAAATTTTAATAACTACAAATTAAAAATGATTTTTTAGAAAATAAATTAATAATATAGTAAATTTATAAATTTAAAAATTCAGTCTTAAATTTCATTATAAATAATAATGCCATAATAACAACATAATTATAAATAAATTAAAAAGAAAATTTTTAGCTTCTAAAACTTTTTACGTTTTAATATTTTTATTTGTTTTTAATATATAACAAGAACTTGACTTTGATATTTAGATACAATTTTTCAAATTGTTCATAATAAATTATAGTTTCTATTGACTTTATTATAATAAACAAGATTTAGTGAAACATTTATAATATATATAAGTTAACATGTAGGAAATGAAACGAAAAAATAAGTATTGAAATTATTTTATTAAATATTTTATTCATTTTTAATGTATAATCTGTAGTGTTAAACATACCATTTTATTTTATTACTAAGGTATTATTAATATGATCACATGCATAAATGTACGCGATTGGGCATGAGAGATCAAGAAAATCGAATATTAATATTAATATTAAAATTGAATATATCTTATTAATTTAACTAAATTAAGTTATTTATTGAATTAAAGCCGTAAATATTTAAAGAGAACAAGATTTATTCTTTGCTTTCAATAATTAAAAAAATTTCATACACACTTTACACTATTACATAATTATTAATTTATTTTCATTTTTCATTATATATTTATACCTTTTGATTCTTTCCAAAAAATTAGATTACAATTAGATTGCATATAAGATCACTTAATGGTATTTATATATTTCTTGATGTATTACATTGAAATGATTCATTTTTTATCATTAAAATGTTTTGAAAGTATATAAATTTATATCTTTTATAAAACTTATGTTTGTAATTGTATCATTATAATATTAATAGATTGATGGAATTTTGAACAAATAGTTATGAAATAATTGCATATTCAAAATTGAATAAATGCATTTGCTTACATATTTTATCAATTATTTAAAAAACGAAAACTTGCAAAGTAAAATATTTCATTCATTATAGTTTTAATTATTTGTTTTCTTTATAAAAGAGGTAATAAAACAAAGAAATGAAGTTAATAATTTATAGATGAAAGTATATAGAAATAAGAATTTAGAAACTTTGAAATTTTAATGTAATTATATAATATGATGATAAAATATAGTATTATACAATATTAATTAAAAAACTAAAATGTAAAATTTCGTATTATTAACAATTTTTTAAGTAAGTACATATGAGTGGGTAGATATTATATAATATTTTTAATATAATATTTTTTCTATTTTGTACAATTGAATCTTTGTGTTTGTAACTGTTTTCAGTTTGAGAAAACGAATCGACTATCTTTAAATTAGTTATTATTAACTTAAAGAAATATTAATTATTTATTCGATTTATATACTTTCTTACTTCAATATAAAGTCTAAATATTATATAAAGTAATATTATTATTAAATTATTATACTCAGGTAAACATTAAAAATAAATAATACAACAACAAAGTTGATTATAATTTACCAAATGATATTTTAATATTTGAATTTTGCAAACTATTACCAAAAAAATTGAAGTTTAAATTTTTTATTACACTACGGAACATTCAAATAATTTTAAATTATTGCCGTGAATAGTTTGAAAAATAATACAAGTTACATTTTTTGTAACTTTTTTTAAACATTTAAGAACTAATAAAATCTTTACTTATTTGTGAATATTTTTCAATTTAAAGATGAATGTTTCAAAAGTTTTTTTTATATAAAAATATTCGTTAATTTACTCATTTGAAACTGAATTAAATGATTCGAAAAATATTATAAAATCATTCAAATTGTTATATTTTTTCTCATCTCATTTTTAAGAGTGCATCTAAAGAATCCTTTCAAGATATGGTTTTCTAAAAAAAATTATAATTTCTCATGCATTATCAGCATAATAAAAATATTTGTTAAATTGATTAATATTATTAATAAAATATTTTTTGTAATACTGACTAATTTTATAGTTTTATGTCCACTATTGTAGGTTGATTTTTTTTTAATTTTAATATCTTCATTTATTAATTTTTATACTTTATTAATGAATAAATTGAAAAAATAAATGCAATATATTTCTAGACTTTGATATCATAATATAAAAGAAATAGTTATTCATCGAACTATACATAGTATATATATATATATATCTATATATATACACACACACTATGTAATATTATTTTTATTAATGCATATTATAAATTAATAGTATAATATGTATATCATAATAAAAATTTTAATTTTTTCAATCAAAAATATTCATAAATTTCGAGAATATTGAACTAATCAAAATAACTTTTTGTGTATAATGAAAATCGATCGTTCAAATTTTTAGCCGGTGCAAGTGTAAATTTGTATTAGAATAAATACTACATATTATTATTAAAATATATTAATAAGAAATATTTTATGATTAACTAAAATGTAAGTTTAATTACTTTTCTGTTCTAATTATAATTTTTTTATAATAATAAATAAAATATATTTTATTTTTAATATTTTGGTTTTAACGCATGGACCGGTTAACCTTAAATTCTATATAATTCATAGAAAATATTTATATCTGCTTTAATTATTTACCGCAATTATATATAGTTCAGATATAAGGTTCAATAAACTATTTTTAAAATTATAGGGTGAACCGGGATATGATAACCGTTAATTTTAATATATTAGAATTTCTAACTTTTATAATTTATTCGTTCATTTTTCGTTTTATTTGTAAATATATGATTTATTTAATTTAAAATTTATACATATATTTTTGTTTGTTTTAAAATATATTTATTATTAACAGTATATTGGTATTTTATCAATTTCTTGATTATTTTTAAACAGACAGATCTTTTTTAAATAACATTTTTCTATTAATGATTAATATTTTCAATCTTAATTTTCATATAAAAAGAAAAATCTATAATGAATGAAGTGACATTGCCTCCATCACCTAATTGGTACTTAAATAGTATTCTTGCTTGTGCAAGTGATGGCACTATTGCTTGGGGATCCAGAAATTCAATAATAATTGCTAAGGCTAATAAAGATAATTTAAAACAATTAGATTATTCATTTATCGAAAAAGCTCATTGTGATCGAGTAACATGTATTGCATTTTCACCAGGAGAAACAGAAGAGAATGGTCATCTTCTTGTATCTGGGGGAGATGATAACATTGTTAAAGTATGGAATTTAAAAGACCAAAGTGTTAAGTTACAAAACTCTTATTTTGATGTACGTATTTAAAAATTTTTAATTATAATCTTATTTTTATTAATTTGAATAAATTAAATTATACTTATAGAAAAATCGCAAAGTGATTGGGGTGGATTGGTCTAAGCCTAATCCCAATCTTATTTGTTTTATAAGTGAAACAGGATTATTAGTAATATGGAATATTGATTATGATACTGTTCAATCTATTAATATTGGGAAGCTGAGTGTAACATGCCTAGCTTGTTGTCCCCATGATAGTAATATAGTATCAATTGGAAGTAAAAATGGATTGATTTATATTGTCGATATATCTGGATCTGGTAATATTAAATATAAATTAAGAGGTCATGATGTTGAAGTTGTTAGTTTATCATGGTGTCCAGTTCCTGTTAATATTTTTGATGAAACTAGTCCAAAAGATTTATTATTAGCCTCTGGAGGCAAAGATAGGTATATAAAATTTTTTATAAATAAGTATGTTCTTTCTATTAACTTTAAAAGTATAATAAAAAAGTACTTGATATATATAAAAAATTATTTCGTAATATTTAAGCAATAATTTATATGAAATTACAAATAACTGAAATGATATTATAAAAAGTTAAAAAATTATTTCATATTTAATTGTTACTTCTAAATTAATATTTTTTATAGGTTCATATTTCTATGGAAAGCTGGTAGCGATGGTCGATATCAAATTCAAATTAAATTTCCAAGTTCACCATTTGAGTTCTCCAATCAAAAAAATAAAGCATGTAGTACAACAAATAATTACACTGCAGTTAACTGGTTGACGCCAACAAAACTGTTTACAAGTTCACCATGGGGTGAGCTTCTTATGTGGGATCTTACTGGAAATACAAAAAAAAAATTTCATCCAATTTTAGTTCATTCAAAACATTCCAAAGGCTTGTTTTCTATAGCAGGCTTAGCTACAAAGTTTAATGAAGAATGTGAAAATGATAAAAATGAGAATTGGAGAACAAAAAAAATGAATGTGTATGGTTATATATTAATTAAAATACTCACACTATTTTTAATAATTTACAATGATAAACAAAAAAAAATAATAACTTTAATTTATATATTTTTATTAACGAAATTATTTATTCTGTTATTAAAACGAGTATTTCTTAATTATTTATTTATTTTGAAATTAGAAGTAATATTATTTTAGAAGACATCAAATACTATATAGTATTAAGTCTAATTATAATATAAAATAGTATTAAAATTCAACATGATATAAAAGATAATTTATAATTGCGTATACATAATAATTGTTAATTGTACAATAATCTATTATATATTTCATAATAATTTAGAAAAGAAATTTGGAGTATAGGACAGGATCGACAAGTTGTTTGTTGTAGTATTATAAACAATCAATCTGTGATAGATTATACTATACCAACACAAGGTGGATTTGTATACTGTATATCTGCATGTCCTATAGATACATCACAAATTGCTATTGGAGTAGGGGATGGTATGATTCGTTTGTGGAATTTGTCAGAACCACATGAAAATATAATGGAATTACAGCAGCTTTGGGAAAAAATTAAAGGGCAAGTGAGAAGTGTGAGTTTTATTTATATTTACATTATATCGTATAAAATTATTATTATTTAATATTATTTAATTATGATGGGTAATCAATAACATTTTTAGTTATCATGGCATCCTGAAAAAGAAAATATATTAGCATTTGCTACAAATGAAGGACGCGTTGGAATATTTGATATAAATACGAAAAAACCACCAACTGTATACAGACAGTATCACAGACGCATTGTTTACAGAATCGGGTGGGGACCAATTGAAAATGTTAAAGAACATGTATTATATACATGTGGTGATGGCGAATTGGTTTATTATAATCCAGTTGCAGTTAACGACGGTAATAGAAATATCTTGTTAAATATTATTTAATAATGTAGGTAGGTATTTAATATATATAGGATAGATAATGTATGTATTGAAAGACTACTATTTTTTTATATCACAGGCAATATCCTAAATAAATCCAATTTAAAAAATATAAAAAGTTAATGTTAAAATGTAGATTCTATATTTAAAAATATATAAAAACATTTTTTATAAAACAAATGTTTACTTGTCTAATTCTGAATAAAAATACATTCAAGAAACTTATTAATTTTAAAACATATAGTGTTCATTTATTCTAAAATATTCATATTAAATATTTAATTGTTTTTTATAAATTGAATTTCAGTTCCAACTTCTATTATAAAAAAGAAAGAGTGCACAGATTTTTGTTGGAAACCAGATTATTCACTTTTAGCAATAGGTTACATGGATGGGTATACTTTCAAATATATCTTTATGCATACCTTAAAAATAATTGTATATAATACATTGTCATATAATTATAATCGTTAATTTTAGATCCATATCATTTTTAAATCGAGATTTATCCGAATATGGCAATACAATTCATCTATTAAACAAGGCAGTACAATGTATGGCTTGGCACCCTGAAAGTACTTTATCAGATTTAAATATTTCCACTTTGCACAATTATTTAGCTGTATCAATAAATGGACCTCAAATTACTATATTTGAAATTTTTTCAAAAAATAATTCAAATGAATCTACACCAGATGAATCATCTTTTTATAAAGTTGTTGCAACTTTAAATGCCCATAGCGAAAAAGTTGTATGTCTTGCCTGGAGTCCTCATATTAGTGGATATTTGGTATCTGGTAGTTATGATTACACTGCACAAGTACGTACATTGAATTTTTTTATGTTGCTTTTAGATTATGAAAAAATTTATAAAATTATTCAAATTTTATAGAAAAATTTATTTATAAAATAATTATTTACTGACTAAAACATCAAAAAGATTTAATTTATGAATAAATATTATTTTATTGTTATCTAAAAGCCATAAAAATTGTACAGGTAATTGAAGTTTCATTCATTAGTCTGAACAAAAAATTTCTATGTATTATGTATTTCTTTATAATATTAATGAATAAAATATTTTATGTCATAGGTATGGAAAGTAGAAACTCAAGAAGTAATTGCTACATATACCTCTCATTTAGCATCAATTCAGTGCTGCATGTGGAGTCCATTAAGTCATGATTTGATAATTACCGGTTCGGTTGACTTTACGTTACGGATATGGAGTATTTCCAATCAAAAAATATTATTAACGCCTAAGTCAACGAGATTTTCTGTAAAACCACGACAGAGAACGAAAAAAAAGAAATCATCAGTTAATACTCATATTAACAATGAAATTGAAAATAAATCGAATAAAGCAATCGATCTATTAAATGTAGTAGTTGATAGTGAAAAAGAAGTAAAAAATGAAGTAGAAAATTCTGAAGAAACTAAAAATATAAATAAATCTAATTATAAACTATTAAAAAGAAAGAAATTAAAAACTCGTTTTCCCGCTTATGCTGAGCTTGCAAATAATAGTAAGCTTTGGTGTTCTTCAATTAGACATCTTTTAAATACTTTAAAACACGACTATTGTGGCAGTGAATCAAGTACATTTAATTGTAATGGAATAGACAACAGTCTAAATGAACAAGACGCAAATATTTATGTTTTACTAGGAAATAAAAAAAATTTGGGTGACGCTTTAAGAAATGAAAGTAAGAAACATTTTTATTTTTTTTAGTATTTTAATTTTCGTACTAAATAATTGACAAAATTTATTCTTTTTGTTTTTAATTGTAAATAATCAATTATTTTGATTATATTTACTTTAGAAAAAGTATTAAATTCAAGTGAACAACATAACATTGTTACTGAGATGGATGTTTGGAGTAAAAATTTGAAGGAAAATTTATACGAAGCTATGAAGAAGAAACGACTAAATGATTTTTTAGTATCTCTTGCTGCAGCAGACTCTTTAGAGTTAATAAATAAATATATTAACTATAAGAAATTAAAAATCAACTACTGGATTTACGTAATTTTTAAATATATATTTCATTTTCAGAACTTGGAAAATAGCGTGTGAGGCTTACGCTACACAACTTATTTTTGAAGAAAATCCATATAAAGCAGTGTCATATCTTTTGTGTATTAACAAAGTTAATGAGGCTATAGATGTTTTTGTAAAGGAAAAGTTATATAAAGAAGCATATGCTCTTGCATCATTGAGGTTGGATTCTGAAGACCCTATTATTAATAATATTTTGACAGAGTGGGCTTACAATGCTCAAAATGATGGACATTTTCAAAATGCAACAGAATGGTATATAATTTCACCTTCGGTCTTATCATTTTTCATAAATTTAAAAAATATATATTATTAAAGTTATGTTTTTAATTTAAGAATGAATGATAAAATTATTTTGCAGTTATATAAAATTAGGTAATTATGAAAAGGCAGCCAAAGTTTTAGAGCGTCGAAAAGATTTCTACAGTTTAGAATTAGCTGTAGATTTAGCTGAAGCGGCACAAGATATTAATTTAAGCGAATCTTTAGCAGATAAAGCAATTTTAGAAGCTTTATGTACTTATAAGATCGATTGCGCCAAATCTGTCATTGAAAAACATCCTCAAGTACAGGTACGATTATTCAATCATTTAACTTTATTGAATAATATCTTCTCTATTTTTAATTTTATGTTTACAGTATCGAGAAGTCGAAGTAGAAATATTTAATTCATTAAGTAACATTTTAGAGAATGTTAATGATGAAACAATTTTTAATTGGTTAAAAGGTTCATCTGATATTTCATTATTAGAAACTTTAAGTAATACTTTTACCAGATGTACCAAAAAATATTCTCAATTACTTCAAAAAGACGTTTTTATTCAGACAACCAATGAGACGATGGTAAGTAGTTCTATATTAGGGTAGGTAACTATAATAATTTTAATAAAAATCCATAATGACGTACTAGAAAATATTCACAAATAATCAAAGAAACTGTACATATAACTATGTTGCAAATTGATTTAACATATTATATTGTTTTTCATTTTTCTTTTCTTTTTTTGTTTAAATTAAAAGGTTGATTTTAAAAAATTTTTTAAATTCAATGAATGTTTTTACAATAATTTTATTTGCAAAGATAGAGTGAGTTCAAATGTTGACTATCATACATACAAATAATTAGCATGTATGTATACATCGAAGAATAATAAATATCAGAAAGTTTATGCTTGTATATATTTCGTTTGCTGTAATTACACTTAGAACAGCTTCTATTTTCGAGTAAATCTGTTACAGATAAATTCGCATTTTTAATTATATTTTTCCAAAAAAATGACTAAGGTAGGGATATAATATAATCCTATTAAATTTTTTTATCTTATTTTACTGATTATTTAAAGTTAAAAATGTTTCGAAATAAATA
Organism: Platyscapa corneri; assembly: GCA_018907185.1. Lineage (NCBI taxonomy): Eukaryota > Metazoa > Arthropoda > Insecta > Hymenoptera > Agaonidae > Platyscapa > Platyscapa corneri. Next base: position 3,888,684 of record JACCHW010000005.1, on the reverse strand, counting down.
TGAATAAAAAATGAAAGAAAATATGATTGGGACATGGAAAAAATTTTTTTTTATTCAATATAAGGCATAAGCATACAATGTTATGTTATAATCTGTATATTTATTGCATTATATTAGTGTTAAAGTTTTGATATTAAAAAAATATTTTGTATAATTTTTAATATTTTCATGATATCATGATACAATACATTATATTATGTTTATAATAGATTTACATAGATATAAAGTTTTGAGTCTTGTAGAGATATCATTTTCGCCCTCTTCATTTTAGTTAAATGACAATATACGCTTTAAAACACATTTCTTTTAAAAATTAAACAATTTTTTATGTTACCAAATAACATCGGTTGTATAAATTATTTTACAACACTTAACAAAACTTATTAACTTATTACTTACTCTATTATCGACGATTGCGCTAAGATTAAATTTTTGCATTTAAAATGCAATATACTTCTGCAAATTAGGAATCACTTGTAAATCACTTTTTACAATGACTATGGATTATTAAATTTGAAACGGGTCGTAGTATCTTAATTAATGATGAGAATTCAAATTCTATAATTATCACAGGCATATTTAAAAAAATTTGCTAAATGGTGTTGAAAAATCAGTAAATGAATGATAAAGAGGTATCTAAAACTGTAAAAATATCGAAAGAACGCATTTGTTATAAATTACATTTTTTACACCAATTATAACTATTCATAAAACTAGAAACTAACTATACACTTTTAATGATTTCATTGGTCAAAAAGTAATACGACTTTTTTTGTTCAATATTTCTAGCATTATTTTTATAAACCATCTTTAAAATTACAAAACTAAAAATGCTCTTATTTAAAGAAAACAAGTATTCTATCAAAGAAACGTGCTAAATCGTAATTTTGCAGTTCTCATAGTAAAAACGAAATGTAATTAATAATAATTGACTAACTACAGTATTTACCAAATGAGGTACCAAGCGACCTTTTCTTATTTTCTAAATTCGAAGTTTGATTTTGAGAGTAAGCAATTTTGTCTAATGAAGAGATTAGAATATTCGCGAAGTCTATTTTACAAAGCAAGTTACCAATTATAATATATATAATATAATATAATACAATATAATATAATATAATATACTATAATATAATATAATATAATATAATATAATATAATATAATATAATATAATATATTATAATAAGCTTAAACATATTATAAATATTTTAAAGGTGTACTATTACTAAAAAGAGTATTGACTTCAAAGAAGACTATATCGAAAAATGAAATTGAATTTGAACAAAAAGACATTAATACTATGTTAAATTCCGAAATTTACAGACTGTTTATATATATTTTTATATTTAATAAGAGTATTTTTATTTAATTAATTTACAGATGCGAATAAACGTTAGTCATCAACTTGCTCTCTCCATAACTTCTGAATGTCGAGATCAACAACTACAACACATAGTAAAGGCTCTTGATATCATTTTACAATATGAAAAGATGAATTTAAAAACCTCACTGTTAATGAAGTACTTGTTTATATTAGACAATAAAACTTTGACAGATTCCAATAGTATTTTCAATAGTAGCGAATGTAAAATAACAGAAAGTTTACGCGGTTATTTATGTTTGGCTGTGATTTGTTGGTTTAAGGAATGCAAATTAAACGAATCTCAAGTTTCCGAATGTTTGGATTTGATTTTAATAATCGTAGAAAAATGTATTAAAGATCTTTTAAACAAGGAATCGATTGAAATATCGTTTTTATCCGATAAAATAAAAACTGTGGAGACTAAGTTATCTTCAGTTTTAGGTAAATATATAAAAAAAAAATTTTTATCTTAATACGAATATATTATAAGTACAACTTATTTATATTTATTTTTTATATTAAAGGAAACTTGAGAAACTTTGAAGGAGATGAATTAGATGAGACCAAATCAATAATTTTAGATTTAGATCAATTAAAACATGACAAGAAGCAGCTGATTGACGATCGAATAGCTTTACCAGATGCATATTTTAGTTATTCTGTGGTATCCGATTTCATTACTACAATACGAGATGAAAATATTCGTCAGAAAATGAAGGACCTTGTTGATAACACATGGATGGAGCTAATTAAAAATATATAATTTATGAAAATAAGTAGAAAAGTATTATTTAATTGTTCTACTTTAATAAAAAAATTTTTTTTTTAAATTAAAACTATTTTTGATAATCATTTGTTACTTTTTTATTAATAATAATCTTATGTATAAATGTTTATAAAAAAATATAGATGTTTTTCATATTTTATTATTCACTTTCCAAAATAACAATTGTCTGTCACTGCCTGCACATACTATTTGTAGTCTTTGATGCCAACTTAACCCACCAAATAATCGAACACGGCCACATAAAATTGTTGGCTTGCTTTTTAAATTCGTAATTTTCAAAATATTATCTGGTCTGCCTATACTAGCAATTAGGTTTTCGTTAGCGGGTGAAAACTTCATTACTATACCTCCTTCAATATGAACTGTTCTTGTTTCCAAGGGTCAGACTAAAAATAATGAGAAGTAATGACATTAAATAGAAATTTAATTATTTTTTATAGTTTAAATTTATAATTATTAAAGAAAAAGTAGAATATTTAAATTGTACCTAATTTTGTCAATTTATTGCTATAATTTAGTATTAATATATTATAGATAAAAATAATTAATTAGAAAATTTGTATAATAAAATTTTAAGCTATCTTTACCTTGGCCTTGACATATCCCATAAAATAAATTCACCCCCAGCTATACAAGCCACTTTTAATGGATTTAATCCCCAGTCTGCTGTTAATAATGGAACTGCCCCAGCATCTACAGACATAATAGCTTGTGCACTTGTTACATTATACATATGTATTATGCCATTTTTTTCAGCAACTAAAAGTTTTCCTTCTTCTTCAGAATGCCAACAGACATTTACACCTGCAGAAGTTAAAGGAAACATTAAAAAGCATTTTTGACTTTCATAAATTGCCCAAAGTTTGCATGTATGATCATCAGAAACAGATGCTAAATATTTTCCTTCTGGATCATATGAAATATGATTTACATAATCTTTATGACCTTCTAGGACCTGTAAATAAATACATCTTAAATATTTTCTTTTTTTTTCAATACTATATATTTTATATACTCAGCAAAATATATTGTAATTTAAAAAAAATTCTTTTAATATATATATATATATATGTGTGTGTGTGTGTGAGTGTGTCTAATATTCATAATTAAGTATATAAGATTAAGTGTAATTAGTAAATACAGTTAAAATAATAATTTTAATGTGTTTGAAAACTACTTATTGCTGAGTATAACAGAAGTGATGTCAAACTAGTTAATTATTTATTACCTCAAATGTATGACTTTCATTACCATCACTATTATACCATCTTATTTTAAAATCAGCTCCAGCAATGCTAAAAGATAAAATTTTAGGTACAACACATAATGACGTTTTAGGACTCCAAGCAATTGAATGAACTCTTGTTTCATGATGAAATGTTCGAAGACGAGTACAATTAATATCTTCTACAACATCATCTTCTTCCTAAATAAATGTATTATTTTATCGTTATTCAATATATCAAAAATTATTATTTATTATTTTATTAAAGGTCTAAATGTTTTTATACGAAGAGAAGAAACAATAAGAAATTTATTTGCAATTATTTAATTAAAATAATTATAAATATTATATACTTGAAATTTAATTTTGGCAATAACAATTTCCTCTCCAAAAGCAATACAAATTAAATCTTGAGACCATTCATAAGGAGACCATTCTACACGTTGAATTTGTTTTGAAAAGTTCAATGTAAAAGTTGGTGGAGTTAGTAACGCTTCTTCCATTTCATTTATCTGGAATAAGTTGTATTAATTATTCTTTTCTACATATTACACACGAAATTTTATATCATTTGCTATTAAAGTTATAATTAAAATGTAAAAAAATTATTTTCCAACAATCAAAGTATATTAACAAACAAATTATTTAAAAATTATAAATTTTTTAACAAAATTTCTCTTTGAAATAAATAAACGAAGTAATATATTTGATGTTAATAAACTTTTATTACAATAAATCAATTGTAAGTAATATTAATAAAAAAATATTAAATTTATTTAGATACTAAATTTGTGTAACATAATAGTTTTTGTATTTGCAAAACATATTTTTAGTTAATTTTTTATATAATTCTATTTCATTATATCATATCTAGGATGGAATCTAAATAAATGATTTCAATATAAACTATATATACCTAATTAAAAATATGAATTAAATAAAATTACATATGACTAAGAGATTTTTCAAACACTACTATATAAATTATTTTACCGGCATAACCTCAATATAATTTAAAATACAGAAGTAACGAAATTTACTTATACAAAAAATAAAAAAAAAAATAAAGAAAACTTGTAAATATAATTATCAGTTATTTATAATATTTAATAATCGATCTATTAAAAATTAAAAAATAAAATTGTTATTTAAAATTGGATATTGAATAAAACATGTTTACAACAAAATAATATTTTGAATCGTCGATAACCATGAAATCTTTGTTTTCACATGTGTTGCATTCTCCACTACTGTACTATAATCAATAATATTAATTTTATATTAATTATGCTATATGCATGCGTAATTGTATTTGTAACTATACACTTTTTGAATTGAATTATTCAAGTAGTTTATATCAATTAAATATATACATAAATTAGATAATAAAATAATAAAACTTTATTCTTAAACAAATAAAATAAAAAATACGTGACAGTTAATGTCTTACAAAAAGTTGCATATAAATTGACTATAAATTATTATATATATATTTATTTATTAGGAAGATTATTAAAATAAATATAAAAACTAAGAATGAAATGAAAATTAGACCTATTAATCTACATAACCTTTATTATTAACAGAGAAAAAATAGGCTACCATGGTGTTTATAAATGCAAATCGAAACTTGAAGGTACTTTATTAAGCATAGATCATCAAATATTTAGTATTATATATTTATATTATATAATATTATATAGAATTATCATATTGGTTTTGAATACATATTAAATTTGTATAATTTTACAAAGTATAAAAACTATTGTGCGATTATTGAATCAGTTATTTTTGTGTTTAAATTATTACTTTATCAACTTATTCACAATTGTATAAAAAAATTATTATTAAAAATTACAGATTAACTTTTACTAATTTATATTCATTTTTATTCTTTAATAAACTTATTTATTTACGGAATCATATGTGATAATAATTGTACAGATAAATTGTTTCTCTTTCATCGCCTACAACTTTGATATCATCAACAATTAATCATACTTAATCAAATGCTTCTCTAAATCAACTTTTTTTATTATAAACAAATACATCTTTTGTATTTGTATTTCTCTTGCGACATGCGCATTTAGCCACCTTTTTATGCTGACGCCTTACTTTCCAACAGCATTTGCTTCTTTCATTACAGTTGACTCTCGTCATCTGCGTTCACTCTCGTAGAATTATAATTGGTTGCAAAGCATTCCTTATTATTTCTAGTTCATTCAAAAATTAAATAATTGCATTTTCTCTCTTTTATCTATCCAAATGTAGTTGTAACTTATAGTCCATTATTTTGTTACAACTACATTTTCTGCCATTAACTCTTATACTAGGTAAAAATTCGCAAAGCACTTTACAATATTTATTGCAAAAATATAGCTTATTTATAGTCAAATAATAATGGTGTACTCGATGAAAGTTTCATGCAAAACATTTGGTCGAACTAAAAAGTAGAAAGTGCAAAAACCTTGCTATATATTACCGACCGTCAATGAATTGGCATTAGATCATGAAACTATTGTACGAATATATTTATAAAAATACATAAGTAAAATCAATAGATTCTGTATTGTTATTTTATTATCTATTACATCTTTTTATATATTTTAAGAATTTCTTGAAAAAATTTAATCAAGATGAATATTTTAGTTTATCAATGCTTTACGCGAAATTTTGAAAATTCTTCAAATTGTCTGAGCAATAATCTTATTTTTTGTTATTTAAAATAATTTTTAGTTAAGGCAAAAGTATAATTAAATTTAATAATACAAAAATGATAACTTTAAAAACTTCAAATGATATACATAATTTCTGTTTAATGCAGTTTCAGAGGAGCAGAAATGTTTACGAATTAAAAGTATTAAAATATAATTTTTTTCAATAACAATAGTTGAATTAAAAGATATAATCTTTTTACATTTTATTAGAACGTATTTAAACATAAAAAACAATTATTATAATTTTAAAATTTGAAAGGATCCAGATTAATTTTCAAATATTAGATTTGCTTGGGAGGCATTCGCGTATAAATGTCTTTAAGCTCTTTTTAATTTTTAATTTTTAATTTTTAGCATTAGTAAAAATTAGTAAAACCCTAAAATATAGCTGCTATCTTTAAATACCTAATTAGTAGTAAAAAAGATTTTCTAATTATTGCTTTAATTTATATTGTAATGTGCTTTCTTTCAGCTTACAATGTGTTAAGTATATTGAAGTTAATAATAATATTATTATATTGATTAATTTCTTCTTAAATGTCCGATATTGAACATTATTATTATTGTAATATTATTTGACTTATAAAAGAGACATCTTATTTTGTAACAATTGTAACGATATTAATAAATGTTCACAACAAACTTCTAAATTAGAGATTCACTCATTCAAAACGAATTGCTATCAGAATAATTCTTAAAATGAAATTAATTAATAACCTAGATAATTTATAACGTTTAAAATAAAAGAGAAAATTATCAATTTATAATTTTTATCTTAATGTATTCATAAATACTTAATGCATTAATTACGAGTTACTTCGAATTTTAAAATAAACTTTAAATATCAGGCAACTACTTTTTTTTAATAGAATAAAATATGAAACAGTATTATAATAAATTATAATACTAGAAATTATATACCAAATGTTCTTTGCACTATATTTTTAATTACGAAAACAATGAAAATCTGGAAACGTAGGACATATAAAGACGCCAATAGACATGGAGAAGGAAAGTGATTGAAATTCGCATGCATTGGATAAGAAGAGTCTAGTATTCTCTAGAATATATCGTAAAGCGTTTTATTATCGATGAAAAATAGAAAATTTGTCAAGTTAATGAGCTGATCTAAAGAGAGAAACACGCCGTGTTTGAACGACTATATTTTGAACGAGGAAAAATTGAATACATATTAATGACCCTTTTAAAATATTCATTGCGAATTTAGGAAACATGAGAGTTTCCAAGGTGAATCTTGCAGCACCTTCTGTCCTAAAGAATCCTTTAACGAGACTGGAAGTTTTGGAGATATTATGGTTTTCAGCTTCACGACGCATAACATTATTACTCGAGTCATTCGGACCAAAGATAAAGTTTATAGGCCGGAATATATCTCCAAATGAACTTGAATGAATAAAGTCTATCGTGTCGAACCGAGATTCACGATTACTATATGCGATACACAGCATTTAAATTTTGTCTTAATAATGTAAACGTTTAGGTTGTCTAGCTGGTAATCGCCCATACCCGCGTACACACCATCCAGTTAAATTTCATGCTTCTCATCTATTTTTTTTTTTTTAAATTAAAATAGATTACGGTTTTCTTATAATTATAAATCTATTTTTGTATAATAAGAAAAAAACAAATAATTGTGATGTATTTTCAGTATCGATCAATTCAATATGTTATTTTATGATGAAAGAATATCACTCTCAAAAGCTGAAAATCTTCGATTCTATGTTCAATTAATAAAACCTATTTATTATTCTATTTTTTAACTCGAAAAGAAGAGTTCATAATAATTTATATAAAGTAATGTTTTTTAACGAACAGATTTAAATGTACAAAATTCAATAAATAAAAATTAGAAATCCGTAAAATTATTAGATTAAAATCTTTTCTTCGAAAAGCTAAAAGGTTAAAACATTTCATAAACTCCTGTCACAATGACATCTAAATCTTTAGTCTTTTTTGACATTTTCTTGGGTTTTTAATTTATTTGTAAATAAAAATGTTTTGCAAATTAAAATTAATTTGATATTTTTACGATATCGAGAATAAGTTCAAATTTGAAAATTTTTAAAATTATAAAATATATATAATGTAAATATTAAAATAAAATAAATAATTCAAAATATAATTGATTTTAGTAAGGCAGATGATAAAATAATTTTATAAAACAATTTTATATGCATAAAAAGACATTCATATATGTTTTAAAAAATTTTTTAAATCATTGATAATTTATAATTTTGTCGATCAAAATAGCTTTCTTAATAAGGGTAAATATATTATAGTTTCTTAATAGTTGTTTTATCTAAACTAATTATTAAAAATTTGTAGTATTTACGTAACAGTAATACTTTTAAATAGAGTAATTTTCTCATTTTTTTATTCGTCTTTATATATAATATAAATTTCTTTAAATTTGAAGACAAGTATTAAACTAGTATTGATTGATCTCCGCTAACGGCAGTCAATTCAATTGTAACAGCATATTCAATTTTTACTGGAGACTATTTCACAATACATCTAAAAATAAAAGATTGTAGCATTTGCTCGATTGAGGAGCTAACAGAGTAAGTATTCATCTTACTATATACAAAGTACTATATAATCATGATTACTAATATAAATTTTGTGTAAAATTTATGAAATAATAATCATTATTGGTTATTATATACAAAGTGCAACTAAAATAATTATTCAATGATTTATAACGAATATACAAAGTATGGCAATAGAAACATGTAAATTTTTAATTTAAAATATTGAATGATTATTAGAGAATTTATTAAAGACCGTTTTTTGAATATTTATTTGTCATAACTTTTTTTGTGCATAACTTCATATACGCAAAATATGTATAAATGTAGTTTCTTCTTATACACAAAAAATAATTCGTTAAGTACGAATCATATATATATATATATATTTATGTTTAAAAATACAATTAAATATAAATAATTGTAAAATATTTTTATAAAATTTTCACTTTATTTTTTGGTTAAAATGAAAATAATTATTAAAATTTAAATAAAATACGTATCACCATTATTAATGTTAAATAATTAAAAAATTGTTAAGATATAAAATTAATAGAATATAAATTGAAACACAATGTGTAAATAAATTGAAAAAACAATGTCTCAATAAATTGAAAAATTAAAAAGTAAAAAATTATTTACAGATTGAATTATCATTAAAATATATAAATATATAATTACAGTAGATAATACGAATTATGAAATTAAACATATTGTTAGTAAATATTATTTTATAGAAATTTAATTAAATAATTTAATTGTACCGACTGCATTAATAACATTAATAGATTAATTGATTTACAAAACCTTACAATTTTTATAAAATTTTTAATGTTTTAAATGAAATAAAATAGAAAAAACTATTTAGAACGAAAATCTGAATTATAAGTAACGTATAAAAATTCAAGCAACAAATGTTTCGAATAATTCAGTATTTTATTTTAGTGAAAAATTGCATTATTGTTATTTATTAATTTAAATATATGATATTCAAAAAAATTTCAACCAAGTATTATTCAAAATAATCATATTACACGCTAATTTATAATAAAATATTGATTTTTAATCTAAACATTTTAATTAAATTAGCTAAATTAAAACTTATCCTCGTTAAAATAAAATATAATTTTTTGTATAACTAATATATTCGAATAGAATTTAATTTTATATTTTTCACTTTCCGTAAAGATTTAGTCGAAAAAAATGTTTTTTTAATCTTCCGCCTTTTATATCGAATGTCTCATTTGAATATCGATGAGTCGAGGATTCATCAGTAGAGTTTTAAACGAGAATACGAGATTTCATCCGCTGTCCATATTCCATATCCGCTGTAATCTTTTTATCTTTCTCTCTCACTCTCACTCTCTCCATTTCAAAGGAGGTAGGGGCAAAGAAAATAACAAGCGCACCTGCCGCACGCAGAGCACATCGACAGGCGACACGAGCAAGCATAGACCTACACTTAAGTAAGTATAATCGTGACTGCCCTTCGTTTTCTCTGACTTGCTCGTAAAAACAACGAGGCCGGTCAACATCTTCCTCGCGTCGCGTCCTTTCTCCTGCGCATGCCAATTCGCACCTGCACATTTATAATATCTGCGCGCGTGTTCGTGAATCTTGTGCACATATAGTTGCTCGCTCCTGCGTTTTCCGGAACAAGCTGTCAGCCGCTCTTTTTCATGCTCGCCTCGTGCGTGCATCACTGAAAGTTTCGTTAAATACTTTTGTGAATTTACAATTTGCCACTCAACGGGCATCGGTTTTCTTTAACAATTTTTCGTTTGTTTTTTTAAGGCTCGGTTAAATTGCGGACCGCATGTCCTTTTTTTGGGTGGAGTGATGTAAAAAGAAACATAGCTCTTCAAAAAAGACAAGATGAGTATTTCATGTTGTCGGCGTTTGATTGCATGTGCTTTAAAAGCCCGCGAGGTGCAGCATTTTTATGCATGAATGTAAACAAATCACCCGAGCGGTAAAAACAAGAAAAGTGCGTTACGCTGTTGGCAATCCAGTACTCAATTTTTTTTCTAGTGATTCAGTTCGTTATAAATTGGTTCACGTATCTTTGAAATTCTTCAAACTAATTTCGTAAGATTACTTCATATTTGTTTAAATGTTTATTTTCTCTGATTTTTAATAATATTTTATGTTAACAATTCTCTAATTGCATTAATTGATTCTCCAATTGTATTAATAGTTTTTGAACAATAGAGAATACAAAAAGTTTAATACTAATTATTTAGATTTTTCATAACATAAAATAAAGTTTTATATTGTAATATATTATTGAAATTATTAATATATTGAATAAGTAATTATTTTAGATAATATTATATCCATGTGACTAACGTACTATAAAAAAGTCTCAAGATATATATATTTTAATAACTGCTTAATACAAAGTTAATAAATAAATTTTTTTTATAAAATATATTTTTAATTATTTATATATGTTTTATTTATGAGGATTCTATCATTTCAAATGATATATTTTTTATAACCGTATTATCTTAACATTGATTAATAGTGGAAGCTTGTACTGATGCAATAATTTATCATTTTTGAAATCATAATTAAATAAAAATATATAATTTAAAATGTTTACTTTTATAATTATTTTTTATTGAAAATAATAGTACATCTAAATAAATAAATTATTAGAAAATCAAAAGAAGCATTCATATCGGTAAAAATTAATGTTTAAATTTGAACACATTATTAACATAAAATTTCATTACTATATATATTGTTATACTATTATATTATTATAAAAACTTAAATTATGTTTTTCAGTTTAATTAAATAAAATGGAATTTGGAGTAGGTAATGATATTACCCAAATATCAGCAGAGCTTGCTCGTGTGGTAGAGGTGATGATGTCACCTAATATCCCGCACCAACAGCGCTTGGAAGTTTATAATGCTTGTGAGCGTTTCAAGGAATCTTCTCCTCTATGTGCTCAATGTGGTTTATTTCTAGCACAGAAATCTCCCAACAGAAGCTCTATTGTGAGGCATTTTGGTCTTCAGCTAATGGAGCATTGCATTAAATATCGTTGGACCCAAATATCACAATCTGAAAAAATTTTTATCAAAGAAAATGCAATGAAGCTTCTGCAAGAAGGAACAGAACCACAGTTACAAGATGAAAATCACATTAAAGATGCTTTATCGCGTATTGTTGTTGAAATGATTAAAAGGGAATGGCCACAACAATGGCCTACACTTCTTGCAGAACTCAGTCAAACTTGTACAAGAGGAGAAAGTCAAACAGAACTTGTACTTCTAGTATTCTTACGATTGGTAGAAGATGTTGCTATTTTAGAGACACTTGAATCAAATCAACGACGAAAAGATATTTATCAAGCATTAACGACAAATATGACAGAAATTTTTGCATTCTTTCTAAGACTAATGGAACAACACTTTGCTGAATTTCAAAAAAAAACTGCACTTGGTAGAACAACCGAAGCAGCTCCTCACAGCAGAGTAGTTGAAGTATGTCTTTGTCGTAAATAAAAAATTGCTTTATAAATTGCTAATTTTTAAGGACAAATTTATTTATTTTAAAAGCAGAATAAATAATAAAATCGTAATTATTTCATGTATAAAAATTGAACTATTTTTTAATCATTATTTAGGTGGTTCTTTTAACATTATCTGGTTTTGTGGAATGGGTTTCAATAAATCATATAATGGCAGATAAAGGTCGTCTGCTGCAAATACTTTGTTTATTTATGGGAGATCCAACTTTTCGTTGTCCAGCTGCCGAGTGTCTATTGCAAGTTGTAAATCGAAAGGGCAAGGCTGAGGATAGAAAACAGTTAATGATTTTATTCACAGAAGAGGCATTAAGATGTATATATGCAGCAGCAACAGTTGTACCACCATCTGGACCAAGCAATTTACAAGAGAATCATTACTTATTTTTAAAGAAGCTAACTCAAGTATTAAATGGTGTATATTAAAAATTTTTCTTAAATAAAAAAATTTACCTAAATATTTTTCCTTATGAAAACAACAATCAGTTACAATATTAAAAAACAATCAGTGCTTGAAAAATCATTTGTTAATATTATTATTGAGAGAATAATAATAAATATAATATATTGATAATATTTTAAAATAATTTTGAAAACTAAAAACTATACCACGTTTATTATTAATTTTAATTCTTAATATTTTTAATTTCATTAGGTATGGCAAGTCAGCTTTGTTCTCTATGGGGTAAGGATGATGTGACTGGAGTCCGTCCAGCACACTTTGGTCTCTTTCTTGATGCTGTACTCACATTTACGATGCATTCTAGTTTAACTCTTGTTCAATTAGCAAATACAATTTGGGTAATGCTTTTCAAACACGAACATATAAAGACTGATTCACTTCTTCTTACATATGTACCAAAATATGTCGAAAATACAGCACCAAAAATTGTTAAGGTATATTTTATTTCTAAATAGTTGTTAATATATTTTTTTTTTTAAAGTTATGTTAAAATTATTCATAATTTAAAGTATCTAGTTTTTAATTAATTTAAAACTGAATTAAATTTAAGAAGATATCTTTTTTTCAATTATTCAATCATTTCTGTGATAAGATTTATGTTTTATACGTAAACACACATACACATATATATTGTAGAATAAAATTTTAACAATTTATTAATGGTATTATATTTAATAGTTATACTGATTTAATATTTTAATTAGGAAAAAAATATTTTTGTATGTTGATTGTGAATAAAACCAACTTGAAATTTATTTTATTTAACAGAGCAATGATAAATATTACTTTAAATTTGAATTGTGTTAATAATAAAGTTTCTTTTTTTACATTATGTAATTAAATTATATAAGTTAAAATTTATAATCATTAATTTATGAAACTTTATACAATATTATTAATTTTATCATTTTAAACTAAATGAACTATAAACACTAAAAGACAAAAAAATTAGTAAAAAATACAAAAAGTACACGATCTGTTTATAAAATCAACATACTTTATTAAGGTGTCCTTTCCAAACAAACGTCTATTAAATGGAGTGAATTCGTATTTTGTGGATTACGATACGGAAGAAGAATTCACCGTTTTTTTCCATCGTCTGCGTATGGATCTTTTGGAGGGCTTCCGACAAGCGACAATGGTTGCCCCCTTGGTTACTTTTGCTTATGTACAACAATGGCTTACGGCGAAGATTCGCAAAGGTTCGGAAAACCTCGGCTACAAGAGCGATCCTCTCGATCCCGAATACCTCGAGTGGGAAGCTCTAGCCCTCACTCTTGATTCCGTTGTTTCTCGTATTCTCCTCGTAAGTGAGCGACCGAGTGTTCAGAATGGCCTACAGCTACTGGAGCTTTGTTTAAGCTATACACCTCAAGATGCTTGGTTGTTGTCAGCTCTATTATCAAGTATAAGCGCCCTTTTTGTTTTTCTATCAATGTCGACGGGTTCGATGGCAATGCCGGGGGTTGCGATACTGCCCAGAGTCCTCGAAAAGATTTTTGCAGCCCTTGTATTTAATGGCCCAGGTGAAACTAAGGAAAACAGATCAAAAGCTACAAAAAACGTTAGGCGGCATGCTGCTAGTCTAATGGTTAAAATTGGTCTCAAATACCCACTATTACTACTGCCAGTTTTTGATCAGATACACACGACCGTAAGGGGTTTGCTCAGAGAACCAAGTCAGTTATCAAGAATGGAAAGCTTAACATTATACGAAGCATTGTTACTCATCTCGAATCATTTTTGTGATTACGAGAGGCAAACAAGATTTGTTGAAGAGGTAAATTTCAGACCAAGCTCAATCTATTTTTAATTCTACTTATTTTTATGTTTTACACAAAAAAATATTTTTTTTATCATTTAGTTATAAAAATTATTTGCATGCAAAGAAATATGCATTAAATCTTTTAGGGAATTTCATTATTCGTGTTATTAATGATGGAAAATTTACTAACAGTAAAATTTTAAATCCTTAATTTTAATATTTTTTGACAGGTTATAGGAGACACTTCAAGGAGGCTTATTGCAATAGTTGTAGAAGCCTTCAAGGGCCCAATTGAATTAATGAGATTTATTGGATTGGATAGACCAGCTATTGATAATGGATCAGATGATCCTGTGAGTGTCAATCGTTCTGAGCTCATGTTTTGCATTAACACAGTACTGAGCGTAGTAAAGAGATGCTCGATACCAGAAGATCCGGATCGCGCAGCAAGAGGAGGGTTTGTTGCAGCCCTCAGTGAGAGTGGCAATCCAGTGTATAGAAACCCAGCAACACCGCACATCCTACCCTTTTTACCGCCCCTTCTAACTTTGCTTAAGGCAATGAATGCACTCTTCTTACCTACAGCCTTAAGTGTCTTGTCCGAAGTAAGTCATATATTAAACATTCTTTTCATTTTCCATTAATGTTCTGTTTCTCGCTATTTTTAGGATTACGCATAACAAAGTCAGAATTAGAATTTTTTAATATGATAAGCTAAATAGTCAAGCGGAACCTTTGCCTTTTGAAATAGAAAAATTTCTTGAATATTTATTATATATAATTATTATTATTGTTGTTGTTATTAATATTTCGAAAAATTTTTTATTTTTTTTAAATATCTAGTAAACGAAGAAAGGGAATATATTTTTCTGTACATAATTATTTATGCATTATTTCTTCATTATTGATGAAAAAAATAATGATATTTTTGATTAGTTAAAAATAATTTTTTTAACCTCTAGATATTTTATGCTGTGTATATAAGTAACGTTCAAAGCATCAATAATCCTTTGCAATTTTAAGAAAAGCTATATATAAGCTATAAAATATTTTGAAACGGAAAAAACTCCACAACTTTGAACTTATTGATAATATAACCAATTATTATTAAAAATATCATTTAAAGATCTAATAATGTTTTTTATAACATTAAATTATATAATAAATATTTGTAATTGATTATATTTGAATTTAAAATTTAAAATTTTGTAGATCTTAACTCATTTAAACTTATTTTCTACATTATACTAAATCGTATATTATTATATCGTATAATATTTTCAAATTTCATTTAATAATATTTTTATAATTTATTTAAAATTCTTTGTTTAACTGAGTATTTTCAAATTTCATTTCATGATATTTTTATAATTTATTTTAAATTATTTGTACATATTTTTGTTTAACTCAGATTACTACCAATTTTATTTTATTCAATAAAATAGGGATACAGAAATGCGTACGGATTACTGGAATCGGAAAAAGCAAATTTACTATGTCTGAATATGGCAAATAACAACGACAATTCTGTAGAATTAGATCAACAATCTGCTCCTTTATTCAAAATGCAATCGTTCATCTCAACCATTCATGACAATTGCTATCATATGCTTGGTAGTGGCTGTCATACGATCGGCCGAGATTTTTATCAATTACCAGGATTAGCAACTGCACTATTAAATTCTGTGTTTTCTAATATGGAAGTGAGTATTTCTTTAAAATATTCATCGAGAAATAGATCGTGATAATTAATTACTTCATTTAATATCAAGATTTTTTTTATGTGACTACACAGATGCTTGAATTTAATTGATAAAAGCAGTGAAAATATTTCGGATTTTGAAAAAGCAAATAAAATTTACATTTTCTTTCTTAGCATAATAATACTTTTATTTAAAATTTAAATCAAACATTCTATAATCTTAACTGATGAAAAGTAGAATTTTTATAATTTTTTTATATACAACAGCAATGTATGAAATTATAAACTTATAAAAAAAATTTTAATATTCATAAGATCATCACAACGAAGCAAATAAATATATTTATAATTTTTTTTTATTATACAGGTAATTCCTGATCATAGACTGCGTCCTATTATTCGCGTTTTTCTAAAACCTTTTATATACTCGTGTCCACCAGCTTTTTATGAAACGGTCCTTGTTCCTGTACTAGCGCATGTATCGACTCACAGTAAGTACATTGGTGTTTATTAACTTTTATGTATAAATGCTTTATAAATATTGAAATGAAAAGTTATTAACTCATTTCAAACTTGTTCCTCGGTCAGATATTTTTAGTTTTTTTTTAAATGTTTATTTGCTATATATTTTAAATTTAATTATAATGAATTAACTTAAAATAGAATACTTTACCAACATCAGTGGTTGTATTTAAAATAGCTGCAAATTTATAACGATATTTTTCACTGTTATTAAATAGTGTTTTTAAATATAAGAGCATTACATAATGAAAATAATTAATATGTGTGAAATAAGGACTTTTTTGTCACAGTTAATACAATTATTTTAATTTTTAGTGTGCCAAAGATTAAGTGCTAAATGGCAGTACATAACTCGACTGTACGAGTCTGGTAGTCTTGATGACGAAAATACAGATGCCCAGGAGGTAATCGACGATATGTTAAACAGGAATTTAACGCGCGAATTTGTAGATGTATTGAAAGTAGCTTTAGTTGGTGGAGCGGCGACTGATGCGTCGCCTCCAGATTCAATGGATCAGGATAGTGGAGGTATGGCTGTTGATCCACCTCCAACCAGAGGCAGCAACAGTATTGTTGCAGAAGTTGTTAGCGAACTTGGGACCTTCATACTTAGGCATCCTTCCACCTGCCATAGCGTTGTTCTATGTATTTTAGGGTAAATCTGATTTTCCAAAAAAATAATTTATTTTTTAATGACACTTGTTTCTTAATGCAAAACTACCATTTCATTTCTGATGTATATTTAAAAAATGTTTGCACTTAATTATTTCGGATCTACTTTACATATATATTTCTTTAAATCTAGAGTTTTAACCAGAATGTTGAGCATTTTGGAAACACACAATTCGTTTTTGATATAAAATAATAATTAATATTGCATTAAAGTGTATTCAACTTTTTTTAATATATTTTTGTCTATGTTTTTAAAATAATACGAAGATACAAATTAAAATATTGACCTAATTCTGTAACGGTGTTATTTATTAAAAAAATAAAGATGTACCTTCTTTCTAATTTCGTATAAGTCGCTTATATGTAGTACATAGACGAGTATAGAAGTAGTTTCTCTAGATTAGTTATTGTACAGAAAAATTAAAATCTAAAATATCTTTAAAATGTTAAATAAATATTATTTATGATTACAGCGCACTATCGTGGAATGATTCGAATGCAAGCCTTAAGTCTACAATGTTGACGGGTCCAATGGTGCGAGCTTTGGCCGCGGATGGCAGCTTAACACCAGCAATGGCAGCTCATATAATGGTTGCTATACTTCAAGGTCTTCAACTGCATGGTCAGCATGAGGCGAATCAAGGCTCACTCATAACTCTGGGTGCTCAGGTTTATGAATGCTTAAGGCCTAAATTTCCTAACATAATCGAAGTCATGCAGCAAATACCTGGTATTAATCCTGCCGACTTGCAACGTTTTGACGAAAAAATGTCTGTCGTCAGTACCAAGGGTAACAAGGTTGAAAAGGGCAAGAAGGACTTGTTTAAGAAAATCACGAATCAGGTGAGATTAATGCGTACGAAAGTATTTCATAACAGTGCTTAGTAAAGAAAAGTTTATGCATCGATATTGAAATAAGAAATAACTTATCTGTACAAAATTATTTATTCGAAAAGTTAAATTAAGGTGAAACTAAAAATAACAATAATCATTTTGTTACCAGTTTCTTTTCACAATAAATAAAATCGTTTTTAACATTTGATTTTTCATTCAACGTTCTTTCATATAATA
This sequence comes from Platyscapa corneri, assembly GCA_018907185.1. Lineage (NCBI taxonomy): Eukaryota > Metazoa > Arthropoda > Insecta > Hymenoptera > Agaonidae > Platyscapa > Platyscapa corneri. The sequence continues at coordinate 3,870,305 of JACCHW010000005.1, read as the reverse complement.
GAATAATTAAATAGAAATGAATGTTTTTAAATAAATCATGGGATAATAAATTTTAAATTTATTATTTAATACTTATGATTTTATTCTGCAATTCGTATATTTAAGCAGACATATTTCTAAGATAGCCTAAAAGGAATTCTGATAAGTTACTAAAAGAGATAATTATTTATCTCGACAGTTGATTGGCAGAAGTATTGGTCAACTCTTTCGAAAAGAAGTTAAAATTGACAATCTACCACGACTAGAAGTCGCAGACAAACAAGTGATTCGTGTTGATGAGATAGCAAATAATGCCAATGACACCGGATTGACAAGATTGTTCGCTGGGCCTACATAGCAAATGATTAAAAGCCATAGAATGGAAGATTGGTACTGCTCGATAAGTGATTATAAATTACTTTAGAATTAAACAAGTGAGGAATAAGGAATTGAATCGAAGAAAAAACGATTATAGTACTGAATGTAGTGGAATTGTATGACAAGTATGCATGTTATACTGAATGTACTTTCCTTAAAGTCGATTTCTTCGATTTCTTATTTCTTCGAAATTATTGTTAGAGAGAATGATGGTGAACGCGAATTCGTTAATTTATACATTTAAGTCTGTTTTTAAATTCTTTCTTTGCTTTGTTGATTGATTTTATTGTTATAAAATGTCATGATTTGATTTACAAATATTCATTGTGCAAATGGATTAAGATGAACAATTTTTAGTATGATATTTTTCTTATTCTTACAAGTATGAATGTTAAGTCAAAAAGTATGTGAATATTTTGCATCTTAATACAATAATAAATTATTCGCATGACTGATAATAAATAATACATAATGAAGTTGATTTTATTTTGTGCGTGTGTGTGTATGCGTGCGTGTGCGTGTGTAAATTACAATTTCTTATTGAATTTTTTAACTGGAAATAATAATTTACAGCACTTAACTGTGAAATTATTAAGGTGCGTTAATGGTATTGAACCAAAGCACAAATACAATCAAGAAATCGAAATTTATGTGTATACACAAGCAACCGAAAAGACAATTATGTCATTTATTTCTAAAATTAATTCAATGAAAAACAAATTTAAATAATATAAATAATTAATTTAATATAGTCATTTATAAAGCATAATATTGGTATTAACCATTAAATCTGTTTTAAAATGGTAATTAAATTGTTATTATTTTATAATGAAAAGATTTTTATAATCAAAAGTCATTCCTTTTTTAATAAACGCTTTTATTGCATTTAAGAATCGGTGCGAGTTTTTAATATAACTATTTATGTTTAAAGATTTGTAAAAAGATATATGAAATTTTGTAATAGAAAATGTTTAAGTCACCTTTTTCAACTTAATTTAACAAAGAACTCTTAATTATAAAAACGTTATTTTTATAAAAAAAATTTTGAAACTATAAGCAATAACGTAAATGAACCATTGATTTCAATTTCTTAAAACATGCAGTAAATGTACAGAAAATCTAAAAATTTTATTTATATATTTTGTTTTTTATATAAATATAAATATTCAATTACTTTGTTTTTAATTAATAAAAGGCGCGAGGCTATTTTCGTCCTCTTATAATATAAAATAAAAATGATATAATAACCTTTTGAAAGAACCCATTAGTCAAAAAAATGGTTTTAAAAATAAAATTACAGAATACAAAGGTTCTCGTTTCCAACAAATGTATGTGAGCCGACCGAATGGCCTTGCCTTTTCGCTTTCTTGTAAGCGATTATAGTTAATAATTTGTTATTTCATGCTGCCAATGATATCATTGATTGTTTGTTTATACATCGGCTCTATATTGCTATAAATTGTATATATTGTACTGTAATAAATAAATACATTGACAATAACTTGTTAATATTTGTAATACTCCCTATGACTTACTTATTCTTTGTTAAATATTAACCAAGATTTTACTGTTGTTTAGACAAAATAAAATATTAATCAAATGTAAAAAATGAGATTATATATAAATATTTGTAATAATTGTAAAAAATAATTTTTTGTAAATTATTTTTGTAAATTAATTATTATTAATAATAATTAATCATAGAGATCTACTTGATAATTTTTGTAAATTTATATATAATGCTTAAATAATTTAACAAATTTTATTTATCTGGTGACTTTTAAAAAGTTCTAAACAATTTTTTTGAGTGCTTAACAAAAATTAATACTTCACAAATGCATCACATCACTAATTTTTTGTTTCTTTAACAATATGTATATACACGTTTTATTATATGCATGAGATGATAAAATTTTAATGTAATGTTCTGCATATGTTTAGTTTTATTAAATACCTAAGAAAATTATAGATTTAAAAGAATCTTTATTAAGTAATTATTAATAAACTTAGTTTTATAAATTAAGAAAACTTTAATTTTCTAGAAAATAATATTGAAAAACCAACACAATAAAAAATTACAAATTTTTAATTACTTTATGTATATACAATAAGAATATTGACTTAAAATTTTATCAATTAACATTTTTAGATCATATTACAAATTCAAACTTGATAAAAAACATTAATTAATAGAATAATGTAAGTTGGAAGCAAATTTCTTAGATATTTTTTTAGTACAATATGATTTCATTAAAATTATTGTGTTGAAAAGAAACTAATTTACGATATTAAATTATGAATATTTAATATTCCTAGAAAATCTTTTGAATTGTTGAATTTTACAGTTATGAAAATCTGAATTTTCGTTGAGAAAAGCAATATTTCTGCTAGAGTTGTTTGAATTATTCAATGTTATTCATCATTTGAATTATTTACATCGTTAATACAAATATACTTGTAATAACTCCATAAAAAATGAAATAATAGTCTTATTTAAAATTTAATTTTAAATATATATATATGTATATATATATATATATATTTAAAAGCAGATTGTTCACACGATTGTGTATTTCGATAGAATGTAAATAATAATTATTACGCATCTAAGCTGCTCACATCAGACTCACAACATTGTATTATCAGGTAAAAATAGCTACTTTATAACACAATAGTTTAGCTATTAATTTATATTATTGTAGTATATTGTATTTGTCTTAACAAATATTTTTAAACTAATTGAAGTATTTGTTTAATTTCCATGGTTTTACTATATGTATTTTTTATAAAAGTACTAAAGTATTTAAAATTAGTAATAATTTTTAAAAATACATGTATTACTATTTAAAAACTTTCATACACACACACGTATATATGAATATGTGTATATATATATATGTATAATATATCATAAATAAAACTTTAGAGCAAAATTGCGAATTGTGAATTTTTATATTTAAATGAATATTTTTGTTATATTTATTTATATAACTAATGTAATCCATTTTTATCATTAAAACGTACTTAGTGTAATAATTTTTTACGAATTAAAAATTAAAAAATAATACTATTTTATTTATACTTTTCTTTTCAATTTTGTTGTCTTTACTTTCGAGTATTTCAGATTATGTAAATAATTTGAAATACATCGTTTTAAAATATACGTCGTTTAAGATTAATTTGTTTTGACTATACAACTATCAAGTATAATGCAGTGAAATAAAATTAAAACAATTTTTATAGTAGAAAGTGATTTTAATTATTGACATAAAGCAAATACAGGATCCTATTTGTTCTTTATTCATGAAAACACTGCCATCACAGCGTATGCAAATTATTAAAAGAATTACTGTTACTAAAACTAAAATGCACAAAAATGATGTTCATTACTATTTAATTTAAGCAGCTTAGAAACTCATCACCCGTTGAAACATCATAGTCGAAGATGCCTTTGCAAGTCGTATTACTTGCTTGTTTGACAGTATCCAGCTGTGTCACCGTGACTTTACCATCCGATGAAAACGAGCTCGAACTCGTGCAAGTTCTTTTCCGCCATGGTGAGCGAACACCCCTCGAGTCGGAGACGTACCCTAGAGATCCATATACTTTGGCGTCATATTACGAACCTTGGGGCCGCGGTCAGCTTACCGAGCTCGGCCGCTTCCGTATGCGGCGTTTTGGTCAGGCCTTACGTCGACGGTACGGTGGCTTCCTGAGGACGCTGTCTGGTTCTGACGATATTTACGCTTACAGTGCAGATATCGGCAGCTGCATAGCCTCTCTTCAGGTACTGATCAACGCCCTCAGGATAGTAGATGACTCGGTGACAATACGTAATCCGAGTCGCAGTACGGATATGCTCCTGAATTCACGCGCCTGTTCCAAATACGAAACTGAGTTGAAAAGAGTCAGGAGATTGCCAGAGGTACTGCATATGATGACTAAGTACGAGGGTTTATACAGGTATGTGGCACAAAGTTGCACGCTACTTAATGTCGTTTAACCCTCCAGAGGAATCCTCGGTACAGTTCAGGTGGTTATCCAAGATAAATTTTACGAGAACTGGGTTTTAAAGAATACTTACCCAACTCGAAAAGATCTTGTCGTTGAATTTACATTATTATTTTCTTTAAATGAGTACTTCGGCAGCGTGAATATTAATCGAATAAACACCTAATCTTTTAAGTCTATAAAAGTAAATATATTAACTTGTATATATTTTAATAAATTATTACTATTTGGATAATTATTGGATTATGATTAAGTTGAGTTGTTTTTCATAAATATTTCACTACTATATTATCAGTCGTGTATGTTGGTGAACTTGTCCTTGCGCAAGTACGCTGTATTAATCCCTAATAAAACATTCTTATTAGCAATAGAAAGTTTTTTTTTATAATATCTCTATATTAATGAATGGAAAAGAAACTATGCAAATTAAGAATGTGAAGCTGAAAGATTTTACTTTTCGAACGGATGCGCTCACCAGATAATATATTTTTAGAAAAATTCAAATCTCACTGCTTTATTAATTTTAGTTTCCATTTTATAAATCTATTTTAATTATTATGAAGGTTAATGTATCATTTCTAACAGCTACATAATTGAGAAGACCGGTGTGACATTTGACGACATTGCGAAGGATCAACGTCTGTACCAATTATACAACTTATTGGACGCTCAACGAAGCATGAACTTAAGTTTGCCCAATTGGTGCCCTGAAGGTGTATTCAGTCTACTCAACGATATCGCCTACCTCCATTTCAACTTCGAATCTTTTACTCAAGAGTTGAGGCGGTTGAACGGCGGTCCGATCGTGCGCCGCTTCCTTGACAATATGTTGCGAACGAGATCCCGGAATAATCCAAAACTCCACCTGTACAGTGGCGAGGACCACAACGTAGCTGCATTCACTCGAGCTATTAACAGGCATTTCCCCCGAGTACCAAATTACAGTACTGCCATTATCGTCGAAAAACACAGAGGAGTAATAACTTCACAGAATTTTGTAAGAGTCATGATATGGACCGGTGGTACAGAGAAGTTAATTCCCATAAGACTTAGTGACTGCACAGAGGTTTGCTCTCTAGAGGATTATGCCAGTATTGTTGCCAAATCTTTACCAAGTAACGAGGATATGCAATGTCTTTTAAACGACTCCAAGAAACGTAAATTTGTTAAAATTTAGTTGGTTTATTGGTCTTTGAGTAGGTTACATTAGAAAAGCTAGTTATTTCATGTAAATCCTTATGTATTCGTTCACCTAATAAATAATATTGCCTGAAAATCTGAGCTAACTTTCCCTGGTAATGATATTAATTCGTAAAGCGATTATAATACGAAAAAAAGTTATTTAAAAAAATCTGTATGTTCCTGGAAGAATAATATTTTTTAAGGTGTAAAGATAAAAACTTTCTGTCAGTAAAGTGCGCAAGGCAGGAATTCGTTTGATCTCTTATCTCAATACTAGTAATATTTTAACTAGATAGAAAAATTTTAAACTTTACTTACAATTATCTTAATATAAATATAAAAATAATATATGGGTGAGCGAATTCTTTTTAAAGAAAATTTTTTAAACAATTTATATTAAAACATCATTAAAAAATAATGTAAAACTACCGGTATGTAACGAAAATATAGAGAATGTATTTGTCTTTTTTATTTTGTGAAGCAAGAAAATTTTATAATTAAGAAAATTATCTGCAAACTAGAAATATATTTTATCGATATTCGACTTTTGAATAAAAAAGCAAAAGGCTTCAATAGATTAAGATTATTATTTTCATCTTCGTTATTAATAAGTTTGTGGTCTGTATTTTTTATAATTACGATAATATTTGTAAATCACTGACATTAAATTAAAGTATTGTAAATTTAAACCTTTAATTGTAAAAATATATAAACATTTTTGAAAAATTAAAAATGTAAATATAATAGATTTAAATAATTATAAATATCCAAAAATTTTAATTTAAAAAAAAATCTTTTAAAGATTGCTTCTACATGTTGTTGCTTGTGGCTCGTGTCCATTGCTTCTTGCCGTAAAACTCAAGTTAATTCAACCCAAGTATAACTGAGGATTTGAAAAATAATAACTCTTAAGAATAAATTTAGCAATATCCAGATTTTATTCTGTAAATCATGAAGAAATAATAATAACCAAATAATCAGAAACGATGAATATGGATAATGAATCTGTAACGATCTCTTATAATGCTGTCTTTCAATAATCTTTATTAAAGATTAAATGCAAGTGATAGAATCGTTAAAGAGACGTCCCGTATCTCCTCGCTTTTTATACGTTCTAGATTTTCTCGACCGATGACTTTTGAAGTGGAGTCCATCAGCATCGTGCACGATAGTATATGAATTGAAGAGTGTTCTTCAAATATACGAAGAGTTCATTACAGAGATGAAGAGTGCAATTATTATAAACGAAAATTCTTTTAAATCGTTTCTGAGAGCAGGTTTAATGATGCAGGACATTTCTTGCTGCCGTTTCGAGAAGGGTGTATCAGCCTCTGATAATAAAACTCATTCCTAGAATGTTTACTGCTAACTGCGCATTTTGCTGATTCACTGTCCTATACAATTTGCCGCATATATAATCAGAATCAAGAATATTTGTGTCTAGCGAGGCATTTCTTTGATAGTTTCAAATACTTCCACTTTAATTGTTTGGTTCAAAATTTATTACTTGATAAAGCGCATTGAGAAATTCTAGTCGACTAATGAGCTATGCTGCTTTGTGGTTTGTACGTGAGGCTTCGTATTTTTCAACTTGAAATCATTTTCTGCAGACCTTGAGGCATAGCGATTATCTCCACTGCGTATCAGGTTACTTGTATCATTAATGTAACTACTTCTTCGCACTTCTGGTGCGTTCTTGCCTTCACGATTGTTGCGGACTACCAAATTGCCTTGGTTTACATTTTTGAAAAGCTTACAGAATAAAACATTTTTTATCATTTCGTTTCATTTTTTAATGCAATCATTGTAAATATTTATTAATGTTAAATACTTAAACGTGCTTATGCATAATTTTTTTCTCGAGTAAGTATCTATTATAAACTTTTAAATTTTATTTTAAATGGAAAATTTTTAAACGCTGTTCGTAAAAATTATCTGATTTTTCCAATGAAAATAACAATAAAATTTCAATAGCATGCCTCATCAAGTTACATTATAAAAATAAATATTTTATTCGAAATTACTAATTTTAAATGTTCCTGTTTTTTTATATTCTAGCCATTTTTTCATTGAATTAAAGTAGAATGAATTTAAATTTAAGTTTAAATTATGAAATAGGATTCGAATATCAATAAATAATTACATAAAAGAAGATAAAATAATTAAAAATATTTAAAAAACTGATTTTACTTTAAAAATGAAAATTCAAATACTTACTTCGTGTGAGCTGCTCTAATAAACCGAAAAGTTATTTGTATTAAGTCGACTTGGAATCCATATTTTGCTTAGTTTTAACGCAGACATTTCCCTGATTCTTTGTTTCTTTGCAATTTTGAGGAGCTCCCCAATTCCAAGGCTTTCGGTTTGTATTTCATGCCTATTATCAAGTAAATAAACGTTGTTTGAAGAAAGAAAAATTTTTTTCTACTAGGGCGGCATAATGTGTGCTACCGAATTTTAGTATTAGCAGGGTCGCTAAAGTTATTGTGGCGTTTTTCTTCGACTTTTTTTCTTAACTGACTTGTCTTCCAATCCGTGGTGCTGATTTGTGTTCTCTAGAGTTATTCGCCCTTCTTTGTGCGCACAATCAGGGAACGGCTTTGCCTTTGGCATTAGTGTAGTTCTCCGATTAGTCCCCATTTTCCTTTCTTTTCTTGCCTATACCTTTACCTACAGTCCTCCCTAGAAGAGAAACGAGGTGTGGTATACTAAAAGTATATGCTGGGACTAATTTCACACTCCAAGTATATGTATACATATATATAGATGGCTATTTTTTAATAGTATAAGTCTAATTCGGAAGCGACTAAATTCTTCAATAATCGTTTTGTAATTCAAAATATTTTTCTAAATATTCAACTCATCAAAAATAAAGTCAGTAATACTTTTATTGATTAATTCGAATTATATAAAGCTCAATTTAAGTGTCGAGAATTAACTATAAGTATATATATTTATTGATTTCCCGTATATTTATATGTATAAAAATTATTAATTTAGAGTTAAACAAACAAGATAATTACATAAATTATATTAAAAAGCTAATTCAAATAAATAATTTTTTGTATTATTTAAAATTTATGCGATATGAGAAATGATATTTTATATAATATGAATGATAAATTATACATTAATATACATTAAAAAATAATTCATATGAAATTCTATATTTTATTTAAATAAATGAAGTTATATTAATGAAATTCATGAATACTTAAAAAATTATTTGAAATATTATCAGTTATTATTTAATTTTATTCATTGTATTAAATGAAGTGCTAAAGTTTACATAAAAGAAACACATTAGTAGTTGTAGAGGAAAAAGGAAGGTTTAAAAATAAATACACTCAACTCGGAAAGTTTTTTTAAAAGAAAAAAAACTTTTCATAAGTAATATTTTCATATTTCTAATTTATATATTTTACACATATTATATTTTTGTAATTCTTATCTTAGTTTAAAAGAAGCCTGTACATACTACTAAGCTCAATAAATCTTTTTAAAATAAAAATCAATATTATGAAATATATTTTGAATGTCTATAATCAGCATTAGCAAAGTGTTCAGTTTATCGAAATTGCAATTATTTTGTGAAATTAAGTAGACTTTTGATTTATCTCTACGCAATTCTACTTTCTATAGAAAACTAATAATAATAATGCATCTAATGTAAATAATTCTACAAATCTTCCATTCTGTACATTTAATAATTTTATGAAATTTTATTTAAAAAGAATCAGATTCTTTCTATCAAAGTATACGTTTTTTATAATTGAGTTTAAATGTTTTTAAGTTTCCAATTATATAATAAATACTATTGAAATTCTTCATGCTTATATAATAATTAAAAAATGATTCCATTGTTTGAAAGTAATAATTAGAACATTTATTGTTCCAATTAAGATTTGTATATACCACTTACCATTAAAGATAGAATCTAATTCCTTTCCTAAATAACAAACATAACAATGAATATCTTCTTACATAGTTAATACAATAATAAATCGCTTTGTTTAATGTTAATTATTTTGTTATTAAAATTTCAAACTAAAAATTCTATTATTTTTGTAATTAATTAATATACGCATAAAGTAAAAAGTGACTGACATGTTATTTATTAAAAGTAAAATTTGTATTTGTCGTTGGTGCTACTTTCGTATGAACCGAACTTTTCAATTATTTGTTATACAGTTTTGAATTATATTGTAATTTTGTATAATATTTTATTATAATAAATAAATGCATTAACAATAACAATCAGAGATATGTATGCATACTAGTTTCTTATTCATTTGATCACACTCACATGCACACATAATAAAATAATTTTTACATAATTCATTAGTGCTCTGAAAATCCTTACAAGAATTTACGTTAAACACTTTACAACGTAGATACGTCTTTGCGACAAAAATGATATATACATTGACATAATAATATATTATAATTTACAGATTTCTTGTAGTATACAATAATATTTATATTATATATGTATAATACGAATAATTTGACTCCATTGCTATAAAAGCTGTAAAACCAATAAACTATTTATATATAACACTTTCCTTTTCATTTTCAAAACTTTTTCCATTAAATATACATTAAATATCCAAAACAATTTTCAATTTAATTTTATGCCCCCCAAGACGAAAATAATTTTTTAAATGGTAGTGCACGAATATTATATAGTCTCCAATATAATGTAACACAACATCATTTCTTTCTCTAATTTATTTAACTGTAAGATTTGCAATTGTCTAAAACTTTCGATAATTGCGATATTTAGAATACGAGATAAACTATTTAGAGAAGTTTCTGTTCAATGAAGGGATGTACGTTAATAGCGATAAAAAATAGGCATAAAACCAATAATAATTTCTAGTTTTATTACAGTAAGTTAGATTGAACTATATAAATTTGAAATAAAAACAATAACATTAACCACAGTAAGCAACACTTTTTTTGATATGGAGATATATATAGATATTAATAATTAATGGTAACTAAACTTAAAAGTATAAGCATATCGGCCAAAGTTTAGCACATTTATTGTACATTTAAGCAATTATTAGATGTTTTAATATTCAATAATAGCAAATTATATTTATTTTATTTTTCAACTTATAGTTTATATTTACAAATATTAGAGAAATCATTATTCATAACTTTTAATTAATTATCAGATTTATTTCTCATTAGTTTTATTTTCGAATTAGATTATTACTTGCCAACACATATAGTTTGCTGTTTTATTTTATTTATCAATCTGAATTCTTAAAACTGTGATATATTAATTTGGAGTATAATATTTGTACTAATAATAGAATAAATGTGTCTTGTAATTCAACAAAAGATAATTGGAATTCGACTCATTCACGATAATTAAATTACAAATTTCCATTATATTTCAATTCTAATTTTCAAGAGAAAACAGTGCCGATGTTAACCGAGAAAAATCACTGTACAAAACTTTAAAATACAGTATTTAATAATTAATTAGCAAGGAATTAAAGAAGGATTAGTTTAAAAACATTTAAGAATTTATTACCATGCGAATTAAATAAAGATTTAAGAAATTGTGCGAACGTATTTTTAATACAGACTCTCTATATTCATTCTTCTTATCCACAATTTTAATAATACGTCACAACATTTGTTTTTTAAATAAGTTTTCACACACTATTTAGTGTTATTTTACTGCTATTAATTGCATTTTAAAGTTAGATTTACATGGAAATTTAATTAAATATAGATTGTTAGCAAGAATTAAAGCCTAGAAATATTTAAAAAATTTATATATTTTTAGCTAAAAATTTTGTAAAAATTTCAGATATTAATAGAACTACTTGATAAATTATTCAATTTTTTAAAATCGAGAGTAGATTTAGACTCAATTAGTAGGTTGAAATTATTTTACAAAACTGAAAAAATTGTAATAAACACGAAATTTATACATATCAGAAAAATTGATAGTCGCCCAACAAATTTCTAATCTGATATCTGACTTATCGTATGAATAAATATAATAGAATTCTTAATATTTATTATCTCATTCGTTAAATACTGTTTTTAAATATGACTTTAAATTATTACACGGTTAAGTTTTTCTTTTTTAATTCTATATTGAAACCTGACTCTTTTATTAAATAAAACAACAGTAAAATGATGCAAAATACAAAATATATCGGTGGAATAGAATAGCAGTATTCAAAATAAACTTCTTGAAATAAAGAAGCTATATAATTAAATTAATTACGTAACAGCACCAAACAATACTCTTACTTAAGAAGATGATGAGGTCTTCTCTTAGTATGAGATTTCAAATTAACTCAGTCCTGACTGCTACATTTCAATATAAATCCTCAAGATATGAAAAAGAAACTGTAGAATTTGCATTATTGTACATTACAACGAGTCTGTGAGTGATTCGGAATAATTCATATTTATAAGATCTGTGCTTAAAATATGGTATACTTAATTCAGGAAGAACATCTGGAATGTTTGTATCTACATAATAATGAGAGAAATGGGATTTTACAACCTCAAGTCTACAACAACGTAACTTTCAAATGTAATCTCAAAGAGTTTAAAATATATCGACGGGAATGACAATATATTCTTAGATGGTGCAACATTTGCGTTCGTTTTTATTATAATGTGCATTTTATAATTGTTACAAACTGCAAAAATAAAGTAATTCACGGTACAATCATACAACAGACTCTCGGAATGCAATTGGAAAGAGAAGGTAGAAAAAGTTACGTGCATTAGGCCAACATCAAGTCATACTATTAAGTAAACACAGACATGTTCCTACAACTGTTGAGGTCAACGGAAGTAGACTAGCCCTTCACAAAAAACCTTAAATAAGAACCATAATGAAAAAGTAATGTAGTTAGAAATTTTGTACTCCAACAAAGGAAAAAATTAACCGAGGAGGTTGTAGCAGATTTCTGCATAATTGGTATCCATGGAATTTATGAAGGTAAAAAAATGTTGGACAGAGCATTCTAACCATCAGTTGTTTTTGGGAATGACGCTTACCTTACTCTTTCCATATCTTTTGAAATATATCATTAATTATATTGTTATACGTAACTCAGCAAAAAGATTTAATCGATTTTATAACAGTTGCAAATTATTAAATAAAAACGTGAAAGAGTAGCACAGAGGTGATGGTTAAATTTGCAGATTGTATTTTCACCAATGGCAAAGCATGAAGCCCAGCACCAGCTAATCGTGACAGGTCTTGGTATGTTATTATTCATAGCTAAGAAACTAATGGCATAATTCCTTGAGTCATGGTTTGAAGCCCGTTGGCGAGGAATTAATTTTATTCTCGCCATTAAAATGATTCCATCTACTATCCTATAAGCCGACCTAATCACGTACGAGGCAAGACACACCGTTATGACGTTCAAACATTCGATTAGGGCCTCCATTTTTAGCACCTACAACAAGTTGGTGCAGCTTCTAATACAACGCTTTATATCCCAATATTTCACAAGCTCTGCGACAGTTAGACTGGATGAAAGCAACACATCAATTTGACTTTTAATTACCTCTACTACTAGAATCTGGATCTTCTCGGGTTTTTAGAGTTCATTGGCTCTAAAGAGTGTGTCCTAAGTATGGCCTGCAGAAGACATGGTTTCTATAATTCTATAATCGCTTTTTTAGTAATTGAGAAGCAACAAACTCTTAATAAGTCTGTAGATGAAGATCAAGCAGAATGTGATCAATAAATTAAGATTTAGCAATTTGAATGGAGGCCCTTTCAGAGATGGTCGATCCTGCTACGAAAACTCAGCTCTTAGGAGATAATTATATTCCAAATTATAGTAAATATGACGACAAGTTTATCAATGACTTAGAAGTACGTAAATAAGTTAGAATATTCCTAATAACTATGTGTATATTAAGTTCGCACAAACAAATATATATATATATATATATACTGCAAAAATAGTTAATGTTTTTTAAGAAAGGCTATTTCATATTTTTAAATGTAATTAAAGCTTCTAGGGAAATAACTGAACTTTCTAGAAAATCATCAATAACAAGAATTAAGAGGAATAAAGAATATGTAAAAAGTTCGATTCGTTTAAATAGTAAAAATATTGACTAAACTTCTATATTGAATTTTACTGAGCTTTGTAATTAATTTTATAAATGTTTGCTAGAAAATATATTTAATATTTTTATAGATACAACGTCAGAAATATTAGCAGATTACATAAATTAATTAAAATAAAAAAGATAAAATTTTCAAGAATATATTCTGTAGATTAACAACACAATTAATTTTCTTTATTACTTAAAAAAAGTTAACTAAATTATATTTTATCGATATAAAATACAAATTTGACGATAAAGTTAAAATACGTATGAAGCTGGCGAAAATATTTTTTCTAAATTTACATAGTGGTGAATTAAAAAATTAATTAAATAAAATATTTGTATTTATATATATGTGTGTGTGCGCGCGCGCGCGCGTGTGTATGTATATATTTGTGTATTTATATATTTATATATTAAAAATAAAATATCCGTTGAAAGTATCAAAAATATTATATTACATATTTACAGATAATTTTATATGGCTTTATAATTTGATTATTTGTTAAATATTATACATGTTAATACACAATTAATAAAACTTAAAATCTTCGCTTGAGAGAATTTTTCTATGTAATATTTGTATAATTTATTATGAATATTTGTATTTTATTAAAATTAATTTTCAAATAATATTCAAATATAACAACTCTTTCAAATAATACTAAAAACTTATTCAAAGCTCTCAAGCTTTATTCATTAAATAATTTGTAAAATGATAAATAAATATTTTAACATAGATAATACACTTTACATAAAAATAAAATAAAAATTATTGATGCATTTTTAAAATCAATAAAAAATATGTGTATAGTTATGTTTTTCATAGCTATAGTTAATTTTGGACAATTGAATGTAGTAAGTTGTGTAGAAAAAATATTTCCGTCAGGTAAGTATAGAATACTCTAAAGTTTAACATAGCGTATGCCATCATTAAGCTAATATTATTAATTTATTTCTTAATGAGAGATTAACTCGGCAAGAAGTTTATTGTTATTATTATTGTTGTTATTATTGTTAGTCTTATTATTGTTATCGTTATCCAAAGTCATAAAATCAAATTAGACTTTTTGGACTCAAACGTGCATGTCTCGTATATATTTTCTCGCATTTTGCTGCAATAGTATGTAAACTGTTTTCATCAATATGATACAGGAGAGTTAATATTTTCATAATGGCAGCGCTATGGAAGACAATATTAGGGTTGGTTAATTGAAAATATCGATCTGCTTGAAGGTCCTACCAGCTGTATAAATAGTAAGTATTTATAAAAATATTTTTCAAAATTGGCGGTAAGAACATTTGTTAAAAAAATAATAATATAAAAACAAAGATAAGCTACATTTTTAATCAATTTGAAACACAGTATTCATATCGTATATTCTAATTCAAATTTATAGGTAAACTGTAATAATTTTCAATGTGAATAAAATATCAATATTATAAAAGATATAATTATTTTAAACTTTATTAAAGTTTCATTAAATTTTTAATTTTGCAACAAAACCATAATTTAGTTTTTAATAACTATAAATTTTTTAGATTTTCAAATAAACCAACGTGTATTATCGAATTAGCAAAATGCAATTATCCGAATATATAATCGTTAAAAAGAATATTTTTGATTGACCATTTTCATACTAATAAAATTACGGCTTTTTCTAATTTTACAATTATACATTAATTTTATAATTATAAATTAGTTTATTGCGTTATGTATATTTGTATATACTTTAAAGAAGCCGAGATATTTTAGTTTCTATATTAAATTGCTTGTAGTTCCTTCTAATTTTTAATATAAAACGATGAATTTTCTTCGATAATCAGTAATCAATCCTTAAAAAATCACCAAACTTCATCTTCGTTTAACAATCCATTAACAATACTTTGGATCAATATATAATCACTCAATATAAATTACCATTTAATACAAAATTTGTTAGTTTACTAGTTACACCAATTTACTATTAACGACAAGACACTTAAGTGAACGCGAGGCTCAAAAATCATAAGAATACTATAATCAACACCGCATTTTACATTATATTTGCAAGTATTATACTACCCATGAACTCTCAATTAGCAATTGTTCTCGCACAACTTGTATTTATTTTTGGCTGGTTTTTATTTACAAAAATACAATATTTCGGAATAAATATATTTCATTGCATGTTTCTATTTGCGAGCAGTTAATGAGTCATTGTAAGGCGTGCGTATATCACAATCGAAAGAGTACATTTGATTTTCTTCTACTTCCAACCAATTGAGTTAAAATTTAAGGCAAAGACTCTCGGGACTTTTGCAAACTAAAATGCTTACGCAAAAGCCTACTATCGCTGTAATTTCAAAATCGCTCTTACACCTTGCAGCCGGGGAGCAGAAACAGAGAGACTCCGAAAGCAGGGCGGTTATCTCTCATCTATCCGGCCATCGCACGAATAAGAATACGCATTTTTTCGGCACACACAAACGTATTTTTGGACTATTTAATGCCGTCATATATTTCGTTTCCTAAGCATGTATGTCTCTTGCAATTGGTGACTTAGTCATCGTGGATAGAGGTTTGATCCCAGATTCTATGCCGTTTAATTTACGGGAGCTTCGTCACCGGTGACAGGTAACAGCTCGACGTGCAAGTGTCTCGTATTTTGATTATAGGGAAAGTTTTTGTTTGTTTTTCATCAAATGTGTACACATGGATCGAAAATTTAATATCCAAAAAATCATAGTAACTTTTGAATAATCATAAAAGAGATTTAATATTAACTATCACAGGATTTATAATTTATTATACTATTTTTTTTAAAAGAATAGTTTTTCGTATTTATTTTTTAGATCAGTCATCAACAGACAATTCGTTCAATTATAAATGTATAATTTTAACAAACTTTGAATATTTGAAATCATTTTTTTAAAATCATCTTTTGAGTACCTGTTTAAGCACTTATAAACTTTTATTAATGTATTATAAATCGCTACAATCATTTGTATATATTATTAAATTTTAATAAAATTTATGTATTTTCGTATTTTTTAAAAGATAAAAAGTAAAAATCATTTTGTGTTTATTTATATTGTTATAAATTTATATATTATTAAATAAATATCAATATTTTATTTATACACATTCTTATATTAAAAACTATACCTTATATATTATAGTTTCCTTGTTCAGGTAGATTCTGAATAATTGATCTTTAAATTTAAGCATAATTGTCTAAATAAATATTATTTTTTACAGCTAAAAATAAGTACTAATTCATTTTATGCAAAAATTTGAATATATAACTGTATGCCGTATAATATAAGTACTTTGTTTAATTAAATCCCATATTTCAAATTTAATTTAAATATTTTGTATTTAAATGTTATTAAATGTTTTGTATTTAAATATTTTGTAATATTTTGTAAGTATTAACAGTATAATGTTTTAAGTTTATTTTTTCATAGATGAAATTGTTCCATTTATTTTCTTTTCCGATAATTTTTGCAATCTTTAGATAAATTTAACGTTGATTGTTATAGATATTTCCATACAATAAATGGTTCAATATTAAATAGAAGAAAAATGATTTTGGTGTTAAATAAAAATCGTATCAAAACTAAATAAATCTCGAATACAGTTTTTGTATAAAAAAATAATTTCATACAAATTGATAATGTTGACACTCTTAAAATTTTGACTATTTTGTGTGATAATATACAACTACTAACTAAAATTCGTTACTTATATAAAATCAATATTTTAAACCATCAAATATAAATAATCACGAAAGAAAAAATATGACAAAGTTTTAAAGAAAATATATTGAAAAAAAACAAACCAACATTAGAAACTTAAAAAAAATTGAACAAATTTTATGAGATCATTTACATATTAAATATTTAAGCTAGAGTAAGAAAATTTAAAAAAAGATTTTTTAAGTTTGCACACAAAATTTAATTTAAAATTATCTCATTACCATTTATTTTCAAGATATCAAATTTTCAATTCATCATATAAATTTGAAATATTATCCTAAGTCCTTATTCCTGAAGTTTAGAAGCATGCTTAGCGCGTTTTTCTTTTTTTTCTTTTATTAATATAATTTAGCGAATTTTTTCATAAAATCTTGATTTTTTATTTAATTTGTACAGTTATTTATAAATGAAGCAAGGCAAACATGGTTGACTTAAATCTTCTTACCCTTTAATAGAAAAGCACTCATGTTATCCTTTCCCTTAACGTACACTTGTCCCCGAGGTTCATAGTTGTACTTGTTAGAAATTACATCTAGACAGTTGCTGGCAAACTGAATTTCTCCAGCGACTCCGGTTGAATCCATTCTTGAAGCAATATTGACAGCATCCCCCCAAATATCGTAATAGAGCTTGGTGGCGCCTATTACACCAGCGGTCACATCCCCATAATTGAAGCCTACGCGCAAAATCAGTTTGAAGCCAAGAAGATCTTGATTGAAATCGTAGATGACTTTATGCATAGCTTTTGCAAAGTCAAGCAGTTGATAAATATGTGTATGCTCGTGCTCACTTTGCTCCCTAACCTAAGAGCCAAAATGAAAACAATATGTAATAAAATACAACTAGAATACGTTCATGATAATAATTTTAAATTACTGTATAAGTACGTTTCCAGTTTGATGTTATGTTTAAATTTATTTAAAATCCTGATTTACTACCACATTATTGTTTAGTTAAAATATGATTGTCGTAAAAGTCTATAACGCTGCAGATTTGGGTGCATCATTAATTCTTTTAGTAACAAGAAAAGTAATAGAAATTTTAATAACTATGACATTCAGACTATAATTCTCAAATGATTTTAAGATTAAGTGCATACGAATAAAAATACACTATTTACTATAATATTTCACTTCGTCTTACATATTTGTACGTGTGTAATTTAATAAAAAATAGTATCTCCAAGTTAAAAGAATCAAAATCATTATACAGCTCAAATATTCTTTTTTAATCTTTGTCTTTTACAATTGAAATAATATAATTATGTGCTAGAATTTTATAGTAGAATATTCACCTGTGGATTCAAACCGCTAGCTGCCATAAAGGTACTGCCGATTGTTTTAATTTTTTCGACATTCGAATAGTCTTGCTTCTCTAATAATTCATCAAAATCACCTATAAGTTCGTTGAGTACTCTGAGATACTCTTTTCCCCTGAGATACGACTCATCATAGAGCTCGTTGAAATTGACAATACTGGCGAATATAATGCCTACTGCCTTGTGGTTCTGTGAATACTTTGCAGTAGTCTTAAGCTGATCGGCTACGTACTTTGGTATGATGTTATGAAGCAACCAATCGGCCTGGTTCTTCATTGACTGGACGCGGCTTTTGTCACGGGCTGCTACGGCATTTCCGTGGAAACTTAATCTGTAACTAATCTCGAACTCACGATTCAAGAACCAAACGAGTAACAATAGCAGGCCAAAATCGAGAAAAATTTCCGAGCTATAAAGTCGCTGCTTGTAGTTGCGTGATTTCTCAGTGTTCGAGACATTTTTCATCGATGCTTTGTATTCTGCATTGTTAGGAACTTCTGGTGGTATTGTATTTTCATCATTTGAAATAGGAAAATTATCTGTGTTCATTGGAGAAATAGGAAATATCGAACGACCAAACGTTGAGGAATCATTATTGACTGTTTGGAAGATAAAAACGTATTGATTATGAGTATTGCATAATTTAAATATATATTAATTTATTTTTTCTCTTTATCTTTTCAAATAAATAAATAGCACATATGAAAATGATGCTCGTTTAAATTTTATTCTGTTATCGTTGTACTAATTTTATACTATTATATTAATATTGCACTATTATCGAATGTGCAAGATAATAAGATACTTTTAAAGAAATCTTACGAATACTTAAAGTTTAATCGTAATAATAATACAAGATTGAGCATTATTTCTGAGTATTATTTCTGACATCAAAATAAACAGCAAATGAAGTCAATAAAAAATAAATTAAGAAATTAAATTTTTTTAAAAACTATATATCAATGTGAATAACCGCAACCATTTAACACGTATATGAATTTATTTATGTAATTTAAATTAAAAGTTAATTAACTAATATAAAATTATTTACCAAATTTCATGTGTAATTCCTTAGAAATATTTGGCTGTAATGTGACAACTCTGTGTTGATTATATGTAACGTGGCTCATAAATAAACAGATGAAAAATATTCCCGCGACGGTGACGAGCAAATTTTTCATCCAACAGTTGAGTTGAGTAAAGTTGCAAAAATGCACGAGTCCGACAACAACAAGATAGCTGTAATAGTATTCAAAATGTTTCAGATTTGAATGTAAACTATTGCAAGTAAAATTCATGAGGATGGAAACGATGGGTAGTCCAACAAGAATGGCCCCACATACGTGCCACGGATACCATTTAGAGAAAAACTTGAAGATGTGATGGGCAAATGTAACATGCATCGCACTGCAACGATGAATTTTAGTGAATTAATTTCATACAAATATATTCAAATAAATCTATAGTTATAGTAATATTTTAAATTAAAATTACTAAAAAATATTTCGCATTAATATTTGTTTTTATTTAGTACTATAAATTGAATTCTTTACATTCAAAACAATGAAATAACTGTTGGAATAAAATTAAATACTTAAATTTACGTTAAAAATATATTTGTTTATATCAACAAAATAATTATATTTTTCAATTAAAACTTAATAAATTTAAATTTTAAAAATGATAAAATTATATTTTAAAATAATTTTTTGTCAGGTTATTTCTATTATTTATAATATAATATTAATATTAATAAATATTAACAATTCAAATAGAGATAATTTTATAATTTAAAGGAAAATTTATTTGTTTTATAATTTATTGAAATGTGCATCGTTACTATACGTCAAATTCTTTAATCTTGTGAGATCTACTCGAAACATAAAATTACCGATTTATCTAATTTAAAAATAAATAAACACGTTCTTACCTTGGATTGAATAGTTGACGGATACATAATGTCACGGCAAAGATTTGTACGAGAGTAGCAATTCCAAAAAAAACAAAATAGTGGAGAGTAGGCTTACAAAGTAGAAACAGTGAAATTGAGATGTTTGTATAAATGAGGGCCGAAATAAGAATATCTAAATAAGTATTAAAACGTGATGTGGCAAGTGTTGGTGGATTACCACCAATCCCCTCAGAAGCTTTGTGAGCGTTTTCACGATACTCTTTTTCCATTTCCTTATTTTTGAAAAATAGAGTGACACTTGAAAGCGGTGGCTTAACGAAGTATGAGCGCTGTGACGATACATTGTCCTGCACACATCTGCAAAATTAAACACGAATTTTAAAAAAAGCAAAAATTCAATTTTACAATATTCGCGAAAAATTAATCAATTGAATAATTTGAATTGGATATTTCAATCAAATTATTTTAATTTCTTCATTTTTATGTAAGAATCTTAAAAATAAGTTACCTAATTAATTGTAAGTCAGATTGTTTTCTGAGCTTGTGAAAACATGCACCAAATGTGTCTGTTACAGCTGGAGGGAACGGATATGGTGGAACAGAAGATGAAGGTTCATGAGTAGAATTAAGCGTCGAATTCGAAGTATAATAACCACTCACTCTTGGACCCAGCAAGTCACCTTGAGTCATTCCATTCATCAGAAACAACTGATTAAGTAAAAATATTTGGCATATACTATCAAATCATTATTCGATTATAATTGATAATGATAAAAATATACTTGTTGTTGTATACTGCTTCTGCGGCTGTTGCTGCGAATACCAGAATCTTTCCGACTACATATAGATGAAGCATGACTTAAAGTGTCTTGTCCAGGAAGTAATGGACTTGAAGGCATTGCATTAGAATCTACTTCTACACCGTTACTAACAGCAGCCTAAAAAATTAATCGAACTATTATTTACAAACAAGATTATTGGTTTTTTTAATAATTCTTTGAAATTAAAGATTAAATTAATTTATTTAATATTGATCGTATTAACAATTATAAATGATTTCATATCAATTAAAAAACGACAAATCAAATTGAACAAAAATTTAATTTATTTAGAAAAAAATAAAACGTTTTTTCTTATTGTATATTCTAATTGTAAAAATTTGCATACAAAATATTATTTACTATGAATATAACTGTATGTATTTAAATCTACTACCTTTTCTAAATTACCAATTTAATTAAATTTTTGTTTTATATTTAACAGCATAGATTTTTATAGTTTAACCTTTTGAAATCCGTTACTGTCGAGATTTGAAGGCGCTGCTATCAGTCCCTGATTCGTTTCCCCAACAGGGATATTTTTCTTGACGTCTGTTTCCAGAGGCGTCATTTCCTCGGTTGTTCTTTGACGCTGTAAGTACCTCCACGGTCTACTACGACTGCTCTTCTTCTTGCCGTAACTGGCAGTCGATGTTGGTGATTTATTTGTATCTTCCTTGCCATCCGTGCTGTCTGCCTCGTTATCGGAGTCTAAGATGCTCGGTAATGAATTAGCCTTCATACGATAGCTGCTCGTGTTGGTGACCATGTGTAGGTAGTGAGGTCTCGGCTTCGGCTGATTACTGCAGGATGCGAGTCGATGACGAGCGTGAAGAACCGGTGATATACTAGTGGGTGAGGTCACATTCTTCATAAACTGCGACACGAAGTCAGCCTTGCGAGTTTTTATAAAATACGTCTTTATACCTAAAAGAAACATTATTTTACTTTTTTAATCATGCTTTTTCTTAATAAGTTTACTACTTATAAGCAGCTATAGGTGTTAAAGCAAGACATAGAAATATTGTACAGTATAGTTTTAAATATAATAATAATAATTTATTTGATTTTAATTTCGAATACTGTTTGAATAAATTACTAAATAGATGGAAATAATTTCTTTTTGAATAATGGACAGGTATTTTATGCTTTAACAAATATTGTAAAGGTATTAGTGAAGAGATAAGACAATTATAATATTGTCAAAATTTTTTTACAAAATCGTTTGTTAGAACTTTTTAATGATCATTATACAAACTAACTTTGTGATTTATAACGATTCATTAGAAACTACTACATTTAACACTTATAAATAGAAATCAAATTGTAATGACTTACCATTTACAGGTTCTCCATCTTCTGTGAGATATTGGTCGCTTAAAAAGCTGAGTGTTTTTTCGCTTAAATGAACTCTTCCCGGCTTTCCTGTACTCTCTAGTTTATTCGCTAGAGTAACATCGTTTGACCAAACGTCGAATTTAAATCTTTTTGTTCCGACGATTCCACACAGAACAGTGCCCGTATGAACACCAACTCGCATATTTACTCCTTCTCGTCTTTCAATATCGAACTGTTTTATGGCTTCAATCATCGCTAAAAAATTAACCAGGTTTTATTATATTTAAACTAAATCAGATTCAAACGCAGTGGAACAACTCTATTGATTTATAGTAAAAATATGTTTCAATTAAATTCAGATAATTTATTTAGTCAGTCGAATTATTCTAAAAAACACTAGAAATTTGTAATCTTAAATTTGATCATCTCTATTTTCCCTCATCAGTAATTAATATAATTTATCATTCGATAGATAAACTGGTGTTGTTATAAAACAATGAACACTGTATTTCAATAACACGTTTTTAAATTTTGAAGTAAAAATAAGGATTTAAATTCGCTCATATAACTACTACAACCTACCTAAACCCATTTCTACACAGCATTTGGCATGATCGGGTCTGGGCTCTGGACAACCACTGACGCAGTAGTAACAATCTCCCAGGGTCGAGATCTTCTCACAGCCATGTTGTTCACAAAGCTCATCGAATCTTTCAAACAAATCGTTTAATATTCCGACTAGTTCCTCTGCATTTTTATTGCTACTCATTCTCGTAAATCCGACGATGTCTGCAAACAGTATACTAACATCGTCCATCGAATGCATGTTAAAAGGACGGAAAAGTGAACGGATGTCGGTATTATTGGACGGTATTGAGCCTTTTTTCAATGAGTCTTCTCTTTCTCGCTCTCTTTCGCTTTCTTCCATTAGCCAATCAGCAACTTTTGGCGGCATTACTGAATGTATCATCTTTTCTTTGAGTTGTTTTTCCATCTCAAGTTGTCGACGTACTAACAAAGATTGACCGACTTTCATGAATGTACCACGCATACGCACGAACGTCATTATTAGAATATGAACACCGATTAAATGAATGCATATTTGCATAAGGACACGAATTATCAATACCTTTGTGAAGTTGATATCCTCACGTGAACTGAGAGACATATTTATTTCGTTAAAACTTTCACTAGCATTAAGGAGATCATGTCTGACGTTCAAATTCGACGCCATCATCGGTATAACTCCAGGTATCTTACTGGATGTATTGTTGACGAATGAATTAAATTCTTTCAAAGCTCGTTTTATCTTTGATAAATTACTTGAAGAAGAATTTTCTCGATCTGAGTTGAAATTATTACGCCCATCTAACAAATATGTTCCAGGAATTGATGTTTTTATTTCTTTATTAAAGTATTCACTGATGGTCTCAGAGCCATAAAGGTAAGCAGTGAGAAATTCAAAGAGAAATGAATACATTGTACAAATTATCATGCACACATATAGTGGCATTGGCAAGACTGTATATATCAATAGTAAAATTTCTGAACATAGTGCAAAGTGTCCGACCTGTAATTCATATTCAATGTAATCTTACATGAAAATATAAAGTATAATTTACAAATAATTTAAATAATATTTTATGATAATTATTTTTTGAAAGAAAAAAATATTCTACAGATATTAAGTAAAATTTAAATCAAATTTATAATTAATTTTAGTTTTTATTAAATTTTTATTATTATTATTTATTACTGTTGAAGTAATGAGTGATTAGAACTGATTAAATTTTACAAAATAATTTAGTTTCATAAAGTATGGAACTAATATTAAAAACTATTACTGACAGTAACTTTTAATTTATACTAATGATTACTTGATTTCTTATAAGCGTACCAGTGTTAAACCATCTGTATATGGTGGAACGAAGATCAGAAACACAATTGAAAGAAAACATAGGACTAGGGCAACTCCTACAGATATAGGCAATACAAAAGTTCTATAATGATCTGTATGAGTTATGTATAGAATTGCTGAAACTACTGCACCAACAGTAGTAAACATAATTGCTATAGCTGGCCAAAATTCACTGTCATTTTCAATTCCAAAGATCACAAAGTATGCCAACCATGAAACTGACACTAGAAGAATATAGGTGAGTGCATACCTGGGTAAATCATTTTAATTTATATTAATGTTAAAATTAATAAGAATAGCATATTATATTTTAATAAAACCAAAAATGTATTTTTCATAAATAATATAATAAATGTCATTAAAGAATAAACTTGTTTTTTAATTATTACTAATTATAACCAAAATGTTTTTAAATTATAATTTAAAAGATTTAGTATTATTAATTAACAAAATTAAATTATAAAAATATCAAAAACCTTTATAAAACAGATAGATGAAAAATAATTTCTTTTTCATAAATCTATCTAAAAAATATACCCCGTAATATTTTTATTTAAATAACTTTTTATCATATCTATGAAGAAATTTACAAATTCCTAGTTTTAATATAATACTTAATTTAAACACTTTAATAGTTTTTTTTATGATATTGCTTATAAATATCAGTTTACTACACTTCTATCATTTTATAACACTTGTTATTAATTAATATTTAAACAAATTAAACATTATTATTTATAATTAAAATTAACATTTAAAATTTTGATAATATATATAAAAAATTATAAAATTGAAAAATAATATTATTTATTTTTCTATCATGAAAAATCTAGTGATATATTGTAAAAATAAAAAGTGATATCTAACTTTTAAAGTAACAAAATTTAATATAAAATTATTTATGTTATAATAAATTTAGATCATATTATTTTTTTAATTTAACATTATTTAAAATAGAGTTTTAAATTTAAATAAACATTTTATTATAATCACAGTAGATTTAGATTTAGAAGGTGTTATTTCACCTGAAACGCAATCTTATTTGTGGAAAAGCACTACATTTGTACTGCCCTTCCAAAATCTCAGAATCAAATTTAGGATTCCACCAGGATCGAGGTGCAGCTCTCTCGAAAGGAACAGGTAATCCAACTCCACAACATCCAAGACCTTGGCCACTGTGTGCCAAGTATGTCTGGATATAAGGGGCCAGTGAAATATGAATTTCATCACTGACATCGTTGATTTCATCCTTTGTGCGAGTAAAGCTGACGGAGGAGCCGCGTTTACGACCAACTGGTAGGGTCATTTTTATTCATCCAAAAAAGGCTGCTGATAAGACAACACCTGATGTTAATTGCATGAATCACTCTTCCATTCCAATGAGGAAAAACAACAGCCATCGCCATTAAACGCACATTAACTCCGAACTAAGGCTCCTTAACAGAAAAAAGAAAACAAAATAACAGAAGTTTAAAACTTCCGATTCAAGGTAAATAAAACACATGGACAACGGTAAAACTATTTTTCCCGAGAATTTGCGCTTCTACCTCCTACATTTTATCGGTACGTAACGCCGCCTCAACAGAATGAGTTTCCTCCTTGTTTTTTTTTCTTTTTTGTCATTAAAAGCGAGCAATTTATAAAAAGTGCGAGCGATGCAGAAATTACCGAGAAGGTCAAGGGCGACAACGCCGCGGTTCTCGAAGCATCGTTCCGCTTGGCATTGAATTTCGGAGCTGCCTGCCAAGCGCACCGTGTAGCGCAGCAGACAAACACGGGCAGACCGCGTCACTGTTTGCTCATGGCTAATCAGCTGTTCCTTGTTTTAGCCATGTTTAAAAAGCACTCATAGCCACAATGGTGAAAAGGCAAAGTCGAGGCGACGAGGATCTCGGACTCCACGCACAATTACCGCGGGGGCAAGGAGGCAGACCCGACGAAGAAGACGTGGCCTCGCGCGTGTACGGCTTTGATGATGAAAAAATGAAACGATAAAACAATATTTTGCTTTAGCACTTATTGTCAATCTCTCTTCTACTTTCCTCTCGCATGCGGGCGGGAGAGTCATAAATCTTCCCGTAAACCCGCGAATTCAACGGCACAACCGAAACTCCTCGCGTGAACTCCGGTCATGACGACGTCAGCCATCTTTGAATTGTTTTTCCCTCTCTTATAGGTGGAATCACTCTAATTTCGAAGCACGAGACTGTCAAATTAACCAATTGGAACCTTTTAGTAAAGCAGGGCTTTCGTCATCATACATTCAGGAAAATTTCAAAAAATTACTTATTAAAAATTATTAATAAATAAATTGTATTCTCAATTAAGATTTGAACGATACAGTCAATAAATTTAAAAATAAGTTGCTTTCGTTTAAAAATAAAAAGAATTTTATTGTTATTTTTCTACAAGTACATATTACCTGTTATTGAAACAATAACAATAAATATTTTTGTGCTTTTATTGCCGTAAAAATGACTGTCAAATAGAATTAAAATTTATTAAAAGTTTTTTTAATTTTTATGATTTCCTAGTAAATATATTCTCATAAGTAATTTTACGCGCGCACTACAGAATTATTTTTAGATTTTTTAATAAATTTTTGGAAATTCAAATATTTAAATTTATTCATCATGAATTGATTTTATTAGTAATAATAAATATTAATAGAAAACTAAACTTTTAATAATTTTTTAATTCGTTATTGTTCCGAATATTGGAATTAAATCAAAATGAAATGAAATCATATTTTCTAACATTAATAATGTAATATTTCTTTTCTAATTAAAAATGTTCCTGAAACAATAATAATTATCTTAGAATTTCATTAAATATTTACAAATTGTGATAGATAATTTATTAAAATATTTATTGTAATATTGTAGCATCAGACATATTAGTCACTATCTCGAATTTAAAAATTGCTACTTTAGATTCGTAATTTCCGACCTTGATGCATTTATATGACTTGTCTAAATGTAAAATTTAAATTTCTCTTATTTTCAATTCAAAATTTGGATAATATTCATATGTTTGTTTAAACTTTATATCTCAAAAATATGAATAATAAAATATATTACTTTATTTATGAACAAAAAACTTTATTTTATTTAAATTAATAGAATATTTTTTATTTATCTATGTCATAACATCAGTAATTATTATAAAAGCATGTATACTGAATACATATTTTTAAGAAAATCAAATATATATATATTGTAGCTTGCCAAATTGAAGAATCTAATGAAGGTTACCTGTAAAGGAATGTACATTTAAACAACATTTGCAGATAAAATATCTATAATTTTTCGATAAACAACTACAAAAATTATTGCAGAAACTAAATTCTTCGTAAACTTTTAACATAAATAAAAAAAATTTGAACAAATACATTTCAGTATGCCAACTTTCAAGTTATTTCTATCATACAGTATTAAGTCAATTTTTAATTAAATATATTTCATTAAGTTTTTCATTATTGGTTAATTTGTTAATTACTAAAATTATGAAGTTAGTATTAGTAATATTAAAATACAAAAATACTTGAAACTAATAAAAATAATTCTATTTAGTGAATAAAAAAAAATTGCTTTAAAAACAAAATTTAGATAAACAAACGATTACTGGTAGCTAATAATGTATAACTGTTTCTTAATTATGAATTAATTTTCACAACTACATGCATGAGAATGTGATTTTAAGAATGAATAATTTCGCTATCTGAATAAAAAAATTCCTTTACAAACAATCAAAGTACAATAATACCAATTACTGACGAAATTTCATAATTCTTAAATTGAGTGCAGTAAATAAAAAACATTGTAAATACAGATTTTTTAAACATTGAAAATTTATGAAAAATTCAATTAAATCATACAGTTTTTTAAGAATAATCATATTCTAATATAAAAAATTGAAAATAAAATCTTATATATATATATATATATATATATATATATATAAATCTAAAACTCAGTATAATTAGTATAAATATTAAAATGAAAAATAAAATTATATTTATTGCATAATTATATAGACAATGCCATTAATAAACATAACATCCTCAAAAATTATGAAAAACATATAAATAGAATGAAATACTAAAAATAAAAAGTAAAAATTTTTTTATGATAAATTGGAAACAACATTTTTAATCAAATCGAAATGCTCGTATATAATTTGTTAGTATTGTAAGTGAAATACATAATATTCAGATTTTTTTTATGTTTTATAATTTTAAGTCAAAATGCGTATCTTGAATCATAATTAAAATAAAAACAAAAATGTAATAAATAATCGAAAAAATCTTATAAAATCAGATGTTTTAAGGAGAAAATAAAAATATTCAAATTACATATAAAAATTAAATTTATTATCTTGTAAAATGCAGTATTCATTTTTACAATGACAATATAGATCTTATGAGGCTATTTTTTTTTAAAAATAATGTGGTAACAATATTGTCCCTAAAATAAATGTCGTTCATCGACATCAGAACAATCCGTTCGCCGAATAACTTTCGATACTCCCGTCTTAATACATTCCTCAAGAACTTTAAAATCCTCATCAGAATAATCAGAATTCTCGCGAAACAATCTTTTATAGGCATTTGCGTTTTCGCCATAAAAATCGTCTTTTGTAGATTTATCAGTCTCGTTATTCCCCTCCTGCTTTTCCTCCTCCTCCTCCTCTTCATTTTCTTCCTGAATGCACAACAGAGAAAAGTTAGCGAGGTTCATCTGTGAGTCGAATGGCGACACGTCGATCCTTCTCCGTGTATTGCAAGACTCTCCATCGTCGCCATAGCATTTATCATTATCGTCGGAGAAATCGGAGCTTGCGTCGGTTCCGTAGGGATCTAATCTTCCGCCCAACGTCTCGTCATCGTAAAATGACCGATGTTGCTCATCTTGCTCGAAGTTGGCGCTATAACCAAGGTTTTCATCGGACACGCTCAACATTGATAAGGCCGACAAATTCGACTGAGAGCCAAATGGAGAGATGAACGTAGGAGTATCCTCCGTGCAGTAGACTCTTATCGTATCCATATCCGTCACATCTTCGACGTCCAACCTTTGCACAGAATCAATCTTGATATCGGGTTTGGAAATAGGACTGGAGAGACAGCTGTTCGAATGATTTCTATTGTTGTTTTTTATTTCTTCGTCATACCATGGATACTTCAAAGGATCTCTATATATATTATTTTGTGTATCATTATTTACATAGGCCATGTATCTATTATTATCCTCTTCAACGTTGACGAAGCTGTCATCCTCTTTGTTAGGAGAAGCACGTAAACAATCACTTCTATATCCTAAACATTTTAATAATTTTACATTTTATACTAATACTTATAAATTTATACCGTATTAGATTATTTTATTTTATTTAAAAAAATAATAAAAAAGATTCACTTAACATATGAATTTAAAATCTTAAATAATAAGTTAGTACTAGTAATTTTACAAAGAAAGAAAATGTAAAAAATTGAAATTAATTAATTAAAAATTTTTTAACTTTACAAATCATAGTAATTGAAATTACATTATAAATTATATCAAATAAATTATAAACTTGTGATGAAAAGTGTTTTGAGAATTATGGAATGACTCCTTTTAAACGATATAAAAAAACTTCGTTTTATTAATATGCCGATTTTTTATACCAAATTTTTTACTTCTTTTTTTAAGTTAGTTTTTTAATATGTTTTATTCTTAAATATTTTTTACGTATGTGACACAATATGAATGAGTTCATAGAAACGTTTTTTACTCGATATTTTTTTCTTCATAAATTATATTCTAATTTGAAATGTAGAAAATTATGAAAAATTGTCGATTTTGTATATTGCGACGGAAAATAAGAAAACTATTCTGAGAATTAATTTATCATCAACATTGTTTTCTAGCTTTTAAAATTCAGGAATATTTATAAAAGTTACATAATGTTAATTCCGACAGTAAATATAATAAAATTATTAATAATTTTACTAAAAATATTTCATTTCAATTTTCAAGTATTGTAAATTGCTATTATTAATTATAATTATATAACACACTTCAGGTGCTAAATTTATTGAATTGTCGCTTATACGACAGCAGGTTTATTTATTGAAGGCTATTCTGTAATTTTAAAGATGATGAAGTTGCTATAATTGAATACTGGCTAGCAGTGAAAGATTCTCCCAGATTTAAGTGACGCGCATCAAAACATGCGGAAAGAGTGACACCCAAAAAGTAGCACTTAGAAGCTATTAACTGATAGTGTGTTGGAACATATGTAAACAAATGAATTTTTTTTAATAAGTTGAAAGACTACTATAAGAACCAAGTATTACTAGAGATTCAAGTAGTGGAGTATTTCATCAAGTAATAATTACCATATTTCTATTGTTTTGTAATCAAAAATGCATTTTTTAAATGTATATTCACATATACTTAAAATTTTAGGAAACTTGATTATAAAGTTTTTTCTTATCTTCAAAATGCAAAATTACTTCTTATAATTAATTTCAATTTTTATATTAAATAATACATTAAAATTTTTCAGTTTAATCCTACAATTGATGAAATTAATTTATTAAATAATATGATTATTTTAAAAGATCAATTTATTTTAAATTAAAAGAAATGTAAATAATAAAACAGATAACTAATATAATTAATGCAAACAATAAAATATTGATTAAAAGCAAAGTAACTATAAATTATTTTAATTATATAGTTTAAAACAATATTTATAGAAAAAAATCTTATTTTATTTGAACCTTGTTTACATAAATATTGTATATAAACATTTTTATTAAAATTTTAACTTTTCAAATGATAGTATTTTATATTTTTCATAAAACGAATATCATTTAATTGTTAACAACAATCAAATCTTATATTATTATTAAACGTTAATCAGTTATGATAACTTGATTAGAATTTAAAATTTGGTTTTGTTAAAACAAGAATATTTGCAAACTGTTTTTTAATCAATTAAGAATAGCCAGGTTCCTACCTGAATGCTTGTTTAAAACTTCATGAATCTGAGGCTGACACAACATTTTATCTGTTTCGCTGAATGTGTTGTTAAAATACTGTTTCTGCATGGGGGCTTGATGCATACCAGCTGCACTCGTTCTAACTCTTATAGCTGCAATTTTATTTATAATCTGTTGATTGTTGCAATTAGCAATTCCATTGTCTTCATCTTCATCTATGGTCAGTGAGCTTAGACTACTTGCCATTGTCGAATGCATCTTATTGGGCATCGATTCTTCTTTAAAAGTTACCAACCCATCTTCGAAAACGCTGCCACATTCCATTACTCGTTTAGATTTTTTAAAAGTTGATTCACAGTTATGAGAAAGACTTTCAGCTAATTGTATTTCTTTGTCGCCTTTGTTATTTTGAACGAGCGATTTTCTTGTGTTTGGCCTGTTTTTTAAATTAAAAATTAAAGTTTAATTACTTTTATTTCTTAATTTTGTCAATAATTAAGTTTATTAAGTAATTTGAATCAAATTCTAGTAATAATTGTCAATGTTAATTAAATTAATCTAGAAAATGTTTTAAAATAAGAATATGCATTGATAACCTTTGTAGATCTAAAATGGTATTTATAATTTACAATTGTCTTAGGATTTAAATTTTATTATATATAAAAATTGAATTCTATTGTGCAAATTGAATTATGTTTTATAAAAAAAGTTTTAAAAAGTATTGCTTACATTTAATCAAAATTAATTGTGTAATCAAATTTATCTAAAAGTCTACTAAGAAATATTTATAATTGTAAATTTGTCCTTAAAAACAATTTTCTAAAGTTTTCAATTTTTTATTATTTCAATATATTGTTGTATTAGCATATTGTCTTCAATTATGTGTAAATGTGTTCTGTACTAAATATATGGTTGTTAGTGACTTTCCTAATATTATAAATAAAATTTTTGTTACTGTTTCCAAAAAATAATTATAACATATTATAAAAATTTAAAAGTATTATTGTTATAGATACTTGATAATGATTTAAAATTTAAATAATTATTAATTAATCTAAATTACCTCAATGGAATTCTTTGTAGTTGCTCTTGTTGATGATGGAAATTTTGTTCCTTTAAACGAGTATTGGTTGGTACAATTTGAGTTGGTGAATCTGGTAATTCACTGGGAGAAACAACTCCGCTTGTTCTATGACTAAAATCACTAATTATAGAACTATGATCATCATGAATTGAATTTTGTTCAAATTCACTAAGAGAATCAAGAGAGCTACTACGAGAAAACATTAATGGAGTCTCTTGTGCATAATTTTCTTCTACATTAAAAGTCACTGCTTTATTTTCTTTTTCTTTATCGAATGGTTCAGCTGGTGATTGTGGAGGAGTACAAAGTTTTTCCAATTTTCTTTCACAAACTTTTTGATCATCTATCTCTCTTGTTTCACCTAAGACTGAAAATTTTGAATCTTTGGAAATGTATTTTTTTCTAATTCGATTTCTAGAATCTTTTATAGCTTTATCAGATTTTTCTGTTGTTTCTTGTCGTTGTTCTTTTAAAAACTGCCTCTTGTATATTGCCTCATCTCCATCTCTATTATCTTCAAGAGACAAGAGATCTGACATAGATGTAGCAGTAGAAAAATTACATGGAGTTTGGTATGGTGTTCCTTCAGTGTAATATGTTTTAACTGTATCTTCTTGTTCACCAGTGCACTAAAAAATTATTATTTTATTAAAAATAAATTTGAAAATATTTCTACATTACATGTAAGGCAGGTATTAAAAAATAAAATAAAAATTGCAAATTTGATATAATTCAATTTAAGTTTATTGACTAACAGAGTAAACTATAAAAACTATTTTTACTAATCAGTTTAAAAAAATAATAAAATGAACTCTTATCTAATGTAATTTAGAAAATTACATTTGCATTCTTATCATTACAGGTATTAAAAAAAAAATTAATCAAAAACAGCACTTATTTTATGATTTACATACATAAAACTGTGGATCTTGTTTTTCTTCTTCATCTGTATCTTCTTCAGCATAACGTAAACTATAATTTGTCGGCTGATCCAAATCTGTCTCTGGATAATCACCATAAGGATCCATTTTATTGACTGCTGATTTTTTTTCAGGCACACATCTGGTAATTGTATTAACAACTATATTTCTTTGTTGTCGTTGCTGAACATGAGATGAATTAATATGCTTATTTTCAACAATTGACATAGAACTGTCAGTAGTATATCTTTTAGAATAATCTATTAACTCATCATCTGCTGTATCAACATCCTGATTTTTATTTTGGTTTTTATTATCGCTACCAGAACCAACCTTTTCAAAGGTTGGTGAGCAAGCAGGAGATACTTGAACATAATTTTTATAAGACTCATCTCTTTCATCTGTACCATTTACTATTAACTCTTCGTTTTCACTACTAACAGTAGATTCAAATTCATCAACTGGAGAACAACATAAACGATTTTGAATATTTTGTGATGCTTCAATAGATATATCTGATCCAAAACTCCATCTTTGTCTTGAATCAAGTTTTTCATCTTCATTATCATTAGACCACCAAAAATTTGAGTTATTGGAAACTCTTAACAGTTCATTACTGCTTTTACTATCCTCTAAATATTCTTTAAAGGTTGTTTTACCATCTTCTTCTATTTTGTTAATTTCTGTATTATATCGTATTTTATCCATGTTTTCATAAAGCCCAAACTCTTTATTCTTATGTAAGTTTGAATTTTGATTTAGTGATGTAAAATCTTCATATTCTATTACCATTTTATATAGTTTAAAATTTTTTATGTATTTATTTATCTATTATTTTATTTAAAATTTCATAAGAATTTGAAATATTTTTGGTGTTTAATATCCAATTATAATTGATTACTTTTAAAGTTTAATTAATAATTCATTGAGATTTCGTTATTTAAATTATGGTTATAAGTATAATAATTAAAGTTAATTACAAAATTTAACTTAAAGTTCCATAAAATTAAAAAATTATTTAAAAATACAAATAAATTGTATAAGTAAGTAATGATTTGTACCATTCATCTTAAATCAATTAAATACTTTCTTTATTTTGGAAAAATATTAGAAAGCAAATTATAAATAATTAAATAGTGAAGAGAAAAAGATTGAAAACTTAATTTATCATAATAAAAAGAATTCATATTGTCTTAAATCAAATAAAAACACATTCGATTTTAAAAAACATAACCTCTTCTCATTACAAATATAATATGAAATATATTTGAAAAATAAAAACACTTTTCTTCTTATTTTCAAACTTTTTAGATAACATCTAATTCAAATATACAGAAAATTCAAGACAACTTATCTTCAGAACATCAACATTAACAACAAAAACCAAACTTAAGAAACTTCGTAATTCCATATCTAACCTTGTTTAATTATAGTATCATATAGATGAATAGATGATTAAACTGTAGAATCATCTTTGCTGTTGATTTGGTACGTTTATTGCCTCACTTCAGATCAATGATGTTAAATTAATGCGCATGCGTTTATCATTTGTAGCAAAAATTTTAATTAATATAACATAAACTTACATGTATGCATTTTTTTAATGAATAATAATTTGATAATTAAAAAAAATAAAAATATGTAAAAAACGATATTTTATTTATTTACAATAATTCGTAGTAAACTAAACACCATTTCTTTTCTGACTATACCATTCAATATCATTGTTCATATCTACAAGAGCATGAGTTGCATTATATTTTTGAAAAAAACGCTTTCCATGTTCAAAAGTAGAAATCATTATTGCACAGGCTGGTGCAACTTTAACCAATCTAGGTACTAATCCTGTAAATAATCCTTTCACTCCACTTTGAGCAAAAATTTTTTTGATTGTTCTCCATGTACCACGAGATTGTCGTGGACTATCTAAAAATAAATTACAGATATATTGTTTTCAAATTACTAATTTTTACGTTTTTTATCTGTGTATAGTATAATTATTTTTAAATTATATGGAAAATATTTAATCTTTAATAGATATATCTGTACACAAATTTCCAATACAAACATTTTAACAATAAAAAATCAGTACTTAATTTAACAATAAAAATTCATTACTTTTTAAAACATTATAAAACTTAATAAATCTTTTCTTTAATTATTTTATTATATATATATATATATATATATATATATATATGAATAAAATATTTTTGAATTTTAATTGTTTTGAGTTTGAATTACCAGAATAAATTGACTTTTCTCCCATCTCGATTTGTCTATGTGTTTTAACTACATCAAAAGGAATAGTTATAAAGGCTGCTATCTGAAAATTTATTAATTCATTAATGAAGAAACTGTACTTTAAATCATATATGTACTTTCTATATAATGATTGAATCAACTTACAGAACCAGCTACAGCACCTGATAAAAAGTTAAATGCAAAAGTTTGCTGAGAATTTGGTACCATTTGCTTAAGGTTTTCATAATTAAACCAATAAATAGCACTAAATGGTACGTCTCTAAAAAGTGTACAACCTAAACCCATCCATAATCCTTTCACACCACCATATTTTATAACTACTTTTAAAGCTTGCCTTATTTCTATAACATTTTCAAACAATAAATAAATAATAAAATTATATTTAAAAATATTAAAACTTTAGCGAAGACTAAAAACAAACCGGAATAATTTAATTTTTGAGATTGCATTTTTGTTCTTATAAGTTCTAGTGGACTAACAATTGTAGCAGCCCATATTCTTGCTGTACTTCCAGCTACTATAGGAATCCAAAATGGTTGTTCTAAGTGGGTCACATTTGATTTCATAGAATTGTATTTATCCTTTTAAAACCATAATAATAAAATTATTTAAAAAATTTATTAAGTTGCAAATTAAAACTCAAATAATATGATCTTGCATCATTAATCTTGTAAATATAAAAAATGACATTTAAAAAATTTTTATTTTTATACTTTTATTACAGATTATTAAAATTCATCCATTATTTAAAATTTATTATTATTTATAGGAATTAAATAAAAATAAAAATTAATCGATAAATATATTTTACAATACTTAAAGATATTAATATATTGTCAAATAATTTATAAAAGATTTATTTAAAACTATTAACTCATTAAAACATATAAACCATTTTATATATTGATAAAGATTTGATACTTATTACTGATAATTATTGAAGTTTTTATTTGCATTAATAGATTTAATTTTGAAAAAGTTTATTACTTTCATAAAAAGTTTCAATTGCTCATATGAAACAAAATATACAATTGTGGCAGGTACAGCCAAGACTAATGTAGGACTTAATCCACTCCATAATGATCTAACACCTTCTGTTTTACTAATTTTAACCATAGCATCCTATTTATATACATTAAGTTTAAATATTCAATAAGTTAAAAAAAAGTTATTATTAATACATTTACATAATAATACCAAGGTGCCACTGAATTTGCCATTAGTTTTAATCCAAGTTGCTTCACTAATCGCACCTTGTCCAGTTGCACAAGAGCATATATGATCCATCAATCCATTACAATATAAATAACATTTATTTGACAACATTGCCTTTTGTTGAGCTTGTAAGCGAATTTTAACAACATCTAATGGAGTAACTATAATTAAATTAAATTGATTAATAAAATACATATTTTTAAACAAAATAAAATAATTTAAACATTAATTTTTGGTATTTAAATTTACCAAAAAATGAAGTAAGAAGTGCTCCAGTACAAGAAGCAATCATTTGTTGTAGTGGTTTGATTCGGTATTTTGGATCATCCATATCTATTTCATTTAGTTTACTTCTATCCATGTTCTTATTTATAAAACGATAATATTGTCTTTATTTTCTAATTATTTATTAAATATTATTTAATAAATGATGTTAAAAATATTTAAACATAACCTGGTCGTCGTTCGAACTTGGCGGCATTTCCTTTTTTTAATTTTACTTGATAGCTGTTTACAAAATGAATATATATTTTTCTTACATTCATCAATAAGTCATACTTATTGATATATAGGATGATTTACCGATAAAAAACATTTTTAAGGTTTTGTTGTTTAAAGTATAATAATACTAGTTATATATACACGTGCTTTGTTAAGTGAATATAGTTGCATTTATCAGTGTCGCCAACATTGCTAACAGATTTTTCATTCTAAGCTTAGAGTAAATTTATTAAAATTGTTAGACATGAGTAGTTAAGAAAAAATCGTATACCCTGTTTTGAACAATAATTTCAAAAATACTGCAAGTATTAAAAAATTATTCCTTTTCGTAGAAAAATATTATTAGATATTCAGGATTGTTTGATTCCATTTGATTTTAAATTTTATAGCGAATAACGAATGTAGTAAAACATGCCCATTCTATTTTAGCAAAAGATAAAGAAATAAATACGCACATATTATATACGATGAATTTTTTTATTTCAACGCGTAAATGCTGTTTTATAATTAATTCAATTTTTAGTTTAAAAATTTTTCATATTTGAGATTTTATAATCTTGTAAATAAATAAAAAAAATTAATTCTTTTATTGTTCCTTATAAACATAAATAGCTAAATACCCTAAGTAATACCTTGTATTTTTTCAATTCTAGTTCTAAGTTCAATACATTTTTCATTATTATATAAATATAAATGTATATATATAATAATTGAAAACCAAATTCTACAGTATTTAATTAATATTTCAGATTTTTACATATTTCATAATTATAACGATATTAATTAATTAAAATATAACATATTAGTTACTATCTTAAACACTCTTAAGTACTCGTAGTATATTGATTAAAAATTATATTACTTAAGTTGAAAACGATTAAAAAAATTTATAAAAAATATTACGGTTTCTATAGACTCAAATAAAATACATTTATAATATTTTATTATATATAATTAAATTAATGTTGTTGTAAATTGTTATTAAGTTCTTTTTAAATCACAATAAAAAAGTCATATTATTAATTTAAGTTTGACTTGCTTAAATTGTATTTGTATTTATATAGTTGGTATATTTTTTTAAACTTTTACATTTTAGAATATTAGCTTATTTTCCTTAATCTCATTATCTTTTCATACATTTGTGGCATAATAACTCATTGAACTTATTAGTACTAATTTTATAAAAATACATGTTGTTCATCATGAAAAATCATAATTATATGAATACGTTATTATCTTTTCTTATATGTTATATTTTGTTTAATTTTATTGTAAATAAGTAACTATTTTTTAAATTATTAATTAATGTATTTTCTCATTAAAAAGAAAAATATAAATATCTTTTACTGATTTATATGTTAAATTTTCAGGTTGAAAGTGTATTTTCTTAGATAAAATTTTAATTAAAACATTTCATTGGGAAATAAGAAATATCCAAAATAAATTAACATAATTCATGATATTTTAATTTGATAATATTTATCAAACCTTACATTATCATCGAAGAATTTCAATTTTATGTATAATAAAAAATTTTTATAGTTTATAAATTTGAAATTATTATTCAAAAAAAAATTATATTGATACAAAATTAATATATTATCATTTGAAAAACTATATTATCACGTATAATATTTTAAGAAATACAAAATATTTTGATTAAATGTTTATAAGATTACACATATCAATATTTTTAAATCCATATTCTGTGATGGAGCCGGTGTACTGGATGTGTTCAACTGGAGGGGACCTTCTGTTGCACATGCTCTTCATTAATTACCCTTTCTTCATCTCAATATCTCCCAGTAGTTCTGCGGTATCGGAGATTTCTCTGGGTGCATACTTCTTTGAAGAAGTAGGAATATGCTTCATCATTCCTCTGTTCTTTTTCTAATTCTGGATTCTATTTATCTGGCGTGCACTCAGTGGTCTGCGCATCCAGTAACCTGAAGGCATTTGCAGATTGGGAATATCTCTCGCGCGTGATACATCCGGTGTACTGGATGTGTTCAACTGGAGGGGACCTTCTGTCGCACATGCTCTTCATTAATTACCCTTTCTTCATCTCAATATCCCCCAGTAGTTCTGCGGTATCGAAGATTTCTCTGGGTGCATACTTCTTTGAAGAAGTAAGAATATGCTTCATCATTCCTCTATTCTTTTTCTAATTCTGGATTCTATTTATCTGGCGTGCACTCAGTGGTCTGCGCATCCAGTAACCTGAAGGCATTTGCAGATTGGGAATATCTCTCGCGCGTAATACATCCGGTGTACTGGATGTGTTCAACTGGAGGGGACCTTCTGTCGCACATGCTCTTCATTAATTACCCTTTCTTCATCTCAATATCTCCCGGTAGTTCTGCGGTATCGAAGATTTCTCTGGGTGCATACTTCTTTGAAGAAGTAAGAATATGCTTCATCATTCCTGTGTTCTTTTTCTAATTCTGGATTCTATTTATCTGGCGTGCACTCAGTGGTCTGCGCATCCAGTAACCTGAAGGCATTTGCAGATTGGGAATATCTCTCGCGCGTGATACATCCGGTGTACTGGATGTGTTCAACTGGAGAGGACCTTTTGTCGCACATGCTCTTCATTAATTACCCTTTCTTCATCTCAATATCTCCCGGTAGTTCTGCGGTATCGAAGATTTCTCTGGGTGCATACTTCTTTGAAGAAGTAGGAATATGCTTCATCATCCCTCTGTTCTTTTCTAATTCTGGATTCTATTTATCTGGCCTGCACTCAGTGGTCTGCGCTTCCAGTAACCTGAAAGCATTTGCAGGTTGGGAATATCTCTCGCGCGTGATACATCCGGTGTACTGGATGTGTTCAACTGGAGAGGACCTTCTGTCGCACATGCTCTTCATTAATTACCCTTTCTTGTTTCTACCTGTCCCGGTAATTTTGCGGTATCAGAGATTTTGATTGCTTAAACGTTTATTTTTGTGCTCTTCGATCTGTAAGTCGATTTCTAAATCGATTCCTTCGATATAATTTCTGCGTCAGGTCTCACGATAGTTCACAGTCCAAAATGCGAATGAAGGATTCATTTCACAGTTCAGACTTTGCACGTTCTACATCTATAGCAATTGAATACGTATCTGCAAGACTGCGCGAGCAAGTGTAGGAAGACGATGTGAGGGAGAGAGAGAGAGAGAGAAACCGGTGTATGCGCTAAAGGTTACTGAGTGCCGTACGTTATCGCCGCTAGTAGTCTGAAAAACAAAAAAGTACAGCTCTCATTTGCTGTAGAATTTTGTGTTAGGTGGATAATTCACCTAAGAAATAGTTGTGAAATCGTTTGATTAACTTGAACGTGCAAAATGGGCAAGGCGAAGAAGGGCAAGCGTGTTGACAAGGATGACGATTTGTAAGTTTATTTTCGGAAATATACGACAATTTTGTAGCACTGCATATGCTTATACCATCAACCTATTTCTAAATCCTCCGTTATTGACTAGTAAATTACTGTTAGTTTAGCGTTGGCCAACTATTGAGGTCACTTTGTTTATTTAAAAAAATCTTTATTAATCCGATACGACTTAGAGAAACATTATGGTTTTTTGTTATTAGAAAAAATTGCATGGTCCCTTACCATCTGCTTAGTTTAGGTTAGGTTCGATGGTGTACACTTCGTCTTTATATTTTTAGCATGATTTTTTAATACAAATTTATATATGCATGTTTTTGTAATGTTATAAAATTTTATATGAAAAAAAATTTTAATTTTTGCCTTTTTTATGCATCATTATATTATAACCATCATAATTTTATAATTAGCTTTTCTGCTCTGCTTATTTATATTATATTCATTTTAGTTTTATATATAGAATGTCATTACTAGTTTTTTAATACGAAATTCGTGATTAATATTATATTATCAATTTTTTATTTGTATCATATATCTACTGTATTAGATACAAATACAGACTGTAATAATTATATATTTTATTATTATTATTACGATAATTACTTTTATTGAAAAATATATATATATAATATTATAAAATAAAAAAAAAAAATTTATGAATTAAAATTTAATATATACTTATACCAAACAAATAAATATTTGTTACAAAATATGTACATTTATTAATTTCTTATTTTTACTTCTAGTGATAGTGATATTCCAGCAGATGATACGGTTAATGAAGAAGTTGTTAAGTCAAAAAAATTGAAAGATAAGAAAAAGAAAGGAGATGATATCGATGGATTAACAGAAGATCTTAAAGATTTAAAAGTAGAAAAATCAAAAACTTCTAAAAAAGATAAGAAATCTAAGAAGCAGGAAGATGATTCTGATAATGGTTTACCTGTAAATAAAGGAAAAGGAAAGGCTGGTTCAGAATCAGGTTCTGATGATGATATCTCAAATAGTAGACAGAAGAGTCGTAAAAATCAATTGACAAAAAAAGGTTTTGCTTCTTTATCTATTGAATCTGATGACGATGGAGCAGATAATGAAAAATCAAAATCAAAAACTAAAATGAAAAAAATTAATAAAGATATTGCTGTAAATTCTGATGATGAAGATGAAGGAAAAATATCAAAAAGTAAAAGTAAGAAGAAAGGTAAAAAGCAAATAGAATCAGATGATGAGTCTGATAACGAAACTCGAAAAACAAAGGTAAAGACAAAAAAAGGTAAAAAAGTTGTTGATTCTGATGCTTCTGATGAGGATGAACTGAAAGTGAAAACTAAAAATAAATCCAATACAAAGAAAAATAAAAAGAAAGATTCTGATAATGAATCAGAAGATGAGTTAACTAAACCAAAAGGGAAAACGAAAGATAAAAAAGGAAGAAAAGCTTCTGAATCAGATGATGATTTCAAAATTCTTCCATCAAAAGCAACTAAGTCTGAAAAGTCAACTAAAGGTTAGTATTCAAGAAATAGTTAAATTTTATATTAAGTATAAATTAAGTAGTTGGAGTAGAACTTGACATCTATGAAATATCTGTTTATGTATCGTATTAGATTGAGGTTTTAGAGCTTGTTATATTTAATAGTATTGAAGAATCACAGAGTACTGTTTAATGGGTAAATTCTATATAGTGTATATAAAAGGAACTGTAGTTATATGTGTAAATTAACTTATTAATCATCTTAATAAGATAGTAGCAAGTTGATAATGTAATGTTATTATTACAATGTACGACAAATATTAGTCAAAGTTTTGTTAAGTTAAGGTATTTTTCAAGCACAGTGAACCAGTGCTTAAAACCTCGGTTACAGATTCCAAGTACAAAACGAGCTTTGCTTAAATTGAATGCTCATGCGCTTGATGCAGCATCCGCACCGTGAAATCGTTGCGTTATAAAAGACCGTTTGACTTTTGTTCAACGCTTAATTATTTTAAAAAATATTAATGCATACTCATTTAAAAAAATATATAATACGTACATAATTTTTTATTATTTGATTTGCGTAATTATTTATAGCAATGAATTAAATTATAATAATATTTATGTACTTACAGCACCAAAAGCTAGTTTTGCCTTATTAAATATGGATGATGATGATGATGATGATGATGATGTGGGTGATGAAGGTGTTGCAGCATCACCACCTATATCAGATGATGAGTGTAGTAAAAAAGAAAGTACAGAAAGTAATAAACCTTCAAAACAGAAATCACAACCCCAAGAATCTAAGAAATCGAAAAAAGGTATTTTTAACACAATCTTTATTGTAATTAAGTTTATTAATATAAATAATATAAAATGTACATTTTTTCTTTTTTTTTTTCAATAAACTTACAGCAAAAAAGAAACGCAATGATAGCGATGAAGATATAGATAAAGTTTTAGCTGAATTAGAAATGGAATATTCTGGACAGAAAAAAATAGGAAAAGAAGAGACAAATGATCAAAAAGTAGAAGCAGAAGATACAGCTTTAAATCGAAAGAAGTCTAAAGAAGTAGAGAAGAAGAAAGAAAAAGAAGAGACTGAAG
The DNA here is from genome assembly GCA_018907185.1 of Platyscapa corneri. NCBI lineage: Eukaryota > Metazoa > Arthropoda > Insecta > Hymenoptera > Agaonidae > Platyscapa > Platyscapa corneri. Next base: position 3,826,661 of record JACCHW010000005.1, on the reverse strand, counting down.
CAGATGCTGAAGAAGGAGGAACAGTAAAAACAGCAGCTCAAAAGAAGAAGGAAAAAAAAGAAAGAGAAAAACAAAAGAAAATTGCCCAGAAAAAAGCTGTGTGTACAGTTTTTAATTAAATATAATTTTCCATTTATTTTTTTCTATAAACATATAACGAGAATTATTTTATTTTAGGATGCGATGAAAAAAGCAGATGTTGGAGAAGCCTCTAAGGATACTACTAATGAGAAACAAACCGAAAAGTCTGTGGAAAACAAAAAAGAAGTTAGTGATGTAGAAGTAGAAGAAGAAGATGAAGGAAAAAAGAAAAAAAAGAAAGGTGCAAAAGAAGATCCAAAAGAAAAAGGTGTTTATTATAAATAACTATTATTACTGTATATTTTGTATAGCTTTACGACTATTTTCATAATTTTAATAAAAAATAAATAAATAATATATAAATTATATAAGTAAATTAAATTTATAATGAATAAATTTTTAATTTGATAAAATTAAAAATCTGTTTTTGGCATTAGATTTATAGATAAAGTTGATGTCTAAATATAAGTATTTTAATATAAGGATAATGCCTTATTCTAAATATTCTAAATATTCTAAATATTATAGGTTATTGAATGGTATAAAAACAAAATTTATAATATCTAAGAATATTTTAATTTGCTTTTAAATATAATTAGTATGTAAAATTAATATTGTGAAAACATTTTAATTAATTATATATGTTTGCATTTTTTAGCTAAGGGACCAGGAAAGAAAATGATTGCTGCAATGCAAGAAGCATTAAAGAAAGCAAAAGAAGAAGAAGAAAGATTAAAACGTGAAGAAGAAGAAAGGATCAGATTAGAAGAAGAAAGAGAAAAAGCTCGTTTAGAAAAACTTCAAAAAGAGCAGGAAAAAAAAGAAAAGAAGAAGTTGAAAGAAAAACAACGAAAAGAAAAATTAAAAGCTGAAGGCAAGCTGTTAACGAATAAGCAAAAACAAGCTCAAGCAAGGGCGCAAGCTATGCTTGAAGCCCTAAAAGCCCAAGGCTTAGAAATGCCAGAAGTTGGAGAAAAGAAACCAAGACCTGGTAAAAATATTTAAAATTGACGTAATTATTTAGTTGACAAATATTGTATCTTATTTTTATAATATGGAATTATTTAGGTACAAGAGTAAGACAGAGTAAATTAAAACAGCAAACAAGTACAGAAGTCAAAGATGAAATTAAAAAACCAGAGGAAATTAAAACTGATCAGGTGGAATTAGAAATAGTTGATAAGCAAGAAAAAATAGAAGAAAAGAAAGAGGAAGAGGATGAACCCGTTAAAGATGTTTGGGATGCAGAAAGTAGTGAAGAGGAAGCAGAAGAAGGTATATTATTTTTGATATTTAATGTATAAAGTTATTTTTAAAAGCTTCATATTAAGTGTATGTTGTTTACTTGTAGTAAATTTAAGGAATTATATTTTAACAAAAATTTCGGTAAAAACTTGGAATTTTAAATTTTATAAAACTAATATTGAATAAAAATAGATTAATTACTAATAATTTTTGTAAAAATTAATCTATAATTAAATTTATTCAATTTTTTCAATTATTTCTTTTATTCACTTTTTTTAATACAATTTAAAAAAAATTTTATAAATATTTTGAAACAAAATAAACAAAAAATAGTTTTGAATAAATATTTCAAAAAATCACTCAGAAAAGCATATATTATTTTCTAGACACGATTATAGAAAAAATGATTATCATTTTGATAGAAAATAAAATTCATAAATTTCATGAATTAGAGCTAAAATTATACATAATTAAAAATTTAAATAGAATTTGAAGATAAAAAATTTACTTATCTTTTATAATCACTTTATTTTTAACAATGTTTTTTATATTTCATTTCCAAAAGTCCAGAAATATTTTAATCAAAATTATTACCATAAATTTTTTAAATTAAATGATTAAATATTTCATTTGTTATACATTTTTTACGATTTGCAGATATTACAAATATTGTATTTATTACAAATAAATCATATTACATATTAAATAAACATATATTTTGTTACAGATAAATCTGATGAAGTTACGAAGGAATCGCCTAGTGAGGAGGTTTCGAAAGATTCTAAAAGTGCAGATAAGGAGTCAACTCCGGAAGAGAATGAGGAATCCTCAGATCATGAGTCAGACTCGGATAGCGAAGGATCAGATTCCGCATCGGAAGAAGAAACTGAGGATGACAGTGAAGTAGAAGATAAAACGACTGATGCTGAGCGTAGAAAAAGGAAAGTGCGCGAAAGAATACAGAATCGCAGAATTGAAGCAGAAAAAAAACGAACTTTGGATAATTTGAGAGCAGCTGTGGTTTGCGTATTGGGTCACGTCGATACGGGAAAAACGAAGATTCTCGATAAATTGAGACGCACGAATGTTCAAGATGGTGAAGCCGGTGGTATCACACAGCAAATTGGTGCTACAAATGTTCCCATTCACGCCATTCAGGAATCGACGAAACACGTTAAAGGAGTAAGTTTGAGTTTACATACAGAAGGATTTATATTTCAACGAAACAATTGTTACTTGTTATACGTTTTACATAATTTACAATTATATTTTTTCATATTTATATTATATAATGAAACAAATGAAAAAAATTGTTTAATGACAATTGTTTGTTTTTACGTGATTAATTTTTATTGTTAATAATATAAGTACAATTTTATTGTAACTTAACTCATACATAACTAAACCTTATTAGATTTAATTTAATTATACCTTCTTATATAAAGTAAATACATTGCTGTAAAAGTATTATTATAATTGACGTTATTATTGATTTGGAATTATTTAGTATCTGAATTTAAATGTTTTCAGTGTAAAAGTGTATTTTAATAGCATTGGTAATTAAAAATAATTATTAATATAAAAAACATTTAAAACGTTTAATTGAAAAATTTTATATTAAAATTTACGCAGTAAAATTTATTAGTATATTTGCACAAAGGTAACAAAACTGAAACAAGAACTTCTTTTTATGCATAATTAATAAATATGTACAAATGATTTTATTAATGAAAATATTATTATTATATGTGTATGTAATGGCAATAATTTACAAGTCGAATGTAATCTAAGTAATTGTAAATTATATATTGTTTTAGTTCGAGAGTAAAGTATTTAAGATTCCTGGGCTTCTAATTATTGACACACCTGGTCACGAATCGTTTAGTAATTTGAGAAATAGAGGATCGTCTCTTTGTGACATAGCTATTTTGGTAGTAGATATTATGCATGGGTTAGAACCTCAAACAATTGAAAGTATCAACCTTTTGAAGGCGAAAAAATGTCCATTTGTTGTAGCACTAAATAAAATTGATAGGTAAGAACGCATGATTTTACTTATATTCAAATATTTTTATTAAGTATTAGACAATTTTAAACTAATACATAACTTTTATTTTCGTTCAGATTATATGATTGGCAAACTATGAATCGTAAAGATGTGCAGGATATTATAAAAAGTCAAGCAATTGTTACTCAACGAGAATTTGAAAAGCGTTCGAAAGATGTGATCGTACAGTTTGCTGAACAAAGTCTCAATGCTGCCGTATTTTATGAAAACCCCGATCCTCGAAGTTATGTATCTTTAGTTCCGACGAGTGCTATAACAGGTAAAACAATTTGTAACAGACTTCTAAAAAAGAGCCGCTAAATATTTATTTTCTTATATTTCAATATATTATTGAATAAAATATTCAATTTAATATAAATTTAGTTTGATAGAAAAGGAATATATATTTTCTTAATATCATTAAATATTTAGTATTACAATGCCTTCAAATTTTAAGATCGTGTATATTTTTTTAAATTTAGACTTGATTACTTTGTCTAATGAAAGAAAAAACAAATTTATGCATGAAAGATTTAACGAATTATTATTTTATTACTTCATTATTACTCAAATTGTTTTGAAACTTTTATTTTTAATTTTACATAAAACTCAAGATTAATGTTTGTAAACTATAAGTTTAATATATAATAGATTTAAGAGGATAAAGTATAGTTCATGCAGAATTCATAATGACTAATAAAGATTTTATTTTTCATTTTAAGAAAATTAATTATCTGTTCCATTTATTTAATATTAATTTCCAATATCATTTATTTACTTTTTGTAATATTAAGAAAATATTTTTACGTTATTCAATTATCCGTTGAAACCAATTTTAGGAGAGGGCATGGGAAATCTATTGGCATTAATTGTTGATGCCTGTCAGGGACCTCTGGCCAAGCGACTTATGTTTAGCGAAGAATTAGAAGCCACGGTGCTAGAAGTCAAAGCTCTTCCTGGTCTTGGTACTACGATAGATTGTATTTTACTTAATGGAATTCTTCATGAGGGTGACACAATGATTGTGGCGGGTACAGATGGACCGATTGTTACACAAATCCGCTCATTGCTTATGCCACAACCCTTAAAAGAACTTAGAGTCAAGGTAAATTCAAAGAATTTTTTCTTATACTTGCGAACGTCTACACTCATTGATTAAACGATGTAATTTTTCTGTTCTATAAATTATATTAAAATCGTACAAGTATTATAAATTTTTCAAAAATTATGTATTAAATTTAAGTATTTCTCGTGTTATCTAAAGTTATTATTTTTTAAAAATATTTTTACGATAATACATCAATTTTTTTTTAATTATTCAACATGTGTAGTACTAATAATCGACAAATATTTAATACATTTTTATCAAGAAATATATTTAATTTATTTACTTTTATCTTCTGATAAATTTTATAATTCTTTTTTATAATAAGAAACTGATTAAATTGAAATATTGAAAAAATTCTTTGTTTTTTAGAGTGCGTATGTCGAGCATCGTGAAGTAAAAGCAGCTCAAGGGGTAAAAATCGCTGCAAAGATTCTTGAAAAAGCTATTGCAGGTAAATATTAGCGATTAAAGTTTATTCGTAACAAAGTTTTATGTGCAGTTATTGCAGCATTGAATATATTTTTATCACCGTAGGATTAAAGCTTGTAGTGGCCCAAAAGCCAGACGAGATAGAGATTCTCAAAGAGGAGATCGACAAGGAGTTAACCCATGCCTTAAGTAAGATAAAACTCGTGGAGCGAGGTGTCTTTGTGCAGGCATCGACTCTTGGTGCACTGGAGGCACTTGGAGACTTTTTAAAAAGTAGCAAAATTCCGGTAAGTACAATCTTGACTTCATTTACTGTATTTATTTTATTGATTTCAGCACATTGATTAAATATAAATTAGTAGTGATAATCGTATATATGTAAATATATTTCCATATTTTTACAAAATATCCTCTTTTACATATTATTTGTATAAAAAAATTTTTGGATTTATAGTGTTATGAAATCTTATTTGGCATAATTAATATTTTCAAGAGAAAAGTTTTATTTTTCATTTTATTTTTTAAAATTTCTTAAGGTTATTCTACGCACCATTAAACGAAAAATTAATATGCACATACATTTTATAATATAAACCTGTTTTATTATTTTTTGTAGATAATTGCTTACCTATTGAATAGTTTTATAAATTTTTATTTTAATAATTTACCCTCTTCCATACTAAATAATACAATCTTCTAAAAATACTACCGTAATAAAATGTACTAGTTAAATAGTAAAATGTGCTAATAGATTAGTATTTTAAATCTAACATAGCTGTCTATCGATATTAATATGTAAATTAAAAATAAATCATCCGAAGAAGCTAAAGTTATATTTTTTATAGCATAGAAATTCGGGCAGATAATAAAATACACGATTAGTAAATATTTTATAATCAATATTATATAATAATGTAACTAACAACATTTCTGCTTCAAATATTTATTAATCTTTTTAAAAACAACACAATTTTAATATACGCCAAGAAACTTAAATTTATCATAAAAGAGAAAAGGGGGTAAAAATAAAAAGCGGTATAAACTTGTCGCACGGAACAGTGCTGAGGGGAGAGTAAAAACGGAAGAGAGAAGACGCACGCGTGGATGTGCGTACGCACGCACAAACTCACGCGTGTACACGCAGGCAATAGTGGATCACGAGTACGAGAGGCCGTAGGCGCGCGGTGTTCCGACCAATGAGCCGTATCCTGCTGAACTGTTAAGAAGGAAGTGCTTCATTGCCGCTCGCTTCTCCCATACGTACGGACGCATTGCGCGTACGATTCATTCCTCATCGTCACGATGTCGAGCCCAAACGTATATCGTCACTTGATATACAAATAGATTTGTGTACATAAATAAACGTGGCATAATTCCCTATTTGTCTATTAAATGCTTATTCAACATTTCATTCGGTATATTCAACTTTATTGCCGAATGCGCAGGCATTTTTTAAACGATGTTCGCACTCGTGAAATTTTAAATTCTTAGATAACATTAGTATAGCAAAGATAAACAAACTGTGATTCATTGAGGGCAACAGGCACCTCGAGAGAGTATGAAATTTCTAAAACCGCATTAAAATATAAATTTATTACGCATTAAAAATAGATGAAAAGAACTTAATCTTACTGCGAACTGTCATGTTTATTTGTTATCATTCTAAATTTGATTTGAGCACAATGCTGTTTATTATGACAATAATTCTTGATTTATCAAAATACACGGTCATACTTCAAATGTAACAATTCTTAAGTGGCACTACAATTTTCTATTCAGCGCCAGTCTTTCGCAAACCTGTGATTTTAGCAAAAATTACCTAAACGAACCCTAATGTGGACCAATTTAATTTTAAAGTTACCTCACGTACAGCCAACAGCAGATTTGTGCAATCTAAGTGAAGTCCGAGAAATCGGGCACCTTTTTTGGAATGTTATAAAAATTTCACTGACTTCACATTTAAGGAAAATTTATAGCAACGAATGCAGAATAAAAAATAAGTATTCATAAGAAATGCACGCGATTTTTATTTTTTTCAAGTTCAGTTTTTATATTAAAAAATTTGTTTACCCAATAACTAATTGGTCATCTTATTTGCTTGATTAATCATTTAATACATCTAGAAATCTTTATTGTTGACAAGAGTCTTGTGAATTTAGTGATTGTATTATAAGTTCCAGTTTAACCACATACGTCATTACTAGATCTTTGGAATCAAGATTGTATATTCCCTTTTTTGTGTTATAATATAAGTAATTAAAATTTAATAAGCTAATACCAGAATTAATATTTTATTACTCAATTGAATATTTTCTTATAAAAAAATATTATAAGAATATACTATACCATATTTACTGAACATTATGATTCAATTAAACCTGTCGTATCAAATATAATCTGAAGAATTACAAATATTAACGTCACTTAATTTCGTTTCATTATACGTGGAGTTTATTTCATCTGAATATTACGAACATTTTAACCTTGTAAATAAATACAGTTTATTGCATCTTTTAAATGCTTGTTATTATTGAATGTAATTTTTATTATTTATTTTTGTAAAATAATTGTCAAAGTAAATAATTAATTTCGACTTATTCATTTTTATATATAAAAAACATTTACAGCATAAATTAAAATGTGAAAATATTCAATTGGATTAGTGGAATCTAAATTTTCACTTTTCACGCAGTAATATTAAGTTATTATTAACCATCTTAGTATATTTGTTTGAAAAATAATTCTTGCATATATTAATTGATTAGAGTTTGGTAGAAATTTAATTTGTATTATAATCTAAACGTAATGTAAAGGCGTTTATAGTAAAATGTATTGCATAAATATTTCCGAAGTTTCGATAGACGAAACTTATCGAAATTTGAAGCTTTAGTTAAAGTCAAGTTTTTCGAAAAAAAACAACTGCATAAAGCTAAATACTGTTGAAGAGTATCGATTTGCGTATTCCTCATTGTCAACAAACGCGCGAAAAGTCCCTTGAGACTTTCGGGTAAATCCATTATGCCGGCCATATTTTCCTTCGGAAAAAATCACACCAAGCGCATAATGCTTTTACGCGAAACGGCCTCTATAGTACGTCTCGTCCTTGCTCAGCTTATGAATGGGAATCTCCCTTTCCGCTCGACCCCGCGAGAAAAGAGAGAAAGCCTACATTCCGATCACGTGGTGTTCGTGACGTCACGGCCATGCGCGCGTTCACGCACGTATTACATTATACGCGCGAGCTCCCGCCAGCTTCAAGATAACAGAGCAATTTGGAGGAGCATGTCCGTGTAATCTCCTGCGTTTGCACAATGCAGAAGAAGAAGGTATCGATAAAGAAAACGATGCCTTTCAAGAGATGCGCTCTTCTTCCCATCGGTGCTTTAATTTACTAACGTGAATTTTCCTGGATCCAAGCGATGGGAATCTAAAATATCTTTTATTGCTTGCATAAATCAATAACATATTTTCCCAGCAAACCCTTTTCATCTTTTTACAATTATACTTAATTACTCTTCTGATTTTATAATTTTACCGCAGTCACATAAGTACAATTTATTTTCTTGGCAATCGAAGTATACGAGTACATCGAAATACTTGTTAAATAAAAGAAACGATACCCAAATAAATAGTGTCAAAGCACTTTTTGGTTTTCTTTACTAAAAAATAACTTTTGTTTTTTATATGTATAAATTTTTTATGGTAAAGTAAATTGTGATTTTCTGAAGGTGTCACTATGAAAATTCTCTGTAGAAATAAACTTTAAAAATATTTTTACGAGTCTTACATTATTAAAACTACAGAAAGTACATATACAAAAATTTAATAATTATTGTAATAGTTTCATGGTAGATATTTATTACACAAAGAAATTATAAAATATGAATTAAATCATAACTCAATGAACACCACATATGTAATCGAAGAAATAATAAATATATTTTTGAAAATTAAAAGAAAAATTTCATAGGAGAAAAAACCACAACAAAAATAATTATTTTCTATTAAATCATGACTTGTAACAATTTTAATATTGATAGAAAGAATGAATTACTTCGGTACAACAAAACTTAAACAATAATTTGTAGCAACAACTTAAGTATAGAAAACGATAGCTTTTTATTATACTAATATAAAAAGTTGTTTAAAAAAACAATTGTTTGCAATATAGTTCTACACAAAAAAATCTTTTAAATCAATTGTCTTTAAGAAAGAATGTTTTAATATTGAAAATCCAATTACATGTGCTATCGTACATTTTTAATTCGAAAACAATTAAGAAGTTTTGGAAAAATATTAAAATAATGTAAGAGATGAATTAAAAAAAGGGTATAGGCACTTATAGAGGCAAGTTGACACCCCATAAAGAGACAATTTGTAATTAAACATCGAAAAGCCGGTTGAGAAAAAATAAAAGGAAACAGAAGTCCAGGGTATGTATTCGCGAACGAAAGGACGAGAGAAAAATATCGTCGAGAAAAGCGTAGGGGCGATGAGCTAGAATTATAAAAGAAGCCATGAAGGAAAAAAAGGAAAAAAGGGCTGCGATAGCAGTCTGAACGGCGCACCGTAGCATCGTCGAGCGAACACCGGAAACCCGCCCCCACGCAACGCGCGAGAATCTGTGGGTGAACCTCTCACAATCGACGAGCGGCTCCGTCTCTCTCTTCCTCTCATTTATAGACAGGAATCAACGCTTTTTTGGAGCCTCGGCGACAAGACGCGTCCCGGCTTCTCCGATACGCCTACGCCTCTTGACGTACAGGCGCGCGCGCGCGACCGACGGCTCCTTTTCTTATTCTCCTTCTCTCTTTTACTTTCCTTTATGGCTTACGGCCGTTTTTGCACCGAGCGTGGAATTTTTACGAGAAGCCATAACACTTAACAAAGTTAGGATAGTCTTAGGATTTAGGTGAAAAGGTTACCTTGATTTATGGCCGTCCCAGTCATTTTGAGTACCAACGAGGACCATTCGGAATTACATATTTTTCACGCAAAAAAAATTTAATTGTTAATGCGATGTTTCAACAGTCATCTACTTGTTGATTCATAAGTTGTGGTTTTTTTGTTTTTTGTTTGCCATTTCATTGGGAAGCTAGTATTGTGTCTAGTTAAGGATCGAATGTTTCTTTTAATCTATTTTGTGGACTCTAAAGTGCCTCCTTAACAGGAGCTTCGAACACGAATATATCGAATTTTTCTATAAATTAATGGAATCTCGAGAACTGGCGTAAATTTAATTTTATCGACTTTTTATAGCTAAGCAATAATAAAAGAAGTGGAGTAAATTTGTCTACTGGTATCCTATATTGACTTTTATAGAAAAAGAATTCAATATTTATGTCGTATAATTTTGTTCATTCGAACGTGAAAATTAAAGAGGACGACTTCCTAGTGAATGCAAGTTAATGAACCGCGACGAGTAGTTAATCCAAGGAGGAGTCGTGTAAGCATGAGAAAATGCAGTTATTCGAGAGCTTCCTTGCGACCGGAGATGATTGCAGTGCATGTCTTTGCCGACATCAAAAGATGTGTTTGAAGAACAACGGCTGTAGAGTTGTTGAACAAATCTCGAGGCATCATCGTGCAATAACGATGTACGTACGAGCCACAGATGTACGCGAATGATTTTGCCATCTTGTCGGTCATTGTCGCTTTGGAATTCCGGAATGAAGGTATACGAGGAATATTACAAAATAAAGCATTCGTGTGCGGAGCGTCGACAGGAACACGTACTTAATATGTAACGTCCGGAATATTCAATGTGTTCAACAACGTGATTTTAAGAAAGCCATTGTGTCGGGGCATGTTTTATGCGTTCAAATTGTCGAAACATACTCCGAGCCATCTGCCTAAATATTTTCGCCATCACCACTTGACTTTTCAATTGTTCGAGTGTTTTCACGTAATATCCATCTTGACGAAATTTCAACGATGTATTAGTTTTCTCACTTAAATGTAGCCCTCGGTTATTATTTATACAAATATTAATCTGGTTTTCATTCGAATTATCTGGTATTATTTTCTATCTGCTTTTGCTTGTCGTATTTTTAATACAAAAAGTAATTTCTACGTATTAAAAAATACTTATCCACACTTGAAAGTCATAAACTTATAAAGTCTTTGTACCGCTTTCTGTTAAAAAAGTTTAAATATCCTTGAAATGGGACTCGATGTTTGTATGCATCTACACATCGTTTGTGGAATAATTTTTGTGTGTAAATTTAACGAATAATATTAAATAGTTTATTTGATGATGCTTTACCATAATTGTCAAATAAAAATAGAGATAATGTACTTAGTTCAGATTTTTATACATTAACTTTGCATTTAATAAACAAATTTCAGAAAAAACTTTCTTTATTGTTTTTTGTTTATCTAACCTTTTCTCTATTCACGTGCTTGTAAATTATTCAACCATTTTATTTCAATAAATTAAATAAGAGACCAGCAAGTAAAAATAATTATTATTCGGTAAAAAAATTTTGTTTTTATATTTTTCTTTTTCTTTTTCTTTTTTACTTGATTTCACATGGTTAACAGTACTTCCTACATTTATCATTATAAACAGGAATATATTTACACATTCACTTGGAGTGTACTGTCATTAGGGTCAGTGATAACATACTTCTGTAATCTAGTCTATTTAGTTGCCATTTCTTGGAATTATTTGCTCCGTATATTTTTCAAATATTCTTTATCGTAAGAAAAATTTACGAGTAAGCAGAAAAAGTTGCCCTCGGTAGCGTAACGAAATTTATTGGATTCAGTACGTTTTCTATCTCAGCCAATAAAACCGTTGACCATTATAGCCTAGTATTCCATTTAAATTGTCATTTCATTTTAAAAAAGTATATAATTAGCACTTCTAATAAACTATATAAAACAGTAAAAATTTAAACAGTTATTTTTTAATTTATATCGAATATTTACTGATCAAGATTTGCTATTTCTGAAACCTTTAGTGTTTTTTTTTTATTTGATACGATGATTAAACAAAGCATGTTTTGTTTCCTATAGCATAGTTAACATATTTACAAAAAAATTTCAGAAATTCTCTTATGTAGGATTCAGTAGTTTAATAAATCATTTTTTAAATTTTAAATTACTTTGAAGAAGCATTGTATTATATTACCTTGAATAATTTACATAAATTTCTGATATTAACACTAAACTCTAAAATATTTTTCGAAAAAAAATTTTGGAATTTCATGTTTTAATTTAATTCTAAAGTTTATCGAAGTATTGATAGTATTTAGTTAATAAACGTAATAAAGTATGATAAACCTTTAAAATATTTTTACTTCGTAATAGTGGTCTAATTAAACTCCATGTTTTATTTTATACGATAGTGAATTACAATATATAAGTAATTTTGTTTTAATATAATAAGTTCAAAGTGCAAATTTGACGTAATACAAACAAAATTTTGTAATATTTGACATTTTACCACTGATAATACGTTACAGATCTGTCAATGATTTATTAATATATTTTAAATAATTTTTACTAATACTAAAATAAATGTAGATTTACAAATAAAATTGAAGGTTATTTTTTATATATTTATGATTCTTATATACATGAGTATGTTGTAACAACGTATTTTCTACAATAAAATAATTATATATTAAAAAAAACTTTTACATAAATTAAACACAGTTTGTCGTATTTATAGGAAACTGAGTTACATAAAACTTACTAGATAACATTTTCTTGTTGTCGTTACAACTAGTTAGTAAGCATTAATTCTTTAATATTATTAAATTAAGTACTTCAAGCTTTCTATTGTATTTTTAACTATTTCGAGTTTTATTTAAGAATCGACTACAATTTCAAACATTATGAATATTTATGTTCGATTCTGTTGTTTATATAAACTAAAAAAATTTTTTAATACTGGAATATTTTGTTGACTTATCAATTTCCTAGATCTAGGTAAACAAAACATTAAACATAAAAATATTTGTTAATATTAACTAATATTAAAAATTAGTAATGTATTAAAACATAAATATATCCTAAAATTGTTATTAACTAAATAATTTCTATAAACATTAATTCATGGGTGATTATTAATATTTTATTTTATAATATGGAAAACAGAAAAATAAATGAGGATACAGAACTTGGAAAAATATTGATTTCATTATTCTTTTATTCACAATAAAAATAATAGGCATTATTCTTTATTATATTTAAAACATAAATAGTTTAAAGTAACCATATATATATATATGTATAATCTATATTATAAAATAAACTGTTAATAATCACGCATGGATTAATTTTTGCGGAAAGTATTTAGTTAATAACCATTTTAGGAAGTATTTGGGTTTTAATACATTACTAATTTTGCGTTTTAGTTAATATTAACAAATATTTTTATGTTTAAATTTATATATATATATATATATATGTGTAACTATAAAAGTAATAACTATTTCTTTTAGTTATCTAATTAATTAATAAAGAATCGAAGAATATTTTCGTATACGTATATATAAGCGATCGTAAAACTTCCATTGAAAAAAAATAAAACAAACGGTTCTCAGAAAATAATTGATAATGTAGATATAGTGTTATCTTTTTTAAAAGTAACGAATGTAAAATAAAAATGAATTTTTACAAATAAGATTTTAGTAGTTGGCCATTTGCCTATCGCAGACGAAGCTCGTAATACCCTCACGACCACATAGTGCGCACATTTTCGTTTTGAAGAAGTCTCAGACGGAAGGAAGTTGGATAAGATCGTGAATTCGTGGATTCGCGATTCGTGGTGCGAATGCAAAATCAAGTCCTCCGATTCTCTTTAGCATTTGGCTTCTCTGAATCTGGCAGAAGCACATCTACAGATGTTTTCTGAGCTATTTATTTCCATCAATATCAGATGTAAATAATCGTTATTTGACGATTATCTTTATTTTTATGATTTGTAAAGTTTTTTCAATCTATATAATATTGCGTTTCAATAGTTTCACCTATTTTTTAATTCACAGTTGCAAACACAATTTATTTATTGCAAATCAAATCAAATAAAAAAAATTGCATCAATACTTTTTGTGCATTACTGGTTATTGTTTTCTTTTTTTTTATAAATTATGCATATTCTCAGTCATATGAAAAGCAAGTATTTTACTTTTTCAAATTAATTTTTATTTACTGATGAAATTCTTTCATTTTAATTATAATTAAATTTGCCTTGAAAATTTTAAATTAGCTTAATACAAATATTTTCTTGCAAACATATCATTGTATTTCATCAAGAAATCGTTATGTTTATTATTTTAATTATTACTCATCATTATTCAACATAATATTATTTTTTTCTTAGAACGTTATTACATGTAATATTGATATCGCGTAAACGTTTAATTGTAGAAAAAAGCATTTCTATTCCTTAAGAAATTATATTTTACATTGCACGTGATTTTCAAAAAAATTCCGTATGTATGGCTTTGTTTATTTATAATAACAGATAATTTTAATTTATAATTTCAGTGGAAAATCGGAATAAAATATAATCGATTTTATTGATTTACCAAAACAAAATTATAAAATCTTGGATTAATTGTAAATATGTATAATTTATTTATAATTTTTATCTTAAAATCAATTTATTTTTTTTTAAATTAACTAAGCTATATAAAATTATAAATAATTTCTTTAATATTTGGATTAATTTTTAAATTGCAGTTTTTGCAAAAACAGTATTTTCAGAATTTAAAAATAAAAACATCGCAAAATTTAAAAATTTAATGATTCTATGCATTAATTATTGCATAATAAAACTTCCAATAATCCTAATTGTATAAATAATATTACTTGTAATGAGATGCGATTAAAAATTATGTAATAAAGATCTACTTACGCAAATAATACAACATTACACAATAATGGAAGTAATGACGTACAAAAGTGTTTTACCACTAGCTAGATACGTAGTATAAATTTTCTATATTTTTGCACGTGCAAATAGTGCAAATAGTACACGCTTAAGAACCAAGCACTCGACGAGTATTTAATGACAATGAGAGCGAGGGTACATAAGACAGAGAGAGAAAGATAAAATGAGTTGATCACTCCTGACTATATGAGCGTGCTCGTAAAACGCACCGCTAATTTCCGGTCACTTCGTCTTTCTATACTTTTTCTCACTGTTTCGCTTTCTTTTAATTTTTTTTTTCAACTTTTTTCAACTCCTTGCACTCTTTCTTTGTTTCTCTCTGTCTTCGGTCTCTTGGATGCGCGCGCGTATTTCGTCAGACAAACTCTTGTTTCTCTTTTTACTTAACAATTTGCTTTGTGAATGTGACACTACCCGAATGATCTTTTCTACTTAAAATTTAGGGTTCGGAATAAGTCTTTTCTATGTTATGTCATTACTTGATTAGATTTTCAGAATTAGAAAATTGATTGCAAAAGTTAGTGAGTTGGTGAAAGTTTATCGCTACAATGTCAATCCATTGTATTTTTCACGAAGCTGTTTTTAAATCGATTTAAAAATTTTTCACGATCCAACTAAATTCATTTCGTGTATAAATTGAGAGAAGTTCATTCACTGTTGTTTAAAAAAAGAACTTTGCAAACATTTTAAATAGTTTTTTAGATTGGTAGAGGAAAAATATTTTTTACCGTGCCTGAGCTATATATTTTATTTAACAGAAGAGCTTATCCCTACGTTTATAAAAAATTTATTATTTTTCACAAGTTTATTCTCATAATAAATGGAAGTGAATATATAAATATATATTTTCATTTCGGTACCACATAAAAAAATGCGACGTAACAGAAGTGTTGCATATATTAAATATAAACAGGAACATTCCTCCATGAAATTAACAATAAATGTTCATCTTTTGTAACGTGCCAGAGTATACGAAATTTTTTACTATTCATATTATTTTAAATATGAACACCAAGCAGTGTTATTTTGGTTAGCATTGCGTGAACGACTTTTTCGCTGAAATAACACATACTGCAATTACTTAATGCTACGTCCGAATTACGACATCGTTAATGTTACCATCGCAAAGGTCGCTAATACAATGCACCTCCTAAATAGTTGATAAATAAAAGATTATTTATTATTAACGCAATTCTTCACATAATCGCACCCTTTACTGTCGATAGTACGATGTCCGGAGACGAGAAAATGAATGAAAAAAAATGCAGTTAAAAAGTAACCAAGATAAAACTGGGTCTCTCCATGCTTTTAAGCAAAAAGGCAATAACGGGTGCACGTATGTAATTTCGTTCACTCACAGCGTGCACGTACGGTACGGGTAGATTTTATTTTTTGCTACTTTCAACCGAAAATATGCAATCCTTCGATGAAGACTGCGAACGAGTGCTATTTATAGCTGACCCACACAAATACGTACATCATGCAAGTTTCGTGTACGTACGCGCTCGAGTCTTTTGCTTACAAGACAAGTTCAAATAAATCCTTCTCTGTCTCTTTCTTGTACACTCATTCAACTTTCTCTATACTTTACTCTCTTCATTATTTTTCCGCTTCCTCACTTTTTCGCTTTTTAATTTGCTTTAACATGCATGTACCTGATTTTTGGCAGTAATAGACAATGGAATTTACAATAAATGGAATTGATAAAATATTTCTTAAATATTTTTATAGAATTTTTTTGGCTTTTATAATAAATATTTAAATTAAATTACATTTTGTATTTGGTTGTCACATCGTTAAAGGTATTTTGGAACAGGCCTAAAATTTAGGTTTTCAACGTACATATATATTTAAATGTGAAAACAAGAAAGACCATTGAAACTTATTCCTCGATCTATTTTATATAATTTAAATTCTAAACTTTGGTTTAGTTTAAAAATTCAAATAACTAATTTTCCGATAAGAATATACACGAATACATTGCACAAGATGCTTTTAAAATATGTAAAGTATATGTACGTTTTGCAAAAGGAAAAGATGTAACACGTGAATAAATTAAAATATTTTAACGTGACGCGAAAGTTCGCATGTTTCTTTTAAATGACAAGTTTTAGAAAATAATATCTTTCTATGCTCTAGTTGTCTATCGTTGTATTTGTAGCACAAAACTGCAAGTCTGGTCTTTTAAATTTATTTTATTAGGACCTGTTTTTTGGGACGGATACCAAAAAAGGTCGTTCAAGGTTCTATCTACTTACTTATTTCGCTCGCTCTCTCTCTCTCTCTCTCTCTTTCTCTCTTTGTCTACCTTCCTACATACCTATCTATTCATCTACTTACCTCCATACCTATCTATTTATCTATGTGCTCCGGTTATATCCATCATTCTCTTTCTCTTACTAGAAAACAGTCAAAGACTGCATGGGGGTTCCATTTTCTCTATTTTTGTTTCTTTAGTTTTTTACTCATTTTACTAATACAAACAAAAAAGTGTATTCCTAAAAAGTTATCTTTCAACAAATACTTGTGTGGATAATATTTTTTTTATTGACAAAGAGCAAGGGGAATAATTATTGTGGAAATAACATAATATTAGATATATATTTTTTAACGACTTTATTTTAATAAATACATTATAATAAAATCATAATGCGATTAAAATAAAATGAAAATCTAGTAAATTTTTTGACTAAACTAGTTTTAAATACAATAATTTAAAAACATGTATAATACAATCACTTTAGGTGCATATAAATTTTATATAAAGACAAAATTTTTTTTTATTTGAAAAATTTAATCAAACGATTGGGGCTGATAAATATTTTGATACTTTTCCATTTTTTTAAATTCTTTTCATTTTCATTCTATTAGAAATAAAATACAATCAATATTATATTTTATTTATTATTTAGTAAATAAGCATTTTTATATCTAAGATTAATGTAAATAGATCTCAGTTTCCAATTGAGCTGTTAGAATTTTTATTGTCATTATTCAATTATAATAGTACATCCAATTATAAGCTAATATTTTTAAATATACATCTACTAATTATTAATTAAGTAAATAAGAAATTTTTTAGAAAAAGTTTAATATATATATATATATATTTATTATTCTATTATACGTATTTATCAAAAAATTAATGTTTTTCTAACTTCATATATCATAAAATGAAATCGATATATTTTAAATATTTAAAATGATATAAAGTTTCATCTAAAATTATCCTTTATGATTTTTAAAATTGTAATTTTTAATTTTGTAAAATAAAATTTGAAAATATTAAGAAAATTAATTTTAAATATTTGACACATCATTACTATATATATGAGGCATTTCAATTAAGATTAGCAATTACGGAAGTATAATAATAAAATTAATTTTTTAGAAATAAAAGTATAACAAATTGTTTGAAAGAATTAAATATAAGCTATAGCTGACAATATATTATTTATTATTCTTATTTTTTAATGAATAATAATTTTTTAGTTTTTCCGTAGTATAATAAAATTTTTATGAAATAATAAAAGTATGATAAGAGAGTGTACATGTAAAAAAAGGCACATTTTTAACAAATGCGCTTTCGCCTTTTTGTAGGACGAGAAGCCAAAGATATCTTGCGTGGGTTCCTTTTCCTCTTTCTTCATTGAGCCTTACTTCAAACTATAATTCTGCTTCTCACTAACTCACTTCAATTCTTAAATTTATTTTCTTAGCTTTACTGTTTTGAAAACTACAATTTCAAATCATTTTAAAGACAAATTATAGTTAATAAATACTAAGTAATACTCTCGAGTAGTTTATTTTATTTTAAGATATATATTATTATTTTTACCACTAATAACATGATTTTAAATCAATATATGCTTAATTAATTTATAATTTATATTATTATTATTATTATTATTATTATTATTATTATTATCATTATCATTATCATTATTTTTATTCCTAATAAAATAATTATAAATTATATCATGTCTTATTATACTAAACAGAGTAGATTGAATATATTTCAAAAAATATTTTTATTTCAAAGTCCATTCATAAAAGTTAAAAATTTGTTTTTAAACATTATAATTCAGATAATTAAGCTTATGATTGTTGAATAAATTAATAAAACTATCGTAGGTACAGCGTAACATTTTTAAATATTAAATTTTTAATCTTCACGAGCATTGACTAAATTTTCAAAATGCTGTTTAGAAATTATAATTCTAGAAGGATAAGAGAAAGTTTTTCGTGTCATTGTCAGATCTTCAGTTTCGAAACAAATTGAAAATTTTAATAAACTTCCACCTACTCATTATGCAACGTACGTGTACTTCACGTCTATACTCTTGATCGAGGTTGTGTTGAAGCTCGACACCTAATTCATGAAAAATCTTGTGCCATTCAATAGATCCACTCATCCATAATCTCATAGGTGTTATTTATGCAATACTAGTGTTCAGATACTCGTCGGAATCATTTTGTTCTCACGCACTACGAAACCGTGATTGAAAATTCATTATACGCATCGTCCGCACCATCGAATTCGTAAGTGAACCATAACACTTCTTTTGTGAATGTCGATCCTCTTATTTCTTTTTTGTTTGAAAATTCTTGTTATTTTTATACGTTTTATAGTAATGCTTTTATGCTATTATGTTTTTTTGATATGTTGATCAAACTTCTGCATTCGAATTTTGTATCTGCAAAAAATGTATGTAAAGTATAATGAAATTGTAAATTTAAGCACTTTTATTTTACTTCTATATTCCATTTATAGAACGATTCATACCGTTGAGATAAATATATAAACAGATATTTATATGTATACGTTGTTATTTTTTTTTATAATATATTGTCTTCCTTCATCTCAATATATTTATTTATTCTTTTTATGCTCAATTAATAAATTATTAGAAGAAGCAAGACACGCTTTTTGTCTGTTTTCAGTTGTTTAAATACGTATCTCAATCTAGTTATAAAATTAAACTATACAACTATTATTGCAAAAATAGAATTTTTAATGATTGCTTTCGCATAATAATATTGCAAAAAATAGAAACTATATTTATTACAGAATGATAAATAAGAGTGTAAATGAAAAAAAGCATATTACGCATAGTAATTTAAGTTACCACAAATAAATATTAAATAAATACGTATATATCCTTCAGGAATTAACAATGTCTTATAACTTGTTAAAACCGATCAGCATTAACTTATGAATGTTTTATGAAAAATAGTGTTCATTTAATAATTAAAATTTTTCATAGTTATTAGTAGCCAATTAAATAAAATATTTAAATAGAACTAAAATGTAATGTTACACTAATAAAAAATAGAGTAAAAGAGTTTCAGCTCGAGTATCTCGTTGTATCTGTCAGCTTCATTTTCGAAAGCTAATATTTTATAAAAGCTGAAGTTATTGTAAAAGCATTAAAATGAATTCAAGTTTTGGAAAATTTTTGTGTACCCTCAGTTTGAGGTACAAAAATGTGTCAATTTATTTTTAAATTTTATCCGAGTGTTCGATATTTCGAATACTCGATAGTTTGATACGGCTATTATAAAAGATTTATAAAAGAATTGTAGTTCGATCAAAGCAAGGATGTTACTAGGGCATTATGGATTATCAGAGGGAATAAATTTGCAGGAGTATTGTTCCTAAAATAATATAAAATAAATATAAAATACATCTAATGAAAATCTGTTGACTTTAGTGTGAATATAAAAACGTCTCTTGAGCTCGATGTTACGCTCTCATTGCGTTTGTTGTTGCCACATCGTAATATCTACAAAAGTGTCAGAGCGCCTCATTTCTCTCACTTAGCTTGCCCTACGCTTCCTTTATTGCAAGCCAAATATCTCTGTATTTTACTTTTTTTATTAAATAGTTATTCAATAAAGATAAAGTTCATAAAATGCATTTACTGTTGTAAATTTTAACAAATGAAAAATGAAACATAAATTTTTTACTTCGATCTTGTTGCTTCTTTCATATATCATTTCATTGATTTTTCGCCATTAATCAGATTTTTTGGAAGCAATTTATAAAGTATGTATTATTTATTGAGAATTTTTAACCTAGAAATGAAAGCAGCTAATACGCGTAATTGTACATTTGAAGCAAATGGCGTCAGAGGGGAGGAATCGACTAAAAATTAAATAACAAATTTACTTAATCATAAGGTTTTTTATTTATTATTTCTAATTATACCGAATACTGTTATTATTTTTAATCAGTGACGTATAATAGTAATACTTATTTGCTTTTAACGTAAGAGCAGTGAATGATTAAATATCTGATATACAGAATTAAAATAATTTTTTTAAAGGATATTTAACCATGAAGATTTTATTTTTTATGTGGATAAATTTATAGCAATTAGAAAATTCTTGCGACGTCCATTTTTATCTATTAATTTTTGAAAATGCCGTTCAAATTATTATAAATAAATCGTATGAGAATTGTTTTTAAAATGGAATACCAAATTAAATCTCAACTCAGCTAGCAACGTCATATGTTATGATAAAATTATTTGTGATAAACTGAAAAGTTACAAGTACGAAAAAAATAAGGTAAAATTAATTTCTCGTTGAATTGATGGTAACTTTAATTGTATTAAATAATAGTTATTCTAAAATTCTCGCGATACCGGCTCACCTTGACTCGTGAAATTAATAAATTTCAATGTGTATGCGTTTTCATAAGTCGAAAAAAAAGTTGGCGCTTTGATTTCTCAAAAAAATTTCACCTACAGAAATAAGATGCTTCATCTTGCCAGGGATAATATTTGAATTCGATCTGCAGACGTAAATCGAACCGTCAGTGGCGAGGAACGGAAATTCAATTCGCACGCGGTTTGTACTCGCGCGAGGCCACGAAAGTCGAACGCATAGAAACAAGTCGCCCACATAATAATCGAAGCACACGGGATTCACATGAAATTCGTATGCGTCAGTGCTTTGCGTCTGAGCTGCGAAAAATAGAGGACAATTGTTCGTAATCTATTTAATTATCTTTATTTTTGTATCTTCCCCTCGGTCTTGCTTTTATTTTCTCTTTTGCGATTACGCAAAGCCCATTCATAATTCGGTCGCTATTATTGAAAACTCTATACGCGACATTCAAAAATATTCAAATAGGAACGTACACAGAGTTTTCAATCTTTCGATTAATTTTTCGGTATAAATTAGTGATTTGAAAAGGCTTTTCTCTTGCAATAATTGTTTACTAAAACAAGTTTAACATATTATTTTTTATTACGTTTTTTTTACATATTTCGTCATACTTTTTATGTATCGAAATGTAACTATATTTATTCTCTTTTCACCGTACTATGCTGTCAAATTCTTTTTTTTACTTTCCCTACTTCGATAACTGTTAGTGTATTGAATGACATGAATTCGAAAAGTTTAAAGATTTTGTAGTACAATTCTTACGCGTATATAAAATAATCCATTACTCTCAATTATAATTTCTTACACGAATAAAAAATATTTGTAAAGTCTAATTTATGTTAAAGATTAGGAAAACTTACTTTGATACACTTAATTGGACTCGCAAATACGTAACCACGATTAACGCATAACTCTTTATTTCCTGTTTGATTGCGATAGGGTTTGAGCAATTTTTAATTCTGAAAAGCTGGATTCAATGGGCAAATACCCAGAGAGTTGGGCACCACGAGGTGCCATAAATATTTCTAAGTTTAATCTAGAATAAAACTGAGCCGCGCTAAACGGACTAACTACTAAGTAGGATTCACGACTTATATTACCTGGATACCGTACGTGTGCGTTTCTGCGTGCGGGCGTGCGAGCGTGTGTGCGAGAGAGTAGCAGCGAGTGCTTCTAATTTCCGGCACTGGCTAACCGAATAATAAGACACCTCTTCCAGCAAGATCATTTCAGACTAACGCGAAACCGGACTCGCGTACCTACTATTTTCTTGCTTGTAATATGACACCCTGCTTTTCTGCTCTGTGAAATTAATTTTCTGATGCTATTTCACACAACTTTTACCTCGCCCCGCAACTTCATTTTATTGTCGTGATTGCCTTCTCTTATTCTTCATTGATTTTTTTTACTTCGGAAAATTTTTTAACAGAAGACTTGGAAAAATGGTTTTTTAATTAATAGAGGAATATTATATGTATTCTGCTAGAAGACGCGAGGCTCGTTTCTACTACACATTCGTCTTATTTTTTGTCTGCATCAAACTAAGTTACAAACATGATCAATTACTGCTCTGTTTTGCTCCAGGAATCGAATACATTTATCTGAATTATTATAACTCGCAGAAATCTCTGAGACAATATCGAGACTACACTCGAAACATGATCTTTAAAAATATTTTATTTTTAATGAAAAAAATCTTAATGCGGGCCAAACTTTGAATTATTTTTTATAATGTGAGTAAATTTTACGTTCAATATATGTACATTTATTAGAGACTGTTCTTATGTATTAATTTTACAAAAAACTAAAAACAATAATTAATATAATACTTTGTTCTTATTTATTCAACTATTAACAAGTGTTTTTAAAAGAAATATAACGAACTTTACATATGATGGAATGCACTTGTATAGCAGCATTGTAGATGTTGGTTAGCTAATTCAGAAAAATAATACTTATAATATTTAGATATGAAATACCAGCACATCTTAGTATCGACAGAAAAGACTTTATTTAGAAAACAATTTACTGGAAAAGTGATATTGGACGTAGTTGTGATCATTTTTGTAAAATCTAGTCGGTTAATATCGGAAATGTAACATGACATTGTAATTTGAAAGAATACAAAAAGGGCTTGTCGAATAATTTAAACTTATCCATAAACCGGTTTTTAATAATTTGCATCAGCTAAAAAGAATTTAGAAAGCAGAGGGCTATATATTTTTATTTTTGATCCATAACGCATGATCGCATTCAGCAAAACAATCCAGCAAGTCTTGATTTCTGCTTTTTAAATCGATGAGTTCTTCATACGAAGAATTATTATTATTTTCTAGATTGGTCTTTTCGATTATCGTACATTTAGTTCAACTGGAAATCTCATGCGCTGTTTGACGTTTTAAATATTTAATGAGTCGATATTACTATTATCAACTTTATCAACCCAAATTAGATTTTTTACGATAAGATTCATTAGCTGCTCAAGAGATGGCGTGAAATTGTAACGAATAATGGGAGCCTTTGAGTCTAAAACGTATTTTAGCTTTTTACAATTCAACAAAAATAAAACGCGAAAAAATGTTTACATTTGTGTATTGCATAATTAATTTCAATGTGTTCGTTCACTGTAGTGTCAGTTATAGCATATACAAATTTCGAAGTGTAGTATATAAACTTTAATATGAACAAGTTAAATATTTCTTTTTCAGATATTTGACAATATGTACAATCTATATGTAATAAAATATATAGTATTATTTATTAATTAAACATTTTTATCGATGTAAACATTTTTTCTCGTGTGATTACACTATAGCATATATTTGGTAATCCATTTGAAATTTGTAATATCATTTAAGCTAATTTTAGTAAAAAAGCCATTTGATTTATTGACCCGTGAAATTATTATTTTAGATGTAAATTTAATAAATTTTATTCTTTCTTTTATACCGACAGCAGCATATTATTAAAGAAGAGTAACTTTATTTATAATAAAGCTTATTTAAATTACATTATAATATTATTAGAACCTTGAGTAGATCGACATTTTTTGATATATAAATTTCTTCTCATCAAAGAGTGTTTTCTTTAAATGCAGTTCACAAACTATGAAAAATTAGAATAGAATTTGGAGACAAGATAAAGTAAATGAAAACAAAAGAGTCTAGTGGATGCTGTAGACAGAATTTCGGAAAAATCTACGGTTTCGTTTAAGCTTCCTTAATGTAACAGTCTGAAAGGCAGGTATATGATATTTGCTTCGATATCTTATTGTACAGTTTCTTAAGTGTACTTAGGGAAATGCACCGGTCGTGGGCTCATTCACGTCAATTTTATACTCGGGAGAGTCGCTTTGTTACGTTTTATCGGTTATCTTCCTTCTTTCTTTTAGTCCGTCCGACGAAAAGTAGATGTGTTGCTGGCTGATGGCTCGAGCTTCAAGGAGCGGAAGTTAAATACGATAAGAAAGGTATCGGGCAGATGCTACCGCTCGGAATTTATCCTGCGACTACATTAGGTCGACAAAAGTACTTCGGTGTTTTGAATAATCGTATGTTTTTATCATTCATTTTAGTTTTCCTCACAAAGAGCGACGACTTGATTTCTAATGAGGCTCATCCTCATCATTCTTCCATATACTTGTGCTTATGTTGAAATCTTAGTAAAAATCGCTTCTTTATCTGTAATAAACATTACCATTGTAGAATTGTTTTGTAGACTAAAATTATTCAGATATGAATAAAATATAGCATTAATAAATATTGTTTTATATTGTATTTACGTTATCCCGAACGAAAAATAGAAAAATTAATCGTTAAAGGTATTTATATTCTCTAATATATTCTTCTTTGATTTCTATATTCTTTAACATTGTTAACTCCGATGTATTAATGATGAAATGCGAATGGTTTGTATTATTATTAAACAGCATTTTTTATAGTAATTTGTTTATTACATTTTAAAAAATGATTCAGAAACTAAAGTTTCGATGATAAAAGTGTTTCGTTTAAAAGCATATCAATTTTTCAAAAAATTATTTCAGGTTTTTTATTCTCGTATGTATTTTATAGGCAAGTTTTAGAAAACGATCATCTCTTTGTAATTACATAAATTGGTTTTTAATTATAAAATTTGATGATTGGAATGGTTATTAATTAAAACTAACTTACCAATGCGTTTGAAGTAACTTCTTAATATATTGACAAAATATAACATAATTTGCTAAATATCAAGTATTTTTATTATTTTTCTACTAATTTTTTAAGTATTTTAAAATACTGTGGGTTAATTTTCAATTTCGTAAGTTTTATTCAACTTTAAATTAAAATATCTAAGTACGATATTAAATATCTTTGACACGTTTAATTGAAATTTTAATTGTAGCCTAGCAAATTACAAATCACACTACCTTGTTACCTTAACCTTTTAAATACGTATTTGATAATTGTAAGAAAGAAAATTAATTAAATCATTTAAAATCTTCGTATAAACATCTCAGCTTATAAAATCATAAACTTTTAAATTCATAAAAATAATTTTTTCCTTTATTATAGTTACGCAAATAATTTTTGAACAAAGAATTTAATCTGTTCATTATAGAACTATACAATAATGATTTATAAACATAATAATAATTTAATAATAATTTATAAATACAATAATACATAAGAAAACTCTGATAAAAAAGCGAGTAGAGAAAAATTTTTCTACTTTTAACTTATTTACATAGAAATAAATTAATAACGTAACCTCTACTCATTTTTTACTATGTTGTTTATGTTTATATAAAGGTTCCTTAGGTTTTAAAATGTAATTTTTTCCATACTAAAACTTCACTACACTAATTCCATTTAATATCTTAAATATAATAATGATTCATTAGTATAAAAAAGCCAATAAAAGATCTTAAAACGATGCGTCGGTCTGTAATTCCACGTAATGGCGTCATAGAAAAACCGGAAGCAAGTATATCAGATAACTAAGTGAAGATTTCTAAGAAATTACGCGTGAACGTCGTTGAAAGTTGAAGAAGTATGATGAGTCGGATGGACCCTGTATCTACCTCGATGATTTATTATCTCATCACTGAAGTCTCCTCCCTTTACTCGCATGTATTCTCAATTTATTCACTCCTTTATTTGCTGCCACCGTTACTTCTATAAGAGGAAGTTACATTGGTTTTATGAAATTTTCTGACTATATATCAATATATTCGATAAGATTTACAACACACCTAGATATTATCAATGGATTGCAAGTTCTGAGAGTCATTGAGTTACTCGACATCATTAGTCATTGGCTCTTAACGCCTTTTCTCAAATTAACTTTTTCTCAATTTAGTACGTAAGCTCTTTTTACGATTGCTCGTATTAATTTCGTATAATCAAAGGATAATTTTTTCTTTGAGTAAAAAGTTATGATTGTAGTTAGATTGTAATAAGATTTATAAAGCGTTTTTGTACTTTGGCAATGCTTTAAATTTATATTATTTATAAATCATATTCCGGACATAAATTTTATATCATAAATCTTTTTGTGAATCACAACGTACAGGAATATATATCTTTAGCAAAATTGGCTACACAGTCTCCATATATTCTAGACTTTAGTATTTTTTCTCAAAGGTAAGTTAAAAGCTTGACACAAACCCATTAAAAAATGTTAACAGTCCTCTACATTAATACGCAAGTTGTTGTAAATTTTACAATTTAAAAGAGTCAGCCAAGATCTTTTGAAAGTCTCCTCTCTGAAACGCGATATCCTCGACAATTAAAACAAAAATATACTTAATCCGAGAAGCATGCGATGAAAATTCAATATAAGCCATTACGCGAAACACAGCTATTAATTAAGAAAAGACGCAAGAGTTGTGTTTGTCAAAAAGAGAGAAAAGAGAGAGGAGAGTTTCATCGGCAAAACCTCACGAGTGTATAGCCGCTATGGGAAAAAACACGTGTACGGCTAACGGCTAATGCAAATAATGCTTGTTCATATGCCGCTTGCCCACACGTATCGGTATTTTTCGCATCTGCACCGGAAACGAATGAAGACGCGGATCAGGCTTGAAAGCTCGTATAGTTGTCATTCTCAGACCATCGGTGATTTCCAATGATTTGTCGCGCACTCGCTCGAAGCTATTAACTTCGTATAAAGTCATCGTCAATGCCGGTCGCTCCTCTGCGCGATTACGAGCGCAATACACCATCTACTTAGTTAGCTTTTCTTTTTATTTTGAATCGCTTCCATTTTAAATCAATCAAGCTCATAAGTGAAAATTGAAAAAGACAGCGCATATTTTATTTAAAGGGGGACATACTTTTGCAGCCAAGAGCAAACTCGAAGAGTCTCTATACAGCTCAAATTATTATTTTATGCTGCAATTTTACGAAACAAAATATTTTGTGAGATTCGTTATAGAACAAAGCATTTTGTTTGTATAAATACAAATATTATTTTGAATGCATTTTCATTTAATCAAATGTCTATTTTTACAATACTTTTTGTAATTTTGATTGTCGAGAATCAAACTCTGCCAATCAATGATACGTAATATAAATGTTGAAAATGTGAGTTTTTCTTAATGTATCTTGGAATGGTTATTCCGATGGGTGCAGTTGTACATATACGTGTATCGCACTCGTTTTATACATTTTTATCGCTGGTTTTAAGTTCATCTGCAGCAACTTCGTCTCTTATTTATTTCGTACTTCTCTGCGCTTTTAAATTTTTACTCTGTTTCTCATGAGAGGTAGAAATTTCCTCGACTGGGGTACGTCTATATACCGTTTATCCGCAATTAGGTTTGAACGATCAGCTTGGATAAGCAGCATATCTGTGCGATCGCGATAAGACTTAATTGCGAGAGAAGAGAGAAAGAGAAAGAGAAAGAGTAAAAGAGATAGACGCAAGATTGTGATCGTTCTTGGAGCAATTTGATGCAGTCGTCCAACGTAACTGATATACCGGAAATGACCAGTGATTTGTGCAACAAAAAACCTGAATTAGTAGCTTATCACGAGAGAGACGGACACTTTTTGAATCAGTTATTCTCAGTTTTGCTATCGCTATCGTGAAACCACGTAGCATTAACCCTTAAATAAATACTTTCGAAGTCAAAATTATAGTTTAATAAATACTCCCTGCCAGTTATAGATAGTAGATCTTGGTTTTTAAATTATTTAACATCATTAATTGCATTTTATCGACAACTCAGAAGATATAAAGAAGTCCCCTTTTTAACATTATTTTGTATACAGTATTGCTTTAAGTACTTAGTTAAATAATGTTATTTTTTTAACAAAAAGTTGTGCCATTTCAGGCTTCTAATACAAACTTTAACAATTCCATTATAATCATGGCTAGTTAAAATCGTTATTCTTTGCTCGTTCTATTTGTTATTGAATTAATTTGATACAATCGTATTCGTTAATTCTTTTCTAGTTCTCTAAAATACATTTTAACAAGTATTTTTATATTAGATAATGTAGTTAAATACTGAAGTCTTTGTGAAATCGTTTAATTATTGGATCATGGAATAGCTATGTACAAGTAGAATTGTTACGGCTTGCATATTTATTTTTTTTTCTTTGTAAAATTATTGCTACATTGTAAAAAATATAATATTTATACAAAATGAGAAGCATTTAACCTATTTGACATATAATTCTTTAAGCAATCGAATCATTTCGCATTATAAATTTAGCTTTGCGCCAATTGATAGTTACGCGAAAAAAAATAAAATTTATATTTACGTACAAGTTAAAATTCAATATTTGAAAAACAATCATACGCTGTCTATTTTCACACATAACTATACGTTTATTATCATATCCTTTGAATCACTTTTGTAATTTTTATTAAACGATATACTAAGAAAAAATATATTTGTAACTGTAGTTCTACTAGAAATTATAGTAACACAGCACTCTACATAGATTTAATAGTTACTATTATAAGTACTTTTTATATGAAATCTACTACAGAAAGTAGTACTTACTACCATTTATATATACCTAATACTATAAGCGTTATCCGACAATAATATTCTATTTTCTTTTATAAAAGTACTTAAATTGACATGTTTTTATGCATTACTTTTCATTTATTATGCAAATCGAATAATGTTATTGAAAATTGCAAAATTTTTTAACAATTTATGCGTTTAAGTTTAGTAGTACACTCGTCGAGTATATACAATATAACGTAATGAAATAGAAGGTGTATAAGAAAATAAGCAAAATTAAAATAAAATTGTTATTTTACAATAAATATAAATTATCTTTTCTAACATTACGCAATAAAAGTATGGAATTTATAATCTATTTGTATCATGAATCGCGGTAAGGTTTATGATAATCAGTGCAGTAATTTAATCAATTCGTTTTCAGTCCCGAATTAAAGCAATTTAATGTAAATAAATGCAGTGCAAGGTTGAATTGTACTTATGGATATTTCGCGACACAGAAAATAAATTTAAGGGTGGGGAAGTGGCGAAAAAGAAGAAAAACAACGCAAATAATTAAAGTAAAGTGAAATAGGAAAAAACGAAGAGACAATATGGAAGACACGAGCGCACGGATGTCAGGACCGGAAGTAGCCTCGTCAATAATGAACGAAGGAAGAGGATGTTCACACGATTTACGCGCACCGCTACTATACCATCATCCATTGCTTTATGCGAGTGCGACTTGCATTAGTTGCCGTTCGAGAACCTGCGAAAAAATTATTCTTCGTGTCGTTTCTTTAAAGTCCAAGTTCCTTCCTTCCTCCCTTACGAATGCATACGCGTAAACTTTAATTGAACGACTTGTGCTCGCGTGCAATATTATAAATTTAAATTACTCGGAAATAATGAGACTGTACAGCGATCCTCTGTTACATTTACAAAATTTCCATCGAATCATAAATAGCTCGTATGGATTTTTCTAAGTAGTAACTTTAATTATGCACGCAAATTAAGCGACAATTATCCCTTTTAGCGATTCAGGGAGTGTTCAAAGCTAAGAAGGTTATTTGTTATATTTAATATTCTCACGAGTTTTTTGCTACACAAAACTGCTAATGAATTCAAATTATTTGGAAATACTATTATAATTAGAACGATTATAAAAATAAAATAGTTTGATTCTACTCTGCTTAATTAATCAATAAAGGAAGATAATTTAGGTGACCGTAACATATTTTATAAATACCTTTTCATAAGTTTCTTAATTCATTAAAATTATTTTACATTGTTAATGTATCGAATGCATTGCTGAATTTAAACTTATTACAAATGTTTCGAAAATCCAAACAAAACTAAATTCACTTGTACAACTTGGCTTAATAACATTATCCAAAAAGACATGTTGCTAATTTAAAATTATGTATATATATAAATTGGAAAAGTAAACCTACCCTGACAATTATTTTTACAAATTCAATAAAATATTTTTCAAATATTTTATTTACGGTGAGATACTGTACTAATCTTATTAAAATATGATAGTGTTTTTTAATCAGTACGAAAAATAAGTATATATAATTAAATTTTCTTTGAATTCATTTTCGTCAATGAATTTTATTATTTTTGTATTTTTACTTAATTTCAGAAAGTATGTTCTTTACTTGTAATTTCGATATCCGCGAAAAGGCAAAAACGTTTTTTCTATACTCATTGTATATCTCTTTTTTCAAATACTTGCTGACATTTGGTTTTCTTAAAATACGTAGGCTATGTAAAGCTCTTCGTTGCAACGTTTTATTTCCTTAAAAAGTTAAAGAAAAATTATTCAATAAGCACATGTATAATTCAAAACTTGTTCATTTATTATAAAATGTTATTATGAAATTATAAAAATCTGATTGGATTCATTTTTACCAAAACCTTACTTATATGAATATTGTTAATTTCTTGGTTTCAATAGGAATTGAAATTTCTCATATAGTCTAAGACAGAAAAAATTAATTGCATCAATAATCATATTTAAAAGATGTAAATGTCTCAAAGATAAGTTTTGCATTCTTAAGATAAATCCTAATATTTAATTCGTATTTTTTACAGAGCAAAGAATTTTTTGTTGTA
The DNA here is from genome assembly GCA_018907185.1 of Platyscapa corneri. Classification (NCBI taxonomy): domain Eukaryota; kingdom Metazoa; phylum Arthropoda; class Insecta; order Hymenoptera; family Agaonidae; genus Platyscapa; species Platyscapa corneri. Next base: position 3,795,106 of record JACCHW010000005.1, on the reverse strand, counting down.
ATAATATCGAAATGAATAAGACATTTTAAATGAAATAAAAAATATTTATGTAATTAAAAATCTATGTCAGTCGTTTAAGTAATAATCGAGATTTTTGGTATGAAAAGGTATTAAAGTAAAGTTTTTCAAATAATAATTATAATGAGGATATAAGTATAAATATAAATATTGAATTAAAAAGAATTTTTTATTAACTAAGATACGCGTTGATATGATGATCAAATTTCATTTTAGGTACTTGGAATTGTCCGTATATTTATAAGAATGAATTCAGTTATTATAGATATTATTCGGCCATTACTTATAATTTATTATAATAGTAACGAGAATTTTCAATTGTAAGTAAAACGAATGGAAGTATCGATGTTGAGTTTCAATTTCGTAAGTGTCATTTGGTTGCTCAAAGATGTTTGCTTACATCATCAGCTGAAACGTGTCTAGCTATTTCCGGCATTTTTATACCACTTCCTCTTTTCCAAACTGCCAATCTTTTGGTTTCTTCGAATGTGTCAAAGCGTCAATTCCCTGGATATTGCGGATACAGAGAACAACAATTTATCTTCAAATATCGTGGCACAGGAAATTGATGGCGTATAAATGACGCGAAAAGTTTATGCGTATTATTAGGTATCTTTAATTAACTATAATTTAAGCAACGATATTTGTTCCCAAAAAATTAATTAACCTGATATTGTATAGAAAAATGTTTCAAATTTTTATATTTTTTTAAATAAATTGATTTTTATTTATATTATGACTTTTACGGTTACACACACTTACTTATTTTAAAAATAAAAAAATACGACCATTTTAAAATATTTTTATTATTGATTTAAAAGTGATTTTTTTATTAAATAATTTTACATCTTTTCATTAACTTCGAATAATGAAAAGTTGTTTTCGAAAATCTTGAAAATGCTGTATTTAGACATTAATTTTTCCATTGTAAGAACCATAATGCAGACGAGGAACACTATGACGCTTGTAATTCTAATTCGGCTTGAATAAATTTATATTAAATACGTAAATAAAATTTGTCAATGAGTAATTCATGAATTTGGCAACATTTTAGTCAACAAAACATTTAAAAATGCCATTCAGTATCAGGTAATTGGGAGGAAGATGTAAAACGATTGATTTGTGCGTAAGATAAATTTATACCTCCAGGATGTTTTCTCCCTTTTTGTTAGGAAAATTCGCGGGCGAAGAACATCACCCTCGACGCGGGAAAATAAAGGAGACGCGGATCGAGGAAGGGAGACGCAAATAAGAAGGAAAAACAAACGAATTTAGCTCGAAAGGACAATTAAACGGTAGTTCGCGTCTTGCTATTTGGCGTTCGATATATCGGCATTCCAGTGTTGCTCGTCCGCGCCTAGAATGTAACGACCGAGGCGTTCGCGCGAACAATGGCGCATATATAATTAACGATTCCTGCCAGGTGCCTCTTCCTGTCCTTGTTCTGCTTAGCGCGGCTCTAAAATTCCCTAGAGTTCTTTCTCCCTCTCTGTGTCTCTCTGTCGTGCCCGCGACTCCGGGCGCGTGTGCCGCAACTGGCGCCTACTTTCTTTCGAACCTCAGAGGTTCGCCGAAAGCCGACGCGTGTCGAGATTGCTGATCGCGCGCACGAGCTCGAGGATGCGCAAACGCTCCTTTGAGAGATTTTATTAAAGGCGATTAATTCCAACTCGACGTCGATGCTGCATATCGACAGCCTATGCGAGATAGGTATAAGAATATCGCGCACGAAGCTAATTCCTGTCTCGATGCTTCTTTTCTCACAGACGCTTAGAATTTACGATTTTTCTTCTTTTCTACCTAAACTCCCTACAATCGTTTATCTTCGTAGAAACAATTACTTTTCATTACGTACTGTTATGTTGTATGTTTTTGATGCTCCCCACCAATGCACTCATGCTTGTTCCTCACACTCATTGAAACACGCTATTTGACTTTACTTCGTAGCTTGGGCTACAAACTATTCTTTTTATAAGCTCTAAGCACATTTTTCTTTAATATTCTTTAATATTTAATTGATCATATCGTATTGTTCGCAAGGAGTAGAAACGAATTGGTAACAATGGAAATTTTTACGAATAATAAAATTTTTGAAAGTATATAAGATTATATAAAAGATTATATATTTGAGTCATGTTTTAATTATTACAGTTTGATTTAGAATTGTTTAAAAGATTATAATAGAATTAATATTTTATAATGAAGGTTAGTGTAATCATCTTGAATATATTAGATTAAAAAATACAGTAAAATTAATATTTTTCATTTATATTTTTAAACTCAAACATCTATAATATTAGTATTTACAATATATCATTATCTATAGATCTATATAATATTTACAGAAGAAGAGAAAAATTCAAATTTTCTTATTAGACATTGGGTAATTGTCGTTAGGCATAATATAGTACATTTCTTATAATAATTGTTGATTGGCTATTATGTTTTTAAAAATTCTCAATTCTTTTTTATTAATATGTAAGTACTTTTTCAGACATCTGTACGTAAATGAATTATCAAGCCTATGTATATATATGAAGTTACATAGTATTCCCCCTCATTCTCTTTTTAATGTCTAATTATTGGCGCACTTATGAAATTGATGAAGGTACCTTGATACATCGATGAAAAATAATGAAAAAATGACACATGGATGCGTTTTTTAAATGTATCGCCAAGCACAATATTACATTATACGTAACTATGTACAAAGAGGAGTTCAATTAATGCGAACATAACTTATTTTTAGTTTTTAACCCAATGTATCTTATATTTAATTTTAAGTATTATGAATTTTATACTTTAAAATATTTGAATAACTATAACTTGTTTTCTATTTCAGGTAAGTGTCATAATTTAGTACTTCGCTAAACCCTCTAATCCATGTAAGTACATCCTCAGTCTTTCTTTATACACATACTCTAAAATATTGTTTTAGTTAGTATTATATTGCAATTAAATGTGTATTTCGTTTATTAATTATGCTTTTACCAGGTACGAAGGCAATATTTATAAGCTGCAACCTAACCTTAAATAATGACTTGTCATTAATTACTGGGATACAATATCGTGTATGTCGAAGCTACTATCGTTAATATGTTCGTAAAGATAAAATAGGTGTGTTCTTTTTCGCTTTATATTCTTGGCTCGAAACATCGTGTTATCTTCATAAAAAATTAGCCTACTATATAATTATTCAATGCTTCCTTTTATATTATTCGAAAGGAAGTTATCCCTCAATAATTTTACAAAATTCAAATATAAAATAACTTCCGCGGGGCTTTTTTAATTTTTAAATAAATTTTGTTTAATTTGTTTATATAACTACACGCATATTTTATTTACAGTTAAATGACATATTTTAGTAATTTTTTAAAAACATGTTTTCCATTCATAAAATCATTTTTATTTTCAAAAATAAGTCTCTGAAGACAGTTAATGTATTGAAAAACAATTAATTACTAATGCATTCGATTAAATATTTAAACAAATTCTTTTAATTTTATCCGTAATAATTTGTGAATTACGAGTGTTATTATGATACACGAGTTATTCAATAAAAAAAAATTTAAATGTAAAAACAGTAATTCTCACAGACGTTGCGTATTTACTAGATTTCCATTCTAGAGACAAAACACTTTTTAAAATCATTTTTAAATTCTACATTTCTTTTGGTTTATGGCAATAATATAAATAAACCATTAGTGCATTCTTAATTATTATTGGTTTATCCTTAGTATATCCTGGATCGTAAAAACGTTTTCAGACGAATGACGATTTAGCGGTATGCGGACCACAATTCGTGTAAAAGTTGCGAGAACAGAGTTCGGGCTGAATTTATCGGCCATTTTTCTTATTTGTCGGTGAAAATTTATTGGCTAAAAAACTTAACGAGTCTCGTAGGCCGTTGGGGGTTTTGCAAAATTCGGCGTCATTAACTTGCGAGGACGAGTTTCGCGATAAAGCTACGTTAAATTTCATTCAAGGAACGGATCCCGCGCGTGCGCCGTGAGTAAATGTGTACTTATACATGTATGCTACATGCGTCGAGCCGTTCGATGAATGAAGATTGCTTACGCAGCTTACGCGGCTACGCGTGCCAGTCAGCGCGAGCGCTTTGAATTCCCAGAATTCCCTCATTATGAACTGTCGAATTTAATTGTGCTAATTAACATTGCTGCTGTCACGGGTATCCAGTGCACGTTCCCATTTCGAATTGCGGTCTTACCGGATTTACAGTCCTGGTAAAAAATAACGCGCCTCAACGATGGACAAATTTATATCAATGATAAACTGATAAATTATCTTGCGCAGCAGCGATCCGCGCGTGCGTACAGACGTGAAATACCGTTTTTGGTAACCGATCCGAAAATTGCTTTAAATTTTGATTCTCGGAATAAATATGTATTAACATTCTCGAATAGCCATCAGTTTTACATTATTTTCCAATTAAACACTAAAGTTAAGTAATGAAACATGTCAGCAAATTCAAGTAGTTCAATGATGTTTAAACGAAAACGAGATTTCAGGAATTTTCCTTTCTAATACTTTGGTAAATGTTGAATTGCTTGCGTATTTCTGATTTCTCGATCACCGCACATTATTCGGTATATATTTTTCGCATAAAATTTTTCACATGCAAATATACACGAAATATATCCACAAATGGTGATTCATTTAAGTAATGGCCGTAAATCTTTTCGATGGCTAAATTAATTTTTTGAGAGATATTTAAAATTTAAAAACAATTTAAAGGTACAATTAATAAGTCTTACGAATATACTTCTTATTGTTAAATATATGGCTAATTCATGAATTGAAATAAGAGAAGTTTCGAGTAATTCATACTCTTGTGCATTAATGTACATTCGTGTCGTTATTAAGCGAATGGAAGAAAGGAAGAAAGGGAAACGGAGCCATTAATGGGGAAAGCGATGAGCGATTTGATGAATGAAATTGAATTTTCTTGCGATTTTGTATCCTACAGAATGTGTCAGAGACACGTAACTTGGTTCATTGTTGTGTAATTGAGAACTTTGCGAGGTTTCAGCATTGGCAGCGATGCTAATGTTTTCATATATTTCTTTCACGTGGTCACCCTTTTTGCGATCAAATTAATAATGAATTATCTGAAAGGTAAAATATATGAAAATAAATAAATATTGATAGCGTGGTGTAAGACAATTTTAGGGATAATTTACTTCTATTTTTTTAATTGAAATTTACAGAATTTATAAGCGTACAAGCGAATATTTTTTTAGGATTTCTTTAGTGTTTTCCTTCCTTACAATGTAAATCAAAGAACACAGCAGTACGCGTATTAGTATTTGGTCTTAACATATTTACTTGCATTCTTTAGAAAAATTATCACATTTTATGTTTATAATATTTCCTTTGACGTAAATACAAACGAAACTTCTCTTTCATTTGGAAAAGAGGGGAAAACGAAATTGGATTTGTTATTCAAGTGTCAGTCGAGGTTTTATAATTAAAATAATTCGTTTTGAAGAAAATGAATATAACGCGAAAATGAGGAAGATATGATTCTTATTTCGTTCTCATATAGTTAAGCCTTGCAATAAATTTGTATCTCTAAATTTATAAATTAAGTACGAGATACAAAGTTTAAATCAAGTTAAGTAGCTTTACGACTGTAAACCCTTTATATTAAAATCTTCAATTATCCACCCACCTATCCTTTATACGAAATAATGGCTTTGCTCAACAATATTAATAGTATAATTTAATAAATCGGTTAACTAAAAGCCGCCTAAAAATATTGTTAGATATTGCAGTATTTGTACTTTAATTATCAAAAATCGTAAATGTGTGTTTAGATAAATGTGCGTAAAAAAGCAGCATTCAACATATTTTGTATAGACATTTTTTAAAAATTAAATTAATAAATACATTGAATGATATATATTGATCTAACATTTAACTTATAGTTCTGCAAGTTAAAGAGAAGTCAAAAGTTATATCGTTACACTTTATGATTTCTGATGCACATACAAGGCTACGTTTTCTACATTAAGCACTTTTTCTGTTACTTTAAAAATATTTGACAATTGCCTAAAAAATGATACGAATATAGAATGCATGAAAATTATGAAAAAATATAGCTTTATGGTATACATTGCTTAATTTGTAAGCGAATAAAAATTTTACAAAATATATCAATAATTCACTGTTGGACTTGATATATTTTTCATGTACCACGCATCTTAAACCGTATGGAAAGAAAATATTTTACAAATATATATATATATATATATATATATATATATATATAAATAAATTTATATAAATAAAAAAAAACATTTTACTCGAGTCGCTAATTTATTCTTAATGGCTGCTTTGCATTTATTCAAAATTGATTGAAACTAATACAAAAATTTTTCACTTTTCAATGTTCCTTAAATTTTAAGTAACTCATTTTATTTTTCTATAAATTAGAATTTGAACTCATTTCAACTGTAAAGAAATATGGAAAATTGTTTATTTTTCTATTTTTTGAATCGTATAATCGTAATGACTGCAATATATGAGAATAAGATAAAGTGTAGAAATATGAACATCAATTCAGTCTTAGGACTATTTCTACGATAAATTAAATTTTTAAGTGTACTTATATCTTTTGTTAAAAAAACACTACGCTATGTATCTGAAATATACGAAAGATCGCAAATAATTGCCGAGAAAGCAAAACAAATCATTTTCAAGGATTAGTAAAAATCAGCCGCAGTACAGGATGCAATGAGACCGTTGTTTATAGTTGAATTCAAATATTGTGATAATTACAACTTTAGGGTCAGCTAATTAAAAGTTAGAGATGGCATGGAATGGGGAAAGTGAAAACGAGTATTCGAAAATTAAGAATACGTATTTTATCGATAGAACTGTTGTTTATAAGAAAAAGGAGACGAAATCGGAAGATAGGGCGTGAGATAAAACTGCGCGAGCAGGAAAAGAAAAAGAAGCGAATAATTACCGAAATGCTGTCGAGAGTGCAGCGGTGAATAATATTTTTTCACGGTAAATATTTTCGGCACAAGCAATGTCTCGCGTTCGCGCTCTCTTCGTATCAAAAGTCGCGCCGTTGCACATCAGGCCATACCGGCACACAGGAAAAGATGACTCGCTTCCTTGCATTGTCTTTACCGCGGGTAAGCACTTTTGAAGACATGGGAGCGGATGCGCGAGTCGTTTGCTCCGTCAGCTACCAACTTGGATTTCCACGACTCTCCCCACCTCAGCTCTTTCACTCTGCCACTCCGGCGGGTGCTGTCTCTGACTTTCCGTGCGATCTTCAATTCTTAGATGAGTGAGGAGAAGCCTGATAAACTGGATTTATCAATCTTCATTTTCATCCGAAATGCTGTGTACGCGAGAAATTTGAGGAATCGAAAATGGCAGCTGCTCGATCAATTGGCTTTATTGCTGCAGAGTTGAATTAAACTTTTCCGAGTACTACGAGCAGTGAGTGGATCAGCGAAGATAACGGATCGTCCAGCGGTGGATAACGCTTATAAAATTATTCAAACTCGGATATAGATCGTTATCGGCTGCGATCGTTGATAATCACTAAACTTTCTCTTCTGTGCTTGTACATAAACGAACAAGCCTTCGATAAATATATTACTGCGTTGATCGATCAAGTTTTCATACATATGTTGATCTTGTTTTTATGTTTTATATTTTTTGTATTTTACATTTTATATTTCAAGTTAAACTGTGCTTCAAATTAATTGAAACCCAAATTAATGTGCAATATAAATATATATATATATATAATATATATATATATATATATATCTCATGAAGGAGCATAAATCTGCTGTAGCTAAATTTTGGCAAATGGTAATTTTTAATGTCACTTAAATTTTTATGTGAAATACTAATTACACATCACTAGTGTCACAAGAATTTTTTGCTAAGATAAAACAAGTAAATCTGCAGTCGATACATTACAATTTTTGTTACCATATTAAATTTTATTTTTCGAACTTATGTGAAAGCTCAATTATGCATCTTAAAGTTTAAAAGTACTAATGACAAATTTACAATTTATCTGGATGAATGCAGATATTCCCGTCACTTTTAATTAATAAAATCAAATAGATAAAAATTTCTTGTACAACTTATTTAAAAAAAATATGCGTGGTAGAATTTTAGGATTCATATGTAACATTTGATAAATTATTAGAAATAAAAAAGACGAGTTTTTATTATCGTCTTTCTCAATATTTCTCATTTCATCTATTTGAAAGAAAGAAGCGCATAAAATTAAAAAGAATTATACTTAAAAATATATTATAATTGCAAGAACACTTGTTTAACAAGTGCGTGGATACTTTGTAGTTCGCCTTACTTGCGGAGTGAATCCATTTTTCCAACGCGCTTTTCATAGAATCCGCCCATCATTTACGCTTAAACAATAGAAACATCTTATTGCTGAATCTGAATATTTATAAAGCATCTACAAGATCAAGGCAAAGTATAACACGTTTATTGATCAGAACAGTTTTGTTCGCGTGAATATCGTATTTTAAAATGTAAATTTTTAAAATATTTTAAAAATGATCCGAGAGTGGAAATAAATGTTAAAATATCACGCTATATATTTACATCATTTTAATATTTAGTTTCTTTACGTATATATTCTTATAAGTATAATGAAGCTTGTGATGCTTTATTGAGTTATCGTTCAATTAAGATATTAATCGAATTCCAATTAATTTTTTCTATTATTAAAGATCAATACACGGATTATAATGAAATTTTGTAATTCTGCGAATATTTTTAACGACAGATTTAAGTAATCTAACTTTAGCTTAACCATATTTTCAGGTTTATGCATTGTAGTTGTATCTGTACATTATTTATTATTGACTGACTGCAATAATATCTATTGATAAATGATTGATTTATATTGCTCCGATTATATATTTTTTAGATATCAAATACTTTTCTGTTATTTTTTTTTATCAAAAATATCTGATAATGCTTTAAAGATTTTTATACCTGATTGAAAGTAATTTTCAACCAGCGAATGAAAGTTTTAAAAATTAAACATTTCGCTTGTAGCGTGAATTGCAAGGGGTATGATAGAAAAATATGAAAGCTTACTCATCGATACGAAACGACACGAAGAAAACATAGAAAAATCAAGCGCAATGTAAGCCTCTGAGAGAAGATTGCAGTGAAGAGTAGAGGCACGTGGTATGCGTGTCTCAAAAACTTCAATGCGAGACCGCCACCGCCAAACTACTCGGCCGTACCTTCTGTTTTAAATAGTGAAACTTATTATTTAACGAAAGTTGATGATTAGTTCGTGTACACATTGGAATTTCTAAGGGTGGCAGCTACTTCTCGCGTGAATTTGTAACAATTAGGCTCGCAGTCTAATACGTTAAAAGTGCGTTAAAAACGCGACGCGATTCGTAAGAAAGTGTTTTTTCCACTTGGACAACCAAAGCGGCTCTTTTTCACGGAGGCGCTTCTCGGCCGTGCCTATATATAGTCCCGCGTAGGAACGTATCTCCTTGAATATCCGTGTCGCCTCGGCTGCGAATCTCCGGCGCGGAAATTTCGAAAGTTCCGGGGCTCGGGGGCGAGGGGAGGAGAAGAGTCGCGCGCGAGTCGGCGCGTCGCGGTCCCGAGGCGTGGGAAGAAGATGCCGCGACGATGCGCGCGCCGGCCGGAACGGACGTTTTGACGGGAAAGGCTTCATTATCAAACTCACGAATTACGCACTTTTTCATTCATTGTTAAATTACCGGGCGTGATTATCCAGTTGAGAGAGTCCGCGTTCGCTCGGTCTTGCGAGTCTCCGATTTGTTCGCCTCATCTCTGTCTAGGTTGCGCGGTGCCCCTTTTACGCTGCTACACGCGAAATTTTCAATCGCACCGAGCGCGTATCGACGGCCATTCAAATTAAACTACTTGCGACTTGAAAGCTCGTTACTTTTCAGGGACAGCCAATGGACGTATTTGTCGTTGCGCTCGTTTTTCAAATTGATTTTGAAGAAACGAGGACGAGAGGCTTGTTGAGCTTGATGAACCAAATACGGGAAAAGTAAAGGATATTCATGAAAATGGCTTGAGGGGGTAAAAGGCCGTAAAAGATTAAATCTATTAATACTTTGGAATCCTGTACGGTAGACGTAAAAGTCGGTTTCAGTAAAACCAATTGCAATAAATAAAAATGGAACGATACGGAGAGCACACTTTTAATTATTACTAATAACCTATGCTCGGAGATGCACTTTATAAACATTAGCGTACCATGTTTTAATATAACAAACGTCGCTTTGGCTGTTTTTTTTTTTTTTTTTTTTTTTTTTTTTTGTATCTTATGTCGATTGGATAGGATCTTGCGAAAATACAGGCAAAATCATTAACGCAACACACTAAGCGAGGATATTAAACTATAAAAGAAAATGGAAGCGTTAATAATAAAAGTGAGTTCCAGCATCCGCTTCATGTATTTATAGCGTAGGATACAGTGTAAAAGGGTGATCCTCCTATGTATCCGCTCATGAACGACCCACAGCCGGATCTGCTTCAAGCGCCTCGTCGCTTCCACTCCGGACGGATATCTCGACATTTCCTTACGCGTCATTGCGATATGTGGGGACTAATCATCTTACTCTCTTAGTGTGTGATTCGCAAAATTGCTTACTTTTTAAGAGTCGATTAAGAGCAGTTCGCGACGAAATAGCGTTTCCTCACATTTTCAATACTTTTATGGAATTCTATTTCTCGCATTCGCCAAGCCTCATCTCTGATCGGTCAGGTAGTAATTAATAATTAAAATTATCCCTAAAATTGTCACGCGACGACTAGTATTTATTCGCGTTTGTTGTAAAAATAGTTGGAAAAATATGTGTACACTATCTATCTAGTATTTAGTAGTTGACTTCCAATGTCACAAGATTACAAATTATTGCAATAAAGATGAAGCAGACTTTTCGAATTTTTGTGAAAATAAGACTCACGGACTCGTAAAAGAAGTTGAGAGACTGCCTCTAATTTTATCGACTTGATAATGAATAATTAGTAGCTTTAATTTAGAAAAAATGGCGTGATTTATGCTGGAAAATCAAAACTCGATCATCCTTCATAACGGAAGGACGTGTCACCGCGAATAGTTTGGTGGCGCTGCATTCATAATTTGATTAAAAAGTTTGCGCAAAGTAACATCGCATTATTACATCCTTAGCAGATAATTCGCCGTTAAGGCCGAGCAAGCCATTCTCGTGGCCATTACGTTACGCGCGTACCGCCGCTTCTCCTGTGCTTCAGCCTGTAAACAAATGAGCTGAAGAGCGAAGCCTACGCCCGGTTGGCTCTTGATGATCCCGTTTTTCTCGGAAGAGAGACTTCGTGTCTGAAGTCCGAAATGCGGGTAATTAGGACGAGACTGCTATGCTTCATTCCAATAGCACTTATAAACTTGCTTGAAATTCACTTAGAACTAGATACGCGGGATTATTCCTTAACCGAGAATGAGTAAAAAATAAGGGGCCTGGAAAGGGATTTTTTCTCGGAAGGACTAAATAAACCGGGCCCGGCAACGTTGCGGGTTGTTCAAGATTTTTCAAACTTTTGCGATGATTAATCTAATGACTACGACAAAAGTGAAGTGAAATCCAGCAGCGAAGTTCTCCTTGGACACACGTTTTTGCACGTACGATATTTCTTCAACTTGGTCCAAAAAGTTGGCTTCTCCCACCGATTCTTCTTTGAGTATTTATAAATTCGGCGTTTACGGCGCACACTTTTTTACGGCTTAATCTATTTTCTGGAATTATTTTTTAACTTTACGAGAAATAGATTAGCTGCTTAATAAAATAATTTAGTGATAAATGTTGAGCTGAATAGTTTAAGAAAGAGTTATAGCCCTTCCAGTTAATATATCAAAGACTTACCAGAGGAAGCCTAATTTTGAAAATATCTTTTAATTTTATAACGAACGGAAGTAATACCGAAAAGTACTTAAATATGAGATTAGGAAGGGCTTGAGGAATCTGTGAGAAGAGTGTGAATTCAAAATAAACACGCGTTTTATTTTGAAGAAAATACGAATGAAGATACGAGCCACCTTAAGGATCTGTGAACCATGTTTCTGTGTTTCTAACTGTAGCCGGATTGTTGCTCTTCTAATTTTCGTTTTCTTTCTTCCTTCTTTTCGGCGGAAATGCTTGAAGCTCCCGTATACACTGCCGCGCGGCCTTACTCTTCTCCCATCCGGATTTCCGTTTCGTGATCCAAAAACTAACCAGACTTTTTATGTTGAAGTTGTTCCACTTGAGCTCAACGGCGGCTCACCTACTGTCTTTTATTACCTTTTGTTTACTTGGTTTTTCTTGATTATTTATTTAGCTCGCGCGGAAGTCAGTTTGGTTTAATTAAAGGATAAGGAGCAGACGATTCTCTCGAACGAACTGAAGATAATTGAAGTCGAACGTTTCTAAAAACGTTATTTTATAACTCAAACTAGCGTCTCGTTTATATTTGGATCTTTTGCTCAAAACGCAATGAATAAATTGCACCAAATTTTCGTTTATAACCGTTTACTGATATTTATCTTTGGCCTCGAACAATTTTTACTTTCCGTTCGAGTGAATAATGAAAGCGAAACTTAAGCACGTTAGTACTTTTTAAAGCGTTTTAAAAATACGCTAGACTATATTTGCAGTGTACGACTAATGCTTCGCTTTATTTACAATAAAAACTTCGATTGAATAATAAAGGATAGAAATCGTATAATTAGGTTTTCTGTATTTGACGAATTATTACATTTGATACCGCAGAACCAAAAGAGGGTTGGAAGCGTCGGAGCGCGCTGGCGTGGCGAATTGATAAAAAACGATATTAAAAGGAGTCGTAATTTAAAAATTCAATTTTAGAGTGTGTAGGTAATTGTACATTCGCGTTCACGATTCGGTTACACGATACCACATCATGCTGGCCCTCCTCGCATCCACCATATATCAATTAATTTCGAATAAAAAGTCGAGAATAGCGCTATTATACAATTTTCGTGAAAGACTTGCGGCATAATTTGGAGAAAGGGGGCACCGGCAGCAGCAGCAGCAGCAGCAACAGCAACAGCAACAGCAACAACAACAACAGCAGCAATATACGGAGAGAGAAAAATAGTGGCCCGCGCTAATAAACTTATTGGACGAAGGCACATGGAGTGAAAAAAAGATGACTAGGAAGGTTGCAGCGAGAGGGCCCCGGGAAAAAAGGACCACTGAAGTATACAGCTCGTAATTTCGGTGCTTTGACTCACCGGAAGTCCTTCTAAACGCCCATGTTATTTTGCAAGATTACCGCGCGGCCCTGCAATCTTAGACGTATTCCCTCGTCTTCTGTCTTCATCGCACGTCTTTCCTCCTCGCGTTCCCGTGTATGAGCTATATCCTTCGACAGCCGAGTCTCATCGTCTTTCCCAATCTCCTCTGGCTCTTGACATCGCCGATACAGGCGCATATACGTATATATATATATATATATAACTTTGTGTCTACCGGCTTGAAAATTAGCTCGTAAATATGGCCCCATTACCCCCGGGCTTGCCGTCCGTACACCTATCTGCAATTATTGTTATAGTCTCCGTAAAAGTCCACGAAAGGCTCTTTTCTTTTTATCTCCCCCACCCAGGCCTTCCGCCTCTCCCTATCTCATCCTCCCGAGCTTTGATTTGATTCGAGTGAAAGTTGCTTCGAATGAAAAAGATTGTAAAAATATCGACTATCCGTTTCCGAGTAAATTTCATTCCATTAATCCATCGGAATTCAAACAAATTCTCTTGTCTTTTTAGGATTCGTCTTCATCCACCGGATCGAAACTGCTTATTTGTCGTTTAAAGGTCCTCGAATGACGATAATTTACTTCATTTACTGAACCATTTATCGAAGCATTTTTATCGAGCCTCGCGCTGGAATAAAAATCCATCTTGAGCAATTCGTAATTTACATAATATCTCAATTATATTATAACGTAATAAAAAGTTTTTTCTCCGAGCATTAATGTATAAACTCGAATGCCTTCGGGTTGCGATCATTTTTTGACAATTGACTCTAATTTGCAATAGCTCTACAGTTTTTTGGAGAAGCAAACGTATATTTCTCAGGTTGATCTACGAGGCGACCCTAAATATTGCAACTTATTAATAGCACGATTTTTTCTTAAAGGATTGATAGTTAAATGTAATTTTAATCAACGTCGTTTAAAATTTTGCAATCGCTACTCTTTAGGAATTTTTAATACCATTTTTAATAAAATTTTACCTTTATTTAATGATTTTTAAAAGTTCAGTGTATCAAAGTCGAAGCAATTGAGAAAAATAAAGCTTTTAGCAACGCTTAAACTGCCGAGTACTAGAGCTTTTCCGTGGTACCATTTACACGTAAGATTTAGAAAAATTATAAAAATATACATTACAAGACCACAGTCTAAAATCAGTTTTAAATTTTGTATCTCTTCTTATCCCACACTTAGCCGTACATGCACGTACACGCGCAGGCGCTTAATCCTTTTCTTTCCTGTTAGCTCTGAGACGGCTCCATCGTTTATGGCCATACATGAATTCCTAGCGTTCTTTTTATCATCAGGGATGTTGGCTGTTTTTTATTGAAACCTTCCTTTTTATCTTAGGGCGAAATTTATCGCCGTAGTTTATCTTTTTACGCTGAAGTAAAAGTCAAGCATGATTAAAAATATTATTTTCAAGAGATTTTGTTGATTCATTTGAATGTACGAAGAATTTTTCTTTAATAATGAACGTATTTATTGAACATTTATGCTTTGTAATTTTTAAACCCTACTTAAGCCATTAAATAATCATTTATGTGAAAAGTGATTTGATGGTTGTATAGTAAAATATAATCTATATTAATGTTGATGTTATGTCAGAGTTATCAGAGGACGATTTTATGAGTATTGTAATTTATTATCTTTAAAAGTTTCATAATGTTTAAAAATAAAAAAACGAGATTAAAAATGTTGTTACTTAAAAAATATGACGTACCCAGTGATTGCATGTACTTTTACGTTTTTTTTTTAATGATCTTTCAGTCTTTTAATTCAAGTACAAATTACGATTTCAATAAAATTTATATTAGTTAATATTTACGGAAAAAAGTTTCAATTGGTTTCATCGACCAATTTAAAATTTTAAAAGATTTCCAAAGACATAAACGGTTAATAGAAGTTATTTATATCGTGCGCATTTATTGCTATCGTATACGCGTGTTAATTAGTTGGCGTTACGATAAATAATGAATTTATTAAATATTATTATAGTGTAAAATTGAACTAATAGTGCACCGTGGCTTTCTACTATCCTCTGGATAAATTATACAATTGTATCCTTGAGCTAATTGTTTCACTTTTCCGAGCAAAACATTACATGTTCGGATACAAATGAATTTTTAAACGAGTACTGAGATTTCTTTACTTTATTCATATATGACGAAACTGCGACTGAAAAAAGTTTACCAAAAACTGATGAAAAAATTTCCGAGTTGATCGCCGGAATTAGTGAATAATTGATGCTTGCATTTGTCATTAACGCAAAACTGTATAACTGCTGGGTGTTTGGTTTATAGCAAAGGTCAGCATATCTCAATTATTCACTTTCTTTGGCTAATTCCAGATGTGTACCATTCGTGGGATACCCCAGCAAGTTGTTTAATTACTTTTCTCGCAGATAACTGCTATTTCTTCCTTTTTTTTATAAAACTATTTTTTACTTCCGACCGACAGTTGATACGAGCAAATGTTTTCGGAAATTATAATCTGTTTTAACATGATTCATTAACTTCATAACGTATACAGAAGTGAATGTTGGTCAACATAAAAGATTGTCAGTTAGTACAATAAGGATGTAACGCGCATAATTTATAGTTGGTTAAAATCACTTTCCATATTCTTAAAAAAAAAATACAATCGTCATTAAATTTTGTCAGGCATAGACGTTATTTATCGGTAATATTTAAATAGCAATTACAAGTATTATGAGCGTGTTTTTTTTTAATTAATTGTTCCTCGAATATACGGAATAGAAGTTGTAGTGAAAATCAAAATCTTTTATTCATTAACAGATGTGTAGATTTAGAAAAATAAAAAAGTCAATTTTTGGATAAACAAATATTTTCAAATATTTAGCAAAATTATAATATTGTAGCATTAATTTCGGATTCTGTGAATAAATACCTCCTTTTATTATCTTTTACTCGTACCTAATATAAAAATTCACTTTGAAATTCAAAAAAGAAATGTGTTCAAACGAAGAAAATCGAGTTAGCGTTATTATTATTGAGTACAATTTGCGTTAAATGCTGAATTGCACCTAAAGATATCATCGAACTTAAATGTGATCGAAATATTGCACAAGTTTCAATATACAAGAAGTACAAATTCATAGAAACTAGTGCCCAATCGCACATACGTATACGTATCATGTATGTGCTCAACATTTATAGTTCATATATCACTGCATTAGCACCTTACGGAAGCATTAAAAAAACCAATCAAATTCGAAAATTAATTTATGGAGGGTGATAAATCCTATACTACTTAGGCATTAATTATTAAAAATGAATTCTATTTTAATGCGAGGAAGAAATTTTTATTTAAATTTAATTTAATCATACAGGATCTGTATTGATGGAAAGGTAATAAGTATAAAAGCGATGGAAAAAGAGGGACTAAAACTTCAAATTAATTTGCAATCTATTCGTATATTGGATGTTATAAAGAAATTTATAAATTTCGCTGTAAATATTGACGATTTTAAGATCAACAAACTACCCGATAGGTTTACTGGCTAATGTGTAGCATTTACTTCGAAGGAGTAATTTTAACGTGGCATTGGAAGTATAACGCGAAAATGAAATGCTCGAAGCAAAAAAGCCGGTTCGTTTTAAGCCAACAATCGAATTTGAGAATCAAAAATGACTCAATACTTCTATTAAATTTGTTTAAATCTGGTCAGGGAGCTAAGGACGAGCTCTGCTTGAAATCACAACTAGTTGCAACAAAAATAATTGCACTGGTAGCGACACGTCGCATTTAAAAAACATCGAGCCCTCCCTCGTCCTCACCTCGAAAGTGAGATGAAAAAAGCAGTCAAATATCAAGTCGATGTCAGTTGCCAAGCCCCGGCAAACAGTCGGCATTGCGATAGCGAGCCGGCGAAAGCAACCGCCACCGCACGAATTCCCGACGCGGCGCGAGATTTTTTAACCGGCGTGCACGTAACTTCCGCCTCGACTACATTCTCGCGGTGCAATGCATTGGCGTGCGCAATCTCGAGATGACGCTCGAGTGCGCGCTCCTTCGTTCATTCATTCGGATCTTGGCAATGGTGGCAGTGGAGTCGGCGTAGCCATCCTATGAATGGAGTTGTGACCCATTTAGCGAATTGCATTGTCGGGCTTGCAAGAGAGAGAGAGAGACGTGGAAAGTGGAGAAAAGTTACCTGTGCCCGAACCGTAACACGAGTTAGAAAATTCATAATCGCCTGCAAGAGTGGGGCTCGAGAGTGTTGCCCGTTTATTTTACGGGCTACGAATTTTTGTTTTAGCGCTCCGGTTATCCGGCCTTCTTATTCATTGGTTCATTCTGTTTTCAGGTTTTATTACACTTTAGCAAATGCCAACACAGAAACGAGGCAATTGTTTTACGTACTAAGTGAAGAACGCTGAAGCAAAAGAGTTCGGTGGCGGGGTATTTTAATATTCATTACTTCACACAGAAATTTCACATTATTCCATTCTATGAAAAGGAAATTCTTGAAAAATTTCCATCGTAAAGCTGAATTGTAATTCTAGATGTTATAAGCATTTTTCGGATAAAACATGCACTGTTCAATTTTTATATCAATATATTCAATATTATGTTCAATGAATTCTGCAAGATAAATCAAGAATAAATGGAAAAGTTTTAGTTTGTGTTGAAAAATTTTTCATATTTTCAATGTTGATAAAATTTTATGCAGAATCCGTATTGCATATATGCTTAAAAAGCTAGTCTTACTTCGAGTAAATTTAAATTTTCTATTCACATTTTATAGTCTCATTCTCTTTGATAACCTCATTTTCAACGGTCCTGTTGAAATATCATTGAAAGTCGATACCCAAAAATTGATCAAAAATAATCTTATCTTTAATAAAATAAAGTAAAGTTGATCGAATACCATATTTTCAATCATTTCGAGTTAAGTGGTAATTGACGAGTTAGTTAAAATTGAAAAAGCTATTCTCTTATTCATGTCTGATCATAGCGATCCCGTTCTACTTCATTTGTCTCAAGACGTATAAAAGGCGTCGGTAAAAGTAAATTCTGAATGTTTGTCTCTTAATTTAATAACTATTTATATCTACATGAATTTTTAAATAAACTTGGCACCCACATACTATTCACTTCAATAAACATTTTATTTAATACAAATATTAATAATTCCCTAAGTTTTGTCTCGATTAATATTTTTGATTAATGAATGAATTTTTATAATAATAAATTTTATTTAATGCATTGGTGTATTGAGCTTTTTTATATTCTTGTTAAATTAATTAAACTATATGGATAAAAATATTTATTAATATGGCTTGATATTTTTAAAATTCCGTTTTTAGAAAACAGGATAATTTGTAACATCCGAGAAAGTGGAAATATTTGTTTTTAAAATGATAGTCCTTTTGTAAAATTAAAGAGAGATCTGTATAGGATTGTATAATTTGTCTTATACAATTTTTTATATTGAATAATTATATTTAAGATTTTGTTATTTGTTTTATTGTATAGATCATAACAATGTTTTTGATGCTATTATCGATTAAAACTTTTAATGCAGAAAAACATATTAAATAGAAAAGTTTCATATTAAATTATCTAATATATTTTTATTGGTGTTATATATAAAATTATATTTCAAAATTATTTTTCAAATATAAAATTTTTATTTCTATTAAGGAATACATATCTGTGTTTGTAAATGTAAATGTGTCTGTAGAATCATTATTAAATTTAATTCCTGTATAATTAATTTATCATCTATGTTTATGAAACTTTAAAGTAATTACAATTTAATCTTATTTCTAAAAAATACAAAAAAAAATTTCTAAAAAACCTTTTAAAGATAGTTAAAAATAGACCATAATCATATTTAATGATTAATTGTAATATTCCGTTTATTTGAATGAATTAATTCGTTGTTATAAATACGTAGTTTTGCAATATAATTTTTCATCCTAATGGGTTCACTTACTCCGGTCCCTCTACAACCGAGAAAATGAGAAAATTGACAAAAAAAGTACGATCTAGTTGACAGGTCTCGAGAATAATACTAACTAAGAAGGATACTTATTATTGTAGAAATAATTACTCAAAAAATAAATCATTAATTTTCTTTCTTTTATGAAGAATATTAATCCATGTATATTTTAGATTTATAAAAAAAATGAAAGTACACCAACATAAACCACAGTCCCCTTATTGATAAAGGAATTTCAAATGGTAAATAGATGAAAAATTTCAAATATGACATGTCAGCCTCACAAAGTCAATAACATTTGCAAAATTGTTTACGTAACTTCGTTTATAACTGTGCGACCTCGTACAAGCCATTCAAAGGTGCGCCGATTACTTTACCTTGCATTCTTGTATAAATAATGATCGACATAATTTTAACTGCATCCAAATTATCTTATCACAGATAATTTTATGGTACCACAAAGACTTGCTCCTTTACTATACAATATGAGGATAATTAAAGCCTTGATATAATGTTATTGTAGTAGTACAGATATTGTCATTACCTTTTTTACAAATTCGTTACAAAAAACAAAGTCATAAATTAAAAATAAAATATACAAAATAGGTATAAATTCAATGTTAATAGTAATGTTAATGAGAATTTAATATTCGTAGTATGGTTGCAAATATTTGCGTGTTTAATAATTGAATAAAATTGAAGAAACAGTATTTCAGTGAGTAATTAAAAAAAGATTCCAGTAGCTCTAATAATTATTAATTTTTACTATTGATATTATACGATTAATAATGACATCAACGTGTCAAAGGTTACGAAATATTA
Source organism: Platyscapa corneri (assembly GCA_018907185.1). Taxonomy (NCBI): domain Eukaryota; kingdom Metazoa; phylum Arthropoda; class Insecta; order Hymenoptera; family Agaonidae; genus Platyscapa; species Platyscapa corneri. The sequence goes on along the minus strand of JACCHW010000005.1, from coordinate 3,774,975 downwards.
AGTTATACGGCGTTAAATCTTATTTATCTTAGTAAAAGCAAATTTTCTTAAAGCTCTTGAAATATTTCACATTATTATGATATAAATAGTTTTTGAAGATGCGAAACTTCCTTAAATCCAAGTATAATAAATGGTTCGATCTTGTTTTGAATTAAATTTAAATTTTTTGCTCTAACTATGAGAAAACATATACAAAGTGTCAATGATATATCATAATCATTCGTTATACTAAAGTTCAATATCAAGTGTAGATAAATGTGCAATTAAGTTTGAGGAGAACTATTTGAGTAAATATAAATATAAGCATGATTTCAACCGATGATATCGTAAAATACGCCTTTCAATCTTAACTTAATTTTGAAATTTAAATTGGTTTTATACTTACTTTTAATATATGCCTTAATAAGAGATTTAGATTTACTTTATTATTATTTAGTTTACAAGTGTACTCTGTCAGTCATTCTTAAACTTGTAAGGAATAAAATGTTGCTTCGTAAAAACAAGATTTTTTCATTTTTTATTATTAACATCTTTTTCTCTAATAATTTAGCATTGGATGTAAATCGGCATTTCAAAGGAAAATAGATAAAGTGACTCGTAAAATTTATCGGCATTGAAAATAAACTAAATAAAGAATGGAGTAGTCTTGTTTGTGTTTTATGCGAAATCTATTACAATTAGTCGGCAGATTATCTACATGTGAAGTGTCACGCAGAAATCTGATTGATTGATAATACCGTGAAAAGAATGAGTTGTTTGGTTAACGCGTGACATGCTTAATCCATATCTGTCGGTTAATGCGCTCTTCGCTCTTTCCTCTCTTGCTTGCTTACTTAAAGTACCTTTGAAGTAGCTCGTGCGCTTGCATTCGCATAGGGGTTGGCACTTCCGAGAAGCGCGTATTTTTGGGCGCATGAACCATAGCCTCTTGCATGTGCGTTCCCCCGTTACCGCAGTCGTGACTGGATCGTTTTCGTCGCCCTCGCGAGATGTGTAACTCGTTTCGGCAGTCTGGCCTCTAACGCGATCAAGAATCTTCCTCCTCTTTTTTCTATTTTTATCGAGAAATGTCATTTCCTTCGTTACGTCTATTAGTCCTGGTTTTGTTTGTTTACCTTAGCGCTTGTAGAAATCCTTCCGGACGACAGCTTTGTTTGATTATCGTCTTTGTTTACTGAAAGCATCGTCGTTTTTAAAGGGTGAACTCAGGGTTGCGGAAAAAATTAACTGCTTTTCACAAAACTATCTTTGATTGAATGCTGAAAAAGTACTCATAAATTTATGCTCGTGTCGTGATTCAGTAGTTCATATTGTTCATTATTTTCAATTAATTTCATTAACTACCCTCCGGAAAAAGGGAAAGTAACATCCGAGCTTAGATAATTTTTTGTCGTTTATAAATATAATATTTGTCTACCAAGACTTAATTCTCATTGGTGCTTATTTAAATCAAGTGCAATTAATCTGGTTGTAACTTGTTGCCATAAAAATGCACGTCATCAACTTTAGCAGAAAAAGCGTTTGAAGCATATCTACGAAACTAGTTTGAAAATATGTACTGAAAAATCGTTTAAATTCAATCACTGTCAGACTTTTTCGGAGAACTTTTTCCGCGAATATTTTAAAATATCAAAAATCAAGCTCCCAACTGCAGACTTATTTATTCCTCGTATACAAGTATATATGAGCCAAGGAAGCTAGAAGCTAATAACTTAGATTCTTCCTGGTAAATCATTGCGAACTAAGAATAAAATATCAATGATTACTAAGGAGTTGGTTGTTTTCTCCGTCCTCACACGCAGCCTCTTTTCCGCGTCACTTTTAACGTTAATAACGTGACTTGTAGGGTTGACAGACTGGAATGCGCGGAAGTGGATGTTGGACGTTTGGCAACTTACGTACTCGCAACTGATATTCGAGAAAATGTTTACCTACGCGCACATGCGCTACACCTTGGCATAATACGTGGTAGCCATCTTCCGCTCCTCTCTTCTCTCTATCTATCCAACCGTTTACCTCCTCGTTCCTCTCCACTCTCTTCACTGCTCGGTGCTCGTTGTTTATAGACGCGTATATTTCTATACACGCGTTGCGTACTCGACTACTAGCGGTTTGCGAGAGCTCCATGCGTCATCGGCTATTTTCGGTCTAGTATTCATCCTATAATTCTCTTTTTTATACCCCCTCTCCGTAGGCGTACTGTAAAAACCGTTTGTCCTAACTTAATCTTTGGCTGCGAGGATGGCCCTTTGCGCCGCTTTGCTAAAGCGGCAGACCCAGCCACCGTAATGTACTCAACACATGTACTCGTATGTCGGCCACGAATGACTCTCAACCGCGTTTTTTCAAAACTTCACTCTTGTAAGATAGCGCAAGGAGAAACTGAAGATCCGTTGTGAGACGTTCGACGTCGCGAGCACTGCTAACAGCATCCGTAATAATTATCGAGACCTACACTTTTATTTGAAAACAACAATTCTCCGATTTTTCCCAACCGCCTAGTTGGCTTTAAAATAAATTTGAAATAAATAGAGACAATCAACTATGAGCCGTAGGAAGCTTTTAAATTTTATTGCTTTCGAACTCATGAATGTGAACAATTGTATGATATGAATTCGTAAAAAAATACGATGCTGTTGGATGTTTGCTGTTGTTTGCGATAATTAAGTTCAAAACGCCTGCTACAATTTTACATTAATGATCTATCGATATAAAAGATTAACTTTAATTAAACACAGATTATCCGAACCAAGTTAGTAATTTAAATTATAATCGATCGATCGGACAATTAACTTCGTTGTTAAATTGATAAACGAATTAATGGCAAGTACATTATTTAAATGTGTTTTTAAAAAAATTTATATAAGAATATATCTGATTAGGGTCTCGGAATCAATTTCTCATTAAATTAAAATCGACATTTACGAAATTTTTAATTAGAATTTTTTTTATTTTCAATGCAACACGTGTAGTCTAAATAACCTCAACTCAAACGAGCATTATGAAAAATCTACATTGTAAATATGTCAATAATGTTTCAAAGTACATAATTTGATGTAATATGATATATTACACTTAAAATATTTTAAAAAAGCAACGGAAGCAAAATACTTTTTAATTCGTGTCGTATAGCCACCCACCTCCCAATTTACATCATCTCGTGGTAAAAATCTCTTGAAATTCTGGTACGCGTCTTCTTTCTAACTCTCACCCTTTTTTATTCTCACTGCCTCTATCGCTCTTTCTTTCTTTGTCCTTCTCTATTCTGTAAAAAGTTAGAACTATCAAAGAAGAGAAGGAATTTCCTTCAAGGATAAATATAATAAAATAGCCTTAGCTGAAATAATAACGGAGTCGCGCCAGCTCTCGGAGAAAAGCTAAGATTCAAAAAAAGGAGTGGAGCAGGAAAAAAATTCTGAAAAAGATATCCTTACCGCAGAAGACGAACGTGCCTTTACTATATCTTGTTCTTCGTATTATAAAAACATTGAAAAGTTAAGAGTCAGTAAACGGGAAATCCCAGCTATCCTGTCATTTCTCTCTCTTGCTGTCTCTTTCTTTGATAACATTATTTTTGCACACAATCGATCCATCGGTCTTGCTTTGAATTAAATAACTTTATTTGAAATATTGTTGTATTAGAAACTATAAAGATTTTACTAGAAATGTAAACTGTTTGCACTGATAAAAAAATTGATTAATTGAAAATCTCGATACATTCTTATTTAATTAAGATAACAATGATAATGTAGTAAAAGTGAATAGTAAATGAAAAGGTTCGTAACAAAATTAGAATTAAATTAAATCAGACTTAAATGAAACTAACGATTTCTGTTCTATTATTATAAAATGGAAATCGAACATTTTTTAAAAGTGTTCGAAAACAATAATAGTGTATGGGATAAATAACATATTATATTATGTATACATATTGTGTATATACACATATATATATATAATATATTTTATAATATGGAGTAGATAGTGCATCGTTTATTTCATAGTAATGGATTCTGACACTAGAACATTTGTATTAGTGAATTATAAAAAATTTAATTCTATAAAAAATATTGATTTGCATAAATCAATAAAATATTTTCGATGGCAGCATTTTAAGAAAAAAAGAAATTTATCCAGAAATTTTGATGGATCAATTTAAAAAAGTACCCGTGTTTAAAAAAATACTTGACTATCTTCTCTTTTTGCATGCTTTATCTCTTTTTCTTTCGCATTGAATGCAGTTTTATTCAGCCTCTATTTTCTATTAATTGTCTATCTCTCTCTTTCCCTCGAAGATGGTAACTCGTTTTGCATGACGCTTCTTCGTCGTCCGGTCTTTTCCTGGCGGCTAAAAAAGGTTGAAAGGATCTCTCTATCTCTCTTTCTCTCTCTCTGGGCGATTCCTTCCGTTGATCCTGGCTTGAAGAAGGCCCCGCGGGAGCATGAATGGCGAATTATGCAAATGACGAATGCCGTCAAGGATGAAACCATTAAGCTCTCAGCTCCAACGTACTACTACTACTACTACTACTGCTACAACAACTACTACTACTACAACTGCTGGTGCTGCTACTGTTACTACCACTAATACTATATCCACAACTACCGAGGATTCAAGACTCGTTTTCTTGGTTTACTTGCTCGTACACATGCTCACTCGCCTATAGACTGACTATCTCGAGAGGAAATAAAAAGAGAGCGAAAGAAAGAGAAAGAGGCGAGCCCCACCGGCAGAGAACCGTTGCGCGAATAACAAATGTCACATTCTTGGATAATTTTTAGCCTCCTTTTTTCTCTCGTCCCGGTCTTTGCTCTGCCTTTCTACTACACTCGCGGATTCACTCCGTGCTAAGTTTTACGACGTAAGGGGAAGCAATTATGCGCTCCTGTTAATTGTATTGTTGGCTGCCTCCGCGTATGACTTATGTGAATAATATGCATATAGACATCTATATATGCTGTTTCAGCTGAATTTTACCATCAATAAAAATATCAAAACTGACTTATAAGTGTGAGATCCTCTTGTATAAAAAATCGTATAAAAGTCAGCATCCAAATTTACGAGGGATGTTGTTTCCAGCGAAAAATTTTCCATGAATATAATATTTAAGGAATAGCTGGACGATACTGACGTACAACTTTTAAAATAGTATTCTAAATTATCAGATATTTTAAGCAGTGTGTATATTAAATGACGACTAAAAACTGTGTTTAACTATATTTGCATAAAACTTTTTAAAAATTGTCGAAATTGTATGTAACTTGGTATTAAACTTCTTTGCTCACCTAAAAAGTCTAAATGGTTATCTTGCGCAGCACAATAATAATTTTTAAATATAAATGACCATTACTTAAAGAATTTAAGGATTTCATTCATACCGTGTTCACTTGACGGGGTTGCATGTAAATTATTTCGTCTTCTAGGTTCACCGGCTTTCAATTTTTTCAATTAACTAATGGCTTCGATAAAGACTAATTCAAACATAATAACGTATCTCTCAGTAAAAATACTAAATCTATATTCAAAATTATAATGTTATTATATTAAGAAGCTAACAGTACTCAAGGGCAAAACATTGCAATTTTTTCTAAATTTTTTTTTAAAAAGCTATTTTGTTTAGATAAAACTTTAAGCTGTTATTGTAATTTCTAAAGAATTGTTAAAATTATTAAATTATTAAAAACATGTTAATTATGTTAATTATGATAAAATATAATATTATATTTAAAAAATCTTTTTGCGATAAACAGTATTATTTTTTCTCAAATTGTACAAAATAAAAAAATGAAATCGTTGAGCTAGTTAATATCCATTTATACCGACTAATTGAATAAAGTTTCAAAATATAAATACGTATATATACCAATCGTTCTTTGTGACAAAATTATGAATGTATATTGAAATTCAAAATTCAGTGTCAAAGAACAAGTTTTTGGATTTTAAATAAACATAATCCTTCAAAAAACTACTAATTTAATCGTTGCTTTTTTCTGACTTCATTATTGTAGAACAATAACGTTTGTAATCGATAAACTTTTATTTAATACCATTAAATTTAATAATTAAAAAAATTATTTAAATTCAAAATAAACATAATTTCAATTCAAAATTACAAAATACTGTTAAAGTAAGAACATATTTATAAATAATTACAAATAATTATTTTTAATAAACTATTAATTAGTGAAAAAATCGTTAAAACTTTATTCATACTGATCATTGTAAAAATTTGATTATAAAAAATAATTTTCGTAATAAAAATTTTTACATTTATCGATTATACAATTTACAAATTAAGTAATGAATGTGTATGTTATTTATGTTGTATTCATTATTTGCTACAAGACAAGATTCCTTAAGTATAAAACACGGTAAAGATTAAAACATCAGAAATATCTGCTCCTGATACGATAAAAAATTGGGTGTTAATAATGGATATACTAATTTTAAAAAGAATTTGACAACGCATTCTAAAACTTCTTTACATTAATTATCATTCAAATTTAACGTTATTGTTTAAGACAAAATTTAAAAGTAATATTTTTTATCTTTGAATTTGTAACTTTATTCACTTCTACAGAATAATTTCTTCTATTTTATTCAGATTTTTATATTATAATTAGAATAAATAATTATACAAATCAAACTGCATAAATTTAAAAAAATTGGGAATCTTCCGTTTTTAAAAATATGAAAACTAAGTGTGTTAGGAAACTAATATTACGTTTTTTATACTTTAATGAAATGTCAACAAAAATTTTCTAAACACTATATCAAACATGTTAAAGAGAAATTTTTTTTTGAAAATAAATTTATATCATAACTATATATATTTATATATTTACGTGAAAGCTTATGGATATTATTTAATTAAAATTCACATCTTTTCCAATTTCACAATTAGATTTTTGAAGTAAAACATTTTTTACATTAGCGGGAATCAATAATTGTTAGTTCATTTTATAAATAAAATTTTTTTATATTATTAATGAAAAAAATGAATATTATCATTCATTATGTATCTATGCTTAAAGTATTTAAATATTAATTTTAATAATGTAGTAGCACTAAGAGATAGAAAATCAGTATTTACATAAATCAGATAATATTTGATGAGTAAAAAAACTTATATTATATAATATAAAATTATGTTAATAAACTGATACTTAAGATAATATATTACTCGTTAATTAAGGTTTGGTTTTGGCATAAAATTAAAATTGATAACGATTCACTTCATAAAGCTAAATATCAGATGTAATTGTTAATGATTTATTTTTATTCATAATATATTGAATAATTTGAAATTCCTAAATATTATTTAAGGATAAAAATTTATTATGTGTAAATAAATCTTATTTATGATTTTAATAAAATTTTTAAATAATAATCTATAAAATGAAATAATGCAGATGTGAAATATGCATAGAAATCTGTAAAATAGATGTATATTTTAGAATATTATTTAATATTATATAATCCACATTTTATAAAATATTGAAACTAGCCAAATTCACTGAATAATGGAATAATTTACTATTATTCGCAGTACCACATTTTAAAGGCGAATGTAATTGTGTTTTATTAATACAATTTTTTGGTAAAAATTTATTAGCTCTATTTGTAAGCAATTTTTATTTTATCTAATGCATAGTTAAAAGAGTATATAGAGCCATTTTTTTTATCGAACACCAAAGATAAATACTAAAATCATTAAGTTTACTAAGTTATTATGTTCATGGCTGACTTAACACAGAATTAATGAAGCATTCGAAATATAATGATTTTAATTTTAGAAATGTTTTGGATAAAAAACTTCTCGAATAAGCAATCAGTGTTATTTCTCTGGTAACTCTAATCATAGTTCTTTCGGTGAGTGCTGTAGCGACAGTACAACTATCATTTACCACTACGTTTACTACGCACAACATATAGCAATAGTATAGATTACCATATGGATAAAAGTATAATAAAACATTATCACTTTTAATGCAAATAAAACGACTACTTTCGTATTAATGTGCCTTTCATGTTAATGCATTGCAATATCTACTGATTCATCAAAATAATAAAATGCCGACTAATTAGAGGCTGATAAGATTCTTGCACAGCTGTGCGAATTTACTTACTTTGTGTTTTGCATTTTAATTTTACAACGAGAATTACATCATTAAATAAAGAACATATTTTTATATTTTAAATGTGTAATGCTGTCCGCTACTATCTGGGACTAACGTATGTAAATACAAATGATCCAACATATTCGGGCGCACTATCAAGGCTACTTCTTCGAAGGTCCATTATTGTTAAACTCTTATTCAAAAGCTTCTAATTAATTTTTTTATTATAATCGCTCTAAGAATGCAACAAATATAATTTAATAATTATTACAGTAATATAGGGTATTGAAATGTGTTTGAATAAAAACAGCTGAAATATTTGGTTTTACTTTAGTTTCCGATTTTCTACTTTAACGGTAACAATTTCGATCGAACGTTCGATTATTTCAATTTTATTCGGAATTTATAGAGAACTTAGTTTGATTTTAATATCACTGATGTATTGTCATCAAATAGATGGCAATAAGCGAATGTTTTTTTATGCCACAAATAATCATACGAATTCAGTAAATTAATAAAACAATTTTGACAGTCTAATTAAACTTGTTTGTAGATTGAAGAAAGCACAAATTTACTTTACGGATTTTACTGGGAGTAGTTTATAATTTTCAGAAAATGTTTAATTTGCAAAAATATATTATTAGTCATTACGATATTGATAAATTAGAGTGATCCATTTTATATACGCAGGGATGCATTCAATCACTGACAATTCTCTGGGCATTCAGCCTGGCCTATTATTTGTTTTTTATGTTTTTGTTGCTCTATACATTTTTTACCATTTTTCTTTTCAAATTTACTGCGTAAAAATAACTCGAGTTCACTTTCGATATAGAATGAGTTAGTCATTGCAATATGCAATAAAGGAAAATATGCTTTTAAATATTATGCAATGTTCTAAAATATATATTAAGAAAAATCCGTGGTAATGAACGAATATCTCGACGAAGCTATTGAGTGCAAGCTTATGTGATACAGTCATGCACGTACATATCTAGAATTGAACACCATAGAGCCATGAACCTTATCGATATTGCTTATCGGCACCGGACGGGTGTACGTTACATATCCGGTTCATAGCAAGTAAAATGAGCAAAGGAAAAAGCAGTATACGGTATACACACGCGCACGCGCGCGCGCACACACGCGCACACGCACACACAAAAACACATGCATGCATTCATGCACGCATCTATATATGTATAACCCAATGAAAGAATAGTAAAAGATAGGGAAAGAAGAATGACGATAACGGAGTCCGCGTGCGGAGGAAGTAAAGAGAGATAATAGATAAAGAAGTGTTGATTATTATTATACTTCGAGGTATACGTATATTTTTATGTGCACATGCGTGTCTGATGAACGAGGTCAAGGGGAAAGGATACGGAGCATCATTTGTTTATAGGTCATAATGTTTTTTTAATCCCATTGAGCTTGATATTTCGTTTTTTCGTGCATTATTGGCTCTAAAAATTTGGTGCAAACACGCCCTACTCGTGGAGAAAAAACATCATACTTCTAAAAATTAAGCTCTTGGCAAGTTTGAGAAAATGTGAACATTTTGAAGCTTTAAGGAATAATTCGATCGGTAACATTTTACGAAAAATCGAAATTAATTGATTAAAGGGTGACGCGTTTGAAAGAATAACCGACTCGCAATTAGGTTCGTAATAAGAAAATAAAGTTCCAAAATGGTCTATTTATGTGCCGACATTTCGGGAGCGATCCGCGGTTCGATCATTGCAAAACCAAATGAAAGATCGAGCGCTGCGCGGTTGGGAAATTCGAACAATGGCTAAACAGCGCGGGCTTTCCCGTTTCCAGAAATCCGAGTATCCGAGTACATAATTCCAAAGGCTACACGCGAAACGCACAATACGCAAAGAGACCTTCTTGTATTATCGCACATTGGCGTGGCTTAAACGCGTGCGTGTGGTGCTCGTGTCGATGAAAAACGAGCCGACGGCCGACGCAGCGCGACGCGAACGCGCGCGAGCTAATAAAGGAGACCTCCTCGAACTGGAGAGCAGGAAGTGAGGGATTTCACAACGGAAATTCGTGTTTAGAAGGCAGGTCTGAGGCAAGATTGAGAAATCGCCCCTCTACCTGACTTTTCTACCCTTTCATTCGAAGCGAATTACGCTTGATGCTCGGTCGAGCTCGCGTGGAAGCGATGGAATATTGACTTTTTCCCTCGCCTACCTGCAACGTCTGCTTTCCTCGCTCGTTTCAGCAAATTCAGAACCAGTTAACAAGCTCGTAAAAGATTAATAAATCTTAACTGCTTCATTGTTCACGAGGTCGCCGCCTAGTTTACCGCTGGACTTCTGCAATACCAGCTTTAAAATTTTTAGCACCCGCATTTTCATTTCAGATATACGCTCTTTCCGAATAACAACGCCCAAAGTGTAATATCAGAAGCGTACGCGAGAAGGCAACATACGTCATTTCCACATCGGCAATGGGGAAGTTCTTTTCTTGACAAACAAAATAAAAATCAAATACAAGAAATGAAAAATGTCATTCGAACGTGAAAAATTCGCATTAGGCAGTTTTTTTATTTATCACACACGCTGAAAAAATGTAAAATTTCACCTATTATTATCAAAAATAAATAAGTCAAATCCATTGAGAATCCAATTCGACGTACGATCGAATCATCATAAGATAAAGTAGGAAATCAGTCGTCATTCGTCGCGATTGCGATCCCATTATTATGCATAAAGCACTAAACGGTGTCACAGTTTCTCCTCAAATTTACCCTCTAATTTAAATACAGTAAAAAGCACGACGATCGCCGTCCTTCAGAGGTTCCGTATCAGCAATAAATTCCAGAATAATTTTCAAGGGAAAATCCCCCCGTTGCAGAGAACAAAGTCCTCGTCTGAGCGTGGAATGTCGTTTTGTCAGAAATTAATAGGACTCGTGGAGACAAATAATGCAATAAAGCGGCGCAGCGACGCGGAGTCAGAACGAGCGTGAGAAGGACGCAGCTTCCGGAAGGATCAGCGCGCATCGGATATCGAAGCGCCTGAAGGAGAAAAGGGAGACATTGCCGCGGCTCGGCGATAACACTGGCGTCCACGTCGAACGGCCCAGGAATAGCCGCTGCTCGCCGGCGTGCATATCCCGGATGTCGCGTCGTCTGCGCGCAGCGTCCCGTGTCACGCGACTCTTTTGATGTGCAGAGATGCTTCAGGAAAGCGGCGCACCCGCTGAGATGCCGAGCGCCTCGGCTGCCCCCGGGAGGCGACCGACCCCGATTTAACCGGCTTGACTTTTAACTGCTCGTGAACGCACGGATTGTCCCTCCCCGTACTGCGAGATAAATGACGCGCGACATATTTCCTAAGCCCTTCCTTTTTTCGATTCTGACTTCTTACTCGGTTCAAGAGTTTTTTGAAGCTCCGGATTCTGTAATGGCGACCAAGTCCGGAACGCTCCTCATCTCGGGCACGGGCAGCGCGGGAGCTCCTCCTCACCTGTCCGGGTGCAACGCGCCGACACGAGCGGAAGCTCGCGTTAAGCCGAATATCTCTAGCATCTATTTCAGGCCGCTTAAAGAAGCTGTAATAATGAATTTCAATAATTTTGAATAAATGGAGGAACTCGAAGAAGCAGGACATAACCAAGCGATACGATTTACAATGCTCGTACCCACGCGTCTCTGTTTAAAATAACACGGCGCACTGTGAAAAATAAGAAGAATTATGCTCTTTTAAATAAGGTCGTCGAGTTACGTCCTTTTAAACGGAAACGCCGTACTACGTCCTTTTAAACCGGAACGCCGATATGCGTCCTTTTCAGCTTGTCTTGTTGAGTTACGTCCTTTTTCTTGGGACACGTCCAAATAATTCTTGGATCACGGTAGGATTCCTGTACCAGACCAGTTGGGGACATTGAAGGGGTCAATTTCTCAGAATTCTCCATTACATTATTATTGTTATTTCTGTTGTTGTTGTTTTTGTTATTGTTATCATTACTATTATTTAATAACTGTTTTCCAAGTTTTGTTTCACTTTATCGAGTAACATTTTTCTTGACGTTGGGTTTTAATTATTACGTTTTTTATTTGTTTTTAACAATTGTTTTTTTATACACACGAATACTTATTTCGTTTTATCGTACTCTTAATTAATTAAATAATATCGATTTTATTTCGTATAGATATTTTCAGAAAAATGACTGAATAATTCAATTTTAATGTAACTACACTAATTTACTTTATTACGCTTTAATTTCATAATTCACAAAACACTATTACTTAAAAATCGCTTTATTAAAAAAAGTGTAATACTTAAACTTCTGTCATGCTTTTAACATAATGAATATTTAATCTCCTGAATAAATTTTTTTAAATAGATAAATTTAGATTGTAAAAAAGCAGTAAAAGTGTTGTACAAATAATTTAATTACTTTAAACAGTGTGACAGGAGTTAGTAGTGGGGTTTAGGTACTATCTTTGTTTGCTTACATGTAAACATAAATTTCCTAAACCATTGACTGATTAGCTTCTATAATATTACTTTGTAGAAGACTGCAGTGACAGTTTATCAAAAAAATAAACACAAACCATGCTGTACAATTTGATAAAAGAATGAAAAAAGTTTTAATTCGCGGTACATAAAACGTTTTTTAAACGGCATTTTATTCCTTTGTTTTAGTATGCGGGCATACGTATTGGTCCTGTTGTCAAGAAGGATGTAATGAGGGCGTCCATTATGTTGGAACATGATAGCCAGTAAGTATAATTTAATTTACGTTTACTTTTTTCTTACATTATTATTTCCGAGAAAAAAGTTATTATTTTCTGTAGAAAGTTTATTATAATTAAACAATAGTAAATTATGACTCTAATAAAGTTATAACTAATTTTACCTTAATATTATAAATAATGAAAATGTTTATATAAAATATAATCGCAGTTATATTTTGTACAAACTATATACTTATACATTTCTCATCATTAAATAAATCAATGCATTGTATTTAGGGATTTTAAACATTTTCTGCCCATATTGCGTATTTAATAACGTATTGTTTAAAAACAAAAAATATATATATATATACAACTTTTTATCTATGCGATGGTTTCTTATAGCATCTACGTGTGTATATGTGTGCTGTTTGTGTGTGTGTGTGTGTGTGTTTTTAAACTATGTATCCCATTCGATAATGTGATTACCTCAACTAGTAAAAAACTTTTTGTCCTTCCTTCCTTTTTGCGAGTCTTAAGAATTTTCCCATACAATTGGCTTCGCACCTTCAGTCATTCTTTAGTAGTTTTCTATACTTGAAAAAGCAGAAGGACGAATGTATTTGAAAAGAATGGAGCAACAGTCAAAAATAGAAGAAAAGTAAAAAGAAATGGTGCACAAGATCATCGCGATTACCTTTCATGGTTCATCAAGTACTTGAACCTATCTACCTGAGAAAAAAACGTATTGTTTGAAAACGTAGATAAAAAAATTGATGAGAAACTATCAAATATTTGAAATTGAAACCATTGTTGAAGTTTGTGCACTTTTAAACGTAAGAAAATGTTTATAATGAACCTGCTCAGATTTTGTAAAGAAAAAAGCTACATATTGATTTGCAAGAGAAGTCTTATGTACATTCAACGTTGAAGAGCTTTTTACAATACGTAATTTTATTTTGAAGAGATATAAAATTTGACAATTTTCTAATTATTGTTTTGCGTATTTATTTTCAATTAACAATAAGTTATCGTTTGTTAATAGATGTGCACACGGACTTTCTAAGTAAAAAAGACTTTCTCCATTGAGTTATGTTTATGCGCGCGCACACGTGTAAAAGTGCCTTTGTCAAAATAACGCATCTACTTTTATTACACGTATCTTCAAAGTCTTCTAGTGCGCTTATTTTATTTGTAAAAATATGTATGCTCCTTGTCATAAAACGTCGAGCTGCAGCTTACGATCGGTAAAGTTTATTACGATAAAGCAAAACGCACGAAATACGACTGAACGTTAATATCATTAAATTCTAATTTTTCATCGCTTTTCAATAGCAGCACATCGTCTGGCGACAAGAATCTAATAGTTCGATGCAGCCATCGCGCAGCTTCCACTACATTAGCACTCAATACGCGCGCGCTCCGAAACGTAAAGAGCGCTCGAAACGTGGCATCTTCCCAGATCGAATCCTTCATAGATTTTTGGGAGTGAATGCACTGGTTGGCTGCAGGAGGCGGGATATTGCTTCACGGATCGATGCATCCGCGCGCTTAGCACTCGCGGACTCAAGCCGAGAGGGGAAAACAAGTTGAATGGAAGGCAAAAAAGGAAAAAGGAAAAAGAGAAAATGGAAAAAAGCGATAGGGACGAGCGGGGGGAGAGAAAAGATGCACGACTAAAGTGCTCGCTTTGTATTTGGGTGGGTTGAAAAAGACGTGGGCACTCGAAAGACGCGGGTCAGGAAGGGGGGGGGGTAAGCAATCGCATCTCTCTCATTCGAGTCACTCACCGGAACTGGATCCCACAACTTCCTTTCCGCCGGGGATGACAATCTGAAGGAAGAGCGCCGAGATTCCCCCCCCCTCCATTGCACTCGCTCACTGTTTTTACGAATGGATGATGCGCAATACCTTGAATGAATGCCGAGAGGAACTTTGTTTCTTGGTCCATCTAGTCGGTACGAGTGACGGAAGGAAGTATGTATGTGTTCTAGCATGAATCGGAATGAAAGAAAGGGAAAATCCCTTTTAATAGAAACTCAGTATTGTGTTATCGACTTCTTTTATCTTTTCGGCCCGGATATCGTCGTTCTTTTCTGTGTGAAAACTAAAAGCATTCATATCTCTGCGGAAATATCATTCATAGCTCGGCAGATTGTATTTTTAAAGAATCTCGGATAGAAAACTTCTTTTTGAAGGAACGCGTATGATATTGTGTGAGGAAATTTCGGAATCACTTATTAAAACTGATTATGTATCTGTATGCGTACTTGAACATTTAGATGCGATTTTCATCTCGGATATAATTTTAAACAAGTCGCAAAATTAATATACACATTGTTAAATTGAAAACCTCATTATCATTACAAGGTAGCGGTTCTACGAGTACACAGCGCTACGATATTAAATCGATGAAACAAATAATTTCGGTACATTATTTTGCAAAGGTAATTGATTATCTGTAATTCTTATTATCAATATTCATAGGTACGCGACAATTCTGGCATTCGACGTCAAAGTTGAGCGTGACGCACAAGAACTCGCAGACTCCCTAGGCGTCAAGATCTTCCAGGCCGACATCATTTACCATCTCTTCGATAGATTCATTGAATATAAGAAAGAATTACAAATGCGCAAGCGTGATGAAAACAAACACATAGCTGTCTTCCCCTGCAAGCTTAAAGTCTTACCACAGGTACGTATATTTATTAACATTAGAAGTGCAATCATAAATAAGAATAAAACCCGAGTTCTGCGTTTTTTTTTTAAATTCGTTGGTATCATTAATCATGAGCACACGGTATGAAATTTACTCCAATATATTGTCAATCATGTTATTCATAATAATGCTGACTCTCGAACAATTTGCAAATTAAAAAATTTTCCGTTTTATTGCCTTTCCACAGTTAAATATAAAATTACAATTCGACAAAAATACGTAATTGATACTCGTATAATACAGGTATCAAAAATTTTGCTTCGGTTTGCGGTTGAGATTGAATCCTTATTAATGATTCGCATTCAAACGGGAGAAAATCCGATTGCAAGTGTAATTACATCATTGTGAAACTGGTTAGATTCAGTTTCATGTGTATTTAAAGAATTCACTTTATTTGAAATATAAATACCCGGATAGAATATGAAGTCGAAAATATGGATTAATCGAAACATTTTTTACATAAAATTAAATATTTAAGATTTAATCTTTGTAGTTACTATTATGCCTTAACAATTATATTACTTCAATTTTTCAAATTTTATCATTAGAACTTATAATCCTCGTAACTTTAGTTATTGTAATTCTTTTAATTAAAATAGAAAATAATGCTCTGCTGCTTTTATATTGTGTAGCAGTTCACATAATACTGCATTATCGAGTGTTATGGAAGTAATTAAAATCTTGCAGATAAAATTAAATATATTAAAGAATTAAAAGATGTTAAGGTGCGAAATTGCAAAATAAAAAAATTCATATTGTTTTATTGAAAATAGAATTTCTCAATTTTAGTATGTAACGACATATTTTTCGTTTAATGAATATTTCTGAATTTTAATCTATTTGAGAAGATGTGTGTAAAAGAAACTGCTTGCGCATCAAACCAGGATACACTTTTTATCTCAAAAACTGTTATTAATTTTTTGTAGCTTGAATAAAATATTAACCATTTGGTTCGATCCGTAGAGACTAAATTTGGAACGAAATTATGCGAAGAGTTTAGAAATAGGTATTTAAAAAGAAATTAACCTTTCGACAAACAACAGTAATTTAAGAATCTAAAAATCTCGTGCAATATTTTTGTCGGTATATAATTCAAAATTCCAAGCATCAAAGATAAATAAACTCTTTCCTACTTGTGTACGCAGTTCCTCATTACTTCCCATTATGGAACGACTGTACGCGAGAGTGAGAGAGAGAGAAGCTGGTCTTCATTATAAAGTGATAAACTCGAAACTGTATAACGGGTGTCCCTGACGTGTTTCACTTCTGTACGCACCCGTATACGCATACACCCACTTAGTTTTTATAGGAGGGAGACATTACGGCGCACGTACACATCAGTGTGTTATTTCTTCGTAGGCGCGAAGAAAATTTATAATGCTGCCGCGGGAAAAGTAATGCGGTTATAACGGCCCAAGGTGTGGGCAAAGATACACTATATACCGAGGCTTTTAAACATCATCCGCTTTTAAATAAGTTGTAAAATACGGCGTCCTGGATGCATTATATGCGATTGGAAATACCACCCATAAAATTAAATCATTGAAGCAGCGAACGCTCTTTCGTTGACTCGTTTATGAAAAATATCCGCGCTTTTCTAAAAATAGTATTTGGTCAAACAAATTAAATCTAAAATTTATTTTATTAGCCGATTTCTATTTTAAAATATATAGCTTGCAATTTTTATGGCTTGCATCCGAAAGGGAGGTAATTATTATTTGATTAAGTTTCCAATCTGTATTTGGACACACTTCGGGTTAAAGGCTAATTGAACACGTTAATGGTAAGAGTTTTGCAACAATTATTCTAGATTTAATTTACAATTCAAGTAATGAGATTGGGATTATTTTTTCCCGAAGCCAATACCAAACTAAACAACAGGAAGCCGTGTAATCATCTGTAATTATCTTTATTTAATTATTCCTTTCGCGTTAAAAGTTTAATCTTCGACGGGTTTCGTAACTTTTCTAAAATAAATCTCCGTTAAAATAAATAATTCGTTTCCTTCGCGTCTTCTTGAACAGTTACCCTTAGAAATTTGTATCTTAATAGCTCCAAAGAATTAACAAACGTCATAAGTATTATGTAAACAAAGAACTTGAATTTCTGGACGCCATAGACACCTCTTACGCATAAACGTAAACTTGTCGGATATGTGCCTCCTCTCGCCTAAATATTTGAACGTCTCTAGCTTCTCTAGAACGCTTAATAAATATCTTTTATAAATTTCACTCCAACTCCCTAATGCATATATTTATTAAGACTTTTATAAATTTTATGTAAAATTGAACTATTATATTTTCACCATAAACATAAATTTATCGCAAATTTCATCGATGTTTTAATATATTTTTTTACAATATACACGTGTGCAGACGTATATATAAATATCATTTATTGCAGAAAATAGATATAAGGAAAAAACTTGTTTTACAATTTCGTTTATCTATGGATTTTGATTGAGCTAAGATTTTCCTGATATTATGGAGAAATCTCCGATATATTAATTAACAATTAATTGTTCTTTGTTACGAATGAGAAAAATATACATTAAATTTTTATTTTTTGTTTAAGAAAATTTAAATAAAATTTTTATTTTCGGAAGTTTCAGTTTCAATAATTAAGTAATTTTACATTACTACTATTATTAGATTCGAAAAAGAACAGAAATTTATCATTGGTACTGTAAATAATAAATAATGTACAAAATAAATTTGAATAAGAAAATTTAAAAAAATTGGAGAATTCTCAATCAAATATTACAAAATTTTTCAAAAAATATTCTACCAACCTTTCAAAATTATTAAAATATAATTTTTATCAATTAACAAATTTTTTTGTTTATTTTTCAGCTTAGAATGGTACATTCAATGTTTTAATAAATCGATGAATTGTATATTTTAAATCTAATTGCAGTAGTTCATCTATAGGAACTCAAAGAACATTTTTAATATTAATATATCCGTTAGATGAAACGAGTTTTTCTCAGCCAAAATTTTTATCTCTCATTTTACTTCGTTAAAATACAAAAGATAAGAAGAAAAAATGAAAAAGTATTGGATAGACTTTAAAAGTCATAATTTGAGCATTTACGAACTGTCAAAAGTATACAAGATAACGTTCACAAGAGTATTTATCGCCGGATGCGTACTTGGCGAGTAGCGAAATAGTGTGGAAGAGAACAGTCTAACGAGAGGCAGAAAAATACGAGAATTGAAAAAGACAGAGAGAGAGAGAGAGAGAGAGAGAACCAGCTGCCAGGAAGTCGGGAGAGCCTCCGGGGATACAGAGTTGCGAAAGAAGAAGCTGATTGGCAATAAGAATAAGAAAAAATAAGAGAGAATGAGGGAGAATATCAAAGAATGAGAGAGAAAAAAGAATAGAAAGAGAGAAAGAGGGAATGTGTGTTCTTCACGCACACCGGAAACGATAGATTTTGATCGCCCGAGGAGACCTTTCTTTGCATTCCAGTTCCTTTCGTCTCTCCTCCGTATTTACGCGAATATGGCGGTTGAATTCACATCAATATTGCGCTTGTGTGAAATCTGAGATACTATATGAAATGTGAATTACAACGTGAGTGTCGAGTATTACACACATACCTCGAGTCTCCATTACGGTAGACGAAAGAGTTCCTACTTTTTTCATTTCATCTTGCAAACGGAATTGTATACAAAAAATATAAGGTTTTAAAGACGACAAAGTAGTATTCGTTTTAAACAATTATGGATCGCGTATAATTTTCCAAAATGAAATTCACGCGTTCAATTTAAATTGACACTAAGTTGCAGTTAATAAGTTATTAAATTATTTAAAATTAAAAACTTATTTTTATATGAACTGACTATTGCTGTTTTACTAAGCGAAAATAGTTTAAACTACCTACTGGCAAAAAAGCGTTGATCAGATATTTCATATTTTTTTTAAATCACATGTAAAAATTATTTAAATTCGAAATAAAGATTATTATTTTTAAAAGAGTTTACTTAAACAGTCGTATCTAGAGTAAATAAAAATAAAAGATAATTACACAAGTGTAACTAAATGCTTCAATTTACATACTTAGCAATGAACTTTTATGTGCATAAGTTAATTCATACATTAGTATACGTACATATTTAATTTTCTTCCGCAATCAAACAGGTTGCTATTACGCAAATTTCTTAGCTTTCAATGTATGTAAACGATGTTCTATAAAATAAAATAGATTTCCTCTAAACTAGAAATTTACAACTGTATCTACTTTAATTAATTTGCTTGGCGAATAAAAGTAAAAAGCAGTCGGCACGTCGAAAAATTTCAATTAATGGAATATGGGCTCTCATTATAGGTACCATCGCTATTATTTAGAATAGTGAATATGCGAAATCATGAAAAAGATATTAAGCTTTTTATGTCAAATAAATATTGATAAACTCCTGCACAAACAGAATTTTTCTTAATTATGTGTCAGCGCTTGCAGATATTATATGATTCCAACAGATTATTAGTTACAGAATGTTTAGTAAAAAACTGCACTTTATCTTTCAACTATTAAATAAAAATAATAGGCATATCATTTCCTAGGAATGAAAATAATTCGAAAAAAATCCCTATAATAGTAAGACAATAATATAAGATACGAAAACATTTTATGTAAATCTAGTACGTAGCGCTAAATAAAAAATACTTTGTATAACACTGATTTTAATTTAATATGGAGTGCAAACTTTTTTTTATTATTAAAAGAAACTTCATGAAACAGTTTTTTCAATGTTTAATTAACCTAACTACTGCCAAACACTCGTGATAATTATATATATATATAATAGCAATAATATTATAAAGAATATATCGTTAAAAAGTGCGCACTTAAGTATAAACAGATTTTCTTCGCGTATCGCAATAAAAGAATTTCCTATTAAAGAAATTTATGATACACGCTTATGAATTTAAACTTGTCTAAAAAACTCATTTTTTTAAAATAATAATTTTATTTACGCGAAAAAATACTTTACATTAACACCAACTATATTTTTAATTTAGTTTGTCTTCAAAACGAGAGATCCCATCATAATGGGTGTGATGGTTGAGGATGGCATCATCAAACAAGGAACACCGATCTGCGTACCCAGTAAAGACGTAAGTACCGTGAAAAACTTGACTTTAATCAATGATAGATATCATAAATAGTTAATTCTCTATTTTACTGGCCAAATTTGAAGTAAACAGATGAGAAGAAGCTATATAAACTATATAGCTATCGTCACTATTGTTTTTGTTTTTTTTTTATAAATTACTTCAATATAGGTTTTTTTTCTTTCATAATTAATTGTAAATTTTTCGAACCAAATTACGTTTCAAATATAATATATTATTCAAATACAATAAGGGGAAAAATAATTTTTTTTTATATATTCATCGTACTAGTTTATTAAAAAACTAAAAATTGACAAATCACAAAAGAGTAGACTTTAAGAAACGGTTAAGAAGATTTATTAGTAATGTCACGTGACTATAACTCAGAGCTACAATAAAAATATACTAGTTCGTACGTGGGGATTATTTGTTTTATCATAATTATCTTAAAGTGAAAAAGATTGCGATTGAGCAGACGATGAAAATAACGAAAAAGTTTACGAAATATTCCAGCAGAAAATCGGAAAATAAATTTTGTGCCTGATAAAAAATATGAATTTACTATACACACGGATAATTAATAGAGAAATAATAAATATTTATAGTTAGATAATATCAAGCAAAATTAATAAATGTCTTCATAAAGGCTTTCCGCGTGCCTAGTAATTATTTTTCAGGGTTGCGTTAATTAAATAAGTTACTATAAACTTTTAGTTGTAAGTGTTGCAACTGCGCATAAGACTTATAATGTGTCATTCATATAGCAAGGAAGAGTAAAGATTCACTTCTGAGAGCCTCTTTGCCGTACGCATTCGTTGAAGAAAAAAAGCTTGGAGACAAAAACCGAATCGATGAACGAAAAATTGCGTACACAAAAGAGAGAAAAAGTCTGCTTTCAAGTGTGCGAGCCTCGGTTGGCAATGCACTCAGTGGGGCGTGTAGGTGAACCTGTTCGCCGGTCCGAGAGCGAGATCTCGAATGAGAGAGAGAGAGAGAGACAGAAAGGGAAGGAAGGCGTTATATCGGATTGGCCGATCTCCGTCTCTCGATACGGAGTTCTCTTACTCATGCCGTAGGAGGACCGGGTTTTCCCTTCTTCTCTCTCTCGCTCTCTCCCTCTTTCTTCGTCTTGCTCTTTTCCCTGCGTTCGGTGGATGGACGCGCTCTTGTGCACCTAACTGACGATTTCATACCGTAGGCGTTCTCCTATTTATATCTTGCTCCTGCTCTTCAACTGCGAGCATGTGCACACGTACGTGACCGCGAATTGAAAAAACGGCGCGAGGATTTTCAAAAAATCGGAATCGCTTTTTTCATGAGTGGAATGGAGGGAAACGAATGCAGATAGCTTATTTCTTGAATTAATTATCATAAGAATTCTTTCATTAACCTTTTCCAAGTGCTTGTAAAAACCTCGAACTCGCGTGCACATGTATGCTTGCGCTTTTTATACGCTCAAGGGGAACACAGTGCGTTGGTGTAAAAATGCGTAATGTGAATAGAGAGGAGACATTAATAGGTAAGCGAGAAGAAACGGGAATCAATTGCTAACGAAAAATCGTACATTTATAAATATTTGTCGGTTTGCTTGGTTATAATTCAAAATTAGTTCGATAAATCTTGTTGCTTGAGAAATCGTTTATCGATAAAATGTTTGCTTAAACAAGTACGAAGATAGCATAATCATAAATAAAATAAAGTTTACATAAAAAATTTATTTTAATACATTGTCAATTATCATTTCATCGATAAAAATCTTTGGAATTTGGTTTTGTAACATTGTTTCTAATTATTTTTCAATGCATGTTTTAAATAAATTAATTCTCCGGTCGCGCATCCAGTGCTGTGCCTTCCTATATTCGTATCGGAAGTGAGAAGTATTTGACTATTCGAGCTAATGCTTGTAACGATAATTCGAATAATAAACACAGAAGAAAGATTTAAATGAGAATGAAAAAGAGATCGTGGACCAAGAAGAGGAAATCGATATTTGCTATAGAGTGCGTCGTCCCCTTGCTGCTTCTTTTCTTCCCCGTCATCCCCTCACGGTCGATATCTCACTCTCTCTCTCTCTCGCTTTTTCCATCCGAGTCTCGTTATTGCGATTCAAGAATAACTCACTCAAAATCATTGACTAAATCGAGATCCAACCAACAACGTCACTTAATGAGACCGGAACCCTTGAAATCTCATTCATGTTATGTCGGGAATCGCGCGCATAGAAAAGAAAGAGAGAGCGAGAAAGAGAAAAATGTCATTGATTGATGTTATAAGAGGAGGAAGTTCCTTGATCAGCGTAAACCCGTTATTAACGTGCGCCAATAATTCCTTTCGACTTTCTATGCCTTAACCCTTACTGTATCCTAATTTTTTCAAAATAAACTCGAGTATTATCTCCAGTTGGTATTTTTAAAATAAAAATATATTTTAAAAAGAAATAATAAATTGTTTCCACGTGTAAATCTTCTACAAATAAATTTACCTATTTTATGCTTTAAAAACAGCACTCGTACTAATTATTTTTTATCATAATAGAAATTAAATATTTAAATTTATGTGTTCTACCGGCATAAATTTTATTGCACTTTTCAAACTAAAATACGCGTTATTTAACCAAATCAAAATCGCTACAAACCTAAAACTATTTAAGATTAATAATGGATTCATAATCAATCCATATGAAAGGCTTTATTTCGTTATTGCTGTTTGTAATCTGATGTTAAAATTATTTATGCTCAACTATTGTGATATATTTCATTATATTCTTTAAACATTAAAATCAATCCATACATCAATTGGTACCCGGTTATATCTTGAAATATACAAAATTGAAAGGAGTTTATAAATATGGTAGGTTTTACGTAATCTTTTTTGTAAAATAAAACACCAAATTCGTCATTATTTGAGAAAATACATTATGCACAGCTATAATTTTGATATGGGAAATATGTAATTTTTATGCTTAAATTGTATGCCTTGAAAATTAAAACACAGAATGCACGCGTTGAAGTTGTAGTCGAAAAGAAGGAATAAATTAGGGAGCACATTGCAGCGCATAAAAGAGAAGAACCGCGCGAGGTCAATCTAAAGAGAGAAAGAGAAATCATGAAGAAAAGCAAGAAAATATTCGTCTACATTTGGAAGGCATATCGTGGGTCGGGTCGGCACGTTTACTTGACCTTTCGACAGATTTATGCGATTGGGAGTCAGAGCAGAAGAATGTTAGGTCCCTAACTCTCAACTGACGTTGTCTACCAGGGCAACATGACGAAGTAATTCTCGCGCAAGTGAAATAAGACATAAATTTGCCGAAGTCAGGTAAATACGAGAGACGCCGATCGCCGATCGCTGAGCCCCGAAATGAACGATTATATTTCTTTCGTTGTATTAGATTTATGAATATGGCTGTGTCACGCTCCGCGACGAAAGTCGGAGTTGATTTCATTAAACCGATCGAGCTTTTTTAAGAAACAACATGCTCTTGTAATCCGTTTGAGATTTCTCATCAGATTCGAATTGATTCATTTAGTACGTGCGGCAGACGCTTTCGTTTTCCTCTGCCATACTTCGACTATGCTAAGCTTCCTTATATTTCTAATGTACTCACTTTCGTCGATCGTTCTAAATAGGGCATTTCTCGAAATTTGAACGAGTGAACGGTCTTTTTTCCCTTTCCCGTGATCTGACGTGCAGGTCATTTCATTCGGTGAACTTACAATGCATCTCGCCGAAATTGATCCCTTGGATTTTTCTTTCGCTTTAAATATTCAGATACGTTTTGCAATTCAGTGAGATGCAATTACACGCGATTCGTTAAAATTGCTCCAACTTATAGATCCGTTCGAATGCTAACACGTCGGATGGCTTCGAAGAAACACGTTTCTTAGTATACAAATTATAATGCTACATCGATATGAATTATACGTATCAGTAGTAGGGATACGTGTGTAGACGGGAAAAAACGAAAAATTTATCAATGCAGCATTGTCGGGAAACTTTTTTGCCTAATAATATCAAATGTTGGAGCGAGGCGCGTTAGGTCGATGCACCTATTGTTTCATGAGCTATTTCATTCAAACAAAGAAAAACTATTTGGAATAAGCCAAAAAATATATCTTTAATAAAACGCTGGATTACAATGGATAATTTTGTAATAAAACAATTTAACCTTAACCATTTACGCTTGATTATTGAAGATTTTATTGACGTTAATTTTACATTTAATATAAAAATTGAGTCCTATTTTTAAAATATTTTAAAATAATAATTCCAAATATAATGTTTTGCAATAAAATAATGCGTAATTTTAAAATAATTCGAGATTATTTTCATTCTATATGCAGAATAAATGTAGTTTAAATAAAAGAAAATTACAAATTATCCAATTTTGCTTTTAAAAAATGCCGATGAAATCGAAAAGGAAAAGTATTTATTCTTTTCATGACAGACACAGAATAATATTAAATTTCCTTTAAAATATTGTAAAAGGAATAAAAGAGCTAAACGTATCAATTATGACTAAGGTTAGATCACATTCGCAGACTCATGCAGTTCAAGAAGATATTATTTGTCTGACGTTTACAAGGGACAACAACATTAAAAATATAAGAAGGGGAATATAACTTTCAACTAAATCATCTTTTAGTATTCATTGAACTTTTTCTATTCTTTTATAATTTATAGACTAATTTTATTTCTTGTGCTTGTATTTTCTTACTTACTTGCTTTCTTATTTCGTTACATTCTTTATAATAAATTTCAACTCGTTATTGTTATTTATAAAAACTGAAATATTAGTAATTATTATTATTTAAAATCTATACTTTATCCTAAAATATGAGACAAATTTAATTTATAATGCGAACGTATATTGAGCTGATATATGATGTTTGATTTAGAACTTTTAGGTTTAATATTATTTTATAAAATGTTATCAAAAATATTATATATAGATATCATGTTTAAATATAGTCATATTAATTTATACAGATTATATACTATTATTAAACTAATTGATATTGTTCTGATATTTTTTTGAAAATGACAATTTGTTTAATTTAAAAAAGAGAAAAATTTATTGAAAATCGTGAAAAATATAATACTAGTATTATTTTTCGTTGTTTAGGAAATAATTGAAAACGAAGCTAAAAGATATTTCAATTCATTAAACAATAAACCTTACAAATTTAATTGTTACTTAGTACGAATGATCAATTGGAATGTAACGGTAAACGAAACACGTATATCATATTCATTAATTAAACAATGATATTTAAAATTGAAAATAATTTGTAAATCGACAGTGCAACATTTTCAAATAAGTTTCAAAGAAACACTGTAGTGCTTTATTCAATATTCATTGCCTTTAATTGGTTTAGAAGTTATAAACTTAATTACAAGAAATACATTTTAAGTTTATTAAAAATGATAGCGAGGTAAAGTGCAGGTAAATTCCTTAAGAATCCCTATTAAGAAATCTAATTTAAGACGAATTCTGACAATCAAAAATTTAGTTTGAAACATAGATTAAGACAAATTTGATTTACTAATCGAACTAGTTAAATCTGCATGCATGTCGTTTTAGGTAAAACTCAATAATCAAATATTAAACGGAATGCGATGATGAATCTATAACAATTCTCTAATCTTCTTTTCATTTAAAAATGCACATTGAGCCCGTAAAAATCTTAGGAATAGTTCTGAATTTTTAGTGCTATAAAATGCTTAAAGCAAATTTAACTTTCGAGCACGAAAATACTATTCGTTGATTACAGAAGATTACAAACACAGAAAAAATGATTCCTTCGTTTAAATAATGAATTTAATTAGGCTAGCAGTAATAAGTCGATTAGTTCTTGGTTAAATATAATAAGTTAATTGTATCGGACATAAATAATATTGCTTCCCATTGTGTTATGAGTCTAAAAGGATTTGAAAGCGCGTTTTTCGTAGCATGATGTACGTGTGCTGGTCGTCTTTCAGAAACTCTTACAGAATACAATTCCCAGTTTCGCCCTCTACTCCACGCATCTCCGCTCTCCGCAGCTCTCAATTACGCCCAATGGCAACGTCCTTACCGTCCACGCAGCAGAAACAATGGGAACATTAATATCGATCCGCGCCCCGCACTTTTTAAAATTGACAGAACAATTTAAAGACTTTCAAGAGCGAATCGCCTTACTTTCCGCCAACGAGATCCGTCCATCAACGCTTCCTCGCTTCCTCAAAAGCGACCAAAAACTCGGGGCACCATAAATTGCCGTTCCCCGGAGCATTTGATCGATATGATTGATCGTCCATTGAAAACCAGTTAACGGCTAAATCTCCCGTCTTTGATACAGTAGTTAGCGTTCGCACAAATCGAGCAGTTTTTTTCTCGCCGCGAGGAGTCCCGGATCTCGTATTCCTCGCGTCAGATGCATCTCCCGATCGCTTTCTCTCTCTCTCTCTCTCTCTCTCTCTCTCTCTCGCTCGTGCTCGTATCGCGGACGTTGAATTTCGAAGTGCACGGCATGGCGTCTTCGTAGCGCTCGGTCGGTCGACGTCCTGCTCGCCGCGAACCACCTACCTATCCGCTTGGCAAGCCACCTATGGATCTCTCGAATGCCATAGAAAGAGAGGGAGGCAGACGCGCCGTTGTATGCAGTCGCCGAGTCGGTGGGCAGCGGCGGCGGCGGAGGGTCATTCGGGTTTATTCGGAACTTTTATCGCCAGCGCGACGATCGAGAAAGCTTATAAAGAGCGACGACAAGCGCGGAGCGGCGAGGCGCGACGGGGACGAAGGTGGAGGGAGAGGAGGAGGAGGAAGGCCTCGCGAGAATTCCCAAAGTCGCCCTCGCAAGTAGAAAGCAGCCACGGCCATATAGTTAGCCCACGTGTGAAGTCGCTCGGTGCTGGGCTGCCTGCGTCTTATGTAAAGCCCACGGCCTCAGTGGATTTCGGGCGGCAGGTACGCGGTGTCGAATTCTTCATACGCCTATGCCCGGGACGCGGCCACTTTTAACTGAGACTCGGTTTGACTCGTGACTCGTTACGCTTTTCACGCGAAACGTGCCGCCGCTGCTCTTGGCCCTTGGCCTTTTCCCTTTTGCCTCGCTCCTTCAATTTGGCACTGCCAGGCTCTTCCACTTAATTATTATTAATCATCAGCAGCTTCGTCTCTGATTCTGGATTCTCTCCGCGTTTAATTGCGGCTAAATTAGACTATCTTATAGTCGATTTACTGTTCTGCACTGCCAAAATCTAATAATAATGTTAAATAATGGGCTCGCCCATTGAAATTTACACTGCTTATTGAAGCCAGAGCTTGTGGCTCTACTCTGGCGGGCAGCGTATTTTTCACGTTTTTTCCACGAATCGATTGTAAAGTATTCCTCTGTCGTATAGTGAGTCTAAACAAGGCTGCTCCAAAGATTAAGGCTTTTTACAAAAATTCACAATAATTAAAGCTTCAAAGTTTGGTCAACGTAATTTATTGTCAAGTTCTTCGATCGTCGGCAGCAATTTCAAAGTGATAAGAATGAATGAGCATCGGGCGTAAAAGCTCAATTTTGTTTTAATACGATTCCGTCGAATATTCAAGAGAAGCCGATTGACTTAAGCACCTCCAAGGTGATTGTTGTCACTCTCTTCTAAACATTAATTTTATAAATCATTAAATGCATGTCGCATTCGTTTATCTTCGTTTCATCTCACGTAAGAATCAACGAATCTTTTAAAGAAAGCGTGACCGAACTCAAAACCCATGTGAGTGGCACTTAATCTCTCCTTTTCTTTAACTCGTCGCTTGATGAATTCCATCCCTATTTTTTTCGATGATCCTGACCGGATGTCGACTGTCACGAAATGTTGGCTAGGGTCAGGTCTAATGTTATCTGAGAGGAATTCCACAATAGATGCTTGTTGCTGGGCTATTTGCTTCTCAACTCGTTGGCATGCCTCGGTACAACTATAGCAATACAGAAGTTCGGTCTTTTTTTATTAAGCATAAATGATATTCGATATGTTTGAGACGAAGTGAACGTAGATGTCGGACGCGTGTAATAATAAGTATTATTAGATACGAACTACTTGGTTCGAATAAAATTTGACGCGCGGCGTTTGACAAAGAAAATTTTTTTAAATGAAACTTAAACCGAACGAAACGTTAAATTTCATTTGATAAAGAAATGCTGCGTGATTTAAACAATATGGCTGTTTAATATTTATTTTTTAAATCCACGTTCTTATTTTATTAGCGTTGCTTTGATTTTGTTTATTGCCTAGTGTGCGCATTTAAATACAGATAAATGTCAAGAATTTAAAAAAATATAGAATTTCTACACGTATAATACCTTAATTCCAAAGAAATATAATGTGTAAACAAGAACAAAATAAATTAAAAGAAAGTGAGGGAGTAAAAGAGAATCGGAGAAGCAGAGAAAGAGGAAAAGAAAGGGAGAAACACGTGTAAAGCTGAGAAAAGAGAAAAAAACAAGACACCGAGAGCTTCTCAGCGGTGTATGTTCACTACGTGACCTCGCAAATATCGCGCGAATTTGTGGCTCGCGTCACTTCCGGCCCCGCACCGACACGCATAAACTTCCGTGCGTCGGAACGTCAAGCTTTCTTTTCAGTGTTTACTTCTCAAATAAAGCCTTCTAAATCGTGCTTATTTTGAAAATTTAATATTAACGCGAAATTTTCTTTTTTGTACTAATTTTATAATAAAAGTGTTGCGCTAAGAATATTTATTTCTAAACAAAATTGTCATTTGCAAACTAACAAATTTGAATAGGAATTAAATTTATTTTAAATCACTATCGGCTCTGTTGTCTTTAACTTGAAATATCCAATTGAAATAAAAACTCAGTTTAGAGTCTTTGTATAAAATTTCATGCGCTAGTGGAGAAAAAAACAACCCCCGATTAAATGCAGTTCTTAGTAAAGAATTAACTTTAATAAATAATGAAAATATTTCTAGTAGTAGGAAAATAAACGGCAGAATTAACGAATTATAAATTACTAACAGAAGAAAAATATATTATTAGATTCAAATTGATGTCGCTACTGCCTAGCCGAAAGAGGGATAAATTTAAAAAAAGATTCTTTAGAAGAAATATTAGACAATTTTTCAAAACAGTTGTAAGATATATTATATTTTTATATTTTTTAAAGCTTACAAGAAAGAAAATCTTAAATAATTAAAACTATTCCGAAAATTTGAACTGCAAAAGTTTTGACTGTTCGTTCAGTACAGTTAAATGTTTATTGAAATATTCATCATGTTATCGTTTACCGAAGAGCAAAAATTTCAAGCGTATTTTTCGATTTTACGACCTTAAAATCCTAATTTTGAAAAGATAATTTTTTATTTTGTACATCTGGTTCAAGACACGTTCTAAAATAGCATTGCATGCTCTTTTAAACATTTCTCGGTATTGATCTAAACTACCTCCGTAAATTTTACTTTTATACTACAAGATAAATGATATAAGTTAAATCGCGTATTTTTTTATAATTAAAACATTGGGAATCTGACAACAATACACAATTTATAAATAATTTTTATCATTCACACCGAGTACATTTACTAATGCGAAATTAATCTATTGTAATAGATTTTCAAATATCTCAAATTCAGTTGCACTGAATCAGGAAAATTTTCCCCCATTTTATAATAAAGAATTTCAGAAGAATTGACATTATTTTATAATGCAGTGTAAATTATAATTTGTTTTCGTTATTCGAAACATATTCTGTTAATTTCTTACGCTCATCGTATCGTATTGCTTGAAACTTTGCAAGCACAAAGCATAAGATTTACGTAAAATAGCGAAGTTTTTTAATAATAATTTCTGAAAACAGCAAAGTTGGCTCAGTCAGTATGATCTGAAAATTTCAGCAGCATTGTTTTTACGTAATGAACAATCCAGTTTCGTTTACTTTTAACAAATTTAAAAGAACGTAATGATATTTTTATTAAAAACCAAATTACGAAAGGTAGCTATTAAATGTTTTAATTTAACAAAATTCGTCTCGATGAGAGCAAAACTGATACTTACGCTAAAATTCTAAGATGTGAAATAAATTTGTCGAGGCATGCGAAAACGTTCCCGGTGTACTAAAGTTGAAAATCCTCCCATTGATTAATCTTCGACACATTTGAGACTCGACGAGTAATAAAAGAAGAAAAATAATGAGAATGGGATTGAAAGAAGCGTACACGCGTGCACTTATGCAATATTCTTCTCCGAGATAGCGAGCTGCGGCGGATATCCTGTAATTTTTTTCTTTTCCCGGCGTTCGACTCTTTTCGCTGCCAAGCAGCAATTGTGAAAAAAATTTTTCTTATGCTCTTTCTTTTTTCTCATTGTTTTGTAACGCCGATTTTGTCATTTGTAGGTTGGCAGATGCCAAGGGGTCACTTGTGCATTTGTGTCGATAGATTTGTTAGATAAACTCAACGGTATGTGCAGGAATATGAAGGAAGCGTGCCCTTCTTCAATTTTCTTTTACAAACATTAAAGGTTGAAATCGAAATCTTAGTGATTTAACAACGACATTGATGAAGCACCGACTCACGAATAATTTTAAATAAATTAATTTTTAAATTGAACTGTCGCTTACGCAACATTAGCATAAGAAAAGTTACAATGTAAAATTAATTTAATTGTACTAGTCGATACGTATCGCAATCACAGAAAAATTTTATCACAAAAGTCGTCGAATTGGTTATTCAACTCCCTATAGTATACGAGTTTATCTTCTTGAAGAATCTGTGATGCTTATTAATTTGGTAAATAAGAATATTATATTGTAATAGTGAGCTATTATTGTAAATAATTTCAAGTAATAAATCAATGCTAATTATAAGTCTCTTGCTCATAACTTATACGATTCGTTGCGGATTTTTTAAAAATAAGTTATTGCGGGTGAAAAATGTTCATACTGTGTATATCGATGTTATAGAATTTATGTGATTTTCAATTTACAAATTTTTAATTTGCCTCATACAGTGACACGCAATGTTAAAGATATTAGATAGAAATTAGTTAAACTTTACTGCTTTTGAAGTTAAATTTTAAATGCAACTATCAATGCACAATCAAGGCATCTCTGTAAATTATGCAAATTTAATAAATGAATACGAAAAAAAGTAAGAGATAAATTGCTTTGAAATTGAAGGATTAATTATTTGTTTGAACAATATTTTATTTATAAATATGTTTTTATATCAGCAGTAGTACTTAAGCGTACGTGTGTATATATGGGGAGGGGGGTACATATATTTGTGCAGTAAGTAATTTATCAGTATTTATCGATATCTTATCACGTCTCTCATAAGTATAAAACTATAAATAAATACTTTTAAACTTGGAAATTATTAGTAAATAATTTCTTCAACGTGCGCAATCTTTATAGATTTTTCGTACTTCCGGTTTAACGAGTGCGTATCCAAAACTCACACATATATCAGTGCTGAGTTTAGATGTACACTTGGCCAGGGGAAATGTTGTACGCGAAGCAGACAAATACCAACAAACGGCTTTCCATGCTCTCTTAGCCTGTTTCCGGCGGATGTCGATCTCGTGTATCTTTTCTTTCCTGTACCTGCATCTTTATCTTGTTTCCCTTTCAATTTTATTCTTGTCTTATTTTAGTTATCTAATAATATTTTACAACGATGTGCTCAAACAGATTACAAACCTAAACGTCGCACTGTTTAGAAGGACTGTGTTAATAAATTGAAACTCCATAGTGACGCACTGCATTTCGTAATTAAAAACTTTGAAATTAATCCAATAAATGTTCATCGTTTAGAATGCCGCATTTTTTGGTCGGAGTAAATATTTTGAAAACGGAATGTCACTTGCATCAAGTTTTCCCCAAGACTATTATCTAAAAAATATTTAAGCAAAGCCTTTTCCGAATACAAATTAAAGCGGCCAACAGATCGCTTCAGAATTTAATCCCTTCAGAAGTAAGAAAATCAGCAAACTCTGCAAACGCTGTAACTAATTTTAAAATATTATTCTCGATCTGGCTACGGGCGAGAGAACGAAAAAAAAGAAGAAAAAATAAGCCGTGGCGAATGAAAATCCTTGGAAACGTTTCAACAATCGAAAGGCGTGCGTTCGCACATTCACATCGATAAATACGAGGCAAAAAGTTTTTCTTGTCCTGACAAAGCCTCTCCGACCTGCAGACCAAACACCAAACACCAAACACCAAAGACGAAATAATAGCTCACGTGGCATTAAGTGCACCACCCGCCGGAGTCGCCCAGATCTGAAATCCTAGACAAGAAGGCGAATCGGAGAGAAAGCGGCCCTCGGCTATTGCTAATCCCTTCCGTTTCGACCGAGACAACCGGAAGGAAGCCATCGCGCCGCGGGGTGGCTTCGGTCGAGGCAAACGGAAACGCAGCCTAAACCCTAAGTAGCTGTCGCTGCATAATCGTGCCGCTCCAGAGCTGCCGACAGATGGTCCCTTTTCATCTTCGCTTTCATTTTAATTTCGGTTGCCTAGATGCACGGGAGCTGTCTCCTATTTATGCACCCACCAACAGCCAGAGACTCTCCTATCCCTCACCGGGCCCTTCACCGCTCGCATTTTATTCGCCTCGATTTCCACCGCCATGTGTAATTAGGAAACATTTTCAAAAGCGGAAAGCGAATAGCGCATAAATATTTTACGAAGGTTGCAGTGATGTATCGCCCTTGACGCAAGCCTACTACTAGACGTGCGTCCCACTAATTCATTGTGTTGGTCGGCTGGCGTTACGACACCCGTCACTCGTTCATCATCGCCGCTGTTCGTTCCACATAACTTTTTTTGCATCGCTCGAAAGTCCCAAATAAAATAGATTAAAATAAAAGCGCGCGTTAATAATTCTGCCGTATTTACAAACATACTGACGTATTTTCTCGTGAGGCGGGCCGGCGGCGGGAGGGTTATTGTGTGTGTGTGTGTGTGTGTGTGTGTGTGCTGGCGCGCGCGCGCGTGGAGGTTCTATTTAACGCATCGCGATACCAAGACACCAAGAGTTGGTGCGCATTTGTTTCAGGATTATATTTAGCTTACACTCAGCTCGCGTAAAAATACTATAGAGTAATTTTTATTTCGTTGTTTTCAGCTTTTTGCAAATGATTTATCGCGTCGCTAAGATGAATCACGCGATGAAACCGAGCCGAGTTTTTTTCTCACGCGCTAAAAATCGCTTCCGGCAAATATTCCCGTTTGCGCTTTGAACGTCATCGAAATTAATTCCATTTCTTCCATTAATTCTCGTGAAAATCATTGCAAAATACTCCTACTCACTGCTTTATAAAGTAATGAAAGATCTCCTGCTCGGACGCATACGGGCACTTTAAAGAACTCCGCGAAAAATAACGACGCGTGTACGGCGAACGGGGTGATAAATATAATCATTACACGTCTCCCCCTCTCTGCTAGGGTTTTGCTCTTGGGAAACGAGCGAGAGCTTCCACCACCGGTGATACACGGCAGGAAGGAAGCCGGGAGCTGGTTAGACGCCTTAGCGACTTTTCGCGCGCGGTCCCGGGACGCGGACCACATCCTGCCCTGCCTCCTCTGTCGCCTACTGTCGAATTTAATGTGCGAACCCGCCGACGAATAACCTCCGGATCTTTTTACTCTCGCTGCGCATCTCCTCTCTCTCTCTCTCTCTCTCTCTCTCTCTCTCTCTCTCCGTCTTCATCTCTTGTTGGTTTTGTTGAGCTGCCGTGACTGCGTAAAATTAACAAAGCATGATTCGAGTAATTATGCCTTACTACAAATTACTTCGAACTTTAATCTGCGAGTAAGTTGCGTTTCCTTTTTTGCGCGCCCGACTCTCGATAAAAGTTGATTTTTAAAGAGCGCACTTTTTTATAATTGCATAAAATATAGCTCCGATTGAAATTAAAAAATTATCGGAACGAACTAATTTCATTTAAATTGCACGAAGCACAATACGCCAGGCTCGAAAATACCTCCGTAAAATATAGACTGCAGTTGAGAAAAAAGGAGAAAGCTATGGTGGTGGTGTATCAATAAAAAATACCACTATTAACTGCTATTAACTACACGTTATAGTCACTATAAACCTTTCAGCTATAAAGTCGAATTTATTCAGCATTTAAGGCTGCTTATTATTAAATAATAAGATGTATGGAAAAGTGCGCTATAAAGTATTTAGATTTATCAACTGCTTATTTCGACTCTAAAATCAATTTCCAGAATTTTTTCTTATTAAAGTGGCTTGGTGCCAGTAAAAAGGACAGCGTGTAAATACGCCGCGCGACAGCACACGAGCGCGAGCGCGAGCAAGACAACGATAGAGCAGCGCACAAAGGAGATAAAAGAAGTCGGCGTGTCTCTAGCAGGATAGCGCCATTAATTGGATTTTTTTTCTGAAATAGCGCAGTTTTAATTCAGCCATCGCTCGTGATGAATCACGCGAATGTGTAACATATTTTCATTTCTGCAGAGGCGCTTAAACTCGCTCTCGCGCATCGGCGGCAATAAAGATTTATAAGCTCAGTATACATGCAATTAAACATTGTAATACCTAATATACTCGTACGTACAGTTAAATGGCCTCGTTTAATAACAAACCGATCTTCCGACTAAAAGTCTGCGGATAACGCATAAAAAGTTCAACTGTCGGCGATTGTTTAATGTCCCGACAACCGCTCATTAATTACTTATTAGACGCGCATCCCGTAAAGCACTTGCTCCTCTCTCTCCCTCTCGCGGTGGAAAGAAAAAGCCGCTCGTATACAAATTGTCGATTAGCTCGTAAATTAATAATAAAAGAAGGGAAATGTAGCCGGCAAGCAAGGGACAATCACTGGGCGGAGTGCGCGTATTGTAATGTGGGTGAACGGGAGGGCGGGAGGGAGTGAGTGGGGGGACGGAGGCTGCGACGTACACTCGGATCGGCGGCCGCTGTTGTTACATCGTGCTGCGTTTGCATTATTCGATGCGTTAACGACCGACAGCCGGAGTATGGCAGCGTCGATATCGGCCTACTCGCCCCTTTCCTTTCCTTTTCTTTATTTTATCTTTATTTAATCGCGTCTTCCCCCCTCGTTTTTACATTGACAAAAGAGCAGCACGATTTTCGTCGCGCCGGGACATTCAATAAGGGAGATATTCAATATTTCGTAGAAAATTCATAGTTTACAGTTGCAGAATCGGCTCCGTTGCGGTCTCCTCGGTGTGCAAGCTTCTCGGGCCAATACTTACTTCTGAATTCGAACTTTTGTTCGAAGCTAAATCGGTAGTTTTCGACGCGAAACAAATAAATAAGGAAAAATGGAAATAATAATCTTGTTGGTTCCATGGGCGAAGGCAATATCTGTACAACTTTCGTATAGTAAACGAAATTATTTCGGAAATGATAAATCGATATTTTCATTTTTTAAATGAAAAACTTTTGAAATAGTATTTCCGTATAATTAGATGCATAATTATCGTGAATAGCAGTGGTAGTGTTTATCGAGTTGTTTGTACAAATAAACATTGGCTAATTATACTAAATTAATCATATATGGTAATTTTCGACTTTGTACTTTCACGCTACTCCAGATGATGTATTAAACACTAAGCTTCCTGTCTCGTTCTTTCGTGAACATCTTTGTTATCTCCTTTATCGTAATTTTATCAATTTCAAGAAAACGTCTGTCTCCCATCCACCACCTTGATCACTCCTTGTCTTACTATTTTTGTCTTTATCGCTGTCTACGGTTTCCTTTTTGGTTTTAGATTACGCATGCATATTCTAATGGTTTACAATAATAAAACTGTATAGTTATACGAAATTGTTTTCGTTTGTTGGCTTTAAAAACATTTTGCATTTGAAAAAATGAAACCTCGTCTCGGAGTAATCGGAAAATTTATTCTCGCTGCTTTGTACGACGGTCAGCTCAAATGTACTAATACGTGCGTGATTATCGGTCATCTAATTGGAAAATGAATTATTACCCTATGTAGATTGGCATTATTTATATTTGTGAATAAAAGCACCGATCGTAAATATATTGAAAAAAGTCGATTTTCTTTTCGCAGTGCATTGGATGGTCTTTGGGTATATGTAAAATAATTAGACATCATAATCGAGCAAAGTTACTGTTTCAATTATCAGTTGCATTAAAAATGTTAAGAGCACGAGACAAGCTTAAGCTATTAATCTTTTTTAATTGGCAATCAAGGAGTCGGGAAGATTCTGAGAACGGTTAGAAAGTCCAGGAAAGTTTCAGGATCTCCAGGATCAGTTAATGCGCTATTTTTAACATAAATTGCGTGGGTGTTATCGAGCACATAGAGTCCATTCGGGTATATCGAATTACCAAACTTGAAACTTCAACCAACGGCCGCACAACAATCGAGGTGCAGGGTGAAGGGAGTCGCAAAACATTACAGAACCACCGCAATCAAACGTAAGACGCCGCGGAGATACGAGAACCTGGCGAGGGTGGGGGAGAGGGAGATTCAGCACATTCCTGCACCAGGAATGAAACAGTGGCCATTGTGGTCGAAGCCGCGTACGTGGAGGAGCTATCGCGTCGTCACGCGCACAACACACACGCTTCCCAGTCGCGCACGAGCTCTGCGGATGATCTCGGGCATTAACGAATATCGCATCCTTAACAACTTCCAAGAAGGCAGTAATCGCGAGGGGCTGCGTCCATAGGCGCTGGGCTTATCGGGTCAGCCGCGAGAGCCAGTTATTGGCTATCATTTCTAAAATGAGCTAAAAGGCCTCGCCCGAGCATCTGCGAGGAGCCCAGGATGGGTGGCAGAGGAGGAGGTGACGTGTAATATCGATTCCCCACCACTTGAAACTCGAAAGCGCACTTCCGTGCGAGGCGTGGGTCGTGGATATTGGCTTGCTCGAAGGCGTCTTCGTTACAAGGGAATGCGAGGTGACGCGACGCCGGCGGTAGGGGAAGGTAACGAGCGCATGTCACCGCTTATCCCGTCGTCGCGGATCAAAAAGACGCGTGTGAAATATTTTTTTTCGCTCGCACTCGTGGCTGTGTCGTGCAAACGGAACCATATGGTCGCTGACATTTATCGTCGACGAATTACTGCAACGGGGGTAGCGGTAATTGATCCCGTGACTTGAAAAAAATATTGGTCTCTCGTTTATTTTATTGCGTTTTTTTAACTCGCGCGGTATTTGGGAGAATAGGACTAGTCAGAAAAACCGATGTAATAAGCTGTATTATCTGCTTTTTTTAACGTAACAATACTGTTTTGAGCGACGGAACAACTACATCTATTAAAGAGCGTTTTCTTACTTTTCTGACGGGACTGGCTTTACGTTTTATTTTACGTTTAAGGTTTTAGTTATCTATGCAAATTATTCATACCATAAATCGACCTTTTCGAGTATTTCGAGTACGATCCCTTTCAATTTAGTTTATTGTGTAAAAATATTAATACTTTCAGAGAATTCGGCATTAAAATAGCGTGTCACTCGCATCGACTATAAATCTGAATTTCAACCTCAATATATTCGTATATATTTCTAATTTAAAGGAAATTTGTTGGATAAAAGTACAAATTGTAAAGACGTGTTAATATTTCGTTGAAATGCCATTAGATAGAAAGGCACTTGAAGTATTTCACTATCGCGTTGACTTTCTTAAATTTTCTACATTTTATTTAAAAATTACGTCATTGATCGCGTGAAATCTTAGTGCATCCAAGTATCAGTTTATGCTCTGCCCATCCAGTTTGAAATCCTATTTCAAACCTACATGATGTGATTATGAAGATCAATTTAACGCTACCATAATGAAAATTAACTAATGATAATACATCAAAATTTACTGTTGTTTGAAGTGTCAAAACATACACGTGACGTGGACACACATTTTTATCCCATCTTCTTCAAACTAATTACTTAAAGCAGCATACAACAGCTAAACTATTGGAAACTTTTATATTTATGTTTCAAATGCTTCCAATAACTCATCGGTACTCGCATTCGTATCGAGTTTAAATTCGTCTCTGCTGAATCAATTATAAAGCGTTTATCATTTATGTACACTTTCAGTCACTAACTCATTTACACCGAGTCAATGAATCTAATTAGTGTAGAGTGATCGACTGTTGGCGATAAATGTTGAATTAGCTTTGGATATCTATGGCACCGTTAAACGATTCCATTCTACCAATATAATTAGCAGAAAATAGTCCATTTATTAAAATTGATAGTTACACGGATGTTTACCCGAGGAGTAGGACGCAACTAGATGTGCCGGACAACGCGCAGCAGCACGTCGTGGCTGCGCCGCAGAAGTCGATAAAGCAGCGAATGTTCGATCATACACATGAAGCCTCGACACGATGAGCGGATGAAAAGAGACGGAGACGCCCGAAAATCTCGTCTCTCCTTCTCTCACGTGGCCGCGCGGTAAACGGGCGGTATGAACTATAAAGGATTCTAAATCGGTGATGACTACGAAAATAGACTTCCGGTTCCCGTCTCGTGCACCGTCTGTTCCTTAGCTATGCCAAAACCACGTCTCTCGAGTCTCTCTCTCTCTCTCTCTCGCTCTTTCGCGGTCTCGCTTCCTCCCCCCTTCATTCCGTTCACTCGAGAGAAGCTCGCTTCTTCGCTCGCTAGCTTCTCTCGCACCATTTACTAAACATAGGCCCATTCATAAAAGCGTCTAAACTAAAAACTAAACTTAGAGACGCTTACGAGCAAGAGCGCGTCTATTCTTTTATGGTTCTTTTTCCTCGCGTGTTAGCTGAGCTTCGGTTGTAGTCGTGCCTTTTTTATTGTTTTGCTTTTTGTCTCCCTCGACTCTTTCTTTTTTCGGTTCTCCTCGCGGTTCGTTCTGCTTCCGATTTGTTTGGGGGATTTCCTTAGCACGATTTTGAATTTCACAATCTCACGCCCTTAAATCACCGGTTGTATTTCGGAAAAAATCTATTTATTCGAGTCCTTTTTTCTGAGACGGAGTTGGGCTCTCGAAGCCACGGCGCGAGTCGCGAGTCAAATCTTTAGTTCCGTCTCGTAAGAGCAAAATTGGCGTACTTTTGAATTTGGCCTTCGGACGGATTAAGTTTTCAGGAAAAACACTGTACGCGTAATAAGAGTTTTCCGTTACTTGTTGCGAGCGCTGCTTTACCAATGCAGCTCCTTATTATAAACACCATCCACTCGTATAGTGGAAGCGATCATACTTTCGTGAGCTGACGACAAATACTGCAAGCTCTTCCGTCAATCTCCTCCGGGTGCAACGCAAATAATTATTACGATTGGGTTAGAAAAAGGCTCTTCAAAGGCAATTGAGTAATGTAAAACGACAGTCCTAAAATTAACACACAATAAAATTATAATTAAAAATTCCATAACATCCGTAAATCATTGAAAGTTATAAATTAAGCGATAAACTTGAGTCTCTGAGCATTGAACATATACATTTTTTTCCCATTTATTTCACTGTTCGGTCGTATTTCAGCATTTCTAATCATCCACTATCTTTTAGTCATATACAAAAGCTCGGCCAACCCGCAACGCTTACGAGATGTAAACATTTTCCCCGTACATAATCCATGCATAATTTATTCGTTGCCGTCCGGTCCCTGTTCGGATACTCATTGATTATTTTTGAAAAAGGTCATCCCTCATTTTTATTTTACGCCACCAATAATTTATCACTTCCATATGGTGAATGATTAAAAGTAAACTCCTCGCTATTCATACCACGTTTTAACTCATTTTTCTTAAGCTTTTTCTATTCTTTTCTATCGCTTATCTTTCTTTTATTATTATCGTTATTAACTTATTTATTTAATTTACGACAATAAAATTGAATTTTTCAGAAAAATAAAACAGTTATCTGACGTACGAAGAGTAATATTTATTTGCTCTTCTCTTGCAGAATATTTGAATAATTTCTTGTTTAATTTAATGTTTGTGAAAGCAGCCTTTGTCAAATATATTCGTAATAAATTTAAATTACAGATTAATGTTATGTAGTGTGCAGTGTCGAAAGGTAAATTATTTGCAAAATTACGATATGTGCAATAAGAAGGTTGCTTCAAGCTCTCGGATGAATTTTTTAAATAAAGATTCTAAAGTCGAGATTTTTCGAACAAACTCTTTATCGCGCTGCTTAAAAAATAAACGAGTCTTTTACGTCAGTAGCAGGACCAGCGTCAAACTTCAATTTCAAAACGACTCCCCCCCTCCCCCCATCCATGTACACGATCATGATTGGTGCGAGTCTCTGTATTTGAGATCATCTATTCTCGATTAAGATCTCCAGCTTCGTTTGGAATTCCGCCACAAGTGATAAGGTGATGCATTAACGTCAACTTGTTCCTCCTGCATCTCATTTTGAGCGCACACTTTTTCAGGTGAACTTGTAATGTGTGGGGTGTCCTGTCGTAAATCATTGAGCAGCGCTCGAGTGCAATCTTACAAAATCGAGTGGATTCGAAAGGTTTCTGCGATGCGATGTACAACACTGATGGTCTTTTAGCTAGAATCCGAGAATCGACGTGCTTTATCTCTGCACTTTGCAAAAGAATATTTCATTTAGCATTACTATAGTAAATCGTCAAAGTAGTAGGCGTATTTTAAACTTTTTTCCGTTGGGTGGTTAAGCAAAGCGAAATGCCCGTAATGGATACTCGACTTCCACCTACGCCTGATAGGTTCACAAATTTTTATCGATCCACGTGGATTGTATCGCATTGTAATCGCGACCTGTTCCTAAGTGTACGAGGAAAAAATAGATGCACTTTACATTATTTAGAGGATAATTTAAAACTAAAAATGACGAATTTCTAATCTTTTATTTTGAGCATTATTTTATTGTCGTTATCATTATTACTCGATTCGTTTATTTGCGTTTTAAAAAAAGAATCGTAAAACGCTTTTAGAGAAGGTGAGGCGTAATAGTTTAATGAAAATAGGGAATTTTAGAGCATGAGTTACGTTGTATTTAATCTGATAGCATATCTCTGAGTTAAATAAAATTGATACATTATTTATAATGGCGTACAATATTTCTTTGACGTAAAGTTCTATAATATGTAAATAGTGATCTTGAAAAAATGTAAACATGATTTATGGAATTTTTTACAGACAAAAACTGAAACTCATTCATTTGATAAATTCCTTTTTATTCAGTCATAAATAACTAATTCTCCTTCGGTGTTTGAATGAGCCGTGCTGTTTGAGGTTTCACGAGATGAAGAAAAAGTATGTCCCTCGACGGTAAGAAATCGACGATTTTCTAAGCGGACTGTACCCCTCGTGAATGAACCACATTGACGCTCGATTCCCCTTCGACACTCCACGGTGCGTTCGCGATAAATCCACCGGAACTTCTTCTGCCTCTTCTTCTTCTGCCTCTTCTTCTTCTGTTTCTTCTTCTGCATGCCTTGGCTTTTCACAGTTGGTATTTTATACGAGTCGAGTTGCGTGCGTTTGCACAGCTGTCACTGTTTCGCACGTCTCCTCTCCCACTCTCCTCCTTTAACTTTTTTTCGTCTTTTTATTATATGGGAGGCTACAGTTCCAACAGCAGTTTTAGTCATCGTAGGGATCTAAGATTTTTATAATCTTTCAATTACAGCAAACTTCGGTGGACGAAGATTCGAATTGCTGAAACTAAAAATTTCGTGTGTTATTTTTCAATGCGGTAAAACTTCTCTTCTATACGTATTTCATGTCATGTGCTCCATTTTAATCCAGATGTTTTTATTTAAGTTAAATTTAAAGAAATCATTACTGTATTTACCTGCTTCGGAAATAAATTCGATCTTTTCTTAATTACGTATACGTCAATTTATCGAGTAGCGACAACTGAAAAATCATAGCGAGGATACCAAGAAAAAATTATTAAATTATTAAAAAATTATTTCAATCTAATTCATATTTAATAATCACATGACCTTTTAGCTATAGCACAAAATGTTTGCCATGGCTTTATTATCCGTATTTAATTAATTTACACTAATATCTCAATATTTCACAATTAACTTTAACATTGATAAAAAAGAAAACATATTACTTGTTTCTGAAGATTTCGAGAACTTTTTTACGATATTAGGTTTAAAACTTTAAAATTATTGTCATGAAAATTCATCGCCATGTAATAATCATAGCACCATTTGCTACTTGAAACATTCCAATATTGACTTCCTAATTTACAAATCCAAAACTATGGAGTACCGCTGTTGATACTGATTGATTAATTTAATAAATAAAATATAGATGATAATTAATTTTTAGAAAAGCAGTAAAAAGACATCAAAGAGCCTGACGAAAAAGTTAAAAAAATTCTCAACAAAATTTATATTTTTAGTCACTTATATATATATAATACATACCATTAAATGTTCAATTCTTTTATTTGCGAAAAATGATAACTGTGTTTAGTATTATTACTTAATATTTAACACAATTGTAATTTACTTTTTGACGTTAATTATTTAAATGTAATTAAAAATTACTCAAAGTATAATGCTATTTGGTACAAGAACGCATTACTGCATTTAGTTCATGTTTACGACATCTCTAATTGTAATGGTGATATTGTGCAATTGAATTAAAAAGAGAGAGACGTAAATGTTGGTGAAAGGGTAGAAAAATAATTAAAGGTTGAACGCAAATGAGCGAATTTTCAAATCATAGATTTCCGGTAGTGGCAATGATTACGATTCTCATTTTCGAGATTTCTCTTGGCTGCTATCGCTTTTGCCTGGCATAACATCATGCGTTTCGTATCTCGTCCCACGTAGTGCTGCGAGCGTTTTGGAATAAATAAATTAAGACAGTCAACCCACGCCGCCGCCGTTCCCTTCTTTCTTACCGTCACTGCTGTTGATCTTCGCTTTTATACATTCACTGTTTCGTTCTTTTCTAATCTTTCTCTGTTTTTATATTTATTATTTGATCTCCTATATTATCAACATATACATCTTCTTTTGTAACTATTATCATTTTTCATTGCATTCTTTATAATATTATATTATTATTATTAAGAATTAATCGTGCGACCCGATTAGTTCTGTCCGAAATTAGAAAATTTGTGGCGGAAATTTATTCAGCAAATGATTATTTTACGATAGCCTGAATTTATATTTTCAAACGAATAACATTTTCTTTTTAATATTTAAATTCTTATATCGGAAGTCTTTCGTTTGGCTTAAAATAAAATAAATAATTGCTTTTACTTACTATTTGATTGGAATATTGTCCAGCTCTGTGCACTCTGTTTAGAAATATTTCAAATAAATAACTCAATTTTTATAGATTAAAAATTCACCATGTATCATCTTCAGTTAAAAAAATAACAATTGGCTATTATGGTTTATGAACTCGTCAAGTATCTATATTTTATTGAATACACAAGTTGATATTTACACACACGCTGATTAAATAATAATTAAAAAAATATTTTTTATTTTTATCGAGCCATTTAACCGAGTATGTATTTATTATTCTGTAATAAAAATGCTAGGGAACAAAGTCACGAAGTAGTCCATACTAAAAATGTTGCGACTTTAAAAAACTAATATTTAATTTAATCGATGAAAAAT
This sequence comes from Platyscapa corneri, assembly GCA_018907185.1. Classification (NCBI taxonomy): domain Eukaryota; kingdom Metazoa; phylum Arthropoda; class Insecta; order Hymenoptera; family Agaonidae; genus Platyscapa; species Platyscapa corneri. Next base: position 3,730,756 of record JACCHW010000005.1, on the reverse strand, counting down.
TTTCCTAACTAATTTTGCTCAAACGTTATATTTAAAAATGTTTATCAGAAGCTCAAAATAAATATCACGGTGGAACCATATGGATGCTTTATCCGAGGTTTCGGTGAAAATAAATTGCACGCTACATTTTTTTAGGAAACGCTTTTGTTCAATTTAGTGAATCTCACTATTTGAATTATGTAATAAATTGCAGGCTATCCTTCCTCGCGCTATACTGAAAGAGAAAAATATTGTCCACAATTTCGTCCAAAATCCTTTAAAAATGCATCCCTCGCGTCTCTCGTTCGGAACAAATTTCGTTTTACCTCAAGCAAAAAACAATGGCAATCCTCCTACATCCAGCAGAAAAAGAAAGGGAGAACGTAATAAACTCTGGGATTTGTCGTTCCAACCGACTTTTAAATAACGCGACTCGAAAATCCAAACACGGCTCCACCTGAATCTGATCTTATCGACCTCGTCACCCGCATTTCGCGAAATCAAATGTGCGACAACGATTTCTTGCGTCCATTCCTGTTACGCGTCTGACACTAAATGACTTAGCAACAAATTGCACGAAATGGAAAGAAGCACAAGAATCTAAAATTAGATTTTCGAATGTGCACTCATTATTAACGGCAATCGCTCGTTTTCAAATTGTGCAAACAAGAATATACAACGTATAGCCGAATGATACATTGAAATGTTTGGGGGATATTCGAATAACATCACAACGCGCTCTTTCCGCTAAAGTTAACATAACATTACTTAAGAGATGAAGCATTGTAAAAAAAGATTGTCAGTTATTTGTGTCTCTTATTTAACGAGCAAGGACTGCAATTTTTCAGCGAGAGGATACATAACCGTAAAATCACAAAATATGAGCTGAAGATCTTTTTGGCGACGAACGCAGATGAGCGAAGAGGCAAGGCCAAAAAGAAGGAAGATAACGGGTTGTAAAATAAAATAGATTGTTTTTCAGTATTTAAATTGAAACTGAAGCCCGTCGGCGAAACTGCGAGGGGATATACAAGTATTTTGCGGAGTTCGAAATGTTGTGCGCAGAAGCGCGTCTGCCCTTCGGTATAATGCACACAGCCTCTTGCCGAGAACGCGAGAAGGAGAGGATGAAATCGATCTGGTAGCAAGGTAACGTGGAAAAAGAAGAAAAAAGCGCCTCTGAAAAGGGAAGATAAAAATGGAAATAAGAGACGAGTCTCGGCCGTGGCTAGTTTGCAATTTTAATAATCCGTCGAGCTGCTCATCTCCCTCTTCTTCTCTCGCTCTTTCTCCCGCCCTCTATCTCTCTCGATCTCCTCTTCGAGGATGCGCTCCCCTCTCTTTTATCCTCCGCAGGGTAAAATTTATGAATGGAAGTGGAGAGCTCGGCCATGCTGCAGGTTTTACGAATGGGGGAACCAGGTGCTTGTGGGATGGGGAACAAACTTTCTCTCTCTCTCTCTCTCTCTCTCTCTCTCGGTCGCTCGCTGTTTTTCGCTCGATCTGTTGTCTTGCACCTGCACCTATATGGTAATACCCTTTGCGCGCTCGGCGAAACTGACCGAGAATCGGAGTCGGAGCGATATATATTAATGTAGGAGAAAAATTATGGAGATGGATAGATAGAAGACTAGAGAGAATGAGAGATGGAGAGAGAGAAGTGATTTTTCGAGAGCAGAAGAGTACGATTTGAATATGTACTCTCGAAGTCTCAAAAACTTATTTTACACCAATAACATCTTTTTATCTCCTTTCAAATAATGTTTGTATTATTATTATTGTTGTTATTATTATTATTATTATTTTGTCGTTTCGAATCGTTAACAAATTAAATTTGTCGTTTACAGTCTGTGATATCAGTTTTTCTACAACCACGTTAAAAACTCTACAATATGTATTCAAATATAATGTTTACTTGTACGTAATGAAAAAAGAGTGTTGGGTAAACTTTAGATCCATTATAGATAGCTACTTTTTATAATGTGATCTTATAAATGCTGCGTTCGGTGATACTAGTTATTGGAACCTAAATGTTTATTATTTTGATCAAAAATTATACTCTTCATTTTTATAAATTATACACTTGTAAGTAAAATGAGAAAATAAACAGAATTCGTATAATTAATTTTTTTGTCAATAGATTTTTTCTAGCGTTCATATTAAATTAAAATTTTACTTGCGTTTCGCTAATCTCGATTAAAAAATAAGACTAATCTGTTATTATTTGATTAAATCCTATATTATGTATATGCAAGTTCATATAATCAAAGATTTATCGACATTACTGCAAATATTTTGTACTGATATAATAAAATTGAAATCTTATGATTCCAATGATACTCGCATTCATTTGATGTAAAGGTTTGATATTAAATCTGTATGTCCACCATTATTAGCTATACACGCGCGCAAAATATTTACAACTATTTAACTTTGGCAGTGCTTAAATAAGGATATTTTTATTTATTACTTAAATATATGTCGAAATAAAAATTTACTGATTATACAAAATATAGGCACTTTCCATAAATTTATTTTAACACGTGAACTTATAATAATCTCCGTGTTTTATGCGAAACTACTTTGTTGTATAAAATGGTACCGACGCAAATATCTTAATTAAAATAGTGTAACGCTTCCGTTCTCCGAGTTTTAACTCTTTAAGACTGTCGTAATACAACCCAATTACACTGAAAATTATACATAAGATTTATATAAGAGCTCATAACCATATTCAACATTTACTTTAGTATAATTTCGCAGAAATTCATTGCTTGATTACAAATCTAAGAGGCCAAGAGAAGGAGATGAAAAAAGTAAATTCACCATACGAACATCTAAATCATGAGATAATAATGAAAATAATCTAAGAGCTAATAATAATTTCTTAAACTAGCGACAGGTACGTGGGGAGCATATTATGAAAGATGCTATAATTTGGAAAAATGAAATTCCGAATAAAAATGTTAAATATCTAGTTAGTCAGTTTCATTCATCTATAATTTTATTTTTCGAAATTATATCCTTTTTAGCGGTTTGTAATTTATTCTTCTGAAAGATCGGCCTTCCTTCTCGTCCTTCAACATAATCAATAATTTCTTCAAGTGATTCAATTTTGACGTATAATTGCAACTCCTTTTATGACTTTTCTTTATTTGAAATTAAAAATATATTTTAAGAAAGTTGTGCGATATTTAGGAAATATTACCCGTATAAACAAATTCATGTGTATGTTGAAAAGATATGTTTATTTGCGATAATGTATCTAGTTCTCTAAATAAAATAATCGGAACGATAAAAAGTGTTGTTATAAAATATAAATTTTAAATAATGCATTGATAAAAAAATTGTATTGATCTTGTCATTGCTTTTCCCGAATCATTCGAAAAATGTTTTTTCATATTTTGAAGTCATTAAATGCGTCGAATGTGATGCATCGAAATCGATTTAATTAACGGATCATCACCATTTTGCGGCGATTATATTGTCGTTGTAATTAATGTTTTCTGCAACAACAATAATAAATCATTATTACCACTATGGCCGATGTTGTTACTATTAGTATTATTAACAACACTATTGTTCGCCTAAGTGAGCGGTATATTCAAGTTCAATTGGGTACAATCCCTTGTAAAATACCAGGCTCGGAAAAATAAAAGTTGGATTAATTATGGGAATGGTTATTTATTGCTTGTACTGGTGGCACAAGAAAAGTGTCGTGAAATTCAGTTGCTTTTCCAAATGCGCATGTCTTGCAGCGATGTAAAGAAATACAGAAGAGTACGAAAAAGGGCAGACACGAGCAGGTGAGTGGGGATCCGAAGAAATAAGAAATGTAAAAGACAAGGTGGGAAAGATCGAAAGAAAGAGAGGAAGAGAGATGGAGGCTCTTGGACAGAAATATTACGAGAATGGTGGACGACTTGGTTGTTAAACGAGTGTCGTGAGCATTCCGGCGTGGGTTTCGTACATACGAGGAAGAAAGAAAGAAAGAAAGAAAGAAAGAAAGAAAGAAAGAAAGAAAGAAAGGAAGGAAGAGAAAGAAGCCATTGTCCACTCGATTGGCGCTTAGCTTATTCGTATAAGAGTCTCCTTACGAGTTTGCAGTTTGATCGCACTCACTGCCCACGACTCGTTCGCTCCTTCTCTCCTCCCTTGCTTCTTCCAATCTCCTCTCCTTCTTTATTTTCATTCTCCTGCGTTATTTAATTTTTATCTTCTCTTATTGGAAATTAGGGATCTCGTACTATATTCGAGCATAAAGAACACGTTTTAAAGAACGACGATATTTTGTTCCCTTTTCGCCCCGTTTTCTCGCTCTCTTTCTCTATCGCGCTCCTTCTATCTGCGTCTCAATTAATAATTTCATAGAGAAGAACGCGCAATTATTAAATTCTCCATTTTAATGCATGGAACTCAAAAGGTAGCTTTATATTAAAATTCCCCCTACGTGATTTAGAAGCCGCAGCTCGTTCTCGGAAATCTAAATTTCTTAGGTTTATCTATAATTCTTAAGTTCCCAGGTTCATCCGCTTTTATTTGCTTTTGTTCTATTTTTTCCTTTCGCATAAGCTAATTACACATTTTTGGAACCTTAAAAGCCGAATACCATATCCAGATGTTTAATTCAAAACACTCGCCTCCAGAATAGCAATTGAAAACTTTTTGCTCTGATTCCGAAATAAATTAAATTTTCAATAATGAGTCTATTCATAACCAACAGAAGGATAGACAATCCTTCGCCACGAAATTTTTGAACGATTTTTTAAATATGCAGCTTTCGACAGCGATACGCACGGAGGCAGATATTCTTCCGAAGTTGCAGGATATCGCATTAATCGGCATTACTTTTTAAAAGGAGCAAAAATACATCAAAAAGTATACACGCCAAAAAAATTATTAAAAGGGAAGATTATTGCGCGAGATATAGTGGATTTCCATTTTAATTTACGGTGTGTTGGAGATTCACGAAGAGAAAGAACAGAATCGTCGCCATGCGGGCGCGTCGATACGCAGCAGCGATGAGCATATAAACTCGCTCCTTCTTCTCCTGTAAACTCCACCATCACCTTTATCATTCTTGGTGTGACAAAACAAATTTACAGACGAAATTTCGTTGAGGACCCCTGGAGTCACAACCGGCATTCCGTCTACAACTTTCCTCTCTCTCTCTCTCTCTCTCTCGCTCGCTCGCTCGCTCTCCTTCTTCCTTTATTTTGACTTTGTTTCTCTTGCAGCGCGTCTGATGGCTTTTTTACACGAGCAAAGAAATACAGAAATATTTTAAGAAAATACTGCCAAAATTATAACGCTAATGTAATGAAATTTATTGCGCTGCACGCTTAAGAAAAATCAAAATCCACATTTATTGCGCGTAAATGTTTGCACGAAACGATTAAATATTTGACGTTATAGCATTGGCTTAACAATTATTTACGCTCGAAAGTTCCTTTGACGTTGTCAAAAAAAAAAAAAAGGTATCCTCCTAGTACAATGCCGGTAGCTCTTCACTTTTTCGTATCAACATTTTTTTGCTACAGAATAATCATCTTACGAGACAGTTCACAAAGCCGCGACAAAGGCAGCGAATCCACCTGAAGTAATATTTCTCCTCGACAAAAAGCAATGCTCTTTGTCTTATTACAATTGATTAACAAAAGAGATGAGTCCGAAGAGGTTGTGCCTCGATGCCGATCCAATTGCGACGCAAAGCTCCTTTTTTCAGAATACAGAAGTGCAGGCACATGACGAGCCTTGGTCCCGAAGAGCCCGAGTAAATAGGTTTGCAGTGGCGCGCGCGCGCGATCACGACAATCGAGTGCGACCTTTAAGCGAGAACATTTGCTTCCTAAATAGTAGCCACTTTCGCTCGGCGAGAAATTTGACGAGTGCGTCGCTCATTAAAATAACACACCGGTCGAGCAAATATTTACACCGACTCGCAGGCTGCAATACGATTACCTTCACCTCGGTCGTCTACAAGGCGTAAAAGGCGCTACGGTTGCAGTGCGCCTACGCTCGAGCGCGCGTCTGCCGGATCGTTTATTTGCGACCTTCGTTAATTCCTCGCGAATCTCCCTCTGCCTCCCTCTCGCTTCTCGCCGCTTGCTGTTCGTCCCAATGGAATAAATCGACCACCGCTATCTTTATACGCGTGTGCGCGCGGCCGACCGGCCGATCGCTCCTCGTTTCCTCTCGATTTCCTGTTTCATTCATGCGCGCGCGCGCGGGGCAAATTATTTCTCCGAGTTCCAAGGGAATCCTTGCACCTTACAGCCTTGCATTGGCATCGCGATTTATCGATATTGCACGGGGACTCAAGGCTCTCGAGTCCGCGACGGGCCACGAGCGACGAGCGACTTCCCGGCCCCTTCTTTTCCCCTGCATTTTTATGCTGATAATCTAGGTTCGGCATCGCCTCCTGAGTTAAGAGCCTTGCAGGGCATTGGCTTTGACTAATGCTGTTTTATCGTCGAATTCCTGGAATAACGATTCGATAAATCTAATTTCCGGAGGTTTTCTGGCGCCCGTTTCTGACGCGGCCTTACAGCGACTCGCAAACTTTGCGCTGACGTTGCGCGCGAATCCAAGATCGGCTTAAGCGATCCAATTGATGTTGAGGCTGCAAGTAGTTAGAAAAAATCGCCCCTTTCTCAAACAAAAATGCTAGTCTCGTTCTGTGAGTTATATTCCTGGAAAATTATCTAGTTCAATCGCGTTACTCAATTCATAGCCGAAAGTGACGCGTCTTGTAATTTGTAATTTTTAATGTATCGGAGTAGCTCCGGTAAACGCGTTTGCGATCCATTAGCTGATAAAACCTCGCCAACTTTTGACCAATTATTTGCTCGATAAAGACTGTAAACGGGCGTTAGCGCACTTTCCATCAAGAGATTTCCGAAATTGTGTCGATGGCTAGATGAGAAGTTCGGTGAGAGGACGCCAACGGTCCCCCGGCCCCTGCAAAGATTTGGAAAACTTCGCTCCGATCGCTCGGTCCTAGAGCTTACGGATTTATTTCGCGAAAACGCAGTCGTGATTGATCCTATTGATCATAATTAATACGAGGGCGATAACGACGAGGAGGACGACGTGGCCGGGCCGAAACTCGTGGTCTTCTCCGCGGTCTCGTTTTCTTGGTCTCGCAAATTAGACGCCAATCACGGGGCACGTTGGAGCCGCGTCGATTGTTAAAAATACCGGTATCAACTACCGGCGCGTCCGGGTCTCGCTCGCTCGGTCGAGTGGTCCGGCGCGCAATGACTATAATTGACACTCTCCACGGCGCATCGGGCTGCTAATTAACTTCCGGTCCCATTTCCAAACTCGAGCGAAGCGCATAAATTATTCGTGCGCGCGCGAGAGGAGGTCAGGTGCGCTGCAGCCGCTGCGTCGTATCGAGACTTCGCCTAAGAAATTCCCGAGGTTATCGCGCGCAGACTCGCGGATTTCTCCATCTTATTTTCCCCCATCGCGAAGAAAAAGAGAGGCATTTTCGCGTGCTTATTGTACTCCGGCTAAACGCTGCCGCCAGATTAATTTCGCGCGGAATGCGAGACTCCGATCGCTCGTTTCGGTGGAGCGTAGCTTTCGATTTTTTCCGCTCGGTTTTTTTTATTTGCCCGGAGGACGAACGTCGGGAAGCAATTTTAATTGCGCATAGCGCTTTCTCCGGCAACACGAAACTTGCGCATAAAGTCCGATTGAAAATCGAGGAACACGAAGTTTACGATATCGGAGTCGAAAAATTTTCGTACTCTTTATAAGTCGCGATAAATAATTTCTTCCTACGCCGGATTACAACATAAATTCATTTACGACGGTATGTTCATTGAATAAAAATACCCATAAGTATTTGGACTGCTATAATTTAGAAAGTAACACTAAGGTAATCTAGGAGCCTATAAATAAGTATTGAATTTCAAAAGCTTGTTATATACGATGGAAATAAATTTTTGTAATTTCAGAATAAATGTTTATTTCTCCCAGTTTTAAAATATAATGATCTATTAAATACTATTGATTTGCATTTCTTTAAGACGGTGCGTTGGCAAGTAAAATTGTTAAATACCGGTTAGAAAGAAATCGAAAAATCCTCTTACCGCTTGGTATTTTATATATTATTTGTATTATAATTTTTTGTACAACGACTTACCTCTCGTTATTTTATTGTGTTAAATAAAACTGCGTATTTTCGTTTCGTGCCGTTAATGTTTGCTCGACACTTTAAATTGATACATCGATTGTTCTTCAATCTCAAATCTTTATTTATTATTATCGCGAATCTCGCATTCACCTGTGACAATTATTTCCAATTTTGCAGTCTCGAGAAAACAGGAAATGTCAGGAATTCAACGCGCGAAACCTGTAAAAAGCAGCGAAATTTTTTAGGTCTAATCTTGAGCGCACAAATGTTAGTGCATAAAGGCAACTGCATACCTCGAACTCTCAGCGCCACCTCGATTTATTAACCGTCTACAACCACCTACGCTCCCAACTACTCGTTCATATTTCCTTTGCCTTTAAATTATGCGACTTATTCAACAAGGAAAATTGGGACCGCGGCGAGTGCTAATAAGCTGACCCACACACATTTTGAGGACAGAACTTTCGAAACCACGCGCAAAGAAAGACAACAATTCCTAATATTACAATGCGAAAAATAAATGGAATCACTTCAAAATTTGGAGCTGATTAATTATTTATCGTATTTTTATCTATCTATATCAATGAATTGTTATACTTACACATTATACTGGATTTTAAAAGATTGGTAGCAATATCTTTACGAAGTTTAACGTCTGGTAAGTGTCCTTTGTAAAATTGTTCGAATAAAACGAGAAATTTTTAAATTTTACATCATGACACATCAAATTTACATCGTTATTGTTTTGTACGATTAAATTGTATTTTAATCAACTGTAGCAAGTGTAAAAGTACTATTATAAAAGATAGATTTATAAAAGTATTTTATTAGAAAGAATTGTTATAAATTTCTCGAATAAAAAGTTTATCCGAAGTTAATAGAGTTATTAAAAAGGTTTGACTAAACAACCAAATCTAAGCCATACGTGCGTATGGCTGAGAATTTATTAGTTGAAAATGAAATAAAACGAAAGTAGAAATTAAAATAAATTAAAATTTATTAACTGTTTGTAAAATTTACTTATTAAATTATGCATTGATACTTTTTCTTGACATGCACATTTTATTATTTATAGAAATGATTTTAAAAAATGATGCCTTCGTTAGAAGTTGCCCGTATAACCGTTTGTCAGAAAATTAATCTTCTTCTGCATTCAAAAATTTCGTCGAATCTTTATCCTATTCTTTGAAATTTAGATAGACGAACAGATAAATATTTGAACACCTGTATAAAATATCGAACTATCACTACGATATTTTTTACCCGACGTATTTTTACCTTATTTGATTGAAGTCATAGACTTTGCGTCTCTTTCACACTCTCAATCGTACGAACGTTCTCTTCCGTGTTTAATTCTTTGCATTACGAGGCTATCCTTTTTGATAGGCCCTTTGACAAATCCTTCAAATATCATTCGCAATCACAAGCAGACTTTTAATCAGATTTAAAAATAAACTTTTCGAAAAAATACAATTTGCAAATAAGAGTACAATAGCTATTTTACATCAATGAGTAAAATTAACGTGGTTTTCGCTTAACAGACTTCTTTATATTTTAATTTAAAAGCTAATATTGAAATAATAAATGGTAATGAAAAATTGCTGTTGCCTTATTAAATAATTAAAAATGAGATAAATATGTTCGCTAAAGTAGGAATAAACATATTTTTATTCATGAATATATATAAATTAAGCAAATAATGTCGAAGCAAATTTCATAAAATGGCTTTTTTATTCTTATTAAGAATATCGATTAAAGTAATAAAATTAATTTTACACGAAAAATATATAATAAAAAAGAATGAAATATATTGTCCAACATATCATGTACATTAATTGATTACATAAGATAATATATTTTTGAGAAATAAAATTTCGAAAGTTTAAAATATCCCTTTAAAGGTTAAAAATAACAAAATTGGTTAATTCAAATATTTTATGTTGAATTGACTCTTATTTCATGCATTCTTTAAGCTTTCGTTTTTAAATTACCGAACAAATTTATTCGATACAGTATTTTCGTAAAATATCCCAAGTGAATAAAGTTTTAAATAAGAAAAATAAAAATCTAATATTTTTTTCGTGTTGGTCTAAAACAGCTGTGGGATCCTCCAATTGACTAATTTAGTCGAGCCCCAGACAGGTTCGCCTGTTCTTACTTTCCAAAGAAAGATATAAATGAGGGAGAGAGAAAAAGAGAGGGAGACCTGTCTCTCTTACAGTATGACAGATGAAACATGAAGAAAAGAAAAAGAAAGAGAGCGCGTGCGTGGGCAACTCGCCGCTTAAGGTGCAGCCCTGGAGAAGAGCGTGGGCCTCGTCGATCCATACTCTCTCTCTCTCTCTCTCTCTCTCTCTCTCTCTCTCTTTCTCTTTCACTCTGCCTTCCTCGGCCGTGTGTGACTTGGTGTGGGCCGCGCACAGCTCTACGGATCTCCGCTCTTGTACGCGCGGGGAATGTATGGGCGCGCGAGATTTTGCTTTTCCGCGGCGCACGATTAAACGCCGACGGGGGCGAGACCCCACGGGAACTCGAGAGCATAAAATAAATTATCCGTGCCGTGCTGTTCCTTTTATAATGCACGCGCCTTTTCGCCTCTTTCACTCTCCGGCGCCTTTTGGTCACTGAATGTTTACTAGAGCGTGCGAGCACGGGGGTGTTTATTAGACGAGTTTAGCGCGAGAGGATCAGGAAAGTTTATTGGGATTGCGCGATCGCCTTTGCACTGATACGCGTACACGATACTGGCGAGTCGTGGGTGCTCGACTCCATTCTACCGCTAAATAGTTGTGCTTTATGCAAGAATTTTGTCTTCAACGTCGTCGTCGTTATTGTCGCTCGCCTCCTTTTAGTTTCGACTCTGAGGAGGCCCCTAATGTCCGATTAAATAATGCGCTTTCCGACCTTTTATTTTCCTTTGCTTCGCTGACAGCCGCAAGATTACGTGCCTTTGCAGTTGTAAACTCGAAACAGATATGATAGTCGTATTTCCTGATCTGCCAACTGCCACACTCTGGCATTTTTCGGGTACGAAATTGAAAATCAATTCAAAGTTATTGCTGTTCCGCACGTGCAGTTTATCAAGATTTGCGATATCAGCTTCAGTAATTCCTTCAAAATCAGGGTCAATTTTACGCGTTAAATTATTTTAATTGAATTGACTTTGTATCGAGGAGATTTATTTACGCACTATTAGCAAAAAATTTAGCGGATAATTCGAATTCTTATTGCGCGAACAATTTTTGTCACAGGATGAGCGGTGGCTTCAATCGAATTCAAATCGAAAAATAAAGTTAAGTATCCTGTGATTAGCACTCGGGTAGAATTTTTCCTAACCGAAAAACGACTCGAGATTTTCTTAGCCACTACAGTTTGTCAAATAATTCTCGTTTTCCGCGAGGCATCTTTTGCCGAAAACTCTGGTAACGATACGCTGGTGATTTGCGAGTACCAGCCGTTAAAGTAATTAACCAATATACTGCAGACAAATATGCACAGGGAGCACGTTTAACTGAATGAAAATCAAGGTCACTAGAATTTTGAAGTGCGTGTTACACAAAAACCATGCGAATACAAGAGGGAAAATGAGCTCCAAAATCATCCTGGAATGCATGACTGGTAATTAAGCAGCTTTTAGTAAACAGCATCTCAAAACTCAGTTATTAAGTTTCATAGAAATTAAAATATTTGAGTCGTTGTTCTGGTAATTAATATTTTTTAAACTCTGCATTCCTCCCTCCGATGTCGGAGGCATTTTGTTTCGTTTTTAAGACTTTTTACAAACACGGTATTGCTAACGTAATCATTCCTACCTAATATCATACCTTGAAGGATGTGAACGACTAGTCGACTAGTTCCCCTTTCTCGATACGTATTAATGACTATCAAATTTTTCCGCTAATCTTAAGAGACAAATGCTCGGGTTAATGATTCATGACTCATGTGGTAATTACCGTAAAGCAACCGTAACGTGTGAATACCATTGGAAAAAAGTCTCTTAAAAAAATATCAGTTATACCAACAAGTGTTATCACTTCATTTCGTCGGATTATTATGAAATACGACTAATTTCGCTCTTCAATTCCGCGTGCGAATGGGAAAAATACGCATAAAGCAAAACGCTATGCCTCAAAGTACATCAAACGCTAAGCTGACACTAATTTCCTTGGTGAAGCGCTCGTAAAGAATGAAGAACGTCGCTTGGGCACCGGGAATTTCTTGCAGCTTAAGAAGAAGCAAGACGAAGGAGAGAGGAAAACGCCGTCTTGTCCACGTGGGTAGTAGCGCAGCCTCTGTGGCGAAGACGTCCCTAGAAGAAACAACGACGACGACGACGACGACGACGACGACAAGAACAAGAACGACGACGAGAAACGCGCCTTTAATGCCCGCGGCATTATCGCGCCTCTCCTTCCTCACCATTCTTCTCGCTATCGTGTTTTTCCCTCCTTTTTACTTCTACGTTCTCCTTCCACCGCCTACTCGCTTTCTCTCTTTTCTCCGAGCCCGAGTACATAGGTGTATACGAGCGCGGGTTTGTCGTTCTCTTCATAAATCTTTTGTCTCGCCATCGAACGTTACTTAAAGCCCACTAATTGCTCATTACTCAGAAATACGGTCTTGCATTGTATGCCGTGCATACACTTGTCCCACAGAGAGCAAACGATATTATATGACAGGGACCAAGCAACGACGCCAAGAATTTCATCAGACTCGCACCGAGCGAGTGACCCTTCCCGCTTAATTACGACCCGTCGCGACATTTCCTCCTCTTTAAATTTTCCTTTAAATTTCACGGATTTAGGATTTTGGTTCGAACCTTGGTTCAGTCGTTCCTTATCGTCTTCTGCGTTCATCCCGTCCTTTGCCTTTTTCACCTTTTTTCTGATCGCTCACGTCGGTGCGCAACGACATTTGCTCTTGACAAGTTTTCATGTCTTACTGATTATCCGCGTTTGAACAACAACTTGTTTCAAACATTTCTACAAAGTCGTATTATCTCTATCCATCCGTTCAAATGAATTCCACTTTGTTTGCAATAATTTTTTGCAGAAAAGATTTTAGCTTGGTTAGACCTCAGGGATGCCAATGGTTGTATATAGATTAAAAATCTATACAATTAACAAAAAAACTTCCGGATTTCTTTACAATATAATATTTATGCTTACGTAATGAATACAGATTTCATATTCATAAATAAAATGTACAAGTTTAAATGGTAGCAACACTCGATGTCGTTTGAGTTTTTTATTCATTAACTGGTCTTGATGACCCAATGATTTACCAAAACATCCGCACGTAAACTATTATTCAAATGAGTATCTTTCACCTTTTCATAAAATTTTATAAAATTAAAATAAAAGAAGCTTTGGTTAGAACAACAAAAAATTGACGAAGCCGGTTTTAATATCAAATCTAAACTTCATTAATCACACAGTCACATTTGATTTGCTTGAAATGATGAGCATAAAATTTACTAAGATCTTTTCCACGATCGATTCAATACGTCTAATAAAATCGTATGGAGTGCTAGAAAAAACTAAAAAGCTTATGACACGTTTACGAGTGACTTGCACGTTGAATTACAATATCAGATTTATAAAATACATATGTTATTTACATAAATACATTGTAAACCTTTTTGTATTCTTATGACGTATTCTTTATGCCTAGAATATTGTGTTACTTTAAACTTGAGTATTATCTATACGTTCTTGCACGAGAATTAACTTTGAGGCTTTATTTTTCCAAAAACCGAAAAATAAATTAGTAAACGTTTTTCGAAGCACACGCTGCCACTGCGCAATAACGAAGAGCGCGCGTTGAAATGTAACAGGAGTTTAATAGAAATCAACAAATTTGAGTATTTGTAAAATGTGAAATAATTCTCCGGTCGTACGAATTTATAAAGTAAAAAGTGTATCACTCGGTTCGTTTAGCATTTACAGTGTATTAACACTAATAGCACGTGTAGACGCCCGATACTATAATTCACGTCGCAACTCACTAGTAAATATGTCATAAATTTCTCACATTTTTATACCGCGCCATGTTTTTTCATTGGACATAATAGACTTTATAACTGGAGTCGGACATACCGAGGTAAATTTCCTACACGACGCTCAAACGACTTTTACAATTAATAAACTATTCGAATATGCCACGTTTTTATTTTCTCGTACGCAGCGCGCAGAATCCTGGCGCGGGGTGCTCCGACCTCCAGTTACGCCAACACGCGAAATTAAAAAAAGAATCCCACGTCGCCATGATTCTCTTTTTCTCTTGTTATAGTTCATCGACTTGGGGATCGTGACGACTATACAAAACAACTACAAGGCGTTGGAGACGGCGCGCAAGGGCCAGGAGGTCTGCATAAAAATCGAGCCGATACCCGGCGAGGCCCCCAAGATGTTCGGCCGGCACTTCGACGAGAAGGACATGCTCATCAGCAAGGTGCGTACTTGTCTTGCATAACTATGTCCTAGAGCCCGCGTAATCCTCGAGCTCCTCAAACTCGCGCACGTACGGCATCCAATTGATTATTTTATGGAAACGAGCTTTTACTCCTCCATTATTTCTCAACGTCGGTTAACTAATTTCGAGCTCGGACGAAGCGACACACGAAGAAAAGACGCTCCGTAAGCTTGAAAAATGGGGATTACGTTCGATAAATAATCAATGCCTGCGAGTCGAATATAAAACTCGCTACGCGAATTATGAAAATTATTTTTATGATCGTACACGCGAGTCCAGAAGATTTTTACTTCTTTGCGAGAATGCTAGCTGAATGATAAGGATGTGCGAAGGTATGCACGGTTTTGAGAGTCTGTTGCTTCTCGTTGCCCATGCGTAAGAGCCCGTACAACCAAATACTTGACTGTATGATTTAATAATCACGCTGCTCCAAGTGCATTCGCGGATTATTTATCATTTTTTACAAAAGCAAAATATCGTCCCAAATATTTTTCTTAGAGGTCGGACGAGAATTCGTACAGAAAACAAAAGATGTTTAAGCGCTCTAATAATAATAATAATAATTTAATATAACCCCGCGTTCATTCAACTATTATCTGTTTCTTATCAATTTTAATATGCTCTCTATCTCTTTTCGTAAACGTAAGTGTGTTTTTTGCGTTCTAATGTTGTGACAGTGTGTGTCGTGTATTTTTACACCTGAAAGATATAAATTAAATCTCCAATAACCGGTTCAACACTTGTGTCTAAGCAAACTCCGAGTACAAACATTTTTGCTCATTTTCAACGATCAACGTCCAAGTGGAAAATTTTTCGTAATTTTCAAGTACAGTAAGCGTAGATGAACGCGAGCCAGAGTTCGGATCAGCTTCGTTTATCGACGTCGCACTCGAAACGCTCGATAACAGTTTCTTTGAAATATATCTGCGAAGCTTTGAACAGGCTTTAATTATAATCTTCTTTCATTAAAAACACGTAAAAACGTCAAAACGCAAATGCCTTTTGTTCTTTCTTTGACAAAAAGATGGTTCAAATTTATAAATATACGTGCATTTGTGTATTTATCAAATAAAAGTGTCTTAAGAAGCAACGAGCGTGATTTTGTTTCGATAAAAATGATGTAACAATATCTTGAATAATAATGTGAAAGAACAAGACCTCGCCCGTCACCTTTGGAGTTTACGCGTGCACTTATTAACCGCGATGAAAAATTAATTAGCGCGCGGTAATTGCTTGGTCTTGCTCTTGGACGCAAGGATAGCCACTGTATTTTTGTGGGAGTAAAAAATTCGCCCAGAACGAGGGGACGCCGCTT
Source organism: Platyscapa corneri (assembly GCA_018907185.1). Classification (NCBI taxonomy): domain Eukaryota; kingdom Metazoa; phylum Arthropoda; class Insecta; order Hymenoptera; family Agaonidae; genus Platyscapa; species Platyscapa corneri. The sequence continues at coordinate 3,714,842 of JACCHW010000005.1, read as the reverse complement.
GCGCAAATCCGTCAAATATCCCTCGGGGACGTCGATATCCTTACAAAAGCGAGAAATGTCGATTGGCTCACGTGTGGGCCGGTTGGCGGTAGGGGTGGGGTGGGGGGCGGGCCGGGAGGGGGACGTTTGCGTAATCGGGCACGGCGAGCGCGCGGCCACAAATGAATGGGCGATCGTCAATGATCGTTTTCTAAGTCCCGGGGCGCACGCCTTAAATCGGAGTTTCTGCGGGCGTACTTTTACGTACGTGCGCGACCTTGTGTGCGTCGGTCACCAGCGCACACGTGTGAGTTACGAGGAGCGGCCGCGGCGACCACGTAATACGCGCGCCATTCAAGTGCTGTCGCGCGACGCGATTCGTCAATGAAACCGAGCGCGCCTCTTCGCACTTCTTAGCGCTTCTTTTATCTTTTCGATTTTCCTCCTCCGTTGAGTGGACGAGCGTTTTATCATCGCGTCTCGCGCTTTTTCCGAGCTTCCAGTACCTTCTGTCTCCACCTCAGGCCTTCACCTCTTCGTAGCGTATCCTTCGTCGATACTCGCGCATGCACACACGAGAGACAACTAGCGGATTGTTTATTTATCGTTCTTTTTTTATCGCTTGTATAGGCTTTAAAATATTTCATACTTGTGTAGCACTTTTAGCGTACGGAAGAAAATGAAATTAGCTTGGGGTATTTTTGAAAAATTGAGCTTGAATTACTGAATCGCTGTTGAGCGGAGCTTGACCTACTTTACTATAAAATACAATTATCGAAGATTAGATAAAACTTCTGAATTGTTACGCTCGTGCGGCTCAAATAAATTATTCGTATTTTACATCTGGGAATCTTGTTTAACAATCAGTACGTAAAAATCCCCGATTTGTGGAATTAAAGAAACTGAAATTTTTTTTTCAAAAGAAATACTTGCAATTTTTTATTTAAAGCCTAAAATTCAATTATTAATTTATAAGTTATTACAGTTTTTAATTTCTTGGGTGACGATTAAAACTGAATAATTTGTTATAAAATCCTTACTTGTATTATTTACGTTATCATTTCCGATTGAAACAACAAAATGGAAATCCGATTTTGCCTCAACAGTAGTTTGTATATTTTAGTCTCTCCTTTCTCTATATTTCTATTTCTCTATCCTACTCTTTCTTTAAAACACATGTATAAATAAAGAAGTGTTCGAGTATAATTAACCGGTTTTTTATACCTGTATAATGATTGAAAATTTTCTGGCAAAAATTTGAATTAAAAAAATACTAAAAAGAGGCATATTATAAATAATAAAATTTCTTAGTATTCCAATATAATTTTTAATTAAAAAAATTTTTAGAGATTGATCACAGAAATTTAAACTATTTTTTCGTTTTTTAAACAATTTTTGTTTATAAGTAAAATTTTTAATTATATCCTAAGAATACATTTTAATATAGATTAACTGGAAAAATTACAGTCTCGCGGGAATCAATAATAAATCAATAATCTGCTATTGTCTATAAATAAATAGCTCACAAGCGTCTGTGACTCAAGGAAGTTAATCTCGTTAAGAACAAACAAATTGTAGATCATACAGCACATAATACAACGATTTTGACAGCATAATTTGATTACTATTTATCATTTCATAAATTTCTTGCAAAGCTTGTAATTGTGTTTTACAAATAATATGACATAGAAGCTTCAATATAATATTATCTAGAGCACGATAGCTATTCAATGGTTTAATCTTGCAATATCAGTAAAATATTTTATGCTAATTCTCGACTGAGAATATTGTCAATAACGTGGAGTGATGTAATTCTAGAAATTTTGTTTGGATAATGCAGCTACTGATCTATTCTAATCGTAACTGGAAAAAGATTAGGAGATACTCCACTTTACTTAGCAGCTTGTGTATTATTAACTACTAATACTCGTACCATATATGGTAACTGATAATTCTGAAATGAAATATAATCCGACATAATATCCTTTTTCTTTGTAATTAAAAAACGCTTTAAAAATATTTTTAAACCTGAGATACATTAATATCTTATCCTATGAATTTAAAGATAGAAGAATGTTTAAATAGTAATTATCATTAATACAGGTAGAACCAATTCAGTTAATAGATAAATTCATTCAGTATTCAAATATTAATATATAAGTATTCATTACATTTAAAGTCTAATTAATTTGTTTAAATAAAGTATAATAATTATTATCAAAGTATTGCTGATAAGTACAATAAAGTTGTAGCCAATCGTATAGTAATAAAAAGTACCTTCAAATTATATTTTTAATAAAAATACTTTTTATATGTGGTTTTAACAAATGACATTTTATAATTTATTAGAACTGAAAATCTATGAATGAGAATAAATACTTTTAAATAATTTATGATGAATAAACGATGTAACAATATGTGTTTGACGCATACACTGAGCTTCATTTTTTGTGAATTATAATTGCTAAACTCATTTGGAAAAATATAATCTTGCTAAAGTTGTAAGCCCGAGGAAAAAAATATTAATAAAAAATAATGATAATTCTTTGTAATTTATTTGGAAAAAGTTTTTTTTTTAAATTTAAAAATATTATTATTAATTTTATCAGTCTTAAATTTATTTAACAAATAACTAAATGATTAAAAATAAGTTGTGTCTAAGAATTTATTTTATTTAAGAAGATATATAAATATAATATTAATAATACTTTAATTTAATTATATAGAAAATATTGAAAGTATGAGGACTTATTGTTTACGTGTTTCTAAATTTCCTTTTTATAAATAAAATAAAAATTTTACAAATATTTTAAATCCTATATTAAAACTATTTTTTGTATTATTATAATATAAACGTCTCTGTATTTCGTCATTCTTCAAATAAAAAATCATTTTATTTCAAAAGAATTAGTAATAATTGATAAAATATATTTAATTCCATCATTAAAAATACATTAAAATTAAATTTATACAAAGGTGAAAATGCGGAATATAAATAATAGAAATTAGCTAGTGTCAGTTATTGGTCATTTATTTATCACAGGGATTAGATAAAATTTTTGATATAGTACATCCTTACCTATTAAAAATATTAACTATTCTTTGTCAAGTAAAAATTGATAAGTTTTCAGTCATAACAATATAATCGGCCGCTGTCGTCTTTTTCCACTTGTTTACACGATTAAATAATTTCTTCTGTGTTATCATAATTTTATATACACTTACATAAATATTTTAATAGAAAAGATGAATTTATTTTTCGACGAACTTTATTGAAGGCTCATTTAATGAATGATAAGTTTTAAATTTACGTCTTGTAGAAAATAAAAAAATCAAGTATAAACAAACGTAACTTATCCAATTATTAACCGAGCAGAATTATGTACAGGATATACCTGTTTAACTAGAAAATAATAAATACCAGAAAGAAATGTTTCGCATATTCCTTTAAAATTGATAAATTATTACCTTGCATATTCTGCGCGACTAATGATCCGTCAGCGTATATTCTCACTATTTTCGGAATGTAAATTTTGTTACCGATATTTATGATGCATTATTTTATTTGTAAAGCATTGCTTTTCAGGGTATTTTTTTGCAGTCGGCGATCGCATTACTAGGCACCACTTTTATATCAATCAAGCATCGCTCGACTCCGTCCGAATTCCGACATTCCCTTTCGATTACGAGCGTTTTTTCAACCGTTTTGTTTGCTTTAAGTTCGCCGGAACGACAAGAGGGGAAAATAAGACTTTCGATAAACAAAGGATTAATAAGCTAAATATGCCTTCGCCTGCAAGAGCTGCTCATTCAAAACGTAATCCTCGTCCTGTCCTCGACGCGTACACATAGATTAATAATATCCCTGCAAATCTCGAGAGAGAGAGAGAGAGAGAGAGAGAGAGAGAGAGAAGGCGGCGCATTAATCTGAAATTCAGATTTTCGTCACGGAAAGCCGGTAATGAGGATGGGGCAGCAACTTAACGGCCGAATTAGCGGCACCGTACGGATCGTCCTCGTCGTCTAACGGTCCTCCCGCTCGTTCACGGCCCGTTCCTCGATCGCCATCCGTGCCACGTATCCGCGATAACGGAAGTGGCGGACACGACAAGCGTATGCCTATAGCGCAGAGGCTTCTTCAATTCGATTATCAGACGCGTATTCGTTTTCTTTTCTCTCTTCTTTCTTTTTTCCTCTCTTGCTTTTAATGTAGCCATTGCTTAGGTAAAACGGAGTTGAAGTTGAGCTTGGCACGATGAATACTGAATATTTCGACGGGACTTTGCATTTCAAATTTTTTTACAAGAATTTGGGCTAAAACACTACCTGAATTCGTCTGTTTGACAATCTTTCCATAATCGTAATTGCTGGTGTTGAAATTGGAATAACAATTTTTTCATGATCTACCGAGAGGCGCGCACCTCGTCATTACGATTCGTGTATTTAATTATTGGATTCGCTTAAACAACTTCAGAGGCTTATAATATTTATTCAGGTTTGTAAGGCGTTGATTTAATTAAAATTGCACACATCCAAGTAAATTAATTATTGTATGAGTTTCAGTAATACCTTGGATTCAGTTTCATTATAAACTGAATAAGAAGCAGGTCGTTCTAATTTTATTTAACAGCCGTAACAGTAATAATAATAATAATAATAATAATAATAATAGTGTAGTAAATTGATAATAATTGAATTCAAATAGTGGGTGCTTTCAATTTTTCGTTTTTCATTCAGCTCTATTTTCGAGAGAAAACCGAATTAATTTTTCATATCAAAGTGTAATTGTATGCAAGGAATTAATACTCATGCGGAAGAAGCAGTGGTGGCAGCTAAAATGTAGACTGACTTGATATGTTGTAAAAATGGCGCTTGTTTGTATCTGTTTTGAAGTTTCGAGCATTTAATACGGTATGCGAGTGCAAACGAATGATTTATGAATGAAATTAAAGTTTGATCGCCGAGGTGGAATTATTTTAATTTATCATAAAAGTTGAGCAAACGCTGCGTCGCCCAAGGTACGACAGGACAACCGCACCGTACGCATTTTATCACGCACTGCCAAATAGATATAAATTATCATTATCCGCTCGCTCCGAACATAAGAGCCGGTGTTCATCCTCGTTCAATAAGCATTGACGTAAACATTACACTCCGCACCGTGAATCGATCAATACAAGCTCTTCCGAGCTCGACGAGATCTCCTCCACAGCAACAATAAAGTAATAAAATGCGGGTGCTCGAAAATTAATGAATTTTTGCTACTAATTCCTTTAAAGGAGCCTCCCAAACCCTTTTCGGTCCACAAGACTATTTCCGCATAAGATAATTTCTGTTATTACACGTCCGGCGTAACGTATCATTAAAATCAGCTTAATAATCGAAATCTAAAGAACCAGGCCTCTCTTTCTCAAAATATTAAAAGGCAAAAGGAATATTAGCAGCATCTTCGGCTGCGTCTGAACGAGACTCGAAAGAAAAAAGTTGACCGCGATTCGAGGTGCTCGTTATCTCGACCGTCTCATTTTCCGTAAGTGTGCGCGTAACGGGTAACGAAGCACGAACGGACTCGATTTTCGAAAGCCCGATCTCCGATGTTGACCCGTGAACGAGCACTGCAGCCACCCTCGAGTCATCATTTGTGCATTAGGAGGGTCTTTCGTGCATGTAATTAGTCGAGTGCTGCTCGGCTAACCAGGTCTATCGGCGGGAGCGTATGCGCGGGCCTCTTCTCCTCTCCTATTCTTATCTCCGCGTATGCGCGTGTGCACTCGGCCCATTCATCTGCCGTAGCGTGCGCTTCATCGATCCGCCCCCTTGGCCATCCACTATTTTTCTCCGTCTCTGTCTTCCTCCTTTTTTAATTGTCCTACCTTTTCTCTAATCTATTTTGAAATGCAGCTCGTAATTTATACGTTTTTTCTGATCTTCGTTATTACCGGGGAAAGATTTAAGAGGTGCTTCATTTACTGGATAAAATCCATTCTCCAGTGGATACTAATAACCTGTGATCATCGTTTTAAGACGTTGCGTGTCATTTATGAATAAAATCTTTCGATCCTAATAGCAAGCTACGTTACTAACATTTGCTCTTTCTTAGCTTTTGTAATATTCGAGTAGAACTCAACGCAAAAAGTGCTGCCAAATGTATCGAGTGCTGCTTTTCGAGAAAATGATAGACACTTGCAAAAATCAGCTCTCGCGAATTTCATCAGGGAAAACGCTTTCCGCGCAATAAAAACTTTAAATTATTCGTTGTTTCAAGGAGTTCATTATTAACAACATCCTTTCTTATAATTCGCCATATTATTAATATGCCATCTTAAATTGTGTGTTCTTATTTACATATTTTCTTTTCGATGGTATAATATTTAATTTTAATCGAATACGATAAATAAATAAATAACTGCAAACGAAAAGGGATCTATATGGAGACTTTATTTGATGAGATATCAAACGATGAACAACTTACTTTGTTCAATAAACTGACAATAAATCGATGAATTGAATTATTTTCATATTTTCAATTTGAAGTGGTTTTATTCCTTAACTGGCATTTGATATTTTAAGGATTGAAAATTTTAATTAAATCAAATTTTAATCTAAATTTTAATTCTCTAATTAGTAATAATTTTTTGCATTTAATCAAATAACTTATTAGATTAAGTTTAAAGCAAATTAGACTGATCGTTTCGCTTTTAAAAATATTTTGTATTTAATTATAGAATTCGATAAAATCTCCGAAGATTTCCCAAAGATATATTTCAATTTTACTAATCTGTGATGAGATAAATACTTTACCAAAATTTAAAATTGAGTATTCAATAATTATTCAAAGTAAATTCAGATCAAATACGGAATTATAGCCAATATATCGAAATTCTGTATAAATAATTCATTCTCGTAAAAACATATCACAAACTTATTCCAAATAACATAAAAAACGAATATAATATATTCTTAGCGTTTTATTACATTTTTATTCAATTTAAGTGATAAATTAATTTTATTTACTATTTAGAAAAAAGTTCTTGCTTTCATAATCATTATTTACTTTTAATTATAGATATCAATACTTAACTAAGGCACTGTTACTTCAAACATTTTAAAAGATTTTAAAGGTAAAATTAGATTTTCACAAGTAAATGTTTTTGAAAATACTATTTATTTACAAATTTATAACATTTATAATGTTTATAAAAATTTATAAAAAAAATTTTGTTTTTTATTAAATTCGCATATCTTTATCTAAAATATACGCACAAAAACTGCAAAATTACAACTTCAACGCTACATATGTAAAAATTCAAGTAAACTAATTTCCTTTTGCTTTCCATCAACATAATCACTACACCGATTTTTCTTTAACACTCTAGTATTATACTTTTTTATAATATTCTCTTCTCTGTTACTTAACCCTCTTAACTTTATAGCTCTCTATGGTTACTCTAAAATCCTCTTCCGTTTACCGTTCATAGACGGATATTTTTTAATAAAGTTACAAAATCCTCCACTGAAGAACAGATTTAAATATTTGGTATCTTCTTTCTTAATTTAGCCTTGGGTACGTATATGTATACATTTTTTATCTTTAAGTTTTAACTAGGTTAGTTTTTGCGATGCTCCTTCTCGCTCGCCTTAAAAACTCTCTTGTCTCATATATCTCTCTAAAGAATTTTAAGATCTGAGAGGAAGTAATTAACTTACTAGAATAAAATTAATGATTTTACGAACAGCTTAACTGTGTGATTTTTCGTTGTTAGTTAAGACGAAAAGAAAAGAAAAGAAATTTACAATGAATGAAAATTTTTCTATTCACTACTTTATAGTTGTAGATATAATTTCACTTTAAATTATTCTAATAAATAATTGATTTAAAAAATTTCTCAATCGGGCACTGAAGAATTGCAGAACATTTGCTTCAAAATCTTTTCGTTTTGGAGGCATTGAAAAAAAAATAGTTATTGAGAAAATAGTTTATACTTAACAAATTTTCAGTATAAATATTTTAAAAAGTATGACGGAGAAAGAGAATTAAAAAAAGTTGCTAATATAAGATAATACATAATTATGAAATAAAAAACATTTATATTTCACAACACTTTAAGAATAATAAAATCAAGTAGGTTGAAATGAATGGGATATTTGAGTACATTGTAGAAAATAAGAAACAGTATTTGAAGTTTTAGTAGAAAAGCTGTAAAATAAATGTTTAAGTAGATCAAGACAAAAATGGGACAATAATATTAAATTAGGCTTAATAAAAATAAAGTGTCATTAAGTATCTTGAAAGGAGTTCGAGCAAAACAGAAAAGAGTCGTTCCTATGTTGATGAGGTCATAAACTCTAGAGTTCCAGGTATTCGTCAAATAATTACAATAAACATAATAAAAAATATTTGTGTCGTAGAAATGTACTATGCTGTGTTTTTAAAAAGCCTATTTTCAAAATGTATATTTCATCTTAAAAATCTAATGAAAATTCTTATAATTGAGTCCGGCTAGTAATTTAAAGAAATGTGTGACTATATTTTAAAAATAATTCAAGTAGATTACCGGGGGTTTTCCTCGTTGCCGTTTAATTTAAGCTGTCAACAGCTGTAATAATTATAACGTACGAACGTTTAGCAATTCAGGTAAAATCTCAAATGCGGAGGAAGCAATTGAAAAAAATTACGCGCATCCATAGCATAGAGCATCTGGTAAAAAATAAAATATTCATGCCATGTTTGTAGAGTTTCGGCGATTCATTATTTCCTCTGTTCGGTAGCAGCATCAGTAGGCATCAGCTATCTACCAATCTTTTCGCAGCTCGCCATTTAAAATGAAACGCCATTGTATGAATAAGTCGTTTTCAGGGTTTTGCGCAATCGGCGTATATCTAGTTTATTTGGCGCTTGGTTCATTGACTAAATCTCTTCTTTCAGTGTCAGTCACTTAGCTTTCCTGCTCATTTTATTTTCATCCGATCTCTTCCTCTGTTGCTCTTTCGCTTCCTCTCACGCGGACTGCAGACCGGTCGGCCGTCGAGAGTCAGGAGCCGTTCCACTCTCCCGAATGTCCTGAGACCTGGGCCCAGTCATTCAAATTAACGATCCCTTTCCACCTTACGTTTATTCGTTCGATCAGACGACATAAAACGAAACAAAATAAAAACAAAACTCCATAAAGCTTTATAATCTTTGAAAATTACAAAAATGATTTGTCGCAGGGAATTCGAGTTTTTTAAAAGCACATAAGATTAAATTATCGTTATGATTATACAAAAGAAAGCGTTGATAAACTGTTTTATGTATAGTTTATGCTGTGGGAGCTTAGATTTCTCATCTTTTATTACACTGAAAAAATATTGAGTCCCCTTTTAATGGGGCGTTAAATTTTTCAAGTGAACTTTCCAGCTTCCAACGTCAATGCTGATTTTAATGTAGCCTTTAACTCTAGGATAAAAAGAGTAGAGACCATTTGCTTTCGAATTTAAATTACTCTCAGCTACAAGAATTCTTACAGTATCAAGGTAGAAATATTTGTCGTCGTAAAAATTTGTAATTAAAACGCAGCAAAATTGATGGCAAAGTTTACTAAATTTGCGTAGAAAAGCGACTGGAACCTGCATAATAAGCTAATGATGTTTAAAAAGTCAATTGGTATGGTTAACATTGAAATAATCCATAAAACTACTATTCGTCGTACAACATTATGTCGCGGTTAAATAAATTTTCCTGAATCTGTTGGATAAAGTTTTAATTTCGGGTAAAGTGGCTTTTATAAAAAAATTTGCCCAAAGTAAAAGACGTTACAAGCTTCTTAAAAAATTATGGTGGTTATTTGTACTTGGCTGCGTCTTGAATTTGAATTTTCACATCGTGCGACTACGACATGCACTGAAGTTAAGTGCATACAATCTCGAAAACGACTAGAAGCAATAGAAAACATCTGCAAATACTCAAAATCAAGAAGCTGGCAAAAATCAACTAAACAGCAACCACATTCAATATAATTACAGCAAGTCATTCTTCAGCATCGCTTCGAAGTGTATTCTAAAACGTGATTCATTGTTTAAACGAAGATAATTTAACCAAATTGCCGAGTAAAGCAGAACCCATCTTCGTTTTCGCACAAAAGTAGCAGCACTTGCAAGAAGCGATCGAGGAATTTAAATTTAGAAGAACGCGCGGGTAAAAAAGAAGTTCGCAGGCTGGGTAGACCAAGTGCGCGTGACAAAATTCGAAATAAAATCTTAGTGCACATGCGTGTGCATGAGACTTTACATTCGAGACCGCGGTTCGGCCTCAAAATACGATTCCGATACGATATACGGCGAGTGCCGCAATGAACGATCGAATGACCGAGCCAAGCGGGCCTCGACGCTGACGCATACTTACACTGCAGTGCCTGTAGGTACACATGCGCCCGCGGCCATACACAGGTACGTGTTAAGGTGCGACCTGAAACGCGACGTGCGCGCGGCGAAAAAAGAAACAATATTAAAGCCGATCCCGTAAAACGAGAAAGAGAGAAAGAAGAAACTGCCGGGCGGACGCAAAAATCCATCGAAACGCGAAGGCGGGGGCGGGGGAGAACTCGGTGGAAGCTCGTAACGTGCAAAGAGAAATCGAGTAAGACTGGGAAAAAGTCGGATTGGCCGACGCAGAAAATGCGAGAGAAGCTTGTATCGTAATTATACATGGTCAACTCCTAGTGCATCACTCCAACAGATCGCCAATCTTATGTTTGCCGAAGCTGTTTAATGATAAGAGGCGCTACTTATTGTCACAGCTTATTTCCATTGCTTACGAATTTTACAATCTAAAAACCCGAATTAACCGTCAACTCGTTGATATTCGTACAATATGTCTTTTGTATTTCTAAAACTCCGAAACTAACATCGGAAGCCATTATTACTAAAAATCCAAAAATTGCGTTACTAGCTTTTTTTAAATATTATTATTAATAAACTGATATATTATTAACTGCTATATTATTAAACTGAAATGTAATTAACAGTTCGTTATTGTATCTGACATGAAAGAACTCGTTAATCAGCATCTAATCTTTCGAGGCTTACGGTTTTTTGTGAGCATAAATTACTCTTCGGATATACACAAGAAAGTTTTAAAAAATGGGCGATTGAGTGAACTCGTGACCATTATACTCTTTTTTTTAAACAATCACAGTAATTAGAAAAATGTAGGTATTTATTGTCTTTAAAGAATTAATTCCCATAATAAAATAATTAAACAAGCCTTTTTTATTATTAAAATTACGCATTGCAAACTTTCTTGTAATTACAAGTGGCAAGAATTTCCATAATGTAACACTGAATTTGCAAATATTGAAATACATTGAACATCATTGCGCGAATTTGCCGAAATACTATTTCTATCGATTCTTGCCATGAACAATATTAAATAAAAATCGTATATTTTACAAAACGAAAAGTTTTTCAGATTCAAAATTATGATTTAGTTTTGCATTGGAATACATTGTGTCTGCGTAATTGAGTTGCTAAATTTAATTGAAATAATTAAAGCCTTTTTCGCGTGCATCACTCATTTTAAATGCTCACCTTTATTTATTCTATGCGCAGAACTAACTCCTATATAGTGCGAGAGAAATTGCTGGAATTTTATGACGGTGAAGTAAATTACTCTTCAAGTTTGTGTTATGGATAAATTAAAGGATAAGTTAATGTAAGAACAAGAATTCATAAGGTAATCTGTGCAGTTCATCGTGCATTTGCAATAAAAGAATAACCGAAACGCACCTTGAAGTTTTCTTCTACTTAGAAGAATTATAGATCTTCAAGTGAAAGCGCATTCCCGGAAAATTTCTCGAAAGCAACGACCCGGATAAACTATAATAAATACGTAAGCAGTGCAGAGCTTCGATCAGCGCCCTTAGTTTCGCGACGACTGCTACCCTTGCCTCGGCCGGACTTTTCAAGTGTGTAGACAAAAGAAGGATAAAAAGTCGGAAACAAAAAGACAGGGGGAGAGAGATACCGCGAGCCAAAGAAAAGAAAAGGTGCGCTCGTTGCATAGGAGTCCGATATTGTGTAACCTCAAAACGCTATCCAGCGCCGAGAGCCATTCATCGACTTCCACGTCGAAACGTGACCGCGAGCTAACTATCGGCTTACCGGCGCTCCGATGTCGTGATTCTTGCATTGCCAGAGCGCGAGGGCCCCGCATGTCAATACCCCGAGCCGAACGAGCTGAATTACGTGCTCTCCCTCGGCTTACTTCGCTTAACATCTCCCCCCGTCCTGACCCCGGACTCCCGGTCTTGAATGTGCCAGATTCGGGGCCCGTGTCCCTTTTCTATGAGCGGCTCTCCTCAATGAAACCCGCGGCCCACAAGCCCCGGCTCACCCTGTGCTGTTGGCGTTTGCGCGCCGCGAAAAGTATACAACGAGAGAACGAAAGCGAGCGTTTTTTACCTTCGCTTCGGAACGTCTCCGTATCGCGGAAGATACGCGGTCACGAGTCTACTTCCGAACAACTGCTACCGGCAGTTTTCCCTCGGTCGATAAAAACTTCACAAGAAGACATTATTGTGGCTGCGCTCGCTCCGACAAACCACGTCAACGTAGCTCCTTGGAGTCTTACCGGCTCCCTGCCAGCGTTTATGCGCGCGCGCACACACACATACGATTCCAGAGCAGCTGCAGTCAAAAAAGTCACAGCACGAAACGTAGTTTTGTGAAAAACAATGAACGCCCGTCGCTTTTTAATTGCATAAATATAAATCGAAAAAAGCGGCGAACGGCAACAATTTTTTATTGAAACAAAAAAGCTCTGAGAAAATTTTTTTTCCGCTGCTCTCAAGCATAATTTAGAATTACTTCGCATTAAGCTGTAATACTAAACCGCCTCCAGCAACCTTAATCGTCTCCGCAAATCAGAAATGTAGTTTTTTGAAAGACGCAAGGGCGATAACTACGTAAACCTTGTTCCATGTGGGTGTGAAAAAAGTTCAGTCGAGCTTCGGCGTTATCTCGAAATTCTTTATTTCGCGTATCGAGGCTAATCGCCGATAAATTGCTCGCGCTAAATCAACAACTTTATTCTCGCAGGGGCTTTCCGCGAAAATAGTGTTTTATCGCGACGTCGACAATGTTAATAAAACTAGGAGAAAGGAGAAAGATCAAAGAAATTGTTGTCGATCGAGGCGGAAAAAACATAGAAAAAGAACAAAACGGGGGAGTCGGAGTCGGTAAAAAGAGTCATTCACTGTGCAGCGGTAGATTCAATATGTCAAACATGTGTGTGGCATGGCACAAGCTGGTGGTGCGGTCCAAAGTACCAACGTGCAACTTCCCGCTGCCGTCGCCGCTGCTTTCGGCCATCCAATAACACGACATGGACACATAACAGGCAAATGGGCCTTTTTGTACGCCTCTCCAACGACGTCGTCGCAGTCGTCGTCGCCGCGTCCCCCCTGACCCCTGGCCACGCCTGCCTCTCCCATGAGCGCGCACTTAGCTCATCGCCTCCTCTCCCTCTTTAATCGAACATTTACAACATTTACGAATAATCTTCCGGCGTGCTTTTACCCGTCCACCCGCACCCGCCGAGTTTGGACTCGTCTACGACTATTGCCAGAGTAATTGCTCGAGCCAAAGAGACGCCTGGGAATTATCCGCCGAAAGTCGATGTCGTTCAATATTTTCTAATGCAGCAAACTTCTTTTTAACGAGCTTAACGCGCCTAGTGCAGTAATGCACAATTTTCGGCAAATGAATTTATTTTTATGCGTTTGCCTCGAGAAAAGAAGATACTAGTCTTACCGAAAGACTTTTATCCGACCACTAAATAACTTTGGGTTAAACGTACAAACCAATTACGTGAATATCGTTAGAAGCAAAAATTCAACTTGTAAAATGAAATTCGATCGTAAATTCATATCATGGTTTTATAAACCCCGTCAGAACGAGTAAAGCAAGCAAAAGGTTGTTATCTAAAAAACCAAAATCCATTTTAATTAACGTGCCGGTTCGTCGGTTCCGATAAAATTTTAATGACAACGTTTTCATTAATTAAATAGCCTTTAATTATCAATGGAATATTATTCGAACGTTTGTCAACCTTGCGGCCTCTAAATATCTTAAATGAATTCTATTATTCAGCGAATGCAAATGTTAATTATAACTTTTCAAATTTTTACTCGATCAACGATTTATGTTCTTACATAATTTAATCGGGCTATCGTGCCGTACCTTGTTATTACTGTTGAAGTATTTCAAACTGAGCATTATTAATGAAATTGAAATCTTCGTAGAAAAATAAGAGAAAAAGTATCCGTCCTCTTAATTTAAAGATATTTTATCTAACCAAGTTCAAATTTGTTAAGCACTTTTGGTTTTAATTCTTTTCAAAAGAAAAGCGCTTTATTCGATAAAATCAAGATACATCGACACTTTTTTCAGTACTGCGTATAATTAAATATTTTTTTCAATTTCTTAGAAATTTCCTGCATTATAAAATCGATACAATTTGGATTTTTAAATCGCATTATTTGGTGTATTAATATTAAAATGCTAACTATGTACAAGAGCGTTAAAAAAAGTCACAATAATTATCACATTGCAACTGTTAGTGCAGTAGTCAACTCGCTAGTTGTAAAATCAATAAGTGCAAGCCCAAAAATAGCTTAAGCTGCTGTAGTTAGCAGTTTAACAAATGTCAATGAGGCGCGAGTGCAGCGATACGTATATTTTCCGGATTTACCGATTTTCGTGTTTTATTTTTATTCGTTCTCTGTGTACCCGCCCATCCTTAATGCTCTCGTCGCCTCCGCAGACGAGTAATAGCTCTCAGACTTTTACGACTTTTCGGCAATACGGAGTATTGGAAATGCCTGATTATGGCTTTTCTTCGAAGTGCTCCAAGATGTGCGCGTATGTGGTGGAATTTTCTTTTGAGGTCTCGACGTCTCGTTTTCCGGTGTGCCGTTTTACGGGCCTGAAAGTTATTTTTGAGTTCGGCTTAAGCTTCTTTAACTTTTTCGCGTCATCAATTTCGAAGTTTATGGAATATTTCGTGAAATTAATACTTCTAAATCAATCTGCGTTTACGGGGTGGTTTCTTTAATCTCGAGTTATTTTTATTTTTATAATCGCAACGACACGTATAATTAAACAATCCTAGTGCCATTATGAGAAAACTTGTCAAAACTTAAAAGACTGGCTCCAGGGAAGCCTTGACTCTGAAAAATAGTTGTTAATAAAACGTTAAAAATTTGCACAACGTCACTTTTCATTTTAACGAAAGACTTTTTTTCATTATTTCAACAAATTAATCCACTGTCGAATCAATTGCGAATGAAATTTGACATAACACGCGCAAATTTTTTCGTGCTAATTGCTTTCTAGATCCCATTTTCTGATCTAATTCGAGATTCTCCATTTCGCGGACTATGATTAAACGGAAGCTTTGTAGCGATCGAGCGAATCGAAGTATCAACGAGTCGGAAAGCACAAGGAATCCAAGGCCATAAATATTCGTGCGCAAATCTATCATCCTCCATCATCCTCGCGAGCGTAATAGTCAAGGTCGCTCATGGAAAATGTGCACCGTTGGGTCCTTCCCATCTAGCCAACTGGTCAGACGACTGCCACCCACCAGCTTCCACTGAAGCGCTGCCCCGTCGCTACCCATTGAAGTCGGCCAACCGGACGCCGATCTTCGTGGCCGTTCCGCGTAGGCGTCCTTGCGAACGCCATTTTTCGTGCGAGCCGATAAGGGGCACCGGTTCCCCGCTCGCCGATGTACGCAACCGGTGCATATCGCGAGCGGCTAATGGAGCTGTTCGAGCCGCTGTTCCTCGATACGACCGGACAGAGTTCGCTAGCTTACGAGGCGCCCGCTTTTTTAAGTCGCCGAGGCGTTCTCCCGACGAAATGCCTAATGCGTGCGCAAGAGTGCAGTGGTTTTCCGGTGCGCGGCACTTCCACGGTGTTGCATCGGCGACGGCTCTAAAGGCCCGATAAAGCGCCTTGAAAATGTTCATCGTGCGAAAATCTCGAACTGATAAAGGTTGGCAGAGAAATCGTTGCCGCGTTCCCGAGCACAGCGAAGCGACGAATTAAAATGTGGAGCTTATTATTCGTTGTGCCAGAGCCCGTCGCTCGCTAATCGACAAATATTTTTCCCCTTATTTTAAATGCAGTGCCGCGTAATATTTGCACGCTGCGAACGGCTTCTCGAGATCTCAAGATAACTGCTATTCTCTTGTATAACTTATCCTCTGGTACCACAATTGCAACTGGTGATCTTTTCACCAAAAAGAAGGGAAAGTCACGCGCGGTCATTGAATATCAATGAAATGGCCGCTGAGAAATTTCTGAATATTTATGTTACGGGAGAATGTGAATAAAGTAACGTGAAATAGAATTTGCCGGAAAAGCGTTTAATCGGGGAAAAATAAAAGCTTAATGGAAATACCGTTTTTTATGAAACCTGTTAGCCAATCTCGTTTTTGTATCGCGATAGCACAACGATGTACACGAATACCTGCACATATCCAGACTTATTGAAAACATTGATGCGTCTAGAATTAGCAACTACTTAAATCGGCAATTAATGGAGATAAATTAAACTTGGCGCTATTGGGAAAGTCGATTGCTGCGTAAAAAATTGAAATTGGTATCATTTGTGTTTTTGATTTCGGTTAAGAATTGTGTAATTTTTTCGAAATTTGCTGTATTGTCTAGAATCTGCGTATTTCTTAATTTATCATTATAATTTTATCATATTATATTACGTATTGAGAATATAAATAAAATAATTTTAAAAGTTTGCTTTTCGATGAAAAGTAATTTTTCCATAAAAATCGATAAAAATTAACCTCATTTGTCGGTCTGAAACTTGTTTCATCTAATCTTAAGCAAACAAATTTTATCTTTATTTAATAGACAGTAATAAAACGTTGTAACTTTAATTTGTAAGTACAAACTTTATTTTATACGTAAAAGTGTAAATTACGTATTATTAAGAAAGGTTTTGTAAAATAATGAAATTTCTCGCTTATTTACAAGGAAAATTTTTAATTCTGTACTATAATGTAGATATTATAATAATAAATTTATTATAATTTTAAATAATAAGCAAATTGTGAGGTTTACACTTCAAGTGAATTTTATTGTTTTATGTTGATAGAAAATAATTTACATCGTATTTTTAAATAAAACTCAAAGTCGCATGTTTTATGTTCACGCGTCCATTTAATATATCAAACATTGTTTTAACTGCGCAAAAAATATTTGTCATTTATATAAATCTTCTTAGCTTTCTATTTTATATTTCTTTTATTTTTAAAATAAAAACTCAATCAAATCCAGAAGTCGGAAGAAGTCGCAGATAATATAACTCGATAAATTGTATCAACTTTTACCTTCACAATTCGAATTCGAAAAACGAAAAGAAAATCCTTGTAAAATAATCTACTTTTTGTACGTAGTAAACATTAAACGTATTTTCTATTACCTCAAAAATCATTTCACTTTATAAATAGAAAGAAGCATATTTAACATTCTCACTGTATTCTTATAAGTTTGAGGGACATTGAAAAGCAATCGACATTAATTCAGCTTTGGAATGAGATTTTATTTAAAATTTTATTTCATTCCGCGTCTAATTTATACTGGGTCTAATAAAAAATTTGTCTCCATAGCACCACATCTTATTGGTCGAAATTCCTTCCGAATCTATAAACATATCAGGGCTCCACAAAATTCTCGCTCCACCAAGAATAATAGAAAATAAAAAGGATGTAAAATAATCAACTGGTGAAAAAATAATTTGATACTCAGCAGTGCGGTAAAATGAAAAACACATAGCTATATAAGGCTAATCAATCGTCAATTAAAGACATCTGTCGAAATCGCAATGAGGCAGAGTCTCGATTGACATTTCCTCCTTTCGGAGCCGCCGCGTCCAAGAGGCTCGTCATTATACGAAACGCAACATTCTCTCCAGCCCCTCTCTATCGGTCCGTTTCTCTCTCCCTCTCTTCACGGAAAGCCATTTCCTCCGTGATTTATAGGAGAGCCAGGCTTCCTATATGCGTATGCACACGCACACACATATGACTACATACATATATGTCCATAAACACAGCAATTAGCGCAAATAAATCTCTTTCCGTCGCGCGATTCATCCCCGATCTATCTTTTCCTCTCTTTCTCTTTTCTCTCGCACTGATGTCCAATCGGCTTTTCCTGTTATTCCTTTTATTTATGCGAATCGCATTAAATCACTCAATGGATCGTCGAGCTCTCCATCACTGCCTATTCTTACTCTTTATGCTCGTGAAAAAATTAATAACCATTTTACGAACCGCTCGCTCTTTCCATTCTATTTTTTAAACTGCAGACCGCCAGAACGCGAGCGATCGACTCTCTTGTTAAAACTTTTATTGCAAAAGAACCAAGATCTCGACAAATCAGTTTTCTATTTATCACCAACAGCTCCAAAACGAACAAAACGACGTAATCGAACTGCGTTGGCCTTGCGGTTTGGAATATTGGTGGAGCTTTTGCTTGCTCGGAGCTTGCGGCTACGTAGCCTGACGGTGACGTTTCCCCCGTACGAAATCCAGCGAGAGTAAATCTAACGAATAAATTGATCGGACAATAATCGGCCCTTCCCGTGGACTCCCTCTGTCTCTTTATCCGCGATTTCGTGATTCGTAGGTTCGACAAAAAGGGGTGCAGAGCTTCCACCGTCCACCGGGTAGGGATCGATTCTCCAGAGTGGGGGCAAAAGCTCCATGCGCGAGCGCGGATATCACTCGGGGGCGGAAGGGGAGAAGGGACGGCGCTCATTGAGCACTTCGCGGCAACTCGGCCGAATGAAACCAGGGCATCCAGGGGCTGCAGCTCCGGCTTTCCCATTCAGCAAATGCGCGGACGCGGGTCGACGTCCGCAGCTTCCGCCCGTCCTACAACTTCCACTTCCTCGGCTCCTTCCTGATTTTCAGCCGGAGATACGAGCATGAATCAGCGTTCCGAACTTTTTCTGGGCCGTGCTTTACCGACGATCGGGCGTACCAGAGCAGCCAACGCCACCACTCGCTCGCCCTCGCCCTTGTAATTCATTGCTGATCACCGTCCCTTTGCCTTTTCGAGTAATACGTGTTCGCTGCGGGATAAAGAAAATTGTCCTCCCAGCCGGGAGATGATTCATTGGCTCGTGAACTCTGAATGAGTGACCGCAAGCTTCTGATATCTTGAACATTTTTCCTTTTTACGTGATCCTCGGCCCAAAAATATGCTCGCCAAGTGATCGGCGAGCCGCGTGCACGTGTCTTCTCCTTATTGCTCGTAAATCTTTCCGTAAACAATGTGTCAACATTTTGAAATCACTTTTAGACACATTAACCGATTCCGGCTTACTTAATAAATCTTCCGAGCTCCCACATTTTCCAAAAACGTATGTGGAATAACTAAGCACACATACCCAAATGTATTTGACGCGACTAATTTCGGATAAATATTTTACGAGAACCTCTTGAATGGCACGTGATATTGTTATTCAAATCTAGCGTCTCGATGATAGCGTATGTGTTAAAAATCATTGGATTTATAAAAAAAAACCTCAAACATGAAATGCATTAACGAGTGCACTCGATAAATAAATCATTTTTTCGCGCGTAATCAATTATCTTAAAATACGCGGCTGATACTAGACTTTATCAATGATTATGTATCGGTGCTGCAGGAAACGAGCAAAGCAAAATCACTGACGTATCTAGAAAGATGATAAGCACATCTCGTTAAGGCTTCCTAATACTTGTAAAATGTGAATGTACTCGGGAATGACACTAGAATAAAAACCGTCCTTTATTTAATTTTTTAGGCATTTTGTGACTTTCTACTTATTACGTTGATTAAAAATTTAATCTATTAATTTAAACACGTATGTAATCCATATTCGTTCATCATAATAATATTTATTTAACGGTAAATATTTCGTTATATGCAGTTGTATTTTTCTCGCAATTTAATAGTATTTAGACATTTTAATGACAATTCAAGATAAATAAATTAAAATATTTGGAAATAAATGTAAGAGTAACCGAATTTTATTTCACAGATTTCCAATCCTAGATATAATCGAAAATACGCTTTAATTAGTTGAAAATCTTTGCTCTAAATTGAAAAACAAGAAATTATTTGTTTTATAAGTATTTATTCACATGTTAACTTATAAAAAATATTTATTACCACACAACTCAGTTTTACGTGTATTTTTAAATTGAATATCCTAACAATTATTTAATTGCTTGTTGTAGATGATATAAAAATTATGATTTAAACTCGATTGTAAATTTTTAAATTGACAAAAATAAGAACCCATCCATAACTGAATTGGGGTTCCTTTTATACTTTATAATCTATTTTTAAAGAAAGTAAATATCTTGTAAATTTTTTTATCGATAACATAAATAATTAATGTTTGCGTTTAATTTTAAGCTAAACGTGTATTTATAATTAAATGAACTATTAAATTGATTAACTATTTATCGTATTTTAGCCTACCAACTTTACCTTGTTTATACAACAATTTACCTTTCAAAAGTAGAAATAAGAATTTATGCTCAGCAGGCAAGAATACATAACATCTATTTATACTTCTAAAGCGAGCAGAAAACGTACTTAATTATTCTATCTCTGTTTATAATTGTCAAACAAAGATATTTTATAACATTGCAGTATAATGGATATCCATTGTGACGTCAATGTGCTGTAAATTCAACAAACACATTACGAAAGCCTTATAACCTTGTTTCTAATACAGTGTTGAGAATCGTTTTAAAAATTTACAAACACTGAGTTACATTCAATATTTTTTCTCTTTATTTAAAGATAAATGATAGAATTCCATTGCTGCATTTTCGATATAACGTAAAATAAAATAAAGTCAATCATGGATAAAAATTTGCTTGCTGTTTTACATTTCGCGACGCGCTTAATAAAAAAACATTTTATATTTACTTTCAAATTTACTTTCAAAATTCAATCAAAACAGTAATTAATGACAGATATTCCTCAAGTATAACTTTAAGTAAGTAAATTTTTTAATAAACAGAAGAGAATATCAGCTAAAAAAGGTCTTTCTAATTCTTCACCAAATTGAAAACTAAATTTATCGACTCCATTGAATATTACGTGGTTTAAGCTTTTCTACATATGCAGACACAAAATTCCACTTGTGATAAAATTTCCCCTCACGTGCGCGTAAAAAGAAAAATATTACGGTCTATTTATACGAGACTCACGGGTCAACCGACATTGCCTTCCTCCTTTTCTCCTCACTTCTTCCAGTGTTAAATCTCATCACGATCCAGAGTCTTGGAATGATGTGTATTAGCGACAGGGACAGAGGCAGTTAAATCAGGTTAACGGGTCAGCCTCATCCCCATTGACGTAGTCGTTGCTAGGGGATACGACCCGAAAGCCCAAGCAGGGTAAGAAGACTGCGCTTACGCGCATTCCTTCGCACTAGTTGAAGTATCTTGAATAAGGTCGAGGAAAATATTCGACTCCCAGAGGAGGACTAAAAAAGCTGCTAAGCAACCTTCGTCACTTGTACTCACCCTCAACGGTTGTTGAGGTCAGCACGAAACTATAGTGGGGTAAAAGCGGGTTTCACGGACTGCGTCAAAACGAGATGTCAGTTTCTACTGGAGTGGTCGTTATTAGCTGATTTAAACAGAAAATGCTCCCCTTTTGTCACCCGAATATTACTCGTATTTCCTTCGTTTAAGGGACTTTCCGCGTATCAAGACAAAATAATACGCTGCCGTACTTTATGAGAATTTACTAATTGTAATATATATTATATATATACATACATATGTATAATAATATATATACCGAAAAAATATATTTATTCTCCGGAGTAGAGATAGAAGCTGAGGTTTTGTAGCTTCCAAAAAGTGACACTATAAACCTGAAATACTATTTGCGCGGATGTCAATTGAAATTCAAAATCGATTCGCAGAGAATGATAGGATAATTTCTGTCGTCAATCCTACTGTAAATGCGAGTAGCATTCGACAAAAGTATCGACAAAGGAATTGAATACGAATAGCGAAGAATATAAAAAAAAAAAAATGAATTCATTCACAGAAATCGTGTTCGTGTTTGTGCGATATTAAGTATTGGGATAAAAAAAAGCCTCGGAGATTTATAAAGCTTACACTGTTACGGTTAATTACGACGCCATCACAAGCTTGGACTTGTCTCGGTCTCTCTCCCTCTCTCTCCAAAATATTAATTAGACCGAAAAGAAATCACTTTGTCAGTGGTGAAAGAGCGTGAAAAAGAGAAAACAATTAAGGACGCGCCTCGCGATGCCAGGAAGGTAGTAGCTCGCAGTGAGGACGACCTCGGGTACGAACGTGAGAGAGCGGGGGAAATGCCAGCGCCCGATCGAACCCGGAGCTGAATGGGGCCGAGCTCGAGCCATTTTTTTAAATGACCGGGCCGCGCCATTCATAAGAGCACCAACGCGATTCAGGGATTGGCTTCTGCGCGTACGTGCCCCCACGCCACCTGGTGCCGCTCTTATTTTCCCCCCTTTCGAGCCCCAACTTCCCAGCGGTCCACTTTTGTCTTTCCCCGCCTTTGTAATAATAATTGATATCGAAGACTAGTTTTAGGGAACTAAGATCGTCCCCGAGTCACCATTTTAATACTGACTTTTTGCCCCATTCATCGGCGTTGCTAATAAGATGAATGGATCCACGATTTCAGCTATTAAACGTCGCTCCTTGTACCTACTCTATGAAATTTCGTCCTTTTTTCTTCTCTATTCTCGGCTTCTTTTTTATATTTCAAGCACTATTACTTGTTTTTATGTAGCACTGCTCGTCTAGAAATACCAGCCTACCTTGAAGTTTCTAGCGTTCGCTTCTCGAAATAAAAAGATTAACTCTAAAAAGAGAATAAAGGAAAAATCGCTGATAAATAATAAACAAAATTACCGTTTGTTCCTTTATTTCCGTACTTTTTTCTTATTTCTTTATTTGTTGTAAAACTTTTCGTTTTCAGTCTGTCAAGCAACGATGCAACCTGAATTAGTTTACACGGCAAGAAGTGACGTCCGATGACATGCTATCTTAGCGTATTTATTGAATTTCCAAGCGATAAAACTTTCACTAACTTTTTAAAAATACGCGTTCAAAGGAGTAAGAATCGTGCGATGGCTGGAGGAGCGCTGGTTCAGTTTTTTAGGTATTTACTTAAAACCGACCTCGTAATGGACTGTCGTAGAAGCAGTTGGCTTTATTGTAAAGCAAAATGTCGTGAACATATTTGACCTTTTATCGACGAAAAAATTGAAACTGAAATAAATCAATTCCGAAACTCTGCGTAGGAGTGTTCCTGAAAGCGTATTTGACGACTTCTTCGAAGACTCCCACGTGCAACGCCTATTCTTATTGTCTCTTACATGAGTTATGAAAAACTAATGGACGTCAAATTAAAAATGCGCTGTAATTATAATTATTAGTCGAGAAGCAGTTGGGTATTATTTACGGTACGCCACCTCCCTTCCCATAGTCACCAAAATCAAATTATTGCACAAAAACATATTTAGCAACGAACTCGCTGATGAAAAATCTTTCCGAACTTGACTCTCCGCAGTACTCGAAAGTAAAGCGCTTCGAGCAATCATCTGTCCATGAAGTGCAGCGCCAGTATCAGCAGCCGAGGTTGGAAAACTTTTCGATCGTTCGTCCGCACCCGCCTCTAAGCTGCGTTTGGAAGAAAGCCAACGCGAGTATCTCCGCGTGCATAACTGTATAGACGCGTAAGGAAGGAATTGCGTAAGGAAGATCAGCGGCTGCGCGAAAGCTGCGCTGGATGTCGGTGGCCAAGTGAGAAGAAAGCATCGAGATCTATCGGCGCAGAGCCAAATAAAGCCGAGAGAGAGAGAGAGAGAGAGAGCGAAAAGAGAAACAGATACGAGGAGCTCTAGCGAGGAGACCGATAGAGTTTCCATGAAGACCGGAAGCGGCCGCGTAGGATGCTCCCCGAATAGGCAGCGGCAGGTGGTCGCCGGATGTGCATCTTCCTTTTCCGGATGAGTCCGCGCATATTAACGCGGCGTGAACTGCGGTGCACAAAAGAGCCGAGGCCACGTTATGCGCCCGCTTTTGCACGGCTTTCTGGAAAAGTGGCCTGAGCCCGGCCGGGGGGAAGAGGAAGAAACAGGACGTTTTTCATTTTTCTTTTTCTCCTTGTTCCCTTTGTACCGCCTGACGCGCGTGCGCGCATCCACCGACAACGAGGATTATTTCACGCTGCTCCCTGCATCCCGACAACCATACTGGTGACCAAGTACTGGATAACGAGCACCAGCCACACCCTTCGGACTACCGAGGTCGATGAAAGTTTTTGTTCTCGTTCTCGGGTAAATGAAAGAATGGAAGCTACACTAGTCGGGTGCAGCTAGTGACTCTGCAAATGGCTCAACCTGAATTATTCTTTTTCCTCTCTTCCTTTTCTTCCCTTTTCCTTTTTATTATTAATTTATCTGCGTGATTCATTTATTTTACGACCATAAAAAGAGTCTCGGCGTTTTCATTCACTCCGCAACTTTAAAATTCCACAAATTTAGATAAAAATTTATCGTCCTTTGAACTGCTTGCTACATTTAGAAAACCACGGCTTATTGTGGTGGCCTGCGAGTTTTTCGTTGTCCCCCGTTAGTCAATTTTTACCGTAAATCTTAATAGAATTCTCACTGAGTACATTGTAACTTGAAGCTCTCGCTGATAAATATTACCGAAACAATACTGCGATAATATTATAATATTAAGATAATGGAAATTTACATAACAACGTGTATATTGCAGACTGTCATTTAATAAATCTACTCTTTTCCAGATAAAACGAGGAATCGCTTTTTCTTTAGCTTGTAATTGGATTCGCGGATAAAAATCAAAGAGTACAAATACGCGATGATACGTATTAACAATAATAATAAAAATAGTAATCGTAATCGAAAAGAAAAATTTCGGATCTTGTAGCTAAAATATAGACAAATGTATTAACTTTCAATATCGAACGAGATATCAAAGGATTTATAGAAAATTTTTTCATTTTTACAACTCCCATTTTATTATTTTATTATTTATGATTAAATTATTGTCATCGTACCACTGACGCCGAACTTGGTTCACCGAAGAAAAATATATTAAGATTACTAGATTTTTCTATTTTTTAATTGAAATGGCTTATCGACATTTTCAAAGTAAAATTATCGATCAGTCGGGTAAGGAATTGAATCATTTATCAGGGGCAAAGTTAAGCAAAACATGTTCCGTAAAATATTTTCTCAAAAACATTTTCAAACCATTAAAGTGCTTCCAGATTTATCTTTACCTTATACTTTTGTAATCTTTATCCCACTTGGTAAGATTTTCTTGTAATCGACGAATAAAAAGATTTATTATATTCGAGGGGACATTGTACATTTTACTTGGAGTATCGATAGACGTGTTTCCTCATTTTTCACCATGGTAATGCGGTTCCGTGTCTCAGATTTTAGATTCTTGGGAAGGGTCGAGTGCGTGTGTCGGTAGATCGACTAAATTTTGAAATGTCAGCCACCCTTCGAAGCAGGGTAAAAGTCACGAGCTCACGAGGTGTCGAATGGAGAGCAGTAATATATTCGAGGACGGGGCGCGTCCCTCCGAGTTGTAAAAAAGAAAATTCCCTCAAGCTTCGGTACGATCCATCAAAAGTTTGTAATCGCTCGTCGTCTACGGCCTTTTTCACGATTTCTCTCTCTGCTCGGGGTCTTCTCTCTGCTTCTTTTTGTACCTCGAGCTCTGGGCTAGAGAGGCGCACGCGGTACATTGAACTGTCAGTGATATTTTCAAAGCTGCGCGCGCATCTCTCTTTTTTTAACAAGTACCTCGCGCGAGACTACAAGTGGAAAGCACTTTCCCGGTCCCGCTTCACGAAACTTCGTCATTCTCTCAGCCCCTTTGATATTTTTTTATCTTTCACACTTTCGTCGGCTTCGTCCTCGTGAAGTGATTAACCATCGGCCGCATGAAATTTTTAAAAACTATTAATCCATGATAGAGCATGAATTTCCATTTACACGCGCAGCTGTTGCTTCTCTGGATAAATTAGTAAACCCTTCGAATTTTCGCTCATCCCTATTTTAATTATCGAGAATTGTTGCTTCTTCCAATTTTCACGTCGTAAAAGTAAATTAAGTCTCCGGAGAGCTCGTATTTAGTGTAACCTTTTTTGCCCATTGTGGTAGATTTAAAGTCTTTGGTGCGAGGAATTTCCATTAAAGACGTTGCGACTCAATTTTGAAACTTAATTAAAGCCTTTGTTGTATCAAACCAATAAAAGTATAATTTAGTCATAATATTATAATAATTTACTTGGCAGTGAACGCACGCTTTTACAACTTCCTCGCCGACGTCCTTCCACTACGGTTTTCTGTTAATCAAAATTCCGAGTGCGTTTAAGCCATATTTCCCCTTCCCCTTCCTGGGACTTGTGCAGACACACCACACAAGAAATCAATTTCCTTATTAGTGTATCGCGGGAGAAGCTATTCGTCGCAAGCCTCGAGATAACGCGTTCGAGAGCGAAGAGGCGGTCGGCGCGAGCCTCGGCCCTCCTAGAAGCTCCTCGACAGGCTCTTAGTCAAGGCTCACCACCTGTGACGGACGGACACAAAGAAAACGCTTTTCCCCTGAGCCTGGCGCGCGAAAACCCAAGTACTTTCGGGACATACTTGCGCGTCGGAAGCTACGTCTCGAGGCAGGCGCTTACGCGTCGTCGTCGCATGCCTCCGCCCGAAGGGTCGCCCTCCACTTACCGGAAGCGCCGCGCGCGTTCCCACGGTTATCCCGCGCCGCTTCTGCGTCCGTAGTCCCTGCCTGCCCGTCGCCCCTCGCCGCTCGCCCCTGAGCCCAACAGCCTCGGCTCCTTGTTGCGAGCCGCGCGTGCTTGCTTTCCACGCGCTCGACGTGTGCCTCGAGTAGGCCGTTCCCGGACCCGAACCCGATCCCGGGTCCCGCTGCACCCCGTCGGCACGCACCCGCGCTTGCCACTGGACGTGGATGTGCATACGCGCGCGTGCAGAGCTCGGGCTGCCCTGCCTGCCTGCCTGCCTATTTGGCTACCTGACTGGCTTCGATTTTGACTTTCACCAGACGGAAAAGGTGGAGCCTCCTCCTCTCGGCCCGGAACACGAATTAGTCGCACATTTTTAACTCCGTGAAAGTCAAAAACTGCTGTCCCACTGGCGTTACGAGTGAAAGGGAAAACGCTCGACCGCTCGCCATTGCGAATATCGTTTTATGGATTCGGAAAAAGTCTTATACGCCGCGGTACGTAACTTTGCTGTTTTTACCGAGGCTTTCGAAAGCGTGGGATAATGGAGGAAGTCAATCGAGTGTCGATCATACCTTGGCCAACGATAAAGCTAATTGTAATTTCCTGGTCAGTGGCAAAATTTGACTGACATTTATTGAAAACCGAGACTTTCGATGGCGGAAGACTCCATTTTTGTAGAGGAAGATGAATGACCGATCGAGACGAGTGACAGTCCGTTTCTTAAAATTTTATTCGACGGGCCAATTGCTTACGGGTTACTTTTTTCGAATAACTCGATAATAAAAGTTGGCTATGTTTGCAACAAAAATTAATGGTCGACAAATTCGCTTCTTATTCAAACGTTTATAACGCAATAAGTACGAGCACAATGGCTGATTTCACACTCTTGTGAGCACTAACTTCGGCAACTTCAAACGCTTACTTCGTGGTAAGAGTCCCGCCACATTTTTGGAAATTTTCGGAGCCATGGCAACATTTTTCCAGAGCTCGAGAAACCGGAAAATTCTTTTTCCAGTTTCCCAACCAACCTATTACTTCGTTACGAACAATCGAAACAGGCGACACGTGAAAGAGGATAATCGGCTGTTTCCCGGCCTTCCACGACTTTTCGTCCACGTTCTCACCATCCTTCCTCGCGTCTTATCCCGCTCGCCTCGTAATCGCCGTAATCGGATTTCCCCCGGGCGTCGGCTGGAATTCGGAACGGAGCTTCTTTACAGCGCCGTGCGTGCGTCCGTGCGTGCGTCCGTGCGTGGGATGAAAGGAAAAAGGCCGCGCGAGACCGGAACCGGATTGGAATCCAGAAGGAAGTATTAGACGGCGATTGAAAAGGAGCTGCCGCTCGTGTGTACTTACGCTCTTGGGCTGATAATCGGCGCGGGAGAGGCGGTCCTGCAGGTGAAGCGAGACAAGTGTATTTTATTTTCCTTCGCGAGATAGAGCCACGGGAAAAATGCTTAACGCTCGGGGTGTGAGAAGAAATTAGTCTTCGGTTAGCAACTCGAACTGCGTTTTTACGGACGGGGCTCCTCCATTGATGATAGTGATGGAGCCTTCCTTCCTTCTTTTACGAGATACTCGTATATACGAGCCGGTATCGTGAGAAAATTCTACCGAGTGTCGAAAAGTGCCACTCGAGGATATTACTGCTAGACTTATCTTTCCCTTCTCACTTATATCTTCCTCTATTTTTCATATTTTTCAAATTCTTACTCTCTGGTTACCTTCGATCGGTCTGCGCCGTTTAAAATCATGCGATAGCTCGACAAAAATTCCCACCCGGAAATAAACGGCTGCACAAATTATTATAGCGTTGCATTAGAAATATCGCGTAAACACTTTGCTGCGAAAATGAAACAAGCCGGCTTCCTAAGGATAGCAGGGAGTGATTATTTTTTAATTTAATCACGAGTAATACGCATAAATGGACTTTGGTGGAATTTACGGAAATATAAAATACGCGTTTTGTTCGCAGAGGAGACACGGTTTTTCGCAGGTTTAAAAAAATTGAAAATTGTACGATCGGGAAAGATTTCCCACTAAAACCACGTGTTTTGTTGCATTAAATTTGATAAAGCTACGATTTGCAATAGTTTCAAATAAAACGGAATCTAGAATCTAACAAATATGTTGATTTTGAAATGCAGTCAGACTCGTCCAGTATTTATCTCGAGTTATCCATTTTTGCTGATAAACGATTTTTCAAGTACTTGAATTTTATCTCGAAAATACTTAAAACAAACTTATCATTGTATAAAGAAAAAAAGCTACCGTGGCAGAAAAAGGAACGTCTAAGAAAGTGTGTATAAAGAGGGATGGAGGAGAAAAAACAAAGAAAAAAGAGACGCGCGAAAAGGCCGTATGCGCATGTTTGTTGTGGGACGTTTAACTAACGGTAAAATCTGCATAAGCAGCGCGAGGGGAGGGGGACAGAAAGAGACCTCCGACGAACACGTCCGGTGGGTACATGCCTGTATAATATGCGTCTGCGAGTGTGCGCGTGAGTACGCGAAAGAATGACGGAGGAGCGGCGGAGAAGGAAAGGGAAAAGCATTCTCGGTCGTATGCACACACAATCTGCCATTGTGGACGATTCATGAATGAAGCTGGACTTCCGGTCGGGCCGCCAGCGCGTGAGCGCGTATACAAGGGGAGCTCCGCACACGGAAACAACTGTTACAACAGTGGGAGACCGACCGTTGTATCGTCAATGGGACCAGATTGCAGAGACTCTCCTTTTCACGAGATAACGAAAAAATCCAACTATGCCTATTGCGAGTACTGCTCCTCTGCCCTTGCGCTTGCGATATTTTCCTCTGCAATAAGGAAGCGATTTTTTCGTCGCTCCTTTTCATAATTTCCTCCTCTCCGCTTTGTAAAGGTCGATAAGAGTTTCAACAGACGGATTTTCCGCCTTTGGTCTATTTCAAATGGTGCACGATCAGTTCTAATGCAAGGAAGCTTGGATATTTTTAATCTCCAGCGTTATTACAAGATTAATTTATCATTGCAAATTTCAATTACTTGCTCGGCAATTGCCGAATGAACTCGACGGATCGAATCGTTTCGTTCAACATTTACGTAACTGCATTTACACTGTAAAATGCAATGACGATATTTCTTGCGGAAACTTACATCATCGTTTATTTGTTCCTTTATAATTCCTGTCCATTAAAGACGTCGTCGTACGTAATTTTATTGCTAAATAAAACATTTTTTCCTCATTATCTAAATACCACTTCTATATATTTCAATAGTCGCTTGCAGCTACGCTTGATAATACAAAATATTTTGTTTCGAATATAATTTGTGTTGCATAAAAGGCTAATTATATGTTTTTAATTTACTCGAAAAGAACTTTTCGCGTGTTTGTTAAGGAAAAGAATCGACAAACTCTTCGTCTTGTGTAGAGCGCAAAAATTCAGTGAATTTTCCAATATTTGCTTCAAGTGATATGTCGTGAATTTCTATTTTTGGTATCGGCTACCGGGGACGAAAATTCTCCAAGTACACGAGGCATACCAACATTATAGTGCAATTTCTTCTATGCACAATGATATATGTGCAATGTCAGAGCCGATCTCTATACACAAACGAGTCACATCAGGGGGAGAAAGAAAAAACAACTGCGAAAGATCTTCACAAGAGGAGGTAGAAGACACAGCATTCAACCGTCCCTAGCGACACAAGCATGAAAAAAGAGAGAAAAAGAGAGAGAGAGAGAGCCTCGTATTGTAGACATTACGAGGCGGAAGCGTCGCTACAGCCTCGTCGCATAATCCGAAAGCTAAATGAAGCAGTCGCTCCTGCTGAGACGCACTACACCTGTCCTTTCTCATTGCAAATGCCTTGCGATTCCTCCACTCCTGTTGTGCTCTCTCTCTCTCTCTCTCTCTCTCTCTCTCTCTCTCTCTCTCTCTCCAGTCTCAGCTTAATTCGATTGCGGTTCACCCGCGCGTGCACATATATGGACGTGTACGTGTATATTCGAATGAAGGAATCGATAAACTCAGGGCCTATGAGTTAAGTGTTGGGTGTGTCAAAGATTCCATTTCCGGTGTCACTATGAAAATTCTTTTAAAAATTCTTAATCGTTCAAATCTTATTATAACTTGAATAACTTACAAACACTCTAATATGACGTGAATTTCTAGTCTCGCAGTATAATTATGAATACTTTTCACTCTTTTCAAATAAATAATTAAGCAAACGTACAAAATTTAACATCAATATTTTAATAAAAATAAAATAGCACAAATTTAAAACAAAAATAAGATATAAAGTTGAAATAATGTGAATCTCTTGCTTCGTAAATAAAAACGATAATAGAATTTTATAAAAATTATTTCAGAAATATGAAATCGCTCTGATGATTTAACCTTTTTTCCGTATAGTTTCCAGATAAAAATTCTAGATTTATATATATTCCGGATTCATAGCCGCAAAATTTGAATTGCAATAAAAAAATAATAATAATATTTTAGTAACTAGATTATTTTGTTAAATGTCAGTTGATTATATGAAATATTAACCAAAGACAAAAAGCAATTTGGCATTTGTACTTCTCTAAATATTTGAAAATCGGTGCCATTCTTAAGGTCGACGTTAATTCCTAATCGCGCGTTAAGCTCAGAATCTCTGAGATTTAGAATTAAGCTTGAGAAAGGGATGACTTAGGCTCGTCTCTTCCTAAAATCGCGCGTGGGCCGCGTAGTTCCTGTTTCAGAGGGATGCCATCGCCGGGAGGGTTGCCAAAGAATATCGCCAATCGCTCGGGAACGTGGGCAAGAACGAGGCGCGGTCTCTCACCTCTCTGCCCTCTTCCTCTGACTCCGACTCCGTTCGTTCATGGCCGGAAAACGGGCACGAATGAATGGAGTTTGCGCAGACCGGACTCGACCACGATCACAGCCGACTGCTGCATTTATCAATAACTCCCTCGCACCGCTGTGCCGGCTAGACTACCTCTCCTATTCCGTCACGCAACGCCAGCATCGCTCTGACGATAATAAGGTTTCAGCCGCGCCCGAACCTGGGAATGAAATTTCCGCGACGTTATTTTCGGCTCCGCTAATAGAATTGACATTTCTTGGTTGGAGCGCCGTTCTGGTGCTCCTCCGACGACGTTGCTGTTTTTCCTCTCATCCAGCAAGAGCCCGGAATTAGTTTGATTACGGGGCCTCGGTAATGCTCTGGTCGGTTGAAAAGAGGCAAGGGACACGCTCCGCCC
This sequence comes from Platyscapa corneri, assembly GCA_018907185.1. Classification (NCBI taxonomy): domain Eukaryota; kingdom Metazoa; phylum Arthropoda; class Insecta; order Hymenoptera; family Agaonidae; genus Platyscapa; species Platyscapa corneri. The sequence continues at coordinate 3,682,753 of JACCHW010000005.1, read as the reverse complement.
CCCCCCCGTCTCTCGTCGTTGAAGGTGCGACATCGAGGCGCTCGTTACGCTCACTGCGAGTAAATTAAATTACTCCGCGCGGAATGGATGACGTTCCCAACCTCGTCGTTTCTCTCTGATAATTCGCTTCCTTTTTCGTTTTGGCACGGAAGTACTCGGGCATAAGAGATCGAGGCTTAACTTACAATTAGAGTAAAAGTTTCCGGTATTATTGCCCGACCAGCTGCAATCGTTACTCTACTTTTGAATAAAATCATGGTCCATTTTATTCTTATCGATTTGCTTCGGGCAAATTACACGATTGCAGCGAAAAAGAGTTTTTGATGCTGGAGCCTCGAAATTACACTAGCTGACCTGGAGCTCGAGCTTAACCACACTTAAGACGAGTACACGGGATATTACTTAATTTTCAAATTAAAATTGACAGTTCTTCAAATAGACTAATATTAATTCATTATCGATTTATAAATTAAAATAACGAATTTTGAACTTTTCCCCATTTTCGGATATTTACAATTAAAAGGAACGTAATTTTTACCAAACATACTCAATTGTATCACTTTACTCCATAAATGGGCGTTGACTTCATTTCAAATAGTATTAAATCAAATTTCTGCGTATTGCAGCATAAAACATAATTAACCAATTACTAATACAGACTTTTCTCCAACTCAAATTTAATTATGTAGAATACCAATCGTTAATGTGTAAAATGGTTAATGTTAAGACAATAGAAGTGGAATCGGACCGGTACTGCAAAGAAAGGAAGCGCCGTAACATCACTGTAATAACACAATAATTATTTAATAAAATCCGTCGATGGAACGAGCGATAACTTATAATACAGTTTGAGTAAAACACAGCTATGCCGCCATTTAGTTAATAAAATTTGATATGCGGGTCATTCATCCTTTATTAATACATGAATATTGAGTAACAATATAGAAATAAAAACCATTCTCGAGATATTTGTATTCGAGAAATTTCGGCTGTACAATAAACAATAATCAATACTCGATCATTTTTTGTCGCATCGTTCATTGGTGAACAGCAATTTTACTTTAATGTTCTTGTATTTATTATTCATCCCAAATTGAATAATATGCAGTTGTGTTGAATCAACTTTTGACACGATATGAGGGTTAATAAATAATTAAAAATAACAACGTTCCAAGCATCTACTTTACTCACGTGGTTTATGTGTTGCATTGGTTATCTTCAAAACGCCCAAAATTGTATGTTTATTTTTAACTTGTCCCGCATCCGCATCTGAATAAAATAATAATAATTTTCGAAAGATAAAAAAAATAAGTCAGACCAACGTATGGATAAATTAATGACGAAGTAAACTGTTAATTAACCTAATTATATATAACCTAATTATTTCACACTGTCGGTTATTTTCTAATATAAATTTAACCTTTTGCATTTTTACAACTGTTACAGATAAGCCGACAAAGTATAGACGCGTGCAAGAACTACTTCAGGGAAGATCTCATCAAAGCTGATTGGCAACTGATGGTAGAACTCAAAAAGCTATTTCAGATCCTTTAATTTTTTTATCCAAGCGCCGAAGAGAACACGCGTCCTTGCGAGCGCTTCGGAAGAAAGTCGAGAAGGACGTTTCTATGCATGTATCAAAAGAAACACGTGTCTTCGATCCGATAACGACATGTCAATCCTTTACGTTGACCACCTTTATCATGATCCATCTCATATACATAATTATATATGATTACACGCACGAGTACATGACGCGAATCAAATGCCTCGAATCGCGCTCGGGGATTAAAATGGCCAATTGAAGTGAATTAGTTTATAATATACCAGAGATAAGCGAAAAATAAATCGACCGAGTGTGAGAGAGAGAGAGAGAGAGTGAGAGGGAGAGAATGAGTGAGAGTTAAGAGTCAAAAAATTCTTTTTGCTGTCATGAAAATGTAGTTATTTATTGGCGGAGAAACAGTTGAAACCAGATCGGTTATTAACGTAAATCGGTTATCAACGGTAAATTGTTAATAACATTGATAAGCTTTTATGATTTAAAAAAAATAGTGCTTTCAATTAAGAAACCAAATTTTTTGTCCTTTGTTTGTAAACTAAAAGGGAAGATTTTTTTATTTTAGCCTTCAAAGAATAATAAATAAGTGGAAAAACGTTGACCTCCAAGATTCAATATAAATATATTGTAAATTTTATTCAGCGGGAACTGGATTAAATGTTAAATTTTTTCCTCAATACATTATTATTTTCTGCACGTATTCATTTTATGCAATATAGTTAGCGCGTTAGAATGATAATTAAAGAGATCCATAAAAAATGAAATTACGCGGGGGGAAATGCGAAGAAATGAATGGATAAACTGAAAACGTTAATTATAAAGAGAACATGATTTTGTACAGTTGCAATCACATATGGATATGTACACATATAGCACAAAAAGGAGAACGAAAGCACGTATACAGAAGAAAGGCGAAGAAAAACGAATCTATTACTAGGAAAGCTTAGTGTAGAAGGAGGAAAAATTAATTACAAGAATAAATAAGAGCGAGATATTAATTGCGCATGTGCATTCGTGAAGCTGATTTAAGATTACGTGTTAGTTAGTTGAGTACGAGCCGAAATATATATAAAAAACTAAATAAGGAAGCATAAAAGTATAGGGGCGATGTAATAAACTCGTGAAACTTTTTCGATAATTCAGGATGTGTGATCGAGACACGACATGCCAAATCGAATGAGGAAGATGTAAAAAATGTTTTTTATAATAGAAGTAGCAGACGATCGGTTATACAAAGTTTTTTTCTCATTTTCATTCATTGCTCTTCATGTTTACATGAACAAATCTTAAAAGCGAATGATCGTTTTTAATGATAATAGTTCATGCGCAGTGACATTTGTACATCTTCATTTTTATTTTTCCGCATAAATTGATTGATAAAACAATGTGAAGGTCAGTAATTTTTTATCATGTTTAACAAATAAATTACATTTATTTAAAACGATTTTAAATGTGATAATAATGAGAAATAAAGTTGCTTGAATGAAACAACAGTTTTTAAAAGTCGTAACATTGAAAAATTAAAAATTTTTAATCAATAAAAACAATAAAACATCTTGCACAAAATAAAATAATACAAAATAAGCTTCTAATTCTTTCGCAGCGCAAAATCTTATAAATCATGAGTGTATTTTTCAACGTATAAACTCAAAATTGGTATCAGACTTGATACCTAATAACAGAAAAACTTTCTATTATTTATAAAATAAAAAATAATGAAGGAGATAGCTAATATATAGAGACGCTATCAAATTAAAATTTTAATAATTGAAAAGTCAAGTCGGTAAAAAAAAAATAATGAAAATTCAGTATTATAACCATCATTGACCTTGTTTGTTGTAAAAAGATTATCTTTAATTTATCAAAATATGATTCGTTATTTCACGATATTGGAATAAATAAAAAAAAAAAAAAAACTTATCAGCAATTTAAATTGAACGAAAACTGTAACATGTACTAAAATAATCATCACTCTCGTTTGTGGCAATAATGTTTTTCAATTTTTTTTCTTAATTATATTGTCTCTATTAAGATCCTTTTACGAATGTCTTCGTTTTAATCAAGCGATGAAGAACGAAATATTACCTAGTCCAAGTTTTTTCTTTATCCAATTATATTGTTTTGCAAACTTTCAAACTCTGCATAAATTTAAACTTCTTTCCGTATTGTATAATTATTCTGAACAACAGTGAAGCGAAGGGGCTAAACAGGCATATACTGTAAGAAGGTGGGAGTAGGGGAATGAAAAAAAATATAAGCCCAAGTAATTTTTATCGTCGATAATTTTTATCCAACAATGCAGAGCTCCGAAACACGTCGATGAAAATATTTGATAAACATTTTATAAAAGTGCTCTCACGTTTAATGGCATCCTGTAGCAGTTTACGAGTGGTGAAACAAGTAATACATAAATAAAATATTATTTATATCCGTAATGTAATTTTCTAATCACCAGGATGAAAAAATAGGTGTAAGCGCCCAATTTTTCACAAATTTCTTTTTTTTTAGAATACTTCAAAAATTTTTGAATTACTTCTTACGTACGTGGCTTAATAGTTTTAATAAACTATTAATAAATAACGTTTCTTGATAAAAACCGAGATTGTACCTTTTTTCCATTTCCCAATTGCACTTGTTTGTTTGCGAAATATAATATTTATTATTAGGTAGTGCGTAAAGCAACACACGCATGTTATTATAATTCTATTGATAATTAGTAACTGTCATTTGTTGAAGTTTCGTAAACAAGCATAGGTGCTTCTGTGTTATAACTTATTATTAATGTTATTTATAATTATTGAATTTATTTTTGAAAACTAAATCTATTCAACTGTGCAAACTAACACATTTCTAGGTGACTGTAAAAGTGTGTAACACAGTTACAAATAGATTCACCAGTGTTGTTTTATATCAATGCTTGATTTAATTGCAACAATCGCACGAGCTACTGTAAAATAATTCAACAGTACTTGAAAATATCATCGGAGGTAAGTATGTTTACGATTGTAAAACTTGATAGATCAATCGCATTACTTTAAAAAAAATTTTGTCGACGCGTTGAAAAATAATTCATTAATGAGAGACAAGCACGAGATAAAGAGAGAGAGCCTTTCGCGAACACATTCCTTTTCTAAACGTAGGTGGACCAATCTCGTTTTAGCGGAAACAGGAAGCGACTTTTTTCCTTTCTAACTGCCAGACGAACGTTTGCTCATTTTATCTTTTTCTATTTGCATCCGTATCTCTTTCTCTCTTGAACTATCTCGAGTCTAGCGGCAGGACTGAAATGACTGGGAGGGAGGGAGAGAGAGAGAAGGAGCGATGCTTTCGCTTTCGACGCGCCGCCACCAACTGGTAATGAGGAAAATTATTTTTAAGATAATGACAAGCAGTAGGTTGTATGTGGCCATACATGTGTCGAAAAGTCGCGCAAAGCAGTAATTTACAAAAGTAAAAGGCGCTGACATAAGACACGCAAATCCGGGGGAAGAAATAAAGAAACCCCCCCCCCCCAAGCGCCTTTAAAATATTCCTATTATCTAGATTAGAATATGTGGTTAATAAACTTATTCTCAATTTTTGATCGACGGATTTTTATTTTACGAATCACTTGATCACTTAACATAAATTTCTTCGCTTTTAAAACGAATAGTCGAGCATAATTAGTAATTCGAAAGAATTATTAATTTCTATTCGCCAATATAAAATAAAGGGGACATATAAGCGCGAAGAAAAATTTTACATAAAGATTTTGAGAAAATAGAATTTCAATTTGATCCTGTTATCTTAAATATAAAAAGTCTCAACGTCACAATTTAGATTTCTAATTTTAAATCAGCTATTTCGAAAGTTATTTCAATATACTATTTCAGTACCCTTTTAATGCGATCATAAATCTTATAGCCAAGTTGTAAAATGTACAGTCTGCCTGTCTAAAGAGCCTCAATAATTGAAATACTGATATGTCAAATCGATATCTACTTTGGCTAAGCTGCATTTCTGCCAATAAAACATTGCGCATCGTTCGTAGCTTTTTGATTCAGATTTGAAATGTAGCCGGGCGTCCCGGAGTACTTCTGGCTTCCCATTGCAAAGGGCTAATTTAAAAAAAAGACTTTCCGTCGAAAGACAAACTCGTCTGGGAGTCTTGAAACTGGAACGCACCGAGGAGAGTAAACTCGTTGAAAATAAGTAAAAATCCGTCGAAGCCCCTGGCGGTAGGCTTTGGTGCGGGCCGAGCACGAAGAGTAACAAGCCCTAATAAAACGTGATCTATCTCACAGGAGCTCGAACAATCTACGATACGCGCGTCCAGCTGACATCTAAGTCTCGCGATGTCCGGCCCACGGACAATCGAGCCCGTCTAGCGTTTCACGAATTCTCCCGCTTCGCGCGACTCGCCTACGTCGCGTGGGTTTGGCAGGCATCGGCTTATCGCGGTCGATCACCCGTGGCCCGGAATTTATCACGCGATAAGGGAGATCGCCGATAAGGAGAGAGACACGACGACACGTGAGCCGATCGATCGCTGACGCAACATCGATGCCAAGGAGCTCCATTCGGCGGACCAAGTCTCTTTACAGTCCGAGCTAAGCTCCGAGTTCTACCCCGAGACCTTTTTCGTGTTGCGACTTTCACTCCCCCCTCCCCTAGTTGTCGCAGAGGTAAACGCTTATTTACTTGGGCTAGTTTGGATGTAGAAATAATTTACCTCTTATAAACAATGACACGTTTCTAATTTATGAACCGCTTTAATCGAATGTTGGTATAGTGCCTGATTAATACCTTCGTGCTGGATTGCACGATAATGAAATATGGATCAAAACTCTTCTCATCCTTCTCGCGCAAACCTCTTGCACAGTGACTTGAAGAGCATTGCTTGCGTATTATTCACCCACTACCTGATTAATCTTATTTCACCGTCCTCGAAATCTGCAGTTACCAAAATACTAATAATATTGGTAACTGAAACGCACAGGCTTCCCAATCGTGATTAATGCAACTCGTAATCAATCGAGATGAAACGATTGCAATTACCTCGCATTTTTTACGAATGGACAATTTTCAATTTCCGGTTACGCCGAATAATTTTGAGTATGTCGATGTTACTTTTGACACGCTCCAGTCAAAGCAGAATTTTTCCATCGTAACGATAAAGTAAAAGATCGTCAACAATTTTCCATATTATTCGTATAGTAATAATTTAGGAAAATGGAAGCAGTTTTTTCTTATAAAATCAAATTACACTTCCGCGTTTCAACTACTCGACTACCCTTGACTTTTTAAAAATTTATCAGAACTATTTATTTAGCAACGACAGTCTACGCTTATCAAAAGGAATCTATACAAATCATACCTGCCTCGCGTATAACTGATGGAGCTAAAAAAATAATTACACGAACATTAAACAGTTTAAAACTTTTATCTTTTATTATAGTTATGAACGAATTTCATTTGGAAATGCACGTTTATGATCCAGAATCTATTAGTATTGTTGCTTAATTTGTTACTGTGGAAAATTTCAGTTCCTGCACGGTACAGATCTAAATATCTGTAAAAAAGAATTGCCCCAGAATGGACGGATATTTTTGCTTTTCTTTATTTATCGGTAATTCAAATCTCTTATCGACAAAAAAATATTATACAAGATTAATAAAGATTATTTCAAATTTTATATCCGATTCTCTGAAAAACACATAAATGACAATCGATGCAATTCCTCACCCTTCGAGGCACAAGCACAATTTCGAAGCGAATGTTTATATAACGGCAATTTTCCAAATTAAATATATCATATTAGTGAGTTATAAAGCCATGGAAAATTATAAGCTTCGTTATATGCAATAGAGATAAATGTCAGGTTACATTTCTTGGAAAGTGTATGCATTTAACCGAGTAAACTACTATTTGTAAGTTGACGTCTAATAATAATCTTTCGAGTGCAAAAACTAGCTCGCGCATACACGTACACATGTATACAAGTATGCACTACGTACACGAATTCGGAATGCGATTAACAAGAGACATCGCGAAATTAATTATTTTAACTCTTTAAATAGACATTAATCCATAACAAATGGGCTTTTTAGGATTAATTATTAATAAGTCATTTTTTTTCTTTAATTGTTAGCTCTTGACAAGTTAAAAAAAATTTACGGCCTTGAAACGACTTATTAATTTTAACAAAACTCAGAAAGCGCATCGGTTCATTCAATCGATTAAAAAATAATCGTTATTGTTTGCACTGAAATAAATATTTTTAGGTTCAATTTCTAATAGCTAGTTTTTTCATGTTTAATTTCTAATGAATCAAAATTTGTAATTAAAAAAGTTTAAATTAATTTATACGTTATATATGTCTAAAAATTGAATATAATATAATATAACATAGTATAGATCGAAAAATAATATAAAAAGTTTGTAGATGATATAAACTCGAAAGCCTAGAGATTTAGATAGCAAATATTAGATTCGAATTTGTACTTGAAAAATCATCACATATTATTTTTCATTGGAATTAATAATGGAGGTTTTTACAAAATTTTATAGCAAAATTATTTTTTACAAGTTTTTACAAATGCTGACATTTATATCAAAATGTTGAATAAAGAATATACTTCTGAAGATTAAAAAAAGTAAAAAAACATTTGAGAATAAAAAAAGAAATAAATTCAGTTGATGATTGGATTAGATTCTAAATTTGATCAAAAGTTTTTCTCGGGAGAGTGACATAATTCCTCCGAAACTCAGCTTGCATCAGCATATGAAGATTAATAATAGTGGCACTGCAACGTGCAGAGAAACATTGAAATTACAAACAACAATCGACTAGTAATTTCGGTAATACAACACTTTTTAAAGAGTAATTGAAATCGCATGCAACGACATGTGACCGTCTCGAAAAAAATTTTCAACTTTTCCGGTCTTTTAATCGGGTCTTGTACTCTAATACAAAGAGAGTGATTGATTTAACACGAACGACGTTTAAAGTCGCACGCGTTCGATAAAAAGGCCGCTCGGAAATGATGCAAGCCTGCAGAAACTCGTGGAATGCGAGCTTCGTCCCGGGGAAACGCCAACTCCAGGGGCGCAAGCACCGAGGACGGCGGAAGAGCTCAATGAATCGGCTCGTGCCGTATCGAGCCGTCATTCATACCGAAGCCGCACGTGCGCCCCGAGACTTCCGCGCAACTTTTTACTAGGATGACGTCTGCGCAAAAGGCTCGCCGCGTTTTTCCGTCAAAAGACGGCTTTGCATAACACAACCCGACGCGCTTGGGAACGGGTGAAACAGACGCCACCGGATCCGCGTCGTCGACCTCCTCCTTTTCTCAGTTCGCGCTGCCGGAAAGGACTCGGTTCGACTTGGTTCCGCCATCTGCCCCTACTTTTGCGCTTCTTTCTATCTCGCGAGGCGGAATGTTGTTCGCGGTGTCGCAAGTCGCGGGAGGAAATATTGCAGCAGTGAAGTCAAGGTGACTTATCCGACACACCGTTTCCACCCATTCAATTCGCGCAAATTTTTAACCACTTTCTCGGAGACTAGTTTTTTTTTTAATCAAATGGAACGGAGATTCTCGGATTGTTTATTTTCCTAGACCTTGATTGCCAAGCAAGATCTTTATCAGATGTCTTTTAAGCTTTTCGAGCTTAAAAAATGTACAACTAAAAATCTGTACATGGTTGCCGATATTTGAGTGTTGCAGAATATCGTCTTTTGTTACCTTTTATTTAAAGATTGTGCAAACTTACGTTAAAAACAAAATAATCATAAAATTAAGAAATACAATAATTACCGCTCGAGAAAATATTTTTTTCTATAAAAGTAAACTACTACTAAATAATATATAAATAAAAATATTTTTTTATCGGAATATAATCAATTTTACTAATGATTTTAATAAAAAAGCCCTTCATTGTTTGAAAAACAACCGAGAAATTGAGGTATAACTATACAGGAAAAATTATAAAATACGAACATTAAACTAATTATCAATGGATACTCAAAAGACTTTTATTAAAAACTTAAAATCTTGAAAACCGACAATATGCAAACGTGTAATATTCTATTTCTATACTCCTTAATTTCATGAACAAGTCTAAGTAGCAAAGATTAGAATCTTTCTATTCCATAAAATAGTGATTTACAATTATTTTACAATTACATTGTACAAAGTAAAAAGTTTTATTAAAAATAAAATTTGCATAAAAAATTTCCAAACGATTTTTCACTGTATCATATTTTCTATATTATAATTTATTAAAGTAATCTACAATTTATGAGGACATAAGCACGTTCTTTTTAGATTTATACAATAGTTAAAGCAAGCTTTGAAATATTTTAACCTGTATTTGAATTTTATAAGCTTCATTCAACTATGATTTGTTCTAAATTATAAACTGTTTAAAACCATTTTGTACACGCGATGCAATTTTACTACTTAATAAATTTATATAGGTTTCAATAAAACTGACAGTGCATAAGTATGCGCACGTACGTTTTTTCACAAATAACGATTTTAATAACCATATATATTTGAAAAATAGCGAAGGTGTGTGTAAATGGTAATTTAACTATATAAAGAATTGAAAAAAAAATTTTAAAGCCATAATTTAAAGTGCCTTTTATTATTACGAACATATCAATCAGTCCGCAGTTATATTATAAAACATATAGCACAGTTTTGTTAGATTTCGTTTTTATTACGAATTAAACGAGTAGTTTTATATTAACGATATTAACATCTCAAGCTAAAAGGCGATAAAACAATCACATAATTGTACGAGTATTACGATGTAATTTTCCGAAGAATAAGTCAATGTCTAAATTTTATTAAAACCCATTTATGTGTATTGTATCTAATATACATTAGAGATATGCACGAATAAAGATAAACCAGAAATGCTATAAAATAGAACCATTTACAGCAATAATACGAATCAAGCGCAAGTGTTTATTGGTATATAGACCAAGTAATAAATGGAACGATAATGTATTAAGCAAATGAAAACCAGACCGTGGACATTAATATTGGAACAGGTGGTTGACCTGTTTAATGATGTTGCCGGATATTGTTAATAGCAGTACTCGAACGATTGCAATTCAAGTTGCACGATTTCAAATGAATATTTCGAATGATTAAAAAATTCATCTCCGTTCTAGTAATTACAATTAGACTTGACTTTATAATATTTCATTGTCCTTCTCATAAAAGAATTATTTTTTACTATTTGCTTCTGTCGCGAACATCAATGGTTGCTTAAACATTTGTGTGAATTTAAATTGGTTATGTGCGTGAAGAGGGTTTGAAATATTTTTTATAATCCCATTTTTACAAACTCGAGTATTTAGTAAATAAGAATTGGTTGATGACAGACATCCGGGCATGCGGAAGTAAAAAGTACACCAATGGTAGCAGCTGTGGAGTTAACAACAGAGTCAATCTAGTCCAGCCTCGAAGGTCAAATTTAGACTTCACACTTCCGGTGAAACACTGAATATCAGGCGAATAGCTTATTTTCCAGGGAAAAAATGGCCCGGTAGCAAAGGAAAGGCAGAACTAATCAGAAAAGAAGTGATGGAATCGAGCTGCTGCTGTGGCTTATCGAACTGACAAGGAGCAGTCGCCTAAGTTAATTAATCAATTAACCCCGCAATTGCTTAAAGGTTATGGTTATATATGGCGCTTGCATGCCTCTAAAGACAAGCCTTCTATATTGCACGTAAAAATAAAGGAAAAGAGAAAAAATAGCCGGAGAGAAGAGAAGAGAGAGAAAGAGTTGAGAGGCGATGCTCCATAGAAAAGGACAAAGCGGAGTGTGTGTCGGAGGCGAAAAGGATGCAACTAATAAAGACACTAAATATAGTACGTAAGCGCAGTTTGTCGCAATTTGACAGTCAATTAGATGTAATTTAGAGGCTCGCAAGTATGTATACGTGCACGCGTACTACGATACAGAAAGACGCACAATTACTTACAAGCACGTGTTACGAGGTTCTTTAAGCTCTCCAAATTTGGGACTACGTATCAATACGTCTTTCTTCTGGTCGCAGCGTAGGTGTCCTGCTATCGTCATTTATTTGACTCGATCGAATGCAATCTGGCCACGATGATGGGCTCGTAAGAGACTCGCAAGAATAGATTTTTGCTGACTAAATTGAAGTTTGCCTGATTATTTGCTGACCAAATCGAGTAATGACAAGTTTTTTTTATTATTTATCGCACCTTTCAACCTCGAACTCGCTTCAAAATTCAGACGTTCGTTTTTGCGTTAATTTTTCTGCTGATTTCGATTCAAGGAAACCAAAACTTGGCGTATTTTTCGAGACGATGGTTTTTTTGCAGCTAGTAAAGCGGCAACAATAACTCGTTTGCCACTGACACGAATTATTGTTTCCACCCTTCTACCGGGAACCGCTGTGAGTGGACACCCAAATTTCATGGGTTTTCAAGGAAAGGTAGAAAGGTTGACGCCCAAGCGTGCTTTGTATATAAACATTTCGATTGGACGACTGTTTTATGAAACGGTTCAGATCGCCGCTGCTCGGACATGTTCGGACGCGCCCAATCTACTCGAACATCGGGGTGTCGCGTCTGCGTGAAAAATCGCCAAGGTTATTAGCATTTCAGCCCAGTCGAGCGGAAAGAGCAAATGGAGCACTGGCGCAGGCTAGTCTCGTATGGCCATAGCGTCGGATCATCCGCGCTACCTTCGCGCGACTCGCGTGGGTAATATGCAGCTTCGGGTTCGGAAGCGTCCGTGTGCCTACACGCGTGCCACATACAGGCATATGCACGCGTGGAGCCACAGTTAAGCAACGGGATATTCATGTGTAGAGGTGCCGAGAGCCGCGCTCGCGGCCATTCGTATATGGAAACGCTATGCATTTGGGAAGGCGTGACGGAAATGCGTTTGTCGCTCCCGTCGCGGCAGTCCTCGTCGTCCCGCTCGTGGATCCTCGGTAGTCCCGGCTATTGGTGGGCGTTGCATAGGACGGGAAGTGTTTCCGCTTTATGCGCCGGATATCCTTTCGAGCGTTCATATGCGCTCACACGCCCGCGATTATATGGCTCGCGGATCGTGGCTCGTGGCTCGTGGCTTCGTGGCGGCCCCATTTCTCGACCCCTCCACTAGTCGATAGAGAGCCAATAACCATTCGCCGGCCCCACCCGGACGAGCTTTTCGGGACCTTTCACGGCGCCCGCACTGCCGATGCTGCTGCTCCTGCTACTGATAACGCGGCTCGTTGACGCGGCGGGCGGTTACTTACTGCTCCGGGGAATTCGCCAAGTGTCGCTCGAAGCGAACGTTGCGCAATCCGCCACATGCCTTCTTGTGCACTGAAACAACTCCAGCCCCGGTTTCTTCGACCTATTGCTTGAAAAAATGAGAATCCATAAAAATTGCTATTTTTACGCTACTTTTGATTAAGAATACTCTGGCGAGCCATAAATAAGGTTCGCTCCTTCTCTTATGTATAAGAAAGTTTTTTCTCATTTATCATGCTCCACGTTCTTGAACGCACGTACTAGTCTATAAGTAAATTCTGTTTCGTTTATACGTATAAATATCGCTCCCTTATCACAGGTTTGTACGAACACTCGAATTCGTGTGTCAAATGATATATTTTATAAAAATCTCAATGTTTATACCGCGTGTGTAATTTAACAATACATTTTTACGCGCAGACTCACCGACACCATTTTCTTAAGTGAAATTCTTTTCACGATATCGCGGGTATGGAAAAATGACAAATCCATATCTACAATACGCACAGCATGTCATGCTATATAAAACTAAATTAAATCAAAGATACGATTTTCGAGATATAAATTGAAATAATGAAATGTAAGAAAACAAAAAGCAAACATCATTGCTGTTCTTTCTTAACGTGTTGATAATTTACTTTAAAAATGTAATTTTTTTCTTTTACTAAAGGGTTTACAAAATAAATGTATTATTAACTAAACAGTCCGGCCTCTTGTTCAGAAAAAGAATAATGATAATAATAGACATATTGAATGAGATTTGAAAACAAGAAGGACATCAAATAAATTATGAAAACTTCGTTGCAATAATACTAAAAAATATATGCTTATTCTAACATTGTGACCAAACACGTATTTGTAAGGTATTGTTTCGAAAAATAAAATTGAAAATTCTGCAAAACATCACATTTGAATAGAAATTTAACATCGAAAAATAATTGCGAAAGTCCAAATTCAGTAGTTACTGTAAATTTTCGTAACGCCAGTTTCACGAAATTCCATGTTGAGCTTCGAAAACTTCAACCATGAAAACTCGATATAAAATTACAAATTAACTTTTTATTATATACAATGTAGTAAAGATAAGCTTCATATTTAAAATTAATAATTTATTTAAAACTGAAAAAGTTTTTGGCATATTTTTGGTTGCGTTACATTTAAATATATATTTTAATATTTATCGACGAATTTTAGAGCAACTTTCATCGCAATTTCTTCAAAAAATATTCTACTGATACTTTGTGAATTAAAGTTGTATATTAAAACAACAATTTTTGCAATAGCGTTATTATGTGTACTTTATCATACTCAAATTATAATGCATTACATATTAATATTTGCAGGCACAATTCGTAATATAGAAACTACATAGTACTTTACAATAATATGATATTTGTGTGATTGTGAATATTAAATAAACGACGGTGCGAGTAAACAGATTTAAGATTTACAATTAATTAATTGACTGCAGTATTAAAATAAGTTGATGTATTTGCTGTAATTTTACCGTCTTAACTTTATTCAATCGGTTAAGATAAAAAAAATTGCAATTTTTAGCACTTCATTAAATTATTTTTTAAGTAAAACACTAAATAATTTACTAATAGAATTTCTTTGAAATATTATTAATTGAAGGTTAAAGAATTAGTATTCGTTATAATGTATAGTACAAGAAATAAGGTAAGAGGAACTCACACCACGATTTTACACATTAGAATCAATTAAGTATTTGAAAAAAAGATTTATACGCTGAAGTTTTTTATTACAACAATAGTTGATATTAACAATAATATGATGAAATTAATACATATATACACACGCATATGTACAATAAAGAAGTTTTTCGTAACTCTTGGAAATATTTTCCTGATATGTCTAGAATATAAAAATTAACAATATATTTTTGTTTTGACAAGTAAAAAAAATTATTTCTTCTAAAAAAGTAAAGATTTATAATTAAGTTGACAATGAGTGGAAAGCTTATCATATGACATTTCGAATTGATTGATCAAAGTAACAAATTTTGAATTAAATATGATATCAAGCAAATAAAAAATTTAGAGAATTTTCTCACAAAAAGTTGGTCGCTGTAAGCGCAAATTTTGTCAGCAAAAATATAAGGTAGGAATAATTTTCGAATAGTAGCGTCGAATTTGACGAATTTTAATTTACTTCTCACTTACGCTGTGAAATTTAACCCATACGCCTAATCAATCCGGTACACTTTGAGACTCACGAAGGAAAAAAATATGAAAAAGATAACTAAACGCGTGAAACGTAAACCAGACTGATGGTGCACTTTGTCAGCAAATTGTTTGTTGTCTGGCCTTCTTAATGAACTATATATTTACATGTATATATACATATATATACACATATATACTTATTTATTTAATTTTAATAATCTAACGTGAGTAAGTATTCACACGCGCATTATTCTACTTGACACATATTATCACATTTTTATGAGCAAACGACAATAAATAAGAAATTAAAGCAGCGGTAATACTTGCAATATTATAAAACATGAACATTTTTTTGCAAAAATAACCATAGTTTTTTTATACCCCACATTCGTGTTTGTCTAGATAAAAATTAAACGACTTTGACATCTTTTGACAATGATTATGCAACAAGAGCCGGGAAATGTAAGGAATATGGAATGGAATTTTACAAAGATTCCAGGTCGTGACTTGACATGGAATTGAATAAATAACCTTTTAATTGTTCAAGAAGGTCTTAATAATAATAATAATAATAATAATAATAATAATAACAATAATAATAACAATAATAATAAAAGCGAATTATAATTAAAGTTTAATTTTTAAAAAATGGCTCGACTTTTATTTCATTGAAAAAGTGAGCAGTGAAAGGGTATTTTCATCGCGTAACTAAAATATTTTCAAAAATGAAGAACCAGCAACTAATTTCTGCAAGTATTTAAGTTTGATGCAATCTTTCTGAAAAATATGTGTCGACATTTTCGCACCTCAATTTCCCTACGCGAGTTTTCGCGAATACTTCTGCAATACTCGAATCTTGAATCGTTCGAAAATTGCTAAAAAAGCATTCGCCATCTCCGAGTTCTGTAATTTACGAAAACCAAGTACAGGCTGCCCAAAGGCACTTCCTCGTTGTCTCTCCCAGCGAATTGTCCACGTTCCGGGTGAATTTACTAGCCCCGCATGGCCACAACACAATAACGCGGCACCGCGCAACGATAATTGTTTCCTCCCAATATCCGTCGTGGACATTCGCGTTAACTGGCATGCGCTTGCGTACACACGTACATGTGTACATAAAGAGAGAGAAAGAGAGCCGTAACCCAATGCCTTGGAGAAGTTGGACTGTTGCTCACGCAGCCTTGAGCCTCTTCCCACACGCGAGTATCACGTGCCAAGTATGGGCCGTACACACAGCTCGTCGGCTTATTAATTCAAGCGAGTCACATCGCAGCTCGCTGCCGAGAAATGGTCGCATTACTCGGGTGCACGTCCACTTAGGTATATCCGATGGGCTCCAACGAACCCCGGCCGGCTTCTTCTGCCTCCTCTCCGATGCTCGATGCACTATATATGGAGACGTTCAGCGAAAATCGCGAAAATAGAGAAATCGATGCAGGAGCTGCTTAAGGACACTTGAGCCCCTCCCCATCCCCTCGTGTACACGCGAGAGCAAGTCCTGCCCCGTGCCGACCCACCGACCGCTACCCTTGACGAAGAAGAAGAACCACTCCAAGCGTCGTTTTTCATCTTTGGAGTCTCTCCCAAGCATCATTCCTATCATTTTCGCTGTTTTACACCTTCGTATCTACACGCGTCAGTCCTCGGATACCAATAGTCTCGCACGACAGACTTTTTCGTCTTTTTACAATTTTTTATCTTGAACAAAGTATCGATTTGAGGACATTTTACTTAATGAATTCGTGTGAATACATTTTGTCCGTTAAATCGACATGTGGATGGATGAATACTTTCTCTCGATTAAGAATATCATTGTTTCTTGAATTTTTTGCGAATAAAATATAATTCCAGAGTCAGAGCTGCGTAAACAAGTTTCGATTATTTCACTATACTGAAGTTTTTTCCCAAAAACTGTTCTAATGATATATTTTAATTAAATTTATAGCCCAGATTAAACAATAAAATGCAAATTGTTAAATATGGTCTAATAAATACGCATATTCAATGTCCAAAATATAGTTTCTAAAGCAACGTATAAGAGTATTATTTTAGAATATTAGAAAGATTTATTTTGGATGAACTTAATTCTAAATAAATATTTAACATACTTTCTTATTCTCTTACACTGGATCGTTCTTTTGATAAGAGCGATCTACTGAATATAAGGTTCAGCTTGTCTTGAGCCGTTAAATTCTTATCGGAAAAAATATTTCTCATCAGAATACTTTGAATCGATATATCTTATAACGAACGTAATTGAAGAAAAAAAATCCTTAAAAGCTATCTCCTTTAAAACTAATATTTTCATAATTTAATAAAATTATTAATTTTTCCACACAGTTTTTACGTTAAAAGAATATTTTTTTCGTTGATTTTTCGAAACAAAAATAAATAATGGGCAAAATTATCTCGGTATTTTACTGAAATATAAAATAGTAGAAATTTTTGCTTCAAGAATTACGACGTGCAATTAAGTAATGTGTGTGTGTGTGCTCGTGCATAAAACAATGTATAATGTATCCGTTTGTAAATGATTATTCATCGATCTTTTAACATCGTTAAAATAAATTCAGATATTCATATTTCATCGACTTTAGTATTTAATATATTAAACTGTAATTCCAGTGCACTTTTTTATAATTCATAGTTTAATTAATATCACTGTATAAACTTTTATCTGAGAATGTTTATAACAAAGATGAACCAAACGTAACAATAAACAATAACACAATTTACTTTCATTTAAAATCCAATAATAAACAGAAAATTAATCACGGTCGTATAATAGTTTTAAAAGCTATATTTATTGTATCTAAAGTTTAATATATTGTCTTATAAATGCTATTTCATTTAAGTACTCGAGGGAAATCAATTTTCAAGAAACTACAAAGCATTGAACTTTCACGGTAGATCTTTATGTGGCGATATTATTATCATGAAAGGAGATGATCCACATAACTTATCGAGTATCTATCTAAATATGCCGCTCATCTTACAGCATTTTCTTGGATTTCAAAAAATTTTCGATAGAGAAGATTCGAAAAGCACGAAGCACAAACCATGCATTATACATACAAACATGAAACTATTAAATAATAAATTATAATGTTAATGAACCAACTCATAAAATCAATTTTAAGCTTACAATTCACAAGATTTACTTATGCTAGGCGTTATTCATTAGACTCTTAGTTTACATGTGCGTGCATGATAAGTGAACACCAATAAGCACAGCTAGGAATGCAATAATCACTAAAATGCATATTACGAAAATTTTTCCGAATAATTTGGTCTTTTTAATTAACAATAGCATATTCAATTTTCTAAATTGGATAAATCACTTAACGCAAAGACAAGTGTATACGTGAATAATGAACTACGTATATCTATATATTTTTATTTATTTATTTATTTAAACCTACAAATGCATATAATGAGAAAAAAAGTTAAAGTATGTTGTTGAAGATATGTGAACACCAGGTCGAGTGCAAAAAATATTGTAAAAGGGCATTAGCACAAGTTAGATTAAAGAGCAGAGATTATAAGTAGTGGGAAGAATTTCGATCGGATAAAAATGATTGAATGAAGGTAAAATTCAGGCAGATCCGAGGTGCTCGGTAACAGCATCTGGCTGGCGGATCGACTTCCGAACGTCGTAAACGTCTATAAACGTCCGTAAACGGCGGTAAACGACAATAAACGGCAATAAACGTCGATAAACGGCCGTTATCTGGAAAAGTGTCAGCCGCGGTCTTGAATATCGATCGACGAGGGGCACCAGCTGTTGCTCGCTCCGGCACTGGGCGGCTGATGCGCGAGCATGAATGAAGCATCGCGTCTGGCGCAATGGCGAGTGCAGCTCGGCTCTGCCCCTGCGCCGACTGCGCGTGCGCCTGACTTTGGTTCCGTCTCCCGCTGCACAGCTGCGAGTCCCCGGGTATCCCTCTCTCTCCCCCGCTCGCTCAATGAGATGTAATTCGACGCCCGAATATCGCCGTGCGCTTCGTGAGTAAGAACGCGCGATTATTTCATTTCGCTCCGCTTGGGGATCGCGATCCGCCGTAGCCGCCGCGGGTGGATCTCCGTCCGACCTTCCGACGCAGCCTTTGATTTTATCGCGATCTGGGCTAGCGAGGGGCCATTTGCACCTTCGAGTTTAGCATCTCGCCCGTGCATCAGAGCCTTTCAATTTGATAAGGCTCATTTTTTATGCCCTATCGTCCGGGGCCGCATACCTCGCGCTTCCTCGGCCTTTCTCTCTTTCTCGTTTTCTCTTTTTCTCTTGAAAGAAAAGTACAAAGTAAGAAAAATTGATGCTTGACCTCTGGTCCGAATCCCGGCCAACAGACAAAAAAACATTCGAGTTTAAAATTAATGCCGGCCATTTATTTTATGCAGGAAAAGTGGAAAGTAAACAGATTTGAAAAATTATCGTCACTACAATTTCGCGTGTTCTTATTTTTATACTGGTATTTTCAGTTCAATTTTCCATTCTGGTCATTAGAGCGCAAAGGCCGTTTTATTTCATTCAACGAACCACTTCCGATCGAGTCTCATTTTTCGAGAAAATTCTATTCGTTAAAGGATTTTTAAAGTTTATAAAAATTGCGAATCAAATATTTTTCATACTCCTAGTTTTGTCGAATCATTTAACAACGAGATTATAAGTATTTCCCGAGCGCACTCCTATTTTTATACGTGCGATATGCTACTGAACAAATTTGTTCAACTAGACTGCAAAAAAAGTGTGTGCATTTATTGTTGCTGCTGGATACTACAGTAAATATTACATTTTAAAGTCTTAAATACATTATCGATTCGCTCGCTCAGCTCAATAAAATTCACGAAACATTCCCCTTTATATTTCAAGAAGATGAATTTATTCTTCGGTGTCTACAATTTTAAAAGTAATTAGAGATTCGCAAATAAATTAAATATAACGTCCCTTCATAGACACAACCGTCTCCTGTTTAACGGCTCGAAATTCAGAAGAAAATCCTCCCTCGCAAACTATTTGCCGCATTACTTTTGACGAGGAGGAGAAGGAGGAGCACGACGAGGAGCCGGTCCAGAACGAGAATCGAGTTTCGAAATTAAGCGAGAAGAAAAAACGCATTTCGGCAAAATGTTGGCTGTCCCCCCGATTCCAAGAAAGGAATTCACAAAAAGAAAAGCAATTTACGTACGACTGATCTTTAACAATGAGAGGATAGCAGAGCTCGAAAGAACTAGGCAACACGTTACGTTTAGCATTCGGCGATTAGTGGCTGGATGAAAAAAGGACGGCTGCCTCTCGGCGTTGGTCCGAAAATCGAGCGACGGCCACAACCACCAGGAGTAGCGAAATCGACAGGGTGTTGAGTATCGGTCCGATACCACGAGCAAAATAAGCACCGGCGGAGCAAAGAATGCAGAAGAAGGAAGAGTTGGTGGCTCTCGGAACCAGCGACTACGTTACTGGCGCGGCTTGTGTCTCGAAAGCACGCGACATGGCCGCCGGAGCTGAAAAACACGCGGCGCACCTTCGAACCGAGAGAAAACTCCGCTGCAGCGGCGTTACGCAGCATTTCAATCACGTGGCCCAGGTTGCCCGTATTGGCCCCGCGACTGCGACGGCGTTTTCGGTGCGTACGTCCAGGCGGCCCGGCCTGAGGTCACCTCTGCAAATGGAGCCAAAAGCCCTCCTGGGCCCCGGACCCCTCGGGCTTGTAGACGCGGCCTCTGCCGACGCATACGTGAGAGGCCCGCGAGCGTAGCCAAAGGCCATAGCGGCGGCGGCGGCGGCGAGGAAAAAGAGCCGCTGGCATCCCGTGCGTAACGCGCCGCGACGTATATATGAAAGGAGCTGAGCTCCCATTCTAGATCGGAGCTGTGCGCATGGCAGTGTGAGTATACTATATAGTAGAGCGTCGTAGTAAGAAGTGTGGCGCGGATAGCAGCCGCCTCCTCCCGTCCCTGCCCCGCCGGCCTGCCTACCTGATGCCATTCTTGTATTTTTGCCAGGATTTTTCCTCGATAGAAAGGACCTGCCCCGAGGCGGTTGGGGGGAAATAATAAACAAAATGCCTGATACAGAGATAGAGAGAGAGAGAGAGAGAGAGAGAGATAGAAAGAGACAACGTAGTCGAGAAAGTCACGTACCTACCGTCATCGGCCAAGAGATAAGAGGCAGAAGAAGTAGGTGTAAAAAAAGTTGACAACCCGCCGAGTTTTTCGGCGGACGCGGGCGCCTAAATCAATTTATTATTGCTCATTTTGCATTTTCGCATGTGGAGTGCATCGCTCGTATTAATATTTGCCGAGAGCAGGGATTTTCGAAGCAAATTTTGGAACAACACTTTAACATTATCGTTGCTCTTGGGAAATTATACTTTTAAACCATAAAAATTCGACTGCAATTGGACGTTCCAAACATTTATCCATTTTTATAAAACCCTTTTTCATGATTTTTTTATTTAGAGTCATTAAATATACAAACGTTTTACATACACGTGTTTGCGTATATTCGTGACACTTTCTACAATTTTAGCGTAAAATACAACGGATAGTTCGAGACGCAAAAGCTAGCTTGCTGCAGTTTATAATCTGTATATACGTACATGTATATATCTGCCTCACTGTTATATTTTTAATTAATTAATAAGTTACATCGTTCGTTTTATTTATTATGCCTGCTTTTGCAATCTTTTCTTAATTTTATGCTTGTATTATGATTTTCAAAGTGTAAGTTATGCAGTAGAGTATTAAAAATATCACACAATAGTTTATTTTTGTATAAAAAACTTTATTTAAAAATCCAGGGATATTTTTACGTTTTTAATTTTGATTTTTCACTGCACTTCCTAAACTCTACCAAAATCAAACTCTTCACATAATTTTTCTTTTATCGCGCAAATAACAAAAGTATGGCATCGATCGAGCGATAATGGCTTTTAAAAATAGTCTGAAAGTGCATTTGTAAAAGTAAAGATTCTATCGAATCAAGATAATCGAACACGATTACCCTTAACATGTAGCAAACTACACGTAAAATACGAAGGCTTTATTAAAGCATAAAGGTCATCTAAGGACAAAAGGCGTCATTACAATTAAAAGCTAAAAAAAATGCAATTTATGTATCGCATCATCTTATTTATTTAAGATAGTGCTTAAGAGAAGAAATTTAATAGTTTCTAGTTTTTACGCGGGACTAAGTATTTCTTGTCCATTAAATCATTCATTAGCGAGGGCGCGTATAAATTTACAAACGGCACGCTCGTAATTACCGTCCTCCCGTCGTCAATCACACGTGAACGCCCGATTCTAGCAGTTGGACGGCGCGCACCCGCGACCCCCGTATTAGCCGCGGCGGAGTCTTGCGTACCTACATTCCGATAACGACACTTGGAAATCGTAGGCGCGGAAGAGCTCAGCCGTTCGCGCGTGCGATCATCTCGTGCTCGGAGGAAAATCGAGGACAACGGAAAGCGAAGAAGAAGTCGACGAAGAAGCAAGAGAAGCAGCAGAAGTAAAAGAAGGAGGAGGAGATGACGAAGTGCACGACGTCGACATCGAAAACCAAGAAGAAGAACGGGGCTAGAGCGGCGAAGGCCGAGAAAACGACGAGGGGATAGAGATGGACAGATAGATATATGTATTAGTATTATAGATAAGCCGGAGCGGTTGAGAGCGAGACGGAAACACAGTGGGAAAAAAGTGCGGGCGAGCGAGAAAAAACGAGCTTGCCGGAGTAACTCCGAGTGCCCTCTCTCTCGCTCTCTCGGATCCGCGTGCGGGCTATTTCTGCGGACGTATAAAATAAGCAGTGAATGAAGCTCGTTTACCGGCGGTCAACCTAACACAGACGGAGCGCGTCGCCGTCGTCGGCGACTCTCCCGCTCTCCGGCACACACGGACGCTCGCACACTTGCCTCGAGCGCAAAGCGGCGGAGGGGCGCGACGACGGTGGCGGCGGGGGCAGGGGCGCCGAGGAGAAGGCGCGCAAGAGGAAGGAGAGGCAGTAGCGGAGCAGCCAGCGTAGCGCTCGGCTCGGCTCTTCTTTCTGCACGACGTCGAGTGTCGCACTGCTCGCATCGAGCGCGGCCGCAGCCTCTCGCATTCACGTAACCGCTCCCGCAGTGCCTCGACAGCCGCGACGTCGGCCCGTGAGTTCCTTGGTGTTTCCGCAGCGGAGCAACAGCACGGAGAGATAACGAAGGAGAGAGGAAGAGAGCGCGCGCGCGAGAGACAGCGCGAAAGCGAGAGAAAACGAGAAAGAGAGGAGATAAAGAGAAAAAGAAAGAGAGAGAGAGAGAGAGTCAGCAAGGCGACGGGCCATAGCGAGAGGAGCTCGCGCATCCGGCCGGGCGCGTGCGTGCGCGGCCGAGGCGCGCCTCCCTGGTGTCCCCCCGTGCATATGCGTGTGCGCGTGTGGGCTCCGTCGGATGTCGCCGAGCTGCGCCCGCGTCGCGGCGGCTGCAGCCGCTGACCGCTCCGCGAGGAGGACGTCGCCGGGACCTACCGGCGGAGGCCGTATCTCCGCGCGCAACGCCACCGGCCGCGGAGCGAAGATCAAGCCTTATCGTTGAGTCAGGATAAGGAGGCGGTGGAGGTGGAGCAGCTGCACTAAAGGCAGCAGCATCAGCAGCAGCAGCAGCGACAGCAAGAGCAACAAGAGTGAAAAAAAGGGGATACGACGAACGCGTACGCGAACGGGCATATTTTCGTGGTGCAAGGTGTTTAGATAAGTGTGGAAGTGTGGATACCTTGGACTGCACGCCGGCGCCGGCGCTGCCACCGCGGCGTCCACCCCGGCCGAGTAGCCGCAGCAGCAGCAGCCACAGCAGCAGCGGCGGGAGCGGCAGCGGCGCGGCCGCACCGACGCCGCCGGCAGGGACAGGAGGATCCGTCGCCGCCGTCAGGTCGGCCAGCGCCAGGCAGCAGCAGCAACAGAATATTATTGCCACCCGCGGTCGCTGCCGCTGCCGCGCCGTTATTAACGCCGCCCAACTACCCTGCGCCACCCCGGCCGCCCATTAGAAACGGTGAGGACCATTTTACTACTCCCGGATCGGGCCGACTGCCCCGAACTCGCGAGCTCCACGCTCTTCGGCCCTTACTAAATCTCGGAGGATCTCTTTTCGAGCTCGAGCCACGACCGCTTGTTTACCTTTCTCCTGCCCTTCCACCTTTCTTCCACCTTCCCAGCCTCACGCCGAGAGCGGCGTTTCCCGAATGAAAGCCAGGGATCGGCCTCCTCTGCCTCCGCTTCCAGCACGCTTTTCAGCTCTGGCGATAATTTATGGTTGCCGATTCCTCGGCGATCCAGCGCTCGTTCTAATTCCTAACTCGGACTATCGCTCTTTGTGGAAATGTGTTTGACATATGTTTAGAAGTTTCGGTCGATACCTCTGAGCTCGATCGAATCCAGACGGTTATTGACTGCGCCTCGCCTTCTACGTTTAATTTAATTAATAATTTACTCGATCGATTTTCGTCCGCACGCATTCGCGTACGTATCAGCGCGTTCGGCAAATTTAAAATTGGCACATTCGTCGCTGCCGCTTATGAAAATCTTACGAATGATTTATTTATACAAAAAAAGCATTTATCGTCAGATTACGTGTGTTCGTAATACAATATTAAATTAAAAAATTGCAAGAACGCTTACGTGAATCAGATAAGATAATGTGTTTATTACAAAAGTGATATTAAGCATGTTATCCCAATCATCTATTTTGAATGTAAGAAATGGGAATTTAGAAAATACAAAAATAATAATACTAACTTGCGAAAAACACAAATATATTGAACTTTAAATCTTAAAAATATTTGCGATATTTACAGTGCGGCTGCTCGATTTTTATCGAACTTTTTAATTAAATCGAAGCTGCGTCCAAGTGGAATGTTATGTTTGAATTGATTGTTCGTTGCAAAACGATTATTATTATTATTATTATTATTATTATGCAGTATTCGCAATTTTTGATAAATAAATGTTGCCTATTTCGAAAATTGTTGTCTATTTACCTTCGTTACTGGCATGTTTAATGCATTAATTTAAATTGTTGCTATTACACAAGACGTTTAGCCATTTTATTAATTAATTCACCAACTAATCGATAATAATATTGCGCATGTCATTCTCGTGCTGCAACCAAATTCTCGAGTTTGGTGCATTTAATAGTAGTGGGCGAAATAAGAATAAGTAAATCATCAATTATTGCAGGATTTGCTCGCAGTCGCTATTCGCTAAAATTAAAAAGAAAGGCGCTATAGGAGAGCCAATAACGGACGACGCAAGGCTAAATTCCTTCTTTAAAGTCCATTGACCTTGACGCCGGACATAAAATTAAAATTCAATTATTTCAAGGACTTCCAAAACCGTTCTAATGCAATTGCATTACAATACAGATATGTATTTGTGAATGTAGAGGTGTTAAGAGATTTGATTTCCAAAAATTTAAATTGACCGTAAAAAGCACGATAACGGAAAATCCGCCAGTTGCCGTTTCGTATCGATGGAGCAAATACTACTAGGCCTTGCAATATGGATTCAATAAAAATAATAATATTAATGCAAAAGGGAGGCGCATTGGCGATGAAAAACCCGATCTTCGCATTTCAGTTTTTAGATTTTTAGAAATTCTTTTTATGTCGAGATACAAACTTTTCTCAAAAAATCTTTGCTCGTAAGTTCCACTCCAGCACCGCTAATAAGAGAAACTTCTTTTCTTTTTCAAGAGAAAGAATTAATTAATCGGCAAACTTTGAGCCATTCAAAGTTAGTTACATCAGCCATACGCTACTTAAATCTTAAGACTTGCACGATTACATCTGTGTCGGGATTTTTATTACAAACAACCGGATCTTGTAAAAATGTTAACACAGGAGCCTCCTACTTTACGATCGTTATAGACATTTGTAACTTTCAAATAGATTAACCGAACGGCAATTAAAGGCGCACGTAGACACGTAGGTGTTTAAATAATGCACAAACGAGCCGGTCGGACCGAGAGCTCGAAGAAAGCGCGGTGATACTCGAAGGAGAGCCGGGAGCCGAACGCCGGCCGACACGTTCATCCTGTCCGATTCAACGGTAACGTGGTTAATCCAGAGAAACCCGGGGAAGACACGTGCAACGCTCGCAATTAAAGGCAGCGCGCGACTTTTGTCACGCGCGATGTTGCTCCTGCTGCACCTCGTCTCACTCGCCATTGAAGAAGCCAGCCCCCCATCCGAGTGCGCGTTTTCCGGCTAGAATGAAAAATCAATACGGCGCGGGGCGCGAAGGGGAACCCATTCATGGGACGCGGGGTCGCACGAGAGGTGCGCGCGCGCGCGCGCGCTACCGGTAAGGCAGGGACCGCGAACACGAAGCGAGAGCAGATGCAAAGAGAGCTGAGGAGCGCGGTAACGACGATAACGACGACAACGACAACCACAACCACAACGACGACAACAACAAGAAGTGCCGCAGCCCAGCCGGTGAATGAAAATCGTGAGGCCCGCGTAGAAAGTTTGCGAGAAAGTCGCTCCGCGGCGCGTTTCCGCCTGCGTTCTAGCGCGGGGCCCGGCCTACACCCGGTGAAATCCGCCGGCGTCGCCTTCTTCATGAATGAAAGCGGCCCTGCGTCTCGTCGTTTCCGTGTTCCCGCTGGTTTCTCTCTCTCTTTCTCTCTTTATGAAATCATGTGCGCGGCTACGCCTCCGTTCCTCGCAGCCTTTTTCACTCTGGCTTAACTTCCACTTTATGAATGCGCGCTCGCTCTGGGCCCTAATCGTGCCTTTTTCTAATACCGCCTGTACGTTCAGGATTTAAGACGGCCACTTATCCCACAGATTGATATCATTTGCTCCTTCGTAATTAACGGCTCGCATGACGTTATATTGTAAACCACCAAGGAACACGCCTTGTATTTTGTACATTCAAACTTTATTTACTGTTTAGTCAATATGTATCACTTTCTTGTGCGCTCTTACTGTCCAAGCTTACAACAGTTTTTTGCTCGAGCTGAAACAGACTTTCTGTCTCCCTCTCTCTCTCGTCAACCACTTACCTCACGAAAAGAAATAATTTGAAAAATCTGGGTCAACTATTTAATCGTGTTTCTAACTTTTTGTTGCTGAACGCATACTAATTCAAGATGAACAAAGCTGTGTACTTGATAGAGGGACCGAAAAACTTTGTAAATATCGTACGAAAGAATAAGAAAAAAAGAAAAAAGGAAAAGAAAGTTGATCGAAACCTTACACGGTGTGAAAAGTGAACGGCACAATTAACAAAAGTTTTTTTTAACGATTGTAAACGGTATCTGGATATACATTTTTTTTAGTACATACAGATTTTGTTTTCCCGATACGGTGAATTATGTAGTCGAAAGCAAGATCTATAAAGGCAGCAAACAGCAATTTTGCATTCTATAAATGCGAAAACGGCTGATCCATATTTCACAAAACTAACCAATATAACGCTAGGATTTTTTCCTGCGGTTTAGTCAGGGTGTGTCTAGCTGCGCTCGCCTCCTCCGCACACGCGACTCCTACGTAGTTATCAGCTATACTTTTTCGGAAAGCTGTTTGTAGCAAACCAGTGACACGCTATAAGTCTCGTATACAAGCATGTGTGAGCAGCGCGTTGCGAAAAAAATTAGTGTTAATTTTAAATGAAAGTGTTGTCCGTGTGGTGACAGTTGTGGCACTCACGAACGTCCTTATCTATACAATTTGAATTTTGATGGAGGATCAGCTTATTTACTTAAAGTTCAACTTATGTTTTCTACTCCGATATCTTTCCTTATATAATCTCACAACCTTTTATCTGCTTTCATTTCTATCGTTCCAAAAAATTGTAGTTTCAAAAGCCTCGCAATGTATTCCACGCGAATGCTCGAGCTACAAACTCAGCGTCTAGTGAATTTATATTCTCGGTACGTCAATTTGTACAACAATTTTTCACCTACAAGCCTTGACGCCAAAATAACCGATATTCTTCGCGTTTTCAAAGTTGGAGATGCGTATTTTCATAAAAATTAACGCAGCCCAGACATTAGCGAAAGTTAGTTTAGTCGAAATTCAGCCGAGACCGACGTTACGTGTACAATTCGCTGTGTGTGTATTCAAGTTCAAATGCTCGCTATTTCCAAAACTCGGAAATAGGGTCTCTGGTCTCGGCTAATCAATAATGCGTGAATACAATTACGCAGGATGCAGCGCGTCCTCGTCAACTCTCGATATAACCTGGTGTGAAGCGGAAGAGTCGAATCGGAAGCCCACTTCTGTGGCTGCACGTCCTCGGGTCGCAGGTGAGCCACGACACGCAATGACAACGTCGGTAAAGCAGCGTTCGCGGTTGTTTGTTGTCCCGCCAGCTGTTCGAGACGCATCCGGAAGAGGAGGTGAGGCCAGGCGTCGCGCTCGAGCCGCTAAAAATCGCCAGCCGC
Organism: Platyscapa corneri; assembly: GCA_018907185.1. Lineage (NCBI taxonomy): Eukaryota > Metazoa > Arthropoda > Insecta > Hymenoptera > Agaonidae > Platyscapa > Platyscapa corneri. Next base: position 3,654,315 of record JACCHW010000005.1, on the reverse strand, counting down.
GCCGCGCGAATCAATCCTAGACCCTGGCAGTAGCAACAGCAGCCCTCTCGTACAGACGCTCCAAGTCCCAAAAGTGTCTCATTGCGGAGTCGTCGTGGCGCTGAGCGCAGCAGCCGACTTTCGCAAACGCTCGGGCGCTCGGAGCGTCGCCGGGACCGGCGGGGGCCGCGGAGGGGCTAAGGAGGAGCGGGGGTGGCGGCAGCAACGCGACACAGAGCGCAGCCGCGCGGAATTAGGAATCGGTGAACGAGGCCGGGGCTACGTAGTCGCCACCGCCGCCGTCACCGCCACCGCCGCTGATTGTGCAAGCGGAAAAAACTCGCGAAGAGGCGGTGGGAGCAGGGCGGGGGAGGGCGACGGGTGGGCGGAAACGAGCTAATTGCATTTTTCATTCATTAACGACTGCCGTGTATGAACGCGAGCGTCATTCTTCGCCGCCTTTCAGCGTCGCCGAGGCCTCAAAATCTCTTTTATATGTACATTTATACACCGCGCGTGTGCGTTACGAGGGCACCTCTTCAGCCTCGTGTACGCGCTTGCGAAATTCCCGGCGCGTTGGCTTTTTATTACGAACGAGCACATTAACGACATTTTTCCTTCGCCTCGCGAATTTTATCGCCGCTGCATTTCTATTTGCGCGTCTGTCTCTTTTTCCATTACCTCCAATCTCGACGGCAATTCCGATTATCGTGCCCGCAGCTTCTAACTCCGCCTCCTCTGAATTCTCGTTTTTTGAAAGAGCCTTTTCTCAGTCGTCGTCGCTCGGAGTGTCAGCGCCGAAAGTGCTTGAGAAAAGTCAGAAACTGCTCGCTGGTAAGGCGAACCGACTACCGGCTTAGAAAGCAGATTCTCCTTTTTTCCAGCGCATAGCCGCTCCGAAAATGGAGTTCTCCTTCTTTCCGCGCCGCGAGTAGCCTTTGAGCCAAGGAATTCAATAAATTAGATTAGCTTTCCATTAGATCCAACGAATTCGCTGCTGCTGGCTTTTCCGTTTCCGCATCACGCAATTAATCCCCGCGCGATCATCTCCAGCCGCAGCAACACAATGTGCGAGCCGCCGCTCGACTACTTTGATTCCGTGCGCGAGATGTAAATTTTTATCGCAGTGGAAATAGAAGATTAAACGCATCGAATTGAACGTACACTCTTCTTGTATCGTGCAGCGCTCGCTCTATTACAAAGTTCACAATATTCTTCTGAATCAGAAAATTATCTGTACAGTTAGAAGTGCAAGCCGCTCGTGTAACGCGCCGCACGCAGTCCCAAAAGATGAGCTATCTTATCGCGGCAATATCAACGACTTCTCAACCTATATTCTTTGCCGTAGCGCCGTATCGTGCGTATCGTGCGTAGCGTGCGTAGAACAAACTGAAAACGGAGGAAAAGAACGCGGAGAATATTTCTGATCGATCGAGTGAAAAAGATCGTGTGCCGGGGGGAGTAGACGGAGACCGTAGAGGAGATTCTCGATTCTTTTCCGTCCTCATTAACTTTCTCGGAAGCTCGCAGCAATCATCAGTGCGAAACCCTTTTATAAACGCGAGAGGAAACGACGAACGAGCAACGAAAAAAAAGAAGACTGTTCTGTTCGGCCGACGGTTCACTGGAGAATATACGTACACGTATGTAGGCAACATGCATCGCCTTATCTCTGTTTACCCACCCCGTTATCGTGGCGTGCCTACCGCCCCCCCTCCTCGCTTTTCCTGTCTCTTCTCTCTCTTGCTCTCGCCTACACGAGCGCCATAATCTACACATTCGGAGATCGCGGAGCATGTGCTGACAGAGGAAAGAGTGAAAGAGAGAAGAGAGAGGGGGCGAGAGATCGTTTTATTGATACCAGTTTATTTACCGTCGTCGATTCGGCTCGGACCGCCTAGAATATTTAGAGTGAATATTATACGTGCGATGTAAAAACATAAAACTCGTCTCTTGTAAAATCGGTTATAATCTTTCTGCAGTAACTTTATTTACTAGCTCTAGCCGACCTTACGTAATTAAATAAGCGAATTAAATATCCAAGTTATCGGAGGATAACGGAATTATAATACGCGTGTATTAAAAAATATTAGATTCGCGTCGAAATGCTTTTAAAATACTCGTATATAGGATGTTTAATTAACAGTTGATACGGGTCTTAATTAACTATGTAAATACAAATAAATTATCATACGAATTTATTGAGTTTACAAATAATATTCGGTTAGTCACTAAATAATTATCGCGGCAGCTTATTTACGTTGTTCCTAGTGTATTATCTCAATCGACACGTTATCATAATACAATGCGATCGTGAATGGTCTTTAAAAATAAATTCATTTATTTATAATAATTTAAATACGAACAACAACATTTAAGTCGTGCCAGGCGCGAGGAGTGTGTGCGTTTTGATGCGCATGTGTGGGGGTGGCCTGGGCGCACTTAAATGCGCGTTTGTGCCGCTGGGAGAAGCAAATAAGAAAAGCGAATTGCTCTAGGTACACGCGTTGCTGATTAAGATTCGTTTTGCAGAACTGCGTACGCGAACTCCGCTGTGGTCTATTAAAAATCTGAAAAGCTCTAAGCAACCGAGGAACAACGGTATTTAGTTTTTGCTTCGTACAATAATAGCGGCTCTAATTGTAACGATGGGCCAACTAATAATTCGAGTACCAATGATAGCATATGAAATGTTAGTAATTTCAGCGTTAGCAAAAGTACAAGCAAGATACTTGCAACAGTACTCGTATTAGACCAATGACGATAAAATTAAATAAAAAACTGCAGTGCTCAAATAATGTATGAAGTTTAGTATTTCCCGTGAATGTAGGATACAGAAGGGACGAAACGACGGAAACTCATGACTGCATCAGTCAATACTAGTTAAGTATTTTTTCACTTGGATGTGCTTCGCATTGGCTTTAAACCTTATTATAATCAGAGACTATAATTAGAAATGAGTTTGAATTTTCCGTTATATTTGAAAATAAATGTTATTCTTGGAAATGCATGCTTACACAGCTTTTTCTTGTTAAATGTTTAAACGCAACGACACGTGGACCGTCTTAAATTTAACGGCTTCCATCTTTTTAAACGTAATTTCTAATTCGGTTTCCTGTATTCAAATATTGTTCGTTCGTAAATTTGAACATGCAAAATGCAAGATTTCTAAGGACTGCGAGATATTCCCCGATGAAAGCTGCAATTATCGTCTCCAACTTACAATCGTTAATAATAAATTATAATTATCAATTTTTAAATATTAAGTTATCTGTTTTGAAAATATTAAAAATAGTTTTGCGCGAGTTCGATTTAGAGTAACCAATATAATTTTGAATGACTGAAAATCTCTACTAGAGTGGATAAATCAGCGGTTAAAATTGATATTTCAAAGTTCATAAGCAAATAATAAAAATTTTTGCAATCTTCAGTTACGGTTTCTCAATATACATGAGATTTTATTAAATTTTGAGAAAGTCTTAATCGCATTTGCTTTAAAATAACTTTTCAAATTTTTAAAGATTATTGGATTAACTTTAGCCGAAATGTAAAATTGATAAATGTAAATCGTTAATCCAGGTAATTTTTACATGAATATTAGATCACCTACCTATTCATGATTATCTCATTTATTAAGAGAAAAATTTGTTTATTATTCTTTTTTATTAAATGATATAATTTTCAGTAAATTATTATTCTACTTTGTATAAAATTGTTTTGAAAAATTTTATTTTTTAGATTATTTTCCAATTTGTGCTCATATTTTATTTTATTAATGTTGATAAAAACAGTCTGTAATTAATTTGAAACATTTAAGGTTGTAAATTCATAATTCCTAAGTTACATATATTTTCAATACCAAAAATTCAAATTTCATAAGCAGAAATGTGCATATATTCTATGATATTTAAAAAAAATTTTGTATTTAATTTGCGAAATATTTCGTTAATTGGTCTCAACGAGAAATTGTTGACAAGAAATTTAAGCGACATAGGTATTAGTACTGATCATGCATATCTTTTTCGGAATTTCGTGTGTCTAGTATCAAAATTAAGTATATACTAAAAATATTATAAAGAAAATTACTATTTAGTTATTACAAATTTTTATAGAAAATTAAAAGTATTGTTTATAAAATTATTAAAAAATTTTTTACCAATAGATTTATGCGTAAGAATTCTACCCTAATTAGCATTTGAAATTTGCATAAATGAAAAGTCAATAAATAAAATAATCAGAAATACTGGAATATTATTTAGTTAAAAGGGATAATCCCATAGTTATTGTTAATTTATCAAGATCTTATTTACCCTTATTATTGACTTTAAGTTTTTTCAGTTTGCTGGTTATGACAGATGACGTCAGGTAACTTTATAAATCGCTTTTCAGTTTTTTAATAAGACTAACACATTAAACTGATAGAAATTATTAAAATACCGACGAATTATTTTATAAACTAAAATAAAGCGATTCTCGAATTTTTGCGAATCGCTGTAGTATTTTTGGATATCTCGGGAGATTTCACGAGCAAGCAATATGTTATGGTGTAATTAGTTGTATATTCAGTCCAGCAATTTATCACTACTACATTTATAATATATTATAATATAAAGTTAAAATTGCGTAACTTTATAACCTAGAAGTTTGAATAAACAAGAGAGACACCTGCAAGTATGTAAAAAAGTAAAACGTAAATGAAAAATGAAGCTACACAGTTCCACGAATTATGAGAGTCGAGAGAATCTCGTTACTTCTCGAATCGAAATATATATTCACCGAGGAGAGAGAAAATTATCTTCCTTCTTCAGCCTCGCGCCTCGACTATCTCTCAAGCTACTCATCGAAACACAGATATCGCCAGCGGTTTCTCAATCTAGCGCCGCGTTTCTCTCTCTCTCTCTCTCTCTCTCTCTCTCTCTCTCTCTTTTGCTCTTTCTTACCCGATCGATCGACAAGTATAACTTGTGCCTCGCGCAGGAAATCAACGGTACGATTGTATAATGTTATATACCCACGTAAAATGAGCGTTCGAGGCTCTGTGTATTTTAAGGATAAAAATAATTTCTTTTTTCTTTCTATGGTTCTTCTTTCCTTATATTTATAAATTAAATTATTTCGCGTGTATGTCTCTATACGTAGACGTTTAATTTTATTGTCACCGTACATATGGATTTTAATGAAGAATATTTTCATAAGAATGTGGAATATTGAACCTTGTAGTTTGCGATTAAAGTTTTTTTTTAGTTACATATAGTGTCTTTATCAATTTAGGATTTCTTATTTTAAGAAAATGTATATTGGATAATTATTTCAATATAATTATCTCTCGCGATTTTCAATTTATATGAAAATTTTATAAAGCCGAGAATACACAGACAAAGCGGTTACAAGATTTTATACTTTTTTACTTAAAATACCCAGCGTTTTTGAAGCTATTGGAAATTTTTTTTATGCTATAGTCAGCTTTCGCGTAATCAAAAGAAATCCGGATAAAGAATAGCGATTAAATAATTTTGATCGTATATTAATTTGTTTTAATTCAACACCTTTTTGTTTAAGTTGTGTGTTGAATCGATAAATAATATTAAAAAGTGACGAGATCCGCAAAACCTTTTATCTACCATTTTTTGTATTTACTTATTTCAATAAAATATAAATTGATTATTACTTAGTAACAAACTTAAAGTCTCACGATATAATTAATCAATTTATAATTTACAAAACATAACAAACGAAATTAGAATTATATTACTGCAACGAATTGAAAAATTTTTATTCATGAAGATTTGTTTTATTATTACTGCTCTTTTGTGGACAATAAAATATTATTATTGCCTGGATTGAAACATTTAAATTGTTGAAAATTGATAATTTTGCTGACTTTGATTAAAGGGATAAAAAGTTTAAATAAATAATTTCAATTTTACGTCGCAGTCAGTGATGGATTATCTTCTTAAAGTAAAAATAATTGATTTAAAATATGTATTCCTTAAAGAAATATTACTTAATAAAATAGTAATTTAATTATACTCTTATACTTAAATAAATAGTAATTTAATTATACTCTTTTACTAGCCAAAACAGTTGAACGCATCCAATGTTTTATAAAAAAAAAAACTAGCGATTGAAGAAAGCCGTTAATATTCCTCAATAAATAACGAAAGCAAAATTTTTCTGTCTATCACTTTTTTATTTATTTCTTTTTGTCCGTTAATTTCAAAATAATAAATTATCTGGAATTAAGCGATATATCAAGATTTCTTCCCAATAATATTTCATTAATTATCCATTTCAGACTTTTTTCCTTTTTCTTATTTAAAAGTCTACAGAATTTGCATCTCGTAAAAAATGCAAAAAATATTTTCCACCATCGAGTATTTATTTATTCCGGAAAAATATTTTATTTTAAATTCATTCAGCGTAAAAATAAGCTTTGCACACGAGCATAAGGAAATTGAATAGAAATGCTCAATCGATAATCATAATATTTTGATAAATTACAGCATACGAAAATATATATGATTAAAGATATTCTTATACCTTACTACGCGTTACTTGTCTGTGCTAATTTCAAGACAAGACAGTAAGTTCTATAGATTTGCCGTGTGGTAAAACACGTGTGCCTAGAAGACAAAAGTATCGCAAAGTATGGGTTGAAAGTTGAGCAAATTTTTAATTGTACGTGGCAGAGGGGATAAAGAGCAAGAAGAGTCAATAAAAAAAGTATGGAAAAAATAAGAGAGGAAAGAGACATGGCGGCGACTATAGCTACACGAAGTGGGTGTCGGTGGGTGTAGGCTCTACGGGACCATATGGCGTCCACATTCCATCTCTCTGTGCACGAAAGAGAGTCGGAGCTACGACGCCGCTGCCGCTCGCGCTACACCGGGAGAAAGGAAGAAAACCATAAAATAGAATAATGCCCCCGAGTGCTGCTGTCGGGACAAAGGCAGCAGCAGCACCAGCACAAGCTACAGCGGCAGCAGCGACCGCGGCAGCCCCCGCTTTTGCGCGAAAAATGCCGTCTTTCTTCCTTGCTAAATGCCCTGGAAGTGTATTTTTTCTTATGCTTCCTCGCTTCCACGTACAAGGGAAAGTTCCCCGGAATTTATTCTATTCTTTGCGACAGTCCTTGACACAGGATGTTTCACATGCCTAAACAGACTTTACGGGCCGCGCGTAAGCCCAACGTTGCTGCTCGGACCACCTCCGATTCGGAAATCGATGCTGCGAATTAATCGCAACTTGTCACCCAGAACCATTCTTAAAGAAAAGTGAAAGTCGGCGCCTCAAAAAATTGTAAAATAAAACCTCTTTATCATCTATCGAGCTGCGAATTTAGTAACGCTCGTTCGGATGCAAACTGGCAAAGAGGCAAACAGGCTAACTGGATCTTACCATTCGTACATCATCGCTCCTAATAGACATCAAACTCGAGCCTGGGTGTCTAGGTTGGTGCGCTCAGGAGATGCACCTTAAAAATTAAATACAGTATGTCGAGACTTGGAATTAAGGAGATTTCCTAGTGCTTATTCCTCATCGCAAAGCGAATTAAATTGTACACTCGGATTCCAACCAGCGAATTGCGCAATAATTATTTCACAACAATGCAACGTGAAAATACGAATCTTAAATTATTGTACTCCCCGTAGACTTGGTTTGGTAGCATCTTTTTAGCTTCTTTTAGCATTTTGTGCTCCGTTCGGGCTTGCAGTACGCAAACTGACGGGAAGGCGAGTACTTCAGTCGCGCGAGCAGTCCCTTTTGATTCGCGCTGGACAAGGCGTAATAGAATCTGCGTTGGCTTTAAATTATGTACATCGAGCCGAGGGTCATAAATTAAACTACGACGCTAACGACGCTAAACGGACTCTTGCGAGTATCGAAAAAGTGCCAAAGATCTATTGCACGAATCTCGGCCAATGTGCGAGTTATAATCCAACACTTTCGTTATACCACCTGACAGATACTCGATCTGTATTTCAAGCAATAATCAAGCTGTAACTGATAGACATCTCGTGTAGAAAACAATGATCTTACCAATGCCTAATGAATGCGTTACTCAATAATTATATTCAAAATTTAATGAAAACTTCGAGCAAATTTGGTCACGTGCATTGTTTCTTTAGAAACCACCAACAATTGTTAAAATTGTGAATTTCATCATAGTAATCGGAGTTGAGTAAAGTTTGAATCATTTTTATTGCTGTTTGCAAGATGTTTATTGAACCAATTCTGTGAATATCAATAGATATAAATGATTTCACGGGCAATTTCAGTACAACGATAATAATATTCATACCGAATGATACAAGCTATTATTTGAATAAGTTAAAACAAGTGTCATTGTCTTTTAAAATCCCGACAGAAATACTCTAACATCGCCCAATATTGATTTTAGCAAATATAACGAGGTTCCGAACCTACCAACACTGATCATTGTTTTGTAAATCTAAAATATTAAATTAAGCTATAAGATCCTAAGAAGCGCTTGAAAAATCCGAGATTAAATGGTATTTTCTTAAAGCTCTGGGAGTAACGATAATTAAAAAGGAGTCGACCAAGCGAAAACGCGCAGTTACTAGAGAAATGTAGGAAACTTACGCGAGAGAAAAATGATACTTTGATTACTCTAATAAAGCAAGCCCTTTGTAATTGTTAATATAAACACGAGCGCGCAAAAATGTCGTTAAGAAAACATAAGGGAGACGAAAAACGAAGTTGTCGATTTGTCTCTCTTCGGCAAGTGAATACGCTCAGCTGCACACATGTCGAGCTTGTAACAAACACACGCAGACGAGCGCGCGCGCATACACACCTGACTCGGCGAGCACGTACGTGCATAGAGGGAATTCGTCGATTGCGCGAACGCGTTACACGCGAGATCTTTATGCACGTCCGCGGAACGTATCGGCCGTGTGTGTGCGCGAACGTCGGAGGAAAAAGGCGTCGCTGCTGGCTGCGTTCGGTCGGAGCTGCATCGAGTCCGAGAAGGAGGGAAAACGAAAGAAAAAGAGAAGCAAGAATATCGTAAACATATGATGTCACACAAGAAAGCGCCCAGCATTTCATTGATAAAGCATCGGCTTGGGTTGCGCGCGTACCTTGGACGCGCGCACACGGGAAAAATAGCTCTAGCAAAGCTCTGTCCTCTCCTCCCCGCCTCCGCCGCCGCCGCCGCCGCCGCCGTACGAGAAAACAAACGCTTGTAAATCAAAGGGAAAAAACGAATGGAATGCGTCGCGTCATCGGCACATAATACGCGCGCGCCGCGACCCACAAGGACAAAAACCGAATGACGAGTTTTGTATAGTTCCTGCGGCTCGCAGAGCGTGCGAGAGAAGGCGAGCGAGAGAACGAGTGGGAGGCCGAGGTGGGGAGGAAAAAAGGAATAAATGGAGCAGTGTGTTGAGTCTGTCCATAGATCGAAGAACGAATTCATTAAACATTGTCGTTGCACTTTGCGAATTACAATACTACCGAGGCGTTTGATTCTACAAATGCCAAGTGCAAAAAGCCACATCGAGCGACTACAAATGCCGTCGTCCTTCTCCTCGCCGACTTACCCGTGCGTCTATTCGGCGAATCTGAAACGAAATCTCGCGGGCCCGTGCTCACGCCATATTCGCGCCGTTAATAAATGTGGGATCAGAGGCGCAAAAAACGAAAAAACTTCCCTAATTCACCTTGGGGACATTGCGAATACAAGTGATCCGGTGTAAAAAGCGCAGCGCGGATTATCTCGAGTCTCCGGTCGATTACAGTGGACATATTCATGAAAAACAGGTTGCAATGACATATTGTGCTGTTTTTACGGCGAATTGCTTAACGTACATGAAACTTTTTGCGCGTGTGTCTTGAAAAGCTACAATGCACACATCACGATGTGTGTAATTTGTCTCTGCGCGGACACGTAAAAAAGGCGACACGTAAGCGCTGATTTCCAGGAAAATGGCAACAGTAACCAGGCATACGATCTACCTGCACTATGACGCGTTCCGCGCAATCACTTTTACGGGTTGGTACGAATAGTCTATTCCTCAAGTGCCTCCGATAAATACATATTTTGCACCGCAGAATAACTGCCCGACGTTCAATCGTGGACTAACTCACGCAGCTGCACATGTACACGCAGACACGTTCAATGACGATTGCCTTCCGAGAGAAAGAGTGACTGACTGCCTCGAGCCAATATAATCGTAATCATTTTGATTGAAGCGACTTCGCTTTATGTTTACAATACCAAATTTGCTTTCTCAAACCAAGAGAGCACTTTTCTCTTTTATTTACTAACCATCTCCTTGGAGTTTATCAATTTTTTCCCTTCCATTTTTTGCTCCGTCGCTGCTGATATTCGAACAAAAACTCAAATAATTTATTCGCGCGTGTGTACTCTAAAGTGATTCGAAGATTTACAATGCAGCGCCCAGATCGGACACACGCACTCAGAGATTTGGAGGCCTAATATTTCGTGTCATAGAAGTATTATAAAGCGAAATGATTTTAAGATTCAGTCGATGCACGCGTCTCAATTGTTGCCGATTAAAACGTAATTTTAGCGACGCAAATCTTGCATTTTAAAATGGAATTATTAAATCACCAAAGTCGATAAAATAAAATATGTTTTCCTTCGACACAAATAATACGTCAAATGTGATTTTCGCATATTTAAAGAATGAGCTAACCGCTCAATGTCTTTCTCAGCTGTCAGCTGTTCGATTTTAGATTTTGCGTCTCGAGAGACTGAGAAAAGCAGCAAAACGCGCCTACGGTCCCGCGTAGTCGGCGTCTGGAGGATATCCGGTGTTGCATGTCCTTTAAGTATACATGCACTATACTTGCTATTTTTTTGCTCGACTTTCTTCTACCTGTTCTTCAAAATTCCTGCTTTCTTCTTGGTTCTATTTGCCACAATACACCTTCAACGGATAGAGAAGATAACTTACGTTTCGTTACAGGCTTGCGAAATGTAAATATACGTTTTATTTTGGCATTATTGACTTTATACGTATATTTGAGCTTGAAAGATATATAAATATGTATATTCCAATTCGACAATGAGCATCGATAAAACGGTTAAATAAACTTGAAAATATTTTAGTTGCTATTTCCAATAGTCGAACTGTCAGTGAGTGAACACACAGACCAGAATTTTTTGTCACAAATCCAAGCACGACACGCCTGTTCAATAATTTGACGGACGCTATATTCAATTCAATACTTTTGAATTATCTAGAATGATTTGTAATTTAATATGCCCGACTCGACGCTCGAGTCAAACTAATTAGACACATTTTACTTTTTTAACTTCGAGTAAATGAATAGCATTTGTTTCATTAATTATTAAATCGCATTTGAACGTTCTTCATTCATAAGCATTAATGGACTGCAGTAACATTAATCTATCCTCTTAAATGAAACCAGAGAGCAATTTTTTGTAAAATGAAAGGTTTTTCGTGTTATTAAATATTGTCACGACTTGCAGTTCGTTGCAGTCGCGTCTAGTAATATTCTAGCGTTGCATAACGTATCCAACTTTTCGCAGGGCCCGCAATAGTAAATTAATATTTAATTAATAATAATAGTAAAATAATATTGAAATAATACGACGTTCTCTGATACGTAACGCATTTTTGTGTCGCGATTGAGTTTACGATGATGATTTCTTTTAAATTTATTCCGAATCGCACTGGTCGTTAATTCTAGTTGCTACGTCAAGTTCCGCATTCTTCAAGCTTGAATAATCCTAATACGGATTCACCGGAACAGCGGGACACGGAACAGACAAAAGCGTAGAATCAGCGGTGGAAAAATGAAAATGTATCAATACCGCGTAGGATTGTCGTATCATTCAAGACATCTCATTCGCGTTCGACAATCGATAGATTGAGATGAATGACAATTCTTCAATGACAAAATGGCCATTTAAGTATAATTGAAATCCGCTAAAGATTGTTCTCTCCTTCTGAATACCCAATGGAGATTTGCAAGCCGGCTGATTAGCCCAACTATTTTTAGTAACATTACCTTGGGTTTATTGTTTTTCCAAAAATACAAAATCCCAAGAATTCGGACTGTAATAGAATTATTGGTTAATTATTGAACAACATTAGCCGAGCAAACGGTGCAAAAATTGTCGCGCCAAGTCAATAAGGGGGACAGGACGTTGCTGTGAGAAGCTGCAATTTTCAACGTAACCCGCTAAGGACGCAAGAACGCTAATTACAGGGCTTTGAGGCGATGCTCTTGTTTCGAACGAAGGATCAGAGGATCCACTTTACACCAGGACGCATTTTGATTCTTATTTGCAAACTCTCAAGGCGGCTTAACGAATCGAGCAGACGGAACAAATCTTATATGTAGGTCAGAGCGAATAAGCGTATGTATCGGACCGCGTACGAAAACGAGGCACGAGAGCATTACTCTACGTTTGCGTCGTCTGGTTTATCGCTAATGAATTTGTTGACTCAAAACGTGTTTAGAAAAATCACACCATGGGCTTCGTTGCAAATAGATAGTCTGCGAGGCAAGAAATAATGTTTCGAGCTTCTCTATTACCGTCTGCAGATCTTGTTCGGTTCCTATAAAACGCCTCGCCGTTTCTCATTCGGGCGCGAGTGTTAGAAAATGTCCGAGAATATTCAGAAGAGCAAACCGAGCGAGTGTGCGTGATTTTCGTGACGTCGCTCCTGGTATTTTCTGAATGATGGCTCTCCGAAGTGGTCTCGAAAAAACCAGACAATAACCGCTTCTTGTCTCTAAAAAGTAATAAATTCCTCGATCACTATCGTCTTTCTCTATCTTTTTTCTGTTTCTCTCCATCTCTCGCTTGCTCGCTCGCTCCCTCTTTTCCTAGCGATCATTAAAAACTTCCCGCTCCTCCTTGTTCTCTTCCCCTTTGCTACTCCCACTCTACATTTGTTTACTACTCTTGCAGATTTTGTTTTTTATTTCCATCGGCGAATGAATAAACGATAAATGTTTTTATGAAATGCACGATTACTTGATTTGTCGATTGACCGGTTGAATGTAGTATTATTCATATTTCATTGATGAAAGAAAAGACTGATTTAATCGAGCTATGCGCGCTAGTAATCAGAGCTGCCATAATAGATAATCTCACGGTTATGATGATTTTATATAAGATCTTTATAAGTAATTGTTAGCACTAGGTATATTAGTAAACGCCAGATACGTGCATTTGTGATATTTTTAATAATTTTTTGCGTTTTTAACAATTGCTTGTAACCGCTTTCGTGGCTACGTTTGGCGCAAGTGTTCGACGTGACACTGCTTACCCAACTACGTAGCCTCACATTCGTAGGAAATATATTGACCACTGGGTTAATTACATCGTTGTCAAAAAGTAAACGACTATTTCATTTTCTGTAGTTCTTGCCGGTTTACTCCAAACTACCCAGTCAACGTATTCTTATTTTAAAAACATAAATGTGGTAATTTAGGAAAGAGCAAATAAAACACGCGTTCGGCAATGCTACGGTTTTGATTTAAAAATTGCCTGACATGAGATTTTACAAAATGTTGATTTAAATGCAGCTCAGGGTAATAATAAATCACTGCATAACATTTTAGTGGAATTAGAGAATTCATTTAGTTTGCACTGGACAAAGCAAACAGTACATATCGATCCCTTTCTTTCAAAAAACATAAACTTAATAAAAGAAGAGAACCACTAGGAAGCTCATCAATCAGCTAAAACAGCAGATGTATCACACGAGAGGCATAATAGATAGTTGTGTGATGCATAGCATACGCCAAATACCTACAGTGTGGAGAAAAGTGAACACTGACATGCAAAGTGAAAAAAATATTTTTCAAGGTTAGAGCGTTTAAAAAGTTACCCAATAAACTTTTAGCATTTATGAATATATTAGCAACTAGATAAACGTGATTTATCACTATATAATATCATTAAATTCCATTTAAAAGCCATACACACGCACGCGCGCACGCACACAGCTTCCTTTATCGAAGGCCGGTACAAAATGAACTAGAGAATAAAATATAATTATTTTAATTTCTGCTATTTAGATAAATATGTTAATTTAAAGTAGCTTCTGTGTGACATACCGGAATATATTTTTTTTATTGGATTGTTTTATTGTTGTTGCCTTAGACATTACGGTATTTATACCATATCTTCGTGAAAACAATAATATTGAAAGCATAAAACATTGATCACAGCTTCGTGCGAAAATTAGAATTTTACGAGTATTATATTCGTATTTACTTATATTATTTTAAAAAATTTTCTTAAAAATTTAGAAAATAAACATTTTTCTTTAAAAATTTTTGAATTCTAATGGTAATAATTAAACTAAAATAACTATATGATTCTTTAATGTGTGCTCATTGAGTGTAGAATGTTAATTTGAAAATTTTATCTTAAACTCTGTAGTGTCACGAAAGCTTATATTAATTATCTGGATTTTAACCAAATACCTGACTCAAGCATTATTTTCATTTCATTGTATCGTAATGGTTGTTGATAAATATAACGTCATTTTAAAAATCCACGAACAAAACGGATTATATAAACGACTTAGTAGAGCTGCATTTATAGCGTTTTATGTCGTTGTGCATAAAGGCTTATAGTTAAATTATCGAAATGACAGATCGCACAAAAATTACACTATTGGATTAGCTTGAACCCCCGCGCTCCTTAATGCAAGACAACTCCTGCTCCGTCGACCAGTAGCTACGGCCCTGCACGTGGTGAACTGCTGCAGCGCGGGCTTTGTACTCCTCGGCTTCTCTGATGCGCTCTCTCGCTCTCTCTTTCTTTCTCTCTGGCTCCTCCACTCTCTTGTTTCCTCGTACGGTCGGTGCACCACGCAGCCAAGTTCCCTGCTGCTGCTGCTGCTGTTGCCTTCTCCAACACAAACGGCAGTTGTCGTCGTCATCGTCGTCGTCGTCGTCGTCGTCGTCGTCGTCGTCGTCTCTGTTGGTCGCTTCCACCCCCAGAGGCATCGTGCACTGCGCGTTCAAGGAACACTCAATCGCCATACGGGCACTCTTTATCTCTCTCTCTCTCTCTCTCTCTCTCTCTCTCTCTAGTTATTTTTATCTCTCTCCCTCGTTCTCTCTCTCTCTCTCTCTCTCTCTCTCTCTCTCTCTCTCTTCGACTCATTCTCTTTACTCACACTACGAATGTATAGACGTGAACGTGTGTACGTGCACCTCATTGGTGTATACTACAGTACTCTAACTTTTTCTCTCTTTTTTCAAAGCACAGTCTCTCTCTCTCTCTCTCTATCTCTCTCTCCATGATGTTTTAAAGGAGTCTTCACATTTTTATGAGTCTTTTATGAATCGAATTTTCGTTTACGAAAACATTAAAAAAATCTTTTAAATTACAGTTATATATTATGTTTGGGTAACAATTTTATTGATATTCTGTTGTAAATGTGTTCAAAATTGCGTATGAATCGATTTTATAATTATATTTAATTATATTTAATAGTTATTGCGTCGCAAAATCATTGAAAAATATGAGTGAAATTTAAAATGCAGTGTTTTTCAATATACTTTAAGGTATGTAACAGATGATAAAAGACTTGACCTAAAATTATTACAGAATATGTAAGAATGTCATTTTAAGGTTTACATATAATATTTCAAGATACTACATTTTACAAAAATTCGTTAATATAAGAGCGATAATTTAATTCCATGATACATTTAATAAAACTGCTATTTGTGTGTCCTAAAAACCCACGCCAACAAAATACATTGCATTCATTTTAAACACGCAGGTTCCATCCGTTCCAACTAAAAATTTCATTTTGTTTGCTAATATATCAATAATTAGAAAGCAAAATATTATAAAGCTATTAAACATAGCAGTACAATATAGTACTTTTTGTACTATAATAATATGTGAAATAGTAAAAAATAGTACAAAAACGATTGACAATGTTTGCTTTATACGTATAAATTATTCGCTTTATTAGAGCCACTGTATAAGGTTTTAAAAATATTTAATGAAAATTGAAAATAATCAGTGAATGTAATTGTAGCTATAAATGTGTCATGACTAACGCATTACACTTGCGGTCAATAAGTAGAACTACGGTAAAAATCCGTATGCGGACAATGCTTACCTCGGGTCCTATAAATATTAATTCTCTGCACCTAACTTTTATAGTGTCAGGACGAGAGAGAGAGAGAGAGAGAGAGAGAAAGAGAAAGAGAAGGCCTACCATACTTCTACCGATGAATCAAATTCAGGTAAATTCGGGACGAAACGCCTACTCCAGCAGTCAATACTGCATCTCGCTTTATTCGTTATTTTTTCTTTGATGTTAGGCTTTACGTCATATGTTGAGTTATCGTGTAAATTTTTTACCGTCTCTTATCCAAACAGTATTAGCCGATTTCCACACATATTTTCGTTTTCCTATTTTTTTTCCCGCTTTATACTAAATTATTGTTTAACATTCGTTTTAGCACTTGTGAAAGCAATAAAGTCTAAAGAGACGTATTTAAATCAATGAATCGTTGTATGAATAATGTTGGGCAGGTTTTAATAGTTTATAAATCGGTATGTGTAATTGGAGTCTCCCTGTGTTACGATAATAGGGGAGAGCTTTAAATAAAGAAAACTGATTTTTTAAAATACCATCTGGATTCATCAGACACGTTGCTAATTATTGCCTTAGGCGCATGAAAGAACTTGCCTGAATAGATGCGTATGTCCGAAAATGAGCCGAGATCTTGATTGGTTGCGAGTTCTTTTTTCGGTTCGGTCCCCGCATTTGTAACGACCCACACATTGTGCTAGTGAACATAAGTAGATTTACCGCTATGAGACAAAAACGAACGAATTTCACTTCGATCTCGCGATAAAATCTTTTTTGCGTTTGTTATTCAACGTTTATGGAACAAGCAGACTGTGTACTAAAGGTTACCGGCGGCAGTCCGAAGCCAGTCGGTCTCGAAACGAGGCACTTCCAAAAACACAGATCTAGCTTAACTAGATACAGAGTATTTTCGCAAAGAAAACACGCGGATGGTGTTTGAGTAATTTGGCTCGCAGAGAAACGAAATGGTGCTTAAAAGAGGCTCGGGCAATGAACATTGTGAAGTCCCCTTAAGCATATACGTATTCATGCTTATCCGTTTCTCTTTCTCTCGTCATCTCTCCGTCCTCCTCTCTCGGCAGGGCACTCATGGACCGGAGTAGCGGATAACCGGATCTCTCTTCTCTGCTTTTCTCTTTCTCTCTCTCTCTCTCTCTCTCTCTCTGCCTCCCCCTCGCTCTCCCGCTCACGGTCGCGCGAGAGTAAGAGAGAAAGGCAGCGCGATTAGTACGCATCTTTCTCTCTTCTGTAGTCGCGCGCGTACGAAAGGCCTTCGCCTTTCGAGAAAGAAAGAGAGAGGGGCGGACAGGCCCCCGGGAGAAAGAGACAAAAAAGATGGGATACGAGAGGAGGGTAAAAAGGAGAGAAAAACGTTGACGACGAGAAGAGGAGAGTCACTGGGCGGGGAGGAGAGGGGAGTGAGAGGAGAGCGCGTGCGTACAAACGCGTAAGCGCGGGAGCTAAACGCCAACGGGTCTCTGCACTGACTGGAACCACGCCGTCAGGGTGTGCGTGTGCCCGGGCCCGCGTACGTTTACGTGTGGCTGCCCGCTCCACACACGTAAACGGAGTAACCTCGTTCTTTGGCTCTCTATTTTGTTTTCACCTTCTCTGCCTTATTGTCTTTATCTCGCTCTTCGCTTCTACAACAAAATATCGATTCAGCTTTATTTATTGTAAAACCCGCGAAAATCATTGTCACAGTCGGCCGCGAACTTACAACGTCGAGCTTCTCCCTATTTTGCACTTTAATTTTGCATCTTACATTTGACCATTTCTACATTCTACATTCTATATTTCACGTTTTACAATTTCCATTGACGAAAGTCTGAGTTTCGGAGCTCAGCTGCTTCGCTCCCAACTTCAGGCCGACCATTCAATATTCCCTTCCGAGTGCGCCTCTCTCCCTATTCCCCTCGAACAGACTCTGAACCGGCCGTCTCATTTCCTCCCCGCTTTCTCCTCGGCTGTATATCACGCAGCAGCCTCGACATCCGAGGATCTCGGAGCTCGCGGATCGCGATCGCTTCGCTTCTATCGGCGGCAGCGCAAGAGCCGTTGTTCTTATCCTTCCGCGCGTCCTTTCTCGCTCGCGATCGCCGCTGCTGCTTTTTCTCCTCGCCTTTTGCTCTGGCGCAAGCCCCGCAAGACCTTTTTCTCCTGGGCCGTCCCCCCTTACGCCTTGTCCTTCTCGAAGCTTCCAGAGCTCTCATCGGTATTTAATCACACCAGGGTCCTTGCTTTTTGCTCCTTCTATCGATGCTGAATGAGACGTAGGGCTTTTTTCCTGTCAGTTCTGACACGCTCGGCTTTTGTCCTGCCGCCGCGGATTTCGTGTCCGGTCGGCCGATTGAATTTCCAAGTCGCAAAAACATTGTAAACTGTAGCTGGAGCTGAAGGAGAGGCTCGACTTCTGACCCTCTCGCGATCTAAATTAGGGGAACGTCGGCAAGAGCGGAAGGTCTATTCAGGATTGAGTCGAGAAAGCGGGAAAAAGTCAAAGCGAGCGAGCAGTAGTTGGGCAAGCAAGGCTGCGCCTGTGCCTGTGCCAGGATCCAGCAAACTGTCGCTCGAAAATTCGCCGAGCGATCTATATCAGGGTCGTTGTGGGCGCTCGGGACGCAATGGTCCTTCGTGGTTAAGCAGTTGGTGCCCGGGTGTACTTTATCGCCCGCGCGCGCGAGGGGAGAGAGAGAGAAGGTGGTTCGGAAAGAGTCAAGCGCTGTCGGACCTCTTTCGCTTTCTACACGAGTCGCGGTCGTCTCTGCCTAGGTCGTACGGGTTCGCGCTTCCAGAACCCGCTTACGACATACATTCACGTCCTCGCCTAAATTTAACTTCATTCGTCAATTCGTTTTTTCGGCTTTCTTCTCCTTTTTATTTTTCGGAGCGTGAGGTTAATACTCGGTAGTGGTATCTCTCTCTCGAGATCTTCGAGGCTATTTCTTTCGCCTGGATGTATGTTTTATTTCCCTTGATGTGGAGCCCTGCACTTTTTCAGGGAGATGTGTGCCCCGATGCTTTATCGTTCCGGAAAGTAAGCTCGTAAACTCAGCGTAGAGTAATTTCTGCGGGAAATAGTTTTTTTCGATCTCTGGAGCGCTTCGGTTCATGATTTTAAATCGCTCGCGGTCCAACCTCGCGCGATATCAAAATAAAATAGCTTATAAAAATAAACTTACGTATCCCTAAATAAAATTCATTCCCACGACTGACAAATATCGATGTTGAATACTTTATATCTCTTTACGATTATTATTATTTAAAAGTCATCCGCGTGATCTTTGATTCTGCATTCATTCCAACTGTTATTACTTTTCACGCTTAGAATGATTTATAAATTATACATTACGAACTTTTTATGTTCGCGGAAGATCGTTATTCTAATATTACTCATATTTGTAATTAACGATTCGATCGAAAACGTCTTTGGTTTAGCTTATTTGTACTTGACGAGTATTTGTTAACATCTAGATAGCTTCAAATTATTCACGTCATAGGCTTACGTCGTCAATTTATATCAGGTTTGAAAATTTTTGATCGTGGATCTGTTTCTTGCACACTGCCGCCTTAAATCGCAAATTCTTAAACATTCAAAGAAATACAATATGGTGTTTGAAGAATTTAAAAGAGAAGTTCCGGTGATAGTGTTCTACCAATTACCGATCGGCATTCCACGAGAAAACACAGTAACGCGTACAGGAAAAATGAAGGAGTGGACTGGGAGCAAGTAAAATTCATAAGGGGCCAAATGAGGGGAGACGTAAGCTTATGGATTTCTTCTATTTCACGTTGCTCGCTTTGCCTCGC
Organism: Platyscapa corneri; assembly: GCA_018907185.1. Classification (NCBI taxonomy): domain Eukaryota; kingdom Metazoa; phylum Arthropoda; class Insecta; order Hymenoptera; family Agaonidae; genus Platyscapa; species Platyscapa corneri. Next base: position 3,634,423 of record JACCHW010000005.1, on the reverse strand, counting down.
GCACGAGCTCTTGGATCAAAATGAAGGGAACCGCGCCAAATTACCCCACGCGGCGAAGCAGTGCCAGATGCGTGGCTTGCAGCTTGTAGATTTTGACGGGTATCGTAGGCACCCAACGCTCCGCGCTTATCTGAACGGTAGATTTGGTTTGGAGTAGATAGTGGAGCACAAGAAAATAAATAAACGCTGGATTCTAATTTATCTACGATGAGAACTACGAGCTCTGCCCCGTAGTTCGGATAACACGATATTATTTCTGAATAGGTCTTAACCTTTCTACCCTACTAGGATATCCTCAGTGCACACGATTAAAAACACACGTGTAACCTGTTAACAATTGTGTCCGTGAAAAGCTCGGCTCTTGAGCGAATTGAGGCGGGGGGGGGCTGTAAAGGCTCGAAAATAATGTTTATGCATTTGTCGATTGCAGCAAAACTCCATGCTGCGGCTTCTATTTAGCGGGTAATTATTCGCTGCTAGCTCTCACTGGTCAAGCTTTATTAAAATGTCTAACTTTAATAACAGTCGGTAAAGAACCTCCTGCTAACGGCATCTTACTGGTCTGTCGATTTCACCTCCTTCTCTTCCTCCTCCTGCCCCCTCGCTCACGCCCCCATCAGGCTCCTGATGCGTACACCGTAATTTTTCGAAAACTAGCAAGCGAACAAGCGAAGCGCCTTCGTAATATTAATCGCCAGCATTCTTCGCCTCCTCGCGTCGTGGCGGCTTTGATAAACAGAAGCGAAGCTATATTTGTAACTCGCCGGCAGGCCCCACGCGCACTGATGCCGCTACGCTCTTCTATATATGACTTCCTTTTTCCACTTTTACAAATTTAGCTTATTTACAAAAGTGACGCACGTCATCTTAGGATCGCAACGCAAAGCAGTCTTCGCTACTTTTTACAGACTTGCCAATGTTTACACGCGGAGGTCATAGGTTAGAATTACTAGTTCGGAAATTTTACTTGCTAAATTTCTATTTTAGTTTTATATTCGACTTTCAATAGTAATATGGAACATTGTGCTCGGTTTGAAAAATACCGGCTACGAAAAGCGTATTATGGGAATATTAATAGCTGCTTAGATACTAAATGACTCGTGTCACGTTCATGCCCAAGTATTCGCTCAAAATAAGTGCGATAGAGCGACACGTTACGTCCATTACTACGACGCTCGCAATCTTTAACGAAGAGTCTAGGTACGAAAGCATATCTGCTTACCTACGAATAAAAGAGCAGGAGGTCCGAACAGAGTCCATTTCGAGTTTTATAGTGAATTGGTATTGCGAAAAAGTAAAGTCAAAGGGCGACACGCTTTCGCTCATATGTGCTGGTCGGTGCCGAGTGTATAGTAGATGCTCACTCCGTTCGCTCGCGAGGCCGACGTTTTCGCGACGAATCGTAGACTTCTTATTTGTTGGCACAGCCGCCGCCGGCGCGCGAACTCGCGGTTCCGTAGTACACGAGAGAAAAGAAGAGAGAGAGAGAGAGAGAGAGAGAGAGAGAGAGAGAGGCACATACACGTACACACATACAGATTCGTCGGATTCCCGTCCGAGCGGAAGCCGAGCTGCAACTCTACTTTTGCCCTCGAGCGCATTCGCAACGTAAATCCGTATACCGAAATTGTAATTATAGATTTGGAATTTGTTGATGAATCCAAGTTTTTCTATCAAAGATCATCTTTCGACCGTCTACGGTCCCGTTATTTCATGTCAGTCGCATTGTTCGTAGCCACGACGGTATTTTGGTGATATTTTTTTTAGTTTTATTTGTTGATCGCCGTCATCTACAGACAACCGTTAACTTTGCACAGTAGCCGTATCGTTAAAATACGTACAATAATACTCTTTTGAGCAATTTTTTCAAACTCAATATATAATTAATACTTCTCGGTCGTTTGGAGGATGTTTTGAGTTTGTAATTAAAAAAAAAGTAACTGGATAAAAGTGTCTGCGAATTTCGTTTCGTGCAGAAATCATAATTTACATTATACCGCGAGTTTGTTCTTATCTAATTGAAATTCGCACACACGTTTAAAAGATAATGCTGCAACATTTTTTCCCGAGTAATCATCATCATTTACCTATGGATCGCAATAACGTCACTTGTAAAGGAAGGATGACATAATGATAGAAAAGACAAAATCCTCCTTTCCCTGCCTCCCTGTGATAATTAATACGACTAAGTCATTATTTACGCGGCTCATTTAACAGATGACGAGGCTTTCGGCGAAACAGCAATGACGTACCTACAAAGCAGAATTGAATGAAAACATAGAATATAATGTGTACGTGCTAATCGTCATAAAAATCTAGAAAGAACGCAATTGCTCTTTATTAGAAATACTCTGTTAGAAAATCGTACGATTAGATTTCAAATATGTTTCTGTGTAATCGTAGGTTTCAACTTTGAAACGGAAGATCGAATTTCAACTCCTGTATCTTTTATCTTGTATCGAGTATCTGCTGTTTTTGCAATTTAAACTTGTATAAATTAAGATGGCAAGATAGTGCATTAGTTGAGTTAATCTACAAGAACTTTTACAATGAATGGAATTTTCATTCGCAGCATTACGAGAGCATAAAAATTCTAATTGAGCAAAATTATAAAATGAGGAAGAAAAAAACTAGAAACTTAGTTCCGTTGTTGTAAAAAAATGCGGAACCTGATCATTTTTTAAGCGTAATAATGAATTTACAACGTATTTTCTTATTACATTTAATCTGACAATACGGAATAAAAATTGCCTCTTCTTCCCTGCCTTATGTTCTTGCATTAGTACATGGTTTTTTTTTTATCAATTGAAGATTTAAAGTATCTGATTCTCGCAATGTCAGCGCGGGAAGTTATCTAGATCAATCAGGGAATGAGATTTCTATCTCAGATCAAGTTGAATAGAATCACAGTTCAAACAAATATTATGCACGTATTTTTTAAATAAATGACTCGGTAACAGATAGTAATATTCTGTAAGCGCGTTACTTGAACAGAATGTATAAATATGATTGATAAAGGTTATTTCTTTTCCTTCCTTTATTATCAACTACGGAAATCTCGAGTTAAAAGGAAAAAATTCGTATGGAATTATGCTTAATGCAATCGTAAGTATTGCATCTTTAGTTTGCGTATTCCAAAAGTAAAGAAACTACTTTATTCGTGAAAATTAGGAATTTATCCTTTTTTAACGAAAATAAATAAGTGCAAAAAGCAGATCTGACGGAAATTATCATGAAATTACGAGTCGAAAGTACAAATTGTCGTGCAAAGCTGTACAGTTCATAATTTCGATATCAGTCTGAAGGCGTATGTAACGCGAAAGCTACGCAAAAGCCACCGACGCTGTTTACAGTCGGAGCTGCGCAAAATTATTTTGGGCGTTCGTATGCTTCGCTCGGAAGAACGACTGCAGTTCGAAAGAGAGAGGGAGAGCGAGAGAGAGAGAGAGAGAGAGAGGATCCCGGGCTAGTCTTTCGCTCACTTGCGAATGCTGAAGTCCAGCCGGAAAACGAGAAAAAGACATGCCAGCGGGGGAAATATACAGAAGGATAGGAATGCACCAAGGGGAGGAGAAAGGGAGAGAGAGAGAGAGACACAGTGGTGACTTTGCGCCGTCTGGCACTTCGCGGTTGCACCCTGGCGCACATACGAGTAAAACAACGGTAGTTCGCGCGACTCGGCGACGGACTCGGGCCAGATAGATCGGCGGAGATAAAGATAGAAGAGTGTATCGTGCTTTGGAGTGCTGAGGAAAACGGAAGCTTTGCACTGCTACCAGGAGACGCGCGTGTTTGCACCGAGTCGCCGAGAAGATGAAGCCGAGAGAGGCCGCAGTTTAATCTATTCGGGTACACGCGAATCGGCGAATTGGAGAGATCGATGATCGATGATCAATTTTTCCATCGCGCTTCGTTAAGTTTCGACCGACTGCGGACAACAACGAGGCCTGAATATTTCTTGATCGCCAAAGCTCCTATGAATCGCCTATGTTCTTTCGAATGTCGTTACTTTTCCGTCGAATCATCATTTTTCGATATGCGTTGCTTCTCGCCAAGCATTGCAACTGCGTTTGATTTCTGCATCACATCATTTAAAACTAACTCCGCGATAAATTGAAACTTCTTGGTACAACGTTGTTACACCGAACATTTACGCGACTTCTCGTCGCATGAATTTACATAATATTATCGACTGGGTAATGATTATAGGCACAAGACAAACTTATTTCATAAAATTAATATAATTTCTGTATGCGTTTGTTTTAACAAGCATTGTTTATTATTCGATGGGCTTATATAATCGTAAAAGAATTGTGGGAAAGTACACGTGTGAGTAGATTTTCAATTTTTTAATTTTCACGGTAGCGTACCGAATCTCCATAATTTCCATGGCATACATTTATACATTTTACGTTTACACATTTATAAATGCATAGATGGATTCCTAATTTTTTTTATACCGCGCTACTACGAAAACACCTCGGTTTCGACGTTTTTTTATTTCGTGAAATTCCTCGAACGCTAAAGAGTTTATTCCACCAAAACAAAATTGCACGGTAAATTTTTTTCTTTATCGGTATATCTTTTTCTTACAAGTACTTAAATGATAAAGATTTTTTTACGACTAAACTTTTACGAGTACATTTTTACGACTTTATGTTGAAAAAATTGAGCAAAAAATTAATGAAACAAGGAATAACTTTTATTATTTGTCGATAATAAATTAATAATATTAATTATAATTTGAATTAATGAGAAAAATGCTGGTGCCATTTAACAAGCAGCTAAATAAATACGATGACATATACTACTTACAATAAATAATCATATGCTCGCTCATCTGACTTCTTCAACATTTTCGAATTTCATTATTTGCTTAACAATTAAAATTCTTTTTTTGCAATTTATTTATCTAATGGCTCGTATCAATTTCAATTCGTACGTCCAAGAAGATTTTAAGTGCTATTTTTTGCTGTATTACGTAAAAAAACACAATAAAAACTGCTACAAGAATTGTAAAGTGAAAATTTTTATATGAATTTTCGAAACTAATACCATATTATCTTTATTTTTGAAAAATAGAACGACGGTGGCAAGAAAATTCTATACTGATGCGTATATTGCAAATGGAATAATATTATTGAAAGCTCCATTCTTTACTACTATAATTATACTTGCGCGTTTACTGGAATCTCCAGTCCCTACATTAATATAGACAATGCTCCCAATTCTGCTTATGAGTTAAAAAAAGTTAATTTTTATTAATTTTTATAATTTTCATAGAATTATGTGATTTAATATTAATAACCCCAGCGTAAAAGAAATTAAACGAGAGTCAATTTTAATGAAATCAACTTAAAATAAAAACGAATCGTTAAAACAACCAATAAAATTATAAAATAATATCTAAGTAAAACTTCTGTTTTCAATAAATTAAAAAAGTAAATAAAAATGTATGTTGACTTTAGTGTGAGAAAATTACAGCAAGGACTCTTGTTGTACGTATATATAATATTTTATGAATATACTTTATAAAATATTGTATTTGTTTGAAGCTTGCATCTAAAAGGGAAAACAATTTAATACCAGTACGTTTAATTTCAGTACGTTTAAAGTTCCAATAACAAACTAATCAATCCGAGATTTCAACGCGAAAAACTTGTATTGTGCGTGTATCGAGCCACCGCGTAAATATTGTACTTCGGGCAAATATGAAACGAGAAAACTTAATTATAAAATACAATAAAGGATAATTGAGTTAACGAAAAAAGTGAGGTACTGGAAAATTGGGCAAACCGGTAAAGAATGAAGAAACTGCTAGAGCGAGAGTTTGCGAGACGGGTTTGGGGGGAGGAGTATATGAATGAAACGCGTGTACGCGGGAGCGAGACGAACTCATTCATGAATGGACGTTGGCACGACGAGGACAGACTTAATGAGTGAGATAAATATAGAAGCACGTAAAGCGTCAGAGCGAGACGGTAAGATAGTACAGCTAGTGTGTACCATTATGCGCTTGCACATTTATATGTATGCGTGTACAAGTGTGTGACGCTGCAATCTCCTCTCTCTCTCTCTCTCTCTCTCTCTCTCTCTCTCTTCACCGAATGCTTTCTAATTTAATGAGAAATTTTGTAAAGATTCGATCAAACTATTTATGCTGCGTTTATATTACGTATACTACATATTTAATTAAAAAATGCGACGTTGGCCTTGAAATTTTAACTTTTATTTCTAATTCCAGAGCAAGCTAATTACCAATGCTTGTACTTGTCAGATTATGTTATTTGATTTTTATTTATTAATGTGGACATTACGTTTTAAGTAATAATTACAAGTTTGTCATTATTAATGTTGAACGTAAGTGTCAAGCTACTGATCAACATCTATAAATTAATAGTATATTTTATATCTTTAAGTAATTGTCAAGAATCTCTCCTTATTTTTAAATCTAATTTTAATTTTTGCAATTTTCTACTTGCTTGACAAGCAATACTTTTGACAGTTTTTACGACAGTTTATTCATTTATTATGCATGATAAGAACTATTTTAAGCTTGAAAAAATGATTTCTCCTATCGTTAAAGCTTCATTTATCTCGTTGATTTATTTCCATACAAAATTCGGATCCCAGATTAATGCTCTTGCGATAATAATTTTCTACGTCCTTGCTTTATCTTGTCAATAATTTGGACTTCTGAAATTTAACAAATGTATAATTTATTATATGTACCGATGTAAAGTTCACTATTCACACGATGAGTATCTTTTCACAAATCAAATTAAGTACCTGCAAAATTCGTGCAGTCTTTTCAACTTTTTGCCACTGAGCATTTCCCATTTACGAGATGATAAAGTTCTTCGAGGTGTAATTAAAGCAGATTTATTCATTAAAGAACTTTATTTACAGCTGGACATTTGAATTATAAAGTTTGTAGGCAAGTAATGAGGCAAAAAGGCTTTCGTCACTTTTGCCTTTTTTCTGCACTGTACGTACACTAAAAGGTGTATCTTCGATAAAGTTCCTGTAACCAGTTGAATGCCTAGTGAATTATAATTGACTTCCTCTAGAGGATCGTCGAAATTCGCTCTGCTTCACGGCACTGATGATTATCAGCCAAACTATGCAGTAATGCATGCGCCGTTCGCGACCTTCTTCGGAGCCTTGCCACACACAATACGAATATTTGAATAGGTTTCCCCCGACCATAAGGCATTCGCCGAATGTCTGTCTCTCCCCCCACTCTCTCTCTCTCTCTCTCTCTCAGCGTCTATTTTTGTACCACTTAATACAACACTAATTCGAGAAAATATTCATTACTAACGCTCTTTACTTTAAATTAGCTTTTATACAAAATGAAATTAAACGATTAAAAATTTACTCGTTTCAACGGCATTGAAATTTCACTGGATTAAAATTGCGACGTAACTTATAATACGGTAGTACGCTCTTCTTATCCGAATTAAAGTAAATATGGAATAAACGTTGCTTGAGGAAAATGTTCGCGTTATTTAGATATCACATATATTTAGTGTGATTGATTCAACAGATTTTAGTGCGACATATTTTTTTATTAATTGGTCAGTCGCTTAATTATTCTTCATTATTCTAATCATTATTTTTACTATTCATTATTTCTATTCATTATTTTTACTCTGAAATATATAATGATTATATTACATCGTCAATTACATATCTTATTTTTCGTATTAGCATATAACACACAGTTGTAATAAATCTACAGTTTTTGAATTTCAAATATAAAATTAAAAATTATCGAATAAGTGATCGACGTACTTTTGAACGGCCTTTTAAACGCACTGCATATTTCTGTATACATAAGCTAAGTGTAAAGACAAGGTTCATGCAGTGAAATAGGTGGAGAATAAACGATTATGCCACATATATCGCTGCTCTTGGCGCGTTTGTTTTCTTAAGACGGTGAAAGAGAGAGAGAGAGAGAGAGAGAGAGAGAGTAGCTCAATTGTGTTTGAGCACGGGTGATGGCCTGACACGCACAGCACGTAGACCTCATTACACACCTTTATTCTATTTTACTTTTTTTATTTCCACCCTCGTTTTCTGTGTCATTTTCACGCTTAATTTCCTCCTCTCTGCTCTATTTGGCTTTCACTTTTATATTTTTATGTTTAAAAAACTTTTGTAATTGTGGATTAATTTTATTTAATCGTTATTTAATTTGAGATGGTAAAATCTATTGGAATGATTTACATTTGAAATATTTATAAAGTTACTTGTTGTCTCAACATTAAAAATAAGTTGTTAAAGTTTATTTAGTTTTCCGGAATAATGCTAATTAGAGACGATTAAACTTTTAAGTAATTTGTTGCAACTTTTTCTTCGTTGATGATCTTGAAACTTTATTAATTCTCAATTTTTTTCTCTTACTCGTATCGTGTGATTTTTCTAAATGCACATACGAGTAAAGATAAATTTTTGTTTGCAAAAACATAAAGACGTATTTCATTTCAATTATATCCGATGATTTAATATAATTAATTTTTATTATTACAAGAAGAAATATCACTCGAATATTTAATTTCAGTTGCTTGTAATTTATATAAATATATACTTCCTACTTGTTAGCTTGCATGGTAAAACTCTGTAACATTTATAACAAAATATTCAATAAATTAGTAAAAATAATTAATAATTAATTCTTTTAAATAATATCTATTATGTAGATGTCTAGGTAATAATTTAAAAATTAAATTAGGTAATGAAGAACTGATGTGATCTCTGATAAAAATTTACGCATTCATTCGTCAATTTGTTCGAAAAAAGAACATGTTTTAATAGAAATGTATGTTATATAATAAAAATTTTTTAAGAAAAACGTTATATTAATTTTATAAGATTGAATTTATTATACGAGCGGCTGTATTAAATGGAGTATTTAAATCATATGTATTTACTATTTACAAATTGCAAGCCTATTTGACTGCTGACATGAGTAATTTAATTATATTACGCAAGAAAATAATAAATTCAGGAACACACATTATTCATAAATATAAATCTATTTATCTTTTAATCATAGTAGTGGAACTCTATTCTGAAATAATCTTTCAAACAATATATTATAGTAATTTAATAACGGGGGCAATTTAAATTCAAAGGTTTAATGATATTTCGTTAAATCAAGGCGTAAAAAAAGCATAAAATTCCACTTTACTGTAGGATTCGTGAATCGAAGGAATTCAATCATTTTAAAAAAGAAATTAATCTACGTTTCCCTTTCAAAATTACAAATTTACAAGTTATAAACTAAAAGTTTTTCTCGTTACTTAATAAATAACCGTTGCTTTACGTTAATCCTTTTCAGCACAGTAAAAATATCACGATTTAATTACTCACAATTCATTATCTAAATTAATTACGAGTACAGTGCAAGATTACTTTTTACACCGAAATATCTCGTCTTTAAAATCTATAACTCACAATTAATTTCAATGCCATATATTTCTAGTCTCGCTCTTTCTGCCTTAATATTGTATAAATACATTTTGCTGCTGCGGAAATCGATCTTTAGATTGGTAGAACTAGACAGAGCAGCAAGAGTAGAGACGGAGTAAGTGTGAGGCAGCGAGAGAGAGGCAGCACACGAGGGTCAATAATTCATTTTGCCATCACGAAAAAGGGAGTGCGCCTTTAATTAACACTTGGCTATTTCTATATTGTAAGACTGCTCGTAGTGTTTCTATTTTATTTTCCTCGTTTTTTGCAAGTATACCATATAACTTCCATTGCATTTTTATTTGTTCGAGTAGTGAGGCGTTTATTTGCTAGTGTAAGGGAATGAGGTCGCAACTATGCAATATACAGACTTACAGGTTACTTTGCTGCAGGCAAAGCTTACAGGCTTACTATCAGAAATTACGATTCTACAGACACTAAGCGGCGGCACACAAGCGGATGCTTACTAAATATTTTCAAGTATTTATAATGGATATTGTTAATTGATTAAAAGCTGAAATAAATAGCTAACATAGGCTTCGTTATAATCGTAACGAATGCATTGGTATTTTACGCTGCATCGGGGTCTAAGAAATGAGATAATTATGTACGAGATTCTAACATTCGATTATGAAAAGCATAATGGAACGGTCGGTATATTCGAATAACGATATTTGTATATTCATCACACTTTTTCCACCTCATCATTTTACATCACAATAAGCATCTTTCTTGTCAATTCATCGACATAATCTTCGTTACACAAGCTCATGATTTACAAACATACGCATAATGCCATAAACATTTCCATTCATATTCTAAGATAAAAACTTAATTTGTATTCTTCGTCTAACGGCATTATTTTCTTCAACTGCTTATTCGTACATCGAATCTCGTGAAAAATAATAAAATAATAATCCAGTTGGTCCGGTTTCTTCATTCCCTGTAGGTTAAAATGCGTAAGTAAGAAAAGTTACCAGCAAAATTATACGCCTCGCATCGTTCGTAATCGATCGCGCGAAATGAAAATTACAATGAGCAATGCAAAATAAATGAGTTTTTTATCAGGAACGAAAAGAGCGCTATCAGCGATAGATAGCGTTAAAAAGATCTTCAAACTTTTACAAAACGATAATCTGGCAAATAAGCATCTGTGTGCTCGACGAAACTTAAGATTGCGATGTTGTTTTCGAATACAAAGTTAAATTAAGTTTACATTAGGCCAAATGTGGCTACGTTTAATTAACGTTGTTTTAATTATTGCACGCGCTGCTGAGCATCAAGGTATTCGGTCTATTCATTCGGAAAAGTGTAAAGAGATTATCAATGATTCACGGCGAACGAACTCGCGTGTAATTTTTTTCTTTATTCATAAATTTAATGTCCAAAAAACGTTGCTGGGTCAACGTCGGGACGCGACGTATCACAATAAAAGAGTTCCAGCAACGTAGTAATTACAATAAAATGCACGCGACAGACACCTTTGCGGCACTTGGACTTATCGATGTATCAAACTAGGTGTAATAAACAGGTGCAATTAAAGCCAAGCTTTTATTTAATAAGAATATTATCGCCTGTAAATCAGTCGATTCGCCTTTTTGCGTTAGCGTTTTGCATAATTTTAACGCTGTTAGACTAGAAAGTTTAAAGCACTTTGCAAAGGAAGCGAACTAAGGTTTTAAGTGGAAAGTATTTTGAAAAGATACGGGTGAGCTAATATGGCAATTGAATTATCATTTTAAAACTCAAAGTTATTCTCCTCATTTTCCAGTCCACCTTGCAACTACCTAATAAAATACACTGGCAAAAGCAACACAGATTACACGTGTGGGTGCGTTGAAGCTTGCGCATACATGTATATGCCTGCGCGTTTGCGCGAGCGCACTCGCTCATTCAGTAAAAAAGACGCAAAAGAGAGGGGGGGTTGAGGCAAGGCGTGCCACGTGAGAAAAGTGCCTCTCCCCTCGCTTTCCTACGTTCCGTCCTTGCAGACACAGTCCCGCGTAGTTAACACTCTACAGCCGAGCCTCTTTCTCTCCGTCTCTCTCTCGCTGTCTCGCTGTCTCGGTTCTCTCCTGTTCTCTGTGTCTTTTGTACTCTTCAAGTGCAGAATTTTTTCAAAGTTACGTTTACACTATACCGCTTTATGAATTCCGTGGAAAATGATGAATGAATTTTAACGTAAAAAAGAAATTCCAGCTCGTTGCGTCTACTTTCAGCCGATGGGACAAATGTACAGCGCGCCTTTACTTTACAAGATTTTTTGCTCAATTTTATGCGGTTATTATCGTAAGTGATCTTGAATTTATGGATGGTAATTTAGTGTATGTAGAGTCACATGTTTGAATATTTTCCGGGAGGTCGGCAAATTAAAAATGAAAAGCCATAAGCGCTGTCGAGCAATGAATCAAAGTAAAATCATTCGGCGTCTGCGTATCGAAAGGGGGAGGTAAGAAGCGAGGGACAGGGAGCAAGGTTGTGTGTGAGTGCGTGTGTGTATGAGGGAGAGAGAGAGAGAGAGAGAGAGAGTGAGAAAGAGAGAGGGAGGAAGAGAGAGAGAGAGAGAGAGAGATGGGGACGGTAACACAACAGAGCAGCAACAGCAGAAGCAGCAGCAGTAGAGACGCTAGTAATGTTTTCATTCATCTCGAAACTTCAATGATAGCTTCCGTCCATTCATAAAAAGTCTCTGCCTTCTCTCTCTCTCTCTCTCTCGTGCGCGCTCGTTCATGACAGCCTTGTCGCAGCGTCGCCAGATGGCGATAGGTCCCCGACGACGCACACACATCGACAGGCTCTTGAACGGAGAGCTGTGTGTACCCCACCACGAGCCAGTCCCCCCTCTCTCTCTCTCTCTCTCTCTCTCTCCGCTTCCGGCCGGCCGCCCACTCCGCACCGCAGCCGCCGCCACCACTGCCTCCGTGACTGCTCTCCGCGAAGGCTCTCTCTCAGTCGTCCGTCGGCAGTTGATGCGCGCGCATCTTATTTGGTCAGGCGCATTAGCTCGTTCTCGCTCGCACACGGGATTTCCGGCGTCCGGTTGCCACGCTCGCACTCGACGACGTATCTTTCGCGCATCGAGTGCCTCACCACACGGCTCCTTCTCCATTCATCCGTTCTATTTGAATGGGAAAGCCGCCGTTTAGTCTGTGTACGCGTGTGATCCTGTGCAATTGCAGGTCGGAATCGCGTCTATGAATGACCGTCGCAGCTGCGGCTTTCTATTCGAAGAACGGAGGATAAAGTTCCGTTGAAAGTGCCTTCCGGGAGGATCAGTGTGTTTTCGTCGACGAGTGCACATGTGAGAAGAGGGACTGAGGAGGTGCGCGCGTGACGAAGCGGGAAGCTAGAGAGAGAAAGAGACGGAACGACGAGTCATGTCTCAGTGCGAGCTCTCGGTGCGGACGTTGCGAGACCGCCGCATTTGAAAAATATACGCGCAAGTATATATTGGCTGTCGACCCAAGTACTAGTGCCTGGTGCGGGAACTGCACGCGCTTGTGGTGGCATTCTAGTGCGATGCGCCAGTTCTAGGCAGGCGCGAGAGAAAATCAGGGGGAGAGAGAGGAGAGGATCCAGGCGTACAATACGCCGAAACGTGAGCGCAGATAACGCAGAAGAGACGAACGAATGCGAGCGACGCGCTGCTGGATATTAGCATCACCGCTTGTCCCATGAATTTTCGGTGAGTCGCCACTGCCTCTTCTCTTTTGCTGAAGTAGAGAGAGAGAGAGAGAGAGCGGCTCGAGTGTGGCGCGAGGCAGACGAAAGCAGTAGCCCCGTTCGTTCCTCTTTCGTCGCCCTGCACACGAGCTTTCGGAAACCCGATCTATCGCCAATGAATCTAGAGCGAATAGGATAATCGCGCTCGCGAAGATTCCCTTATTACGTCTATCATTGGCGTTTGCAAAATTTCGCGTTTATCGCGCTCGCGCGTACGTAGGGGCCTGTGGCTATCGGCCGCTGATTGAGGCGCATTCCTTTCAGTAACTGTTTGAATGGTCTGCTTATTTCTTCTCTCGGCTCGATGAGTAGTGCAGCCAACACACAGCTACACTCGGCTTCGCGAGCCAAGGCTCGCCAACCACTGCACGCCGGCTTTTTTCCAACTATTCTCGCGTTTTCTCCGCAACTCGCGCGGAAGAGAAGTTTTTTATCGAGGCTCCCATCCCTCTTCCCGTCTCTCTTGGCCTCATCTAGGAGGAGCCTGGTGTTACCGATGCCACGGCGTGACCGTCCGATTTATTCGTCCTGAGTTTTCGTCTTTTACCGCCTCCGTATTGACATTATAAGCCGAGTTCTTCAGAAGTGTTTGGAGGCGCTTATTGCGACGAAAATAATTATATAACCGAAAATTGACCACTTCTGATAAAATACGCTTATCTTATTTATTTTTCATTCAGAAATAGAAGCAGTATCTTTCTCTATGGAATATATGATAAGATAAAAAATTCTATATTCAATAATATTGAAGAAAAATATTGTATTTCTAAGACTTATTATTTAGATTATAGGAGAGTCGTTGAAATGTATTCCAGTTGAAAGATTTTCCGAAGCGATGTATTGGGTTTGTCGAGTTGACGATGCGTACCATCGATCAAGCGCAAAACAAACTAGAAATTATTACGCGTTCGCTCGGAAATGGCTTTTCGATTAAAAATCCGATGATTGAGATGTAATAGTTCGATAACGTTTGCATTTAACGGATCTACGCTATTCAGCAGCATTTATCCGTCAGCGGTCATTTAACGAAACGCTTGACCCTCTTGAGACAACAAGTTCACATTACCATATATAATCAAAAGCATAAAAAATCACTTATAAAGATAAATGTTTATATCATTAATACAAAAACTAGGGAATTTTTTAAAAGATAGTATCGTTTAAAAAATGATAAAATGCGATTGCGGTATAAATATGAATCATGAATGTAAAATCTAACTTAAGCATTTTATTCGTTTCTGTTTTAATGTATATATACATATATATATATACATATAAATTACGACAATGTGTACAACTCTTAACGTAAATAATTAGAATATTTTTGCTTCTGTAACCGCAGTTGTGTATTCAGGTTTCTTCGTAAGATGTTAAAATATTAAAATGATGTTTCGCGAAATCATTGCTGCAGGTAAAGTGCAGTGTTACGTAATAGAAAATTTTTCTACAAGTATTTCTTCATTTTCGTGATGAAACGAGCTAAAATGTATTTTTTCTCCGGGTGAAATTAATTTACAAAGGGGACCAAGCGTGACAAGACAATAAGATTGACCTGATCTGAAAATACAAAATAAAGTAGCAAGGAGACGATTAAAAAAGCAATGTGTAAATAATAATAAATAGCGTTGTTGGACGAGTATAGCACTGATCGACTGGGCAGTTTAAAGAGAAATTCGTAAGCCACGTCTGTTTATTTTATTGCCATTTTGAATATCAGCGATTATCTCGGTAAACGTCTGAGAAAGAAAATATGGTTGAATCGAGAAAACGTAATACGCGAACCCCTCGAAAATAAATGCTCGAAGCAGCGAACAGCAGCACCCGCCGCCGCCGCCGCACTCCCGTTTACGCATAAACTCCCGGCAACTATTTTTATCATTAAGATCGGCGAGCAATCGCTAGAAAAATAATTAAAGCCACTCTCTCGCACGCGCAGCACGGACACGTGTACGTGTGTGGGTGGGTGCTCGCACAATTGGTTAAGGGCAGCGTTTTCGCGGGTTTGCCGAACGAGCGGAGCACTGCTTGGCCCGCAGATACGTATCAGCGAGACGATAAACTCTTATCGAGTGGTTTTCCATTTTGGCGAGTTGCTTTATTCGGACTCGTCCGTCTAAGACTTTATTTAGACGCAGCTGCCTCGAAAGCTTCATCGAACACAAAATTTGCTCGTGCCTGCGTCGAAATTAATCTCTCCTTACCTGCCTGCGCACCCTCTTTGATTTCCATTTCCAGCGCTTCCTTTGCTCGGGAAAGGAACTCACGATCCGAAAGAGTCGTAAAGCGAGAATGAAAATAAATGCTCATTTGTATAATATTGGCTGCTTCGCGAGCTTCCGAAGCTGCGAGCCAAACTTGGCACAGAACAAATCTTATTATTGAATGCTGAGCGTGTATTGGTGTTGCAGCGCACCTAAGCCGAACGCGTGAAAAGTTAACCGAAAGTCCTCTACATAATTCATCCGCGTTGTAACGTCGTCGCGCGCAGACGTACTATTTTAACGAGCTATTTCGATCCCTTCGATTCTCATTGCAAATGAAAATGTCGTATCGAAAGGAGAATAAAGGGCGAGTAATCGAATAAATTTAGTCTCGCGGTCGGATCGATGCCCCGTGGAGCGTAAATTTTGAAAATACCACGCACGCCGATTACGAAATATTCCACGCGGGATTTTAAATGGCATCTGGGTCTGGGGGGCGAGTCGCGCGGCAACGGCGAATGTCGTGTGAATCGGAAGCGTGATTTCGCGTAGATAAATCGAAGCTATTTATAAGAGCAAGAGAACAAGGAAACGATATTTCTATCCGTGGCGGTACGCGGAGCGAGGAATCTTGGTTTGTTCACCGCGGCTGCTGCAGAGGCGCAGCCTGCGTCGCTCTCGGTCGACGGGCGCGGACTCGAGCTCAGCAAATAGACAGTCGGACAAGCGGACGGAGAGCAGCAGCTCTCGCGCCCACGCGAATCCGAAGCCCTACTTTCATCTAGCGCTCGCAGCCTACTCTCGGCGCCGCCTCTCTTTGTTGCACGTTTTTCAAAGCTCCTGCCGAATGGAACTTTTACTTTTTGTAGCAGTACTTTTCCAGTGGAGCGAGCGACTCTCGTTCGGCGTTCGGAAATACAATCGGTAGCTTCGAGCTTCCTAGCCGAGCATGTGTCGCTCGCCTCGCGTCCTTACTACTGTAAAATGTAAAATAAAACGCACTCGAGCCTGTGCCGTGCGATACTGTTGCATTAAAAATTACGTCCCTTCCCTATGGCTATAATTTGCTTTCCTACTTTATATACGAGGAGCTTGTTCAATTTAAGCTTTTCTAAGAAGGCATCGATGTGAGCATTGATCCTACTACTGCACCCTTGTTAAAACGAGATAAAAATCACCGTTTCATTTCCCCTTATTTTAGCTAATAAAGTAAGGCTCAAGTTTGGACGGTTCTCAAATGCTCGGATGAAAGTCGATCTGCTATAAGAATTGAAGGGAAATAATTTCGGTTTAATGTCTGAAATTACATCCAACTTGATTTGTTTTGTACAGCATTTTTTTCCTTGATACTGCATCCACTCGAGATTTTTTGTTTGCTCTCTCTCTCTCTCTCTCTCTCTATCTCTCTCTCTCTCTCTCTCTCTCTCGGTTTATTTCGTATATATTTCGTTTAATATGCTTTTTATGTAATTCTTGATTTCGGAGACACATTTTAGTGCATTCGACACTGTAAACATTCGAATCGCACGCGCGCGCGAAAGAATATCAGAGAACGTTATTAATTACGAGAAAGGGGCATCGCTGCATTTCCCGACTGCGAAAATAACGTATCCAATTATATCGCACCAAGTATTCGTGGAACAATTTTACGAAATGCGTAGTAAAATAGTCGTAATAGAGTAGCGTTGGATCGATCGCCAATTGCCGAATATCGGTCCTCGCTTCTTAACGTGCGCCCGTGCACAATCCACGAGGACAATAACGAAACTCGAAAATCGCAATCAGGTACACGGTTGCGCAAATTCTGTTGCCGCGCTCACCAAATTTAAACTTGAATTCTTCTGTCGACGGCATTTTTCGTCCACTTATTTCTTGTTTCTCCCGCAACCGGGCGAGTAATTCATAAAAATCGTTATTAAGATATTAATTGCGCTTTTTGCATTTGCTCGAGACGCCGTTAACTGGCGTCTTGTAATTTCTATCGCATTTCTTCCCAGTCTTCGTCGCTTCGTCGTTTGCGATCGAACGTGACAATAATTTGCCAAGACTCCCCGTCTTTTCGGTATTTGCACTAGAGAAGTGGAAGAAAAATCGGGTCTTGGTATAAAATATTGATAATTTTTCGAGAAAATGCTCGTATTTTTCACGCCCAATAGCGTCGTATGAACGTTGACACGATAAAGGGGAGACGTTGGCCCATTTAAACCAAATTAATGCGAAATTTATAACGTGTACGTATGGATTTCGCATTTACGAGTACAAATAACTATTACAAATAACAATATCCATCGATTATCAATTTCCCTTTGTGTTGCCTCGTTGCGATTTTCAAATTAAGGTCCGGCGCAAAGAGTCAAGGTCGAGGAGTCATAGTTAGCAGTAGCCCAAATAGTTGAAGCGTAACGGTGTTCGCGTTCCCTTAATGTCGAAGCAAACCTTTAAATGTATACATTTTATTAAAATTAGTACGAATTTTTAACGAAGAACAGTCGTAAACCTTACTCTACAATTTAATTCTATTTTAAAACTGCTTTTCAGTCATAGCATTGTACAGTTGCATTTATAAGAATTAGCTCTTACGCGAAGAATACGAATAAGAATTTATAACTGCAGGTAGCATTTATGCTTAGAGCTGCAAAATTTTAATACGAGTTTTTAAAGCTCACTTAGTCCTAGGAAATCACAAACTCAAGTTCCATCGTAGCTGAGACTTCGACACGACGTTTCGCTACGGTCTGTATTTTCTAGCCGAGTTTAATTATTCGTTATCATTGTAAACGAATATTAGCAATTGGCTCGTCTGGTTTTGCGCGTTGAACGCAGCCTTAAAATTAGCCTTAGATTTAGCCTTAAAATCGCATTTGTTCTTTAATTTTAAAAGTACCGACCTCGAAAATCCGCGGGACAATTAAGAAACCGACGTCGGTCAGAGCATTTGATTATTTGGAATATTAAGAAACGTTGCGAGTAAAAATTGCATTATTTAAATACGTGCATATTCATGTTCGTGAAAGAGACTTGTATTTCCAACCACCAAATTAAATTTCCGCTTGCAATTTTAGCAAGCAGGTCGACGTAGTAGTCGGTAAAACCAGGAATATGGTGGCATTCTCGCGTGTCTTTCTCTTTCTTTTGCACACAATCTATTCATAATTGAGATAAAAAGGAAAAAGAAGACGCGAGTTTGGATCGACCGCCATCTGTCTATTGGGCTTGGATAGTGGAGCAGTTCGAGCCGAGCCTTTAAAAACATCTTTGCGACAGAACAGGGGAGTGGTGCGAGAGCGAGAGAGATGCAAATGGAAAATGTATGGTTGGAAGGGAAGAAATTTTGTGAATTGGAAAAGAGAAAATGAATGAGTGGGATAAGGACGGATGACGGGTGCGTAAGAGAGAGAAAAAGAAGTAGCGAATGCGCGCGCGCGCGTGTAAGAAGAAGAAGAAGAAGACAGAGAGAGAGAGAGAGAGAAAGGAGGAAATTTAACCTAAACGCCTCGTGCACATCTGCCTGAATTCCCGAGAAGTCTCATTCAAGCGCTGACTTTACCTGAACCCGCGTAGATAGTTCTCTCTTTCTCGCTCGCATGCTTTGCGTATAGTTATGTACCGCCTCCCTCGGCATTCCTTTGTCGAAAATCATCCGAGCACTTTGCTTCCCTTCATCTTCCTTCTCGCTTGCTCGCTCATTCTGTCTTTCTTTTTCCCCTTTCCTAAAAGAGAAAGAGAGAGGAGTGACGTGTCTCGAGCAAAAAGTACACTCTGTGCAGTGCTCCGTTCAGCTCTTCTCTCGACAGAGTTTGACAATCTATTAAATGCTGCAGAAATATGACGACGAAACAATCCTCTTTGACCTCTCTCTCGTTCTCTCTCTCTCTCTCTCTCTCTCTCTCTCACCCTCTCTTTCTTTCACTCGTTATAGCCTCGACGTGCAGTAAGTTTTAGCAGCATATAGCATGTTAGAGAATTTTTACGTTATTTGCTGGAGAATTCTTGTTTGTAAACGCTCAACTTTGGTACATCCTAACTGCGTTCACCTTTTTTGCATTCTCAAAATTTTCTGCTAATTAATTTGGCTATTCTATATAAAATTGTGCATTTATTTGACGGCGACTACCGAGCAGATAGGAAATTGTACATCTAGCATCTTACTATAGAGTCACCGATGAAAACGATTTTCCAGCAGTTGGAATAAAAAATAAAATAGTCGCTTGGCCAAACCGAGTTCGTGTAAGATCTATATAATTACTGCCCCCAAGCTAGTCATTCAAATTTTCCTGCCCATGACGAATCCATAAAAATGTCATTCGTAATTTACGAGCTGGAATACGTAGTCGTTAGGCGCGCAGCCATAGAAATATTATCGAGCGCAAATTAATTGGACTCGATTCGTTCTATACGAATGCAGCGAAGATTCATCAGCTCGACAAACACAAGCAAGTCCACTCGAGATATTTGATGAAATTGCTCATTGACACGAAATAGTTAAGGTTCAAGTCGAGGCAAAGAAGTAAACGAGTAGGAATTCCGCAGAGGTTGTAAGAGAGGCGCTCAATGAAGGAAGCATTAAGCGTTTCTCGCGAGCCGCGTTCGGGGGAATGCGAAAAGTGCACGAGTGTCTTCGCAACTGTACGCGCGCAATATTTTTGTAGCGGATTGTACGCTCGACACGTGAACGTAAACGAGCGTAGATTCCTTCGTCGCGGCGGCAGCAGCCGCTGTATGTGCGCTCGCACGTACACGACACGTCCTGCTGTTCGTCCGCTTCGCTGCTGGAAAAGAGAAAGACCCTCGCGTCCTCTCCTCTCCGGTATGAATGACGACGGAGTCGACGCGCGCGCGCGCGCGCGAATCGTCGAGAAAACATTAATGATCGGCGAAGAGGACGATCCGAAAGACGGTGAAAGTTGCGCGTAGGACGGCGTGGCACGGCGTCGCGGATCACGTGGTTACGTGGGTAGGTCTCGTTTTTCCAAACCTCGCAGCGTTTCCCAAAGCGCATCCGCTCGACGACGCCAGCTTTCTAATTTTTATCCCCCAGCGGTGCTCCCGGCGCGCGGGCACCACCCCCGGCTGCGTGGGCGTCGACATCCATCATCCATAATCCGGCACTCGACTAACCAAGCATTGTTCTCTTGTTTTTCCAGGTGGGGATGAAGCGCGCGTCGCGAGGGCAGGAGGAAGCGGTCGCGGAGCATCCTGCTGCACCCTCGCTCATGGAACGCCTCTGCCGCGAGCGCCAGCACCTCGCGCCGCAGCAGCAGCAGGCTGGCCATTACCGGCGCCGCCCCGCGCATCACCGCCGCCAGCAGCACCAGCAGCAACCGTCACGACGCCGCACCGGCGCTCGCCCCCCGCGCCCCAGCGGCCATGGGCTAGCCCGCAACAGTCCCGGCAACAGCAGCGCGGCCCGCTCCCGGCCGCCCCGGACGCGCAGCCGGCCCAACTAGCCACCACCTCGATGCCGCCCCCGCGGCCTCCCGAGGCCGTGAGCTTGCGCGTCCCCAGGCCCGACGCAGAGCGCCTCGCCAACGAGTACGTGGAGGCGCCATTCGGGCCCGGACCTGTTGTCGTCCCCGTCTGCCCGAAACTCCAGCAGCACCCTCCGAGGCGCGCGGCGCCCCAGAGCGCCGGCGGCCGCCCCGTCACCAAACAGCCGGTTTCCTTCACGAAGGAGCCGACGGTCGCGGGAGGCACCCGCGGCCAGGCCAGCAACGGCCTCTCCATCATGTGCGAGCGCTGCGGCCGCTGTCGGTGCGAGAGCTGCCGCGAGCCGCCCCCGCTGCCTAGCCGATGGCTCTGCGACAACGCCTGCTTCTGCTCCGCGGAAACCGCCCTGGACTACGCGAGTTGCCTATGCTGCGTGA
The DNA here is from genome assembly GCA_018907185.1 of Platyscapa corneri. Taxonomy (NCBI): domain Eukaryota; kingdom Metazoa; phylum Arthropoda; class Insecta; order Hymenoptera; family Agaonidae; genus Platyscapa; species Platyscapa corneri. Next base: position 3,613,158 of record JACCHW010000005.1, on the reverse strand, counting down.
AGGGCCTCTTCTACCACTGCGCGGACGGCGGTCTGGGCCCCGGCGGTACGCCCGCCCCCGAGCCCGACCCTGGCGCCGACTGCGCGGACGAGCCATGCTCTTGCAGCGGCTCGCGCAAGGCCGCGCGCTGGACCTGCCTCGGCGGCCTCGCCCTGGTGCTACCCTGCCTCCTCTGCTACTGGCCGCTGCGGGCCTGCGTTGCTGGCTGCGAGGCCTGCTACGCGCGCGGCGCCGCCCAGGGCTGCAGGTGCGAGCACAGGGTCCACCTCCCGGAGGCACTCGCGCGAGACTCGAGGTACTCGAGGGATCCAGAGAAGCGGCTGCTCGAGCCCGCGAGGCCGGAGCTCTAGCCGGCGTGTATTGCATTAGTACAAGAGTTGCATTTAAGTGGAGCGTGAGTGTGAGTGAATGCGTGCGAGAGCGAAGGGACGGCAGAGCGGCCGCAAGCCGAGGCGGAAGCGTTTATTTATTATTCTCCAAGTGTAAAGAGAGCCGCGAGAGTGCGCGCGCCTGCGCCTGCGCGCGACCTCCTTCCCGATCCATTCGCGCTCCCGAGGAATATTATATATATGTTCGCGACGAGAGGAGCGACGAGGAGCGACGAGGAGCGACTAGAGGAATGAGGCAACCACTGGCGCGCAATACATAGATAGCTCTATATATTATACATATATAAATATTAACTATACATTGAAGATGGATGAACTAAAATATATATTGTATATTACATTTGTATAAAGAAGAAAAACTTTTCTACAGTTAATTTATTCGTGGGCGTATCGCGGGTACACTATTATTACACAAGGCGCGACGATAACAGATGTTGCAAATATAGGCGACGAAGATGAATTTCTTTTCCTCTTTTTTTTTCTTTTTTTTTCATTATCATTTTTATTATTATTATCGCTATTATTATTATTATTATTATTATCGCTATTATTATTATTGCTATTACTATCATTATCATTAATATTATTATGATTATGATGATGATGATGATGATGATGATGATAATAATTATTATTATTATTATTATTATTTATTATTATTATTATTATTATTATTTGGTGGAATTACGACTTAGAGAAACGTTGCGCCGAGGACCGACTCAATGTTTTCGTTGAAAGAATACAACTTTTCTATTCTTCTTATTGATACTATTCAACTATTAATATATTATTGCGACAATTATTATCATCATTATTATTATTATTATTCTTATTATCATTATTATAATTATTCGATTTTTTTGGGAGGTGAAGATTCGCAAAAATTATATTCGGTCCTCGGTGAAAATAAATGAAAAACGAGGAAGGATTGATAAAAGCACACGGGTTTCTCAAGGCGCTCGACGGGAGAGACGCATGACATCAGATGCGCTTCGTACGTGCTCCCGTTCGATCACGTTTTTCGAACGGATCATCGGCTTTTCGATCGAGCGCGGCGAGGGCACGAAAACACGCGATAAAGTTTGGACAACGATTTAACAATCATATTTAAGTAAAGAAACTAAGGAGCAAACGGTGGTTGAACAGAGAGAGAGAGAGAGAGAGAGAGAGAGAGAGAACGAGTGATCGAGAGAAAGAGAGTGTGTGGAGATAGCTGAACGAGTGCGTGATGCGAAGGATATTTTTGATGGGATTATTGTCGGGTGTTTTGACTTTATTAATTTTTCCAGTATTATCTAGTCTTGCGAACGTTTTTGTCAACGCGGTAAACCACGGTATAGGCTTTCTTTTCGATCGGAGTGAACACGCGAATTATATATGTACGGATGAAAGGTTGAGAGAGCGAGAGAGCGGAGAGGGGAAAATTAGAGCGAGCAAGAAACAGCGTGAAAGAGAGAGAGAGAGAGAGAGAGAAAGAGAGAAAGAGAAAGAGAAAGAGAGCGAGATGGAGGGGGGACATTGTGCGAGAAATAGAGAGCGAGAGATAACGAGTGAACGACAGAAAGATTTGTAAATGCTTGCATGCAGCCGAGCGAATGCCAACGATAACAAAAGTGCGACTTTTTGCTGAATTATTCTCCGACGTATAAGGACAGTACGCTGTCACTCTTGTATGGAAATTCGAAATTTCAAAAGTTGACTTTTGGAAAAGAAGAACTCCACGGGTCCAGGACACGGCGAGAGCGAGATTTCGAGTTTCCCCGCACGAGAGGCGGCGCGATGAATTAGCGGCTACGTTATAAAGGCGTACATAAGTTGTAATGCGAATGTTTCTGCGAATAACATTTTATAGGAAAAATAAAAAGAAAAGAAACACTGTAAACGAGCACACAAGATAACTAGACTAGGCTAAGTCGCCGATTTACCAAGAAAGTTTATAAAGGAACTCGCGAGCGAGGACCGCACTCCTTCGCCATGTAACGTGTCACTTACCTTGAGAATAATAAAGAAAAATTCATTCCTCCTGCATTGATTTTCTTAATGTACTACACTAATAAAAAAAAGTAATCTGTATCGTATCTGCACTCTTGCGCGCCAAGCGCGAGGAAGAAGAAAGAAAGGCTTGGGTCCCCGTTCGCAAACCGACCATTCGAACGCGAGCGCAGCGAAACGAAGGAAAACGGAGCGGGCGAGCGATGCACACACATGCATACGGAAGTCGTGCGAGCCGCGCGAGGCAAACTATCACTTTATTATACTCTCTACGCAAAACATGTCGATGTATAAAACGATACTAATAAGGTAGAAAAGTAACTCCCTTTGGGGGAGGGAGGAATCGCCGCACCTGGGAAGAAATCGCCGGGAAACGCGGTCGCAGGGCTCCTCGCGGAGTCACCGGGATCGGGAGGAAGGAGCCCAACGAGCGATTAAGCGCATCGATCCCGAGAAGTCGAGAAGTTGGTCGTCGACGGAGGCGGACATAAGATAACCGAGGGCCCTCTTGCGTCTCCACGCGCGATTTCTTCCTTGTTGCGCCCCTGCGCCAGGAAGAGCGAAAGAGAAACAGAGTGTCCGCCGCGTCTCCGTTTCTTTCGCGCACGCCCCAAGCGAATTCGCGCCTGCGATTATTGTGTCGCGCGAGACGATGGTAGCGATGAAGCGAGCGCCAAGGAAATGAACACGGGGCACGAAAAGTCTACAAACCGATTATACGGGGGCGAGAGAGAGAGAGAGAGAGAGCAATTGTAAGCGAGCACTTTTTTGTCTGTTCGATTGCGCGGGAGCCGCGTGCGTGCGTGCGTGTATGTTCTGTGTGCGTGTCTATTCTGTGTGCGTGCGTGCGTGCGCGCGCGCGATGTACGGATCGGAAGAATTATATATAGACGAGCGTAAATTATCACCAATTGGGGACCGCCCGCGCGCTGAGCGAGAGAGGGAGAAAGAGAGAGAGAGAGAGAGAGAGAGAGAGTGAGAGAGGACTCGCCAAGAATCGAAAGAAGAGCGACAGGCATCCCCTTTCATTATCTCTATAAGGCCTACACACGCTCTGTATATGTCTGTAAATATATATATTTGAAAAAAATTACTCTGCTCTTGTCGTCTAAACCTTGCTTCACACGCCCTTTTTCACCTCTTACCCCGTCTCCCTGCAACGATTTTATAACTGCTCTTACCGTCGGAAATCCCATCTCGTTCGTAACGAGCTTCTATTCTTCTCTCCGAGCTACTGGATAACAATAAATATTATTTCACAAGTTTATAGCAAAGGTTAATCTGGACCGCCGCGAGGAAGCAGAGAGAGAGAGAGAGCGAGATATCAATAAGCTTTCCTACCGTATTAACGCTCGTGCACCAAAAGAATCTTGTTTGTATTTATTAATACCGTTATCCGGTACGTAATTTATTCAAATAAATCACTGTTCACGCATACCCTGAAACTTGACGCCTACAATAATCGTAACCATTTTTCAGCTCCATTGAACTTAGTTATGATAATAGCACTGCTAATAATTATCGGGCTGGCAATTTTTAATATTAATATTGGTAACGAGCCTATCGAGGCGGCCGTTGATGCCGCGGCACTTCTCGATACTTTTTAACTCGAAATTTCAACTTCGCGATACGTCTTTAAGCATCAGTGAAAATAATTGCAAAGGTGTCTCTGTCCTTAATTTTTTTTCACGTCGAAATTCGTAGATATTAACACACTAGTAATGTCAATAAAATTTTATGGCTCAATCAACTCTGATTACAATCGGTAAAAGATCGGTATATTCATATTAATACATTAAATACTAGGCTTAAGAACGTGTTTATAATTTTTTAGGCACAAATACGAGGCAGTATTATTTCGCTGAACTGGGCCTTTACAACTGCTCTACAACGTCTAATTTAGGCTGAAATTAGATTCGTTCGATTTGCATTATTAGACAAACATTGGTACGGCTGTACTGTCGGTCAGTCAGTCATTTTCGTGATCCTGCTATGTATAATACTTGATTTTAGCGCGAAAGTAAAATTTATAAAAATAATTCATCCATGGTATTTATTGAAAAACGCAAAGCAATGACTGATTTTTTGTAAATCCAGAGCACAGCATCGTTCTCAGAAAATACTTTTTGAATAAACGCCTTATCGAATTCTAATAGATTGAGTTACTTTACCTCGTACGACCGCAATATTCCGGTCTGCAATATTGTATTTCGCATTTCTTAAGCTTGATTGAATGTCACAATCGTTTCCATAGAATTAAAAGTGACCGGCGGCACAATTTATGAGATTACGAGTGACGACGAGATTTGCAGTAAAACGTAAAAGCATGTAGAAAATGGACCTTATTTCGTCATTTCTCACTCGAACGAGCCCCCACGCAATTCGGCCGGGGGATCTCTGCTGAAAAATTAACGGAGAAAATGGGGGAAAATGAAGGAAGAAGACACGTGCCCTGGCGAAGGACGCAATTTTCGCATGTAATTTTCCAAGGCGAAGCTATCCCTCGACACGAAAACAAGCAACCACCGCAATCGTCGTCGAGTTACAACACACGATACACAACACGGTTCTTGCTACGTCTTGCGACTCTCGAAATTAATCACGCTTGAATTAGATAGCTGTGGTAATGGATTTATTACCAGCCCCGTGATTTCGTACGTCAAATTTTCTGCATCAGCCGAGAGAGAGAGAGAGAGAGAGACGGATGTAGAACTGGAGACAGTAAGGTATGTGCACACATTTTTTAACCTTGTTCCGTGTCTCTATCGAGGATACTGTTTCAAATAAATTTCCTCGTTTTATCCGCGCAACTTCTTCCGGATAAAGATTTGGCGTTGCGCGTGCAATTATTAGTTTTTAACGCTCGCCAAATTTTTATTTCCTCGAGCGAATTAGAGCATCTGCACGCGTTAATAAAATATTAATATACCTAATCAGTCGGGAAGATTTATTTGGCAGCCGCATTATTTTTTATCCATTTGTCACTTTTCCGTATTCCGCAGCTCTCTTTATACTTTTTTTAATTATTCTGGCTAATATTCTGCCTGCTTTCTTATTTACCGGTTTCGTTGTAATAACTTTAGCTAATAATGCTACATTTTCAAGTTGCGTTGTCAACTGTTTCCCCTAGTCATAAATTGTCTATTATTTTGATAATAGAATCGTTCTCGGTCGTAAATTATATGGATTACGAGCTCTTCATTGTATTAAAAATAAATTATGTATTTCTTCATTGTATTAAAAGTTTTGCGCGTAACCTGCCGTTTCTAAAGAAATATTCGCTACTTCGGTGCTCGAGAATGGAGGAGAGCTCACGCGATTTCTCCAATCCGATCCAACTGTTATACAATTGTAAATAATCATCCTATTAAATTCAAATACCTTCGATTCAAGATGCTATTTATACTCTTTTAAAATGGCTTTGGGAATTTGGAAATATTCGTCAAACTTATTCTTTCGTCAATCGACGATTATTTACCGCAAAAAGTGTCTATTTTCAATAAGCACATAGACGTCGTGTACGCGACTCGTTCGAATGGGCAAAAAAGTTTTCTTTTCCTTTACGAGCAAAGTATTCGGAATAAAATAAAAATATGTCACGATAATTCGCTACCGACAGATGCACTCGCTCTTATTTAAAGCGATCGCTAAGAACATCTTTGAAATAACATTTTGCAGATAAGGGCACAACTTGATTTTCGTATTGAATTAGAGAAGAAAGCCACCGTAATTAGCTCTCTTCTCGTTAAAATTCGATTCCGTCCTGACGATCACACTATAAATCTATAGTACGAAGGCCCGACAAAAAGTGATTTTTCAACTTCCGAGATGAGTTCCTCTGCCATTCAGCGCAAGCCATTGAATCAGTCTCAGGCGAAGAAGACGTGGCCGTCTTTGGAACAAAGTCTCGCTTCCTGTTAATTTATCATAGAGAGAATAGGAGTGCACGAAAGCGGGCTTATTGTTTCGTTGCTCTCCTACTCACTTTCCGTTTCTTTCCTTCGATTCACTACGAAAATGACTCTGTTCGAGAGAGTAGACCAGGAGCGGCCCACGCAACCGAGGATTCTCAGCGAGACGCGGATGCCCCCGTACACGCACCCACACGCACGCGCGCGCGCATAAACCCATACAGCCCAAGCTAAATGTTTTTTAACTTTCTTGTCGAGTGTGCGTTAGCTGCAGCTTCTGCAGGCGCTCGTATTCCATGCGCTCGTCCATTCATTAGAAGTATTCCATTCACGTATGTGTGCCGGTGTGAACGTACGTGCGGATCCGGCCGCGTGTTGGATGCTCGCGGTGCATATGTGCGTGCAGCTTCGATCGTCAAATAGAACACTTCTTCGCATAAAAATAACATTCAATAGTCGTTGTAACATTCGAGTTGTTGCACATTTTCATCGGCTAGGCTGCTTTTCACGGAATAGCGTCCATTCGAGACGCCGTACTTTTCCTTCCACTCTGGAGCTTTGCCCTTTAATGGCAATTGTATCAATTACATCATAAAAGAACTCTGCATTCACGTATATATTACTCGTTATAAATAGCATCTTCACAACGTCAAAAATCGAGTATTTTTTTCCAGCAAACAATTTTCTTTATTGGCAATGGAGTGCAATGTGCAATTGCATTGTTATTTGGAAAGATTTGGCATTTCTAGAATTTTCGGTAAAGTTTAAAAATACATTTAATACGGTTAGGAATTGAATGCCATTACAACAAATATTAATCTTTGCTAAATTACGTGAAAAAGTAAACGAAAAAATTGAAATATATGCTGGCCATGTTTTCTCTAAAATGCATAAGAATTAATTAATTTTGAAAACACTGTTATTACGGACATAAGCATATCGTTATAATGTATATGTACCTGTCCTCCTCTCTGCTGTCGATTCATAAACACCCGATAAAGAGAAAAATAATCTTAAAAAATTAAAGGAGGACGAAGCAGAAGAAGAAGTAGAAGAAGAAGTAGAAGAAGAAGAAGACGACGGCGAAGAAAAAGTATAAGAAGAAGAAAAAAGTGCAGTGCATATACACAAGGTGAAACGATCTAAAAAGCAAGCAGAGGACAAGCCGAGCAAGTGTGCACAACCTCGGGCGGAAGTTTGCCGGGCAGAGTAGAGAGCGCAGAAAGAAAAGAGAAGAAGAGGAGAAAAAGATACAGAGAGAGAGAGAAGAGTCGTGTTTTTCGTTTGTTCGTTCGCTACTTGTGCAGGAAGGAGAACGAACGAGTCGCAGCAACAACCTCGTCTGATTTCTGTCTCTCTTTCTCTCTCTCCCCCTCTTGCAAAGAGCCAAGCGATCCACAAGAGCATGAGACCGGATGTGACGTGGTGTGTCTCTCTCTTTCTTTCTCGTTCTCGTATATAGGTATACGTATACTCACATAAACGCTGTGTGTTTGAGTTCGAGACTCAAGTTTTCAGGCCGAGCTGAGAGCGGGCAATCGTGCGTTGAGGGAACTCGACGAGCCGCGTGCAGGAGCAACCGAGACAGATGTATAAGTCGACTGAGAGAGAGAGAGAGAGAGAGAGAGAGAGAGAGAGAGAGAAAGAGAGAACGAGCGAGCAAGAGCGAGAGTAGGAGAGAGAGCAAGATGGAGTTGCTGCTGCCGCACCAACAGCCCCAGCAGTCGGGAGAAAAGAAAACGAGAAGTGGGAGGATCGAACCGCAGAAAGAGAAAGAGATAGATAGCTTGGTCTCCGAGATAGACGCGAAGGGAAAGAGAATGAAAGAGTTGTATATCGAAGACGTGGTAGGCACCTTTCGTTTCATACACATTGAAATAGCCACTTGCTTCGCTATTTATTTATGCATTTTGTCATGTCATAGAAGCTCTTATTTTCTCGTGCTTATCCCACACGTCGATTATAAAATTCATTTACTTGGTCCCATCACTGATTTCTCTGCCCGTTTCTTCCCGTTTATGCCTACTTTTTTGTGCTTTTCCAAAGAGGTCTCGCCTTGGCACATCTATATTCCGCATAAAAATATTCGTTTATTCAGGTTTGTACGGGTGGTCGTGCTATTATGGGTTGCCGTTTTATATGTATATGAGAGCGTGAGAGAGAGAGAGAGAGAGTCTCGAAGCCGAGGCTCAGAACATCCAGAATTGAAAATAAAATGCAGTTGGTTTGAAGTTTGTAGTGCCTCCTCCGGCCGAGGTTAAGAGAATGTTCGCGAACGTTTTCGAAATAACAGTCAGGAATAAGTAATATACTCGGGGCATTGGGATGTCCCAAAAGGGAAAAACTGTCTATTGAACAGCGTGTACAATACGCATAATCCGAGGTATTCATAGTTTAAAAGGTACGGCATAACGATCCCGACGATACTTAATGTATGTAAAAAAGGAAATGCGAAAAGGTAAAAAGATACGCACGGTGGTGCATTCACATGTATTATACCGTAAAAGCGGTATACTTATATGCGCATACACGTAGCTCTAGATGAATATAAAATTCATGAATGAGCGAAAAAAAGAGTCGAGAAGCGGGACGACGGGACGACGGAACGGCAAATGCGCGTGAATGGCTGATCGAAGCTGGGTGGGGAAGAGGAAACGAGGAAAAGCCGGGACAAATCAAAGAAAAACATGAATGAGAAGTGCAGCGCATACTATAGCGACGAGGAACGTAGCGAGGCCGCACTAGATAAAACGGAGCATCGGGCGAGATGAAGAAAAGTAAAGGGGGGAGAAGAAGAAGAGCGAGAGAGAGCACCGGAAACGCCAGTTAGGCGAGCGGACTGCATCCGCCTGAGACGGAATGGATCTAATGTTCGTTGGTGCAGCCTCCCTTTTATAGCACTGCGAGCGGCCTCTCCGCTGTTCCAGGCTCGGTTGTGCATCCGTTCGCTGCATCGCAGAGCCGAGCCTCGGCGGACGCACCCGAGCGCACCCGAGCCCCGGAGAGTGCACCGTAAGTATGCACACAGGTACGGCGGCTGCGGCGGTGGCAGCAGCAGCGGGAGCGAGAGCGCGCCTCTGTGTGCGTCCCTCTCACGTGTCTTTCACGAGCTCGGCGGCAACGGCGACGACGATGGCCGCTCCAAGAGTAGAGTCGCGGACGCCAGCCCATCTCTCCTTCTGTTGGGCACGCGATTCGGTGGATGGGAGGGGGCGGGAGGCGCAGGTGATACGGACACCTTAGCAGACGTCCGCCGCGATTTCGACTCGACGCCGAGGGGACACCTCGGCCAGGTCCGGCGAACCAAAGCGCTGATTTATTACCCGATGGTCGATGAAGCCCACGATGAGATCGACGCGATCAACGAGCTCGATGGGATCCACGAGATCGAGATCAGCGTTAAATCGCCACTTGCGGCAGGCCCTCTTATTGCGTTTTTCGAGGGTATTATTCACCTCGCGGGTCAAAGAACATTCTCTCCTGCGTTTCGAGGAATTTCGAATATTTTTCAAAAGAGCTTCCGAGCTAATGCATATTCGATGCTGAATTAGAAGCATTATTCAAAGTTCCGAAGTGCACCATTTGTCGAGCAGCAAGCCGCAACTGGCAGCCGTCAATATATTCGTGAATATATATTCGAAAGTATCTTTAAATAATGAACAACAATATTTTTTTCGCGTACAATAGACGTTTTATGCCTCGTTGCAAACCGAGTTTCCTTTTACAATATTTCGTGACTCTTTCAGCCATCTTAATTGTTTAAGGGAATTTAGAGTTGTAAAGAATATCTGGTGAAAAATCTACGAAGAGCGTGCTTTTCTTCAATTTGAACTTTGTGGCTTTTATTTCTTTTTGATATAATACAAAAATGTGCGCGCGGTCTGGTTAAATTTTTCGGAAACCAGGCTAACGCTCTTTCTCTAGATCTCAACTGTATTCAGATCTGTTTTATTTACCCGATTATAGGCGAGTTAAAAATGATTATTCTACAGCGGTTTAATGGTTTCACACTCGAGCGAATTTACGTTCCAACGGTTCGATCCATACTTGGGATAATTTTGCTCGATTAATCGGTTCTTAAGCATCCGATGAAATAATGCCTTTTAAAACGCGTACTTCTACGATCGTCAGTACATCGAAGGACGTTGCATAATAACGAATAAAAATTTTATATTTAATTGTCACGAGACATTATTCACAAAATTAAAAATATTTCGGACGAAAGCAATTAGACTCGCAAAAAATACCTCGTAACATCCATTACGCAGCCAATGTATAAAATTTTACTCTTATTGCTTCTAATAACATATTAGAACTTGTATCTTGTGCTAATAAAATTGGGACGGAAAGAATGTTTCGTACGGGCACTGTAATTAATGTTTAGTGCTCTTATATAATACGGAGCTAATTTTCAATGAGTCGAATTGCAATCGACGTAGTAATAACCCAGATCGAATAAGATTCACAGAAAGACAAATATGGATTTGTTTTTACAAGAATATTCGAATGTCCGAAACGGGATTAAAGTGCTAGTGAGCGTTGAATAATAAGTTATTGTCCGTAAAAATTTTAATTTCCGACGACGTTTTTTTCGACATATCGCGCACAGCATTACTCAAAAAAATATTTTGAAGTAACATGCCATTTGATATCTTGGCATAAGTTTTATATACTTTTTACGAAGCATATTTCTGCTGCTTTCCAGATATTTATTTATGTATTATCTTTTTTCACTTTTGCAATATTCGCCCGATGTCACGAGCAATTAGTTCGCGTAAAACTTTACTCGACGATTCACAATTAAGAAATTTATTAATGAACTATGCACTACGTACAATCGCTGCGGATTTTCACGAGTGTACAATTTTTCGCTTGAAAGAAATTTCTTTAACCTTATAACACCATTATTATACTTTTAATTTTATTTTTTACTATATTTCATAACGCTTGAAGTAACGGCGATGACTACTGACAATGGCCACATTTCCTTCTCGGCGTCTTCTAGAAAGTCGTTCAGGGCGCATTTTACGCGCGCTGGATTCTCATGACGTAAGGAGAAAAATCTATTAATGACTAGTCTCACAGAATCGAGCGAATTTCAAAATAAATTCGCCTTTCTCGTTTTTTACGGAAATGAAGGAGAGTTTTATAATTTGAAATTAATAATTCGCTGAGAGAATGGGAGCAGACTAATATAGGCAGCTGCACCAAAGGGAAAATATATTTCTTAAACTTACTTCAAAAAGGCGTCATTTTGAAATTTCACTTCAAAAATAATAATTTTTGATGTTTTATTGTTATCCCACTTGTGAATTAAGTAATTTATTTTTAAAGTCTAAATCTGCCATTGAAATTGATTTGAAATTATAAACGTGAAAACTTAAAAGTTGCCAGTCTGACTATACTGTATTAGAACCGACCGTATGAATAATCTAACATTTAATAAATTATCAACTTTTATATAATGTATATAAATATGACTTAGAAATTTTCTACTACTATTTATATATTTTTATTTTCGGTATTTGCAACAATTTTTAAACTTAAATATGAACATTTTAAATTTCTACAAGATTAATTATATAAAGATTAATAAAACAAATTCTTCACAAGTTATGAACTAAATAAAATTAATAAAATTATAAACGAGGATAACCAAAGTAAAAAGTAAAGTAAAATATATAATTTTTATAATATGAAATTAAATTTCATGTTTTTCTTCTATTCTTATATTATTGTGTTTTATATAAATTCAATACTCTTTAATGTCATACAATATGATTTGATAAAAATATTTTCAGATTTACAAGTTTCTTTATATGTTTATTTACCTAAAATAATTAATGTTCACCTCTAATAACGATTCGATAAAGTCGCGAATAGAGCAATTTAAGTTAAGCATTATTCACCGCTATTTAAATATGAACGTACTATACATATTTTACGCAAGTAATAACACCTTAGATTTTAATAATATTATATTCGTGAATAAAAATATCGTCTTTTTCAACTTAATCGACCTGAATATTTTAAGTTTACTAGATCAAACATTCATTCGTAGCGATATTTATTAACGAACAGAATTTTTTTCGAATTCACTTCCTCCGAAGATTATCACATAAAATTGTTTAAACCTGGCGGAATTGAAAAATTGAATTTAAAAATTCGTATTATATCCTTGCGTAGATCCTACATAATCTATACGAATTTCATATATAATAATAAATTAAAAGCAAAAAGAAGAAAAAAAAAATGATTGTTTTGCATAATCGTGAAAGAAGCTTGTAATTTACATTCATAATTCTACATCTAGTTGACCCAGAAAACTACAATAGTCATTTTTAATGACAAAAGAATCAAGATTTATGTACACTTAGGGGAGCCTCATAAAATATGAATGCGGCTTTATGGTAATGCATCTAAAAAATTTATCTTCAGAACATATCGACGATTGAGCTAAAATTATTGGCGATGACTTGGAAAAAGTGTAAAAAATGTTTGCCCAGCCATTATAGTGTTGAAGGGTAAACGAATTCCTGGCGCCGGTTCGAAGAATCTCGAAAGGAATCCCGCATTAATCCAAGTATTTTCTAAATCAGAGCCAATTACAATGACGCTCTCAGGGCTTCATACATCGATATATCGAGTGGTCGAAAGATTTTCACACGCTCTCCACCTGAGATCGACGCAATGCATTTAATTGGCCGGAGGACGTTCTCCGTAACTATAAAAAAGAAGGAAGACCGACCGGATAGCGATCCGCATGAATTTAAGGAATGCAGCATTGCGTTACTGCCAAATCACTCCGCGCCATTCATCTTGCACGCAGTGTCTTCCTTAACGAACGACCTCCGCTCGGTACGAGAAAGAATCGGCAAAAGTGTCGGCGACCATTATGCTAGCCAACCGAATTTCCACGTATACGCACACATCTTCCTGCAATTCGACATTCAGTGCACGACATCCGGAAGTAGCCTCGAGGGTCCAGGACAATGCGCCACGAGGATTGAGAGAAAGGAACAGAAGAAGAAAAAATCGATGCCTCACGTAGTGGTGGAGTGTAGCTACAGAATATTTTCGGTCCCTAGTAGCCCCGGTATCTGCGGCGGCGGCGTCGGTAGTGAAGAGACATCGGCCGAGGGAGGAAGGGAGGGAGGGAGACCGCTGACTAGGTGACACGAGCGCACAGTGGAGAAAGGAAGCGAGCGCTGCCGCTGCTCCCTGGGAGAGCATAGTGAAAGAGATCCTTTCGAAGAAGCGAGTCGTTCCCCGAACTGCGCAGAGTGCAGTTCGTAGTCGGACCCGCGATTCCTCTGTCAAAAGTGGCCTGCATAGGTATAATGCGACGATCGGTTCTACGTGGGCCTACGTGACGCTTGCCGATGCAGACCGATTATCGGGCCCCGAAGCGTTGTGGGGCCCCCAGATGCAGTTGAATGCCTTTTTTTCAATGCTGCGAGGCTCCTTCGTGAAATTAGAACTGACAGAATGCGTGCTGAATCATTTTAATAGTGCTCTCTCCTCTCCTCGGCTCAGCTTTTCACATTCCTCCGGCTTCGCTCTAATTTTATGCAATTTTTTTTTAACTCCTCTCGTAGGAGTCTACCGCGCCCTCGCATAATGCGAATCTTTTCCCAATTTCTTTGGCCGCTCCTCACTTTGTCACACATCAATATCCCTCCCTCCCCCACCTCCCATCGCCACTCGACTAATTATAGTATTCACGGTTCTTCTATATTTATTGCTCCTTTCCTAAAAATATTCCCCCGTGCTCCGAGTTTTATTGCCGAGCTCAAAGTATTTATACCAATTGAAGATAGCTTGTATCTTTTATTTAATTAAGGACCTACGAGATTAAATTGAAGGTCGTGGCGTGGGGTTCATTTTTTACAGCCTAGAATTTCATTAAAATTCAGAACCGTCGTATCTCAAAACTGTTAGGTGATAATAAAAAACTTTTTCTCCGCTATTATTATTAATCGTTATTCCTACTGCTGGCCAATGCAATCTTTCACTCAATACTTTCAAGCCACGAGAATTGCCGTTTAAAAGTTATTATCAAAAACTGATTGTTGCGTTGTGATGCTGCACATAAGTCTTCGTATTAACCCAGATATACTGATCTAGTGAATGTAAAAAACTAAAATTGTTTAGAATTGTCTGTATTAAGTTAGCAACTTCAAACGTTTCTTACCATTTTTGCGTCTAATAAAAAATGTTCTTATAAACGAAATTAGCTTTTTATATTTACGATGGAGATAAGATTCTAATTGCAATTGTTGGCATACCGTGCTTGCAAAATTAATTTATAGTCATTGAGCTCACCGTTTGATATTTGTTTTTCACCGACCCAGACTAAGATTGCAATCACTTTATGACTTATTTTATTTAAATCATCGATAGCGGACATTGCTAGTGTCCATCGCTAGTGTAAGTAGGTGAAGAATGCAAGTGCGATATGATAACGAAGATTTCCATTCATTGTTTTATTAAATGACATACCATTTGTTTGAATACACATCGAATACTTGACTCAGGGAAACATTGATGAATATTATTTTTCTTAATGCTCAAAATTTTTAATTCAATATTTCTAAGTCAAATACCGTGTTATAAAATAAACACATTTGCAGATATATCAACCGATTGCGAGAGGAATTAAAAAAAAAAAAATACCACGGCATCTTTTATAACTCCCGAGTATATCACAGCTTTATCCGTTGCATCTTAGTTTATCTTATAATTGTTACATCTAAAAGTGAATATATTAAAATAATTGAATAAGAATCAACCGCGAGTCAAATATTTAATATCGTAATGTTATTTAATTACAGTATAAGCCTGTAAATAATTTAAAAATAAAAAAGAACGTTCGAAATGTAAAATAAAAATTCAGAGGGAAAGACCGAGGCATTTAAAATGATACACTAGCGTAACTGTAATGATATAAATGATATTGAATTTCAGATTCGTCCATTATAAAAAATAAGTAGTGACGATTATAAAAACTGATAATGAAAAACTACACGTGTAATAAAATTGAGAAGTATAACATTAAAAGAAGATAATATAGCTTGTTGAGTAAATAATAGTTCACTGCTAAACATAAATCTTAAAATTATACCTTCTATATAAATTCCTTACTAAGCATAATTAGTCTATGATACGTTAGGGTCGATACAACGCCGTCGGCAAAACAAATAAATCACCGATCATTTTATTAAATCACATTGGTACACAGCGACGTTAATACTCTGCCGTTACAAAGATTCTATTTTTTTGCAAGTGTATGTACAAGAGATCCATGCAAATTTATGCCAGGAATTGACTTGGATTTCACAAGCGAGAATAGCTAATCTTCTATGAGAATTATACCCAACACGAATCCGCCTATAAAATAGCTATGAATACACGTACACACGCGAAAAATCGCTATTTTATTAGAAAAGTATGCATCCGTCGAATCCGTCGTTTAATTCGAGTATAGGCCATTAAGAACAATGTCATCGCTTTCGTCTTTGTTAAAATTACTGCTGAGCGAAAAGAGTCTGGTTATCGATGCCTTCACGAGATTCGCGTATAATAAATTAGTTTTTATAGTAATTTACTTCACGTTGAGACAAAACCAATTTTTTCCATCCAAATTGCAAGGTACTTAGCTTTTACAAAGTATAAAGTAAGTAATACAGCT
This sequence comes from Platyscapa corneri, assembly GCA_018907185.1. NCBI lineage: Eukaryota > Metazoa > Arthropoda > Insecta > Hymenoptera > Agaonidae > Platyscapa > Platyscapa corneri. The sequence continues at coordinate 3,597,175 of JACCHW010000005.1, read as the reverse complement.
TCGAACGAATGAAAGACGGAGAAAAGAACAGACGGAGTCCTTAATGCGTATCTTTAACATTGTCATCTAGGGTTAAATAAGCTTACAATAACGAGTGATAATCGATGCTTTTTGTTATTTCGCATAAAAGAGTATCTTTACGGCTAAATAAAACTGAAATTGCGTTTTTTGCCCGCGCGCGCGCAGGATAAGAGAGCTTGTAAAGGAGAAATCAATTATTTTGAAGTTAGCAATAAACATAGTAATATTTACAAGTAATGACTTGGAGTAAAGGTCGAGGAGGGGGGTCTAAGATATGGCCGCAAAAGCTGAGGGCGGAAGTATGGCCGGCATAAAATAGAATCGAGAGAAGAGCACAAGCCGCGTCAAGAACGAGGTAGAGGCGAGGAGAACTGCCAGTTTCCCACGGAGCGGCGCGTATCCCTCTTCAATGCTCATTTTTCCTCTCTTTCTCTCTTGGTCTATCGACTATTTTAACGGGCATTACTCTCTCGCTCTCTCTCCCTCGGCCTCCCGTCATCCACATCTCCCTGCTTCTCGTCGACTCTATCTTTGCTTTTCCTTCGTCGCCTCTTTCCCTCCCTTTCACCTATTTCGACATAAAAGCCACTAGTATACACGCGGCAGTGCATCACTGCGCATTGAAGGGTGTCGACGAAAAAGCACTTTTCTAAGATCTCTCCGTCTGTCTGCATTTTCGCCTATCTCTCTCTCTCTCTTTTCCGCTAGTATTGAGAGAGTTCAAACGATGTGTCTGCGAATGAAACTCGTGGGCGCGCGTGCAACCTACGCACCGGATATCCTCCGCCTAGGCGCGAAATTCGAGCCTTCAAAAAAGGCCTTTTTCGGACGCACAGTGCCCCCCACGCCCCTGTACATCGTTTATGGTTAACTCTCCTATGGGGATTCCTCCGTATGGGTCGACGGCTTCGAACGCCATTTCGATCTTCCTTATCTTTTCTTCGTTCGCTCCTCGTAGAATCTCGGCTCTCAGCTTTTGGCTTTCGATTCGACTCTCCTTTCAGGCCAATCTTTATCAATAAACGCATACAAATACCTGAATGCTCGAACACAGCCTGATAAATGAGGCGTTCGCAAGTGCATTTGTCTTCCTTTTAATTTCCTCCACTTCGTAAATCTGAGACGAGTTTGATGCATAATAGGTGTATAAGTGCGCGATGCGCAATTTGTAGCGCCGAATGCAGACATTTTAGTCTCAACTATCTCATCGACCGTAACTGAAAACATAAAAAAGAGTTGATTTCTAATTGTTACAGGCAGAAACAATAATTTTATCCTCGCGCCAATGTTTATATCGTCAAAAATCTTTTAGATATCTGGATTATTTCGTAATTTTTAAATAATATTAATCTGATTGGAAAAGATCTTTGCTATATTCGTACGTTAAAATAAAATTTGCGTACAAACTTAGTTTTAAGCTTGAAAATAAATCAAACGAAAAGTTGATTGGGATGATTTACTAGGAAGGCATAAAAGTATATATTAACGTGTAATTGCGACTGTGATAAAGCAAAAGATTATTAATAATTGATAATATTGAATTTGAATACTTCTTCATTGAAATAATCAAAAGTAAAATGTGTTTCTTGGTAATAAAGTTTTTCAGAATGATTAATGAAAAAGTATTTGCTCAAGAAATAGTATAATTATTTTTTAAGAACACAAAGATTTTTATATAAAAGTCGAAAAATAAATCGATAAAATCAACAGACTTTAATCTGGTAATTTCAAGCGATTATGTACAACTTTCTTCCCACGTGGCCGAGATTCTCTCTCTCTCTTTCTCTCTCTTTCTCTCTGTATCTTTCTACTGCTCTCTTCCTTTCTCTTTCTCTCTTTTTCAGTTGCTTTTACGAAAAGAAACCAAAAAGAATCTAAAGAAAGATTAAGGATATCGTACGAGGACCAAGAGCTAGCCCAATGTAGCAGATGGAACTTAATGCAAGAGAGAGAGAGAGAGAGAGAGAGAGAGAGAGAGAGAGAGATTGAAGTTATTAAGTAGCGGATGTGAACGGCTAAGAATAAGAAGAAAGAAAAATAACTGGCTGTGGGCCTGCGGTGTCACGTGACCGGAAGTGAAGCCTACCCCTTCTCTTGCTTCTTTTCAGAGACTGCCTCTGTTGCTGTCTTAGCCGCAGCCGCAGCCAACGGTGTATCTCTCTCTCTCTCTCTCTCTCTCTCTCTGTCTCTCTGTCTCTCTCTGTCTCTCTCTTTCTCTTCATCCCAATGTTTCTCGATCCCTCACTATGCTCCTGCATGTTGTCGGTACTCTTGCCCCTGACGTTGCGTCGTCTTCCTCTTCGTTTCCCTCTTTTCATCTCTCTCTTTTTTCCTCTATTCTAGAGATGCTGAATACAAGTTTGAAGTTATAATATACATATGCATATATATATTTGATTTTTTCTTTTTTTACGTGTTCTCAATTAGGACGAAAAAACTGTAAATCTTTTATTAGGTAGTCCAAGCCGCAATTAAATGACGTTTTATAATGCGTAAATAACAAATTATATTCAAAAGTTATTTGATTAATTGTCATTTAAAAATAAATTATTTATGAAAAAAATATTAATGATCACTTACTTTATTATGTAAAATCAAATTATACATATTTTAGTTCACTAAACAAGAACAAAAATATGTTATTTAATTTTTAAATAACACTTTATTCCTGCATTTCACGAATAAAATGAAAATTCTATTTTTAATGAATCAAAGAGTATTATTTCTACGTTGTTATAATATTAAAGTAATTATATTCAGCAATAAATTAAGAGTGCAAATTAAAAATTACGAAAAATTATACAAAAATGCGAGGGATAATTATTTACCAAAGAACAAAAAATTACGACTAATTTCAGAAAGGATGTGTCTATTAATTATTAATATTAATAAATATAAGTTATTATTGCACAATATAGTTGGAACATAAAAAGTAAAAATTTAGTTTAAAGATTTAAATTATTTATGTGCGAGATGTTTTAAGTAAAGCTCGTAATTATAAATTAGCAATCTTTAAAAATTCTAAACTTAATATTATATATTTTAGATTATTCTTAATAATCATTGAAATAAACTTTTTAATATATCAATAAATAAATTTATAATAGAATAAATATAAGATGAATATTTACTTCAAAATAAAAGTACAAGATTTTATTGATATTCTTTGGAAGAATAAAAAATTTGAGAATAACTTTTTATAATATTTTTAAAAAAGAGAGGGAGAGTAAATGACAAATGCAGAGTGATAAAATAAGAGAGAGCGAGAGAGAGAGAGAGAGAGAGAGAAAGAGAGAAGGAGTGGAAGAGATTGGAAAAGAGAGAAACAAGAAAAATAAAAGAGAAAAAGAGGTAGGGAGATGACTGGAATAGTGAAAAAGAGACGGGGAACGCAAGTCGATGGCCTTGCCACGCCCGTTATCAGAGGTCAGCTTCCTCTCAATGAACAATTATGAGGAAACAGTCATTTTTTGCACTATATCATCCAGTATTTTTTATAAATAAAAACATCGTTTTGTAAAGAAAATTGAATCAACAAGGTTTTTTAAAATCAAATCGTTTATTCACAGAGTATAGATAACTTTTGGATAAAACATACTAGATCAAAGACATAATTTTTCTTACAATAAAACATTGTGGTAAATTATCATTTAAATTATAAAAAAATTTGAAAATCACTCTAAATTAGTTAGTTATTCTGAGATTCAGATAATAAAAATTTTTATTAAACAAATAAACAAATAAACAAAATTTCTGAAAAAAAGAATATGTAAAATATTCTTTTTTATAAAAATACTTCGTTAGTCAATTAAACTGCTAAAATTAAACTTTTTAACACGAATTACTAGTTTATACTATAGTTATTGTACTATAGTTTTATTGAATTATAAATTTATATTTCGTATTATCTTGTAAACAATGAATCGTATTATCTTGTAAACAATGAATCCTATTATCTTGTAAACAATGAATCGTATTATCTTGTAAACAATGAATACATTTGAAATATGTATTCAACGCACAAAATTTGCAGCTCTATACTTATGATCAAAATCTAGAGTTAAACTTCTAACGCAATATTTTTTTCTTCGGTTTTGTAAATTCGACTGTAAAATAGTGATATCGCTATGTCGCAGACGAATTTTCGGTAATATTTCTGTTACACTCAACTAAAAAAGTTTGTTATTTTAAAACAATCTAATGTACTATTATATGTAACATAATTCTTTTAAATAAACTATAAGACGAAACACAATAGAATGTGCAGAAAAATTCCGAAAAATGGAGGATGATGCACGCGAACGGTTCATTTATAATTTTTTTCATTCATGAACCAATCAGTGCTTAATATCATTCAAAGAATAACAATTGTTCCATTAATATTCTCAATCATAATGTATCATTTTGCTTCGTTAATAATTATTTCATAAGATGTAAAAGAATAGAATTTGAAAACATTTCGAATTATTAGATATTGATACAATATTGAATAATTAGTAAACATCTATCAGATAGTAATGTAGCTGATTAAAATATGATTAATTAATATTGTAACGAATTATAAATTGTAATTGAAATCAGTTAAATTGATGAATAGTATAAGTGTACAATTTATCTATTTTTTAAAGTGTTCTATGATATATTACATTCACGTAACGGTAACTATTTCAAGTTTATTTTATTTTTTAATTAAATAAATATTTATAATTGTATAAATAATTGCATAAAAGAATATCTCAAATGATTTTGTCTTATACTGGTGAATGTAACATTTGAAAAATTAAAAACTAAATAGTTATGGTACCTATATTTTGAATTTTATAAGTTGATTTCGAAATCGGGTATTTAATTGTTCTGTTACGCAAAATTTTTACATACTTATTACACGTTCTAAAGGATGTTTTAAGGTTATGTACTATGCGTACTTTGTATTGTTTTTAAAAGCACAATATAAATTAAATTTAAAAAAGTATATTAAAATCAAAATAATCATTTACATTAATTTGATTGCAATTGTAAATAATCGATTGTAATGTTGAAATGTCTTATTTGTTTTCTAATACGGATAATGAATTTTTGAATTATATAATTATAAATTTGAATTACAAAGATATAGGTAAAAGTAGGATGAAAATTACAACATTTACAATTCAGTTTAAGAATATATGATTGGATTTAAAACTTAGATAAAAAATAAAAGGATCAAAGTTGAATATTTTTATTAATTAATTAGAATAAAATAAATAAAAGTGATACAAACATATAGAAGCAATTTATTTTTATAATTAGAAACAATAACTGTCAATTTAAGTGTTCGCAATTCATGCTATGCTTCTATATATTGAGTGTCAGTACCATTGTGATGACACATTCACAAAAAGAAGTTGTATGCAATACTTAGTATACGTTCACCGTTAAATAAAAAATTAGCATAGAAAATACACTTACATAACTATTTTAATCTATTAAATAATTCATAAATTGAAAAAGCTATTTAAAAATTAATTTTGATTTAAATAAGCTACTAACGATGATTTATCACAATAATTTTAATTATTTTATCAAATCATTTATAGTCAATAATTGTTGATACTGAAAACAGTGAATAGTTTTTGTGCGTGTCAGATTTATTAGTATTTATTTTACATCAAGTAAATTCAGTAATTAATCTAAGAGCTACACTTGAAAAACAAAATGTCATTTATTGGAAAATTAAAAGTAGATATCATTAATTTATTTGATTACTAACTCTGATTTAAATGTCACAGATAAAATACCAAGTCGTATATTGATTTCGTAAAGCGTGAAAATTCATTTTAATACTTCTGTGTGTCTCGCCATTAAAACTAGTTATTATTTAAGAATATAAAATTATTTTTAAATGCAGATGTAAAATATATATAAAAAATATATAAAATATTTGATCAATTGTATTCTGCAATCAATACATTTATTAATTTGCTACGTTGCAACTCTTTTCGTCCCAGTAAAAGATCTTAAATTATACTATATTTTGTTTTGTGAAACTATGATTTATATGTATTGCGATATTGCTGAAAAATATCAGACTTAATGATACTAAAATGTAATAACCGAATAAAGCAACATATAGATTAAGAGTCTTGTACACAGAGTTGCGCTTTAAGTAATGCAAATTGACAACTTAAACAAAATTGCTCATAAAGCTCGAGAAATTTTAGGTAAAAAATAGCAAAAATATGTAGGGCATGGGAATTTTCAATTTGAACGAAAATTTATTGCAAATCGTCAATGAAAATAGTTTGGCCGATTTAGTCTTCGCGAAGAGTCGAATAATACAACCGAGTTATTACAATTTCATTGTACGCAATAAGTAGATGTTTTGCAATTGCGAAAACTGTATTCTTCATCGATTATTCAAGTGGAAATAGTATTAATACCGACAAGAAATTGCGCATACATATATAAATAAATAATCACCGAAGGCGTCAGGATAAATAAATTATTTATCTCGTTAAAAAATAATTATGATTAATATTACGACGTTGGGATTATCGTTAATCTAGAGTCTAGAATTTGAAGCCAGAGGAGCTTGTCAAAATGAAAAATCACACGACTCTCGAATAAAACATGTTAAACGCGGCACTAAATGCTGCATACAGATTTAATCGAATATATTGAATATAATATATGTAACAGCGTCAATATTTATCAAGGAGGAGAATGTAAAACGCTCGAGTCCCACGGTGAGAATCTGTCGAGAATCGCGAGCCATCGTCGGTAACGTCTACGAGTGCAGACTTAGTGGACCGGAAGGTGTTGAAATAAAAATGACGTACTAGGGGGATCGGACGAATCGAGAGGATGAGACATTTTGAAAATCGACCGCGTCGAGGGCGCAGGTGCACCGATGAGACCGCGCGTCGAACTTGCGCAAGAGGCTCTCGGAGCTTAACGGAGGAGGACCGTCCCCTCGTGGCACCTACGGCGGCGGCGGTTAGTGGAAAAGCAGTGGCTCCAGCCATCAGGACTTGTAAGTGCAGGCCACCGCTCGGCAGCGCCATCGACGGAAGGACACGAACCTGACGGCAAGGCGATGCCACTTGTGCAGGTGTACGCGTACGTGCATCAGAAGTGCCTCCGTTACGCGCGCAAGAGCCTCGAGGAAGGGAGAGCCGATGTTTTCGCGTCGAGGTTAAGCTCTAAAGCTCCTCGGGCCTCGGCGACGCGCTCCGCACTTCACGCGTTCTATATTAAACCCGGCAAAGAACCAAACAGTCGGCCGATTGCGAAACGGCCGCTTATATTTTCGTGCGGCTGCAACAAGTAACTGCTTCCGGTCCAACGCCATCGCGCGCGCGCACGCACACACGGCAGCAGCTTTCCGCTCCTCTCTCGCGCCCATCCTGTTTGGAGAGCAGGAGTGGGAGTCGGCCGAACTCGACTCTTCTTTTGCTTCTTCTGCCTCTTTTGCTTCTTCCTCTCCACACCGTGATCAAGAGGGAGCCTCTCTTTGTGTCTCTATCGTACACTTTAATGAGGGCCTTTTTGTCCTTTATGTCTTTGACGATTCATCTCAATCACTAGCTGTTCTCTTCCTGTTCTCCTTTGATTCTCTCCGCTCTCGTTACGCCTGCAATTTTTTTCCACCTATTTACTTACACGCGTGCAGTATTCAAAGATAGAAGTCGAGAGCTTTTTTGCAGCTCTTAATCGATTCCCCCGATCTCTCTGTGATAGTTTCAGCTGCGGCGGTCGGTGTCTCCGGGTCGCGAGTGGCATTCAGAGTTCGTTGCAATTTTCGTCGGATTCCTTACGACGCGTTGCAAATTGCTCGCAAAGTTTGGTCTCGTCCAGATGCGCAGGTTCAGCCACAACAGCGCGGAAAAGCGAAAATTTGAAGAGACTTTGGTGCGCTCTCGCACTTGATGAAAAGTGATCGCGTGCAACGAGGTCGACTGGACACGTGCTAGATGATCAAATTGTTTTCAATTTAGAGCACTTAGGTGTTGTAAAAATGTAAACTGTCGATCGGTAACGCTAGTCCATTGCACGACAATCAAGGATGGCTCCGCTGGTTTACATATCCATTAAAATATATTAAAATATTCCAAGAACCGTTTTGACTACTCGCCATCAATCTTACATATATAAGACTCGTTTACTAATTATTCTATATATCTTCTTTCCTGTCCAGCTATTCGCCTTCACCTCTTCAATTTTCTCCTCTGCGCGCCATTGCTTTTTTACAGTTTTAATCAGTTCTTCCGGTTTTTTCTCTTCCCTCATTTCCTACTTTTGGCTCAATAACTCTCTGTCTCCCCGCGAGTCATTCGACTTTATTCATGAAGGCTTCTCTTTCTCTATTACACTTTTGAAAGTGGTTCATTCAACATCTCATTTAGTCGATCTACTTTTTTTTCTTGTTTACACCACCGATTTATCGTATGTTTACTCTGCGTTTATCTGTCTCGATTTTTTTCTTTATCCGTATATCTTTCCCTCTCGGGCGTTCGCTCTAAGTGCAATGCGACGAGCCGAGCACTCATTAGTTTCTCTTTTTCTTCCGTATCGAACGAATTTGCAGAAAAGACGGAGGCAGTCTGTGCGGCCCATCGATGTATCGATGAAACATTAACTCTTGCTTTACTGCTCGCTATTTTTCTGATTGGGTAAAAACATTAAATTATCACGTTTTGATATATTTCCTGTTATTAACAGGATCGTTCAAGCTTATTTCAAAGATTTATTTTCATTTTTTAATTACATAAGCTCAAGGTAGTCATGCAATACTATACATTTCTTTACATTTAATTATTGTGTTGATGTATTACGTAGTTTTTTATTTTCTTTCAGACCTTTGGTCGATTTAAAAACTGAAGCTCAAGGAAAATATCTTTGATGTCAATTATACAAATATAATAGTATCCCATTATTATTATTGTATTTTAGTCAGTGCCATTAAAACATATTAAATGGCTTAGAGTTCAATTAAGTCTCGTAAGTATTTCAACATCTAATTATTGCCGATAAAATTTCTTTTATTTAAAAAAGAATAATAAAGGAATTTACCTCGATGAATTTATCAAATTTTAATTTTATAATTTCGTAAAATTTACATACATTATTGCTTGATTTTTACGCAACATACGATAAATATAATGAAAGTTTAAAAAGAAACTTGAAAAGTATCTTATTTTTGCAAAATCAATTTGGTTAGTTTGTCAAAAATTTTTCATTAGTTTTGACGTGGTAGGCTGAACATTTTAAAATCTTGTTATTTTTGGCCAAACCATAAAATATCCCGAATAATTACATTTGGCCATAGCATAAAACATTCTAATTTTAGTGTTAATTAGAAAGATTAATGAAATCTCGTATTTATAGCTAAAGTCAAATATAAAATTTTATAAAATGAAGTCTGCACTCTATCTACAAAAAATAAACTGTTAGAAGAATCAATTTCACGTTGATGGCGAAACGTTGTATCAATTCGCTGATTTTTCAGCCATAATAAATCATACGAAAAAAGCGCGTAATAATATTTGTACAATTTTCTACTTGTCTGCCTCAAACCACCTTTCTTTCTCTCTCTATTTCGTATTCTTGATTTTCGTCTATCTTTCTCTCGGTTTTTCTCGCTCAGCAGCAGATATTGCTACTGGCCCACTCACGCAATCCACCGGAAACACCCACGCACTCCCGATCGTTCCCTTATACCCGTAACCATAGGCTGGCAATCGCGCAACAAATCAATCCCGAAATCTTAACGATATCGTTTCTTTAAATATATATACGTGTAATACATAGATGAAAGTGTTTGCACACGTACGCCATTGGCTAAAGCAAACGATTTTATTTTTAGGACACAGCGATAATATTTATTTTTTGTATTCACAGAATATTTATAATAGAGTATTATACTGTATTGTATGTATTCTATGATAAACCAAGGCTTAAAAAATATAGGTGTTATTTGATGGAACTTTATTTTTATGACCCGAGATTTCCTCCGATCATACGTCTTTGTATTTTCAGATAGTTATAACTACGAGACCTATTAAAATAGGATTACGTACGTGTCCTGCATTTATATCGATCTAGATTAAGCTGATTAATTTTTTAACGATGCGTATATGTTGTTCGAAGTTAAAATAATTAGTTATATGTAGTTTTTGCATCATATATATTAAACTAACAACTTTTTGACGTATTTAGGATATAATGAAAAATATCTTGAATATCAAATATGTTATGACTGAATAGATATGTTAAAAGTCAATTTAAATTGACATGATCTAATTCGGCCAATAGATTTTCAAACGTTTAACTACGAATTGTGCATAAAGTTTCTTTATTCGGAAAAAATGCAGCGACCGGAGCAGTAACAATTTTTCGAACATATTGTAGGTCATTATTTTAAATTTCAATGCCTTTCGATCGAGCTATAAATATAAAAAACGATTGAAAGCGATTGAAACATTTACACTGACTTTCATTAAGTAATTGCTACGAATTTACAAATGTTTTACAATTGCAAAATGTATAAGCAGCCGCTGATCTCTTTTACCTGTTATTTGTAATAAAATCTATTTGCTACGTGAATATCAACAATTATTATTCAGTATTATTTATGAATTAATAAGCAACTTGTTTTACGTAAAAAATGTAAGTATAAAATATTTCGTACACCGTTGGAGCACATTTACCTTATATGGTGTTGTGAAAGCAGATTTAACATCTTGATGCCCAAATCAAGTTCGCCTAAGTAAAAATTAAAATCAACAGTAAGTAATTAAGACATGGCTCATTTGACGACAACACCGATGTGGGCCAAACAATTGAGAATGACGATCGATGTTTGATACTCGGAGCTACGATTTGGGCTCGCAGTAGGTCAGAGGCACCCGGAAATCGGAAGACGCGTTTGCCACTCCGCGTTGGCCGGCAATTTTTCCTAGAAATCGAAGGAACAACAACAAAGTCTAGCGCTCTTTAATCTCCTTGTCCAGCTCTTCCTCTCCCACTCGGACCGCCCGCGAGAGTGCATTAGTATTCAATGCAAGTGTATCATTCTGGCCTTCAAGACGGCCTCTACGTGCGATCGTTATATACCGTACACCCACAACTTCCATGAAAATGCTCGTGCGCGCGCATATTAAGAGCGACGATTCCCGAGCAGTTCGATTCTAGCTGCTCCTTCTCGGTACGCATGCGCGATAGGTACGCGCCTCGGTTTTCCCTCGATCTCGTTGAATAAAACATGGACTCGTGCCTTTATGATCGCATAACTGGCGGATGGAAGAGAAATGCATTGTTAACCTTCCCTGGTCCTCCGCCGCGCCCTTCCGCGAGAAATCATGATGTTTAAATTCCGCGCGAAATGACATGTGGCCCGTTACAGCAACCGCGGCTCGATGTGCATACTTTCAGCAATTTTTCCCCTTCTTTATAGCGCACGGACGAAACGTGTAAAACAGAGTCTACACCTTGAGTTGGAATCGATGCAGGAAATCGTAGGCGCGACGCGAACGAGTGCGCGGGCAGCCTGTATATAACTCTTAAAGGCGGCACGAACGATTGTTTCCAAGAAACAAGTTTTCTTAAGTATAATCGTAATCATGGAGTATTATGCCTTCGTTTGTTAAACCTTGACAAAGTATAAACTTTAACTCTTCGCGGGGCGTTTTGGCGTTGGGCTTTTTTCATGATTCCGCAATAAATAGTTTCGCGCTCATTTGTAGACGTCGCTTCTTTTACCTCTAATTCGACATTACGAGTCGTTGATTTTCGACAATTGCAAAAAGAATAATCCTCTTGCATTAAGTGGATTATAACTTCAAAATTCGAATCAATTTTAAAATAGATACTAAAAAGAGCGTTTTAAATCGCAAAATAATAGGCAGTTATAATATTAGTAAATATTTCGAATGCCTTAACGGCCCCTTATAAACAATAATAGCTTGGAATGAATAATCTTGCAATAAATCATTTTGCAATTTTTAATATTTTTGTACATTCTAAGGACGCTCAATTATTACTTGTTTATTATGATTATTTTACTTTCTATTGCAAACACTGCCTTCCTTTGTTTCTAACATGATAAAATTTTTATACTCTTAATACTAATAATATTAATTTTAATAATATAATATTCGATATGGCGAGGCTACACTTTTCTTAAGGAACAATAAATTTTATTGTATCTGCATCGATCTTTTTAAAACGATTTTGCAATGATGAATTTTTTTAAAAATATAAAATTTTAATATTCAAATTTCAATTATAATTATCTAATTGAAATTTTTTGTTGTATACAATATTAAAATGTGAATGTGATATTAAATTTATGTGATATTAAATAGTAAAAAATTATTTAAAAATTAACCTTTAATGAGCATTCATACAAATTTAATATTTTTATCTAAAAAGTAAATTTTTAGATTAGACTCTCGGATAATTATAAAATTTTACAAGTTAAAAAAAAACTCTTAAATCAGTGTAAAGTGAAGAAAAATTTGCTTCAAATTTGCGTGAATTCGTACCAGTCTGGTCAGACCTCGTGTCTGATCAAACTCGGTAGGCATCTACTGATAAATAGAAATGTACTATCTACGTAATCTTATAAATTTTTATTCTTACTTTCCAATTTACAATTATTTTAAAAGAATTTATTTTACTTATATAGTATATATAATACTATTTACATAGGTTCGCTAGTATAACATCTTACGTATTTCCGTATATTCGGTATTTTTATTTTAAAGAAAACATTTATGTCATGGTAGATTAAAAAAGGCTTAAATTTTTCATTTTTTTGGACCATTATTCAAAAGTAATACTGTTAAAAATAATAAAATCATAGCAAATTCCACGATTTATAAATGATTATAAAATTTATTTTATTTCTTTTTCTTTAAATAATGATTATGATATTTTTACGAGTACAATTATATTAAAGTGTAAAAAGTAAATCATTCCTAAACTGAATAAATCTAATATTTTATACTGTATAATATAATTTAAAAGAAATTCTATAACATAGATTTTGATCGGATAAAGAGTAATTTAATTATTTTAGTGTTAATGACAATTTATGTAATAAATATATTGAATAAAATTTTTGTCGTTACGTTTAATTACAATAAACAAATTTAAATTTATATCACTTTATAAACATGTTTTAATGGAGTTATTTATTTTAATCATAATTTGTACTAATTAATTCATAATTATATAAATGATGAAATGCACGAAACAAATCACAGATGATTCCTGGAAGTACAGAAGAAACGAAAGTAAAAATGATTATCTGCTATAATCAATATGTTAATCAATTATTTAAACTGATTCATTAATGTATATGAATAAACATTTACAAGTTTTTTTTTTATTTTATTTCTTATCACGCATATATTTTGTAATAAAAAATCAATATTTTTATCAGATATTCTCATCTTTCCTTGAAATTTTTTTTAATAATGAAATATTGAGAGAGTCGAATAGATTGTAATCAAGCTCATTCTTTAGTTTTTTTTTTATAAATTAAATCATATCAATTTGTAATTACTAAGTCATTTAGAAAACTTAAGAATTAAATAGTTTTTAAGTGTTGTAATTTACTATTAAATTTTCCTAATTTTCCTGTGATTTTAGTAAAGTTGTAGAAAAAATTTAAGAAATTAACGATAATTTTATTTTAATGTAAGGGCTTAAAATAACGTAAATTTAACTGTCTAATTGCTTATTATTTAATATAGTTTTAAAAAATTATTTTATATTATAGCCAAAAATAGAAGGTCCTTTCTTATATTTTTGATCGAGTAATTAATTTTTAAAACAATGTGTGAACAATACACGAATTTCTGCAACTTTTAATATTCTATATATTATTATATTGAATTAAATTTTAATATAAGTATTTAGTTTGAAAATCATAAAAATTTATAAATGCCTTTCGAAAGAAATGTTAATTAAAATGAATTATTTTATCTTTAGTAGGTAGGAATAGTGTTAGTGTTAAAATTAGGTAACAAATAACTCGAAGAAAATTTAATTTCCTAGAGTGAATTAGAACTGCGCAAACTCTGTTATATTTGAGTCGCAAAATATGTAAGTCAAGAGTAAGCACACGGCATCTTTTAGGATGCGTATAAACTAACATAGCTTAACGAAAAAGAGGAAGCCAAGACTCTGTCCGCATTAGAGACCAGAGAGGAGAGAGAAAAAGTAGGAAAAAAAATGAAAAACTCAGCGTATGCGCACGCGCATATACGTGAGTAAGAGAGAGAGAGAGAGAGAGAGAGAGAGAGGGAGAGAGAAATAGTACGTTGATATACAAGAAAGGTCTTACAGAGAAAAAAGAAAGCCCATCGAGGGATGTGTAGACGTATTTGTGCGCGCGTGTGCAAGTACGTATGCGCTAACGAGCACGCGGATGGCGCCGCGACGCGAGATGAAATGAGTCCGCGACACTGTACACAAGAGTGAGTAAAAAAAGAAAAAACGAGAATCAAAGAGAAAGACGACTACGAGGAGTCAATATAAAAGGGAGTTAAGATTGACGCGCATCGAAAATGAAAACAGATAAAAATAAAGACAGCATCGGTCGTCGAGAATATCAGAAGTTTTCTTTATAAAGAATACAAAAATTAATCAAACTCGTGAAATGCGAATTGTGATTTACAAGTTCTCGCAGCAGTTGTCGTATTTTTTATGTACTTTATAGGACGTAAATTGTGTTGGTTATCGATATTACACAGTTAATCCGTGTTTACAACAAGTGTTACGTTGCACGCGTCAACGTCTAACATTTTTTATCTGTCTAAATATCATTTCTTCAATTCTTAGCCGAAGGTATGCAAATATAAGAAATAATTTTTTCTCTTAAAATCAGTCTGTCAAAATTCCTCTGTCAAAATAGCAACCAAGCGCTAGTAAAACTAATAAAAAATGAGCGTTTAACTGTCATCCCGTCTAAGCTTCTTTTTCAAAACCAAAAAATCGTAAAATTTTCAAATTGTACAGGCGCTTACTATTAAAAATATTAAGTAATGTTACTAAAAATAACATACAAATATTATTGGAATGTTATTTATCTCGAGAAACTTTTGGCACGGCCAAGTTTAAAATATAAGCCAGATACAAATATAAATTCTTCCTTATTTATGTTTTATCGGTCACATATCTCGTAAAGAAATCCAATTTTCATACTTTTCGTTCAGTTTTTTCTTACATCGTCGCACCTCAACTTTTTCAAAGCAATCATCCAGCATTTTACAATGAGAAATAGTACAGAAAATTTAAAATTTTACTTTTTTATCGAAAGCAAGTTTAAAAGTAGTGCAGAAGCCTAATTAATCGTATGCAGACGCACGAAAAAGTAGTGCTTTTTATCGTCCTTTGACGTCAAACGTCTCATTTTGCAGAGCACACACGCGTACACGAATAATAAAGATCAACGAATGGCATACAGAAATAGAAAATGAAAGGAAGAAATGAGCGATTTGCTGAATGTAGTGCATTAGTCCATTTTTGCCACAGTGTCGCTGCTTTCAGTTTTAATCTAATTTTCAGATTAATTCCAACTTTGAAGAAACGGTATGCACTTTATTTGGTATTAAGTGCATTTAAGCGCTGACTGTTTATTCGATTAAGCAGCGGCTCCCCAGGCTCGTTTTACGGCTGCATCTCTCCAAGGTCAAAGGTTAATGCTTTCTGAAAATTAAGAGTATTCTTAGCGGTGTATTTATATCTCGGAAAAAATCTTGAAAAAAGACCTGTTTAAATGTCTTCTTTCATTGAGCGGCGGGGAACGAACGGGACAGCGAGACTCGCTGCAAATAGAAAAATGTTATTAAAATGCATTATTATGATTCTGCGAGCAAAGAACTTATCGTGTTTCTCGTTTTATTAACTAGGGGCTCGTTAAAGTGTCAGCTCGGTTTGCGAAAAATTACAGGTAAGGAGCATTTCGAAGCGAAAGTTCATAAAATATTGTTGATTTTGCACATTTGCATGTAGTCTCAAGTGCAAGCCTCGTTTCTCGCCTCTTCCCCCACACATGAATGACGAGATCGGAGAGAAGAAAAAGAAAGACCGATAGAAGGAGCTCGACTCTCTGGTCTTACGTAATCGCGAATCGCATCACCCAGTCTCGGTCCGTCTGTCTCACTCGCGCCCGCATTGCTTTGTAAACACGCATCCGCGCGGATCGCAACATAAATTAATGTGGCCCCTCCGTCGGCCCTCCCCGAAACTCTCCGCGTTATACGGCATCAACCGGGAGTACGAGAGAAGGATTGTGGCGCGACGGGGCGCGGGGCAAGTGGAAGAAAAAAAACGCACACAGAGCGGGAGAGGGAGAAACGCCTTTACCTCGAAACGTGAATGAATGCGCGCGCGGAAAAAGAGCAGCGAAGGAATGAGAGACGGCGATTAGCTGAGCGAGCGAGAAAGGGAGAGAGAGAGGGACCGAGGGTGATGCGTACGTACTACATTAACGTGTGTGCGCGCGTCGAGCAAAGTTTGTTGCACCTGGGCATTGTTCTTCGCCTCGGCTGACCTTGCCAAGGTCATCGCGCATGAACATGCATCGCCAACACACGCACTTTCGTAGAAAATGAAATAGCAATGGGGGAAAAGTGCGGAAGTTTACGTCGGAATACAAATGTTTCCAATAAATCCTATACATTATCCATTTTACAACATCATATTGTTACTCAATATTCTTTATGCTCCTTATCAAAAACATCCTTCCTGGTTATAATTTTGTGAATATAATATTATAATGCATATTTAGGAAAGTAAGGCATCGTATACACGAAACAAAGTGTTACTTCAACGATAAATGAAAAGTAATGTGCGCGTTTCAGTAAAAGGTACGCGAAACATTACACCACATATTCGATTTTTTTTTTTGTTTTTCATAAGTTCAAAATCACAAATTTGGAGACACGAATACTAATCGTAAGCTTATATCGCAACAAATGCACCGAGTGTTGTACATTTGTAAGATTTCTCCTTGTTTGTATAATTATTGCCTTTTGTATTATTATTATTATTATTATTATTTATTACTGACGCGCAAAGATTAAACTCTTGTGCTGCAGGTGAACTGGTGTATCGGATAAAGCTGCTCGCAGTTTGTATTACTTTTTCTCTTCTCGCTAAGAAACCAACAATTTAACGGTCAGTAAAATATAAGCGGGATCCATTTGAACGACCATAGAGAATATAACTCAATTTTACACGTATTTTTGTAACATTCGCTTGTTTAAATATATTTCTATTTCAGTTTAGTCAGTCGCTTTTGTTAATTTGTTTTAAGCTTAATACACATTTTATGTTTCCACGCTTTTGCTAAAAACAGGTCATGTTCTTTATTTCTTAAATTTATGCGCGTGATATTAAAATATACTTTTCTGAACGTATGAAGCATGATGAATATATTGAATAATGAAATGAATTACAAAAGCTTGCAGAAGAGTAGAAAGACTTTATTTTGCGCGACTATTGTTTATTAACGTAAAACCTGTAATTTTAATCGTAATTTAATCTTAGTTCGCAGCTAATATTTATGCAGACTCGGAAAATCTTGATGTATACCGAAAGTCACGTAAATAAAGAGGAATAATAATTTTATTTCATAAATCACCTTAAGCATTATGAATGCTTTTTTCCTCAGCATTGATACAATTGCGCTTCAAAGATGAGACTTAAAAAGGTATTTCGCGCACGTCGACTTTAATAGTAATTTAAGGAATAATAGAATATCGGAAGGGTCGTTAGATATGTAAGGGATAACGTCAAATTTTAGCGCTTGTAATTTCTCGGGAAAAAATGCTAAAATTCATCGCCGCACGTGAACACTGTACAAAGAAGTACGACTATACAATTATAAATATATATACAATGAAACAAAATTTATTCCTCGCTATTTTTCATTCCCAAAGAAACTTCAAAGAGACCAAGGAAGAATACAGAAAGAGAGCTCCGTATAGTAAAAGATAATACAAAGGAAGGGGATAGGAGTAGAAAGACGAAATGTGCAAAAAATGGAATCCACAGTATGCGAATGTATGAGACAGGGAGAGAACAAAAAAAGATGAACGTAAAGAGTAATTCTTGTCGAACGCAGTCAGCCTTCCTTCTTTAGTCCTCGTCGTTTTGACGCCCTTTTTCTGCCTCTTTCGCGGGATCCGTGTGTACCTTCTTTGACTTCTTCATCGCTCCTTTCTCAGTCCTGCCACGTTTTCTCGATACACCGAATATTTGCTTTTTGTCATCATCCTATGTATACATATACCTCTCACTCTGTCCGTCTGTGACTATGTCTCCGCATGTGTGTGCGCGCGCGCGCATATGTATTCGGCTTCTTCTCCTTTCCTATATATCGAGTATTCGCACACGCGCTCAAATTTAATACTTGCGTGAATCGTCGGTCGAGCCAAGCTACACTCACTTGTGCACGATTTTGCAAAACAAATACGCGGGGGCCTCTCTCTCTCTCTCTCTCTCTGTGTGTGTGTGTGATTGCGCGAGCGCGAGTACTTGTCAGAAAGAGAGAACGAAAGAAGGAGAATCTCCTTGATTATATTACATTACATTGCACGAGGAATGCACTGATGGAGCATATGTGCGCATGTAGCAACATATGCCTTTGATTTCGCGAATAACATGACACCCAGTATATATTTGCGTTCCAGTATATGGTGCATGCAAAATTGTTGAGCGTAATTGCGGAAGTTCTCCACTTCTCGTTTTAGTACATGATTAATGTAATGAAAATGAAAATTCATAATTCATTGACGTGCAGTACGGGTTTCGAGGAAAAGTAAACCATAAATTTGTGTCTAACAATTTAATCATGTTTCACGTCAAACAATCATATAATTGTTTACAAGTAATATGGCATTTCTTTTTGTTTGACCCCGATCGTAAAAAACAGTGCATCGATTCGTTTCGGCCATTCATTCGTGCACGATAATGGTGTGCGTGTGGTTTGATTTGAAAAATTCAATTGCGGTTGCTTCTTGCAGCTTTTCACGGATGTCTGCCATTTGTTAGCTGATTGAAATACGTACAAAGTAAAACATTTTAGAATCTCGAAATGAGCTTTGCTAAAAGCGTAAAATAAAAGTTGCGTGCATTTTTATAAGCGATATTCAGACAAGATTCTTTAACGTGTAAATTGAGTTGAAGCACGGACATAGAGAATATTTTTTGGTAAAAATAATGAAAGGCTGTACGGCACCGAAGAAGCAACTTTGCAGTTTAGTAAAAGCAAAATAAAATATCGCGAATAAATCAGCCTAACCCTTATCGTTTTATCAATATTGATGTCTATCGTCGGATGGGTAATACAAGCTTGAAGGCCAGTTTTCGCCCATCCGTTTGAAATTCAAAGAGCCAAGTCTCGCGCATCTAATGTTGTTGCGAATCTAAGGTTACTGGCAAAGTAATTTTTAAACTGAAGCACAAGGATGAAAGAGCAAAAAGGGGAGCACGAAGACGCATTCACCGAGAGCTTCCAGGTTGTAGGATCGATGTGAAATTCAACGATTCCTACAATTAAATAATACGAGCTACCACGCATCATCACTTTCATTCCAGTGCGCGGAGAAGTAAAAATGTACGAAGAATGAGAGTAAGTAGTGCACGCGTGAAGTACGTCTGCGGCTCGACGTCAACAACTCGGGTGCGCATCTCATTGCGTTGCTCTCCAACTCCTCCGGGGCACGCTGAGCAAGAGATCTGAATCTGTCTTAGCATCTGTACACCGTATTAAGAGAAAATTATTCGCTGAAATTTATGCTGCTTATATAAGCATTAGAATTGCGTTTCTTTGCGCTTTCCGATACTCAGTTTGTTATATTACAAGAGTCAATGATCTTGCTTTTCTAAATGACACGCGTTTTCGGGCCGATAATTTGTTCTTGTGTCGTGTCTTTCGTTCCTGCGAACGGTGCTAAACGATGCTGCAGCATTCAACAATAGTTGCAAATGCGGTGACCTTTCATGCGTCGATCTTCACTAGATCTTCAAAATTATCAACTAAATCGATTGTCAACACTCGAACATTCTTAAATCGAGTAAGTCAACCATTTATTGGATTCAACTGAAAATTGTCAATTACTGAACTAACAGAATTAACAGGACGGATTCCATAAAAATCCGCATATTATCATATCATACTCGTATTTAGCATTTCCTCCTTGTGTTTCTTTATTTGTTAATATTCTGTTTATAGCGAAGCGTACTTTGATAAAAAAACATAAATATTGCAAGAGTTTATTTACAATTTTTTACTTTTAAAGTTAACCCGAACCCTTAAAATTTTTTCTCGAGTGTCTACTCTCGTCTGAGAGAAGTGCGAGAGCACTTTTTGCTTGTCCCCAAAGGCATAGAGCAGCATACTTTTCTAAAGAAGCAGCAGAAGATGAAGAAGACGGGTCACGCATTGGCAAAAGAGAAAGAGGATGTGAATATGTGAAGAGGAAGAGGAGACGCGTGGACGCTAGACGATGATGTTGGTGCACCGAGAAAAAGTGTACAGTGGCGCAGATTTGTCAATACTGCAATAAAATCAAATTCGTGGTAATTTATTGTTGTTAAAATCCGATAAAAAGTATCACGAAAATAACCACTCGTGCATTCGTAATTTATTATTTGCAAAGTCAAATTATCGAAGATTTTTTGTAAATCGCTCCCCCGAAAGCTTGCAATTGTGAAATTAAAATTAATTTGACTTATCAGTTGCTTTTAATAAAGCAATCGATTCAACTTTGAATCATAGCCTCCAACTATTTAAAATATTTTTTAATCGATCTTTTATTTACAATTTCCATTATCATTTTATTACTTTAGTTAATTCATGGTTTATTTTTATTACCTAATTGTATGAAACATTAGTACCACCGTATATATTTGTATTTTAAGATTTCTTATATACATAATCGCCATAAAATTTCCATAGCGAAAGGCGTAGTTTGCTAATGAATTTATAAAAACTAATTTACAAAGCCAGCAGTTGCTAAACGCATATTCATAGGCGCTTCAAAGGATTAGTGTATTGGATTAGAATTTTAAAAACAGCCAAGATTTTCATTATTTATTTTCTAAAAGAATCGTATTAATATTCATTAAAATTATAGTTTGCGCAACGCGTACTGTTGGTTACGGATTTTCTTGGAAATATCGTCGAAGCGGCCCGAAACAACGCAACAACAGTAACAGTATATACAGAAAAAGACGAAATGTCCAATAATCGCTTGTAAATTCGTGATTTAAAAAATTGTTCTATCACTCGCATGGATAAGCCTCTCAATACTAATCGCGATGACTCGCGAATTTGCGTTTCGCAATGCTCGTCTTATACGGTTTATTACAAAAAGGGAGCTATTATTATTACTGCCGTGTCGAGCATTCGTGGAAATATTTCTGGGAGCGTGTAACGGCTTGCTTGTTCAATTTTCTAGTTTTTCATCCGCAGATAAATAGATCGCACGTCAACGTCGTTCTCTCCAGTCAGGAGAACCGCCTAAAAACTTTTTCACTTGACAGCTGTTTTCTTCGCGGCTCCTGAGTTTTTCAAAATTCTGGCCGTCACTTTCACGGCGAATGAGTCAGCGAATGCTTCGAGTTTGCCGGTCGAAGAAAAGAGTACAAATAGGAGAGCGAGCGGAGAAAAATCCGGGCTCGTAAGAAAGTGCGGGAAACGGGAATAATGGATGCGCAACATCAGCGGCAGCAACAGGAGCAAAGATAAAGGAAAAAGGGAAAAACGCAGCGGCTCGTAGCCGTGGAGTCTTGCTTGCTATCCGGTCGTCTGGCCACGCGGCGCATATCTAATAAGTGCACATGAGAGCGTTTACGCGTGCAGCGTGGGACCAGAATTGGAATTCTTGGCTTCTTGGCACGCCTTGCCCGGTTGGCAAGCGACCCCCGCCCTCCCGCCGCTGAGTAAGCTTTGTTTCAGCTGCTCTCTCGCTCTACCTCTCCACCTTTCCTCTATTCGCCGCTTCCTCTCCCGTAATTGGACTATCGCGGGCTCCACTGGCGCACCATCTCCCACACCTGTTTCTTTCCTCCTTTCGCTTTCTAGTGCATCTGCGTTACATGCGGCTCTCGCTCCTTAAGGCGCGGTGCTTTCTCTATCCGCGATCCCTTTTTAATCAGCCACCTCGATGCGCTTCGAGCGTAATACACGCCGCCTGGGCACGACGCTGTAGCTAGGAAATTGATATTCGTGGGCGTGATTGCTTTTGCTGCCTTTTTCTTCCTCGAAAAATCGTAGGAGATTCTTCGGGGTCGTTAAAAAAACTCGAGCCATCTTTCACACTCGTCACGTTGCAATAATTCACGCAGCCAGAATTTATGTCTACAGAGTCTCGAGTGGAAAATAGTTAAATTTGGTCGGACGTGTCGCGGCAATTTATTGAATTAGTCACCGATTACCAGACGTTGCTAGAATCTTAAATTTGCGCTAAAGGCAAATTTAAGCCTTTTTAGCACTTTAACAATATAGATAAATTTCTGAATGTTCTGCGGACAAATATAGTTTGCAATCGCGATGTTATAAACTAATCTTCGCATCAAATACACGAGTGCGTTTGTTTTGAATTTTTTCCCCTTCGTTTCAATAATAATTACTAATGAACGAATTACAGTGCAATCTTTTAAAACACATGTTTCCAAGTTTACGTATCAGCGTTAAATTCCAACTTTATCGCGAAGGCATCCCGAGCTAAGCAGCTGAACGCTTTATACTAGTTAAGAAATAGGCAAAAAATATGTGACTCAACTTTTATCGCAAATGCGCTCTTTATTTAAAGCGAATTTGTTATAATCAACACGATTCTAATAATAAATTAATCAAATCAAATTTCACGAGTTGCTTGGAATTAAAAAAAATTGAAAATCCATGCTTCTCACGTAGGTTGGATTCTGTGATCTTGCAGAGAGGAAAATCCTCGCGAGCAATGAACATTCGCGTTATAAAATAAACTCTTTCGAATTGGATTCAATTTTCGTATTATTAAGCAAATTTGTAGTCAGATCGGAACAATAATTATTGAATAATCGCCGACGCTATGACGTCTGGAAATCTATCAATGAGTGTTAAGGTCGTTTTATAAAATAAACAGTTGATTTGAAAAATGATCGGAGCTTTTTGCTATTGATAGCGTAAAACCATATTCTAACAATAGTAAAAATATTTTAGCTGCGTTTTATGAATTTTGAGTCACAGGCGTTTTCGGCTTTTTAACATTTGCCCCGTAAAGGATCGTTACGAAAGAATATTAATAAAAACATGTATATTGCGCTTAATATTGCGAGTCTTAAACAATATCCAATGAAGCTTTTGGGATCGAGAATAAACGTGTATTTGGAGCCAGAGACTTAGAAAGAAGGTTGTGCGTCTGTGCGATTCGGACGAATTGGCGGGGAAAAATTTGAACAAAATTGAATTCTACCGTAATAAGGCGTAAATCCCAGATGGAGTGCAGTTAATTTTCGAACGCGCGTCTTAAAGTCTTTGTCAGCTTCAAGGCATTCGGAGAATGAAACGATACAAGTGTGCCAACCACGAGAATCTGCCCATCAGCTTTAGCTTTAAAATATCGATAAAATTATAACGCCGAAGAAGAAGTAAGATTATTCTCGGACGCTATTAATACATTCACGTACGCGCACGTACACAATCGCGCACGACTTAGCGACTCTTCACGTGTTATCGCG
The DNA here is from genome assembly GCA_018907185.1 of Platyscapa corneri. Taxonomy (NCBI): domain Eukaryota; kingdom Metazoa; phylum Arthropoda; class Insecta; order Hymenoptera; family Agaonidae; genus Platyscapa; species Platyscapa corneri. The sequence goes on along the minus strand of JACCHW010000005.1, from coordinate 3,573,433 downwards.
CGTGTCGAGCGATGGAGTATTTTATAAGAGACGGATGACGAGGGCATTTGTAATATCAGCCCAATCTTTATGTAAGAATGAAACGCGGCGCGCTATAATAATAACCTTGAGTGGCCCACCCGAATCAATGACGGCGAATATGTGCCGTGGCGCCGGAGTAATACAGCCGAGCGTTATGAATGAAAAGAGAGGCTAAGAGTGGGAAGAGGATTGATGATTGATTTATTTATTTGTGCGACTCGCGATCTGACGCGGTTCAAAGATGTATAGATTTGCATGCCTCGACGTCGCACTGCTTCGATTAGCACAAATTCAAACTTTTCCTATCGCAATATCTAATGCTCAGGTTCGTTTCTATTTGGTTAACCTTCGTCCATTGTTTTTTTTCCAGTCGCACTCGTTTTGGGAAGAGATGCAGTGCAGATTTTTTTAACATGACCAAGGAATCGATGCGCGCGAATACTTTACAAGCCGGTTTGCAAAAGCAAATTTGCAAATTTTATTAAAGCCTAGAAGACTCTTGAAAAGCTCTAAAGAGCTAGGAAGAGGAATAAGATATTTACTGGAATTTACAAAATAAGCTGGAGTAAAATTAAATATGTGACGAATAGTATTTCAAGTTAATTGACTCATTGAGAATTTTTCCAATGCTAGTCTTTTTAAGGACTAACTCGGAAGACCTGACTAATTAAATTTTTTTAATTAAATAGTTTAATTGCGTTAGAATGAAACCAAGTGAGTATTCATTTAAGATGTATAATTGTATAATATATAAGATTATATATCTCATGTATATCTTTATAAGCTCGAATGCATTAGTAGACTTTCCAGAACATTTTTTACTCGTTTTATTTTTCATTAAGATAAAAATAAAACTCATTTATACTACATACTCTTGAATACAACAATATTTAATGAAATTATTTGTGTTAATTTTTTGTAACTTTCCATGCCTAGATAATGAAGTGCTTTTGTAGTTAGCAAATGAAAACGAAAGACGCATCTTGATCGAGCATTTTTCGGATATTATTTTGAAGCTAGCAATTTTTAATTAAAAAATCATTCCAACCAATTTAAAGAGTTCCTTTAATTTTTCCACTGCTTTAAATAAGTACGTGTGTATGCACACGTGCGCCATTGGTATAATACAGAACAATTAATTATATAAAAGTATTAATAAATGAGTATTACAAATGAAATTGCTTATAATGTCTTTAAAATTGTAAGAAAAATTTTTGATATTAGAAATATTTTAATTTTGATTCATTGTAATATTTTCGTAAAAGTGATAAGAGATTATTTTTACCATTAAAGCAATTCTTCTATTAAAGCCATTGTAGAATAGTTCTAATGTTAATAAATCAATAGTATTTAGAAAATGTTTAGTGAAGTATTTTGGTGTTTAATACTGCAAAGACATTTATTTAGTTCCAAGCACTTTATTTTTTACGTAAATTTATTTTTCTCAAAACTAAAAATCATAGAGTAAATTAATATTAATTATTAAGAAAAAGATTTTTTTATATTAAAGTGCTTAAAAAAGTGAAATATACATCGTTTAAAGAAAATAGAAGAATTATATCTAACAGCAGTAAATTATTTATCCAGTCGTTTAAAATATTATCATAGAATTATGCCCGAAAACAGATTTATCGATATTTAATTCTAGAATTATAATAGTTCTCGACGACTTCGCGAAAAGATACATGGCGACAAACTATGAAAAATAGTAAAATCAGCTAAGCCATGAATTTAAAAAATTGTAACGATTCATAAAACGTATGATATTTAATAAAGAAAAAGGAATAGGTAGACAATTTAACCAATGAACCAGCAAAAAATGCACAAACAAACCACCGGTCAAAAATAACGATGAAATGAATTTCGGATAGCGACCATCGCATCGATTCACTCTACTTGATTTGATGTCACGGCAATTTGTAAAAGTAAACTGGAGTAAATAAAAAAAAAACAATCAATACATCAACCAAACTACACTTATAGGTATAATAGCAATAATAAAAATGGCATCCATCATTGCAAGTTCGACAACTTTAAAAACTAAAAAAATAAAATAATATAATAATACGATAATTAAGAAAAAAGGAGAAAGACATAGGAAAGGAAAAGAAAAAGGGGCTTCAACTTAAACGATGTCGGCTCAAGCATTCCCTCGTCAGATCGCATGTATTTCTCGTGTCGACTATGAATGACCGACAGATGTCTAATGAATGAACGAACGAGCGCCTACTCGCATGGCCTCTTCACATCTCACGTCATTGCTAGCTTAATGTCCGCAATCTTCCATCTCCCTCCCTCTCCACAGCCGGCGTATAAATTATTTATAGAGAGGATTACATCGATTTTGTTTAATTATCATCGCGTTTGTAATTTAAATGCTCCTCGTATTTTCTCGATATGTCAGAGAATTACGTGATGCTCCGTCTCACCAAAGCCAGTATTTTCTTTGTAATCGAACCTTTTTTGGTCGCGATCGTGAAAAAATTTTCAAACTTCCAGACTCACTATTATTATTTGAGATTTAACGTAATCGAAGCTTCTTAAGTGTCATTATCATCCGAGCTAATTATTACGTCACCGACTAGAATTGTGATTGTTCGGTTACGCATATGGAGCATTCGTTATCGAAACGCTCGATCTGCTCGATCGAGTGCAAAAAAAGCGATACGGAAAATGAACAAGCTGAGGAGATTCTTGGGATGGAAAAATTTCGATTAGCTCTCATCAAACTAAACTGTACGAGAGATTTTTGTATTCTTTGAATAACTGACTTGATTTTACTTAATTTTAGGGCATTTAAATTTAAATGCCACTCCGAAAATGCGTCAAGCGTCATTAATTTTCGAAAAAATTTGATAACAAATTTCTTTCTTTTCAATTATTTCACTATTAGATTATGATTTTTTGGCGGGATTAATTTTTTTTCTAAGAATTTCGTAACTGTTTCGTTGTCATTTGTAATTTAAAAATTTACAGTGATAAACCGTTAAAAAGTAAGAGCGACGAAGGACAAATTAAACAAAGAAAATTGGACGAACCCGTTGTGAAGCTTATGATAATTTGAATACGTTACTAAACAGCAGTTAGCATTCTTGCCTAATTCTGCGAGCAATCGATATATCAGTGCACGGAAAAGCTACTTTTGAGGTACAGATTAGCAAATACGATTTGGATGCACTTATTTTCGGCATCTGGGATTGACGTATAGCACTCGTGTTATAATGCTCGATGAATAATAAAATAATAATCCACACAGGCAGCAAATGGGAGAGTTAGGCGGCGCACATCCATATCGAGTAAAAATCTTTTCTATGCAAATGGGAGGGAAGCGTCGGAGTGCGCAATGCACGAAATGCTCGCACGCGGATCACAATAATATATAATACGACTCTTGTATAAGCAGAGCTCGGCGTTAAATAAAGACGAACGCATAATAACGCTCGCTGCAAAATGTACAGCCATACGAGGACTTCCGCCTATTGTGCTTGAGGTTGCGGCCTCATCATCATCATCATCATCGTCCCAGTCGCGCTTATGCAGGGTATTTCGATAATATGGTCGGAAAAGCTCAAAATCTTTAATCGATTTTTTAACGTCGACAGCCTTTATGGTTTAATTGCGCTCAAAATACGCATCCGTTTTAGTTGCATTGCACTTACTTGTTGATGGCTTTTAATGCTTTTTTTAAATCTAATAGGAAGGACTTTATTTCAAAAACTTTTATTTTTCTGCGATTGCTTTGTAACTGTGACTTCGAATTCATTTATATCCGAATTCGGAATTAAACAATTAAAGTTTTTTTCTCGTTTTCTAATATTTGGTGTAGTAATCGCCGTTGGAAATTTCTTAAATATATATTTATTTTAAATATTAGTATATATTTTAAATATTTTGATTAGATGTAAGGTAAATTTTAACCACCCATATTCACTACTTATTAATGAATCTTTACAGCTCATTATTTTTTAATTTATTAATAACAATATGTAGTTTATGTATCAAGTTTAACAGTTAAATTGCGTCGTAATTTTTGTCTTGATTGATATTTACGTATATTAATTGTGTTAATAATGTATCGATCGTGGTATATTGCTTATTCGATCGATAAACAAATTACATTCACTACTTTTTGACTGTACTTATCTCTAAATTGTTAATCGGTTTGTCATTGTTTTCTTCAATTAAGACTTTACTTTTTAAATTTTTTGGTCTTAACACTAATACTTTTATAATAATCTACTCTGACGTCTCTCTGTATTAGATAACATGTATTATTACTAATATAATTAGCTTAATGTAGTTTAGTTATTAATTTCATATATTTCTCATTAAATTAGCTTTCACCTTATACCCTAAAATATATTGTAAATTTTACAGCGTCTTCTATAGTTTATTTGATGTTGTAACACGATTTAATATTTTTAGAAATTTTTTCATTTCCCTTGAATCAATTTTCCAGTAAAACAAACGTATATTCAAGGCTTTAAGCTTAAGAATATGTAAGCGAGACATATGACGATTAAAATAATTCGTTTAACTTTACATTATTACATTTTAAAATGTTTATGTTTGTAGAAAAATTATCGATAAATCTTAAATAGCAACAAAGATTCTTTATGTTATATTTTTATTAATATTATTCTTGTACAAACTTTCAGTTTCTATTGCTAATCCGAAGAAACATTCTTTAAAAATTTTAACATGGAAAAATTTTCTTATCTTCTTGTGAAAAAATCTGAAGATAATTCATCAAAGTATCGATTAAGTAGTGCATAGAAACCATCTTTCAACTCACATTTTTCTTTACGATACAATGCAAATTAATAAATACGTACTTTGTAATATGTTAAACAGTCTCATTAAAGTATTTTACATATTTTATGCTTAGATAAATTATTAATAAATGCAGATTAATAAACGAGTTTTTATTTATTGAACTTTACGGCTATTTCAAACTTTCATTTAAGAATTTAATTTTTTCCTTCTACATTATACAAGAAGTATTTCCCGATAATATTGTTGAAATATCGTGTGCACATATATTTTAACGAATGAATTATAATAGATGTACGTGAAGAGTAAAAATTCGTAGAGGTGGTCTGAGTAATGATTCATAAATTCATTTGAAATGCCCTACTATAAGGTATGAATTTTCATAACTAGCGTCGATAACGTTACTGTGTCACGTATGGTGAATGTGAGAAAATGTAATCGAAGGCTTTCGCTAGATAGAGAGAGAGAAAGAGGAAGAGAGAAAGAGAGAGTAAATCATACAAACGATAGTGCATATCGTGAGAAATGGGAGTTTGATTTGTGTGAATAAATTTAATCATTTGCATGTATCGTTTCGAATCTATGATATCGTATGTCACTTATAAATTGATAATTGCAGCTTTTCATTTAAACATATTTCGTTTGGAATTTTGTAAAAATTTAAATATTAAAGATAAAATTGGAGGTGTTTTTTATTTTTTAATTATTTCTCACCGAACTTTTAAAAATTTTCCCTTTAAAAAACCTTAATAACAATTTCTAGTTACATGCAAATTAAATATACGTAGAAGAAAATAATTAAGTTAAATTTAATAAAAAATACTAATAAGAAGATGTTTTGTAGTTTTTTTTTAAGAATTAAGAAATATAAAAAATTTGTTATCAAAAATCTATTTTCTTGGATAATATTTCTTAATGTGATAGCATAAAAGATGCCATTTCCAAGATTTTCTGGTTTCATGAGAAATCAATAAAATTAAACATTTTTAAGATTAATATTTTAATGACTTTTCAAAAAATAATTTTAGAAAAATTGTCTTTGATTATGAAAATATATTTTTGAATTTATCTATGAATATTTAAGTTTTGACAAATTTTCATTTAATATCACTAAAATCTGAATTCAAAATTTCTGGCGATGCAGAATAAAAATAATTTTTTATACATGCATGTGAGTGCTTAAACGAGTACTTAAGTGAGTGAGTACTTAAAACAGGGTAACAAGCAAGTAAAATATACACAAAATGAAAGTTGAGTTGATAAAATTTTTGGCTCTCACGTGTAACTAAGTTTTCCCTAGTATTAACTTTGTGCGTAAATATTGATAATTTATTCCGAAGAATTATGTTATCATGAAATAAATTATTAAACTTTCTTAATGGTAGCAGTGGAGTTGCGTCATTTTTCGAAAGACTTATAAGGTTTTATTTATGACGTGTGGAAAGCCTCTTAATTGAAGACAAAGCATTTTAATGCTTTTGCCTTTCCCGAGGACGGTTTGCTTTATAACGATGTCGAGGCATACAAAAATGAGAGAAAAAATAGAAACTTTGCGGTACTTTTTGGGCGATTGTGTCTTAAAAATTCGTGTAAAATGTTTTACACGGTCCTACCTTTGATTTTACGAACACATTTTATAAGTATATATATAAAACGTGATTTATAATGATTTAATCGGTAATATATAATCGGTATAAACTTATTATACACTATTAAAAATATATTATAAAATATGATTATTATTATTATTATTGTTGTTGTTGTTGTTGTTGCTGCTGCTGCTGCTGCTGCTGTTGTTTTAAGAAAAAATAGTGGAAAGCAAATTTAGTTATAAGAAAATATAAATTCTAAATAGGTAAATGTAAAAGATATTAAATAATTAATTTAATAATATTTTTAACATTTAAAAAACGCAGATAAAATCCAATTTACAATACCCATTTAGTTCATAAAAATATTTATTAATAAAAAAATTACTGAAAAAATTTTCAAATTATCATTTTTTATAAATTTAGATTTTGTTAAAATATCTTTTGTCGATTTCCGTGGTATGCAAGGATCTATGCGGAGGCTAGAATATTTCCAAAAGCTTATGTAGATACATTCTGTAAATATATATTTATGTACGTACTATAAGTCAACGAAGCTCAAAAAGATCGTGTGCATCTGATAAGGTGGAAGAAGTAACGGGAGCCTTCCTTATAAGTTGCGCATACAAACAACTAGGGCATATGTATACACAAAAACGCGCGCGCGTTCACACACGAACACTAAAAAAGATACACAGAAATACATGTATACATATATACATATGGTATACATATGCCTAATCAGAAAAATGTTCCTTCTTCTGTATTAAAGTGAATCGCTTCACACGTGCTGCAAAATTATTCAAATTTATCAGAAGCAGTATATTATTAATGTGCCTTCATTATATTATTAATGTGTTTCGTTGTTACATTTTCTTATAACTAAATTTGCTTTCCACTATTTTCTCTTAGAACAATAACAACAGCAGCAGCAACAATAATAATAAGAATAATAACAACAATCATATTATATTTCTTCCATTTATTTGTATTATTTCTGGTGATATAAAGTCTCATTTTATAAAATAATGGTTTTAATAAAAGACTAATAATATTAAAAGATAATATCTTGATTTACCTTAAACAAATTTTCATAACTGTTTCCAAATAACTGTAATTCCTAAACAAGTATTCGAATTTTCAATCTTATTGAACTCGAAAACGTAAGGTCAATTCAGGTTTAAGATAAATCTTTGAAGTCAATTCCTAATAATCACGTTGAAAAAGTACTACACAAAAATACAACACCGTTTGCATTGGTATTCTACATATAAAAAAACTATCTTTAGAGATGAATTTATTATGCAATACGAATATAATTAAAATTTTTAAATTCTCTTCTGAATCTTTTCCTAAAACATTATGTATTGATGTGAGACAATGTTTTCTGTTTTCGGCACCTACGATTTCATAAAAAATAAACATTAATTTTTAAGGAATGGATAATATTATTATTTATTATTATAATTACTGATAAATACAAATAATCGTATATGCAAGAAAAAATGGTGACAAAATCTAAAAGCACTTTTAATCTAAATGCAATTTTTTAAACAAATTTTTACACACTGTTAAGAAATATTATCGTGAACAGTTATAAAGTAACTTAAATAATTTACAAATCATAAATAGTTTATATTTACGTAATTATAATTAAATTATTTATAATATGTAACATTTTGTATTGCTTAATATAAGAAATAAAACTCTTCATGCAAAACGAATGTCAGTAATTTTCTGATACTGAATTTCAAATTTTATTAAAATTATTAAGTGTGTGTGAAAAAAATAATTTAATGATTCTTTGATTGATCATAAAATGGTTTCAAAAAATGGCATATTTAAAAAAATGTGAAATCAATATCGAAGTTTTTGTATATTTTTTGAAAGTAGCAAAGTTACTTTGCTTATTTGTCTAATTATAGCTGAATTTAATAACATAATATTAACTTTCTTATATACTTAGGCTACAAATAGTTTGATTCAAACTGTGCTTAATGTATTAAATTTATTTAAAAATTCATGCAATAAGTTGAAATTAAAAACATTTATTGTGTATGTTATATTTCAAACACCTAAGTGAAAATATTAAAAATACGAAATAAGAATACAATGTTCAATGAAATATTTTTAATAGTTAAAAATATTTTTATACTGATATTTCTCTACTAAAAATGATTTAGTGCAGTACAAGAAATTTTACAGATAATTTTGTAAGTTGAACTCGTGATGTGAAGAATAAAATTTTCCACGAGCATAATTTTTGTGAGATGTGGTCGTAATAAACTTCTTCTCCGTACTGCATGAAAGAAAGTGTAAATCATCTTTAGCTGCGGTGAACATAACATACGTAAATTCTTGTTAACATTAAAATTATTATATAATACATATTATTTATTATTAAACATATAGTTCATTATTAAAATAAAAGCAGATAATTTAACAAAGATGTTTCAGAACTTTGGTTTTTCGGAATTTGAATACCATTTAAAAAATATCATTGAAAACAAAGCAGTTGTATGTATTATAACGTTATAAGAACGTGAAAGGCTAAAAAAGCACAGGCTTCTTGCTAATATACTCTTTTCAAATCTTTAAAAGGCATGGTAAATTGCTCAATATTAAACAAGTTTAAAATAAAATTGAAATTAGAATAAAATTTCGATTTAAAATTTGCAGCATTACATTACTTTACAAAATAGCATTTCGCCTATTTATCACGGAACTATGAAAGCGTATCAAATGGAAAACTTACTGTTAAATTGCTTGTGTTCGTAAGATGCAGTTTCTATTAAAAGTAGTAAGGAAAATACGAAGATTTGGTAAAAGCACAAATATTTAACAAGCATGACTATTAATAGAAATTAGAAGTTGGAAAGAAATTATTAAGCTGCGCTATAAAAGACCAAAATGAAACAATGTCGTGGAGTTTGGAAGCGTAAAGATTTATTATCACTTTAACTGACGTAAAAAATTTGGCGTGTTTGAAACTATCTAAGGACAAACATTTGGAAAATTACGTAAATTTACTTGATTGGATAAAAAAGTGGGTATCGTTGGAATACTTGTCTCATTTTCATGCATATGTATATTATTTTGAGTGTTACCGTTAAAAGTCATTAGAACTTTTGTAATAATATTAATTCTTGGATAACATTTAAACGGGCGAAGTGAAAAATAACTTTGTACGCATTGAAACATTCATAGCGAATAAAATCGACACATTAAGCTTAAACACAACTTGTTGGATGTCACTCGGAATCGCGTAGCATTGAAGACAAATGCACCGCTTCAAGACACTATTTTAGACTGATGTAAATTTACGTGTACACGTGGTTGTGTGTTCACACACATGAGGACACCAATCACAAAATAGTAATTTAATTTCTTGGAGTTTCATAATGTCCTTTTATAAAATATTACAAAACCTTGTTTTTTGCCATCTCAAACTTCCTATTTAAGGAAGCGATTATAAAATTTTAAAGCCGAGACTTAAGTGCGTTGGCGCCTGAAACAACATATTTTTAAAACGCGTAAATAATACCTATCGAATTTTCGATGACTTTTTTGTTGAATCCTAAGTTATTTAGGTGAATATCAAAATATTATGCAATTACTGCACATTGAAATAGAACGTACACGCTGATACTTAAGCATTTACCCATTAAAAAAGTTAATGCAAATATGGTCTATTGTCATTTCGTTATTTTGCTTCTATATTTTTACATATCTAATCAGGTGATATAATTGCCAATAACTAATTTTCAATCAGTTGTACTGTTATAAATTGTGCGGATTAATAAATCACTGTGTAGATTACTAGCATTTAAGATTTATTTAACTCGTCAATTGATAATTGTTTCACTGAAATTCAGAATCAGATAATTATGATAATCTTCAAAGATATTTTTTACAGCTGTGCAAACGGTGCCAGTTCCTTGAGTTAATGACATGAATACGCATTGTGACTTATTCAAAAATTGATAGAAAGCAATGAATGAACGACGTTTTATTAAATACAACCGCGTCAAAAATACTTTTACACGAATAACAGCAGAATATAAATTTGTCGATAAGATCACGAGTTCTCTAAATGAAGTACATCTTCTCATTGCAACGACGTAAACGATTGCTTTCACATAACTAATTATAGAAATGTTTTATAAATTGCGGGTAATCATGTTTTTACGAAGACCCATTACGAAAACTCACGCGAAAGCCATAGACTATCGAGGGCAGAAAAATTTATTGATATCGAACGATTATCAATAATAAATGCAATAAAACTCACAAGGACGCGCGTTGTATTTTTCTAAATTATGAAATCTCACCGTGGATTTTTCTACGTGTAAAATCAACGTTTACAAATTGTCCGCGTTCATTTTAATAACGCATAACAATAAATAGCCACGAAATTATTATTATCATCATCATCAAGGAGTAATTATACAAGCGACATACCCCAGTATCCGAATGCCAAATAAATGGCTACGGATTGTGTATATATATATATATATATATATACTTACTCGCGCACCTCTACATAGTAAAGAAAAAAAAATTATCTCGCGAAAGAATTTCGTGAAGGCGTCCGAATAATTTACGTATTTTTCCATCGGCTCGCGCCTACTCCGCACACGCGTATACTTTCGCTCATTCTCGTTACGTAATGTATTTTGACGACCACGCGGCGCGCGAACCGAGATAGAGAGAGAGAGAGAGAGAGAGAGAGGAGAGTGTCGAGCGCTCACTCCAGCGATAGCCCACACCGGAAGTGCGCCCCCGCGCTTCCTCCCCTTGCCACGCGCTTGATCGGCTTTTATATATGGGCCGGGGACCTCGTGGTCACTGCCGCCGTCTCGCACTCTTTCTCTCGTTGCTCCGTCTAACTCTTATGCGAGCCTCGATGTATCCCTTTCCGTTTTTTTCTTCTTCTCTTAATCCCTTTTCGTCGTGCATCTTGACGTCGGCGCGCACATCGAATCTTTTTTTCTCACGTGAGTGTTGATCGCGAAAAAAATGTTCGCGCCAACGGAGAAGTGGCTATTCGGCCTCTTTCCGGGTACTGATTTTTCTGTTTTTATACTTTTGCCGAAGGAATTTCTATTTCGCGGAACAGGCAAAATGTCAAAAAAATGGCGCTGTGATTTTCAATTGCGAAAATGATAAAGTGTCGTCGCGCGAATTACTCTCTATGGCACTGCAATGCACGCACACTTGTAGAGAACTCGACTGTTGGTACAGTGCAGTTGCCGAAAAATAGAAAAATAGAAATAGGTTTTACAGCTGTGGAGATTTATTTTAAAGCAAACGTTAAAATTAATATCTAAATATAGACCGAGATGGGCAGTATAATGAAAAAATCCTTAAATCGCATTGAAATTTCGAACGGAGTGGCAATGGTAAATTTCTTGAGGCTAAAATCGGCATCAATTTAAATCTCACGTCGAAGTCAGCACTGAAATTTAACACCGTTTTTCTGAGCTGGGGAATTTTAACTCACTTACTCTCTCTCTCTCTCTCTCTCTCTCTCTCTCTCTCCTCTCTCTCTATTAAATTTGACACTTGACTTTCTACACTATTATACAGGTATTGTAATAATGTTTAATAATATAATTTTATAGCTTAATAAAGATAAATATCAGGATCGATAAAATGTTTCGTGAGTTTTTTTAGAGATAAATGCAAATGATCGAAAACTATGACATTCAACACCAACATCTAGAATAATATTAACAATAATTACTCGAATACCTCAAAAGTTTTTAAACTTCCACGATAAGGCTTTGTAACTATTCATTTTTCAATTTATTACTATTCAATAAATTGATTTAATAATTATTAAAGGTCACATGGATGACTGTATATAATTGGAATTCAAATTTCTTCTCTTATTGGCGCCGTGCTTAATTTATTTCCGTTGCATTTTATGGAATGCGATTCTGAATTTCATAAAATATATTTCCTGTAAGTTTCAATTTACTTTAGTTTAAATAAGACAAAAAGAACGTTGAATACAGTCGAAATGATGTTTCATTATTTCGACGAAAGATATTTATAATTATTTAGCAAATTTGAACACGACCGAACAACTATACGAAATACGTCACATTGAAAAAATATAATTTTAATTGAAGTTTACATTCGTTATTTACCGACGAAACAGATATTCTCTCGTATCTAATAATGCTTTTAATGTATTTTTATTAAAAATTAAACAATGGTAAAAATGTTACTACGTAAATTATAAAACAACTAAACCAGCCAGTAAGAAAACGTATAACGTATAGAAAATGTTCTGAATATGCTTGCAAATGTAAATGGGAATATAGTCGTACTTACATGTAAATAGATAAGTTGAGAATTATGGAAGCCAAAGTGGCGAATCAAGGAATATCGCGGAAAATTAATATCTATATTCAACTATAATGCATACGTGTTGTACGCACTCGCGCATGTATTAAAGTTTATAACGCTATTTTTAAAAACTGCGGTGGCGTGGATAACGGAAATTAGATTAAGAATAGACAAAAATATTATTTATTAAGCGTTAGCTTATTTTTGCGTGGTTTTGCTTTTTAATTCTTCGCTGCAAGAATTATCGATATAGTTTTTTTAACGTGTAATTATAAATTACTGTATATTATTGATGGTGGTATTATTTTATTTATGCATTTTTCGCATAAACTTTGTTTTCAACGCTCATCGTTACGTTATACACTACTTTATTAATGCAAAGGCCATTATTCCTAAAGAGTCTTTTCTTTCCATTTATCTCTTTAATACACACAAGTCACGTTTCTCTCAATCAATTCAACATACCACGTATTCCAATTTTACATATTATCGCGTATTATTTGCATCAATAAAATTCACGGCTCTTTTCCTCTCTCCCATATTTATTCTTATCGCTTATTGTAATTCCCGCATTTTTCTCCCCCTACGTCTTTTTTATACCTTTTAGCAACAAACGCATGCGTTATTTTTCTTCCACGTCTGAGCCTTCGTTTCATACTGGTTATACACTTTTATCTCCTACTGGCTCCTCTCCTCCCTTCCTGTATACGCAGGAATTCACTTCCTCCCTATCTCTATCTCGTTCTGAATTAACGCCCGCAATTCCATCTCTCATTTTTCATCATCAACAGTCGCGTGCTTTGATCGACACTAAGCGGCAGCAGCGCTACGCAATAGACCATTTCATATGGGATAAATGTTCCAATTACTACCGCGATACACCGATTACTATAATTTTTGTTTATTTCGCTCGAGAATACACAGCCACATCGTTAGTCATTTTATACGTACCAAGGAACACCTTGAGCAAAACCACCGGAGCAATTTTGAGTCTCAACATTTTTAATAGTGTGGCAATTTAAAATTTTTTTCTTGAGCATTCTTACGCACACCTCGGCATATCTTGATGATATATTAACGTCGAAAATTATTCCCGATATTACAGTGCTAGCTAATGATTTCGAAGTGCATTCGCTATTACAATTTTGCGAATTTCTTTGTGAAAAAAATTTTTGCATTTTTACTTTCGATGGTCGGTAAAGCTGCTGCTGCAATAGTTTAAAATTCATCTTTTAAAAAACATTTGCCAAATAAACGATGTCAATTGAGTAAAGGCTAATAGTTGGAGTTTAGGACGAAAAATGCAAAATTCACTTTAAATATTTATTTTAAATATTCATTAATTTATAACAGAATTTATACCGTACTGCAAGTTAAAAGACGCGGTGTGCTTATATTCGCCCTTACTTCGCACAACCTTTATAATATATTGAAAACTTTAACTTTTCTTTTAATTCCAATTAAATAACAAATCGCTACTTATCGATGCCAAAGTTTAATAATTTTATTATTAAATTTCAAAAGCCTCGAGAAAAATGCAAGAATTTTTTTTTAAAAAATTTTATTTTAAGTGCAGTATTCTGTATACAGATTATCTACTTAAGCATGTCTCACTTTATTTTTATGCATAGTTATATTTAAAACTAATATGCACAGGGAAGTAGTTTTTTTAAAAAAGAGATTTATGTTTTAATTTTTTTGCACATATTGTTAAATTTTTACATCAGGATGACTATGAATCTACAAATTCTTTTAGAAAAACTTGTTTACGAAAACCTGTTACTCGGGCTACTGGAATTTTGTTCGATTACATACAATCAATGAAAAATTGGTTTATTATGCGATGTTAAAGAGAGAAAAATAATATTTAAAATATAATAGTCAATAAATTTTTAAAATGCTTTTAATGGAACAATCTTAAAAATCGACACTAATTACTTAGAAAGAGTACAAATAAATCAGACCTTGGAAAATAAAAGAGCAAAGATACTAATTTTATTGTCGATCATTGCAAAAAATTGATCGGGATTACCTTTTCGTTTCTGCATGCTGTTAATTTCGTTAAATTGAATATTAACGCTTTAATTTTTATTTATTATGAAGATAAAAATATTATTATTTACAAAGCGTGGCTTCTTGCTTAATGTTATGAAAACTTTGTAATATTATATATTTATTACGTTGTGGATGTAATGTAAACTTGTGTGTTGTACACGCGACGTCTAAGATCTTTTATATTTTAAAAGCATGCGTAATTCGCCAAAAACAAGGAAGCGTATCAAATTTAAATTGAATGAAAATATCCATTTGGCTGATTACTTGCCAATAAACAGATTTTATAATATCCCCACTTACGCTGAAATAGTTTTCAATCGCATTAATAAACTCCTTAAAGTCGCTATATTTAAAGTACGGTTTATCAAAACACAAAAATGTTTACCGTAACTCTCGTAATTTAGATTCTTAGATATTAGAGGCATTTATAATTTGAACGAATTTCAAACAGAATGTATTTGAAAACTCAAAAGAAAGATAAATAAATAAGTAAAGAAATAAATAAAAACATACATTATGTTGCTAAAGTCGACATTACTTGGATTCGCATGCATTTATAAATTTATGCATGCAAAATGAAACAGCACTCGTTGATTAAGTATTTTTCAATCTACATTTTTAAAAAAATATGACCAAAATATAATGAATAAAGTAGAGATGCTTCACTTAAAATACGTCTTTTATTATGATAAATTGTTTGAACTAAAGAAATCTAATAACGAACTATTTTTGCCTTTTAAATATCCAAATAACGTTTGAAATTCGCGTATTTCCTTTAAAAATACTTTACTGAATTCTACATAATTTTGAGAAATTTTTATTCAATAAAAAAGTAAACAAGCTCGATAAATTAAAAAGAAGGGGAGAAAATGAAAAATAAAATGAACTTTTTAACGAGATTGCATTAACTACGATGCAAACACATTCAAAGAATTAGTCACATACTATTTACAGTTATCTACATAAAGTGAGATGAGACAGAGAAGTTTTTTTTATAAAATTTATATAGTGATGGTGCATAATTTATCAGCCATAATTAAATTCTGAAAAAATGCAAATTTCTAAAATAGCGTCGGATATACGAACGATAGACATTTTCTTATTACAGAGATAATTCCTTAGCGGATATTTGAATTTTATTAGAAATATAACCTTCTTATAAGTGAACAAAAATTGAAAAGAAAAGGAGCACCAAGCTACCCCACTAATTTAAAGCAAATATACGTACACCGGATTAAAGTGCTTCAATTTCCTACATCTAACAAATGAATGAGAGAACGACGGGAGAGCCCATTTTTTATTCAACTTTCACTTTTGGTGCTTAAATCGCAAAAGGCTTAGCGCTAATCGTGCACGCGATTCGTTTCCATTAGCCGAGAAAATTTAGAAAATCTAAATTCTTAAAATCACGTGTACGTGCTCGGTGCCAGTTTACGCACCTGCATCGATGCAATCGCGTAGCCACTCATCTGCAATAATAGCTTAACATTATACTCAATGAAAGCCATTCATAATATGTTCTGAATCATCTTTCTCCGGGCACTCGTCCACGTACGTACGTACGCAGGACCGCACGAGCACGTACACGTAGTCATGTACATGCACACATTCCGCTTCCCGAGCGCTCGTCCGTCGTTCTCCTTCGCGCGGCGTAGCACAGCAGTGGTTCGTCCGATTATACAAGAAGTGGCGAGGAAAGAATGTCGACAATGTTGCTGTTGCTGCTGCTGTTGCTCTTTAGGAGCACCGCGTAGAAAAATTTAATGCGTAGCGCCGCTGATCTCTGTATCGTAAACTGGTAAATTTATACAGATGTAATATTTCAAACTTCAAATGATCACTTGAAGCGCAGCAATGAAAAATTCGTTCTTAAGCGCTTCTGCTTGCAATAATATTAAATCCCAAACACATTATTATTTTACTTCTAAGCTCTGCATGTGTGTTGTTTTTGTGCAAATTATGAACATTGCAGACTAGTGGTATAATTCGTTCTCTTAAGTAATATTAAAAGATAATAAGAGAATTTGTTAATATTCCATACGATAAATTATGAATTCAACTGTAAGAGTCTTCCTTGAAATTCGTAAACATTCGATTGTTTTCAAAGCGTCAACAATAAACCATTTAAAATCTTTTTTTCGTATTGTGGTTTTCTAAATAAAGTTCTATTTTTAATGTTTTCTACATCTCTATTATCTAATTTCCTGAAAACTTAATTTATCAATATGACCGTTATGTCGAACTGAATTTTTATATAGTACTTTGATATTAATGTGATTTTTTTTTATAATTGATAAAAAAAAATATATATATATATATTGAATATTTCTATATCATCACCTGCTTCTTTACATCTATGTATAAATTTTTATTTAATTGGAATATTTTAAAAGCACATTAAGAATATTGAAATAATAATAAAAATATTGAATATTTTCATATCTTTAATAAAGTTCATTATCTAATCCAAAACAAGAAAAAAGAAAAGATTTGGTTATTACCTTTCTGTTCAAAACTTATTTACTAATTAAACAGCAATGAAAAATCTTAAATAATAAAATTATTTAAAATTTTTTTAATATACACTGATAAATTTATATTACTTAACAATAATTTTGATAACTTTCTTTAAATTTATTAACAAAACATCAAAATTTTGTTAACTTTATTTAGTCTGTTATCAACGCATAAGTTTCAGGCCTTGACATTTTTATGTTCGTAGAATATATTAAAAATATTTTAAAATAGTTTACACGTTTACAT
Source organism: Platyscapa corneri (assembly GCA_018907185.1). Lineage (NCBI taxonomy): Eukaryota > Metazoa > Arthropoda > Insecta > Hymenoptera > Agaonidae > Platyscapa > Platyscapa corneri. Next base: position 3,555,875 of record JACCHW010000005.1, on the reverse strand, counting down.
AGTTAAAGTAAATGTAAATCAAATACGAATAGAAATTAATAATATTAAAGTGAAGTTAATTATTACCAATTATTTAACTGGATTTTATACACGACATATACACGACAAAAAGTAACGAATTATAGATTTTCGATTACTGATTATATATTATGACGTTTTAGCAAATTTACAAAAAAAATTTGCAATTCGCTTCGTAAGTGCTTTTACAAATAAAACTATCGTTATTCAATTTTTATTAACGAAAGTACAATCAATATTGGATAGAAGTCAAACATAAATTATTATTTAAGATGTACCATTATTTACTTTAATTTGTATAATTTACATTAAAATAAAGTAAATTATTAATTTTTCTTTTAAATCGAATAATAAAATTTTAAATATTATATGTTGATTGTTTATATTAAAAGATTCGTCGAATAAGTATAAAGTTTTTTCTTTCACTTTTAAAACTTTAACAAACAAATCTTATAATCAAGGAAATAAAATAAAATCTGTGAATATTATTATTAGATGCTCATATACTCGAGAGTCTATAGTGCAATAATGCTGAGGTTACAATTTTCATTGAAACAAAATTGAGATTCAAGATAAATTGTAAAATCAGCGAGAAGGAAGAAAATTTGACCAATAATATTTTTTAAAAATTATAAAATAATTTTTATAATTTTATAAAAAAAAAAATATAAAATAATTTATTTGATAATTAAATGGATATAAATAATTTTTGTAAAAAAACTTTAATTACAGTATTTAAAATACATAAAGAATAAAAATTTCTTTCCAATTTATTAATTTTTTTGCAACAAATATTCATTGAATATTTAGTACAATAGATTTTCATACATTCTATTTAAAATTCGCGCGTATGTGCGAACACAACCAAATAACTTCAAGTTATTTTATATATAATCGAATTGATATTCGAGATTCGAGGATCGACAGAAATATTTTAAAATATTTTATGAATTTATTATTATTATTGGTAATTAGAAACGTGACATTCTACAGATAAAATTAATTCGCTGTCAAATACGTGCGTACGTCTTTAAAAGTAGCTAGGACGGTGTCTAATCATATCAAGTATGAATTATGATGTATATACGATATTAAATTTTCTTCATCAATTTCTTATACATGATTTAACTATACTATACTTTCAAGTTTTAAGATTTATAAAACTTAAAATATTTAATAAAAATTTGTTATTTATGTATTTAAATATGAATCATTAAATAAGCATTATAATCATTATACTTGTTTCTTCTCAATTTCGAAAATGTGAGCGCGCTTTGAACAACCAATACAAATGAAGTTGGCATTGCACAGAATCCATTATTCCGGACAACTTCACGTTACTGTTGGAGGCACTAGTCTATGAACTTATTATAGTCATTGTTGAAATCCTAAGCGGCGTGTTTTCTTTTCGTTACTGGGATTGTAGGTGAGCAAGAGACTTGTTAATATCGATAAACATCAGTTAGCTCTCGAGTTATTAGTTAATTATATTTACTTAAAATCAAAGATGAAAACCTCGGGGTTATTTAAATATATATATTTTTTACATTCCAAAGGTTTTGCTAATCATTTCTTTATTTTAAAATTTTTTACATAACCTAACTTTAATATTACTTTCTAAATTTCTGCAATACGCTTTTTAAAATATGTAATAATGAGGTTCGTATTGTCAAAAAATAGTATTTTCTCGAATTTTTATATAATTAAGATATTTTTGTTTACTATTGAAAAATAAAAAGAAAAGTATTCTTCACACATATGAATTATTTAAAATACTTAAAATTAGAGTTTTTTGAATTATTGAAAAAAGAATTGTTAGTACCTACACTTGCATTAATTTAAAGTTATTTTTCAGTTCACCAATATGGGTGCGTACAAGTATATGCAAGAACTTTATCGCAAAAAGCAAAGCGATGTGCTTCGCTTTTTGCTGCGTGTCAGATGCTGGCAATACAGACAGCTTACCAAGATGCACAGAGCTCCCAGGCCATCCCGACCTGATAAAGCACGCCGCTTAGGATACAAGGCAAAACAAGGTATTTTTAATATATTATGTTGAAATGTATTAATTTGATCAACTAATCTTTTCAGTTAGTTAAGTTTTTCAAATTTTTATATGTTTTATGAGAGTATTTATAATTATTCTTTTAATAGAATTTATTAAAATTACTTTGTATTTGAAAAATTATGAATTTTAAAATGATGAGCTAACATGCACCACTCTCACCTTATATATGGGGATTATGTTATTCTGATAAAAACTAGTACTTTAATATTATATAAAGAAACAAATTATTTTTAAAAACTTCTATTCTAAAAGTAAATAACTTATGTTCAAAATAGGTTTTGTCATCTTTAGAATTCGTGTTCGCCGTGGTGGTCGTAAACGCCCTGTTCCAAAAGGTGCAACTTATGGCAAACCTAAAAGCCATGGAGTAAACCAACTTAAACCTACTAGAAAATTGCAATCTGTTGCTGAAGTAAGAGTTATATGTATTATTTTATTTGGTTCATTGCATTCAATTTTTTCTTTAATTTAGTATATGATGATAAAATTATAGAAATGATTAAAATGATTATTTTTCTTCCTTGGATGTCTGAAAATATTAAATTAATAATATAAATAAATGTATTTTAAAAAATTTTTTAATTTAAAAATTGTATTTGTTTTTAGGAACGTGTAGGAAGACGCTGTGGTGGACTAAGAGTATTAAATAGCTACTGGGTAGCTCAAGATTCTTCATATAAATATTATGAAGTTATTTTAGTAGATCCAGCACACAAAGTAAATATTTTTATTTCAAGAATTTGTATTTTTCCTTATTCAAGGACATAATTAAACATTAATGGTTAATTTTTAGGCAATTCGAAATGATCCTAAAGTCAATTGGTTATGCAATGCTGTTCATAAACACCGTGAACTTCGTGGTAAAACATCCTCAGGTAGAAGTTCTCGTGGTCTTGGTAAAGGACACAGGTTCTCTCAAACAATTGGAGGGTCGCGAAGGGCAGCCTGGTTACGAAGAAACTCCTTGTCACTCCGCAGAAAACGATAATTTATTTAAAAAACTGCGGAGCTTGTTACAGGACATGTATAATTTTACAAATAAAACCACCTTCTACCAAAATTGTATTATATTTCTTATTATTTATTAAAATTTATTAAAAGTCATTTGGAAGCGTTATAGTTATTTAATTTAATGGAAATTTATTTTACTTTTAATTATTAAAAACGAAATAAGTTAAGTATAATAAAAATGAAATAAATTAAGTTCAGTAACGTCGAAGTAAATTATGTTAAAAGATAAAACTAAGGTATATTAGTTCATGTTCTAAAGTCAGGTTAAGTAACGTTATTTTTTAAAGAAACCATGAACAGAATGAAGAAATATTTATTATGGTTTGCACATAAACATACTAATTTTCGAAAAGAAGTTAGTAATTAAATATATAATAATTCCTTGATAAAATATTTATTTCAAATAAAATAATAAATTTCTTTTACTTATAGGAAATAAACTCCATTATTAGCATGTATAATATAACCTTAAGAATAATTTACGAATCAACAAATCACGTAAGATGAAGTAATATATATTTTCTTTAGTTTTAAATAATTTTAATTTGCTGGTTTATATGTATTTAAAGTAATAAAATTTATTGGAAATTAATAAATTGTTTGTCTTCTTTGTTAGCCCTTTTGGATTGTTCAATTAGAATCTGAAGAATCAGCTCGTCTTATATCTAATAGATCGGTTTTACTTCGTTATTGTATTGAATTATGGGCTCAATCAAAAAATATAGAAGATCTTCATTTAAATTTGAAGGCCTATCCTCAAGATGAAATCGCAATTCATTTAAATACAACTTTTAAAATTGTCGTTGAAACGTTTTGTAAACATTTCACACAAAGAGATAAAGTGAAAAAGATTGAAGTAAGTTTTGATTATTTATTTAGTTTATTTAAAGAATAAACTTTAATTATTGTTTAATTTATTTTAAGAATTTTCATTATTTACCAGTTAGAGGGTCGGTAAGTTTAGCAAACCCAGATACTAAATTATTTTATATAGAATATTATGGTATTGAACCAAATGCGATTCCTGAAGAGCCTGTTGAATTATTTTTTGGACGATGGGTATATTAACAATAATATTTTTTTTTTATAAATTCATAATTTAAAAATTACATAAAATATTATTAGATTGCAGATGGTCAAAGAGAAAGTATTCAAAAACTTTCTTTGAAATCTAGAAAATTTATAGGCAATACCTCTATGGATCCAGAACTTTCAATTATAATGGCAAATCAAGCACAAGTAAAATGTGGAGATATTGTTTTAGATCCATTTGTTGGTACTGGTTCATTGTTAATTACGGCATCAATGTTCGGTGGTTATACATTTGGTACTGATATAGATTATTTAATGCTTCATGCTCGTACAAGGCCTTCTAGAATTTTACAAAAAGTAAGCTGCAGTAAAAGCCTTGATGAATGATCAAATAAACTATCTATTTTATAATGGAATATTATGAATTAATACTATTGAATATTATAAATATGCAAATGACTCTAAATTTTGTTTAAAAATTTTTAAATATCTGCAAGTATATAGTATTGTAATTTTTACTAAACTTATTAATACTAAAACATTTAATTTGACTTTAATAATTAAAATTTTTTTTAACTTTTATATAAATTAATTAATCAATCAATATGTGTTAAAAAGTATACTTGATATAAAATAATATAAAAGATAAGTTTTTGTACATTATAAAAATGAAAATAATAATTAATATCATGGAATTAACATTTTTTAGAAACGAGATGAGGATGAAAGTATAGAAGCAAATATGAATCAATATGGTGTAAAATCTAATTTTGTAGATGTTATTGTATCAGATTTTTCTCGACCATTATGGAGGTCAGATGTAGAATTAGATGCAATTATTACTGATCGTAAGTTGTTAAAAGAATTTAAAATTAACAATATCTCTTAAAGATAAATTATTACAGCTCCATATGGTATTCGTGAAGCTGTTGAACGTATTGGAACAGCAAAACCTAATCCTTGTATTGAAGAACATCAAGTTGAATCTCATATTCCATCTAAAATAGTTTACCGATTGTGGCAGTTATTTGTAGATCTTTTGACGTTCTCTGTTAAACATTTACGATTAAATGGAAGATTAGTATTTTGGTTTCCTATATTTAGGTAATGTTAATTTGCAGAAAAAATTTTCATAAATTAAGAATAAATTTTTTACTAAATATATAAATTAATGAATTGTTTAAAAAATTATAATTATTGAAACAAGAATTATTAGTATTTTAATAACCACGTATTGTAGACTTAATTTAATTTTTTCTAAAAATGATTATGATTAAATAATGATTATGTTTATTGTTTTTATTATTTTCATAGTTTAGATGTATGCATGTATCGCATGTATGATAGTATGTATTTAATATAGTTATTTTAACAAAGACAATAAAAAAAATGTTATCTAAATACAGCACAATAGTAGAATTCTGTGGCTCATTGATAATCTTATTTGCTAAATAAATGTATGAATTTAAAAATTTAGTCATTTAGTACATATTGGAAGTTTCAAAGCAATGTAAATTTTTTTAATCAGATTTTAGTTATTTTATTAATATGTTTATGCAAAATCTTGTATTAAATAAATCATTTTAGGGATCAATATTCGGACGATCAATTGCCAGTTCATCCATGTTTGACGCTTGTAGCTAGTTCCGAACAAATTCTTAGCAATTATACCAGTAGACGACTGTTAACGTATGAAAAGATTAAAGAGCCCGAGGTAAGAATGAGTCGTGATGAAATTTTTTGTTCCGAATCGATATAAATTAATGAACATCAAATATAAATTAATTTTAAAAAAATCTCTAAAACTTAAAAATTTATAATCATTACGATTTTTTTAATAGCCAAACGATTCAGCTTGCACAATAGGAGAAGCGGATTTTCGCGATCAGTATTTCAACATGAGAGAGGAGTTGCGCAGTGTGAGGAGAATGAGAAAATCCATTGAACGAGCCCAGTTAAAGAAGGAATGGGAGTTACGGAAAATGAAGAACGGAGACAACACGTGATTATAATATTGGTACAATGAATTATTTCTTGTATAATAAATTGTATAATAAATATTAAATACAATTTTTTACTAAAAATTAAATAGTCAACACGCACCATTTACGTTAACATAAAATTACTTTTTCATTTAGCGATATGAACATGTATATGATATATTTACTTAAAAATGCTCGTGAAATTATATCTTTTATACGAGTATAGACGATAAAAATAATATAACTAAAGAAAGAAGAATAGGGAGCAGAGGAAAACGTATAAAATGTATATAAAATATAGTTTGGCATACAACAATACAATTGGCACTTAATTCATCGTGTGCAATTGCATGGTCTGTGGCAAGAAAATTTCTCTGGAAAATTCCTCCTTGGATTGAACATTATAAATAATAAGTTTAAGAGTATTTTTTAAAGGCACTTGAATTGTCCAGGGATTCGTAGAGAAATTCTTTTGCTCTACAGCATTTTCAATCGAGGCTTCTGAGAATTCCAGGTAATCGATATACGCTGATAATCTCAACTGTAAAGAAGTGTTGCACAGACATCGATTCGACGAGGAAATTGTTTTCAACGAGCGCGATATCTTATTAAACTACGTAAGTTTCCCCGAGCGAAGAATTTTCGCGTTTCGCAATGTGTGTACCGATCACCGACACGCGCTTCGTCACAAGATCTCGTCAACTGCGTTCCCCATGGCATTTTCCTTATTCAATATCAAAAAAAGTTAAAGCTGCTATGAAAATACGTTGAAAGGTACGTAGACGATTGCTCAGTTATATATTATAGGTACAAATCGAGTATTCGAATCGTGTAGCAAACGTAGCATTTTCTGCTACATTTTTTGCATTTATCTTTCGGTACAATTAATCAACTTCTCTTCAGTATGGAAATCGAATTGTATTTCGCGGATGTTTTTGTCGTTTCTTTAAATATAATTGCAATACGTTTACAACAGAATACTTGGTAACGTCTAACGATGACAAATTAAAGCTCGTATAAAGTATTTTAAGTTACCTATTGAATATAAATAAATATTTTACGTAACCGACGCACATTGTGTCCAGAAGCTTCAATGTACTGCACGCATCTTCGTTTACTGATACTGAAAAAACGCAACTACGTACTCGTCGCGAAAGCAGATTTTCTCCATATTGAGAAGTTTGGCCGCATAGCCGTTTTATCTCTGAAAAAATGCCCAAGGGAACGTCTCAAACTGATATAAAAGTAGGGAAGTCGAGACATCAATGTCCTATAAGGTTCAATCACTTGGGACCTCTCTTCGGGATCTTGTGACCAAGCCTCTACCGACCATGGGGGTGTGCTCGTCCTCGTCCATGGGAAACTCGTAGATGGGCTTAAAGCCACCAAACAGCTGCGGCTTGAAGCTCTCCGGATCAAAGCTGTCGGTGCCCGCCGAGGCCTCGGTCTGGGACTCGGATTCGGGGCTCGACGACTCTTCGGCGGACACATCGCCATGCGTATCCTTCGACTCGGCCTCGTCGATCCGGGCAGACGCCACCTTATCGGTGCCGTTGGCCACGACTACGCTCCAGCCGTTGCGCGCGGGGGCCTCCGCGGAGAGACTGGCAACGAAGGGCGCCATGAAGCTCTGGGGGGAGGGCGCCGACGAGGACGAACTGCTCGGCTGCTGAGACGGCAGTAATACTGGTTTCTCATCGCGGTTGCGTTCGTAAGGTTGGGTGCCCTCGGATTCCGCATCAGCCTCGTCCGAATGGTGCTCCTGGTGGCGGTGCAAAGCTGAGGGCGTCGTTGGCGTGTACACGAAAGCGATGGGGCTGGACGGCTGGATAGTGGGTAGTCGTGGCAGTGTCGCCGATATCGTCGGTGGCTGCTGCTTTTTCGCGGAGAACGGCAAAAAGTCCTGCAGGTACGAGATTACATTGAAGGCTGTGTTGCTGCCGCTGGGGCTGTTTTCGTCGTCATTCGTTCCAGCGGCGATCTCTAGCTTTTTCAGTGGCTCGTCGTCTTCGTCCGCATCGTCGCTCGGGACTAACAAGGGCTTTTCTCGAACTAAGACCGGTGCATCCGGTCGCTCGATTGGGTAGCTCTGGAGATAATAAAATTTACGATGAAACCGAACGGTTATACACTAATATAACGGTTTAACGAATTGTTTCATTAATAGACGTAAGGTATTGTATACATAAAGTTTTGTCGTCTAATGTGCTAAGATTCTTAAAGATGTAGTAAATGTATTATCAAAGTTAAATTAATATAATTAAATAAGAGCTTATAAAAGCGCAATTAGTGTCTTATTTGTGCAGCAATACTGATTTGCACTGTACTGCATTCAACTCTTTTTATTAATGTTAATGAGACCAGAACTTTTGTTTTTATAAAATTAATTAAATATTTTTTATAATAATTAATAATTAAAAATTTTAAATACTCGATACAAAAAATACACTATCATACAAGATCTTGCAACAAACTTACACGAATAAAATCAAAGTGAAGCTTGTTGTAATTGGAACTGCTAGATTACACATAACCATAATTTTTAATGTCTAAAGTTTTTATTTATATGTTCATTTATCCGTATGAAAAACTTATACGTAGACTTATTTTAACTTCATTGAAGATTTACGTAAAGCTAATTTTAGAAAAAATGACATACTTTTTACAATCAATTACTATCAATGATAAAAACATGCAAAAGTAAATTTTGTTAGAAAAGCTGATGGCGATGTTGGTATACCTGAGATGAGAAGTCGGTGTTGACAGCATTATGGTGCTGCGGTCTGTTTCCGTAAAAGAATCCATTCAGTTTATCCTCGTGAGGCTTATCTTGGTCGACGGTTAATCCGCCCTCGTCGTCCTGTAGAAGGGTGTCGGGAGGTAGGGGTCGATGAGGTCCCCGGGTACCGATTACCACGGACTCGTCACGCTCTACGCTGTCCTCTTGACTACCAATATTCACCGCGCTATTCACGGGATAGACGACGTAAACGGGTCCTGTTTCAGACATACCGTTTATCTCCGGGGCCTCCGACTCCTCGTTATCCTTGCGTCGGTCAGCCTCGTTGGTCTGTTTTGTAGACGAAAAAGGACTTTTATGTTCCGTCGTTATTCACGAGACGCGGATAGTTTGTTTAGGTAGAACGTTCTGCTCTCGCTTAGCCGATATTTTTTTCCCAATTTGGTAATTTTGTTAGATAAACAAGACTATATTTTACATTTTACATTAAATAGCTATGATTTTTTGGTACACTTAGCAACTTCGATGGCTTTGTTTAGATTTACTTAAATAATTAATAAATGAGCAGAACCCTTGAGGAAGAGGTGTTTCATATTTATCGAGAAGGTGGATCTTACCAAGACGGGATTTTCATTTGTATCCGTTCCTTCCTCCTTCATCGTTTCATCCGCGCGATTGATCTTGAAAACGGGTGGCAGATTCGACCTTATCATATCCTCATCGAGTGTGCCGCGTTGCTGTATCATCTGCAAGGTGGCGATCTTCGGTACCTGGCCATCGGCTCGGCTTTTGGGGAAAATAATCGGTCGCGGAGGCATCTGGGGCGGTTCCGCCGAGAAACGCTCGCCGTTCGACTCATCCTCCATCCTTAGCTTTTGGATAATGGGGCGCGTGTTTACGACGGGCGGACGGTACCGTTTTAGGTGTTCGACCTTCGAGGCAGGCTGGAGGGGTAGGACCTCGTCCTTTTTGCGAGAGCCTTGTTGCTGGTGGACGGGCGACGGGGGTGGAGGTGGGCTCAGGCGCTGGAGATGAGACGTCGGGTAGGGCTGGATTCGCCGCGAGGGGTGCAAGTGCGCCCCCGGTGGTAGTTGTGGGGAGGACGGTCGCGGCCGGTTCGGGTACGAGGGAGGTGCTGTCAGTGTGCCTGAAATTCAAACAATCGGTTAGTTTGATGATAATCCATGTTTCCCTTTGCTAGGAGAGCTACTAGATGGTTTTCTTTCCTTTTTTTTTTTAAATAATTAATTTAATTTCTAAACGCTAAAAAAATTTAGGTTAAATATTTCCGTTTCTTTAAGTAAGTAATGACCTTTAAAATAAAATATTGAAGCGTGGAGGAGAAAAATGACGAGTCCAGTTCATAAAATATATGTTTTAGCTGCTGTATTATCAGTCTTTATTCTCCACATCTTTTCTACGCCACTAAATAATTTAGAATAAATAAAAATATTGATATTTTTAATTATGCATACTCTGGTTGTTACTATTTTATTATTTTCACAAATTATTTAAATTATTTATGGTTTGAGATGCCACAAGTTATAAATTATATTCAGGATTAGAAATTCAAGCACTATTATAAATTTATTGTTATTGTCGTTGTTGCTATTGTTGTTATTACGTCATCTCATGAGATTTTATTAATATTTAAGACATAGATCTTTTCTATATAATTTTCTATATAAGAGAAATTTAAAAGTTATATTTCGCAGTTTTTTACTTATCAATTGAACATTTTTGTAAAATATTTATGTTGACAAAAAACGTTTAAATTATTTATTTTACTAATTACACGATTGATAGTAATAAACTGTACAATTATTTTTTAACAAGGCCAATGATTTTTTAAATTGCGTACTTTTGAAACGTGAATATTTAAAAAATAATTACTTACATAGTAATCAAGTTTAATGAAATTGCTAATTTTTATTTAATTATTAAATAAGTACAATTCTTATTTTTGGCCATTTTCCCCCGTTTTATAATATAATAAACGTGTAAATTTTTTATTTTAAGCTAAAATTTTAACAATATTATTATTTAAATAAAATATTCTTCTTTATGACTTAATTTTTTTTAAATATTTAATTTACTATTAAGCTTTAAAATTTAGTATCAAAGAAAGTAATACAATAATGACTAATTTTAACAAATCATCGTATTTACTTATCTGTATATTCAAAATATTAATAAATTTTAATTCGTAATTATTTGCCATAGACGTTTTGTATTTTCATTCATTTAAATGAGTTAATTTATCATTAGAATAGTTTGTCGATATTAAATCTCGATACTTATTACACGGTAACATGCATAAATTTTTATAGTCAGTAAATTACAACTTTTGTGTTTTCATCTTAAATGTAATTTCAAACTTGTAATTCTAGTTAATTAATAATATTTAAAAGATGTAAGCTTATGTCGAAATTGAGTTTCTCATTCCAAAATCATCAATATACTTTTAACAGGTATTTTGCTTTACTATAGAAATAATTGTAAAATGTGAGAAACTTTCAACTGACATTATTTTGAAACCCGTAACTACAAAGGAATGCGGGAATCTAATTGTACAAGTAGGTAATGTCCTAAATTAATAATACAGACAGTATTTTATTGGAATATTTAATATATAATTATATCTATGAGTAAGCATCCATTATACTTACACATTCGTGGAATAATAATGATACTATTTAATAGTGTCATACTTTTATAGATGGTTATCACTGATAGTGAATACAATACAATATCTTTGCTTGTAGAATAAATAATGTTTACATTCGGTAGAGTGTAAAAATTTTAATTTCTATTTCATTTTCTCTTTAAATTACTATGTAAAATTAATAATGTTTTAGTTTAAAGTTACTGTTGTAATGCAAAGAATAATTCAACTAATCAATATTAATTTTACGTTTTTCTATTCTATTTTACAAATTTTATTTTACAATAGAATTTCTGATGAAAATTATTTTACATTAGTATTTTACATAATTGAATTATGCAAAATTTTATTTTTTTAAAACAATAGAATTTCGATTTATTTAATTTTATTAATATTTAAATGATTGTATAGATATATCTTTAAAATATGTAATTATTACAAAAAGTTTTATAAAGAAATTTAAAACATTTTTTAATTATTTAAATCTATATATTTTCATATTAGTATAAGACTTGTAATAAAAAAATGTGTTTTTGAAAATATTTCCACATAGTTAAATGACTTTACGATAGAGGGCTATTTTTAACAATTATTAGCTTTTCTAAGAACGTCCTTTAACTATAAATTATCGGAAGACAATTAAAGAAGATTTTATCGATTATTTTGAAGGCAATTCTAAATTAATCAAATGAAATTTCGACTATTAAACTACATAAATAAGTTTATACAGTTTTTACGTGATGCGTGATTTCTTCCTAAAATCGTACAAATATAAATAGATTCAGTTTGCGTGGAATGGACGTAGAAGAAGGTGAGTATGAATCTCGATGTTAAATTTTTATCGGTTAGTAATTATGTATAATCGTATAAATAACATCCTAATAAATGCCAACGACGAATTTATAATTTTCGTGCCGTACACTTTAATTAGCTTTACATAAATTTTAAGAGTTTATTGTGCATTACCAATAATTTAGATAGGTAATTTAGACACCCGGTCTGGTAAAATTATTAAGTACAATAAAAATAGTAATACGCTAATGCTTTTAATTAATTGAAAGCTAATAAAATAAGTTAGAATTTAATATTTATCAACTAGCACAAGTGTTTGACGAAGAAATAGGCTTCAATTAATTAGCGCGAATGTATAGAGGAGTTTTAAAAATCCTGTTTAAAGTAACTGTATAAGCCATTCAAATAAGAGGAAACATACTTCAAGTCTTATAATTACAAATTTCATTTTATATTACTTTGCTTATTTAGTACAAATAGGTTTTAAAATATAATTCAAAGCTTTTTTATTTATCTCTTCAACGATGAGTAATTATTTAGTAATTTACGCAGAGTTTTTTTTCCTTTATCTACGATTAAGTTTGTGGAAATTACCCTCTCTTTTACTTACTTATTAGCAAGAAGAAAGAGAAAAGCAAAAGAAAATGTATCAAGAAGAAAATTAACTTTAAAAAATGAAACAGATGTTAATGTTTAATTTTTTTAAAAATGGTCAAAAGCATTAAAAACAAACAATTGCAATGACTTTGTATAAACGATTTCAATGTAAATATAAATATCGTAAAGAATGAAATAAAAATAAATATATTTATAATAATGTATATAAGAACAGAAATATAATTAGATTGTTGAGATATGCAAAAGCAACGTTGTCGCGGACTCACCAATTTTGTCTCCACCTCTGTGTCCGTGCGACGTCTTTGCATTCGGTCTAAATTGTGGCAGAATGTTTGGCAATTTAACATCGTGAGGTGGATTGGTTCTCCTTTTAAAGCCAACGGATGGCAGCTCAGGCTTCTGCCTGGGTGGTAGTGGTATCCGCTGAGGCCGCGGTGAATAATCCAAGGGCTTTCCCTGGTTTCCGTTCCCATGCTGATAGTGAAAGTAGTAGGGCGGTCTCTGGCTAATTCCTACTGGGAGTGGTCTGATGCAAAATACAAAAGTTCTCGTTATAATCAATAAGGTGATGATTAATCAAAGAATTACATTTTATTTCATCAAATTTGCTATGAAATTTTAAGCGGAGGAGTTTTGTATTTTCCCTGTTATTCATACGATGCTTTACTGAATTATTAATTAATTTTTATGTTAAATAAAGCTATGTACGCCAGGCTAAAGCTCATAGCTCTTCAAGATATTTTGTAGTTAGATTACTGTTTTATGCATTCCTCTAAAAGTTTTGTTAACTTCAGAAATAATATCTGTATGCAATAATTAACTGTGAATAATTTCAATGAACAACTAATTGGGCATGTTTTCAAGCAATAAATTTCTTCTCGATTATAAATTTTCTTAATTTTTTAAAAGGAAGAAGTAAAAAATTAAATTATTTTTAGTCATATTTTATTTTAGCCTTAAAAAACTAGTTTCTATCGTTTATGAATATATTTTATAACGTAATAAAGTATTTATTAATTATATGCGTATGTATATTTGGACGTTTCATAAATGCATTATATTTTATATGAGAAAAGTATTTTACTTTTGATTGGCCTAATATCAATATGTTATAAAGTTAAATCGTTTTTACCTAGGTGGTCGGCTCTCTGCTGGCGGTGTGAGACTTTCTGATAATTGTGGCAGATTTTGATTGTTGTTATTTTCATTATTATTATTTCCATCATTGTTGTTTCCATTGCTATTGTTGTTGTTGTTGTTGTTGTTGTTGTTGTTGTTATTATTATTGTTATTGTTATTGTTGTTGTTTAATATAACAGAATTTTCAGTAGGGTTGGTTAAACCATTAGGTGTAATTTCCTTAATTGAGCCATCGGCTTGATTAATAACAATAATGTGCTCTTCAACTGGTCGCTGGATCGGCGTTTGACTCTGTTCACTTTGCTTATCCGAGTTGCTCTCAGGAAACGAAACGTAATCAGAAACCGGAATTTTTTCTTTTTGCGACACATCGTTTGGATTGTTATTGTTATTGTTGTTATTATTGTCATTCATCTGCGTTGATGGAAAGACGAATGACGATTGAAGCTTTGTCTGCATCTCGGGGTCGGAGATGGAGCCTGTTTGCATAGGATTAGGATTGTACCATTTTGGTGGACTATAATCGGTTGATGCGGACGACTCCACAACGGCCACCGAGGGTAACGCAACAGAAACCTTCTGATCTATTATCGGTTGTTGAGCATTCGAACCCTAAAATTAGAAAGGGTTATCGTTGTAATGATTTTTATATCCGTTTTTATATATCCATGTCTCTTCTTTATCGAATAAACAAGCATTTGTATAAAAGTAAGTCTTAAAACATCCAATTAAATATTAAATTAATATCGATTTCCTTCCATAGTTATAACCTGAAGGTAAATTTTTAACTTACCGAACTGAAAATTGGTCTGAAGTTATGCTCATTGGAGTTGGGTGCATAAGGATGTTCTTCCATAGCGGAACCGAGAGTATAGTAGCTACCCTCAACATTCTGTCTATTTCCTAGTACGAAGGACACCGTATCCTGATCGTGAGGAACAATTACGTTGCTAGTGCTTTCGGGCAGCACACTAATAACATTTCCTGGTCTGCTGTACGTATTACCCGCGAAGTGTATCGTTGAATGTACGATATTGTTATTGTTATTGTTGTTGTGGTTATTGTTGTTGTAGAATTCGATGGGCCTATGACCTTCAACGAAGTTTTCGTGCACCGGAGGTATGTGTATAGGACTATTACCAGTGTCCAATGGCATTGATGTTACGGGTGGTTGCTGATTAACTGAACCTACCTCTGGTTGAGAGGTAGTTAGATGAATTTTCATCGAAGCTTGTTGCTTAGGATATAATACTGACGTCGCAAAAGTCGATGGTGCGGCAGTTGTACTAAGTGTCGTCGTGGAAGGTGCGGATGATGTTGTTACAGTAGTGCTTGGGCCTATCGCTGGATTTTCCATATCAACCCTATGAACATCACCGCGGTGGGAAAGTTGATGGTGTTGCTGCTGTTGCTGTTGGTGGTGGTGATCGTGCACAGGCTCTTCAGGCGAAGATTCATAATCTTCGTAATCGTCGGTATAGATGTATGATGGCTGTGACGTCACTCTTGAAGGACTCTGCGGGCCGTTGTTGTGACCATTCAAATCCTTCTTCGTCGTCGGGTAGTTACTTTTTATAGAAAAAAATTAAATATTTTTCATTAATTTATTAAATATCTGTATAAAAAATATTTCTTTATTATTGGGTACAAAATTCATTTAAAAAATGAATTTGATGATCGAATGATTAAAAACCATTATAAAAGTAAATTATTTCAATAGTATTATTATCGCATCTTATACTAGTTTACATTGTTTCTAAATTATAGTTTTTGAGAATTTCGATAATTTATTTTCAATTTTAATTTGTATAAGTATTAAATTAAATGAATTATAATTGCGTCAGAGTTAATATGGTGTTATAATTATCATTTTTTAGGGTTGCATAACAGAAACTGAACATTTAATTGATTATAATGCTATTGCATTCCACTAGTGGTTTTATCCGTTTGCTAAGAAAATGGATGCTTATCCATTCTAATTTACTGAACATGATTATAAAGCAGAATTTTTTGCTCGAGACTGAGACTACAAGAAATCTTATACTCTATTTATTAAATTCGATTATATCATATTTCAATTGATAAATTAAAGAGAACTTATGTTAAATTAGATGGAAAAGACTGCGAAAAGGTTTTAATTGCATAGAAAATTTATTTTATCTATAAGAGCTTACCCGAATTTATCTGGTGTGCTATTTTTTATACTCTGCAGCCTCTCAATAGGTAATACGTCTTCGTATTCATCGTAGCGGTTGGTGCTCTTAGAAGGTTTCCATGTGGTAATCTTTGGTTGTGTAACCGGTGATTGACTAGTTGTTGTCGTTAATTTCGTCGTTGTTTTCGTCGCACTTGTCACTGTTGTTGGTGGTTTTGTTGATTTCATTGACGTTGTTTTTTTCTCTATTGGTTTCGGTGTAGTCGTTGTCGTCGTCGTCGTCGTCGTCGTCGGCTGCGGCGTCGTTGTCGATGGTGTAGTTTTGGGCCTCATCGTAGTACTCGTAGTTGTTGTAGTTGTGCTTGTAGACTTAGGGTAATAGACCTTTCGAGTTGCTGTACTAATTGATACCTTAGCATAAAAGAGATCTAATTAAATGTTCTAACTGTTGCCTCAAGAAAATTGTTATTTAATAATAAATCAATAGACATGGCAAAAGTTTCAGTCTTAAATTATATTATGATATATTGATTAAAATCCGAATAATATTTTCCAGAGTATTATATTAAAATGAGTAGGAGCATAAATAGTCTAAATAAATAAGTAATGATAATAAAATAAAATAAATTATATTTTCTCGAGCAGATTTTAACCTAACATCTTAAAAGCTATAAAAAAGAATGCAAGAATACACTTGATCATAAAATATCTTTAAATAACATAAACACAATTAAAAATTGCTTCTGATCTTCTTCCAATTAAATTCTTCCAAATCAATATTCATTAAGTCTATTAATTAATATCGTTTAGTATCAAAATTAAATTAAGAACAGAGTATATAGAAGGAAAATACTATCAAAAACGAAAATTTTACGGTTGAATTTTCATCGACAGTAAACGCGATACCCATTGTCGTAAAAGAGAATGGAATAATTTAAAAAGTGATAGATCAATTGCTATTTCTGTCTAATGTAATAATCATTAATTTGGGGCTACTGATAGTAATGAAAGCTGTTATTTAGTTTCTCGAAGCTGGCACTCAGTTTTAGGAAAAACTTCGTTCGAGAAAACGTGTAAGTATTATTAATATAAAAGACGCGAGAACAAAAGTGAAACTCTTGGATAATCATTCCTTTCGCGAGTGTTCGTTTAGCTTAGCTTTCCTAGTACTCAGAACGAGAAATGTGCCAGGACGGGATCGGGATGCTTACCTTTGTGGCCGTTTCTTGATGATATGGTCGGTGATTGTTGATGTTGTAGCTGTTGGAGCCGCTTTGGACTTTGGTGTTCGCGTAAGAGCTTGAAATTAGCGGATAATTATCTCGCTCGTACTTCTCGGAACTGTATCGCACCGGCAGATTGAGGAAATCATGGAAGCTCGGCGAATAGGGATTTATTTCATTTGGACCGACGCGCTCGTTTTTCGAGTTACTCGAAACGGTGCGCTTACTGTCCAAGTAGCCGATCTTGCCATACGGGTATTGTTCGTCAATTTTCGTTTTGCTGTCACTCTGTAACTCAGAGTCGTTGTTCTGATAGGCTTCGGTAAGGTTCAAGGCTTTCAGCGGTGGCGTCTTTTCGAAATCGATTTTGCCAGTTATCGGGTCCTTCTCGAGGGAAAATGGTTTGCCACCGTTAAATGCAAAAGCGTACGGTAGTTTGTACCTAAAAAGACGGTCAATTTCTAGAGTTCGTTTCATATTTGTTACTTAGCACAAGATTAAATGGACGTTAGAACTAATTACTTCTCTAAAAGATTTTTTAATTTGTATAAAACTTAGCAGAAAGCAAGAGACTGCGATTATTATTATTCAAAATAAATTGTTGCGATATATTGTATTAAAATATTAAATGTTTATAAATTAACTTTGTTCTGAAGTGTAATTTTTTATTACGTATTCGTAATAACTATTTTCTTATGGTCTTCGATATGAAATAGAATTAACTTATCGTTAGTTCATTAAAGTTAACCAATCCTTTGTATCATTTCTACACGGATAATTATAACTGGATAATCTTACTAATATTACTAGAATCAATTGCTATTTCATTAATATTATTCCGAAACTTTTCATAAAAAGTTTTGTCGTTGCTAAACTTTCCTTAAAAAATGTTTGAGTGAAGGAAAGCTACCTTTTTTCATGCCTCGTTGTTTATTTGTGCTTCAAAAAACTATACAAGATCTGGTAAAAAATAAAAATTTATATACCAATACTATTTCTATTTTATTTATAATTTTTTTGAAGTTAGAAAACTAAATGATCTCCGATTATTAATTTATTGCATGTTTATATAAACATATAATCTTATTGAAGATAACTGTCTCTAAAATACGTAGTTAAACAAGGTTATCCTCTATAAAGAAAATACAATCTACGCATTCTTATTGAATTAAATTAATCCAATTACTTAAAGCATGTATTACGTTCACAATACTTGATTAAATAAAAATTACTTTAATTAAAGTATTAGTAAAATGTTGAGAAAAAACTTTAAACACAATGAAAAGAGCATATTGTCCGAACTGCTATGCTTATTGCTTGATATTATATTTAATTGAATTTTTAAATATTTTCACTTTATTGTCGAACAAGTAACAATAAAAATAATTCCTTCTCACATATTAGCTTCTTTTTCAATAATTATTTATCAACAGTATTTATCAATTCTGGATTACGATTTGATGAAATAATTCATTTGAATTAGATAGTTTGCATACTCATAGTACGAATACGTATTCACGAATTTTAATTATATCAATTTGTTGATAAAATTGTTAAAGAGGATAAAAGTGAAGCCGAAAAAGAGTGCAACTATTGTTTTTGTACCTTGGCTCTTGGTCCGGATAGGGTGTGGAGACAACACTGGAGCCGCTTTCTTCTGCTATGAGATCCAGCTCTTCGTCGTCTGATGTTCGTGCAAGAACCAGATGTGAGGAATCCGAGGCGTCATCCGTTACCTGGACGTTCTTATTATTTAAGTGGCCGCCCGTGAGGAACTCTGCAGAGATGCACAGTACCGAAGTACTGGCCACTAGCAGTGTAGTCAAAATCATTGATACCATCTTGGTACTGCGAACAAGAATTTCTTATGTGATTTATTTGCGTTTTTAATATCGACTGTAACATCAATTTCACAGCGATAATAATTACGTTACGTCTGTCAAATATTATAAATGTATAGCTATTTGGTATTCCATTGTTCTCGTAATTATGTTTTACGATTCATTTTGTTTAATATCTGGAATTGGCTTTAACTGATTTTCATTTCAAAGACAAATTGTAAGAAAAACTGATGAAAACTGACTTCGGAGTTTTATTTTATTGAATAAAAAACATTTAAAAATTTTTGAACATTATCAGCGTTAAATCTAGATGTTCATATTTTCCATAGAATCGATTTGAATACAAGCAGTTGAAACATTAATTTATCACGAGTGTTGTAATTTCAATTTTTTTTCTAAAAATTACCTCGTTTCCGTTTAGATACTGATTTTATTCGAGCATATATACTGGATAAAAGTAAATAATTATCTGGAAGAGTAAATTAAAATTAATATTAATATAAGGCTTTTAATTAAAATAATAATTGTTTTTTCAGTTAGTTCAATTGGATTTTATTTAGAAATTTGGAATAATGTTGTATTAATTAAAAATATAAAAACCGGAAATGATATTCTAACATATGTTCAGTAGTACACAAGCAACAGTAAGCTTTGCTAAATTTTTTAATCTTATTTGATATAAAATATTAATTTATAAAATTTAACTAAAGTAAATAATTTGTTGTGAACATTTACCATAATTTATGTTTGAAAAAATTAAAAATGCGGAATTCGAAGATCGTAATAGCGTAAAATTGAGTGTTATTTTATCATTGATACTAAATTTTACTATTCAATAATTAGATATAATTAAGCTCAGTAATTATATGTAAAATAATTGATTTACTAAACAAAAAAAATAACGATTAATGAATATACACTTTATATTTAATTTTATTATATATGCTCTATGCTAATGAAGTTTTAAAAAAATTGTTTTTATTTCTGCTAAAAATTAATTTATTTATGATATATTTTTATTATTTAAAAGGTTGAAATGGGTTTTCTATGGCATTAGCACCTGGATTACATTTTTAATAAAATTCACTTGATCACATATTTCATGTTGTTGCTGCTTTAAGAAGTATAACTTGTACGTATTATATTTAAAGATAATTATCATGTAATTTGCTAGTGAACAACGTTATACAATTTTTAGACAAAAAGCAAGAAAATTATAGAATAAGAGTGTCAAAATAATAAAAATGGCTGACTTTCTACTAAACTTTCATGCTAATTGGTGAATACTACAATTTTCCACAAAATTGCTAGTTCAATTTTAATGTATTTTGATTCATCGATAAAAATATATTATTGCATCCTCTATAAAAATCCGAGTTATTCGGAAAGCCGCGTTTTCTAGAGCGAAAGGAGGGAAAGAAGGGGGGTCGCCTTAAGAATAATTATCACGAATATAAGAAATTGAAATTAAGAGGATTATAAGAAGAAAGGGGCATTGTAGAGCGGCTCAAAGTGCAAGAGCCAGCGAGTGAAGCTGCATGAAAAAAAAAACGAGCGACATCACGAGTCCGGAGGGCCGAGGCAGTGCAGCACGCGAGATATCTATAATGAGGAAAGGATACCGTTAACAAAGATTATTACGTCACTAAAGGCATGCCACTGGCTTCAGTAGTGGGTCATCGCTTTCGCGTCGACGCATACTGAAGAGATACACGCACGCAATGCCGATTGCACAGATATCTCGTCTTCTTTCAACTTCCTGGGCGAGCGTCGTATTTCCGCGGTTCACTCTTACCATCTTAATCGTTTATCGGCACTTGTCGCGCGCGAGCTGCTGCAAGGAAAAGGGAAATATCGAAATACGAGGATTATTTATAGGCTCGCGATAAAAAGCGCTGCTCACGATTTTATAATAAATAATTATCAGTCCGATAAAACTCTCGATCCAGATCTCGATCTAGATCTCCGGACAATGCGCCTCTTTACGTATTTGTGACTCTGTCCTCTGATTTATAACGTTTATTATTTTCTTATGCCGAAATATTATTGCTGGTAATTTCAGGATTCCTTGTAATTCTTCGAGCAATGAATGCAAACATTTATCGCCTTCTTATTCCAATAGTCGTAAATTATTTGTATTTATTTTTCAATAAAGAATATACAGAGTGGATATTAATTATGACTAGCAGCGGCTACAAACTCTTAATATAATACGAACTCGCCAAAGTTGCATAAAACATGTGCAATAATTTATCTTATTCAAGCAAAAAATCGTATTTAACTGCTGTGAATGAAGTACGAGTATCATTATAAGTACCGTTGAGCGAGACCACTTTGGTTTCTGCCTTTAAAAATGTACTATATTTCTTCCTTTTATTTTCGTTGCAATGTTACAAAGTAGGTATTCGTGCCATCTGCTTAAATTATTTAAAAAGCATCTCCAGCTTTGTATTACGGCTTTTTTGTCACAAAAGAGGCGCGTAAGCACGAAACGTCCAGAAAGCATCATTGTTCAATAGCGTGATATAAACAAAATTTTCGGATTGGAAATTTCAGCGCGTACAATTGGCGACTCATAAATAATCGAAAAAGCTTTTGGACTCATTTTAATTTTTATTCTTTTGGTTTGTCAAGCTTTTAATCGAGACAAATTGGCGCAATAAAAGCGTCGTTCGACTAAAAATTACGCGGAGCACACTTGGCAATACCTAACTCGAAAAAGAGACGATAATTTCCGGTCACTTTTACACGAGCCAAGTTGACCACGAGCATCCAGAACCCGTTTACTCAATTTTCGAGTGTTTTAATACTCAAGCAAATAAAAAGTAAAAAAATCCGGTTCGATGGCATTTCGAAAAGGTGAGCAGCCGAAAAAGGCTTATACAGGAAGAGGATGGGAGCGATGCGCTAACGATTCGAGGGACTTTGGTCACGCCTGCCGGTACAACGAATGTGCCTCGCCTTACAATGCTATTTTCTTGCGGAGCCATAACATCGTCGCATCCGATGCAACGACATCCTCTTTGCAGGCGTAGCGCCCGAGCCGACAATTCGCATAAATGGGATATTATTGCTTGGGGGTAGGGGGGATGGGCCTTGGGTGGACGTCCATTGACCGGAACCGACTTTGGCGAGTGCCGAATGACAATCGACGGCAACGACGACGCCGAGCCGTGAAGAGGACGCGCCGCGCCGGTGAAAGGGACGCGAGGGGCCGAAAGACGAAAGGAGGATACGCGCGGACGGCCAGAGCTGACACAGATTTCCCATCGCGGCCATGGTCACGGCCGTCGGTCGCGGAGCCGGAATGCGCGCACAATGGGCTCGTTAGCATGCGCATCGTTAGCGGACCTATCGACACGCGCCCGACATCCCCGGATTTACATTTGTTTTCGTTCAGGCGCGGGGATCGCTTTTCCTTCTTTCTTTTTCTCCTCTTGGTTGTCCTCGCGTGAAGTGGAAGCAGAACTGACGTCGTGACGCGGCCACAACCGAACTCCTCACCTTTTTTCGGCATGCGGCCGTTATTAAATACCGTTCTCCAGCTCCGCTATCAGGAAAAGTGCGGGGTGCTTGTTGTTCGCAAAGTTTAAAAAGTCGAGGAAGGCCTGGAGCTCCGACTTTTGCAGTCGCCGCCGCTGACGTTAATGCGGAATCGAACGTACTTGTTCGATAAGGACTGATTTTTCGTTTCCGCGGGATGCGGAAATTCTTCTACCTTTTGCATTTCTAAAATATTTAATGCTAGGAAGTAAATATTTGCTTCGAACGTTGTTTAATGATCGACTATTATAAAAGCTGGGCAGAGGAAGTGCATGTTCCGACTCTGTATCTGCCTGTAGCTTTAGTTTTCTAAAAAATTATAGTGAGTCATTAAATTTTGCCGTGTACGCGCGATATTTTACGTTGAATTAAAAGGTTTGGTTTAAACGAATCTGCTCTGGGCATTTAACCGCCGAGTATTATTATCGCGTGTAATATTGCTATATGATTATAGTTTCTACAAAGTTATTTCATTTCATGCATGCGACAATGATGATGAATAAAAATGAACAACAAGTGTGGATTCATTTTTATTGAACTTTAATATCATTTTAGCTTCACGTCAGGATTATTCAGTAACATTATCTACCAAAAAAGTAGTTGAACATCGTACGGTTTTGGAATATTTCAGCAAACTTTCTATAAAAATTAGATAATCACTTGTACGACCAAATGTACATGATCCGGATTTCCTGTAAAAAAATAAAATCATTCGTTCTGTTTATTCACCAGATCAATTAAATTTCACTTTTTCAATGAAATAACTTGTGCTTGAATTATTTTTATTTTTTTAATTTGTATACTCGAAAGGTTATTTTTACCAGTAGTGCATACCAAAATTTTTTATATTTTCCATCTCGAATTTTAGCTTTTCTAATACTTGAGATTTAATTTACTTTCAACGAATATTTTGTGTTTTCAATATTAACATATTATAAACATTATAATCATAAAATATTCCGTGATAATCTTAACGATTTTAATGAGTTATAATTATCTTTTTACTTACGTAATTAAGACATGTATTTTATCAGAATAATAAATTTCTGTATCTTTTGCACATAAAAATATTATTTAATGTTTTGAAGCTAAGATTACAAAAACATCATAATTTTCTCAGAGTAAGAAAATTTAAGTAACATTTTAATAACATAACCTTACAGTATAAAGTGTGTACTATAACCTATATTTTATAACTGTATTATGTTATTAACACATACCGGTAGGAGTAAATATCAACTTAAAATAATGTAGTAAATTATGACGAATTTCAGTAATTCTACGGTTGGTATATATTTAATACACACACACACACACACACACACACACACACGCATGCATAATTTTTATTGACATTACTTAATGTTCGTCTTAATTTTGTCATCATTAATTGACATCTTATTTGTAATTTTAAATAAATTATAATTTCCAAATAATAGTAATTAAACATAAAAATCGATGTAAAAATTATCGTCTAAAAATATTATTTTGAATAATTCCTAATGACAGAGTAGAGCAATTGTCTTTTTAAAACGTCAAAACAGTTACGTTGATATGTGAAATAAGTAACGGAGAATATTCTTACACCTCATATAACTATATCATTATATGATACCGGTTCTTGATCTTTTGAAATAATTATCTTTATTAGGAATGTAATATCAAGTGTGTATACATTAAACGTTTAGAACAAGCTGTATTTGGAACAACGCAAACAAGTTAAAATAAGTGGATAAACCATTAAAAAATTTATTAAAAATTATTATCAAAGTTTTGCAAGAATAAGCTTGAAAAAACGCACAATTACGGATTATTACAAGTTTCCTGAATATATTATACTTAAAGACATTAATAGTAAGCCATGAAAAATCACAACACAACAAAATACAAAAAAACAACGGTTTTCTTAAATTATATCTAGTATAAAACGTTTCTAAACGAGCGTTTCTCAACCCACTTTTTGAAAAAGTTTATCCAATAAATATACAATTAATTAAGTTATTCTATTTAGAAGAGGTTTATAAATATTAAATAAATTTTATAATTTTCACGCGAAGAAAAAATATTTTTAAATTAATTATTTGGAATCAATTTTCGATCAACTTTTCGACAATTGAATTCAATGTGAGAAATCTATCTTTGAAAAATACTCCATTTTATTAAAAAGTTCATTTATTAAGTATAAGATTCGGGCACCAATAAATTTAGAATTGAACTTAATGAATATAATAGATCACTTCTTAAGTACAGATAAAAAATTTATAAAACAGTAGCGATGATAATCAATTATAATTATTATATTTTAAAAAGGAGATAAAACGAAAGAACTTTAAATCCTTATGTACTGTAAAATTCTATTTAATGTTTTAGTAGAAACACTTAATTTTATAGTAGATGATATAAGAAATTATTAATGTGAATTTCAGCACAATAGGTCGGAAGCACTTAAAAATATTTATAGTTAAACATCTACTTAAGGAGGCATTTTTATTTCTCGACAAAAAATGTATTGTCTGCTTATAAATTTGTAAACGACGATAATTCAGTTGAAAGAACTGACACTTAACAGGTTTTGGTTGAGTAAAACGTGTCAAAAGATAAAAAAAAAGGTGAATTTAAATATGCCTGATTGATAATCAGGGTAGAATAGACATACAGAAAATACCAGATCTAAATCATTAAGATACATGATAGATTAAAGGGAAATGACACGGAGTTAATCCTCTTTTCGAATTTATCTCCGAGATATCTAATTAAATTTATAGAAAATAATAAAGGAAGGTTTAAAATTAGAATTTATTTATTTGAACTTGTATCGTGTAAATATTTACGAATTGTTTAGTTTTAGAAGGAGATAGTTAATTATAATTAAAAATAGATCAGTCTTGTTAAATTGCAGAGCGAAACGTATTATCTCTGACAGAGAAAGATTAGAATAATCTGATACCAATCTAGAAGTTTGTAATAAAAAATTTTGAACGATAGGTGAATTAAAATTTCTAAGAATAAGAGTAAGTTCGACGTCAAGAATAAATAAAAAAATATACTCGATGCACGGATATGTTCATCTTAATGTTTTCATTATAATTTTTATTTATGATTTAAAAATATTATTATGAAAAATAGTTTCCCGTAAACGCAAAAATAGAATATTTAAAAACAGAGTAATTCGATAAATAATTGTAGAATGGTTGGGCGAGAATGATAGAAATTTAATTGAAAAATTGGAAAAAGTAAGAGTTCCTTTCCGCGAAGAAACTACATCTATTACATTTTCTTTATTTTCTACACGATTAATTCATCTATCGTAAAAATTAGTTTTTCCAATAATAAACGAGAACAAATTTTTGACAAATGCCATAGAAATAAATATATTAGAGGAAGAAATTTTAACGACCAAAATTTTTATCCAAGCATTAATAGAGTCTTAATTCCTAGAGAATCGCGCAAGATAATTATAAAAGTTGAAGCGCTCATAAGGCTGAAATTTATTTAATAAAAGAGGCCCGTTTTTCGTAAATTTAAATGTACAATTATTTCCACACGAATGCGCAACGTGCTAATTTGCAGAATTTGAATAAACCGTCATCAGGAGAAAAGTCGTGACTTTTGAAAACGATTCTCTGTGGCGAGCCCGAGAGTCGAGACGAGAACCGCGAAGTTTGGTCAAGTGCAACTCCGGAGAAAAGAAAAGCCCCCCCCCCCCCGTGGAACAGCTGTGCGAGCCTCAGTTTTTCATTTGTGTGCAGAGCGCAGCTCCAGGTTTGGATCACGGGACGCTCGCGCAGCAAACCGGTCGCCGTCTTGGTCGTCATTGCGAAACCAGTGTAGCGCATTCTACCAGATTTTTGTCGCTCGCACAACTACGCATTTGGCTCTCACCGTCGACTTTGTTACTCGCACTTTCGAGCGCCAGCGAAAAGTTCAGGCGCGCGAACAGCGCTTCCGTGTGGATGGATCTTGGATTGTGGATTTTTATGGCTGACGGCGGCGGAATCTATTATTTCGCGGGATGCCGAACCCGTTATAATACATTCGCGGGAGGAGGAAAAACGCCTCGTGCGAACGCCCAGGAACCGGGGGAAGATGAGGAGAAATAATATTAGTCATTTTATGGGCGGAATCGCTCGCTGCGGTGATTAAATTCCAAGGCTCGTTTATCTGCGACTTTTATGGCACGCGTGTTCCTAGAAAGGTCTTGAAAATCGTGCATCGTGCTTCGGAACAGTTACGCCGATCATAAATCTGATCGCCACTCGATATCATTTGTCCTTCCATTCGAATGTAAATATTTTTACATTTTACTGGAACGTGAGAAATTGAAAAAGCGCGCTTTGATAAAGAGTAGCCAAGATGTCGCGTGAAAGTCTAATCGATGATGCGTGAGAAATTGACGTCATTATTCTTGGTTGCACAGAAGAAAGATAAGTGACGAGTTAATGGCTATTAGAATGAAATTTGTTCTTATACAATTTCTTTGACCAATGAGGATGGAGCCGCAAGTGACATGGAAAATTTTAATCTGTTTACCAACAGATATTTTTTCCCGTATATTGTGCGTCGGCATTCCTCGTTAAATACTCTATAAAGTCTATTAGAACTATCACTCGTGTGTACATGATCGCGAGATTAGTTTTTGCTACATTTTTGCTTTATTTATTCAGTCAATGCTGTAATCATTGATGGGTAACAGTATTCGTAAAAATTAGGTTAGGAGATTTAAGTTACGACCGATTAAGTGGCAATAAATATTCATTCGCTACGTTTCAATCGAATTCATAGTCGACCAGAAAATTTTATTCAGTGTAAGAGGTCAAACTATTACATTAGCACTGTCTCAACTGTATAATTACAAAAGATTATCCAGCAAATTCAATGCTCGTTACGAATAATCGATAAAATTGTAATCGCAAAATGACTTATTCTTCCCGGGAGATGCAATTTTAATAAATTTCATTTGTAAATAACGTTTCTCGTATTAAAATACAATTCGCGACTGTGCACGGCCAAACAATAGCAAAAGCCAATCAAGTATATAATATAGGCTATTCAATCAAATCTAAATGAAGTTTACAGTCAAAGCTCATTCGAGGACGATTTATGCGGCAATTAATATTTCACGTGTAACTCAACCACTCGTAAATGTTCTTCCACGTCGTAACTTTAAAGACGTAAAAAGACGCTGTTCACAAAGCAAATAGTTGTAAAAAGCCAGAGTTTTTTCGCCTAGGAGAGTAATTAGAAAGACATTTCCCACGAGCGTAGGTACTATCGCCGGAATAAAAAGAAACGCGTGTATGCCTCGATACAGTTCGATAACTCGTACCATTACGCGTGAACCGATTGACCCACAACTTTTTGCGCGGCGTTCGAATAACAACGCGCCGAGCGAATTTCACCGAATCACGTAACGCGTGGAGCGCGGAAGCCGTAAAAAAGAAGATAAAACGATGGCAACAAACCGAAGAGCCAAATAAAAAACAAACGAAGCGCGCGCAAGAAGAAAGCGAGTCAGTCACGAGCAAATCCAAGTTTCCCAGGACTTGGGAGTTGGAGTTCGGAGTCATCGCCGGGGGCGTCGGACCGCCATGAGCGAGGCGCGTAGCCTCGCGGTGAGTGGTACAGTGGGATTTTAGGGCGACCCACTTATCCGTCTACGAAAAGCCGCGAAGAATCTCCCGTCCGGCGCTCGAAATCAGTTGTGGCGGCTCGCGATGGAGCTCCGCTTCCTACTCCAATTTTGAGAGTCTCACCTAGACCGGGAAACGGCCGCGCCTCCTCGCCCGTGGCGATCACCGGCCGAACTTTGCCTCGAATCTTTTGATTCTCACTAAATTGTGAACTCGCGCATCTCAAGACTGAAATGAAGTTGGCTGATTGTGGAAGTATTTATTCGGAAGCAGGTACTTTGCGCAACGCGACTTTCTTTGGCGACCGAGCGCCTCTATTTGCCCCTAATACGTATTCAGGAAAAAAGTAAAAATTACCGTTCGGGTATTATAATGCAAAACACGCTCGTACTTGTCTCGAGATAGTATCACGTAAAATGGTACAATTGGGAAAGAGAAACGAAGAAACGAAAGAAACTCCGAGGCGTCGACTAATTTTAAATCGATTTGCCGGTGAATGAGGTAAAACTTTTCTCGCGGAAGAAAGACGTGTCAAGCGTTTTACATCGAGATTGTCAAATCTCACTACTTAGTACGAGAGAAAGTACCAGCCACTATTAAGAGCTGGACGCAAACTCTGCGAAATTTTATTATCGAGAAAAGGTTTTTCTAATATTCTATAAAGCTGCTCAAGACCCTCCAATAATTGTTGCCATTACAACAACAATTCCTACCATTACGGCAAATTGCAGTGGTTTGTTCAACCTCTTGTTTCAACAAAACGCGGTCGTCCGAAACAAATTATTTACACCTTTTGAAAAATGAGGTTTAACTCCTTATCGAGTTAATGTAATGCAATAAACGAGAAATACCATTATCATGAGATCGAATTATAGCATTTTATCATAACACGTTTCCAACTTTGTTTCAATCATCCCAGCTGCATTTTTTCACTTTGACATGACAGGCAAAAAATAAATTAATTTATAATGCATTTAAGATGATTACATGTATGACTTGACTTTCTATAACTTTTTCATACGTTTTCCTCACGAAATCAGATACCAACTGTAATGAGAAATTATCTCGGCTGTTTTCTACAAAGGAAAATCTAATCTATCCTGTCGCTTAGATCGCGATAAGACATTTGCAAACATTTCGCTTATTTATCCCATCCTTGTTTTATGAAAGCATTAAAGATGACAGTTAATCTATCAAAATACTGGCTCTTATGAATTTTGACGAGTATTTTCTCAATGATTATCAGAGGTCAGTAATAGAGTTTCCTTTTCCAGTAGACAACTTTCTTAAAGAATGTGTCATTGACATTTTGTTTTGAAAAAAATTTAGCCGATGGAAAAAGTGATTGTATTAGTTAATAAAAGCTTTTCAAGTATTGGCTTGCTACAAAATAAAGTCCTTAATCTAGAAAAACTAAAAGGAGCTCCGAATAAATTGGCTCTGTTCAAAAGTACAAATTCGCTGCAGGTGTAACATTTCTCGGACAGAATCTTAGGGGATCGATCGCCTTTACATCTATTTTCCCGCTATTTCTTATGAACAGACGTTGCGAATTTCGCATCGTGTGAATCGCACGTGGCTGCAGTTTACGAATCGAGGATCAAACCTCGCGCGCTGATCCAACGAGAGAACAAATACTAGAACGCGGAAATGCCCCAGCAAGAGGCACTCCAGATTGGCAGAATTAAAATAAAGAGCAACAAACTGGAAGGGAAAAAAGTCGTAGCGCGTATGCGCAGGCGCACACCTCGCCGGAGGGTCAAAGACCTGCGGTGTGCCGACGCGATGCAATGGAATCGTTACCCCGTCCGCGCGTGCGAATACGACGATACGAGGTGGAGGTTCCTCGTCGGCTACCAGCCGTTCTCATGTGCGCCTTCCTTGATCCCTTGGCGCGAACCTCCGCGCACCCTCTTCAGTTCCTCGGCACTCTGTTCCCGCCCTCTAACAATCGGTACTGGAATCTGGTTGGATCTGCCAGACCTTAACGGCATTTTCAAAGTGCCGCGAGGAAATTTTTAATTCATTTTACGTACGCACGTCATCTGTAATCAATGACGAAATTATTGTACGTGAATCGCATTACATTCCGACCTACATTTCAAGAGTTTTATAATCCCGACAATTAATTCTTAAGAGCAAAATAATAAATAAATCTTTGAATTCCTTAAGTCATTCGAGGAGTCGAATCGTGGATCCAAGTTTCACGATCAATTATCGAAATTGGGCAACTGAAAATGTAATATTAATAGAATTTTAAAAAATATCATCTTCTATCTTTAAATTTTTTATTTTAATATTAATTAAAAAACGTAGGCCTAGATATATAAATATAATATCTTCGATTGAATAAATTTATTTCTCTTTAAAAATTCATCATCATCATTCATTATCATTAAGGGTCAAATGATAAGAAGCCTGCGTAATTCGTGAATTTTCAAAACGTGCACGAATATTTATTTATGGATTATTAAATGATAAATTGCAAATATTACTTTTCATTATAAATGTAGATCTATAAATATTAGTTTTTATTAATTAAATAGCCAATCTGATTTAGTCAATTATCTGAATTAATGTATATTTAAAGAATACTATTATTTTTTGCATTTATTTAAAAAAAAAATTTATTGTATTCGTACTAACTCGTTTTATAAATTTTTCTCAAGGTGTATTATTAAGCGAATTAAAAAATTTTTTTCCTAAACAGAACTGATGTCAAATATAATTTGTAATTAATAAACAAAACCCATAATTAAATACGAATGAAAATTATCCATAATTGAAAGGGAACTTTTATTTTTAAAATTTTTATTATAAGTCTTTATTTTTTATCAAAATTGATAAATTAAAATTAACTTAAATTATTAAAATGTTTAAGTGTTTTTTTTATAAAGTTCTATCAAGAGAATGAAATCTTTAGAAATTATAATAATGAAAATCTAATTATATATTAATAGTTATTTTTAAGAAAAGTTCAATAGAATTTACTTATTGAATAAAATTAGTCACTAAATAAAGACAGAATATTCAAAGCTTATTTTACATTTCAAACTCAAGACTCCACGCATATGAATATTATTAAAATAAATTTCCTTTTTATTTTTATATGAATTTTTGGGTGTTGAAAGTCATTTACAAATTTAAAAATACATTATTTTTTACACAATATTTTTAAATCTTCATAATACATATTCTCAATGGACTCAAAGTAAAATAATTAATATTGAAAACAAATAAGTTTCTGAATTTGTACATAATAACATGTAAACAAATTTTATAACCTATACAAGTAACAAAATTAGTTTTTACATAAAAACAACTAAAATAAAAATTTTTTTACACTTAAAAATTATTTATAAACAAATCACATTTAAATATCATTACTTTCTTAAAGAAATAGTTACTACATTTCAAATAATTTTTTAAAATGAAAATCTGAATATAATTATTTAATTTTTCGGTAAATTTAAAGTATCTTTTAATATTATTATGTGAAAACTGTTTTTATTTATATTTTTTATGATGATTTATGACATATTTGTTGCTGAAATATTTAATGATAAAAAAACTAATTTTTCTATTTCAATAAGACTTACACAAAAAACAAACCAGTACTTATAAATACAACATAGATCATTTAAAATTTTCAATTCTCTCTTTCATTAGAATGTTTGATGCGCATTTCTTATAATATTTTAGAGTTACAAAGGATTCAGAAGATTATAAATTTATCTGAAGAATATTGTTATATTATTTCCAATATAATTTTAATAAAATATAAATTTTTAACAAGTTTTTTTAAAATAAAGTTTATGATCACTTAAAAATATAATTTTTGTTAAAGATACTTAGTTTCAAAGGTTTGATAATATTTTTAATGTAATGCCTAAATGCTAAATTAGGTAATTTTATTTTTATTAATTTTTCATTTAAAAAGAAAGTAGCAAAATTTAGCTCTTTAAAATGTTAATTGTTTTGGTTAATAAATAAAAACTGAAACGTAATTAAAATTTATCAATCGATTTATTAAATTACTTGGCTAAAATATTGCTCAAACTCTTCTATTAGACGACATATTTGTGATTTTAATTTTTAAATTTGTAAAACTGCATTTTATAAATTATAATATTGTAATTTAAACTAAATTTTTTTTATTAAAAATAATCCGTTTATCCAGATGAAAGGATTTATATTTAAATGTTTTATTATTTACTATTCAATGTAGTTTGTTTCGGCAGGCCTTTTTTTTGACATCTTTTGGATACAAGCATTGATTTTATTCTTATAAACCAGTTATTTTGCTTTCCGTTACTTTATGCTTAGAAAAAATGTCGTTCTATGGGACAAGTATCGATAATTTTCTAAAAGATGTGCGGTTAACTCAATAACTTCATTCAATTTTATACTTATATGCAATCTATTTAGCAAGCATAGTAACGAATTTTCAACAATTTTTAATGCACCCCAAGGCATCCTAGTTTAATTTAAAAATTATAAATTGACACGAACACAAGGATACTCGTAAATAGATAATTCCCCATTTCGTACGAAAATTTTCGATAAAACTAGTTTTACCGTAAACGTTCTTATCTTAGCTGAAGGGAGTGACCATTTTTGAAAAGCGAAAAATGCTACCTCCTTCTTAATATCTCGGCTACTGGCTTTCCACCCCTGGAAACCAGCGCCAGGCGCATCAGAAACTGACCTTTTGCTCGTCGTCGGGGAAACGTAGACTCGGTAAAAGCAGCGGTGTCTCTAGGTGAGCGCGGCTCCGGTGCTCATGATCCGTGTGTGATCGTGCCTTGGCCCCCTGCGGAACAGGAGCGGGCGATAAGGCGCGGACGTGTTCCGTGAAAGAAAAGCGAGAGCCCGAGCCGAAGGTGGAGCGCACGCGCCTGCCGCGTCTAGTTGCTCGCGGAGGACTGGCCGCTGTGGCGGCCCCGGGCCCCGACCGGGCCCCGTCCGAGTGGGAGGACGGGCGAAACGGTACGGAGGAACAGTTAGGCGGCGACCCACATTCGCGATCGAGACGTGCCAGTTTCCGAGCGCAAGTGTCGCCGGTGCGAGCGGCCCCGGATTTTCGTCGGGCGCCGGCTGTTGACGGCCGGAAGTCGTTCGAGCGGCAGGTGCCGAGAGGCCCGCGCGCCGCGCCGTCGTTCCCGCTGGAGTCGAGGCTTTAAGCTCAAGGAGCCCGAGGAGAAAGTAATCTAAAGCTCCTCCCGGCCGTTGCTTTTTGATCGCGCTTTGCCAACTCGAAGCGCTCGCCACTCACCACCACTCGGTGCTTCACGAGTCCCATTTTGGGCCCCTGTGCGCGCAAAGCACGAGGAAATCGCGGCTCGCGGCGCAATTCGACAAAAACCATCCCCCTCGGCTTTTCCTTCGCTCGCAACTGATACAATCGCGCTTTACTTTTAATTTCGTTTCGAAACAGCAATCTCAGGCATCATTCGAACAGACCTCGTTGAAATCAGCACGATATTCTACCGATACTCATTAGTGCTATCTTGTCACCATATAAATTATGAATGAGGATTGTTTACTTTTTTGCGATTGAGGAGTCGTGCGGGATCATTAGCAGCGCGTTGGTACATGTAAAGCTTTCGGAACGGGTCGCCGAGTTATTATGCCGAGTCGACAAAGAATAAGTAACAATGGCTCGGTGAATAGACTATTATCAGTAGCCTTTCCAATCATCGTTCGGCCAAGTGATATACGTCGGTAGTTAGGTGCAAGCGTCCGATAGAAAAACCTCATTGTTTCCAAATGTATACAGCTTGCAATTAATGTTTGCAATATTGCTAATAGATCCCAGCAATTTAGAACGCTCGTCTTTGCATCGCTCGGTCGCTTTGCTGTTGAGAAATTTTTTATTCCACGCTGTTGCTACTAAAAGACAGTTTTAATGGCACTAGCTGTATTTATAAAGGAACTTTGCTCCAGTATAATAAATATAATAAATAATAAGCGTTACCTTCGCACTCGAATGCTCCCTTTCGAATAATAGCCACGGATAGTAACTTCGATCGCTCGTATTTCAATGTTTGCCTAATGCTAAATTATTGAAGTAGGCTTATCTTGTTGCGCCGATCTATAACTTGTCTTAATTTAATTAATTTCAAACTAAGAAAGACACTTATAATCTTTCTTTGCATCTCTCCTGTAATTGAATAGTAACTCGATAGGCTTTCAAGATCTAAGGGATCTATCGGTTGGCTTATTTCACGGCTACGCAAAATGGAAAAGCTGACAATTATTCTTAATTTAAATTGGTAATGGGATTCCTCGAAAATGCGAGGAGACGTTCGAAATGGGTAGCGTGTCCTTATCGGTTGCGCCTTAAATGAACTCGTCATGTTAACATACGTGTCTGCGCTTAATAAATTACGCTTAATTAACAATAAAATGATAAAAGCGATGGCTGCTCGTGCTCAAACAACCCATCGAAGATAAATAAATAAATAAATAAAGAAGCGATTATGTGGAGTCGAATAGATTTTCAGGCAGATGTGGAGTCGCGAGGACTGAATCTGTCTTCCTACCAGTATGTAAATAAGTTCTCCGAGAGAAATAAGTTCTTAACAGTTCTCGAAGCTCCGTTGCAGGCTTCACATGTGACTGAGCAGGCCTTTTACACGGTGCGCGTGTACGTCGCCGCACACTCGAAGCAATTATCGCTGGGCGTAAATTCAGTCGAAGTTACCGAATCGTTGCGATGCCCGGTGCTGGCCTCGAGGCCGCGCCAGAATATCGTTCGCCGCGCTTACCTGAAGACATAGTTTTCAAAATAGATCGAATGAGAATAGAGAAACGGTCTATCTTTCATAAATCTTCAAGGTGATTCAGTTGAGGCGAGGCGGATTTTTTTTTCAGTTCTCCTCTCTTTCAATCGGCGCATCTCGTATTGCTGTTGATACTCGGCGTGCACGCACACATTTGCGGAGGCGAGTCGCGGTGAACGATCGAGGCAATGACACACGGCACCGCTACTCTCGTCTTCTATGAAAGTAGATTTTCCCGATAATAATTGGCTCGGTTGTTTTTGCGCCCAGTTCCCTCACTCGTGCGCTCGGCAATTTCTTCGGTTTTCTTTTCCTTCGCGTGCTCGTTGTCACTCGGTGCTTTTAATTTTTTTCCCTTGTCCTGTAACTGCATTCGCTTGTCTCTCTTATTTCGAATCCTCGTATTTGATTTTGTCGATTTCGATTAAAAGTTGATTACTCCTCTTAAATAATTATGCCGTTAGCGTGATTTAATGCACGTTTAATAGCTTACATTGTTGCAAAGACATTGAAAATTTAAGAGCCATTTTCTTTCTACTTCGTCTAACTTCCTTTATACGATTGTATTACTTAGATTATTTTGCTTGCAGCATTTTTACGTTATTTAAAATGCAGTAGAAAACATAAAGGAGATAATTTACATTTACTTTCTTATGCCATTTGTAAACAATATTCTGTAGAATCATTTAAGCCCAGAGGAGAGGAATTGCGTATGATTATAGCACATGGTTATTACATTGTATGCATATGTAACTCGTTTAACTTTAAATTTAATTATTTTTTCTTTTAGTTCTTTAGTCGTACCAAAAACTACAATTATCCGAATATTAAAATGTGTTGGTTATTCGCAGATCTTTAAGATTTTCACAACAAATTGATTATTATACGTGTAAGACTCTGCTAGATAAAACTGTTTTTAATATTCAATTGCGAGTTTCAACTGAAAATTATAGAGAGATTTTAAATAATTTAAAAGTTACATTGAAAACTTTTTTTTGCGATAAAATTTTTAAATAAAATTCGATTCATTATTCAAATATAATTTCTGATTGAATATGATTAATTAAAAAGAAAATATTTTAATTTTATTACAATAATATTTTCATGTTACACGTATAAGAAATAAGTGTACGAAAACATTTTTTTAATATTAGTATGCATTTATCGCTTATTTATCAATATTTTTTATTTATGAGTGTGACTTATAAATAATATATATAGTTGTGTAAAGCTTGAATAAATTAGAACTAATTGACTTAATCATTTTTCTCAAAATAAATCATTCGTTCTAAAAATATTTATCCTTTCCGTTTCTAGTGTATCTCTGAGTATGATTTTTTTTAATAATATACTTTTACTATACGGCAATTTCACTATTAAAGTAAAAAACTTTTAAACCGAGAAAAATGAGAAAAAAAAATTGAAACCAATTTAAATGAAATATGTGGCAATTTACTTCTCGTCTTGTGACAAGGATATGTGACCTTTCCCGTTATTTAACAACCAGAAGTACAATAATAATACGTCCATTGTAACACATAAAATAAAATAGAGTAGACTTTCTGCGAATAAATAAAAGCTTTTTTAATATATTTTTTTCTAAATATGAAGATTAATGAAATGTAAATGGCTCGCATGAATTAAAATTAATTAGTTCATAACTTAATACACAAACACATACGCTCGTGCACACACGCACTTTATTCAAATGTCAATCGTGGTTGATAACTAAATTAAATAAATATTCTTTTTAACAATTTTCAATGGTGCGATTAATTGAATAACATTTAATTATATGCTTTTTATAGTCTACATGGTATTGTAAACACCTATTAGTCGATCGGAAGTAATGAAAAAAAATTTTTTTAAAACACATAGAATAAATGCAGGAAATGAAAATAGTATACCTAAGTCTATTTCTTACAAAAACATACAAGTAATCATTAATTTATTCAAAAACTACGTACAAATAAGAACAGTTATAGAAATTCCGATATAATCAATAGTATAATATAAGTTTGATACATAATTCTTATATTATTTTACAATAAATAAATTACCTAACTTGGTAATAATCTTTAATTGTAACTTCATAAAACTGAATCAGAAAGAGAACTTTCTCTCTAAAATTTATTTCACTTATTTTAAAAAATTATGTATAATTTAGTAATTATTTAATCTTATGAAACTGGAGCTGCTGTACAAAATGATTTAAAAAATGAATGTTTGATATATCAAGACAAGACGAACAGTTATTGTATATTTTTGTGTAAAACTTGAAAGTATCAAACTTTGTAACTAATACAAATTTTAGTGACTTTATACACTTTCTATTTTTAATTGAAATTATTATAACGAACGATATTATATTTTACTTTCTATTTGGAACAAATATTTTTTATAGGCAAATTTGTGATACAGTTCTTCAAGATGTATAGCTTGATGCTAATTATAAATATTCCACGGGTAATTTTATCGATTCCATTAAGAATCGTTTGTGGAAAGAAAAAGTGATTTTTCATAAGTTTATAATATTCTCAACGTAACCAATCTTTTTTTTCATCTAACATCTTACTAATTTTTATCAAAAAGAAATTCCAGAAAATTTATTATTAAAAATTATAGTGTTTAAATGGTTTTTATTAAAAATTGATGCTCTTATACCTACTTTCGATAATCTTTTATACTAAATTTTTTTCAAATTTTTAAGTTTCGCTATTCATAATTAATCGTAAAAAAGTATCATATCAATTTAATTAAGAGTATATCAATCGTAAATTTGAATATTGCAAAAGAAGAGATTATTTAAGCTTTCCAATAGACGCAGTTAATGCAGATGCTACAGATGTCGTTAGAAAAAAGATACTGATTAATCATTTTAAGAGTGTTTTTAATATCAATGGACAAAAATTATTTTTTTAAATTCTCGATCTTTTGAAAACCATTAATATTTATTTATAACAACATCCAAGTCGATATTAACGTTGATTTATAAAAAAAATTCTAAAATTATAAAAAATATGTAAGTTTTTAAAATAAATTAAATCTAAATTAGAACAATTGTTTTATTTTATATTTACGTCTTAATATATTTCTTATTCAAAAATATCCATAAAAGCATAATCAAGCTTCTATGAGTTGTATTTAAAAAAATTATGTTATTAAATTCTTGACCATAGTAATAAAAAAATTTTTACACATTGTGCTAGAGTATGTTTATGGATTTTCATGAATTATTGTGAACTACATAAGTTTAATAATATATTTACAATTAGCTTTTATAATTAATTATGTATCTACAAAGTATTAAACTTTTTAAGTTAGTAAAAAGTTAGAATAAATTGATAGGTAAAGAAAATTTTAAATCTATTTTACACATATTAGTACATATCAGTAATTATGACAAACGGAATACTGTAAAAGATAGTCTCGGTCTTCACTGATAATGTCGTTTAAATCTTTTTTAATTTCTATTTCTACTTTGCTGAGTTGTAATCTGCACATTCAATCAGTTTATTTTATACCTGATACAAGTAATTTTTAAATAAGATTGCTAGCCAGATATAATTAATAAAATGCGTATACATTTACGTAACTTGAGAATGCTTACTACGAAATATTTATCAAAATCGTTGTATTTTAATAAAAAGAGCATGAAGTACAAGTAATTTTTTATAATGAAAATTTGTAAATGGTTACTTTCATTTAAATAATGCACTTCATCTAAATAAAGTCACTTCAGACCATGAAAATTAAAAAATCAAGTTGTAAATATTATTCAGTTTTGATAAATCGAATGGCTAATCAATGAATTAAGCAAACGGTGAACCTTAACAATTCTTAACGTAACGTATTAGATGTTTGAACTTTTGAAGCCTGTAGATATGCAACCTGTACCGTCAGCATTTTTACTATTCATATCGCAAACATCGATCCGTAAAATTGGCATATCGGGAAAGCATCATTTCCTAGTTTATCTTCGCAAGCAAAAAGAACGCTTTCGGCCCGCAAGATACGCGAAGCCAATCGTTGTCTTAATTGCTCGAAAGAAGAGCTTCGCCAATAAGATTAGGAACGTAAAGTGACAAATATTTGTATCTAGCGAATCTGCTCGACTGTCGCAATCGGCGGTTCTGACATACGTTTGTGATTCGTCATGCGACATGCCTCTGCTGCCGTTGTATTGTGAGGCCGCGTCGTCAGTGATCAACCGCGCGTCAGCCGCGAAGTTTGGCTGAAATTGAGTTAGTTGTCAGGGGCGAGCAGTCTAGGGTGTATTGGTGCAACGGCGACGCCACGACATCTCTACTTAATCATACCTAAGGCACGTACGATATTTTTGCAAACGATCAAGATTTTTGCGCGCGTTTGGCGTTGATCGACCTTTCACCTGGAATTCCTTTTAAAAAATGACCCAACAAACCTTCGAATTAACAGAAGCATTTCAATATATCAATTATTATTTAATTCTGTGAACAATAAATTTAATATTCTCCATTTTATACTTAATTATAATTAATCGTGCACTGACTCTGTTGCGAAAGTTTATACGAAGCTTTATAAATTCAAACGTTGTTCTGTTTATTTATTTCAATTTCGCTTAAATACAGTCATTATTTCTGAAATGCAATTTCATACTTACTAACCGTACAATTATTTGGCAAGTTTTTTACATGACGTATCGTTTACACTATTTATAATTTTAACAAGTACTTAAATACTTAAATATACTATATACTTTTTTGCTGTTTCATGCGTAAGCAGACGACATTGTTGTAAACCGCAAATAAGCTTGGCTTTCGGTAGCATTGTGTAGGTGTATAATTCAAGCAGTAAACTTTGTACTTTTCTATCTGAAATACAGAATAAATATAAATGCTATTGCATGTGTATTTTAAATACAGTAGCTATTGAGTTTTTAATACAACTTTACATTTGAGTTATTTTTTATTATTTTTTTTTTATAAATGTTTGACCGCCGTGTAAAGTTTAGGGATTTTCTTTTATTATTTGAGAGAGTAATCTATTGTTCAAAAAAATAATCTAATAAATATATATAATATTTGAAACATATTGATAATATATTAAATAATGTTCACGATGAGTTTTTTCGATATAATTTTATCTTATTCGAATAAATATCGATAAATTTGATACTAAAAAAGAAATTAAAGATTAAAAAGAATTAAAAAGGTTTTAATACAATGTTATTACGTTTTTATATTGTAATATCATACAAATTGTGAAAGATTTAATTTTATTTATTTACATATTCTTTTATTCTACAAAATAATAATTTTAAAAGAAATTAAATTTCTCTCGTATTTATTTTAATAATCACTATTTAAACTCTTATTATTAAGCTTCTTAAATTGATTCTTTTTTAATATTGATAAAATTGCATAATATTA
This sequence comes from Platyscapa corneri, assembly GCA_018907185.1. NCBI lineage: Eukaryota > Metazoa > Arthropoda > Insecta > Hymenoptera > Agaonidae > Platyscapa > Platyscapa corneri. The sequence goes on along the minus strand of JACCHW010000005.1, from coordinate 3,515,221 downwards.
AACTCTAAATTTTCAAAATAAAATCTGCATAAATGAAGATTGTTTTGACACATTTTAAATACAGAAACTGCATTTAAAATATTTATTATTTTATAAAATTTAAACAAAAATACATTTTTTACTAAAACTTTCTTTCTTCTATGTCGTATCAGAGCACAATTATAAATATTTATTTTGTGAACAAAATTTTTTTCAATTATGATCTCCAAAAATATTTGTATACTGTTTATGAATAAACTACTCAATAATAGTATTTAAGGAGATAATAGATTTGTTTTAGAAATGTGTCATTTTATATATTTTTATATATCAACAGTTTTCCATTGAGACATAAGTTTATCAACAAAAAAGAAACATAGTTTCGTTTAAAATTTATTATTATTAAAGTAATAATTATGGTTTGCAATTTTTTATGCACGACTTAATTCAACTTAATTTTTTGAATTCATAACTCAGATTATTGTTTTAAATTTTTTTCTTCCATATATGTGAATCATTTGTTAAAATTAAAATTTAGTGTGATTTCGTAGAGTTTTTTATATTTCAAATTACTACATGCTTATTTAGATAATCTTAAAACATTTTTTTAATTTATTAAAAAACTTTTTAAAATAATTTATAAATATTTTTAATATAATCTTTATTTAGGAGTACAAAAATGTGCATCGTAGTTAAATAGAAATTTTTATATAAATTATTACCTAAAATTTGCAAATTTTAAAAATAAAATTGAATACTAGCCATTTTATTGTAAGTATATCTAATAATATTTATAGTTTCTCGGTATAAGAATTTCCAATTTTCTTTATTACAGTATTTGTCTCCGCATACTTATTGCGCATAAAGCTTATTAAAGTTCCCATGCAATCGTAAATGTTTAAAATTAAAATATTAATTTGTTATAAATATGCAGAAGACGCACGTAATGTCCAGATAATTAAATAGACTTCAAAATGATCAAACGATCGAAGTTTATGTGCGCTAAGCAAAATGAGAAAAATGCAGTTCCCGAATAAACGTTTCCTTTCTAGGTATTGGATAAATTTAAATAACGATTAATGCTCTGTGTATTTCCCAGGAGAAATAAACGCCAAATTTGAACGAAACGTTCCGAGTTTAAATACATATTTGTCTAATGGCAATGATAGGCATGTATAATCGGGCCATTTGCAATTGTTCTTTAATGACTTGTTGCTAGTACCAGGTGCATTTAGCGTTTAGCGTTGCTTAAGTTCCTTAATACCATTTCTTTTTTACGAGCCTGCTAATACTAAGCGAAACACTCACTAGACCGCAAAGCGGCAACTTTCAAGAGGAGCGCGGCCCAAGCGAGCAGCCAAGAGAAAGAGTTCGCCCTGAACGAGGCGGAAGTAAAAAGGATGACGAACAGAACCTTGAAACTTGCTCTCGTTTCGCTGCTGATCGTGGCCTTGGCCGAGACCTCGAACAGGCCGCCATCGTCGCAGTTAGCCGAGTACTCGAACTTGGAGCACGTTAAGGACTCCAAGGAGTTCCGGGCCTGGAAGAAGTCGATGGGAGAGAGGACGGACGGCCGCAGCCGGAACCTGGTGTCCGAGAGCGAGGGCCGTGTCAAGTCCTCGAGTAATAAAAAGGATAACCAAAGGGAAGATCCACCCCCCATCAACGAGGCAGCCCTCATGGCGCGGTACATAGTCAATCAAGCTGGTGGGTCTTTTGCACTCAACGAGATCGATAGCAATCAATAGATAATTGCTCATCAATTCCCGAGAAACTTATCGAGCGTAAATTATATCTCTGCTCATGGATATCCAGGAATTTTCATTTGGCATCAAACCCGGATCCCTTGGCAATATTACGAGATTGAATATTTTCTTTTTCGCCACGTGCTTGAGTGTAAATAAAATCGTATTGGTCTTAAAGAGAGGCTCTCGTAAAATAATAACTACAACTTCAAACGAGCTATAAATGGCCTAAAAAATATTTTTGGATTACGACTGTTTTTCATTTTGAATTTTTGTTCGTTTCTATTAACAAAAAACTGAATACAATTTTTTAATTTTACAATGTTGTAACAGTTATAGTATAGTTCGATTTTTTAATCACTTTCTTAATCCGTCAACACATTTATTCGACATTTAAGCCTAGTAATTTTAGTAATATAATAATAATGGATTTTCCATTTGTATAGTCAGCAGTAGTAGCGAAAATTTTTGTTGATTTTGTATGGTCGACTTTGTTAAAAAAATTTCATCATAATAATTGAAAAAAATAAAAAAATAATTTTTCAGTAGAATAAGACGAATATGGTAATACAAAAATAATTATTCCATAATGAAATAATTCAAAGTGGATCAACACAAATGATAAATTCAAACTAATATTTTTGTTGAATACTATAACGGCCAATATTTAAAAAATGTCTATTTATGATTATTTATAAAAAATGACTAATTTGTCTTTGATAATTTCATCAATCTGTACTTAAGACTAATTGGTTTTTAAAGACTGATTGCAATTTCTAATAAAATTTTTAATCTAAATAAAACACATTTAATATTATCAGTTTTTTATACGTTGAAGATAATTAAAATAATATGACATTATTGTGTGGCCGATTAAGATGTTATTACTTCATAATGCAATTAAAGCATTATGTAGTCATAATCGCTCCCAAATATATTCGTGTAAAGACAAAAGTCACAAGTTTCAGTAATAATTTTTACAAAATGCTAATAATAAATTGAAAAACTACTTTTTTATTTTACTTCATTGGTTAATAAAATGATTGTCTAGAATTTGAATTATATTACAATGAATAAAAATTATACGATTATCATAATAATTGGGAAAACATTGAATATAAACAGATTCAAGAGAAATTGAATATAAACGAAATATAAAGATTTAAATGCAAACATTTTTTTAAATATTCATTCCTCATAGATTGGGCATCTGTTGCAACCGTCAGTTCACGAAAAAATACGAAAAGCTATCCATTCGTAAATCTAATTGCCTTAAGTGATGGCATAGTTGGAAACGGTACTGGAAGTCTATATTTGTTTTTGACTCCCTTAGATTTCACAGCTCAAGATGTTGCCGTAAGTTATATTCATTTGGACACAAAATTATGGAAATTTTTTATTCTCTAGTAACTTTTTAGTATGTATGGGTGGGTATACATTTTTTTCAATAAATGCTGAAGTACTATACTATTTTTTCAATTGTTTAGATAGTTGAATGTACTGACAATTTATAATATATAGAAGTAATTGTATTAAATATGCTCTATATTATTTTAATTAAGAATTACTGTTTATAATTTCTCGTTAATATTTCTTTAACTAAAGATAAAATTAACTTCACCCTATCTTTTTTCTATACACGTAATCTTGTTAAAATACATTATCTCTATTATGCATTTGATAAGATTAACGCTTGATAAAATACAATAGATTAATAAACTTGATGATTCATTTTTTATAGAAAGATGAACGCGCTACACTATTAGTTTCTTTGGCTCAAGGCGATTTCTGCCACGACAAAAATTATGATCCCATGGATCCCCGTTGTTCTAGGGTTGTATTTTCGGGAAAAATTAAAGAGGTAAAATAATGTTTAAATTATCTTTATATATTAAATATAATATTAATTTTATTATACAAAACTAATGTGACTGATATTTTTAAATTCAATAAATATTTTAAATATGTAAATATACAATTTATAAATGTTTATACTGAAAAAAAATGTATATTTAAATCAAGTGATATCAATTTATCAAACTAATGTATGTATTGCAATTAAAAACATGCAGTTTAAAAGTGATTTTTTCTATTATTACAAAATTTATTTACTATTTTTAAGGAAATAAATATTTATTAATCATATTTTCTTAGAAATAGTCATCGACTATTTGAAAGCAAATATATCTATAAATTTAGTTATTCGTAAAATATTGATTACCTACTATCCTTAAGTACAGAAAAGAATGTGATAATAAAATAAAGTAAATAATAAATTAATTGACAAAATTTACATGAAACCTAAATGATTTTTTAATCAAATAAGTATTATTAAAAAAAAAAAAAAACAACTTTGAAAAAATAAAATTAATTGTTTAATCTAATTTATTGGATGTTAATGTAAAATCTGATAAATTATTTCAACTTTAATCATAGTTACAATGATATAAATATTAAAATATAATATACAACATTCTTCTTAAAATTATCGTGTATAAAATATTTTCTCAATTGATAACTTAAATTTTAATCACTAAAGTAAGACGTGTTTATTATTTTGAATACAAATTTATATATTATTATTCTATATAAATTTTTTTTTTAATATACTTAATTAAAACTCAAAATTTAAATTCTACGTCATTTTCTGGAAAAAGATTTTTCTTTTTTAAACAAATTCTATTTTTTATTTCGCCTTAAAGTTTTATTTACTGATATACACAAGGACTATTACAATCTTATAAAAAGAATTTTATAATTAGAATTTTCACTGTGTTTGAATTCATAAAACTGTTTTGGTGTTTAAAAAAAATATAATAATAGAAAAACTTGCATAATATTAGCAATCAATTTTGTACGAATTTATATGTGATGGTATATAATAAAGCATTAATTTTCTTCAGGTAAACGATGTTAATCCCGAATTTTCAATAGCAAAAAATGCTATGTTTGGACGACACCCCTGGTTAGCTCATATGCCAGAAGGTACGTTAAAAATGCTTTGGTCGTTGTAAAAACATTTATGTTAATTATATTTGTTTTAAATATTATTTTAGATCACCATTTTTTCCTTGCCAAATTAAAAATAAATACAATCGCCGTACTTGACACGTTTGGAGGACCTAAATACGTCTCCTTAAAAGAATATTTTCATCCCAACTCAGACGCTCTTAATGATTACTTTTCTTGCCATCGGCTTCAGAAAAGTAATTTGGATTGCAAAATTTCACGTCAGCCAATGGCTATTAGCGTTTGAATATTTTCAAATACCATATAGTCAATAATAAAAATATTGTTTTATTCCTATTTCATGTCTGTTATAAAATAGTTTTTTTTAACAGATATTATCTGGTAAAAATAATTAAGAGTGGAGTAAATTGGTTAAAAATTTCGAATCAAACTTTATAGTTTCATTAAAAGTAAGTAAAATTGATATTAAAAATAATAAAAAAGTGTAAAAAATAATTATTAAGTTAATTTTTTTATAAACTAATATTTAATTATTTAAAAATTATATTGATAAAAATAATATTAAAATTAATTAATTAATTAATTAGAAAAAAGCAATTAGTACCTCAAAAGAATTTTAGTTTAAATTTGACGATGTTTAATTACTAAAATAAGTAGTTTATACATTATATTTTTATTTTTATAATTTTTTAATTATTTAAAATCTTGTATATTAATAATATTATTAAATTTTTTCCCAAAAAATAGTTTTATTAATTTATATACGCCTTCATTGTAAGAATAAATGCGTAAATAATACTTTAGTATAAACAAATTTTAAGAAATTTTTATATGTTTTACATAATATAATTTTTCGGAAAACTTAAATTAAGATTTTTACTGTATTGTGTTAATTAAAAGCTTACGAGTGGCTAAATATTTTGAATAACATTTTTTTAAACTAAAGTTTGATATTTAGAGATATTTTATACGTAATTTTTTTATTATAAATCTACACATCATTTTTTTAAAATAATTAAGAAATAATTGAATGCAATCGTTAAGAAATAAAAAACTAATATTTATTCTTATATTGTTGCATAAAATAGTAAATACATACCCATTTCTAGGTTAATCTAATTATCGAAAGCCATTTAGAAGGTTTTAATTTCCTATAATAGTCATAAAAATAGTAAATAATAAAAAATTTTAATGTACACAATGTCAATAGTTATATTAAATTTAGAATAAGATCTACTTTTCTTTTGAAATACAAATAGATTATCACTTTACAATGTAAATGTCATTTGTTTAATGTTTATTCGTATTTTTATCATAGTTTAATACGAAACTGAGGTACAATATATTTTAATTCATAAGGATGTATTGCAATAAAGTAAATAAAATATAATAAAATATTTGTTTTAATTGTGTTATCAATACTGTCAGTAAATACGAAAATATAAACATTAGTTAGTACAACAGAAGCAGAGATTTGTATTTCATGAAACTGCGTATTCATTAATTTTACGAATGAAATGTAAATTAAAATATGATTTAAGAATATGATTTTTCGAATTTACAAGTGCAGATTAGAGTCAAACTTTTATTATCAATTGTATATCAATAAAAATCTATAATAATTTTATATACCATGTGTAATATTTTATTTGCATGTATTGAATATATGGAAAAAAATTATCATCATAAAAATAAAAAATTAAATATTCAACTTAATATACATAAATATTTACTCAGATCACCTGGAATTTAAAAAATTAAATTTGTAGTTGCTGTTGAATTATAAAATTATTGTCACACTTATAGTTATTATGAAAGTTATTATTTTTAAACATTTAATTTATTAATTAAATCTAATCAATGTTTAAAAGAATTTTTTTAATTTCGAACGATATGTTTACTCAGGTTTTCATGTTATTTTATGTTTTATTTTAAGATACTTAAACATTTTTTATTTAATTTTTATTTAATAGATTCTGTACGAAAATTTTCACAGTTTTTCACAAATACCAGTCTACGATTTCAGTATTAATATAATAATGTCGATCATCATGGACAAATTAATTCCTCATGTTCGAGAAGGAGCATTCGCAACTTCGTTTATCTCACTCTTGACGGATTAAATGATTATCTAGAATTGTAGGATATAGTCAAGTTATCGTTAACAAGCCCTCTCAAAGACTTTGGAGACTTATCCGAATCCTTACTGCTTATCAATATATATCCTAGAATCCTTTCAAATAATAATTTTCGTACAAGATTCACTTACAACTGTACTACTGAATATTAAATGAGATTTACGAGGAAAGTTAGTGGACAAGTAGAATCTAAGAAGATGCTATTGGCTGCGTATCTTGGATAACTGATGCGGTAAATTTGATCATCTTTGATCCGCACAAGGTGTAATAATAGGTACTCGCAATGCATAAACTTGTAATAATACAAGTTTATATGCTTCAAATACGTAAAATGTAAGAGCTTCAATTTTACCTGTTGTAAAGGTACAAACAGATTTACGAACAAAATTTAGGTGCAAGTATAGCAGCTACTTGCGCTTGTTTTTCTCAATGAGTGATATATTTCTACTGTGGTGTAAGTTTACCGCCACACGATACAATATATTTGAAATTATGGTCAACTTACGCCCCCTAGCTCTCCCTTTCTAATAAGTTGAATCTGTTCTTGTACGAGAACAATTAGTGGATTACGGATTTACAGGATAGGACGTGCGTTTTAAAAACACATTTGTTTAGTTTTGTTTAGGTTATGTTTAGTGTTACGACAATACCTTAAGTACGTTTAAATATTGTTTTTTTTTATTAATAAAACGTATTAAATATATTTTAAGTCTTATAATTATATCTCATAACTTTAAATTAAAAAATTAATTTATTATATATTTAAAAATATACATTTATTAATAATAGCTTAAACTTTTACAAGAGGTTACGCACATGGTTTTCGGCTTTTTAATTTGAAATTCTTAGTTTTAAATTTGAAAATAAAAGATAAATGAAAATTATTTTTATACATATATTTTATATTTAAGATAAATCTTAAATTTTTGTTATTATTTTCTTTTATTTTTATTCGAATTTGGGTTTAATTTATTTCTTATCAATATATTATATATTCTAGAGTGTAATTTTTATTATAAAATGTCTTTCCGTGGTCGAGGAGGAGGAGGAGGAGGAGGTTTTCGAAATGGACGTGGAGGAGGTGGTTCAAGAGGTGGTAGAGGAGGTGGTGGAGATCGAAGAAGCGGGTAAATATTCATTGAAGTTTTATCACTGTATTTATGTATATAAAATTTTATTTTATTTTAGAATTATTGGAAATAGTATATTAATATTTTAATAAATAATAATTATGTTAATAAGTATATTAGAACACAATATAATATATAGGATATTATTTTTTCTTTTTTTTACGACCTTGTTTACTATTTTTTAACATTACCATTCCAAATTAAAGATTAATAGAATATAAATTTTCTTGGCAATGTATTTATTGGTATCCTGATATATTTAACTTTAATTACATAGTTTTAATTTTAATGAGATATTTTAACTTTTTTATTTATGTGATTTTTTATCTAATGTTTTTATTTTAATATTTTAGATTTGATTATGGTCCACCAGAACAAGTAACTCCTTTGTGTCATTGTGAATGGACAGTCCAAGATGATCTTGTTGCCAAAGTTGATATAGAAGAAGTTCCTTATTTTAATGCTCCAATTTATACAGAAAATAAACAACAAATTGGAAAAATAGATGAAATATTTGGAAATATTAGAGATTTCTATGTATCTATTAAGATGTCAGAAAATATGAAAGCTTGTAGTTTTGAAAAAAATACAAAGGTACATAATAAGGAATTAAATTTAAACAAAAAAGTTTATTTTTCATGATAAATTATTTAGTTTTGTTTTATTAAATTTGAAAAGAAATAAAAATATAAGGAAAAAAGTAATATTAGTATCTATGTTATGAAAACAATAAGTATTTTTCCATAATTAAAATATTGTACTATTGTAGTTTAAAAAAAAAAAAATGTTGGCTAAATATTATGTTACAAGTAACATCCTAAATATGTATTAAATCTATAATTACAAATATTGTAAATTTCCAGTTCTTCATAGATCCTGCTAAACTTTTACCTCTTCAGAGGTTTCTCCCAAGACCAGCTGGCTCAGTTCAAAAACGTGGTGGTGGAGGTGGACGTGGAGGTCGAGGAGGAGGAGGAGGAGGTCGTGGAGGCCGTGGTGGCGGTCGTGGCGGTGGGTTTGGAGGCAGAGGTGGAGGTGGAGGTTTTGGTGGAAGAGGAGGTGGTGGATGCTTTGGTGGCAGAGGAGGTGGCGGAGGATTTGGAAATCGTGGAGGTGGTGGATTTCGAAGTGGTCGAGGAGGCGGCGGAGGGGGCGGTGGTGGAGGATTTAGAGGGAGGGGTAGATGGTAGTCTAAGAACAGTTAAATTGATAATCATTTTGTTATCAAAGAGGCAGTGTCTTCTGAATGAATATAAAAAAGTGTCACATATTGATGAATGTAATTTTTATAATTGATGAGACAAGAAACTATATTGTAAGAGTGATGAGTTTTCATGAAATGTACATAGGAAACAATCATTGAACGAAAACTTTTGTTAATAATATTACCGTGGTAGCATATAATTTATTATGCTTGACAAATAAAATATACAGATTTACTTTGATAAATTAATTATTCTTATTTTAAACTTCGTCGAATTTAATATGTTTTCCTAATTCTTTTTCAGCTTTCTTCAATAGTTTATCACGCCCTCTTTGTTTTACTCTAACTTTATTACCAATTTTTTCTTCTCGATCCCTTAAAATTTTATCCCAATAAGATTTCTCTTCTTCACCTGAAAACATATTATATGTGTTAATTTGTTAAATTATTAATGTTTACATATATTCAAACAAGTTTCAATACACATACCAGTTAATACATTCAATTGTCTTGTTTCATTAGTTTTTTTAATTAATGCTGCTGCAGCTTCTGAAGAATCACATCTTATAAAAGCTTTATTTGAGCCTTCTTTTATGTCTATATACTTAATATTAGTATTACTTCTTAATTCTGCCTAAATATAAAATAAAATTATAAATTTAAAAAGTTTAATAAAAAAATATAAAATTATAGTTTACCTTGAAACCTTTAGGATCTACACAAGGTTCATTCAATTCAACTTTTACTATTACACCTGGTACAAATTCTAGATTTGTTGCTTGTTTTTCTTTTTTATTACCATCACTTTCTTCAACATGTTCAATTTCCATTTTATTTCTGTCACCCCACTGATTCCATCTTGCTCTCCTTATATGCTGTTTTAATTGTTTCATTTTTGATCTCTGAAGTTCTAAATATTTATTTCGTAATTTTTTCCAATCTCTTTTACCCATAACTTGCAATCCCATTTCTGCTGTTTCTAATACTTCATAAGTACCCTGATGCTTACGTTTCCTCTTCTTCTTTTTCTTCTTTTCAGATACATCATCGTTTGAATACTCAATAATATCTTCAGTATCTTCTGTTCTTAAATTCTCTATTTCATTGGAAGCTTGTTCACTTTCTATTTCGCTTTCTTCAGTTTTGATTTTTTTTTGCTTTTTACAATTTTCTTTAAGATTCTTTTGAGATTCAATGTCTGTTTTAATTGTTTCTATTGTTGTAGAAATATGTTCAGATTTTATCTCAGTTTCTTCAGTTTTTATTTTCTTTTGTTTCTTACAACCATCTTTAAGATTTTTTTGATTTTCAACATCTGATTCATGTACTCCTTCTGAAGATAATCTATTTCTTCGTTTTTTACCTCGTTTTTCTTCTTCTGCATTTGAATCAGAAAAATATGTAATTAATTCATTATCATTGTCTATGCTTTTTTTTTTCTTTGTTTTTGAAGCATCTGATTGATCAGTTCCAGAATCCCCAGGATCATCAGATTTCATAGATTTTTTTCTTTTCCTCTTGTTTTTTGATTTTTCAGATTCTGAAGATTTATCAACTTTTTGAATATTATCTCCATTTATATTTTTATCAGGTTTTTCAAAATTCTGAAAATCACCATCCTGTTTGTCTTCTTCATTGTAAGTTGTTATACTTAATACATCTGTTGGTGATGTCTGAGATGGCAATTCACAACCTTTTGTTCTAAATGCCTGCAAAATATTTTTTTTATTGTTATGATATAATTTTACATTAAGTTTATTAATAAACATACTTGTAAGCATTTCTCAGCTGACTCCGGTGTTTCAAATTCAACGAAAGCAAAACCTTTAATCTTGTGATTAAATTTAAATTTTGGAATTGATACATAGGAAACTGGTCCATATTCAGAAAATAGAGTAGTCAACCACTCATGATCAGCATCTGATGGTAATCTTTGAACATATATCGTACATTCATCAATATTTTGTTTCTCTATAATTGGAGTTATTCGACAAACTTTTGTACCATCTTCAGATACTTGTAATATTTTAGACTTTTGAAGTGCCTTAACAACTCTGTTTACATCAGTAGTTAATGTTCTAATTTTGTTAAATTTTAAAAATATTTCTATATCAACATCTAAAAAATTTTTGGTTAATTGATAGAAATTTTATATTTAGAAAAATATCGATTTAAAATTAAAGCTTACTTGGATCTTGTTTAATGAGACTTGCGAGAAATCTATCTTTGGTCAAATTTGCATCACCAAAATAAAATTCCATCTGTTTAAGAATTGCAGCATGTAGTGCCTTCTTTCTTTGTCGTACTTTTCCATGATGAATATTATTTGTTTCTTCATTATTAACATTTATAACTTCTAAAGTTTCAACCTCAGGATGAACTTGAGGTACTGGTACAATTTCTGAGGCAAGTTCAATATCAGAATTCTGTTCTTCAGATACCATTCTGTTATTTGTTTCTATCTTCTGTCATTAACGAAAAAATTATTTTTGTAATAAAAATATCTTACAAATAATAAATCCTTAAAAACCTTCGAACTAAAATTTACCTTAAAGTATCATTAAAAAGTTTTATGTTTTTGAATGGGAAAAAATATTCTTGATAGCGAAAAACATAACTTTCTACTTAAATACAAATCGAAGTTTTTAATTATTAATATAATTCGAACAAAAATATTACCGATTATCGTATCCGAAGGTACATTTAAACATGCGTTTTTATTCTTACTTTTATTTCCAAACAATTTTCAACGTACGATTAAATTTGATTCGTGGAGGAAACTACGAATTAACCAATTGTTAGAATATAACCTACGTTGACGTAATAATTTTTTGAAAAGTATCCTTTAAGCACTGTCCTAACCTATGGAACAATTTATCTGAATTCTTGAAAAGTTCAAGTCATTCGTTGAACGTATTTGAGTGAAAATTTTTTACAGAAGCATACGTACGTGAATCTAATTTTAAAATGGAAGAAATCGGTGTTGTTTTGCCAGATAAGGTAAATAAAATAATCATTTACATTTTTACTTTTAAGATTTTGTAATATGTTGTATTTGAAAGCAAATGAAATAAAATGTTGGTTACATTCATTTAACTATGCATTAAATTATTGTATCATGTATTATAATATTAAAACAAAATTACTATTGCTTAATGTGTTTTATTGCTTATAATAAAATTTGTTTTATTAAAATGTGATTATAAAATTTATTTTATAATCAATAATTTTTAGGATCCAAGTGAAATTGATTCAAAACCAGTCATTGGTCATGGCACTGGTGGTGCAGAGGAATTAGATGTTGAAGATCTGTATACTAAATATAAGGTATGTCTTTTAATATACTATCTTACATTTTTCAATTGTATATTTATAAATAAAAATAATATATATATATATATATATATATATAATATATATATATATATATATACATGAGTAATTTATTAATTTCTTTTTATTTGTCAATTTTGAAATATTTTTTATAAGTATTTTTATGTATTATTTAAATTTTTATATAGAAACTGCAACGAATGCTAGAATTTTTGGAAGTTCAAGAAGAATATATTAAAGATGAACAAAGAAATTTGAAAAAAGAATATTTACATGCTCAAGAAGAAGTAAAACGTATACAAAGTGTACCATTGGTAATTGGTCAGTTTTTAGAAGCAGTTGATCAAAACACTGGAATTGTTGGTTCAACAACAGGATCAAATTATTATGTACGCATTTTATCAACTATTGATCGAGAATTGTTGAAACCTTCAGCTAGTGTTGCTCTTCATAAACATAGCAATGCTCTTGTTGATGTTTTACCACCAGAAGCAGATTCTAGTATTTCTATGCTTCAAGCAGGTAATATTTTTTTCCATTTTCATTTTGCAATTGTAAATAAGATCTATCGTATTAAATAAAATAAAATAGATTAATAGATATTGCTTATTTATTATGATTATTATTAATAAATTTTAAACTTAATTTTTATTTAAATATCTCTGGCATTGTATAGATGAAAAACCAGATATTCAATACAGTGATATTGGAGGTATGGACATGCAGAAACAAGAAATTAGAGAGGCAGTGGAATTACCATTAACTCATTTTGAACTTTATAAGCAAATTGGTATTGACCCACCAAGAGGTGTTTTAATGTATGGTCCTCCTGGATGTGGTAAAACTATGCTTGCTAAGGCAGTTGCTAGACACACCACAGGTAATTACATTACTGTAATAACTCAAATGATAATTGATGATGATAATAGTACTTGCTAGTTTTATTTTATTTTTTAATTTATATTTTTACATCATACTGAAAACTTTTTTAAATTTAATTTAAAAATTAATTTTTTGATATTTTATTATTTTAAAAGCTGCTTTCATTCGTGTGGTGGGATCTGAGTTTGTGCAAAAGTATCTTGGAGAAGGCCCAAGAATGGTACGAGATGTTTTCCGTTTAGCAAAAGAAAATTCTCCAGCTATTATTTTCGTTGACGAAATTGATGCTATCGCAACAAAGCGTTTTGATGCTCAAACAGGAGCTGATCGTGAAGTACAACGTATTCTATTAGAATTGTTGAATCAAATGGATGGTTTTGATCAAACTACTAATGTAAAAGTTATTATGGCTACTAACAGGTAAAAAAATATAAAATTACTACAACTTTTTCTTTTAATTTAAAATCTTGTTTTGAAATTAAATTAATCAATTTTTTTTTTAAATTTTAGAGCTGATACTCTAGATCCTGCACTATTACGTCCTGGTAGATTAGATCGTAAAATTGAATTTCCACTACCTGATCGAAGACAAAAACGTTTAATTTTTTCAACTATTACTACTAAAATGAATTTGAGTGAAGAAGTTGATCTAGAAGATTATGTTGCTCGACCTGATAGAATTTCTGGTGCAGACATTAATGCTATTTGTCAAGAAGCAGGAATGCATGCTGTTCGTGAAAATCGTTATATTGTGTTAGCTAAGGATTTTGAGAAAAGTTACAAAAATAATATTAAAAAAGATGAATCTGAACATGAATTTTATAAGTAAATTACTGATCTTAATCATTTTTTGTGTAAAACTAAGATATTGCTTTTATTTTATCTAAATGTGTTTAAAATTAATAATAAACATGCATTACAAGTATATTATAAACATAATAATTTACATCTTTGTAAATGATATTTTATAAGTACCCAATAAATAAATACAATTTTCCATACACACATAGCTTCCTATTTGATTTTCCAATTAATAAAATTTATTGATCATAAATAATATTATGGACATGTATACATACATCTCTCTATACACATATGTGTTTGTATACAATGAAAAATTAACCTATAAAATATGATATTGTAGTAAAAAGATTGTTCATCAGTTCAAAGTTCAAATTAATATTTTATAATTATTTTTTTATTAGAATGAATATTCACATTACGGAGAATACAAATTTGGAAATGGACTTACCTCGTGTGCTAATAGCGAGTACAAAACGTGAAAAAGCTAAAGAGATAGCAAGTAGTATGTACATTTTTAAGGTTTACGTATTATAGCGTAATTAATAATTTATATTAATAATTTTTACTTTAGATATGGGAGCAAAATATTTATCACAACAAGCTGATATTGAACTTTATTTGTTAAATATTGACAACAAATATTACTCTGCTCAAATACTACTTTGTGTTACAGATAATTTATCAATTAATTTATCAAATTTTGAATCATTAATTTTTTATTATAATCTAGAAACAGTAAGACATTTATTATTTAATATATTATGCAGGATATATTGATTATTTAATGCTGGACAAACTTTTCAGGAAAATGCTTTTCATTTTATGATTGAACAAGTAGCACCATTACTTGATCGATCTGAGGCAGAAATATTGTTATTAGTTTGTAACAACATTCCCAATATATCAGTTAGAGAAAAAGGTAACTATTACAATCAAGTATTTGATATAATATTTTAATACTTTTATCTATTTAGTTTTAGAATGGTGTGCACTTCGAAAATTTGAACTTATTAAACTGGAGCATTCAGATCCTCAGGAAATTATGGAACTTGAAGAAGATCAAAGTAAATATGGAATCAAACGAATCATTGAAGCTTTAGAAACTCATATGTGGCCAAATATTAATCTTAAAAGTTACTATCAATATATGCTTATGAAGTGAAAATTGTGTAACTGTAAATATTAAATACATTTATTTTTAGATTCTAGGAAAAATAGTCAAGAGCCTCAATTTGAAGTAAATGAAGTTGGTGACCAATTAGAAAATGTTCGATTGGGCAATGCACAGGATATTTCAGAGCGTTTACAAATGGAAAGTGTTCTTGGTTAGTATTAATAAATATTAAAATTTACTATAAATAATATAAATCTAGATACATAAGTTTTGACAATAATATTTGGTTTGCAAATTTTTTAAAGATTATTTGTTACTAATGTACATTAAATTTATGTATAATTACTTATTTTAAGATGGAATTATGAATAATGAAGGAGCAGATTTTGGTGAACTTTTCAGTCACTTAAGGGCAGTGAAAGAACATGCAGCCTCAATGCCTTCGAATCAAAGGAGAGTTGCTGCAGAACAATTAGTAACAGCATTTTGGAAAGCAATAGGTGGAGATCCTTCAGAAGTCGATGATATAAATTAATTCTTAAAAGTTGTATTATATAATATCTACCTGCAATGCATAGAATTTAAAATTGATCCAAATAATTGTTGTTCATCAAAAAGTATTACATATGTAAAATAACCTCAATTGTTTAAATAGAAAGTTTTTAATAAAAAATATATCTATTTCGAGATATTAATGTAAAAAATGTACCCTAGTTAATTAATTTTAATTGAACCAATTAGTTTGGATCATTTTTTATTTCTACTATTTTACTGTACATCTAAGCTCTTGTATAATTCTTTAAATTATTAATATTATTAATATTATTTTATTGGTATACATAATTTTCTAATCTTAACTTTATTTCTTATTTGTAAAATTTTTAATTGATAATTCAAAAAAAAATTTTATTCTGTAAATTATTAAATTTACAAGTAAAAAATGATTACAGTTTCTCATTATACAAATAAATATTTTTTAAAATGTATTAAAGTAGTTACATAATTAGTGAAATTATATCATAATTGTATGTGTATTATCTTAGTTGTAATTAAAAAAAACTTAAAAAATATAAATATAAACATTTACAAGACAACTAATAGATTTTATTGTTTTTTTAAATAAATGACAACATTTATAAAACAAAAATCATCATATAAAAAGAAAGTTTTAAATTACTCATTTTCTTTTTTCAGTTGTACCAACCATTGAGTAACCTTTATTTTATTTTGTTTTCGAATATTAAATAGTAAAAAAAATTTTTTTTTTATCATTTAAAATAAAATAAGCAATATATTAAATATAAATTTTCTCACTTTTCGAATATTTTTTACGTGAATATCAATTTTTAATAATTATATTTTTCAACTTTTTAAAGTCAGAATTTTTTGAGTTGTTACTTCTGCCGTTTAATCAGGCTGATGAAAAGCAAAATGTCTGTCGCGTTGTGTGTATCATAAGAGATCGGAAACAGGTTACGGCTAAATTTTAGAATTAAACGGTTAATACGTAATAAAGTATGTATGCAGAGAAGTAGCAAGCCATGTTGTGTACAAAGATTATGAAAATGAGCTTTATAAAAATGCTTTCGTAGATAGATGGAATTTGCGTGTAAAAATTTCATGTAAATATTTTGGAGGGAGACCTTTTCTGTCTTTTTCACCTTTTACCATAATAATAATCAGCCGATTTTTCGCCTATTTGCAAATGTGATAACTACTAAGAGATTTTGTGTGTGTTCAGGACATATTGTCACTTTAAACAGGTGTCAACTGGAATTTTTGAATGCATCAATTACATTTTCTTAGAAAACAAGTTTGGGCATTTTCACCTAATGTTTGTTCTGCATGCTTAAGTTTTAAATTTTAATCAGAGCAAATTCACATTAACATACTTATAAAACAAATAAGCAATAATTATCTACGGATTAGAAGATAAATAGTTATAATACTACATGAAATTACCTTTATATTCCTTAAAATTTGTTAAAGCTTATATGATTAAGATAGTTTAAGCGTTTGATGCAGTCATCATTTTGATTTTGAAACTAGTACAGGATTGAGCCAAAAGGCTAACATTAAAATGCAAGGTAATTTTATGTATTTATTAATATTTTTACCATCAATTTTTTTATTATGCTAAAAATTAAAAAATGAATTTATAAATTATTTTATTAATATTAAATATAGCTGAACAAAAAACATGTATTTCAATTTAATTTAATGATTTAAACCAAGGGAAATGTATTTCTTAAATTTTAATAATAATGATAATAATTTATATATGTGTAACTATATTTAATATTCAAATTTTTATTTTATTTCAAGCAGATAATCATTTTTGTATATAGTTGAGGTAACTAATTTATAAATAATAATTAGTAAATATTTGAAAATATTAATAATAATCACTTAAAATTATTTGAAGTAATTTTTTAAGAAAGTTTTATCATGATAATTTTAATTTTTTACTTTTTCAATAAATTTTATAACGAAGTAATTAATTTTAGACCTAATCACTTAATGTATTATTTTATCTTGTAGCCATTTCATATAAGTATAATTTATTTTTAAATAAAAAAAGTAAAATAGCAATAGACTGATTTTAAATATTTTAAAATAAAGTAATTCACATTGAAATATCTTATTATTGGAAGACTTCAAGATATAAATCAAGAAAATATTGCATACTTATGTCATTTTTTATGTTTTAAATTTATGAGTAAATTTTAAAAAATTTATAATGTGCATAAACTTTTTTCATAATTATTTATTAATATAGTGGGTGTATAGATATTTTTATTCTAAAAATTTATTCTCTAACATCAAATAATCATTTAAATATTAAGACTTATTATAAGAAAGGTTAATCTTGACTAAATAATTTTATTATGAAGATACCAATGAATTACTTGAATCAGTACCTTTACCGAAAATGGAACCTATAGAAGTTAAAGATTCATTGCCAATGGATCTAGTTAAGTTAGAAGATATTGAAACTCCTGCAACACCAGATAGCTCTAAAGGAGAAGTTAGCACTGATTTGGTGAAGACTGAAAGTCCAAAAGTATGGAAACCAGTACTTGGAAAAATTCAAGCCAAAAAGAGATTAATGGCTTTTGCAAATAAATTTAATCCTATGCCAAAAGTACACAAATTAAAAATGAAAGGAGATAGGGTTAAAAGTAAGTTAAATGAATATTTAGTTTGAAGTTGTGCTAAATTTAAATATTTTTTCACTTTAATAAAATAAATATAATCTTTTTTTTTATCAGGACAAGAAAAAATTTTAGCAATAGAAGAAATTGTAAGAGAAGAAAATAAAAGTAGACTAGCTGCTCAAGGTATTGCTCAATAAACATATATAATATTTATATTAAAAATAATAATTATTTATAGTTTTAAATTACATTTTTTTGTAATTTTTTAATTTTAGAAATGAGAGATATTAATATAAGAAATGCATTACATGAAAAGAGAGTTAGAGAATCTAGTAGAGACAGAAAAAGCGAAGAACGTTATTCAAGACGATCGGGATCATCATCCTATAGAAGAAAAAGTGATAGGTAAACAAAATTTTGAATATTTTATTGAAAATTTTTAATTTCATTAAAAATTTATGCTGCTTTATAATTAATTAAAATTTTTCGTGTGTATACTTACATAATACGTATTTTTAGTAAAATATTTCAATTTCACTGTTTTAACAATTTATAAGAATTCTAATTCTCTCAGTATCATGCTTATTTAAAACATTTGATTGTTTTGTATTTTTCAAAGGGAAAGAAGACACAGTCGAGATAGAAAATCTCGCAGTAGATCAAGGCAACGTTCTAGTCGCAAGTCATCTCAAGAAGATGAACGTTATAGCAGAAGTAAGTATAAAGAAAAGAAAGATAGAACAGATAAAAGAGAGAGAAAAAATAGAAAAGATGATTCCAAATATAAAAGGGAAGAATCTAGATATAAAGAAGAAGATCCAAAATCATTTGATAAAAGCAAGAAGCAAGATACAAAAACTGAAGAAGCTAAAGAAGATGAGAAGAAGCCAGATAATTTTAAACAAGATTCTAAATCAGAATCAGCTAAAATTGAGGATCCAAAATTTGACGAAAAAGACGATAAAAAACAAGATACAAAAAAAGATGAATACACCAAAAAAGAAGATATTAAATCTGAAGCTATTAAAGAAGCAATTAACGATATCAAACAAAATGATTTCCAAAATGAAGAGTGTAAAGAAGAACTTAAAGAAGAGCCTAAAAAAGCTGAAATAAAAAAAAATGATGAAATAAAATTTAATAAAATAGAAAAAATAGAAATTAGTAAAAAGGAAGATAAATCTGATGGAAATAATAAAGATGAGCAAAAAATTGAACAAAATAAACGAGATGATTTTAAATTAGACATAGATAAAAAGGAAGAATTGAAATTAGATAAACAGAGGAAAGACTCTAAAACGGATGTTGGGAAGAAAGAAGAACCAAAATTAGATAAATCAAAGAAAGATGATTTTAAATTAGAAATAACTAAGCGAGATGATATTAAAATTGATACAAAACGAGACGATGATCGTGATGAAATAAAAACAAAGCGAGATGATATTACTTGTAAACGAGCAAATTCAAGAGATAAGAAACTAGAAAGAATCGATGTGAAAGAAAAACGAGAAGAACCTAGAATGAAAGTACACCGAGAAAGAGAAAGAGAAAAAGATAAGATAAGAGAAATAAGAGAAAAAGAATTGTTGAAATGTCGGTCTTGGAAAGATTTTCGAAAGTATGGATTTTTTATTGACGATGTAAGTTATATTAAACGTAGTGACAATGGAGACAAACTGAATAAACCCAGGTAACTTTAATTTTTATATTTAAATTATAAATAAAATATTACTTTTATAAATTTCTTTAGTTTTTTACGTAGTTATATGTTGTATTTATACATTACATTATATATATACATATATATAATTAAAACTGCATTAAAAACAAAAGAAAGAATTTATGAAATGTACATATATTCATTCATTTTCAATTTTGAAATATAATTTATTAAAATTTACGATATAAATATATTTATTTTGTACAGATCTCCACAGGATTATAATCTATATCTAGAACAAATATTAATGCTTTCTGATGGTAGAATGCATCGCTATGCTTTTCTAGCTGAAGGTCCAAATGGACCTAAAGAATATCCACCAGAGATAATAAAAACTACGAAAAGTAAACCTTCTATATTATATTGTGAAAATCCAAGACATCCAATATATTTTGATCGTCAACATATCTTAAGAGTTGTGTCACCCAATAGACGGGAAAAAATGGAAGATATTTGTGAAGCAACACAAATAAGGTGAATATATATAAATAATTATTACTCGTATAAAATTTATTACTATATCTATGTGTTTCTCTATTTTTTATTTATTATATAGAATGGATAACATTAACAATAAAATCAGTATAACTACATAAAACTATTTTCAGTTTTAATAAAAAAGTATAATCATTTTTATATATTAATATATATTGGAATATGATTATATTCTATCTTAGAATAGAACAATTGATAATATTTATCATTATTGAAATTAAGTTTTTATTAATAATTATTAATTATTTATAAAGATTTTGATATTATAAGTACTTTACAAGCTTAACTGATTTTATAACTAGTTGAGTTATTATATCAATGCACGTGATTTCTTTTATTATATAACACATAATATATTTCTGTAAAAATTGAGAATTTCAAAAATTGTCCTTATTTTATTTTTAATGTATTTAAAAATTGTAGAATAATAACGTCAGAGCGTGAAGAAGGTCACCATGAAAGACTTTGGTACAAAACTATGGACCCATCAAAATCAATAACTATAAGGACTTCTATTGACGTGCCATCATTCCCACGTTCAAAATGGGACAGCGAGAATGAATTGAGTGATAATGATAATGTATTTGAAAAATTGCCAGCAGAACATATTTTGACGAATGAGCGAAGTATCCCCAGATCTTCAACAGAATCAGAGCCAGAGTCTCAAATATCACTGCCACAATCAGAGTTAAATGCTCAGATAGATCCACAGCTACAATTACAATCATTGCCACAGCCTATACCACAGCCTAAGCCAGAATTAAGGGAATTGAAACAAACTTTAATTGAACATCGTAAGTAGTTTTATATTCATTTAATAGCTTATAAACATAGAATTGTCATTATTACTTATCATACCAAATGTTGTTCTTTTATACATTTTTTTATGTTCATATTTAATATTAAATGTATCAATCATTATTTCATAACAGATTTAGATGAACATCCAATTAAATTAAAATCTAAACACAAGTCCAAATTCAAAAATTCGCATTCGCAATCACCTTCACCTTCGCTTTCACCCAAGAGAAAAGAAAAATCGCCAAATCATAAAAAATATAAAGACGAAAGGAGCAAACATGAGAAACACCGCAATCGCGAGGATAAGCATCACCACCATCATCATCACTATAAGGAGAAAAATTCCTCGGAGGAACCAAAAGAGATACCCATTGAAATTGCGGAGAAGGCCAAGTCATCTACACCTGAGCCTGAAATTGGTGACAATAAGCTTGTATCAGAGTATGAACAGTTTATAAAAATGCTTGGCAGTACAGAAACTGTGACTAATACTAACGTTCAGACACCGAAATCAACTACCGAGGAGGTAATTGAGACTCCCGTGAATATCTCATCACCTTCGACTTTTTACGAGTTCAGCTTGGAAGCGAAATTATCAAAGGATTCTTCGATCACAAGTTTCAAACTAGCGGACATTCCTACTCCGATCGGAAAACCTGTTAAGGAAGTTAGCTTACCCACGGAAGTTTGTCCCGTGTCTACATCTAGTAATCTAATTAGAAATACAGAACAAGAAAACATTAACGAACAATCTAAAGACTCCAATAATGCTACTAAGGAACAATCTCAGCTTCAGGTAAGCAATCTTCATTTGATATAATTATAAATAAAATTTTTATTTTACTGCTTAAGCAGCTAGTAACTAAATATTCACAAAGTAATTATTATATAAAGTACATATATGTATTTTATTTAAAAAATAGTACTTTAAAACATTTAAAAATTAAATAATTACAAATAGATTTCTTTTGTTAAAGTTAATTCTGGATATTGATTTAGAGGCCAAGATTTTTTAAATCTACTAAATCGAATTTTGTTTGAAAAAAGACACGATAAAAATCTTTAGTTTATATAAGATTATTTTCTTAAGATAACGTTTGTAAATATTTCGATCATTTCATTTTCAGAACAATTTTTTACCTATGCAGCATTTACCACAAGGGAAGCTTAATAGTGAGGAATCTAATGATCAGTACGAGTCTTCCGAAGAAGACGACGATTCTCCTTCCATTCCCAGTGATTGGGAGAATGTAAAAATCAAGGTGGAGAAAATGAGCGATGACGACGACGTTTCAGATAATAGAGTCGATGATTCCATAATTACCAGCGGTAAAAATAAAAACTCGAAAAAAAGAAGAAAGCGCCGAGAGAGTTGGAGCACCGACTCAAGTTCCTCGTCGAGTTCAGATTCTGAAGAGATCAGATCGAAGCGTCGCAAACATCGACGAAAACGCCCGAGAAAACCATCCAGTACTGAATCCGACAGCAGTGATAGTAGTACCAGCGATAGTTCGAGCTCGGATGATCAACGTAAGAGAAAGAGGCGTAAAGCTGATAAGAAGAAGAAAAAGCCGAAACGTCTAAAGAAGCTCAGCAAGAAGCCGAAGCGCAAGCGCAGACGCAAGGCCAGCACAGACTCGAGTAGCAGTGATTCTGATGTGCGACCATCCAAGAAAAAAAGGTCCCGTCGAATGAAGGCTAAAAGGAAGAAGGGTAAATTAAACAGGCAAAATACTGATGGATCATCGGATAAGAACAAGACAAAGAGCGACAAATCAAACGAGGGTAAGCGTCACAAGGCTACAAAAATCAAGGAAGAGTCACAAAAGTCTGGGAAAAGTAAGCAGGCGATGGCAGAACCAGAAAAGGTGTTAGCTCACAAGGCTGCCATCGAAATGAGCAAGAATTCAAAAAGCCCTAATATTGAAGGGAGAAATCGGGGTATAAGCGAGGATACCTTTTCAGAATGGGAAAGGGATAGCATACCCAGGCAAATTACGAAGGAGCGTGACGAAAACTTGAAAGGCCTCGAGGAACCGAGAGCGAAAGAACTCATCAAGAAGAAAGAAAAACAAAATGATGCAAAAAATGATTCTGGACAAGATCCGCGAGTTCAGGACAAGGAGAATGATAACGATAAAAGCGGATCTGAGAATGAAAATGTCGAAGACGTGGGAGACAATAGGAACAAGAAAAAAAAGGAAAAAGAGTTGAAAAGGGAGAGTCAGGAATTCGAAAGTGAATGGGAGAGGGAGAGCAAGCGGCCAGCAAAAGTCGCGGTGAGCGACGAGGAAACACAGAAGTACCCTTTGGAAAAGAAGCCCGTTGTTGATTGGAGTGACACCGATTTCGATTCTCTTAACGTTCTATCTCTTACTCAGCTTGAGCAGCAAGTCGTGGATAAACGAGAAATATTCGCCAATGAATGGGAAGTTGACAGTCTCGATGCTATGCCTGATTCTACAACAGATTTGAAGGTAGAGATGACCAAAGTGAAGAAACACGACAAAGGTATTAGGTATGATAAATCGACGGACACTTATATACCTGTAGATATAGAGAATCCGAAGGATAGCAAGAGAAAGAAGGAGAAACGCATTAACACCATTAGAATTTGGGAGGATGAGCAAGAAAATGCCGAAAGAGAAGAGCTTTTGTTGTCTTTAGAGAAGAATGTGTCTGTGGAAAGCAAGGAAAAATCGAGTGTTGAAATCGAAAGTGAGTTTTCTTTGATAGACTATATACTGCCGGTCGAGTTATTATTCGTAATAAATAATATAATGATACTGTATCTAGTAATTTGAGGAAAATATCGCACATATTAATAATATGACATATAGATATATCTACATATATATGTATATATATATATATACACACACACACATATATATATACATATATATATATATATATATATCTGTTTATAAATTATATATGCAGCGATTTAAATGAAAATTTATGTATGAATTTTTTGTAAATGGTTGATTAATTTGAATAAAATAATAACTATAAATTTATAAATCATTATGATTATCTTTTGGCTCGACGTATCATCTTCCATTGAATTTATATTATATCTCGAACGAGATACGGGTAATGCATACGTTGATTACTTTACATAAAAAAAATATTGTTCATAATATTATATATGAATGATTTACGATATAAATTAATAGAAGCAGACAATAAGCCAACGTTATCTATTTTAAGACCACAATATTAATTAATAATTAATATTATATTATGCATAAAATTAATTTCTTATATTTTGTTTTATTTTACATTTTACCTTATCAAAATTCACATGAAAATTTTTTTAGTTAGACGTGTTTATATGTGGTGTTTATATTTTTATACGTGAGAATAAAGAAAACTAAACATAATTAATTAAAGTAAAAAATATCTAAATAAGCGTCGCAACCCTATCATTATATTTTAAGATAATAGAAAGTTTAAAAAATGAGACAAGGACGCCAACCCGATATTTGAAATGACGTCAGTCTGAAGATAAAGTTAGTTTAGTTAGAGTAGCATATTTTTTGCAGTATTAAATGATTTTGTTGTTTGGTGCCTGACAGGTAAAAAGAATATTGGAAAAAGCAGTGAGGTCGGAGCGAGAGTTATGGTCGATGATAAGCCACGGCGCAAGAGTCGCTGGGACGTAGAGAGTCATCAAGAAGACTTCGAAAACGCTCCCCCTGTGATGTGGGAGGTTGAGGGTAATGTTTGGTTAAAGCTCACAGCCGTTGATAATACACTTAGTATGATGAATTCGAAGACTAGTGAAGCCACATTCAACAGTCCCTTACTTGAAGCCGTTAGTGCAAGAGTTAAAGAAGAAAAGGCCAAGGTGAATTCGACGCCACTTGTGCGATACACGCCCCCCAAAGACATTGGGATAGTCGATTCACCCGAGAGTTTGAGAAGGAAGATGGAGGAGATCGCTATGCTGGAGCGAGCTTTGACCGGTAAGGATATGGATTTGAGTCCCTCAGAGATGATGAAGAATTTGGGAAAGATAAAGAATTTCGATTCAAAGGACAGTTTGAATTTGGAGGCTCCGACGAGGACAGAGATCGTAAGTACTATATGTGCATAGTAAATGATAAATACTGTTGGGTCATTTGAAAAAACCAATAATTAAAGCGTGAAATTAGTTGTGTAACTCTACAACTTAAGTATATTTGTCATTATAATCAATTAAACAATTATTATTTTTATTATAATTTTAAACGTCAAAAGTATTTTTTTATCCGCGGTTATTATTTTATAAAACTTATTATTTTTATTATACTTTTAAATGTCGAAAATTTTTTTTTTACCCGAGGATCCATTTGATAAACGGTTACTGTTTATTATTATAGGTTATATCGAAAGATCAGAAAATAGTGGATGGATACAATAAGTCAAAAGAGAAAGTCGAAGTTCCATTATCAATATCCCAGGATTCAACATCCATGTCGATGAGAATTAAAGAAGAAATAACTACACCAAGTGGTTGGGGAACTAAGCATCCGGAAATCGACGAAGCATCAGAATTTGGTATACCGGGTCTCGCTGAAATTGATTCCAAGATTGATGTACCAAGTAACTCTTATAGGGATATTTTCTTAGACATTGAAACTATAAATTTTGAGAATAAAATTTTAAACAAAGCTAATAAGAAACCAGATATAAGTGTACCCGAAGATAGTTCTAAAGAAATGCTGAAATTAGTGCCGAAACAAGTGTTATCTCGGCAAAATAACGAACAAGCCAAGTTCGCCAATAATTCGCCAGAATTGTTTAAAAAGAAAATTTGCAACATAGATAGCCACGAGTTGCCTAAATCTGTCGAAAATATAAAGACAGAGGATGCCCAGTCTAGTCTTAAAACCTTGAGCACTAAATCTCCTCCAAGTGTGAAACGAAAAAGTCCAATTCGAAAAGAACGTGACAATGAAAACCGCAGTAAAAGTAGTTCGAAAAATAATTCGGAGAAGGATTGCAAAGATAAAAAGGAATACCAAAGCCGAAATTCAAGAAGAAGTCCAATTAGTTCGTGGGACTCTAAGGAACCAATAAAAAGTGGCAGTACTAGTCGAAATGCTAGCTTAAGCAGAAGTAGAAGCAGGAGTAGAAGTCCTCGTAAACGAGACGATAGATCAAAACAACACAGCAAAAGGGACAAAAGAAGCCCCACTAAAAGCTCTTACAGAGGTAACATGACCTTCTAGAACTAAAGCTTATCTCCATTTAACAACTTATTTTCTTTTAATTCTTATATTTTTATACAATTTATCATTTATTTTGATTATATTACAATAAATATTACGAGACGATGATTACATGCTTAAAAAACGTTAAAAAGAAGATAAAGGTTTAATTTTAGATTTAATTTTATTCTTTTTATTTAAAAAAAAATGGCTTTATATTTGTTATGTATATTTTAAAACATTCGAACGCCTTTTTCTAAGTAAATTTAAGGATTATTTAATTATAAAAACGCCAAACCTATAATTCATCAGAGTATTTTAGCTATAAAAGTTCAACTTAGTTTTTTTACTGTGATAATATGTTTTATGTACAAGATTAGGTTAAAAAATAATTATATTATTTTCGCGTATATTTACAAAATTTAACTTATTTTATCTAGTTATTTATGGTATAATTTTTAAATAAATAGATATAAAGAAGAGTTCGCAATCAAGCAAAAGTGATCGAAGTAAGCGAAGGTATGATGATGGATTTGAGACAGAAAAAGGCAGAGATAAGCCTTATGATCCTATGGAAATTCTTCGAGAAAGAAACTATGAAAGCGACAGAATTCGGAGCAACAGGTAAGATATATTTTATTTTTATGCGTTTTTATTTAGTATTTATTCGATTAAAAACATGTTGTAAAATGTAAACTTTATCATTCAGATCAAGAATAGATGATGATATACCAAAATCTTGGCGACATTCAGATCACCCTGATGAAAAGTTGCCTATTAATCCATATCCAAACGAGTATAATTATGAGAATAAAATGCGATTAAGGGATGAAAGTTTGGATAGGGATGGTAAAGGACATCGTTCAAGCGCAAGAAGCAGAAATAGGTATAGAATCTATATTTTGAATATGAATTATTTTTTCAAACTAATAAAAATTAATATAATTAAAATAAGCGTACTGATTAATAAATGTTACGCATAAATGTTATCTTAATCGATTCTTAATTATAATTTTATGTGCAACAAATAAATATTTGTTAACAAATTAAAATGATCTTGCATTAGATTCTTTAAAACAGTATCATCTCAAAGCTCAGCTTTATGTTTATTAAAAGAAATTAAAATTTTCAACCGCATATAAAATTCAGGTTTATAATTACATTAATATTTTTATGAGCAGTAGCCTAATGATACCAAATATATCTTTGCAGAGATTCAGGAAAAATATTCGATCGCAGAGACAGAAAAGACAGTCGGTCTCCGGATTCGATGAGTGGTACGCCGCTGTCGCGTCGCGAAAAGCTGCCCCCATTGAGAAAGTTGTCACCGCCACGTTCCAGGCGTTCGCCACCTCCCAGGTCCAAGTATCGTTCGCGTTCACGGTCGCGATCAAGATCATGGTCGAGGTCTTTGACAAGGTCAAGATCAAGATCTCGCTCAAGGAGCAGGTCTGATTCAAGGTCGCGGTTCAGAAATCACGAGTTAAGACCTTTAGATAAATCTCGGCGATCCAGGTAATTCTTTTTTTCAGCACTAACTTAATACATTTCAGATGCTTTTTCATTAAAATTTCAATTATTAAATCAACAAAACGTTCTTTACAAGCTTGAGAAAAACCTAATTATTAATTTGCACCGGAACATTAGTTTTCAAAATCAATTACATGCAATGAGATTCCTTAAAATATTCCATTGAATTTTAAACGTTCTCTTGCGGGTCTGTAAAAAATATTGAAGTAGCTCAATGTGCGACGAGTCAGATTTCATTCTGGCATAATTAATTGTAATGTGTCAAATAAAAGTATTTAAAGGTCTTTATGCGTTGTTGCACTGCTAAAATTTTATGTTTACCTTTCTTTAACGGCCTTTCAACTCTCCTCGGTAATTTTCTAATTAATTTTCTAAAAAATATATAAATACAGTAGTACTGTTCATTAATACAGGTCATTCTCGCCCGTAAGAAATCGCTACAGTAGTGGTGATCGCCTGAAGATCGACGAC
The DNA here is from genome assembly GCA_018907185.1 of Platyscapa corneri. Lineage (NCBI taxonomy): Eukaryota > Metazoa > Arthropoda > Insecta > Hymenoptera > Agaonidae > Platyscapa > Platyscapa corneri. The sequence goes on along the minus strand of JACCHW010000005.1, from coordinate 3,486,549 downwards.
GAGAAGTCTCGACTGGAGGATGAGATCCGTCGCCTTGGCGAAGGTGGAATTGTACGGCCCATAGGGGCCCATTCGATGATTCGGCCTGTAGAACCACCTGCTGTGTCATGTATTACTCCTGCGCGTCCACCTGTTGACCGCTCGCGACGCATGGATACGATTATACAGTTGACGGGCGCAACCGAACCCCATGACGAGGTAGCCGCAATCTCTCAAAGCATGGCCTCAGTCAATCAGGACATGGACGAGGCTACACCAGGTGGCACAGTCTCCTCGCGCTATCGCTATTCGAACGATAATGACGAACCTGAGTACAACACGTATTATCAAAGAAATCTGACTTATCCTAGAATCGCTGACGAATCGACGGACTCGCCAAAGCGACTGTCTCTTGATGATAGGTTAGCTGTTCATCTTACTAGCTTTTATAAAACTGAATTCGTACAATCGCGTGCGAAGCCTTATACGATAGTAGTTTATGTAAATTTTATAATCAAATATCGATGTTGAGAAATCGACAAACATTTATTTTTGCTTATAAAGAAATTTTTTCAATTACAATAAAAAATTTTTTCCCTATGTTTATGTAGACTCGAGTTAGAGTTAGGAATCAAGAAACAAATACCTGTAGATCCACCCATGCCGACGAACTTTGGTTCTCAAGGATTCATGCCCAATGCTGTCGGTTATCCGAATTTGCAAGGGCAGCATCATGGTAATTTTGTAAGGCATCAACAAACAGTCTTGCAGGTATAAATTTTTGCATTTTAATAGCCCAATATTCCATTAAAATATAAGGATTTTTAGCGAATATAATATCAACGAATGATATGCGAATACGTTACGAGATAAAAAATTTAACAATCAAAAGCTGGACCCTAATCATTTTTAGAGAACACTGAAGTTACGCCGTAAATCTGTGTTCCGTAAAAATCTTAGAAGCGCCGAATCGGTATTGTTTCAGGTGGGAAATGTGCTGCAAGTAGTACCTAGCGAGTATCCGGTGCGACCGGAACAACCCCCGGTGGTCCCACCGCCGACGCCTAATCAAATAGTGCGCGTTGGTAATGTGCTGCAAGTTGTTCCAACAACCGCGATCGATTGGGCCGCTGGACCTCAACAGACCGGAGCGACAGCGACACCCCCGGCAATGCGATATGCAACCCCGGTGCCGCCTCCGGTCTTACCACCGCAACAACAGACACCGAACTCCTCACCAGCTATCGTGGCATCGCCTGTGCCAGTGCCACAACTGCCGCAGTTGCCCCCGGGTGTGAAGCCCCTTGTGCAAACCGGGGTGCCACCACCTCAGCCAGTCTCCAGTCCTGCCATTGTCTTTCCTGTACCCAAGTTACCTCCACCGGGTGAGAATATAAACAAAAGACTTATACGACTTATATAATCACTTATGTTTATAAAAGTTGTTGAAATTAAGCGAATTCGTCGTTAAGTTTATAATCCTGACTGGTTGAAAACAAGCTAAGGAATCTGACATGTTAATGCTTATAATGATAAATCTATAATCTATTGTATGTTAATGCAAATATAATTTTAAACTTACATATATTAAAAATGTCCTCTACGCATTATATAAATTTATAAATTTCAAAAACTTATTTACATACATTTATGTATATATATACTAATGTTGTATAAGATTTTCGCCCGTAAAATAAAAATAATAATAAATTACTTCCAATATTTTGGACATATAATATAAAGATTATTTAAAAAATAAATGACTTTCCAAGTAACTTTTTTCTGTTACTTCAGAAGCTAATTTACTCCAATGCTACAAGTCGATCATTGAAAAGAAAAAATATTATATAAATATTCAATAAAATTACTGAATATTTTTAATATTTTTATTTCATTACTTAAAGTAAAACATTTGTTTTTTAAGGTAAGTATATTTCTGTTAATTCAATTGAAACAATAATTTTTCCCGATTATGTTATTCCTGAGTATTAGTTTTTTAATGTTTCATTTATCAATTAACATTTTGTCTATTAAGTATATCGAAAAGTATGTTTAAAGCTAAGTTGGCTTACAAGACATACTATCTTCAACGATGATTTAAAGAATCTCATGAAATGAATTATTTGCAGAGCCCATAATACAGCCAGTTTATAATTATGAAGCAATCTTAGAGGCTCGCCGCCGAGAAAAAGAGGAGCGTAAACGTCTGCGAGAAATTAAGCGCAAGGAAAAGGAACGCCGGCGCTTTGAACGCGCGAAACGACGGGCTGAAAAAATCTTGGGGAAGAGCAAAGTTAGTCCCGAGTCAACTTCGATCAGTGGCGGAATTTTCGGTAAACTTATCGGTGAAGACGAGGCTACGATTGAATATCCGGAAACAGAGGAAGCGAAAACTGCAGTAGCGACGACGAGTGACGATACCGAGGAAGCGGTAGCGTCCCAGTCACAAGAAGCGGAGGAGGAAGAGGAAGACGGCGAGGAGGAAGAGGACGAGGAGGAGGAGCAAGATCCCGAGGAAGACGAGGAAGAAAACGAAGATTTTGAGGCCGAAGATGATAACGATGAGGAGAGCAAAGAAACACCAGACGTAAAACAAGAGGACGTAGGCATCACCCTGATACCCCCACCTCCTGCCAAGGGCATTTTAATTCTACCGGGTTTTGGGTAAGTTATTCTCTCTTAGTTTTATAAATGTATGGAATGTATAAATTCATTACTTAACTTAGTGAGCGTGTGAATTTAAAAAAAATTATTCTATTGCAGTATAATTTTTTATTGTTATTTAACGAGACAAAAAAATGTGAAGTATTCTTAAGATGTTCAATCGATCTAAATTAATATTTATGATATTTATTTTAAAACACATTTGCCTACAGTTTAATGATTCATTTAGCATATATTTCAAATTAAATTCACTTTTTTTGTATTTTGTAGATTTTATGCATTTATTAAGTTAATATTTTATACTATTTATGTAAATGTATTCGATATTTTTACGAAAAAATGATCTATATTCAATGTATTATTTTATTTTTGATACGTAGGAATTTGTCGATGACAAATGGAATCCTCAACGATTTGGAAGATCCAGATATTGAGAAAGAAAAGGACGAAACAAAAGCAATTAATATTAAAATCGAAAAAGAGGAAGATGCGAAATCACTCGCTTCAGTCACATTAAAACTATTCGAAAAAATAAGAATGAAGAAGTCGGTGCAATTTGCCGATGGGATAAAACCCGGTGAAGGTACGAGTCCGAGTGGCGGGGAGGGTGATATGCCATCTCCTCCACCACCGGCTGGTAATCTTCCCCGAGGAGATTTATCGCTCGATATTTCTAAGAAATTACGGTCGAGAAAAATTCGAAAGAAGCAGAAACGTACTAAACCACCAAAGACAAAGAAGAAGGTTAAGGTGAGAAAATTTTTATTGTCAAAGATATTATTTATTTGCGAGTGAATCGTATTGTCATTTTGCGATTAAGTTATTTTATTATTGTTACATTTTCTGAAATCATTGTTTTTAGTTTTTAAAAACGTACAACTTTCGCGGTATAATACTTACATCACTTGTGCTTTTTTTCTCAACGACAAATATTCATTAATTTATTTGTTATAAACTATCATTGGGATCATGTATCATGATTTTTTGTACATAAACGATGATAGTTATGGACAGAACGAATATATTGCAAGAAAGAAAACAGCGTAAAATTAAAAAAATTTTACAGGTTAAAATTATAAAACTGAAGAAGCCAAAGGTCACACCGCTCTCGGCGATGGTGCTGGACGATTCGGACGAGTTAGATGATCGTTCGCCTCCGCCTCCACCGCCGGGATCACCACCACCACCGCACCTATGGCCGAGTTACCTCTCGACCTTCGGCCCTGGCACAGGTTCAATCTCATCAGCCGCGAACGGCGCAGCCGTGACCGCAGCCACCGTGATGTCGGACCTCGGGGCGAGTTTGTCGTCCTCAAGCGCTTCCTCGACGCTGTCGCAGGTCCAAGCGCCTCCGACTCCACTACCTCTGCTAGTGCCGCCACCTCCTTTAAATTACTCTATACAGCCGTGCAGCAAGGCTTAGGCTCTTTTTCCTCTTTTACAAATGTCGTAATTACCATTACTATTATCACAAATTGGTACACCGAGAACAAAGAGATTCCTCGATTCGAATATTTCTTGCAATATTACTAAATAAGTATTTACTCGGATTTAGAGTACGTTCAGTTTATTTAAAAAGAATAGTGTTTTAATTTTATGATACTCTATTGTATTCATAAGTGTACTCTTGGTTCAAGTGAACGTTAGTTTAAAAATTGTTGGAAGGAATGTTTACCTAGGATCTAGAATATTTTTCAGTGTACTGGGTAAACGAAAATTTGGAGATGTTAGTTTTTGCGAAACGAAGCAAACTACCATGTTTGAGTAAAAAGACGATCACGCTAATGAAAGCTTTCAATGGGAGATTTTAAAACAGTGAACTCGATAAAATCTTGTTTTTTTTCCTTAAAACGAATTCCGCTTCATACCATAGTAAATTTTGTGAATATTTTAATATTCATAAGTATTTATAATATAAATATTGTTTTTTAGATTGAAAGACTATTCGTCTCTATGGTAGACCAAATGTTAATTTCAATTTAGATAATTCAAATACATTCGTCATTTTTTGTACTACAAAAATGCATAAATCAGTAATATGAATTATTGGGATTCGTGTTTAAAACGAAAATAAATCCTATTTTCTCTAACATATATAAAAAATATGTTATTGATAAATTATTATTAGCGTATTTTGTTAACGGCATTTTAATGTAGCTATTATTTTGATCGTTGTATGGGGTAATAATTAATACGGACCTACATTACTAATAAACGTTGTTATTTTTTATTCTTCTGCAACAAATGATGTGTCTTAATATCATAATAGACGTATACATGCATGCATAAATAATAAATACAATTAAGAATAATATTATATTTCATTTGCGAAAGAAAAATAACGAATAACTTCGCGTTTTGATACTGATAAGTGTACATGATCAAAGCGATTTAAATAAAGGAAGTACTTCTATAGGAGTACGTAAACATATAAGTTGCCTTACCTTGAACTATAGTCATTTTTGTGTAAATAAATAATGTAAATTTTACTATATTTCTATACTGAAAATGATCTATGTTTCATCGTTAATCATAATAAATACTTAGAGCGTTAATTAGCGTGATCGGTCTTGTTTGCTTTCTGTTCAAGATAAAGTAGATAATTAGTATTTTATTATATTATTTTAATTTTATGGCACATTTTCTTCACGTATTAATGCATTATTGTGAGAAAACCACGGAAGAAGTTGAAAACCATACTGCGCTCAGTATGATTTATAATATATAGGAATTCTTGTAAATAGATATTCTTTTATAGAACGAGACAGTAGTATTATTACTGAGGGAGACATTATAAAGGAAACTGAAAAAATGAATTAAAAAGAGTTGTATAAACTGTTTTCTGTTTCATCATTTATCGGAAGCTGTCCGAGTAAACCTTTCGGAAAATTTTTGGCATTTCTCGAGCAGCCGATCTTGTATTACATTTACAAATCTTATACTTTGTTTGACGCAATTGTTAATTCTTTATTCGTCATTTTAGTATGTGCTATTTCAATTAGAAAGATTTCTTAAGAAATTATAACTGATATAACTATAAAATTATAACGGTATTGACGGAACAACGTTATTTTTATGCAAAATAAAAAATCGTGTAAATATAGAAAAAATAAAGTCCTCTACGACTTTTCGTTTATAAACACTAATAAAAATTTGTAAATTATTTATCCTATCCATTTATAAAAATTATACTTATAAACAAATATCATTTTTTATAAGTTAAGAAAAAGTTTGAAAGATATAAATGTACAACTGTTATAAATAAATAAAGTATTGGTTGTAAAATCATTCTTGTTAAATATATAAAAAATTATTAAAATTAATTATTTTATGAATTGATATAAACATGTATTCTATAATATTTCTACGTGCATACGTACGTATACACTTTTTATTTATCATTTTATTACATAAATTTGAATTGTGAAAGGAATATATTAGCCATACCTCTTTCCATTAATACTCAAGATTATTAATTGCCACAGGAATAATTATTTATTCTATTATTTGTTGAAATCGTTTATTTTTGGAATTTACATTTTTTGAATATTTTACCTGTTCGATGAGTTAAAAACAACCACAGCTATCTGTACTTTACTATTATTATTATTATTGTTATAAATGTTGTTTTAATTTTATTTAACATTTCTAATTATGTGACTTTCATATATTAGTAATAAATATGTCTAGAATATATTTTTTTTAATGAAACATCAATAATTTTTGTTTGATTGTCTTACAATTTAAGACTTTCATGGTTTAATTTATATTTGAACTATACTCTTTAGAAATTAATGAATTAGAATATAATTTTTTGTTTTTTAATAAAAGTTTATCCAATTTTTGTCGATTTTGCGAATAGGTAAAAAATGCAAATAATAATTTTTTTCAAATTTGTAAATAAATATTAAACGTAAAAATTACGTCGATCAAACAAAATAAATGAATAAATGATTAAATAAATTTTTAGCCTATTAAAAAATTTAGTAAAATAAAATACTGCATTATAATAGTCAACATAGCTAATCATCAGCTGTAGCATAATTTCTTATAATAATAAATTACTTTCAAATAATCGATAATAATTATGCCATTTGTAAGTCAAATAAGAATAAAGAAATTATAGTATATTATTAAATTTTTTTAATTAATAATTAATTTCTTAATATTTGTATTGTTATAAACTAGAAGATTGTAACAATCAACTTTTATCCTATTAATTATAATACAACTAATTTTTACTACGTTTTCTTACATTTACTTATGTTGATGTAAAAATCTTTAAAGTTGGTATATCAATGGAAGAATCGTGTTTCTCATTTTGCTTAAAAATAAACAACGTTTTTATACATAAAATTATTATAAAATATTAATGTAAAATAAATATGAACAATAATTGCAACATATTTAAGATAGTAAATATAGTAACTAAAATAATGTAATTACATTATTTATTTCAAATGGAAGCATTGACGTTTCAGCTTGTAGTCAAAATACGACGAAATTTGTAGTTTTAAACTAGTCAGTAGAGAAGATTTTATTTCTTCAAAAGATTATCTATTGACTAATTTATATATATTTTAAAAATATTTATTTGAAATAAAAATCTAAAAATGGTGTTCATATTAGGAGATTCCAATTACAATACATAATTTTTTTACTTATGACTAAAGTTGCTTATACTAACAGTTTTATAATAATTATTCAATACTAAAAGGAAAAAGTGTGATTATTTTGGATTTCAAAATTTTGCACTAAGTATTTAGTATTTTGAAAATAATTAAGCTTGGAGCTTAAGATTTATTTAAAATATCCCATTATTCTATCACTGTAACTTCAGTGTGGAGTGCACGTTTACCAAGGCATTTGCTATTTACACTATTGACGAGTTCCAGTTTTCATAAAAAAATGGAATAAACAAAAGTTTAGAACATGTATTTAGATTAAAAATTGAAAATAGTGTTCGTGTTGAATTTATTGAAGTGTTTGTTAACGATATCACAAACATCTGTTAAAAAGTGGTTACACAATAACGACGGAAGACTGAAATATATCCTTAAGTAACTAGTTGCTAAATAAACGACGTTTGCCAAGTGATTCTGGCAATGCTGGAAATATTATAATTTTTAAGCATTTTAATTTGAACGAAATGTCGCGGAAGATAGAAGACAGCGACAGCAAGTGATAAGCTCGGCAATCTATGGAATTTGCACGTAATGTACATTAAGAGGCGCTCCAAGCTAGTGTTGCGTGCACAGCAAAGTTTGCAAATACGCAATAGGCGTGCAAAAGGTCAAAAATGAAGATCGCTGTGTTGGGCGGAGGCTGCGTCGGCCTTACGACAGGTCTGCTACTACAAGAGAAATTACGCAACGCGGCCCTCGACGTAATAGCTGCGAATTTCGAGCAAACGACGAGTCACGTAGCTGCGGGAATATTTCGCGTTGGAACCGCTTACTCCGGTCCTAGTGAAAACATAACAAGGTTTTAAAAAACTGTACCTTAAAGAGGTGTGAGAGAAATGAATGAAAAGCTTGGTAGAAATAAAATTTCATGTTAAATTAAAATATTTTAAAATATTCTAACGAATAGATGAATTTAAATAATTTTCTAAATGATATTTGCTTATCGTGAGGTTCAAGAAAATATAGCTTGTAATCGACGGCTCGATTGGCGCCGATTGATGATATCGAGTATTTGCTGGTCCAATATGCCCTAATTTTATATTGTTTTATTTTATTTCATAACTAAATATTAGAATTTATATAAAACTTTTAATTTAGAAAATGGGTATCAGACGCTTATAACTTTTATGAAGCGATTAGCAGATCAAGAGAAGCTTCAGAGGCTGGAATAGCCAATATCTCAGGATACATTTTTTCAAATTCTCTCGAGGGTGTTAAGGTTTTTTAAATTGTCATATTTCGATTATAAAAATTCAATTTTAGAACCTTAAACTTAATGATTTGTAGAATGAATGGATGGAGGGCCTAGTTCCAATTTATCGACGAGCTACTGAGCCTGAACTAAATTTAGTAGGCGGCAATTGGAAATATGGATCTTTCATGTCAACTTTAATTACTCAACCAAACCAATACCTTAAATGGGCAAAAAATAAGTAAGGATATAATATCAAATGTTAATAAGAATCTGTTGAAAAATCATTTTTTAAGAGATCCTACTTTCAAATTATTTAGATTGGTCGAAGCTGGTGCAGTTTTAGTTGAAAAACCCATTTTTTCTTTTAAAGAACTCGTAAAAAATTACGATATTATTATGAATTGTACAGGACTTGGGGCAGCACTACTTTGTCATGATAAAAAAATGGTTCCTATTAAAGGACAAGTCGTAAAGGTAATTTTAAAATGATATTTAAAACACTTTATAAGAATATTGCAATAATTATTAAAACTGTAAATTTGATAAATTATTGTGTTATAATTAATCACATTAAAGTGTTTTATAAATTAATATTGCAATTTACATAGGTACAGGCACCTTGGTTAAAAACGTTTTTTTATGGTGAACTTAACACTTATATTATTCCCGGCTGTGACGGTTTGACGACTCTAGGCGGAATTAGAGATTACGAATCCTCTGATCTTAACGTTTGTCCTTATCAAGCAGCTGCAATACGTGACCGTTGCGATAAATTAATTCCATCCTTAAAAAAAGCTGAAGTCGTCGCACACAAAACTGGCTTAAGGCCACACAGAGAAGGAGGTGTCCGAGTTGAGGTAGAGCGATTCAAAGACGGTTCTTATAATGCCATGGTGAATTGGAAAATGATTTAGATTCTATCGTCCAGTCAGTACAATATTATAAAAAAAAAAATTTCTTTTTTGTTAAAATTAATTTATCTTGTAAATTTATTTGAATCGAATAATTTTATCTATATGTAAAGCTTTTTTTAGATTAAAAATATTAAGTTATAGTATTATACGTTTTTTTTAAATTTTAAGTATTTTTTTGTAATTTTTAATAAAATCGTATTTTACTATTTGAAAAAATTCATTAACACTCTTAAAATTTACAAAATGCCTTTAAAAATTAAAAGTAGATGTCAACAATGTAGTTATATAAATTAGGAGTTAACGTTAATAAAATTTCAACGCAAAAAAAATTAACGCGTATGTACATAAAAGTCGGAGTGTAAATATATAATATTTGAATTTTTATATTATTGCGCTGATCGTACAATATAACGATTTTTTTATGTACAAAATTTTTTTTAATCACATATTTATAAAACAGGTTGTTCACAATTATGGACATGGGGGCTATGGTGTATGTACAGCGCCTGGCACTTCCAAATATGCAGTTGAGTTGGCTGAAGAAGCTCATAGAATATCAGCAAAATTATAAATGTATTTTTATTCTTGAGATTTTATTTAAATAATATTTACAGTTCTAAAAATTAATTATAGCATGATGAGGAGTTAATACTTAAGATATAAATTACAAAATTTACAATTTAAAAATAGAAATAAGATTGAACAAGTTGCATAAAATAAACGAATCTTTGTTTTAAACAATTCGCTTTATTTTATTTGGCTCCGCATGAAAAAAATCACTTTTATTGGTCAATACTGTTTAATGAAAAATTTTTCCTATAGATTTTTATCACTGTCCCGAGCGAAACATGATTATTTATCCCACATAAAATCGAGGTTGATTATGATTGAATGAAAGTTCAAGTATTAAAACTTTTGCACAAGAATATATCACTGATAAAAATTGATAAACATGATTTCAAGATTTCGAGAACGTCGTCAGAATTCTATTGTGGCATATAATTGCCAGGAATGGTTGAATCCCAAGGATATAAACTTCATTTGTATCATAGGAGAAGTAAAACAGTCATTCTATTTTTTTCCAGGTTTGATATTCTTTCGAGGTGGTGCTCCCCATCGAAGTGCATTACTGTCTACGGTGAGTCTTGGCCTCTTATACTGGCTACTTTTAATATGTTCCTCTACTAGTTTTGGCGTTACACAAATCACATGTTGACCTTTCCAATATTTCACCATATTCATACTTTGTAGAGTAGAGATTATATCCGTTTGTGATATACTGGTCATTTGACTTGAATGATTTGAAATATTTTTATATTATTGACAATTTTATTAATTTGAAACAAATATTTTTTAAATATAAAAATTATTGCCGGTTATTTAGTTAATACTATAATTGTTGATAAAATTAATATATTTTCCAAATCAATATATGAATACTTTAAATCGGTACATATTCATTTAAATATATTAAAAATAAATTAAAAATAACATTTTAAAATTATGTAAATTAATAATTAATAATATATTGGAATTTTTTTATCTAAAGCAATAAAATTATTGTACTTATATTTAAAATTAATGACGAAAAATTGTAAATAAATATATTAATTTAAATATATACCTTAAATCTTTGATGCTTAATGTTCCCCTAAAATCTCGAAGAATTTCAAGTAAAATCCAACTCCAATAACTTCGATACGATAACTTTCCTAAATCGCTTAATGGTTTTTCTGGACTTCCTACAGTTTGTTCAATCCTACTAAGTTCATAACTAAAGGCTATCAAAAGTTTACCGTATCCCTGTCTTTGAAATGGTGGCAGTGTTAGAATACAAGCAACATTGTTACCATCGGGTGATTCTTTTTCCTAAAATATTCGTAATCGTTTTTTTACTTATATACCAATAAATATTCATTTTATATTTATAGACATTTACTTTTGAGAAATATCCAACAAGATGAGCTCCATGTTTGTCAACTTCACATAAAATGTAAAATAAAAACGGCTCAACGTCAAAATAAAGTGTTTTGTGATCCAAAAATAATTTCGCGAGCAGGCAAAGATTTTGGCAGTAAATTTTGTGTTCTTTACCATCAACCTCCCAAATACTCAATGTTCCTTTTCGATAAATTTCTTTGCCAAGAGGTTGTCTGTGAGTGCATTCACTCTAAAACATAAAGATTATTCTTATAGAAATTCTAATAAATATATTATTAATAAAATATAAATGAATATTTGTTTACCATATGATATCGATAAGTCTTTTCTAGCCGCATATATTTAAGACAGTATTCGCAAATCCAAAGTTTTGGTTGTTTACCATATTCTTCTGGATAAGGACTAAAGTACCAGGTGTCAATTTCGTATTTACCTATTTGTATCCTATCAATATATTTTACTTTTGTAATAGCTTCATGTTCTTTTTCTAATGCTGCTGTAGTAGGATCCATTTCTGCATATGTCTTAAAAAATCATATTTAATTTAATACTTATAGTAATAATTTAAATGATTTTTTAGATATTTAATTACTTTTTGCACATGATTAATTTCATCATGCCGCCTTTTTTGATTTCTTGTGATTTTTCTGTCTGATGAATCAGCTAATAGATCGATACTTTGATTTCTGTCACCATTTTTCCAAGATCGATCCGTCATGTCAAACCTACTGGACATAATTCTATCTCTAGGAACCCATTCATCCAATCTTCTGTTGTAACCTTCGTAATGAACGTAATATTCATAATGGTTTTCCACTTCATTAAAACGAGTTTGAATTACTTCAGCAGGATCTAATAAGAGATTGAAAACATTAATTTCATTTTGTTTTTTCACAATAAATCATTTTATTACATGATAAAATAATAATCACAAAATAAATAAATAATAAATTTATATTCACGATTACAAAAAGTTGATAATTTTGTAATATAAAAATTAAAAATGGTTAATTGAATCATTATTAAAAGTTAGTATATTAAGAGCAATAAAAAAGAATACGATTCAATGACTAATTTTTTAATGCATATAATCTTTAAATTTCCTAACCTTGTTAATTAAAAAAATTTTCAATGTTTATTAATTCTATTTAAATTAAATAATCTAAAATGAATGATTTAAGTCAAGGTCTAAAAATATAGTATTAGAAAAATGAAAATTTAGTAATATTATAACGTTAATAAGACATTTAAATTATTAATAATAAATTATTTTTTCTTACAAAAATTGCATTTTTTATAATATTGTAAAATAATAATAAAATTAATAATTAAAAATAAAATAAAGATTATAATGGTTACCTAGAATGAAAGATAATTTGATTTTATAAGAAAATAACAAATAATATTTTGTATTTTTGTATTATACTTGTGTTGTTCATAGTTTATCTCAGGAAATATTTTAAATAAAATTATATAACTATAAGATTTAAATATAAATTATAGAAAAGTTCAAAGATTTGATAATTATGAATGAATTACTACAATTTACTTTGACTTTTAAATGTTTTATGTGGTAAATACATATATATGCGTATATATATATGCATGCAAATTTAAATAAACAAGGTCGAATGAAATATAATGAGCTTATATGGACATATGTTTTATATGTATATATGTATAATAAAACGTTTAAAAATGACTAAAATTAAACCCACAAATTAACACAATTTTTACATTGTAGCATTACAATCTTTGATTGATAAATAAAATATAACCACACGTTTGTCGGAGTATTCCAAAAATTTTAATAAAAACAAGCGTTTAAAAGACATGTAAAACTTTAATTTTACTTTTAAAAACTATATTCAGAATTATTTGAGAAACCACACGAACTTTAAAAACATTTTCATCTTTTACACGAAGTTCTAGTTTTCACAATAAAAGGTAAATCGTAACACAGCTGACATCAATCCACGGGAGCGAATGGATTATGGAATCTCTCTATTACAATGCGTCGAAAAGGAAAAATACTTAGACCGAGCAGCAACGAAATCGCTCGAAGATCACCGAGCATTACAAAAACAATTTAAGTATAGATATAGCACATCACGACCACACTACACAAAACAAAAGAAGTGGAGGGAGATACAAAAAAAAGCTATGCCATCCTACATGTGTAGTGTGTCATAGTATCAAACTCTAAGTGTACCCCCTCCTTTGGAACAGCGGACAGCACATGGTAAACATCTCGATTATTCGTTAACCCAAAATAGAAAAACAGCGAGAAAAAGCGCCGACTGTCGAATCGTAATCTATTTGAAAAATCACGCGACTTTACGATCGACCAACGAATTAAAACGTTAAGCCGTGCTAGCGTGGAAGGGGATACGAATTACCGCGACACACGCACACACGAAACCGGAACATGTACACATCGTCACTCACGCCAAGAGTCGTCGGATCTGCGCACGAGGTAATGCTCGCCGATGTCGAGCGGCATTTCCTCGAGGCTGTCGGCATCGTCGCCCGAGCCTTTACTGCCATTCGACAGCATCGCACCGGCGTTGCCTTCGCACTTCTCCTGTTTAACAGCCTGCGGCGGGGATGGGACTGACATTTGATGATCCTTCGCGGCTGGCTGGTCCTTCGTCCGTTGATGATGATGATGATTATTGTGCGGCTGGTGGTGCTCGAGCTCCGCCATTTCCTCCTCGGCTTGCTCTCGGCTCTGCGCGCGTACACGTAGTCCTGAACGCTGCTGCCGCAGCGCTCGACGCTCCTCTACGAAAATGCGCACACGCGACGAATCTGCGGCGCCGTGTGTCTGTGTGTTAGGCTTGGCCACAGACAGAAAGAGACGCCGCGAGTGCCGCGACATGGCCGCTAGACGCGCACTCGTTCATGAACAGTTTGCATGTTGAACGTTGCTCCCTATTGGGCAGCGCCTGACAATATACTCCATGTCGCCATTTTACTGGTAGGGCGAATTGCCCTATTTGAACTTGGAGCTTTCTCGATTGAAAGTATTTGACCGCTGCCTCTCTTTGAGCCTCCATATGGCTCTACTTCTTTAATACTTTTATTTCCTTACTAGTTTGTCACTCTTATTAAGCAATTTTATATTAGGACATTTTGTTTATTAGTTGTTTTTTTTATTCGTCTATGTGTAGTTTAATAAATTGTGTCGTTATAGTAAATTTGTAATCACACGAATGCTCCGGTGTACACCTAATCACGTAAATTAAAATTTTTTTTTTAAGTAATTATAGATTGAACTGTATTTATTATTAATATTACTATCCATTCGACACAATGAGTCGAGACTGAATCTAAGGACTTAAAATAGGTTAAATTGTTCAATCACTTAATTCTTGCGTGTACAGAATTGCATATAAAAGTATATAATTATGATAAGTATGAAGAATAATGTAGTATTATAAGAACGATTACAAAATTATTTTTAACATGATAATATTTTGCAGTTGAGATTAGTGTTCGCAGTACATAGGATATTTTATTATTAATACAGTTTCCACAGAGTATTCACGTTTCTATTCCGCATCGCACATTTAAACGTAAAGGATTTGGCGCTACAACCGGTAACACTGGAGAAACCAATAACAACTAGAAGAATATAAAGGTACCTCCCGGCGATCGAAACAAGCTTTCGAAATGTAAATTTCTGCTTGTAGGATGTGTAGAAAATTTTATGTGGTAAAGTAATTGTCTTCTGATGGTAAATACGATATAAAAAAGTATTGCAATTGTTCAGTAGATGGCTGGTCGTATCACTTAACTGATATTAATCGTGTTATTTGTTTGTACATATGCAGCTATATCTATTAGGTACAGCTACTGCAGAAAGTTTACGAGGCGTAGGAACGTCGCGAAGCGTTCGTCGGTCATATGAAAGAATTCCGTAGCGCCAGAAAACGTTCTCTATTATTTATACTATAAGAGTACAGCTTCTTGAAATATCTCGGTCACAATGATTATGTGCATAGCCCGAGGTTCACGACGTCGGAGCAAAGTTGTCTCCGCGAGAAGTTGACGAGTGCAGTGTTCTGGTCCGGTAGTGGCTAGTGTCAACTTCAATCGCAGCCTCTGTGGCGCGACGACGGTGAGTGAAACATTTTTTTGAGGTTAGTTCCATTCTCTACGTCTTCCATCAGCCCCTCAAGGTTAAATAAGTTAACGTCATTTCGTAATTATAGTTGCACGTTGATCGTGCATTTTCCATGATTGACAACATTGCGGAAAATCGTTCGACTGTTGACGAATTCATTTATTTACATTTCATTGTTTATATTAGTTCAACCTAACCTATCTTCCGGCTTTATATGTAGCTGTCATGTTCGGATTAAATTTTTTTTGCAATAGTGCGTTGTGAGTAAACACCAAGCTTTGCAATATTCTTTTTAAATTTGTAGAGTTTTAAGTAAAATACAAAAGAAGGCAAATTCGGGAACGCATAGAATCTATTTTTAGAAGCAATTGTGAACAACTACTAGATCGTGTAAGTATTGTAAATGACGACCTTGAATCAACAAGCTATTCCGAGAGGTATATTCTATGCTTATTATTATGACATAAAAAGTAAGGCATGTATGATGTAAACTGTTTTATAAATGCATAAATCACTAAGAAACACCGAGACCTTCGATAGCTCAGTTGGTAGAGCGGTGGACTGTAGTAGGAATTTGAATCAGATATCCATAGGTCGCTGGTTCAAATCCGGCTCGAAGGATTACTTTTTTGTTACTTTTAATTTTATATTCACGCCATTTGATTAATTAATTATAATTGCATTGTAATAACTTTATGTATTATAATGGTTTAGATGAATAAATAATTCTTCAAACATTAATGGTGCATTATTGACAATTTTTATATATTTATTTAAATTTTATTTTCACAATAAAGCGTTGTAAGTTTTTTTAATAACTGTTTTTTATTCATTTTAATAATAATTTTTATATTTCTTATATTTTGATGAAAAGATTGAATAATTTTATTATGCAATGGATGATTAATAAACAGTATTAAATAATTCTTAAGTTTTTAATGCAATCGATGAGCTCACCGTAGTGAAGAAATACCTGATACTTTGTTGATATTTCAATTGATCAGATTTGAAACAATAAATTATTAAAAAGAGGAATTTAATTTTGACTTTAAGCTTTCATTGAGTTAATTATTTAAATATCTTGTTGGGATCAATAATAAAAGTATAAAATTATAATTACTTACATTTTACAAATTGTGTTTGATTCATGTGTAAATTGGAGTGATAACTAATAAATTATAATGAAACTAAAAAATATGTATAAAAAATTTCTATTAAAACAAAAATACATTATTTTCAAAAAATTTTATATTATAAAAAGGAAAAATAAATTTATGAACACGATCATAGTGTATTAAAAATTTTTATTATTCAAATAAAGACTATTAAATTTTATAAATCGATCGATGCATATTTTCATATATTTTTTGAATTGCAATATTTAAAAAATTTGAAAGTTGTTTTAAATTTTACATCTAAGTTTTCTTTTCTGAAAGAAAGTAGTTTAGTATTATTACTTTGACGGATTATTATTAATATTTATTAACGGTTTTCAAGTCTGTATATAATAATTAAAAATAATATAATTAGAAGGAAAAAGGATAAATGGAATGTTTTGTTTTTAGTCACCTAAGATGATGTCAAAGAAGAATAGATATAATTGTGAGTTTTATTTAATCATGCAAATTTTGAAATCTTTGAAAAAAATGTTATTTTTATTTTTATTATGATATAGTTAATTATATTTTTATTTTGATTAGATTTTTATAATACAATAATAGTAAAATGATTAAAGAAATAGAAAATTTTCCGACTTAATTAAGGAACTTGCAACTTTTTTTTTCACAAAAATTTATAGAACAATATAAAAAAAATTAATTATGATTTAAGTATTTTAATAAGTTTAAATAAATTATAGTTACGGGTAATATGTTTGAAAAATAAAAATTGTTTAAAAGGATTATTTTTTATCTATAAAATAAATAATTTTATGTATTATTTATTAAATATTGAAATAAGAAAAATAGCATTAAATAATATAATGGTTTTAACTACATCATTTATCTTAATAAGCAATGAAAATGATTTTTCTTCTATTATTTATGTGATAAAGACATTATGAATAAAGTTAATATAGTACTTTAATTAATTAATATTCATATTTTAATCAAGTGATTAATTATTTTTAATATTCTTTTATCTGCTATTATAAATGTGGTAAACGACAATATTTTGTAGGAATTAGTTTAATAATTAATTTCAAAGTTGCATAAAATATTTTGAAACAGAATTCCCACTTTGTTTGGCAAATGCATGTAATTTTGAGTAATTACAAGACATCGACGAGCACTCTTTTTAATTTATTATACTTTAAGCTATAAATTCATTAATACACTTTTTAAGAATTTTAAATATAGGCACTTTTTATTAGTTTTAATAGTAGATTTTTATAACTAAAAAAGCTACTATGACATTTGGTTTCTTTTTTCAAAAAATTATCTTAATATTTTCAGATATATATGTAAATATAAAAATGTTATTTTTTTTTATTTATATTAGACTTAGAAGTGCTGTAATATTACTTTTTTAATCTCAAAAGCTATTCTTAACAATTCAAAATTTAGTGAGATAACTGATTTTTTATCATTTTCCACGATGGAAAATATCCGCGACATATCTGATTTTCAATTCGGAAAGGAAATAAATCAGACCTGTCCGGCGTATTCACCAGTGAAGTACATCTATAATACTTATGCCCATCACTAGATAGACATAATTTTAGAAAAACATGTTTTCCATTAGCAATTTATTTGACAAACAATTTCATTCTAATTTTCACTTAAATGAAAATAGTTTTGTGTAATTTTAAATTTTACTGTTTTTTTTTTTAAACAGAATGAAAATAATTATAAATAAAATTTTAATTTAATAAAAAAAAGTAACGACGGATACAGTATATCAAAACATTTCTTTTTACTAACGTGATAATAATATTTTGTAAATTATTGATAAACTCCTCGTTCGTTGATAGTTGCTGGCTTGTACGTGATGAGAAACTTAAATGGGTTTTTAAACAACAGTTTGAATGTGCATAATTAATTTACTTAGAGATAAAAAACATAAAACGACTCGTTTTATTGTAAACGTTGTATCGGTATTACTAATGTTTTAAGATATAAATTTTTCATGGAAATTAAGTTCACTTTATTAATTACACAATTTTACTTGTAAATGATTAAAACATTTGATTGACATTATTTAGTCAAATTAAGAATAGAGTAAAAATAACAGTTTGATCGAAACAATTTTTATTTTAAGGGTTTATATCAGACAAACGTTATGAGATTAGTCCAAAGTTGATTAAAAAAAAAGAAAAATGAAATTACATACACAGAGCTGTAATAGTCGTAAGTTTTAGAAATTCCAGAAAATTTGTTAAAAAGAAAAATGGTAGTAATGTACGATAGCGCTGGAGAACATTTTTATTCAAATGATAAAAGAAAGTAAAATTTTTAACACACAAAGGCAAACGAAATGAAATTTAAAAAATGTATGCCAAAAAACGTTGTAAATATGTAGGATCATGGATTTAACAGTGCGCACGAGTATTGCCTCGTAAAAGCTCCGTGGTTTTTCGATTTTGCCGAGGCTCCTAAGTTGTTATCACGCAAAGAGAACATGATGTACTGGTGATTACTGTCTATGTAATCAGTGCCAGGGTATGTTCACGCTTAATCATTTGCGCTGCGGTGGAATTTCACCTTCCAAACTCATTTGTATTCGTACGGATTTTTGCGTTTGCCTGTAATTTATAATTTATTTCACAGTGTTTGGCTGCACATTTAACTTTGCCCAAACGAGTGCAGTAGTCGAACAAGAGTTGGCGCTATTTTAAACATTTTTAACTAATAGTAGCACTTTGAACATTAAAAACTAAATTAAAAGTTGGGTGCATTGACAATAAGTAAGTTAATGCGCCTTTTAATAATTTGGAATTGTAAGATAAATCCGAAAAAGGGATTTTCCTTAGAACGAAAGATTTATACTGCATTATTGAATAGCCGTCTGTTTGTGTCGAGGGCGTCTTAAAATGCGTTTTTAAAAAGAATGGCTTATTTCGGAAAAGCATCAGTTTCTTATGACTTCGCAATAATCGAGTGCCTCGAATCGAAAAATGATGGCTTCGCATTGATAACCATCGAATTCGCAAAAATCCTAAGAAACGTATTTCAAAGCGAATGGAACAGAAGCAAAAAGTGCACGCTATATTTTGAAGGTTTTACGCGGGACAAATAGCTGAGAGAGCGAGTGTGCGCCAGTGGTATTACCAGCCGCTCGCGCTCAGTTTCGGTCGAGCGCTCATCGCGGAAACGTAATCGAGCGTTTCGGCTGCGTTTATTCCGCACTTTTTGCCGGCCCCACCTCCCACCCAGACGTTAACAGCTACACACGTGCGCGGGCGTATTTCACGTACAGCGCAACTTGACTTTTTACGCAGCACGTGTATGCATGTCGAGGGAGCGCACGTAGCGAGGAGAACAGGAGCAAATTACTCGATGCCATACCGCAGCCACCGGTATCGCGCGCTGTAATTGTTTCGCGGGCCGCAAAAACGCACGGCAATGGTTTCGCTGCTTCCCGCGCGCACGCGCTTTGAAATTCAAATAAGCGCATGGCTGCACAAATCGCGTTCTCTCGTAGGTCCATTCAGCCTCGCGCTGCTGAAGTTTGTCGCGCGTACTTATTCCTACGGCTCTGACCATCTTCCCTTTTCGCTTTTCACGGCGCATTACGGGCCGAGATAACGCGACTCTCCTCCCTTTATTTTCTTGTCACCGCGCATTTTGGATTTTCTTCTGCATTAGTTTATCCGCTGAACAGCAGCGCGCAAGAAATTAATTTGAGGTCGTTGTTGATAATTACCGGCGCGACTTACACTAATACACCTCCACCTGCGGATAAGCGAGTTTTCTTTCTCTCCCCTATTGCTTTTAATTTTTAAAGCTGTAGCTTGCAGAAACTTCTTGTTTGCGAAAGTTTCTCTTTTGTGTTAAGCTTTTTTGGGGCCTCGATATCACTTATTAGCCTGACTATATCATTATAATTCAAATAAAAAATGTAACACGTAGTAACGTAATCTGAACTTTAAACGATGATATTGTATTGTCTTTTAAAACTGTTAATTGATCGTGTGAAATACGATTTTATGACATTTACGTCGACATTATCCAAAGGAAAACTTCGAAATAGTAAATCATTGCATAACGGTAAATGCAATTAAAAGCTCATACGACTGTTATAAATATCTATTATTTAAATCGTACTCTTTAAATATTTCTGCAATGTTATTTATATGTTTCAAATGATACAATACTTTAATAAACAACAACGCAAACTTTATACGAATATTTTTTTAAATAAAAAACTCTCGATACACAAAAGAATTCCCACATAAATTTATATCAACTTGAATATAATTTATCCTTAAATTAGCTCTTACTGATCCTCAACTTTTTAAATTAATCTTTAATTAATTTTACTTTATTTTTACTTTTCTTAAAAAAACAAAACTATTATTATTTTTATTGAAATTATTACGATTAAATAACTATGTGTTGTACAATGTCATCTACTAATATTAATAAATTGCACAAACAAATTTTAAGTATTAAAAAAAATGTCGAAAGTAAAGTTATATACTGAAAAATACTCGTTTTTCTTTGTATTACTTCGATCTTAGAATTAGAGATTTAGTATTAAATGTTAACGGAAATAATGTGAAGTAGAAAAATCCGAAATTTTAAATATCTAACACATAATCTGACAAATCTAGACATTTTCAATGTTTCTTTAATTTTATTTTAAACGGTAATTTTTTTCTTTGCAAATTCACTTTTATTTTACTAAAACTTATATGAAACCGATTAACTAAACACGCACTCAAACTGAACGGTTAAGGTTTTATTAAAAAAATAAATTGCAAAGACATGAGCATTAAGGGTAATAGTGTTAGATAAATGCATAAATTATTTTAAAAAACTTTTTAAAGTTAAAAAGTACTTACATACGTTCAAATGCCTACTGCAATGTTACTTCGAATAAAATAATTTAAAATTGTTAGTTTAAATTGTAGTATATTATTTAACCACACATATTTTAAATGCATTAAATAACAAATATAATATCACAAGAAACAATTTTTTTCTTTTTTCAGTACCAAAACTGTTTAATTTACAAAAACTTTTGAGTCAACATGTTTTTAAGAATTATATTATTAGAGGCACTCTGTTATTTCAGAGATTATTCTTATTTCTGGAATCTCGCATATCTTTTCTTAATAAATTTTATGATTATAGTTGCAGATATAGGGTTTTCAGTGTTGATATGAATACATTTGAATAAAAATTAAAAATATTTATATATATATTATGTTTATTTTATTTTCTGTAATCATTACTGCAAATTATATTTTTTATCATTATTATTGAAATTAATACATTTATTTTCTAATAAATTTGGTATTTCGAAAAATCATGGCTATAAATTCAAAATTATTAAGCATTACCTTCAAATTAATAATTATAACCTTTTAAATAAAAATGATATATATCAACGTAATATTTAAGAGTAATTATTTAATGATAACTTATAGATTTTCAAATTTTTAACACGGGATGAAAATAAATATAAACAATTTACATCATTAATTTGTATATTATAAGAAACAAATTTAATATGTATAAAATAATTACATATTATAAAAAATTTAAAATCAACTTTTTCTTTGTTTGGTAATTTCACAAAACTTTGGAACATTCAATCGTGATTTTATTTAACAAAAATTATTAGGTTCTTTTTTTTTTTAAATTTAACTGTATTTCAAATTTATTATAAAATGAAAATAATGTCAGTAAACAACTAAATCCATCTTAACATTTTTTACGAACTTCAAGCGTTGGAAAAAAATTTGTCTTTAGCATTCACGTAACTGTCATTTACACCAAATATGTTTATAAATCGATGGAAGTTTTCATCAAGTGTCATCCGAAGCGTTACTAGAATAAGCATTTTATATAGGTACTTAAACTAAAATGGCTCAGCGGATAAAAAACAGCAGTACCAGCTATTCAATATTAAAAAAATATATAAAAGATAAATGATATAAATAATTAAAAATTTTGTTTACATGATTTTAATCTTTGTTAAAGTTTTTAATCGTTCATAAGAATCAAAAGTAAATAATAATTTTTAAATACAAATAAATATTATTTAAATCATTCTTCAATTTTTTTTAATGCAACTTTTGACTGTTTTTTACTAAAATAAAGTAAATATCAATAAAACGAAAAAGATTAAGCACATTTTATAAAAGAAATTTAGAAAAAAATATCGTGACATTTAATATTTTTACTTCCAAGAAAAATAATATTGATTGTTACTGAATAAGAATATGTAACACATTTATTTTAAAAAGATGAAGTGTAATAAATTTCTATTATATTTAGTTGTACATTTTACAACTATTTGTAGACTACAACATTAAACAACTTTTCCAATAAATAAATAATTTATAATATGGAATTTAGTCAACAATAAATGAAAATATTAATAATTTTCATTTTTTTAACAGTATTTTTATTTATTTCTTATAGTTTCTAACCATTAAAGTATAATTATCTTCCTATTTTATCAAACAAAATCAACAAATATGAATTTAATCAAAAAGTGTTTGAGAGTTAAACAATCAGCTATTCAAAGTTCATGTTTCGACTGTACAGAGAAATCCTGTCTAAACAATAATTCCAAACGAACAAAGCTTTTGCATAATTAAAAGGTAAAAGACATGAAATGAATAGGAAAAAAGGTAGACAATGAGTGTAAAAAACGATAAATTGCATGCAATGTAACTGTACCTGTGCGTTTTTGTCTTTTGTTACATCTCTTTTTAATGTCATCATTTTCCTTTCATCTTCTCTGGTTTCTTTCCCCAGTTTTGACTTTTTGCTCAATTTACTTTCACTGTATTTTTTTATACTTATTTATCTATTTTCTCTATATTTGTTGCTTTTTTATTTATGTAATAAATGTTTTCTATACATTATTCATAATGATTTTATTTAAACAAAATTTTAGTTATTTGTGATAATTCGTAAACTATTTTATTCGTAAATAAAAAATTAGTTGAGTTATTATAATTGAAAACTTTTCAATTTAACGAAGTGAACGTAATCATATATTCAAAGAGATAATCTGCTAAAAATGCCCAATTACTATCTATCAAAATATTGGTTGTTTTATAATTATCAATATTTTACTTATAAATGTTCATAAGTTAGTAATAAGTTTATAAATTATTCATTTTTCAAGCAATTTTTCAATGTCATTAGTAGCTGATATAATAATTACGATTTAACATTTATTTAATAAATTAAAAATATATTCATTTTTCACTAAATATAATGATAAACTGGTGCTTTTAATATTAAAGTAAAGTTCAATATGTATTTACCGAATTTAATAATTTAAGCTCATCATAATATTAAATTTTTCATTATTGTGTTTTATTGTTCTATTAATTATTCATTTACCAAAATATTAAAATTTTCAAATTCACTCATCCATTTCATTTGAAAGAATTTTTCGGACTTATTTTACATCTGATTTCATTTTTTTTTGGTATTGTGTTCAATTGTTTAAATATTCCACCTAAATTATCAAAAAAAAAAAATAAAATAAAATGAACTATGCATATTTCTATTCAAATATAGTTTTTTCATGCATATTCATCTGAAAACAAATATCGACGATTACTTAGATGAATATACTTTCTACACTTAATTCTGACGTAATATAATATTTGCCTACGATTAAATGTTATTCACTTTTTATTTTTAATATTTGTAATACTTGCAAAGCGAAGCTTGCTTTTTAGTTCATGAATTTTAAAATAAAATTCTTGGAAGTTTGTTTGAGTAATTAAAAGTTGGCATTTGCAATTTTAGAACACAAATTCCAATTATTGGGAAGTAAATTATCCAAATATAAATAATCATTATTTGATTTTCTACATAAATTAATTATAAGTCTGATAAATTATTTATGCAGAAATATTTTTCAAGAAAAAAGTATTTATCAAAAAAAATTAAAAAAAAATAATGAACAACGTTTAACAAATGTAACGTTCGCTTATTTTTATATATTTTCGGTTATTTATAATAAAGTTAAATAAAATATAAAAGTAAAATTCTTAATGAAATTATTCTTCATTAAATATTTTACATTAT
Organism: Platyscapa corneri; assembly: GCA_018907185.1. Classification (NCBI taxonomy): domain Eukaryota; kingdom Metazoa; phylum Arthropoda; class Insecta; order Hymenoptera; family Agaonidae; genus Platyscapa; species Platyscapa corneri. The sequence continues at coordinate 3,461,818 of JACCHW010000005.1, read as the reverse complement.
ATATTGATGTCATTTTATTTCAAAAATTATTGTTGAATTCTTATTATATATTAACAACCTTGATATTGTTGGTATCATTGTTATCGATGAAATTGTTATGCATACGTGTTTTAAAAATTCGAGTTTACAAGCGTTGTATGCCAAAACTAAATTTTTCCAAAGAAATTTTTAATTAAAAAATATTTTCATCATTGAATATTTTAAATAATTATTTTACACAAAAATATTCTATTGAAATTTCTTTTAAAAGATCATAATAATAAAATTGTAAGTTTGCATTACATAGATCGTTATTTTTTAATTAATACTGATTGGTCATTTTACGATTTCAGCAAACAAAAAGTGATATTTAATATAATTCACATTAAAGACACATGAATATACACAATTATAATAAAAAAATAAATGACAAGGGAAATCCATTTATATTATACGATTCACGTACGAATTGAGAATGTGTGCGCAATAATGCTAAATAATAATAAATTTAATATAAATAATTGAAGGAATAACTATATAGTTTTTAGCAACATTTTAATTTTGGTGCTCCTATTAAAAAATTTGTTAATTGCGCAATAATTTTTACTTATACAAATATCTGCTTATTGTACATTTGAAAGAGAGAACTTTGTGTTTATCTATTTACGTTCAGTTTAAACTCCTTAAAATCTTAAGGTCGGCTCAATATTTAAATTATTTTTATTTTTCTTCTTTTTGGTCCACCTCTCTGTCTCTCTCTCTCTCTCTCTCTCTCTCTCTCTCTTTGTCCGTCTGTCTGTTTCTCTTTTCAACACGAACCTTGTAGATTCGCCTAGGTTTGTCAGTTTGTTTCCTCTGTTCTCTCACCCACCTCTCTTTATCTCGTCGGTTTCTGTGTCAAATCTCCACGCTCTATAAAACACAAAGAGAATCCTCATGGGCAGTGCGGAAATGAAACTGACACACATATCTTTCTGTCCAAATGCCTTTCTTTCTCTCTTCTTTTTGGTATATGTTTGCGGATTGTGAGACTAACGCGTGCAAATTGTTAGATTTTGCATAACATAAGTTTTCATTGATTGGTTTTCGCGGTATGCGGATTTCGGATTTCAAAACAAATATGAAATATGGTAGTTTGATTTCTTTCCGTTATAATGAGCACAGTAGAGGCTTAAATTCGGTATCTGTAAAAAAAGAATAAACATCCATCTCTCGAGTTTTCTCTGGTTTTCTGTGGTAGCTAATATTGAGTATCTCAACTTTGCCACGTGATATTTGCTCATTTTTGTTATTTATATGACTTTATTGTGCATACCGAAGAGTTTCTTTCAGTTATCATTATTATTTTAAGTTGAGATTTAGATACTCTATGTTTTTCTTTGTTATATTTACACGATTTTTAACAACCATTTCATCCTTTAATGGTTCGTCAATAAAAACACTACGTATGAACGATCAATTTTGACGCAGCGTTTATCACTAGAAAACTGCACTTGGTTCCTGTAATTACAGGATTTTTAATTCAAAATCATTCTGCTTATCATTGAGAAAAATCTAATTTCGCTTTTTAGTCCGAAATTAAGCGAAGCCAGTTTGAATGTAGCCATCGATAATCTCGCTCCTTTGAATCAGCTCGTGCGATATGCTCGTGCTTCTCTGCTGCATTACAGCCGTTTGCATCCACTCCCTTCCTTTCATGTTCTGAATTGTAATTTCAAACTTTTCATGTTTATCTTAAAAGTCTTGCATACTCTAACTCGGCGTGAAATAATAATTCACATATTTTACCTCTCCTGTCTTGATTTGCACGAATTTCAAATACGAAAATTTCATGCTCGTAATTTTCAGTTTGGATCTTACTTATCTCCTATTCGCGCAGCCGCGATATTGGCAAAACGAAGGTAGTTTCTTTTTATATTTTATGCTGGAAATCAGCGTGTAGACTCTTATTTTGAAATTGCACGGCAATTGCAATGCGTCAGTTGTTTTATCTCGATTCAGATTCCTTTGTAAAATTCTTATCATTTCCTATTCTTTGTTCGTTCTTGGATCTGAAATTTAAAAGCAGCGAACAGTGAAAATCTTGGGTGTTTTAGTGTTTTTAGTTTTTAGTTTCCACGGCCGATTTTTATGCTTGAGTTTGTACTGTTCGTCCTTGCATCTTAACCATAAACCAGCCAATAACGTTTTGTAGATATCATATAAGATTTAAGAATCTATTAATGGAACACAGCGCACCGGATTTTTCAATTTCCTTTTCGCATTTATATAAAAAATTTATAAGCGAAAAAAACTCTGTAAATGTTTAAGAAAAAACGTAGCAGAAAATGTCGTGTTTGTTTTTACAAGTAAATCGTTGTATTTATAAAAAATGTGCATATCAAGTGCGCACGTTTATGGGTCGAGCAGAGTCTTTGTAGATATAGTTTAATTCGAAGCGAAGAATTTAAGTGAAGAAATGCACCCCGAACGTTGAAAGTTCTAACAAGGGAACATTTCGAATGTATTTAAATGGACATTTTGCCCTTTTCGAACTTTGCCTTCCAACGAGAAGGTTTATAAGGTGGCTTAATCGGAGAAACGTTGTTGACGTCATCGACTAAATTGAACTATTGAAACAAGAATATGAAAGCAATAATCATGCGAGTGCATGAATAATAGGGGAAACGGCCGCGGCATCTCGACAGAGCGCGAAACTAATATCGCAAGTCGGTGCGCTCGCGACAATCGCCCCAGGGGCAAATCGCTCCTCGGTGCGACGGCGCGACGGTCCCCAATCTCCTTCCTTCGATTCTCGCGCTCCGTCTCGTCTGGGCGCATCACCAACACTCCCCCGCGCGATTCTCTCCTCCGTCCCATTGCGGCTCTCGCACTTTGATACTCGCCGAGCCCTTAGCTGGTTCGCATGAATACGGATATGGGGAATACGCATCTCCTAATTCATATCTGCATATCTCAGGATTTCAACGGCGCAAAATTCCTCTTTCCTCCTATTCCGCTCCTTCAGGATCGCATTTTAGCGTACGAGTTCCGCTATCTATCCGAGTCTCCAGATAGTTGAGGAGCCGCGGCAACGCGCGACGCCGCCGCCGCCGCCTCGCTCGCGCTTAGACACCAGGAGCCAAGTAATGCCCAGCCAATGAATAAATTATGCCGGTGCAACGCGACGAGCCCAAGTTAAGATTTAGTTGTCTCGAGTGCTGGTAGTTGTCGCCTCCTAGCGGATAATAGACGGCGGGGGGCGGAACTGCGCGAGGAGAATGTATGCAAAGCGATCCGCACCCGCTCTTGTTAAAAGGAACACGAGGAGAGAAAAATCAACAGGTGACACCTGCCTTCGACTTTTCTCTCTCTCCTTTTTTTTACTTTTTTACTCGGCAACTTTGTTAAAAGCTAAACCTAGTATTATTATTGTCATTGTTATTACTATGAAATTATTCCGTTTTTATAGCTGATTTGAATGTGTAATTACTAATGGAACGCTTTTTTAGCTTAGATCTACGTGCATTATCTAACCCATGCGTGTTCAAAAAGAACTCGATCGATCTATCACAAGGAGAAAAGTCACAATTTGTCTTCTTTTTTTACATTCTTCAACTCTTACATATTTTTTTGGCTATTATCTTCAAAGATTAAGGTTGAAATATCAAGTAAATCTGATTTTTCAATATATATTTTTGGAAACAAAAAACTAACAACGAGCGAAATTTACCACACATTCGATTAATAAATACACACATATATAATGGAAAAAAATTTCCCTTGAGAATCACAGAATTTTATTCATCATTAAGACGTTTGAAATTACAATCTTATGCTTTTATATCAATGTAAGTAATTTTTAATAACGATCTTTATTATTTTTAACAGTTATAATTTTCATTTACCAATAGTATTGAGTGTTATAGCTGAAAAAATGGAATAAATAATTTTTATAAAACGAAATGTTCCCTTTCAATCATAAATTCATATCTTAAATTACTCGAATAAATATCAACGTGTAAATACGAAGATGAATCACAAAAACGGAAATTATTCCGCATGTGAAATAATAAGGTTGAATTTTATTAAAAGAACTCAAATTGAACAGCAGTTTAGTTATTTGTTTTTTATTTTTTAAATTGCATTCGAAAGTAAATGTGATAAATTGATGAAAACTTAAAGGGACGTCTAAATTAAAAGAGTTGTATGAACCCGATAAAGAAAATTCGTCAAAGAGAATCATTTAAGCGAAAAATCTATTAAGTACATTAACATTTATTCATATTTAAAGAGCGTAATAAGTGAATAAAAAGGGCGCTCAAACTTGCTTCCTTTCAATATTTCCTTCTCACCGGATTTTTATGGATATTCGGTTCTTTTCTCGATATCCTTCAGCGCTCAATGTTCAAATCTTTGCTAGCCGACTTCTCCGCTGATGCTCAGTGATAGCGAAACTCCCTCTTATCCCATGCGTCTGTGTTTCCAGTTACTAAGGGTTGTCTCCTTATGGCATCGGAGAAGTCTCGTGATATTTGATCGTAAATTCGTGAGTGCAGTCAAGAAATAAGGTAATGTATCGATAATGGCTGATCTATTGTCCGTCTTAAGGTTTCGATTATCAAATGAGCGGAGGCAAAAGTTTCTTTCGGGCTTTTAAACAAAATAATGCTCCGCGATTGTTGGAGGGGTCGGAGGTTTTATTGTATTTATGGATGTAAGTCGGCATCGAGGCATCCAATTTTTTATAATCACACTTTCGTATTATCATATTTAAGAAGTGGTTGAAAATCAATTTACAGTTATTAATAATCATATTCAAGCTTTGACGCTTAAACTGAGTTTGCTAGGCTTGGTATAAGCTCGATAAAAAGGCAAGAACTCTTGGCCATTTACGGTATTTTTAATTAAATAGCACTAATTAATAATGAAACATAACATTAAAGATGGAATTTATACAAATATCTGTATACACTTTATAATAATATATATAACACATGTGCTATAATATCCTTAAAATATCTCTAAAAAATGATAATAATTCAGATAGAAAATCTGAAATAGGATAATCTTTCTACGAAAAATTTCTATATTTTTCTGCAAAATTGGATAATCTTCGTTCAATTTTATTTATAAGTTCACTCAGTTTTCGTTTATTTTAATTTTTATAGTTTTTCATATAATTAAATATTATATTAATTACAATTATGTTGCCAATATATGTTGTTATTTATTATAACGTCTAAATAATTACAGTATCATAATAATTTTATAATTTATTTTAACTATTTAATGCAAACGAATAAAAGAGAATCTGAAATTAAAAATCCCTGTTTCATTCTGTACAATTAATTATAGTAGTTTACTGTGTTGCGTATTCGTGGTCCAACGCGATAAAGTATTTAAAAAAATTGGTTTTTGTGATATTTTATTTTTGGAGATTATTTTAAAATCCAGCTCTAAATGCATAAATACTAATGTGATTATATTTCAGTTTATTAATTTATTCAATTTTTTGATAAAATTTTCTTATTGAAAAACAAAATATTGTAAAATTTATTTTATGCGAACGCTATACGAAGATCATAAAAAAATTTAATTTAAGGTATCATGAGTATAAAAATGAATAAATTAAAAAGTAAAAAAAAATAGTTTAAGATTTAGGAAGACATTGAAAATTATTGCAATGTATCTAATATAGATAACTATTATAATACATTTATATATTTTTAAACTATATTTTTTATCTAAACATAAATAAATTAAAAGAAACTAATAATGCACGTAAACTATTTTATGATACTATAAAGTATTTCAACTAAATACTTTTCGATATAGATTTTATCATTTTATATAATTTACAAGTGTCATTTTATTTTATAGATATTTTTCACCTTAATGGATTAAAATTATAGACTTATTTATTCAACTATTATTGTAAGGGTTTGAAGGTTTATGTCATTTTATACTCAAATGATAAAATATCGGTTATGAGAAAAAGGGAACTGGGTCGAAAATGTCCTATAATTGCTTAATTTAATCACATCAAAATCAAAGTTGGTTAATAAGTTATATGACGGAGATATAAAATAATTCAAAAAGCACCAAAAATATTAATTAAAATTTATTCTGAATTATAAATTAATAAATATCAAATTACTCGAATTTAAATTCCTACGATAAATTGTAAAGTTATTTTGAGTTATTTAGATATCTTAAAATTTTTTAATTGTTATCAATATAAAGTGAACGGTAGTTTTATGTTTTTTAATAACGCAAGTAAAATTTGATTTATTTTTAAAACAATTTTTAAAATAATATTTGCCTCCATATGAAACGATAAAAACTCTTAATACATAAGTAATTATGTGCACACTTGAACATTATTGAAGATATGATTATATTTACAGCGCTTCAATATTATTATCATCGTCTTTTAATACAACAGTTTTCATAGAATTTGAATAATAAGCTATAATTGTAAAGATTTATGTTAATATTAATTTAATTGAAATATATAAAATTATAACAAAAATCATTAGCATTTTTGCAGTTTTTACGAAAAATGTGGAAAGAGCAACAAAGAAGACGATCTTGTTAAACATAAAATAATTGAAATTTAAGCCTACGCTTTTGTTTACATATATATAAATTATTTTTTAATATTTTGTACAATAATATTGAAACTTATTTGATTAATAATTATCGTAGCATAATTCATCATTTTGACTCTATTATGTCTGCAAAAGCTTAACGATTTATATTGTACAATCAAAATCAACTAACGAATTAACTCATGAAATTGGTTGTTTTTTAAACCAATAAGATTAGGCTTGTGAAAATAATTCATCTAGAAAAATACCGCTCGGTAACATTAATGAGTCGATTTAATTTTTAATTTATAAAATTTTTCGCGAATTTTATTAAGCAGGCGTGTGCATAGATTTTAGTTGCATTTAAAAAAGTTTAAGTTAGCTATTTTTACCGCATAAATCATGAATAAATAAGTTTCAGAAAATATATTTACGTATTAATCGCTGATGTAAATCATCGACAGAAATAAAACTTCCAGTAATGATTATTTTAGTTAGAAACTGCGTGGTTTTCTCACTTGAGACAATGTGCATTGTGAACACGTCTTACACCTTCCCGATAATGCTCGTATAATTAATGTTATTGAACTTTTAACACTACCACTTGCAACTTGTTTGGCTAATATTGTTCATACGAATTGCATCACGGATGGTTCACTGAGTTTGCTTGTAAAAATCCAAATGCTTTTGTCTGTGCACGCAAACTGTTGCCCATAAATATACTCAGTTCGTGGATTAAATTTGGTACTCAAAGTGTATTATAATATTTGCATAAAATATCGAATTCGGTAAATTTATGTATTTATTTATTTTTGACATTTCGAGGACAAAGGAAATCTTTTCGGAACTATCCGAAGTACAAAACGATCGATGACTTATCATTTATCCGTATGGACCAGTAATAAATCGATCGAAATCGTTTGCATTAAATCGAGAAAACCGTTTAGTTTTAGTTGTTGATAATTTCAATAAAACTCGCTTCGTTGTCAGAAAAGTACACGTCCCCCTCTTCGGAAGCTCCCTTTCCGGAACAGCCATTCTTATAATTGTCGGCATTCGTACCGTTCACGTTTTCGATCGCGCGACGCCCCTAATCACGCGAAGCTTTCGAAATATGCGCTAACTCGTCAAAAATATCGGCCCTCGACTCGGGTGGCCCAAACTGCGCCATTGGACTCCGCGGGGATCGAGGCGATATCGTCGGGGTCATAATCAGCTCGTCGTCTCGCGGTCCAGGATTTTTGACCCGCGGAGTGCATCGTGTGACTGCAAGCCGCACACGAGGGGCTGCGGGCAAGAAGGAGACGAGTGCAGGCATAGCTGCGGATTTATGGCGCTATAAATAATCCGCTTTGATTGGGAATTTACAACCCCCGAGGTTCGGGGGCGTGGACGCGTTTACAGTGAAAGCCACGTCTCCGCGAGTGATCGAGCTGTCCGGTACCCCGATGCTGCATCGGTCGACGGCAATTCACAAGCTAAGATTTGGCTTCCGATTTCTTCCATTCTTTCTAATATAGCTTCAGTTTTAATTGACAGCTAGTCCTTACTTCTTCTCTTATTTCACTTTCCATTTTCCACTTTTCATTTTCCACTTTCCACTTTTCACTTTTAATAGCGTGCATTGGCTTCTCGCCAACGTACTGACTTTGTTCGGTGTGTTATTTTTATTTTATTGCAAAATTTTTGAACGGAAACCTACTGGCCTGATAAGCTTTATGTCAAATATGAGCGACTTTCAACTTAAATATGTAATACGAGTAATTTGAGCCGTTTGTGAAAATAACGGTTTTCGTTTATGTCAGTAATTTACATTAGTACATATAAGAAATAAATTACTTTTCGACATTTTTTGCAAACTCCATTCACATTTATTCTGTATTGCTTATGATTTGAAATTAAACAGGCTCGAGAATAAAACATTAAAAACTGTTCGCTTTACGAGTTAATGCTAGACAATCCGATTACTGCTAAAACGCGATTATTTATCTACATTTGACAGGGGTATATCTAGCTTGTGTGATAATTAGTCACTCGCTCTTCTCTATCATCAAATAATAAGCGAATGAACGTATTGAAGTATAGTACTGAATTTCAAAAATTATACAAAAATATTATTAAGTTCGTTTCATTAAATAAATCTTTTTAAATCTAAGTGTTTCGTTAGATTTTTTAGGTTCGTCAACGCGAGCTACTTTTAATCATTGATTCTCGCGCAAAAACATATTACGATAATGTTTGAATTTTTTAACACAACGATATAATTTTTGTTCAGCTTACACCAAAATTGAAGCCTAAAATTTTAAGTTGTGGTAAAAATAAAAATTTCAATAGCAAAATCGTTGCAATGTGTTTTGTTATTTTGAAAAATAACATGTAATAAAAGACGCGTAGAATAGTCGTGATATACAATATATTTATCTTTTCAAAAGTGGATAAATGTATATCACTCTTAGAACACGGAAAGGGAAAAACTCAACGATAGTTCTGAAAAATCACTTAGTTGCGAAATATTTCAAATTTTAACCTTGCACATCTTAGCTTATATTTCACCCAAACTGTGGTAACTTAATGCTCAGATAACTTTGTAGTTTCAGTCGCAAAATAATTTCTTTTAAGAAAAGCTCGAAAAAACTTTCCTGTAAAGTAAACGAATGTAGATAAAAAAACATTCCATATAGTTTTACAAGCGTGTATTTAAAGATATAAAATCTCTACCACCGCAATAATAAATTTTCATTTTTATAATCTAAATTTTAGTTCTTTACTTTCGTTCTCAAATAAATTCATAACTTTTCTTAAAAATAAGTTAAAAGATTGACACGTTGATGAAAGTAAATGAAATTATCGAAAAATAATTACTAATTTTATAGAGAGAGAAAATTATTAATTTATTATTTTCTATGAACCTATGATCTATCATTAATAAGTTAAAAGTGAGTTGAATTTTGTTTCCCATTTTGAAATATTTACAATATTTGGTCGTTCGTTGACAAACTACATTTGGAAAATGGGAGAAAATTTATCCTGCCATTTTTACAAAATTTCAATTATATTTTTGATATTAAAATGTCTAAATAATAAATAGTAAAAGTTTAATCAATCTTCAGGGATCTAAGATAGTTTTGTACACGAAAATGACATATTATTTATGGAATGTGCCCAAATTAAAAAATCAAATTAATTTTCTGATTTATTAAATAATATTTGATTCGTAGATTAAATAAATGTTTAAGTACACCGTTATAATATAGTACACATCATCTATTATTGTGCTTGTAACCAGATTGATTAAAGAGTCTAGTCACACAACACCTACATACGCTTGACGTTAATCTACCCTTGTGCGCGCATATTTACATCTAGATTTAAACGGATGATATATAGTATAGTTACATTTTACGTTATATTGTATGATTTCGTAAGTTTCTGTACAAGATTATTCTGAATTATCTTAACGCAATACTGTTCATACGAGATAGACACCGCTCGAGTTAAATCGTAAGAAATACGATTAAAGTTTAATCAGCACTCGTTTAAATATAAAGATTCTTTAAAAACAGCTGCTTAATTATAATTTTGCTATAAAAAACTGTCTCCGATAATTATTTACTAAAGCTATTTTATAACTGTGCAACAATACATAATGAATGAAAGCTCGTGTGGAAAAAGCAAAGTGACTACATTTCAGGAAAGTTCATCGATACAACTAAAAAAATGGAATCGTTACAATTACGATAAAATGCGTTTCCACTCCACTTGAAGTACAATTATGCGTTCAGCAATCATGATTCGGCAGTAATTTTATGCCGAGAGTACTCGGGCCGCAAGTAATTACCGCAAAGTATCCATTTGCATTTATTGTTTATATAATTTGTTGATACGAGCATTTGAATGTGTGGATGCGATACAGCGCCAGGAGGGCGAATTTCAAATGCTCGAACGTACACATATACGTTTAAATTATCGAAGAAAGGTTGAAAAGAAGCGTTTCTCGAAGGATCTAGCTTTATTCGCCGATAGCGTGTAAAAATGATTAGCACAAGTTACGAGTGCTATCTTTTGGCATTCTTGCGACTCTATTCACTCACATGCACGATCGCTCCTCGTTACCGCAAATTTCAAGAGATAGGAGAAGCATCGCCGGCAACGGGCGTAGGACGATACCCAAGCGACGTGGAGAATTTCCATGCGCAGAGCAGCCAAAATAAAGAGCCGTATCCATCACGTAAATCGCTTGCAGTAAAAGAGCCCGATTCAATTTTACCCCCTTTGGGGCTAGAAAGAGCGAGCGGAAGCCGTCGCCGCCACCCTCACGTGCTTACGTGCCGCGTCGGGGGCTGGATGGCTAGGCGTCGTGGCGTCGCGCCTGGGCGCAAAAACCCAGGCCCATAAAAGAGAGGAAGGGGAGGGCCATCGAGAGATCGCGCACCGGAAACAGAAATGAAGTGCTCGATGTTTGTGTGCACGTTACTTCCACTCGACGGACTCTACAACTGACGTAGACCCCTGGCTACGAATTCGTTCGTGTCCCGGTTACATCGCTGGCGTGCGTGCGCCTTAAATTGTAGCCGGTGACGGTCGATGCTGCTGCTGCTGCTGCTGCTGCAACCGTCGCCAACGCCGTCGCCGTCACAGTCGCAGTCACTGCCCTCTTGGCTTTTTACACGCATGGAATGCTAAACTGCCGGGGACAAGCTCGACTTATTGGGTTGCGAAGAGGACGTAGTCGCTGGAAGTGATAAGCTGCATTCATTGAACTATTCTTTGCTTTTGCTTGACTTGCTAAATAGCCACCTCTTGTGGTACGTATTACGGACTAGCGACCGGCACAGCAGGGGTGGGGGCACGATACTCTACCCTTTACCGCGAGTTACACGAATGCGCTTTTACATAAGCAGAAAGTTAAGACTTTGGCTACGAACAAGACGTCAGTCATATATTCGAGCATTGAAATCGCGAAGTTACAAACAATCGGCGAGCAATAGATATTTTGTAGAAAGCAGGAAATATCGTAGGTGGAGACCTGCACGTTTTAACGTTCCGTAACTTGGTATGTCTACTCTTCGTATTTCAAATTTGGTAGTTCGATTATTTTTAGTGTTTATTAGCGCAATAACCATTCAGAGGGAGAGAGAGACTGTCTAGAAAAATCCATCCAGTAAAATGGAAAGCGCATCTGCGTTGCCAGGATCTTTATTCGCCAACGCCGTCACCGTTGCTATATGGACGTTCGCACAAGCGTGACAGAGACCGAGACCGAGATATTCGTGCGCGATTCGAGTTCGAGGTTTCGTTTAACGGTCCTTCCGTTGGCCCTTCGTTTCCCGCGGCGTCGAACTCGAACTACTACCGTCACCGCCACCCCACAGTTTCGCGTGCGCGCGACACTGGTGGACGCGACGGGCAGGAAACATCCTGTCGGGATTCGCGGGGAAGGGGAACGACGAAGCAAACGACATTGCAAGAGACAATTCAACTTGGACGAGATAAGATTCTGACCGGCTCTTTTTACGTTTCACTCGATTTTCTCAGGCGCTGAGCTTCTTGCGCATAAAAAAGAATAAATACGAAAAAGTACGAGAGAGGGTGTATCGTTTGTATTTTATTTCACCCTTCTTTTATTTCACGGCGGAGGCAATAGCAATGCCCTTGTCGTTGCTGGATTACGAGACGCGGAGAGTAGGCGCTAGTGTGCGCTAGTATGTGTTAGTGTATGGAGAAGCGAGATTGCGAATGACAGTTACAGAGCGATAACACGTTGACAATGCGCGCTCAACTGCTCTAATTTTTTTATACGTTGTTTGAATAATACGCGTGTATTCCAAAGGTTTATTATCATTACCATATTTCAGCATTTTTATTAAAATAATTTTATGTTATTTCAACGCGGAAGAAAGCGCTGGACAAAAGTAGAAACAAAACTTTCTAAATCAACTGCGATGCAATATTTACACGCGTATTAATTCTATTTATGGGACATTTTGCAAAACCCAACTATTCTACACGACGTAAAATGCGTATGCGTATTGTGCATTTGCGACACAACGGATAGCACGAGTTCGCTGCTCTACGCACTCCAAACGTATCTGAAACTCATTGCCCCCACCATTCAATTAAAATTGCGGGCATTTGTAGGCAATAATTAAAAAATCAACACTTGTAATTTTAGGCGCTTATAGGAAACCGTAATTTTCAGTTGAGAATTTCGATCAGCCATCGATCCGATATCGCGACGAAAGAAACGAAGCAAGCAAAGCTCAGAAAGTCGAGAGCAAGAGAAAAAAGAAAAGAGGAGAGGAATAAATTTGTGCACCTGCAACGTAAAATCTCCTCCGCTCACTAACCCACTTCGTATAGTGCAGCGCACTAAAGGACTGTCGTGCAATCTTATAAAATCTCGTGTAATCATGAGAGACTTCATCAGTACCCTAACGGCATCCGGTCGGTATACAACTGGTCTAACACAATACACTCAAAGCAACGGTATACTACCCTGCAGCTTATACGTGCAATTCGCCGACGTTCGTTCGGCTCGCGCGAGCGCACTCGGGATAATGTCTTCTCCTCCCTCGGTTCAGTTTCACGTCCAAGATGTGCGCGCTTATACGCCGAGTAATCTAACGGGGGGTATGCCGTCTTCGGAAATAGGGGAAGTGGGGATCGGCCTCTCCTCCTCCGCCTTCTCTCTTTCTCGTCTTCGTTCTTAGCCATTTGCATAACAATAAGGATCCCGTTTGCGTTTATTGTGCAATACGTTATGCTGGTGGAAGTCGCACGCACTCGCTCGCGTTGGCGCGAGCTTTCATTAGCTCCGATATGGTCGTTGCCGATGAATTTCGTCTCCATCGCTTTGCCTCCTCTCTATCGGATATCCCTGGCTTCTTGTACCTTAACGCAGCTCGTTGCAGCGCTCTTTCTTGCTTTATTGATTCTCCCTTAATCTTGTTTTGTATAGAGCCCGCATCGATGTTCCCGAAATTGGCTCGAGCAACTCCGGATAAACCATTTGGTTTTTTATAAGGGGGATGTCTGGCCTGGTTTGACCTGGTCTGGCCACCTCTACTGTAATCTTTGTTAGTGCAGCTCGATGATACAACTTATTTTTTATGGCTCATTTGGATTATAGGCTTCCGGCTGGCTAATTACAGTATTGGAAGTAAATTATAAATTAGGTTTATGGGCGCGTATTATGGGGGTGCGCGCAGACACTCGTGCATGTGCACGTACCTCACTGAATTATTAATTTAAGCAATGAGAAACTTTTGAGATAACGCACCGCGCTTTTGACCGTCTAATCTTTTCTTTCTTAAAATACAGATGCGCTCATAATAAGATATATATATATAAGTGAGAGCATAAAGTTGAACATAAAAAGGAAGTACTTGTAAAGAGAAAATTATACATCAGTTTGTGTACGGCTATCAGCTTCGGTGCTCATTGAATTTAGATTAGTAAATAATATAATATTCACTTTAAACTCGTGAGTAAAATTTTATTTCGAATTTAAATATTTGGTTAAGAAAAACTTGACTGCTGAAAAAATAGCAATTCAACAATGACAAGCAAATGACTGCTTTGTTCAATGCAATGATCAAATTTTTGAAACTTATATAATATTACACTTCAGTTCTTATCTGATAATTTGACGTGCGTTAAAATTTTTGCGCGCAAAGTTTTTTTAATATCAAATAATGTTCGCAAGAAATTTCGCGACCTATCTCGTCGAATAATAATAGACAGATGATTTTAGCCCAATAAACTTTTTTTTAAAGCTCCAAAATCTAGTTGTATTGTTAAGAAAAGCACGTGTATTATTAAGTTTTTACAAATTTTATCCATTTTTTAATTATTCCAACGGGACCTGTAACTCGTTGGTTGATTTTATATAAATACTGCGGAGTAGCTTTTTTTTATCCTTCGGCGATTTCGACGCAGAATTACCGAAACCAGAGAGCATCTGTACAAAAGAGTTAAAAGGGAAATGGCGAAGCAAGAAGTCCGCGCACATAAATTACGCTGATGTAGAACACGTGCGTAATTTCGGATTCTTACCGACTCCTTAGAGCCGGACGATCTTTTGTGTTGGCCATTTTTCCGACTCTTATTCAGCGGTTGCACGACCGCGACGTTACTCCCGAGGACGACTAATACTCCACGGCTTTATTGTTATAGCTAAAAGCCAACACCAGGAGTCTTTCAAAATGTAAATTATACCGAGCATCAGGTGTAGTTACTACATTGCTTTTCTAAAGTGTATCTGCACCCGTTTTTGGCCCTTTATCTAAATAAGATCTTTCGAGTCAAGTGGCGCGATTTTGAAAAGAAGCCAATAGATGGCTGGATAAAAGTAAGGACCCTTCAAATTTACGACACTAATCAACTTTCGTATACGTCGCTTTATGGCATTTGACATTTTAATTAAAAAATGTAGTCAAAACAATTTGCATTTTGTAGTTTTGTTATTTATGAAATTAACAACGACGTATATTTCAATTAACGCTCTAGTTCGAACGTTCAATGAATTTGTAAAAGCACTTAATTAATCATTGTCGTTAATTAATGATTGGAGAAAAGATGTTTAAACATTAGTAGAGATCAAAATATTAATATTAAAAAATGCATCGGTGTAAACATTTTATTCGAACGCTATAATACAGATATTACATAATCTTACCAATCTTATTGGAACCTAATTAAGTTAATGAATAATTAAAGATTCTGAAATAATAAAGATTTTCATTTAGGAAAAAAGTATCTTCCATAGTACGTAAAAAATTAGAAAATATTTAAAAATTATGGACAATGAGTTTAAAATAACATCAAACTTTTAAAGAAATTACAAGCACTTATTAAAGTAATATTTTTAGAAACTTAAATTTAACCTAAATGTAATTATAAATATAATATTAAATTTAATAAAACTATAATAAGCTAAATATTGATTAGACTATAAGTATACGCAATATTATTGTTACCGTCACTGTAAATAAGTTAATTTAAGTTTTAAACCGTTTAAATATATCTTAAATAATCTTAGATATATCTTGGATTATCGTTAGTAAGTCATAGCGAAATTACGATCCAAATTCAATGTCATGGAAAGAATTAAAAGATAACTTTAAGGCTCAATTAAGTATATGTGCATAGTTATTGTTGAGAATAAATATTATTTGAAGATTGTGTAATACTGAAAATTTTTAATAAATAATATTAAATAAATACGTTATTACTTGGTTTTTCTACTGATCGGTCCATATTAATCCAATTATATACGGGATTGTTCATTTTTACTTTGTACTCGATGAAACGATACTCAATGATGAAAAATTGTTTCTATATTACTTAGTTTTACCGAAGATTACGTAAAAATTCAGTGTAAAAGTTGAAAAGTGAATGAGAAGAGATGGAAAATTAAAAAATTCAAATAGAATAGAATTGAAAAAGCAATAATAGCTGCTGATAATAACAATTCTTTACGTTTAGTTGTGTAAAATAATATTTTTGTTTGGTCACCTTATAATCTGCCACGTAATCCATGTATAAATGACATGCATATTGCATATATTAACAGGAAGGTGGATAAATCTTTGCACTTTTAAGTCCTCCCCTATGATGAAACGCAATATTTTAATAACTTTTGCACGATGTTTTATTTTTACGGAGTCACATATTAATGTTTGTTTTTGCTCACGTGGAAACTCGTAATTAAAACTTGTAAAGCATCTAAAAGTCGTATTATGAAGTTTATATTAGTAAATTTATTATTTGTAATTATAAATTTTAAATTAAACTCATTCTAGAATTTTTTATGATACAATTGTTTGTTAATGTTAAATTTTTTAATGTGTATCGAATAAATATCTTTTTTTTAATAAAACCATTGTTATGGGTTGAAATTGTACATTAAGTCGAAATACTAATAATATATCACGACAATGTTTATCATAAAATTTTAATCATCTCTTGTGCATCAATAATCTGCACACACACACATATATATATTAAGAAAGCATGAAATATAAACATTTGATAATGTCGCTGTCAAAGGCATGATATTGAAAATTTCTCTCATATGCAAAGTGAATAATATATATAATTATAGAATAATATATTGAAATTAATATTAACAGATATATTAATATTTACTTTACTCTGCATTATTAGTATTTTATGTAAAAATAAAAATATTTTTAATAAATCTCTCGTGTAAGTGTTGTCTGCACACAGAAAGAAGATTTCGTTGGGTAAAATTGTTTTCAATTCGTATCGCTTTATTAATTAATCAAAATGAATAAACGGATATTTGATATTATACAAAAAGATTATTTTAAAAATGCTTATATTGCACGTTAATAAATCACAAATAAATTAAGAATATCGCATAAATCGTTAATGTCGTTATCATTCTGCTTTTGATTCCTTTTTTATGTATTCGTAATTAAAATATAATGATAAACGCTACCTACGCGAGGAGAATAAGTTAACGAACATTTAATTAATACCGTTCGTTCGAAGCTCGTGTATATGTATACTAGTGGAGTTTTAAATAATGCGTCGGATTTTATTAACGTCAAATAAAATTATATCGCTATTTGGTTTTGTAATCTTCTAAGTTTTGCATGCGTCCGCTTATATCGAGCTTGTATTGGACTGTTTGATGCAATCGAAACATCAAATGCAGATCATATCACAATGGAATCAAGAGCATTTTCCGATTCCTTTTTTCTCCCCCGCCTGTTTCATCTCGCAGATAGTTTGTGTGCATCGCAGCGCATTTGAGTGCCTCCAGGATTCGCTGCGTCACCTATTTAGGGTACGCCAAAGAACAATGGCCATTTCCCCACTCGCTGAATCAAGTCCTATTGTTTTTTGCGTCTGGTTATCAACAGACCCCCCGCTTTTTGCTCAAATGGCTGACTACACCGATTTCAATACCAGATGATATAACGAACATGAAATCGCAATTAAATCTTGAGTCTCTTTTACATCGCGAACTTTGGAGAATCTATTGTTTTCAAATACCTTCCAATAAAAAAGGAAACATCCACCAGCCTCGAGTTTCCTAAAATCAGGTTCTTTCTGATTTCATTTGAGTAAGTGCAACTCACGGATGCACGAAGAAACGATGCTTAAACCAACATTGTATCCATCAGATACAATAATATTAATTCGTTAAATAATGCAATTATTACTAACACTATAACCAGAAGCATTAATTATCAATGGGGAAAAGTATTAAAATAGTAGATACTTTTCAGCTAAAATTAAATGAAATTGGTTTACTCTTTTCAAAAAGACTGCAGGCTGATTTAGTTATAAATATATGCAACGATTAAAAACTTCAATTCAAAGCTATTGCTAAATAATCTTTAACCAAGAAACCGTATTTTTGCAATAGTTGTTTATTTGATATAACTAGGATATTAAATTTGTGTAACTTTGTAAACAATAGCTTACTCTAGCTATACCTGTGGTGAAAAATTCAAAGTATCCTAGTTTTATTTTTTTTAATTGAAAAAATTTTAACATTTAAGTGATATTAATATTTCATAATTATTAAATCCACATGCTTGCAGATATTTTTTTATAAAAATGATTACCTGTAACGTTTCGATCGACAGCTAAAACATCTATCATTATAAATCGCTAAAGTTAAACGTATGCCTTGTAAATATTTAGAAACAATTACTCCTCGCTATCGTAAAGTAATACGATGTGACTTTGTTAATAGAGTTGGATTTAATTTTATTCGTTATTTAGGGACATTAATGTATAAATACAAGAGATCAATTCGAAATCCCGTATAAGATCTTTGTTACAGTTTTTTGGTAGATTGGAGATTAATTAAGAGCATGTATGCACAACAAAGTCTGTTATTTTCATTTTGCATTCTTATATTATGCAAAGTTGAGACTGTAGCACAAGGTGCATCGGGTTCTGGTCGCATCGTATAAAATCACTGAACGCGGCAGCTTTAAAAATGTCCCCGATAGTCGTTTTCCTCTAAGCGCCTCATACGGAAAGAGGTATCCTAAATTATTTGGGACGCTTTAATTTTTCATACATTCCCATTCAATGGCGCTTAGTACGAAATGTAATCCCGCCGGAAATAAATCATCGAGAAAATGGTCAACAAAACCAACTCACGTGCAGCACAATAAAAAAGGCCTCGCCAGCGCTAATCGCTTTACGAATGTGCGAATGTTAATCCTCCCGTGCATGGGAGCAACCGTGACCGCCGCCCTCGCACCCACCCTCGCCACTGCCGCAGCTTCGGCGGACGCTTTGTTTCGCTTTTCGGCTCGTTTTGCTACTTCATTCCCTTTTCTTTTTCTTCACCCTACAAGCGCGACTCGGAAAATTAAACGCGAATTTCCGCGCGGCAAATTACTGGCCGCCAGCGGCCGGGCGCTTACTTAAGTTAACTCCAGCCGTTCCTCGAGCCGATACGCGCACACACCGGCGCGCGAAGACGCACTTCACTCGATGCATAATGTATGTGTCGGAGCATATCGCTTTTTTAGTCGCGGCCTAGCGAAGGAGTGCGGCAAAGAGGGAGAGGACTGGGCTACGGGCACACGGTCTTGCTGCGGAATTCCAAAAGCTCTTTTCACGAGCTTTTTAGGGGCTAATGCATTTTTTATTATGCACTTGTATAGAACGATGTGGGAGGAATATTTATAGGCCGACGACCAACTCCTTGTGCTTACTTTCGCGATAAACTACTTTATACCTAGAATAATGATGACCAATAATTCCTTTTATATTAACGCACTTTCATTAAACCATCGTGCACATATTGTTTACTCATAAGTCTATCAGCGCGCGTTCGGCAACGACATGAGCAGAGAAATTCTGCAGTGTTTAAACGACGTTCGGGAAAAGGGCCGTTAATAAAGTAAGGAACACATTGCTTTCGTAAAGCTATCAACGACTAATTCACTGCATTAAAACACGATTTTATGCGTCGTTTCTATTTTTGACTCTGTTTTCTGACCGACACCAACTATTGCTGTAATATCGTATCTGCACTTTTTACACACGTTACCAAATTTCTCAAAAAAGAATACAAGCTCCTAATGACATCGGGACGATTAGCTCGATGGATGGGCAAATAAGTTTTCGCATATAATATTTAATTAATTTCAAAGGGAAAGGGTTCAGTTGCCATTCTTTTTTTGAATGTTAATCTGACAAAACACTAGTACGAACTCAAATATTTTAAAAGTTTTTGGCCCTTTTTAAAAATACCTTATTTTTATAGATTATAATTTGAATGCTTTTATTTTTTTGGCAATGTTTCAAATGATTGTAAATAAGGTGAACTAAAATAATGATAAGTAAAATTCTGGGGAAGGCAGACATCTGTATTCGGTACTATGATCCAATGGACAATTAATTCTGCGTATTAAAATCATGACTTTATGTCATATCACCCTATACGAGTGAATTATAATGAACTCACAACGGTCCGTTGTACGGAAATATCTCTTTTGTCTAGAAATATTGACAGGAAATCGACATATACGCAAAAGTATGTGATTATAAGTTTAATTATTCCGATACGAATATGTGATATTTAGATCATTTGATGGCATTAATATTCGACATATCAAAAGTCTGTTAAGTAAATCGTGAACATAAGCGATACACAAAATATACCGCAACAAAATTGCGCGGTTTTATTTACTTTCCATGCATCAGCTGTCTCCGTATTTTCTTGCAAACGTTTACGCATGCGTGTGTTTATTTACATGTGTGTTTTAGGGCTTGTGTGCATATATGTTTACGTGCTGCGTGAATACGCACGAGTGTTTATATTTGCAGTTTACACACCTATGATCAGAAAGGTGTCTCATTTGAAAATGATGGCAAATAATGGCCATCGTATCTAGCAATAAACAACTGGGATATATTCCGCTTTTATGTTTTAAATGTAAATTAAAACACAATTTTGGCTGCTTCTAACTTGAAATGCTTCTCAGTCGAATTTACACTTTTTTAGCCATTATAAAATAGTTGACGAGCGACATGTCCAGCTAATCGAAATAGTAAATAACGAAATATCGCTGGGCTATGCGACTTAAATTAAAAGTGATTTCATGCATTCGAAGTAATTTTCACGAAATTTACGTTGGCTGTGCTAATTATCTAAATGCGTTTATCAAAATGCATTTGTGCGTTATCAAACTATATTTTAGCGAATTCGATTTATCGTACATTTGATGACCAATATGATTGCAGCAGAACAGAAATAAAATTAAAAAAGGGATAAAATAAACAGAAAGGCACAAGTAATAAATGAATAAAGAGCGAGAGAAGCTGGAATGAGAGACTGGAAAGGGATAAATGAGTGAATTGCAGCATAAACACGATTATTCAGTGGTGAATAACAGAGACTCACATCTCACATGAGGGTGCAGTGAAACCATGATGCATACCTCGTTTCGCTTGCAAAACGTTAAACAAAAAAGCTCGGGAGAGCATTCCTATATCGTAGTTACGGAGAATAATGAGGCTTTTGTTGCACTTTCTGCGAAATAATGTTTCATTGGATTTGTTGCGCACTGCGTGTTACGCAGTATGTCCTTTATGAGCCTGGCTTTTTGTACGCCAACTTTCTTACCTGCCAATGAGTCCTGGGTCAACGACTATCACCCGTACACGGGCGGACATTCAATTTGAAAAACGATCTAGAATTATGGGAACAATAACTGGAATTACCTTTAAATTTGTAGGCCACATTTGTACGTTTAAATGCCAATTTCTCACGATGATGATTCTTGGTAAAAAACACGTACGCACACTAAAAGCAAGATCTAGCAGGGCGCATTTTACTGCTGTCACGTGTGACGGAACACTTACACGCCACACGGATGTTTAAAACGCGTTTAGGGCGCATCAATTCTGGAAAGCGACTCGAACCGGCCCGATCTTGCACGCCTATCTCCTCGATGCCAACGAGTTGGAAATCTCAACGCGAGTCAACAGATAAGAAAACGAGGTGTCCCTCGCGTCCCCGACAGATCTCGGGATATTGTTCGGGTTTTACATTTGGCAATGTCGATTAAGGAAGACCGAGGAGAGCGAATGCTGGTGCACGATCCACTTTCTCGCTCTTTCTCTTCCCAGGGAGTTAATCGGCGACTGAACAAAACGCATTAATTGCCCCCCAAGCAATTAATTGTTGCAACTAAGCGATAACCTTGAATTTGATTTTATTGGACACGCATGCCTCGCAATATAATTGATTTGATTTTAATTCGTCGATAACCGTGCCAACGTTTTAATAACTAAGAGACGATGCGATCTTCCTAATTTCAAGCAACGTTTATTTAAATTCAAAAAATTCTCTCCTATGTGTAGTTTTTAATGTGGAATAAAAGTAAAAGGTGTAACTATAAAGTTCACAATACAAATAATTCAGTTACGACGAGCAAATTTTATTCTACAAATTTTAGTTGAAAATATCAAGCGCGTATAAGGATCATAGGCATTTTTATTTACGCTTTTAAAACTCTTAAGAGTCGTTTTGTTTTTTGTTTTTTGTTTTTAGGCGACGAGCATTAATGTTACTTTCGTAAAACTTTTTTTCTACCTACTCGTGAAATAAAAATTCCAAAAACCGATACATCTGTAAATTAAGAAGAATGTATTTTCCGCTAAAGAATTTCTCACTTTATCAGTGTTTAAAAATTTGCACAGCTCTCGCTTTCGTAAATAATAATAAATATTACAGAGCTTTAAATAGATAAATAAATTTATTATTGATTACATTTCAAAGTAAATAATAAATATTACATATTAACGTAATTTAACCAATTATGTTCATTCTGAATTTTAATAACGTGAGACACATCATTCATAAAATCGTAAATTAAATGGAAATATAATTAAGAGTCCTCCAGAAAAATATATCAAAGATTTTCCAACTCATTCTATCAACAGCGATCGAAGTGACGAATTCACTGTCATTTCACATATACCTCATTCTCGGCGAAGTCTAATTAATAATTTTAATTCTCCGTTATTATTAAATCTCTGTTTAATATTCATATTCATCGACGATTAGATTACAGGCTTATTGGTAATAATTGATAACTAAGTTTACTCCACATACTTGTATGCGTGTTTTTACATAATTATATGCTCGTCACGTAAATTGTTGGGGTTTATTTTTATATTCATCGAATTAAATTAATTTCTAAAACAATAATCCGAGCATCATTTACAACACACAATATTACGTACATAATTCATTTTATCTCTAGATGCATTTTTATTATATTCTTATTATTAGATACTATTAATATATTTTATGAAATATTTACTCTGAATAATATTTATTAAAAATATTTAATGATAATATGTATTTTTATTTCATTTTAAATTTTATCGCTGTGATCTGCTTTGATTTCTTTCGCTTAATTCAACTGTATGTGGTTCATTAAATAAGACGAATGAAATTTTTTGATGTTCTAAACATGCGCGATTATTTTAATCGATATAATTCAAAAAGCCATGGTAAACATTTAAAAATTCGTTAATCTAGCGCTCTTCCTTTCATCGTGAGTCTATGCGAAAAAAAGAGTTTGCATCGCAGCTAAGTGGTAAATCGGTTCGACATTTCAAGTTGATTAATTGCACAAAGAGAAACAGATGATACTTGCAGTTGCACCTTTTTTATTTACATTTTATTAGCGAGTATAATATTCGTGCTAAAGTAGAAAAACTCTACTTAAAATATCGTAAAAAACATGTTATTTTTCTAGGCTGTAGTTGTAACAGAAAAGTAGATTTCAATTATTAAAAAATCAAATTGAGCCGAGGAATTCCCAAATAGGATTTAAAAATGTTTACAAGAATAAATTTAATTAATAACTCTTAATAATTATTATTCTGAATATGTTGGAAATATATTTCTAGCACTGGAGACTGTTATAATGTTACGACATTAAAAATTTAAATCTTTCATAATTATCTCCCTACATCCATGATAATACTGGAAATGTTTAAATATAACTGGTTCACTTGTACAAGTCACATCTAAAATTTTGTTTTAATTGTAATTTTATACAAATTGTCGCGTTGTAATAAAATCTACAAGCTGGATATGTAGATGGAAAACTGGTAGTATTGCAATTAAATGTTCAAATATAAATACTTAAAAATCAGCGTGTTATCAATACGTAATAAACAGAAGATTGACTCTAAAGTATTGCACAACTGAAAAAGTAGTATAAGTAATTGTTCTTTCTGGCAAGATTGTATTTTGTTTTTCAAGAATCTCGGAACAATCTGCCGTAACTATTGAATCGATATTATTGGTAAGCGTAATAAATATATGCATATTACGCGTGTACATACCATGATAAAAACACTGATATACTCGTAATTTTCGCTCCATTCGTGGACAATATTTTACAGGTACACTTTTAAATTAAAGTAGCGTTTTATTATAACGAGTTTTATTAGGATAATCCACTGCAAAAATTTGAAAATATGATATTCGCGACAACTGTTTGTTATTAACTCAAAAAGAGAATTGAAATGTCAGGAACGTGTTCATTGTTATAAGCAGAGCTCGTAGATCACGACCTAAGGTTTCCATCGCAATGTTCTGAAAAAGAAATGGCATTTTAAATTAAACTTACATCGAGAAAGCTGAAAACTTATTTACAGCGATACGTTATTTCGCTGAGAAAACAGTTCTCGTTCCCTTGTTGTGCTGACAAAATCATGAAAGTATGTAAATTAAAAGAAAATGCAAACGGTCGCTCATAAAGGCGAAATAAGACGCTAAGGGAATGTGGTTTACGGCAAAGGAATTAGTTATTCGAGCAAACTAGTCTTTTATTTTCATTAAACGTCCGCTCGGGCTACGATATAAACAAGTACCAGGAGCGACTCGGAGTCCGTGCCGAAGTAAACGGAAAATCGGCATAAACGTCGAATATTAACTGAACAGCTCGGATGATTTTGCTGTAAGCCGCGCGGAAACACCCACACGGACGAATGAATGCATGCGCATTCGCCGAGGGCCTCGCGCGGAAAGCCAAATTTTCAATTTATATTCAACGATTACAGTAAGGATAAGATATTCGTCCTCGTATATACACGTAGGTGCATTTCGCAGGTGTTGCGCGCGCGAGGCAAAGGTGGGAGGTGGTCCGCGTAGAACGAGAAAATCGTTGACAGCGATGCAAACACAGTTGTTCCATTACGTTCCATTACGCGCGCGCGGCATGCGTATATGTCTATATCTCTTAGTGAAATTCGAAAATTGCGAGGCGACGGGCGTAACCAGCGCAGTGCCGATGTATTTGTAACTATTTGGAGTTTCGGCCGCCGCACTCGCAGTTCTCAGCTTTTATTGGACCATTTTCCCATTGTTCCCCGGCCTCCGCATCTGCCCCTGCGAGCTCGTACAAACATGTCTACTACCACTCGCGTGTACAGTTATAGCGAAGAAAGGGCACTCGCGTTTCTGATGTGCCGCCCCGCACGACAGTGTGTGCCAGTGCAAATACGCAAACTTCGACTGCTCCTGCTACTTTACGCGCACCATCGACGCCGCGCCGAGGGCGGCGGGAGGGAGGGGAAAGGGCCGCATCGACGGCCTCGTCCAATCTGATCTACAATATGGAAGGCAGTCGCATTACGCCCAAACAAATATCGCATTCGCCAATATTGATTATGCCGTCACTCCTTTTCGATTACCTCGCCGCCACCCGTAGCTCGCGTGCATCGCGCCTTAGTTTTCCCCTGCGCGCGAGTCTTTCCGGGTTCTCTCGGTTTCTCCTTTTTTGTCTCTCCCCCCTCCGAGCGCGGATTACTTCGTGTTTCTTTTTTAAAAAAAGCTTCGTCTACTACGAAGTCATCCGCGCGCAACAATTGACGTCACGAGTTCAGTTTCTCTGAAAATGAAAGCTCCGCGTTCCAATTATGGACTCGATGATGCCTGACTCTGGATAATTGGCATTTTCAGTTTATAGCAACATTTTCAAAAAGCATCGAGCATTCAGTTTGCATTTGCCGTTACGCGGTAGCGGATATTACTTGTTGTTTAAGAAAATAGAAAGAAAGAAATTAAACCAGCAAACCCCTTTCATTATAAATAAATTTTTTTTTACAATTTTCTACGAATATTTAAATTACAATTTTTTTTGAGATTTAAGCTTCTTAAATGATTAATTTATCAGGAGTTGCTCTAGAACTATTTAATTATTATCGTCTTCATATTTTCGTTTATTTTCTTAAAAATTGCAATTGAATCTATCTCGGACATAAATTCTTTTAATATTTTTTATTGTTTATACAGATATATGATACTGTTAAATTATTATTATTATGTATATTAAAAGTTGATAAGCTATAAATCTTTGCACGTCTTGAAAAGCAATTATTAATCAAGTTAAAGGTGAGTTAAAAATTTATTTGAATAGAAACAAAGTTATAATGTTAAGTATAATAGATTGTATCGTTAGGCAGTTGTTTTGAAAGACAGGTAAATTTTAACCATGAAAATTAGAAGAAAATTTAATCAAGCACATTTTGTGTCTAAAAGAGTTTTTGTTTCATAGAAAATAAAACTCTTTAATCATTTATTATGTGGAAAAAGTGATTATTAATACAAATAGTCCCTTTTCGGCCATTTTACCGCTCATATTTATATTGCATCAGAGATTTAACAAATGTTTAAAAAAAATTTGTATTTTTGCAAAAGAAGACTTTCTTAGTAACTAATAATATATTCGTATTATTTTTCATAATATTAAGAGTTTTAATTAGAAAATTCAATTACTTTTCTACGTGTACTCGAGAGAAGATGGCCAATTTGGAAGGAAAAAAATTAAATTAACAAAAAAATCTTGATGCGTATGAATACTAATGGTGCGCTATCTATACAATGCCTTATTTTTATTGAAATCATTTCGTAAATACAAGAATAAACAATTTCTTAGATATTAGTAATTAAAAAACTTGAAATTTTAAATACCTAACGTAATAATGCAATTTGTTTTTAATATAACGGTATACTTATTTTTTGTTTATCTAGAGATGCAACTGAAATTTATGGCTATTAGAAATTTGAGCAACTTTCGTCGATATTCACTTAGTCTATTTCAAGCTTAATCAATGTTAAATAGAATAACAGTATATACTGTTTCGCTATTTTGAATTGACTTGAAAGCATTGAATTGGCCTAATAGTACGAATATGTCAAAAGACGATCAATCAGTTATTTTCGCTCTATTACCAATCGACACGTTTATTTGAATACCAGAGATGATCTTTAATTATTGTTAATTCATTTGCGTCCGCTTAACCATGCCTTTGGATCTCCAGGAAACGCGAGCATTGATAGATAAGACGCGTGTATAGTTAAAGTTATTACACAGACAGGAGAGGGACGATGTACGAGGTGCAAAAATGTTAGTGGTGCAATAGCAATGCCAAAATAATGGCACGATTGCCTCGTGTTGGAAATCATTTACTAATCGCTTCAACCACGATTGAAGGAGCGTTGTATTCAATTCTCCGTCCAACGATTTACCGTACATCGGAAAGATACTTGGCATTTCAAGAAAATGACGGATACGTACGGAACGAAGTTGTAGAGCAATGGATTAGAGCTTCGCCACTCCTTTTCTAACGCAGCGTGTGTACCATATTTGATCCCGTGTGCATCGAACACACACATCGAGATTCGAAAATGAAATCTAGTCTAGAGCCGTGTACTTAGAGTAGCGCGTGACAGCCCGTTCAGTCAGCCTCTGTCCCGCATCCAAAGAGATTCATGCGCGAATAATACGGCTACAATCAGGCGTTTCGCATGACGTGTCGCCGCGATAAAGTATTAGAAGCCGTCGCCAACCGCCAGCAGCAGTGCCGTGACATTCGCAAGTCGAGCAAAGGGAACAAAGCGGAGAAGGAGCGAAATGCGGAAATCGAATAGATAAAGAGGAGAGAGGGAGGGATGTATAGAGAGGTAAAGTTCCAGCCCGTGGAGCATCCCGCCCGTCTCCGTTCCCGGTACATATTTACAATTTACATAACACAGACGCACGTACATCAGCTCAGTGCGTGGGTCCGCACCGCGGCCCTGGATTTCGCCTATTTGCACTGGATTGAGCAGTTCGACGGAGAAGAAAAGAGGAGAGCATGCGCTCGAGTCCGACGTTGACGGACGACTCTCGTCCTCGAGGAGCTGCGAGCGCAGCGGAGGATGCCTGGAAGAGAGGAAGAGGGGCGCGTCGAGCGGATGCCCGCAGAGGAAGCGCCGACCGATTGGTTATGCTCTCCGACGGTCCGTTTAATCGGATTTACCGCTCGTGCGAAATCTCGCGGCGGCAGGAGAGCAGGAGATGTGCTCGCCGACCTCCGACGGCCAAAGTTGAACACCCAACTTCTCGGAGAGGGGCTTTATCGCACTGGCCGACCGGGTGCTGGAGGCGAGGCCTTTGACGATGGCCACGATGGCGGCCCCGCGTCCAAATCGCTTCCTCGTCGCTGCGCGTAAGCTAGTGGGAGAGATTGTGCGGGTGCCGTGCGGAGTTCATCTTGGTCGTCCTTGATTTACGCGAGTCAGCTTACAGCTGTTTCTCTATTATCCGGTGGTGAGGTAGGGGCTCTTTGGTAATATGCTCTCTCCTTTTCTCTCTGGCGCCTTATCTAATTCCCCCGGTTGGTTCCGCCGTTTTGTCTTCCGTGGCGATGATTGTTGCTGGAAGAGCGCGAATCCAGTCGGAGCTAAACGAGCATTTATCAAATTGCCACTTCCTTTCCGAGCTTTAATAAATATTTTTTTGCATGTTACTCCAACGGCTTTTACGACTGACGTCGCTTCGAAAATATATCATTTTGTCTTTCTTCGCCAAGAGAATATCAAGTCTGCTGGCAGTTACATTTCTGTCATAAAAGAGATTGTAGGAACGGAAATAAATCAAAGTGGAGTAGATTAGAGGAAAGCAGGTGAGCTCTATTCTATAAAATACTTAGAGTTTCCGATTGTTACGGGCGTCTTTTCGTTTATTGCAAATATTTCAATGTGCGCATCTGCTTCGCGAAATACAGGCTGTGAAGGCACGATTAAGCGCTTCTAATTGGATTATCATTTTCGCTTATTTTTCGTTAACTTTATTTCAAGTCTGGTGAAAGAGCGAAGCGACGTTACGAATTGTTCTTGCAATTTATCCCTCAATTAGTGAGAAATTAAGGATAATTCAGCCTTAAGTTAGCATGTAACTTGTACGTGGTATATTTCTGCAAAATATTTAAACGTAGGAGAAAAAGCTTGTCGGTGATTATAATTATAACTTTGGAAATTTTCGGTCTCAAGATCGAACGCTTGCAAGCCGTGATAGTAGTCTATGAATTCATAAATTCAAATTGCATTTATCTTCGGTATCGAATACGATTTTGCAAGGTTTTCCTTTCACGAGAATACGGGACGTAAAATATGAGAGTGTGTGAACAATGCGCAGCGTACGTGTGTATGCATATCAGAACTTATTACAATTAGTGCGCGCGCGTGTGCGTGACGTGCGTTTCTATGACCACGCAGTGCGAGGGAGGTATTTGTCATGGCTAATTCTCCGATAAATACAATTATATTGACGGATTTGCTCGTACTAGGATTGTCGCATACACATGTGCACGATATAGTTTAAGGTTAGGGCGGGCGCGTTTTATTAGTATCTGAGCATTACGTGACATGTATATGCACAATACATATCTTACGAGAAAATCCACGATACGAGTAAAAAATTTTAGTAAACATTAAATTTGACTTGTTTCTTTTGTGTTTTTTTTTTATCCACTATATCATAGTTATATATTATAGAAGCATTACTTGTAAAATTGTAAAGATCGATAATTTCATCGTTAATTTCTTATATTTAATAATTATGATTATTTTGTCTTGCTTATATTTATACAATATCTTTAAACTTATTTAAGTCTAATACATGCATTAAATTTTGTAGGCGTAAATCGATGTACGACTACTTTTATAATTTAAATGTAATATCGAGATAAACTTTGTATTTCAAATATATCGATTTTCTCTTTTAATTATTCTATGAAATAAGGTTTAAAAATTGAAATATTTAAAGTATAATATATTTAATATAAATAATACTAGTAATCAAAAGTATTTGTGACCACATTATATCGATTTTATTCCTTTCAATAAGAACTTTTAGATTTTTACTGCAATTAAAAACAATTTTGAAAAGTGTTTTAATTCCAATTAATTTTTTAAATAAAAATATAACTATTTCACGGTTATTCTTTAATTTATTTGGAAGCTCTTTCAATTTAAATTGACAAAAATTAACAACGTACGACCAGTAAATTATCGCATTAAAGATATAAAATTAATTAAAGCTATCTTTTATAAAATAAATGATATGGTGCATGAAATGGTTCATCGTTCACTTTATTTGATAAATTAAAAGTTAACGAGTAAAAATTAAGTGCTTGTTGTAATTCAAAAATCCCTGACAGATCCATTTTTCTACAAAAAAGTATCATCAAATTGACTGGAGGAAACTAAAAAGTTCATTAAAGTGACGCTGCTACAGTCGAAAAGTTTTGCGGATCCTTCTCGCAAAGAATTTTAGATTTGCAAGTTTGAATCTTTGATACTAAGAAACAAGAAACTTGAAGAACTTGAACTTAAAATGAGCTGAATCATCTAAGTAAAAGTAGGAGGTTTTTCCATTCGAGAAATTTCTATTTAATATTAACTGACTTAATTTTTTAACTTATTAGATGCATCGAAGATAAGGACGATTAACTATTCCATTAAAATACAATTTAATATCTACCTACATATATGTAGTATGTTAAAAGCATCAATAGTATACATGAAAATTGACTTAATTTCTCGAAATGATAGAAAATCTATGAATAAATTTCTATAGATTTATGTGGCACCTGAAACTAAAAGCGTAAAATTTATTTATATTAAAAACTCGTTAAATTTCAACAAGTTATTCAAAACTCATAAAGATAAATTTTAAATACGGAAAATGTAATATTTAAATTTTTTTTATCATTCGTTATACTTACTTTTGTAAAACTAGGCAAATATAATTTTAATATGAAAATTTAAAGTTGTAAGTATTTTTAAGATGAAAATTTCATTCCGTTCTGTAAGCGTAAAATTATTAACAAATATAGAAAAGATGTAACGATGAGTTGGGTCTATAAAATTAAGAGTTAAAAACATAAAAATACACCATAGGGTTTAATAATTATTTTTAACAATGATAATAATAATCAGTGATAATTATACGTTTTGAAAAAATTTTTTAATTTTTTTCTCTGTTTGTAGTGTATTTAAAAAAAAATTACTTTAGTTTCAGCAGAAAGCTTTCACTTTCCCTTCACATGTTGTGATACGGAAATGCATAGTTTTTATTGTACACCTTCAATTTATATTCCTTCTTCTATTGAAAATAAAACTATTGTTTAAAATATAACCGATCGATGTTAGTATTAACATGCATAATTTAAATTTGCACTCTATAGTTTCATTGGAAACTTTCGCCTCGTTCTACAGAAGCATCTAAAAAAGCCTTCTTTCGCCATTTTCACATGCAGGAGCTTATTTTTTTAACTCACCTTACCAACTAATTAGTAAAAATCTGCACTTAAGACGATAGCGATTCAGTTGATAAGATCCCAAAAATTGCATCGAAAATTAGCTCTAACGTGGAAGCTGAATTCCATTTACTCGAAGCAATCTTCTGTCATTAGTATCTCTCTGAATAACCGTAGAAAATGAAAAAATATATCTTCGCTTTTTCGCGCTATTACTTTTGAAAGCGCGGGGCGCAACAGTGAGCCGAGACGCGTAAAGGAACATAAAAAGGGGAATATAATAGGAAGAATCTCTTCGGAATCGAAAGGAGAATGAGAAAGTGCAGTCAGCCG
This sequence comes from Platyscapa corneri, assembly GCA_018907185.1. Classification (NCBI taxonomy): domain Eukaryota; kingdom Metazoa; phylum Arthropoda; class Insecta; order Hymenoptera; family Agaonidae; genus Platyscapa; species Platyscapa corneri. The sequence continues at coordinate 3,430,319 of JACCHW010000005.1, read as the reverse complement.
GTATCAGCAGGTACAAAGAACGTAAAAGAAATCCATCTGGACGAATCTTCTGAATCTCGTTACCCTCTTTAAAAGCGATTGCGCTTTTTATCGCCGGACAGAACCTCGGCGTCTTAGACTCTGGTACGTACACACCCACACGCGAGCACGCGGCCGCGAGCAGCGAGCAAATCCGCAGGTACGTTCACGCGCGCTGTTGTGTGGGTGTGCAAGTGAGCGCAAATAAAATAGCGAGTGTGCACGGGTGGACGCACGTGTGGGGGCGTCGTGACCTTTTTCGAAATAGGATATATGACAACTAATCGAGATTTTTCATGACGTCGCGTCCAATGAGTTTAATGGAATTGTAGAATTACCGACGCCATCACGCGCATACGTTTCATTCGGTATAAGTGCGCCATCATAAAAGTATGAAAGTGAATAATCCATCTGGCAAAACGAATCTACATTTTTCTTATAAACGAGATGAAGCACGGCAATTTATGTGGAAATAGGTTAACTCCATTTTGACAAAGATGAAAGACACACACCGAATTAATGTTTTAGCCTAGATTATTATTTATCATCTAATTCCATTTGGAAACAAGTTTTTCGTATCATAATATTTAGATTATTTCATAAATTTATTAAAGATTCTTTTTCGATTTTTAATTGTTTTTGCGCTGCACTAACGTCACGAAAATGCATATGATGGCGTATCATAAATTACGAATATTTCAATATATTTACCGAATCGTGAGTAAATTTATGCTGAACATATATTCTTTATAATTTTTTCGAATAGCAGTCATGTGTTCTATTAATTTCCGATATAAATTGTTTTAAAATTTGAGGAATCTTGTTTATTAAAAAGTTTTATAAAAGTTAAATTATATTCGCGTATAAGAAACCAAATTATACGATTAAAAAACCAAATAGTTTCCTTTTGAATTAATTTTAATTTTTCAAGGAAAACGGGGTTTTCAATTTTGCTCAACCATAATACGTAATTATTATTTAATTATAAGTTATACATATAACGCGTGTAATTACTAAATGTAATACTAATTAAGATATTAATTTCTCAAAAACGTAATACCATTCACGTGGGGATATTTAAATTTGTAGAGTTTTAATCGGTATATTTGAAATTTTTGAGGCTATCGGTATTAGTGAATTCAGCGTACCCTCATTGAAGTAGCTCTCGATAAAAATAAATATCAACGTTAACGATCCCGAAAAATTGCCTATAAAATTTAAAACAAAAGAACTATTATAACCTGGCGCGCATATAAATTGCGACGTTGGAAACAAGCGCGTGTGTGGGGAAGGGAGTTGCCGGTGTTGGTGCAAGTATGCTTTTCGACCTCACGCTATTAAAGATAATTGGGCTCTAAATCTCTCGGAATCAGATGCCACTCACTCAAACCAGAATTTTATTCGATTTCAAACTTGTGAAAAAAGAGCTTATATTAGTCAAAAATGCTAATATCGTAAAGTTATTATTTTACTCGGGGCTAAAACTCGATCGGACCCCATGAATACTTCGTACGAGTAATTCAACATTCAGAATTCAACATTCTTTGCTTTATGCCTTGTAAAATTTGAGGAATGACACGAGCTGCGCGTAACGACGTGGTCTCCCTTTAAAATCTGATTTAAATTGTTATCACCTGAGTAGGATTATTTAATTGTCATGCACGAATTGTATTATTCCATTGGGCAGCGAAATTTATTCCTTTGATAAATTCGTGAAAACTTGTATTTTACGTCTCACACATGCACACAAAAAATCTATCATATCTTCCATCGATATCCCTTTTGCACTTCTCCTGTATAGATTTCGTTACATACCGCTCCTACATCTCTTCTTCGTGGATATCTTATAAATCACACATCATCGCGTACAAAATTAACATTTTACTTACATTCATAAATAATTTGCAAATATATATTTGGTCTGATCTATAAGCTTATCCAGTTATTTATGATCTTTTATAGCTGTATTTATTATCAAGTGTTTGCTTAATCGAATTTGTTTAAAAGATTGGATCCAAAAAAATTTTCTCACAAAACGGAAATAACTACTTGTAATCTACCAGCTGCCGTGGCTTTCTAATTTTTCTTTTTTTCAAATGTTTAAAAATCAGTCAATTTCGTTATCGCGTAAAATATATATATAATCTAATAATTTTAGCAATTTTAATTTTTACACTGATTCCAAGAAATTTTAGCTCCCTATACATCTTGAATTGAAAATTCTACAATATGTATACGTATAAACAAATATAATTAAGAGTCGTGGAAAAATTAAAATATTTTTTCAATACAATTTAATTACCGCGTGATTTAACTTCAAATTTATATCAGTTATTTTTATTCCCTTAAAATAAATAGGTGCATCTCGTTATACCTTATTATCCAGACGGAAGCCCATTCTTTCTCGCCGGTAATTGATTAGAATCTAGTTACACATCTGTTTGTGTCTCGTTGTCGTCTACGTTGAGGTATTTGTAGATCGGTGGTACTTTACGCTTGACATCGTTACAAACTTTGTTGATCAAGCTTTGGTTTAACAGTACAGTAAACATAGCTCTTATTAAAATTGCACCGACGACCTCTTCCGTTGGTTCGAAGCTATTTAAGGATAAAATTTAATTTCTCTGAAAGTTTTAAATTAAAATCTAGTGTCCCTTATATAATTGGTACTGCATTTGAAAAAATGAAATTTTTAATTCTATTCACGAGTCGAGACAAGCAAAATTGTAACAAAATAAAAGCAGTTACCGATCTTCAATATTTTCAAAGATATTTATGCATTCACTTTCGTACATATATAAATTAAAAATCTGTTGATTTTACGAAGATAAAACTGGTCTAATAGAATTTATTCTAATTATTACATTATTTTATATTTTGATGTTCCTAATTCCTAACAACTAATAAGTTTATTGTTAAAACTTGAAAAACTTAACGAACTCGATATTTTTACGGCGAGTTCTAACTTATCTATCTGTTTATGCCAAGTTGTACCGTTAAGTGTAGCTTATAACTTGTAGCTTGCAATGGCAAATTTTCAAATAGAAATGAAAGAATATGTGTTAGTCGACTAATCAATGTTAAATTTTTGGAATAAGATTTTGATTTAAATTTCCTTTAAATTAAATCAGGTATTTCACTCACACGCAGTACAACGTTTTATATGAAAACCACGAACGGCGCTCGCTCCTTAGATCCATACAACAGCCATGTTACGTGGACTCTTAAACCTTGTAGGTGAGATTTTGAATACTTTTAACAAGCCCTTAAGTTTATCGGACGATTAATCATCTTATCGTTAACAGCCGCATGTCGCAGTACCTCGAGTGTGCGTGTTTTAACTGGAAAATGACACTATCGCTGCCAGCACGAGCACGAATCGAAAAAAGATTTATGGAGAGAGAGACAGAGAGACGACTAAATTTTTCGCGGATACGATCCCTTGGAAGAGTCGGAGCGCTACCACCTCCCCGAGCAGCAAAGCCACCCCGCGTCAAAGAAAATGAGCGCCACAGAAAGAAAATGCCTCCCAGTGCAATATGCGACACCGCGCGCAGCCTCGCTTTCAAATTGCGCCCGCGCAAAATGCCTGCGCTCACAAAGGAATTATTATAATGCCGCCGCGGTCGAGAGGCGAAGGGGTAGAGGGGCGAATGGGACGCCCCCCGAGACCTCGTTGGGAATTCTGCATACCGGGGCGCGTTTAGGTGCGCCGGGCCGAGCTGGAGGGATAAATATTAACCGGCGGTTCGTCGATTGCGGGGCCCCGGCGCACGCCTCACTGGCTCATGACTAATGCGAGGAGGCGTACGTGCATACACGCCGAGCCGCCGCTGCACGCTCGCCGCTGTTTTTGCATTCGCGACTCGTGGCGAATTCACTTTCGGATTGATCGCGCGAGATCGTGAGCAGTTGGAGGGCCGAATCTCAGGAGCGCGGAGGCTCTGCGCGTCTGCCTTGGGACTGTTTCATCGATCGAGCGTCGAGGCACCGGCTCCAGACTCTAATTTAAAAAGTGCCATGACCTGGGCGAATCCGGATCACCTGCCCGACGCAGGCTGCGAGCGCTCCTCGTATTTAATACTTGCGTCGCTCGCGCGTTGAAATTGTTTTCGCATCCAAGCGGTAAAACTGTTCTGAAAAGGGAGACGAGCTTCTTTCTGCCGAAGGTTTATATGTATATAACTGTCAACGTGGAAGGGAAAAAACTCTTTTTGCGCGGATAGATGTAACGCTGAAAATGTAGAAAAAGAAGCTCTCTTCTTTCTTGACGAGAAAAGTAGCGTTTTAATCAGAGAGGACTTTTTTATTTTACATGCGGGAGTGACATGCTTGTATTCTTCGTTTGACTCTGGCCGACGATGGTGGATAATTCACCATTACCGCCTTTCAAACGAATATTTTAATTCCAGATTTTAAATTACATTCGAAACTGAATTTTATCGCAGTCTTATTTAACGCAACTATTCGCTGTGTAATTAATAACTTCCTTTTAGGCACGTCTGAAACTAGCGATTGTTTTTTCGAATAAACAGAGCCGAGAGCTCGTGTATGTTTTGAAGAAAATTAATCCGACGGTCTAAGAATAAATTAAAACATCTGAAACTGAAAAATTGCAGCGGCTCTTTGAAAACCATTCAATTATATCTCTTACAAGAACCGTAAAGCACGTTTAATCAAGACGACATTTTCACGAGCCGCGCACTCCGTAAAGAAGACTAAAAACAACTTGACTTACTAGTTGTAATTGTATGCTCCTCTTCGTCGAATGCACAATCGCGCAGTTTTCTGTATTAATAAAGTGCAACAGATTTATGAATGCATAAAATGATTCCAAATGGAGCCGCTCACCGTTTAAAGGACTTTTAATCAGTTTATGTATTGAGTAGAACGTTTGATTGCGCTTGGTAGCAAAATATAAACGAATAATGTGTTTCAATTACGCTCATCTTCATTTTTTCCCTGTCGCTATTGTTGATAGTAATAATTATCTTTAAAGTATTAGTATACTCTCGAAGTAAGTTTCAATACTTTCCTCGCGATAAATGCACCATCAACTTTCTTATTTTTCTTTTTATACATGTAATCGGAAATTTGTACAAGCGATAACTTGTTTTAAATAGTTGTAGATAAGAAGAAATATGAATTATTATTCAAAAGTATAAGTTATTCGTAAATATATCAAACGGTACAAGCTCAATTTTGCTGTAGAACCAACTGACATGCAAATTGTCATTCTAGATAATAATCTTTGAAAAACTTTTTGATGTACTGAAGTTACGAGGAAAGAAAATTCGGTCCACCTATAAAATCTTCAAGTAATAATTACAATAAGAATAAAAAATTATATAGTTTTTTATTGATTTGAAAAAATATCAATTTTTAAATGTAATATCAATTATAGGAGCCAATTATTACTAAGAAAACTCATTTATCGACGTATAGTAGTGCGTTTCGAAGCATTTTTCAAATAGCTTCAACAGTTTTGCACAATTGCAACTTTTGTTTGTTGAATTAAATTAAAACATGGAGTTCGACTCGACAATTGATAAAAGAGCGTAGGATAATTTTTCATCAAAAATTAATAAAGTTAACTTAAAATTACGGGACAAGTAAATAAGTTTTTAAAACAGCAATGAGAATTTGAAAACGCAGTTAGACAGTCGACTAAAATAAAAAAGAGCATTAAGAATTGGAACTTTTTCATTTATACTCCCATGTGGGCGGCTTTGGCGGTGTGTAGCTTTTCTTCCATTATGAATTACGAATTCCTAGATCGAGCGAAAATTGACTTTCTCCCTGTCTTGCTAGTTCTCTTCTCCCCAACTCTCTTGGGGGGATACGGTTGTTCGTAGGGTAAAACCGATCGAGCGAACGACCCCTTCTCTATACGTCGTGTTCGGATTCCTACGAACAGAACAGTTGGTTGGCTACTCGTGTCCTCGCTTTGGCATCTCCTGCAATTTTAATTATAGTTGCTGCTGCAGATACTATAAGCCGCCTCCCTCTTTTTCCCTTTGTAACTTTTCGTCTTTCTCCCTCCTTCATTCGTTTGGTGTTCAATTTCGAAATCTCACATGCGGTGGCGCCAACGACTGCTGTGTGGGAATGCGTGCATTTTTTATGCCCACTTTTAACCGTGTTTTTGCTTCTTGTTTTTATAACGTATATGTGACGCGTGCATAAACGGAATGATACCGTTAATAAATTATAAGGGTGAGTCTTCTGGCGAATTGTCCCGTTTCCAGATTCATCTGTTGTAATTTTTTATTCAAAATTCACGAACAGTTATTCTGCCGAATCGATTTCCATCAAAGATTCAATATCGCGTTTGCTTGTTGATATTACCTCTTAATTAATAAAACGTTTATATTTTTTAGATGTCCGAGCGCTCTAAACTTTATTTAGACACGGTACAGCCGACAGTTATTTTTTATTTATATTATCATTAAACTTATTACCGAGATGAAAAAGACTTGCAGTTTCTGTAAGGATAATTTCTAACCTCGTGAGCTGCGGAATTGTATAAAAATATAAGTGAATACTGATCCATTTATTTTTAGTTTTATTTACTTTATTTTTTGCTAAAAATACTACGGATTAAATGTATGTGAATATGCGTAATAAGATAATATATTAGAAGGTTGTATCGATGGTCTTTTGCTTCAACGCGAGTTATCCTTCGTTTTATTTGTCTAGTAGCGTACAGAATAGTGCAGATTTTCTAAAGCTTTGCTTCGTCAACGCATATCTTCATAATCTATTGTTAATTGAATTAAGATAGTTAGGATTATTAGAAAAAAGACTTGTGCGTACTTAAGTACGGAATAAGAACCATACCTCGTTAATGTATCGCTCGTGTCTTTCACTATACTTATGTTGAAAATTGTATATCACGCGTCGGTTGAACTGTTGTTCGCGAAATCGAAAATATCACTGTGGCTTGAAAAGCAAAAACAAATATGCAAATGCATAATGGGGAACAACCAGAGGGCAGAAGACTGGAATCGGAAAGAGGCCAGCAGCGAAACAAATAGCCTCGTCATTTGTGACCTTTACGCGTTCGATCGATCATTTTTCGTCGCTACACCGAAAAAGAAGGAAAATAAATAAAAATGTAACAACGGAAAAATGAGCCCCATTCGGCAACGGCCTCGTAACGTGATAAACGATCGCGGATTAGTCGGTGTCAGCCGGCGAATATAAACGTCCCAGAACCTCCCACACTCCTGGCCAATATGAAGGTGCCAATGTTTCCGAAAAAATATTATGCCCACCCGCGCTCTCTTTCTCTCTCTCTCTTCTGTCCTTTCGTGCGCTTAAACGCGTGGCACTATGTACGTCGCGGATACAGCATGTGGGAGAGGCGCGCGTGCGGTGGCAAAGCAACGAAGCCAAGCAGAGCGGGACGACGATAAAGTTTGTTTTTGTTCATGGGCGTCGTGTGTGCAGGGGTAGCGGTAGGTAGGTGTAGGTGGCGGGCCTGTGCCTGGCATAAGAAGTTAATGTATGCCAAACAAAAACATGCTCCGAGCGCGCCTTTGTTTACCTCATAAACTGCTGCGGTTAGACTTCACGGGCAAAGAAATAAAGGAAGGAAGAAACGGCGAAAAAGATGCGAATCGCCTCCCTTTCCTTCTCGCAGTCGGCCAATGTGCGCGCGCACCGATCCGCTGTTTGATCCCCGAATATAACGCTAATGTGCGAAGCTTCGACGTAAAACATAATAATGCACTTCGAAAATTGTTATGGTGGAGCTCGCGATAAAGTTTACCTGTTGTTTACTGGCACTTTTACGCTAAAGATCTAATATACGATTATTTCCACGAGGATTGCTGTTCTACAATTCAGACGACAATAATAACAAACGAGATAATTTTGCAATTTTGCAGAAACAAGCTGTAGATCACTCGATCACCGATGCCTTGTTACGGCCGCGTTTTACGGTAGATTACAAATCGAATATAAATAACAAAGTGGTAAGCCGAGACGTTAAACTGGCAGACGGACTGTGATTGCAGACGCTTTAAAATCGTATCTCCATCGAGTCATTATTATTTTTTTTTTACCTTATTTTCACCAATCACAAATATATTTATCTATAGGTGCTGCAAAATTTTGCAAGAAACAATCGGAAATTTGATACCTCAGGCATCGAACAACATTTAAACGACCAGAGTATGTTTTTCAGTTCCGATTCTTGATTCGTCTAAACTTTACTGTAACTATAATTAGTTACGATATGGTCTATTAGCAAAGAAAAGGAAATAATATCGTACAAATTAAATGGAACGAGTGGGCGTGTACAATTAGGCTTAATATTCATGAACTATCCAGTATATCTGTCTAATTACAACCAAATTACAATTTAATCAGGATTGAACCGATCTAGAAGTGGCTGTTAACTTTTATAATGGGGTGATAACGTACTCTTAGATTATTCTCATGACCCATAGAAAAATCCATTCTATTACTTTGAGTTCGTTATTTAAAGTAATGAAGCGTTACTGTGGCTCTAAAAATATTCTAATCGTGTCTTCTAATTAAAATATTATCACTATCACTTACTTATAAGAGATGCATTACTTGGAGATATTGTATTGGCACTTCTAACACGAATAATAAATTCGCATATATTTTATATCCGCGTTCTATTTTACGCACGCCATAATTAATTTACTTTACTATTAATTCTTCAATCTGTGACATTGTGAATGTGTTTAAGATATTCTGTTATTATCTTGATTTGTTCTATAATTTTGGCTATTTATTGGAATGTTTATTATATATAAATTAATTTATTCGAACGACGAATTGAGTAAGTTCTTGTAGAATTTAAATATTATTAAGAATTTTTAAGTAGTTTAAAGAGCTTTTTATATATTCAATAATAATATGATACATTATAACTGTTTTATAAAGAGTAAAAAAAACGAAGTTATAATAGTCATCGATGCCAAATTATTTTCGATAATGTTTATTAGTTTGGATGCAAGCACAATAAATATTGTTGTTATTAAATCCTAGATTATTTTATAGCTAATTAAATCTTCTTTTAAAACACTATGATTTAATTAAAAAATTCGTTCGTTTATTTCATATTATAATTGTATAAAGACAAAAAACGTTGCGACATACATAATTCATTAATAATATTCTTTAAAAAAAAAAACAAAAAACATAAATACATGTACTGGGATTCACGAATAAACATTATAATTGCATTGAAAGATAAAAATTATGCAATTTAAAAAAGCAAAAGAAGCGAGCAAAATAACTGTGTGTTAAAGATGATGCCAAATTGTACGCTTAGCGACTTTTTACTGGGGAAAAAATAGAAAATTGCTAAGTGAGACCAAAAGGGATTTGGCTTGACGAATACGAGCAAGTCGGTGTGTACCGGGAAGTAATTATTTCGAAAGGAACACTAAGCACGTGAGGCGCATGCGCCTGACAACTCGTCCGGCGAGTTTCACACGTTTCCAATTCGTTGCTGCAACTAACATCTTTCCGTCTTATTGCATGAGCACTTAATCGAAAATTACTGCTTCGTAAAGGGGTAACGAAGAAATTGTATCAGAAAAAAGGACGAGTGGGTGATGTTGGCCAAGGGAAGGAATGTAGAATTTTAGAAGATGAAAGTACGCAGAATGCGAAAATTATTCTCGAAAACTAGAGCTTGCGTCGGCGAAAATTAATCGAAGGAGAAAAAGAGGGAAGTGAATTCGATATGAGATTTCGAGTCTTCGTAATTAATAATAATGTAAACACGGGATGCTGAAACGACGACATGCTTATTAGTTAAAAATATTACATCTTACAATTAATACTCACTTGCCATTTATTTACAGATTTTCCTTAAAGAAGTTGTTTCAGTGTAATATATTCGTTGTAAAAACGCTTATAAAAGCTTCGAACAAACTAAAAAGTATTCAATAGAGTCTTTAATGCTTAAAACTCAAACATAATTTTACAAAAGAGGTTATTCGAATGAGTTATTGAAATATAAAAATTCGAATAATTCGAAAGTATGCACTCAAAAAATGATTTTCCTATCGTAAAAAAAATTTATAAGCTAGAAAAATACTGTTTTTTTAACTCAAACTTACGGTTAATATTTGCTGCAAAAATATATCCTTTTATCTTAGGAAAAAAGAAAGCTTTCGTTTGATGTAGTTATATAATCCTTGAAAATTAAACCGCATTTAATTTACCATAAAATTCCTTTACCTTGAAATCCATTTATGAAAGAAGAGTTGTTTTTTTGATTTATTTACTCAGACATATAAATATTTACTTGAAATTAATTAGATTTTATAATGCGACTTTTCCGTTTTGACAATCTCTTGTGAGAAAATGTCAAGTTCTGTTAACATAAATAGTGACTCTTTAAAAATGAAAGAAAATGTTTCAGCAACAAATGCAACAATATGATTAAACATTCTGTAATTAAATCATTTTAGAATGTCAAATAAAGTACTTATTTGACTGTGTTACAAGTATAAGCATTTGAGCTCTAACAATTCAAGTAAAAAATTTAGTTAAATTCAATGAAATTTCGGTATCAATTTATATTGAAAACTGCCGGAAACCTCCATTATTAGTATCACGTTAGTCACTATTGATTAGATCTCTTTAACAAACCGCAGCTCATGTCGATAACACGTATAATGGTTTATATAATATAAAGAAACGATCTATTTTTAACTGGATATCATAGTTCTTCAACGCGAACGACATTCCCATCTTTATTTATGCACGTTTCAGTAAACGAGTCATTGAATTTTTAGATTCGTGATTCAAAATAATACCGGAAGGGAAATACTTTTAGTAAAATTCGTGAATTCAATAACACGAGGCCAAGGTTTCTTCAATATAGTAGTTTTAGTTAGAATCATGAAATAACAAGGTGCATTATTTCGTAAGACCGGATGTAACGCGAATTTATCTAATCGCCGTTGTTTTCTGGCAAACTGCGCTGCTTTTTGCGTTCACGTTATTTCCTGAGACATTTCGTCCAAAAAGGGATAAGCTCCGGAAAGGTTGTCCAGACACGCAAAATACCAAAGAAACGAAAAACAAACGCATTTTCTTACTATCGTTCATTGCTCGCTCGACCTAGGAATGTACGAGACAGGTAATTAAGCGGCTTTCGTGCGTCCCAGACTCTCGACGACGCGGTGGCGACTTCATTGCCGTGTTCAGCGATTCTCGAGATGCGGAACGACAAGCATAAGCCGCTCGCTCGTTACATCCTTTTCGTCCGACGCGTTTAATTTCGCTAACTTATCGCGAAAAGGGCTGGTCCCGAGGAATTGGCAGTCTCTTTGATAATTTCTTGTGACACAAAGGACAGGAGTCGTCGTGCGAAAACGCATTTAATCTAATGGAAAATTGTCGCTCCACACTTGTAATAAAGTTTATAGTCGAAGATAATATTGGAGGAGCCAATTTTTATTTTCCGCGCGCAATTTTATTATATTCACTTGGAGTGAATTCCGGACTGCGCGGAACATTGATCAAGTCCGGACGAGACGGTACATAAATACACGTATGTTTATGGTCCTGGCCAAACTTTTTACAGACCGAACTTTTTTCCGGCACAAGTCTGTTTTACTCTCCGTGCATTATGAATATTTAAATCTTTTTCATGGAAAATGTAAGACTTTCTTCTTCTTTAAAAACCACAGTTACAATATGCATGTGTGTTTAAATTCTTTCTTATGCGGAATTAACGAGTCTTGGCTGAGTAAAAAGTAAAATATTCCTTAAATTACCGACATTCTTTTAATGCTAAAAGATAGGGCTATAACTAAACAAGTACGATAGATAAATTAAATGCGAAAGGGAGAGGGAGAATGAAAATTCGAAAACCGAGGGAGGACGGGGAGAGGATTAGTGCGAGGGTGACAGCGAGATGCGGGCTCGTGTAGTGGTAAAGCAGGACCTAAAGCTCGTAACGTGGCAAAACAAAATGTCCAACAACCGTGAAACTGTACTTGCTTTCGAGAGAAATGCCAGTGAACATGGAAGAAGGAAAAAATAGACGGAGGAGGAGAAACAGAAGGTGATAGAAATACTAGACTAGCTTCGGCCTCTACGTTTTCTGTATGCATTAACCATGAATTTTCCTTTCAATCCATCTTTCCTTTTCACGCAACTTTAATAAAGAAACAGTCCAATTTCTGCGGTACATTATAGTTTGGGTCAAAAGTTGCAATATGTTAATGTACCTCCAATCACGTGTGTGTATTATGTGTACAGGTATAGCCGAGAAATTATTAAATACCGGCAGTGGATGGAAATTTGTACGCAATCGATATAACAGTTTGTTGGAATATTATTGACACGAAGGGAGCAATTATCATTGCCAACGTGGTATAGTCGTCTTAATTACGCTACACAGTTAATTACTCGAAATTAAAATTTATTTGAATTCGAATTTATTTTAAAAAATGACGATATTTATTGCAAAGTTAAATAAATTTTAAACGAAATCAGATATTATTTATTGCGGCACGTGTAAAGTATATCGATATGAAAATTTTCATTTACGCAGTGATTTACGCGTACCTAACTAATGTCTACTAAATTTTTGAATTACACATAAGTCGGTCGATAGCCAAAAATGCTTTCGTGATTTTTTCGTGTTTAGTTTATGGTATTCTGCAACATCAGTAATTATCAGAATCGATTAAAGGATTACTTGTACAAAGTTTTTGTCTCGATAATATTAATTTCCAATAAAGTAGTAAAAAAAAATTTGATGTAAGAGTCGTAACGAAGGTGAACTGTATAAAAATGCAAAAATTTATGTTTTCCTCAATAATTTATCGTAAATAAAATTCAATTTATTCGAAAAATTTATGTATATATACGTTTATTCAAGCCGTTGCTAGATTTGAAACAATAAATAATATATGATAATTTTTCAGATCATTTGATTTATAGAATACTTTTTGGATTTAAAGTAGACAATTTATTACATTGGTATAGAATTTTTAACAAAAACTGAGCTTCTTTACTTAAAACAAGTGGAAAAAAGGTACTCGAGTGCTCGAGATCGGATGAAAACACACATTTCATGCAGCAGACCGTCACAAGTTGGCGATTTATATCGCGAAATCTGTCTGTTTGTGCAGTTACTAGATATAATTCGTTTGATAGCGCTTAAACAGTCTAGGATCTGCGGCTGTAACTTACGTTTATAACGGTGGCGTCCGTTCCGTACTCTTATGTTTCGCAATTGGTTTCTCAATGGCACGGAAGCGTGAAAAGGAGGTAGCGGAGAAGAAAATAAAGTTTACGCTTAATTAAGATTGTACTTATGCGCCATTTTGCTCGTTTTGGTTTCTTAAAATTTCACGTGACGTTTATTAGCCTAGACGCCTGTAGATGAAAGATCTTGGGATGCTAAATTTTTCATCCGCATGCTTATTAATTTTTATATTAAAAAAAAAACAACCGTACCTTAAAGAAGCTTAAAGTTGATGACCAAATTTATGCTTTTATACTCAAGTGATGTAAGGCTTCAAGTGATGATCAGCTTCAAACCCTTTTTCGCTATTCGTGAAATAAAGCTATTATTACCACATTGTAATTTAAAATACTTTAGTTATTTTCATTACATCACACTTGTGCAGATTTATTTATTTATTTATATTTTGAATCATTTTGTAATATCTTAAGGAATTATATGTAGAACAGTGGATGAATTATTAATAAATGTAATAAATGTAAATAATTAAACAACTGCTACTGTATATTTGTAAAATACAATACCAATTGTATTTCAAAATTTTTTTTACATTAATTAAAAAAAGCTTCCCCAAATTATACCTGTATAATTTTTGTATAATTGGACGGTTCTTTCATTTATTTAGCGGATTAACTACTTTCCTTTAGTATGCATATGATTACCGTTGACAAGGTTACAATTTATGCTGTAAGGGGAATTAAATGATAACGCAATTAAATAATATTAAATTACGTAAATAAATATTTTCATCTGTTGGACAATAAATTAAAGCCGATTTGTATTCATCGGACAACTCATTACTGTGGCACTAGTAAAGCAACATAAAATAAAACTTTATCAAATATATCACAAAATTTTTATATCGCTATATATATATATATATTATTGCCGTAAATTTTTCTTTGGAAAATATATTCTCTTTTTAATCCTCTTGATTTATAAATATTCATTGATATAATAATTTGGCCGTTTTTGCATTACATTAAACCTGATTTATACCGCAAAGCTTATGAAAAGTTCTAAAATATAGAAAAGCATTGGTAAAAATTAACGTTCACGTTCATCATAAAAATTCACGGAGATTAGCATTTTACTGTGGACCTCGCATAATTTTTATTGCATTTTTTGATATATCAGACTAAGATGCTTACATAATAAATTTTACGATTATTTTTACAAGAAAGTTTTCCGTTTATACTTATTTTTATTTCTACTGTGAATTGCAGTTAACGAAATGATGCGCCCAGAAATAATGAAGATGAATACTCCTTATTAATTAATAAAATTATACTTGGCTCTTCAAATATATGAGTACTTATTAAAATAAGTAAAATGCAGTTACACGAACGAACTTAATGAATTGCTCCCTGCACGCGCACACACGCTTTCTATGCTTTCCTGAATTCGAGAATTTTTATTTCCCTTTTAAAGATGAAAAAGTAATACACTTATCTAAAATTACGAGACATATTTGGATGCTGTGGACAATAAAAAGATTGTGGAATCTATAAAATTGAAGCACCCCATAATAAAGCAAGTATACGCAACTCGCAAAAAGTCGCATTAAGCCGGGTTATCACTGCAATTCATAAAATATACCCATAGGAGCATTACAGCGAATAGTCGAAATTATCCGCGTTTACTCATATAATTTCAAACCTCTAAACAGAGCTTTCACGAGTCGTACGTGGGTGTACGTGCGTATCGAGCCGGTGACGTAATATTTAAAGAGTGGCCAAGGGATATAAGCGAAAAGGGGGGTTGGCTCAAAAGAGATCGAGTAAGGGCGAAAAGAAAAATAGAGGACGAACAGAGACATAGTCGCTCACTTTGGTGTCGCTTTAGAAGTACGAGAACTAAAACGTATGCTAGGCAGATCAATCAGGATTAATTGAGTTACGGCTTGTGGCTCTGCGGCGCACCAATAACCGCAAGGACATCCGTACGGCGGTCGTGCGTCAGCGGTGCTGCTGCATCGACTTTGGACTTGCGAAAGCGAGGGGGAGGAGCATACACAGGTAGAAGTAGTGTGAGCTTTTCGCGGGCTCTGGTCGATTCTCGTGGAAGGGGGAAGCTTTGATCCGCAATGCCGTTTAACCGGTTTACATGTAAGTGGACTAACAAGTGGAATAGTCGAGCGTTCGGTCCGGCGAGAAACACCGATTGTCGACTTTACTCATGATTAACTCAATTGTTTTTGTCTAACTTTGCCGTGCCTTTTTGTCTCTCCCGGTAAATATTTGCGCGAAATACTCGTCGAATCTTTACCAGTTCTCAGAAAAACGCTTCTTAAATTCGAATAATCCATTAATGCACGTCTTATGATTACCGCTACTCACCTTGTTCTCTCGCACACATCAATATTCCTTTTAAGTCTCCTATACTCCATTCACGTGCATTTTATAAATATAAAATGCGCTTTTAACACAAAAATATAAAATACTAATGCTTTGGAGAGTGGAATTTTTTGTAAAATCGCTAAAATCATTAGTTTCATTTACTATCTTCGGTAGCATTACGTGCTATTATTTTTTTATTCCAACTCGGACATTTCATTTGAAAAATTGCTCTTGTGTGGCATACATTTGAGTCTTATTATTATAAAACCAATAACTGCTACTTATACCGAGATTTTCCTCCATGTATTCCATAAAAATTTAATTAATTGTCAATGGCTCTGCTAATTAATTGTGAATGAAGTTGAATCGCGCGTTATTCGTAAAAGCAAAGTCTTGGAAAATAACAGAAAATTTCCAAAAGTGCAAAAGTTGCTGCTCGTAAATCCATGCGGGGATGAATAAATAAACCAGTCGCCGAGACCCTTGACTAAACTACTAGATTAGCCTTAACCGAGTTAGGAGTAATTTTAATCAGTAATGCCTTCCGCGCCTCGGCAGCGAAAAAGGGGGGAGCCCCAAAGAAACGTTGGAAAAGATTGAAGTTGAAGAGAATAAAGTCGCAGCGAACGCAGCAAGATAAGAAACACCGACCAAGCATAAACACGGAGAGACGGCTATTCGCGCGGCTGGATCGACGCTGTGTCGACGTCGTTGATGCGCACGTATGCGCTCGCAGCCTCAGTCGTCAGGGTGCGATATCGTGAGCTATTGTGTCGCGACGTTGGGAGCGGGCGGCGCGTTAGATGCGTCGCCTGATAATAGGCCAGGGACGCCTCGTTCGTTTCCGGGGCGCCGCGCGGATTCGCCGCCACTCGACGGCTTCCTATCTCGCCTGCTGATTTATTGTCTTCGGAATTTCAACAACCATTTTACATCACGCGCCTAAGTGTACGTTCACGTGACACCGTTTCACGCGCAGCATCTGTTAAAATTCATATCTCCTGCTAACTGTGACCCTCGCTCTTTGTTTTGAGGAATTATTTAAACGCGGAGCACGAAAAGTCTCTGCGTTCACATCGCAGATCAAATCGGATAATAATGATCACGAGCGCTCGATCGTGAACATTACGAACACAGAGACAGACATTCTCAGGAATCGGTGATACTGTGCGCGTGCGCGATCTACTCGCGTGTCGGTATAATGCAATTTGATAAATGATAAGTCGAATGTGCTCGATTAGTGTCTTATTTCAATCGTTAAGGAAACTCTATGTGAACATTTGCGCCCGTAATAGACTTTTAATGCGCCTCTTTCGTAATATTAGAACTTCGCAATAGCAAATTA
This sequence comes from Platyscapa corneri, assembly GCA_018907185.1. Taxonomy (NCBI): domain Eukaryota; kingdom Metazoa; phylum Arthropoda; class Insecta; order Hymenoptera; family Agaonidae; genus Platyscapa; species Platyscapa corneri. The sequence continues at coordinate 3,413,359 of JACCHW010000005.1, read as the reverse complement.
TCGATTCGAAAAGATAATAAAACACATTTTGTAATATTTGCAGTTTCAGCAACCACTTGCATAGGATTACTATTTTTATATTTTAATACACAATAAATATTTTTTTTTTATTTTTTATAATCTCCTAATGCTATTTTTAGCTTCACAAGCAATTATAACGTTGATGCAGTTGTTTTAGCGAGTAATTGCTTTTGAACAATTTATTGAAACATTGATAAACATGATTTACATGAAAATTATATTTTTCGCAAAACTGCATGGATATATTTAATTTCATTGTTCTTAATTTCACTACTGTTCTTCAACGGCAATTTGTTAATATTACAAATTTTCGAAATGACCGTTGCATCTAAAAAATTGTTACTAAAATGTGGGAATGACTTTAAAAGCTTGACGATTGCATCTTGGTTGATATGGAATACCATTAGAAGTGCACACTCAAGTATATATCAGATTGTGTTTAAGTAGACATAAGTAAAGCGAAACAGACGGTGCAGAGTAAGATGGATGGGATGGAGTAGGAGAGAGATAGAGATGAGGATGAGGATGAGGATGAAGACGAGGATGGGGATGGGGATGGGGAAGGGTTGAAGAGAACAAGCATTGTTGCTCGACTAAAACGGGATGCGCAACTTACCAAGGCTTTTGTCTTGGCTTGCAAAAATAAATAAATACGGTGCACGTATACAAACAGATCCACGTAAAGGAAACTGTATAATAAAAGCATCAATGCATAGTAATAAAGGCAATATATATATATATATATTGCAGTTTATTTAAATAGAGAGTAAAAAAACTTTTTAATTCGTAATTGCCGTTTTGTATGCGAATTTTTAAACGGAGAAAATTCTAATTAGAAATTAATGTCCATTTCGAGAGAAGCATACGAGAATACTATGACAGTTAAAAGTATATAAAGAAATTGGCTAGAGTAATAGGCTTATTAATTTTAATATTTTTCCGTGGCATACCAATAACATTTTGTGTTTCTATTTATTTATACATTTATTATCATAAACTATGATCATAACTTATTAATTTATTTATTATTATTCGCAATTATTTATAAAAAAACTCTTATTAATAAAAATATTAAATGAAAGTGCAATTAGTAAAATATTATAATAACAAATTAATAAGAAACGTGAATTTGAATAAAAATTGGAAAAACGAGTTTGAGTGGCACAGTGCCTGACACATCCACCGCAGTCATGTTGGCGCGACGCTTCGGTTAGTTAAAGTCAAGGTAACTCCGTGTAAGTATCTTAGCCAAGAGTAAGGTAACGGCTTACAGCTGATTAAAGTTGTGGTAGTTTTGAGTAAATATTTCATTTGCGGGAGAGAAATCACGTTAGACACACTGCCTTCGTATCATTGAAAATAATTAAACCGAGATACGTGTTGACGAACATCGCATTTCTTGACTGCGTAACGCAATATATTGTAACTTTTATGCAAATAAATGTGTTTTGATGCTTTTTAATTACTAATTTCAACTGCATTAATCAAAATTTTTCAGCTCGTATAGTCTAAAATACGCTCTATAGCTTATCTTTAAAATTTGAATAACTATTTTTTTAACTCTTACGTTTATTAATGGTATAGGCATGCATGGATTTTCTTTTAATTTTTGAAAATTATCGTTGCTCAACCTATTTCACGGCGCTCCATTTCTCGAAATAAAAGTAAGCAAAAATCATTTTATTTTTGTCAATTAAACTTAAATTCTCATTAGGGTAACCAGTTGCGTGCGTTTCATAAATTCTCCCATTCAGCTCGTCTTCGCGCGTATAAGCTATTTTCAATGGCACTTCCTATACAATCATTATAATCAAGCATCATAAAAACCATTGACATACTTTTGTTTCCTAATAGCATCGATTCATCAACAGAACCCGTTAATAAAATAAATGTTTCATAATAACGTCTCTTTGAAATCTTCCGTTTCGATGCTTTTCAGATCAATTTTATGACTCAATGCTCTCGTTAAAATAAGTTTTACGCGGGCTTTCAACTTTGTTTCCTTCCTTGATAATTGCAATATAAAACAAAAAATGATACGTTATGACGAGAGAAAAGTCAATACGCAGTGTAAACTGAGATAACGTAAGAGACTGCGGAGAGAGGGTAGAAGGGAGAACAGAGGGAAGCGGGAAAAGAGATAGGCGGAGGTGAAATCCCTAAATGAAAGGATGCCAAGGGAATCGCTCGGTGCTGTTACTAACTGGAGCCGTATAAATTCGCGCGGATGGACGACGAGTCGGAATAACGCATACAACCATCGGCCATTTCTCCGTGAATTCAAGTATCGCAGCGGTTCGTCGGTAGCCGTTACACCCACACGGACGCATTCATACAAAGGACGTTATACACCTATATTCAAGTTTATCAGGGTCGAGTCACAACGCGTTAGATGTAAGTGTAATTGATGAAATTAATTAACGTCCCACAATCAAAGCACTCTCGCGCCTCCCTCCCCCCTCTCTCTCTTTGACTCTCATATTCTCTGGTTGTGCCTTCCTCCTTTCGTCTGTCTCGCTCCCGTTTTCTCATGCGCACACATGCACGTTCTCTCCATCCCTGCAGTCCGTCCCCGCGGGTACGCGTGAGATATCGAGCAGCAGCGAGAAGCACACAACTGCACACGTACACGTAGTGACCAGTAGCGCGCGAGCTCGCAAGTTCCCGGCGGAGCGAGTATCGCTGGGAATTATCCCGTCCCATCCGACCACCGGATACGGGACGCCAGATTGGCCTCGGAAAGGATGCATCATCCATAGACGCGTAGAGGAGAGGGGATTCGCTCGAACCCCGGCCACAAGCCCGAACAAGTCGGAGAGCGATAGCCGACACCCTCGGCGGGGTGGAGCCGAGTGAACGGCGTGATAGACGGACAGATCGAAGATGGTCAAGTGCTTTTTTATTCGCACTCTAGGCTCGAAAATGTTGGAGCTGCAGAAATCGCGAGTGCAACCGAACAGCTTGAATTATTGCAAAATAACGATTTTTGCCAGCATCGCCGAGAGTTTGAAATGGTTACTCGTTTTATGCTATTAAAAACTTTGCGGGATGCTGTTTGCTGAAAAACTTACGGCTATACGCCTCTTGAGACTTTCCCCATTTATTTCTGACTTTAGACTCATTTTTTACCTTTTATCGATGCTTCATAAACATTATAATTATTTACGAATTTAATACACCGTTCCAGCGGCATATGCAGTTTTTTGTCTCGCCACTTATTGAATCTTACGAATCATTTTCTAATTGCTTTGAAACATTGTTACAGTAATTTCATTTTGATAATTTGTAATCGAAATTTTCATAATTAAATTATAACGATTATTTTATGCAAAATTTCAACTACGTTTAAAAGAGTTCTTAATCGTTTTTTTTTTTTTTTTTTTTTTTTTTTATTAAATTACTCACCAGATATGCAATATGCAATTTATTTACATGATTAGTTTCTCAAAAATATTGTTATATAATTTGATATCGATTTATTACCAATAATATCAAGATAATTGGTTATTCAACACAAGTAAATTTAACGTTAATGTATAATTTTTTTATAAATTATCACTATTGGACGAGGGCGTTTTTTTATAAATTTTTTATCACGTACATAAATACTTTATTATAACGTAAATTTTAATAAGTATTAAATATAAGTACTGTGTATAATTATATCGCATATTGTTCACTTAATACAATAAGTGAAATGCCAAGATATTTAATACAATAAGAGATATCGAGTGAATGCTTGAATGGCGCATTTAGAGATTTCATTAAATAACCATAAAGGACAGAGACATTTATTTGCTATTATAATAAAAGTGTGTTGGCAAAATCCAATACTGTAATCGCCGGGCTTTATTAGCATCTTGATTAATAGACTTTCTTATTGTGTGCGTGTCAGAATGCTTCGATTAACTATCGCATATATAGTATATACAAGATTGGTATTGCTTAAAGGGAAAAGGAAAAAATAAAATATATCCTTCGAGACATTTGGATCTCCATTTCTTCATATTGTCGTTATCAAAATATAACTCGTTATTCTAGAAAATATTATTTGCGAACAAACGACTGATACTTTGTTGTGCTGAGGGTGACGAAGAGACAGGGTATAACTAATTTCGTTTGCTTAGGATAAAGTCGTTAATGCATGTATTAAATCAGCATTACCAATTACTCCAACAATACTGCTTACACGTATAGTACCGAAATATCATTCATTCATTATCGTAAATCCACGCGTAGATTCTAACGAGGGCTTTTACTACCATTTAAATATTAATTTCATTGACTTAATGCTGAATAGTCGAAAGTTTCAAATCAAATACATTTTTATCAACGCAGTAGTTTTCAGTTTTCGTACGTCAGAGACTATTAAAAGCCGTTGAAATTTATTGAGTTGTTGGCAATTGAAATCATCCCGGACATACTCTTATGTCTTATAAAATATATTCTCGTTAATGTTTTTTATTATTTATAAAATCAGCACACTAAGGTTTCTTCGGAAAAATTAGAAATGATGATAAGTTAGCGAACACACTTGCAAGGATTTGTAGTTTTTCCGTAGATAAAACAAATACAATCGACGAAGGTATTTCGGCAATGCACTGCACGAGTGCGGGGTAGGCGGTGGAGAAAAAAGGGGTATTGTTGGAACGCGTTTGCGAGAAGCGAGTTTTGAAAGCTCCAGAATCTGTCTTTCCTTACGCTCGGATCCAATGTCCAAAATACGTAATTGCCCAACATTATCACTCGAAATTCAAAATTCTAAAGTTTGCTCTCGGCACGAGCCAGTTTCAGCTTTTGAAAAGGATGCACCAGAGCTTGAACTACCCGGAGCGTAAATGGATAAAAGAAGGAAAACTGGCGTCGGAAACGGGACGGAGGGTGGATGCGAGGTGCGAGCGGTGACGGGGACCACGGGCTCTAGCAAATGTTTGCCGAAGCAGGAACTGCTTCGCACTCGGGATCTCCAGTTCAGTTGGTCGGCCTCGGGAGGAACGAATCCGCGCGAGCCTTTGTCGCGCCGGCCGTCGTCCACATTGTCGGCAGCCCCTCTGCTCCCATTGTTACCGAGTTCGGCCACGCTTTGCAGTCCCGTACAGCACGTGTTGGAGGATTAAATGGCCAACTGGGCTGCGCCCCGCTCTGCTCCAGCCGCGAGTGTCGCTGCGATGAGGAAATTCGTGTCGTGAATTATTGAAGGATTCGCTGTTAGAATTCACTGTTATACTCGTAAACGTGTAAAACGATGTTTAGGACACTGGGAAGGATCGCGAGCAAAATTACGTGCGCATTCAAACACGAAAACGGCGCGAAATTGATGATCCGTTGATAATAAACGCGCGTTGGAAGAATTTTAACAACGGGGCTTTTCCTTTAGGCCTTCGACTTTAGTGGCTAAAGAGTAACTAGAATATCGCTCCGACGCAACTTTAATACAAGCAAATGCGCGGAGCGCAGTTGGTCAGTGGTGGAATTTTTCCGCAACGAGCTGTAATTGACACTTGCTCACTTATATTTCTAATCAAATTTTCTGATAAGCGACAATGTGTGCGTGCACCTCTCAATTTAATTGCATTGGCTGCAAACGGCATATTGGTGCATGAAACGTTCTCGGCGTTGCCAACTTTCAAATTTTTTCCCCGTTAACTCTATCTTGTAAAGCCGTGCTCAAAATCCTGAATAGCGAGTCCCTGAAACATGCACACAAATATACAGGAATTAACAACGACTCGTATAAACTATCAACTATTACTTATATTTACAGTTTATCGGGGCACACGCGCAGTTTTGTTCCTTGTTAATTTTTTAAAATAGTTAGATTTCGTACTTTGGGTTATCATCGAGATAAATTTATTTCAAGATGAAAGTCGAATATTTTATTATTGTAAATTCATTTTAAAATACTTATATTACGAATTTTTCGAAAAAAATCCAAAACTACTTGATGGTAAAAATCGTCCTCGAGACGTAACGTCTATATAAATAAAATTTTTTTATTGAAAGCATTTAGGAGTAAAGAAACTTTTAATTAAAATGTGTCATTGAGAAATACATAACTCACGTTTTATACTGTATTGTACGAATACTATAGTTAAAAGTGCTGAAAAGATTTTCTTTTATATCGCTGGAAATGAAAAAAGAAAGAAATCAAGCTTCAAAATTGCTCACCATATTGAAATTCCAGAAAAGTCGAGTTTTACAGTTGTTTGAATCAATTTTATATAAGCATTATTAATTATTTAATCTATATGCAAATTTCAAAAGCTTGAAATATATATTAAAAAGTGTTTACATTTCAATTTAAAACATTTATTGAAATTATTTACATTTTTTAACTAAAAAATGTAAATCTTAAAGAAAATGTTATTTGTCACCAAATGAACCAAAATCTGCCCGCTCCATAAAAATTAAATTTACTAATATTTAGTTATATCTTATGGTATTTGCCGTATTTCATATTTTCATTATATCTCTTTTCAATTTTCTTCTAAATATTACAGATAGAAAATTTATAAAAAAAACTAAGTTAGTTTCGTGCGTAAGTAGAATAAAAATCTAGTGTTACCGTTTGAAAATTTAACAATCAATCTTACTAAGAAAATAAATTGAACTCTATGCATTGTCTTGGTTTTTTGTAATTGGCTAGAAAAAGAAAAATATCTAATTTTTTTATAGTCCCAAAAAAAAGAAGAAGAATATTGAATCCCTATTAGTAATTATATTTTTATTTTACGAATTTTTAAATTTTTTAATGCAAGTTCATGCGCTATAATATTAAATCTATCGGTGGTCAGAATGTTTTCCGTTTAGGTATTACTGAATTTAGTGAAAGGGACATTTTTAATATATAATTTATGTTATTATGCTAAATTGAGTAGAAAAAGAGATGGTTAATTAAATTTAAATTGCGAAATTGAGGTTTCAAGTTAAAATGAGAATAATAAGTTATAAGGATTAAATGCTGTAATACGAGTAGTATCGTAATGTATCCTGCACGCTATTCATTCACGAAAAATTCAGAACATTTATTAAAGAATTTTCAAAGAAGAAGAACTTGAAAGTACTGGAAACATATTAGACTTTAAGGGAAGTTGATTTCTTGGCATTTAAAAAACTGTTAAAGCTGCCGTAAAGGGATTATAAACGTTCATGCGGAAAAAGCTTACACCTTATTATAAAAATAGAACCAATTCTTGCAAGACTATTGTACAGGATATATTTTTCAATCCAGTTTTTAAGGAAATAATATATTTTTTTATCCGAAAAGACATTTATCACTTAAAATAATAAAATTCTTCGATTTATTTATATTTTTATCCATTTTTGTGAAAAACCTATTTTTACAAAATTCTTTTAATTAAACGTAAATATTGAATTTTATTGCATTTTATTAAATTCAATCAAATAGATTATTATCACATGTAACAAAGATCTCTTTAATTTTGTCCTTCGCGAAAGCGGAATGAAATTGCTTCGTCACCAGAAGCAAATCAGAAAAGTATATTAGTAAAAATGCATCTATCATTGTATATGATTTTTTCGCAAATTTTAACGTAAAAAGTTTGGAATTTGCACGAAGATGTACATCGATTTACTAAAATTCGAAACACCTAGGATATTTAGTTGACATTTCATAAATCACCATTTATTTTTAAAGTTCAACTCGTCAATAATAGAATTTTTGGCATGTTTTTGACTCTATTTATACCGATTGTAAAAGTATAAAAAAATATTATACGTTAGACGTTACAGGCAGGCAGAGAAACGGAGAATAACTTGATGAGATTCCTTTATTTGTCAGCGATTTCAATATCGAAAACAATACGTTAGTTGAGATTATATAGTGCAGCTAAGGCCAGGCGAAGCCATGCTTTCTTATTTCTAGACAATTTTATTCGGATGCATGTTAGGATTAGAACATTGTGTATTATCGAAGCATGAGCTTCTCTGAAACGGAAATCTATGCAGCGTGGATTAAATAGTCGAGAATACGAGCCCTTCTCACCCTTCGAACCGCCAAATCATGTTTTTAAGGGTATGCGAAAACACGCAGTCGTCTGGAAGAGATGAAGTTCACCTCGGCTGAAATTGGTTTGAACGATGGCCTCGACGTTCCCGACAAATTTCATCGAGAACTCGACGATGATTAAAAAGGACTTTATGCAGATTGCTTATACTATAGCTCGCTTTATTTCTCTAGTGCGTGGAGGACACAAATTATACATAGGATATAGCGATAAGACCTCGTTCGTTTATACAAGGGTACAAACGAAAATTATCCGTCGCGAGCTCCTCTCGAGGCAACCGCCGCCATTGTTTTATATATATTTGCTTTATCAATATCCGACATAGATTTTAAATGTTGTAGTTATTTATATGTAATTCCAATATAAGATACTTAGCAAAATTACCGTAAATTAAATACTAAATCAATCAACTTATTTAATTAAAAGTTAATCCACCTTCACTACATCGCATTATAAATTTAATTATTTGTTATGTGCTAAATTCATTTTGAAGCTTATCATTGCAAAATCAGATTTAACTTCTCATTCGAATGTCTTTTATTATTATTACCGTTATTATTATTCGTTTTTTGCCATTGATAATACTACATTGCTAAACACTGGATACGCTTGCAACTAAATGTTAAGGATAATATCTTTTCATTCATTATAACAATGCATATGCATTCAGCAAAATATGTTCAATTTTAGTCTTAATTAGTTTTTTGTAATTAAATATTATATAAATACAAAATTTTGAGCAAATTAAAAGATATATTTGAAAACTGTCACTTTCACCACTTTTCAGTTGCAGATATACTCTTATTAAATGCTGATTATACTGGATCAGTACTACTGTTATATTTATTTTAAAAGGATATTTAATTGATTAACGAATTTTTTTCATTTATTTTAAATATGCGATATTTTGTCGTAATAATTCATAAAATTGTCGATAAAACAACTATGCATTCTTAATTTTAGTTCATTATTCGACAACTTTATTCGATAAAAGTATCTAAATAATTTATTCGATAACCGAAAGAATAATAATAGTGAACAATGGAAAAAGATAAATACTACATAAAACTCATACAATGGTCCGTTATAGACGAAAAAATGGTCATTTATTTTCACCGTTTAAACTAACGAACGGCAGGAACTAATTCATATTTTTAATCTTTTGTTCTTAACGATTTCGTACAAAACGACTTTAGTATTTCATGTTCAAATGAATTAATTATTTTTAAATATTTTTTCGACAGATATTATATATAGAAATGTGCAATTAAAGTTTAGATTTTTATAAGACTTTTTAATCTTATTATTTTAGGTATCTAATTGAATATTACCAAAATATTTCGTAAAAACTTGTAAATCTCATGTATATTATTTGTTGGTTCTATTTTATCGGTAATGATTTTTTTATTCAAATGTGTTATTTCTTATACATGTTTCAATTTCAATGAATATTTTAATTATCTAATCAATATTTATTCCTAATATTTGAAAATTTTATATTTTTATTTTATACATTTCTGTTGAAACCTTATGCAAAATCAAGTAATTTAAAAATAGAAAATTTTACGTTCAAAATATTTTCTTTATTTTTATCACGTGAAAAGAATAATATTTTCTAAAAACGAATTTGCCGATTTTTTTAAAGTGACTCAAAATTTCATAAAAGTCTACATATATTTTGCTGATGTAGTCTATTTTTTTATACGCATCTATTAAATGAATACAGTAGAAATGATTAATCAACTTTGGAAATAATTACTTCTAAAAATTTATATTTACTAATTAAGAGATTATGAAACTATACACTCTAAAATAATTTTAAAATAATGAGACGCTCAATTAACCCTAAGAATTTTAAAGATATCTACGTAAATTTCTATTTTAAAAAGTTTTATCTCAGATACACTTATAATCCTATTATTTACGTGTGTGTTCGTGGGTATATTTCAGAGAATATGGTATGAGCGGAGTAAAAGTAAATGAGGAGAATTTAATTCATTTATCAAGGAGAAGAAAGTCTATATCATATTTCAAGAGAAAAATTATTTATATTAATGTTATTATGAGAGTGCAACAGTTGAAATAATTACAAATTTCATAATAACAGAACTACTTAGTGATGAATTTTTATGAAATTTTGGTAAATGATTGCACGTTTATTCATGACATAAATTTTATATGCATATTTAATTACGGCCTTTATTTAGATTTTTTTTATAAAAAACGAAGAAAAAATATTTTATGATACTTTATGCAAACTTTTTTTTCGGAATATAGATACAAATTTGCTGTTAGAGTAAATTATAAAAGTACTCAATACTAGTTTTCCTTCTATTTTTTTATTAAATAATACAATTATTATATAATTGAGAAACATTGTCATAATAGATATAAAAATAACAAAAAAATTTGTACGAATGATTGAATTAAAATTTTAAAATAATTATTGGTTAATAAAAAAAAGAAAATATTTTTTTAGAGTATTGAACTTATCCAATATCATTTTACACAAAAAGTTGCTATAGATCTATAAAGTCAAAAAAAATAAAAATAATCTTCCTGTTTTCGCAATGCATCGCTTAATTTTAATACCAATCAGTAAACTTCTTTTTTACATTTTTATTTATAATTTAAAATTTTTTGCATTTACATATTAATCTTTCATAGAATAATAATGTAAAAAATTATCTGAAACATTGCAACAAACTTTCACTTTATCAACAACATATTATATATTAAATAAAATAAAATCGATTAGTATAAAGAAATTCATAAATATATAATACACAAAGAAATAATTAAATTTTCAATTAAATAAATTAGATAAAATATAAGGAGAATTCATTTCACTAGTATGATAGAATTATTCCGTTTGAAATAGACAAAATTAATTTAATTAAACTATTAGTTATAATAAATGAAGTGAGCCTTAAACAAAGGTGAGAAAATTAATAAATTTAATTGAAATTTAATATTAATTTTGCATCATCCAAAATAATGACATATTTCAACTTCTAATTTCAATCTATTTGTAATGTATTAATAAATTTTACGAATAAACTTTAAACTTTACAAGTCTTAAGGCCATTTATTATAATTATTCTCATTGAATTTTTATTTATATACAATATAAATTATTCATTTACAATAACCATTTGAGTTGTAAGGTAATATTATTTCTTCGAAATTGTTATATTATAAGTCAAAATAAAACTGTGCCCATTCGTAATGATATATTTTTGTAAATATTTCTTACGTATGCTCTTAGCGTTTTTCATTCTGAGCTTATTATTTATATTTGCTTTATTTATTCTCATAAATTTTATCCAAAGAGCTTGAAATAAAAAACAATAAATTTATATTTATTTACACTTTCACATCGTTAATGACTTTTATAGATCTGTTTGTGTATTATCAATGTAAAAAAATATTATAATAAGTGGTGCACGATTATCAACGCAATAATTTTAGGTAAGTTATCTGAAAAAAAATCACATTAAATATAAATGATTTTAATATTTTCGAACGCTATAAGTGTACTTATGCCTGTGAAAGTATATTGTTTGTGACGTTTTACCGAATGATTGTTGGTTAACAATTACTTAATACACAGAGTAATAAAAAGCTATAAAATAAGAAAGGCACGACTTATATTTTCACAAAAAAAAAATCGAAATTGAGCCAATCAAGTTTCAAATCCCTTTCAAATCATAATCAGAGCGTTCAAGCAGATTCTTGCGTTTATATTATGTACATGATAATGCTAAAACTGAATATTCAGTCATTAGATGCACTTTGCGAATGAATAATTCGTAATCCATCCTGCATAAAGAGATGATCTTTTATTATTTTTAACTGAATTAGTTTGGTCTTGTCGCTGAAGCTTCCAGTACATTTCTCGTATGATCCTGCGCGCGCGTCGCTGCACTTTAATATTTAAAATAAGTTTTAATCCTAAGCTTTGCTTGTAAATAATCCAGCAATTCGAAACAAGACGTCAAACATTGTTTCCGTATTCTTCAAGTTAATTCCTTATGAAGATAAGATGGGAGTGAAGCCTTACCGTGACCGTGACTAATTCATTTTATGTCAAAATGTATGCGCATGCACTAGTTCCGCTGCACGCAAAGCTTAACTAAGTATATCGAGATGCACTACGATAGCGGCTCGTGTTATACCTATGTGAGCAGATTGCTCATGTTGGAATTATTTCAAGATATTTATATATATTTAAATTTATTCACAGTACCGGTGCATTATTAACTCGTTATTTTTCAAAGATCTATGCAAAAGTTTTTTTTTTTAAATTAGTAGACCTGAAATGGAACAATAAAATGTAATGATAAAATTAGCATTGCGTAATGAGATAATAAATATAATCGCCAAGTATCCATTTGTAGCTTGCAGTTTTAAACTTAGAAATTAATCTCTTTTTATTAGGATAATTAATGAAAATATTAGAGGGCGTTTATTGTGCCTTCCTCACAGCTTGAAAGCTATAGGGAAGAACGAGTGCTGAAATGAAATCAAATTTCAGGATTTCAGGAGACGAAGTTAATGCCAAAATGAAAGATAAAACGAGGGGAACAAAAGTTTCTGAGATTAGAGAAATAAACGAGAAGAGCAAGAAGGAAACCATAAATAGTAAAAGCAAGTAAAACAGTTTGTATACTCTCTAGGCTCGAGTCAACTGTCCGTTTTGTTGCCGACCTGTACGTGTATGAGCCCACGCACACCGATTTCTATTCACAATGCTTTGTTTCGGTGGATTAACTCAAACCTCCTCTGGACCTCACCCCCGCCCAGCTAGTGGATATTCCGACGTGTTCCGCTCGTTCCCTCGACTAGCACGAGAGTCCAACAATTCCGCATCCGAAAATCCAGTGGCCTCTTTGACAATATTCTTCCCGAGCGTGGAGAGAGAGAGAGAGAGAGAAAGAGAACGCGGCTATAAGAAGAAGCAGTATTTTGCTGTAAAAGGAAAAAGCGGAGAGTCAAAAGGGTAACTCCCGGCAAACATCTTGCTCCTTGCACTTCCGGAATGGCTTTTGTTGTGCGTAATCCGCTATGGAAGTATATACTATGTTTTGCGAGAAAATGTGAAGAAGCAAACGCTGGGATACAATCACGATATCGTGATATTCGTGATTTTCTGGAGAAATACTTTTTTCTCTGCTTAGTATGAAATATCGAAGAATATTGAGTAGAGTTTTTTTATATACTTTATAGCAGGATTGTGTTCTTTGTTGCACTCGATAAACCTTAAGCAATGCTTGTTTCATTTGCTAGTATATTGATTGATCAAAAGAGTTAAAATAAAATGTCTTTTATTCAAATATCTTGCTACAAGTTGCGAAAGCTTCTAACGCAAGAAAATTACGTTATAAAGTGCTTTTTTCATTCGCATATTTGCAAAATTTAACCTGAAAAAAATTATTTTCGAAACTGCGAAACATAATTATATAAATGCTCTCGATAAGGACAAAAATTGAAATAAGTTTTATATTTTTGCTTTATGGAGTGTGAAGTCTTGTTATAAAAAATCTCTTTTAAACATTTATTCATTCATTCATTCATTCAATAATTCCCCTTTCGATACTAAAACTTCACTTTCACCGTTTGAAAAAAAATTGAAGAGTTAATTATGTTTTATTTTTTTTTAAATAACTTTAATTAAAATCATCCTATAAAAGTAAGATAAGAGTTTTATCTTTTAGCAAATTGTTTTCCTTTCATTCATTTAGAATCTTTTAGAAACATATAATTCTATAAAATTTTACTGGAATTATCTTTTGTTTAAAAAAATAAATTTTTTTTTATATGTTCATATAAACACACACACACACACGCGTATACCAAATGAATATAAAGCTTAATATTTTTTTATACAATCAATGGGTTTAGAAATCGTTTCCACTTTGAACTTTGAAGAGAGAAATATTTGGTACACGAATATTGTCTTTAAGGTGTTATAAAATTACAAAGGGACTTCAAAGACTATTATCGTAAGGTTAGCTTGTAATTATTTTTAAATCTTATATCAAAATTTCTTTAAACTTGATTTATGATCATACGTGTATGTATATATATAAAGACTAGATTTTGAATAAAAATTATGAATTTCAATATAATTCTATCAATGAATCCATTAATGTTTGAAACATAACCTCTACGTTTTAGAAACCATTAATATGCCAAAAAAATCGCTTGACAAGAAAAAAACTTCAAAACATACAAAGAAAGCACCATGTTCAAAGAATTGTTACTGTTATCTCACACAAGCAGTTAATGATTTAAAGCAAATTATGGCGGTTAGTATTTGGTTGTAAACTGAATTTTAATACGCTATTAAGTAAAGTTTTCATTGATAACGTGGTAATTCCTATCATATTTACACTTTTTTCATGTATTTAAATAACATATAACAAAACATTCAAGTATTCATACTTAATCTTTCATTTATAAATTTATGCTTAATTCAATAACAACGTTTTCGATGTAAAAAGCTCTTAATTTATTTGTTAACAAATTAAAAATGTTTAAATAGTGATTTAATAATGCAAAGCGTTTTTATTATTAACAACTGCAAACTAAAAATGTTATAACTAATTTGCATCATACAATCATTAATTTATTAATGATTTAATATAAAAAAATGCGTAATAAATGATATAAACTATTTCAGTCGGATTAAAAATTTATAATAGATAAAAAGTCTTCTAATCGCAAAATTTGCAACTTATTCACACAATTAATATTAATGATTTAGAAAAATAAATTCGCGAACTAAATAGTGTTTTTATATCATTTATATTCACATAGGAACTTAAAAATAAACAATTGTAATAATTCATAATTTAAATGAAATAAAAGCACTTACATTGGATATTATGGAATGATGATTTAATTGCATTTTATACATCAAAGTCATTGATATTTAATATATATGCATTACTTTTTTTACTTGAATTAAAACGATTACATTTGCATTCATATCTTTATTGTGTATCTGTACGCATGCGATTGAAAAAAGCGTATATATATATATATATATGTACATCTTAAATTTTTTACTTTAAAACCAAGTGTACAGATACGCATGTTATCATCGATATCACGTTAGGGGTTTGAAAGTAAGATGTGCTTCGCTGCCTTTGTGTTCTGTCACGGCAAATGCAATCGCGAGGGTTCAATACGCAGAAGTAATTTCGTACGGCGAGACTTGGGATTGCATTTTGCTCAAAAATTCCTTTCGCGTATCTTTGAGTCGTCAATAGCATTTTCTATACGCTCTACTCCTGAAAGAGCAGAAGCTCCCGCTCGTCTCGGCGTAAAGAAATCGCTTAACTAGCCATTTGCGGCTGATCCTTACCTTATCCACGGGATAAAATTCTCTACGATTCGAATGCAGATGCGGTACGAAGCGCTCACGAGCACGAGGAGGGCTCCGACCTTGAGTGCGAAGTTGACTCCGAGTCAGCGACGCTTGTTGCCGCCCTCGCGCGAGCCCCCGTCCTTCATCACCTGCGTCTCGGTGCGAGAGCTCGCCGCCCGCGAGCATGACTTGGAGGACGTAACCGCAGACCAGGCACGCGTTGCGAGCGAGTTGGATCGATTCACGGCGCTGGGCGACGTCTTGAACGAGCGCGTGAGTCTAGATCCTTTTCTCGCCCCGGGGAAGATGATTAATGTCTGCTGATCGATACTCTCGGCGCTTCGCCCCTCGCCCTACCACCTTACCGCCGACGTTGCTTTTACTTTTTCCAGCCGAGATGCATAATCGCTCTGGCATTGTTTTGTGGCGGGCAATAAGGCACAGCCGTGGTTGCTGGGTGGGGGTGGAGGGCTCGAGTTATCGGGGAGAAGCAGCTGCGACAACTACCACTTTTCCCTCGAGAGGTAATTAAGCCTCCGGAACAGGAGTGAGACTGCCGGGGGTACAATGCTTGTCGATGTGATTGATCTTCGTGCTCACTGGCGTTTATCTTCGTCGATCGTTCCGCCACCAGATTCCGACAAAGAGATTTCGCGCGGACGTGGAGGCTTCGAAATTGTGGTAACGACGCTGCAACTGCACTCGTTGCATACGACGGTTACACATTTGCCGCGCAAGGGCTCCGCCTCCTGACCGAATGAATAAATTTGCAATGCAGCGTCACAAATACAAAGGTGCACAAAGAATTCAGAAGAATTCCGAACTAAAGTCTCGTTTTGCATTCGCGTATTCGTGTTTTTTTTCTCCTCTCTTGTTCGTACCATAAGCATTTCAATACTGTTGACTTTCGTCGACGGTTATACGGCCGGGACAGGCACTTTAACATAATTGAAATGCGCGATATCTCACACACTTTTAATTATATTTTAAATTAGGAACACGAAGGCTGAACGAAGCTTCGGATGCAAAATACACGGTTATTTTCTGTTTCGATTCATCGTGCTTCTACAAAGCGCTGATTACACTTAATTCATTTTCGTGGTTAAATTTCAGTATTTTTCGAACATTTAAATTATATGTAAAGGGATGTAAGGACTTAGAGAGAGAGAGTAAAAGTGAGGGCAAGGGAAGACTATTGTAAAGTAATAGTCTTAACCGAGTATTTAATACTGTATTTTGACATTGGAAAGTACTTGAAAAACTTGGTGGCAAAGTATAACTTTTTTCAAATGTTGATTCGTGACGTGTTATTCTCCATTGCATTATCTTGTTACTCATTTTTATTCGAAATAATGTTTATTCAGATGGGCGAAATTAAACTAACTGACTTACTATTATGCATCATAGTATAAACTTATCCAATTCGAAACGAACGAATATCCTATCTAAACTTGTTCATCCTTCATAGAACTTGACCGACTGCTTTAACGGTATAAACCGAATTTACGAAGCTCAATTTATCGTTAACTTTGTACAGAACTTCACCTAAATTTTTAATTAAAATTGACGATTAAAAATTGCTGCAGAGTTGACAGATTGTACTTCTTTACGGCTTCCCTTTTTATATTGATTACTTACAAAATCAAGTATTATTTATAGCATTATTTATATTATTCAAGAGGCATTTTACGGCTAAATCGACGTTAAAAAAATATTATTCCGTTTTTTTAACATCCCATCCGAATGACTTCGGAAGGAGTTTATCAACCAATAAAATGCCAAGAGAAGTAATAAAAAATATTCGTGCCCAACATAACGCTTTAAAATATCTATTCTTCAAAAGTTCAAGTAGTCAAACAGTAGGGCATAAAAATCAATTATTCGTTAATTTAGCACTAGTCTGGTCGTAAGACTCGTAAAAGAAGCTGCGAGCGAGCCGCTAACACACTTCTGGCCTCTTAAAGATAGCACTTCTGAAAGAGAACTTCTTACGCTATCTCGCAGGACCTACCCCTCTTTCTCACACATTCGCAAGTACACCCATATATTTGAAGAGAATACCCGCGACTCAAGTGTTTACTTTTCACCGCTCGTTTCTCTCGCCACATAATGTCTATATAAAAGAGCTTTGCCAAACTGCCTCTATCCCCTTTATTGGCCAACTTCCCCTCTCTTCGGCAGCGAAAAAAGGTAGAATGCAGGGAAAGTATCGCGTATAAAAAAGATTACCTCTGAGCGTGAATTTTTTGTGTGCGACAGCTGGTCGAGGTGAAAGCTGCTTTAAAATCGGTGGACTCGGCGATCGGTGGATGCCCAGAAGATGACGAAGAAGAATTAGACGGAGAGAAGGTAGCCCAAGCAACGAAAATTGTGGAGGATTCGCAAAGCCGCCGGAGAAGAATGAAAGAGATATTAGACGTACGTATATTTTTATTATTTACAATGAGCTGTATTTCGCATAGATTTTATTTATAGGCGATAAATTTTTTAAGAGGGGAAACATTCTGAGGAACGTCGTGAATAGCGATAAAAATTGAGACTGCGGAAATCAGAAAAGGCGATATCGTTTATTCCCTGTAATAATTAACTTGCACAATAGTATACCTGTGGAGGTTTCCATTAATTAGAAATTCAAGAAAATTACATAGTTTTTAATTTTCCAGAAAACCGATATTTTTCATCAAGTTCAATACATCGTGAAAGATCCT
Organism: Platyscapa corneri; assembly: GCA_018907185.1. Classification (NCBI taxonomy): domain Eukaryota; kingdom Metazoa; phylum Arthropoda; class Insecta; order Hymenoptera; family Agaonidae; genus Platyscapa; species Platyscapa corneri. The sequence goes on along the minus strand of JACCHW010000005.1, from coordinate 3,395,228 downwards.
ATTTTTAATACGACTGCTCTTAAATACATTCACAACATTTAAACGAATTCAACGTTACGTGGTTGATTATTTTAGCTCTTTTCGGACAGACGCTTATTTGATTATCAGTTTGTATATATTTAATAGATTAGTATATTGATAGTCGCATTTCCCTAGAACTGATTGCGAAAACAAGAAAGTTTATTAGTATCAAGTATTTTTTAAATAATCACAGTGAACAAAGACACATTTAATAAATTTACAATAATATAAAATTAATTTATCATATTTTCGTTGATTTTAAATTATTGTTGATGAATTATTTAAAAGTTAATAAAACATTTCATAGTTACTAATTCCTAAAATTTTCATAGATTTTCATACTTATAAATATTGCTGTGATGTAAATTTATACATTATTTTTCCTTCAAAAGCTCGCAATGCATCCACGTTACTTTCCAAAAATAATCATTAGATTCGAAGCTTGTATGTAAAGTTTTCTATATAACTCAAAAAATTAACAATATTTCAAAGTTAATTTTAGTGTATTAACTTTGCAAAGCACGCTTAAAAACTCATCCGAATAAATTAATAAAAAGTAAGATTTCATGCTTTTTCCTTTAAAAACTAAATTTTCTCTGGTCTTTCACTCTCACTCTCACTCTCGCTTTGTTTGCCTTTTTGCGCACACTCACCTCTATCCCCGTATCAGTCTGTCTTTATCGCAATTTCTCTTTCACTCTTTCATTAGAAGTGTATTGAACAGAACGTAAATTGAAAATTTTTATACGGTGGTCGATTGCAAGGTAATGCGTCAATTAAAGCAATTAAGAAGGATTAGACTGTAATGCGGATTTTAAAAGGTTAAAGTTTTTGATTAATCGCAACGATTGTTTCGCACATATCTGTCCGTTTCGTTTTTATTAATTTAGTAATATTCCATTGGTAAAAGAATGTCAAGTAAGTTGTAGAAAATAAAAATTATGTAAAATTTATGATCAAAAATTGCACTCTCTATGATTGACATCCATTATTCTCATAACCAATCAGTTCCACAATTTGTTAATAAAACTAAGTTTTGATAGAACTCTCGATTTTTAAATTTCTCAGTTTCATTAAAATAGCTAATAATATGATGTAAGCATTTATTTGTATAAACATAGATTTTTCTGTTTTTATAAAAGAAAGATAATATTAATTAAAGTATGATATTTGTCAAATTATATTTGAACGGGCTTTATATATCCTGCCTCTTAATCAGTAAGATTCAATAAATGCATTTCTACTCTAATTTTTCTTAATGCTTTTATGATATTTCTTAATATTTCGGCATATTTCAAGAAATAATTTTTATATAGTTAATTGCGAGTATCCTAACTAATTTGACAACGTTTTTTCGAAATATAATATGGAAAATATTTCATGAGAACGAAAATCTAAATTCAACTTTTGGATAAATAAAAATTAAGTTAATACTTTTCTTAGTAACAGCTGGAATTATAATGAAATTAGATTAGTCGCCGAAGCTGCTGAATAATTAAATTTTTTCTAGAGTGTCCATGCCTCGTAATAAATTTAAATCAAAATTTGTCGTGATAAACAAAAGCTTTTTTAATATTTGCTTCCTCATTTATAAAAGCAACAATTTATAAGCGTACAAATATTGGTATCCACCACAAATATATTTGTTTAAGTTTTAACACTGCATTAGCACCCTATACACTGTCTTTTTACAAGAAAACTTTTTCAATTTATTCACATGAATTATTTAAACTTGGAAGGCTGAATTAAGGAGGAAGTACAAAAGTCAAACTCAAAACGTAAAACACCTGCGCCTCGGTGCTGAAGTTCGATTTTCCGCCCCAAGACACACACGTCTTCAGAAAGATAAGCAGCGAACAGAAAAAAGCAAAACAAGGAGAAAAATAAAAGTTGAAAGGAAGTACAAAAGCAAAGCTCATTTTCTCAAATCGGCTCGCGAGAGTTACGTCCTTAAGTAGTCCAAGTCCAAGTCCAAGTCGCTTCGCTGGCTTCATCACATATTCTTTGGGGATTCGCAAAACAAAACTCTGCTGCGCTTACGTTGTCTAACTTTTGATTTAAGCGCGGCACTGTAATACTAGATATGATTGAAAATACGGAAAAGCGACGCGTGCGCACCCGGAAAAGAGAAACTGAATACCAAATTCTGTCTGCGCAAGAAGTATATAGGAACGTTACATGTTGATCTTATAATGCATAAAATTACAGTTACTCGTATACTGAACATAGTAATTGATATTTGCTTTGTGTATTAGATTGTTATTACCCCTACATGTGTAATGCAACGCAACCACGCGGCGTTGTTGAATCCTCCAGAATTATTTAAACGAAACTACACGAAAACTGTATTTCAACTGTAACGAACGTAACTTATCGCTTTCTCCTTACTATTTGCTTACGGTCGGTCTATACGAACATTAACAGTACATTTATTATTGAATTGTGTGTGAAATTAAATTAAATTTATTATCTTTGGTCAATAATTTGACTATTGATGTATTTTTGATCAGATTTTCCACATGATTATCTAAAAGTTTATATTGTAGTGTATGCAACAGTGCAGATAAATACATTATTTCCCAAATTTAAATGATAATGCTAAACACCGTGTGTATAAATACGTGAGAAGTTATTATTATATCTAAAATTTTGAACAAGTGCACGCGAAGTATTAATTGATCGGAGATGGCTTGGTGCAAAAATTTCCAAAAAAATTTTTATTCCATTGTAATTTAAATTATAATTCCTATACATCTGAATTTATTTAGTACTATCGAGCAACTCACTAAATTAAAAGATTCATAAATTATAATCATGAGTTTAACAGCTGAAATTTGATAAAGTTTACTTATCTGTAAGGAGGAGATTTAAAAAGAAGTAGGTATTCAGAACTTTATACATTTTCCCCTGCATTTCCAACAGTTTCCGCCCTTCTTCAAGGAAGTCAAAAAGAATTATGCTTACCCATTAACACGCTAGATTACATACTGCGATTCCATAATGGATTACGACTTCGGCAAATACATAAGTAGATGGAATAACGCTTAACCGTAATTCTTCGAGTTATGACAATCGTTTGACGAAATGAGTTTCTTGAGTTTCATCCCAAGAATCAGTAAACGATCTAATTATTATTAGAATTTATCGCTTCATTTTTATCCCTACACGAAAGAGTTTATCCACTTAGTTACTTAATACTGGAATTCAATTGATTACTAATACAAAATATAGATTTAATAAACGTTTTATTACAAACCACCTACAGGCAGTTTCATTTTGAAATAAAAGATTAAAATACAAGTGTTTGGATTTATCTTCCTTATTACCATCTGTATTGATTTCATTGTACATTTTATCTATCTGCATAACATATTTCCACTGTTATTGTAAATCATTTATATTATTAATATTTAAATTTAGTGTTTTAACTTATTCAACATTATCACAAGCATAATACCGATTTTTAATCAAAGTTTGATTTTCACTTAATTTTTAGCGTTTCAGTTTAAAACTAAATTATTGTTCACCAGCTGAGCTTTATTTCTAAGATCTTAAATTACGTTCGTATACTTCTTTTACGTAAAAAAAATGTTGAATAATGTTACGAGTACGAATTACGCCATGTAGATATTATGAATCTGCTATTGATTATAAAATGAATCACTCAGATAACTTTTTATAGGCCTTGCTTTTAATAAAAAATCAAGGAATACGTTTCGTAATGCATTGCTTGATTCGTTAAATATTTCTCCCACGTAATGCAATAGTTGATAAAATTTCATTCCGCTCCCGACTTTTGCTCCCGTAAAATCACGGGAAAAATTTGCTTCAATATCAGAAAGACTTATCTATCGCCTATTTCTTATTAAAACAGCAACACTCGCCTTCCATCGATTTCCAAAATAAATTAGCAATACTGCCCTTAGACCGTTAGTACTCGTGGCTAGAATCGCAGTCGCAAAAATAAAATGGGGCGGGATGCGCGTTTTCGAGGTCAGATATAGTACGTGCTTGGTTTTCTTTGAAGTCGGTCGAAGCGCACTGCCGATCCGAGGAGGAGGCGCTCTTCCGCCTTCACGAGCTCTTCAAGGATCGGGAGCTTAACAGGGCGGCTCTGCAGTCAGCGTTACGAGCTGTGAAGAAGCTCGTATGCGCAATCCGAGGGCGGGAGCGGACATGCGACGAGACCTCGACGGCCTTAACGCCGTAGATGAGAGTAAGCCTCGATCTAACTCCCGACGTCGTTGATGCACTCGGACAATAAATGTGCAGGAAATAGTGAAGGCTTCGTCCCGAGTTCGCGGTCTTAAGGGAGTGAATTCAGTCACCCAACGCCCAGGTTACATACCCCATGACCGAGTTTTACGAACCGAGCAAGCATTGGAGAATACGGTTTTTGGTTATTATATTGATGGAAACGTGTTTTACAGGACTTGCCACAGGAAAGTTATGGGGCACGTAACTTAAAACACTATTCGACGGCTATATTTTTTAATAAGTGCCAAAGGGACACGATTGCCCTTAAAAACAATGTACTTAAGTAGACCATAATTTATATTTTAAATTAAATAAAAGATTTATCGTGTAAATTTATAGTGAAATAAAATATTTTAGCTCGAGTTTTCCTGTTTCTCCCTTGTTTTACTTCTACGCCACCAACCATACGATAAAGTGAAAAAATTTATGGCTTTACACTACTACTCATAAACTGATAACCTTAACTAAAATAATATCCCTTACAGCTCGATTACTTTACTCGCAGCGTCGAACAATAGAAAAATCTAATCATTCTAGACGCTTTGATTCTAAAAATCGGCAAGGACGTCAGGGAGTGGCGATTACGCGAAGCAGAGCGCAATCCGCCCGGGGCAGCGCTTGCCGATCTATTATAATCATAAATCCCGAAGGCGAGGGAAGATTGTAATGACGGATTGGCGGAGTGCACGTATTCGGTTACCGACATCGAGTTTCTAGCATCGACACCGACACGGATACCGACGAGTTGCTGCCGGTAATGTAATAAAACGACGGCGCGCGCGCGATCGTTTTCAAGAGCCAGCGCCGGATTTCGCAATATTAGGAAGAGTCGCAGGCTCTCAAACATCTCTGCAATCCGAACTCGATGAAGTTGAGAGTGTGCAAGTTCCGACACGAGCGCAAAAAATCTATTAAGCTTCTCGAAGCGCCTTCAGTATTGTTTTGTTCGGCTTTCTGTGTACTGTACATCTCGTCTACACGTTCACTTATTGACTTTCGAAGATTTATCCGATCTGTACAACTTCACCGGCGGCTTTCAATAACGGGATCAATGATGACCTTCGTGGGTTGTGTTAACGTTCGGTGATTTCGACGGCGAAACTAAACGTAATACGAAAGAATTATGTCCCGCAAATGTATTAAGCTGGCACTAGATTAACTCGTCTTTGCAATCTTCTGTAAATTACACAGTTAAAAATGTTGCTATTTTAGTTGCAGTCAGCGGTTTTGTATGACGGTAAGTGGTGAAAATAACATAGCAAAAAACAATTTATGTTTGTATTTAAGTTTAGCTTTGTTTCTAACTTCACGAATGCTATAATATTTCGAAGACATTCAATCTGTTGCTACAAGTTTTCAAATTTGCAAGATTTTCATGAATACGAAAGAAGGTTAGGAATAAAGGAATAAATATTTGATAAATAATAAATCGACGAGTACGAAATTCATCGTCAATAATCGAATCAGAAGATAATAAGAATACTGCATTTTTTAATCGATATGTTTTTCATAATTAATGGTTATTATAATTTTTCGAATGAAATGGCAAACGAACTTTTACGAGATATTACGCGAAGCCGTAGAGCGTCAAACCTATTAAGAATTAAGATTATTCCCTTTTTTTTAAATGATCTATAAAATTCGTACGTGACTTAATTAAGCCGTTGATTTTGTAATGAACTGCTTGAATATAGATTCAAAAGGTAAATTGAGTCATATTTCTTTTTCATACTCGTCTTGATGTATATAATTATCCAATCACTTTATTTTTTCCAATCAATAAATTACATTTCCGTGCATTATTCTGTCCATAATACTCTCCTTTTTAATGTTATATAATAAAACGGAGAATTAAAATTTTTCAAGCCTATATTACCCTCGAACGATAAAGAAAAGTGTCGTAAAAGCGCGTTAATTTATTTTAGATTTAAAAACGTTCTTTTAATGACGATTTAAAATTTAAATCGCTTCGTGTAACAAATAGACTTATTGTAAATTGTAAAACAAACAATGACTTCGATTGTTATAAGCTCTCGGAGATGTTGATAAATTCTTAATTACATTATTGTATTTTATATTTGTTTTTTTTTTCAGTAAATACAATACGTTTAATACCAGGTGAACAACAAATTTTATGTGATCGCACATTAAAATAATTTATACACTACTTTGTAATTCATTGAGATGCGCACAATATTGCCAAAATTAAAAAAGATACGAGCCTCTAAAACTTTGTTGATGATGTCTCCTTTCAATGTATCCTTGAATTTCCCAACGAAATGACGCCCCAATGCAAGTTTAGCAAACTATAACTTTCTTAAATTCAACTTGCTTTGAAGCATTCAAAAATTTTAAATCGTTCCACATTTTCAGTTGCTTCGTCAGTGTAACGAACAAATGATTCAAAAATTGTCCGTATTTTGCTAACTATTCTACAACAAAAAAGGTACTTACTCTTTGCTTGGGTCACGAGGCAGATAAGAGTTGTTTGAATTCCTTGGGATAATATTGATGACTGTTGATACAAACTATTCATGAAAGAAATTTTCAATGGCAGAGCAAGTACTTTTAAAGTAGTACAAATTCGCGATACAAAATTGTCTCGGATAAATGTCCGGGAAGCAGCGATCGCGTTATTTGCCATAGGATAAATGAAAAACGAGCTTTTAACGAACTCCACCATACCGTCATTCTCGGGAAGGGGTAGAAATTTTTTCGAAAACTGTAATATTTACGAAGCCCGAGGAGACAGAGCGAGAAGCTTTAAAAAAGCAGATGCATCTGAAGTGAGACCTCAAAATAAGCTGAGCACTCATAAAGACGGAGTTTGCGAGTAGTTGCCATCCTTTAGGTGGCATAATTTTGTTCTTCCACGTAAATGCAGACATTCGCAAGTAAAGGGATATAAAGACGAGCGACTCGGCGTATACGGGCACTACAGCCGCGTATTCTTGGACTCGCAGAACCCGGGTAAGATCGAGGGCTTCCAAGTCGACGTCTTGCATTTTTAAAGGGCTCGCGAGTGCTTTTCCGCGAGTGGCTTGGATGAAATTGAAAAGTAGAAAGTGGGCGCACGAGCGAACCAGTGAGTGAAAATCGAGGAACCTTGCTGCCGATCTCCAAGACATGCGCCCAAGAAGGAGCCACCCTCCTCCAACCTCTCCTCTTTTTATCGATCCCGTGTTTCGATTTGTTTTTGCCCCGTTAAAGCTCTGCTCGATACCAACCGCTTCCTAAAATTAAAAATGCAGCTCCTTAAGAGTCGCTGCGGAGGCGTGCGTCTCTGTCTCCGGGGGCGCGATTACCGAGGCTTCGACTTGGAAGCTTCGAAATTTGAAGTGTAATTCGGCTGCGAGAGCTTCATCCGTTGAAATCGACTGTCCGCTGATCCTTTGTTTTTCCGACTCGCGTGACTTCGATCGCGTTTCATTAAGCGCAATTAATATTCGAGGCAAGAATTATGTTCTACTAGCGCCCGTCCGAATTCGTTAACCACCTTGACTTGCTTTTACTGCAAAGCATATTCCATATTACTGACTTGCGCATTGTGCATCAAAAATGCGCTTATGCATAATTTGCGGGATATTGTTTACGAGCACAGCAATCAAGATTTTACCAAATGTTGACAAAGTTAATGTCTGTTCGCTCGGGCGGCCCTGAAAACATTAAATGCGACTCTTATTTCTCGAGGCGAAAATGATTTAATAATTTATATCACGCCCGAGTAACTATTGTCATCAATTATCGTAATACAGTGATATTGTCATTCACGTGTAAAGTGCTGTTTTTATTTTTACGGCAATCCGGATAAATCCAACGAGAAAAAGAAACTCTGAAAGTGAAAAATGTGAAACGCAAGTCGTAAATCAAACAAATTTCACAATATGCGTATATCTGTTACAGGCTTCCTTCAGCAGATGCAATGGTGCACTTGTGTTGTAATTACGCGATTCACTGACTCTCTATGCGTCATTCTAGCGATAACTCAACCAGTTCATTTGATATTTTACATGTAAGTTTAGTTCACACTGTACTGAATTTGACGTCTAAATTTAGCCGTATAAAGCGAAATTTATACTTCTTCGTAAAATTGTATTTCATAATTTGACGATTAAGCGAGGTTTATTAAGATTAATCAAGGTTAATTAAGGTTAAAAATTTCACTCCATTCAAAAATTAATAATTTTCATTTCACAATTATAGTATTCAAAATTCAGATTAAAAATTCTTCGCGAACGAGAGCTTCTTTTACAGGATATTCATTGTAAAAAATAAATTTTTCATTGTATAATTTATTGACAATTGGTGTTACACAATAATTGGGGTCATATCACTTTCACTTAATCATAAGTTGATTATATAAATTAATATTTATAATAAAGATTATGCATATAAATAACGTATCGTTATTAATATTTTAATTAAAATATTATATTAAGTTAGAATTGAATTTTTTAAAACAAGCATTCGATCTATTTAAAGCGTAATAAATCAATGTTTAATTAGCGTTGCATTCTATTGAAAATTATTTTGCTTTGAAATAGAAATTCATGCTTTTAAAATGTAAAATAAAAATGATGAATTAAATTCATTTTTATTTTTATCACACTATGAATGAAATATTTATTATTATCGTCACCGTGGTTGTCATTGTCATCATTATTGTCAACCTCGGTGTAATCATTAATATTCGTATACGAATATTTCTTCAAGTAAGATTTTAGAAGCATAAGAATATAATGAGGAATGTTTTTTTCAATGAGGATGATTTTTATTGTGTTACTTATGTTGCAATTAAAGGAGGTCGTGGTAATGTGATCGTCGAGTACGGGAGTCGTGCAATTCAAACTCTCTTACCTTTTCTTCTCATTTATATTCCGTTTAATCTTCTCTTATGCGCAAAGTGCCGTGTATGAACTCATTCACTTTTTTATATTTTTTTTAACTTTTTTCGACACTAAATAGAGTTGCACTTTTCGCCTTTGTGTAATGTTTTTACATTTATCTTCTACACTTTAACAAATTTTCGGCACAAAGGAATTTTTTCTCTTTCTATACATTATAATGCACGAAAAATGCATATGTAACTGAACTAATCTTTTATAGGTGTACAGTGATTGAAATGGAACTAATTTGAAGTAATTTTTATGAATAAAAAGTAAATTCTTTATCATGCCTTATTTAAACATTGAACCTGTGTAAGTATTTACAATTTTTTTTAAGAAATAATGATTATAGAGCATTGAATTTTACGATTTTACAATTAGTTTTATCAATTCATAATTTAATTTTGTACTTTAGCATAGAGCTTTTAAGTTAATTAATATTGTCACATATGTGAATATATAAGCAATAAAAATCGTTTCATACAGTAAATTAAAATGATATCTCTTTTTAATGTTTTATAATACGTAATAATAAAAGTAAGTTCATTGCAGTTTGTTTAGTTTTAATGATAATATTTGATATATATTATCATATTATTATTGGTATATTTGTGTAACTCGAAGAATACACCAATAATAATTAAAGGAAATTATAACAGTAGTGAAACAATTCTTTGAATTGTTTCAATAATAATAATCAAATAATAATTCAATAATAATAAAAAAAATTTAAAGGACTATATGATTAATGATGAACATCAAAAATATTGTCATTCTATCATTATACGAACTATTTATTACATGTTTCAAAGTTAAAGCGATCATAATTATTAATTTTTAGTACCTAATTTTCACTCAAATTGTTTTTTTATGAATTTACTTATATAAAACATATATTATTAAATTTTTTTGAATTTTTACATACTTTATTATGTCATTATATTATTCTTAATGTAATAACTCAATTTTTGCATAATTTTAATAAAAGAAAATTCTTGTATACGAAGGCATAACGTTATACATAATAAAACTGAAACACATTCGTAATTCGCATTCCATCAAATGTCAATTACAAAATGTATAATTTATAAATAATTTTACACAACATGTTAGAACTTTCCATTACATAGTTTTAACTGCATAGAAAATAGAATAAAAACACACTTGACAAAATTATTAATTCGAACATTTCTCCTTATGCTTATGAAATCGCACAGTTAGGAACTATTTGAAACAATTTTGGCCACAAGATAAAATAAATTATGAATATCCGCAGATTTAATCGAATAAACGAAATGCTACTCGCATGTATTACTCGTAGCAGTGTCGTATAAGATATAAAAGCCAAAGAAATATTTCACTTCCTTTATTCGGTGGTATAACTATAGAGTAGCTCGAAGTTTCGTTTCCTCTGTCGCTTGAATACGTTTCGTTTCTATTCTCGTTCCCCGTCATCGATCAATCGAATCGTCCCGACGAAACGACTGCTTCGTAACAGCCGGTAATTTCTACTCTCTCGATACTCTCACCACCTCCCGAATTCTCTAGCATTGTGTCGGTCGTCTCTTTTTTCAATCTTACCTGCTGTCGTAGTCTCTCTCTCTCTCTCTCTCTCTCTCTCTTAAGACCGTTTTTAGGCTGGCCTCCTTATCTTTCGAAAGAGTTCAGCTACAATATTTTTAAGTGCCATAAAAGATACGTTTCCGGAAAGAGCGGCGTGACACTAAAACGATGATAAGCTAATTTGGCTAATCATTGGGTTTTATTTAAAAATACAAATGCCCATATAAAATTTTGCAACTTTTAATGCAGCACTTAAATTTGCAGTTGTGAAGAATACCCAGGAAGAGCAGCTTTTATGGAGCTAAATAGCACGATAGTGTAGCTATTTTATGAAGATGACGCAAGACTACAAACTGATAGCCTTGTCACACATAATTAATATCTTTATAGTTTAATAAATTCTTCGCATTTTTATCTGATATACCAGAGTACATGCGCATATAATAATAAAGACTAAATAATATTTTTATTTAAAAGTGCTCGATAATAAAACTCTCGGGCTTGCTTGAGAAACGAAAAGTAAAAAAATTTCTTATCAAAGAATTATAAAATATTTATCACTTGGTAGGTTCATTCGTGAAACTTGAGACTTCAGAATAATAATAATAATAATAATAATAATTTGGAAAGCACGTTTCGTGCTATTGATATGTTACGGTCTGATGAAATATCTACTTAACTCTTATACTTTGTTATTCTACTGACCACACCTCTTTATACTTCCTTTATTTTTCCCTTTTATTATATCTTCTTTATCTTAGTTTTTATGGTAATAGATACAAGTCAACTACTATACTTTGTCACGTGGTTTCCTCATCCTCTCTCCTAGATTGTCTTTTTTATTCTGACTTTTAACATCCCTTTTTTCCCTCACGCTCAAACTGTTTTCTTTCTTCAATCTCTTTTCCATCTCTTTCACTAAAAATTTCTCGCTTTCGACTTTTTGTTTTACGTTTCCTTTATCCTGAATGCATTTTCTCGCCCTCTCGTTTCCCCGCTATCCCTTTCTTCGTTTTTATTATTTCCTTTGTCCTTTCTACTTAATGTCTATAATAGTTACTTTACTACTTCTCTTCCTTAATGCACCTGCGCTTTATTCTTAAATAATTTTATGATTCAAATTTTAGACGAGTTTAGGCACATTTTGAAATTAGAAATAGTATTAATAGTTAAATCGTTATTTGAAAAATTCGCAAATCTCGATAATACGTTGCTGATCTGTAAAATCAGCGTTCTTATCAATATTCAGTATTATTACAGTTTGTATATTTTCTATGAAAATAGAAAAGTGTTCCTATATACTAGAAGTTTCAGTCTGATGAATAAGTTCAATGCGTTTTCATTTCAGCAATTTCAGATATCTATTGTTATACCTTTGAATATCCTCCCTTTAGTTATCTTTATTACCTTGAGTTTTTTTCATCTAATTTTCAGATGACATATTCATCCTTTATTCTTGTTTCTTTGCCAAGACTTGTTGGAGGTAGATGATGCTTAGCATTGAAACATAGAATTGAAAAAATTTATAAAAATGAATGTCTGACTTTGTAACTGCATATTTAAGAACTTATAAAGCAACTTATGAGACAACTTATAATTCATTCTATTTAAATATACAACTTTTAGAATTGTGAAAAAGGCAGTTTGCCAGTTTTCCGCTCATTTTTTTAAATCTGAATTGATTTATTTTAAAAAATTTTATATAAGTTTTTGTTGTTTTCCTAAGATATTTTATTCTCATGATCATACTTTTAACGAATAATTTTGTTCACTATTTTTTTTACAACAAATATCACCCGCATATATATTTGAATATTCTGAGTAATAATTTATGTACAAGTGTGTAGACTTGATATTATTTCACTATATTAATGCAAAGTGACTTTAAACTTTTAATATTATAATAATTATAAAAAAATTGCTGATATAAAAATATTTTGTTAATTTTGTAATGTTAAACGAGCAAAAAGGAAACATTTAACTTCTTCCTTCCTTTTTATAAAATATACGTTAGCACAGATTTTTAATAATTCATAGTTTGCTGTATATGCAATACCGAGTTATTTAAATGTTATTAATCATATTAATCATAAAATGATTATTCGGATTATAGTGGCTGTAATTGTAAAATTTAACATTTAAGGATCTTTTTATAGTTCGTATCAAGAAAGCATATGAATTATAGTTGCCATTTACCATAAATAGATCAGTGCGGGCATCGTTAAATATTAAATATTAATATATATATATTATATAATATATATAAGGGTTGTATTTTAAACAAATTGAATGAATAATCGAGAATGAAGTCTCTCGACTATGGAAAATTATATTATTTACTATCAATGATACATCAACATTCAAAGTTTTATATAGTCGAGAGACTTTAAATATAGCAGATTAATCGTATTCAATATCTTATTTTCAGTCTGCAGGGATTAGACTGTCAAATATAAAATAACAAATGCAAAGTAAATGTACGCTTTATTTCGATCAATCACTAGGAGTTATCAACAACGATAGTAAAAAGTCATGAATTTTTTATAGAGAAATTTTATACGGTGTTTTCAATATATTGAGTTTCGGCTTGAATACTCTGAGAGAATTTTCGCCATTACGCGCTTTTGGAAAATATTTAAATATAATTTAATAAGCAGACTTTTTATTTAATCAATGAACATCTGCAAGTAGCTTAATAAGTAATAGATCACAGCTTTTGTACAATATTCATATTTAGGTGTATCTACTTTTATTTTAAAAATTCGGCCTCCTACGCGTTGTATTAAGAACAAAATTTTTTATTTTAAAAATAGAGAATAATATAGATGTAATGTAATAATGTAGATACAGAATAAAGTCCCTGTATCCTTGATATTAAAGAATTTAAAAAGAGGGCATTTTTAATCAGAACAATTTTTCGTTACAAGCTTATCGCATTAATGAAAATAAAACTACAAACTAAGAAGTAGAGATTGGGCCTTGATTTATCGAGTTAAGGCTCAACTGACTCGGGTCATTCAATGTTCTTGTCTCTTCTTGATTTCTCTCCTTTCGTAATCCTTCTCTAAACAAAATTTAAGTTGAGATTAAGTAAAAAGGTAAAGTTTTAAGTACTGCAGCCAGGTATCGTACTAAAAATATAAAACTTTAGAGAATATACACAGAAAGATAAAAGTAATATTCCATGAATAATTAAATCGTTGTATTTACATTTGTCTGCAGATTCGTAGGCTTTTAGTGGCTGTTTCTTACATAAAGGCGTTTAGTTCGGTGTTAAGATTATAATTTGCGAAAAAATAAGAGCAAACGTTACTTGGTAAAATTTAGCAAGCATTCGTAAATGAGGAAAAATAGGCGAGGATATAAAATTCCAATTGGAAGTAATTGGAAATCTTTCGAGTTTAATTCTAAATGCAGTAAAATTTAGGTAAATATTTTTCTTCCCTCCCTCTATCGGTTAATTCGCCCATTCCGTTCCATTTGAGCTCTCGTTCTGTCTGCTCGACGTCGGCGTGCATATCCCCCGCGCATTCCTAGAAGTCCTTGTCAAAGGCTGCAGTCCCTTAGCATTCGCCGCACCGACAAGCGAGATTCTCGGCTAAAGGGTTGTGAGTGGCTCAGACAGGGAAGGGGAACCAGAGGAAGGAAGCTTGTAGCGTGCGGTTACTGGACTCGCGAATTGCCACGCAAATTACAGTGACCACTGGCGTCGGGCTCGAATGCAATTTAATCGACGCGGGGCGGCTGTCTCTCTCTCTCCCTCTTGTCCGGCGTCACCCCCTCGAGCCTCTTTTTCTTTCACTCTTAAGTTGAGAGGGAGGGGACGATCACGAAGACTGTTCCTCGCGCGACGTTAATTATCGAAAGAGACGTAGACAAGAAGGTAGGGTGTTACGTAGGGGAAACCCGATGGGGACCAACAGCCGCCACCATCGGCTCTCGAGATTCCCGAGCGCCAGAATAGACGTAATCGAATTAAGTAATTAACGCTCGGATTTGTAAATGAAGCCTGGCGCGCGTTTCGCAGTCTCGTTACCGTCGGGATTTAACCTGCCGACGTCGATTGCGACTCTGGACTTTCTTGTAGCAGGCACCTCCGGACTCTAATCGAGGAGGGTTTCTTTAGCTCGCAAGAGTGAAATAATAATAGAACGCCGAGAGCGAGGGAGAGAGTGGAGTGGCGGCTGCCCGAGATGCGATCAGTAATTGCTGTTACGAATCGCGACGCGCACTCGAGGATTATAGCTACGAGACTCTCAGAGGTCACTGCACTGAATAAGATGAGACTTTATTTTTTAACAGACAACACGTGTCGGAGGTAGAACAGAAGTTTGTCTCGCATTCCTCTGCGAATTGTAAAAAGTGTGTTGATTGTGTGATTACTTGCATCTTGTATTTTAATGTGGCTTGATATAATCTTCGCCTTTTTTAATTTTGCAATTTTTAATTATTTTATAAAAATGTAAGTTGATACGTAGAATTCGGCACTTTGCTCTATTCAAAATGATATTCGTTTGCAAGATTTTCGACTTCAACACTTGTGCTTATCATTTAAAATTATTTAAATAAGCTAACAAACTTGGTTACCCAATTGTTTGATAAATTATTTTTTTTTAATTTCACAAAATCTATACTTATACAGATGTATTTTTTTGTTAAATAAATTGTGAATATAAATTTAAATTAAATTATTTGATGAATAGTGATTTTCTATTTTGAGTTATACGTAGTTACTAATTTCATAAAAATATTTATTACGATGTATAAAGATGATTTTATTTTAAATTAAATTCATCTACATAATTGTTACGTGTTAAAAGTTTTATACAAATGATAAATTATTTCAATCATAATAAAGCAAATATTCCATTTATTCAAAATTTTTATTTTGATTTCTCAGAGAAAATTATGTAAATGTTTCTGTATCTATTTTAAAATTTATCAATAGCTGATTCTTATAAATATAAAATATCTTGTTGCGAAATTAAAATAAATAACGATGTTATTGATGATTCATAAGCCTTCTTTTCCTTAAATATATATTTAAAAGTTATTATAATAATGATTGAATTATCGAATCACAATATGAATAAAATTGATTTTAATATTTGCCTCTTTACATATAACCTAATTAAATTAAAGTTTCATGAAACTGCTGTAAAATATATTTGAATGAATACTAATAGACATCTTTATTGAAATTCAACTTGTTTATATTTTTCCACTGTTTAAAATTTAATTATACCTTAACGTTAGATTTAACAAATAAAATATGACAGCAAGGTCTTTCATAATTAATGACTATCACTTAATTAATAAATAAAGGTGTATAAATTTTTGAAAAATAGTGCTTTATCATTATATAGAATATAAAAATAAGAAAAATAAAGGTTCCGTATTTGTCTTAATTTACAAATAGTTTAATAGAACGGAAAAATATAAAAAGGAATATAAAAGTATAAAAAATAAAATAAGTGTTCTCAAAACCAAGATATAAAATTGTTGTAATTATAATAAATATACCGTGTTTATCTTATAATACGTGATATAACCTACATAATTATTTTGATTACGGCACAATAAGTAGTAATTAAAAAAAGGTTTTAATATCATAGTAACTGAAGAAAATTGTTTATAACGGAACTTTAAAAAATTTTCTCATTAACAAAATCCAATAACATATATTTCAACATGACAGTAATCAAGTGATTTTAGAAGTGAACTTTCATATTCCTTCCGACCAAGTTGAAACGTGAATAATAATTGAACAGCTTTGGGTCTAATTCATCTCGAAAATTAATTACGAATTATAGATCATGAATATCGCATCTTAATTTCTTTTATCGATTATCACTTTTTGTTTCATCGGAGAAATTTTTCAAATGATACTCTTTTCGCGTTCGAACTAGTTTAATAGTAAATTCCTCTAAATGTATTCTAAACGGTTTCGAAAGATTAAGCAAAGGCGGTGTCATAGATTATCATGCTTATCTCGACAATTAATTTCATATTAGCATTACGAAGCGATACAGACGTTGCACCAATATTTTATTTAGGAATTTGAAATAAAATTTTAAGACATTTAAGGATGTGCAGTAAACTAGTTTTTTTTTTCTAAGGAATGAAAATTCGATTGGTGTGCTTTTTTAGTGTCTGTTTTTAAAAACTGACTAAGTGCTGTACGCAACCAAAGAAATTATCTGCTCTCTTGTCTGTTTTCGAAATATCTCGCACATAATTATCAATACTGTCTATTTCAAATAATGCACTTATTACATAGAAAGCGAGCTTATGAAACTGCTTGGGTTTCGAATTATTAACAATTTTTCCACAGCCATGCGCGAATAACTACACGTAAATTCACTATCTCATTTTGATTCCTAACATTTCCAGCTATTTACTTGGAGGCTTCCCATATACTTGGGTAACAATTTTTTAATATATCCATGCATCCTTGAACAAATTCTACCTACCTGAAGCTCTTTCCTCAGAAGCTCACATGATATTAAAAAAAAGTTAAAGAAGGCAAATCTAATAACTCAATGTTGGCGTTTGTATTGCAAAACGTGAAAGACGTGGTGTAACGACCCTCCGCCACCACTACACGCCACTCCGACTATAATGCACAGATGAGAAGCATCGTTTTTTGTTCTTTTTCTTTTGTTTTTAGTCCGTTCGTGACCGACCGTCGTAGTGGCAGGATCGTCGATTCTCCGCGGGACACCGCGTGCAGAGGCGGTAGACCAAAGTAAAACGAGATTGTGACGCGTGCTGTGGAGCTAGAGTGCAAAAAGAGAGAGAGAGAGAGAGAGAGAGAGAGAGAGAGAGAGTGAATAGTGAAAAGAAAGTCGCGCGTAGGAAATAAAGTTTGCCAAATCGCTCGATGTCATCGACGAAATGGAACAGCAAGACGAAGACGAGCAACAATCGCCGGTGCTGCGGTCAATTCACAATCGTCACACTTCTTTTGTCACTTTCATCAACACAACTCGGCACAACGTGGGCGTTTACTGGATAGATTATCAGGGTAAGAAGGTTTGCTACAGAGTGTTGGGCTGCCGCGATCACATCGAGATTAATACTTTCGTCACGCATCCCTGGATTTTCGTCGACGAAGAAACCAAGGACAGGTGATGATACTTCCCTCTTTCTTTTTATTACTCATTTACATTTTCCTTTATTTTTTTCTTGTTTTCATTTAATTTTCCTTTACTTTGCAATTGCTCTGAATAAGTTCTCAACATACGACGGGTACGCATTATTCACCATAAGCAAAATTTGCATACAATTTACTTACACGTAAATTTTTCATGGCATTTTGCAATATTTTTATCCACGGCGTTTTTTTGAAGTGAAATAATTTAATTTCGTTTTATTAGATTAGACAATTTTTTTTATTTATTGGCTATAAATTTTAATTTAACTTAAAATTTTTATTTATTCGTTTCTTTTACAACGTACTGTTCTAAATTAAAAACGTCGTGTTCACGTAGAAAGTCGATTATAAATACAGCATTTAATATTTTCGCTGTTTCTCTCGTTAAAAAAGAAGTTTCAAAATACATTATATTTAATTAATCCGTTACTATACGAATAAAAAATTGAGTATCTCATGAAGTTGAATATTAATTTTTGTTAAATGTTAATTTAAATCAATTTACCAAACATTTTTTTTTCCTTTTAACTTTTGTGGTTCACATATGTTGTTTATAATGATTTTAATTTAATCCATGTTAGCATAATGCAGGCAAAGAAAAATTTAACAATTAAATTGTTTTTGTAATTTATTCAAGTTTACTTTTTATTAATGAAGGTAACTTTATTTTTAGAAAAGATTGATATTTAATTTTTTTTTCATGTAAACATGCATATTAATTATCTAATACGTGCTACATAATATTTAATAACAAATTCTTTAATGTCTACAAGTAAATTTTTTAAAACATATATTAATGAAATCAATCTAAATAAATTATCAAGGAATCTTAGCTTACTGTTTTAAGAAATTCATCTATTTTATTTCAAACAGTGCACATTTGAGAATTCACTTGTTGTTTTCGCAATATACTGTGCATACTTGTTATCACTAATTATCTCGCCCATAAAGAATTTAAAGTAAAAAATTAAACTAACTTCTAATTTTTCCATACGATTTTAGAATCAAAATTAAAATTGATCAATTATTATTATAAATTATTCTGTATTTATTACAGAGACATTTACAAACTTATCAAACAAGTATAAGCTCTGTTTTATTTCTCAACATCTTTCTTCTTGAAAAATAGAAACATTTTTTAACTGTTTATAATTAATTGTCCTATAATAAATATGAAAAATTATATTTTTTCATACATTAATCTGCATAAAAAAAATTAAATAAAATTAAATTATTCAACGTTTGAGTATATATACGCAATTTTAGTAAAATAATTTTTCAGTAAATGGAACATAATGGTAATTTACATTTCTTATAAATTCATTTTTTTCATTAAACTAAAAGTCAATGAGTAGAAAAATTGAATTAGAAATTTCAGAAATATGTGTGCATTGATACTAAAAAGTTCTCAATAGTTCTCAATTATATACCATCGCATATGATATTTTTAATAAATAACTTATAACTTTATAAAATAAGCATTTTTCTAAATTCTTACTTAGTTTCGTTTTTTATTTATTGATATTTTATGCGTTGGTTCTTTTATACGAAGTTGTGAGTTAAGTTAAGCAAAAGCTAAGAGAGAGAAGACAGCGAAATAGATTTTTGAAATTATAAAAAATTCAAATTTATAAAAGTTTTAAAATCTATAATATATGTATTTTAAGTAGTAAAAAGTAAAATTTTTCACTTGAGTTCTTAGAACGAATGGAAGTAAAAATCTCGCAGTAAAAATCTGGATAAGTCTTTTTTACTTCTTGATGGAAAAATCTCCAGCGGTGAGTTCTACGCATTTTTGCAGAGGACAGCGATGGGCAACTTTTTCTATCTGAACACTAAAGAGCTAATGTAAAACCATAATTTAAATGTAACCGACTAGTTCATTTTATCACGAGTATCGATTTGTCTGTATAAATAGTCCAAACGTGTGACTTTGGATGTAAAGTATTCGTGACGTCACGCTAATACTTATAATCTTACATCCGATCGATCGATACAAATTGTACTTTTGAAAATGCACGCTTATGCTCGCAATTATTTTAAATTAAAAACAAAATAAACAACTGGCACTCTTTATGTTTATACTCTGTTTTCCATTAACGGCCAATGTTTTACGTCCTTTGGCTTATACAATCGTATTCAACAGAAGAATTTATATATTAGTAAAGTCGGGAGCTTAAAAGCTTAGCTCGAACGCAATGAAAACGGTAAATATTCGTGCAAATAGATTTTAAAGAAACGTTACGTACGGATTTGTTTCGTCTTATTAGCCAGATAACAAATACATTCGCGGAACTATCGATCGAGTAGAGTTAAACTAAGAAAAGAAATATCTCAGATTTCCAGCCAACGGCGAGGAGGTTTTCTTCCCGGAGCCGTGGTTCGCCAAGTACCGGAACATGCGCCAGTTCCAGCTTCCCGCTCGGATCGAACGCACCCCGGTCTACATCACCTTGCCCCTATACTCGCTGCGCGATCTCTGCCTGCGCGAGATCAAGCGCAGGTTGCGTTTCGACTGGCAAGCCTTCGGCCTCGAGATACCCTGGAGTCTGCAACGCGAGCTGTACGTCTTGCAGCCGCGCAAACCGGAGAAACGTGATCGGGAGCTTAGCTCGTAACCGATCCTACCTTGTCTAAACACGGTTCTCGGCATGGGATTTTCGCTCCAAGAAAATAAGGACGCAAGCGTTCCGAAACGTTTGAGGGCTTCGTGACACTTTTATAAGTTCCTCGTCCTCCTTCTTATCCTAAAGGATGTGGGTTGTTGTGCCACGATGTATGTGTTTGTCAGATGTCGCCCTCTTCCAATAATGCACACTACTAATCAAAATATCGGGTCGTTGACTCGGTTGTAACAACATGCCGTATACTATTGATGGCTCTGACAATATTGTAAGCTTTATTAACTCATTTTGTATGAATAAGAATTATCGAATAAGAGATAACGCTAATGTGCGGATGTGTATGTGAAGCATTCGTTTCTTTAGTTAGATAATCTATCTCGTGAAATTTTGTTCGTTTCGTGCGATTTACATGTTTTTGATTTTAGAAAGCACTGCGAAAATTACGTAGGACGATACACTATTATTATATAATAAAGATTTCACGAGGAAGAAAGAATCCGAGAACTTGTTCCATAAATATTTGAATGCTCGTTTCCATACAAATGCGAAACAATACTTAACTCGATGTAAAGTGTCTTCCTGGTAATTCTCTACCTAAATATATTATATTTTATTGCACTTACTAAATATTTATAATTTTAATAACGATTCAATGCGAAGGCTTTAATGATTGATTTTCTAGTGATTTGGAGGATAAAACATACGAAAAAGCGCAACGTTGAAATTTTAAACACACCTGCTTAAAGTGCATTTTTTAAGTACAAATATATTTCCATTCAAACCGAATCAAAGGATTTTACGAAACTTTGATCGAGTATGTTTTAAAGCATTTTAAACATGGATTTTAATTTTTGATTAACTTTATTAATATTTATGATGCATTAGGTTTTAATTTACAAATGAAGTGTTCTTTTGACAGTTTTGAAACACAATAAACAAGAAGAAAATCGAGCTCTGACTCGTTAAGTACTCACCATTCTGTCGACACTTTTTTTTAATAAGCTTAGTCAATTTGAAAAACAAAGAAAACTTTTAACGCACAAAACGCGTTTTAAATTGATAATAAAATTTTTATACATTAAAAATAGATTATCAAAATTTTTAAAGAATTGCACTAAACGGAAATGTGCAACGATTTATAACAAAGCCCCCATAGCATAATTCTTAAGGCATTCGGTGGGCATTTAATGTTTCAGTGTATTTGAGTATTTGAAAGACTTATCAGCAAAGTAGCTTCAATTAGCATTACGTGATTGGAAAAAATAATTAAACATTTTTCGAACTACTGATTGAATAATAATCTATAGGCTTCTGTGGTACTTAAAAAACTGAAAAAAAAGAGAAATAAATTAATTAAAATTCTGAAAATAGTAAAAGCATTTAATAATTAGTGAAAAATCAATGAAATGTTATTTTTGTTAAAAAGCCAATATTTAAAATTAGTAAGAACTGAGTATCGTTTGTAAATACGGCTGATATTTCTATTTTTTATGTTTAAGAATCTACTTTTGTCAATGTGCGGCGAAATGTTTTTAACACAAAGGTCTTCTCAATTGATAAATACGTTTTTTTAGATGTCAAGCAAAAAGCTACATAATTTCATGAGCACTACAGATGATAGATTTTTTACGTAAAAATAATTTTAAAGCAAATAAAACCTTGCAATAATATAATAAAGTAAATTTTTATATGAAAGAAGTACATGTTTTTCATCATTTATGAATTTTAATAAGCAGTTATTTAATTGTTATAATATTATTGTTACCAACATTTTCAGAAGGTTGTACATAAAAAGTATAAAACGTGTAATGATTATATTTGAATATTTTAGTATAACGTAACATAAAAGAATGATCATGGAGAATAATTTTAATAATTTTAATGTTTTTAAAGAATCACCGACAACCGAAATAAAAGATTTACTGCCATTTAAAAATACCATTTGTCTGGTTTCATCGTATTATGAAAAATTTAATTTTAATGTTTACATTTATTACTAGACTAAAAAATGTATTAGGTTAATAGTCAAATATCTTATGAGAAGCTGTTTATCGAGAGTCGATGTAATATGATAAAGATAATTCTACTATATGGATGTGTTATCGATGGCAAGTGAAAACATAACTAACGCTGTAATTGCGCACCTCAAATTATTTTGTATTAAAAAATTAAGTTTATTGTTTTTAAAGGTAAGGACTAACATTGTACAATTATGTTATTTAAAATATAAAAATATTACCTGATTTACTGTTTTACTGTCATTAATCATAAACACACGCTTTCGGATTAAACACAGTTTTATGGTAAGAATAGAATTCAATTTGTAATGTTCTTTTGTTTTATTTTAACATGTACTAAAGATTTTATTTCTATGAACTCAAACATGCATTTTATTTTTAATACAAAGGCAATCAAGAAATTTATGAACAAAAATTAGTGTAGACTGGAAAAATAAAAAAGGGTATTTCTATTAAAATATTCTTCGAAGTAAATAATCAAGGAATTTCTTTGAAATCCAAACAAATCGAAATGTACTCCTTAAAATAGAAGACAATTTTATTAGATAACTATGCAAATACTAGTTTCCGAGGTGAATATTTTAAAAGTTTTCTTTGTGTCTAAGTGAAATAAACATGTTAAAAGTTTTCGTGTATGTATTATTTTATTTATATTACTATAATCAAAATGTGTATAAAGAATTTCCAGTGTAGATTAATATTTCAATAGAATCTAGCCTAATGTTTAAAATTTCAATTTTATTATATTTAATTACATGTAAAAATTATTTTTAAGCTGAAAACTTATATTTATTTTATATTATTTTTTGTATGAATTTTATTAACATTTTAATATTATTATTAAAATATAATATTATTGTTTAATTCTTTTACTAATTTTCAAATCATACAATTTAGTTTAAGGCTATTTTCAATAAAATTTAATAAATTTAATATTTTTAATCCTTTCTGGACACAGAGTAAAAATTAGTCCATTACTAAGTTTATGTAGTATTTGTTCTTTTTATAATGACAATGAAATTAACTTATTAAGAAAAATCCCTTTTTGTCCTGCTATCAGAATTTAGTTTTTATTCTTTTATATTTTTAACAATATAGTTCTACTCTAAATAAATTGTTATATAAAAATTTTAGTTTATCATACGAACTAAAAAGTGGTGGAATTATCTTGCTAGAATATTTTTCTTGTAACAATAAAGTTAAAACTGTTGTATTTTCCATGGAAAATAAAAATACTTTTTATATACTATTATAATATATCTTTTATGAAATATACTTAAAATAATAAATATTTTAAGGATAAAAATCTGTAAAATAAAGGATTAAGTTTTAAACAACACATTTAATGAGAAACGAGATAGAGTAGACCCGAAAAGAAAAGTGATAAGCTGAATCTAGTAAATAGCCATTTTTTTATTCCAAATTAATTTCCCCCTATTTAAGTAAAATAATTAAAAAATCTTAAGAATTAAAAAATTTTTTTTAACATATATTTATTACCTAAATTAAATTAAAAACAAATTTTGAAGATTAAAACATGAGAATTACAACTGAATATAAATTTATATTTATCCGTTTATAAATATTTTGACATTACTTATTTAATAGTTGGATAATTATAATAATATTTTACGTTACCATATTTTATAATAATTATTCTAAGGATGATTTACATAATAACAGATCATTACTTTATATTTCACGCAAGAATAAAATTTTTCTATGTAAGTATTATCTCGTTTAAATTTATAAAATCGTTGAGAATTAATTAAAAGTAAGTTTTTTTACGCACTAAATATTAAAACATTTATGAAATTAAAGAAACATTTTTTGGTGTCAAAAACAATCTATATTATGTTAATTTCAAGTACAGCATATCTTAAATATCAACAACACTCTGTCAGTCAAACGTTGGTACACATTTTTCTTGAGTGTATTAGATCTAAAACATAACATAAAAAAATGTACATTATTACATGATGAATAATTTACTCAGTAAGGATGTCACGAATGCATTTAACTTTTGTGCAGACGAGACTATAAATTAATAGAAGATGCTTACAGTTAAGTTAGAAAATATTACATAATTTAATTAAATTATATTCAACAGACAGTATATGCAAAATGTGTTATTTAAATTGTATGCTAAAAATTTGTGTTTACTTGTCAAGATGTAATGAACGGCTAAGTATTTGACATTTAAGGATAATTGACAAAACGTGAATTTTTTAAATTTCATGAAGAAACATTTACACGTAACGGTTTTCCTGATAAGTTAATGTAATACAGATTCTAGCGACTTCAAGGAAATTTAAACTTTTATAATCAACATTGCTGTTACTAAGTAATGCTTTACCAAGAATTCAGTTTTATTTAATACTTAATACATAATTCAACTTATATATTTTCAATTATTTTTAATGCATTTAAAGTATTCAAGTTATCTGTACATTCTAAATGGAATATTAGTCATTCATAAAATACTCACATATAAGAATAAACTTTTGTTAATAAATTTAGTAAAATATAATTAGATTTTCGAATGCATTTACGTCGATGTATATACATCATTAAAAGTATAAATTCTATTAAAATAATAAAAAAAATAATAAAATTCCTTCTGAAATACTGAAATAAATTGATTCGAAGAAAATTTAATATTGTATTGTTAAATATTATCGTCAAATAAATAAACTGTATTTAAAAAGCTGTGACGATCGAAGAAATATTATTTTACTGAAATAAATATACATTTTTAAATCTTGAAGAATAAGAATCAAATCATAAAGTTGCAATAGGTACAATATACCGCTACTTAAAAGCTAATCATGAATAATATAAAGATTAGTTGTTATAGGAGAGCAAGATTATTAAATTAACATTAGATTTGTACGTATTTATTTATTAGATCAAATAAAAGATACATTAATATATCAATTTGAAACAATATGCACATGCAAAATCTCTGAATAAACGGTGAGTATAAAATAATCAAAACTTCCCTCAAAGGAAATTCAAGACATAATGATTGAATTCAAAATATTAGTTAACCGGATAATCCAACGTTTTTTTATCACGCGTAATACAATTATTAACTGATTCTCAATTATTCAGTAATGTAAGTATAGTATTTACCAGCATTAACTATTAATTCCATTTATATACACAAAAATTCTTGTTTTTATTTCGATTAAAAAATTATAATCTTCATTGTACAGAGTTATGTTTATGTTTTAAACAAATTAAAAAATAATATAATTACATTAAATACTGTTTTTAGAATGTCAAATAGCTATATTTTAAGCGTCACTGTTATTTCAATTTAATACGTTTGAATTCACGTCGTGCATTGCACAAGTATTCAATCTTTTGAAATTGTTCTAAAATCTCGTCTAAGTAATGAGATTCTATATTTCAGGTAAGCCATAGTGAATTGAATTGCCTTTTAAATAAAATTTGTTCGTTTCTATGAAAAAAATATTGTGATGATTGTTGAATAACAAAGGAAAACAACCTATTCGGTTACAGTTTTTATATTTTTTAAATTTATTTTAATTTCTTTTATTTAAAATTTTTTTATTTAGACTAAAGTTTAAATATAAATCTAATAATAAGTATTAATTAATTTCAAGAAATTTCAAAGTTTTTTTCAATTATAAGTTAAGAGATTTTTAGTAATTGAATTAGTTTTCAAAAATAAAAAATACATATGAATTTTATGGAAAAATTGCAGTTGAAATCAGTTGTTTTTATGTTATTAGATCGAAGTGAAACTTTACACGAATATATTCTTTTTACTATAAAAGCTGTTATAAATCATGAATTATCAAAACATATTACTTTTATGCTTTAAAAATACTTTTGTTTAAGTTAAATATTTAATTTTATATGAAATAACATATTGAATCGAAGATATGATTCGAAGAAATACGCTTTCAAAAGCATTCAGAACCGTATAATGGCGCTGCTCATATAGTGATTACATTTCACCTTAAAGTTAACCGAATATGTGAAAAGAATTCTTACATACGATTGATGGGTTGGATAATTGGATGGACATTTTTTTTGTCTAAAGCTTAAATTTTATCTAAACTCTATAATTTTTTACTTTAAATGCTATAATGTAGGTCAAATCGTAAAGAAAA
Organism: Platyscapa corneri; assembly: GCA_018907185.1. Taxonomy (NCBI): domain Eukaryota; kingdom Metazoa; phylum Arthropoda; class Insecta; order Hymenoptera; family Agaonidae; genus Platyscapa; species Platyscapa corneri. Next base: position 3,368,558 of record JACCHW010000005.1, on the reverse strand, counting down.
TCGTAAAATTATTAATTAGTCTATTGCACGTGACACGAAATTACTAATTATAAATATAATAGTGAACCTCATATTCCTAATTGAAACGGCACTATAATACTGTATCATAAAGCTTCAGTAATTTGTATATATATACGAGGCATATTTCATTCTCTTTCTTAAATACACAATAAAGCTTACCATATAAAGTAGAATTCGTTTGGGTATTATCTTCAGCAGACATTTTCTCACGCACGACGTCATTTCTTTTTGCATTCCATTTTCTTTTTCCCACTGTCAGAGCGTTTTTGGCTACTGTACAATGTAAGGTTAAGAAACTGAAACTGTGAAAATTAACCGAGTATGACAAAACAAATTATCAAAAGTTGAACGAAATATTTAAAATGATTAAAACATAATTTTCATAATTTTTACTTACCCGTACCGAAATTGCTTTAATTTATTATAGATAATATTATTTATTTTATTATATGATAATTTAGTGTGTAAACCTTCATCAATAGCTTAGTAAATATATTTGTTGATATTCCTGTTTCTCAAATATCAAATATTAGTTATCTATTAGATTGAAGACATGTGCCAACAACGACAAATGCAGCTGATATTGTATGAAGAGAATACACATCTCACGAATGTATGCATAATTATAAATAGGCAATTGGTATTGAATAGACAAAGTTATATAAAAATTAATATAAAAATTTAGTTGATGAAGAATTAATAATTGAAACTTATTTAAAGAATAAAATATTGGAATTCAATATTACCTTACATAATCGATGCGTTCTTGTTACATTTTATCCGTTACATAAAGTAGAACATTTGTATTGTGATGAAGAACTTTATAAATTATTATGGAGAGAATTCAATCAAATTTAAACTAAATTTTAGCTGTTAAGCAATGAAATATTAGTATATATTCTACAATAAAAAAAAATTTAAAAAAACAAATTTTCTATTGCGAAAAAAACTTTATTTACTATTGATAAAAATATTTTATTTATATGACACAAACTCATTTGAAAATTTTAACTATTTTTTTTTGTAAAGGATTACATCTTTTTATTTTTTAAATATAATTACTTGAATAATTACTTTTACTAATGATTCTTTAATTATTTATAATGACTACAACTTTCTATGATTTATTTCCTAGATGTTGGTATTGATTACCAAATTTAATTATATTTTTTAAGAGCCGCAGAAAATTCATTATTATCGTTAACAACATATTTGAAATAATTTTTTTAGGCCTATAGATAATTAGTCGGTAAAATAGAGTTCAGGGGGAATCTATTTTTATTCAAAAAAATTTAGTATAAAAGCAATCATTTAATAAAAGTAATCGTAGACTTAAAAAAACTTATATCATCTCTCAAACGTATAGTATTATTAATATTTGAATAAGCAATATAATATATTATATATAATAATTGAATTAGCTGAGTGAAAGCCCTTTTAGAAATTTATTACAGCGAGTGCATGCACACATTATATCTATTTATGAAATGAATACGCATATTATCTGCTATGTTTTTAATGCATGATTAGATTATTAATATCTAAATGTAATTAATTTAATAAATATTACTTTATAAGTTTTCAAAGTGTAATAATATTTATTTCTATTATGAAGAATCGCGAAGCCTTAGCTATTTATAATTTTAATTAATCTTAACTAAATTTTTCATTTTTAACATTGTTTTTAAGTTGAATGTGTTTGATTTCGTGAATAAACATTCTTATTAAATAATTTTTGGTGGTAAATTTGATATTAAAAATATACTTAAATCGTCAAATTTATTTTTATTTGTCAAATATTTCATAATTTTTTAAGATTGAGCGATTCAAATACTTATTATTTAAAAGGATTAATGGCAATAACTATAAAAAAAATAATAGTGATAAATTTATAAAATTACAATGAAAACGTAGAGATATTTTTATAGATATTTAACAGGATTATAGTACATAAAGTCAGTCTAGTATTTTCCATAATTAAAATGTAGGAAAATGTTATTAACTCGTCGTTTTACTGATTTCAATGTCGGTAATGATATTTTGATATTAAACATAGAAAAATATTTTCGTTTGTACTTTTTCAAAGTTTATGAAATGTGAAGAATAAATTTTAAGTAATATTAAGTGTAGAATAAAAATCATTTGGAAAGACAAGCATTGAGAAGAGAAATGCTTCCAGTCAGATAACGTAATCATCATTATTTAGTCGATGTGTGGAAGATTATTTGTTTGAGGGAAAATGGAAAAAAATAACAATCCCATAAATATTGGGAATTTAATTTTAAAAGAGACGCTTTTCTAACTACACATTAACGTCAATCCTGCAGTGTAATTAAGTGATAAGAGTCACGTTAGGCGTGTAAGTGGTGTAAGTGATATTTAAAGAGCGAAAGAAAAAATACACATATTGTAAAGTGGACAGCCCCACAAGAATTCAACGAAAAGTAAATAAAGAGTAAAATAAGAACTAATACAACGTCCACAACAAGTTCCTCTTTTCTACTCTCCTCTTAAAAATAGGAGAAAAGAGAAACTACAAAACAAGTCTCGGAACAGTCCACGTGCTTTGCCTGCCCAATCTTCCTCTTCCTCTCTACCATCTTTTCTGGGGACTTTTTTGGCTCCAAGAGTTCGCATCCTCGTCTTTTTTCTACCGAACTTTTGGGAAGCCTTTTCTCCCGTGTATGTACAAGACAGCGTCTCTGGCGTGGATTTGCAGTTACTCCCCCGTCCCTCGTATCGCTCTTTCTCTTTCTATTCCTTTTGAAGACACTTTTCGCTACCCTAAGTTCTTATCGAGTTTTCCGCAGAAAATCAATGCGTGCCTCGATTTCACGTCACCGAAGAAGAGACAGAATGGAAAATATTCAAAGATGGGCTTTGATATATGTTGTAAATGTATTACTATTGAGGCAGAAGCCTTTTTTGTTAGCATTTCCATCCTTTTATCTATGATTACGCATCATATATTATTACTGAAAGGAATGGATTTATCATACTCGAATGACAAAAATTTCTGACTAATATTATTGTTGCAGAATTATATTCGACAATTATGAACTGCTCAATTTTATTCTTAGTAACTCTTGAGAAACATTAATTGAAGATTGACATAGTCATTAGACTCTATTTCATTCCATTCGTAAGTAAAATTAGAAGATAATAACATTTTCAACCAAATCTTCAATTCCTAAAAATTTATAAAAATTAATTTAATTTTTCTTATTTTTGAAATTCTTTATTAATCTCAATTTATACAGTCTGAGATTTAATGTATTCTAAACTTTGAAGATTTAATGAATATTTTCAAGGAAAATTGCTTTTTTTGTGGATAAAAATTATTTTTTTTAAATATTTTAATACCGTGTAATTTTTAAACCAAATTTATGGTTTATTACGTCGATTTCTTAGAGACAATTTTTTATAGCAAAGTTGTATTTAACTCGTACATTACAGAATTTAATTACAATCTTGATTATTTTCTATACTTTAATATAGAAAGAAAATTGTTGTGCACGGAAATATAATTAATTACTTGAAAAAATTATAAACTACACAAATATTTTTATAAATTTTATAAAATTTTATTTATATGTATTATCACTTCACTGAAGTAGAAAAACATCTTCAGTAGATTAATTTTACATTAATTTTATAAATTATTTACATTAAATTACATCAAATCAAGGAATATACGCGAGACTAAAATGCTTAACTTTTTGACTTTTAACGCTTTTTCTTGTGTAGATAACGTCTAATTTGGTGTGATTTTCAACATTATTTTAAGAATTCATTAAAAAAGCGACTTACTTGCGATAAAACTGTTTTCTGAAAATTATTATTTTAATAAAAAATATCTGAAAATCAGTTTAATGCATGAACACGCAAAATAAAAAATTTTCTTTTGTGAATACTGACATTTTATTAAAAATTTCGTAATTTATTATATATTATTATATTTACAATTGGAATAATCATATGTAAGTACAATAGTGGTAAATTTTTTAGAAATATAATTTTTCGTTTAATGAAACTAATATACTTCGTTTTCCAGAATTAATTGTAAATTAAAAGACGAAATCTTTAATTATCAAAATATATATGTTTTCTTTCATTATGTGTTAATTAAGAGTCATTAATGAGGTTTTTTTTAAATTTTTAGTCTATCTATTATTTCCTAAGAAATAATGATTATAAAAGTTTTCGGAATTTCGATTATCCAGCCCATTTCAGTATTTATGATTGCAAGTACTTGATATCTAATTATTTTGTATTGCATACTTCACAATTGTATTGTACTTTATTATTTGAAAAAACGAATTCTGAATACAAGTTTAGAAAATTCTATCAATGTTTTACTTACATATCTATATTTTTAATGTTTGATAATTGCTTTCTTAATAATTATTAACTGTTAACGTATAGATAAAAATTGTCAGAAAAAAATAATTATTATATTATATATATATATATATATATATACATACATACATACATACCTATATCTAAACAAATACTTATTATGTAATAGGTGTAGCTTTTTTTTAAATTGTTATTATTCAAATTTCCAGTAATACATTTTCCAATAATAAAAACAATTTCAAACGGAAGACAATAGGACCAAATGGCACTTTATACGAGGATAAATATTTAGGAATTCATGTAAAAACATAAAATATTTTTAAGCCAAAAACATTCTCAATTTTTTCCGAAAATTGCGAAAAATGAACATTATACTTAGTGTCTCGTGAAAGAGCTTTAAGTACATATGCACGTATTTCAAGCTAAACTGTTGCATTTACCCAATGGGCGCGATAGAGAAAGTAAGATCAGAAAAGTGATTTTACAGCACAGAAAGTAGAGGAATTTACGGTTTCGGGATGGATTTTCGCCAAGAAAATGAGAATATTTTGTAAGTAAAAGAATGTGCGTGAAAATGCATACATATTTTGAACATATTATTCACTTTCCGTGTCATCTCTTAAATACTTTTTTTTTTTAAACAATTTTATTGAAATTCGTATATTTATATGTTTACTCTTATTAGCATTTTTCTGTAAAAACAAAAACTCCAGTATTAATATTTACAAGTCTTTAAAAATGTCGAGATTTCGTTACTATTTCTAATATATTAGCAATTCTTAAATATTTGATTTCATTTATTAAAAAATTCTGACTAATAATGTAATTTTTATAGATTTTACTAAAATTTTATACTAAAATGATAGAAGACTCATTTTACTTGAAATACTTTCAAATTAATAATAATAAGTTAACAGAATTCATTATAAAAAAGGTTCTTTCATAATTTATGAAAAGTTTTGAAACTTACAAATTTCCGAACATTTTACGCTAAATAAACTACAAATAAAAAAGGCATTTGATTCACTTATAATTATTTAATTAAAGAGTGAAGAAATTATATCGCAATATAATCTAAATAAAACAATTTTAATATAGCAAAGAATATTTAAAAAAATTTATTATTCAAAAACTATAATAATGTAATAATTAAATAATTTACAATAATATTCATACATCAATTCGAACATCATTATCTTATTAGGTAATTCTTTAATTCGTAATACCTTAAAAGATACAAATTATTTATTAATAGATATTTATTAATTATTTAAATCTATACTTACAAAATAACTAATGAACAATATTTAAAATTAGAGTTGTAAATATAGTTGATATCTAAAAATTAAATAAATACCAATTATTTTAAGTAAAATACACAATGAATTAAATAAATACAGAAAATAACTATAAATTTAAAGCAGTGTAAACATTTTTTACAACTACATAAATGAAAATCTTGATATTATAATAAACTAAAAAGTAATGTAATAATAGAGTGAGTAATGATGTAAAACTAAAACAATAACTCTAAATAATATAGCTAGTAAAATATCTGAAAAATATCGTATTATTAAAAAAGTTCTAACTGTAACGTTTGTATTTAGAGCCATAGATCGAATATTTGAAAAATAAGGTTTAGATCGTAACAGTTAGGAAAATAAAAATTGCAAGTACAGATACAAATTCGATCCGAAAATAGTCGCGACCAAATGATATATAAAGGAATATGACAACTGTAATTTAATAGTGGTTTCGAAGATTTTTTTTAAAACTGATGAATTTATTACGATTACGATGCAGTATTAAACATCAAATCGAAAAAACGATCGTAATTAATTTTTTTATACCTTAATAATTTTTTTTTACCTACAGTTCTATAAATATATAGAAGTATTAGTAAACTTTGAGCCAATAAATTTTTATTCTAAAATCATTAGTTAAAATCGGTAATATTAATATTCATAAACCCTCGGATAATATTTAAAGTGAATGAATCATATTTAAAAGCTACAGAATCAAGTATTCGAATTTTTGATAAATGAAATAAAACAAATTAAAATAATTATGAGAGTTTCACACTATACTCCATTGTTTAAAATATTATTTTTTATACTTAACATTAATCATTTATCCATATATTTAATAAAAAATTTGACTATAATTTTATAAAAAATAATGATCAATATATGTGTGATTATTATCACTGATCATTTATTATACATTTTAATTTGAAGATTTTTAAATTCAATAAACATGAAAGTAAAAGTAAAAAATATATAATTCGTTTAAAAAAATAATTTAAATTGGTAATTTTTTTAAATTCTCATTTTTTAAAACGGTATTTAGTAATAATTTATTTAAAAACTTAAAGCGAATGGCGTAATCAATTAATGGAAATGAAAAAATAATTGATTTTATATAGTAGTTAAAGCCAAAATTATTTCGATATTCAGAATTGGAAAAGTACTTCAGACCCTATCGATTTTTTAAATAGTATGGATCTCAGAACGGGTAAGTATTGTCGCCAACTAACGGCTACAAAAAGTACATTATATTCCACCATGAAATATATTATCAAACATACTTAAATTTAAAAAAAATATATATTATATGACATTTAAAAAGCTGCATACAAAAATCAATAAATAACAAAAGTTTTTAAATATTAAGTAGTTTAATTTAAAGCAAATATCAATAAATTTAAATCTATCTTTTGTGCGAATTCTTAATTATAAGTTTTTATTTTTGAACCGTTAGAAATAATAAATATTCATATCACATATTTATCATATCAGTAATTTCTTCCAAATCTAATTCTTCCACTGAAATCGCTTCTATATTTATAATACGACTAAATTGGTAATAGATTTCTTGATAATTATAGGGAGTTATTCTTGTTTTATTTTCAATTTTTTGTCTTACAAACTCGAGGTATAAATACTTGATTCATCGTTTATTCCGAGCTTGCGGTGTTTCATTTTGTCAAATACTTTCTGAGGATACTTGTTACATTAATATTTTAATGAAATATAGCAAGGCTTCGTAGCTACGTACGCGATTGTAAATATTAAGATAACATTGAAATTTCGGTTCGCGTATCATCAGCTCCAGCAAAGCTTGTATTTTTGCTTTCTCCATTGTCGACTGCTGCACTTCATTATTGATTATTTACTGCTTTCAAATGAAAACGAGCCTTCGCATCGGGCACTAATTACCCAACACAATCCATGAAAAATAGATTGATAAAGGAAGCGCATCGCCCATTCGCACGGAGGCTTTTCACATTCAAATTTGGGCATCGGATGGAGTTTTTGGCTTTGCATTTTGTCAAGCGTGTATTGGCGAAGTTGCGACAGCAAAATGCGGTCAATACATCGGTTGCGTTATCGCTGAATTATTATCCCAGGCTGGCACTGCATATCGCAAAGCTCTCGCGGTAGAAAACAACGAGACCATCGACGACTCTAGACCTTCGACTCATCGATCCTGCGTTATCCCGTCCTGAGCGAGCGTCTATCGGCGTATCGGTTATTTTACATCTAGTCTGCAAGCTTTTCAAACAAATATTTTCCATTTCCATTCCAGACGACTCATATTTTATACAAAAGATACACGAATATGTGGTTTTCGTCAATTGAACTTCGATCTATTATTTTACTCGGATATTCCACCATCACAAGCAAGCATCATTGATTTATTTATATAACTCGTTTTCAGTTGAGCAACGTATTTTGGTAACTGTTTTCATATTATCAATTACAGGCTTCTATGTGAAACATCTATAAAAAAGTGCACGAACTAATAAGCATCACATTATGAAGAATTGTGGTTTCTAAGCGAGAATTCCGAGATTTCGCTGCTGTTTCAGATATGCTAACAACTCATAATAGTAATTTAATGATCTCATTGCATAAAAATATATATATATTTACAAGGTTTTCAGCAACTGATATAAATATGGGTATATGCGTGTAAATCCAAGTTGTTGTAGACTGCCTTTTCCAAACGTAATTTTTAACACGAAAAGACTACTTTTAATCGAGATATTAATAATGCAAGTATAGCTCACGTATGAATGAATATTTCAAAATTTAACAAATTTTACTCTTTCGGTTTTCAGTTTGCGTAAAGTCAACAATCCGGCACCTAAGATCGAGTCTCAAAGTTCGCGTACAATTCCAATCTGTGGTAATTTTCATAATCAGTGTTCGAAAAGGGATAAATCACATTTGAGAAGACAAGTTTCAACGAAGAAATTTGCGAAAAAATCACGTTGAAGCCGAATTTGTCGAAGATAGGACCTTTTCCGAATTTCGAAAGTTTGCGTGAAATCAGAAATATAAAATACTGCGAATCCCGTGGAAAGGGTCGAAATTTCCGAAAGAGCATTTCACTCGACTTTAAACACATACACGGAGCCTCGCGCAGCTCGCAGTCCGGAGTTTCCCTTTTTCCTCCTCTCTCCCAGCCCCTACCGCGTTTCATCTTCGCTCCTAGCGCGCGTGCAGGTAACGCATACACTTAGAAAGTTGGAGGACAAGTCGCGGAGCGCGCGAGAAGAGCCGTTTTCGAAAAGTTCCGAAGTACAGTGTATAATAAGCGAACGAGTGAGAAAACTGCGCTCTCCGCGAAATGCCGAAGCTTGCACGAGGGCGCGCGTGTGTAGGTGCGCACAGTCGACTACCGCGCGGCAAAGTCAACGTCGTAAATCTGCGTCAGTCCCGGCCAACCTTAAGTAGCATTAAGAAGTTATTAACTCGATCCTCCGTGATTACCGGGACACGGTAACGAACTACTCCCCGAGTTTACGAGGCCGCTTCTACCGCCGAGCGGAAAGTGCGCGGAGTTGTACTGCCGAACGAAGAAAACGAGGAACCAGAGAGCGGGGAGCCGCGGAGCCGGAGGACCGGGAACCGAGGGGCAAAAGACCAGAATTGTACGTATATACGCAAACATCGGGGTGATGAAGACGCTGGAATTATTGCTCCTGGCGGCGCGAGTCGGGTGCCAAGATGGAGATGCGAGGATATAACTTCGACGGAGATTGTTGTACGAATCGGTGGCTTTTCCGAGGGTGGCACAAGTGCCTCTTAAAATCGATCAAATTTCTTCTTTTGGAGATGAGAACTGGGATATTTGGAAGGCACTAGGATTCGCGCCCCTTTGCAATCATGAATTTATTACGAATTATTCGAACAAAAATAATCCCACACTTGCATCCACGCCTTTTAGCCCTAACTGTCGATTTTTATTATTAGATCAGGTTTTACTGCTACTGGAACTTTTACTCTTAAAAGTTTAACCAGGTTCGCTGATTTTCATTGAAACATAAAAAGAAATCCGCATTAGGAAATCCATATTTTGTTTGGATTTTAATTAAAAACACCTGTTTGTTTGCAACACTGCATTTGGTTGATTTTTATTGCACCTGAATATTATTTTTATTTAATATTTCTAATGGCGTTTTAAAATTTTAATGTGTAAATGAAAAACGTGTAATCCAAGTATATTGTGAAATATAAGAACGAGTAATTTCTCTTTTTCTTTTAAAGCATTAAATTACTCCAAGAATCGAATATTATTACTAATGCAGAAACTTAATATTTACAGCAAAATAACCATAATTAATACTTATTTTTTATATTAATCTTTAAAATTAAAAGATAAATTAATGTAAAATACTTATGGTTTTAAATTTATTTTTTTAAATTAAATCTTGACCTAATAGTACAGTTACATATTTCAACTTAATCTAATTGCTTTTTCACGAAAAAGTGAAAATAATATTTTGCACTGTATGAATGCTAGACTTACTAGGTAGAATTTAACTGGTTCACGATAAATTGTCGTTCATATTTTTACTTATCGCTGTATATGGATTTCCAATATTTTTTAGCAAAGCTTTATAAATTAAAATGTACTACACCTATTCATATATCACCAATCAACTAAATTTAAATGTTCCCTTTAAATTAGAAGAAAGGAAGATTTAAATAATATTTTTTGAAATATAAGCACCTTTAAAAAGCGTTTTATTTGTAAAGAATGTTGGTATAAAATCTTAGTAGAAAGTATTTGAATCTCGTTAGGTCTAACAATTCAATATTATATTCAATTTTTTTCTTCCAACTATTACGTAAATAATTCAACGGATTTAATTTTTATAAATATTTTGCACAGAAAGATTTATCGTATAACAATAACAATAATTAAAATAATAATAATAATAATCATTATTATATCTAGAATAATGTTTTATTGATAAAAGGATTGAACATTTAACCTTTTTTAAATCTGTACTTTTACTATACCTGTTAGATTTATTTTTTGCGTTTATTCTTTACGTATGAGCAATAAGTTACAGCTTTATATTGTACTTGTGTTTTTTGAAATTCCAAGTAGAATATACATACAGACACACTTACCCATCCCAGATTAAATAAACAACAATATTCAATAATATAATTGAATAATTGAAAATACTCAATACAACAATATTCAATAATTGAAAAATACAGATGTATATTTTTTATAGAAGAATATTTTCGTATGTATCATATAAAAATGATAATAATTTTTATAACATTAAGAAAATTACTCAAAATAGTCTAATTCCAGTGTCGGAAATCGTTTACATTTACTTTCTATTTCTGTCGCAAACTATATTTAAAGTCATTAGACTTAATACAGATAAGCTTTTTAAATAATGTGATTGATTAGTGCACGTACCGTAGAGGATAATGATACTTGACGCTATAAGAATGACAAATAGACAAGTCTAAAAAATTCTAAATAAAGTTAAGAGTATTCCGGATAGTGATTTAAACTACAGCGAAGCAGAAACAGAATGTCTGTTTACTCTTACCAACAAAGACAATATCAACAATCTAGAACTCAAATTTGAATGAGTCTTTAGGGGTTGCTTTCTAGTACCAAATAAGGAAACCAGCTGTCCATAAATTATTTTAATGGGTTCTGGGTTCAGTAATAATTACTTGTTAAGCAAAATTTGGCAATATACAATATTATACATTACTTCTCAGTTGGACAAGCAAATACTATAGTGTATAAATCGAAAACGTAATTTAAAATGTTCAAAACTAAAAATTAAATGTTTTAATTCCAAATATAAAGAATCGACAACACTGACCTTTAAAGGGTGCCGCAGAGAAATAAAGCAAAATAATAGTTAAAAAATGTCGTCCTCGTTTGATATTATATCTGATATGATATATCAGGCATAATATTTCCCTATATTTTCGATTCAAGTTTATATTTACATTTACCGTAAATTATACGTTGTTTGAAATTTTTTCCCGGACTTCTAATTAGTATCTGATATATTTTCCTCTATTTAAAAATTAACTGTCGAATTAAAAATCGCGATTCCATTATCTGCAATTCATTTCGAAATATTTGGTCGCAATATTGGCACAACGAATTTACGAGTCTATGAAACTCTTCGCCAAGATTTTTAACTTACGGTTAATAATCGTATCGGTTACATTTGATGCATGAAAAATAATAAGCTATAACTGAACTATTGCAGAGATCGTAACCTAACGGAAAGTCTTTACAATTATAAGAATTCATCCAGTTTTAATGGCTGCCCTCGAGGAGAACATCCTCCGAGAGCTTAGACCAAGCCTGAAAGCCTCTGCGAGTGCTCTGCATTTTAAAAACTTGAGCCATGAAGATGCTTCACATAGACGGGGACGCGGACGTAGACGTAGACGCTTATACCCGTAAAATTCGGCTCCTTTTTAATTAGATTTTATCTCACGTGAGCCGCTGTACATTAGAGAGAAGGGTGGACAAGGGATGAAGAATAAAGAAGCACTGGCAGTTCTGAAATTTTCGCGGACGAGAGCGACGAAATCCAGGAGTACGAGTATATGAGAAATGAAGATTGGGAGCAAGAGGGCGAGAGACCTGTTTTGCAATGAAAAGTTTTCGCGTTACGCGGGCTAGTAAATTAATGACCTCGACAGAGAAAACTTTCAACTTCTTTTGTGCGCGATAATTGAATGGGGCTCTTTTTTCCGAGTTTCTGCTTTGTAAAAATATCTTTTCTCTCTTCTTCACTCTTTCACTGGTCCGCGTTCTCTGGGTAACGCGCGATGTTCGGAAAGAGAAGGCAAAGTTACCAGTTACAAAATAAATGCAGTAAAACGTGGTCTCTCGAAAAAGAATGATATTCGCGTCTCTCCGTCTGCGGGTCATGTAATTAAATAATTTCCTTCCTCTTCCTCCTCCTATTCGGCCTCCCTTGCAATAATGGTTCTGAAATATTATTGGGGGTGACTTATTCAAAATAGTTCGTATCAAGGGCCGGGTATTGTCTTATAGCCGCTAATTAGGCGTTTTTTTCTATCACCGAGAAAGAAGTTTTTGATGCGTTGATGATAATTTCATCGTGACTAGCTTAGCTACATCATAATCTACATAGGAATCACGAATCGTAATCTACTTTAGCTGAAAACTTTACGAAGAATGTAATCGTGACTAGATATATCCTTTTGATTAATGATGAGCTTTGACAAACTGCGCGAGTTTGAATTTTCAAAACCGGTAAAAGTCTCTTTAAATGAAAAGTTGCGACTATTTATGGCGCGCAGTTGATATCTATGTTAACTCAACCTATCCTGCCGTGTTATGTTAATTCGTAAATTAAACTCCCTATTTTGGAAACGCCAAGTTTCAAAATGCCCAAACTTAGTCTACGTAACTCGTGTATCCGTTAATATTCTTGATCTGCGTATTGGGTATCGTTATTTCACTCTGATAAACACACGCTTCGAATGCACATTTAATTAGCTATATTGCCCGGCGCTAAAATAAGACATTGACCCTTCAGAATGGACCTTTTAAATTACTCGAGCTTCTCTTTTGTTCTTAAATTAAATGTTACGTTTAAAATTGTACGTAACGTTGCATCGAAGAACCAATCCGTTGTCACGCTTTCTTGGTTAGTTTCCTTGACAAATGTCCGCTGTAAATGTTAAATAATGAAATCCAAGTGCAGGTTCGGTGCGACCGCTCAATCGCACCTCAAGCAACATGTTTAAATTTAATCGAACAAAGGCCTAACATTCTTATTAAATTGTTAAAATTGTTAAAACTCAAATTAAAAAACAAATTAATGCACTAGTCGGTGTGAATTAATTTACAACTTAAAAAACTTTAAGGGAGCAAGAAGCCGCTACTCTCGCTCTAAGTTTTTCACGATAAAAAATGGACTTATCCTATCTGAGGCATATAATAGGGCACTGGAGGCAAATGAATTGTACTGCGAGGCTTACAACGCGCGTCTAATCAGCAATAGATCATCGGGCGTAGACAAGTTTCGGCGATACGTTCGTGCGGACGCATCGCCTGAATCATTCACGCGTAATCACGCAACTTCTGAAAAGCGACGGCCAGGATTCATGCACAACTCCTAACTGTGCTTTAAGCGTGCAATTTTTTACGTAGACGCGCGGCGACTATCCGGAGATTAAGCTTCGCCGAGTATTTACGGCGCTGAGCTGCTCTCCAGCTATTTATGATTTTGAGCTCCCACAAGGACGACCCAGTCACACACGACAAAGGCATCGCTGCTGAACTTTACTTTCTAAATGTCTGTACTCTTCATTGTACGAAAGATAACGACGGTCGCTCGAATTGCATTCAATAATTGCAGAGAGGCTCCTTTTATGCATACTCGTGCATTTGCGGTTATAAAGATAAATATTAGAAACGTTCGTCGGTCGAAAAAATTATTTTATTACTTTACGCATTACTGAGATTCTTTTTATGAATATTACCTCTCTGACGACATGTGCTGAAAGTGCATATTAAAGCGGTTATGACGATAATAATGCAGATCTCTTCACCAATATTTTCAATCGCGATTGATTTATCGTTGTTCGCACTTTAGCTCGATCTTCAAAGACCAAGGAGGATCAACTTATAAAAACAGCTTTGCAGTTAATAAAACTTGTTGAAAACCGATTTTATATTTTATAAAATTGCGGAGATAATCGTTTTTAATTCGTTAAACGTCTTTTACTGTTGCAAGTCATCTAGACTTTCAACAATTATGATATTATTTGTACGTCGAATTTGATCGTAAAAGACTGCATCTATTAAGACGACAATCGAAAATACTGCTTTTATTTCCTGTATTCAGAGAGGGATTTCGTTTCTGTGGGGAAGTAACTTTTAGTTTCTCTCTTGAGGATGAGATAAAAGGAATTTACATCTGTCGTTGCTGCTGGTGAAGATTTTAGGGTGCCACTTATTCCTCTTGATATTATAGGCCCTGCACTTTTTACGTTATTTCTCGTAGCTATGAGTTTATTTCTTTTACGTAAAGACAAATCATAAAATCGCTTTGAAATATATGTTCTCGAATCATATAATCTACAGTACTTTTTATTGCAAATTGCTTATAATACTATTATTAATGTTATGATAAACGTAATAATTTACCAATTTAATAGTTGATGCATGCCAATCTCGGAATGAAAAATCTAGTATTCGGTAAAAAGCACAATAGCTGCACGTGTATGTTACAAAGGATAATTTATATTCTTACGTTATACATTCTGCATGTATCATATCGTTAAATTTTTGCTTGGAAATTATTTAGAAGAAGTATATTCCAAAGCTTTTACTTGTACTTTAGACGTTCTTAATGATCAATTATAAATTATTTTATTTTCGATAACGCGAGACTTGTTATTTTTAACAAAAGCAGCTTCTGTTGTTAAATGTAGTACATTTTTTAAAGGTTTAGTTTTTATACGAATGATATTATGCGCGTACTAAAATTAAGTTGGCCCTGCAAATCGAAGGTCGACTGGGTAAGTAAAAGCTTTCAATACCCTTTGAATTCTTAAATTCTTCATCTTACAGTTGCGCTTTTTCAGTTGTGCCATAAAAGTACTTTAATAATGTACCAAATAACTTTTTTTTATAATCCATAAAATAGAAATGTGTAAATCCCAAAAAAAAATTTCAACTTTCCCCGTGTAAAAATCCAAAAAGTACTCTGATATTCTTATCGTATTACGAGCGACAACTTTATGGCTATTAAAAATATTTCCTCGTTGCATAAAAAAGCTCAGTTCCGCGAAAATTAATTTCCTATTTACAAAGATGATACAATATTTACAGAGAGCACAGCGATAAATTGAATTTTCCTTTAAATAGGAGTATAATGAAATACGAGGCGGTCGGATCAAGCGCGAACACTCGAATCTTAAACTTTCACCATTATTACTTTTCTCGAGAGGCGTCCTTCCAAAAGATATATTACGCAAGAGATAGTCGCGCGTATCCACATCCACAGGTACGAAAACAAATCAGACCATTGGCAATGTGCCAATACACAATCGAAAAATCTCGGAGCCGCGATCACAGCGAAATCGTCGAAAGTATGATACATAAATAAGAAAGACGCTACACGCATCCAATGCATTATTTATCCGAATGGCTTCTGATGCTAATTCAGCCACATAATGCGCAATCTAAAAGCCGCTCTTGCACGGCGCACAATGATTTACAGGACGTCGATGCCTCGGAAAATCTATAAATATATCCAAAGTCGTCCCTGTCCTCTTCTCTCCGCGGAGGCGCAGCAAAAAGTATCCGCGTGCATCGCTCCCCCCTCCGAGGCCTCGACTCTCGCGGGACTGCGACACGAAGCGAAAGTGCACCCGCAGTCTCCTTTGACCCTGTTGCGTCGCGTGATGCATCGTTAGGCTCGCGACCGCGGAGAAGCTTTTGCACGGCCTCGAGTTGCGACAAACGCGCGGCCGAATAAAAGGAAAGTGATATAACGGGAGCTGCTTCCGCCCGTTGGCTTTCCTTGGTTACATATTGGCTTTTCGATCGACGCCGTGACAGTCGCGACGAGTTTTCAGGCAGACGCCCGTTGATGCGTTCCGAAGGCGAAAACTATGCTGCGGCTCCTTCCACGGGTTTAATCATCCCGAGAATTCGGTGGAATTCGGCGCGCGACAATCGTACGCTTCATTCCCGCGTTTTGTTGATAATTCGTCCTCGAGTTTTCTGACCTAAGCCTTCCACGTATTTGCTCTGAATTCTTATTAATAAACTTTTTAACGCTCGTTCATTCCGTTTTGCACGATGTAGACGTAAAAGGTTATGCTGGAATCGATTGCAGCCGAAGCGACCTGACTTTTATTCGTCGATTTTCATTGTCTTCGGTAAAATGTTGGTTTAGAAATCGTCAGTCATTGTATAACTATATGAATAGAAATCAGTTATGCAGAATACCCACCTTTATTGGCTAAACTCTTCAAACTATAAAGCATAAATGCCGAAAATTCAACAACTATTATATTTTTATACTCGATGGATTATTGTTTAAAGGTTTAAAACTTAGGCCAATATATATTTAAGTTGAATGTGTAATTTGAAATCTACACATTAATTTATAAATCAGGAAGGTTTAAATGATGCAATTTTTAATGAAACAAATGTCAACAATGTTTTGTCGTTTGCAGTTTAATCTTTGGTTTTTTGACACTTTATTACTCGAAATAGTTTGAAATATTTAAGCCGATATTCTTATCACTATTTTTATATAAGATTACCCAGATATCAATCACCTTAATATATTTAAAACTTGAAAATTATCAGGGAAATATAGCAAAAATCTGTCCGTTAATTTCGATTTTATCGCAATTTATTTATCGCAATAACATATTTTAAACTCCTAATAAAGGCTATATAAATCGTTTTATCATTACAGTAATTTTAATTATCATTTGTGATTAAATACACAAGGAGTCTTAGCTTTATGTGCAATAACAAATAAATTTTTATTAAATGTACAAATAAATGCCTTATCACTTGCAACGGTATACTAATGTACTTCTGAATTAAAATGTCTGTTTGAATACAATAAGTAAATAAACATATATATTTCTTTAAAATTTCTTTTTAAAAGAATTTCTGTCAAAAGTAAAAGTTAAAGTAAAATAAAGTTTGAGGGTAGTGTTAAAATTTTATATTTTTAAATGAAATTACATAAGATTATCTGCATCAAATTATGCATACATAAGACTATACAGATACACAGGTGGGATAAGTGGTTTATCCATGAATAACTTAAGCATTAAATCTTCCATAACATGGGCTAAACAGTTTTAAAGTCATTCAATTAAATTTCATTAAAAAAATCGAAAAATATCGCTTATCAGTCTTAAAACTTTTACTGCTAAGTTGGCGATTTTTTTCGTTAGTATTTCCAAGTAATTTCCTCTGCGTTTCTGTCACGTCAAAAGTTAATCCAAGTATCGAAAGCTGCAGTGTAGTCAAGACTTTAAAGGCCTCATCTTCCGTTCTCTCTCTCTCTCTCTCGCTCCCATTCTCTACAATGTCACGTACTTCAACTCATTTCTGTACATTGGCTGCGCCTTTATTATCCTATTGCTACTTCATTCCATCGTTTTCTTTTGCGTGGCAACGACGAACCTGTCTTCCCTTCTCCATATGCTTATCTTCGTTCAACTGTCACTATACTTTGTATCTCTCTCTCTCTCTCTCTCTCTCTCTCTCTCTCTCTCTCTATTGAATACTGTCGTACTTGCTACAGTTGTTTAGCCCCGACGCTCGTGCTGCAGCTGCAGCTGCAGTCGATGCCGGATCTCGAGTTTACCCAAAGTTTTACTTTCGTTTGTGAAAGTCTGCGCGAGATTCTACTTGATGAATTTTAAACGAATAGTGATAGTGAAGCTCAGATATCTTAATTTTTACATCTCCTGCTAATTAACTACATTTTTATTTTAACCATGGTATAGTCACAACTTATAATGCAAGAAAATATGCTCGGATAATTTGAAAGAAAATTCTCTTAAAATTAGTTATTTAATATGAATATTTGAAATAATACTGAAGAATTATCCGCGGGTCGTCATTTTAATTTACCAAGAATATCATTACCATATTATTACTCGTTTTCAATTAATGGCAGTTTTTATTATCTTATTATTATTTATAACAACATGCTACCATTTCTCAATGATATTTATATTATTTTTTCAGTTTTATAGCCTTAATAATAATATATTATTTAAAAAAAAAATACATCCTGAACAATACAAAAATATTATTCTGCCACCTATTTATTATGAAAAATAAATACATAGTGAATTGATTTATACAGTTAATGAATACATTGATCAATATTATT
Source organism: Platyscapa corneri (assembly GCA_018907185.1). Classification (NCBI taxonomy): domain Eukaryota; kingdom Metazoa; phylum Arthropoda; class Insecta; order Hymenoptera; family Agaonidae; genus Platyscapa; species Platyscapa corneri. The sequence continues at coordinate 3,349,966 of JACCHW010000005.1, read as the reverse complement.
TTTAATTCGAAATAATATCGTTTATTTATCTAAATATTAATTTTATGTAAATTAGAAAGCTTTCAGTTCAATAAAGCATCTTGAGATTATTTAATAACATACACCAAAAATCGGTATATAAAACAACATTACATAAGCTACTTTAGTTCATCAATCCCTCACGTTCAAAATATTTTACAATAATTATTATTATGCATATTTAATGAATCATGTAATTTCATTAAATAAAAGCGTATAATAAATAAATATTAATAATGAATAGGCTATTTACTCAAATTGTTATTAACTGTATACACTTATTTAAAAAAATTTATTTTGACATAATTTAGTTCAGTTTTATCTCTATAAAAATTAAGAAAAAATACATTATACTATATGATTTCTCCGATTTTACACTATTATTCTAAACATTTATTTCAGCAATATTATTTTATTAAGTATATGCTTTTAAAAAACTATTTTAAGCTGTAAGCAGCGAAGAACGTACTTAAAATTCTTATTAAAGTATAAGACCTACGAATATTCTATTGGATCATTTAAAAGCTAAATTGCTTATCTTCTAGTTCACTAATGATTTTAAGGGTTAATTAATCAAGTTTTTGAAAAAGATTTATTAAGATTGATCAACATTTTATGAAAAATGATGATTTATTAATTTAATTACTTGGTTCATTAAATCTTCTCACTTGTTTTATTTAAAGCGATATTGAAATAGCAAATTTTTTTATCCGTATTTACTTTTGATATTTATTTATTTAACTTTAAAAACTTTTATTCTTAAAATATAAATTTCGTTTAAATTTATAATGGTGGTATAGCTTAAGTTGCACTTCTAAGAATAAGACACCACTTTAGGTGGAATTACAATCTTCGGTAGTATTGAGTTCATCTCAGTATTCTACAAATAATTACTTTCTCATTTTAAAGTTTTCTTCAAGTTTATTTAAGACGTATCAGAGAAATGTTATTAAATTAACATCTAAATTAGTGGCTTATAAGCAATCAATTTATGAAATAATAAGTAAATTTTGTGTTTTCAATTTTAAATGTAAATAGTAAAAAGTTTTTTAAAATAAATTCAAAGAAATTTCTTTATAACTGAAATTACTTTCTAAACTTTTAATCTGATATCTACAATAAATTACTCGTACTCAATTAACACTCTATCCAAAAAAAAATTAAAATTAAAATATTTGATGTTCTAAATATGAAACTTTTGAATATATGATTAATCACTAAAGTAATACGAGATACTGTCATTTATAAAATTTTTTTGGAATATTTAAAATGTTTACAAACGATAGTTAAAAATTAAAAATGTTTACATGGTTTTTAAAGACGTTTATTATACAAATGAAAATTAAGTAAGTTTGTACTTAACGGGAATTACTTTATTTGAAAAATTCGTTTTAAATAAAGCAAATACCAAAATAAATAACAGAAAAATATGAAAATTTTGTTATAACACACGATGCACTTCATTTTCATTTTATTGATTATTCTCGAGACTATTATTTGAAAAAAATCTTAACTTACGCAATTATAAATATACGCAGGAATAAAATAAGAATATATAATTTTGTAACGTAAATAAAAATATTTAAATAGAAATCATTATTACGTATTGAAATAATGAAATAAAGCAAGAACTCTTCTTCTGCCTGGCACTATTTTTGTTTTCACACAAGTTACGTTCCGTAATCTTGAAAATGGATTGGAATTTTCTAAAATCTGATAAAAATCAACTCTAGCAAATTTACCTCTATTCACTTTTCGCCTACTAGTATTTTCTACTTTTGAAAACAGCATCTTAAGCTGCCCTAGCAACCCCAACGAGTGGGTAAAGAATATAAAGGAAAGGGAGTCTGACTAGATGGCTGATCTCCTTAAGATGCGCCTTGCGTTCTGTTAACTCAAGCTACGCATGTAAAATTAATGAGGCCAGTGGCTTCTCTCGCCCTTGTTACTTTGTGTGCAACAGGAGGCCTCGTTTTCTCGACTCTGTCTGCGTAAATATATATCTAGAGTGAAGACACAGAACCATACTAGTAATACCGGAAAGAGGGAGGGGGAGAAAGTGGTGGGTGGGCGAAAAGAACATCTGTGAAGAACGAAACACGAATTTTCGAGGCGAAAAGTAGAGGCGCGTCAGGGACTCTAGTGTAAAAGGAACTTAAGTCATAGGCCAAAAAGGGTCGCGTGTCTAGGGATCCGCCAACGCGAATACTCAGACCCGCGCAGGCACACACGGACACACCGTGATCGAGATTGCCTTCATCGAACAAGACTGACAACAGAATGAGGGAGACAGGGAAGCCAGAAAGAAGTGGAGTCGAATGATGTATTGGACGGTGAATCTGATTAAAAGGGTGGCGCTTGGCGTCTACGAGCACGACTGGGGGGAGGCACTCGAGCTTTTTCTTTAGTTTCGAGCAAAAGAAAGGAAAGAATGGAAATGACTCTGGCGCTACAATGCGTTCGAGGCAGTCGGGAGGTTTATGGGTGTAATGATGCATTCGTCGGAGAACGACGTGCTTTTGTGTAGGGAGAAAGCGCGAGACAGCCACGTTAACATAAGTTGGTGATTCAACTGAAAGGTAGCACTAGTGCTTTCCTCAACACTCTTCAAAAGCTCAAAGCCTCGAGATTTTTCTTTACCCATGGAATACAAACTCAAATTTACGAATTATTATACGCTTTTATTCTCTCTTCTCTCTCTCTCTCTCGAATAAATTAAGTGCTTGCAATACTGTAAACTGTCGAATCCCCTCCCTTGAAAATATTCAAATTCGCTTCAAAACTAGTTTAGGTAAAAAAGCGACAAAACCTTTTACAACTCAAACGATATTTCAATTTCAAAAATCTTCTATTCAAACTACTTCTTACGTAGGCACCAATCTTATAGGTAAATTTTGACCTTCTTCAAAGCAGATGTATTTTGTTTTTCCGACGTATAGCAATTTTTGTAATAGCTGCGATACTATTTTCAGCGGTTAAACAAGTGGGAGTGTTCAAAATAAGACCTAAACTTACTTGTAATAATAAGTGCGAGATGTTCGCGTACAAAACATTCCAAACTAAATGAAAGCAACCAACAGGAATCCTAATTTCGCTGGCTATTTAACTTTATTAAATATTTTTAATTCTATATTGAATGCGAATGAAAATATTAACTTTGACGACATCTGCGCTCATTTTATTGAATCAATAATAGTGCTATTGACAATGAGAACCGCTTAACGAAATAGGTAATTATTTTAATAGAAATAATAAAAGAAGAATCATAAAGCGGTGTGCGATAAATAGAAAAAAGAAACAACATATAAAAGTTAGAGTAGAAAAAGAAATTTGAGATAACTGGATGAGAATAGAAAAAATTAAGTTGTTGTCAAAGTATGAAGAATAGACGAGTGCTTTAATAAGAAGGAGCTAAGGGAGAAGTTTAATAAAGAGAAAAGTTAAAGACAATGGGCAAAACTAAGATGCTGAAAATCAGGAAATTAAACAGGAATAGATGAGGAAATATTTTATTAAAAAAAAATTTGAACAATGAAGAACTATTGGTGAAGTTATAATATTGCATTAAACTGTAAATATTAGGCGTTAAAATCGAAAATTATAACAAAAATCGGATCAATTACTCAAGAAACGCGGATAAGTTCCAAAATCGTAAAGATATTAAAAATTGGGCGTAGGAATAATGATCGAGGTAAGACATGATTGTAATTAAGAACAAAAGCATTCTACGGAAAAATTTACCATTATTTATTCCTTTCTTATGTTCGAGTAAATTTCTGATCCAATAAAATATATGTTATATTAATACATTCGTGTATTAATTATGAATTAAAAAAACAGATTAATAATAAACGTACTACTTAAATAAATATATATATATATTATATTAAAGTATTTTTTAAATAAAAGTTTAGTTTATGAAATGTCGAGCCAACAACACAGGGTAAATCTAAATATAAAAATAAAGTAAATAAATTTTAGTTTTTGGAAAAACAAGTTGATAGTATTATCGATGTTCATTACAATAAATTAGCTTAAATACTTTAATTAAAAAACAACAAACGCAATTAATTTGTTCATTGTCGATTTAAACATTTTCTCCCCTAAGACTAAATTATTAATAGCATCGAAATTCTGACAATTTAATTTCCTCTATAAGTAAATCAAAGAAATTCAAGCTTAAAAATTTGTGTCAATAAAATACAAACTTACAATTGTATTAACAAATATCCGACGCGTAGGCTTAGTTTTATAATTTTTGTAAACCTCATTGTTGCGCAAAATAAAGTTTATTTTATTTACCAATTATTTATGAATTCGGTGATTTGTTTATTTTAAAAGCCATCGTTCGGTTTTAATGCATGTACCTGGTATAACGTAGATACGAATAAGCATACATAATAATGTATATTTACCTTTGAGTCGTAAACCCAACATTTACAATATTGATGCACTTATGAATAATAGCAAAGGAATAACGCTGAACAAACTCCTATAAAGTATCTTCAATCAAATGTGTCATTAAATAAATCGGAGCTTCTTCCCTCGGGTATCCTATTGAACACCTGCATAAAGTAGCACAATTTCGCGAGTGATCAATTTGTATATTAACGTCTTGATATTTTACATGAGAATTTTATGTCTTATATTCGAAGGCACGTAGCGCGCATTCGATATATCGAAGATCCATTGCTAAAAAGAGAGAAAGACTGCAGATGCTTAGCCTACATTTCTCTGGAAAAGTGCAAAAATGTCATGTCTAGTTGGAGTCGCAAAAACTTTTGCGTCGCCCCTGCCTGCCTGGTCGCCTCCTCCCCCTTCGCCCCAGTAGAACGTAAAGATAAAAATCGAAATCGAATTGTGCTGCGGAGCGCCGTACGCCTCTTAAGAGCTCATGCAGTATACACACACGTATTACCAACATAGAGCACGTAGAGGAACAGCAGCAGCAGCAGCAGCAACCGCAGCATCAGCGGGGGCAAAGGGTTTGCTTGACGCCCTCTCTCTCTCCCTCCCACCGCGCGTGCTTCTGCCCAGAGACACGGAAATAAGTTAACGGAAACGAGAGAAGATTGGACCTGCCTGACGCTGGGGGTAGTGGCTTTTTCGCCCGCGAATACCGCCGTCTTTCCTATTTTTACGTCGAGAATTTTCAAGCGATGTTAAAGCCGGATCGGACTGAGCCCTTTTCCCCACTGGATTCTATACACCGGCACGAATTCCACGCTAAAATGTCTCACTCGATCTTCCTGCCCCACCATCCGGTTCCCCTCGCTGTCTTGCCGGCAACAACGTGTGCAAGCGGAACTCCGGTTCTTTATTCCCTCGAATGATTCGCAGCGATCTAACGAGATTAAGGCAATATTTGCGTTAATTTTTTATCCGTCTTTTCGCTTTTTTATTCGAAACTGATTTTTGGGCGCAACTCCAGCCTTCGGGAAGGCCGTTGCTTCGCTCCCCCATTTGCGGAACTTTTACAAAGAATTTGCCTGGTGATAAAAGCAGTTATGGTAGAAGAAAAGTACTGCTGTATTCCTAGACTGTAAGTTATTGATGTTTAGTATACTAGTGACAGAAATTATTCATGAACTTAAACCTATCTTGGATTGCGCTGTGAGTACGTAGCGAAAGAAAAATGATTTTTATTTGCACGCTGCGATCGCTGATAATTTTAAATATTCCCACACAACCGGATATTTGTGCAATGTTTAATATAAACGGTGAACAATAAATAATTATTAATGATAAGATTATGAAGGTAGTCGGTCGTGAATTTAAATGTTCGTAAAAATTTCGAATCCACGATTAAAAATATCAAGAAAAATATTGCCAGTACACGGTATCGTAATCAAATCGCTTAATAATTAATTAAGTGCGGTATTATTAGCTATGAATAAACGCCTTTCACACCGAAATCGTGTAAAAAGAGAATATACATATTAGACTTATGGTCGAACTAAACTGAGAAATTAAAATTTCATTTTGGAAAAATGGCAAGAAAGCTTGCATTATTTTGTGGGAATAGTTGTGAAAAAAGCTAAAGCAGTCCCTTTAGAAATTACGTCCGTCACGTCAAATCTCTTTATTAAGTCTCTGTCTCATGCAGCTCAGTTATTTGTTATCGACATTCAATAACCGCTGCGTGGGAAAATTGCTTTTTCTCTTAAGAAAACGAAGAAGGAGATCCAAGCAGAAAAACAAAGAGACGAAATGAAAATCGTGAAGAATAAGAGAAAAACAGAAAGAGAGAGCGAGAGAATGCGCGGAGAACAGGAATGGGGGAATATCGAAAAATATAATTTTTGCGTCGCGAAAAGCTCGTTCGCCATTCAGATAAAGAGAGTGAGAGAGGGAGGAAAATGCGTGTAACGTGTAGGCAAAAGAAGAAAAGTAGATCGAGACCTAAGGTGCATAAATTAAAGACTCTTCACTTCTACTGGTAGTGAATAATTTAAAAATTTCATTTCTAAAATTAGCTGTGTTATCTTTAGAAGAGCACGTATTTTATGGAAAATCAATGTTGCATATTTCTTCAATTTTATTTTTAAATTCTATGGTCTGATTTAACAAAAATAAAGTCAATTTTTCCATAAATAATATTTAAAATGTTCAACGTTATTATCACACTTTTAACTTTTAATCAATGTGCTTTTTATTACTTTGACAAAAATGTACGAATTTTAAACTAATGACACTCAAAACTTAAATACAGTACATAAGAAGATTAAAAATGAGAAGGAATGATTAATTTCTATCGACAAGTGCAATCATTTACTCGACCCGATCAGGAGTCGACAAATCAACCTGTGGTTAGCCAAATGCGTCAGAAACATGAGGCCACAGTCTGACGCACAGCTCGCGTATATTTCAAATGTAATTATCCCCTATCCCTTTAACGCTTTTACACGCACTGTAATGACGACGATAAAACACTAGGTTTCAGCAACTGCCGGATAGATCGAAGAGTTTTCAGTGAAGAGTTAAGATCTTAGGTTAGCACACAGACATAAGGAATAAAGTATACCTTGTGTGAAATTTGAACTCGTGATTTCATTCCTGCAAAGATGACCTCATAGCCAACATATTTTGACAATACTTTTACTCTTCTAATTCTCCTATTTTTTCACCGATTTATTACTTTGAGACGTCCCCTGGGTTTTATCTCTTTTTACGGTAGTTTCGTTCAGCTCTCAATATATACTTGAGTCGACACTAATTTTTCATTACGTAACCCAATATCTTTTATGAATTATTGATTAGTTTTTTAGCCTAGCGATTATAGCTAGAATGGTTGACAACTGAGACTTTCCTTTTTGGTTAAACGCCGTGGTTGCTAACTCACATTCTTATGAAAGACGCATCGATATCTATAAATATCCACTTTGGTCAATTTGCATTAATTCCATCTATAAGTCAGTTTTCAGTTTTAATTATTTCTCTATATTTTTTTGCATTTCGTTACCGAAAAAATTAAAAGATTAAAAGTGAAATATGATGCATTTTCCGTCCCTTCCATTGTTTTTAGTAAATAAAGTTTTACGATTTTTCTTTATAAAAATCGCGGAAATTCATTATCAAGTTGTCCGAACTGAATTCCGTAATTTGCAAAAAATTTATAAATACTAGAAAACCATATTTTTCGTACAATGGAGTTTGTACGTCGTTTCGATGAATTGAAGTGGTATATTCTCTTTCGGAAGTCCTCCTCCACTCTTTCTTTCTTTCTCGAAATATCTATATCGAAAGTTCCTCTTCCCCTAATTCATACTTGAACACTAGCTCTAACCGCTGAATAGATGATACTCGAAACCATAATCTACAAGTGACTTCCTATGATGTGCCATGTCTCAAATACTTGAAATAATATGCATTTGCATCGCTGTAATGGTGTTTTTTGTTACGATGCCAGTTAAAATCACTCTAATAATAATTCTAAATGCGTAATTTTTTAATACTCATAAAGTCATTTTTTCCTTGTTTGGATGTATTTCTATACGCAGATAAGCACAGACAATTGATCAAATATGTAACACATTTTTCCTCAAAAATCTTTTTGAAATTAAGTCGAAACAAAAGAAAGGAGAATAACATATTAAGATTAAATATTTAAAAAATTTATTTTATTTTTTATTTTTTAAATAAATGAATTTATTGTAGATAATCAAAAGTTTATTTCAAATGATTCTTTAAATCAAAATTTTAAATATTATCTCTTTTTTGGTGAAAAGAAAGATTTTTAGAACTTATGAAGGAACTCTCATAAAAATATAATTAATTTCACTCATAATCTGTTGAAAATGTCTTCTTTTTATAATATACGTTTATATTTTTAAAAAAGTTTAACTTTTATATATTTATAAATTACATGAAATAATAGAAAATTTAATTAATTTAACAGGTCATAAAGCCAGTTTATGAAATCAAAGTGCCATTCAAGGTGCCATTTTATCGGTAAGTACTTACAATGAATATTTTATACTTGTTGTTGGAATTAAAAGTAAATTTCTTTTAGATGAAATTCCAGTCGAAATTATGTAAATTGATTCTGAATTATTTTGATCTATTGATATACATATACCAATACGTTTTCTTTTGTTATAAAATAGTATATTTTAATTTGAGAATTCATAAATCAAAGTTTTTATACTGTTACTTTAAAAAGTTTTTTAACTATCCTAAAGTTCTTGCACACTAATTTTAACTTTACTTTGGTTTAAAAAATTTTAAATGAATTCCTTTAAATAGTGTAATCGTACGTTATTCAATTTCCATGTTTAATCATGTAATAATAGAATCTGTATTTACACTTTAAAGGTAATATAAATTACAATATATTATTTGCATAATACTTCATTATTACAGATGAATTATTCAAGTTTCTCATTTGTTATCATACTTAAATATGTGTAGACTGTTGAAGATGTTTTAAAATGATTTTATTTAACTAAATGTTTCTAAAATTAAATAGGGAACTTTAAATTAATAAGTTCTGAATGCATTTTAAAGAAAATTTATATTCACTATTGAAATAAATTAGATGATGGAGATTTTTAATAAGATATTAATAATTTAATAATTTTAACAAAAGGAAAATTAGTATTTGCTTTGAAGTATATTTTACTTTAGTTAAAATTCAATGCAATCTGGCTCTAAAGTAAATTTCACTTTGGGTGGCTTTTTTGAATAGCCAATTTAATAAAATTTGGTTACGTGGGTAAGTAAATATTTCCCTAATAATTAAATAAGTCATAATAAAATGTATTAACCTGTCCCGTAAATATATTTTATTTACTTTAAATTGTCTTACTTTGAAGTTATGCTTCTATAAAAGCACATAATATATATTTACTGAACAATTAAATTAAAAAGAAATCTTTTAACAAAATTATTTGTATAGTTCGTAATAAAAATCAATGTCAGTTGTAAGAGTATAAATATTATAGTATATATCTTAAATACGTGTGCAGTATACGCTATATTAATATCGATGCTGTTTTAAGCAACACATTACCTTATGCCCTTGATTTTTAAATCATTTCTCACTGTAAGTTGTTAGTATGAACAGCATAAGGCGAACAATTGACGTATCAATTAAGTCTGTCAATGTTTTCCGTATCTGTTGCAGTTAGTTTCAAATAAACGATCGCAAATGGCCGAGTGTTATTTACAACCTTATGTTCAATATTTTAGTCGCGAGTTCGAAACGCATTTTATATAATAGTAGTTACAATAAATATTTCCGAGCATACGTTTGCACCATCAGCGTCAAAATTTACTTCGAAGTGAATTACGGAAAGGCATACGATTTTCATGAAATGTAGGTCACGATATTCAACGACTATAATTAAATATCCCTGTTTTTTTTAGCTAACGGTACGCTAAGGTGACAGTGTTCATCTTTCGCATCCATTGGCACACATCCTTAATAATTTTCACTCCGGGCCACGACTTTTCCGTACTCTTTTGAATCGCGAGAACTCGCGAAAACCATGAGCCGCATTCGTCGTGTTGGAAATCCAATTAGCGTCGGTCGTAACAAGCGTCGGCTAAAAAAGTGGAAAAGCCAAAGAGAAAAAAGCGCGAAGCAGCGGGGCATCGCTCAACAACGAATACGGACACCGCTAACTAGCAAAACACTGCGGTTAAGAGGTATAGTAATGGGCGGAATGACATGATTAAACCATCACGCGGTGCGAGTTCCCTGCTCCATTCCCCGTCACGGCAACTTACTGTTCTCGCGCGTCAAGCTTTTCGATTAAAGCTCGCGAACGCGTCCAACTTTAATTTATTAAATTTACCCAGGACTCCGATTTAAGTAAGGTTCGCTCTTTCGATTAGCCGGCCACCGCTCGCTGTGAGAAAAAGCCGGAAGGGAAGAAGAAATTTATGTTATTTGCCAAACTTAGGATTCTGCTACTGTAAAATGATACGCAGCAGAGGCAATATTGCGATAAGAAATCGCGTGTCGGAGTCCCATTTGGTGTCTTTTCTTCAACTCGTTTTGATCCCTGGATTTTTGCAAAAAGTGTTTGCGTCGTTTCGCTCGTCCGAGATAACCAGACGCGGGAGCATGGTATGCTCGTGCACGTACCTATACGTATATATTAATAGTTATATTGGCGAGTATTACGGGATTTAAAAGCATTAACGAATTTTTTATTTAATCTCGGACGTATAAGCCATTTATAATTATGATTTATGCTGAGCCCCGCAGGTATAGGCTGGGCTTCTCCGCGCTCGTAAAACAGCGAATCTTTCTTCTGGTCAGGCATATACATCTCATTAGAAAGTGCCTTCTGGCCTTTCGAAAGTAGTTTTAACTTGCCAAACATTAGCTCAGCCGCTGAGAAGAGAAGCATCTTTGAATGGGAAACTTGGCGGGTGCAAATTAACTTCCGGCTAATTGAGCAGTTATTTTAAAGAAGCGGGAGATAAGACGTGGCCCCGAACTTCCGGGTTATCTGTGAATTTTTGACTTTTGAGTTTTGAATTTTTAATGTTGAATTTTGGATTTTGAATTGCGGGGCAAGGATCTTCCTTATTACCGCATCGCGATTACTCGTGAAAGCCGCGGCGGTGCGCCTTGCCACACTTCCATATTTCACGCATTTAAACAGAATTACGAAGAATTGCATGTTTACTCGCGGCGAGCGTCGAATATCAGGCTTCACGTATGTGGCGTAGGAGTCTAGCCATTTTTCAGGCTTTGGCTAGCCTTTCGCGCAAAGAAGCCTTCCCCACTCGTCGATTATCATCACGAAGAATCCGACTTTCGAATACGGTGACGTGCGACAACAGGAAATCCTCTCTTCTCCTCTACGCTTCTTTCGAGATATTTGCTGCGAGAAGCGCATTTTATACTTTGTATTTTATCCACGAATGCGACCGATGATTTTGCGAACTGCAGCTAGTAATGAATACAAACGAGTCGTATTGGTGTTTCGATGTTGCATTTTAATTAGAACAACTCTGCTGCATCTGCTGTTAATATTTTCTGTTCTGACTTCGTACTAATATAATGATTGAGCAACCGGTGCGGTATAATAAACTCGAGTGCCTCGCACTAACAGCCCTGTAATAAACGAATAAAAAGACGTTAAGTTTCTTAAGATTTTGTGAATATCTCGAGATAATTATTGATTTAATACTATTTCAGTTTGTGGTGTACGTTCTAATACACACACACACACACATATTCTATTTTGTGATTTATTTTAATTCATAAAATTACTAATTTGAGATAACTTTCCTTTTCCCAAAGTTAAATAAGATATTAAAGATTAGAACGTACAATTTAATTTATAAAGTGATTATGACAGCGGCAACATATGTATTGCGGAAACCATATTAGAAATCAGTTCTTAACTGCGTTTCAATTTCTAATAATATAATTTAATTACGTTAAACAATTTTAAATTTAATATCTCAAAGTGATGAATTAGATAAAACAAATATTTTCGTTTATATTAAGTATGATAGTTATGTTCATAATTAAATTCACATGTATCATATTTAATGTTGGCATATTTACTATTCGCATGAAAGATACTGTATCGCGTAATTGTCGACTCTATCAGTAAACAGTTGTATTAAGAAAGTTTAAAAACTTCAATAAATAAAATTTATCAGAGTCGAATAAAGTTAAAGCATCTTATAAAAATAAAAAACTATATTTTTCGTGACAATTTTATGTTCTTGAAAATTTAAAAAAAAAATCCACTATGATCGTAGTTGAAAGTATTACATGATCGAAAGGTTACATAATTTATTACATATTAATATAATTTTTTATTTTTTTTTATTATTATATTTTTCTCACTTTTTAAATGATAATTCAATAATCCACTACATTATTAGTGGAGATTTCCATCAATATACAAAAGTTATATTTATATTTATCGTGTTATATTTATTATTATATTATATTTTAAAATAAATTTTACTTGTCTAATAATTCGTAAGTTTATAATAAAGATAATTATAATAAAGCCAATATAATAATTATAAAAGAGTCAATATTATAGTAAAGATAACGAAGATTCATATTTTTATACGCGAATAAGTATAATTGTACTTTTATTTTTCAACATAACATTATAACCAAATGAAATTCTTATAAAAAGGAGATGATTTGATAAAATTTTTACTAAATATTTGGATGGATGTAGAAATTATTTATAAAATTATAATTCACATTTCATCGTTTTGCAAGAAATTACTTTTATGAATTATAAAATTCCAGAACACGTATAAAACTTTCTTATAAATATAAAATACAATAATCATAAAAATTTTTATAATTTCATTAATAATAATAACAGCTCAAATAGCATTGATCTAATCAGCTTAAAAGCTAACAAGATCATAAATAATATATTTCAATTTTATTCAGAAATTTAACGCACTTTGTTAAAACTTACAATATAAAATTAGAAAATAAAACATTTTTTGAACGAAAATTATGTATTAAAAAAGCTAACGTATTAAATGCATTGTATCCAGCAATAAATGAAGGATTAAAAAATTCATTATTTAAATGCGTTTTTAAAGCACTAACATGAATTTAAAGAAAAAGCATAAACATATTCAATGTTATTAATATTTTTGTCTCTATTAGATTAAAATAAAAATATACTACCCATGTTTTTCGTAGTATAATTGTTTACTAAATAAAGTTTTCAATTAAAAGTGAAAAGATTTATAAAAATAAAAAATTCCAAAGGGTTAATTTAATTTGAAACAGCTTTATAATAACAATAGTCAAAGTTGCAGTTGAAAAATGAAAAACATATAGAAAATAAGACCATTAGATAATTTTCAGGTAGACTTTATCAAAGTTAATTTAATGTTAATCATAATAGTATGGAAATTTGTGTATTAACGTCTTAATTCTTATTACTTAATCTTAATGTACATAATATAAAATCAATACGAATTAGAAATGTATAAACTTTTATAACTCAAATTAATTCTTCTTTTTATAAGGAAGGTATTTTATTATTTCCTACCTTAGATACCGATATGGACAGTGAAACTCAATTTCTTTTTTTGCTTTAATCTTTAACATCTACTTCTGGAGATGATAAGATTAAGACAGAAAAGATCGACTACTCCTGTCTACCACAATATCCAAGGCTGTAAAAATACAATACTTCTCTTATCGAAAAAAGCAGTAAATTGATTTATAAAACCTTTTACATTTGTAATAAATATTGGTTCTCTATTTTATTCAATCAATTTCTATAACGAAAAAAAATTAAAAAATTATCGTATAGTTACTGTTTCTTCTATATTGTTTTCTCATTTTTCTTTTTAACTTTAGAAAAAATTTCCAAATTTGTGTGCATTCGATATTTTAATAAACGCTACGATAAATAATATAAATAGTTCATCTTCATTCGAAGAGAAAACTTGATATAATAAATTTTTGAATTTTTTTACGTTGCATTTAAAGTTAGGCATATTAATTTTGTTCAGAGTTGTTATTAAGATTTTTATTTTATAAAGAATTCTTTATATTTACTAACCGCGTCATGTGGCTAAGTTCTTAAAACAATAAATATTTTATTACACTACATCTGCTTAACTTAAATATTATATTTCTTATCTAGCCGTTGAAATAAAAGTCTTTATTAATTTCTACTGCAATTTGATATTAAGAAAGGTTGCACTTTGATGATAAAAGTACTCCTGTCCGTGAGAATTTTTCTTTTGAATTAAAATGAAATTATATAAAAGAAAGGGAATTTTCAAGAGAATTTTATTTATTTTTATTTTTAACTAAATTTTAAAAAATCCAAATTTATTTATAAAATGAAATATTAATTTTGTATTTATTCGTTCAAAAACCATCAGGAACTATTAATTTATCAATAGTTTGAATGAAATCAGATAGCGAATATGATAAACAACTACCGGTTTAAAGAATGCGTGCGTGTATACACGCGTTTACATTCACATTATGCGTTTTAATTAAAATAACATTACAATTTCCTAAAATAAGAAATCCGATACTTAAGATTTCTATGTTTCAGATGTAAACATAATTAAATAAATTTAAAGTGAATCTTAAGCTTTAGAGAAAGCGTTTTTACGTATGGCTTTAAAGGCTCTTTTAAATATCGTTTGCCACTGCATATTAAATCACCACGTATTTACGAAATCGCGATACGTGTTATTTAAATATCACTGTTTATTCGTTACAAATTTCAATTTGTAAAATTTTTTATTTATAATAATTTTGCCGTGTGTTAGTATTTGCAAATATTGTTAAAACATACTGTACTGTTTAAATTGTTGAAATATTGTCGAAATTTATAGCTTCAATAGCAAATATCAGAAAACAAATTTTATTTTACATATTGTAAAGGGTGTGATGTTCAAGAGCTTGTTTTTTGAATATTAAAAAAAAATACTTGTATTCTGTCTCGTCATTGGTTGAGGTTAGCATTGGTCTATTCGCGCAAACACACGTCACACGAGCTCTCAACTCGGCTCCGAGTCCACACGCGAAGTCGATCATTAACACTCCAGCAATGACAAAAATTTGGTGTCTGCAGACTTCTCTTTCACCTGATCCCCTCTCCTTATGAAACTTAGCAGTGAATCTCCGAACACTCTACAATGTGTTTAGCTCGCGACCTGATCGCGCTTTCTAAACGATCGCCTGATACTATTGGGATTCCATTAGCACTTGACTCGACCTTTTGCCGAATTCGTAATACCTCTTTTCGTCGTGTGATCCCTTATCTCCTTTTTCTTTCTCTCACCAATTGCACATCTGTAAAGCGTGTATGGGCATAGTTTGCTGGATTAATTACGCAATCGAGCGACGTCTTCTCACGGTAATGATCGCGGAGATTCTGCTCTTGCAGAAGACCGATTTTTTATCTTATTTACGAAAAGATTGATTCGAGTATTAGTGTTGAGCAATGGCGACAGTTACTGTCTGGGATTCCGGTCGACGATTTCGATGAAAAGAAAAGATGTAACTTGAATGATGGGCAGAGAATGTATCGAACAGCTTTGTACAATTTTCGTCCTGTTCGGTTTTGTTGGAGATTGATTGTGAAGAGCTCGTGAGGAATTGAGAAATACAAAATAAAATTGAGAACGACGTTGCGTATGCTGATCGAAATAAAACGATTGATTTATACGTAGCTTATGCTCTACTGAAATTTCGCTATGATTCTTGCATTCTATAAGATCTTTTAAGCAACATTGACTTAGAATTTGTAATCTTGCATTATAACCTTTCACACTTGACTAATTATTCTTTGTTTGGTAAAAATTTATACAAAACTAATTTATAAAGAAATAATTGTATTGCAATATAATAGAAGCCGAAAGAAGAATCAATTTATTAAATATTTTTCGCGCGACAAATAATTAAAAGGTTCCTTTAAATTTAAATTTACAATGCGTATATCATAATGTAAATTACTTGATTTATTTACTACATTATTTCATTATTCCAGTTAAGTTTAAAAGAATGGTATCGTATATCGTAACGAATTAAGTAAGTGCCAATAAAAATTCCTAATTTATCGTCAGTGTTATATATGAATACACACACACACACACACACACACACACACACACATATATATATATATATGTATACACATAATGTATACTATCATGATTAGATGGAGCTTTCCTATTCGCATAATATAAATTTTTTTTTAAGTTATAAACATGTCTCGTGTATGACATGTTTATTTTAATTACCGAAATTAATTTAACTTTCCATTTTCTGACAATTCCTTTTTTGAAAAATGAAAAATAAGGTTATTTATTACCTACGTAAATAAAATTTTTACATTTATACTACAAGTAGATACATTTTGAATCGGATAAAATATAAACAGCAAGCCTTTTGTTTCCTTTACATGTTTTCATATTTATGTATCTATTGCATTAATTATTCAATTTTATTTATATTATTGTATTTTACTCGTGTATTTCGATGTTATTAAAATAATAAATCACGTAGTCCAGCAAAATTCAATTTTTTATAAAAATATATTCCTGTGAGCGGAAATTTATGATAAAACGTATTGAACAAAACGAATTTCAAAAATAAAAAAGAACAGATCAAAAAAGGGTTACGTATACATCTCGTTGAGTAATCAAATTTCCAAAACTTGAGTTGCGAAAGTCAGATTTTATTATAGAAAATCATCACCAATATTCCATAATAAAGTAGATATCTTATTTCATATTTTATACGACAAAAAACGATTGCTTGTTGCCAATATAATGCGTACGTCCTTATATTTTTTATACATTTCACTTATTTATAAAATTTATTGCATAATTGTGCAGTAAGTTAATTAATTTACAGTTCTTGTGATTAAATTTTAAATTTTTAACTTATTTTAGTGTTTTTATAAATTATTTTCTATTACTACCTTTTATACTATTATTTTGTCTTCTTTTACCGCAAACAATGCCGAGTTTTTTTTGCTAAAGGTATAATTAAAGCAGTATTTTTAAATATTTAAATTAAAATACTGTTTCTATATTATGAGTCTCACAAAATTGTTGCGTACAATTCACTAAAAAATATTCTCAACAAGAATTCGAACAAAAGTGGTAAAAACGCGGTTTTGTACTGACGAGATTCTCGGCGAACCTTCAATTTTAGCGACGTATACTTTTCTATGAATTTTTGTCCACCTTGTCAATGCATCTTTCTTCGAGTCATTCTCACGTCGTAATCGTAGCGTGAAATTCTACAATGCACTACGACACGTTCGTGATAAATTCAATGCTCATTTATGTAAAATACAGTTGCACTAAATAAACTGTTTAAGCTTTAAAATTATAATTGAATAACTTCCATTAGAATAGATTAAAAAATAATACGTAATTATCTTATTTTTAACAAATTTCCGGCTAATAAATTAAATAATTATTGTAGTATTCTATAAAATATTAATCTAATATTACTGTTATGTATTTGTTATTTTAAAATCGTAAATTTATTTACAACTTCGTTTTTCAATAAAAAATACTTCTAATAATACAGTATTACAGGAATTTAGCATTCAATAATATTTTAAAAAATTGAATTACCCTCAATTTATGGAATGAAAATTACTGAATGAACTTTTTCCACTGATGTTTTTATATTTGCGTTGAAAACTGTAAGTAAAAACATTATAAATTAAACTAGAAGATTAAAATCGTAATATTTTTGAACATGCGTTTCAAGAGCTTTACCGTTCTGTACTGTACGAAAACTATTCAAAATAATTTTGAATTATAGGATTCTAAAGTCAACATGTATTATTACTCATACTAAATATTAGATTGAGGCCTTGTAAATAGATATTTTCTGAATAAACTAAAAGTTAAATAGTGGTTTAGAGAGAGTTTTTTAGCTTAATGCAAGTATGATTAAATATATGTTGTCCAAATTTGTCATAATCGTCTTCAATATTCCCTATATTTTGAATAGAATTTTTCACGTGTGCTTCGATGTTGTTTGATATGAGAATCTGTTGGAAAGATTAGACATTCACACCAATTGATAAGGGACAAACTTTTAAGACTGTTGGTTAGTTTTTTAATTACAAAGACTTTACTCAACAAAGTTTAATAAAAGTTTGGTAAAGATGTTTCTTACTTTATTTAAAGTTTTTCAACTTTATTTTAGTAATGTTAAATTTTGTATCTGCACTTGTTAATTCTTCACTTATAATTTCAGAATTTATGTTAGCAGAATATATTTTTAAAAATTATTACTAGTACCAGTATAATTATTGTGATTTTGCGTATGTAAGAAATGCAAGGTAGAATAAAAGTTTTCTTAGGGTTGAGGTATCATAATATCAAATGTGCCGAACACATGAATTAATAAAGTAGAGTGATTTAATAATTTTCATTAATATTAGCAGTATTTTTATTGAAAATAGTTGCTTTAAAGATCAAATCGTTAAAATTTAGAAAAAAAATGTTTATGACTGTATCGTATAAAATCCTGTAAAAATATTTAAAGTCAATCTAAATTCCATTTTATTCAAATTTAAAATGAAAATAAAGATATGAAGCATGAAGATAAAACCTGTAAAATACCTAGAAGAATCATGCGGGTAAAGTATAGGATACTGGACTTAGTTCTTCCTAGTGGCTCTCGATTTAAATTGTTACTACAGTTTTGCAAGATAATTGTCAGTTGCCTTAATAGCAGTGCAAAAATCTCAGTATAACTTTGTACAATACCTGTAGTTTCTAATTCCACGTTAATTAAAAGGTGTAATTACAGCCTATATTAATTTATTGTATCAATTGTTCTGAGCAAAGAAACTATAATAATGATTTTTCAAAATCTACAACAAAAGTTAAATTAAGAAGGGCGATCAAAAAGCATCACACAGTTAATTCGGTATTTTTTTTTTAATATTTTAATTTTCTCGAAGGCCTTTCATTTATTCGCTATAAAAATATTTACCAATGCAATCAATATAAATTTAAATCAAGCCGGAGCTCTCGAAAAATTAAACAAAGCCAATTTCACCTAACGAATATCTTGGATCAATTTCTACGAGAAAGGCCGAAAAGGTGAACGGTTTCACTTCTAATGAGAAAATCCTCCCAAAAGGAAAATGATCGTTACGCATATTAAAAGATATCAGCGCCCTATGTAGCTTGAAAAGATGAAAAGGAACGAGGATAGGTATATTCGGTATAATAAGGGTCTAAAGGAACAAAGTCTATTATAATGAATGTTATGTACTATATCCATCGGACTTACCACATCGAGCATTTTTGTAACATTTAAAATTGACCCGTAACTTTTTTTTAACAATAGGAAAACAATTAAAAGCCCGTCCAAGCGAAGCAGCGCAGTAAAAAAAATGAACAGATTGCCTTTCAAGATCGAATAAAGCATCCCTTCGCTTTCAATCGGAACTGCGCGTTTAAATAACATTGCGAAAATGGACGCGTCAACATTATTTGCAAGTTTCTGCTCACATGCCCACGTAAGACGAGGAGCTTCATTTTCAACGAAGTAAAGTTTCGCGGACACTTATTGGCGTGAAGGTATTCTCGCTTGACGCTGGCGAAAAGAGCAGAGTCACTTCGAGATAATCTACGTTTGGTCTCTGCGTGCCTTGGCTCCTTGCAATACAAACGGTTTTAAAAACCGTTCTCGAGGCGGGCCGCGAATTATGCAGCCAATTTAAGCTTATCTCCATTTACAGCGCGAAACTCGGGAGTGGTGGTACTGGCACACAGAAGCGAAAAACTACTCTCGTTAGTCAACCCACACCTTTGGCCACATCTTCTTTTTCTCTTTCCTGCATTTCTCCACACTTACTTTTCGAATTGCCTTCAACAGCCTCGTGCACTACTGCGGGATTCGGCGAAAGAGATTTTTAACGAATCGGTGTTTTGTTTAGAAGTCACTTTAACGTTTCGTTGGATTCCTCAGATTTAGCAGCATCAATTTTGTAACCTGATTAGAAGGGTCTGTAAGCTCTAGCTTTAGTGCTCTTCGAATAACGAATGGATTTTATTAATACTTTGCGTTTGGCACAAGTCGACCGCTCGATAAAGGCATATTTAAAAAATTATCCCGAGAAAATTATCAGCGAAGCAGGCAAATGCAAGCTTGATAAGGTCGAAAGTATATACTTTGAGAATATAAATTTGCATTTGTTTCAAATAATTATTAGCATGGATAAATTTAATTATCTAATAGATGATGCTATTTAAAAATAAAATAAGTTCCCATAGAGGAAATAGTATTAAAGGCAATAATCAATTTAATATACATGAAGTAAAAACGCTGTTTACAAAAATGATATAAAAGCATCTCTTTTAATTTTTAATTAAAATTAAGCTTGTGCTATTATAGATTCAAGCAACCGATAACATGAATTTTTTATACCATCATGTCTGACACTAAAATTTATCCTCAATCTACATTTCGGACTTCTGTATTTTCGGAGTATAATTAATTAAATGATATAAAATTGATCAGGACGTTGTGAACATGAAATATTTGCTTATCTAAAATAGTTAAATACAGCAAATCATAAATAAGTTTAAGTCACTCACTGAAGTTATTAAAATTATAAAATTTAAAAATATACAAACGTCTACACGTTAATAGAATTTAGAATTTTTCTTGCATTATAATTAGGAAAAAATGTTGAAAGGTTAATTGTGGATAAATAAAAAAAATAAAATGTTAGAGGAATTTTTTATTTTAAAATTAATAAAAATATAAATTTTAAATTGATTATTGATAAAATTATATTTCGCATCTCGATTACCTTCAAGCAGTTAATAATATATAAAAATAAAAATACTTTCAAAATTAATAAACATCAACAAAGCTGAAGAGAATAAATTGCAATTTTCAAATTTAATGATTAAAGGAATTATTTGCTTTAAATGTATCATTAATAATTAATATATAATACAAGAACTTAATATCTAAATGAAATTTTTAATTAACATATTTATCAAGTATATTAAAAATCTTTAATAATTTGAAAACTTGAAATATATATAATCTTAATCACAAAGGTTTGATTTAAAACTTTTTTTTCAATTTATGGTGCAGTATAAATACATTAAAATCTAATTAATTTGCATTAGTGCATTCAAATAAATTACAGGTTTCTGCGACTAACTAAAATTCAGTTTCCATAAATTTCTCTATGTATTATATTTAAACTAATCCTTTAAACTTTTAAATTTGTTTTTAAATATCTAACTTTGTTTTAAGATTTTTATAAAACTTTCAATGAAACTGTGAATTTAAAGAAGACTATAAAAATTATTTTCTACTATTAAATGAAAAAATTAATTGCCGTTAATCTAATCAACATTTATGATGAAATTAAAAATGCTTTGTGAGAAAAAATCTAGGACCTATTTTACTTAAAATTTCATATTTAATAACTAGTACCGTTTTAATGCACGTCATATTTCAACAAATGAATGACTTAATAAAAATTTTGAAAAAGAGAGTAAAATTTAAACAAAATCTCTGTTCAAAATTTACTGAATCTTATAAAAATGGTTAATTACAGAGTAATGTTTAAAAAAATTCGGTTTAAATTGAATTCTTATAGATAATCCAAATTTTAATTTTTCGCTTATAAACATTTCTTTAATTAAAACCTTTAGAAATAGACCACCATGATTTAAATTAAATAATGATTATGGAAAAATGTAAAAATATACCAGGAAATCTGGATTTAAAGAATTAGAGTTATTCAAATGAATGGTTGGAGATTTATATTATTCTTTGATAAAAGAAGTCTTCCTGGATGTTCATAAAATCTCATCGATTGGATGGGCGTAATGCTTCTTTCGCTTTAGCTCTGTATCATTTGTTATAGACGGAGGAAGTACAGAAAAAATCGTAAACTACCCTATAATCGAATCTTTGAAAGTACGTTGAGTTCGTGTCCGATGCATTCATTTATTTATTTTTCCTTTTACTTCTATTTCCTCGAATTCTTTTCGATCTTCAAGATTGCAAATCCGCATTTTTGCCAAAGACGCAATTCTGCTTACAATTTTTTTACCTTAAAATTAGTACCATTTTCGTTACAGTTTTATCTTTCATTTACATTTCTTATCGTACGAGCTTGTATTTTGTATTTGTTATTTGAATGTTTGTGCAGGTAAAACGTCTCCAATCCTTAAAAGCATTAAAAGTGCTGTTATATCATGATATTACAAGTGTTGAAATTTAAAAAATTTAAACGAGAATTTTCATTTAAAAGGCACCAAGCTCGATTTTATAAAATCCATCCGAAGGAGGAAAGTGAAAATTATCTAGACGAGCAATGACCTATAAAAATAAGCGCTCCTCGTGCAAAAATGTATTTCCAGTCACAACCGAGCTTAACACTTTTATTCCCCTCTCTCGCGCAATCTCACTTCCGAAATTCTCAGGAAACCTCTACGTCACGTTACATATTGATTTTGCTGCTAAGCATCGCTAAAAACTCGAGTGCGGAGAGCAGACAATGCAAATTTGCCACACTGCAGCTCGGCTTGTCTAACCAAAGCTCTCACTTTCATCGCCGTTTTCTCCTTTCCGCAGATCCAAAGCCTCGCTCATCTGCTCAAATCAAAGACGAGAGAAATCGCGAATTCGCGAATTACGCAGTTACGCCAACGGATGCATTTCTCTTAATCCAGCCAATTAACGGCGCAGCAATGCTGACGCGAGAGACGGAAGGGACAGCGAGAGCGAGAAATCGATGTCCTCGTTAAATATGAATTCGCTTGGCTTTTGTATAATTATATCGATGCTAGTGGTTCTGCCAATTTTGAATCGCCTTCGCCATTGTTACAGCTGTGCTTTTCATTTAGTGTGTGAGCGGTTCTCGTCACTTATTCTCTCGTGATTAATTTTCATGTTTCCTAGTGAGAGCTGGTTGTTCGAAAAATTTCAGCTCCTTGAAGTCGGTAAATTTTTATCGATTGCGATTATCTCGTACATTGCATGATCTGGAGTGCGCGATTTCTCATGAGTTACGCTTGAAACAATATTTTTATATAGAAGAACTAGTGGAAAAAGTGCTCGTAAGCGACTAAGTAACAAGAGAAATGAAAAGAACTTCAAAGTGTTGAATTTTACTTCAATAAGTAGTAAGTTTTTAAAAGAATTTTAAAGAAGATATTAGTTTTCAGATGAGTAGAGCGTTTACAACGTAAAATGTTATATAAGCTTGGAAACAGATCACAACTTCTCCTGTTGCAAAACCTACAGATTATTTTCCAATTCGTAAAAAATTGTCAAATATAAAATATTATATTATTTTACAAAAACAAGCACATGCTCATTGTATTGAAAAATATCTGTCTGTTAAACAAAATTTCTCTTTATTGAAAATGTAGATAAAATAATATTTTTTTAATGATTTATTTATGAATGTTAGTTACTACTTTTGTGTGAATAATTTTTTTTCGATTTGGATTTGTTCTGAAGAAATCAGCTGCAAGCTTTATGGTTAATCAGTAATCAATATTGACTGTATATGATTGAAATATAAAAGCAACTGGGACTTTTGTACAATCGAAATTTTTATTGTAAAATCGCAAATCCAGTGATTATTTCAATGTTTAAATTACGCTTTATTCTAAAATTGAAATTTTAATATTTTTAAAAATTGTCATTTTGAATTGTAGTTAAGTGACTCTGAAACCTTTTTGGACAAATTTAATAATCGAAAAAAATTAAATATAATTTACTTTTCTTTATATATAAACATTCATTAACCTTAATAACGGAAAGAGAAAATAAAACTTCTGATTTTGACACAAAATTTAAATCGTTTTTAAAAAATCTTAAAGAAATTTATGCTGTAATAATATTTTTAATAATCATCTTAACAGTAATAGAAGAGCAGTAACGAAAAAAATAAAAATTTTTATACGCAAAATAATATGCTTGAACTGGAATAAAGTTTTTAGGTAATGCAGGACCAAATAAGAAATGTATCGATAAGAATTTAATTGTAAAATGTTATTTATTGTTCGGATGATTTAATTTTATCAGTTAATTAAGTTTTTACCGATGAAATTCAGTAATTAAATATGGAACTGTGGCAACATAACTGAGATAAAATATAAGAATATATCAAAGCTCTTTTTAAATTCTTTTTTACATAATTTTTTTTATGAGAAAATTATAAATAATTATATTCGATTTGGTTATATTTATATCTGATTATTAGTAAAAAATTGCTAAATTATTTAACGTTGAATTTTATTAGAAAATAATATCTGAGATATTAATTTGTTGAACCTCATTTAAATATCGATCAAATTGCTAATTGAGTCTACTTGATAAAGTCAATACGATACATACAGATTATATACAGTAACAAACCAATTTTCTGCACGAGGATTATATAACTAGTATTAAATCAGTCATTTAAAACATTAGAAAAATATTTTTAAAAGTCAGATTTAATATACTAAAAGTTACATCTGAAAAAAATTATTACAAACTGCCACGAGAATTAGTCGCTCGACTAATAAAAAGTTACACACTTTGTATGAATACATTTTTGTCAGGGAAAAAAATTGTCCAGTCTTTGTTTATAAAAAAAAAGCCAAAAACAAGTAAAAAATAAAGACGGCGAATAAAAATTTGCGCAGCTCGCGACTGTCAGAAAAAGTTGGACGTGAAAAAAGTTGGCACTCGACTGTCCGAAGTATACATGATTTTCTCTTGTGCTCGCTCGACGATCATAAATTAACCGTATAACACCCCGCGAAACTTCCACTCTCTCCCTGTTTTTTGAGCCCGACATTCGCCTGCATTAAGATCACATACATGTGTGTGGTGGGAGACAGCGAACAGAAAAAATATGCGGCTGAGGCAGCTAAAGAGAATAAAATGTACTGAAAGAGAAAATTAGATGAAGCGAGCGAAATGAGGATTGCTGTAAGGGAACAAGTAGAAAGACACGAGAAAATGGGATGCAATCAAAATGTTTGAGGGTGTGAAAAAGGAGCACCGAGGTGTGCAAAATAGGTGCCTGCAAAGGGGGATGAAAACAGAATGACTAGATATTTACTCTTTATCGTCAAATTGAGTCACGTTTCATACTACCGAGTACGTGTTCAACAGAAGACATGTTACGTTAATTCTGTGGTAGCGTATCAATAAATTAGAGATCGTTTAACTAATTTGACGACGACGACTAGAAGAACAAAAATTCGCGATTATTTCATTTTAAAATAGAAATTACGCACTAAATAAACGGCAGCGGGTAAAATGATTGGATATTTGCTTTCTAAAATAATACGACATGTTTTTACATAAAAATGCGTTAACGGCTTATAATTTATTTGAAAAATTAATCAAACCTTAATAATATTTTATTCTACTTAAAGAAGAAAACTTTAATCGATGACTACTAATCTTATTAAAAAATAATTTTTAATTACTTTTAAGAGAGACGTAGACAAACCTGTTTCATAAATAAGAAATAAATATTTATTGTACGTTTTATATAAAAATTTCAAAGTATAAATACGACAAAATTACTTCCGTAGATTATGTTGTATGAATACCGTAAACAATTGTCTTCCTTAATTTTACAGTTTTTACGATCTATTGAATGTGCAATGATATTTTAGGGTATGGGAAACTATTGAAGATAAGGAAAAGCGCGAAACGGACGGAGAGAAAACAATGGATAATGTAAAAGTAAAGACGAAGACAGAGCGAGAGAAAAAAAAGTTATACTGAAAGGCATACGCATGCAGTAGAGAAAAAGAGACGATTGACTTTTGCGTTCGGATGCATGCGTATAGACATGTACGCTAATATATCTATGTATATATGTGAGTAGCGGGCGGTGTTAGGTATTAATCACCAGAGCAAAAAAAGGTGCAAATGGCGTTTCATCAGTGCCACTGAAGCTGTCTCTCAACGTTTTATCTCACGGGCTTCCAATGCTTACCCATAGAGCAGGTGCACGTCATTTGCCTTTTTGACTTTTTGCTTTTTGTAATAATTTCGCACTAAATGGTACTCTTTCATTCGGAAGGATTTTTTGATACATATGTTCCGATGAAATTCTACTCTACATTTCTTTCATTATAAAATTGATCGTATTATTATCACTATTTTTACGTGACTAAATTGAACTTTAATGCGCGTTTGAATTTTTAATTTTCCCGTGAATAATTAGCTATTTCGATTTCATTTTCATTGAAAATTTTATACAATTTAATAGATTTATATGTAAACTTTAAATGGAAAATTTCTAATAAACTTATCCATTAATTTAACGAATGACTCGTCTTTTAAATTGAAATTTACACACAATAATTTGCAGCTTCTTCCATGACAAGTAAAATCGTGTCATTATATATTGATTTTCTTTGCTTTATTAAGATAATTTTTCGAAAATAATTTATTACAATTTTCCTCAAAAGCAATATAATGCGACTTTACTAAAACAATTTTATTAACAAACAGTATCAATTAAAATACATGAAATATGTCCATAATAAACAAAGGCTTTGATATAAAAACGACAAGCCAACTAAAACATTATAAAAGTCAAATTCTACTACATTTATCTTCGGAGTGGCTTCGTTCAATAAATACAATTTTTTAATCTTATCGGTATATTGTTGAAAGTAAATCGATTTTCGATAAATTTTCGACGTCGTTGTTATTACACTATCTCAACTTTGCCATGTATCATTTCAAACAAAAAATTCACGTGCGAAATCGGAAATACCTTCTAAACAATAAAGTGACGTAAAAACGTTAACTTAATAGATAATTAATAACTTACATAATTAGCACATAAGCTTTAATCTAAGTACAAAATTTATCCAATTTAACATTTAAAGATAATATTTTCATAATTTTGAATATTCTATAAAAAGTTACGCGTTTTACGTATATTTGTATAATAACGAATTAGGATTTAAAGAAAGATAAAGTTATTAAATAATTTTAATGATATGTAATTATGTTGTATAGTTAGAAATTATGAGAAATTGAAAGAAACTAAATTTTTAATATTAAACAAGAACGTTTTTCTTAACGAGCATAAAATTTGCAAAATCGGATTGAAAATCTGTATGCACTGAAAAGTCACTTAATTAGTGGAAACCAAAATTAATATTTTGAGTCGTTCCAAAACTCTGTCTAGTTATATTTGCTTTCAACACTGTTCAATTCTCTGATGGAAAAATCTAAATTGGTAAAATTCTCTCAAAACTTAAAAGCTTTACAATTTCTGGCTCGAGTCATTAATATTAGTATAATTATATCTACAGTTACTTTATCGAAAGTACGTGCACGCATCCATATTTTGCGTTCTTAAATCTTCATACCACGTTGACTAGTACAGGTCAATTTTTTTAACTCAACCTTTGAACGTTTAATAACTGACTTATAATGAAAATTATTCGATAATTAAGCTTAAAAAATTCGAAATGATATTGAATGTATCTTTTCAAAAATCTATTAAATACAAGAAAATTAATTAATTAAGCTATACAAGTTTTCAAAAAATTTACTGCGAGGCATTACCGAAAATATTTTTGATGTTTCGAGAATTATGTAATCCAATCATATTTTTACTTTAGCGTAACAAAAAACATTCCTTACTAATTTAAATTTATTTATTAAAATCCATCTACATTATATAAACATATTTCATTTTTTTAAATATTCAACGAAACTAGTATGCGGTACGTTGTATTAAATATGAAAAATATTATAAAATGTTACAAAAAAATATTTTGGCTAATCGTTCGAAAATTTCTTAATGATTCCAATATTTTCTACACGCTACTTCTGTGTTCAAAGCAACGAGCAGCCTAATTTACTTTATTCAATGAAACGCAGAAACTTTATGCTTTTTCTATTCGGATGGACTAAATATAAAATTGATAGGATGACGTTCTTAAAAAGTGCGTGTACCAGTCAATGAATAATCGGGGCTTATAATGGACAATAATGTCTCTCTAACGCAACTCTGCATTGGCTCATAAATGCACGTGTGACGAACAACGAAATTTCGTTAAATTTTAACCAATTTGTCGCATAGCTGGTGACGCGCTGCTGGCGATCAAAGCTGGAATTTGATTTTAAAATTCATCCACTATAGAGAGTCATGTCTGGCAGCTTCGCCTCCCTCGTAGGGATTAACAGGTAATTACCCGGACAACTTTGAGGATTTTCCCCGACAACAGCAAAGTATTCACTAGCACACAAAAAGCGCGAGCCAGAACTCTAGACTCGCCGACAAAAATGTCCTAGAAAAATGAGAAAAAGAGATTTTCCGGCTTATTCCACAATTAATCGCGTTATTATTCGAGCTCCTGTGTGAAAAACAACAGGAGTGTCACTATTTTTTCGTTGTGCTATGATTATTCCGTAATATTAAGGGAGTCTTGACGCTTGGTTTTACTTAGCATTTCTCGTTAATTATGTTGGCGAAATATGTACACGTAGTTTTAAATGTACTCTGTTCTTTTGCCCGGTCGACGAATAATCGTTTATTCCTCGTATAAACAGATGCGTACGCTTCCTTCATTGCATAATCCTTTTGGCTGAATAATTATATTTATGCATCTGGAAATCTAATAGCTTATCACATCTCGGTTCCACTCGTACTTAATGAAAGCCTTGCACATTGCTAATAATAATAATAATAATATCCGTGTTTTCACGAAGATACAACAAGTTAGTAATGTTTGAGCCACTGCTTAATCTCAATGATCGAATGTTGCCTGGGAATTCAGTACAAATTAATTTCCAGGTATTCTTGAAACTTGATTTATCCGACTTATCCGCTGTACTTTTTTCTAGAAAGCTCATATTACGTGCTCTTTACCCTTCTTGTCTCATTACACACTCTCTCTCTCTCTTTCTCTCTATTTCCTTCTTGCATCTTCTTTCTTTTTAAAGTTTCTCATTAATGCTTCTTTGCACGTTTTCACTCCCTTTCCAACTCACGCGTATGCGCTTAGCTTTATTTACTTTTTTTATATTGCAGTTTAATACTCCATCTTCAATCTCCTTCAAAATTCAACATAGTCCTCTAATTTTTTGTACCTGATATTCAATCTTTGCATTCTCTATTTTATATTCTTCTCTTATCGGTATTCACAGATTAATATCACTGATTGTAATTTGGAATCTTGTACGAATACAATATTTTCCAATCGCGAAAAAATAATCACTACTGGATCGTTAAGTCTCAATACCAATATTTAAATGTACACAGAGTATTTGGAACTTTATTTTTAAATGAATAGTACGTTGAATCAGTTAAATGATAAATTTTTATAAATTACAAATATTAGAAGCTTCTACATAAATGGCGATTATGAAAATTAGGTCAGCAAAAAATTGTTTGCAAGGATGTTTATTCTAAAGATCTAAAGCTTAAACAACTGTCTTGTTAATTTTTTTTCAATTTCAAAGCTCAATTTGTTAATTGTCTATATGAATTATTCGTACAAATATGTTTACCAAAATTATATTACTTCGTAAAAATATTTATTCGTGATACGTATTAAAACTTTTATATAAACAGCAGACATTTGTGCCTTGAGTAAACGTTTAAAGAACATTTGAATGTAAGGACATAAAATTGAAACCATTTTCTCATATAAAACAATATTAATTTTATGGACATGTTCGGTATTGCAGGAAGTAAAACAAGTTTTTAGAATAAAAAGCTACTCCGAGTTTAAGAAAATTCATTCCCGGGAAATACGAGTGCATTTCAAAATGGGATCAGATGTGCTTTTATGAGCCCGAGAATTAAATAAAAAAAAACGAAATTTCACGGAAAAACATCATCAAGAATTAGAAGTTCAATAGTGAATTGAAATAAAATTGCGCGCTTCATGCAAAAGCATAACTTTTTCCTATAATTCGGTGGCTTACAAATTTTGCTAATGTGAACGAAGGCTAAAATTTCGTAAATTTCACTAATTTCGGCTACGTTATTAGTTTTGCACTTGACTCTATTTCTAGTTACAACTGCTTAAAAACAAACTTGTAATGTAGCAACGATTCACAAGTTTAATTCCACATGCGCACACACCCACACACACTCTTACTTCACTTCCCTCTGCGTCACACGCTTCTTGTTTATATTTCTTTCGTCTAATTCCTCGAGCCATCTTTCGAGCATAATTTCAAATCCCTCGTTCTACTGCTCGCCTATTTTCATTTTTCATTCTCCTTTTTCTCCATTTACGCTCGCGCATAGCCTGTGCTTTTTATG
The DNA here is from genome assembly GCA_018907185.1 of Platyscapa corneri. Taxonomy (NCBI): domain Eukaryota; kingdom Metazoa; phylum Arthropoda; class Insecta; order Hymenoptera; family Agaonidae; genus Platyscapa; species Platyscapa corneri. The sequence continues at coordinate 3,319,685 of JACCHW010000005.1, read as the reverse complement.
CATGCGCTCTCTCTTTCTCTCTCCCTTTTTACTCGTAGGCGTTTCTCCTAATTTTTTGTCACTACTCTCTGACGCGTCCCATATACTTTGGAGTTCCTCATCTCGCACGAACCATCCGCGTTACTATTCCGTTCCTCTCTATCGAGCCTCGTTCATTTTTAAGTTCTTTCTTCGCCCGGTCCCCGCCTCTTTGTATCCGTCCGCCTCTTCGACTACACTCGCGTATACATCCTTCCATCCCCTATCATCTCTCTCATTCTCCCGCGCCCTATAACTCGGGCGCCCTCTTTCCTCTCCTCATTTGTTTCGTCAATTTACTAAACGGCTCCATCGTTCGAGATATAACTTTTAACTCTCTCTCTCTCTCTCTCTCTCTCTTTCTGTCTCTTAATCCTTTAGTTTATCCCTCCTTTCTTTTTGGATTTTTTCTCTTTCTTCGAACAGCTTACGTCAGTTATGCTGCACGAATCTGTAACCTGTATTTTTGCACTACGCTACAGCAAAGTAAAAATTTTTATGATTTATGATTTCATATCCGAGTGAACTATTACTCTGATTAATTTAAAATCCTAACAATTTTATTTTATTCATAGTAATACAGGATTACTAATGTCCATTATAAAATTTTTGTTTAATTTATATCTTAGCTTACATTCCTTCCAGTTATATATGTATATGTAGATGAAAACGGTATTTTAATCTTTTCTCGTAAAATAATCGTTATAATAAATATTAATATTTTTAAAGATTTAACATTTATTATCATCGAATATGCAAGTGGATACACTTAATTGCAACTCTAAAATGTTTCACCCGCATATTTGAACTATTTGACCAAATTTCATTTTCGTGTGTAACATACGATTATAATAATATACTTACAAAAAAGTAAAACATTAACATTAATTTAAATGTGAAATAAAAACCGATCAATTGATTTCATAGTTGAACATTTGTTTCAGGCTTAAATGCTTTCTCATGTTCAATTTTGTCAAACCAATTTTCACATATGTTTCTCATTCAGAAAGGGTACTTTTTTAATCTCTAGAATGTAGTCTCTATGCTTGTTCAATGTATAATAGGCGTTTATATGTAGTTAGATGTACACAGGAAAATTTAGCATGAGTAAGAAAAAAATTTTAGAGATCATTTCTTTGAATGGCTAAATTAATTACTTATATATGAAAGTGTTTAGCTGTAAAGTTATAAGACCGAAGGTATTTCCAGGCACATCTAAGGTAATATAGTTGTGGCTAATCTAATTTCATTATCAACATAGAAATTTGCAGTTGCTTACAGCTTATGGAAGCAACATTTGCATTTTCGTGTAAAACATTCAGAGCTACGCATACCGATTAATTTTTGTATATTGTTATTTAACGTATTATAGCGTTTATTTTGCCAAGTTTTTTGTTTTTATTACACGTATAAGTAATATTAAAAACTTCGAGAAAAATTATTAACTTCCAGTCTGTGTTAAAATTAAAAATGTAGATTACATCAAAGGTGTTGGTAAAATTAGCAGCATCAATGCTTTTAATGTATTTCCATCGATTATCTTATATTATAAAAATTGAAACAGGTTTGTTCGAATAAATATTTATTAGTAATTATTCTAAAAACGGTTGTTTGTTTATTAGTTTAAACGGTTAAAAATCTTAAAAAAGTTATCTTTGTCTAGACGCAGATTCGTGTTGGCATTTTGGCAATTCTCTACGATTTATATTCTATTATAATCGATACGCTACTTCGAAACGAAGAAAAACTGTGTCGTATTTCTTTTTATGAAAAAGTATTTATCGTATTCGAGAATACGTAATGGGAAATGTATGTATTCAGCCGCTGGAAAAACTAGCGGATAAACTTGACTTTGAATACGAAACTTTGCTAAGCAGTGAGAAAATTAAACTTTTCTCGTACCTTCTAAGCGATGTCTCGCTACGTATATCGAGGAACGTAAGAACCGGTGGGTTCGCGTGTAGCTCCGTCTCGTTGAAGCTGCTGTGAATTTCTTTCCACGCGAGACGGACAGTCGCTTCGGCCCCGAGTTCCGTGAGCTTCTGCAAGTACGCGGCTCTTTTTAAATGCTTTTTCTCGATGGGAGAGTCGCAGGCTCCCGAACTTCCACGACTCCTCGAATTTTTTCTCTCCCGCGCGGATGTAAGAGTCGTCTAGCGGGGAAAGAGGGCGCGCAGGTAAGGAGTTTGAAAGGGAGGGGGGCGGAGACGAGGTGTGCGTCGCTCGGAAGTTTAAAATGCGAGGGTGGGTGGGAAAATGCACTCGGATAGTGGGAGGAATGTGCCTCGACCCTCCGGTTCTCTCCGTAGATCTCGGGCGCGTAAGTGAATTGCTTTTTACATCCTCGAAGTAAGTGGCGCTTTCGGTCGTGTTATACGGATGTACAGCTTCGCGCGAGATTGTTCTTTGGGAGTTTTAATAAAAATTGCGCTCCCGTGTATTATTATATTGCAGCACTTTTGCGAATGGAGCTGCGAGCGGCATCACTTTTCCTTTTGTTTCTTTTTAACTTTGTAACTGAGATGAAAAGTAAGTTATTGGCAGAAAATTTTTTCTTCCTAAACTTAAAAATTTATACTTTTCAAATGATCTATAAGCTGACCTATATCCTGTTAACAATGATTCGGGCACGAATGATCCGTTGTTTTATTGTACATTCGAATGAGAAGTAGAGACATTACGAATATATGATTAAAAGATGTTTATTCAATTTCTACTTTTCTAAGACTTTATTCATCCCATAACCTTTTAACGATTTCGAAGATTTTGGTGATTTAATTTAATTTTTCATGCGTTGCATTCGTCAGATTCAAATAACAGAATAAAGTATAGTTTATTGGTATTAATACAGAAAATAATACCAGTGATTACTTGTAATTGAAACAGTACAATAAACGATTAAAACTATTCGTGTATCTGTCTACTAAATTATATATTCTAAAGAAATTATTAATATAGATATGCTTTCCTATTCCTGGCAATATAAGGACGACGTAGATATATTTACACGATTCATTTGTCGATAATTACATTTGCACAATTAATTTTACATGCTTTGTTTTATCTTGTTAATTTCAGTTGTACTTATAACTGTAAATGCGATTCACGAGTAATTAATAAACTCTGCAACATAAAGTATATTCATACCCATATTTATTTAAATATTTATGATTCTTATATATTTTATAAATTTTGAAATTAAATTTTACAATGACCATTCGATTACAAAAGGCTTCGATGATTACGTTTTTTAATTTATATAAATTAAAAATTAATAATTTCAGTGATATATTCTTGATTAATTAATTTAGAATAATAAATAAATAACGAATTATAGTACTTGCTATTTTTATATTTTTTACTAACTATTTAGCAATATAAACGCTAAGATATGTACGTTTCACGTATGTTATGAATACACTACTTTTAAATAAATATTTTGATGAATATATAATTTATATTAATTAATACGAATTGCATTCTTGAATGTTACGTCCAAACCTTATTGTTTGTAATGTTATTAAAAAATCTTTAAGAATTACATATTTTGAAATTGTATATTCTCGTCATAAATTGTATTATACAATTAATTGTTTTGTACAATAACTGCATAATTTCATTGGGTTAGAATTTTTATTTCAATCAATAATTTATTTCGTAAAATTTATTTATAATTTTTTTTTTTCAATTTAAAATATTCAAATCTATTGTCTTATCTAGTATTTCGCTTATAATATAACTTAAAAATAAATATTCATTTATTGAAAAAAATATCTTTGCAATTATTTCAATTTAAATACAGTACTTCGTGCAAGAAAATATATTTACTATTTACTGTTTATTAAAGTAATAAAAATTACTATTAGAAAGACTAATGTTATGAAATCTTGTATATGAAACTTATTTGAAGCTTTTAGATACAGAGAGTAATAAAAAAATAAAATAAACTTATAGAAAAAGTTTTTCTTTTTTATCCTATAATTGGGCTACACTATTGCGAAGGTTTTGATACGCTGAAATCCAATCGCTTACCTAACTTTATCCATTACACGAAGACTTTTAGATGTACTAAGCTAAAAGTAATAGAGCAACTATTTTTAATAATGTTTCGAGCAATATTATAAAGGTATAAACTTTAATACTTCTTTTATATCTACCTTTCATTATTAACTATTATTACTGATGTTGATTTATTATTAACCTCTCCTTGTGAATTATAAAATCCCCCTTATAATTTTTCCTCAATAATTCATTTTTTCAAGGATTTATAGTTTTAGATACATTTCAATACTTTTTATGTTTAAAAAATAAAAAGGAGGTGTCGTGCCCACAATAATTAATTCATTTAATCTGATTGTTAAGAATTAAGATTATTGAAGTTAAGGATACTGATTTTGTTGTTCTTTTCATTTCCAATTCTGCAAATACTTTTATATAACTTAAACTTTAACTTATACTTTACATAACTTAAGTTTATAATTGTTTATTTATATAATTTTTTTTAAAAAATTACATTTTTAAATATCTTTAAGAGATTACTTTTGTACACTTATAAATGGAAGAATATTTTTTATTAAGTTAAAATAGCAATTATAATGTAAGTAGCAAGGAATAAATTATCGTGACAAAAATTTTATTTTTAATAATCGTGCGTTTCATAGTAAATGATAATAATATAATTAATGTTGTTTACAATACTTGAAATTTTAATGAAATAAAAAATATATCTATAAAATTTAAATGAAAAATTATAAATATAGTTGAAGTTGAATCTAGAGTAAGCAAAGACAAGTTCGGTCTTTTTTCAATTTAGATCAGTACATGTATTGATACATGTAATTGTATAATTGTGATTTCTTTTAAAGTAATAATTTATACAAAGGTTTAGATTCAAAGTATTTCGTACAAAATAATTTCTTTCATAATATTAGTTAAAAATTACTTTTTAAACTATTATTATTCGAGTATAGACCGAGTTCTATAAAAAAATTAATTCAATACATTCTAGTAGTTTTCGTTGATATCTTTAATTAGTAGCTTATAAGTATAATAATAATTTTTTTGAGAAAAAAGATCAATATTATATGATCTTTATATATGGAAAGTAAAACTATCATGTAGCATAATTTTTATTCCAAATTTTGAATGACCATCTGAAATGATATAAAATTTTTACATAAAGACGTACGAACGATGTTAATAAAATTTTGAATAGAATAAGTATATTTGCCGAATCGAAGACATAATAATAAATTTTAGTCTTTATTTTATTTTAAAAATGAAATTTTAATTCATTGATTCACGAAACAATAAAATATTCAAAATGGGAAATAAAATGGAAGGCATCGGTTCCGAGACCAATTTTCAAATGCTATCAATGATATATTATAAGAAAAGCAAATGAATTTTTGGAAAATACGAAACGTGACGGAAAATAAAAAAATAAAAATATTTTTTAAATTGTATCTTAATAAAAATCTACACAAAAGATTCTCGATATTTTTACTTAGAATTAATGGAATATGCAAAATTTAACGAAGTGCCTTCTGCTAAATAAAGTAAAGTCACTTTGCACATTAACACATGTAGCAACAAATACTTGAAATATTAGACAGAAGTTAAGTTGAAAAACGAAATGTGCCGAAATATGGATGACCTTGGATTATCCGTTTCGCTTTAAAGCTTGCACTTTCATAAATTCGGCGTTGATTTTAATAAGTTGCTTTTACAGCACCTTATATGCATAACGTCGCTCGTAATTAGAAATTCCAATGAAGAATGCATTTCGCAGACAGCCATAAGGATAACGCAGTTGCGCACCCCTTCTGCACTGCCATCTATGCTTCCGAGTCGAGTAGCATTGATTGTAAGTACACACTGTAACACACTTATGCACACGTACATTCGCATACTGAAACAACGACACGCGGCACTCGACTGTTCAAATGCTCTTCGCTTCGGCATCTAATTGAGTATTTACATAGTTGAATCGCGCCGCGTTCTCTTTACTTGCTCCCTCCCCCCAGCCCCTCGCGCACAATCTTCATACGTGCGCGCGTAAATATACAGTTCCGTTCATGTTTTAGCCCTTTCATAAACCTCCAACTTTCATAAAGGCTGCGTTCGTTACTATCATGGACAATCAATAACTGATAACCAAAAGATTTTCGAAACAGCAACCCAAATTTTAATTTTCTCGAGAACAACTCAACTACATACATATAACAAATATTAAAATCCGTTTTTGTGCTAATTAAATTCATCTTCGTTAACTTTACAATTTTTTTATTATTAACTATGAAGTCGTTAACTTTTTAATGCAATAAAACGATTGAAACTTCGTTAAAGTAAGTTTCGTGGTAAAAAATATTGAAATAATTTAGCATTTCCATGAACATCAATAATTTAAAAGGCATCATTTTTAAATTTGAGAATTTATAATGAACTAGTTTAATTGAGATAAAAAATTTCAAGATTTACTAGCATTTAATTAGTAGAAAAAGATTAAAAATATGTTTGTGATCATAATATAAATAATTATTGCGGATAATTCATTTACAATCGTAAATAAGCTTTAATTAACTAATGTAGAAAACGCGTTACTAATTTACGTCGACATACAATATATTCCATTAATCAAATTATACGCAATTATAAGAATGTGCATTGTGCAATATATGAAATTCTACTTCTTACAGAATGTATGCAATATTCGAAAATAGCAATTACGTTATTTTATAAAAAAAGCTCGAATAATTCGTAATTTATTTGAATAATACTCGTTCAAATTTGTTTTCCAATCTGAGAAGGAAGAGAAAAAAACACAAATAAAAGGTGTTCGATACCGTGCAGGTTAATATTAGATGCATTTCGACATAGCTTATGTTTTTAAACTCTAAAAAGATGTTTAGGTAAGATGACAAATTATCAAATCGATTTAAGTGGCGTCTTTGTTAAAAAAAGTTTTTAACTTTTTTACGCCACATTTGCAATGTCAATAAATATTCAATGGTCAAAATTTCGAGTTGAACCTTACTTACTTATAGATTTGCCGTGATTGGCATTAGTACAATTTAGCCAAAAGCTATTTATTCCCAATACTTGATTCGCATACTTTTCGAACGCGAAATAATTTTGGATGGGTGCATTTGAACCGTAAAGCCGCGCAACTTGCTTATGCTACGCATGCCGTTTTAGCATCACGTCCTTGAAAATACCATTCCATTCGTTGAAAATAATAAGCACACCGAGTTTCGCTCGAATGCGGGCGGGAAATTATGCGGTAAAGAGCAAAGAAGAACTTCCGCTAGATCGGGCAGTTATTCCAGGTACGTAAGAACAATAATCGCGCGACGCACATCGCAACTCGACTACGAGCGGTTGTCGGTACGAAAAATTAAGAAAAGCTTGGGGTGCGGGTATTGGCGTGCCTCCGTGCGCAGGAGTTGGCAAGTCAAACAGAGTGCGAGGAGGATTCGCACGACGCTTGCAAACGCGGGGCACGTCCGCGAGCCGGTAGTATAAGCGCTCGTTGGGGGCGCGAGTGCAACTTGGTAATTTCGATTTTGGGGTAGTTGCACTTCGACTCCTCGATGCGCATGTGTGTATAGGCTATTTTACGAGGAATATCGTTGCTTAGAGTCAGCTTTTACGGTCCCCCATTATGCAGATTCTTCGTTAAGTATATGTATGGACACGGTTAATGTGCTCTATAGACTTATCGATTGCTCTGATGAATTTCGGCTAAGCGACTCGACTGCTTTTTTATTAGTCCTAATTAATTAATTTAAGCCAACTTATTTTCAGCCGACTATTATCGGGGAGACGATTTTTTATGCTCAGTTGGTCGATATTCGGAAGCGTCGATAAGGAGCAACGCCATTTTTAGCCATCACTGGGCTGCATCTGCGACTTACGCTCGTGTAAAAGGCTTATGAAAGTCAATTGGTATCAGAATCGGTAGTCCAATACCGAACTAATTGTTGCGTGCAATTTAATTGCGGATTTAATTGTGTTTATTCTGGAATACACTTGCCGGTATGCGCAAGTTTTTATAAAGATAATTATTCGCCGAGATATCGCAGCTCGCGGCGAACGAACGTCGGGCCATTTAAGATAATTTGCCCCGCAGATTATCTTAAACGCAAATGCCAATTCGTGCCACTATTATCGAAATATCAGGTTTCGGTATATATAATACAACTGTTTGTTTGAAGGCGATTCGCAATAGCCTCATGCCCGAAGCATGAAATCGTGGCGAGAGCCCGAGTTCCGTCTCGACGCGGAAAACCTCCTCCTGCCCCCGCCCCGGTAATTTTCCGAAAGTCACAGCTGCGCTTATCGCGATTGCGCTCTTTCTTTCCGCCGTTCATCACTCATACTCCCTTTCAGCTTCGGTGGCATTTCATCTTTGGCGCGCTCTGCTCTGATATTGCCGAAGGAATCATGTGAGAACGAATCGCGTATACATGTGTAGTAGTCGCAAATGTTGTAGCCGTCGTGCCCATTGAACTAGGAAATGTTCGCGCTTCCAAGCAAATTGCGCCGACGTCGGGAGCTGCATGAAGGTTTAAAGCCAGTTATATACGGCGGAGAGAGTCGGCGAGGGAAGGAGAGAGGGACACACTCGCCCGTACACGCACATACTGGGAGAATAACTTTAGGCAAGATCTACGTTTGTGGTCGAACCTCGAAACGCACTCGAACATCCGGCGGAGCTATATAATACCCATGTGCGGTACAATTCTAGCTTTGGTTCTGTTACATTTTGCGCCCCATCTACTTGTTCGTGAACAGGATGGATTAGACACATCGTGGATCAGGGAAGGATGTGCTCGAGAAATATATCGACACTTAATAAAATTTAGGGAAGGATATCAGATTTATAATCCATATAATGAATAATTGACTCCAAGATGACAAACGATTCAATTTACTGCGGATACTTCAAATATATTGCCGGTAATATTTGAGTTTTCCATGTTAATTATTTAGTCAATGATATTTCTACGTGAAATGTAAGCCACAACGATTTCATCTTTTTAATAAAAATATTAAAATTTATTTGATCGAAAATAAATTTCGCAAATATATTTTAAGCATAACACTGTGTGACACGCGAATACTGATTTGACGGAACGCGTTTTTTTTAAAATGATGATTCAACACAAATTTTTTAATCATATGGTATATATGATATTTTTCTTGTCAAAAGCCACAAAATTTTATCAGTGAAAAAGTGTTCTTTTAAAAAAATAAAGTTACTCTCGGATGGAAATTTTTACCTTTTACGCGTATTCCTTTCTCACGTTTCCCTCTACGATAGTTTCACCCTTCACGATGCACAATGACAAATTGGTTTAGGCGACCCCTCGGCTTTCTAACATACTAACTTCTTCACTTTTGTTTCTCCAAGTGTACTACGGAAATTATACCTCGTGAAACATACGATAAGCAGATTATTGTTGGATAGTTTTAATGCGTTTTGATAACCGTTCGTTTGTTAAAAGTGGACGCTGAAAAGCAAAAAACACTTTTTTAACGATTGCTAATCAGATATGCATAATTTAATCAAATTATTTCACGTTGTGTGAAATCGTAATAATAATATATTAAAAAATTCCTTTTTAACTTTCTGTTAAAATATATTTTTCACTTTCTACGTAATGTAAGTTCGATAACAAAATAAATTTCTCTCAATCTTGGTATAATCGTGTTGTATGTTACTATTGAATAATTGTCGATAAATAATTTCCAAAAATCTGTCCTACTTATTTAAAGAAAAACTAATACTTTTCAATAGATATTAGGTATAAAAGTAATATTTTTGCAAAGTCTATTCGTTAACAATAAACGCGAAACCAATACATACATAACGTTTATGTATGAATGTACATATTTACATTTTATAAAATATAACGAAATATTTACGTTTTCTTTTCCACAGCTATTTTTCCTTCGAAATTACTTTTCTACTACTGATTCAAAATACATCCGATAAATTTTTCAATTCTATTTGTCACGTACGAGACACGACCCAAGTGACAGAATTCGAGCTGCGATTATGATACGAGAATATTTCGAAGATGAAACGTATCAGAAGCGGCGGTACAGTTGCAAGATTTCGAGTTCGACTCACGACATTTAAAATTGTGTTTTTGCTACTTTTTGTCGAATTTTTCCTCTGCGACATGTGCATCGTAAACTATTTGTAAAGTATTGCATTAATTTTCTTTGTAAAGCAACTACAAATATTTGATTTATCACACCGTATTCAACTGTAAATTCGTCGGTCACAATGATGTTGCAATATTTTAAATGTATTATTAGGTGCCAAACGAAATTGATATTGTATATTTCCAGATGTAATTTCTTTAAATACGTCTAAAGCTCTAGATGCTATTATCGAGTGCACGAAATGTTGTTCAAACATTGCTCTATTTAATATTACTTGCAGATGTGACATTTGATTCTCGATATTAGTTTAAAGTGCTACCCCAATTCACCATCAGCCCACGCCAAAAATTTCATGAAAGAACCTTAGTTGATTGCACATCCGCAACCTTTTTTACGTTGCATAGGGTTTCTCAACTTTATAGTCCTGTACATTAATCTAGTCAAAGTACGTTCGAGTAAATGTTTTTTCATAATTTCTGTGTCCAGCTCAGTTTTCTCGATTGAACTGCCAGAGATCTTCTGCTGATAAGGCACAAAAAGTATAAAATTCGTACTCGTGGCATTTTTAGGAAAGATAGAACATTCTCGTATAAAAACACAAATTAAGATTATTAATTAAGAAAAGTGCGCATTAAATACGCGTAACCCTTGTAGTGAAATCGACTCGTAAATAATAAATATTAATCGACAATTAATAGATCGTCAATTTTTTTATTATACGATTAATACCTCCACCTGTGCTTATTTGGCATTTGAAAAATTAGGATTTTTAAAATAGCGACTGTTATAGTTTTACGGCATAATTTACGATTTGCTAAAACACATACTTTAGTCAATATGACTTTTGTACAGTTAAATCCAGTGCTTGCTGTAACTGAAGAAATTTAAATATTGACATTGAAACATATCTAATAAACGCGGCACTTTTGGTAAAGTAAATCCGCAATTGAATTCCTGATTCTACTTTATTTATATTTCGTTGACCTTTTAAACGACCTCCAGATATGCCTTTAGCGTTTATTATCCATTCGATTATTTAATTTAAGATTCACTTTTCCACCTTTGGGATTTTAATCAAGAATTTAGTTTATATGTGTTTTTCTCTAAGCTTCCACAAAATAAATAAGTCAATTCGAATGGCGCTCAATATACGAAACGTGACGTGCACATACAGTGTACTTCCGAGAATAGGACCTTTCAAAAAATCTCCCAATGCAGACATTGTGCTTTTGATAGCGAATTGAAAGGTCTTACAGATAAATATAGTATTTTTATTTTTAATAATTTTCAAATATCGTTCTATTTCGGAGTCATAAATTGGAGTTTGCGATTCGATAAAATCTTTATCGATTTCTTTTATACTTGACAAATAGTCATCCCGTAATTTCTTTAAAACATTATTATTTGACTCAAACGTGTATTGCAAGCGATATAATTTAATATACTTTGTAAAAATTTCTTGTGCTACGAAGAAATGTTTCACTGTGATTATCGCGTGCGCAGTGTCCCATAAAATAAAAAGCCTGGCATTGGGTATTTTACTTTTTATAAACATTTAAATTCCTTATTGCTATTTAAATAAATTACTTTTATAACGTAAATGAAGCGGCACAATTATACCTTGAAAAATACATTTTTCATTTCATATCTTGTGATCTGCAAAAAATGTCGGTACATGTAAAGTCGAAAATTTTAATTACCCTTATATTTTATTAACATGAAAAACTGGTTTTTTTAAAAGCAAAGAAACCGGCTTTCTACGACATCCAAACAAATTTTCGTCTCGACACTTAATATTTCAATTATCTAATAATTTAGATAGTGCGTTTAATGAAAGTATAAAGTGTAATTAGCTATTTTTCCATATATTTTATTATCGTAAGCATGATGCATTTTGCTTTAAACGAGTATGAGTATTAATAATTCTAATGTGTACAAGAAATTATGACTTTAAACATCTGCAACAGCATTATCCGCATCCTTGCAGTATCTTATTACAAATTAGTAGCCTTATAAATTTAAGATTATATATTGTGAATGAAGAACTTCAAATAGGCTTTCTGATATATGATTATCAATAAAAGTGATAATGTCACGTAAACAAAAGTAGCTTCGAAATGCCCTAGTAATTGTAATAGAATTAATCATCTTACGGACTTATGTGTAGTTCTATAATGCGATTTATGTTATGTCAATAGTTAACTTTATAGAGACAAAATGTGCCCATCTGTATTATTATCGACGTGCCACCAAGCACCGTTGACGTCAAACTTACCCTCGTTTAGTTTTAATTTCAAACAATTGGTATATAATACAGCCACATTGAGGCATGACATTCGTAAAAATATTTTGCGCGGCATTCTTGTTTTTTCAATAAATTTTTAAATAATTTTACAACGAATTTTAGAATAGCTAAATACGTTTAAAGGAAGCAAATAAACGATTATCGTTTTTAGGAAAAAATCGATTTGCAAATAAAATAACAGGGAGTTTCAATAAAACTTTAACGAAATAATATATGGTAACAATTATAGGCTTTTTCTTTCAGTCTTACATATTCTTCTGAATTTAGCTTTAAAATGCTTTATAAAATTTGCTCGATAAAGAATGGAAATGTTTTAAATGTGTTCGTCGAATGCTCGGCAAATGATTATTCTATCATCGACGTATTATACAACCCCTTATGGAAGCTTATGCTCTCTATCTTTACCTAATCCTTGAATAAAACCACTTGCAGTATTTTCTAAACCGAATATATACACAATATACTACTCGAGTATAGAAAAACAGTATATTTTTAAACTCTTGGGTCAAGAGGTACTTAGCAATAAACTTAGAATAAATCGTCCGTAAATAAAAGTCTGACATTTTTAAAGAAGTATAAAATTTTTGTCTGTTATATGACGCTTATTAATTGATATAACAATTATATTAAGAAAATTCTCATCCAAAATTTTATACTATAATTCTTCTTTAGTTCAATGTACTATGGTTTATTATTTAAATTCAGTCGCTATATTATTTTTACCTTTAGCCTTTGATTCATTTATCTTTAATAATAAAATCTTAATGAAATAATAATACTTTTAACGAATATATCTTCATCAAGACTTTATTATTAATCTTCCCTTTTATCATCTTTGTCCTATGAAAAACACATTTTTATTCAAATATATTAAATTTAATAAATTTTGATAGCTTTTATTGAATTCTTATTATTACATAAATTTCAGATTTAAATAAAAATGTTGAGAAATTGTTGATTAGTTTCAAAATCAATTTCTTCGTGTTCTAGTTATTTCAATCTGCAGAAAAATTAACTTTCTATGAAACACCTATTACTGCAAAAATATAGAAGAGTATTTTATATGAAATTAATATATTCTATGATAAAACTAAATATTCTGTTTTGTTATAATATTATTAAACACTAACATAAATCGATTGAAAAATCAGCATCTGTAAATGTAACTACTGTCTTTCATTATTCATTTAACTAATAATTTTAAACTCATAGAATTATCAATGTATATGTGAAAACGTTCAAAATAATAAAATAAGTAATAATAAAGTTAAAATAAATAATTCTTGCTACGTAAATGTGACGATTTGTGTAAGAAGTTATATCATTTATCGACATGTGTATAGATTTACATGCATATATGGATACAAATATCAGCATATAAGATAGAATCTATGTATGCATGTGTGTAAGCTATGTATGATATACGAGTAAAACTTTCCGTTTATGCTCACGTGCACACGTGTGCGAATTTAATTTGCTGAATAATTTAATGGAATTTTTGTGTGCAGTTGTAGGCGTTTACGTACGTAAATGTTTTATAAGTATTGAACGACAAAATTTACACAGATGAGTGGATCTTATTGGCATATTCACATGCATATCAGGAGGACTTTGTGTGATTAAATATATAAGCATCGACTTGTTTGCGCAGATTTGCATGTGCGTGTACGCATGCCTTCATATTTACGACATACATAATAAATAAGATATTGTTAATGAAATAGTAGTATAATTACTAAAGTTCGTTCAACGAGCCTTTCCTTTAGAGCTCTGCTAATTAGAAAAGCCCTTGAGATTATTTGTACCCATGTGATTTATAAAGGACTACTCATTTATAATTTAACTTAGTATAAACAAAAGTCAGTTAAAGCACTCTCATTCATCTCCATATTTTTCCATTATAAGTGACCCTCCTGAAAATACGCAACCCATTGAACGCTTTAATTGTTTGCTTAGGAGAATCCGTATGTTAGATCGCGGCATATAGAAGCAATCTAGCTAAGCGTGCAATTTAAATCTCATGATTACATTTTTAATCAAAAGCGATTGTAATTAGGCTACTCTTTAATAACTTGCACTTTATTCTTCTCAGAATGAACATTCGAATCTTCACTGTTGTATATTCTTTAATAATATCATTCGTTTTCTAGATGTTGTTTAATTACGATGAGCATAGTATTCGTATAATCGATATTAAACAATCACGGTACTTGTATTCAACATATTTTACAATGGCTGTCTTCGCTACGTTCGTAATTCATAATTCATAATTCACAACGAGTGTACGCATCATTTGACAATGATGATTCACTCCTTCGTTCAATGACCGTATGTACGAGTTGCGAAACTCCCATTGGGGGAGCCATTTTTCGAAGCAAAATACACATCTTATCGTCTAGTGTAGTAAAAGCAATGTAATCGCCTTAAGTTTGAATTATAAACATACTAATCTACTTATTTCGGCTAAATTCTTAATTTGCACATGCGTACGGTGTAATAATAAGAGCCGGGAACTTTACTACATGTCATACGCAATTACAATGTATACAACGGCACATTGATACATTTATCACTCAATTTATTATACAATTTTATCATTATTTTATTTATAGCTTCAACATATTTGCACCAATTGTTGACAAACAATCTTTACAATTCCGCATATACAATGCTATTAGCGCTTAAAGAAACTAAATTTCTTTTTTAACTACTGTTAACATAAATTGACGAATGAAAACCGCAAAGTTATTATAAATGTATATTAGTACGTATTTTTCGTACGTGTGTTGCATGACTCAAATTTATTTGAATATTTATTTCAATTTTATAGTATATCTGAGCCGTATAATCTTAAGTCTGAACGTATTCAGTGATATAACGATCTTATAACGATCGCGTATAAAATCGAGCCATTACGGCGCGATCCCTTTGAGATGTGTACATAACCACGGCCATCGTGTAGGTTTGTATCCATATGAAGTATATGTAACTATCAAATAAGACAAAAAAGAGTGTGCGACGGCGAATTTTATTTTTGTTGAATCGTCACTAAAGTTCGTAAAGGGAATAATCGAAAAATATTAAAAGCAACGGTGAATGTAAAAAGTGAAAGCTTCGTTCTGAATTGAATGAATCCTTACCCATCCTTGCTTCGTCGCTGAAATCTTGTAATTCACTGATCAGGATTTCGTAAGTTAACAGAGAAATTTTTGTTTCGATTCTAACTTCCTGTGCAAGAAAAATCGATATTTCTCTACTGCTCTAGATTTTTCAATTAAACCCACATTTTTAACTTCCACGAGGTATACATATATTCGTATAAGTTTATTATTTATTTTCAGTAAAATCCAGCTTATTGCGTGATACCTGTGTACAGCGTTGTCTTTAGTTAATTTGTTTATTCAACAATGTGTTACATTGTTATAATTTATTACAAAATTCATTTATACATTCGTTGCTCGTATAAACATTTACATATTTAATGTATCGCGTTATATATAAGTTAATAAAGGACTGTACGCTCGTGAGTTTTGGCGCGAGCACGTGTCAACGCATTCAACAAATATATGTAATCTTTGATGTGCGTACATAAATATCCCGAAGCAGTCAGAATGTTCTAGATATTACGCATGTTTCTAAGTAGTAGATTCTATAAAATTTGGAAATATAGAGAGTAGAAACTCTACTCCAAGATGACACAAAGTATGAAGGAACTCTGATGTGACATTCAAATTAGTTACAAACGTTTCAAATTATAAGCTCCTTCGTGTTCAAAATTATAATTAATAATTCAAAAATTTTGTTATTTATTTAAAACAAATATAAACGCATTAAAAGCGTAAATTATTTTTGATAAAATTTATTTTTTGATAATTTTAAAAAAACGTTGAAAATAAAAAAATGACGTAATAAATTTCTTAAATAATGAAATTATATTATAATTAAATAAAATAAATTATAGACAAACTTTAATTTGTTTTATACAATATAATTAAGTCCATTTCATCGTATGTTACTTCATTTTATTTTAATATTCGTAGTTTAACATTTAATGTGAAAATTAGTTATAAAATATATGACAAATTTACAATTTTTATAAATTTACGTATCTACGAATTGAAAGATATTGCCAATAAATATTGAACGATGTAACAATTCTTTTTGTATAAATATAACTATAACGACTTGTACATTAAGTACAATAAGGAGTTTAAAATAATGTTTACAAACATATACGTATTATATTTTATTTTTAGTGGGTTATTCGTGAATTATTTCAGGAATATTATATTTAATAACGGTGAGCTCATGAGCCCGTCTCATTCAGCAATTACAATCTTGATGACTTTAAAGTGTAAAATACCTCACCAATTATGGAAAACAGTCCTTGATAGTCCACATCATGTTGTTTAATTTTGATTAAAAATAACTTCCCGTTATTTTGTACAAACTTCCGTAATAATTCAAAATATATCGTAATAATTCGTGAAATCTGAGAGTACAGATACGTTTTTTTCAATTTATAGTTATATTGAAGTCCACGGAATAAACACCATTCACGAAATAAGTAAACAAGATTACTCTCAGCAATCGCACATAATATCATTCTAAAACTCAGACAACTCAAGTATTTTTGTGTTTGTTTTTGAGAACGCACATCACTAATTTTGAGATTCTATTTAAGGCGACGTAAAAATAATAAGAATCAGTCTACTATAAAGGCGACAAAAAGCTTGCTTTTTATTAAAAATATTTTAAATCGAATAAAATAATCGATAGCTTAAGTTCAATTCTAGGTTTCAAGTGGACTGAGCCATGTCCGTAACACCAGCTGTAAACTATTTAATTGTGTTTGCATTATTATGTTTTATCGCGGGAAATTAGTTTTATCTAAAAAACACGATTATGCATAGTGAGTTTTTCTGAAAAAAAGAGCACAAATAACCAATTGCTAAGAAACGGATATGAAAAGCAGAATAATTTGCGATTTTGCTTTACATACTAGAATCAAATGTAATTGAATTTGAGAAATAATAAAAAAACCGTAGGAATTGCTAAAGTTGGAATGTCGTTGGGGTTTTAAATGCAGATGCGAGTTCTTGGAAGCGGCTGCACGCATACGCTAGTAAAGAGACAGCAGCAAGACGTTTACAGGATAAATAGAGAGAGAAAATTACCACGCGGTAGGTGGGCACTTACAAGGCGGTTGGAAATCAGACTCTGCGCCGATTTTGAATCCTTCCTCCATGAAGTCGAGCTCACGATGACGAAATATATGCCATACGTGTGCTCGAATGCTCTATCGGAAAAGCCAAGGAAAACGTCTATTGAGCAACTTGGATTTTCCGACGGTCATTTCACTCTTTCCACTTATACTGTGTACTCTACCTTCTTCGTACGAATAATCAAAAATAATAGCAAACAATAGACAACGACAAAAGCCAAGAAGATGAAGATAACGGCACGTGTTTTTTAAATCATTTAAGTCATTAGAAATCGATTGAAATAGTTCAAAGTCTTCACAGCGGGGATGGCTTATTGTCTCAACTCATTTTCCAACTGCGCTCCCACCCGGAGTTACCCTATATCACTCTCTCTCTCTCTCTCTCTCTCGTTCTCTCTCTTGATTATCTACTTCGATGCGCTGTTGCTACGTTAAAATTCGTATATCAATTAGATAAAAGTGGCAACTATGCCCAACACTTCCAAATTCGGTACGAAACTACAAGGGTAGACGTAACCCTTTTCGTCTACTAAATTTATATATTGAAAATGTAATATCGGATATATTTAAAAAAAATTTTTAAACAAATAACATTTATTTATCAATATTAACGTTTATAATTCATAAAATTTATCATCCATTCATTTTATTGTTTCTACCCGATAAATTTAATATTCAATAAAAATATCGAAAACTTAATTCAGAATCGAATTTTCAATAATTTAATTCGTAAGATTATAGATTGCATATATGATGATGTATTTAGAGAATATTTATTTGTAGCTTTATTTAATCTCCTTTCATTTAACATATATTTTTAATAAATATAAAATTAAACCATTTAGTCTGTAATTGTAAATTTATTTAATTTATTTTAAAGATGAGATAAAATTTTCATTTATGTACTGTTAATCACAAAATTTTTATGGGTAATTTCAGAATTTATTATGATTTCTTCTGATTCGAATATATTAAACATAAAGATACTTTATAATAAAAAAGAAAAATTGGAACTTTTAATTACCATTTATCTAATTATTAAAAAAATATATATTTCTTTATTAGTAAAAACAAATATATAAGTAACCGATGTTATTGCTATTATTGACGTTAGTTGAATATTTTAAAAAGAATAAAGTAGATGATGATAAACTGTCAATCCTTTATAGATATTTTATGATTCATAGATTTACTTATTGATGAAGAATTGGTTTATTTCAAAATTTGCTTTTTATGTACGTTGCTTCTTAAAGTATCTGTGCACAATTATGGTAAAATTAAAACGTTAAATATTTTGTTTGCAGAATTAATTTTAAGAAAAAAAGATTTTTTCATTAAATATACATTAAATATACACTCGCATCTATATAAAATTTCTAGTTTTGCCATAATATATCTAAATACGTAAAACACAATCTATGTAAGAACTTGTCATTGCTTCAACAAGATTTAAACTTTTCACACATTCCAATTTTTACTAATTGGAATTTTTATTACTCTCGCGCATTTCCCCTTTTCTACTGCACTTATTTTACAATACTCAATGTTTATCATAATAGCTAGTTTTTAAATTAAATTTATAATTGTACATGAACAATCCATTCACAAGGTCAAATTAAATATTGTTTATTTATTATATAGTATATATTTTTTTACATTAAACTGCGTCATTTCTTTGTCGTGCATCAGAAACGGTTTACTTGTCGTCACCGCTTTCGCGCTATCGAATTTATTTTGCAAGATCTTGCATACAATTAGCACAAAATGCTGTTTTTTCAACGTAACAGTTTACAAACAATGAATTGAGTTTCTTCGGAAGTGTGCTATAAAAGAAAAATCAACACAGAAAAGCAATTGTTTAAACAAACAAATAAAACAAAAATGTTATTAACAAAGTTTTGTACGAAAAAATAAATCACATTAAGAAAAATAGAACAAACGTAATATAAATGGAGGTAGGAAATTGAGAAATAGATTCTGGGTGACTAATTATATGCATTATGAACGAAATAATTAAGTATTAAAACACTTATTTCAACTTTCAAGAATAAAAGTATTAATAGTTAAAATAATTTATAGTTTAATTTAAATCCAAATAAATCTTATTTAATCATATTTCATTCTATACTTTATTTATTTATAAATGGTTTTATGGAACAATCATTGCAAAATCATTAAACAAATTTGATTTTTAAACACATCTTATATTTTATAAAATACATAACGTCTAACTTTCAATAAATAAAATCATATTTGATATTAACTATTGCAAAATTACAAATATAACAGGATTATGGATGTAATATGATCAACTTATTGAATTATGTGATGAATTATTATAAGTAATATTTATATTATTTGAGAGATATTCGCTAATATATGCTAAATATTTAAGAGGACCGGATGAAATATAATTTAATTATCAAACGCTATTATAGAAAATACTTAAAACTTCTTTTTTACGGAAGAAGATAAATTAATTAATTTATTTGAATTCTTGGATTGTTTATCTAAGATTTATTCGAGATTTTATTTGATATTATTGAAAATTTTAAAAATACTTATTGTAAACCAAATCTACTTTGAATAAAAATGAAACAATCTAGAAAATTTTGCTTGGAATATAATAAATAATATGTTCTTATTCTTTAGTATGTCTATAGAAGTATTTTACGTGATCAAGATACAAAATTTACACATATTATTTGATCAAATATAAAATTAATATTTTTTAATGATTTTTACTCGCATCTATAGATAAATGAGGTATCTAGTAAAATTGTGTTTATTTATAAAAAAAAAGAGTACACGTAACCTATTAATATTTATTTCATTATCAGCTGAAATTTAGTTTTGGTAATATAATCTGAAGTTAATAAATTGTATATTATAAATTAATTGTTGTATATGTGTTATTGCAAATAAGAAAAAAAAAATAATGTATTGATAAATTTAAATCTAGGTACTGATTTAAAAAAATTTGATACGTTTATTTTATTCTTTATAATAAGGTTACAATAATAATCTGGGTATAGTAATATTTTATAAATTTATATATAATATATGTATTTTCAAAGGAAAACATTTTAAAATTGTGAAGAACATATGAAAAATTTTTTTTCTCAAGATTTTCAAATATGAAAATTGAGACTAAAATTGAATTCTAAAAATCATGGACCTGATTTAGAAAAAATTTCTGTAATTATATACGTATTACAAAAGGTTTTAATTTTTATTAGATGTATTTGAATCATTACTAATTTGTTTTCTCTATAAACTTTATAATTTTAATTTAATTTATGAATAATACCACAATATATTATAAAGAGAATTATTAAAAATCTAATTTATGAAATTCCTTTAAATATCCGTAATTAAACAAATTTTTAAATGATATTATTAAATTATTATTAAAATTTTTAAATTATGACTATTACGATCTTAGCTTATTAGTTTTACTTTATTCGAATTACTATGAATTAGTTGAAATTATAAAATAATATGTAGATAATAAAAAAAAATCATAATTTTAATACGAAAAGAAAATATTGTAATTATTGATTTTTATAATTTTCAGATTGTACATTTTCTATGTTACAAGCAATTTGGTCGTTTAAAAAAAATAAAATATTTATTAATTATACATAAATATTATTATAAAAAACTTTATTTATCCTAATGCTATAATCTAAATTAAAAGTTTCATTAGTAAACATGTAAAGAGTAATTTTATAAAGCTATTCAAATTTAATCGACTAGCATTCTTACATAAGTAAAAAGTAATAAATGTTTTGTTTAAATTTTATGAAAAATATAAATTGCACTATTATGCTTGTAATAAAAAAGGATATGGAAAATTTTACGTTTCTTATAATTTATATCAAAGGAAATACATTTAACATATGTTTTTATTCATTTTTCATTTTTAACATAAATTTGGAATGTATTTACTTACAATGATATTTGCACAAATATGTGGCCGTTGAGAGAAAAACACCGGTGCAAATTTATTAAATAAGGGCAAACAAAAAAATGAATGATGAAAATAGATTTTACTATATTCAATGAAGACGCAGATTAGATATAAGTTTGGTAATTGTGTAAAAAAGTTGATAATAAGCTAAATTAGTTAACTAATATTAGTCAAACATTGCAGAATAATGATATTATTCGTCAAGAAGAGCTGAAACTGTCAAAAGTTTTATATCGAATCGAACATATTTAACCATGAAATTAGGACAAACGTAATTTTTGGTGTCCACAGCAACTGAAACGGCTATTCAGTTTACAAATTACTTTATAAAATCTTCGTGAACTTTTGCTTGATAAACGTTTAACGTTTCAGTGATTCCGACACAACTATTCTCCATAGAAACAAGACCATTTATCAGAGCAACAAGTTCGTACATTATAAAATCCGAGGCATGAAGCGAGTGATTATTAACAGCACGTCTTTCGTACACCTGCATAAAATGCTTCGCTTACTGTAGCACGTATGAATATTTAAAATAAAATACTCGTAGAGTGACGCGCCTTAGTTATTTAAGCGGTCCGCTCGATACCTGTACTCTTGACCGGACGGCTTACTCTCACTATTCGGTGCTGAGCAAACCACCGTCCCGGCAAATCGGGAGGTCGTTATCCTAATCTCCGCGTCAATCGCCCATCACCAAATCCGAACGCCGCCGTCCTTACATGGCGATTCGGCTTATCCTCGGCAGCTTCTGCTCTTCTCTTACGCAGTAATTAATTTGCGGAAAGTCGGCCGCCGGCCACGCGAGCACCTAGCATCTTCGAGGAGAGAATTCCGGCCACCGCGTCTCCGCGTGACAGCCAGT
Organism: Platyscapa corneri; assembly: GCA_018907185.1. Lineage (NCBI taxonomy): Eukaryota > Metazoa > Arthropoda > Insecta > Hymenoptera > Agaonidae > Platyscapa > Platyscapa corneri. The sequence goes on along the minus strand of JACCHW010000005.1, from coordinate 3,297,124 downwards.
CCAGCTGTAAGCGGCGCGTCGCGCGTCGTGTGTGGGAGTGAGAGGGATGCGCGAGGGCGGCAGGAAAGGCTCGCGCCGTGCGCATACCGATCGTCACGTATGCAGGCGCCACGACGCGTGGGAGAGCGAGCGAGAGGGGACGTGGCGCGCCGCCGCGCGTCGCGCAGCATCCGCCGGCGGGGGAGAGCCTGACTCGGACCTCCGTGGCACGCAAAGAGTCGGCCGAGTGCGCCACTGCTTGCCACCGGAGGAGGTTAGTCGAGCGCGAGAGCTCGAGACGCGCGGTCGCTTCCACACGACGCCCTTGCCTAAGTGGACGGGCGCGAGGTCACGTTGTTCACGTTTGCCGGGCTGCCCGCGAGAATTGTAAGTAGTCAGCGACGGACCGATCGACTCACTCTTGTCTGAGGGCAAGTAACTGAACATAGGCCGACGTAAACATAACCTATTTTCGGCGCGGGCCGATCGCGATCTTTTTTCCGATTGTGTCGACGCGGGATTTTCGTTGACGTTCCTGGTGATCCGAGTAATGCTAGATAACGTTTTCTGTTACTGTGAACCCGGACCGATCGCAAGAGGCAGATTCACGTGCTACGGATTTAACGTTTCTACAATCGGTCGTATTTTTTCGGGAAAAGGACTTTTTGCGCGCTTCGATTTTTCGTCTTTTCCCCTTGACATTCACGAGTAATGTTCATGTCAAAATTGTTATAATAAATTTTTCGTTTCTTAATAAAATATTTAACTGTTCTAACGCGTGAAACAATATATATATTTTCCAAAAATCCTTCTGGCCTCGTTCGATTTTAAATTATCTTCGTTCATGGTTTTCAGGAAAAGATCGCTTGATTGGTCATTGACCGCCGCACTTAGTCCCGAATTAAAAGCAAGATCGAACTCCTTAAACGAAACTAATAAAGCTTATTCATTCCATTATCAGGAAGCGACAACTAAAGCACACCATATATACACTCATCAACACACGTGTATATCTATATACAGTTTCGCCTCAAACCACGTGCATCGTCATAATTGAATGTAACTGCAGGATTGGAAAAGTATCACAGTCTCGCGCTATTATTAACGTCCTCTCCCGGTACATAATATATACTTACATGTATGCATGTGTATTTACGAATTGTACACATATACCGCATACACGTTCACGCTTTAATATTAAAAGTGGTGTGTAGGCGCGTGCGTGTGTGCCGTGTAAACATATGAGATCACAGGAGACAGTGTGACATAACCTCCAAAAAAGAGAAAAGGCTCCAAGCGGACAGGATAAGGGTGTGAAGAGGCAAGAGGCGGAAGATTTTTCGCTCTTGTACTAGGAACCTTTAAGCCCACTGGTGAGTTTTATTTTCCCCTCATCTTTGAATTTTAGGGTGAGTCTCTGAACGTTCGGGCACGTCCTTCGTTATGTTCTAGTACGGACCACGACAACCCCTTAAAAGAGGGGTTCGGGTTTGCTGATTTCGCGCATTTTCACAACGTTGTTTTCACACGTTTAATATTGATGATATCGTGACACGTAGAAACTTCTTATTCCTCTTTTTATTTTTATATATACCTCTTCCTTTCAGCTGTGTATAATACCGAAAATTTATTTTTCATTTTATTTTCTTCTTCTTCGTCCTCGAAATGTTGTCTATTAGAATTTTAAATTTGCAACAGTTTATTATTTTATTAATCGTCGGATAACAATCGAATACAATTAGTTTTTAGTTACGTAAAAAAGGATGAATAAAAGGTTCTAACGATAAAGTAAAGAATTAAATATTTTTGTAGTCGTTGACTAATTGCCGAATAAAAAATGTTAATTGAATGAAGTAAAACGTGACTTAAATATACAATCAATTTGCAAGTTGATCAGCTGTATACATTACAATGTATTACCTTTTTTACCACAATATATTGTACCAGATAAACTTTCTTATTTCTATTTGTTTTCTTTTTCAAATAGAAGCCTTGTTTGATATGTATACGTAATTAAGAATCACTGCGACGATAGCAAATTTATTTTCTTTCGCAAATTGCATTTGTATAAACTGTTTTAGAAAATGTAACACACCAATTTACTGCAAATAACATCGTCGTTTAAGTAGTAATACATCAAATGTGCAACTGTAATTTTTATCTGCTCTTTAACGTGCTACGCTCGTGTCTCTCGGGCTCTACTCGCGCTATCCTCTTTAAGAGTAGACTTTAATGTACTTTCCACGTTATACGATTTGCTATCTGGAAATAATATTCTTATCATATTCGGATAAATTAAAAACATTATTAACTTAGCAATATTAGATCACGTTTGCAGAGGCAGATTGTCTACTGAATGATATCGAAGTTGGCAAATAACGTACTCTTATTGTGGTCTGAGCTACACCTGCTGCGTAACGGCGCAACGTGTACACATGTCAATGACCACAAGGTAAACATTTGTAAACGATACATTTTTCAGTAGCTATTATCGCTGTTCTTTGTTTTTACTAATTACAATTAGCAGACAATTTTGTAAGGACTATTTAAAATAAAATTGGTTCGAGCTTTTCGTTTTTAGTCGGCCAATTAATCTCGAATGTAAAGTACACGGTAATGGATAATATGAAAAATTATAAAGACTACGCGTTTATTATTTAAATTTGAACCAGTATGTAAATATTATATATATATATATATATATATATATATATATATTTATTTATTTACTCGCCATTTGTAGTTTAGTTAAACAAATAAACAATACGAAATACAACCGCAAGTCATTACTTTATACAGTATTGTTTAGTTTTTCGTTGTAATAAGTGCAATAATCAATTTAATACGAAGAGTCAATGCGAATACAAATAGCGCATACGGTATAAAGTTAAAATTCAAATGATAATGTAATAGTAATGCAAAGTGACAGTTGCGAAGACTCGTCGAATTTAGTAAAAAACAAATAGAGCAAAAATGTTTCACTAGAGGGTTGTTTCATGGCTAATAGTGTCATGGATATGGTTTCGGTTGAAATAATTGAATATACAGGGTCAGAAGAATTTCGTAAAGGTAAACTAGCGCAACTAGTCTAACAGTTTAAAAGAAAAAAAGACTTAACAGAAATTGATAGATTCAGAGGAATATATGCACATCGTTTTCGCTTCGTCGGTAAACTTTCATTGTAACTATAATTCTCCGAGTCCGGGCACTCAAACTTCGGCAAGAGATAACGCGATAATCACCAAGTTTGTAATGCAATTTAATACCTGAGTTCTGCCCCTCCTTCACTTGAAGCAGCATTATACCAAAGGGTTAATATTTGTGTCTGTAATTGATTGGGTACATATTAATTTTGGTTTCTTCCCTGCGCGCGAGATGCAAATTCGTCCACCTTGCGATTCATTGTCTGTATCTTTTTTCGTCCTCGTTTGCAACTCTGTCTTAGGATAAATCCTTGGAGTTGATAAAACGAAGGATTTATTGAGGTTGAATGCAATAAATTTTGATCACAGATAGGAGGGGGTAAGGGGGAGACTTAGGCATCGGATTACAAAAAAGTTTGTCAGCCACAGGAGGCGGAAGCGCAAGTTCCTCGGAAAGTCTGTTGAAACACGGATTAACTTAAATAAAGACTGTCGAGATAAGCGTTATTCTTTTCGCGCCTTTGGTCGTTAGCGTTGAACGTTGTAAACTCGACCAACTATTTATGAGGAAGGTAACGAGAAAATTTATCAGATTTTTAAAGTCTGTCGGTTATGAGACCCACAATAATCATAACGCTACTCGTAACTTTTAAACTTATACTTTGCGAATCAATATTTAAATATTTAATGACAATTTTTGGTCTGCAATGCATTTTTAGTCTGCTTGGGTAAATACATTGAAGTTTATTGAAATGTAATATTCAAAAAATTGAGAATTTCATAAAATAATTAAACCAAAATCAATCATTAAATTATTCGCTCCATTTCTGTTACCTCAGCTTCAAATTTATTGGACATTTTTTCCCCAAATGCTTTCTATCGTTCAATCACTACATTTTTTCAGTATTTTCGAAAATTTTCTAGAAAATAATTTAATTTAAAAACATATTTTTCATCTAGAACCCAAGTTCTTCCAATTTTTGCAAATCTATATACTTGACCAGCTACATCCATTTTATGAGCAGTGAATTAGGAGTATGCGGTTTAAGAAAATCATATTTAGAATCAAAATCTGTGTCTATTTTTGGCTATCCTATATAATAATATTTTATTATTATTTTAAAATTAAATTAAGTGCAAAATTCTTTTATAGCTTTGAATATTAAAAAATAAGCCTAATCCAAATTTTGTGATAATAAGTACTTGAAATTTGTTCAGCATTATATAAGCATTCTAAATAAATTTTAATGAATTTTCACCAATTTTTATCTTAATTACGTTTACTATAATTCGGGGTGTATAAACAATAACACATATATAATCCAACAATTGTTTGACTTTTAATGATTTTAATTATGTTCATAACATTATAGAATTATTTATTTATATTATTATTATAAAATTTATCATTTACTTTGATTTAATTATTCGATAATATACTTGTATTTATAGAAATATTTGAATTATATTTGTAATGAATTACTGGATCGTGAAATTGTTTGATAAGAGATTTACTTGAAAAAATTACATTTTGTTTGAAAGCATTGCCGAGAAAACGATTGCATTTTTCGAAGTTTATTTAAAAATTTATTTCGTATACTAAAATTCATCACGTAAGGTAAATAGATGTTCTGTTAAAGCAAACAAGAGCTAATAACGAGTCAATCGGACAAAAGTTTCGAGACTTTTACGGCAGACTTTGTTACAGACACATGCTCGGGTTCTGTTTCTTATTTTCTCTCTCTCAATCCCTTGTACTCTTCTTCATACTCTCTTTCTTCTTCTCATTTCCTTTAAGTTCTCCTTTGTTATTTTAATAATTCATTCTCTTATAAGTTACTTTTTATAAATTTTCTCAATCGTACTTCTTTTGCTTTCTTTCAAAACTTGTTTGGAGAAAAAAACATAAAAGTTTATTAACAGACTCGGTTCAAGCTGAATATGAATGTCGTTTCAGCTGATTCAAAAGAAATTTGATTACGCTTTGTTATTTGTAATGTGCAATTTATAAGATTTAAAAAGTAACGTAATATTATTTATCTTCAATGGTATCAATAAATCACACTTGATTAAATAACGACCTATTTTTTAATCGATTAGAGGAAATTTAAAAGTGAATATATATATATAATATAAATATACTTGCGTACAAATGAAAGATGTAAAACGTATAAGATGTCGAAAGAATATTGATTCTTATTAAACTTGTGATTTATTTATTAAAACAATACAAATTTTTTGTTTAAATTATTCGCAGTTCATAAAAGTTAAAAATTAATTGACGTTTATTATATTGGAGTTTAATATTTGAAATTAATCGTAAAGAAAATGTTGGTTGAAGATTATAAAATTGCGATTTAATTTACTAATTTAAAATATTATGATGCATCATATAGTCTGCTTTATTAAATTTCTGTAAATCACCGTCTTGAAAAGTTAAGAATTTATTCGCATTCTTGAATATTAATTATGTAATATATACACATGAGATTAATTATGTAATATATACACATGAGAAAGACACGCGGAAACTCGGGCTATTTATATTTATAAACTCGAGAAAGTGCAAGTGCAAATATCAATATTAAAATAAATTTTAAAAAGAAAAAATATTTTTCATAATTTTATACGAAGAAATACCAAGTTTATATAATAATACGATATATACTAAGAAAGCAAGCGAGCTTTCATTAATTGCAGGCGAAAATTGATTTTTATTTCTTTTCATAAACTTAAAAGGAAAATTTACGCGCAAAAAACTTTCGAGTGCAAAATTTCTGTTGAAGAGAGACAATTTCCAGATTAACTTTTTTTATAAATAATACAATTTATAAGCTTTTATTTTATTAATAGTGCCATGAATATCAATGCCGAATAATAATCTCGTTTTTGTTGAGATTGTTTCATATATTTTCAAACACTATTGAATTTTATATTATCAAATTCGTCTTAATTATAAAATGGTTTTTTTTTAAGATAAAGAATTATTGTAGAATTAATGGAATTTAATGTCAATAGGAACTTTGATTCAAAAGTGTCGATAGCCGTGGGTTAAGAAGCGGGAAAAGTATTCTCTATTAATGGAACAACTTGTCAGTCGTTGAACTTAGGATCTAAAAATATTCGTATAAAATAGTTCATTCTCATAAATTTTAGCGATTTAAAACTTTTCATTTTCCCGCCTGAGTAGGAATATTTCATGTACATAATGACCTGCCGTATTGAACGAATGGACCATAATATTGCAAGAGGTAAAAATACCACCGAGTAATAAATAACAATTATTTTCGATCAAAGCTTTCATAGGGAATGTTAATAATCCTTTGAATGGCCGTTAAGTTTTCTTGCACCCGAAAAAACATCCGTAAGACGTTTCAGCTGTGAAAATGCACCTAGAGCTATTTACTCGCAGGATTCTCTCCTTAAGCCTCTGAAAGACCGCGAGCTGAATTAATCGCCGACTCAGGATCGGGCAGAGCGATCTGATCCTCGGATCTTTGGCGAACCGCAACTCTTCGTACAGCAGCATAATTCTCATCCATCTAATAACGCGTGCTCTCTCTCTCTCTCTCCTGAGGCGTTCTGGAAGCTTCCCAACACCGGGCGTCGCCTCGTTTCTTCTGCCGCCGCCGTCGTTGTCGTCGTCGTCGTCGTCGTCATCATCCTCGTCCCTTCGCGCAAAATACCAGCGAGATTGTGGTGCAGTTGTTCCTCGGTCGTGTGCGCGAGCTTTGGCCGCGGCACCGCCGGGATGCGTCGCGCGGTCCACCGACGTTGCGTCACGACGACGTGCCGACTGGCAGGAGGGTGGGGCGGAAGAGACGACGTGACGGCGGCGGCGGCGGCACAGCTGAGAAGGGAAGGGCGCAGCAGCTGAGCGCAGCTGAAAGCTGGCCAGAAGAGGCACTTGAAGATCTTTCGACTCTTTATTCTCGAATTTTCCATCTTCGTTCGACCGGACGTGGCCCTCTGGCATATTCCGGAAAAGCCAGTGGATGCTTGCGCTGATTGCGGAAAAAGAGCCGATTGGCTTTTGACGTTTCATGAAAAATCGCTGATCCCGCAGCGTATTGATATGCGGGGGGCGATATTCAAGTTTTTTCTTTTAATTGGATACGCTGATTCTAAAGTAATTATCGACAGCGCTGGATTACATCTTTTATCCGGACACTTTTACTTGATATTTTCATAAAACCAACGAAACTTCGTCTCTCGTTTTCATTACTTAATGGCGCATGCCTACTTATCATTATTAAGGCGCGAACCTCGCACTTTTTCGACGACTTATTGATTACTTTAATTAAAAGCATCTTAGAAACGGTTTTTCTTTCACATTCCATTAACTAAAAAGATAATTATAGTAGTTGGAGTAAAATGCTTTTAAAGAAACATTTTTCATAGAAGCATTTCTTTCGTTTTTTTCTTCTCAGATGATGGTATTTCTACAATTACTACGTAAAAAACTTAATGAAAGTAGAATAAATAAATTAAATATTATGTTTAGTAAGTAGTTTAACAACTGCCACGTAAGAAAATTTATTTACGTGCAATGAATTATAAAGAAGTATACCCAATAATGAAGTTTTAAACCTATAATAGTAAACTGCATTACTATACCAACAGAGTTACCGCTCATCTTTTATTTCTATCATCTGCTCCATTATCACTCTACTTTCTTAAAGATTATTCTAGAAAATTATAATACTTTGAGGAACTGCACAAAAAATTGGCATTTCCACATATTTTAAAAAGTATTTTCGTATTCATAAATTATGATTCATAATACTCGAATAAATATTTTTATTCCGTTCAGAATATTAAACAAACTATCTAGTTTCATTCGGGTTGTTTGACGACATTGTTGAGTGTGTGAATCACGAAAACGCTGTGATTAAACCGAACGTCATTTATTGACCGTATTCTGATTTTTCAATTTTATCATAAAAATTTATTGAAATAAGCTAAAATTTCTAGTACATAACGGTTTAATGAAAAATGTGTATTCGCTTTATGCGCACGAAGTAGAATAAATGAAAAAATAGTTTCAATTTTTGGATTTCTTTTTTATTTTATCTATTCAAGCACTATTTTCCATTTTAGGCTCATGTATTATTGCTTACTATTTTACGTGTTACATATTTACCGCGGTTTAAAAAAATAATTTTCTGTCGATTGCTTGCCCATAGTTATTTATTTATTACAAAACTTGTTTTTATACATAACTTTTAATATGATTTCCTATTATTCTTCTTTGATACAGAAATTTGTTACAGAAAATTTATTCGAGTCGCAGAGAAGATGTGCTAAGGAATTAAACAGCTCCGTCTAATTTTTAACGAAGTGAAGTATACGCAAATGTAAAACTTTAGGCCTTTAAGAAATACGAACTCACAAGAAAGCTCAAAAAAATGGTTAAAAATCATTTCGTTGACACTGCGTATTGCATCAAACTATGATAATTATTTAGCTTCGACTGTCAAAGTGTGCAATACAGTTACCATAGAATACCAGGTTAACTCCCTCATTTGTTTTTGCCATATTTTTTCGATAGAATTGTAAATTTGACGTTTATTATTTATTGTAGTCACGAGCGTTTGTTTCGTCAACGAAAGCTTAAAAATGCACGTCTCTTTTAAACACTTTCAATATCTTTGAGTCTGGATTCCCGTCTGAACTCTGGAGCAGCAAGTACTCCTCCAAAGAAGAGCTTCTGTAGATTTCTGGTGTACGTGAGAGGTCGCTCGCTGTGAAGAGGTCACATAAATGAAGATGTTGTTTTAGCCTTAGAACTTGGAACATTTGGATGCCGATCAAGTATTTGCGGCGGCGGCTCTCCACTGTGAACTAAACCAATTTATGCCTCGAGGGAATTATGTGTCAGTCGTGTTTGAGATGAAAGATGAGTCTGATTGCACTATTCATGACCCGTTGTAGTTTCTAATAATCAAAGGCCTCTGCGATAATGTGAATCTTGCCCCAGTAATCGGCGTAATGCATGGATTTATGGGAAAAGGATATACGACGAAGTTTCCTTGGGATGCGAAATTTTGCGCGAGTCGATTAGTTCAACGTTTCTAATTGCGCAATGTTTCGCGCTTACACGCTATCCTTGATTGTGAAATGTATTTCCTTTATTGTGAAAGTGCACGTTATACTCATTAAAGTTGAAAATTTAAAGGCCATTTTCCAGGACGATATTTGCTTCTGCTTTTTAACTTTTGCGAATTTTGTTGGATGAATTAGCTTTATAATCAACTTACCCTTTTGAAAAGGCTTGTATTATCAGTTGACAGTACATTGAATTTAGCAAATCGAATAGCGTATTTTCATCGAAATCCTTTTGATGTAAGCGTCAGTTTAAATGGTGTTGCGATCGCTAATTTATATCCACTGAAATGTGAATTTTCTCTCGATGAATGAATCGTATTTAACTCTCATTGTGCATTTAAATTGTCTTGTTGAATATTCAAAAGATCTTTAAATAAGAATTCTGAATATAATTAAAACACAGTGTTAAAAATAGAACCGGCACTCGAACCATGTGATAATTTGCATACATTGGCTGTATTAATTTGTCGGAGAAGAATTAAAACTTGACCTTCTTAATATGCATTGTGGTTATGCGAGTTCCCGTGCAGTTGAATTAGAGAAGAATTCGTAAACGAGGAGAGCGGAGGTTGGAAAATAAGTGTTTCGAGAAGGTGGAGCAGCGATTATTCCCATTCAAGTATAACTGCTTGTAACTTTGTATTATGTGACCTTTGTTCTCCCGTTCTAAATCCAATAGAATAGTAGTGCATTGCACGTGTAAAGTTGTTTCAAACGTATGTATATTCCGAATCGATAAATTCAATGAATTCTACAAATTCTATCACGATTACATAACGCTAAGACATTAGGTATTAAACAAACTTATTTAGAGAGTAGGATGAGTGCATTAATTTAAAAACGAAATGCTCGTAGATGATAGATTGCATGGAATATTGTTAAAAAATATTTTGCGTTTTCGTAAATGTATGATTTTGGTATTTTTGATACGAATATAGTAAGAATGTGAATAAAGTCAAAACTAATTTTTTACGTATTTCAAACACGGTATTAACTAATTTACAATTTTATCTTTAAATTGTAATTAATGAACTTGTGAAAATCATGTGATTATTTGATTTTAAAGCTTTTGCAATTCAGCAAGTTCACCGATTTATTACTCATGATTTATTAGTACTTTTCAATAAAAAAAGTAGAGAATTCATCTATGAAAATATCGTTTACTTTTAATACTCATTTTAATTTCAGTTTTTCAGAAATGCGGATATTTTTTCGAACGTTAAAGTAATAATGTTTGTCTAAATATTCTATTAATAACGTTTTTATGGAAGCACCTTTAAAAGCTTTCTCTTAATATATTTATAGAATTAATTAAATATGGGTACATTAGTTCTTTTCAATAATTTTATAATTATAAGTTTTTAGTTTGAAAACAAATTTATAGATATTTGGTTATTCGGGTAAATAATCACTACGTTATTTACTTAACAAACGGTTATTTATTAATGCGTTTTATACAATTCATATATTATGTTATATGTATAATACATGAGAGCCGAACGCGAGTGCAATCGACTCGCTTGCACGATTCGAACTGACTCCGCCGTAGGCAAAGGGCCGCAGGCTCCCTTGTGTTATTTTCTCCAAAACGCTAAAAGTTACGGATACTTATATCTAATTCTTATTTCTAAACTTTAAATAATAATCGTCGATACTCGACACGACGCGGGACACCCGATCTTTGTATATCTTATGCGCACCGAATTGTCGGCGCGCGGAAAACATTAATCCGGCCCGCCACTTACAAATAAAAGTAAATATTCTAAAGTACACGCCACAGATATAATAAAGAAATTCTGTAAAAATTAAATTTATTAATTGTAATATTCACTCTATATTTTATAAAGAAAAAATTAATTTTTGAATTATACATATGCATTGGAAAATTGAAGTTTGATAATTATTTTGCATTAGAAAAATTACGGTAAACAAAAATAGAATTTAGAATTAATATACAGAATAATATAAAATTTTAGAATATTTTGATTTTATTATTTTTTTACAATGTGTCCCAAGAAAAGTACGTATATTAATAAAATGCTAAAATAACAATATACTTCTTAAATTAAATTAAAGTCAAAAACGTATATTCTTATAGGTTCCATGTAAGTTTAAGAAGAAATTATTTTAATAATGTATTAAATATTCGATTTATACGACTATTAAGGAAATAAAATAGATAGTAACAATAAAGACTTTTTATAACTTTTTTCATATCTATAAGTGAGAAGATCCTATTTAATGTTTTACGAGTAAGTATTATTTCCTTAATAGAATGTAATGCTGTTGAAAATTATTGATATGTATTGTAGTAAGATATATGGAAAATTTTTATTATTTTGCATTTTGATAAAAATTTTTATTCAACACTTTATGACGTTAGATAAAGCTGTTGTATTTAAAAAAATAAAAAGTCAATAAGAAAAAGAGTATTGTTTTAAATCTACGAAAGTAATGTAAAAGTCCAGCTAAAACATATCTCATCCCAATATTTCCAATGTCATTTAATAATTAAAAATTGTTCTGATTTTTTATAAACTTTATGAATACCTTAAAACAGTCTGTACCTGGTTACACAGCAGTAGAATATCCCGAGATTATAAAGACAAAAGAGTTTATTATTTTTTTTTTTTTTTTTAAATATTTTATAAATGGCTTGTTTGTCCTAACAATATTGCATCAGTTATTTACGGAAGTTAAAAAGTGTACTTATTGTTCAGAAATTTTTCCAAGTTAGTTTAATAAATAAAAACTGATATGATTATTTCTCCAAATTGTCTAATTGAACTAATATAATTCAATCGAAGCTTTTTTCGTTTACTTTTACAATAATTTACAAAGTTCATAGAAGAGACTTGATAAGGCATTATAGTATAATACAACTTTACGTTAAGCATACGTGGCATATGCAGGTAAGCCAGATAGTAAAAAAATTGTGTTTAAAACTTAATTACTATTTTAAGAAAAATATGAGAAAAGCTTATAAATTTGGTAATATATGATCATTTAGCTGTATTTAGTAGTAGTGATAAAATTTGAAAAGAGGATCTTACAAGTTAAATAACTTAAAATAAACAAGCGTATAATTGAAATAGTTGTTTTATTGTTAATAATGTTTTTATTCTGTTAACAAGTTGTTAAAATCTAAGTTAATGTCATGTAATTTAAAAGCTAGAAAATGTAATTACGACATTACGGATCATATACTCTTATTAAGCATAAATAAAGTAACATGATAAATCCAAAATGTAATACTCGGAAAAACAAAGAAGGTTAAGTATTATATAAACATCGATAAACATTTTGAATTGTATAATTATGAAATTTTATCATTCACAAAGCTACACTATACTCCAATATTGTAATAATTAAATTTCTAAATAAATGTGACGTAAATGAAATCTAGAATGAAGTTCAAATGGAGAATAATAAAGTAGTGTGTAGGATTTTCATGAAAATATAGGAACTACGAGATTTTTGTCGGATCGAAATGATAACGGCAAAGATAGTTTTCCACTTTTTGGATGAATATGTTTCAAAATTAGTAAATAGATGTGGAATTCGTCTATACTAAAACACATTGGAATTTAAAATTGCATAGGTAATACAAAATACGGAATGAGGCACTAATTGATCTGATTCTTGTACTATTAAAGCTTGCAATTTACAATAATGTTAAGCACTGCGATAAGATGAAAATAAGCTTATAAAATTTTTTATATGAAAAAATCATAGATTTTCAGGCTCGCACTTATTCACATTTCATTTTGGCCAAGAAGCCGATTCGTGTTCCTTCACCGATGTTTCAGCCTGTTTAAAATATAAAAATCATAAATATTAAATGCTAAAGCTCGATTTTTTACAATTACAGTCCTTATTGATTTTATTTTCCATCGTGCTCTCGGCTACGCATTTTCAATCGCTTTAATACTTTTACAAATGAATCCATTAAAGCATTGAGGGTAAGAAACGGATAATCCCATATTAATAGCTTCGTGCGAAAAAAGTGAAATGAAAGGGGAAGGGGGGATATGCGAAAAACGCTTCGCGAGAGTGGCGCTGTAATAAAAAGGACAGCAGGTAAAAAGGAAGTAGCAGTAGAGTTTCCCGTCTGCGTGAAAAGCTCGGGAGGGGTGGGGGCGAGGGGGGGAGGGGGAGGGGGTGAGCGAATCGATTCCGAGGCGCGACAATAAGCCGAGACGCTGTAAAATAATTCCGCGAGCCGGCACATATTTCTCCCGACTGTTCCTGCTCTACTCTTAAAAATCCCAATCCCTTTATTGGCACTGAATTATCCTTATTTCTCTTTATTCTCAGGAGGGCCGCGCGTGCTAGTCAGCGCCGGTTAGCCTCCGCTCACGATTACGCGGATTAGGGCGATTCGTTTACTGTAACACGAGTGCAAGTGGCTTTGTAGAGGGAAGACGTATGGCGCGGGCGACAGGCGTCGAGCTGTTGTGGATTTGTATTGGCGCCCTCACGAGCTCCCCGATTGTTTGTTTTTCTTATATGCTCTCCTCGTATTTCTTCGGGCGTCAGCGGGGCGACGGGCGACGAGCTGCTGATGCACCTGAGAGCCGTAATCACGCGAAAGAAGCATCGAGAAGATCTGTCTTCGGGCACAAGTAAATTATAATCTTCTCTCCGATGAATACGCAATTCGCAGAGTGGATACTTATACTCCTTCGGATATCTTCAATATTCGTTCATTTGAAATGCATGACGCGGAAATCTGATGTTTTCATTAGATCTTTACGGCGATAAAAGAAAACAGTAAAATTTTAAGAATAAAAATGTTTTATTGTGTCATAAAATGAGTGAATATAGGCACCAAGAAACGGCTCCAATAAAAGGAAAAAAATACCGACCTTTTTTAGTGCCAAAAATAGATATTATTCGCGAATATTCTTTTTACAAGATATTGTTTTGAGATTGCGCGCCCTTCTTTTACTTACAGAATTATATTTTCGGCTTGGATTTAAATAAAACTGATTCACAGTTTGCTCTTGCAGTAAAAAAATATTAAAAACAAAATTTACGATGGGAAATGTTCTCGTACGAAAGGAAAGATAAAACGTTTCTATCATATTATACCAAAAACTGCAAGTCTTTTCGGTTTTCTATCATCTCCTTTTCATATTGCGTTAAATGTCATATTCGGATTATTGTATCGTTTAAATTACACGTTTTTGCGTGTACATTGTGATTAGCAATCAAACTTGTATTTGTTTAAAAGAGCAAACGTCGAAAATTAGCACTCGATCAAAAATCGCTTAATTTATTTACTTATTTATTAATTTGTTTTTACGAAACTTCTTTACTTCTCGCTCAAACTTGCCAAATATCCACTGTCTTTCTCTTGATCTACAGTTTAAAATAATAAAATATTCTTAGAAAATCAATGATGTTAATTTTATAATTATAAGTAGGAGTATAAGTAGTGTCTAGACGTATGCTGCATTAATTAATCATATATTTCTATTTATATTCGTGAATAGACTTCATTTGTAAATATTTGTGAAAGAAAATTATTTAGGCTTCAAAGTTTCTCTCATAGTTAAAGATATGTCTTCTTATTCAAATTGATCTGATTATGTGAACAATTATTTCACACGTGCTACAATTATTTAATGTAGCAAATATACATTAAATTTATTAGAACGACAAAATTGTGATTCTATGTTACCTGTTAGTAGAACTCTAATGAAAATACTAAAATCATAAATGATATGAGAGAATTAATTATAATGATGTAAGTTACATATTGTTGTAAATAAAACATAAATTTTTTTATTCTACCTATTGTAGATTAATCTGTGTTCGTCCTCACATTTATTTAGTAATGATCTTTTATTTACTGTTCTTACGTCTTATTCATTTTCCATTAAATAACCAAGAGTAATAAATAGATCTTTTTTACATTTAATATATAAAAATTCCAAATTTTGATTAAAACCGAGAATTAAATTTATTTAATATTAAATTCAAGATATTACAATATTTATAATATAAGTAAATATTCAATAAGTGTACAACTTCCATAAATATCTGGGATAATTCAAACGCGCATAATAAGAAAAAAAGAAAAGAATTGTTCACGTTATTATTCAAACGAATCTTTATTCTAGATTTTTCAGTCTATTAATTGTTTCATTTATGCTCAGCTGCGAGAATTTATTGGTAAACAAATTACATGAACATGATCGAATTACGCAAGACCGATGAAGGAATTCGTAAATTTGGAAAAGGACAAACCCACGTCTTGAGCACGTGTACTCGAAAATAGTGCATTTGAAATGAATGATTAATATTATTCAATGTGTTTACCCAAGTTTTATGAATATATAACAGAAATTAATGATCGCATTTATTGAAATAATTAAGGCGCACAATTAGAAGAAGATAAAAGAGCAGCAACAACGAGCAATAGTACACATTAAAAATATAGAAACGACAGAATTGAATATCTTTGCCAAGAGTTACAGTTTAATTGTTTAATAGGTAATAATATTTTATTAAACTACGTAAGAAGTTTATTAATTTAATGTAATTTGACTTTACATTTTAACCTAATATCATCTCTCATTGTCGGGCTAATATAATTTGACAGTAAGCTAAGCTACATTTTATAATTGGATTACGTTAATTAAGTTCGGTGTATACTTTTTAGGTGTGCATAATTAACAATGAATATCTTGACACTAATAAAATATGTAATATTGTTCTCCTCCTGCTTCTCCTCGGCTGCACGAGCGTAATCCTCTGTTTTCTCATCTGGCGCATGTAGAAGAGCCGGCTGACACCGGCAACTTTCCATTCCACGTGCGCCGCATCTTCTTTCGGTCTCGTCTGCTTCATATACATGCAGGGTGTTCGTAAAATATGAGGACGATTGAATAACTTTTAGGGGCAAGACGTTATTAAAATAAAATTTTTTAAGCGCCCGCGCGACACAAGCATCCTGTTTTACAAAGACTGCAACTAGTGAAGCTCGAAAATTACTTTTGAATATTAAAAAGCAAATAGCGATGTCATCCATTTGAAGAAGCTAATTCATCTGGGCTCTCTTAATTTAACACATTCAATTATTATAATTACACATACATGTCACTTTAATTTAAACTGGAGGTCCAAGTTTACGCATTTACGAAATAATAATTTCATTAGAGCAGAGAACGTTGGTTTTTTTACGAAAAATCGTAGCCACCATTTCTTATCATTCCATTGTTCAGACCACGTTGTTAGAGATGAAACAAAAGGAATGTGCGTTTGTTCAACTAGAAGTGAACCGACGTTGCATTCAACATAAAACAGTGTCGAATTCCATAAAGCATCGAGTTCACCTGTTATTGCGACCAATTGAGGATGTTATATCAATTCAGATTTTCCATCACATATCGTACATTATGATTGAATAAGGTATATATTCTCTACTTTTTAATTTATATTATTGCTAAAGGCATATTTTTTTAAATCATACAGAGGTAATTGGCAAATTTTACGATGAAATACACACAACAATTAATTCGAGCGAAGCCAAGATTCTTTTGCATTGACTTTGTTAAATGTAATGGTATTGCGTGAAAATTAATATTAAGACAATAGATTTTCCAGAGCAATTGATACAATTTTTAAATCGAATCATTCTTCGTTTATCTTATAATCCGTTTTCTTTTCGACGAGGTCTAACTACTTTAAAGAAATCTCCCATCGACATTTTTGAACTTATCTTAACCGCAATTATTACTATTTTTCATAAAAGTGGCACACACTTTTATAAGTTTTATACAAAATGGTAATTATTTTTCCGTAGTCGCAACGACTAATTGTCTACGCTGTAGCTTTGAGCTACAGAAGCTCAAAAATTATCCAGCTTTGGAGTAATTTTGGCGCACGCTACATGCACGTGATGCACAAACTCGCAGCAGCTTGTTCTTATGGAAACGTTCACCACCACAGCGACAATGTGTCGTTCATTCATTAGCAGTGTCAAGTAAACTGAGAAAACGGAGAAAACGGATCGTTCCCTCTTTTCCTCCATTCCGCTTATTTCCATGAGTTGCATAAGAAAGGATTATGTCAAAACGTGTATAATAATAAAGACCGCAGAGGATTTCATCTCGTTTGCTCAAGTGCCGAGACAGAAGGAAAATAAGGATTCTAGGAGCGAGAAAGGGCAAGATGGATTAGTAGTATGAGATGTGGAAGCGTAATAGCTAGCCATTAAGTGGCGCTGCTTGTAACTGGTGGACTTATACTCCGTATTATTGCATCAATAAGATGAGCGTTTTTTCAATATGACGAAGAGAGGCAATAACTCGATTTTTGCTTGATCTTTCGCTGGGGCGCGTCTTTTTTCACGTCTCTAGGGATGACGTTGGTAGATTTCGGATATGATTGATGAGCTACAGTAGACGGTTATTCCCTAATTTGTGAACCTTAATAATGGACGAATTTTCTGCATGAGTTTTTCGATGATAAGTTCGATTTTGAATCAGTGTTTTCGTTAGATAACTTATGCTGCTGCTCATTTTATTATGCATAGTACGTGTTATTAAGACGCTTCTTCCTGCACGTTATGTTTTCATAAAATTTATAGTTAACGTATAAAATTATACCAAAATTATGGCTTAAATAATATGTTAAATAATACTATAAATCAGTCTTAAGTTTTTTTACCGTTTATTAACTTTCCAACAAATTTCCTCGCATTTGCCGAAATTCGTATTTGAAAAGTATTAATTCTAATTAGAACTAAATTTGTTTGATTGACTTAACGCGAGATCGTTATTTCACATTTTTGTAGAAAATTAATTTCTATCTAAAATTAATAGTGAATGCTACTTAAATATTGCATTAAAGTAACTCAGAGTAAATTTTTCATCTTTATTTGGGCATCTTTACTTTTCGAGTTTACGACTTTTTGCATTTTTAAAAATATTGTCAAGTACTGCTACCTTAACAGATTATCAGTCACTTATTCGTGTCTTACACGAGAAGTTTGAATTAATTATGAAAATTATTGATATGAAAATAATATTGAATTGAGATATGAAAAGGTTCTGCTGCCGTAACAAGCAATTATATTTGTAAAAGGTTTAATGTAACACGGAAAGAGACTGGTGTACGTAAAAAGTTGCGTTGCTAACGTCGGGAATCCCACAATAGGAATTTTTTGTGTCGTTGATACTTGATATCTTCATTGTGAATCAAGCAAACAATGGAAAAAAACTATAAGCGCTCATAAGAGCATAATAATAGGCCAAAGGTCCGAAGGAACTGACCAATGAGCCTATTAGTCATATTCATGCATTCTTTTATACTTTTTAGCTATTGCGATGATTTCTATTTCTTTATTTCCATGAATCTCAAGTTCTGAATTTTGTGTTTCTGCTGCAAAAATTATATGCGATAGATGCTCTTACTTTAGACTTATAGCAAACATCAGCGTCATACATACAATGCAATATTGGCGATACATCCCGGAAATTTATCTAAAATTTAAATGTTAAAAAATAAATTAAATAATATAAAAACAATGTTAAACAAAATAACAATTAGTACAAAGAAACCGAATGATGTGCACATTTAGACTATGATAAATTCAAATCTAATAATTTATTTGAATAAATGTATTACTTAATTCATATTTTATACATTATTAATCGTTGTGAATAGATATTATTTATTATTATTAAATGTATATAATTTTTTAAAACAGAAAATATGGCAGAGATAAAATAAAGCGATGTCGTTATTTATATTATTACACTTTACAAAATGAGAAGAGAAAATTTTTGTAAAGATAAAATGCATGATTTCCGTCACGAGTAAAATAAATTTTTTCATAAAATATTTTACTCAAAATCTAATTTTTTCAACAGAAAATTACTTTGCTTATGAATTTTTTCATAATTGAATTTAAAATTTATGTATATTCCGTATAAAGTGTTATTTTTTTTTAAATTTTACTAAATCTGCTGATTATATATCTAATAATATATAAAAAACACTTCACTTTTAAATGTTTTTATGAGCGATAATAAGATACAAAAATAATAATTGCAAAATAAAAGAAATCTTTTAAATGTCAACATTTAAAATTATATACATAAAATATGTTTCTGTATTACGTATTTTTAATAAACTAAAAGATATAATTTCATTCGATAATATCTATAAAATCTTCTAGTATGAACAATACATAAATAAATACATTTTTTTATTAGATATTTATAGAACTGAGATGTTATGAACGAAATAGTGTAACAAGTTTCAAGCTATCAAGCGAAAATTAGTTTGGAAACTAAAAATCTTTATTTAAAATTTGAAAGTAGTACATGTTTAAGTTATCAGTTAATATTATCATTGTTTAGAGTACTCGTTAAATACACGTTTAGATATAGATTACAACAATATAAATATAATAGCTTTAAAAATAGTTTAATTTAATCCTCAAATATGTATATAAGTAAAATTAACTTGATTTAAATAAGTTAATTAAAAAATATATTTGATTTCGAAGCAACTTTTGAAAAATCGCCAATAATTCTAGTTACATTACAACTTTTCTTCTTAAAAGATTTTCTTCTCGACAGAAAATTGACTCTGAATACTTGCATTGTGTTATGTAAACACACACACACGAGTATATATAACGCTACTTTACAGCCTTTAAGTAAAAATTCGTAAAATTATTTAGAATTTATAAATATCTACGAGTGTAAAAAAAAAAAAAAATTTTTCAATAAACTTTCGGCAGAACGAGGAATGGACGCCCTTTTCTGTCCGACCAGTCACTTACTAAAGTATGCCCGACTAGAGATCGATATTAATCGTGGTGTTGACATCCGAGATGATTCGAGTGACTCTCCGCCATATTTATGCTCGCCATCCAAAAGAATAAAAAAAACACGGTATTCTGATGTGTCTGGCAAAATAAACTGCCCATGGATGTGGTCGAAGATGAAATGTTTGCGCGGAAGATGGATAATATTTGTAAATAGACGAAAGCCGAGTGAACGGTAGTAAGAGACAAAAAAAGGAGTAAAAACGAATGCGAATGGTAATGGGAAAATGTGCATCGAACTGTGGCACTTAAAATGGTTCAATTCGCAGTTCTTCAATCATGAATATACATATTCGATAAAATTAACAAGCTATTCTTTCGAGGAATGCAGAGCTGCAATGAAGAATCACGAATGTATAAGGAAAATATTTTTATTTTCGGTCCAACGAAGCTTAGTATAATCGCTCGTATTTCTCGTCACTATGAATTAATACATTCCATTTCAGCGGATTGTGATAATAGACGCTGATTTGTGCACTGTAAAGGCATAGTTTCGCATGGAAAATGCAGGATACAATTTTAATTGTTATACGAACTTAGCTTAATTATTTCTGTTGGTGTCCAAAGTATTTTATTTTAAAGTTCACAATGGCTTACATACTTCTTTTTCCGTATAATTGTATATATATATATATATATATATATATATATATGCAGTAACTGTTAAACTGTACAGGAAATGTATAACATTCCTTTAGAATTATGTACTCGCATGTAGATTTTCCTACGTATTTAAAAATGCAATCCTATTAAATACATCACACGCAACTTCTTGAAAGCAGGCGTTTCTTCTAGATGAAATACATTATGTTTCTTTTAGAAATGAATCTCAATTCCATATTTAAAAGTATACTCGTGTGTTCCAGTTACTCGATGATGGAACTGTTACGAGTTGTTTACCTTACATTACTACAAACACATTAATTATAAAAATTCAATTTAATAATTATACCTATTATGTTGCAGCCAATTTTTATTCAAATAGTATACCGTTAATTTTTTTACAAATACATGAAATTTAACTTGATAAGACGCAAATTCAAAATTATGTCAACAAATCTTTATAATTTATAAGCCTATGAGTTTCTGTAAATTAAAAATAATTTCAAAATTCATGAATGCAGATACCACAAATCAAAAGCACATTAATTTGTTATTGCGACGTGATCTCTTCCGCAAAGAAGCTTTCTCCTACTTTTAACTTGGAATATCTCAGAACACTGATAAGCTACAGAAAAGTATAGATTTGCATTCAGAGCGAGGAAGGTCTTTAAAATTATCTTGTTTGTTTCATAGATTTGAAAAATGGTCTTCCTTTTCTCGGCTTACATACTTGGCTTTCATAACTTTTTGAAGAAAAAAATATTGTCCTGGTGTGACTAATTTAGTAGTTTTTCTAATTTTTGAAACTTTATCCATCGACTTTTTATATTCCAATATCATATTTACGTATTATTAAGTAAATTATATATACATATATACATAGGTAGAATAGTTAGTACAGTCTCAAAATAAAATCATTTTTTCATTAATTAGAAAAGTTACCGCGTTAATTTTTAAATATTTTTTAGTATCCACAGTATAAAATGAAATTTCATATTCTCATTCGCATTGTAGAATTACATTATTGTATTAAAAATTTTATTATTTGAATTGATTAAAATATCTTGAATTATCAGTAAAAATTTATAAATTGAATTTTAAAATCACCACTTTTGAACTTACGAAAACTTATGTAGTAAAAATTAATAAATTAATTGAATTTGTTTAAATTTCTTAAAATTAGCCTTAGTAAAGTCTGCATATACAGAGAATTTTATGAAATAATCAAGAAAATTATTCTGAAATAAAATTTTTATCGCAGATGAAAATTTATTTCATGATTAAATATATGCTTTTGAAATTTTTGAGTTTTTTTTTATTAGTGCATCCAAGGTTAACTTTTTCGTTAAAAAATATGTTCTCAATAAAATATTATTATTAAATTTTAGATTTACACAATTTATTAATTGAAGTTTTTCCGTTTGCTTGTTATACTATTAAATATCACGATTGATTAAAGAGAACATAAATTTATTCTATGTTCGACAATTTCAGTGAATAAAACATTAAAGCTTCAAAGTCTATTTCCTTTTGTGTAATGTTTTGTCTAAATATTTGAAATTGCATTCACTCGTCTTAGGCATTATGAGTTATGTTGATAAATCTGTATTATTCGAGATATTATTCCGAAAGTAGCAATGGTTGAATAGCTGCAAATGTAGCATAAAAAGCGTTATAAATGAAATGAATGAGACGTATAAAAATAAGCAGACAATTTAGAACTGAAAGGAGATAAAGATTTCTATTTTCTCTTGTTTCCAAAGGGTACGATGATTGAATAATTGTGCAATGAAAATAGGAGTTAAAAGAATTAAGCCGGAGAGAGAACAAAAGAGATGTGTCGAAATGGCCAAAAACAAAAGCAGAAACGGTAGCGGCTGCAGCAGCAGCCCGAGGAGCGTCGAAAAAGAGTAAGAGACGGCAAAATATAGCAAAATGAAAGAGAGAAATGGGGTTACGAAGATCTATAGACCATACGAGCGATACTCGATGTTCCCGATAATGTCGTAGCAGTGCTCAAGATGGATGAGTGCATCGAGATTCTCGCGTGTCCCCTTCCATATCGTTCCAAGTTTGTTGGCCTCCATTCAGAAAGTCATAAAAAGAAGATGAGAAAAGATCGCTCGAATCGCGACGCGCTCCTAAGTTTTCTAGCGGCAGCAGCTTGCGGCATTCGCTCCTCACATATGTGGATCTCGGAATGGAATATAAGGCACGAAGGTGTATATAGATTACGCGAGCGGAAACTGTCCTCGTTCGCTCCCCTTCCCTCCTCCGGATCTTGCTCGCAATGGCGGAAACGCGTCGTTAGAGCGCGACGAGAAAATCCCCCGTTAATCTTTAAAGATATTGGTCTTTACCCGCAAACTTTCGCGCGCTTATTGTTTTGATGCCGAAGATAAGGGCGAGATAAGGAAAAAGTGCGACAATGCTACGTTAATTTTCCGACGATTCGAGCGTTGAATTAACAGCGGCGGCCAGGGCAGCCAACAAAAGCGGAGGAACTTTGCTGGTGCGCGGCGAGTCCGAGCCGCCGGGCCCCAGTTAACTTTAGCCCTTTGTTTTGGTTATTAAAATTTTCGCCGAAGCTCACCGGCAGCGCGCCACGAAAATTCCTTAATAACATTTTAGGAAGTGCACGTTTGCAACAATACAGAAAATATCTGCCCGAAACTTAATTACCGCGTAGCCGTCGTCTTCGCTGCCTGCGTCGCGCACCTGTCCACGAAATTAATTACTCGGTTTTATGCACGTCATAATCGTTCCGTATAATTACATCAGTAATAACGCTTATTATTGCCGCGCCTCGGTGCGGCAAATTCGCGCGGATCTCGAATCTCGAGTCCAGCCGATGCTTACTGCGTTTGAACGCCGGCGATAATCGCGGCCCTCGAAGACGAGCGCTCGTCGTCCGCTTCTTCGGTGCGGCTTCCTTCGAGCCGCGCTCGGGAAAGTAAAAGTGCGCCTTAACCGCAGAGAAGTGGGCCTCTGCGTAATTACATTCTTGTGATAAATAATTATGTTAGTTGCGCCAGTCGAGAGACACGAAGTAGAGTCAAAGCATTAACTAAACTTCCTCGCTCTGTTGTGCTACAGCGGCTGTGGCACTTGAACGCTCTGCTCTTCCTGAAATGTGCGCAGCATCGAGCGTTTGAAATGCAGCCGACTTGGATCAATTTTCGCATCATGACTAATGGAAACTATGAACTGATGCGGTGTTTTACGAGTCGCGTGAATCCACAGACTTTAATTACAGCACAACTTTTAAAGCACAATCCATTAATTGTTCCTCGTTATTTAAATGTGTATCTGCCTCGACGTGAAATTTAAAAATCTATAAGCAAATAGAGAAGCGAGTCCAGAGTTTGGTAAATTTGAATCGTGAATTTAAGAGTTATGAATGTAAAAAGGACGAGCATTTCGCGATGCAGCAAAGAATAATAATAATAATCAAACAATAATAATCAAATAAACCAGACATATCTGTATCGCATTAAATAAGGTCATAAAATAGTACTTTCCGTACTTTCTTGATATACATATTTCATAATCTTTCCGAAGGCCTAAAATTTAGTTGAAAAAACATGTTTTCCAGGTGCCAATCTAGAGAGCTATGTTGTACGAGCATATAAATAAGTATTATACCATAAAATAAAAACGAAAGTTGACAATAAATAATTGCCTTTTTCATCTTCGATAGTTTTATTCGATGTATTCTTATTTTTAATTTAATACTTGGCTAACGTTTTAAACGTTGATTATAAGGTTTCCCTTAACCAAGTACGTCCGAGTTTATTTTTCGTTTTTGAAATTTGAAAGCAACAACGAAAATTAGAACGACTTATTGAGCGACTAATAAATTAATTTTGGCACCCAAGAATAACTTTATTACCAATCGATAATTATATTTTGTGTACGATACTTTGCAGTGTTATCGAATCAACGAATGACATGGCACCTATATTGAGATGATTTATTCCGAACTCAGGTGGATTATGATGTTTTGACTAACCAATTTATCAAAATTATCTATCAGAGATGGGAAACTAATTTATAGGAATATTGACGTTGGGAATTTTCTCAAGTACATACGAATATTTAAAAAATAATTGATAAATAGTAAAAAATTTCTAATCGACTCGTGTAATTTATATGAGTTATTCAAAGATTAAAATTACACGATAAAGAAGTATTTATATCACTTGGGGTTAATTTATTTTTTGTTTAACGCAATGCTATTCAAAAACACAATGCACTGTGTTAAAAATGCGTTCACTTCTGTTATATCAGTTTATAATTTCAAAGTTTATCGTTAATAGAACTTTATTTTTCAAAAAAATGATTCTTGCAATAGTGCGAATAAAAAAAACGGCCGAAGCAAAAATAAATCTCGGAGTGCTGGAGATAGGCAGTTCGATAGGAAGATAGAGAGATAGATAAAGAGGGAGTGATTAGAAGAAAGTGATAAATGGATGGAGTGAGAGAGAAAGCGAGAAATGACAAAACCGGAGGTAATGCATGGAGGTCCGCACACGGGAAGGTTGCGCGTGTGCTCACGCCCACGAACACAAGTCCGCGGTCCAGAGAGTCGGAAATCCCGGCCCGTCTCCTCGTGTCCGCAGAGAAAGAGCGTCACGCGGTCTGCAGTAACTAAAGCTACGAACGTGACTCGGTCCAGCGAGCCGCGATCGGCCCTCGAGCCTTGCCTCGCTCTTCCCTTTGTTCATTCTCCTTCTCGCTCGCTCTCGCTGTCTCCCAGTTGACAAGCCCGGAATGCGCGTTATTCTACATTCTTCTTTCCTACCGCAGCTTGGCCAAGTCTCCACTACTGGCACAAACGTTCCTTGCTTTTCGGCGCGAAATTTGACTCTCGGATAAAACCCTCTTGTTGTCTCACTCCCCCCCCCCCAGGTGCACTCGCTCCGTTGCATCTTTTAAAGTCTTTTTTTTGCAGCTCGAGGATGAGCGAGTCAAGATACCTTTTAATCCAGAGCTCGATCTCAAAATTGACACTTCGTTTACAGGCAGGAAATGAAAAACCTCGTTTCTCTAATCCATTATTTTTGTTTCGTTTGTTTTTTCGAGAGGAAAACAAATCATGTCACCGCATCCGCGCTAAACTCTGGAAACATTAAATTCGTAAACTTCTTTTTCAAGGCGAAATTCGTATTTATCATCGTATGTAATGACATATGTCAAATTTTTTCAAACAATTATGATAGAAAGTCGATCGGTGCCGAGTGTTTTCGAAAATTCAACATTTCGTTGTTCCACCCTTCGTGTTTTCCGAAACAAAACGTACAATAAAAAAGTGACAGGACGGAATAAGACTTTTATCATTTAAAAAAAATGCTTAATTTTTCTCGACTTTAGTTCATTAATTATACTGATGTACAAAAGCATTTTATGATAATATCGTAGATATTTATTACAAAGCCAATATTCATGACTATGTGATATTTTACCTAGACATTCGTCGTACAATTTGAGTAAACAAAAATACAAAGAGTAAATGTGTGTGTGTGTTGCATACTACACGTACACCTCGCATAAATCATCGGTTTCTTTATTAATCTCAATTTTTACATAATTGTTTATTCATTTAAATAGCAATAAAATATTCTCCATTTATCATTGAATATAACCTTTTTAAATAAATAATTAATACAAGCTAAAACAAGATATTTGATTCTCTACAATAGATTGTGGGAGTAATTTTTTTACATTTGTATTTATATTTATGTAAATATATTTACGCCACGTAAGTTGTACACGCATTCACTATCATAAAATTTAATTCACAGCCCCTAACGAATCTTAAGTATTTCCCAATTTTCAGCGAGTTATCTTCCGTCGTCATACCTAATTTTATAATCAATCGAATATCTAGAGAAACGTTCTTCACAATGCTCAACTTACCAAAGGCATTTAGAATGTATGCATCAGCATATCAAACTCTAGAGTAATCAAAACCTAATTGATCAATATTCAAGATCCGCAGATATGGCTCTTGAGATAAATTACTGATGACGAGCAATATTTGAGGTAAAAGTGAGTTATAAATGTGCAGACTCGGATAAACATTGATCCAACTATGTTCTAATTAAACTCCTCATTTTGCAGTCTCACTGTATGATTCGGAGAAATACACTTACGGCAGATCCGAGCGAAACGGATCTATTATTCTAATTTATAAACATAAGTATGTATTTTGACGAGTAATTCTGCTGATAGTATCGTTGAATATTTTTCATATTGTGAAATAGAGACCTGCCCGTACGCGTTAAATGTGGCATTTAGCAAACCTGATTTAGGAAAAACAGATGGTCACAAGTTCTTCGCTCAAACTTAAAAATTATTAAAATTCTTTGAGCTTTAACTTTTTATTCTTTGAACTTTAGAAATTTTAAAATTATTTATTGTCAATTTGTAAGTTTGGAAAGTACGATTTATTTTTGGATCGATGGCAGAATTTTATTGTTCGTAAAACAGTAGAATTTGGACTAAGCGTAATTTCATAAATACCATTATAGTTTGTCAATGTATTTTCACAACCCAAATCACTATTTCCAAACCATGCCATTCTTTAAAGCAACTTGAGTAAGTCTATGCGTACAATCTAGGAGTAACGCTATTAGTGTTCTGTCGAGCGAAAACTAATTGTTTGAGGTTCATCTGACCAGTGTTATGCTTTTAAGCATTATATTGTTTGCGGTGAGGAAGTGTATTGTAGACCTATACAATCAATTGTATTGGTGCCAATCAAAATGCTTTCTAAACGGAGCTTCTCGATTGTGTCTTTAATAACCACGATGATTTACAGCGCACTAACATTCTTTATGCAAAGATAATTCGTAGCTCGTGTTCGTGCGTTGCATCGTCTGTTGAGAATTCATGTTGATTTTCTAACAAATGCAATCAACATATCTAAGGCATAAAAGCTGCGTTTAAAGCATAGAATTTTTATCTCAATTTACGTCTTAATATATCTTTTTTCTTATTCGATTCGAAGAAATTTCCACAAGATATAAGTACGTAACTTTTGCTTGACACTTATGACGCAACATGAGAAATAAACCTTTTTTCTTCGTAATTTATTTTATTATCAGTTTTATCCAAAATTTAAAAAAATTCACGCGATTAACAAACGTTATACGACTAATTCTCGTTCACTTCAGTTTATCGAATCTTTTATAGCTGGTGAGTAAAATTATTTGCCTCCTACCCATTAAAGTTTGATGCGTGTGTTTCAAAAGAACATTCGCGTGATAAAAAGTTACCTGCAGCACATTACGTATTATGTTCATTAAAATCGTAAACCCGAAAATGTTCTCTCAGTGTTAATGATAGTTTCACTCCTACCAATCTACAAACTTGAATAAAAAAAGATTCATTCCACCATTAGCGGATTTCGCTTCCGCACACAGCTTCGTGCTAAAATCTTTGGACGGAAGCAGGAAAGATGCATTGGTTCAGTAGGGGATTAAGACTCGTCGGGCATCCTCTGCGTGACTGAAGGCGGTCCATTATGTTAAACGCACATCGTTGAAAGGCAGCGTCGAGTGCGTAGGCGTGCACCACATGCGATAATAGGAACTGGCCTACCGAACTCCGACCAGCAGACCGAGAACGGCAGCTCTAATGCAAGCCACGCGAGAACGGAGACGTGCCGCTCGTTTATGACGATAACTGCCGTACCGAGCTTTTTATCTGCCACTCCTACATTTGGAATCATTGATAACTAGCTTTGAATTAATTTTTAATCCTATGCGCCTGTTTATGTTGAGATAACGAACGATAATCTCTTGCGGGAAGTGATCTTTTACAAGAGGCGAAAGCAAACTCCGCAATTATTGCAGTGCAGGAACCGTGTCGATGCTAATTTTATAAAATAGAATATTGCGCGAAGATAAAATTGCTCGGGGAAATAACCCACTGATATATTTTTGGAATCTCGTTTTATTCAGACAAAGCGTCAAATTCATCAGCTATTTTATTTTTATGTTTGATGAACATTCTTAGTCACGTAAATGCGACGCGTACAAATCTAAATTAATTATACAAGTTTTCCACGATTGCATGGTACCTGCCATTAAAATTGTGCCAAGTTTTCAATCTCGTTTGAACTTTATGTTATTATACATTATTATAATTAATTAGCAATGATTAAAAACATAATTTTTTCATCTAGCTGTGATAAATCTAAATCCATGCAAATTATATCAAGAAGATTTTCAACTTTTAATTTTGAATATATTTATGAAAAAAAATTATTAGAATTTTTAATTTATTTTATTGAAAATTTGATAATGTTATTATGTATCTTATTTATTTTAGAAAATCAGTTTTAATCTTTCATATGAAATAGTATTATGATAATCTTGGATCGATCTTTTCCACCTCGATGAAAATGACATACTTAAGAATAAATTTTGTTTACAATACATTTTTAATAATTTTATTAATTTCATTTAAGCAGAAGAGATATTTAATTTAATAAAAAATCAATCAATTTTTTAAAAAATTTGTAAGTTCGACCATTTTGTACTGATAATTAGCTTTTAAGAAATTTATTCTCCATTAATTTTTATTAGCTTGTTTTTCTTATAATTAACTCTCTGAATAAGATTATCTGTAATTATTTTTAATTGATGTTTTATGTGCTATAAATATAATCATTTTGCAGATTCTTATCGGAACAAAGGAAGTAGGACGGAAAGAGAAAGAGAGAGGAAAAGAGAAAATATTTTTTTTTATAAATATAATCGAGTAATTCTTTGTCTTATTTATTAACTTTATTTAGTACAAACTTATTTTGGATTTTACTTTAAACTTGCTTTGGATAATAATTATTGCAATGTTTAGAATTTAGTAGAAGTAATACATACACTTCATATATTCATTATAAGTCCAAATATTTCTATAAATTATTTATTCTTTTCATTTACTCTTGATAAATGAGTAATAGTTACCGTTAATATGCTCATTATTTTAAAAGAATCTTCATAAATAAATATAATTGCAAAAACACCAAAGCTTTTAATATATGCTTAAATAATTATTGACGATAATTAATATTAAAAATCATTTTATTATGTATTTAACTAAAATGTTTCTAAAATGTAATAATTTTTTTGTTTTATAATTATGTTTTCAATTCTAAGTTTAATTATTTTTTTATTAATGTATTTTTGTAATATAATAAAGATTTGTGAAAATATAAAAAAAAAGATTTAAAAAAATTTAATATTTAAAAATTTTAAATTTGTTTGCCAATTTTTTCAGACTGAGTTTTTTTTAAACAATAAAGATAATTTAAATTTCTTTTTACTCGTATAACTTTCTTAAGAGAAGCGGAGCATTTTTTAAAATAAAGATGACTGTAATAAGTAATAGCGATACTAAAACCAACAAATTTCTACATTAAAGTATCGAATTACTTCAAAGAAAGTGTTATTTAAGGTAACAATAGAAAAAAGAAAAAGAAAAAAAGAAAGTTTTAAAAAACAATTTTTTTCAGTTTTATTAAGTAAAATTGCTTTGTTTGAAGTTCATAACAATAGGGGTCAGTCTAACCAAGTTCACGTTGAAAATTATGTGTCAAATAATAAATAAAGCATCTCTTTATAACGCTTTGAAGGAGCTCTCTATTTTTCAGTAGTTATTTTTTAGTAGTTCCCGAACGTCCGCGTAAATAGGGTTAATAGAGAATTATTTACATGTATTTTTTTTATCAGCTTTTATGTAGAATAAAAATATTGGAGTTACCACTTGGAAATTTAAGAAAAAGTACTAGTCTTTTTTAGGCTTAGATAGATGTCTAAGCCAATTAATATTATTTCTACAATTATAATGTAAGATAATAAAATATAAAAAATAAATTTTCGCTGTATAAACACTTGACATAATATACGAATATCACAAATTATACCACATTTTCCGTAATGAAGTTCAATAAATGAATTTTATTAGTCATTTATCTACAGATGTTATAAATCTACTTTTTTTTTATAATTTTATAAATTTGATTCCGTCTTATTTACTTCAATCGGTAAAGTACTTCACTCAATCATTAAATATACACTGAAAGTGTATAATTAGGATCGCCTTAGGACTCACAACAGCTAATTTTTCTATTTTCGGATCACCAGAGTATAGTACAACTCGAAAACCAGATATGTTTGTTGTTAAAAGTTTTCTAATGTACAACTACAGAAGAATAAGATAATTTTTATCGACCCCGGAAGAGTCGATAACTAAATAAATATTAGGTGCTTCCTGGTATGAATCGAATAAATTATTCATTATAATTGCTCTATGCAAATTCCACTGATATTTTTTCACCATATTCTATATATCAAATGGCAGGTTCCAATATGACAATTATTCAATTTAAAGCAGTTATCTCGAGAGATTCGTTGAATACGGAGATTCGAAGAGCATAAGAACACTGGCAATTTAATGCGCATACGCCTGGCGCCCGGAAGATCTAGTTAATTAACGCTGCTATTAGTGATCTGACATGATCTTTAAATTATTGATTTTTAAATCGAGAAGTATGGATATATTTGAATATATATTTGAATATTAATAGCTTTCTATAGATTATTCTTAGGCAAAAAGGTTTATGCTAAGCTACTTAATATTTTTAAGTCATTAAAATAAAATGAATTTTAATTCAAACTTTACCGATGACATATTTCAAGATAAATTATTAAATAATAAAATGGAAGGCAACAGATGGAATTACGCCAAGTTTAATCATTCAGAGAGAAACGTACTTTTAAATTTAAAGCACCAATGTGGCGACATAGGCCTTCACTTCAATTAATGCAACTATGAATATTCAACTTATAAATATTTGGATTTATTTAATCACGCATAAAGTAACTTTGTCATCTTTTAGACAATGGTTCAAC
Organism: Platyscapa corneri; assembly: GCA_018907185.1. Classification (NCBI taxonomy): domain Eukaryota; kingdom Metazoa; phylum Arthropoda; class Insecta; order Hymenoptera; family Agaonidae; genus Platyscapa; species Platyscapa corneri. Next base: position 3,265,523 of record JACCHW010000005.1, on the reverse strand, counting down.
CAAAAATCTGGCTGCCTGTACTATAAATAGTTTTTTTCGTTACGGCTGCTGCAGTATAATTGTACCCGTAAAGGTTCCCATTTATAGTAAATGATAAATGGGCTTTTTAATTGAAATTTAAGGTAAAAAGATTTTACAACACTGATTTTTATTGTAACGTTGTACTAATATTAGTTTAACAAGAAACTGGCCCTTTTAATCAAAATCGATAATTCTGACATCGAAAGGTTATTATCTCTGAAAGTTTTGTTTGAAATTTTTCCACGCAATTATTCTTTTTTTACTTCTTATGCCGACAGGCAGTAAATTTCGTCGGTTGATTATTTAAAATTGTGAAAAATCGTTGACTATAACGAATTCAATTTGGTTTTTTAAATTAAGGAGAGTGTTATATGTGAATATAAACCGAAAAAAACCGAAGTATAGTTTTTTTATTGTTTTCATCCATAATCTTTAGTATAGTCTTATAAAGGAATAGGATTTTATATTATTTATTGAAAGGATATAATAGCCGCAATTTATTTTAATCTGATTATCAATAAAGCTCATTTCATAATAAAGAAATGCCTTTGTGACTAAATGTTATTCTTCATACGATCCGAAAAATGTTTTCTTATCAACCGGTTCGTGAAATGTTTCCAATTCTCATTCAAATCCACCTCAACTTACTTTTTAAGAATCCCTTCCTGATATACCGTATATTACGGCTCGTATTATCGCGCAATTTTCATTGTTTTCACGTAAATTCCTTTCATGCAACGATTTCTGCATTTTCATCGATGAAATAATTATTGTAAGCTGCATATTATGCCGTAATCTATTGCAAACAAACGCACATGTGCCGAAATGCAAACGGCAGTTGCCACATAATGTAGAGCTGCGGCGCACGTACGGCTTGCATAAAAAATATTTGAAGTTGTGGTTCTTTTGTATCGGTAAAAATAGAGCAAGATGTCCTAGTAAACGGATGTTCGAATATTTACACGAGCGCGTGAGCCTTCGCTTTAGAGAATGATCGGAAGAGCGATTGAGCGCACGAAAATTTCGGAATTTTCGAATGCCGCTATTGCGAAGTAATCGAGCCCCGAGGCGCAGATTATTATCATACATAATAGTTTTGCGATTCATCAGACGATAAAATTTTATTGGGTACGGACTAAATGTTACGTACCCTAAATGAGCGCGGGGATACAGAAAACGGGAAGCGGAAAGCGGAACCGCGGACATCTTTAATACCGCGTTTCCGATAGTAAAGTGCGGGAGTTATACACGTTTTAAGCTTTTATGAATATCGACCCTCAAATTACATCCGTAAAATAGCATCTCCTGAAAAACTTAACAACTTCCGATAATTTAAATAAGAATTAGATTCTTAAATTTCAATGCAAACGTCGACTCTAATGTAATAAGGGACGAGATCCTAATAATGAAACTAAAATTGATTTTTTAAATAATTCCAAACGATTGTGTTTCAAGAAACAAATTTATTCGTTATTCAGGAGGAGATCCACTTAAATAAATTTTATCGACTGCAATTTTATTTGGCGTTCAAGTACAGAACAATATTTTTATTAATTAATGTCTTGATTATTTACTGTTCTTACAAACTATTGATTTTATTTCTTGAATAATCTATACATTTTTTAAACGCGTAAAAAATATGTTTTTATCTACAAGTTCTGTTGGAAGGAGAAAACTTTATAATATAAACTTCCAAGAATTAATCAGATGGAAAGAACTTATTCGTTTAGAATGAACAATTGCGATAGTTTTTCCATTATGATTATTCCATCGTGATTATATAATTATTTATTATATAGATAAAGACGATTCAATTAAAAACTCAGAATTAAACAAGCAGCAATAAATATAATAAATATATATTTTTTTAATAAAATGATAATTATGTTATATTTAACGAAGTAACAATAGATAGCGTAAAATTGTGCAGAATCTGTAATTAAATTGAATTGATTTTATATCTATTACCCCGTAATTGACGAATCATTCTATATTATAATTAAAATCGTTTTTAATTACAGTTAGAAACATGAGAACACGTTTAACGTATGTTACAGCATTAAATATATTTTAATTTCAAGATAGTTATTAGTTACAACATGTACATATAATTATAAATTTTAAATGAGAACAGTAATTTTTTATACTAATTATTATCTTGAAATATAGTTTTCTCAGTTCTGTTTAGATTTATTTATTTCTAAAAAAGCAAAGATGAAGAAACATTCTAATCGTCTGGGCAGGCATCTCTTATTTAACCGTTAATACGATTCTATCTTTAAAAAAATGTAGTATTAAAAAGGAATTCGTTTTTCCCGAGAAAAAAAATGTATTTATATGTGTTTATACATATATATTATGAACGAAAATATGTTGACTAAAATTTATCTTTATATTTACAAACACATCAATGATAAAAATTAAAGTTAGAGAGTATCTAATTTTCATGAGTTTTCCAATTATATAACAAATATAAATTACACAACATGATATCATGCGATTGCATTGATGTCTACTCAATATCTGGGTATCACTGTCAATTAACATAGTAAATAAATTTGAATAGAATTCGATTAAATGAAGCATGTGCATCTATTAATTATTGAAGAGAACATAATTATTGAAAAGCATCTGTGTTTTTAGGACGTTTAACACGATTTTTTCAATTTATTTACGAATAAATTAGGTTAAAATTAGTATATAAATAGTTAATTAACTATTTTAGCTTGATGTTCCTGCGCGCTTTGCAATTTATTCGAATTTCGAATTGAAGTAGTAAATTCGAGTGGGAGAATTGATTCTAACAGAGAAGTAATCAACTAATTTAGTTATGAAATATTTTGTAATTTCGGCCTATTTGAGCAAACTAATATACATTTGTATTTATTCATCGCGGCTAAATAATTTAAAAAATTTTAAATTAAATAGAGGCCAAAATGGATTAAATTAATAAAACACTGAAATTTCACTGATTAGAATAAAACGTTGTTTTATATTTTGTCAATATCGAATGTGTTTTCGGTAATTCGAAAAGAAATGGTATGAATTTTAAAAAGCGTTTGTACAAAATATAAATGTTGCCGGTTAAGCAAATTAATACAATTATATACTTTAGAGGATCTGGCTTATATTTTTACATTCGAGTTAATAAATTTTCCTTCCTCTACATAAGTATTGGATTAACTATGAATGTATGTATACGAATTTCACTAAAACAAGTCAGGTACAAATAATAAGTTATTTAATATATATATACTAAGAAAATCTATGTTTGATTCACAGGGATAATATTCAAAGCTATTTACAAAGAGTTTCAACAAAAAATCTAATAAAACATATTACATTCTATTGCATTCCATTTAGTCTCAGTATCAATTACATTCCTATCAAATAGATTAATTGAAATGAAATAATCTCTAAAATACGGATAAAATGGATTATTGTTACAATTGTAAATCCGTTGGATTTGAAAGAATGTGTTAGAGTCTCTTTCTTACACAATCTTAAACTACAAGAGTTTCGAGTGTAATGGAAATATTATAAATTTATAATTTAATTAACAAATAAAAGGTGAAAAACAAATGGAATAAATATTGCACAGAATAAAAACATTTGATTAAACTTGTGAACATAGAGACATATTCATTTAAATACATTATACCGTAGAATCGTCGTGTTGTCAAACTTCTTAATGGCACGTTTTATGCGTTCCGGGTGCGAATTCAATTATTCCCCGTTTTTATCAAAACTTTAAATGGTTCCGTATTTGTCCAACGCATTGTATACGAGGTAGAGAACGCGCTGTAAAAAATCTACATTGAAAGCATCCGGAGTTAAACTTTAGTTGACTCAATCTCATTTACGGTATATAATTTGCTTACACGGTACCCATTAAGTGAGCCAATTGCAACAAACTTTTCTTCAGCCTTTAGGTGTAATAATTCGCCTGCTAATGAATTCCTTTTACGATCGCGGCATCTTATACGCTTAACCTTTGCGATCACGTGTGCGGGATACAAGTTTTTGTTCACGATAATAACGAAAGATTTTTCATTTCAAACGCTCGTTCGACTCAAATTGCTTTACGCAAATGTCGATGAGTTTCGATACAAAAACAATAATAGTGGATATTCATCGTGCAATAGCTTGGAAACTCAATGCATTACAGTTTGAACTTCGTTTAATTTCATTTTTTGTTTTTTCATTTAAAGTGTGCGCGCATCAATATCTATAAATATTTCACGAGTTAAAAAATTAAAAAATTTGAAAACGTCAATGAATAAAATTCTTGATTCACGAAAGGAGACGATTATTATCTTAACCCAATTGATTAATCAATTCTTACGACTACAGTATCCGTCTAGAAAAAAGTGACTCAAAAAACAACGAAAAAATTGTTGGGATCAGGCGATTCGCTGCTCACTCACAGTCCAAAAACTAAACAAAATTATTTATCAGCTGAAAAGATTCGAGTTGTCATGTTCGTTATATAAAGTTTACGAGAAAATTGAACAGAGGCAAACAATTGCGAATGTTTGTACTCCTAAATACCAGTACTGAGTTTCAATGCCCACATTGATACGTTAGGCTCGAATTTAGCACCAGGAACTTTGATAGCACGCGTTCCGGACTCCACTTACAATTAGCGAGGAAATTTTCTAGAATTGCAGCGGCTTTTGAAGCGTGCGAAAAATAAACGTATTTTCTCGCCGGCCGGGGGGAGCGTGAAAAAGTGCGAGAGAGGTCCCAGATTACAGGCGAACTCCGAAGCGCTTCGTCGGCTCGTTTATCACGCCAGATGCGCGTCATTCTGTCCATCTCTCGAGCGAATCGAAAATCCGTACCGGGGCTGTGGGACAGAATCGTTAATTCATTTTCCGGCGTCTCGCTGGCTCGAAGCTTCGAGTGTACTTTTGTAGGCCGAAATGACTATTAGCGCATGATTCTCTACCTGCGGATCGTGGTGAAGTGTCGTCTGGCGGCGACAGCGACCTTTTCACTTACATACAGTATTTACGGGATGTTTTTGACGAGTTGACCTCACACCCTCCCTTCGTTTGCAAGCCCGTGTACGCACCAACTGTGACTTCGGCCCCTGTGTGTTACTTGTGCCCATGTTTTTTTATCGTCGTTTCCGTTTCGTTGTACTTTTTATTATGCTGCGCGACGAATTTTCGTTCCGTTTGCGCTGCGGGTATTAAATCATTCGTATCTTCAGCGCATCTCGTGTAGTGATACTTTTTGATACTTTAATATTAATGCTCGGGGATAAATTACCCCCTGTAAAATAATTGACTAAATTTACGAGCACTTGTACGTGTACGAGTGCTGTGCTATCAACGGAAAAACGTTGAATATCAATCTTAAATAATTTTGCCTTCTCCGCTGCTCCAAGCGTGAAACCTAATATGGAGGAGTCGCTGATTTGTCGTTCATTTTTGTGCCGACATTGTTATCGTTGCTGCTTTGTAATTATGGATAAAGTTATCACTGTAAAAATATTCAATTGACGATCTGTGTATGCACACGTACGAAGGTTCGACGAATGCGAGAAAAATTGCAAAAAGATCTAAGGGGAAACTCCTTTTTTTAAATTTTCGAGCCAAAAATTTATCACGAAACAGCTGCAGTATTTTACTTTTTAACATTTATCTTAATCAGTGAAATAGAATATATATAATTAACTATAAGATTATAGAATTTAGTAATTTAAAAGTATTATTAAACATGTATATTTACAAATATAATGAATTTGTTGTGTTTAATTGGTGTTGATACGCGTACTTACACGATATTCGTCTCATTTATTCAAGGCAGTATGTTTTCTATACTCTTGAATCAACGATTTAGTAATTCTTATAGTAAAACGGTTTATCGCAAATGAAATTATTAATCGACAAGTTTTTAAAAATGTTTTGCACGAAATAATTTGTACATATTAATCGTATCATTTTCAGAATGACACTCATTCAATCTAATTCGTTTACACATAAGAGTTATAGAATTACATTTTATTGTTATAACTTACGTGACTCGGTGATATAGTATCAAATTACGAACGTATAGTTACGGAAAGATAACAAGCTTGAGCATACATTAATTAAGTTTGAAATTTGTTTAATAAACTCGATAAGCTTATGAATGGGTCTATAATGATGTAATCGAATAAAATACTCGTAAAAACTCTAGTAGTTTCAGTATTTTAAAATTTTTCGGTTAATCTTGAATTTTTTTATTTATTTCATGCAAATTGCAAAGATTCATCCTCTCATATTTAAATAGTATATCTTCTACCTATACTTCTCAGTCGTTGAACTTGTATGATTTGAGTTCACGAGATTATAAAATAACATCTGCGATAATTAATAATAATTTAAAAACTGATAATTTATTGTACCTCTAAGTTATCCATTCTTTTGAAACAATAGATATTTAGTTATTATTAAACAAGTGATATTTAAAAGTGGATTTTAAATTTTTTTACAGTTATAATATAACTTAGCAGATATTATTTAATTATTTTTCTAAATATTTAAAATAAAAATATTGTTTCGATTTTACATAATTATAGATTTTTAATTATGCTAAACAGAAAATATTTAATGATAATTTAATAGTTTAAATTTTTACTTAATTGTAGATTAAAATGAAATTAGAATTCTGCAATCAAAATATCACTTTTCTTATTTATAAATTCAATTTTGAAATTCTAATTATTTTGAAGTTCAACGACGAAATTTCATTAAAATTACTAGTGTGACTTTAACGTGTATTTTAAATTTTTTAACGTAAGATAAACATAGCTGTCAACACTATTAAACTATTATAAAATAATGCAAAAAACTTTTTAAAATGAAATATAATATATTTAAAGTAATGGAATTGAATTGAAAATCGTTTATTAGGTATTAAGTATTATATTTAATTAGATTAAAGCAATTTGATTCTCTATATATATTATAATACCAATTCTTCACTACCTTATATGTTTATATTATAAAAATTAAATTATTATAATAGTCGATTTTATTAATTTTCTTGTTCTTGTATTTCAGGTAAGCAAACGAATGAATAAAATTAAACAGATTGTTATTTTATTTCTTATCAAGTCGTAAGTATTATTAAAGTTTATTAAAAGATTTATTTAAACAGTAGCCTACATACACTTAACTGAAAATAATTTTAAAAGATTTTCTTGTTTCTATAAACTTAAAAGTAAAATTCTTTCTGAATTTTATGAGATTGTATTTGCATTAGATCAATTTAATCAATTTCTCAATGTTTTTTTTATTTGTATAAAATGTCACATAAAATGTCAACTTTATTATTTAATGATTAATATTTATTTTTAAGAGAAAATACAATTATTTATAAAAAAATTTGTTTTATAAAAATTTGCGCAAAAGGTTTACGTTATATATGCACAAATTATGCTATGAATTCTAATTGTGCTTAAAATTATCGAAGCGATTAATTTAAAAAATGATTATTAAAACAAAATAAATAATTTGAGAAATACGGATATTCTGTTATTTCACAAGTATGAAAGAAATTGCGGTACAGTAATTTATTGAACAATAAAATCGATTCTTTGTTTTCATGCAGAGCCAAAATTCAATTTAAATTTATAAAAGTTGATACTTAATTAATGTAAACAAAGAAATAAATGTATTTTCTTTTTAAAAATTTATATTTTTCCGTTGATAACGGTTCGAATTGAAACCTCGAAACTTATCTGAAATTAATAGTTCCATTATTTCGAATTCTTATATTCGGTGTTTTCGTGTTTTTGAAATTTAAAAATTCGCCTTTATTTTCGCGTTTTATGCTCACAATATTTTTTATTATAAACTACTCAAATAGAAATCATAAAACTTTTTGCGAAATAAAAGTGTAACGAGTGGATTTTGTGTTCAGGATTGCGGACTCAAAGCCCAATAATGCCTTTACAATATGTCCGTCTTTCGATTAATTCTGCACTAAACTGTAACTTTTTAAGTTGTAGTTCCTGAATTGATATTACAATAATAACTTACTGCAGATAAGATTATGTGCTGACCTTATTTAACGATAACGAAGAACGTGCATGTTGCAGCGATGCGCGAAAATAAAATAGCACAGTGATATTAGGAAATGTCTTTAAATCCATTATCTAGTTGAATTTCTTTGTATAAAATTTCATCTAATAAGTACCTTAATTTATTGCAAATGCTAAAAAATATTTTTAACATTCAATCTAAAATCTTCATTAAACGTGATATTGCGATCAATAAAGTTACGATGCATTATTTTCCCAACTAAACCTTGTCCTTATGTAAATAATAAAATGAATCAAAAGCCTGCAACAATCGAATCCTGGCGGATTAATCAATTATTTATCGTGCGTTAATAATCGAGATAAAATAAGCAGTTGAATAATTAAGGGCAGATAAAATATGCGCGGAGTAACCGTAACGGAACAGGTTGTCTTCGGTAATTCAAAATTAAAGTTCCCCGACTGCACAGCAGAGATCGAACGAGGATTTCAGGGAGCAATACGAGTGCAACGCACAGTTTTCAATCATCCATTGAAAAAAGCTTTCCGCCGCTCTTTCCGTTCGAATGGAATGCGGACAAATTTTGATTGAATCCCAGTAGTGTGGCTCTCTTTCCCCGTACATACGCTCCTACCGCAATGCAAATCCCTTCGAGATGTAGTGTACACAAAGCGAGTACGTTGTTCCTTCTGGGCCGATCGCACGCGAAATTTGACAGTGACGTGCGAGGGACGGGGAAGGTCACCAGTCAATGCTTTTTCAATTACGTTGATTCCTATGTGGTATTTCAATGTGGCCCGCCGATTGGACTGTTGCCTGCACATTTGGGATGCTTCGAACGCCGTCCTTCGGATTCCGAAGAATTGCATCTCCCCCTCAAGTCGGAGGAGGGGCACTGCCGCTCGATTTTAAAGAGACGTTATTTACTCGGGAAAATCAAGTGTTCGCGTGAAAAGCGCGGACTATTCCTTTTTCTAAGACGATAATAGTTGTTCGAGGCGGGTTGGAATTCGCATTCAGGACCGAGAATTCCACTCAAAATTGGCATGCAACTATTTATCCCAGAAGACGTTTGACTCGAGAAAGCAGGTCTAAGGCTGCCCAATTAGATTGAATCGTAGTGTCGCTCAGACAACATATTGTTACCCAAAACCATTATTTTGCAATTCTTAATGAGAATTCACAAGCGACGTGTTAAAATTCACTTTTAGGCGAATCTCTGACGCTTTGGAGGAGTTTATTAAAAATGGGGCTGAAATACTACGGTATAAGTTTGTGAAAGTTTTTGCTTCATTACATTGTTCTGGAAATCGAAAGGAACGGAATTTAATTATATCGAAAGTCAAAATTTTTTATTTTACAGCAAGGATTCGTTCAAATTTCAACAACGAAGTTTAGATCTAATTAGATATAACTAGCGTTTCATTATAATTTGCAAAATACGCGGCATTTCGATAATTACTCACCTTTTAACTAAAAGTCTCATGACATTGACATTTAAGCCATTGACTTTTAAATTTAAAATTTCGCATCTACAATATGCAAAAATACAGCCGTGTAATTCAGCCGACATTTGTTTATTGCTATTGCAATGTGTTTAAATTACGTATTCGAACAATCACGGCCTATAATTTGTACAAATTTTTTAAATTTACGAACATTAATTCTCTTGCAATCAGACTAATATTTCGTATGTGTAAATCTTAAAATCGCATTGATGCATTTAATTCTATTGAAAATACATTTTAGGCAGAAATATTAATTCTATCAATATTCTGCTCTGCTAGAATAAACTTTATTTATTTTACACTTATTACGAGACGATAAAATGAAATTAATTCATCTGCATAAAATTCGCATGGAAAAGTGAAAATGTTATTCCTCTCCGCACACTTAGCGATTATCTAATTTAAAAAAAATTATAGCTTTTAAATTCTATTTTTGTCAATGGTTCTATTCCGATTATCACACAAAATGTATTTTGTCTCTAGTTTAAACAATCATAAAATGCTTATTATTGCGACGATTTATAATAATATTATGTAGTAAAAGTTTCCGCAATACGATATACCGAACTTATGAAATGGCAATCTCAATAATTGTATTTTCTATAAAAATAAATAATATTTATAGCTTTAATACTTTTACGAGTAAATAAACCCGGAAATAGAGTAGTTCATATTATATGATTATTAGATTATTACGTTTTAAAGTCTCATAGACAGTTTATTCTTTCGTAAGCGTTAAAATGCACTAGAACATTTCAATTGCGCTAACATTGGATGCAATGTGAATCCAGGAATGGAAATGATCTCCTCCGACACTTAATTGACGCGATTAAAAATACAAAAGGACCATGAGAATCGTTGAGACTGCAATAAAACTCGCCAGCCAGTCTCGTCACTAATAAGAGCAGAATCTGCCAATTGTAAATTTCCTTCGAAAAGAGAATGAAGCATCAGTCGCGAGGGAAGCTGAATTCGTTGTAACGAGAAGGGACACAAGTGCCACTCGGCCGTCTCCTCTTACGAAGTCGACGGCTAATGTTTCAGGTAAAAAAAGGCGAAATCGCTTCTCGTTACGTGCTTTGAAATGAAAGGGATTTTAGCGTCCACGTGTATCGACACGCAAATGAAAGAAAAAGGTGAGCCGGCCTCGAGTCGTACAGGGAGCGCGTGAAAGAGAGAAAGAGAAGAGAATGGGGAAAGAGAAAGACGAGGGAGAACTTGCTCTAGTGTTGGGACAAAGATGGATGAAAGGGAGAAACCTAGGGCTTGAATCCACAAAAAGCGATATTTTTTATCTTTTGGAGCTTAGAGGATTTTCAAGACCGAGCTTTGCAGTGCAGGTATGAGGATTTGTTAGTGGCACATTTTTTAGTTTCTCCCACATTTTCAACGGATAATTTAGAAAAGCAATTTAGCTTCTTAAGAATGTTTAAATGCAGGAGAAATTCGGTCAATGTGAAAAGGTTATTCGAGGAGCAATTAATCGAACTCATTTACACTGTTACAGTGCGAGCTTTACCCTTTTTTCATACTGAATCCAAATTAATAGGAGAATTTTAAAGAATTTTCTAATATTCTAGAAAATTGAATATCTCTAATTGCATTAAGATGCAAGAGATTGAAGAGTCGAATAATTAAGGTTACATACATTGTACGTTTTGGGTAAAGTTGGTAATGGTTATTTAGGTACAATATTTCATAATTAGCTTTCATTTAAAATTTAAATAGCGAAAGCTAATATTTCGCCCTAAATCGAGTGAATTATTTTTGCATAATTTTTTACACTATTTCCATGAAACTGCAAATATAAGATTAAATAAACATAATGATAGAATATGATTCATTTGTCGAAAGTTTTTTGCTAACAAATTTTTTTGACATTAAAGTTTCTGAAACAAACATCGATAAAAAAAAATATGAAATGATACGTATATTAATAATACATGTTTAACTTGAAAATGTAAAAGCAAATTCTATACTGAAAATGATTTTTTTTAATATATCGTTTCATCCTCAATTTTACATTTTTAATATAATTTTTTTTGCTTTACTTTGTGACATGCAAATAGTACGCTTTATTTTATAGCAACAAATCAATACAAGAATGCAATAAAATTTTATTACATGCAAAATAAATTTGATACAAGTCAAGCTTGTTTAATATATTCATGGCAAAATTAGTGGTTATCTAGTATGAATAATTTGACAAGTTCTCGCCAGCATCATCATCAGCTCTTAGACATTTGTTTACGCGAATCAAACAAAGAAATAAGCAAAAAGTATAAAATGGATCAGGTGTATAAATAATGAGAGATGGAGAGAGAGAGAGAGAGAGAGAGAGAGAGAGAGAGAGAGAGAGAGATAGAAAAAAACGACGGAATGAATAGATATGAGGATGACTTCTGAAATGAAGAATAGAGAGGGATAGAAGGAATGAGAAAGTCGTAACTCAAAAGTCAAAAAAGAGACGTGGTAAGCTCGATATAACTAAACGGTGAAAGAAGACGGTAAACGAGAAACCCGCATGATCGATAGGTAAGTTCATTTGATCAAAAACACTAAAATGGGAACATGATTACAAATAAAATAGAATTTGTTATGTGGCATTACTTCGTTTGCATAAATACTGTGTGCTAGGCATGTGATGTAGGCCGATAAAAATACAAGCATTTCGTATAAATTATGTGTGCATGTATAGAAGCTGCGAAATTTTTGGATTTACACGTGAACGCGTAAGTCGAGTTCAAATTTCACAGGAGGTCGTGCGTAAATGAACGGTTATAATTATATTTTGATGTCACCATGATAAACTGTATATGTTACAAAATATACATCTAATATTACATAAAAAATTAAACATTATTCTTCCGCAGAAATCAATTTAAAATTTTCCATTTTCATAATATTTTTTCTATAATGCAAAGTTATAGTTTTTCGCATAAAATATTTGGAGCTATGGCTTATTTATAATGATGAGCTGCAGCAATGAGCTGCAGATACCAAAGGAAGTAGTTTTTATAGATATTTTTAAGACAAGAATAAGATAATATTCTTTAAATAATCGTAATTCTCTTAAGATAATTATTTATATATTGTTAGAGCCACACATTTCTAAAAAAATCATTGAAAAACCTGAAATAAAATAAGCTTATAAATATGTATTTATTAATATTATATAATACGTAAGCATTAAAAATTATTAAGAGTATTACGTATAAAATATATTCAACGATTAATTAATAAATATTAAATGTTGATAATATATAAATTAGACATAAATTTAAATAAACAATAAAAAAATGAAATTTAATTACGTAGATAATGAATATATTGTACATACGATAAGAAACGTACTTATAACTTTACGAATTTTATATACCATCGATTAGAAAATGAGAATGATCTGTAAATTAAATACGAGAAAATATACATGCCCGTTTATATTTTTGGCAAAGATATTAAATTAAAAATGAAAGATTTTAAAAATTTGTGCCGAATTCTATAATGCAATTAAATTAATTCATATAAAAAAATGTAACCATTACCAACGTATGAACATTTCCATATATTAATTTTTAACGATAAAAAATTTCAGTAGTTTTTCAATAGTTAGAGAATTATTCAAATCCATTTATATACTTTTGTGTATGCTTACATAATTATATATTACATAGTTATTTTAAATATTACCGAATATATATTTGGAATCAATTAAGATTTTATGTCCGTTATATTTTTGATATTTTTTTTGTAGACTATGGCACTCATATTCTCATATTGAAGACAATAAAACCTATTTCTGAATTATGATATAAAAATGAATTAAAACTTTTATTATTTGGAAATCTAAGACGGCTGTTGAACGGACACTTAAATATTTTATTTGAATCGATTTTTATTTTTAATTAAGATTTCTAAATTATATTTAATATTTTTATAGTTAATTTATAGAAATATTCTTTGCCACAAAATGCAAAAGCTTTTAATAAGAAATATTTATTATAATAAAAATTTTGTTTAGAATTGAGCTTAAATCTTTGACAGTCTATTATATATATATATATATATATATATATTTAACATGACTGATTATTTACAAAAATATCAAATTTATAAAAACTGTGTTAAAGAACAATACTGTTTTTAAATTATGATTATATATTTATTGATTAATTTATTATGTTTATAGATTATTTAAAATAAATTCTTTTAAATAAAAAAATATCTCTAAAAATTTGATTGAATATTTTTATCATCTGCATTTATCTGCATTTAAATTTCATGAATTTGTAAATATTTGTAAATAAATCATAATAATAAATAAGAAAATATGATTTTATTGGTTATATGCTTATAATTATTACGGTGACGTTGACATTAGTAATCTATATTCGTTGATAAAATTATAAAAACTAATTATTCTTCAATATTGATAATAAAATTGAAATTAAATTTTTGTAAAATCACAAGATTGACATTTTTCAGCTATTGAAACAAGATACAAGTGAAAAACTGCATACGTAAGAATCCGATAATGATTTGTAAAATAAAATTATATTCCGTGAATTAAAAAATTAAAAAAATATTTCGTAATAAATCATTACAACGTGCGATTAACATTTTTCCGCGGGTTTTTTTTATACAAATGGGGGACAAAAACGTGTACGTAGTATAAATAAATTAGAGGGGTAAAACGATGCAAATAGTGATTCACGAGTCGAATTGTACATAAAAGTAGATCAGTGTTAACGTTTGAAGTAAATACGAGCAACGTATTCTGATAGAAAAAATGAGGCGATAAAATATGAAAAGCAGCATGGGAAACGTGTAAAGTGAAGGGGAAAAGAAAAAAGGAGGCGAGTGACGGAAAGGAAGATTAGCAATAGGCATTGAAAGGGTGAGCCGATAGTCGATAGAGACTAGAAAGGCGTAAAGAGAAAAGGGAATTCATCGGTCTGTGCATATGGTCAAAATAAAAAGATAAAAAGAGATTAGTGGTACGTGCAGAATAGCAGCGGTAGCCTACGAATGCCGACTGAGCTGTGAAAGGATTCGGCGGAAGGAAAGAGTGAGCGAGATAACGGACTCTGATAAAATTGGGCGCGGGGCAAGTAAAGGGGGGGGGCGGGAAATTCCGGCAAATTACCGCGGTAATCGGCCTGCACGAAAGCCCAAAATTTCCATAATTCTCGCCACGGAGGTTCACAAGGAAGGGATACAGAGACAGATCGAGAGAGAAATAGCGAACGCGAGAGACAGAGAGAGGAAGCGCACTTTGCGCGGAAATTTCGCACGAGCCGAGCGGAGCAGCCGCTTATAGGCGCTGAATTTTGATTGTCCGCCCGAGTAGTTGAGAGTTATATAGGGTTAGTATGAGGAGCACAAGCATGAGCCCGATTATGCGTCATTTTATACAGGACTAGTCTAGCGCGAATACATGCTATCCGCTGAATAACGCAGTTTATGCCCTTCCTCCGCTATTTCTCTCTCTCTCTCTCTCTCTCTCTCTCTCTCTCTTTACACACTTCTTCCTTTGTTTCGGATTTTAATTTCAAATCGTTAAAATGAAGCATCTCTTTACCGGTCAAAACTGATTACATTTTTCATGCTTTCCTTTTTGCGATCGGTTAATGTTTATCCCCTACGACTCTACAAAAATATCCTATTTAAAATTCCGTTTTAAATTAAAAGTTATACAAACGTTCTTACAAAACTTTTAATTTGCGCTAAAAAAAGGATTAGTCGTGTCTGGTGCAATACCTTACTAATTAAGTCACCGACACGGCCGAGCGAATATTTCTTTATACTTCATAAATCACTTTTTATTTATACTCGAGGTCAAACTCATTTCTCATTTATCTTTTAAGACAAAATTTAATTTTTTAATAACCGAGAATGTTTTATAAATTATGAAAATTTTATTTTGAATAAGCCATTATTACGAAGTTCTGTAACACTGTGTTACGTTCAGGTTTACACTTTTCATAATTTTACTTTTTAATTGATTTGTTAAGCTTATATTAACAATAAATAATTTACTCTCATTATTTACCCTTCCAACATTGCTTTTGTAATCAATTTTAAGCTTTTAAACGAACTCGAAGTAAATAATAGAAATATATAATTATCAAATTACTTTATTCACTCGTAATACGAATCAGTAAATTGTTTTAATTTTATCATTAATTCTACTTAAATGATAAAGACAATGAAATTCAAAAATATATGTAAGAATCATTATCTAATAAATATTTTTTATGGTTTTTTAATATAATTTAACGCACTCATACAAATTTTTTCTCTTTGCATGAAAATAATTTTTTTAATACTTAAATTATAAAAAATTCGTTTAGTGCATGAAACATAATCAATAAAATCTACCCAACATTTTATTTATATCTTTATTTGTTATTCTGAACAAATCATGATTATTGTTACATAGAATTTTGTATGTTATTAAACTAATAAAAAAGGGAAATCTTTACTTCGTCTACCATATAAAATGAGACTAGTATTTAACGAAGTTTTTATCGGCTCTAAACTTTCGGCAAGATCAAAAATAGAATTGGGAAGGTAGCACAAGATATAACGACTGCACGCTGAAACAATAAAAGGATTACTTAGAGCAAATAAAAGCTTTATTATCTATAAATATTGAAATGTCCCTTCTCTGTTCGAAATTGCATCATTGTAGTTTGGTAAAAATACTTTATGATTATGTTCAATAAACAAACAATTGGATTAAACTATTTTTGAATAAGTATGTGGTTATTTGCGAATATTCGTATTACAATATTATTTTCTGTAATTATCAATAATTTTATCCATTGTTTTTTTTTATTAAAAGATTTTTTTAACAAGACAATGCAATATTATTCTTATATTAATATTATAATATCTTATCTTTTCTTACCAGCTGTTAATTAATGTTTTAAAAAAAAGGAATGGTTTAGTATGAAAAATTAATTTAATGGGACTAAATTTATGATAAAAATTTGATTTTATGAAAAAGAAATTAAAATGTATAAGAATAAAAAAAATATGTTTTCAGAATTTTTCATTATTAAATGAATCTTAAAATATTGTAGAATATTTATTGTCGATAAATTTATTAGTACAATACATCTATTAAATAAATCGTTTAATTAAATTTAGGTAATTTAAATTTTATATTTAAATAAATATTAAAAATAATATTAAAGTAAAAATAGCGCTATTTTTAATTCCAATATTTATCAATACATTTTTATGAAATATGCAAGTATTTTAATGAATAACTATAATTAAAGGATTTATATCTTTTATATTATTTATCAACATATACATTACTGAAAATTTTAGAATGTATGTTTTTATTTGAAGATAAGTTTTTCATACAATTGAAAAATTGTTTACTCGAAACTAATCACTGATTAATTATATTTTTGCAATATATACGAATAAAATTGTTTTTACTTTCTGATAATAATTTAACTGTACATCTTATATTATGATTAATTTTCCACTTTAAAATTAAATTTCATTTTTATATTTCTTTCTATTAATATAACGGAGTAAATTAATTACATTAAATAATTTTTTAAACATGGTTGGATTAGTAATATTACATAAATTTAAATTTATTACGAATCACCTTTTCTCCATATTTTAAATGAAAGTGAATATTACCGATAATTTATTTCGGTATTTTGTATTCTTCTCTTCTACGTGTTTAATATAAAGATATATTCATAAGTAAAAAGTTTAAATATTTCCATATATAAAAGAACTTAAGCGAGTAAAATAATTACGTTTATTGATGCTATTGGATAATTTGAACGATTAAGGTATCATTTAAATAAAGTTACTTTTTTTTATTTGGGAAATGAAAAATGGGAATTTTACTTTTTTTATTTGGGAGATGAAAAACAATGTGTAAATTTTTTTGGGTTTTTTGATTATTTCGAATTTACAGTATTGTAATATATCTTATTAGATGTTGTGATTTTCGTAAAATATAAAAAATGGATATACTTTAAACAAAATTAAGTCATGAATTTTTAGCTGTAATTGTATTTGTTTTCAGACATTTAAGATTGATTTGAAAATTAAACTACATTCAAATTGTTGCGTATAAAATATAATAAACATATAATTTAGTCATATTTTTTTTAAGTTACTCGAGTTATTCAAAATTATTACATTTAAGTTATTTCAGAATATTCACAACTGTCCATTAGTTGCAACAGTTCATTAACTTTACAAATGACGAAACAACTTTATTTATGTTTAATAGTTACGTTTTCATAGCTTATTTTATAACACGCTTATTCGAAAATAATATAAATCTTATATACAATCCGTACACTTATTTATTAACCTCTGGTCTTTGAATATTTAATTCAATGATTTCTCAATTACACTCTAATTTTCAGAAATATAAATTATTATATATCCAAGAAAAACCTTTGTAAAAATATTATTAAAAATTAATGAGATCGATTATTTTCAATTTTGTTCAACTTTTAATCTTAAAAAGAGAAAGATTATTTCAAGTGGTGTTTTAAATATATATAGTCGTACCAATATTGAGTAAAACTACTTAAAGTAGATATCTCGGAGGCTTGTAGACATGTAATATTTAAAGCATGAAAATTCATCTGTAGTCTGTGCGATAAAGCGTTTAAGCCACCGATGCTGTTATATGATTATACTAAATTTAATCACATTATAAAGTTGAGCAGTTTTATGAAGAATAATTTTGTCTATTTACCGTTATCGATTATTTTATATTTAGACAAAATTTAGCATTCAATTTTCATGACTGCGTAATCTTATTTAAAACAATTTCAGATTATGAAAATAGAAGTGAGACGAATTATTATTTGCACTTGATATATGTCTTTTACTTTATCTCTTTTTATTAGAAAACTGAATTTGCATCCCTTGCTTAATCATATTTCTTATATTCGATTATACAATTACGCTTCCAGTAACCCAATTACGGAAAGCGTTGTACTTCTCACCATAAAAATAAGAAATTTATCGCTCAGCTATTCTAAAAAGCAGTTATTAATAAACAGCTTTTTTACATCCTCGAATTTTAAAAAGTTTGTCAGTAAAATATAATAATTTAACATCCACGTTTGCAAATATTACTTGTATTTTATTATTTGACAATTCATATTATATTATCAGCAAAAGCCACGTTTCAAGCAGATGAAAAAAGGACAATTAGAGGAAGACGGTTGATTATAAATCATCTCCAAGAGCGTGTGAGGATTGAGATTCAAGAATCCGCCTCGATGTCGTCTGATGAACGCGAAAAGGCTGCGAGAGAAAAATCCTTCCGCGATGCGCGTAGGATGTTGAGGAGCGCGCAAAAGCACGCAAAGGAGTATTGGCAACTCACCAATTTCCTCTTTTACCTTCTCGCACGTCGCCTTTTTCTTTTACTGTTTCACATTTCACTTACTTTCTTACACTCTCACTCGTCATCCGCTCTCTTTTAATCTCGCTCTCGGGGGCTTCTCCCTCATCTTACTAGCTTTGTACCTCTCGAAGCTGAAGAGAGTCGAATGCTCTTTGGAAATATCTGAGTAGGAACGAAACGAAAAAATAGCGCTTTATGATTATCCTCTTTTTATAATAGCACTTGGGCACGCGGATTTCTATTTTCAAGAGAAAATTCATGGGCATTTATGAAGCATACGTACAAGAATAAGATTTAATTAAACATTGGAGCGTTAAGAAGAGCGAGAAGTTGTGTAGAATGGGTAGTTTGTTACGCACTGGATAGGCACTAGAAAATAATGAAAATCTTAAAATGTTAGATTAGTTTATAAACTATGGTATTCTTTAGTGTGAAACATCATTTTCGCGCACTTAATAGTTCAGAAACTTTGTATGCTTAATAAATATAGGCGAGCAACCATTAGGCTATGCTACCATCCATTGTGTGCCATTTTATATGGCCTGAAAAATATTACGGAGCTATAAAACACTGAGAAAATGATGTACTGCTTGTTATTAAATTAAAAAAATTAATAACATACTAATATAATATAAATTTCTGGGAAATTGGTTTTTTTAAACCAGTGAATAGAAAACTTTGAAATATTTTTCAAAGTACTTTCGTCTTTTACTTAATTAGAGCAATAATTTATAACATTACGTATGTCAGCAAATTACGCTTTTTTATAATTTTGAATTAAATAGAATTTATTTTTACTCTATCAACGCAGATTTCGATGTGCCCGAATGTACCGCGACAAAATTTATATTACGTATTGCAAAATTTTTACATCTTATGCAAAATCTAGGACTTCTCATCTAATCGTCGAGAAGTCATTTTATTATTCGAAGCAATAAGGAAATATATATTTTTTCTCGAAGCAAAATAAAAAAATTTAACTACTTTTATAACTTTTTTACACGTTCATAACCAGCAGCAGTAATGTGAACGCGTCGGTTTTCAAAAATAATAGAAATGCAATTGCGTTGAAAATACAAGGATAATAGAAAATACATAAAATGAAGCGGCAGGTAGTTTTTCCTACCGCTGAACGCATAACTGAAGTTCCCTTCTCCGACGGTTTAAGACCGGAGTAAGTAATTTTTAATTTTAAATCATAACTTGTGAAAATCGCGCAGTACTTCCGCTTCTATCTAAAATTAATAAAACGCTAGTCTGGAGATTATTTTTCACGAATTCGTCTTTAAAAGTGTCGCGCTGCTCCAGAGCAGCGATAGCGATTAAAAGGTATTTACAAATTAAAATTGTCAAATTCTGCCTACACGCGCGTTAGATTAAATATCTATTGCGCAAAATTGGGTTTTGGCCAGAAAATGTGATTGCAATACATATCACTGGCATCTGATGTGTTGACTCTCACGCGGGTATTGCGACATTTGGCTTTCGCGTCAACGCGTAGAATACGTATGTCGGCGCACGGCGTACATTTGGGCAACCGCGAGCATCTGTCTTTTTCCGCCCTTTAATCTTTCCGCCTCTCTTTTTGTCCATCTGGCTGAGTTGCTCGTCAAACATTATTTGCTCGCTCTCTCAACTTGCCTCCCCCAGTTCTGGTTTGTTTCTTCGCAACCCTCATTTCGAAGGGTCTCCCTTCGGTCTGTCGTACACGCGTTCGCGCGCGAGACTCCAATGCGTGAACACGTAAAGATGATTCTTCGCTGTCGGTTTTTCTCAATGTCTCTCCTTTTCTTGCTCCATTTCTCCCCAGTCTCTGGCTGAAAGACTCCGAGGCCAACTTTTTCATTCGCTCGACAGAAGGAATAAAAGAAAGAGTGAAAGAAACGAAACAAAAATGAAAAGGGAGAGCGGAGGGCTGTCGTCAGAAGGTAGTGGCGAAGAATGGAAGGAGACCCTTTCCACGAATGAGTTTTCTTATCCGCCGTGCCTTTTCTTTTTCTAGACCCTTTATCTCGGCTTTTCTCGCCTCAGTATCGTGGCCTCTTTTGCAGCCGGAGCATGAGCTGCGTGTAAAACCGCAGACGCACCAAAACTCTTCGTTTCTTACATTAGCTCAGCTGAAAGCTGAATCTCGCTTATTTTATTATATGGATCTACCGAGTTTAATAAGAATTACTGCCACGGCGGGGCTAACCTTCCGCGGTTACACGCCGAGTAATTATAAATGAAATTCGCTTTACGAGATAAGAATTATCTAGTAAATTAAAATTAATGCTTGACTTAATAGAAGAATCTACCAGGTTTATTGTCAACTCTCGATGGTTCTATTAAAGTTGGAGAAAATGTTTCCTTACCAGCAGATTTGTTCATGCGTACGATAAATGGCACAAGTGGACAATCTTTAATTGTAGTTTCCTCGGAATATTTTTGAATTTGCATTACGTTCTAGCCAATTAATGATAAGCCATGAATTTGGTAGAAACGTATAACTCGTTACAACCTGTTGTAAAATTCTACATCCTATTTGATTTGTATTCATATTTCGTCGAATAGGAACATATAGTGCTGGGGCGTACAGAGTAAAGACGTATTGTGCCAAAGTAGACATCCGAATAAAAGACGCTTTATGCATTCCCTAGGATGTAAATTTTTATCTATTTGTTACTCGTACTTCGAGAATTATATCAATTAGTAGTTTTACGTATCTTATAATAATAAATATGACTTCGCTTTTAATGTACTTTTTAGTAGGTTACGCATATTCTCAACTCATTTCATTAGACTTGTTCGTAAGGGGAAAATGGTTTTCCTATTTTCGCAGGGTCGAAGAGGCGTAAATATCGTAAAATGAGAATAAGGCAGTTTTTGCGAACGCGAGTTTGAATAGTGCACTGTACGGTAGCGAACAAGCAGTACATACACCACATACTTCTTTTGAAATTTTGAGGACGCGCTGATTGCCCCCCTCCCCCGTCTCTTTTTTACGTGACTTGTCTTTGAGGTCCATTCTTTTTGGATTATTCTTCTGGAAAAGCATTATATTCGCAATGTTTGCATGAACGATCGCAGTGATTCACGTAGTGGACGAAGGCGGACGTTTTTCTTGCATTCGAGAAAAAGAATCCAAATGAATTTTTTATCCTTGAAAAATAAATATTTCTTTTATGTTCTCTGTATTTTTGGGATAACAAGTTACCTCTTGTGGAGCTCCATTTCTCCACGCAATATACTTGGGGAAAATTACATTTGTTTGCATTCATGGGTACTTGTATAATTAGGTTATATATACACGTAAAGGAAACACTTTTACTACGAACAATTCATTGAAATTGTGCTCGTATAGTATTTCATTATGTAAATTATAACTTGTCAATGTTATGTATAACTATGGCTTTATTCTTTTTTAACTTAAATTATTCAAAGGATAAAATATGGTAGTTCACAGAGTGAATGCTCACGACAAAACTCGTATCCCAAGTTAGCAGCAATACTAAATTTCTTAAGTAATTCTGAGAATATGTTTTATTATAGAGTGATCGATGTATTTATGAGTTGAGATATTTTTTAGAACAATAAACTTTATATATGTTTCGATAAAGTTTTTTGCATTTAAAAGCTTTTTAGTCGTTTATACAAAAGTAAAATATAGAAAAAGTCGAAGAAAATTAATTTTTAATAATATGCGATAGAAAATTTTAGAACTACCAAAATCTTACACGATAGTGAAAAAAAAAATTTATCTTGAATCTTATAAAATAAGCATTAGATAATTTTTAGCAAAAAATGACTATTAGAACAAATAGAAATCAATATATTTTATCAATAAAATGATAAAAAATCGATTACTATAAAACGTCTTTAAATAGTAAACTAGTCTAATGCAGTAAACTTTATAAAATTTTTATGTGCTTTTGCAAATTTTTCAATAGATTTATTAATAAAAATTCTTTCAAATAAATATTTTTAATAAGCATTAGCTAAATATAATAAATTTTACGTAAACACTTTAATAATGTCTCAACATGTGCATTCAGTTATACGAAAAATTGAAACTATATTTACATAAATAGTCCTGAAAATAGAACTGTTTTATAGTGAAAAATGTATTTATGTTGCTTCTAGTGAATAAAGCATCGTATTTTGAGGGAGAAATTAGAAAAGCCATTTTACATATGAACGGAAAAACTCTAAAAATGCGTGAATGTACATGAGTTGAAGTTTATTTCTGTTTAACATGCCTCCACTATTTTTATTAATTCATGAATCATGCAGAATTTATGTTTTATTTTAGAAATATGCTTTTGGCATAAGTTACACTGTTGAGTAAATATATCATTTGTCTAAATATATGCATTGTACAGAATTTGAATCTGAATTTTTAGTGAAAACAATTCTCTCTCTCGCTCTTTCTCTATCACTCTCTCTCTCTCTCTCTGTAGATTATAATAATTGATATCATTTTTCAAGACCTAAAATTTTTTTACAAAATTTAATTTATCTGATGGAACTATTTCATGACTCTTTTATTATAAATAAATATATTCTATAATTGATAGAAACAAGCAGATTTCTACTTTAATTAATAGTTTTGCTTTTTAGTATATTCGAATACGTAAAGTAGTGTATATTAGTAAGGTTTTTCATAATTTATGATAAGACAAAAACTTGTTTTCCGTATTTTTGTTACCACAATGTCAAAATTTTATTCCCAATCAAACAGTCGATAATAATCAACATTCGTATATATCCCCAAAGTTTATCATCATACATCTATTATAGTAATTAAATAAAATTAAGTAAAACCAACTAATTATAAAGTAACTTTGTTAAATAAATTAGTACTTTTGATTTAGGCAAATACCGAAAAGTTGTTCCGAAGATAAATTTTTTATAAATATGTTACTGCCACTGAAAATCGTAGAGTCGATATCAGTAGCAGAGAAATACCATTCAAACGAGCTCTGGGACATAGCAGGTACTTGTATTCATTTTTCTCGACGAATAAAAATAGATAACTTTGATGAAATATATCTGAGAATAAGAGCTGCTGAAGGGACGCTGTACAGTCGCTCAGATACACGAATTCAGGATTCGTTATAAGATCATAGTAAGCAAGATATAAATAGTTAAACAAGTCGAAGGAAAAGCTACCGATTAAAATACCAGGAAGTAGAGGTCAAATGGGCCATAAAAAGTCTCACCGGAGATAGAAGAACAGTACTCGATCTGCTATTCACTTTCTTATTCCGCAGCTTACTTTTCTCTCCCTTGAGACCATAACGATCAACCAACTTGTGAGATTCAAAGAATATGAAAGGAGAGGTGAGGAGCGAGGGACCGAGGGACCGAGAAGAAAAATCGAGGGGCAAAGGAAAGTCTAGTAGCGGGAATTCCAGAAAATCGTAAAACTCGTTACGTATACGTACAACACGAAAACGAATCGCGTTAGATCAATAATCTCAGTCAAGTTGTATGTTCACCACTGCATTTCCGCGAGAAAGGCAACCTTTTCCGATAAATCGCGTCGCGCGCACTTGTAATTTTTTCGTTGTCCCTCCTGCTCTTCGTTTTTTGTTGCCTTCGCGGCTAACTGTACGTACGTGCGATGCGTTCGACAAGAATGAAAAAAGAAAAAGGAACGGCACGAAGTTACGAGATTTTTTCTTTTTTTGCACAACGATATATTCGCGGATACGTGTTACAGAGAGTATGTGTTTGTTTCTGTTCTTTTGCCTCCAAGCAACAGCATTCGGAAATTTATTTGAAAGGGAAAAGAGAAAGAGTTGAAATTTAATTGTAGTTCCTCGATGAGTCGTTATTTACTTTTGTGTCCAGCATTTTTTAAATTTTATTTTCGATGAATTGAAGAAAGCCAACTTTTTCTCTGGACACCGCAATAATTTGTTAAGTCTAGCACCCGAGACTTCAATACGCAACTTCGTTTGATTACACTGCTGCTTCAAAATATACAGATTGTCATAAAGAATTTTCAAACAATTAGAATTATTAAAAATATTTGCATTTGTTTTACGTTTATCGCTAATTCTTTATTGCTGTGATTAAATATTTTCTAATTGTAACAATTATGCCTATAAAGAGAGACTTCATAAAATTGGAATATTGCTTTGAAATAATTTATAAACGATTTAAATTTCGAACAATATTTAAACCAATTTTTTGATGTTTAAAGTTTTTTCATAAACTGTATAAGTACTAAAATATTTTCATTAAATTTTGTTTGCACGATTATTGTTCTTTGAACATTTTTTTGCTTACACGCACGTCTTCACTAATCATATTGTATTTACAAATTTTTCAGACGCCTCTAGTAGAATATTTCTATAATAAAATATTTCAAAATTTGATGAATAGAAATATCTAAGTATAGGCTCATAAATTAAGAAAATAAGATATAAATAAAATAACAATTATATTTGTCACAACATTGCAGTAATATAATATGAATCTATTATAGGGCCAACAAATACCGTAGATGCAGATATAAATAAAATTTTAAATGTAATGTTCGATATAAAATAAAAGGTTTCTGATGAAATAATACAACAATAAAAATTCATTCTAATAAAGATTATTATTAATTTTTTGAATACATTTATATTCAATGCTACTAGGTTATAGGCAACAATATTTATTTTATTTTGCTCCAAACATTTTTTCAATTTTAAAGTTCCTATTTTTATTTTTATTAGTTTGAAAACTTAAAATAAAATAAAAAGACACATCAATAATTTAATATAGAAGAAATTCTAATAGATAAATGTAGTAACTAAAGAAAAATATAGTTGTTTAAATTGAATTTTCTTTCTCTAACTCATAAGCAATTTATTTATCATGTTAATAATAGGCAGGACGTATGGTAAAGTTCAAAATAATACGTGTATTTTCCGAAATAAGAGAATAAGCAGTAAAATAGTTTGCAAAATATATAGTAAAAATATGAAAATAATGGAGAGAAATAAAACTTTTTTTGTTAATAATAACAATATTTCTTTTTAAAATTTAATAACGTACTTATTTATTACGATACTTTCATATGCTCAATTCGAAACTTACACACTATTTATTAGTTTTCCTGATACTTCGTAAATAAATGAATCAAATTTATCATTTAATAATAATACATATTTCCTTAATTTTTCATATTTTTCAGTTCGAGATATTTATTACTGCAATTATTACTACAATGATCGCCACTGCTTTTATATGTTTCCGTTATTAAGTCAATGAAAGAACATATTTTTGATGCGTCTATGATATCCACAGAAGCGTATCTGTCAAAGTTTTTTTCCTAAATTTAAAAAAGATCACAGTTACTCATATTTGTGGCGTGTTCATACGATGAGTTCTTTGTCGTCATTAATTTGTTATCGTTTCTTCTATTATTAACACTTACTTGTTATATATGTGCAGGTAACAATGAAACTTATATAACTTATAATTTATAGGTATTATAAGTCCAGATAAAGAAAAAATTGTCGGATTTAATTCATAAAGAACGATTTAACATCTTTTATCGTAATAAAATATCGCGTTAAAGTTTTTAAAAGAATTTTGTTCTTCAGAATAAGAAACTATAATAACTTATAAAATTATTAGAGCAAAATATTGGGTGCAACTTGTATCCGTAGAAAATAATTATATTCCGAAGATCGTATTATTTATGCCAGAATATGTTATTCATACGAAGACGTTTAACAACAATCGAAGTTTTGGGTGAAATGTTTACAAATTAGGAACGCAGCCTCCGAGCTGAAGCATCTCTGTGAACATTATCTTCAGCTTTTAATATTCATAAATTTAAAAAGTCATAAATATTTGCCGGTAATTTATTGATACGTGACTGTGAAATTCATCGTGAATTAACGTCTCCGACAGCTCTCAAGAAATACGAGCGTCGGTCGAATCCAAGAACAAGGAGCGAAAATAGCGAAAACGCACCGGTACGTTTAT
Organism: Platyscapa corneri; assembly: GCA_018907185.1. NCBI lineage: Eukaryota > Metazoa > Arthropoda > Insecta > Hymenoptera > Agaonidae > Platyscapa > Platyscapa corneri. The sequence continues at coordinate 3,238,575 of JACCHW010000005.1, read as the reverse complement.
TAAAAAGCTCGAAAGTGATTGTTCCAATGTAATATTATAATGAGAGCTTTTCTGGAAAAAGCAAAATTGCAGGGGGTCGGATCGGTCTGAGAAAGCGTCGACGGACACGCGAAATGCAGTCGGCGCACATTAAAATAAATCTATTTTCGCGGCGGCGCACCTGCGGTCAGTCTCTCGTAAAGCCGCAAACACACGTGAAAAAGTTCGATTAACCTGGACGTTCTCTCCAGTTTGGATTCCTCGTCTTTTATTTCAACAATATTTTAACAAAAACGCATTCATAACCGTCGTCCCTATCTCCCTTATTTGGTCTCTCCCTGCTCCCTCGAATTCGTCTCGCACGAGAGCGTGCAGAAACAAAAGGGCCATATAGGAAGCTACGTTTCGCTCAATAAATTAATCCAGTCGCCTCCTCTCTCGCACTCGCGGGTCAGGAGGAGTGCACCCGTGCACTCGTAGACGGCCCTTCGATTCCGCATCGACGCTCGCGGGTTACCGATGGAAATATGTTCCAGGCAACGTACCTCGGTACCGAAAAAATATTTCATCAAGCGAATGCGCGCCGCCACAGGCCGATACACCTGCGCAATTTTATTCCGCGATTGTTTTGTTAGCAGCACCAAGTCTGGTAGAAAAAGAAGGAATAGTCACAGGAGGGAGGTTTTGCGTCTCGCTCCCGGTCCTTTGTTACGTTTTCCTCGTCGATCAATCGCCCCGCAGTCAATTTTGATCGACTCATCGTGTCCTACTTCGCTATTTATTTTTTACACGTACCATACGAGAAGTTACAGGTATAAAATAGAAATTGCTGAGTTTGTCAATATCGATTGTTTCATTAGAATTCATGAATAATAATAGATGTGCCGGCATATTAGATTTATCAAAATTCATTTCCTTATCGAGCCTTTTGCCAATTTTTCCAAACTCTTTCTCTCTTTTAATTGTTTAAATATTCAATAATTATAAATTCCTGGTATGACCACCAATCACGCAGAACTGGTCAAGATATTTCGTCGGACCATTTCACGTTCACTAGTTAGTCTTGTTTGTGGTCGAAAGTTTTTTATTCCTTTGAAATTCAGATAACTTTTATTTGAAAATATCCATCCTAGAAGCGGAATTATATGCGTAAACGACTTTGCTTTTAAATTTAGCAATTAATACATAAAAGCATTTAAAAATGTGGCTTAGTTTATTCCAGCAAGAACATCAAAATTGCCGTTCCATTTTTATTTGTTTAACTACTTTTAAATAAGTGACAATTGTTTAAGTTCGAGTTTTTTACGTCATTCTCTTAAAAATTTATGATTTATATTTATTTCAATAAATAGATTTTAATTAACTTTACTTTGTGTGTCATTTAAAGGAATATTTCTTCGTGTTCGTAAGTACGCGCTTGTATGTGTCTGCGGGCGTATGTTCAACGAAGATCGTTTTAATTTTATATCTTATAAATTAACAATATTTATTTAAAAAGCTAGTTCTTTTTCTATAAATGCTAGATAAAATTAGTTGCAAATTTTCATGCACGTGCGCGATGTTATTACGAGTCGCATTATAAAACTGTTAGTTTAGAAGAAAAAATTTACTTGCCATTACCTGTTGGATAAATTTATTTTAAAACTGCATCAGTTTGCATAAACCTTCTCACTCTACATTGTGGCAAGAAAAATTATGTTTTCGTGGTTAAGGGCAATAAGATTAACAAGGGCCCGTACAATAATCTAGATACACGTTGTGCACTTCTAGATTCGTGGGCGATTCGCGAAAATTGATACAAATTAGTCCTATAATGCTCTGTAATTGATATTAAATCTTTCTGCGCGAGTGTAAAATTTAAATATGAGATTTTAATTTTTATGCCCTGTTCTTGGGAATCAATTTGAAATGATTTACATTAAGCACGACGATAAGGTAGCATTTAACTTTTTTTCATGCCTCCTGGTCTAATGGTTCTACAATTACATTGATAATAATACAGTCATTACGTTGTTTAATTATCTGCATAATAAAAGTTGGCAAAGTTTAGAGCGAATAAAGTTTTTTTATGTAAACCTCAAACGTATATAATAAACATATTTTTTTTAAAGATCGTCGATTTACAAAAATTTCAAGTTGAAAAATATTATAATAATCAAATTATAATTGCTTCTTGATATAATATTACATTATTGACCGTAAGTAATAAAAAATAATAAATTCAATAATCTTTTAAAATATTTATTAACAATTAAATATAAAGAATTAAATATTGTCATATTGGAATTTGATTCAGATGTGACATTTGTTCTGTATATCGCTATGTTAATGAAATATAAACCTATCGTTTCTTCAGCTTGATTTAGTTCCACAGTTTCACGTGATGTGATATGAAAGCTGTTCAATTAGTTTCATTGTGTGAATTCTATACTTTATGTCTCTCGTATTTATCTCCATATATATTATATAGCAAGTTCCAAATAAATAATGTGCATTGTTTATTGAAATGAATAACTTACTTGACAAGGTTGAGGTATAACTTTAGTGGGTTTGTAAATATTCAGAACTAGGATGAAAATAATTTTATATTTTCAAGTTTTCTTGAAAAATAATAGTCAAACTCAATCTTATGCAAACAGCTGACTATGCATTTTTTATTTATAAAACAGCTTATTTCAACCATTTAACCAATAACACTACAACATTGCAGTCTTTCTAGTATAAAATACTATTCCTGCATTTTATAATTCTTATTTATAATTTATTTTTTTCATTTTACACAATGAAAGTGGTAAGTATTTTTTGAAAATTTGATGTTTTGCTTTCAATAGTTCTTATTTTGTTTCAAATTAGTTTCATTCGTTCAGAAGTATAAGACCAGAAATTGTTTAGAAAAAAAAAATTTTTATTTATGAAATACAAGTAATTTGCTTTAAATGGAAGTGATAACCATAAAAAGTATTTATCAAGAAGTAATGTGCATTATTATTAAAAAATTCTGTAAATTTTAATATTTAAACAAACATCTCTGCTTGTTATTCTCTAAATGTAATGTGATGCACTATCAAATGATGAACTATCAGTGATCCTTGTTGTATTGATTTCTATTAATATCTAAAAAAAAAATTTATTTGTTGTAATTATTATTTTCAGTCATTATAGTAACTTTGAATGATTAAGAATAAAACCGAACAAATATTAATTTTTTTCGTTCTAAAAATTCTAATTGAAGCCCAATGAATTAAATACCTTATTTATTTTATTTCATATTTTATGACCTTAAGTTTGTAGATTATTCAAAGTCAACTCGACACTGTAAAGATCGATCGCTTTGAATACATAGAAACAATCAGTCTCAAAGTTTCACAAATGCAAGAAAAAAAACTTTTGAAGTGAGCACGTAAATTTAAACTTTTTAATTACGAATTACAAAATCACCGCTTCTTTTTCTGATAAGTGTTTTTAAATTCTACGTATTTCAATATTAGCATTTCGCAAATTTATCATTTTATTTTTTCGTATTCGGATCCATATTCTTAACTCATTACGTGTCGTCTTTTTAAATCTCTGCATCGATACTAGGGTAGTAAAGTTTTAAATATTTATTTTACTGTCGTGATATTTTTTGGATTTAGAAACATTGTGGTTTTACAAGTATTGGTTAAGCAGTTCCTTCGGTTGCGAAGTGCGCGTCTTTTTACTGTTTGGTAGTCCGTCAGTGAGGAGCGAGAGCCAAGGTTACATAATTCAGGAACTAATGAAACTATAATAATTCTCGTTATATTTTTTACTCTTAAACCATCTCGACATAACGGCGGTTAAATTCAACTTTGACCTACCGGTAGTATACGTCCGGCGACGCGAAAGAACGTACCGCGGTGTATTTTTTTACTACTAGGGTGGTTTTGTTAAGAGGGAGGCAGTTTCGAGCGGTTCATCTTTAAATTCAAAGCTCAACTTTGCGGCATTTCGCTGCACTTAATTAGAGCATTGCGTACGGGGAAGTAAAGAAGGACAAAATAATTTAAAGCTTGCGGAGGCAGCTTACATTTCGTGCAATTAAACTAGCGGTAAACTTCATTTAAATGAATCCCTTTAGCGTTACGGATTTATTTTCTTATTTCCTTTTTTATTTTCAATTTTCTGTTTACATCAAGAACGTTGCTATAATTAAAAATATCACGTAGCATTGATTTTTAAAGCAGTTGCGTTCTTTTGTTCGCTATTTTCCTTTATCGAATGGTACTGAATGTAATAAGAAATCTACGGCATATTGACCGTAATAAATAAATATGCATAAAATTTTAAGACCGTGAGTAATAAAACGTAAATTAAGTTGATCGCCGTAGGTTGATACGCAACTTATGTCAACTATTCTTGACCTGCTGCTTCTTAATCTACTTCCTTCCGTGGGTCCCTGCATTTCGGGAAGTGTCATAAAAAATGCAAGTCAGATTTTTCCGAGGCTTTCATGGAGCATTTTGCACGTGTGAGTGCGCACGAGTGTATGCAAATGTCGTTGAACTCTAGAAAAAGCGATAAACTAAGTCGATAAAATTACTAAAACAAAGCTTCCAAAAATCATCGGCAAATCTTTTTTTACTTTTCTGAAATGTTATGTATTTAAAATTTAAATGCTATTTGCATATTTTCATTTCTACAGTGTAACAGTGAAATTTTTAAACACTTAGTTAAATAATAAAAGCAAATGTTGAAAGAGCATAATGAAATGTAATATTGAGTTAATAAATAACTTGTATTAAAAAAGTTTTCTTTTTAACATTTAACATTTAATTCAATTTAAATAAGTTCGTTAATAAATATCAGATAATTCATTTTATATTATTAATTAATTGGATATTATTTAAATTAGAATACGTAACCATCTTCTTAATAAACTTTGACTCAATGGTACAATCATTTTTAATACGAGAAAAATGAAAGCTATAAGATTAAATAAAAGTTAAAAGAATTTTTTATGCTTTCGAATTCTACGCTGAATTAACTTTAAAATACGAGAAAGACCGGTCTTAATTATTAAGGCAATAGTCGTGCTCTTGATGATTACGCGTTAGAAAAGTCATTGACAACAAACAGCCATTACCAGCTTAACACCGTTATTTAGTAACCGCATTGTTTGCGCCATGTTCCGAGGCCTTAAAGCAGCGCGTCGAAATTTGCACACAAAAAACGTTGAATCGCAAAAATACACATTGTTTTTTGAAGCGCATTTCTTTCACTCGGTTACCGCGAAATCGGATGTCCGCATCTTTTGCTCTTTTATGCATCGCTGCGCATCCGATGCTTATCCTGGCTAAACCTCGGTCGGATACATACGGTATTTTGCAAACTTGAAAGCTTGAAAACACTAATATCCATTTAAATACTAATTGGTTTAAGGTGATTCGGGCATATAATTGACACTGATAATCAATTTTTTCTCTCCGCTTTTATTCGACCTGCGGTTACTACAAACTCGTATTACATCCAATGATAAAACTGCAATTGAACGTTTGTTCAATTAAACGAATGAGCAAATAATGAGTATGAAGTGAAAAAGTGAATTTTTCTTTGTAAATAGTTTTTAAATTCGTATTCATTTGGAATAACTTTATTATATTCCTATAGTCTATTAAAGATGAAAAGTTTCAAATGTTTCTATAAACTAAGGCAAAATATTAATTATTGTACTCAGCAATTTGACTTGGTGAAAGGTATGATTGATATTAATGTTATGCAGAATTCTTTATGTCATAGTAATAAAACCGCTATTATTATTATTCAACTTATTCGTATATTATACTTAATATACGAATTATATTCGATATAATTTAATCCTACAAGTTAAAATGGTTTAATCTAAGAATTTGTGCAAACTTTGAATGTAATACAGATGAAACCATTAGTTCTGAAGATTCAAAACCTTACTGAATACATACTTGATCCTACTAATATCAGTCTCAATTCATGAAATTTAACTCAACCTCCTTTTCTCGTTTACTTGTAATATTGTCTGCCATAAGTAAATTCTTAAATTAACTTTAGTGATTAATAATGAAGGAGCTTCTTCAAGTTATAGCCTTTATATATAGCTATGTTTTATATATTGTATATAGCCTTTCGAGAATTTCTCACTTGCGATTTTTCGCTTACATACACATTCGATGAATCACAAATTCAACATAACATCAAATGGCGGAAAATTGAGGACCTAAATTAATTCGAGCAAAAAGTTTAAAATATTCTCAGTACTTTACAATATTAATAATTTTCCTCGAAATTAATAATACATCGTTTGTTTTTCAATACAATAAATAACGTTGTAAATTGTATATGTTTTACCTATTTTTTTGTTATATAACATTTTTTTTTTCATTTTCTGAACGGGTCTATAGATACATATATCTTACGTAGATAGATACGTATAGTATCTTGAGTCCATAATGCCAATAAGAATGGGTTTCCGGATTTTTTCGGACGAAGAAACATGAGTTACACACTGATCGTGAAAATAAGATCTACATGATAGAGAATAATGGTGATATTTTTGTTTTATACGGCAATATAGTTAGTTTTATAGTGTGTTAGTAATTACAGTTTCTTAGAGTTATTAAATAAATTATTTATCCGGAGTAAGATATATATATTATATTATATTATATCGATTATGCGTAGTCACACTGAAAATTTTACTCCGAAATAAATATCACAAGAAAAACAAATACTTGCTCACGTGGCTTTACATTACAAAAAGGCAAAAAAGAAGAAAAAGCCGGGAAATAATTACAACATCAAAAATTACCAGTAACTAGTCGGAAAAATGCAGGTGAAAAACTTCTTTGCTATTAGTCTGTCGCTCTACTTGAAATAAATGTACCAATCACTCCATTTGTTATATCAAACTATTATTTCTCATTTAAACATCAGCTCATATCCCCGTCACCTCCTCCACACACTATAAATCTACAACAGACGTCGGACGTGCCAAATATTTTCCTCCTGCTGTACACACATTAAAATGCATCTACGCATACAGCTGTAGGTTTTTGCAGCACGTGACCACGTGGAGTAGCAGTGCTCGGCATAAGAACTCGAGGATGCCACGCTGTTCGCATAGCTCATTGTGTGCCTTGACGAGTGGATTTGAAATAGTTCGCGTAATTTCGAATTCAAAGTCATCGAGCTTCCCCCCCCCCGTGCATTCCGGCCCTTCCTTCCGGGTAAATCTTACGAATTGTAACTCGGATGATTCCGGTGAGGCAGGGATCAGGTGTGGACTCGGATGCTACGACGGAAGAGTTTGGGGGTCCAGTCGCAGTTGAAATAGGGAGATGACCGAAGGTGCCTTTTGAATGTCAGGACACGTTGCTTTGCTTTGTGTCCGTGTGAACGAGTGGCCAAATAGTCGGCACTTTTGTACGGGTGCGGTTTCGCGGTTGATTCCGAGGAGGGAGAAAGTATTGCTTTCGTTTCGTCCGGGGGAGTGAGGTATCGATAGATGGTTCGATCACACCAAGTTTCTTCGGCTGGAAGAGGGGAAAGAGAGTGAATTATCGTTCCAATATTTTGTATGAAAACGAATGCTACTTTCTTGGGACGTCAATTTTTAAACTTTCTTATTCTAACAAAACGAGATTTCCGTAAATGCCATAAACTCGACTTCTAGTTCTTTGTTTAAATTTCCGTGGCGTCTCTGCGAACAAGGTTATTATCGATCCGAGCAAAATGTGATTTTCGGCTGTAAACACCTTTCGGCGACCTTCCCCTTTCTCGCAGTGACGTCATAAAGTAAATTAACGATTTTTTTTCATTATACATCAAGGAAAACTTATACAAAAGAATTTTGTGGAATTCCCCGCACGTTTTAAAAAAGTATCATATTGTAGCGAAGTGCGCGCACTTTGCAAAAAGTGCCACCAGGCTGGGACAAAATACGAGCAGAGGCTATAAGCTCAAACCATGTGCACGCATTTGTTAGAAAAGAGCGAGAAAATAGCGCCCCAAAATTTAATAATACAAGTAATTCACATAATTATAATTTTTGCCATGTATACTTAAGCAGCAATTTTTTACAACATTTCTTTTCTTGACGTAGGAATAGGGACAATCAATTTTTTAGTGTTTATCAAATTTTTTTACTGCAAGCAGTTTCGTGTATTACAAGATACCAAGACTCTTCAATTTACTTTATTATTTTTGTCGAGAGAAATATTAATTTTGATTAAATAAATCTTTACTCGTAGAAACGAGCGATACAACATCAACTTTTATTTTTATTAAAAATTTACAAATGCTTACTATTCATCAGTTTGCTCAAAGTAATTTTTTCTGTCGGCAGTCGTTTATTAATGTTTACGACTTCGTGTAGAGTAACCATTTTTTTAGTACATCGAACCATTTTCAAAGTTTATCAGTTGACCAATTAACTTAATATTAGATTACAAATTACCTGTTCAGCTGAAACTTTTACACGGAAAAGAAAAAGTTTTTTGCTTTAATATTAAAGAAAACGACAAAACGGAAATAGTTTTTTTTTATAATTCAATAGTAAAAATCCGCGTTAAAGAAGTTGATATTTGCTCTTCTAATTAGGTATTAAAATCGAATTGTTGACAGACTAAAGTATTAACGGATTGAAGATTAACCAGAAAAAGGAAAAAATGTTGAATCGTGAATGTAGTAAAATTCTATTCACGGAAGCTTAGGTTATCAATAAAATAACGAAAGTAATATTCTCTTTGTGTATACGGCAGTACTCGTACATTCAAAATAATTATAATGGCGAAACAAGGTTGACCTAAAATAAATTATCGCGACGGAATTGTTGTTGATGAATAGTTCGCGCTACTGCAATATTGCATTAATCTATTTTCACTTTTACTAGATAAAGAAGGCGCGTCATTTGCCGTCAGGAAACGGCATTGTGAGCGATATGATCGTGAATATTATTATCACTGCTCGTGCGCAACAAATCTTCCTTTATATTCGCGGACCTGTATCAGTGAGTCCTTTACAATGGACACTTTTACGTTGAACGTTAAATATTTCCACGGAATCCAAATTCTTCTTTAGCAGAAAAACAGTGACATGCTTATTGACTGCGTCAGCATAAAACCATTCAAATGTACTTTATTTATCTTTGGTTGGTTAGTTTCATTCTTTGCATTGGAAATTTTGAGATCTCTAAAACAGATACTTTTATGCGAACAGTGCATCCGGATGAGCCTTAATAAATCGTTCCATTATTATTCTTCCCCAGTTGAATGAAATAGTATGCAACTACATTGTAAAAATGGGAAACGATTATTAGGTATCCAAAAAATATTATGTTCAGCCAAGAAATAGTGCAGCGTCTCCGGTTACGCCTCCTACTTGGTATAGATCATATTGATGTAGAGTTACGAGAATTACAACTGGCTTGCACCAGCTCCAGCGATGATTTCTTGTAATTAATGATGTACCCAGCTCTTTGAACGTAGCACCGTGAGGCTGTAAATACGACTGGGAGTTTCTCGACGCTGCCGCAGCCCAAGACATATCTACACCGTGGTAATGTGCCATAAGCACGAGCGAAGAATCAGAGGAGCCACGATCGTTGCTCATTGCCGCGGCGCTCCACCGTAATTCTTGCAGCTTCCCGCGCACTCCGGCGGAGTATCTGGTGCGCGATCAGAGCCGGCGCGATGCCAAAAACTCCCGAGCCAATGTCTTATCCTGGAAGAGCGCAACACTACTGATTACGGAACGATTATCCGATTGCGAATTGTGGCTCCATTTAGTGGCACGACTCGATTTTGTTTGGTAATACGACTCGTCGTGTACATCAGCTGTCTTGGGCCGAAGTGGTTTTAGGGGATGAAGCAAACGGTGGCCGAAACGTGCAGTTGGATATACTTTGCACAATGGGTATTAAGGAGCGATACCCCGAAGGAGCGCGAAACCATGAGGAAAGATAAGACCGTCAGCGCGACCGGAACAAGATCCTTCCACCAGTGCTCGGCACCGTCCTTAAACGATACCAGGTCTCTTAAACTAAGTGCCGAGGTGTCGCTTAAATTCAGAGCTGAACGTACTGTAGTTCGATTATACCCTCGGTGCGCTACATTATTTACGCAATTTGCGCAAATTTTAACGTAACCCCGCACTTTTACCGCCGATCAATATTATACCGTCAGATTCTAAGTCTGGTTATTCATCATAAACCAGTTCTCTGAACTCATTTTTCCCAATGTTTATTGAATATACAATATAGTTCTAGGAAATTTGACTGCCCATAAAGGATGTTGAACGACACGTTATAAATATTTTCTATGCAGAAATTTTGTTAGAATAGGATTTTACCGATTTAATTTTGTTAATGTTTTATTTTCAGCTGCGAATGCAAAACTAAGTTCACATTTTGTTACTTCACGTGTGGCTTTATAGTTTTTGAATATTCAAAATTTTTTAATTTTAATCGAACTATTGGCAAAATAAAAATTTATAGTTTAAAGAAAAGCAAAGTTAAATTGTCCTTGCGTAATAATTTAAAAATAAAAAATATAAATAATGCCGGCTATTTAGTAATAATATCGGTTAATATTAAGATTCTAATTTTCAATTTGGAATCCAGATAATACGCATTTATATTATCCTCTTTAAGTTTCAGTTTAAACTAGTAATTTTGTTCAATTTTAGTTGTTTGATTTACTCTTTCGCAGTTTGTTTTCATAAACTTTACAAATTCAAATAAGAAAGGATACAAAACATAAAAGATATTTTTCCCCGCCCCCACCTAAACTTCTAAGAACTTCTTAAAGTACATAGTTTTTAACTTAAAAGAATTCTATGGAAATAACTAAAACAAAATTCTAAAAACTTTTTATTTTATAACCGTTTCTCAACTCGTAGTCATCATATTATTTTGAAGTAACTCCTTGCAATTCGCGTCACAATAAAAACTAATGCCGAATATTTTTTTCTTTCTTTATATTAGATTTCAGTGCAAGATTGTGACGTATACTTCAATTATAGTGACAATCATTTTTATTTTACTTATAAATTTATGAAAACAAATGGGATATAATTGAAAAGTTTAAATTTAAGAGTTGCAAAAACGAGCGAGTTAATTGTTTTTCAGAAAAGCGAATCGATTTTAAAATAGGGAATGAAACTAATCGAGAATACGAGGAAGCTTAAATGAAATGATACACAAATGCGCGGAGCGAATCAGTTATCGGATGCTATCGGTGTACGTGTTATTCGATATTTATCTTCGCAATACCATACGATTACTACATAATTGTAGACTCTATCTAGAGCACGTATTGAAAAAACCGAAAGAGGCACGGAGAGAATGAGACTTTATTTAACTTCTTAACCGCATTTAGAACAAGTGATAAAACTTCACGATTTATAGTTTGATTCTGAACCGACTAAAATTGAATAGCATGTTTTAAAGATTGTAGTAATTAAACGATCAGTGACTCTCTCATTTGCCTAAGGTGATATTTATATGATAGTAACTTGTTATCAACTGACTCTTTCTATCGTACTTACACATTTACAATAGTCGTAACCTAAAATTTATTGTTCATCAAAGAATTCAGTGAAAAACTAACAAATTGATATTGCATTTAGAATACGTTGAAATATTAAAAAAGTTTAAATAAAGATTTGAACATTGGAAAAGCATATAATACGTTACAGATATTTCAACGTTTTTCACATATGGTAAACTAATCTTTTATCAAGCATGAGTGACATTTCTGTAATTATTGAGTAATCTAACGTAAATATCTAACATGACAGTTCTAGCATAAATTTTCCTGGAATAATTATTAATTTCAGTAAACACTAAGAAGAAAAGCACAAAAGAAATAAAATTAACAAATTCAAATTTAAATGAAAATTAAGAAGCTACCGTCATGCAACGAAAATAAAAATCTTTATTATAATAACAGGAGTTCATTGAATAAAAATGGATGAAATCTGTAGGCATTAAAAAGCAGAAAGTAACAAGCGATAATAATAAATCCCCGAATGGTTGGCTAATTGAAATCGATATTTTAAGCAAAATTGATTTTTGCAAAACCCAGGCTACGGACGCTCGGTTACTACTTTCTTTCTTTCTTCTCCCCGAATCGATTGGGCGTGATTCGGATCTTAGCAGGGGTTCTGTTTATTATCGATTGCGCGTCTCATCTTCTCACCTGTGACGGCTTGCCCCCACTCCCCGGCGTGACTTCGCTCAATCTAATTGCGATCGCACGGAGTTTCGCTGTCACGCGATTTCGATAACGATCGATGTCTCGCGCTTTCTCCGAGTACCTGCTCTCCTCCGCCTTTTCTCCTCGAGCGTGGCGCGCAGTAATTGCGCAATCGCGATTACCTTCCTCGTTTTGTTCTCCCTCTTGTTCCGCGTTTCTTCTAGCTGCTGCCGTAGCGATTCCCGTATTTACTCAAGGAAAGTTGATTTCGTTAATTAATTTGTGAGGCGCCGCTGCGTTGCTGCGTTGCTGCGATGCTGCGTTGCTGCGATGCTTATGGAAAGTTTGTACATTGTCTTGGGAAGTCGAAGAGGCGAATGCGCTGGATAACTTTTTTGCTGCTATCAGGACGGATAACGGATTCGGAAGATCTGTTTAGTTTCGGATGGTATTTTCTGCTCTTATTGATTTTATTGAGGAGACGAATGACTTTTCAGCCCATTACGCATTACTTCGACTTTGTGAACCTGTAAAAGACAGTTTCGCATAGTTCTAATTTTAATTAATAAATGACGTTCATTTCATTCTCTCAACTCAAAGCCCAGATCTAATATATTTGCGATTCTACGCTTGATATTTTTACCTTATTTAATAATGATCATCAAGTTGTTATAAAGTTGCTCATTTTAAGGTAACATTTCATTTTATCGTAAAAAAAACATAGAGGTGAGGTTCATCTAGAAGAATTAGTAAATTCTTATGACAACAGAGAGAATAAAAAACAATTTTCAATAATTAATACGCATACGTGGTTTGCATAAACTTTATATAGTTTTAAAATCTTCATGCTTCATATTATAATATATAATATATATATAATATTATATATATAAAGATAAATAAGATAAGTAATATATTCTAAAAGTAAATGCTTATTTTAAAGTTTCCAAGAAATATTTATTTACATTTAATCCTCCTTTTCCTTATATCGTTTTTTATACTTTAAAACCACCTCCTTTACACCATATAATATGTAGGACGTTGACACAAAAAAGTTAAGCATAGATAGAGACTATATATAAGATTTAAGATCTATCTTTGTTCAAGTTTAAATTTCAAATATCATGTTTAATCAAACATACAGTTCCCGGCAACGTACGTTTCAACCTATTTACTTTGTTCCAATATTATAAAATTATTATATATTAATATTATATAATAAAATTTAAAATTAGATATTCTCTAAAAATTAATTTTTAACAAAATTAGTTTATAGTTTTTATAAAAATATTAGAGCTCGGATAGAAATTAAAATTAATATATTATTAAGTATTTTCGGAATTTCATGGTTGAGCAACAATGTTAAAATTATCGATATTACAATATTTATGTCATATTTTCGCATTTACTTTCATATATTTACAGTAAATTTAAAAAATAATAACGCAATAAACATCTAATAAAACAAACTTATATCGCAATAAAATTAAAAAGTAATTTATTTTTTTCACGCAAATATATGGATAAAGGTATTCTAAGATTTTTCTCACTTTTCAAATCGTAAAACTTAAATCGTAGACGATAGTTGCACTGCAGAGGACAAATTTATTGTCCGAATCCCCAAGTTTGTAAGAACTTTATTTCGATCGAGTCACGACTAATGCAATGACAACCAACATCAATACAGCGATAAATTATTGCTATAATTAAAGCGAAGCGTGGCGAAATACTTTTCATCGCGAATAAATTGAATTTTCCTATATTAAATTGAGTCGTGGAAAAAGGGAAGAGCATCAGTCGCACCTGAAATCCATCTGCCTACATTCGCAGTTCGCATGCAGGGCGCACACACTCAATGCATCTCAAAGATTTGCAGAAAAATGAAGCCACTAGTAAAAATCAGCGCGCGCAGTGGCTGCCGAACTCTCATCGAAAGTAATTTACATTCGAGGCCTCTCGTCTCTCATCTCGTGCGAGCCGAGTTGACTCGTACCACTAGCGAGGACTTTTCCACTGCCTCACATTCTTTTCTACGCTCGGGCGCACTCGCACTTTACACCGATTTCAAAAAGTTGCCAGGGTGGAAAATGAGTTTTCAGGGGCCCTACGTGTGTCCCGAACCTTTGGTTTCTTTTCTTCTATTTCTTTCTTAAAAACAACTCGTACAACAACACGAAGAATGTGAGAAAGGGTAATAAATAGTCGTGGAAAAGGGTAAATAAAAGAAGAAAGAATCTTGAAGGTAGAGAGAACAAATGTATGACTACGTTAAAAGAGGTGAAAGTTGGGGAAAGAAATCGCGTGGTTATTCAAGCATATGGCATTTACTTGCTCGTGTGTTTTCAGTCGCCACACGTACCTGCACCAACACCCACACAATTATACGTAATTGCGAATACAAAGCTGCAACTTTTGATTTCGATCGTGCGATTATTTACGGCATATGCTGAGTAATTAGGCTAATTTTGAAACTAAAATTTTAATCGATAATTTTTATAATAAATAATGCTAAAAACAATTCTATATCGCAGATAAATTTTACAATAAAAGCTAGAAATGCACTGAAAAAATGTTGATTCTTTATTTTAATAATTGTATTGTGTAAATTAATAGACATATTATACTTATCACTTTTTCGGTAATGCATTAATATTAGTCTTAATTTGTTTTCGTTTGGAACGGAACATTTTTATATTATTAAATTTTATACGCATAAATTTTATCTTTAATATTCTGTACGATACAGTAGTATTATCATACTGTATTTGATCGCAATCATATAAAACTTATTATGAACGAAAATTATTTGTTTACGTACAATAAGTATAATGAAAAAAAATCTGCGGTGATAATTTTGAAAAATTTATTTGAGAATAATGTACTTACAGTGTAAAATAATTTAACTTATACCGGTAAATGTTAATCCAAATAGGTACTAATTCCAATAAACTCAAGTTATTTCGTCAATTTAATTAAAAATTTTTTACATTTTACACGAGAATTAATAAATTACTATAACAATTAATTACATTAGTAAAAAACGATAATGTTTTTTAAAAAATATTTCAATTTGTGCATGCTTGCTCATTACATTAATTTAGTATCATAAATTTATAATTGCATATATTGCGAATAAATTGGTTAGTGAAAAATGAGCGGAACAAGTATTTACTGAAATTTAGTCAATGTTTGTACGTAGTGGATCGTAGAAAAGACTTGGTTCGTACAATAGAAAAGCACGAAACCCGACATACCGGCGGCCAGAAAACGTGGAACAGAGCCAACGAAAATCGTTGAACGTGAAAAGTCATCATAAGTGAGGCGGAAGGAAGCTAAAAGAAAGCTTCCCCCTTCTAGCGCCTTAGATTAGAGACGTACGCGGTGCCACGATTGGTTACATACGAGTACTGTGTGCAAAAGATTGATGCTTCCCTCGAAATTGTGTGCATCGTTTTATCTCTTTCCCCTTCCTTTTCGTACTCTCTTGATTTTGTTCGAAGAGGCCACATACGTACCCGAGGGGACGACACGATGAACAAAATTGATTGACTCGTTGATTTTCCGCTAAAGGCTTTGCGAGGGGATAAACAAAACGACACAATGTCTACATCTGCCTTGAGCAAGTCTACTTTTTTTTAACCGTTTTGTTTATCCAGAGTAGTTTTATTTCCCTTGACTGCTCTTTGAAGACTGACGAGCGGGGCCTATGTACCATATACCATATGCCCCATATACCGTATACCATGCACCTTGGACCATCACGAGAAAAAGCTTAGAAGCCAAAGGCATATAGTAGTCGTGCGCGAATAAAAATAAGTCCATGGCGTGACTGTTAAATTGAAATTATATCTGCAATATAGCAATAACGACGATAACCTCTATACATTCTTCTACCCACACATGATCCCCGAGTATCGATCGCATTATTAATTATAATAATAATATTGTGGCATTTTTAAAATATAGCATGATGGTAGAAACGGTACTTTGATTCAAAGATTATTTTGCGTATATGGGCGTATAAATAATCTTTATTATTAAATGAAAACGATTGACTATGGTAATTTGACTACAAAAAGTAAATTTAAAATTACTAATGATAAAGTAATCGTAAAATTGTAGAATAATAAAGATTA
Organism: Platyscapa corneri; assembly: GCA_018907185.1. Taxonomy (NCBI): domain Eukaryota; kingdom Metazoa; phylum Arthropoda; class Insecta; order Hymenoptera; family Agaonidae; genus Platyscapa; species Platyscapa corneri. Next base: position 3,222,272 of record JACCHW010000005.1, on the reverse strand, counting down.
TAGCGGAATATTTATTACATTTCCAAAAAGTTTAAAATTATTTTTTACCAAGTCGTATAAAACGAACAGGCAATTTTTCGTTATATAATTCTTACATTCTTAATTTTACGGTATTTTTAGATTTTGATATGATATGGAAAAGTAAAGTAGTTTTTATAATATCTATATAGTCTACGTAACTTGCGCAAACTTAAGAAACACACTGGTTAAAGTTTTATGGAAGTTGGTTTAACGGTTTTCGAGTTATCTAGTTTCAGCTTTAACTTATATCTTTAAGTATTAAATTTAAAAATCTTCATTTTATTCGATTACCTTACAAACTTACTTACTCGTTATTAGTGAAAAATATAATTTCGTTAGCGACTCCGTTTTTTGTTTGGCAGAGTTAATATTCAAACAAATATTTAAGTGTCGAATATTCCAAAAAGATGAAAAATCGGAATAACAATATCGGTCTTACCGATACGCTTATTAATCCAGCAGATTAAATAATTAGCTCAACTGGAAAAAGATATTTTAGAGGCGCGATCACAGAAGGTCAACGAAAGTTAAGCAATCGTTAAGGTTGTCTATACACTGCGCATCATAGTGCGATGAAGATAAAAGGAAGGGTCTGAGATCGTTAATCGCCAATAAATATCGTTTAAGATCTGTTACATCCAATTACAAGGACCATCATAATTTAAAGCCGCCTCTTCTTCCTCCATAACTCATCAATTAATCTTCATTAGCGTTTTTCTATGCCTCAGCATCATTTCAAATTCATCGTCGGGCGAATCCTCCAGCAAACTTGCCTTTACCTTCTTTCCTCCCTCTCCCCTCAACTGGAGCTCACCAAACCTCTCAGCCATGCTTTCTCCAATATTCGTCTCCACGGTTTTTCTCCTCAGGCTCAGGCTTCTCTTGTCATTCATCCGTGTGCACCTTTTTTCTTGTCGTCTTCCTTGTTGTCGTCATCGCCGTCTTCGTCAGCTCTGTTGAAGGAGTGAAGCTCTTGGCGAAAAGTCCTTGTCGAAGTATCCGAGCATTCGAAATTGGACGCTTGACTTACGACGAATACGATGGCGCGACGACTTCGCTCGAAGATTCGGAGGATCGTTGCACCATTCACTAATACTCCCAGTTCAAGAGAAAGAGCGACCGAACGAGAGGAGGGAGCAGAATAATAAGAGGAACGATCATTTTCGGTCGATGTAAAGGATTCACGTTCGTATTTGATCTTTCAACGGAAATAAAATATGTTTTAGTCGTCTTGAATTAACATTACACTTAAATGTTACGAATAAATATTGTTCGGATATTCTTATAATCTATAATGCAAGCAAAATTATAAATCCTAAAAAGGATGAACTTTTTATTGTGCATATTATAAATAATTTCAAGGCACCGATACATTGTAACATAATATTTCGAGTTATGATATTATTTAATTCTGTAATGTATCTTTGAATAAGAATTATTAGTTGATACTTGGGTTAATTTATTTAATTATTTAAATGGTTACGAGCTTACAAATTTAAACTGACACACATTTTATTACGCGTTAAATATATCAACTTATGAATAAAAGGGGGATAAAAAATTACTCGTTATTTTAATAATTAATTATTTTCGTTTCCCCCTTAATTTATTAATGCGACTGTGAATGCATTGAATATTTGTTTAAACATTAAAATTAAAATTATTAATTGATTAATGAGGATTGATTTATTACATGCACTGTAATTGTATTTATGTCTGTATTGTATGTTAAGCAACAATTTGAAGCGATATGAAAGTCGTAATTTCATTATCTCGTTGTTTTATTAATCAAATAATATTCATTATTTATTCGTTATTTTATCAATCAAACGGAGGACGTTATTCTATCGAAGAAAATACTTCAATTTGCGAGCAACTGAAATTCACGCAACCTTTGTAATGTTTTTATCATGCTGCTTTGCAAAATTTTGCGCACATATATCAGCGATATCATAAAGTACAATTCATTCTGTATATTAAATATTTTGCAATGAAGTATTTTAAGGGTGACATTAATATATTCGTGCGAAACGTTGTCGAACAATAAATATAAATAAAAGCAAGAACACGTGTATTTGAATTTCGCATGAAATACAGTATTTTTGAAAGTAAAATAATTGCCCAATTAGTGCGTTAATTTCTTCGTTTTATACAATGTAATTTTGACGGCGTCATGGTTCGGGGTATACGAGTACGATGTTCGACTTCATATACTTGGCTGTAAGTCGTATCGCAGTAAAGTTTCGTCATTTTATTTGAAAGCTTATTTGCACGAATGACAGTTGTGCTGCATTTGTTGGTATTAAATACAATTTGTTCGGATTACGCCATCTAGGATAACACGCATTATTGTTTCCAGTGAATAGTCCTAAACGATCGAACAACCATTTGTAATTACCTATCTTAGAAAACAAATGTCCTCGACAAATTTTCCGTCCCGATTACACAGTTAATCGGAACAGTAAAAATTAGTCAAATAGTGATAATAGTTATTACATAAAATATTTTTTTTCACATCAAGCTTCGTGCTTTTAAATTATAAATTCATTGTTTAAATTATTTATTATTGAAATTTAGCTACTCTTAAGTATACTATTCTGCAATATATTCATCCGAGCAACGACTTTTCGTTGCTAAAATGTGCGCAGATAATCCATCTATTGATCTGAAAATATTGTTTTTTCGTATATTTGTATTAAAATGCTCGTTTTTGATAATAGTAACGAAAACTTTACCACCGGTAACTTTTACGATACAAGCGCATATACGTGTATTTTCTTTATAAATAAATTTAATATTTATAAGGACTGTAGGGATGAAAAGATCTTTTACACTTTCGAGGATCGTGTACACATTCGTAGAACATGGAGTGCAGAAGCGAATCTGCGGGAGCCAAATAACGAATTCCGGGAAATTGAAATATTTTTTGGGCGCGCGGAGAGGTATCCGGAATTTTCAACTCGTAATCTTAATTAGATTCTTATCTAATTAATGCTCTGTATAACATTCTGGTATTCAGGGCATAATCTTTGCTAATTTTTGGTACGAAATGCTAATGCCACGGATTAGACACTAAGTCATATTACAGCCACGAGTAAATGTAATGTAGAAGCAAATTAAAAAGTACAAGGAGAAGGTTGTGATGCGTATAACCGCATTAACGTGGTAAAAATAGGTTCGGTGATTATAATGGACGAAAATTGAGGTCCGAATGGAAGGAGCAGTTGAGTGAAGACTTTCAAAGAGAAGTGAAGGAATACAAGCGAAGAAGGACGGAATGGAGCACTAGCCAAAGTAAAGGGAGATGTGGCAGGGGGGAGGGGCCGTTCGATTTATGAAGACCCACCACCACAAGGGCTGCAACAAGCGCTTTGCCAGGCGCGCAAGCATGTCGACGCAGTGATTTTGTCAGGATTCTTCGATCTCCCGGAGAAATTAGAGCCGGGATTAGGATTACGATGCAGGGCGCCTCGTCGCTAACGAGAACTGCAACCTGGTCTGCATCAGCTTTCGCTGGTTTCCCGCCGGAGGAATTTCGTCTCCTTCTTGCACCCATTTTGCCCATAATGCACGGATATAATACAGTTTCGACAGGTGGGGGCATTTTCGTATCCGATCGAAAGTGCATTTACATGGCAAACGTCTCCATCCTCCGTCCCAGAGTGACGGCGCTGATGCTCGCGAAGCCCCCCAGAAAGTCGTGTCAATTTTCCGAGTCTGGGTGTGGATGCGGAACACCTCCGTACATGTACGTATGTACGACTGGGTTATTCTCACGAGAACTATCGTCGATGTAAACGAGGGATGTATGCAAAGAAAGAGATTTGAGTAGAGGAAGACCTCTTCCGTTCCTTTTTCTTTACTTCTACCCGTCCTCGATTTGATTTTTTACGGTGCACTCCATAAAAATATGATTTGATCGAGTGAACTTGGCAGGTTAGGCGATATATTTTTCACAAAGGTTTCTCAAACTCTGCGAAACAGCGAAATGCAGAGCCATGGGCTTGCATTTTCAATTTATTCTTTGAATTGTACCGTTGTTGTTCCTACAACGTATTTTCAAAATATTTTTAGCGATGATCCACAATTAACTCGAATTCAAAGGCGATCATAGTTTATATATAAATTTTCAGAACTATGCAAATCTCGAATATTTTTTCTTAAATTTTCGCAAGAATAATAGGAAATGGTGCCGTTAACTTACCACTTGAATATTTTATTTCCATTGTAATATTCTGCCTACAAAATCCCGAATGAGCATCTGCATTTGCATACTATACGGCTCTTATAGGTGTACAAAAAATTATAATCGATATATTTACAAGTTCTCTTGCACATTTTTATATCTGCCGTTCAAACTTATAAGATTTTCAAATAAATGTTAAAAAGACATCTTCAACTTACAAATTTATGCTAATACTAGTATCATCTACTAGTATATACTATAATCATCCCTGAATAATAATTCGTAAAAATTTACATAGATGAGGCTTGTTATTCTCAGTACGAAATACATTTTAGATTTTAAGTTAAAACACTTTTCACACATAAATTATTACTGAAGATATAAAAATTATACGCACAAAGTAAAAAATGATGAATTTATTTTTTGAATTCATGCTTCAGTTTTTTTACAAGAAGAAAATCGATATTTGCAAATTGAAGAATTGATTATTAAAATGAGCGGGTATAAAATTAGTGTATTTATTTACTATAACGGAAGAACTACATCCCTGTATAGTCAGAGCTAGTTTGAGAAATAGAGTTTATTCATAATCTTAAACATTCTACTATAGCACTTTTTAATAATTATATCATTAAAATACAATGAAAAATACCAAGATGAAAAAAACAATGCCAAGCTAGTAAACACAATCAATTAGGTTTTGGAAATTTGTGTAAGTTGATGAAGTGATTTTATGCAGAAACAAATTTCATTAGGTTAGAAATACTAAACATAGTTAACTGTAAGATCTTCTATCTGTATAATCTTTTATCGTTTACTTTTCTAAAATAATACTGTCCGAAGGAAGTGTTTTCGTGCGATAATTGTTATCTTCAGTTAAGAAGCTATATAGAAATTTTGTTTTATTGCGTTATGTTGAGAATCGGCATTTAAAAAATAAATCGATATCGGATATTATGAATATCTTTGAATAAAAATACTTAAAAAACAAAGAATATTTTTAATTTTAACTCGCTCATAAAACATAGTATCAATTATATATGAATTAACGAAATCCAAAAATCTATTATTAAGTAATGAAACAAAAAGTAGAATTTCGATTATTATTTACGTTCGTTTGACATATTTTATTAAATTTAAAATTAACAAATTGTGAGAAGATATAAAGTGACGTATGCGCAAATTTTCCCTTCATTTACCAATTAATAAAAAAGTAATTAATTTAATAACATGTTTTTTTTGCAAAAATTAAAAATTTGTCGTAATTGATTTAGAAAACAATGACAAATAGTGAAATAATAGAAATTTAATTAAGTATATATTATGCTAGGATAGTAGTGACTATAATTTTATTATTTATCACACGTTATGTATTTCCATTTACTGTTATATAAAATTCCAATTGAAGGTGAATGACTACTATTTTTCAAGAACGTGTTTGTCATAGTCAAGATGCCTTCGAAACGTGACTCGTCTCATTTTTCGTAGAAATGCCTGTAGTAAAGCGCAATCGTAACTTTCAAGTGGTTTCCCATCTAAAAGCGATCGAAGTTGGCTCAGGCACTACTAGAGGCCGATGTTGGCGGTGTGTGTAAATGGTCGCGATGGATTTCCACCAAAGTTCTGATAGCGTGGAGACAGACGTATAATTTCTCCAGGTTCTAGAAAAAATATCGCATTATAAAATTGAACGGGATGAAATGAAATCTTGTGGTTATTGAAACTTTGTTCAAATTTAAGTGGTGCAAAGTCTACTTGACAATTCGTAACGGACCACCTGAAAATGATATAAAGTTGATTCTAACTTGAAGAAAATTTATCCTTTTCGTCCATAAAATCAGATAAATACATAAGCGATTAATGCTTGAGGCTATAATTAGAATGAATCAAACTTTTAATTTGTATTTTAAATATTTAGCGTTATTAACACGTTTTCATAGAGCTTGAACGGTGGCAAATTACATTGATTGCGATTATTTTGAGGTGATTTTGAATTCCTCTTAAAGCAAAATGTGTTTTCATCACTGCCAAATAAATAATAAACTTGGAATGTTAAAGGAATGCTAGGAAAAAGTAAAGTCTGAGTATTTGAAGAAAAAATGAAACTGTACTTTTTATGCACCGAATTCAGAATAATTTAAAAATTTTTAAGCATTTTGTTTCAACATTGGCGAAAAGTATATTTTTTACTCTTCACGCTTTGGTGAATGTATGCGTATACTTACATATATGAATATTAAAATAATTGTTTATAAAACTTCCAAGTAGTTTTTCATATTCAAAATATGCGAGTGCATTTCTATAAATTTGATAATAGAATAAAATTTACATTCCGAATTATGAAATCAACACGAGTGCTGAAAAATTTTGTTTCACAATTACTAACATTTATAAATTTTATTAAAAACTATGTATAAAATTTTTCATCGCCGACTGTGAAATCTTATTTATTAATGTTTATTAAAGAAGTTATTCTGTTTAAATATTTTACATAATTTTCAATGTAGTACTCCATTTACTTCAACTTTATTTTATTTAATCGTAGTGAATTATTTAATATGCATTTGTAATTTAAAAATTGCAATTTTTAGATGATTAATTATTTATTGAATGGTAAAACAAATAAGATACAATCGTTTATTGTAAAAGATGATTATATTTTTCAATTAAACTCGCAACATAAGACTTGTAAATTATACGTTCGTAAGTTAATTATACAATGTTGTTGTATCGAAACATGTAATTGATTATGCAATCTGCAAATGTTGCGTGAATTTCATGGGAATTAAATTGATTTTTGCAGATACTTGAAATGTTTAAATAGAAATAATACTGTTCGAATTAATATGTAGATATACCACCGAGTGATGACTAATTATTTCATAATTTAATCATGACTTACGTTTTAGAGTATACGTACAATAAAATGTGATATTAAACAGAGAAATTATTTATCTGTAATAGATTGAAAGACTGTGTTGCTAAAATAATCATGAATAATATATCTTCCACTCGCTGCAGTTTCCTTTTTATCTCCAATAATATCATCGAAGGTAAATATACAATAAAATATCCATAAACGTATCGGCGCAAAGATTTACATTCACTTCATACGCGTGACCATCAATTAATAATGTAACGACTCCATGAGTTCTTTGAATAAAGCAATTGTATAGCAAAGCTCAAGTGTGAGAAAGAGAGAAAACTCGAAGGATTCCAAGGGAAAACCATAAAAGCTCGGATGGGTAGCGCGCAGAGCTACGGTTGGTGAAAAATCAGAAAATAAAGGACGATAAAAGAAGAGGCGATGATTTTTTACAGCTCAAGAGTCACATAAGAATTGCGTTTACCAACATAAAAAAATGAGAGAATAAGGTGAAAGGGTGAATGAAAATAGAAAAGGAGACGTGAGGAGACACGTATAAGGACTCCGCGACATCTTTTCCTCGTATCATCGGTGCTGCAATACAGACACACTATACATATACGGCATACATCGCATCTCGCGGTTCAAGTGACACTAATGCATTCTGGAAGCGATGCGTGCGTCGCCACTCCACGACAACCTCTCGATCCGGGATTCACTTCGCAAACTTCCCATGCTTCCCTTTTGTTAGAGTGAGAGAAACGGAGAGAGAGAGGGAGAGAGACGCCCTCTCAATCTTCCTCTATCATCGTTCCCGAGGACTGTATAACTCCTGCTTCACGAGGTCGCTTTTTTGCTTCCCGTCCTTTTTTCCTCCTTTTCCCTTAGTATCCATGAAGTTGCGCGGTACACTTTTCCTTTTTTTTCGTCTGCTTCTGGGTCTTCTTTTAACTTTTAACGCTGGCTCATGCATGCATGTTCCGGATATTTCTCTCCTTTTTTCACTTCTTTTTCCCTTTAAAACTTATTTGATATTTCGTTTATTCTTCACCCACTGCTGAGACGTGTAGGAAAATTTTTACTAGTGCCGAACGAATGGCCCGAGAAGTAGTGAAAGAGGAGTTTCCCTCCAGTAAGTTCTGATGGAAAAATTGGGTTTTTCTTTATGAATAAGGTAATAATCACGTGAATATGATAGTTACAGATGGATAACTTTCTATTTCCTTTTATAAGACGTAGTAAAATTTTCATACGTGCGCGTATGAAAAAAATGCTAGCAACAGAGTTGATATGAAAGGAGCTCTTCAAATAAACTCGACAAAACTTAATGAAATGTGGAATAAAAACTTTCCGATATTATTCGAAATCTGGAACATTGAGGAAATGCAAGTAATCGTGTTAGCCGGGGATGCCGGCGAAATTTAGAATTCATATGCCCGTGTTTGGCTTTCGAATTAAATGTAGTTGGAAAATTCAGAAGCCCGAAATAACTCAAGAAATTAACCGTTATTTTTGTAATCTTTGTACGAAAAGCATTTAGCGAATTCCGTGCTTCTAAATTCCTGTAGAAGCACCTCGCACTTGTAATTCTCGTTTTTCCCTCCCCGTCTTCCTTATTTTTTACTATTCCCATTCTTTTTTCCATTCGCGTCCCACTATTTATTTCTCTTTATTTGTTGACTCGCATTCTTCTTTCCTTGGTGAATATCGCGTGCATTTTTCTCTTACTCCTCGAATTTCGCCCGCACCTTCCTATATAACTTTTCACTTTGTAATTCCTTTTCATTCCACGCTCTTTTACAGCCCAAAGTTGCCCCTTACCGTTTCCCCCACATGCTCTCACACCTTCTGCCACTTAGTTTTACAACATACGAGCCCTTTTTAGTGATAAAAGCTCTATCTTTGAATTTTGCACGTCTGCACTTCAATCGCCTCGGCTGGGAGAAGGGGGACAGAGCGGATACACGCACGCGTTCCAAGGCGACTCAAACGTCTTACTCGCGGCTCGAGATTTGTCATTTACTCGCAGAATGTCTCTCTCACTCTCGTACTCGAGCGAGTTCGGAGTCACCGTTTCGATTTCTGCGTTCTTTCGCTTCCTCCCCAGGAGATATCGCGTATTTACATATTTTCTCGTTTTTCCGTGGTATGGAGTGAAATTCCTTCATGGGAATTCGGCGTGGAAATTCCATGTCCTTCGCGCTTATTCGCAGAATAATATTTAAATTTTCCATCTTTTTATACGATTGCGGCAGCGCCGCCAGACGCGCTCTTTTTCTCTGATCTCTCGGAAATCACAGCCTCTCGTTTTTCTTACTGTAATTTCACCTTCCCTTCTATGCATTCTTATTTTTCCTCCTCTTATCCGTATCATTCGAATGCCCTTCGGGTGTATTATAACGTCATGTTTATGGTAAGTGTCATTTTTATCATTTGCTTGTAATAATGCCGTCGTCAATGCTTTTTCATTTAAAATAATTTTTTTTAAATATCAATGTGTATCTTAAGATTAACTGTGAATTATTAATGGCACATTGTTAACAAGATATCATCTGATTTATTAAATACAGATCATCAAAATCAAGAAAATTGAAAATGTCACAAATCTTTGTAAATATTCAAGTATTAACAATTCAATATAGATTTTTATGGATTTCAGTGGTGAAAATTAGATAGCGACAACAAATTTCAAATTAAACGAATAAATATTCCATAAGGATTTATATGAATATTATATTTATATCAATAGTATTTTCACGATATTGAGAGGGAAATTTGACTTTAATATACCGATGATTATAAAAATACGTTGCATTCTAATTTGTACAGTATTATTATCTGTCTATAAATCTGGAAAATGTCTCTTTTTATTTTTTTTCAAGCATAGCTTCACTGGAAATTACTATAGAATAGCTTTTATAAGAATGAAAATAATATCAAAACCTTTAACCAGACAATATAATAATACAACTATGTATTATGTTTAAATATCTATTTAATTTCATTTTACAATTTATTCAGGAAAAGCGATTACAATAATTTTTCTTTATGTTACAGGTAAGCCAAGCCACACGTTTCTGTAAGTAATTGCCGTGTCTTTATCGCGAAAGCTTTAATCAAGTTTTGTGTTTAGTTATTATTTAAATGTGAAATTAAGTATGTATTAAATTGTATAGACAATTTATTATTGATTAATAATATTTATAAAAAAAAGCTTTCCAGGGCTAAGTAGTGATACGTTTCACTTTATATATAATTTAAACTTTATTTCGAATAAAAATAAATTTTAAATAAAGTTCAGTATACATTTTTCTAATTTATCGTTTTCATTATCATAAGATATCGCAAAGGTTTTGAAATAAAAATAAAACAAAAGCAGCAAATTTTTATTTTTATTTTGAAATCCTAATCTAAAAATAAATATACACGTGTAAGTAATGTTTACAATTTCTAAAATAAAAAATTTATATACAAAATGTATCTTGATCGAAGGAAAAAAATTTCAAATTAAAAACTTTCTGATTCATTTTTCTCTAATTTTAATTTCTTTGAATTTGACACTAGCTTTTAACTTTGATTTATTTTTAATAATTTATTTCGTTATAAATCTCAGTGATAATTCCATTTATTTAACAAATCAAAGTATAAAATATAACGTATCGGTATAATTGGAATTAAATAACAAGAATAGACTTTTTTTAGTACGATGTATATCTTTCGATATTTGAAAGACAAGATTCAGAAAAGCTCATCTCACTTTACTGCACGTAAATAGTATATCGAGTCGCGGTCTTCTTCTATTCTCGATTTTCATTTTCAATCCTTTACTATAATAAAAAAGGAATTCCCCTTCAACTGAAGTTGTTACGCCACAAACGGCACAGTATTTCCATAAGTTCTGTGTTTACATGGTCGCTTTTCCACGTAACTACAGGCGTCTACTTCTCCATCAACTTAATTGTTTTCAACTTTGGTGAATCTTCAATTCATACTTTTTGCGTTTTTCGTTACATCGGATATATGATTTACGCTATTCTGAATATCGATGATATTGGGAATCTTTCTCTCGAAATTTTTGAGATTCTAAAAATATTCGTGTATTGTTCTACGCTCGCAATTTATCGCGAAGTGAATCAATTCCTTCGGCGTCGAAATTACTCCCTTGGGAAAGATCACTGTCATTTATATTTATTCTGCAACAAAAATGAGAAACAGAAACGATTATTGAAACTTTAACGTAGCGACAAGCGAAATAAGAAAATAATGATTCGCACAAGCTTTGTTCGTTACCAGGAATTTCGGCGCTATCAAATTTACCAAAATTTAAAAGTCTTTTGTCGTAGGTCAGTAACGATGAAGCGATTATTCAAAAGCTCAAGGTACGAGGAAAATAAACCCGCGGAACATAGAGATGGACGGTGAAGCTATTGCAGAATAAAAGGGGCTGAGGAAAGAAAGGAGGGGATAATACAAGCGATAAAGAGAAAGATGAACGAGATGAACGAGAAATGAAAAGATAAAGAATGTGTAAGAATGAGAGAAGGATAAGGGGTTTAGAAAAGGACGTATGAATATTTGACTTGATATTAATTTATAGTCTCGAGACTGTGTAAGTCAGCTGATAAGCTTAAATAATTACAGAATATTTTGTGGAAATTTTCGTTGTTCAATACGGTATTTAAAGAAAAATTTTTTAGACAATTTTAATATAAAAATAATAATATTTAAAAATTATTTAAATATAATTAGATAGCGTTCGGTATTATTACTGGTAGACTTTGCGCTTGTCATAATTTTATGCGTCTATAAATAAGAATTTATAGAATTTTTGATTATATATTAAAATTAATTCTGATTAATTGTAAAAAATAATAATTTGAAAATTATAGAATTATATAGATATTTCTAAATAAAATATGATTATTGATAAAATAGACGAATGAGTAAAAATAACGAAGGGTAATTTTTAATTATAAAGACTTAAAAATATTTCTTATTATAAAATCGTTATTAATTTTAGGGAAACTCTTATGATTTTTAATGCTGCCGTCAATTTTAGTGTACATATTTAACGAACTTTCTATAGGAATTTATTGGCAAATTTATCAATAATCTTATTTTGTGAAAATATTAAAAAGCAGAAGACTTAATTAAATGCTTCGAATATGCATTTATTCTTGGTATCATTAAATCTTAGCTTAATTTAAGTATATCCTGTAATCGTGCAATTTATAGAAAATATATTCTTATATAACTTCTATTGTCATAGTATAATTTTCTATTATATTAGTTATTTCGTTAGACAGCGATTACAGGGTACGATCTGATGAATTTTCCTTTTGTTGAAAGTTTTACTGTTAACGTAAAACTAAAAATTACGAAAAGAATAATCTACGTAGACGTAAGCTTATACTCGCATAAACAGGAGGAGCCTTCTTCTCGAGAATTTTAGTACCAAGAAATCATGTTGTAAAATAATTAAAATATTTTACTTCGACTCGGAGATTCGCAGTCATTCATTAGAAGATGAATCCGTTCCTAATTAAAAATAATACAAACGTAAAAGCTGCTTTACGTCGAAGCTATTTATTAGTGAACCCGCTGATATCCCGATTGTCGACAGCCTGATTTCGCAATTGCATGGTCCGGGCAATCCTAATTAAGCATCTAATTTATAGCTATTAATTCCGAGATCAAATTATCGGCGGCGAAGGAATGTATTTAAAAATGTAACAGCTCGAACAGCTTCGACCCTAAGCAAGATCATCGTTGCAACTCGGGCGGGCGCGAAAGATTCCTGAGTGTGTCGACTTGATCGACTTTAGAGTAACTTCATATTCCCTTAATATTCCGCCTCGTAAATAATTCGCGCGAGGTGACTCGGGGTGCAGTTGCGTCACGTCACGTTCGCCGGCGCATTAATTTTGATCGCCGCCTCTGCTACCGCTGCTGCCATTTTTGTTCGACACGAGAGACTCTATCGCGTATAAATTGATGCAAAGAGCGAAATCCGGATAACTTCCGTAAACAGCTGAGCACGGCCGCGTAGATAAAGTCGAGAGTTCGTTCCGAGAGGGATTACAGGGTCAATAGCTGTATTAGTTTCGCTTTAATCGCGTGTGTTTGTTGATTTATATTTACAACGGCGAAGGCCGTTGTGCGGAAAGAGAATAAATATTTTGACATTATAGAGCTGCTTTAGCTCTTAACCCGCGTTGAAATTTCTGTTGATTTTGCGGATTTATTATATACCTAGATAAGTTTCACTCCCTGAACTCAACATCGTAAAACATTAGAGTGTAACTGTCATTTATGCGGGATTTTATGTGTACCGTGAATTTCGAGCGGCTAAAGTAATTGTGACTCTCTAATGTAATAAATCATAACCGAATGACTTACAATGCAGACAAATTTCACTTGGAAAATCCCGTGTGCCTTAGGATCTTGCAGTAACTGTTATCAAGATGAATTTTACGTATCTGGTAAATTTTTGGTGCTTCTAATAATTCTGCCATGCAATACAATTAAGCGAGTCCTGTATTTCCGCATACGTCTGCGACGGAATATGCGCTTTCCTCGTGCATAATTGTGCGGGATATGGAAAAGAAGAAAAAGTACGTACTGATATCTCGGTCGATAGAATAAAATGACGCTAATAAACGAACGGGCAGCTTTATCCGAGCAATAATTTATCGGACGTCGGAGACCTTAAATCATTTTCTGCGCTGAAACCGAACGTCGTTCAAGCTCGTTCCTTTATTTTGGATGAATTAACATAATTGTTGTTATTACTATTATTATTATTATTATTATTTTTGGTATTATTACAAGTACTATTATTGGATTTCAGCGTTTCCGACAGTCTCAAAATATACTTAATTATAGTCGGAGTCGATCGTCGTTCATTCCTACAATCATCCAGTGCGCGCGCTACGAAAATCACATCGCAACTTGAACGAAAAGCTTTAGCCACCATTCAGCTTCAATTATGAAAGCAGTAAATATTTAATATTTTAATAATTTCGATGGAGGTAGCGGAGCCTTATAAAAGAGACCGCGGCGAGCTCGTCCGAAACACATGACTCGCACCAAGCCATAAATATCGAGGAATATTCGCGAAGACCGCCTCTTTCGATTGTACGAAGACGAATGCGGTAATCGTGTTACGAGCCGCTCCAACTTGACTCAACATTATATGTAAAGCGCAATTCGCGCGGTGGAGGGGGCGAGGAATTGTAACAAAGAGACACGACTAGACTGGTATTAAAATTAAGCTCGCGCACAAGCCCTAAAGCGACCGGGCCTTTAATTCAAGGGCATCCGAGAGTCGCAGCCGAGCGCCCGGCCAGTTAAAGTCATACATAATAATTTCTCGCGTCCGCGTACGGAGCAAGAGAGGAAAAGCTCGAAGCTCGCATAAAAGACAGCGGATAGCAAAAAGGGTAGAGTCGTGCTCGGGTACAGGGCCGCGGGGAAAAGAGAATGAGCGAGCGGTTGGCGCTCGGACAAAGACGGAGTGCGAGATGGGCTCTAAGTGCTCCCAAGGTGTCTCCCGCTACTTTATATCCGTGAGGCGTCGCGCTCGCACGAGACTTTGGACGTACTCCCGCGGTGCTCTTCGGCGCCGACCGCGTGTGCCGCATACGAAGACTCACGGCCGAGTGGATTTGGGATCGCTTTCCCTGAGAGTTCACACCTGCGGGAAATTACCGCCGATGGATCCCCTCCCTCCGGCTCTTAATTACTTTTCCGATTTACTTTTCCGAGCCGTCTTCCGCTTTTAACGGTGCATCCGCCAAGGGTCCTCGGCTCAGTCGGGTTTATTGGTCGGACGAGCGGATTAGGGAAATGACTCAAGGACGCTTTTTGCCCTTCGAGAGCTGCGGAAGGAGTATTCGTGGTGTTGATGTGATCTAATTGTGAAAAAAGCTCTGTGATCGCGGTATCGAGATACGCCCCCGTTGCATCCCGGAACGAGGTGCCCCCGCCGGGGAAGCCCGTCTACTGATTGCAATTTTAATGGCGACTGCAAATTTTTTGCAATAACGCACGACTGTCTTGCTTCCGAATTGCGAATCTCCGCTTGCACATATGCAACGTCGTAAAAATTTATGGCCTTCGTATTCTCCTTGTTTTGGCAAGTGGGACTTTAACGCGCAAAGTTTTGGCGATTTGCGCGCGTTACTTAGCGTTTTATTTAATTTACCATTGCGCTTTTACACTTTCGAATGGCGTTAATCGCGAATAACGAATTGCTTCTGAGTTGAAATCTTCCGAAATAATATGTTCGTAAAATGGGTCGGAAAATAGCGCTCGCACTGAAATTTACATTTATGTGCTCGAAAAACATTCGTGATTAAAAATTTCTGGAACTTTAATTTTAATAACGCGTAAGACCGCCTCAAAGATAAATATCGGACGAATTCACATTTCACAGTTTCAAGCGAACTTTATTACTGAAAATACTTTATGAAAATCGTCAATATCGAGACTAAGGTTTTTCGCCATCACTTATTTTTACAAATTTACTAATTGCATTATATTTTTAAGCAGAGCGAAATAGTTGTACAGGTCGTAATTCCGCAAAGTAATAATCCGTGGGAAGTATTGTGAACGATTATAACTTGTATCAGCATCGTCTTTTCAATAGGTGTTCAAAGAATTAATTTTAAAATAGTCCTTACTGTGGAGAAATGCCGACAATGAACATTGAACCACCGTATTCTTTGAAATAATGCATTCCCCAAATCATTGAAATTCTGATTTTTAATCGATAATTTATACCTACAGTTAGTTAATTTTATTATTTAAATTTCGATTAGCGATTCTTGAAAAGTCTTTTCTAAAGTTCATTTCACATTTAGACGTTCATACGCAAATAGATTTCAAATCACTAAGCCTGCGACAAAAGATAAGCACATTTAATACTGAATAAATTATACGAGTCATTGGAAGTCGGAAAGATATTACGACTTGAACGGAACGCTTTTGGATACAGTGTTTGAAACTAACGCCTGAACTAGTTTACTTTCATTATTATTATTATCGTCCTTATCATTGTTATTGTTGTTGTTGTTGTTGTTGTTGTTGTTATTGTTATTGATGATATTATGATTAAACATACTATTATTCTAAAATAATATTATG
This sequence comes from Platyscapa corneri, assembly GCA_018907185.1. NCBI lineage: Eukaryota > Metazoa > Arthropoda > Insecta > Hymenoptera > Agaonidae > Platyscapa > Platyscapa corneri. Next base: position 3,206,052 of record JACCHW010000005.1, on the reverse strand, counting down.
AATTTCATTACTAGAATGCCAATACATTTGTATCTGCACTTTATTACGAAGAAGTAAAAAAGCAAAGTGATGTTTTCAAATACATCTATTCAAAACAGACATATTGCTTTTAATATTATGTTTATGATGTTTTTCGAAGGTTCATTTCATTTTATATTAGAAATTTCTATATTTGTTTAAATAATTTCATTTGAAAAGAGTAGCGGTTAAATTAAAACTAAAATATCCTAATAATACATCAAATAAAATAGAAAAATAAAGTATTTTTCTAATTTCAAAATCATGAATAAATTTTCCATTTTTCAAAATTATTAACAAATACAAATTATTTTTATTTGATAGATACTTTTATATTCGTAAAAAACATAATATTTTATTGAGCTTTGTATCAAATATTGTTAAATTATTAAATATTGTTTACGGTTGTATTATATTATATTTTATTTTACTCTTATTTACTTCCTTATAACTGAGCCTTGATCTCTATATTGTAGCCACACATGTCTAATTGAAGACCAGTTTTACTTGATTCGATCAAAGCATAAATTCAAACTAATTTTATTTTTTGAGTATTTAGCTTAAATTAAATATTTTATACATATTCAATAGTTGTAGAAAAATTTCACACTCACACATCTTATAAAAAGGTATTAACAAAAATCTTATTTATAATACGCTTTTATTTATTAATTAAATGCTTTTATAAAAATTATCAAAAATATAAATTTATCAAATAAAGTTTATATAATGATTTTTGGGTATTAAATTATTCTTTTTCACAGGTATTTATCGAAATATAATTATTATAAATTTAATAATTAAACATGTTGTGATCTTTTTGTATGCTAAATTGAATAAACTTCTCTAGGAATATTTTTAAAATAATGATGTATTTTCACTACTGTTTTAGCGATTTTCTAGCAGATTGATAAATATTAACAAAATCAGTAAACGGATTATTATTTAAATAAGATTCTTTCGTAAAATCTGTTTTTTACTAACACTTAAGAGTATATGTAATTCTTACTGTTTCATTGAAAATACAAAATTATTGAATTTTATTAGATATTGTACTGAATGCAAATAATTGTTGAAAATAATTTCTAGCACGCAGTAAAATAATAAATAATAATAGAACCAATTAATTGAAATTATATAATTTTAATAAAGTTTTTACACAACGATACACTCGTAGAAAGCCATTTATATTCGCATTTATATGCTAGTGACTAAAGTAAAAGGAGAAATAAAAGTTTAATCTAGTACACATGTTAATACGTTTCTTATATTGTTAAATAAAAATCTGTAGTTAACGTAAATGTTTGTATTCGCGTGTACCGGATTTCACACGGATATACATGATGAAAAAGTATATATTTATCTGCACGACTGAAAATGAGGATTATCAAGCTTTTGAAAAATTAGTAGGAGTCGATGCTCGGTTGCGCTTATTAAATAAGAATAATGAACGAAAGAAAATTTAATTGAACAGACAACGCGCCTGTGCTTCGATTGACACGTCTGTAATTGGCTTTTCAATGCTCGCGCGATTGCAGATCTGAATATTGAGCTTTAAATCGCACACACGTGCCAAGAACCTCAGCCGGCGCTGAAGAGACCGATACTCAACGTATTCCGGACAGAATAACATCAGATTAAAACTAAATGCTCTGAGAAGAGGATGGAAAAGGGAGCGGAGATTATTCCCCGAGACGAAATCGCTGTGCAATAAGCCGCGAAGCTTGACTCGTGAATTTCATCCGCGATATCAGTGCGCGTGTACGTACGGAGTTGCAGCCGCGTGTGTACACGGGACTATCGCAATGTTTCGCTCGTCTTGTCAATTACGCTCGGAACGGCCTCTACAGACTCGCGCTCTCGGCACGATTAATCATCCTCTTTCTCTCCTGCTCTGGCCGTCTCTCGCTTATTTTCCGACGCTGCTGATGTCACATTTCTTCGCTCGTCTGCCCACTGTTCTGTGTTTTTCTCTCGAGACTACACGAGCTATCATCTTCGCTTTTAATGGATAGTAATGGTGGCCTGCGTTTATTGATTAACCCGTTAGGGGCTATTAAGATTGGCGTCGAATAATCTTGCTTTGATTGGGGAAAAAATCTTCCAAACAATGTTGTCGCTAATATTTTTGCGACGGAAGTACAATTTTCAGATCTATTTTCCGAGGCTTGTCGAGAAACGAGAAATATATCAATCGTTAGCTCGATTAGACTTCTTTCGTCAAAAACTAAACGACGCTTTATAAAAAATTCAATTTTTTTATTTCAAACTTTTTATAAAATTATTTTTATACGAATGTTGAAAATCACGCGACTCAACACTATTTAGTTTTAATTTCATTTATTTAAAAAATAGGCTTATCGATTAAAATCTTTTGCATGTACTATGTAATGAATAACAGTATGCTGAATCTTATTTATATTACTTTTCACGGTTTTATTTAGAAAACTAATTTGAATAAAAGTATCTGTTAATAATATGAACCTCATTGTATTGACGTCAAATTATATCCTCGTATCTTTTTGTATTTTATTTACATTATTCAAAGCATTAGACATAATCTATTAACCGATTTAAGCTGTAAAATTTACTTTTAACAACAAAAAATTATAGTTTCAAATCAGCTCTTTTATAATTGGTTGGTAAATCTGTTGTAAAACACGACTTAATTGCAAAGTTTTTTTAGTTACTTCAGAACAGTAGAACTTTCTACAAACTAATCAATATCCTTGTCAGTGACTAAGAACTAATTGATAAACTTGAATTAACTAGTCGATTGAAAATTATTTAAAACGCCTTTTCCTGGGAGAATATTTTTTCTCCAATTTTTATTAGACGTTTTTTAAAACTCGTAAAAACCAAAAGAGAACGTTTCTATACATCACAATGGTCAAATTTAATGAATCACACGCACATATGCATATAATAAATATTGTCAACTGTTTTAAAAGGTTTGAGTAATGTGTTTTTAAAATTTTTTAAAATGCAATTATTTTTAGATAAATCACTAATTTTGAAAATTACGTACTGTAACGATATAAAGGTAAAAACTTCTTTTAAGATACTTGTAGTTCATACATGTATATATCAATAGTGGGATAACGTAAAAATTAAAACTGAAATAATTATTTCAATTGATTTAATATTAATCATTTCAAGAGTTTCGTACGAACATTAGTCATATTGTAAGTGCATTTATAATTTCGTGCAAATACTTCTCAAAAATTTGTAGATTCAAATTGCTATTTTAGCATTCTAATTTCAGACTCGTGCTTAAATAATCGAATTTCTCCAATTTTATTTATCTTTCCTCGATAGCTCGATTTTACTCCTGAAATCCTTTACAAACTGAGAAAAGGATAAATTTGCAATTGACTTTGGAGTTAATTTTTAATTACTCGTTTGATTATTCAGAGTTGATTAGAAATATTTCATAGTTCTATTTCATATTCTATCATATTTTATTCTCTCTCTCTCTCTCTTTCTCTCTGTCGAGATATTGCTATCGCCCAAAGAAATAAAAATATTACCAGTATGGCACCATCCATGTTGCGAACGATTTAGTCTCTAAATTAATTTATATATCTTATGTTAGTTGGCCGTTCCGCTTTCTTATTCGTTTAAACATCAGATACGTTAATTTATTAACATACTGTATTTCATGTCGAGGTACGGGCAAACGTGCACTATAAATAAATCTTTCCGTCAATGCTGAGAACGAAAACGTTATACAAGAAAAGTATAAAAAAGCGTATCGCAATAGCGAAATAAGAAGCGGCTTACGAGTTTCGAAAGAATATAATATTTCAGTGTGCCCACCAATGCGTGAGGAGCTTCAATTCGAATATTACGCGATTATACAAGATCGTGACTCCTACCAGTTCAGAGTTCAAATTTATAAAAATGACGAGATGATTTAGGGGCTGTCTAAAGACAAATAAATTCAGAAAAATGCTATTGCCAGATAGCGAGTCGCGCGGCGGTACAACATTGATAAATTAGAATTCGCGAGCGAAATTTTCACTTTCAAGGCCTCGGAGGCAGCGCGTTTTTATTTGCGTTCCGAGCCCCGAGGACAGTCTCGATGATAAAGTAACGCGCGGCAAACAAAGAGAGTCCGTAATGAGGTTAAGTGATACAAAGACTCAACGTTATCCGTGATACGGGATAAGAGAGCCAAGCCAGTACACTAGAGCCCACGAAACTCCTTATCCTCCGTAACTTGTCCTCTTTGTGTGCCGACGCCGACTCGCCGCGCACGAGCGTCCTTCTGCTCGGCGCGCGTAATCACGACACTTTGAGGGCGACTGCGCTTGACTCCGCCTGTGACTTTGACTTCTTTGTAAAAGGGCCGCGTCATGCTGCCGTCTCCGAGGCTCACAATCCCGACTCGGCCACCGGGAGCTTTGAGCTTTTGAGCTTCATACCGGCGCGCGCGTGCGACTCAGCAGTCAAACATCAGAGGCACGTCCGAAACCGAGGTGGAGGGTAACGAGGACGGCGGTCCTCGGACAGCGACCGGCTTTTCCGGTTCTGCTCACCCTCCGTGCGCCCGGCAAAGCTCGAACACGCACCAACACTTGCAAGCAGTTTGAAAGAAAGGGCGCGCGCTTGTAACGAGTTGGGTACATCGATCCCCAAAAGCTCCTGCTGAGGAAGCGCTTTTCCACTGATTCTTTTCCTTATTTTTCTTCCTCTACTTCCTCTTTTTCCTCGGCTTCTTTAATATACGTGATGCCTGTGATGCGCGATGGTTAATGCTTGGTTGGTTTTCGCATAACGCAGCGGATTTCACAGGCCCTTCGAGCGTTTAATCGAGGCGGTTGATCATGTTACGGCTAAATAACGAGGCTTCGCGCTCGGGCTGCCAATCCGAAAAGCGCGAAAACCGTTAAAATCGCAAAAATTGGCAAGAGGACGAGAGCTGGATCGGTCGATAACAACAATAACATTTATTCGTTGCCTATTGGCAAGCTGGAAACAATATTCAAAATTAACTCGTTGTATTTCGCTATGATAACGTTTATTTATTAATTTTAAAATTTAACGCCTCGATACGGTTACGTGATTTGTTTAATGCTTCGGAATCATAGGATCTTCGAATAAACTAAATCAAATCATTAGTTTCGTTTGGTTCACCGCGTATTTTCAATTAATAATGATTTCTTTAATTTACACTCACTGATTTATTATTGATAAAAATCAAACGATAAATTACAATCGAATTTTAAGGAAAAACGCGCTTCTTTATCGCGGCTACTCTTTTCTGCCCGGGTTGTTGAAATAAAAGAGCAGAGATATGCGCTTGTCTTAAAGTAGCATTAGCTCTGAAAAAGTCGATGGTAACGTGTACGAAAATTTACCAGCTGAGTTGGCAGTGAGGCAGCAGTGCTTTACGGCGTCGATATAAATTTATTATTCGTATGAAAGCCAGAACACGGGTATTAAACAGGAATCCCAACAAAATTTAAGATTAAAAACGCGCGCACTTGCGAGTTATCAAGGAACGAATAAAAGGATCGACGTGCGGGAATCGAATTGGAATTGTGTCAAGTATCAATTTGAAACCGCTGCTGCTTGGGTAATGCGAGACTGATTTAACTCGAAGCTTCGTTTGTTTGGCTGTTTCTTCAAACTTGCATTTATTGCCGAGCTTAGGATTATTATTCTTGTATGCGGGAATAGATAATATACGTTACGAAATAACGTCAAATAATCTCGTAATGTTTTTCCTAGGCTGAAAATAAAATATATTTAATGTGACCGAATTATTACAAACAATCAAGTACTATTGATCTTAAATTTCGGAAAATCATCCCTAACATACAGTAATTTTATTCGATTTCGACAGTTACGTTATAAACTATTTCTACTTTTTCGTCCTAAAACATGAATTTTTATATTAAAATTTTTTCATATCGGCGAAAGGAAAGGTTTATTTATTATAAGAAATATATACTTTGTAATTCATCTGCAGAGACATAACGAAAATGCGGTAGTCTCAACCGACTTCATGTATATTATACATTCTGATCAATTTGAAATTTATGTCGACTACACTAGAACGCACTTAAAGTTAGTTTCGCTTCCAGTGCCGACGTTGAGCCCATTATAGACTGATACGTGCCTTTTCTCTAACCGATGATCTGCCCAGCCGACGATGAACTTGTAGAAATAAATTACATTTAAGTGGTTTAATTAACGTACATTCGATGAACTTTATAAATTTTTAATATAAAAATTAAGGGCGCAGGATGCTTTTAATAATTTATGGTAATCGAAAGCAAATAATCCGATTTATTTCATCATATTATTTTATTTTAAATTGCGTCCGATTATTTTAAAAATATATTTTTTGCTCTATTCGCTTTTATTTCGTCTAAGGTTTGCAAAGAATACTCAATAAATCGAAGAAAACTTGCGATTTTTTTACGTTTCTAATTTTTGTATTTATGTTTGTCACTTAATAATGAATAGAGCTTAGGCACATTATTAAAATAAGTAATAAATAACCGACTTGAAAGTGAAAGTCCATTGAAAATTTGATTTAGTTATATTTTACGTTAAAAGCTCACTCTCTGAATAATTATTTATAAATTTATTAAAGTTATAAACGTTGCTTATTCATCCTGGATATTTTGACTGCGTTAAAATATAAAGTTCACAGTTTAGACACAAGCAATTTAATGACACGCCGTGTCGGTTCGTGACATCTGTGTCAAAATAACATATACCGTTGATTGTATCCTCTAACGCGAAAGTAACAGAAAACTTCTTGGTTGGTGTTAACTATATTTAAGAAGATACCAGAGACACGCATTTTTCTTTATTTCTTTTGGTGGCAGGGCAGCTTCAAATGAGTTAAGGGCCCTACTCTGACTCTTTATCGTGGATGTCGAATCAAATCGTGATACTTTAAATTATCTTGGCTTTTTGGTATCAGCGATTTTGCGAGATACATTACTTCTTTCGTTCTTTCAAGAATCGTTAACTCGAATTTTTAAACCTAAAGATTTATCGTCGGATTTTCTTGTCTAAGGATAGTTTAACTGCTTTTTATAAAACTATAAATCCAAGGGTAAAGCTTTGTTCCATCAGTCGGACTGATTATGAGCAGTTGTTGGACGATTGTTAATAAGGATTATGTTTCGTCAAGTACTTGTACCGTCTAGTTTCGAAAGCTTCAGTAAGTAGAGTTAATCTAAGAGTTTCATTTTATTACTTGTTAAATGTCGGATAAATGATATCTCATAAAGAATATCTATGAAACAGATAATTAAGCGTTCGTTTGTTAGTGGAAAAATTATCGGTCGAATATTTATATTTTCATCAAGAAAGGTGGCGGATAAATTTCTGGCATATACCGATTTTGTAAGCTTGTAATTTTAATACTCCACAAAAATGTAACTCCGAACTTTAAACTCCTTCTACCGTACCTGTAAAAATTATGAATTTTAACAATAAATACTGTACATTTGTGAAACTCCATGTTTGTTTTTTTAGCGCGGATTAGAGTAGCCGTTAACAATTTTTCATTGATGTAACAAAAATAGTAAGTACAAGACAAAGAAAAAGAAAAGCCATGGCGGAAAATTCGTTATTATGCAATAAATTTCAGAGCTCTTTACATTTAATATATTCATAACAGAAATAATGCATGAATCACTAGCGCATCACGTGTCGTACAGCACGTGCTGAACATTAATTTTACAGTTCTCTCGCTAAAACTACAAAGATTTTTCGCATCAAAAGAGTTTTGTAAAACTTTAATAAAAACAAGAATTCCACGTAAAAATTTCCTCTCGTGGAAAATAGCCCTAGAGGGGAGAGCTCGTGGCCCTACGCGCGCTTACACGCGTATTTCTTTCACTCTGATTCTCTTTTCAACTAATCGAGCAACCCAGATCTGCAAAAAATTTTATACAAAAACGCGCATCTGCATAAACAAAGGCCAGAGAGCCGCACATCAGATGGGCGAGCAGTCGTCCGTATGGGAGTTAAAATCAAGCCGGAAGAACACCCAAAATGATCATCCCCGCGTCTCCGCCAATAAAAGCTCCCCGCCCCCTCGATCGATATCAAACCGTTACAAAGGTTTCTTTTTTATGCTCCCTATCCTCTAACGCATTATCCTGTCGCTCGCGGAATTTTGATTTCCCAACGCAACAGTCGCGAGCGATCGCGTGTTGCGGTTTTACGGTGGGTAACGGCCGTGCTTATCAGCTATTTATTACTCCGAGATGCGAGTCGCGCAAGCGCCGACGCGAATTGGAAAACCTGGATGCAAAAAGTCGATAAGATGTTTATTTATACCTAAGCCTGCCACCCTTGATTAGTTGGAGCTGGATTTTTTACGTCGAGGAAACAGCTCCAAGGCCTAAATTACCGAAACTATGTTTCTTTTACGTGCAGTTGCAACTAGGTATGAGTAATTGTGCCTGTTAATCAATTGTACTAACTGTCAGTTGCATTTTAACGACGCGATACCTAAAGTAGAAACTATTTTAAAGCTCTTTTTGCTCGAGATTTATGGAATTATCCAGGTGATATGGCTCAGCAAGAGTTACATCGTGAACCTTATACAAACTGAGTACGTTTGAAAAAAAGAACGACATTTTGAATAATCATTATCGACACTCGATGAAACGTCTCTAATAAAATAGAATTAAATAAAAAAGAATCAAATGTAATAGTTCACCAAGTGATACATTATTAATTAAAATCAATAGTATACGTCTATAAATTTGAAAATCGAAATTGAAGCAAACTTGATTATGTTTGTGTGTCGTACAAATTTCTAGATCAGTTTTTTATTCGTAGAGAGCATCTGCGTTTTTCAACGCTTACGATAGTTGTTTTTCAGCCCGGCTGTAATAAAAATAAACGTGACAAGGTGATTTAATACGTCATACCATAAAGAAGATAACGCACCGATCCGTATACAAATATTTACACCTACTTTCTTATATGTAATAATTTTCAAATTGAACGAAGCCGAACTTCTCGCTTTTCAACGGAATCTTACTCGAGGACCATTTCAATATTTAAAAATCCTTCCTTCTAATTGCATTTCTTAAAGATCTTAAATATTTCAAACATTGCTACAATTCCCTATTCGAGAAATCAATATCCAGAGTCGTAGAGTATTAGACATCGTTAAGGACAAAGGAATACCTCGTCGGGGAAAAAATTCAAAAACTTTTCTCTTTTTCCAAAAAAAACATAATGGCGATTCCCAATCTTTCGACTGTTATTAATGGTCATAGGTTTCGAATTTCCTGAATTTCATAAATTATACACGTTTCATCGACCGCACGTACCTCCGGCTTTCGGAGAGCAAAAATCAACTTGAAAAAAGTACGAGGAAGCAGTTACAATAGATCGAAAACGAAAGGTGAAGCAAGATAGTGGGGAACATTGTGAAAAAAAGTGCACGCGCGCACGCAGTGGGGTGTAAGATATGAGTGGGTGTAACGACCGTCCAGCCCGATGAAACGACTCCTTGTGTCCCTCTTTCTCTTAGAGGGCGACAAAAGGAAGGTCCTCGCGCAAAAAAGAGATATTTCCGATAATTTGAAGGCTTCCACTCTCGCTGGCGGCGATGCGTCCAAAACCCAGCGGATTTCTAGCCAATGGCTCAGGTAGAGCCGAGACGTATAGTCAGCGCCAACGCTAAGAGGAAGAAAATCAAGTTAACAAGGGACGAGAGAACGGAGAGAACGGAGAGACGAGAGGAGGTGGAGGCTCGAGAGGGAGATGGATCGCGAAGACGCGAGAGATAAAGGGGAAGGAGGAAAGGAAACCGCGCGGCGCCGCAACGCCAGGAACGAAATTTATCGTTTGTCGCACCTCTAGAGCGTGAGTCCGGTGCGCCGCGGCGCTGCTCCTGTTTTCCACGTGTACCTACCTGGCACTGACGTAAAGCCGATAGCGCGCAGCGCTTACTTCGCCCTCTTTTTCTTTCTCGTTGATGCTGCGCTTTTCTCTACCCTCGCCGCTCTCTATTCCCTTTGCATTAAGGGCCGAGTGTTCGTGACAGGCTTCGAGATGCATTTTCAAATAGTGGTGGATGGATGTTGAAAAGTAGTAGCGTTGGCTGCGTTACCGAGACCGATGTTTTTTCCTTACTTAACCTAAGACGTTCGTGAGTGATGAACGCGTTACTCATCATTTTGTTATTTAACGCTCAAACATTAAATAACAAACGCACTTTTATGCATTACCTTTATCTATGATGATAAAGGGCTAGAGCAAATTTTATCGTGTCTGGTGCGTTGATAGAAGCGTTGCTACGTGGCAACGATGGAAAATCAGCCAGCTTTGATTATAAAATAAAGTTTATATCATACTTTAATTATAAGCTACGAATGCGACAGCGACTCCATAAAAATAGTTGATTCTCTCACCTTTCTTATCAATCTGAAACAATAGAATATTTATGGCTATGTTAATTTTTTATTGCGTACATAGCTACGAAAAAAGATGCACAGCTTTCATTCGAAAGACGTCATTTATTCTAAGTATAACTGTTGTGTCATAAATATTATTGCAATGATTATTTCTCAAAATTATAAATTTGACTTCATTCGTGGTATTACCAATTTAACTTTTTATTACTACCCTCTTAGTTTTAAATATTTTAAATATATTTAAATAAATTAACATACAAATTAAATATATAAATATATAGATTTTTTTTTAATTTTAACAAAATTTTTTTTATTAATATTCGAATTTTTAAGAGAATACTTAATATAAATATTACGGGATATGCCATTTGTCTTGCATTTTTATATATTTTTATTATTATTTCTGATATTTTTTCTTATATTCTGTCTCATTTTCCATCCATTTTACTGTAATTTTTATAAACTTGCAGTTTAAAAGAAGGTTTAACAGAAATATAAATAAACTAAAACACTATTAGAATTATATTATTTACTAATAGAGCGTAGAAGAGTTTTACCAAAAGTATGCAGTTCTCTTTGAATTTAGAAATAATCATCTATTTATCATGCATTATTTGTAGGATGAGTCATAAATATAATAAAAAGAAAAATCAAAATAGGTATCGCTATCTCTTTTAAGGAGTTGAAATTTTTAGTTAATATTATAAGTAACACATACTAAATATTAAAAGATAATCGAGTAACTTATGAATAGAAAAATATGATTATTAGCTTTTGATAATACTCGTTTAATTTTAAATATTCGTATCGATGTATAAAAAAATCCATAAACCCAGATACTTTAGTAATTTGTATTACAGATAAAGCATTAAGGAAATGTTTTAAGATATCCATATAATCTGTTACCCGTATAATTTTGCAGAAAACTCTATAGTTTTTTTATAAATTATCGTCTAAGATGATTTTACTTAGTGATTAAATTTGCTTGAAATAATAACTCTTTTTAATGTATAACACAATAGAATACCAAAGAATAAATAAAATTTTTAAAATACTTTACATTTTGAAATATTTTAAAACATATTCTATAAAATATATTTTCCGTAGGATTTTTCTCTATAGATGATAACAGTTAAAATAGTGAAAAGAAATACCGTAGAATGTGCATTTTTCAATATTGTCTAACTATTAGAATTATCAGTTTAAAAAAAAAAATTAAAAATTTGAGACTTTATTAAGACGCAAAATAATATCTTAATTTTCATTCATTTGACATAAAAAAATTTATTCCATTTCTCCTTTATCAAGAAGCAATATCAATCTGTTTAATACGTAAAATGGATGGGTTGATTAAAATAAAACATACATCGTAGTTTAGGAGATTATATCTGATCACATAATAAAAATGTATTTGAAACAATAAATTAAAAAAATTTTATCATACAATTCAGTGTGATTTTTTGAATAATTCATTTGTGTGCCATAACGTTTGATGATTTTTTAGATAATGAAAAATTTCTAGCATATTAACCCAATTATATATATTCTGAGACATAGATTTAACCGCAACGTTAATGTAGTGTATTATTCACGACAACCACGAACTACCCGTGTCATACTCATAATTAATGTCCAATATAATCCTGTATGCGACGAAAATATATAAGTATTAAATTTTTGTTTACCCCTTTATCCTCTACTTTATTATTTTTGAATTTGATAAGTACAAATTCCGAAAATGTTAACTTGAGCTTATTTAATCAAGTAAAGTAGAAATGGCGAACAAATTTTCTTCTATGCAAATAAAAATTATGGAAGAAGGGAGCTTGATTATTAAGAATCGTAGAATAATTTTGTGACGGAATACATAATTCTACAATAGATGGAATGGAATGAAAATAAGGCAGAAAAGATCTTCATCAAACTCTATTATCACTTATAAAAATATTTCAAACAGGAGCAGGACTTTTTAATTTGCAGTGTAATCTACCCTTAAACCACCATCTTTTCGTTCTCTTTTCTTTTACTCCGCCGACTGTCTCCCAGTTTTGCGGAAGAGAGGAGAACAAGTCGTCGTCGTCGTCGTCGTCGTCGTCGTCGTCGTCGTCGTCGTCATAGTCGTTGTCTTGTCGTTGGCCCTTCGGGTTTATTGTCTCCCGTGAGCCCGCAGCGACACGCTTTGCTTTTTCCGTCTCTCTTTCATGGTCTCTTTCAACCCATTTTCCCGAGCATTGCCTCTTTCTCTGCCGTGTTCTCTCACTTTTCCTCCTCCCCTTGAACTCCGTGCTTTACTTAGTTCTTTCGCTTCATCTTCCTGGATTTTAGCCGCAACGTAACGTTCGCGGATGCACTCGCGCTATCGTTTTCTTTTTTTATTTTTCTCTTTTTTCCTTTTTCTCTTCTTATTCTCCTCCTCTGGGTGCCTGCTTTTGGCAATTTGCGACATTGCCGGGATTCTTTGCTCGAGACCATGACTCAGTCTGCTGCGTGTGTAGGTGTATATTTGACACGCACACGGGTTTTGAATCGGGATCAAAGCACTTGTAATTAATTCCCAGCTTTATAGGTAACCCGCAATTTTTTTACCCTTCAAACTCCTCTCGGATTTTTCGAGCCCTGCGCAAGCCCACACTTTTCTTCCTTGTCGTCTTTCTTCTCTCTTTCGCAATTTTTTCTCCCTCTGTTTGTGCACTGGCGGTTTCTTCCTTTACACTGCGGATATTACTTATATTTTTGCTTTGTCTTTTCGTTAACTAGTCGGACTTCCGTGTACCCCCGAAGGTGTCGTGCTCACTAATGACTCGAAATTAAAGTGTTAAATCGGTCGATCATTAGAAGAGCCTTTAATAAGAAGCTACGTAAAATGGAGAAGTAATGCCTGCAAAATTAAATTTTGTATTTCTAGTGAAGACTTTCTAGTAAATTTATCTACTAATCACTTAATTAATAGACTGTCAATAATTGTAAGTAATCTTCATAATTAAAAGGAACTTTAAGAATAGAAGCGATCAGTAATAAAAATCACCAATTGTACGGTTATAGTAACAATTTAAATTAGTGCATTTTTCAAAATACTTATTTTCATTAAATACTTTGACTAAGAAAAATTATCATTCACATATATCGTTTCGTACATTTAATTATAAAATGTAAATTCACTTTTTCATTAGAAAAATTAGTTAAAAAAAAAATATTGTACTAACAAAGTTTGTCCAATGTAAGGGTACGAGCATAATTTTACTTGTTTTAGGATGACTATTTATGGATATCAACTACTTCGATTAGAACACCACATACATATTAACTACTTATAATAATTATTATTCACTTTAATATATAAATAAATGCTAATTAAAGTATTTATAAGTAATAATTGAAGAATATTCGAATCATTTCATAAAAATATACAAAATGTAAAATCAATTAAAAAAAGCATAAAATAAAAAAAATTAATAAATGTAAATATAACTTCACTGATACAACATAATATTTTTAACGTATTAAATCTTTCTAATTTATTTTTAATGTATCAATAGATATTTTACATTAATTTATTATTATATTATTTATTATATTTTACAGTAATTTAATACAAAATTGTCGCGCTTAATCATATATGAAAAGTGTGTAAATAATTATTTTATTAATCTTAATTTATTGTTATTTATTAAAAAATTACAATATTTACGTGAACAGGTATCTTTTTAAAAACTAGTTCATTTCTATATAATTAATGATCTGTTGATGACATGAACAGTAATGCGATTGTATTTTATAGAAATCAAATTCTGTGTTTGACCGCAATTACATTTGGTTGATCATCGGCTAATGATATCCATTAAAGTATTCAATTTAATATTTCTATGATATTAAGACTAATAGAATTAATTTTTGAAATCCTTCATTTATTCATATATTTTATTCAATAGTTTATAATTAAATCATGATGTAAGTTCCTTCAACTATTCACTCTAATTTTGAATTATAAATATTTAAATCTATTTTTTAATTAACTTTGTAGTTTATCAAGTTCTATTTACATTGAATTTTGAAATTTGTATTTTATTTTTTCCATGATAATGATGGAAACAGATAAAATTAAAAGTTTATAAATTGAATAAACTGGTATTTAAATATATATTCAAACGATCATTTGAAGATTTAATGTCTGTAAATAAAGAAATCATCGATGATAATAAAAGAGACATATATACATTGAGTTCTTAATTTACCAATTCTGTACATTTTGATCGAGTAATTCCAAGTAATTTTATTTCAGTATTTACTCAGATTGTAGAGTACGGAACAAATTTATTATGGTCAAATAGCTAGCAAATTTAAATTAATAGAGAATTAATAAGCTAAATGAAACGATAATGTGGTTATACAAAAACATTTGAAAATTGAAAACAAAACGGTATCTGAAGAAATTATAGCGATTTTAAATTTCATTTATGGAATATTATATATCAATAATATGGAGGAGGGGGGAATGTGATTTGAAAAATATTTTTTTGTTTCAATATTTTTAAATTCATAAATGATCAAAGCTATGAAAACATTTTTTAAATACATATTCATTAATTGATTTCTATTATAATCCAAGTTTCTACATATTTAAAATTCTATTATAACTTATTTTTATAAAAACTATAAGGTGATATATAGAGCATATTTATAAACAATACTTATAATTTATTGTTAATTTAAACCAAAGTTATTATTTTATTCAGTTTGTGCATGTAGATTAGACGTGAATAAATTTAAATTATAATAATTAAAATTTAGTAAAATATATTCTGATAAATTGTAGAATTTTAAATATCGTTAACTAAATAATTAGTTACATGATGTTCTATTTAAGATTTTTTAGAGTATTTGATTACCATATATCACATTGAATCGCAAGAACTTTTGAATTTTAAATCCATATAAAAAGTTTTTTTTACTTTTAAATAGATTGCTTATTTTTAATTATATTTAATCATAATATTTATTAAAAAGATTTTAGTTTTTACAAATTCTGATGCTTATGCTAAATTTGAAGAAACAATTATTTCATGATGTAGGAAAATATAGGGTAAAACGAATATTGGGTCACTGCTTCCGTTTATGAATTATTCGCGATAAAATTTATTTATTATTCAAATATTTTGGTCCACGGGTGAAACTAAATATATTTTTGAAATTATGATTAAAACGTATATTTTTATCGAGATAAGGACAAAAATAACTCTGTGGAAAAAATTTTTGACATGGTGTCAATTATCAATCTTAACACGCTTTTCTTATATAGGCAACAATTAAATTTTTAGCGACAAGTTTCGCGTGTAGTAAATTAATTTAAGACTTTTTTATTGAAAAATTTATATAATTGTGTGATTATTATTTGAATTTATTATAGAGAACATTGATTTAGAAATATAATAAATTATATGTTATAAATGATACTATAAATACGAAATACGATGACAGTTTGAGAGTAATTGTGAAAATTGGTAATGAATCCCACCATTGAGCCGCGCTTTAGCACATATTTGAAGCTGTAATCTGATAAGCTGTCAAGTGCACTTGATGGGTTTTGACTTTCAATAAAGTTTACAGATTATTAATACAACTGATCTTAAAAAAGTCTTTCAACGTTTATTAAAAAATATAAGGAAACAAGATGAATTGAGTTTCTTGAATTTGACATTAAGCCAAATCTAAAAAAAACGCATTTCATTGCTTACTTGATAGAAAAGAAAAACATTTTTATGAGAAGCCGTAACAAAGTATTACACGAAGAGGATGTAATACAAATTGCAAAAATACAAAATGCAAAATAAATTGAGCAGATAAAAACAAAGGATGATTTTTGTTTCACAACAACATATCAAAAATCCTTGCATCTATCTGTCACGAAATAACTATATCAAATTATGAGTTTCTCAAACGGAGAGAAACAGTCATGGTAGAAATGTGCAACTATTGAGTCATTGAAAAAACTATAAAAAAAAAGATGATTTAACGACAGAGATTTGCGAATAGTTATTTTGTTGTATAACGACGATCAAAATCATGTGCCAGACCACCTCATAAACATAAATGGAAGTCAAATGGAAACTATTATCATACAAACTGTACATTGTGGACATTTCTACTTCCGAGTAATTTATTTTCCCCTTATAATATAGCCTTTTTATAACTGCACACTTTTAAAACTCTTAATAATGAAAAAATATTTAATAATGCGTACAATAACTTAAATTTTATTTTATCAAATAACATTGAAATTAATAATATATAAGCCATCAATCATGAATAATAATTTAAATTTACAGTTTCACGCACACACGTTGTAATAGTCATAGCATAAAAAAATACATGGAAAATTAGAATTAGAAATGAGTTCAAAATCAATAGATATTAATATAACGCAATATAGATTTATGAACAGTATTTGTATACCAATCAATAAAAATAAACAATCCATTTTTATATATTTACATGACTTTTATGTAATGATTTGCAAGAGATTGCGTGTGATGGAATTTATTTCGAATTTTGCGTTTGAAATTTGTATTCAATTTGTTAATTTTAGTTATAATTTGACCAGTGACGAATGAGCAACACAAATAATCGTCCTTTTATGAAAAATGGTTCGATTAAATCAAAAAATAAAAATATAGTTAAAAAATCTGTTGAAGGACTTTTGTCGATTTAAAATTTCGGATTATGCAAAATTTAATGTAGTATCGCGCCTTAAACGGCACTACCTTTTTTCGCACTTACAAATTTACAGAATTTTGTAAGAAAAGTAGTCTTGCCAGACGTTTAACAAGTTCTTATACCAGAAAAGAGCTCGTTTACGCGCAACGTCTCCTCCAAATGACGAGATTTAAGTTTTGCTCATTCAATTTCAAGTAATATCTGGCTCGTCGATCAGATGTATGAGCACCTGCGAGGCGAGCGAAAGTGTCATCCGGGTCTGCGTCATTAGCCATTAGAAAACATTATCTCAGCAGTTATTTAACATAAACTGGAAAAGCGAGAGGAGGGCAAGAGAGAAAATCGCGTCAAAAGTATTTCTCGAGCATCACATCTGTATGAAGTGCATTTTAACCGGATAAAGACGGTGGCATCGTTCCGCGCGATACTCTGCAATAATGATAATATTGCCATTCCCTCGCTTCCTCCCCCACCGGATAATGACCGAGAATCCCTTTTCTCGAAACGTCCCCGACTGTCGTCTGCGTTGACTCGCGTCTCTGTCGACGACGGCGCTATTACATCGAGATGCAGTGTGGCGGCTGGCTGGATGTGTAAGTGCGTATATATAAAACGCACATCCATCGTGGCACATCGCGCTGGCCCACTACTATACATTACGCGAGCGAGCGAGTGAACGCCCCGTACAATGTATTATTCATCGGATCGTCTGCTTTTTACTCGACGATTTTCAGCACCCGGCGGCGAGTCAGCACAACTTCCTCGTCGTTTGGCTCCTCTTTCTTCCCTTCCGTTGCGTTACGTTCTTTCGCCTCTTTACATTTATGCATTTCCCCTTCGTCTTCCGTTTTCGCGAACGTCAACTTCGCGCTTCTTGCGACTCGCCTTATGCCCCTTGTGTCCTCCTACCAATCCTTCTCCTTATCCCGCCGTTTTTATTGTTCGACTAATTTTTTCCAACTTCTTTTTGCCTAATCCATTGCTCTTACTCTTGTTACCCGATAGCTTCGCCGCTGCGGCTCATCTATTCTTCAATTTGTTTCCATTCGCGTGTTTTTATGGAGGCTGCTTTTTGTCCTTGCCCTCTTTCTTTTCTCGTTGTGTTTGTGGAAAAATTTTATTTACGACGGGAGTTGCAGACAAGAGGGGCAGGGGCGGAGGCGATATGTTCTATTTCAAATATTTTTCCCTTTTATTTGTACAACTATAAAATGTTTCAGCATTAGTTTTCAGATGAATAGCTTCAATTGAAAACTGACAACTATAATTTTGAAAAATTTTAACTCGGCACATTATTTATTACTCACTCGAGTTGTATTCATCTTAATAAGCTGCTTGAAACCAATACCGTAAGTTTAAATTTAATTCATTTTGCTTCGATAATGCATTTTTTCATTTTATTTGCAAATGCATTAAGATTTTTATTTACAGAGAGTTTTATAGTTCAACGCAGATGCATATTTACGTTGTCAACCCAGTATAATTGGATTAATTGTTGTATAATTTTCAATAAATCTGTTAATGAATAAACTACTGAAATACAAATATGTCAAAAATGTTATTTGACATTTTTTAAAGAAATAAATGTACAATGCTAGGATGCAGAAACAGAAGGCCCTTTTAGAAAAATTAGTACTTTAAAAGAAATATTGTAGCGAAGAAAATGACTAGATATGATGTACCGGTATAATCTTGAAATAAACATGTCAACTAACTTGTATTTAGAGTGGAAAAATTTAATTTAAAAAAAAAATATCAAATACAATCAAAAACAGAAGGCGCCAAAATTTTTCAACTGGAACGATGCGTGTAAATTACGCTTCAGACGTGTGTAATACTGAAATACTGAGACATTATAATTTCCCGACTCGAAATTTCAATAAGTTCGCGATGTTTCACGATTGTAGAAAATATATTTGAAGCGTATCTTTATACATGGCAATTATTTAGAAAGCCCTAACAACAACGTGCAAGTTAATAAAAATCTTCCAAACTTTTAGTTAACCGCAAACACATAATTCCACACTCAATCTCTGGGGCTCAATTTTGAAATCGCCAGTGTTATTAAGCGGCTGTTACATTATAGATAAAAACCTTTAATAACGATAGGTTCACAGAGCATTATTAAGCTATAATATTTTCGTATTTGAGTGTTAGCAGCCTGCGTCGGAAGTTTTTCAAACTTATTTAATAACTATCTCGTGTCCTTGATCTATACAACAGGTATAACCGCTTTGAAAAAAGTTTGAGGGAACATGTATAACTGCGGAATATCAATCGGGAACTTTCGCAATTTCCACCATATTGTCGCGTTCGATTCCGACACGCATAATCCGACCATTGATCTTTCGCACCGCTACCGTGTCTTCGCTAAATGCAGCCACTCCTCGCCCCTCTCGCCAATATCCTCGTGAAACCATCGTTCAATTGAACACTTGGCGAATGAGAAAAATTCTATTTTCTCGCGGGTTGGAGGAGAGGGGCAAGTGGCGGACGTCACGGGCATTAAATGGATTCAACAATTCATAAAAATGTAAATACACGAGAGCTCGAGAAGGAGGCGGAAAAATTTGAATAACAGCGTTACAGTTCGCCGAAATTGCAATATTTTTTTCTCTTTCTGTTTCCCCCTACACTTTGCTCTTTTTTATTCGGCTGCTCTCCTCCTTCTCCTTCTTCTTCTGCTTCTTCTTCTTCTTCATCTTCTTCTTCTTCCTCCTTTCGGCTGGCGAAGTTCAGCGGCAGCTCGTCATACATCCCGCGCTGCTCTTCTTATCGCTGCACTTGTAATATCCACGCGTTACGCAATATCTCCTTCATTCACTGCGCCAAGGCGCTTTACTCCATTTTCTCGCGACGCTGGCTTAAGGTGAATGTCGCGAGACCTTATCCGAGCCAGACGTTTAAACTATAATTTAAATCAGAGCGAAATTGTCTGATTTGTAATTTGAACTTTGAAATGCATTTACCATACTGTTTCATTATGATAAATATTTCGTAATAATCTTAAACACATTTAATAAGCTACGACGCGGGGTATAACTTTGAAACAAGATTAAGCTGAATGCGTATTAAAATGAATGCCGAACTGAAAATACACGTCGAGTACTGGGGAAAGGCAATTTCAAAGCCAACCGACTAAAAAGAGATTTGCCTTAGTTTCCTCTGCGAGCTTGAGTTTTCCGAAATAATCATTACTCGGATTCGCGTTTAATTTTCAATGTTTTCTCAAAGTTAATAAATATTCCGATCATGAATACGTCAGATGAAAGGCTCCCTTACTTACTCCTAACGCCCTTTATACGTGCAGAAATGAAGAAATTAAGTAAAAGAATTGCCGGTCCGGATTTTCTCAACGACTTCAAATGCAGTCAGGGTAGTAGTCGCGGATAAGATTGGTAAGACTAGAGATGAGCGAGGGAAAAAGAAGGAGGTTTTTCGCGTCATTACTGAAGTCGTTGTAGCCATACAGAGTTCCTACTCTAGGCGACAGAATTATATTACATACGGTACATCCTAGAAAGCTTCTAGCTATATTGAACAAGTTGCGCATTAAACATCGTTGAAATTACAGCAGATTTTTCCCCTCCTGATCCGTTTTTCTCCTTTTGTTCGCGCTTGGCTTCTCCGCCTCCAACGCTTCTACCTGAAGCAGCTATGAAAAAAGTAACCTTGTAAGATGAATGATATATTATTATAAACTGGACTCTCCTGGTCTATTATGTATTCAAGTCGTGTAATAAAGAACAAATTGTAATATAATTGAAAATAGCCTAAGAACGTTTTATTTTGCAGAATCTTACGCTTCTTACAGCTTTAGATAAGTACTCGTATAAGTTCCGATTTATATTCAACTACATTGAAACTCCTTAATGCTAGGCTCAACTTTAAATTAAGTAAACAAAGCATAATACATCTGTTTATCGAGATAATTTGAATTAAAAAGATGTGTGAAGGATGAATTTAAAAAAAAATTTGCAGTCATAAGAACCAGCTTAAATTATATTTTGACTCATATTTTGAACGATTTAATAAAAGTCTTGTTGATAACTAACTTTCAAACATTATTCACAAACTTTCATATTGTCATTAGCTAACACAATATGTCATTTTATCAATATTTTAAATTAAAAATATCTCATTGTGCAATACTTGGCATTACTTTTTTTTTGATTAAAAAAAATATATTAAATATTAATATTTTCTTTTTAACAAAAATTATCGTTTATGTAGTGGAATCATATATACGCATAAATATAATCTAGTAAGGGTTAAGCTTTCAATTATATGAAATACTATAGTCCTCAATTTTTTCACTAATCCTTCATATGTTTTAAAATATTTCATTTCGTTTGTACATCATACCACGTATGAAATAAATATTATTATCTTTTATAGTTTTTGTAGTGTAACAGTTATTTTTCAATGTTTTCACCGATTAATTTCTTATTGAATTACTTAAAATGGATCGTACTAAAGTTTAAAAAATTTATTTTTAATCATAGATAAATTTGCTATTATGAAAAGATAATAGATAGAATAGCATAACAATAGATGAATTATTTCTCTTGATGAAAAAGCGTAGATTTCACTATTTCAATACTTCTAATCAGAGAGTGGAAATTAATTGTTTTATAGATTTTTTATATCATTATTATTGATTAACATTGATGATGGTAAGATAATATATATCAATTCTGAGAGAAAATTTATCTTTATACGTATAAACTCACATTTATTTATACACTGTTTAACACATGTAGTAGTTGTGACGTGAGTAAGGAAAAAAAGCCTAATAAAGGAAGTATTGTAGATTAAAACTACATCAAGAAAAAACTTTTACTTTTTGTTATTAATAATTTCTTGTAGATTAAAAAGTTATTTTATGATAAAATTGAATCTGAAATTTGTTTTCTTATTTACAAATTCAAGATGCTCTAAGGCACAAAATCTAGTTTAAATATAACAATATGTCGTAATATTGATATTAAATATTAGTTTTTAATAAAAAAGAGATTTCTGAATTCTATATGAATTTCGATTTAAAAATATAATTATAAATTTCTACGCTATTTTAATTTGCTGCATTACACTTGCGATTTATTAACTATTGTATATAAATAAATTAACTATTGTATATAAATGCGCGTATATATATAAAAGAAATTGAATTCAAATATATGATTCATAGTACTAGATAAATCAGATGTACGAATGGTGTGCGTGTAGAGTAAAAAATCCAGGAGTGAGAAAACGAGAGGAAAGCGGATCGTTGCTTATGTGGCTTACTTGAAAAAGAACACGTTCGAATGTGTGATCACTGGGTGCGAAATTGTTTGAAAAACTAATTTGTATTTTAGATACGTGGAGTAGGTGTTCCCGTTTTTTAAAATGCCTGAGCGATGAATGGCGCCGCCCGATCATATTTCCAAAAGCATTCGGTTACGTTTGCAAAAGCCTTCGAGTTGAAAGAGCCTGCACTTCGATTTTTAAAATAGATAAATAATTTGAAAATAGTTTGTCCTTATCGCGGCATTTCAGTAAGAAGTATCGCGACCACTAAATTGTGTTCGATTTTTTTTTTTTTAATTTACTAATAGTGACGTATGGTGAAATATTAACCAGTCAGATCTCGAGCATCGTAGTATCGAGTATTGTTTGACCTTAATTAAAAATAAACAAATTTGACAAAAACGCATCTTTTGATGAGATCGTTGTTGTGAGAAAGAGTATTCAAATTGCTCGCGTAATCAATATTTCAATTTTTACTCAATATGGCCTAAGTTTTTACACTTATATTAAATATTATATTATTGCATTATTTTAATCTTATTTTTTAACAAAATTTTTCGTCAATAAAATTTATTTTTATGTAGAAAGTGACGATTGTTCTAGCATTCACTACGTTACGTAGGATTCGTATTAATTATTTCTCGAAACGCATTCATTGTATCCATTAAATCGTATTTTTAAAATCAAATTAGAAAATCCTCGGTGCTTTTAGCTATAAAACTTTATATAAAATGTCGGTAAAAGAGGTGCATACGTTGCATATTTTTTAGATATATACGTCATTATTTATAAAAAATATTCATACATATTGATGAGTGAATGAGGTTTAATTTCAGTAAAAGACCCGTTTATTATGCGAATTCACGGGTAGGCTATCTCATATTTTAATTCATATACGAACAAGCTTTTAATATCTAACACGTGTAAAGCACTTTTTAGAAGGGAAGAGGACGAGGGGACGAGCTTTCCGTGTAGCTTTTTTATTCGTGAAAGGTTCGATGCGACGCCAAGACCGTGCACACTTCGTAAGAATATGGCGATCGTAAATTTTATTTTTTTACTTTTTTTATAACCATAAATGGCTATCTGTAAACTTGTGCGAATAACAATTTTATACAAGAAAATAATTGTTATACTTAATTTAGTTAATCTTTTGAGCTTTAATACTTTGTACGTGATCTTCGTTTAAATAAAAAGTTTATAAACAGTATAACAGTTTTGTAACTTTCCTTTCTGAATGTTGCATACTAAGTACAAAATATCGTTCTGATAAAAGGTTAAAAGTTACCTAAAATTCGGCTATAACTGATTAGTTCAATTTAATTTGAAAGAGAACTATTTTCTTTAATTGCAATCATCCTAATGTAAAATCTGGTTTAATTTTAAATTTTGTATAAATAATTAACTTGCATTAATTATGTACTTTTAATTACATTACGTAAAGGAATAATATAATTACATGCTTACGTGATTAACGCACACAATGGAATTTTCATATTTCGAGAATCATTAAAAAGTTTTTTTGTTCGTAACAAGCTGCGCTATGTATTTCAATAATCATTTGGATTTAATAAAAGAAACGCCTTTTTAAATACACGAGTATAAGGATTATCTTAAACCAAATTTAAAGCAATTTATTTTATTTTTAGTTAAGTTTGAAAATGATGTAAGAATACAAATTCTAAAAGCTTCTTGCGTATTCTTTGTTTAAAAACTTCATAATATTATCTAAAAGTAATGCAAAAAAGCTTTTCTCAAAACATAGAATTTAAAAATTTGAAAGAGAAGAAATAAAGAAACAAATGACAAAATGTCCTTATTTACAAAATAAACTTTAGTTCATAAAATAATAAGTTTCGTAAAGGATTTATATTAATAATTTAATTAATATTGTTCGACAGTAAGGTTCAGTTGCTTTATGCATTGATCAGCTGAAAATGTAATTACTTACGTTGAATTTCTATGTATTTTATATGTAGTTCTTATTTGCATTGGCAAATTTGAGTTAAATATTGCTTATCTTCTAATTATATAGCTTTAACGCTAATAAGCGCCACAAAACCAAAAAGGAAAGATTAAACATTTAAGAAAAAGTCCACATTTGACATGAAGTTTAATTAAAAGTGTTGCGGAAACTATTTGCATGAAATGGGAAATTTGTTTTCTCGCGATTGCAAATAGAAAGGAAAGAAAATATTGCGAAAGGAAAGAATACCGGAAAACTAGAAATATTATTCTTGAAAAGAGTGACACCAGAGTTGGGAATAAAAATAAATAAAACAAGTGGAATCGAGCTTATCACACAGCTTCTGACACAAAAGGAATACAGGATAAGCAGTGCCGCGTTCGATCACAGTTGCACAACACGCAGTAGTCGAGAATTGTGGCGCGTGCTTTTTTCTTCTTTCTTTCTTTTTTTCGCCATCGTCCTAGAAAGCCGACACGCAAAACGCGGACACGCACGCTTGCAGATTTCGCGCTTCCGTATTCGCAGTGGAGCGCGCGCACAATGCGTGCAGCTCGCAACCTCGTTCCCGTTTCTTTCTTTACTTTTTAAAGGATAGTCGCGGCGTCCTCCCAACCCCATCCTTTGTACGTTCCTCTCTCATCATTCTCTTTTCTCCGATTCGCGCGAGCCACGCAAAAGCAGAAATACGCGCTTCGCTAAAAGAGAGAAAAATGTCGAGTCACTGAAAGAAGAAAAAATTAGAAGCGGAAAGCGAGTCGAAAAAGGGGGAGGAAACACGTAAGCAATCATGAGTGAACATCTAGATCCAAATCTAGATACCGAAGATGTATCCTTTTCGGCGGAACTTATAGCGCTGCACGATTTTCGTGAAATATTTCTTGGAGCACAATTACAAATATGAACGCGCGAAATGTTTCTAGATCGGATATCTGTTTTGGCCAATAACCAGCGACAATGATATTTCGCTGCATTCGGGCTTCGGTCAGACATATACGGGCTAAAGTGATTTATATTTTCTTTGCGCGAAAAAATCTTAACGCGCAAAACGCTGTTTTTCATTGGTGTAGCGTTACGTCGCGGAATAAAAGGGAAATTGCACTTCGTTAATGCTAATGTCGGCCGAAGATGAAGAATGATTACACGAGCCTGATTGAGAGGCTTACGGCTCAATGACGTGGCGGCATTGTTTTAACACCGTCAGGCATTAAACATCTACTCCCACTGAAACGTGAATAGGTACGTGTGCACCATAAAGCGACAACTACACGCTTGATACGCTCGTGCACGTGTAGGTGCGGGCGGGTACGTGTGCCAAGGTGGATACACGTGAGGTGCGGGAGACTGGGTAAGACGCGTCGCAGCTCGTATTTCACGGGATCGTCGGCTTGAGCTCACCTACGCGACGTCGCTCGTTCCTCCCCTTAACTGTTGCCCTTACTTACTGTGTTTATCGCGTCCTTGCACTCTTCCTTACCGAGCATCTTTACACTTTCCTCTATTTTTCTTTTCTATATGAAGTTGTCCTTACAAAGACGCGTTTTCATTTTTATGTGTCACATTTTCAGTTGGCTGCTTTGGGAATCTAGAGCAGTGCCGTAACAATTTCGGTTTACGGCTGTTACGTATTATCGGAAACGATCAATCGTAAGATCCCGCGATATGAATGTTCTTTACTGCTAATTATATCGGTGCTTGAACCAAAGTATTCGCCAGATCTTTTGGCGATGATTACGCACTCGCGTTAACCTTTAAAGAGTAACGAAATTATTCGCACTTACCCTTCTTAATCTTAAGTTCTTGTTCTAACATTCTAATTAATTAAAGGGCCAACTTTCGTTTCATGAATATCATGTACTAATCAGTTACCTACTACATGTGCATTCCAAAAAGGGGCATAACTGTTACTTAACATGCTAATACCTACATCAACTAATTTCATCATCAACGTAATAATTCCTACAAAAATAGAGGTTCTAGTCTAAGATTATTAGTTATTTTCGACATAAGTTTTCTAATTCTAAATATCGTATAATATTTATTTTTTTATGTTCCTATTATCAAAAATTGTTCTAACTTGACGTATGATAATGTTCAGCAATGTTTTATGAAGTTTTCACGAAAATTCAATGTAAATATCTTAAGAATTCAGTAGTTGTTGGTAGAGAGCCAAAACTGATTATGTTAAACAAGCCGCAGGAAACAATAAGAAATGTTGGCTGAAGAAAGCATTTATCATAAGTAATTATGGTATCTTAAAGTTAAGGATGTTATAAACGTAACATCCTGCTTTTAAATTAAAATTTACTAAAAACGGTATTTATTTAAAGTTAAATTGTCCTAATTTGCATTTTTAAACATTAAATTTGAAGTTAAAATTTGAAAAACCAACTGAAATCGCATTAATAAAAATGTTTATTTGTTTATGTAAATTATAAAAATATTAGTCAATCGTAATTAAGATACGTATGTCATTAATATCAGAGGAATGCATTTGATTTAATAAATAATTCCTCTACGAGTACGTAAAATCTATAAAAATATCGAAAACACATAGAAAAAGTGTTATTAAATAGCAGGTAGATTAAAAAGTATCAGAAATAAATAAGCGGAAAATTTTTCGAGTGCATTATTAAATTCTTAATATGTATATTTGAATGATGTAATATAGAATATAAAAATACTGTTTGTGCTACTTAAAAAAAGTCTACAAGTATTGGTAGAATACTTATAAGATATTGAATTTACTGCTTTAAAAACATCTATTTAAGTAATTCTATTGTTTTCATGGGAGTAAAAAGAATAAATTGTCAACAAATTGTATGTCCTCAGTTTTACTTAAAAACTACGAAAAAGTACATCGAGCTGTGCTCAAAGCCATAAAAACTCTGATAAAAGTATGAACACACTAATAATAGACAATTACATTCCCAGTGGAATAAAGTCTCATATGGTTTGAGTGAAAGAATTGCAAATAAGATTACTAGGGGAAAAAATTATAAAAACACTACATAATAAATATTACTTATTTAAAAATTTAATTTTTTCCGTTTTTTAAAAGCATGATATCGAAATTATGAAAAATGCGCATTTTTTATCCTACCGTTATGCATTTAGTGTTTAGTACGAAATATTTTTGGTGAAGCTGGAAAAAGGAGATGAATATGGAAAATTCCGTAACAATGAAATATTGAACCTATACTTCATCTCCAGTCATAAGGGTAATTAAATCATGCAAGTTTAGATGACCAGAGTATATGCGATTTTACGAAGGAAACTGGAAAGCAGAAGACCTTAGGTACGACGAAGATGAAGACGAAGATGGGAAGATAATAATATTAAATTAGACTTAAGATAAGTAAGGTATGACAAAGTTTCTTGGCCGAATTCGGCACGAAATAAAAAGGAATAACATTATTTTATTAATAATGAGTCGTCGAACAATATGAACTTTCTAAAAGAAATTTATTAATAATCATTATTACTTATTCATTTTTGTCATATAATATAATTACGAAGTTTTATTCAATATGTAAAGTTTGATTAAATCGTCTTTATGTACAATAAAATTAAATTTAATTTCAAATTTATTTTATATTAAGAAATATACGAAAACTTGTAAGTATTGAATTAATTTATTCCGTACATATCTCAAGTAAAATTTTTACTTGAATTAAACATATTGCACCTCAATATTAAAGCTTTCAAATACATAGAATAAAATAATGTCTTTATTAAATTGTAAGGCGTTTCAAACTTAATGTTTGTTTTAAGTTTTAATTTCTCCGAACGTAGATGCCTTTGTACATTGCCAAACATAAAATTTATCGTTGAAGTATAAAAAATAGGTTTTATACACTAAATAAATTATACTGCGAAACATGGATTTTTATTTATTAAATAAATAATACGATGGTGTGTTAACGTTATTTTAATTCTTTAAAAATTACCTTTGAGATATAATTTTCAGGTTATACACAATAATTTTGACTTAGATTCGCTTTAGCGTTTCATTACGTATTATGTACATCGTAATTAATTAAAATTTTTTAATCATTTTCCTTTTTATACCTTCAACAAGGTTGTTAAATTTTGTGTGTGTGTGTGTGTGTGCGCGCGCGCGCTTTGTGCACGCACGCAAACTGCAAATTGTTCCTTGTAATATTTTTAAGCTTTAAAATAATGCATAAGCTTAAAGTTATAGCTTCTTATATTGTAAAATGTCAACTTGAGCATAAAATCTACATCGAGTTGTTACTATAAGATACGATTGTAAATATCGTAAACTTACTACGCCTTTAATGCAATGATGTACACTGTAAGCTCTACACCACATTCGCTTTGGTGCCTATAATTTCATTCGTACAGAAAAATAAAATACAAACAGTTCCATCGCGCGTTTTCCTTCCTTGCACGTTATTTACAAGCGCATATACCCCAGCTTTAACTCGGAGAAGCAATGGCGGCCAAGATTTCAGGGCCTCTCGACATGAACTTAAAATTGTAACGATCATTTTAATTCATAACCGTCAAATTTAATATTTTCCGTTTTAAAGAAAAAGCATATCACACCGGATTGCGAATATCTTGGTTTTTACGTAGCTGAATACTTATTTAATATTGAAGGCTTTTTCATTAATCTTGCAAATCGTTAAAAATATATTTCCGAGTACGAGGGTTTACTGTAGTTGCGTGTCTGACAACACCATCACCACCTCGACTCAGATTTATGAATACTTTTCTAACAGTTCGCTCGTACAACCTGCCTAACGATTTCGAACATTTTCTCGATCCGCCTGTACTTCAATTTTAACACGACAATGCATCCTCCTCCTCTTTTTCGTCTCGTTTTCTCCCTCTTTCCAGAAAGCAGAGACGTCACCGCGACTCCCTTTCCACCCTTGTAATTTAACCGCGCCTAACTCTCGATCGACCTGCCCTTCAATGTACAGTCATATGAGAACTCGCTCTTTTCCACTCTCTCGCTCTCTTTCGTTCTTCCTTTCGCTTTCTACGACTTTGCCTTTCTCTCTCTTTCCAATGCGCGTTTACGTATAAGGTGCACGTCCCAGTGCAGAACCTTCTCTTAATTAAATTCTTGCATTGATCGTATGTTGCGTTCTCACCCTAACCTTCGAGAGGAATAGAAGGGCGAGCTTTTTTGTCGATAAGCGTCAAGTCAACCGCCGATAATTTTCGTACAGCTTCGTCGGGAAAATGAGCGGAAGCCTTCATGTGAAATAAACAGAACTTCTCCGCACAGGCTCCGCTCGTCTGTAATTTCTTCCTTTGTCTCCTCTGTGCGCGACTGCCCCTTCTTTTTCATTTTGTTTCTTTTTATGCCTTCGCATGCTCTTAGTGGAACTGATGTGCGATCGAAGAGCAGTGAAAATCTCTTAATTAAAAAGCGAACAATTGTATGGAGATGACGAAATAAAATGAAACTTTTGGTTCAGTTACTGGTCTTTGACAGCCGCTATGCGAAAGCTCTCGCCCGGTCTGCGCTTCGGCTGTACAATGTGCAACTTCTTTTCTCTGTATTTACGACAATTTTATGTTAATTAAAAATTAGTCGTATATGATGATACAAGAAAGTATCGCTGCTAACGTTCCTCGCTACTAGTCGGAGTTTTTCTGCTCTGTTGATCCGGATTTTCTTCCCGTAGCCGTTCATAGTGACTTGTTTCGTCTATTTACTCGTGTGAGGCGGTATAATGAAACCGAGACAAACGTGAGGATTTTTCTTATCCGCGATGAAACCTTGAAGCTTTTACGAGTTCATGCGAATAATAACATTTTAGCTCTTATCAATAAACGTAGCTATAAACAATTGATTCTATTTTTATACACTGTAATTTTATAACTATTTATAACAAATTATTAAGTTTGAATTATTTTAAAGATATTGAACATTTTTTTATTCTAAAAATTTCATTTCAATCCCATAAATTTCCATTTGATTTGAATTTCACGCCAAATTTTTTTCAATTCTTTGAATAATTTCTACTTCATTGATGAAATTAACATTTTTCCACTCCTTCGAGCGGCTGCAAATTTACGCAAACAGTACTTCTACTACATTCGAAAGGATTTAAGCACAAGTTGCCGATAATTCGTGTTTAATATTTACAACGATATGTAAGTCATTACGTCAAAAGTGCAATCTGTATTCATTGAATGATTAAATCTACTTACGTTCACATACGTATATTTCGTCTTATAGGCTGCAGGTATTTAATAATATTGTATAATTTAGTGTGAAGATTTGATTATGCTCAAGTAGATTACTTTTTCCGTTAATGGCAACTTTGCATTAATTATAATAAATTAAATTAAATATTTATTTAAGAAACTTATTTCTAACTTCAAATTTTCCACCTGTAAAAAGTAAAGACATGACAAAAACTTACTTTTAAATATTACTTATTTTATGATAAAAACTAATATTTAAATATTTGAAATGTGTTTTTGTACAACTATATTTTAATTACTAGTTATTAAAAAGGCTTCTTTACTTTTTTCTTAATTTCGATAATGTTCTTGATTTACTAAAAATATCTTCTTTATCAGTTATTTCATGAAATAGTTTGATATTTGTTTTTTAAAAGTTTTTAAGAAATACCATAACTCTTGAAATTATATTTTAATTTAATTTTTTTTAATAGAAATTATAATATTTTATTTACTGCAGCCATTGATATTTTACAAAAATATTAATTTTTAAGAACAATTATCATTTTTTAATAGTATTAATGCAACACTTCTAATACAAAATTTAAGTATTGTAGATTTCATTATAAAACTATAGATTAAAAAATATTAAAATTATAATTTCCATAGTTAGAAAAAAAATTATGAAAAACAAAAGCTAATAATAACAATACAATGTATAAGTAAATTGATATAAATGTACATTAGGTCTAGATAGCTCAATCAGTAAAAATATGTCAAGGAAAGTTTTCGCGGATAGAAATTTTTTATTTCAACTTCAATATAAGGTTTATCTGTTCTTACGGAAATTATCCCAACATTTCTACAAGTATATTAACTATGCTCATATGATAGTAGCAATGAACGAGAATTTATAAAAATATACTACATTCATTTAAATATTATTTAAATGTGTCGTAACAAGATTTTTATTTTCAAGCTTACTAAAATTTATGTGTAAAGTAATAATTTTTTAGTTCCAGCGGTTCATTTATAAATATAGTACTTTTGTGTCGATTAAGTCTTCTGGATTGGAATTTGTTAAATATCAAAAATGAGTTTAATAAATAAATCGAATAGCAATGATAAATAAATTTATTTCTGTCTACACTCTTAGGCTCGAACTTTACTGATGATTTTTCTTTAATCAAATAAAAAAATTTATATGCTACCGATTGTGATGCAAAATTGTTTTTATGCTCTGCATTTTATTAAAAAAAAAATTCCGAGAACAATAAAGAGTATTTAATTATATTAGAATTGATTATACATTTATTTTTATAATATTGCTTGATAAAATATTTAATTAGACAAATAAATATTACCGTGATAAATGCTTAATTGTTACATAAAAATGAATTTACTGCTTATGTTTGCTAAAAATATAAGATGCAATTTCAGGATTTCTCAATGGACAGGCATTTTCGACAAGTCTAATAATACTTGAGCAAACTTAAGCAATAAATAATTAATTTTACGTACTGTTCTCGATGAATATCAAGATAATGAATCAAAGTTGAGAAATCGATCGGCATTAGTGATAGCAGAGCTACAAATAAATAAGTCCTCCCTTGAAAAATCGAGATAAAAATAAATAGTTAATTTATCATTCGTTTTATTTACCGTATTTACGGCAGTACTTGAAAGAATTTCGATCCGAGGAGCTATTTACGAGGAGCTACTGTTTATTTGGAAAGCTATTTGGTCGAGGAGAGTACGGGAAGCGACCAAGGAAATCTTGGTGCTTTCTTTCATATGGGATTCGATAAAATGACATCCCGGCTGGCAAGATGAGCAAACACAGCCAGAAGCAAAATGTGTGCGAGTAAATAATTCGAGTATCTTCTTTGTCGCGTTTCAGCGCCAGGTGGAAAGGGACCTCAAAGCACACACTAGCGAAATGTCGACGCAGCGTCACTGGTTCCTCGTCTGGCTGACGGTGGTAGGGGCGGTGGCGACGCTCGAGGTGGTCAGGGCCGAGCTCTATACGGCCCTCGTCGATATGGAGGAGCTGCTCGAGACGGAATCCGTGCTCATCGACACCTTGCACGGCTACATCAGCGCCCAGGAGCACCGGCTTGCTACTCTCCGGAGGTACGATCCATAACTTTCACTCTTTTATGTAAATCGCGGATACATCTTCCCTTCTCTTCGCGGCCGTTATCCTGCTTGAAAAAACGTGTGCATCGCGCGCTTCCCAAAGCTCTTTAAAGGGCATCGTAAGGTCAACGAGCTCTGCTTTTGAAATTGATTAAATAAATGTAATAAATATCAGCCAGTGCTGCGTGTGAATAGCAAAAAGTTGAGTATCTAAGCTAAAAGATTTGAAATGATACTCTATCTTAATAAATAATGCTTCCAATTTTAAAAAAATCAGCACTGTAGGCCACACAGCGTAACTGCGTTCGATTTCAAAAGCAGATCCAATAGCACCGTAATTATCTGTTTGGGTACCATTTCTATACAAATGCTTCTTTGCTAATCTCCTCGTATTCGAATGTAAAGATCCTAAAAAAGTATTAATTTTATTGCTCGAGTATTGACTATCGATTTACTATACCAGAATATTTTAATATTCAGCCAGGAGAGTGTAAGTATTGTTGATTGTTAATCATATGAATGCCATGATTAAAAAAAGCTCTATAATTGCTTTTGCTTTTACGCAACTGAAGCTTACGTATGATCCTCTTAATTTCGACGGCTAACGAGATTATGCAATTAATAAAAATAAAAACAGATGCACGCGACGTTACGTAAGTGTCTCTATTACGCAAAAATTCGATATGTAAACGTCTATTTGGTTAGCCTCTTTGCCGCGTTTCATGCGCTTAGAGCGTGTTTGGCACTCTTTGGCAAACACCAATAGCTTATTTGTAGTTCGGCCATCACGGGGAAAAAAGTACTCGCAGTACAAGTAGTCCATCAAGAATTACATAATCCATTGCCTTCGCTTCGCCTCATTTTTTTTCATTCCATTTTAACTTTTTTCCACGTCACTCCTTTCTCTCTCTCTCTCTCTCCCTCCCACTTTGCAGCATTTACTTCTTCGCAATAGTGAGACGCGCAATTTCCGCTTTGACGTGGGCCCTGCGGCGCACGGAGACAAAAAGTTAACGAGATTGCTTTATTCCGTAAAGCTCGAAGAACGAGAGAAAGAGAGAAGAAGCGAAAGAGGCGAGCAAAGAGAAGAGCCGAGCGTGGCGTGGGACAGGAAAGCCCCAGACGTCACACATCTCCTTTCGCGAGCGCAGTTGCCACTACACTAGGCCGAATAGATTAAGAGGCGCTGCACCGAGCCGTGACCCATCCACGGATTATCACTCTTTTTTCATGCGCACGATTTTCTATTTTCCGTTTTCTCACGCCCGTCGTCGAGAATATTTCGAGAGTCGAGCCGTGTCTTCAAAATTGGAATCTTAAAGTCAAGCTAATTATCCGATATTAATGGCGAATTTACTACGATCGGACGTAATGTCTAGTGAGAAAATTTTTTAAAAACATTTTTAATTTTATTTCGCGATGCTTAAAATGCACTCGTGTTATAAAAAAGTTTTCTTGTCCTATTAAATTGAAAAAGCTTAAAAATCCTATTAAATCGATAACGAAAGTAATAAGATAAAAAATTCCCATTATCTTTGAAACATCAATCAAATGGTCCCGATGTTCCGATGGTTTATTTATACACATACACGAACAAATAAATTCGGAGCCGTCTCGGTAATTTTTCGAAAATGGAACCTCGATCCCACTGGTCAAAATCAAGTTTTTCAATGAAAAATACAGCGTTACAATTTATTATACAAATGTTCAGTACTTATGAGGTTATTGGGAGATAAGTAGTTCTCCAAGAAATTCCTGAATTATGGCGTATTTTAGACAAAATTAATAAAATCCGTGAGTAGAGCGTATTTCTTACCTCTCGTAAGCGTTCGCTAGTTCTATCGAAAATGTCTCTCTCCCCTAATATCCAGCGCCTCCGTCGATTATCTGTGCCATCTTCTCCTAGCACATTTTCTCAGTGGGTGGATGATATCCAGTGATAATCTGGAAGGAATTTGTCGCATCCTAAACCCAGCCAAGTCCGTTAAACACAAAGGTTCACTTGTAAAACCAAAGATAGTTTTATCGATCGAAGGATCGTCGTCCAAGTTTACCCCCTTTGTTGAACATACGAGATGGTCAGCCATACGAGTTTTTTCTTTATCTTTCTCTGTTACTTAATTAGTAATGAATGTAATTAAAAAAATACCGCATTGTTATGACGTCTACAATCTTTTATCATTGAAAGTATTTATCCATAACTTTATTTTAAGTTTTTTAATAATTTCAATAAACCAAATACTCATGTGCGGTAACACTTTATTTATTTAGTTACCATTTAATTCTTTATAAAGAATTAAAAAAAATCTATACGCCTACCAATAATTTAATTATCTTTAGAGATTCAGTAAATAACAATTTTAGTAAATATTTTAGATGAAGTTTTCTATTCATCTAATTTTAAAACTTATTAATTGATTTAAAACTCTATTCTTAACACGTGTATAGTAATTAAATAGATTATCTATTTTGAATAGAAGATAATAAATTGAAAAAAACTTTTTAAAACAAAGTACTATTCTTAAATATAAAAAACATAATCAAACTTATGAAATTACAAGTTTTCTTTTTAAAATATTTGATATGTAAAAATTAGCAAAATTAAGGAAGTCTGTAATTATTTTTGAAAGGTCTTTTGGTATATTAACTATTACGGTTGATATATATTTTACAAATTTTCTAAGAAAGATATTTTAATTTACAATTTTTTATATTTATATGTAGTGTAATAGTTGTTTTTTAAATTATTCGTAAAGATGTTTAAATTTAAACTAATATTCTTGTTACGTATTGTGTCAAAATATAAAAATAAAGATATTTTTATGCTCGTTAAACAGATGAAAAGCTTTTTGTACAAGAATTACATTGACAGAAATTGCGAGTATCTCCACGATGTTCATCACAGCAACATACATTTTACAAAATAAAAAATAAATTCGGGAAAAAAGTGACTAGCTCTAATTTTTATTCAAATTAATTTTATCTTTAATGTTTCATGTTTAAAATTAATGCATATTAATACAATAATCTTTTGCATGAAAATGAAAATCTATTGCGCATAATACATTTTATTAAAATACAATAATTGCACTTTCGTATTTATAATACGGAATTTTAAAAAATTTAAATTTTACAATATATAGAATAAAACTAGATAAATTTACCAAATATTTGTTAACTAAATTCCTCCGATCATGTTGAAATATTAAAAAAGTTTATCAAAAACTATTGTTTGCTTTATGTTCGGAAATTATTTCCATACTTTTCGCTTTTCTTCAAAGGCTCGACAATGGTGAGCGCAATTATGCCTGCCAATGCTACAATTCAAAAGTTATATACACGCATATATACATGTATATATATATATATACATATATAAATAAATTTTACTTTAACTATAACTTCTATAATTAAAACTAATTAAAACATATAAAAAATCTCAATGCGAAAAATATTAACTTTGCTTAAGACAGGTTTATTACCGTTGCAGAGTAAGTTTTATTGCTGAAAGTGTTAGCTAAAACTGAAAACATTTATTTTTACTTTGTCTAATACTACATGAAATATTTACATTAAATTTTTCAATAAATGTATTCAATTTAACGTATCTTTCATTTAAATATAATCGATTTTAACTATACACACATACTGTTATACAATATTTATTCGATTTAAAATAGTTTTATAAAATATAAAACTAATACGTATTTACTTATTTAAAATAAATTTAATCTATAAATGTGTAAATAATAACATATTATTTAAACATATACATGATAATACTAATAATAAATAAATATATTATTTAAACATATAATGTTTGCAAAATAGATTTTTACTCGTGCAAACATCAGTATTTATTGATAAATTATTTAATATTATTTAAAAATAAAATATAGTCTTTGAGAATTAAAATATGAGAGTGTTTGTTATATTTACTAATGGAATAATTTTACTAAATATATATTTCGACATTTTTTGATAAAATATTTATATCAATTGTATCGGTCACTTGTATCGTTTTTTTTTTATAAATAGACTAAATGAAAATAGACCTATCGTACTTGATGTAACAGCAGAAGCAAATATACAATAATGAATCGCTTATCAAAGTAAATTTTTCATAGGAAAAATGTTGTGAAATATAATTAAAATTGAAGCGCCTGAATAAAAATAAAATGTTTATAACTTCTTTAAAAAGTTTACTCTCGCGAACGAAGGTCAGACAAAACATTAGCAAATGTCTTAGAGATCCAGAAAATCTTAAAAAAGTTCCAATGAAAGTTTTATTAAAGGGGAAAAATTCATCAAGGGTACAGATCACGTATCGAAATTTCACGAGAATAAGTAAGAATAAAGCTGGCCTCTGCACGAAGTCAAAAGAAAGATGCGAAAAATAAATTGGAAAATCGAAACAATCGAGGCGAATCGCGCGCGCAATTCATCGCCAGACGCAACGTGAACGCGAAACTCGTGAAGAGTGCGTCCGAGCGCGTAATTCAAACTCGGCAACCCAGGACACGGAAACCGTCGACTGAACGGAAATAAAGGAAAAGAACGAAAGGAGAATCCGGTCTAAGGCGAAAAAGCGCTCCGTGTTAGATGTTACCGAAACAAGGGAGTTGAAAAAGAAATACGGAAGATTTAGAAGAAGGGAAGAGGAAGTCGGCTTATCAAACGTTGCGAAAGTATTCGAGCGTCGCTGGGAATTTCTGGGAGTAACGTCGAATGAACATTTAACCACGGCATTTTGCTGCAAATCTACGTGATTTTGTCTCAGATAGCAAGAAATATACTAACCTAAAGTATTTAATGATTGCAAGAATCTTAGAAGCGCTGTTAAAGCTTTACAACTTTTAAAATTGTAGCATAAATCTCGCGCATATTTCGCGGGTATTTCGCGGGGCTCGTAAAAATGGACGAGATTCAAAATCAGAGGATAAGTAATTAAAATATTGAATGCGTGTTAAATATGTAAACAAATAGATATTTCGTTACTACATTAAACATTTTTATTACTGTGTTTTTAGTAATATAATCGACATGATTAATCCACTCTTAAAAATCAAAATCGCTAACAATTTTCTTTTCTAAATGATTATAAAATATTTTTAACGTCTTATAAAAAGTTACTTTTATTAATGCATAGAATTTTTTTTAATTTCTTGATGTATAATGAATAGACAATTCAAAGTTTAGAATGACACAATACGGATTTTAAACATTTCTTTGACGTTAAACCCAGTAAAATTGAGTCATTTATTCTTAAACAATTGATATAATATACGTTGCGTGCAAAAATGAGACTTTAAATTAATAAACGAAATAATTTAATATTAAATATAAGTTCAACGTAGATCGTTTTTTGGTTTTCTTCCTGGTTATTTATATTATTTAATCGTGTCGCATTAGTTGTCGATGATACATTTACTAGTCATTATAAACGCAGTTTTTATTTTTATATATGATTTTAAAAGAACTTTCTTTGTTCTACTCCTGACTAATTTTCTGGTCAATCGGAATTTCCAAAAGGTATAAAAAGAAAACATAGAAATTTTTTGGGTTTATATTGAAGTTGCGTGAACAGAATGTATAATTAAAATGATATTTGACATTGAGGTTTGAAAAATGTCTGGTAAAAGAAATAAGTTCTAAAATTCTCAACTTAAAAACTATTACATTATATTAAATTATTAATTATATATAAGTAACAAGTTGTGATATTCTCTATTAAATATTAAAAACTTAAAGGATCAAAATATTGTATTTTTTTAATGTTTGCCAAATTTTTTTAAAAATTAAAAATCTTTAGTTGTCAATATTTTGTTTAATTCACATTATTCATAATAATGAATACGTATAAAAATATTAATGCATTGAATATATATTAAATATATTAATATTAAAAAAGTTTTAAATAAACATTAAAGTATCAATGAGTATTAAATATCAAAGGAAAATACAAATGTTTGTGTATCATTATTAGTCGCACTATATATATATCGCTACAATCGAACATCATCTTTTTACGTACAAATTTGGCTAATCGTTAAATTATTTAATCATGTCAGAAAGTCAAGAAGTTTGTTGAATAGCACTAAATAAACGAACGTATTTACGATAATCGTGATACGAAAACTATTGATCCTTTTTCCCAATTAACTTTAACGTTTGGTTCTAAAAGTAGTTTGTTCACTTTT
This sequence comes from Platyscapa corneri, assembly GCA_018907185.1. Lineage (NCBI taxonomy): Eukaryota > Metazoa > Arthropoda > Insecta > Hymenoptera > Agaonidae > Platyscapa > Platyscapa corneri. The sequence continues at coordinate 3,167,146 of JACCHW010000005.1, read as the reverse complement.
CTTATATTTTCTTGGATTTCGTTAGTTCGTTAAAAAAATTGATAAGTATTTGATATCGCTAATTAGAAAAGTCACTCGGCTAAAAATATTTTTACTCCAAATTATACTCGTAAAAGTAAATGCAGTAAATTAGTCGAATTAACATTGAGAGGGAATTAAAAGTTACATCATATTTCAAGAAAGTTGCAAATGCTTCTAGGAGCTGCTTGTAATGAAAAATAAAAGTTAGGATAGAAAGTCGAAGAATCGTGAAATGAAAAACTATAGCTAAAGAGCTTTCGAGTAGTTGAAAACGGCGTACTTGCTACCGTCACAAATTTCAAATCAAACAAATTTAAACTGAATTACATACGCAATCGTGTGCGAGCTTTCAATGACCAATGCCGTGGTCTTGGAAATCCCGCCGTGAAGAAAAAAAGCTCCAAGACGCCTCATCGACGCGCGAAAGGGACGTGAAAGAGTACTGGAAAACTCGAGGCAAATGAGAAATACACGCACAAGAGCCCTCGCAAGCTATACCTATACACTCGAAAGAGGAGTAGTGAAAATTCATCCCGGATGTTGAACACTGCCAAGCTCGTCTCTTTCGGGAAATCCGTAAACGGACTCTCGATAATTCCAGCGCCATGCCACACTAGGCTTGGCTGAGACCTACACACGTGCACGTGCGCTCATGTAAAAGGCGCATCGGCTTCGCTTTAAATTCCGTGCAACGAGTCGACCGACGGCAAGTACATCTTCCATTCGGTTCGCTTTTAAGCGGATTTGTCGGAGGCGCGTCAGGGCTTTTTATCAGCGCGACTCTGCTCGTCACTGTCGATGCCAGCTATCGCTGTCGGCTAACGAGCTCACGTACAAACACCTACAATACACACGTGCGCAAATATGTACGGGAGTCTAAGCGAATCGACGATGTAGCTCATCTTGTCGCGTGCGCATCACTCGGTCTTTCCACGATTTTCACTGGGCGGGATGCCACGGGACTTTCAATTATTCAAGCGCCCTTGGTACAAACGGTTTTCGACTTTGGGTCAGCGATTTGTTCGGACTTCCCATCCCCCCTCGCAGCTGCGGAACAACATAACAAACATAATGAAACATAACGATTTGCAAAACTGAAAATTTCGTTCGACAATCTTTGTCGCTGTTTAATTTTTAGCGACGTGAAAGTAAAAAAGGGTTTCGGCTACAACTGCGAGTTATAGCACAATTATGAAATATATATTAAATATATTAAAATGTTGATGGTGTCAAATTAAAATTATTTTAAATTCGAAATTACCGCGACAGTAAAACGCGAAAGGCGTAAAAGTATTAATATCTTGAATTTACGATTATCGAGATTAATTTTTAAAATAACCCTGTCGACTGCTTTGCTCGATCGAATATAATTATTTATGAATGCGCCAACACTTGGGTTATTTAGAAAAGACTGACCGTTTTCGAGCTTTTTATTATGCTTTAAGCTCGCACGCTTAAAAATGTATATTATTTTATACTTTTGTGCTACTGTTAAATTGAAAATAAAGCAATGCTACTTTAATGAAACGTAATTATAATAATATTAGCTTTTAAATGTAAATTCATTTAGCCTTAAAACAAAAATATCGCTTAAAGCGCTTAAAAATTTATTTAATACGGAAACATTGATAGATTAATAAGGAATATAATAATAATTAATCAGTTATTTTCTTAAGCAGTCTACTTTAGTGCATACTTTTATGCAATCATAACTTGTGAGGTACGCGGCAATCTTGGAGCGCGTTTATTTTCATCTTAGTCTAAGGTAATTTTAAATTACGTGGTTTCATAACGCAAGCGCCTAATGAAACCTTCTCTCTTGAGCTTGTAAAACAGATTAATGCCTATATTATTATACGTAATTACGATAGAAATTTTAAAGCTCGAAATATATATTAGCTGTTTTTAATTTTTAACGTGACTACGTAAAAAATATAGAATATTGATTCAGACGTCTCACTCTGAGCGTTAAAAATTACTAATTTTTATTAATAAATACGTCATCTTAGCTATGAAGATGAGAATAAAAATTATCCTGTAAAAACCAATGAACTTTCATGTTCTTGTTTATAAGTCCCAACGAATTTTTGTATGACAATTGATACATACTTTTTTTAAATTTAAAGGTAAATTTATTTAAAATAAAAAAATAACACAAAAAAATACTTTATTTTATTATGCATGTGTAAGTTCTGTTTTATTCTAATAATAAATAATGAATTTTTGATATTTGTTACGAGCCATAGATTGCAGTAATATAAAACAAGTGCTTATTAAATGTTGATAATCGCTTGAAAAGAAAATAGGTAGAGAAAAATAACACGATTTAGAACAACTTACTTTCTGTCTTTATTCGAAGAATCTCTTTGTCAATTACATTACAATGATTACTGTTATAATACATAGGAATGGACGTTTCTAAATATTACATATTTGATTAAAAAAAAAAAAAGTAAAAATGAAGGAAAGACAATGACAGAGGAAAATTCATAAAATAACGAATAGTAATGTGTGACTAAATCAGAAGAATCTAAGGAACGCAAACAAAAAATGGCAAGTATTTTTTGCTTTCGTTCTTCTTTAAATCATAATTTTTCTTCTCAAATCCTCGAAAGCCCTTAATTACTAAGTATAAAGTGCCCTCGTCGTCGTCAACCGGAACCCCTAAATTTCCCTGTCACAGTCTCACAATAGACCACCCGTTTCAACAGTGCAGTGGATAACTGGATAATTGATAGGCATAGGGACGTATTCGATCCAGTAGGGGTTGTCCGTCTGTGTACCATTCCTCGGGACGAATTCTTTAGCGAGGGGATTGAGGGCCGGCGTTGGCGGCGTTTCTTGTACTTGGTTGAGGTGAAAGTCCAACTCTTGAGCGTCTATCCCGTGAACGGTGGCAGAGCGCAGATAGCGACGCCAGTGCTCGCTACACGAACCTGTTTGACACACACGTCAACATGTCTTTATTTAAATTAGTTTTCACTCAACTGGAACAACTTCGTCAAGATAAGAATCTCGACTAATCGATCGCAAAAATCTGATCGGCGCCTCTGTCAACAGTTAATCATACGCGTAGAAAGCGCGGCGTCGAGACTTACCGATAGTCAGAAGGGCGACAGGATCTCCAACAACCGCAACCAAACTCTTGGCTCTCGTGACCGCGGTGTTGAGCAGTCTGGGGTTCGTTAGGAAGCCGTAGTCGCTCAGCTGCCTCTCGGCCGAGTGACGACTGCAATGGCGCGTGCGCACTACGCTGATGAACACCGCCGTGAACTGCTTCCCCTGGACATTAAGGACGCGCTCCACGGAGACGTTGAAGAGCCTGCGGTTACGCAACTCGCTCCGGATACGCAGCACCTGCTCCGCGTAATGGGCCAGCACACCGATCGAGCCCTCGCCGTACGGGCCCCACTGCTCGGTGGGCCAGCTTCGCCGGAGCTCGGACACCCGCTCCGCGATCTCGTACGCCTCCATGTTGTTGTAGTAACCAGTGGAGTTCGAACCCTGCACATTTCATTTCGTCCCATGTTACTCTCGCGTCTCTCTTTTTCTTTCTGCTTCCTCTAATCTTAGTTGTTATCGCTTGCTTTGGCGTATCGGGTATTAAATTTAGAAGACTTAACGGGATAAAACTATACCAAAGAGTTTCTTTTCAATTTCATTGCGCGAATTCACATTACGACTATCGCATTTAATGAGAGACAGGGAATTTTCTGCGAAATTAAATGTCAATTTGAGCGTAATTTTATAGCTCGAGTAATCTAGAGGAAGATGATCAATCAAAATTCGTCACGCGACCACACCCGCACACTGGCCGTTCACAAATCGTTTTTAAATCAATCATATCGCATCTGCATCCAAATCCATGCGTTCTATATATTTCGCGTACTGTATACTTTACTTTTTTTATTTTACATTCTATATTGTATAACCACGTAAATCATTTATACCTGCATAACAATGCCTTGGCAAGCATAGAACGTCAGGGGCGTATGGGTCGGATGTCTGGGCAACGTTGCTCCCGCTTCAATTTCCCCTCCGTAAAACAAATCTGATGTTAATTTAACAATGTCCGTGTGCGCCCTGTAGTTCTTGCACAGCTGTATCCTGCAAGGATGGCCCGGCTCGTAGGTTAGATGGATCCGCTCCAGCAGACTCGTACCAAGTCCCCGCTCCCTCGCCAAGTCGCTGTAGACTTCGGGTGCCAGTTGCATCTGGTCCCCGGCGAGAATTATCCTCGTGCGCTCGGTCGCCAGAGCTAAGCATGCGAGAACTTCGCACTCGAGAGCTTGGGCCGCTTCGTCGACAATTATGTGACTAGGCTCAAGGTCTAGAGCGGTCAGGTAACTAGAAGTCGCAAGAGTCGAGATGACTAAGCCGCAGTTAGCGATGTCATCGCTCGTGGGGTCTCGGAAGCGTCCATTTTCATCTGATGGGCAGTACTCGCGTACTGTTGGCTGACGATGAACCTTTTCAAAAAGAGCAGAGCATTCGTTTCTTCTTGCCTTCAAGCTTTACATTTCTTATTTTGAGTCTTCGTGTAGTAAGCGAATCGACAAACTTGTAACATGCATCATTAAACATTTTAACTGTTACACGGACCCGAAAATTATTACTTTGGTTGCAACAAACTTCGAGATCGCGCACACTATAAGAGAAAGACAAGTGGAAGTGACAAAGAGCGATTGTGTGCCTCTAACAGTAATGCATTAAATCCGTATGTAAAAGATGAGTTATCGCACATATAAAAAACGTATGAAAAATCTACAACTGCAACAAGGTAATAAAGCTTTTCCTTACCGTGTTTCGCACGCGTCCTTTGTAATAGATTCTCAATGGTTTTAGCCTGGGATCAGATGTTTCTTTGAACCAGACGTCAAAGAAGTCTTTGACGTACAAGTCGGCGGCACTGTTACTATGCGTGCACAGTATAACTCGGCTAGTCCGGTCGTTGACCAACAGAATCCTCAGGGCTTGAGCAATCGTCGAAGTCTTGCCGGTGCCGAAGGGTCCCAATATCAAAATCGGTGGTAAGACTTCGGTGTCAGTCGCCATCATAAGGGCCACCGGCACTTTCTGCCGCTCGTTCAATCGGCAGTTTTTAAAGTTACGTTTCCACTTGGGCGAGAAGCCGAACTGCACCTGCTTGTCGAAGCGCGACTCCGGAAACACGAGTTTCGTGTCCGGCAGGGCGTCGATCGCTCGTCGCCACTCGCAGAAGGGCGTGCGATTCATTACAAATTGCACGTACATCTTGACATTGGTTTCAGCCGCCAGTTTGAGATGCTCCACGCACTCCTTCGACAAACGGGCATAGATTGTGTGATTGCACTTGTCCTCGATGTGCGCCTCGAATATTTTATCACTGAGGGTCGGCCGGGAACCTTGAGCTTCGCCGAAGTTAATCTTCTGAACGAGCAAACTGTTGCAGCTGCGCAACAGTAATCGGCCACTTTTCGTGTCCTCGGATACCTCACGGCCCAGCGGCAACTAAACAGATCAAGTATCTACTTTTGCATTCGTTAACTCTAGGGACATTTCATTTTTGGTCCCTTTAATAGAAATTCACATTTTTTATTTCGTTTCAGAGCTTAAGCCACGTCATATTAATAAGAAAGTTAATAATAATTCATTATCAATTATTAGATAATTTAACAATAAAGTTAACAATTTTTTCCTTTTACTATTATCGTACTTGATAATTTTTTTGATTGTTGAATTCCAATGAAATTCCAGCTTTTAAATTTGTATAATTTATTATATAATAAATCTTTATAATTGATTATTAAGCCTTATATAACGTTATGAATTCATTATTTGATTAAGCAAACATGACTGATAAATACTTTCCATTTTCAAAGATTACTAAGGCAAAGGAATAATATTATTAATTATTAGTTTTTAAAATAATTTTTTTTAATTGGAAACATTTTCATTGCAGTGATCAACTAAATTAAAAGTATATAAATATTTATTCGACAAATACTATAAATATAAATAAAATAACGAATGCAACGTTTAAATTTAAAAATTTACGATATTATAAAAGCACAATAACAATATTTTAAGACTTAAAAAATTATTCTATAATTTTCAAATATTTAGTAGTAGTGTCTTTTTTTACTCTTGTGACTCTATTACACATGCAAATATATTACACATCTTCGCTAATATAGAAGACATACCTGAGCAAACAACTCTCCAGGTGCTGCATACTTAGCAACAGTAGAGCCATCTGTATCGGATGCCAATATGTAATTGTTTGATAATCTGAGCTGGGTAACTTCATTGTACCGAGCAATTTGTTCACGTCTAGCCATCTCCTCAATACTGACCAATTCGTGCAGCCGCCTCCTGTAGTTCTTTGGATCCAGGCCTGTCTCCTTCAGGGTAGTATGGGTTAAGAAGAAAGTATTGAGTTCAGGTTTGGGATAGAATTGGCATAGTCTATCCTCGCGCGGCTCGCGTTCGGGCACAAAGGGAGATTTAAACGGCACTATCGGTGTTTTCTGGCCATGGGAGCTTTGCAGGGTCAGGTACAGCAGGTATTCGCGTGCCGCCTCCAACCGATTAAGATCCTCGCGCACTACGCAGTCGACACATAATTGACGCCGCACTGCCGGTCCTTCATTAAAATTGAAGATAACATCTTGGCAGTAGGTACCAGTGCTGGGTGCTTTAAATTCAATTTCTGTCATGTAAACATGGACATCAGATTTATCTTTTAAACTCATTGTGGTTACGTTCGGTATCACAAATTCTTGGCTACACAGGTTGCTGAAGCAGAGGCATTTACTAATAATAGACTTAATGCTAAAGTTTTCACGGTGACTATCTAATACCAGATTTACACTCTTGAGCTGCTTTGTACCTGAAAAGAAAATAAATATTTTCTATGAAAACATTTTTATAGTCAAATAGAATTATTAACTTTAAAATAATTAAGATAAACTAATGTATTATCTGCTATTTCCTTTTATTTACAAAAGTGCATATTTTCTCAGATATTACCTATTGTACAATATAAATTATTTTTACTAAAAATTATTCTAAATAATTGTAATGATTGATAGGTATAATAACGTGTCAAATTTTTTTAATTGTATTGTGGAAACATATGTTTGAAATAATGAAAGATCGTATAATATATCCAAACAGAATTTAACATAGTAGTAGTATTAGATAGCATGCATATGATGAACTATTTTAATTTTAATTTTTATGTTTCTACTTTTTAAATGTTTGACATGGCATTATTAAGTATATTATTAAAAAATTATGTTCTAAAAATAAATTAACATTAAAAAGCATTATATTTTTATTTACATTTACTAATGTATACAGCAAAAGATTTTATTAACTTTTAAATATAAAATATTTTTTTCAGCAATATTAAGCATAAATTAGTATTTACTTTTAATATCATACCAAGAAATCTAAGAAACATAATAAAAACAAAAAATAACGTTCACCAATATTACATGAAAATTTAATATCTACCTGTTAATATCTCTTGTAAATTTTGAATTTAAAAGATCTAGCAACGATTGGCGCTAGTGTATCCACTGCCCCTATGATCGTGTAAACAATAACAATAAATACGCAAAGTTGTGTATATTAACCACACTTTTTTTTACACAATTGATAGCAAAATTAAATAAAAAATCGATAAGAGTCGATATGAGATTAATGTAGAAAATCCAAATTAGGAAAGTTCAATGGTAATGGCTGTCTTGCGTCTTACCCTGGGTGGCGACCTCAAAGGTCCAAGTCCAAGTCATGCCTTCAGCCGCGTAGGATATCCGCACATTAAGAGGCGAGCCCCTCTGTTCCACCGCGATCTCAGGATCGTCGACCAAGACATCCTTAGGCGTGGTAGTCCTAAGCCAACGTCGACGCAAGGTTTCGTAAAAGCTCTCATTGTCGCTAGTTTTCGTCTCGGTGTTAGTCCTAACCTCCAAATCTTCCGTATCGCCTTGATGCTGTTTTTCTTCCTCGCGACGACAATCATTGTTGCTGGTGCTGCTGCTACTCTGCGCGGCCATGGCGGCGGCAGCGGCGCACCGCTTTTTCAGAGTTTAACCGCTGATTTCTTTCTCACAACTCTCGCGAACTATCGTGCGACGTATCGCCGTCTTGCTTGTGACCCGAAGACAAATGACCCGTTATTCGGTACCCTTATCTCCGACAACGAGGGACGGACAATTCACTGATGTGACCTCACATCTGGATTCGCTGACTCGCGGAAGTCGTGAACGACGCAGGATAGACGTGATTCTCGCGGCTTATAAAATTGCTGGCACTGTAATGCACTATGTGTACATGCATGCGTTGTATACGATGCAGAAAAGAGAGAAAGAGAGGAGGAACGGGAAAGCGACAGAAGACTGGGGCAAAAGAGAGTGAGAGAAAGAGAGAGAGAGACAGATGGATATGTTACTGCTTACGAGTGAACGAGAAGAGAGATGTGAAAGGTGCGCACCTCTGCTACTCTATGACGTCTGTGTCTCTACACTCTAGGCTCTGTACCTTCTCCTTTCGATGGTTCTCTCGGTCCGCGCGTTTCAGCATACTATGCGAGCACTAACGTAGAGGAATGGGGATCAGAAATGTACGCATGCGTCGGGAACGTGAAAACTTGGATCGAAACAATTTGTTGCGCATATCGCGACATCTATCGACGTATTCCAACGACCGCAGCAGACGTTGGTGTACTTTAAAATCTGTTTATTTTGCAACTTAAACCTTCATACATGACTATTTTCTTACACTCTTTACACGGTTTTAATACGAGAATTTAATATCCGGATATGTTAATTTAAAAAATATTAATTTCATTTTTCAAAAATAATTTTTAAGTCTACTTTAAAAAATTTATTATTTAATTTATAAAATTAATTACCTTGAGTTGTAAGTAATTTAAAAAAATCAACTAAACTTTCATTAATTAATATTTAAAATTAGAGTGCGAGTAAAATTATTTTTCTTTAGATTTGCAATAAATATAAAGCAGTAGTAATAATTTTTCAATTTTCAGAAAAATTTAAATTTATAACTATTAATTAAATTTTTTTGTATAAGTAAAATTTTGAATTATCTAAATAAATTTCTTTTGTATCTAATAATTTATTTGATTTTTAAATTTGATTTTTGATTTCTCGGAAATTCTTTTTTAGCATCAGTTTTGCAAAAAAAATTATTGATTATCTTGATATATAAAACACAATCTTTCTAATGTTAATTATTAATGTAATGCATTTATTTTGAGACGTATTAATCTTATTGTGAATTCGTGTATTCACATATAAATTTAATATAACATTTAATATATATATTCTATATAATTATGTAATAATATTAATGAATTACTAATAAGTTCAAATTACATTCATAGTTTATTGAATTCTAACCAATACTTTTAAAAATATTAAAATATATCAAATATAATTTTATGTGGACATACGTGAATATAGTGAACAATCTATTTATTAAATAAAATCAATTAAACCGAATTTTTTATGTAGAAATTTAAGCACGCGGTCTTTTAATTTCGTTCAAATCTTTTTTTCACTAGTATAGGATTACACTCACACAGTAGGCATATAGAGTATAGAAAATTTGAAAACAGAAAATTCCTAACGTAAAAGTAGAAGTTTACCCTAAAACTGTTTGAAAACAATATGTTAAATTCGAAGTTCGAAAGTTACGTGCCATACGCTTTATTTTTTTTTTTTTTTTGGGGTGTACACTAGACTGAGATTTTATCGAGGCATATTTATGCGCTCGAATACTACGTATGCCGCGATAATTTTAATATCGTTTTTCTTAAGTTAAGAAGATTCTTGGAATACTTTTACTGTAGATCTAAGTAATTATTAAGTTTGTGAAAACATTTTATGAATAATGGTTGATATAACCGATAGTATTATATTAAAATGGTTACGATTGAAAAAGTTCATTAAACATCTGAAACTGTTTATAATTATATTTTATCGGAATTTATAAATATTTGAGTTATTAAAAAAATTAAAAGTTAAAGATGTATCAATAGCACGCGATAATATTCTTGCTCTACAAAATTGATTTAAATATCATCTTTAAAGCGTATAATGAACTTATAAAGAAGCGTTTGCGTGCAATCACGATATAATTTTCAATGTAAATATGTGAAAGTTATACAAGAATGATGAGATTAATTTTTTAAATTACTTGAAAACCTTATCTATTTGATAACGTTTTTAAACTGGATTGATTTTTATTTTTTCTTGAGTATCAATTTTTTATGCAAAAACCTGTCAGAATATACAGTGAATTAAAAAAATATGTACTTAACATACTAGCTTTATAGTAATATATAACAAAGTCATGAAATTCTGTAATAAAACATTAAATTTCTTAATCACAGTTGCGGTCTACTTGTACAATATTGATTTTACAAAAACTGCGGAGCCTTATTTCATTTAAAACTAAAGCAACAAAGTAATAAATTTGGATCCGCGAAAAATGTATTTTGTATTACTTCGAAAATCTATTAACGAGGTTTTGTCCTTCAATGGTTCGTTACCATGTAAATGAAAGCCTTGATTTCGGATAAGCTATTTTTGTGATCCATGTAATTTGTAATTAACAACTTGCATGAACAGTCCAATGATTTGATACTTTACATTATATTGGATGTTTATTGTTTTATTATATTACTATCGTATTGTTGGGGTTATTCGCCATTTATATAGAAAAAGCGCAAACTAAATTACTGAATAATTGCTAAAAGTGACTTAAGAATAGCGAGGAAGAGGGGGAGAGAGAAAAAGAAAGTTTCTTTCTGCGATTCGAAGAAAGGAGACGTGGCTGCTCTCAGCGGCTCGACGTACGTGCGCGAGAAACCGCGAGGTGTGCTCAAGTCCACGTAAACGTTATTCACTTCGGCGACAGACTCGTCTTCTGAATTTATGGAGGCAACTGCGTGTGTAGGAAGACAAAGTCTACCCGCGGGCGATAGGTTACCAGCAAAACCACTAGAGTTGCCTTTACCTCTCGCTACAAAGAGAGCAAGTGTGCCCATTTTTCCGGTCGCGCTCGCATTTTTCAGCACCACTCGGACTTTTTCGGTGGCGCGCACTTTTCAGCGCTGCGGAAGTGTCTCGTGATCGCCAACTTTGATTTCGAATTTTCTGCTTGTGCAACTTCCGTACAATGAGATTAAACATACTTCTCGAATTGAATTTATCCATAACTTTACTTGCTAACTAAAAGCTCATCTCACTTTATAAATGCTTTAGAATCTTCATAGATCTTATGTTTGAAAAATTTTATCAACGAAGAATATCTCGTATTAACTGTTTTATATAAATACCTACCGAATGTAAAATGTTCTTTAGAGAATATCACTCAAGTTGGAAAAGTGTTTAATTGTTGTAAATGAGTTCGAGCCAAGTGGTCATCCCATAAAACCAATATTGCTGTTGCATCTTGGTACTTAAATTATACCAGCATCGCTAGCACGATATATAACATATGATATGTATAAATTTATTGAAAATGTGTTTGTTTTTGCGTGCACCAACTTATCACATTTTTTTATGAATTTCAATAAAAAAAATTTTTCAGTAACATGAATTATAACATGCTTTTATTTATTTCGTAAAATACCTTTTAATTACCAGTAGTCGTCATTAAAAAAATTAAAAGAAAAATATATACATAAGAGGAATATATACATAATAGATATTGCAATAATTTACTTTTATATGAAAAAAGTAAACTTAAAATTACTTATAACTAATATTTGTGTAATTGATTTCTTCATCATTCGATTGCAGATATGTTCAAAGTAATTAAAGTTGACAAAGTCTACATTGTACTACCGGTACATAATACGTGTACACACACGTTCGCAAACGCACACACAAAATTTCGTGGTTTTCCATAAAAATAAGATAGGCTTGTTAAAATAGAAGCAGATAATAACGAGTTCTTGTGGTAGTATGGTTTTGTTCATTTTTTCTTCCTACAACTGATTTTTTTTTACTTTTGTCGTCGTTTATTTTACGTACGTAAATGAAAGTTATTTAAAAACTTTTTTTTAAAGTCTAGACAGTTGAAAATTCTCTTGCTCATTTTTAATAAAAATATAAATACATAAAATATAAATTTATAAATACCTATGTTGAATTATAATTATTTAACTATGCATGTACATTATTTTTGTCATTGTTTAAACTTTAATGAATTATAATTTATCAAACTTTTTAAAATTAAAAGGATTCTTTTTTATTTCATTCAACCTGCTCTTTGAATTAATAATTTTTTAGGATATATGGCCGTATTTGTGCTTTAAATATATTTTAAATTTACTTTAGATACTAATATTTTGAACAGAATTTAGAAAATTTTAAATCATTATAAGTTTTTGACCTATAATTTGACATAAATTGATATTTAACAATGTTTTTAAAAGAGAAAATAATGTAGTTAAAGTAAAATTCTCCAAGTATAGTTACGTCACTTAACGACAAACGTTTTGCACTTAGTGATAGTTTTTACTTTGTTCATACAGTTGTGTTAGTGAGATAAGTGAAAGAAAAAAGTTTTGGCTAAATTCGAGGTGCGATAGAGAAAGAAGAGTTGGGTTGCACACAAACAGTTAAGAAGAGAGCAGATAAGATGAGGGAAGGAGAAGGCGAGGATCGTAGAAAGTGTAAAGCCAGTCGAAGATCGAACAAGAAGAATGAAAGAAAAAATGGAACAAGAAGATGATAATTTAAAGGTTAGAGTTAGAAATACGGTTAGGAGTAGAAATGGTCAATAAAAGACGCCAAGCCGGGTGTATAAAACTGCGGAAGCTAGTATATGGAACAAATGAAAAAAAAGAAAATTTAGATGAGGGGGAAAGTTTATTTTGAAAAATTTATTATAGAGTTATGAAATGATAATCATTAATTACAGAGTATTTTACATGTTGAATTTTGAAAAAATCAACGTGTTTATTAATTACCATTGAGAAAATGTGATAAATGTGAAATCAAGTTCAGATTAAAAGAATAATCTTGTAAATTTATTCAAAATTGCAAATTGCAAATACGAGTTATTTAAAAAGAGAAGTCAAAAATATATAAAATATTGAATCTTATATTCGAGTGTCAAAAATAAAATTATAGTTAAAAAACACTATTGAATTATTCAAAAAGTAAAATCAAATGTAAAATAGATTACATCTAATTCAAAGATACTTAAAATTATCTGATAACGAAGTTTGCATTGCTAGATTGATAATTTATAAATAAAACTAGTACAAATGCATCTAAAAATTTGTTATAATTTTTTTAATAATTTAAATCTATCATTACAATGTGTTAAATAATTTAATAAAATTAATTCTCATTTATTCAAGCGATTAAATAATTCTATTAATAAATTATTCGAATGAGTTAAAAATTAAACTCAAATATCAAATTTTTATAATTTAAGATAGTTTATTTATATATATATATATATATACATAAATTTAGGTTAATATTTAAATGTGTAATGAGAAAGATTTCGATTACAAATTTTATACACTTCATAAATTCAGATCATCGTATTACATATTGAATTTTTATATGCTTCTATCTTAACGATAAATGTTAGATAATCGAGGTTCATTTTTACGTAATGCAACTTATTAAATATTCATTTACGAGGAGCTTTCGGGGTGTCGAAGCGATTAATCACGATTAAGCTACTAAAACAGCTTTATTTAAAATAAGATGAGATATATGTGCAACAAGAGGAAATTCTAAATCGTGGATTTTAATTAACATAATGAAAAGATACGACACGTGTTGCAGCGTTGCGTGCTCTTGGCAAGCAATTTGCGACAAGATAAAAAGAATTACACGTTGCAGTCACTCAGATGCAACACGAGCTTACGGAGACATGCAACTGAGTGACGCGTCGTTTTTTTTGCCTCCTGGACACTTTCTCCAACGAAAACAACACATGACTGAATATTATTTCTATTCATTATATTTAAATTAAGTTTATTCGTCTCGTGTAACACGCACTTTTAATCAATCGAATAATTTCTAATGACGCAGTGAACGTGGAATTAGTCCATAAATAATAAAATAACTCAAATAATAGATTAACAAATAGTGTATATGAATGGTTATTGAATTAAAATTTCGCGGCCACAAGTCTAAGGAGCATTAAGTTTTATCTGTTTTTTCAAAAAATAAAACTTTCTGCAACAGAAAGCATGCATAATAAAAGCTACTATTTCATTAGAAACCAAAAAATAATCAATTTTGTTTTGTTAGATCGTAAATAATATCAAAGTGTCTAATAGTTCCCGCTTATCGTAGATTTGTCATAGATTAGTTGCTGAATATAAAAAAAATAGATGAAAAACAAGCGCGAGTGTAAGCGAGAGGGAAAAAGAAATCTTGTTTTATCTGAGCTTTCTTTCTACTCTGAAACTTTTTTTCTGCCTATCTTATCCATAGCTCTTACAAAAGAAGAACGCTAAAAGAGGGCGTGATAGTCTTCCATCTTTCGTATTTCCTTTTTCTTTTTCTAGCTTATAGTTTTTAAAATGAAGAGTTCGTAAGTGAAGAGCTAGTGTTCTCTCGTTCGAGAACATTTCGCCTAATCCTTACTCCCGTTTTCTCACCGACTTGAGCGTATAAGTTTTACGAATGAAGCAGGTTTAGTAGTATATGAAAGAAGCAGGTTCAAGCCAAGAAAACCTCTTTTTGAAGGCATTTCGGTATTCGATAGCGTAGAATCTGCAGGGTAATAACAAATTTCGATTTATTAATTAATTGGCATCAATAATTTACGAATAAGTAATTAATTTTAATTATCAAAAAAAAAATTTTTCGACGCGAGAACAGCTTTTTCAACTTACATATAAATACATCAATGCTGCTTAAATAGAATAATCGATAAGTTAATAAATACAAAAAATTTCTTTTCAAAATAAAATGCGCTTGACAATAATATTCTGGTTTTGGGTGAAATTAAAAATAAAAACTTAAGCGTTTCATCACGTTTATATAAAATAATGTATTATTATAATTTTTACCGAGTAAAAACCACAATAATTAGAAACTTTTCTGTAAATTTTCATAATAGTAAAATTATGTACATTATTTATGCTTAATACAGTCGACTCGAGTAAAAATTGAATTGAAATTGTAATTTTAATAGAATTTTATTAGTCTGTTCATTTAATTGCCAAATTTAACTTAACGAATGAACTTAAAGCATTCGAAAAAATAAAAAATTCGTTAATTTATAAAAGTACAAATTAATTATTTATGTAAATCCATCGATTACGATGAACATCGGTGTAACAACTATTATCTGCAAAATAAATAATGTTCAGCTATTTTATTGAATAATAATTAGAAATATATGGTATTTTTGTACAGACTAAAAAATATTGCAAAGATAGTTAACGTTTACTTAAGCTAATAGGCAATTTGAAAATTCGTCAAGTTTTTCAATTGCAGCTTTTAATATCGCTGGTAAAATTTTGTTGATGCGTCGTCGGGAATAATGACGTGTTATTAAATTGAATATTCATAACTAGAAATTTATCGATTATATCTGATGATTGCATCATAAGCTAAAGGTCATTAATTTTTATTTTATAAAGTAAAATAGGCAAAGCTATAAAAATGTTAATACCTGTGACACGGTCACAATATTTTAATTTGAGAAAGCGCTCACGTTCGCATAAGAACTAATATAAAAGCGTGCGTAAAAGAAGAGAAGTCAGGCGCAGATACGGTGGTTGGGGGTCGGGGTGGGTGTTGGGAAAGAAAAACGGAATTAATTCGGAAGAGCACTAGCCATTGAAAGTGTGCCAGGGTGTTACCACTATTAGCACGAGTGGGAAAATTAAGAAGACGATAATTGCAGCCGAAAAAAGAATGGTAAAAGAATGAGCAAAGACTGAGAATAGGGAGACAGCGAGCTTTTAAGCCCGGTAATTCGTTACTCGTTCGACTGCGAGCAT
Source organism: Platyscapa corneri (assembly GCA_018907185.1). Lineage (NCBI taxonomy): Eukaryota > Metazoa > Arthropoda > Insecta > Hymenoptera > Agaonidae > Platyscapa > Platyscapa corneri. Next base: position 3,151,119 of record JACCHW010000005.1, on the reverse strand, counting down.
ATATAATGCAACTAGAAAAGCACATCTGGGCGTGATTAACGCGACGTTGAGTTTTTATACGGAGGGGTGCGGGGAGGAGAAATTAAATGTTTCTCCGCGCTGAAACGATCGCCAAAGCGCGCCACTTGTTTTTCACTCTTCCTTTTCGTTTTTGTTTTTAACGACTGTTTTTTATCTCCGACTGCGTGGTGCACCTACCGAGGAAGATATTTTTAACGAACAATACGAGAAAAGCATTTCGTATCGCGCAGTATTTAATTTTTGGCATTAAATCAGCAAATGAAGTTAACCCGTCATGAGTGGTTATAATTGCCTCGACGCATTAAATAACATCTACTTAATCCGTTTAATATTTGCACGTTAATTTGGTCGATACCGAGGGAAACGCACTCGGAATGTAGCTGCGTGCGATGAATATGTTTCCTCGGAAAATCATCGTTATGTGCAGTTGACGAACTGTTAATTAACTCGTTTAATCTTTTTGCTTGTCAAAGGCTGCTTTTTCCGCCTTGAATACTTTAACGATGAACCCATTGGAAAGTTAACAAAAACCTGCTTTGGCATACTTAACATATATATTAAATATACAAATATATTTAACATATGCTTCTGCCCATGTACAAGCGTTGCTGTGCGCACATGTTGGTAGACGTACCGATGTATGTATCACTTATCACTTAGTGTATTATTTTGATCATTATTTGTTTTTTTTATTCTATAAATTTATGATTTACTTATTGCCTATAATAGTTTACGTTGATAATATTGTAAAGTTAATAATTATTTTTTGAAACCTAAGATGCTCTATTGACGTATTTACTATGACACACTATTTTACATAAAATTAGAACGCAATGTGAAGTTATTGCTTTCATATTTATTTTAGTTAGATTTACAAAAATTATGAAAAAATAATTTTGTATGAGAAAATTTGTTGCTATATTAGAAGTTAAATCACGATATCATTATGAAAATTTTAGAATCGATACGCAAAGTAAGGTAACGTATTATTGCGAAATTAACTGATCAATTTACAATAAATTTATTGAGATTGAATTAAATAAAATTCAACCGACAGCAATAGAATTATTATTATTATTATCAATAGAAAAGATTTCTTTGTGTATAATCATTATGTAATCCTAATCCTGGTTTGAAAATCATATATTACATTACTTTAAAATAATTATTCATTTTGTGTTTACGTAGGACATATGGATCATTCTACCGTTCAAAGGTTTATTTAAATATTGCGAAACGTTACTTTAAAAATTCCAACAATGCGTGCGTTAATGTAAGAAGGATACGAAAAAATTTTCCGTAATTTTTAAATACTTTTAATTCTGAAATAACTTGGCGATGATTTCAAACATTTGAAATGAAATAAACATCGACAAAATTTTATAACGAAGATAACTGTCGTCAGGCCTCGGTCAATTACATTTACTCTTTAAAAGTACTTGAGTGACAATGAAAGAAAGTTTTTATGTCTTTTTCACTTTTCTTGAAACTGCATCCACTCTAGTCGTTTATAAAATAAATGTTGTTTACCGACGCCAACATTTTTCGAGCCGAGCGCGTTAACGGATTTATAAAGCACTTGCATTAAATTTTCATAAACGCAAATTTTAATTGTAATTTTAAAGATAGTTTAATTACCTTTATTAAATTGAAGAAGCTAAAACTTTTATATACTGTATGCGATTGAGCTTGCAGTCGAATACTTTGCAAATAGCAATCTAAAAATTATACTTGGAAATTCTTACGCATTTATCGCACTTGATAAAATAATTCTTGATAATGATTAAAATTTTTGAGTATTAGCGAATTATTGTTTTATTTTTGCAGAGAAAGAAAGGTCTGAGAATCCACGTAGAAAGTATCTTTTCAATCTTAACAAGTTGGCTAGGAGACGCCAAGAGATTTGAAAGATTTCACTTATTTTATAAAAGCAAAATAAATTTAAAATAGTTAAAGCGGAGCTAGCAAATTTTGCTTCCTTCCTTCAGAAGCAGAAGAATCAAACTAGATAATTATTGTAATTGTTTTTTGCGTGTCACCCGCAGAGTATGGAGTCAGGTTCGCTCGCGTCAAAGGGTAAACATTCGCAACTCCCCACAATTACACACGAGAGAAATTTCGTCTATTCGAGCTCTCGGTTCTCTTTCTCTTTGTCAGTCAACGGTAATAATTAAATTTCGTGTCGCGTCCGCGCGCTAAAACAGAAATCGGAAACAATAATTCACGTCCATCAAGTGCACTGCTACACCAAGCCCTCGTTATTATTTTCGAGTCGCGGACCTTCGAACACTTTCGTCGTTAATCGAGTTCCCTCGAAACAGCCTTAGATACTCGTGTACGTGCAAGTCTCCAGTGAGCCCGACAACTTTTGTACTCTTTTTATTTCCTCTTTTCCCTGATTTCTCTCTTTCAGCAACTGCGGGGCGATCAACGGTGTGGGCAAAAAGAAACGGGTGCCGAGGTTATAACGGTGCGCGCGCTTTCATTGCTCGCAGATATAGCTTTTCTTTCTCGATAATTTTCTCTCGCTCCTGCTGCCCACTACGTTTCCGGTACATTTTTCCGGCTGCGTTATAGTTTTATTATTTCCTCGGCTCTCGTCCGTGTATTTCATCGTCATTGAGCGCGTTAATTAATGAACAAATGCTGTACGCACGAAGTTGATGCAGTTTTATTTTCCTCTAGATATTCAATTACAATAGCGAGGACATAGTAATGTGCCTTTTTTATGAATTGTAAAATTTTATATTGAATTGAAAATAATTTTCGCAAAGAAAGTACATCATAATTTATACCAGGAGACGACTATAAATTTTTTTATCTTGCCTTCGCATTTCGTAAAAATATTGGCTTGGTAACAGCAACGCTCTTTTCGAAAAATGCACTTGTCGATTTTAAAAAGTAACAAGACTCGATAGAGAAGACCTATCCAGAAATGTAAATTAGTGATTTAATCGCTTTTAGCAAAAAGTAAATGTTAAAGAACAAGACTGATGCAATGGATTATGTACTTCGTTATTTTTTTTAAATTAACAGAAATATTCAAGGTATTCTATCGATTAAAAAAAAAATTTTACGCGAATTTATTTTCTTAAATATATTCTTAAACATGGATAAATTTTCATTGACATTCATGATCGTTTCTTGCAACGAAAAATTTTTTTAACTCAGTGGCTTGTAATAACCGAACAAATTATTTTGCTTACATTTTGTAGTTTTATTGTATTAACTTGCGTTTTTAAAAAGTTAATCTTTCCGAAGGAAAACAATTTTAAAAATGCGATGTAAGTTTTCTTAAAAATTAACGACTGGAAGAGTTTTTGTAGGTCTTTTTATAAGTAAATTTATCGACTACTCGGTTAAATTTTATGTAAAAAAAATTTTTTTAAGCCCCACGACAATCTGCATTTCGAATTATTTTTAACGTTTAAGTATGGTAAGCTGTAACTGAAAGTGTAAAATTACGTCTCGTAATATACTATTTAGAGAAAGTTAATTTACAACGATCTCACGATCATACTCGATTGCTCTCGATGCCGAATAGAATTCTACAGTGATAGTGTATTATCCGAATTTGCGATTCGTTCCGGCAGCGCTGCCTCCGATTCACATATGCGCTCGCGTTTAGCATCCGCTATTCACTTGTGCCGTCCTATAAATATCTACTCGACTCTGTATTTTTCTATATTCCTTTCATTAATTCATAGCCTCTCGTTGTAACGTTTTACGAGACCCCGATCGCCTTTTACTCTCGATCACGTGCCTCCTATCATTGTCGTGGTCTCTAAAGGCAGAGCAAGAGAGAGATCCAAGGAGAGAGAGAGAGAGACAGAGAGGGAGATTGAGGGTAGTAGGTGAGAGTAATATTTAGTAGCTACGTGCCCTTTGTGATCGTGACAACCCTTTGCGAATAATCGCGCTCATCGCTTCCTCGTCACTTCACCACCGTATACATACCATTATACGCGTAAGTAGTTTCAACTCGAGTGGCTCTGGTTTGAATAGTTTTTAAACAAAGTTCATCAAGATTGATTGCCCCGTTCAATTCAAATTTTTATCTTTTATCTTAAAATGCGTAGAAATTTTGGTACATTTTATAATAAAATTTTGTATAAAAATATTTTAAAACTTGTAATTTATTCTCGATTAGTCATGAAAAAAACATTGCACCTTGACAAATACTGTAACTCTTTTATCCAAATTTTTTGTTCTGGTCATAATATTCTACCTGAAATTTCTTAATATAAAGATAAACTGCATAAAATTGAGATAAATTGAGTTTCAGAGCATTTAATGGAAAGTAAGGTGAGGTGAGTTTCGGTTAATCAAAAATATCATACTGCTAAGCAAATTCAGACTGTAGAAATTCAAATTTAGAAATATTTAAATAAAAATATAATATATTACGTACAAAAAGTATTAAAGAATCCATTTTCTTTCAGTGATTTGTTTCTTACGGTAGATAATATAAACTTCTATTAATCAAATTTTTTAAGGGAGTAAGTGATTCTAAACGAAATGAAATATTACGTTTCAAATTGAATATTTACTCTTTTAAAAACTTTAGTATATATAAAATTTAAACAGAAATAAAATACAATCATTAAAATTTGAATGATACGGTTATTAATGGTTTCACGCTATTTTATAATAAATGTTATTTTTGACTTGTTATCATAATTTTCCGTCCATATTAAATATATTTAATATATTCTTTATGCTTATTTATCTCCATATCAGATGTTTGTAACTAATTCATGCATATTTATAATTATAAATTTATCATTGGAAAATAATTTTTTTAGTTTTGGAAATAAAAATATGTAATAATAATAAAATTATACCAATATGCTTAAAAAATGTTCGGACCCATTATTTAAAATTGCATAATATTAAAAAATATACATTTTCGATTTATCCAGTACAATTTTGTAGAAGAAAAACTATCGACTCTGAAATAAAATATCTAGTAAAAGCATAGAATTAAACTGTTTTATAGGATACTCATTATGTCGATACAGAATTCAATTTTTTTTATTTTGAAAGTAATTGTTTTTCAATTTCAAATATAATAAACTTGTACTATTTTTCTAAAAATTTCATTCCTACAAAGGTTTAAAAACTAATTTATAAATTGATGAATTCATCAGACTCTATTATAATTTAAAATCTGCCGCGTTAAAAACATTTATATGTGCTACAATAATTTTTATGCTTTAAGTGCAAGATTTTATATTATGATAAAGATATAATAAGGGAATCGTAAATGGTTATATTAAGTTGTAAATAAAAAGTGTCTAGGCAGTTAAAGATTGAAACTTGATTTCTTTGAGATCTTTTTAAAGTCTAACTGTAAAAAATATTCTTGAAACTCTTTAAATTTTAATATTCAACTTTTACTTTAAAAGTTAAATTCATTTATTTCAAATATCAAAATGAAATTTAAATTACTACCGGAGATGGAAAAATTAAAAAAATTCTAAAGAGTTCAAATACTTCTTAAAATCATTAAATCGACTTTGATAATTGTTGCACGTGTGTATCGTCAGGATTATCGCTCTAAAAATTAATGTTATAAATCTGGACTTGGTTTTAAAAAATATTTGATTTGAACAACTAAGAACCTTTTATATCTTTGATATATTTAATTTGTCTAAAGTAATATAAAAATAGAATTTCTTGCTGGATTATTTAACCTTACATGAAAGTCATTAAATTATCAATTTAAGATGTAAAGAATTTACTTGATTTAATCACTGCACTTTGTTTTTATGTAACGGTTCTTAAAAGATTATAATTACAGTAAGTATCTGGTAAATTTCTGCAAACTGTGCTAGGATCATTAAACAACAATATTTAAAATAAAAACTGTAAGTAAAAAACAATGAGAGATTACTTAATAAAATATTATTGTACTTTATAATTAATATATATGTGTAATACATATCGTCAGAAATGCGCGAGTTGAAGTTTGATGAAAGTAATGAAACCAGCGATTTTAAATTTAGTACTGCGCGTAATAAAAGAAAACTGAAAATCTTAGGCTTTAGCCACACTTACACTGATACCATCGTGGAAAGGAATCTTCCGTACTTTCGGTGCACTTTTATGCCGATTGCCCTTGTCAGATGACGCGCATCTCTTGTTGTCTGCAAAAGCCGTTTCAGACTCACTTTTTTTCTCGGTCAAGCGTGTACTCGAGCTTTCATTTCGATATATTGCGTTTCGCCATCGCTATACGAGCATGTGTAAACCCCAGCCCCGGATGCATACAGAGCATAAAGAGGGCCGGCACGTACACGTACGCGTGCAACTCGTGTGCGGAGGTGAGCTCGGGAGTCTATTCTGGAGGGACGGCGATGGATATAAGAGGAGATTAGGCCGAGTTCTCTTATTATATGAGATTCTGAAATTCGAATTTATTGGATATTCGCGGATCTTTCATCACGCGCGCACACGCTTACGAAAGTATATCTGCACCCCATCGAGCTTTAGAACGAGATTAGTCGAGCGCTCGCTTGATTATAACCGAGGGGATATCGATTGAAATACCTTTTGCTTTAGAGCATGCTATGCTGTATTTTCGTATTCACTAAAATCCTAGCTTTTTTAATCTATTCCTTGCTTACGTTTATTTCGCTTTTTTCAGATATTGCGCGACACACATTTGGCTCTATGCGAAATCGCGTCTTGAAATAATGTCTCGAGTGCAAGTTTTTACACCAACTAGAGAACAATTTTCATCAAACAGCCACGTATTTTAAATAATATACTGCAAGAGCAAATTTTATGCTTAACTGTGTACCGTACACTTATATTATACCTTTATTATTTTCTTTGGTGAATATTGTTTCGTATGGCTGTAGTCGTTGATCAATGAAATTCCTATAAATAAAACAGTCCGTTTGTATTCTACTATTCAAGTTTTTATTTTTCTAATTTACAATTAACACAAGTAATATAATCATTGTTTATATATGATAAAAATAAATAATAATAAAAATAAGACATTGTTCGAATTAAATTTTAAAAACTATTGCATACAAATAAAAATAATTAAAACAAGTACAATAATTTATTCTTTTTCCCAGGGTAACAAGTTGATTCGTTTATTTAGAAATAATAGATATACGATTTATTGAAAGTATAATGCATATTTGTAACATATTATGCTAAAATTATATTGACATTTTTATTGTATAATGTAATTGTATTATAACGTATTTTTAAAACACTTGTATTTGTTTAGTATAATTCTAAAATCTTATTGTTTCATTTATACAAAAAAATTCATGTACGAATATAAGTTAATTTTTACGAGTCGTTATCTACGAGTGCATTAAACCGTCTGCACTACACTTGAATATATAAATATCAATCACTAAAATGCCTGTGCAGAAGTTCCAGTGCCGCTTCAATTTTTTCAATTTCAATTTATGCAATATGCGTTACACAAAGAAATACATGTTTATTTTAAATCGTAAAATGAATTTTTTGTGATAATTTTTTTCACCCATTGTATAGATTGGATCCTAAAAATTTTATTAAAATATATATTCGATTATTACTATAGATATGATATTATAAAAACATTTTTAGGTGCATGGGAAGTCGTAACTTCAATAGTTCTGATATTAAAATACATCGAGTGAATGTAAGAGTCGTATTTTAGAAATTCAATTGAATGGTTAGATTTTGAAATAAAAATACTCCACACAGTTGGAGAGTACAAGAGTTTTTATAATAATTGCAAAACCTTTAGTCAACTTTTTTTATTATACTTTAACATATTTTTCATAAAAGTGTAATACGAGAAAAAATTGCGGATCCGCCCTTTCAATATTTTGCAATAATTATACAACTGCTTAGTAAAAAAAAAAAGAGGTTTCTCAAGGAAAATACTTGGTTAACACTTTTAATGCAGAACGATTTAATAAAAGCTTTATTACTTCTTTCTCAAATTTACTCTCTCGCGGTTTTAAAAGACCAAGTTTAGTCGTTGAAAATAAAAGTACAAGAATTTTCGCCATTACCGGGCGGGTTCTCCTCCGTGAATATAATAAGCGACCGATTAGACTTCGATGGTATCGACCGATTACGTGCAAAACCATCGGAAGTGGAGGTGAGACGTCGGTGGCGGACACAAGTCGACAAAAGGCGCGATTTACAGATCGGATAAAAGAGAGCCATTGTGACGCGTAAGCTCTACCCCGAGTCCAGGTATTGCCTATTTTTCAACGACTTGGCCCGAGGAAGAGTGGAAATAGAAAAGAAATTTTATAATAATCTCGACTGCGTGAAATTTTTAACGAGTCACTCGACAATTTTCCGGCAAGTGGAAGAGAGAGACTCGTCATAAAGTGGATGGAGTTCGCGTTGGATAGCCGTCATGACAATTTTAATGTCGAAAAAACTAGTGGTGTACGGTTACTCATTTCAATTGTAAAATTTCAGCAAGATATAACCAAGAAGTTTCCAGCTTAAGACTTAAGTTCTATATCTCCAGCTAGTTTTTTCTTCACTTAATCTCTTGAAGGTTTGTCACATTTTTTATGGAAAACTACGTTGTTTACGAGTGTATTTGTCCGATTTTCTCTTTTCTTCAGCTCATACCCTTTATACCCCACTTTGTTCTATGGTAATTGAATATTTACTTTGCTAAAGTAATTATGCAGTTTTAAATATTTGCACCTGCGCTAGATTTCTAAAGTACTGTCCTGCACAGATTCTATTTTTAGAATCATAAATTATAATGAAAATATCGTATTATATATTAAAAATATGTGCCATATTAAAATTTGTTTAGAATTCATCATAAAAAAATTCTCCATTTACTAAATAAAACTAAACTAATCGAACTTAATAGTCTACTTGAAATTATAATAATCACAGATATTAGACTATTAAAAATTGTTTTCTGTCATTTCACACAAAAGATGAAATAAAAAATTAACACGGGACAAATCTTTACATATTCATACTAATTTGGGAACAGCTTTAATTTTCTAAAAAGATAAGTCTCTTAATTTTAATTTGCTTTCTGTTTATTTAATCATTCAATAAATATGATTAGTGAAATTAGTAATATATTTATTATGTTAGGTATTATTTTATAAATATCTGTAGAAATTGTTTAATATTCTTCTATAAGTTTCAATATCATCATTTTCTATTAATATAAAGTAATCGATAATTAATTAATTAATCGCTGGTATAATGATTATAATAATATTATTATTTAAATAAATTAATACTTTAATATAATCAAAATTGCAAATGTCATTTTTATAATTATCAAAATTTATATAATTTTCCTAATTTATTACAATGATAAAATTATTTTTGAGGAAATTATAATTTTACTTTAATAATCTTTGAGTTCTCTAATTCTAATCTGAAATGTTGAAAAGTATATTAGATTACAAATTTTATTTTTTTTTTATAAAAATCTGTAGATTGAGAAAAAATCGATCTTTTTTATATAATAATATTTTTAAATCATTTCAATTCAGATGGAAATTTAGCATCATTTATTATATTTCTTATTTAAAATTATAAATTATTTTAATTAAAGTGTTGTTTCTAGTTTTCATAAAATGAAAATGGATAATTATGGGCAGTAAAATTATTTTGAAAATTGAATTTATAATAGTACTTTTCAATAAGATTATTTTTTATTATAAGATTCTTTAAATTTATTAATTTAGTATATAATATAAAATTATCCAGATAAAGTTGTTATAAAATTATAATAATGATAAAAAATTTGAATTTATCATTTTAATTTTCATCTTCTAACAGATTTTCTTTTTATGAAAGAATACATTATATAATATATAATATCATATATTCACGTTTGGTATACCTGTTAGTTGATTTTTCAAATTTAAAAAAAAATATATTGGTATTTATATAAATAAAACTAAATAAGTTATTTTCATTAAAATTATTATTAAAAAGCTAACTAGATAATAAATCTTTTTTTCATTTTATTAAATTAATGAAAGCATTTGAACAATACTATATGAATACATCGACAATTACTTTATTTACCTTTATATTAACTTTAAAATAGTTCAATTGTAAATAGAATGAATGCATGCATCATTAATTCAATTATTACAAAGAATTTGTACTGACTTGTTCGAATAATACCAACATACTAATATTGTGTGCAAATGGTAATTCATCATTAAATTATATATATATATAGTATTTATTGAAAATTTATTTGTTGAAATATAAAATCTTAATGATAAATGAATTATTCAAATAATTTAAATAAATTTTAATGCAATAATAATTCCTATTTCAATAAAGTTATGATGTTATTAAGAAAGATCATAAAATTTTTTTATTTTAAATGCATGACCTATTGTTCAAATATTTATTTTAATTTTGAAAGCAATTTTAACATTGAATTTTTCATAAAATTCTGGATTTTATTTTTATTTACAATAAAATAAATACTAAAGCTATTGTTTTATGTGATAATTCAAATAAGTATATAAACAAATGCCCCGCTGGTATCCCCTGGTGCATCTGCCTGTAAAAAACGTATCAACATCATACAGATATTTCTACGTTGAGTTACGGATTAGCGAGCATCTAGTTACTATATGAAAATACACACAATAGCCGGAGTTTATTAATACCGGAAGACTACGTTTGATGATTTTCTAGCGAGCAGCGATCTAAAAACATTACAAAGGAAGGGCCGGAACTTGTTTTTTAATTCTTATTTTTATGATTAATATCAATGATGTAGCCAGCCATTGAGAATTTACGCGTAGGTAGTCGATAATGCATACAATAGAAATCTAGTCTATTTTAATATTATTACTGAAGTGGAATTAATTAATTTATGAAGTATGAGATCTATGTAACGTAAATTAATATCTTACATTATCTTTCTACCTCGAGTAAAAGAAAAAAAGGATTTGTATTTAACATGTACTTTTTTTTTATTAAAATGTTTATTTATAAATTTGCTTGTTTTTAAAATCATCAATCTAATGAATTATAGCCCACATCGTTACTATTGAAAAAAAAATTTATTAAATGTTCGCGAGGAATTTATATTCAAATATAATTAATTAAGGAGGGCATTAACCCTAGAAGCCAGAATGTAAACTAAACTAGTTTGAAAAAAATCGTTCAACACATAATTGTTTTTAGTTTATATAGTCTTGTAAACGGTTTAATTCATAGCGATAATTAAGTAAATTTAACGAATTTTGTAGTCTCCAGAAATCTAAGCCTAAATTTTTTTTATATTAAAAAATTAAAAATTGAAAAAATAGCCAATCGTGTTAGTGTATGGAATTTTTATATATATACATATATTTTAATATTTACTATTTATGGATTGAATTAAAGTCATTATAATTTATTTATTATAATTTATTTTTAGTTCATATTATATATCACATATTTTCAATAGTAATTTTTTATGTTGTAACTATTTTCATTAAATTGTTTTTTATTTGTTAATATTGTAAAAAATTTTGGGAAGATCGTAATATTTTAAATTATTACTTCTACGAATATATATGGACACTTGCTCTAAAGTCTATGAGAATATTTTCAAAATATAATTTACAATCAAATCAAAATTTACTTTAAATAAATTAATTTATAATTTAACATAAAGTGATGCATAGTAAAAACTTTTGCTGGTTCCTGAAGTTTTTTCAATTTTTCTTTTAGCAGTACAATGAAAAAACGATAAAACTTGAAAATGAGTAAACATATCCTCGTTTTAGGAAAAAAACAAATCTTTTCCAAGCAATTTCAGAAAATATATTGTGCATTTTTCTTCGTAAAGAAAAGTCTAAATAAATGTATACAATTCATTATATAGAACTACTTTTTCAATGTGCACATTGCATTAAACGATCGATTATTCTTACTCTAAATTCTATTTAACTTTAGGTATAAGATAAATCATTCAATTAATTGAATCAATCTTTTTTCTTCTATATTTTTATTTCTTTTTTTGAAATTATTCGATGAGTTCGCAACCGAATTAGCGCTATTGGACAAATAATGTTGTTCTGACTGACCTAAAACCTACGAAATTATAAGCCATACAAGTTTTCGATAAAATAATTAAATAGAAATTTGTTTATGAAAAATTAATTTTTTATAATTATACATTAAAAAATAATTGATAATTATGAAAAAAAGATTCTTTATTTTTTAAAATTGTTAGACTTAAAAGTATTACCTGTATTTAGAATAAACATGATATTGAAAAATACGTGAATTTAATTTTTAGATCTTTCTTTTACATCTAAACTAAAATCAATCACGAAAAATTCTTAAAATAATAATGAAATAAAATCTAAAATATACACTCGTCAATTCATATTCAAAAATTTTTTTATTGTTTTATTGACTGTGTCAAGACAATAAAACACGTGCACATACACGCACGCTTACTCAATTATATAGACATATTATTATATTCATTCAATAGAATAGATATATTTTTTTATGACATTGAATAAATGAATAAACAAATTTCATTTATGTAATAAAGTTTGTTCAGATTTTTCTTTACTCATTTTAATTTTTCACAAAAATATTTTAAATTACATATACATTTAAACTGTCAATTTCACATTTACAATTCAAAATATACATCAGTTTTTTTTTAATTCTTAATTTAGGAATTTTTTTTATCGGTGATTTTATCATTTGGTGCTAGCATCTTTCCTAAATAATTTAAAATATTGAAGAAATATTATCAAAATTTACTAAATTCGGCGAGTGGTGAATGAATGAGCGAGCATCAATCTGCAAAATTTCAAAAGACATTAGTTGTTGAATTTCTGCTGTTATAACAGTTCTAACTATTTTAAAGCACATTTTACAGCTGAAAATCATTATTTGACTATTCTGTCATATTAGAAGTAACGTATGATGGTCTCATTAATCATTATCCAATGGCTCAAAGTATAATAGAATCAAGCTTAGAATTTTATATATATATTCATTCATGCTTTTCATTATTTATTAGTAAATTAATTAATGATCTTGTAAATACTTTACCGATTTATAAATGTTCGTCTAAAATTTTGAACAATCAATTATTTATTATATTTCATGCCTTTACAATTGTAATCCATAGATGGTTAATCTTTTGCTGTTTATAATCATTTAATAAGATTTTTTGAATGCTTTGAGCAGATACAGAGGTCATTTTGAAAATAATTTAGTCACTTTTCAACTATTTTAATCTATAGAGAATATTTATTGAATGCGAAAAATATTTTGTAATTATTAGGCTCATCAAAATGAATTTAATGAATTTATTGTAAATATATATTTATTTTCATTCCTTTTTCAATATTAAATATAAGTTTCATTAACTACAATAATAAAAATTGTACTTTTATAATTTATACTTTCATTATGTAAGACATTACATGGTAAAAATTATTATTATTATTAGAAAAAAAACTGAAAAATCAAAAAGCCGAATAAGCATAATATCATGGGTACAATATACAAATGAATATTTTTCAAGTAATTCTGTTAAAATGTGACACTCAACAATATGAAAAAAAACTTTTCAAACCAAGACTTTTTAAATAAAATTCAATAAAGTTCAATTTTTATTTGTATATTTTCAAAGTCAAATGAAATTACTTACTCAAGAAACTATAAAAAATAAAATGATAAGAATGTTAATTAAGTAAGTGAATGAGTAAGAGAGAGGGGGGAATGTCTTGCCATATACACGTAGGAAATACAGAATACTATTTTTATAAGAGTTGAATCACTGTAGATTACCAGGAGTTTGAAAATTTCTTCTTTTATTCATTCATATATACATGTTCAGTGGCTGTAAGATATATACATATATGGATAACAGAGCGTCACATGTGACGTGATCCAACGCCTGCTCTCACAATCTGCCATTTTTCATTTTTTTCTACAAATGTTTATATAATATATATAAATATATATATATTATATATACATTAATGTATAGGTATATGTATACAGACGCACGCTCTCACCTACACATGTGCGCATAAATATATTTATTTATATACGTGTGCACGTATGTATGTACGTTCTTTTTATTATTTCCGAGGGCTAAGTACTATACGTTTGTGTTCAGCGTTTTATTGGCCCTAAAAGGGCAAGATCCGCAGCGCAGTAGAATAAGAATATAGCAGATTTTTTTGTGCTTCTACTTTCGTTTTCCTTTTTTTCATTGTCGTTTTGCACTGCTGAATGCTGATGAATTGTACAACTGGCAAGGCATGAGCATCGTAAGCCGCTATATACGAGAGATATGAAACTTTAGATGTTTCGCAAGATAAGCAGTTGTGGTTGCCATAAAAAGCTTAATAAATGGATTTACATAAAGAATGTCTATGCTTCTGTCTCTTATTTCATTTTCAGCGGGATTAAAATTTTTTTCGTTAACTTTAACAAACTCTATCGTCGGTTTTCTCTTTTCCGATTATCCCCAAGAAACTAAATTGATTGTTACAAAAATCCAAGTTTAAAATTGAGTAATTATTCCGAGGAATGCTTTTACTGCTTTGATTTATTAAATAATGAACTTTCTCAAAGAGTCACATAACAAAAAAGTAATTTTCAAAATACATTCTGTTATAAATATAATGAATTTCAATGTTAAAACAATAAACCCGAGTGTCTGTTACTACTTCCTTTACATTTTTCTGTTTTTCTATAAGTATATTATTCAAATATATATATATATTACAAAAGCAATTTATGCACGTAAGATAAGGTAATCGTATTAATCTATATCGTAAGGTACACTTACTCTGCGATTTTGCAGTTATTCGAATTTATAATTCATTTTTAAGCTATGATATTACTTTTAAACAACCACGTCTTCTTATATCAGATCTTATATTTGTAAATACATATTTTTACTTAATACAAATAAAATTTTAAGGAATTACTGAAAAATAGAGATTAGTATTTAATTAAAATTATAAATCTGTTTAATTTATAGTGTGTCCTACGATTATTTGTCAAAACCTTGTTATTTTATTATGCTAATAATGCGTGTTTAAATTGGTTGCGGCTTCGGTTCAAAGTTCAAAAAATCCAACTAACATTAAATCGTAATATCTTAATTATCAATTGCATTAGATAGAGTATTTGGTTGATATTAAATTAATAATTTTGAGAATAATTAGCAGTTTCATGCAACCATAACCATTTCATTGATCTAAAATTGACTTATTAAACTTGGATTAACTCGATTATAGTTCGAATTTTAGACTACATTATGTACATACATATTTTACTCAAACAAATAGCGAATTATTTAAAAGTTTTAATTTCCAATATAAAAGAAATATATCTAAAAATAATTATTAAAACTTAAAAATAAGAGACAAAAATGTTTGAATTGCAAAATATGTTATACATAGATGATATATAATTAGATGCTCACATAATTCTATTCTGTATTCCAATAAAATCATTAATTTACTAGAAATTTGTAATTCTCTATTATATAATTTATAAAATAAAGTCTTATAATTTACTTTGATGTTTAATTTAACAAAAGCAATTACGCTTTTTTAAAATTTTAATATTAAATTTAATCTTTGAAAGCCTTGTAAAATATAGTATATCATAAAATAATAAATTTTTAAAGTTAATAACTCGTAATAATTAATAAAATATTTTACAATCAATAATGCTTGTGCTGCCAATATTTTTATACAATTTCGATTAAGAAATTAGTCATAAAGCATAAGAATGACAGCTTTTTCTACAGTCATTTATTAATTTATTTATGTAAGTAAAGTGTTCCCACGTAGAAACATGGATAATATTGATCACAAACATCTAGGCTTCTAGAGAGATATTATTCATCTATTTGTTATACAAGACAGAGTATCTTTGCGTATAATAACCAAGATTGGTAGTCTAAAATAACAAATGCAATTTGGCGTAACACATTTGTATTCTTTCGTAACTTATATTTTGTAATGTTGCATAAAACTAAGTTATGCCACTAATATTAATGGATATTTTGACGAAAGTCCAGATTGTTATCGAGTATTGTCCGTTAATGCTAAATATTCTCGACTCATACGTCCTTCCTGCGTAACACAATAATATTCTCTATAACTAAACCATTGACCAATATAATTGAACTTTAGCAATTTTAATTTACAGTTATGCTCATATCAATGGACAAAAACGAAAAATCGATTGTAAACCAATTAATTCATGCAACCTTTACTTTATTCACTAAATCATTACAATCTCAAGGTAGAATCGTGCTTTAATTTATCAGACATTTCTTATTTCGTAAAGTTTCGGCACAAGCTAATGAATAATCATGGAAACTCGCAGAATATCTTATCAAAGTCAATTAATTAAAAATAATGTAATTCTACATTAATCGTAACCTAATTAAAATTATTGAAATAAATGCATAGCTTCCATGTGAAATTATTATCAACAATCAATCAAACAAACCTTGTTAAAAGTTATTACGTCATGTTAAGTCTTCTAAAATTATTAAAATTTTAGAAAAATGTGTGAAAAATTATTTTAATTAAAAATTATATTTTGCAAAGATAGCAAAAACTTTCTAATCTGAGCAATCGATCGACTGAACAAGAGTTTTTAATGAAGTTCCTCTAAGTTAAATGTTCTTAAGAACTCAAACCAAACAATTTATTTGAAAAGTAGAAAAAAATGGCGTAAAAATATGGAAGTTATTTTTAATAAAAATGAACTATTTTAAGTGTACGAAAATAAAAATAGCCTGCAAAAAGCACCATAATTAATTTGTATCATTCATGAACACATACACATATCATAGGTACACGCACGCATAAATTAATTTATTTTTTAAATTTTAGGTGCACAGTACACGAAAGAAATAAGAATGAAATAAAAAAAATGAAAAAAAGAAAGGAAGGAAGTTTTTAATACAGTTCTTATACAAAGGGTTACTTATTAATTTTATGTCGGTGATTCTGTACTGTAAATAAAAATTGTGTTTTAAAATGTCAATATACGGATTATTACTTACTAGATTGAAGTCTTTGGAATAATACAAATCCCTTAGTTGCTCCTCTTAATGCCCACGTTCTGCCAACGTGCATATCTCACAATGAGCTTTGAGCATAGCCTATTAACGCAAGCTCACTTATTCATTCATGCATCATAAGTATCTTATTAAATACAGTGTTTAAATTTAGTAAAACGGACTCGAAACACCTGTTTCTTGACGCTTACACCAAAAAAGCATAATGTTTGTTTGATCGTAATACGGTTAGGTGACGCAGTTTATTTGCACAACTTAATTCATATAGTATTAATTTGTATGTTTTTTTTTGTGCAACAAATATTTGCGATACTTGAAACGCAAAAGTTGATGCTGAAATAGCAAAGAACTTCTAATTAGTTGCTCACATTAACGTATGCTCTTTGCCTCTTACTCTTTCACTCTCCCTCTCACTTTTTATTTTACCATTTCTCTTTGTCTGCTTATCTTTTTTTAATATTTAATCAAGAGAACGAAAATATTTTTATATACCATGCATATGCGGCAATTATTACATTATTTTTTAAATATCTACAAACTACAAATAGTATATTACCACTCGTATATATTCTATCAATAATAATAATAATAGATAAAAAATAATTCTTTTTATTATAGATATGCATTATCTAAGAAAGGAGAATACATATATAAATTACATGTCTATTGAAATAAAGAACTACTAAGTTAACTAAAGCAATCCATAAAAATAATACTCTAGTAGTATTTAGAAATGTAAATATGAAATATTACTTTAATAAAAAGATAATATACATAATAATAATTAATATACAAGTATTTTAATAAAAAGTTATATTATTTCTTTTGCGTTTATATATTTATACTAATTCAGTGTTTTTAAGTAATAAATAATATTTTAAATAGATGATTCGACTTCGTTTTAAATTAATCCCAAAATACGTATTACGCTTATATAAATATTAAAACCTTAATATAATGTCATTGAATTAACACAAAATTATTAAATACAATAATAAATAATTATGTTTATTGAATATTTAATAAATTTTATTAAAAAATTAGAATAAAAATATTTTCGTAATATTAGTCGATAATAATATTATACCATAGGTAAAACCTCTGTTTTTATCTTATCTGATATTCAGCACTTTAGCCATAAATCTTATTTGAAAAATATTAAATTGTCTACCGAAGCTTATATATCACTATTTTATTCATTTTTAAATTAATGATAAAAAAAGTAAATATTAATGTCAATGTAATAATTATTATCATCTAAATTTATTGTTACCTAAATTTAAATTTATTAATTCAATTATCATTTAATTAGAATAAGATTTAAACCGATATATTTATGACTAAATAATGTATCATAAAGAAAAAAACTTTTATTAGTGACCTAAATATAATGATACTTTATATAAAAATATATATTTATATATTTGCTTTTTTTTAGGCACAAAATTATTCTATTTAATTATAAGAATATACAACATAAAAGTTGCGTTGCTTTCTGAAAAAGTCTGCTCGAAATAAAGTAAAAATTATTGGACGTCCATTGATAAACTTTATTTAAAGGAAATTTTATATAAACTAAATAAAAAATTTCCAATCTTCAACCAAAACGATAATTTGTAAAATATATATGTTAATATTTTAAAGGATTTTAAAAATAAAAATCAAATTGAAAGGAATATCTACTATTTTTTTAAATTGTGCGGTACCCTAAATATGTGAGGAACTCCTCCGATGTACAATAAAATATTATTTAACATGAAAATACCGTGTAAATATTGTACTGTATACAATATAAATATCAATGTTGTCCTCAAATTTTCACTAATACTTGATACGAAATTAGTATTTATAGAGAAAAACTTTTTACGTTGTGTATTAGTGTGAACATTTATATTATAGTTAAGTTTTTGTATTCTTAGTATGAAATTAAAAAATTTTTCATATAAGGTTCATTAAAAAACTAAATATCACGGTCAATTTTGTTTCTATTTTGCGATTCTCTTTTTTGATTCAATATTAGTGTGATCAAATAATTAAATAATCTGTGGGTAATTATAAGTGGAGTATATCGTGTAATTATCGTATGGAATTCGTAAAAAACAGGTGCAAAACTATGCGCGTATAAATATATGTATACGCCATTATATATTATTAAAGTATATTACTTATTAAACGGACAAGAGTAGCTAATATATTTTTTATCCAACCGTATAATTTATCGAGAGACTTGATATTCTAAAAACATTGAATTCTTTACCATAAATAAGAAAAAAAGAGATACGTGTTATCGCTGTAAGTGATACTAAACACATACTTATTCGTACATTTATTCAAACTACTCAACGAAATATTCAAAACATGCGTATTAAATGAAATACTGTAAAAAAAGGACTGGAAGTGGTGGAGATAAGTGAAAGCGCAGCAACGCAATGATAGCACCCCCAGCGTCACTATGTGTTTTTTTACGCGGCGTTGTACGACTCTCACCTACTTTTGTTGTACGGGATGAACAAAAAGTGTAGAAAGTTCAGTCACATATTTTCAAAGTGGTTGGTCTTTCTTCTCCTTAAACAATGGCATGCTAACGTGACTAACCAAGAGGAAATTCAGCTGAATGGTCTTCTTCTTGCGGTCGTGGAAACGGTCGATTGCGCGGCTGCTCCTGACAATTCCTCGAGGATGTCGACCCTGTCCTCGGAGATCTGGATATGACGCCTTCCGATCCAGTTGATCATAGTAATATACTCGCAACACTCTGATTTTGATAACGTTAACCGACTTGACATTACATACTCGGCTAGTGTCCTGCAATAGAACAAGTTTGTTATTAAGCGTCATTAACCTCGAAAGTATCAGACTTTTCTTTGTTTAGCGCTGGTTAACAAGAATGTTGTGTTATGCCAAGTATTCAAGGAATTGGTTTTTTAACTATTCCCACTCATGGATTTTTAAACATCATGAAGTTCAAGATAGCAGAACTTTTAGAACACGAGTTACTTATTTCACAATATTTGTATTAACTATGAAATTTGTATAAACGTATTCTAGTGCACATATATAGTGCACTTATCATCGTATGAATTCATTTATTTGTATCACTTACGTTAGTAATGCTCAAGAGCCTTTTTTCTCACTGTTATACATCTATAGCAAAAATTAAAAAGCACATTAGCTATTACATTATTATTTATTAAGAATCAAAGACTGAGACGAATTTAATAAAAATATCTTAAAAGTAATTTTTATGTAACTATGTCATAAGCACGAGTAAGAATTACGAATTCGCGCTTTCTTTTGTAAAGATGCATCGTTCTATTATTATTCTTACACGTTATTTCAATCTATTATATGTATATGTCTATTTTTAAAATTAAAGTATCGTGTAATTCTATCTTTATATTATTAATTTTTACTTATGCCTTGTACAATCTATATAATTTGTTTGATCAAAGCACACAAAAGTTCGTTTGCATCGAAAAATTTTGTAAAGTGGTTTTTCAAATTCGACTTTAAAATTAAAATTTATAAAAAACGTATAAAAATGAAAATTGAAAATTAGCATAAAATTTAATATAAATAATCGATCATAAAAAAAATTTACCAGCGTCACTTATTATTATTATTATTATTTGTTAATTTCGTTACATAATTGTAAGATATAAATTGAAATATTCTAAACTACATTCGGTTTGTCTAATAGAAATATGATGATTATAAAAATGTACACTTTAAAATCTAAGTGGTTTCCTTATCATTACGATCCCATAAGCTGCTCTAGTTTGAAGAAGCGTAGAAGGTGCAGGACGCGATAAAAAGCCTACATTTATATTAGAAGAAAAAATAAAATAAAATAATGGTAGCGTCAGCGTCTTTGTTCTACTTTCTATCTTCCTCACACTCTCTCTCTCTCTTTCTCTTGCACTTCCTGATGCTTGTTAACATCATTTCGATACTGAAAAATGATAGCAAAGTTCCGTCTCCAAGATACGTGATCATGTTAGTGAATTGCGCTGCTATACCGTTAAATTCACGTTTTGGCATACATTAAATTATGCATAAGCAAATCAAGAGCATTTGTGTACTAATTAGAGGTACGCATTTATTCATATTTTTGTTCACTGTATGTCTATAAGCACTAGTAACAAATTAAATAACTTTAACATCTCATCAACTTAAAGTTAACCATAAATTATGATGATGAAATCAAAATTTCAGATTAAATAAAGATTTATCCAATTCATTGAATGCAACAGAATTTTTTCAGTTTTTAGTTAATTTTTTTATTTTCTATATTTTGATGTATAAAATTATGTCAAGTACCTAAAATTGTGTGTAGTCATTTAAATTAACTTTATTTATCTGTTATCTAATACTAGTATCAACAATATTTTTTTAAAATATTTCTCTGTATTAACAATAATCGAATATACTCGGATGGAATAAAATATAATAATTCATAATTCAATAATATTTGGTTTAAATAATAATTCACATACATTTAATTAACCATAAACTTTTGACTTATTAAATTAGTTTAAGAGAAAATATATTTATGATATAGGTATATAAATAATAAATATAGAGAAAATTATTTTTTTCTATTTTTTTTTATTAATATACTTTTTTATAAAAGATTTATATGAACATTCACTCGTAAAAGTAAAAAACGTCTCATTAAAATAAAATTTAAAAAAATATACATTTAAAACTCATACATATGATTTCAAATTATTATATAACCACAAAAATCGATGAGTTTATTTAAACAATAGTAAAAGATTAATTAATTGAGAGTAAATATTTTTAATTTAAAAGTTTATTCAAGAGTCGCAATAAAAAAAGTTAAAGGCTAATAAACTGACTAGATTACCTATCTAATGTATAATAAAATGATATTGATAAAAATAAGAGATTGATTGTCTTACTGAAGAAATGAGTAGTTAAGTTTTATAGACTTCAAAGAGACCATTCCTTTCTATCACATCCTGCTTGCCAATTTTTTACGACACTATCACGTCAAGCTCTTAGGTCAAGTATACATGATCTTTATAATTACAAATTAGTTTATACCTCTTCATAAAAAGAGAATTAAAAGCTTAACACTCTATCAACCAGTAGCTAATCACAAGCTCACTTCATTTTATGAAATCATAATAAATCTAATAGATTGCAGATCAAACGTGAGTAAATAATGTATTAAAAATTTTAACGTACTATTCATTAAAAGAATAGTAACTTTTAATTCATCTTAATTTGTAATAAATTTACAAGCTTGTGGTATAATTACAAAAAAAGTTTTAAATATATATTTATTATAGTACATTCAATTATAATAATATAGTAAAATATATAAACGGATATATAAATTTACATAAATAAAAACAGATACACGTACATCCGTAGAAAATTGTGACAAACAATAACAAACCTTTCGTGAAAGGTTTAGTATCATGAATGATGAAAAAATTTTATTTCAAAGCTTGTGATATTGGCAAATTATTTTAATAATGTATTTTTAATTATAAAAAGTTGTATAATACACATGTGATAATAACAAAGTATTATTTTAAAATATAAACAAGTTGAGAATTATATTAGTTTATTAATGATTTCGGATAAATTTTATTGTACTACCACCGTATTAATTAATACTTTATATATTTTAAGATTTATTATTCTGACGATTTACATAAATATGACATATATATTATTAGTAAATAATAGAATAAAATAAATTAAAAATTTTTTTTAAATGTTGAAGTATTTTATGAGAATACGCTTAATGTATGCCTTAATATATACTTTTTCACTGATAAGTAGCCACTTTTTCTGCAAATCAAATATTTTAAATTGAAAATCTCATCCATTAATCTAACATGAATTTATTAATACGAAAACATTATTTAGTCTAAATACCATATAAGCAGTAGAACATATTTTTCTTGTGTTGTATTAATCGTCCTATTTAAGGTCGAACAGATTTTGCTAACTTTAATCCAGAAAAAAGCCTATATATTTCGATGCATTTTAATTTTCTATAAATATTTCGACTGATATATATTATGGGACCAAGATAGAATAAAATAGGGTACACGGATGCAAAAAAAAATGAAATATTGAAAAAATGAAAAATTGTTTCAGTTGATACAAAGTGCGTTACTTCACACAAGACATCATAGTACGTAATGATCGATTATTGTTGCTATAACGAAAAAAATATAAACAATTTATATTTTAAAAATATCTTATATTCTGAAAGTTTTTTCAACAAAATAATATAAATATTTTGCGATGTCGAACTTGTTAATAGAACTGCATATTATTAAATGATGTTGCTTTTATATAAGACACTAAAACTCTTGTTATTCCGAAATATCTTAAATGAACTGAATTTTTGAAACAATTTTATATTGAAATCTTATTAAATTTCAAAATATATATTATTATATTAAATTCTTGGAATGATTACCCTCAGGCTCATTCCCTTTGTGATAAATCCTACATTACTTACAATTATTATTATTATTAAATATTCAGTTATAAATATGTAAGAATCCTTATTTTAATACGGATTTTGTAGCAATTAATTAAGTTTTGATATATTGTTTATATGCTAATAATATTGTTATAATCAAATACAAAAAGTTTATAATTTACTAAAGATAGCGTTACATGATAATAATACTACTATTACTTTTTCAAATAAACATAAGGGCCTTTGTCATGATAACGGAAACAAATTTAATAAAAATCAATAATTTAATACAGATTTATGGATTAAAAAATTATATAAAAAATTGAGGACATTTACTAATTCCAATTATTTTAATAGAAACCGAGTCGACTTTAAACTATAAATGTATTTCAATAATACACAATTCTTTTTAAATTTGATAACTATCGTACATAAATTTAATTTTCAAAAGACAATATTTTAAAAATATTTCATGTTTATTCAGTTATTGAATTATTATTTATACTCTTGCATTTAATAATATCTGTAAATGCTACTGAGATTGAATTTTTCTTATTTTTTATTAATAATAATTAAGTAAAGATTTTAAGTTAATTTTATTTTTATTAGTTTCGATGGAAAACCCATTTTCTCAGAAAAGCTTATACGAATTCAAACTGCTTTAATATTTTATGCCGTAGATATACATTCAACAATATAACAATCAATAATTCGTTTACAAAGAATTTATTTCTCGACTAGTTTTAATACAAAGTTTTTATATTTACAAAATATTTATCTTTCTCATTGAAAAACCAATAAACAATTAGTCACAGGAAGTTTATTATTAATTAAAAGAATAGAATTTAAAATTATTTAAAATTACTAAAATAAATTAAAAATATTATTTTTTTCAGATTATAAAATTCAAAAAATGATATTTCGCTAGTTCATAGGGACTTTAAATAATGGTGAAGCATTCGTCATTATTCCTCGAACAACCAAAAACAGAAGAATTCGTTAGGAATGTGAAAAATGTTACATAAATGAGAAGTGTATGATAAATTACAACTTCTTGACTTATACATCGTTTTAAACAATCAATTTAAATGAGAAATTGTCTAATTCCTTTAATAATTTATGAATTTATCTACAAATTTACGATAAAGAATTGAATACGATAAATTATGAAATGAAACTAAAATGTTGATCGACACAGGTGGGACTTGACAGAGTCGACCGTCTAAAACCGGTCGCGACGCTTAAAGTTATTTATTGTCATAAAAGAATCGAATTAAATTTCCGTGAATTTAAAGTTGCTTTAAATCCAGCTTGATAATTGGAGAATAAAAGCGTAGGTGGTGCGACGCATAAACGATAATTTAATGTTGTGCAAGAATCTGCCGAAGATGCGCGCTGCTCGTCGTAAAGCGATGATTTAGTAACAGAAGTGAAAGAAAACGAAAACCGAGACATCGCGAATTGATTTTAATAGGGTTTATTTATCCTCCATTCCCAAGTCTCTGGTCTGGCTGTAGTTTCGGCCTTGTCCCGTACCTCCCTACCTCCGCTCCTCTGCACCTCCGCACTGGCGATCAACAAAAGAGATGGAAAAGTTCTCTTGGAAGGATAGCCGAGCGTTCAATTTATATCCAACTAGGAGGCGGTGCTTGGTGCCAGCGAAGGTGTAAAATCCCTGCAATTGGAGCGGCAGCGCTCGGGGAATCAACCAAAAAGAAAGGTGGGCCCTGATTGAAACAGCGACGGTGAACAAGGAATGAAAGGACAGGATTGGAGCGCTCGAGGTCCACCAGAGAGGATAGAGCTTTCGTAAATTGCGATGAAGTCTCACATTGCCGTCATAACTTTTTTCTTGCAGATATAAAAAAAAAATTTAAACAGAATTTTTTAAAGATAAATATCTAACGAATGAAAATAATCTGTCGAAGCTGCTTTATAAAGTCAAACGCAGTAGCACTTTTTTATCGCGCATAAAATAGTAAATTCCAAAGCCTTAGAACTTGATGGAATATTTATAGAGCATTAATCAGCAACGTCGAA
Organism: Platyscapa corneri; assembly: GCA_018907185.1. Lineage (NCBI taxonomy): Eukaryota > Metazoa > Arthropoda > Insecta > Hymenoptera > Agaonidae > Platyscapa > Platyscapa corneri. Next base: position 3,125,512 of record JACCHW010000005.1, on the reverse strand, counting down.
TCGACAAGTCCTTGAAATTAATGGCAATGCGATTGTCCAATTAAATATGTTTCGATTAAAAATTGTGTCAATACCATTAAATTTTATTAAACAATTTCATTCGAAATTTAATCTAACGTCCCTTTTATTTTAGGTTTTTACAGCTTTTTTTCTTACGTTTTTCTTGCTGCTTTAAATTTATTTATCATTATTTTACTTAATACATAACGAAACATCAGTTTTCATCATTAATTATAAACTTTTTAGATGCGAGTATAAAAAAAATCCGAATATTGCTTATTTAAATTGAAAAATACGTTTTTAAATTTTTAAGAGATGCACAAAGAAATTACTATATCCTCTCAGACGTAAAATGAAATTATAGTAGAAATGTTTATGTAAAATATTAGTTTACCAATTTCAAAAGTATAAAAATATAAAATAAAAATAATTGCATTGATAAAATATTTAATATCTGAAAGTATAAATTGTATTTTAAAATTGATATAATGAATTAGTACAAATTGGTACAGTCACTGTACTAATTAAATTATCCTTCGTAATTCTATAGAAATTTAATTGTATCATTAAACTTACTTTTTTTTATTGAAAAAAAAATGTTCCACGAAATAATAATTTAGCATTCATTTCTAAAAAGAATATTTCAATTAATAAGAAAAACAATATTATTAACGCTTTTAAATATCGTAATTATTGTCTTTTAAAAAACGTCGAATAATCGTCCGAATAATAGTCCGATGTACTGGGTACAAAAAAAATTAAGCATATATGCAAATGCGTGAACTTATATTTTGAGTTATACATGCTAGTTAAAGTAGAAGAGTAATTCGTTATCCATGAGTCAAAATATTCAATTGGCTGCAATTGAAAGAAAAATAATCTACCGACAATAAAACGAAACAACAACTTTTAATAGAAACGTCATGAGTATAAAGACTTTTAAGTTTCCTTTTTATTTTTGTTCATCTTTCTTTTATTCTCTGCGATCACTTTCTTTCTAAAGCTTTTTAGTACTGGGAAACATCCCATTTGGCACAACGTAGTAGTAAAGTAGTAACTTACATCTTTCGTAAAAGAAAGTGTCTACCTACACATAATCAGGATACAGCAATACTAACTCAATCCAAACAAGCGCAAATAATTTATTTCACTCTCCATTTTGGTTTTATTTTTCTTATTCAGAATACTGTTTACATAATAAAGTACACAGTTGGCATTCCTTAATAATAAAAATGCTATTGTTGTGAGCTTGACACTAAACTCATTGATTTCGGAAAGTCGCCGTTCCTTTTTCTTCGTCCGTCTTCCAAAACCATAATTTACAATTAATATACTAGTTTTTCAAAAAACACATTTAACTTTTTCAGCTACAGTTTTACTATTGAAGAAATGCACGGATCTAGATTTTGTATTTATTTTTGAATTTAAAACAGAATATATAAAAATAGAAAAGATGAAACTTATAGTGCTACATTTTATAATATGATCGATCGACTCTTCGGAGATTTTTTAAATAAAACGTATGTGATTCACTTATTCTTTTTTATATTTCTTCACAGTGTTGTTATAAGAAAATTGTTGTCATTATGTATTGTTCATTTTAGATTCACTTGTAATTATAATCTTTATCATTAATACACTTATAATAAAAATATTATAATATAAATTTGGTTTAGCAGATATTCATCAGAAGACTAAAGCATTTGTATGCATATTTCACCATAACATCTACGGTTTCCCTTAATTTTGGCATTAATACGAAATCGAATATGAATTATAGTTCAATAAATGATCATTATCGAATAGAGTCAATCATTAAAATACATTTTTTCTTGTCTAAAACCTTATGGGAAATGTGTGGAATAAACTATGCCTTCAATGTATAATAAAATTGTATCATCCAATGTAAGTTTGCTGCTTTAATAGAATATAACGATACTCATGACTCAAGTAGAAGGTAGCAATTTTTTTCTTCTTGACTAGTACCTCAACCGTATAATGGATAAATATCAGTCTTGAAAGCTTCACCTTTTTAAATTCTCCACAAAAACAGCACTTTATTCTAGATTTATCTGCAACGTATCATAAATAGTTTAACAACTTCTCCACCGAATATTTTCTATTCGTTAAAGTGTATTCATTTTTAAATTTTATACGAAATAAAATAGTCTTAGTCGTATGAGCCTATTCGGACAGAAGTTATTGTATTTTTACCATTCAGGTGTGCATCCAGGTATTTACTCCGAGGTTGCTTAATTAGATATATTTGGCTAAAACTACTCGTACGAGTCCATAGGCACCTGTGTTAAAATACATGAAATCTACAACTTTTCAATAATTTGTGCCGTCTCATTCATACTGCTAATGGAAGTAAAAATTTTCCATTTGTTAATATCTTTGTTAAAAAAGTTAATTCTATTTCACTGCTATCGACGACTTCATCAGTCCTATGTGATTCAATATTCTACGAATTCATCACGAGATATTCTTTAATATTTAGTTGTAAAAAAGTTTTGAAATATTCGTTTAATATGTGCTATGAAAAAAAAATATTTTATAAACATATTTCAATAATGGAATTATAAACTAAGTTTTTTATTTATATAATATAACCGTGCAAACTGTCAACCTTTATTTTTAAAACATATATTTCATATAATGTTTTATTTAATCTTAAAATACGAGCGTTGAAAACGCTTATTTTTTACTTTTACATCTATTAAATTCAAAATTCTTTGAATTGTTTTGTTAAAAATACGATTTAATTTATACCTTTTTCAAATTATATACAAAATATTTGTTCGGTAAAAAATTAATATAATTCAACTTATAAAAAATTTTAATTATTTATATTATAAATCATAATGTGTTTAAGAAAATAGTCTATCTATCGAATATGAATATTATAAAAGTGGTAGTATAAATATTAAATCAGTAGGGAATAATAGTTACTATTATGAAAATCACTAAAAATAATAGCACTTTCTCTCGTCCAGAATTAAATTATGTATGCATCGAAATACTTACATTCAACACAGAGGTTTTAATTGATGCAGTTAATTTAAGACTTGATAATTTAATTTATGATATTTTATAAATAAAACCATGAAAAAATCTATAACTTTAATATAACATCAATTATAATATTTTTACAAAAATTAAATATTTGAAAACTTATAATTAAAATTCAATTCAACCTAAAATTTTTCAGTCTCCACAGTGCATAAATGTATAACTTTAAACAACTGATCATTAGAATATATTAAAAAATTTAGTATAAAAAATAATATTGTACCAGATATTATTAAGCTTTAAAAAAAATGATCTAAAAAATGATTTCTGTATTTTATCTTCTGAAATGATAATAATATTACCTGTTTTACCTCTAATTCTCTCACTTTTTATACCTGCCTTACTTTTCTATCTAACTGTCTTCGTACCAATTTCCATGTCATTTTTCCCTTTTTCTCTTTGTTAGAGCATCATCTGACTTTTCAAACATTACAAATTAAGAAATGAAGAAAAATTAATCGATATATTTCTACGATTTATATCGTAGATTATCAGACGATCTATTTATTTTGAAAAATTTTTGATATTTTATTTTTATTTTAAAATATTTTATGGACTTCATAAGTTTGAAACTTTTAAAGTATTCTTATATTCAAATAAATATTAAAAAATTTATTAGAATACGTATTTATTTTTACAATACCAAGAATAGTTGTTTAAAAAATATAAGCTAGTTTTATATTTATTAATAATTTTTTTAAAAATTTTCATTTTATATGCTTACACATAAACTATTTTCCTTTTGAAAAATGCATCAAAATTATTTATTTCCTAGTCTCGATGTACAATCTTTGAACACAACCGTCAAATGGAAATACAGATGCATACATGACATACTAATGCACACACATTTATACATACGGATATCTACCCACATACATACACTCGTGTGTATGTAAGCATACAATATGTATAATATATTTTAAAAACTGTGAAATTAAAACCTTTCTGTTGAATATACAAAATATTAGTTATTCAAAAATATTGTTTTGTAAAAGTTACAACCAAATTAAAAAAAAATCTCTCCATCGATAAAACGTAATCTTTGGTTAATCAAGGATTTTTCACGTTCAAAAAATGACATCGAAACTTTCTCAAATAAAACTGACGCTCTTTTATATTTAAAAAACAATTTTAGTAAAATTATTATTAACATTAAAAAAATGATTAATAGAGTAACTTACGAAACCCGCAATATTACTAAACATCGTAAATCTTATACATTGTGTGTAGATTACGTGATGTTTTTGCAGCTAGAAAAAAAATTAAAATGTATCTGAATAGCTCTGTCTCTTTCGCTCTCCCTTTTTCATTCATTTCCTCTAACACTAATACCGTGCTGAGACACGAGATTCGGCTGCTTAGAAAAGCATGTTAAAATCGTCGCCTTGTTAATGCGGGCGTGAGAAAGATATATTCGATGTAAAATAGAGAGACAAAGAGTGTTCGGTACTTCTACGTAATCAAATCAGAATGCAAATCTACAAAAAGCTCTTATTCGACTTATAAAAAATAACGAAGAAAACTACAAGTTTATATTTCTATACTTCATCCGCTTCGAAATAGTACGTAATAATTGTGACAGATGCAACTCTTCGCACTTTTATATTTTCTATCAATGAGGCATATTTGTACTGTTACGTAGACTATAACTATTTTAACTATTTGAGGACAAGTGAGACATATTTTCTGTTACTATAAGTCTTCATCTTGTAGTTAAATTGATTGTATATTTAATTTTTAAATGACGGAACAAATTTTAGTATCGCTGCGTTACATTGAAGTTGCGATGCTTCATATATTTTTAATTATTAATTTCATCTTTTTAATCTCCATGATACGCTAATTTATTCATAATAAATAAAACAAATAACGAAAAATACTTTCCAAAATATCAATTTTGAAAATAATTTTGAATATAACTTTGAAAATATCATTTATTTATTACTTTTCCTCGTTCAAACAAGTAACATATTTATACAAATTTTTTATGCGAATGTACACGTATATAAAAACTTGCATAAAATCTCTAAAAACAGTATATAATTTAAAAACTATTGCTCATTTTTTAACGAATTCTTAACATTTTGTAGATACGTTCACATAAATATATTGAAAAATAAGATGAATATAGATATATTCATTATAATATTAATTATAATAAAAAATTGATCGATATTAAAAGAAATATTTATTTAAAATGGTTTAATATTGGAATGTCACTTGCATGTGTTTTCTATTAATTGTATTTTGATATTTTTTACACTAGTATTTCTGCGAAATGATATCTTATTTACTTATTTACAAGTTATCGTGTATTTCAAAAAGTTTTCATAAACGGCTTCCTTCCTTCATTAATATTTCTTTCAGAACAGACTATTTTTTAATAATTACTTGAATCTTTACTTATAAAATTCAATAATGTATTTTTTATATTACTTAAAAACTATTTAACGTATTATACACGAATATATAGTTCATAATAGTTCATTTACACTTTTATGCTAGAAAGAAAGTTCTAAAAAATAAATATTTAATATTTGTATTGGTAATTACTATAGTACTTTTAATATAAATGTTAAATTTTTCCAAATCGACTTTTTCTAATGCATATTTATTAATTTCTCAAGACAAGAAGAATATGTTTTCGAAGCTATCTAACCAACTACTCAGTTCTTACTTTTCAAGATTATATTATATCTGGAATGTACCCATCCAACTCGTTAATAAATTTTCGAATATTTATTTTTACATTTATAGCCGCCTTATTTTCAAGTCGTATTCAGCATCTGCGATCGCAAAATATATTGTGAAATATAAATAAGGATTTACTGAACTCTATTTAAAATGTATAAAGTATATATACTTTTAAAACTCTACAGAGAATGGTATTATCAGTTCAAACTTTACCAATTGAATTGAACTTAATATAAATTCTTTCAAATACGATTCCTAACTTGGATAAATTGAAAATACATATATACTATGACCTGTTAACGGTTATTAGCAAAATTCTTGCATTTTTTGAAAATTTAAAACTAAAGACAAATTTAAAACAAACTTTTATTAAAATACTGTTCCTAGACAAATAATCGAAGTGACTTTTGAATGTACGACACAATTAAATTCTATATTGTATTGTAAATATAGCCGTGCTGATCTTGAAATCACCAAATTGCTATACGAGTATCGCGAATGTATAAACAATATCGTTTAACAATATTGAGAATATTATTCAATTTAAATTATAAAAAAAGTTACTCAAATTAAAAACAATCAGATTCTGATTCTTCTTTTTTTCAATGCAGTATTTCAAGATGCTTTTAAATATGGAATAATTTAAATATAAATATCATTTTTTCATATTTTCATTGTTGACAAAGTGTATGAACTCTATTTCATTTATGCATTCGTCTATAAAAGGGTACATATAGTATTCGTGTTTATACATGTTTAAGCGAGTATAGATACATATGTGGACAAACATACAGAATATTTTTTGTGTAATTTTTAGGAATTTTTACGGCCAATTTTATTAGCAATTTTACCAATATTTTGCATTACGTCTACAAAATTTCATCTAAGACAATACAATATCTATCTTGATATTGATAGGTACATTACTTTAGTAATATTTATTTTTTGAAATTAACCGTGAAAGTATTAATAGTAAAATAAAAAATATGTGCATGAGTATTTAAGAGAAATTTGAAAAAAATTTTTTTTTTATCTTTCTAACCTCTTTATTAACTTTAAAACTATTATTTTCATTAATTGTTAAAATTTTTATATAATTTTGGTGAATAATTAGTTTTTAAAGATTTTGAACATGTAGCGATATATATATATATATAATTCATGACCTACTTCTATTGAAGCTGAAGGAATGCGGTGAATAAAGTATCTACAGTATAGAAACAAATGTTGGAATACTCTCGCCCTCTCTCTCTCTCTCTCTCTCTCTCTCTCTCTCTCTCTCTCGATCTAATCTCATAATATTCACAAAGGCTTAAAGCATTCCAAAAGCGCCTTTCATAGTATGCCTACGAACAACAGATTTTCACTTCGGAAACCTATTGTATTTTGTTATCAATATATTTTGAAACAACTCTAAATTTATGTAAATTTACACCATTCCAAATTTTATCTTAACAATGCGATCTGATAGTACGATCTATTTTTATTTCTTAAATTCGCTCATTTTAGATACACGCACTAGTAAGTTTAAATTTTACTTTAACCTTTTTGAATTTGAATATCCAGACAATAACTTCAAAACACGTTGACACTTATAGGCACAATATCTATTTCAACAATAACATCTCTTCTATTCCCAATGAGTTAAGATGTTCAATATAGATATGGTGGATCAAATGAATGAAACGTGGATTTACATATTTATAAATAGTAAGTAATTTAAGTCTAAATTCTTTTACGAATATTTGAAAATAAAATTTAACGGGGGATTTTTTCGAAGATTAGAACGATTTTATATTAAACTTTCTTCTCTTGCAGTTATTTATCTATTATATATATTTGTATTTATATTTATATTTTATTATATTCTGTTTTTATATGAAAGGAAGCTAAAACGTAAAAATCTAAATTTTTTTCATAATTTTCAATCGCAACAATGATTCTAACTTTCTAATATTTGTTAAACAATAGTAGTAATTAGTTTATCTGATATTAAATAAATTATAAAACTCGAAATTCTGTTAAATAGATAAAACGGTAAAGTAATCACATTATCTCGATCATAATTGCTTTCTAGTATGATTTACGCTGTTTCAATAAAATTCAAAATTATACCCACCAATCCTAAATCTTTACATTTTAGTGTTACTTAAATCTTATTTTTTCGAGATTAAATAAAGTTATAATAACTTAAACTCAATAATTTTAATAACTTTATCAAAATTCGATTTCAGTTGTAATGCCAATTATTAGTCTTTTACTCGTGTACCTGTAGTAATTTATATAAATATTTGTAGAACAATTACGTAGCTATTATAAATTAATAATGTAGGTTTTAATTATTTAATTTTAATCTGGCAATTATTACTTCTTATTTTATATAAATATGTCATGTTATTTGTAAATTCGTTAGTTTACTTCAATTATACTTGTCTATGCTTATTTAATTTATTCATATTATACAACATATTTCCTTACAAAATTAAAAGATAAAAATTACATGTAAAATAGTTAAAATATATTAATTTATTTAATTAGCCTTATCATTAATAAAATTTATGAATCTAAATTACAAATCTACAAGTTTACATAAAAGCTGTACTTGTAAAAATATCTCTCATCAGATTTTTTTCTCTTACATCGGGACACTTTTACAATACCATACTTACACAAATTTTTAATATTTTATGTTCTATAATAACAATAAGGAATTTCAAAACATTAAGAAAATTTAATACACGTAAATCAACCAGTTGTTTTCATTTTCAACTTCTTTCTTTATTCTATAAACTGCTTAAATTATTTATCAACTATCATCTTCATTATTACAATAAATAATTTCTATTTCAATTAATAATAGATAATGTCTCTTTCAAAAAAAAATATATCTGTCCATTTTTTATGGAAAACTTTTATCTGTTTTCCACAAGTTTTTATTTATCGTATAAAACTAAAGATTTTCACATGATTTTATTTATGTAATATTTTATTATTTCACATTATATTATTTTTATTTTTTAATAAAATATTGCACATCAAGCTTTGTATACATGAATATTTTAACTTCGTTAAATTTATTATGGAAATTCAGTTAAAATAACATCTGTTTCAACACTGATAATGCGAGTATATTATCTCTGTCACAATTATCTAATTGATCCTACTACACCATAAATTTTATACTGTTCTTCAAACGTACGAGATTTTAAAATTATTATTTATTATATATATTAATAAAAATTCATTCGAAAAATATATAAATAACCTTTATATTACTGTTGTTTCATAATATTTATTAATCAGTACTTAGTACTTGTATAATTTATCAACTAAAGATACAAATTCCATGATTTAAAATTATAAATTATAAAAAAATTTCGAATGCTGTTCACGTATTATTAATCTATTACAGTAAAAGCAGTAGTTAAATTTTATTTTTTGAACGTTCTAGAAGTTTACTAAAAAAAATTGCCACTTTGGCTCTGATAAGCCTATTTTAAAATTATACTGTAATTAATAATCTGACTATTAAAGATATTATCCCTTATGCAGATTATTTTTATAAATGTAAATTTAAAAAATTCGAGTTTTTTATTTTTTAAATTATTTTTATCGTCTATAATTAAATTGAATTTCTGACAATAATTGGATTTATATCTAAGTATCAAATAAGAAAGTTTGCAATTTGTACTAATATAGTTAAAAATATATTTCCACGTGCTACATAATTATATTGTTTGTAAATAGTATTTGTTCGAAATGAACGAACCAGGCGCAATTATACATAAAATAAGTCAGTTCAAAATAATTCAAATGTTACATAATATTTGCAACGAACAGGTCCGCAATTATTTGATCAGCGCTCATCGGAAAAAATAAGATCTCCAATTAGCCTCCCCATGGCGCTCGACTGTTTCGGATCACGCAAGCGAAACGAAATCGTATCGATTTTATCGAATAATCTTTGGGTTTTCCGCGTTCCCTTTGTAATAAAATTTTCCAGCCAGCCCCTCTCACCTTGTATCGTACGGTTTTTACGATTTAATTACACACTGCCGAAAATATTCGGGTTTTCGCCCTAACAACCCTTTCTCGTATTTCCTTGTGCATCCGATCCTTACTCCTTGGCACTCGGTTCTGCATCTCACTTCGACTATGCCGATCGCACGATCGGAATCCCTGGTAATAATGTCTCCCTCGCGAGTTCGCCGGGGGCTCTTTCCTCCCTTTCGCTTTATTCGACGTTGGCTGGTCGGCTCGCCAAAAGTCGTTTCGCTGATGGTAGCAATTAAGATAATGGAGGCTACGACGACGCGGACGAGGAGGAGGCAGGACGAGGGCATCGCGGCGCCCGAGCGACCCCTCGGGTTAAACGGGTAAAAACGCTCCTCGCGGCGTACGTGGCTCGTAGCGAGCGTGTGTGCGTGCACGTAGGAAGTCGCGAGAATGTCAATGGCTTTCTCCCCCGCGCGTCGAATAACTGCTCTGCTACTACTTCAGTCGGCGAAGCGCCCAATAGTTTAGAAGGGGTCAGAGATGATAGCCTTCGCGTTCTCCCTGTTCCCCACACTCTTGCCCTGCTCTCCGCGCCACTTGTTCCATGTCGAAGAATTTTACAGCCTTTTTCGTATTCTTCTCTTTTCGGATGCATATAGAGGAGTCCTAAGGGTTGGTCGAACGATTGGTTGGTCGGTCGGTTGGTCGGCTGGTTAGTCAAGTAATGTAGTCCGTTATTGGATCGATATCGGAGCCATTCTTGATTTCATTTTTTGCAATCAGATAGTCGCTGCTTTTTTGACAGTTTTTAAAGTTCTCTTTAAAGAATGAATACCCGATACCAACGATGCAATTCTCGTTCATTAATTGTAGGCTAATCGCCTAGCAGATATTCGTGTAACATTGATAAAATTATTCATCAAATGTTTTCCTAAATAATCTTTTCCTATAAACATTTAACAACCATTCGATAAATTTATTTTCTATCATATTTTTATATTTTTATGCATTCACCATATTTATTTTGCATAAAAGGGTATGTTATAATGCACGTCGTTATAAACTAAGTCCAACCAAATTACAAAACTGACACGAATAGCTTTTTTAATTAATATATTGTACATCCTGGTTTATCGCATATTATTAAATTTTCCCTGCATATATTCCTTCTGATCTTATATATTAATACTAAACTCCTTGAAATAATAAATTATAAATAATGTCATAATAAAGTATCCCGCCTCTAAGAGGGATACTAACGGTATTATATTATACGGCACTATAATCTTAATTCCTCGATAATCTTAAAAATTTTCACTTTTTTAATTGCTATAAATTTAAAATATTAAATGCTGTTAATCGTAAATACCAACAATTTATAAAATAATATCGCGCTTTTAATTGATGTGCATTAAAAATCGTTTGGTAAATAATTTCTTTTTATAAATTATTTTCGAATTTGGCATCTCGTAAGAAAGGATTATGAATATAAAATTATTAAGTGCTCTACGTACTATTAGTTGTGCAAAATTTTAGAATAATATTAAGTTGGATTACACTTATAATTTCATTTCATTTGAATATCCAAATTATGATTTTACATACAATATTAGCTAATTTAAATATCAAAGTATTCGCTATAAAATTTGTATAGAAGCATCAATTAATAGTTATAATTTCGAAATGGTTTACAAGATTTGTTTATCTCACATAATGTAATTTAGATTAGCGATTCTTTGGTATTGCAAATTTTATATAATAATTTTTAAAAAGATCAGTCTTTTAAAATTTTTTTGAGAAATAGTGCATATGTAAATAAAAAATCTGTAAAAAGCATGAGTTCGTTAAAAGATGGGTATTACTTTCTTTTAGTTTTTGAATTTTTAAAAACGTCGAGAACAAAATAATACAGTCATTCGTAATCTGCAAACTTTGAAATGATTCAAATTCTCCATTATTTCATATTTGTATTAAAGTTTTATTCTTCATTCACCACATAAGCAAAATTATGCTGTTTGATGCAGCCGATGAAAAATCGATTCACTACAAATTCCAGTATCGCGAGGAACTTTGGGTTAGAAAACTGATGAAAAATGATAATTTAAATTTAAACGTAAGTCCATAGAATAGACAATCGATGATTCCTTAAATCCATTTGCATTCACAGTTTCAAATTACAAAGGCACTTTGGTTTCGCTCTATTTTATAAATAGGTATCATGAGTATTTTAATCAAGATATATTGATTTTTAAATAGGATTATTCAAAGGAAACATTACAATGCATAAATATAAAATTTATGGATGTTTCGTCGTATTATTTAAAAAAATTTTACAAATAAAAATATTTATTTTTATGTAATAAAAAAAAGTCAAATCTATTAAAATATTAATTTCAAACTAATTATTCGCGAAAAATAATGTCAGTACGTTAAATGTTTAATGTTTCCTTAAACTAAAAATATATTTAATTATAAATGATGTACATGAATTGCTTTTAGATTTTAGTTTTTTAAAATTTATTTTATTTTACAATTAGCAAGAGTTTCCTGAAAAAGTATATATTTGATAGATTTGTATCGTTAATCCCTGTATACTTGATCGAGTTTTCATGTTCCATCAATTTTTAATTGATCATTACTTTTTACCGAGCAATTTTTATTTTCTTCATAGCTAGAATTAAATTCTTCTTTGGTTTAAATAAGAAAAAATTGTCTTATTACTATGTAATTTGAGTGGAAGCTCTCATGTCAGCTTATACGTTTTTATAATGTTTATAATTTATTTCATTTCCAATATTGTTTTTACACTCGTGCGTTCTAGTGTTATGTTTTTATCAATATACATGCAATTTTATAAACTTTATTGTTAATCAAATTTTTTTGTAATAAACAATATTATTTTTAAACTTTATAAAACATTTTTTATGTTTATAATTAAAATTCGAGCTTATAAAGTATTTAGTACATGGATTTTAATTAACAATTCCAAAAGTGACTTATAATAATCAATTATTTAATTCTAAATTAAAAAATATCATTCAAATCCGTCAAAAATTTTAAAATATTTAATAATAAAGAAGGGCATTTTTTGTTCTCTGAATGTAAAAACTAAGCGTTTTTCTTAATCACTAGAAGAATATATTATTAACTTTTGCTCTATTAAAAATTCACGCAATATATGTCTATTTATTTAGAAAGTGAAAATATTGTGTTATATGTTGGGAATTTGCTTTTTTCTATCGCTATAAACTATAAGATGCAACTAGATATACGTACTCATATTTAATAGAGAAATTTTTTCCAAAATCTCTATATAACATCGTAACTAAGTTCCAATAACTATATATTTTATGTAGCATGGACAAAACCCAACGGAGGTTTACGTCGGCCTTTGTAATAACTGTGTAACGAGTGGCACAGAATCAGGTGACCCCTTCCTATATTGGAGAGGAACCACCGCGAACGATCCAGTGATAAATTATTAGTTGTAGGATTTGGTTGCGTCGATACCCAATAAGCGCAGCATAACAGTGACAATTAAATATTAATGAGCCGGGTACTATCGCGCTAAATAACTGCGGAGCTCCATCTCCCGACGCCATTTCCCCTCCCCAGTTAAATGTCATTCGAGTGTTAACAAATGAAATATAAACTTCGGATTTAGTACAATAATCGGGTGGCATTTGAATGCCCTGGTTTTATCATTAGTCATTTATATATTATTACTAATAAGTGTTGGCTATTTGATTGCTGATAATGCGATTGTTGTTACTGCCATAATGACTATTCTGATACAAACATTAAATTAAAAGCATATGAGGTACGAAATTAACGTTATCATTACTTTAAATGATTATGGTGTAATTGTACGTTCAGCTCATTGCACAAGACAGCTCAAAATTTTCTAAAATCCTTGTTTACGTAATAAAGTGCTTGAATAAAAATAATATCATCGGGCACATAGATAACACGAATATTCAATTTAATAGAATTTCTCAAGCTTTTGAATCACTAGCTTGGCACCAAAGTACTAAATAAATTCTGGACTATAACATAAGTACCTTTCATTTTTGAAATTTTATCTGTAATATTAATTTGTAATATGAATCTGTAATAATAATTATTCACACATTTATGTTGCGTCAACAAACTACTAGCAATGGTTTCGTTTAAATATCAAAAATTTAAGATACTTAAAACTACATTATCAAATATTTAAAACTATGTTAATCGGTTGTTGTTTCACAAATTAATTTTAATTCAATTTTAATCGATAAAAAAATTGTAATATCGTCGAAATTTTAACAATTATGCAATAAAAATGTAAGATTTCACTTTCTGGCAGACATAATTTTTACGCGAATGCAGAACATTAACTGTCACGCCACTGTACAAAGAAAATGTTTTAGTTTTCTTGAACAAAGCCGTATTTAAAATTTTTTTCGTCCAACTGCAGCTTTTATAACTCATCATTTTGTCGTTTATCTATAAATGCCAGGTGTACCATAAAAACCGTATTATAAATCGGTAATCCTTCTATACAGATAAAAATAGACAATTTCTTGTTATAAAAATGTTGTGTTTTTCTACGGGAATGTAATTGAAAATAACAGCTATTATCCACAGCAGTGTCTTCGATAACTTATGTTATTTAATAAGCAAATAATTTCAGCCTTCGTGAGCGTTAAAATCATTTATTTTAGGTGATACAAGTGAGCTTTTTTCAAAGCCACAGCTTTATGTTCGTAGTAATAAAAGTAGCCTTAGACGATCTTAAGATTTAGGATTTTGCTTGAAAAATCTCTAAAAAATTATTGAGTGATTAAAGAATCGTTGCAGGGCTGGACGAAAACGATGTTTTATTCATACGGGGGATAGAAATTTCCTCTCCTAATGATTTACAAGGGTTTGTGGCTTCAAATCCCCTAACGGCATATTATATCAGCATGTCCTAAATTAATTGATCGTAAAATGATTTAAAAGCACGTTTCCGGCGGCCCGACCATAGAATTACCTAGAAATACATAGAAACACGCGAAACACAAAGGCAAAAGCTGCATCCCCCGTATTCGTGCGAATACAAACCCACGCACCGCGCAGAGGCGTACCCAAGCAAATACAACATGTATGTTCCCATGCACCGATGCACGGTTTCAAACATTCCGCGCTTAACTAAGGCACATTCAGCCGTAAGGACAGTTTGTCAAAGTCCCTATACCAGATACAGTCTGGATACACGTATATTATAGGCATTACCTCGGCTTTACCTGTTCGCAGGAATGTGGAAGATTACGCACGAGAGCACGAGGAGGCATCTCGTAACATTCAGCAGTACCTATCGAATCCGATAAACGCTTATCTGTTGGTGAAACGACTGACGACTGACTGGAGGCGGGTGGAGGAATTAATTACTCATGACGTCGGCAAGGCCTTCGTTTCTAATATCACGAATTCGCGGAGCGACCTGAAATTTCCGACCGAAGAGGACCTCAATGGAGCCGCGGTTGCGCTAATGAGGCTACAAGATACTTACAAGCTGGAAACGGCTCAGGTTGCTAGAGGTGTACTCAACGGGGTGCAGTACAGTACCGGATTATCGGGTGAGTTTACCACGTCTCCTTGTTTGTATGACTGTGTAATCTTATTTATGAGTTGGCCTTGAAAATTCGTCTCATCCGTTAACCTATTACTTCCCTGCTTTGGTCAGCTGCCTCAAGAGCATCGGACACGATTCTTCAAGTTGCAAAATTAACTTTTTAATCACTTATTTTCGGAGCACCGGGAAATCTAAGGTTCCTTTCCTCGCATGTATCCGAACGGTGGCTCTTCTTCGTTATTGAACCAACGAAAAGGTGCACACCGATGTGCGTTTTGCGTTAAATACCAACGAGCAAAACGACCGCGCGACGTTGCACGCGTGTACAAATTGATTTGATTTTAAATTATCGATTTTATTAAAAATAAGCGCACTCTTTATCGACTGATTTTTTAAGCCCTACCAATTCACTTTAGTTTTGCTTGTATTCTTTGAAAAAAATTGCCATGAAATTCGATCAGCTGCGATTTTTGTAATTTTCATTCGTTGTAAAATAAAAACTGCAGCTAATAACCCGTAATTTAACAAGCGCGTTTCGATGTTTATGACTGGAAAAAAATTATTAATCAACAGCGGAAACCAAATTACTTGGAAAGTATCAGATATCAAATAAAAAGTAAAAATACAAGGATCTCGGATTTGCAGGAAAATTTTGCCAAAATACTATTATAATTGATCAGAATCTAAATATGCACAGCTTTAAGTGCTGCTAGATGGTGGATACTAATTTCGTCTGTTATCGGAGTAATTAACAATTCAGTTATTTAAATAATATAGGAAAAAGTAGGTTTAACAGTTTCTTCTCCTCCTCCTTCTTTGTAACTTTTTTAATATACGTTAATAGAGGCACGTTTCGAAAATAATGCAAGACACGGATTAATGAGGAGGGTTAAACGAACTGTATAAATATTTTGTTTAATATTCATATAATTTTAATAAAAATTAAAAAGCATCAGAGATATTGCATTATTCCATTAATTCGCAATTTAAAGCGTCCATTACCTGCACCTAATAAAATTGTTAATGAAAAGAGCAAGGTAATTAGTGGCTGAGCCTGAGGTTTTTAAAGTAATTTTAAAATATTCTTCCTTCACAATAACGCGCGGCGGATGCTTTATTCCCGCGAGAAGCATCACAATACTTGTCAAATTATAGCGGTATTAACTCTATGAACTTTCATTGCGTTTACCGTGCGAGCAGCGATACGTATACGCCATTACGTGCATCACCCTGGATTTTTGAGATTTAATTATATTTCGGCGTTTTATTGCAGGCCTGGCTTGAGCCGTGTATTTTCCGTCGCGCAACTCCGATTTCGATGTCCAGTTTGAGTTAATTTCGTTCCTCGCCTGTATATACGCATATAAAGTCGGTCGCAGAACATTTTAAAACTTTTCACTGGACTGACTGAATTGATGTTGATTAAAAATTCCAGAGTGAGAGAAAGGAGAATAGAACGCAACTTAAAATTCATCGTAAAGTAGGGCAAGATCCTCTGGCTTTACCAACAATTATACGAGTACGTTCGAAAAATTGTATTAATGGTCATTTTTTCCACGCACCAAGAAACGCAGTAGGTTTCTGATTCATTTAGTTTCGGGAGAAATTCAATTTTAAGTCCTTTAAGCTCGATAGTTTGATCAAATTTTTATAAGAATACGAATCCTGCATTTGACAACGTGTGCACCCGCACAGCGCGACGTTGTACGAAAAAATAAAATCTATTTTTAATCAATAAAAAATTATTCGATATATGAAAAATTATGACACATGGAAAACATTGTTAAATAACATATTTTCAAAAATGTAAAATAGCTTTTATTTTTATTATGCCAACATGCTAAGTTTTAATCTTTCATACGAAATTTTGTAAGCCCTTATAATGTTCATCAACAAAATCAAAACGTAATAAATTCATTGTAAAAATATTACATTCATCTTACTAAATTTGATTCAATAATAGTAGTTTTCAGAATAAAAACGTGTAGATCAAACAAAACTTGTAAATTTTTTTTTTTAAATCTACAAAAATTAAAATTTATCTTCTAAAAATTTTAACTACGTTTGCACATTATCATTTAAAAGACATAATTTATTTAACCGTAGTCTTCTTTTAAAAAATTTAAAGCTTATAAATTTTATGCTAAATAAATATTTGATAATTGGAATATTTAATTAGTTTTAAATATATATTATTCTGTATGTTTATAGATGTATAAAATTATGTTTGTGAATTTGTTAGTAAAAATAAATTCAATTTGGAAACTATGAATGAAAATTTAAATATTAATCTGACATTTCTTACAGCGTTGTTTTATAAATTTACCTTTAAGAATTTTGATCTTTTCAAAAATTAATTTTTTTTATTTTCTTATATTAAACATTATCGTATGATGGGAAAAATTATTATTTTCATCGGATTGATTTATTTAAAACGTAAATTAACATCTTAAATTTACTGTAAATGAATTTCGAACATTCTTTTAACAAAATACAAAACTTTTTGAGAATAACTGAAAATAGTCACGTTAATTTTTAATAAAAACTCCGATTATTTGAAAGTAGTACGCGCCAATAGAGTATTAATAATAAAAATATTTCACATCCTCAATTTATTGTATACACATTGAAAATATTCAATTCTTACTTCATACAAAACTTTCACAAATTATAAATAAAAAATTGATGTATGTTTTTGAAATTAAAATACCGTGAAATAAAGCCTTTTTCTGTTTCAAATCAAAATGACAGATGAGGTCTGATATAAAATCATTTGAAGCACAATTTTTCAATCCTTTGATCAGTCATCTTGTTTTTAATGAAGTTATCAAAGCTCCATAAAAGCAGTAAATAAATAATTTAACGAAAAAAAAATAATTTTTTTTAAATATATGATCAGCTATATTCGAAATAATGAAACTCATACAAAACTTCTACTCTCTTATTCGTGAGAGAACCCTTATGTACTTATTTTTACATGCACTTCTGTACATATTTTACTGATCGAGTGCATTCAGTCGTGAATATGAAAAATTCATGCAAACAACAATAGTTTGTATAACTGTTTAATCTGCAAAATTTCGACGCGCAATATGTCAAAATGTATACACAGTCAATATGAATTTAAAAAAAAATATTACGTAGTAAAAATTTGTATAACGAAGGCATTTTGGGTATTTTATTTAAAAGAGCTGTACGTGTTTGTTCATAGTTTAAAGTTTCTTCCCAAGTGATTTAAAATTAATATTGTTACCACTTGAACTGTTAATTTTATAAGCAAATGCTAGTAGTTATTTTTCCAAATAAATGAATATTTAAATTTTTTAGAAATACTATCGTGCCATCATTCGTTTGATCGACGTTCACAACTTTATTAAGCCTTATTCTTACGCCTCGTTATTAGATTATTAATATTTATGACTCGAAGCTCGGGAATTCGTATAACACCTCTCTGAAAAAGTTATTAAATTAAATTAGAATTGAATTTAGATACGTTTTGGGTAAAAGATGCTCGGAGATTTCTTGGAAACGAACGCTCGAGCAAAACGCATAGTTATCGAGAAACTTGGAAAAGACGATGTTTCGCGAAACGAAACAAATAAATACGAATAATCACACGCGTGTCCTCTCGCGCACCTCGCACATCAAAGACCTGCCATGACAAACAAAAGTATACATAATTTCGGTACGCGGAAGCATATCAAGGAACAGGATGATGGGTTCGGGCAGTCCCGCTTGAGGAAGACAAAAGTCGCCCTTTTCTCCCACCCGGTATAACATCCTCAGGCCCGTATCGCGCGCGGCATATACATGCATATAAACCGAGGGCTGCTTTTCATTTTCAGCTGGCGACTGCTTCGAGCTGGGCAGACAATCCTACAACAACGGCGACTACTACCACACAGTGCTGTGGATGCAGGAGGCCATGGATCGGCTGCAGGAGGAGCAGAATCGCACCACCGTATCCAAGCCTGACATTCTCGAGTACCTCGCCTTCTCCACTTACATGCAAGGTAATTGCGAATCAGACAATGCGCGACGGTGCGAAACGTCGAGTGCTGGCCAACACACTGCGTCCTCACTCGAGGGTGGGAGGCGACGAGTAGCGAGGAGCCCGATTCGAGACCCCAAGGGCCGCAGACTTGTTAAGGGCGCCGATAGCTTCGTCTAACGCGATCAGCGCACAAGTACACCGAATCGCACATGGGGTTTTCGCACAAGATTTAGCCACGCTAATGCAACTCGGGATTATTCTTCTGTGCTTGTGCGTGTATTAGCCATAGAGCCACTGCTGAATTCAGCTCGCGCTTTAAATCCCTTTTAAAACCTTTTTAAAGCCTTTTCCAAAAGTTTCGCTTATTGCCATTTCATAAGGGATTAAAAGGATCAAAAAATTTTAACTCGGTTTTCATGAAAATAACTCTCGAACATATAATTGCGAACGTGCCATGGGAGCGTAGATGTCTTTCGGCTCGCAACAGAAAGCCGTAACCTTAAAACAAGTCGCACATAAAAAAATTGAATAACATTTGAGGTTCGTTAATGCACGTATAAAGTTCCGCGTGTAATCTCCATAATTATAGCATCAAGGGTCAGTGCATACACTCTAAATCACAAATACTTTATGTGCTTGTAAAACGCGAAAAATTTTTCATGTAATTTGAGAAACTGGTGGGGCGTTAAGATTTGTGTTTCAAAATTTATCATTTATCACACTGAATATTTTTTTGTTTCCTATATAATTTAAAATGTATGTAGAAATTAATTTTCTGGATAAATTATGAAAAATAAACGCCTTTAGAATAAAACTAAATTTCATGTTTAAAATATTGTATTGAATGATATTTAAAAATAAAATGAAAGGGTAACAAAGATTTATTAACGTTAAATATTTCAAAAGTTATTTTTAATTTGTTGCTGTCAGCAATACAGTCACACTTGAAAGCGTGTTTTAAATAATAATTTGGAAGATTGCGCGATTATATTTTTTTCAGCTTTATATTAATGAAGAGATAGAACTGAAAAAATGAATCATTTATCCAAAATGTACAATATTTGCTCAGATTATCTAATTAATCATTTTTTAACTTTATTAAAAAATCAATTAAAAACAATTTCGATCATCGTAAGAACCTTTCTTAAACGAATGTATTTATAAAATAAACACCATACCCTTTACAAATAATAAATAATGTAATTCGAAATTAAATTATTAAATTATGTCGATTCAATGATTATCTAACCGCAATGTAATGGATACACATATTAAATATTCACGATCAATGCATTTAGTAAACCTAAATAAGAATGACGTGAAAATAATTCAATTTTAATTTAACATTTACTGTTATGAATCATTGAAGTATTTCATAAGTATAAAACTTGAATCGATTTTATAAGATCTTCATAATAAGATCTTTTAAATAAACTTCATAAGCTTTGACTAAAAAAATTACTAAATATATAAATTAAGGTTCTATCCGTTATTAAAAAGCTTAGTGTATTTAAAAAAATTCACTTTATTAATCTAATTTCAATTAAGATTTTAAATCATTATATAGCATTTCCTAATATAATTGCCTGTAAATTTAAACAATTTGAATACCTGTGTGCATGATTTATTAATATTTCTAATTACATGAGTAATTTTTAAAATGATAATTTAAATTTGTACCTACATAAAGCTGTGTTTTGCGTGTATGTATATGTATGTGAAAAGAGAGAAAGAGAGAGAAACAGAGTTAAAATATTAAATTTTATATGATAATTCACATTTAAGAATTGAATTTATCGTTAACGTAATAATAATTTTAAAATAAAGTTAAAGTTCATTATATTATTACATGATTAAATAAACAAATATTAATTAAATGAAAAATTCCCACTTGAATTGTTCGTTGAAAAATAATGTCTGCTTCATCCACTGCCGTTGTATAATTTTGCGTTCGATACTTGAAAAAGTAAGAGTAGGATAAACGAAAGGCTTCATGCGGGCGAAGTGGTGTGCGTACATTCTACATTAAAACTAATTAACCCAGAGTAGACTTAGGACTACAACAGCTCTCTCTTTGTTCTCTTTGTTTTGCACCGTTACCACTCGATATATACTGTAAAATATAAATAAATACCCCTGTTTCGTTTGGATCGTGAAATATAAGTGAGAAAAATGCGTGGATGTGCAATTTGGATATCCGTATGTGTACCTTTTGTAAATTGTATACTATACAGGTCGAACGAAAGAACAAATATTGTAGAATATTTTACGACGATCTTATAACAAAAACATCTTTAATAAATTACCGTCAGTTATAATCTTATATTTCAATTTTAAAGTTTGGAAAGTAAAAAATAATTTCATGCAAATTGAGATGAATTAAGCAATTTTTTACTGCAATTAACTACAGACGCCTCCGTCTGAATATTGAAAGTAGTAAATTATACAATATTGTTTTTAAGAAGTATTGAAGTCAATTATTGACGATGTTATGAACAGTATTTTCTTCTGTTTTATTCAAACTCTTATTATCTGACATTCTATAACGATTATTTTTTTCGAAATTTATAAGAATCACTTTAAATAATCGTCTTTTAAAAATATGTTATTCTATATGTGAGCTAAGTAAACGTAAATAAATGTATTTCTAAACGATTTTCAGGTTATATCGCGTTTAACCAAAGTTAATATTTGCCATAATTATACTAATCTCAATGATCTTACGTAAAGTTAATCATTTTGAAATATTTAACTTATGAAACATTAATTATTTTAGATTATAATAGCATTCTAAAGTTTCTAAAAATACAAAAATATCAAATTTTTATATCATATTTAATACTCTAATATAATTCTAGTAAATTAATTAAATTATATTATATAATTATTTAATTAAAAACAATTTAGTTTGCATTGTATTTGCTAATGAGTGTATGAATATTTATGCTTTAAACATAAAAATAAAAAATTAAAAGAAACATAAACTAATTTTAAATAATTAAAATAACATTCATTTTTTAAAGTTAGTACAATTTTAAATCCAGAATCTCGAAAAACAATTTTCTTAAGATATTTGATTAATTATAGAGATCTTAAATAATCATAAATTTACCTGTACACAATATTATATAATAAAAGTAAATGTTGAACGAATGGGCAAATAACTTTAAATAAAAATGAATGAAAAAAATTTTTAGCGTTCAAATACTTATCTTACCGCAAGGAGGCGCAAGTGGTTGTGCCGCTAATAGTTATCCCAATTTCAATTAGAACAGAGCTTTATATCTTTATTACAATAACTTGGAAACATTTCAAGATATTTACTAAATAATTCACTTTCTTAGTACAAATTTTATAGCTTCAACAACAATACTTCAATGACCAAACCAAACCTAAAAACAACTACAGTTTTCGATTTTTATTTTATTGGTAAAAAAGTCTTTTTGTTTTTTCAATTAATACAATTACGAATGTGAACTTGTACAAATAATACAAATAAAACGAAAACTACTAAATACAATGAATAAATCTCTTTGATGATGTCACTTTTTAATAAAATATAAATGAAATAAGATTTAAGCGAGTTGCATGTGTTATATGACAGCTATTCTTAAGCTGCTACTTCTTTGTGTGTTTTATTTCTTTCTCCAGTCTTTTACGTCTGAAGTATAGTGTCGTAAAAAGTGTATTTTTTCAACGATTACATGCACATTTTCTTTATGCAGCTATCTATCTTTAAATATGTAACTATAGTAGTATTACAAAAAACAAAAACTAAAATAATTGAAATTAAATGTAAATTAACAAAATTTTAAGCTCACAGGAAATTATTGATGGTAATGAGATACCCTAAGAATAGTAGAATCTTATTAAAACATAATTTATGTTTATATCTTATCAAGTAAGTGCTATACACAAGTAATCTAAACTTTGTTATTTACTTTGATAAATTTAACTATGTTGAAACAGCGCCTACAAAATTATGTAAAGTTAATAAAGTGTACATCCATACATGCATGCATCCATACGTACATACATATACAAAAATTGTATATATTTATAAATTTACTTTTAAAGTATTAAGATTACAGCATAGGCACATAAATTTTATACTGTAGAAAAAGAGTTTTATAAATATATTGAAAAAATTTTTTTATTAATAACTCGAAATTGATACTTAAAAAATTACTTAAGTAAATCAACTTGTAAATTTATACCTTATCAAAATCTTTAACTGTATCAGCACAAATATTTTTATTAAGTATAAATACTACCACAACTTGTTCTGTAAACTTCGTTTCATATTCCTTATAATTATTACGTAACACAAACCTTCAGTCCATACAAAAGAAATGTTTATGTAAGGAATATTCTTTTAATTACAAAATTTTTTCTTCGTTTATTATTAAAAATTAACGTACTCCTTAAAATCTCTTACATTAATTAAAAGTTTATTTATTAAGTAGAAGCAACGTGAAATTCATTTATTTCTCAATATCTGCTCGTATAAAATGAATTTTACTCTTAAAAAGATCCTTGTAAATTCATAATATTACTTAGAAAATGAAAAATTTTAATTTAGAAAAGAAAACGATCACCTTCTATATCTTTAAAGAAAACTCTGGCAAAATACATTTTTCCTAGTAGCTCGCATTAAATGTAACGGAAAAGCGTAAATGTTTACTAAATAAAAATGAACACATACAATATTTTTATTACTTTTTATCAAGTCTAATATTATTATATTAATGTTCCTTAAAGTTGAAAAGAAATCTTGATTTTTAGTTCATTTTTATTTTTACTTTAACTAAATTTTAGGATTTAATTAATATTATGTAATATAAAAATTTTTATCGTCTATTAACAGGTTATAATTAAAATACTTTTTAAATAATATTTTCAATTTAAAAATAGAAATTATGAATTAAGTATCGGTAAAAAAAACTTTTGAATTATCGGAATACGAACGATGAAGGAAAATTCAATACGATAATTTAAGTTGTTATAAAATGATAAATAAATTAATATAATACTTTGTATTTTTTTAAATAAATTTAAAACAAGAAAATAAAAATGCTAGTAATCGAAGGGAATCGATTGCTAATACAAAAAGAAAAAATAGCGCAGCAAAGCGAATTTTAGAAGAAAATAAGATTGAATAGGGTAAGCGAAAAGATAGGTAGTAGAAGTTATGCAGAGTTTTTACCTTGTCTTAGATGCGAGATAAACGTAAATGTTTCGCTTAAATGTTTTAGATGTATTCTCGCACAATATAAAGAGAAAATGAAGTTGATAATTGTAGAATAACGAAGAAAATAGATGAAAAATAAGTAAGCCAAGCGTGTATGGATGATTGTTTCATCTGGATAAAATGAAAGGTCTAAGAGCAACGAAATAAAAAGTGAACGTACATTTAATTATATTTAAAGAGGAAAGATGAAGAGAAGACAAAAAGTATTGGGAGAGAGAGAGAGGAGAGAGAGAGAAAGAAATAGCAAGAAGGATGAAAAAGAAGTGAAATAAATGTAATTACAGAGGAAGTATATATAAAGAAGAGTAGGAAAGGAAAGACAAAGAGACAACAGATGGACTAACAGAAGAACAATTAGTAACGAGGGGTGAAATAGTAGGAAATAGAGTTAACCGACTTATCTAAACCTTTGGTAGAAAAATCTAATTAAGTTTTGATAATTAAGTGAGATGTTATTCTTTCGAATTTCTCTGCTAGATAAAATCAGCAGTAGAAGGGTGAAATTTGTATTTTTACATGACAATTACAATGACAAACGAAGTATTGCTTCTTAAGCATTTTTAACTATTTCTTATATATTAAAAAGTAATTGAACAATTTGCACAGGGTCAATATTTTTTTGCAGTAAATAAAAAATTTATAGTTCAAGTTTAGAAATGGATCATTTTTAATGTTTAGCTCGTTAAATAAATATTTTTAAAAGTTAGAAATTAATTATTACTGCATATTGTAGGATAGCATAGAATCCTTAGAATTAATGGTTTAGTCCTAAACATTTGTTTCTATACAAATAGACACTAAGAGAACATTTTAAACACCTAAAAATAACATTGTTACGAATATGCCGACAAAAATCAAATTTATTGTATATATTTTTTCATTAATATGAATTTGCAAGCGTTTTAAAAACTTTTGAAAATGTTTCTTTTGAACATCTGCAGAAGAAATTACAAACGATCATAAAATAAAATTTTACCTTCGAGCACAAGAATAACATTTTTAATGAGATAGTCGTACTACGAGTAGGAAAAACTTATTTCAGAATTTAATATATTATTACGTGAAATCTCATGCGTTACTTACATTTTAGGGAGATTCTTTCGGGAAGATGTTATATTCTTGAGCTCCATTGAGAAGACTGAGCAAAATTTTATAAATTTTTAATTCCTCGTTAATACACAAAGGCGAATGGAAACTTCACTAATAAGCATCTACAGAAATTTTATTATTAAACTTCAGATTGAAATATTAAAAGAATGTAAAAACTTTGTTGGAGCGGAAATTTTGCATTCAACTGTAGAGGTCCAGTCACGCAACTTTCGTAAAACACTTTCCTCCGTTTAAATAGTACGCGATTCGCGATTTCGAAGGCTCCAGCCGTGATTTATCGCGGCTGCGTAAGGAGCACTGAAAGACGCGAAATAAGAAAGTCCACTGATAACAACTTCGGCCAGATAATAAATCCTTGAAAGATTCTAGCTGAAAAATTGATTCGACGAAGAGCCGAAGATAATATTAGCAGAGTATCAGCATCTTGTTTGAACAGCTTCAGTCCGAGTTCTTTCTGCGAGGGCGGGAGTAGTTGCTGAAGAGCCAATCAACGCAGCCGCCACTCGTGCTTCGATGGCCCCATAACCGCGCGCTTACGACAGAGAACGGCTCGACGCTCGTTTTTAGCGCGCGAAATAATGCAAGCGGTTTTTTACGCGAACTCTCAAAATCGCATCCTTCGCCAAAGTCCGGCGTTGGACTCGCGCGATTCATAATTGACGAGACTCCGGCGACGGGGATGAAAAATTCAGCCGTTCCGCGACATCTTGCGGGCCGAGTTTTGCTTTATGGGAGTGTGTACGTGAGCGCACTTCCGCGAGTCGACCGGCAGGACGACAAAAGACCAGAACCAAGATGCGAAGAGTACGGAAACTGCATTACAAATTGAGTCCGCTGAATTATTAAGGTAAAAGGCGGCGGGCTCCCAGCTGTGCGAGACCCTCCCCCTCCCAGCTCGCCCCCTCGAACGCTTCTTTTCCGGCACTACCTCCTTCCTCTCCTCTATTCGCCTCTTACTTATGGCTCCTTTATCGCTCGTTCTTGCTTCTCTTGTCTATTCGTGGAATATTATATTATATTACGGTGTATCTTTATAATTAGTTGTTTCCACTTTATTTCACTGCCAATTTTGTTGATTCAAGTCTTCGAATATTAATGCTCGACCTGCGTTCGATTTCGCTTACTAATGGCATCATTCTCTCGCCCATCCTCTGTAGTATCTTTCTGTGCTCTCAGGTCGCTTTTTCGTAACTACGCGTAAATTTATACTTTTCAAATGTCCGCATATGTTATCTGTTGCTCTTAATATTTGGAAAAAGCTCGTGTCACTCCTTAAATGCATATCAAATATTTTTCGAACCATCAAACGGAAAATGAAACGATTTTTGCATACGTGTAACTGTTGTTTCCACTTACTACCACATTATCGTAAATTCGCATTCTATCATTATTCTTACAAATTATTTCGGAAATTTTTGAACGGGAATATTAATTATTCACAATATATATTATTTTCATTTTCTACCAATTTATTAGTAGGTTTTTTCAAATTTCTTTATTTCAAATGGAACTTCATTTCGCAAATATTAGATTGAAAATTAGTTTTAATTTTATACAATTATTTTATCTGAAACGTAAAAGTACTTGTAGTACACGTGCAAGCTTAGACAAATAAGTAATGTTGAAAAAGAAAAAGAAAAAACAGTAAGGAATATTAAGAGAATCAGTTGGATGGACAGGCTGCTGGTAATAATTACATTCTCACAAATCTCATCCAAACAAACTAAAATTAGTATATTAAAGTATCAGTATACCTTAGAATGCATGGAAATTAGCAGACACGCGTATTCCGATTAAAAATAATCGATCAGAATATATTGTGGTCGGAAAGCATAAAGAATAAATGTAATACTTTCATAAGCTGAATGTAAAAATTACACTTTGGGATTGAAGATTTTATAAAAATTAAATAAGTTTAAATTTTGTTTAAATTTATGAATTCGTTTTTTCATGCTTTACACAGTTATGAAATAGAAACGCCGAAATTCATCTACGTATGAATTAAAAATTAAAAATAACGAAACGGACCAAAGTTTCCCGCAAAATTAAACCAAGAATGTATTCGTTAACAAAAACGTCTTTATCTACATTCATGGAGAACTTAAAATCTGATAATTAAATTGATATACTATGTTATTTATAATTTTCGAATTAATTTTTTTAAGCACAAAGAATAACGTAATCTGATACAGAAATTTAAAAAAAATGAAACACCCATTATCCGATGCGGTCGTCTACTCTCGTTGGTTAATGCACCCCTTTCCATCAGTCCCCGCTTACAGAATACTCCGAGTCTTTTTTTCAATCCTCGCTCATCCTTGGCGCCCTGTTCTCGCGGTCGTGTATCAATCCTTTCTCTTCGCCGTTTAGTCCCACCGCAATTTTGAAAGACTTACCGGTAAAATGAACTTTTAGACGGAGAGCGATTCACGCGCATTCAACACGTTCTAATTACTTTAACGTTTGAGCCCCACTTTCCCGTGAAAAAAGCAACTCACACCCGCCGAGCCACCACGTGAGTTTCACAGGAGTTACGCGATGCATTCGCTTAAACACATTCGTCGAATTACGCGTCGCTGCGACCATGTGGAAGCGCACCAATTTGCGGAAAATTAATTTGCCACTTGCTGCACGTACGCCAATGCCCATCGGTTCTCTCCCTCTTTCTCTTCTTTATTTCACGTTGTATGCGAATTTCTAGCCACGATTTTTCAGAATTTGTTCACGAGAAATACGTAATTTGGCTTATTTATAATTTGCAACCAGCGAAAAAAGTCTCCCCCAAAAATATGAACGTAATCCAAATCGGAAGCGAGAGCGTAAAACTTGTTTATCGCATGTTGGCACTTTTTCGAGGGTCGCTTTTTTTCTTAATACTCACGAGTAAATCACGCTTATTCCAGTCATTTTTATTTCATTGCTACACGGCCTTGCGGGGCTGACGAAATACGATTGCGCGTTGTTTGTTGAGCCGGTCGCGATGAACGTATTTGGACTCTCCTGGAATTTTTTAGGCCAAGAGAGCGCTTGACAAACTTTGTAAACTGTAAAATAATTAAGTTGAACTTTGTGTCGTGATTGACTAAGGAAAATAAAAAGAAGCGTTAATAGGTTTTCGATTGAACCAAGGCAGACAGGAAGGAGTGATGATTTTTGCAAGCCTATTTCATTGAAGATATATAGAAATCTAGATCAATTTAATATTTCTATTTGTCGGTTTTACATTAAACTGTTTGTTTCGAGAAATATCGCCAATCGTATTACTTAATGAAAGTAGTTACAAGTTTCTAGTTATAATAAGAATACTAGATCGAACGAACAGACGTTTTTAAATAAATACTATTTGTTTAAGATCTTTGTTTAAATAGTTAAACAATATAAGTTTTCAATATTAATTGTCTAAAATTTATGCGATCATTTTTGATGAATTTTAATGAATAAAAAAAGATTTAGTCCTAAACGAACGATATAATTAAAAAAAATATGATCGAATATATCGCAATCATAATTCAAGAAACAGGTGACCATTACCTTTTGTAAAGATTAATATACATTCATGTTACTTATGCATGATATTAGAATATCTATTATTTTGATTTCGACTAGCTATGTAATAGAATATGTAATTTATAGTATAAGCAATGGAACATCGCGTTTATTTAAGTACATGCAAACAATACTCGTGCTATTGAAGCTTATTATTAAAAAATATTTTTAAATTGCGTCTTTACGATACTTTAAGCACGTCCAAATTAAATTATTTCTTCATTACATTTTTAGGTAAACTTATAATATTTTTAAAGCTTAAGGAATCCCTGTACATTCACTTCCTTTCCTTTAAGTATTTAATGGAGAAACAAGTAAATTTAATAAATATTTTGAGCTACGACCAATTATTAATAAAATTAAATTGTGCCGATAAGTAATATTGTAAATTGAGAATTGCGCGCAAATCATACGATTAAATTCAGCCAACGTAGGTGACAAAAAAATTGCTCGAGCATTATTTCGTTATTAAATGAAAATGCAACATCAATGGTTACAGGAAACGTAGTCAGAGCCTTGAGCATGACGAACGAGCTTTTGGAGTTAGTACCGTCACACAAGCGAGCCCTTGGCAATCGTGCTTATTACCAGGAGGAAATTCAAAAAAAGTCCAACGAGTCGAGGAGAAAGCGCGGCGAGGACGGCACTGCAGATTCGCCTGCGACTGATCAGGTAAGCTAATTCTCTATAAAGAAACTTTTCGAGTAAAAAATGCCCCCGAAATAAACTTTTTTATGGTAGATTACGGCACGGCCTCTAGAAATATATGAACCTTAACCGAATTTATGACAGTGGGCTCAGTAAATTATATTTTATCAATATTTCGAAACTTATTTTCAAAGCCTAAGAATGTAGAAATATGATCGATTTATTATGTAAAACCTGTTTATTAAATTATCAAAGACAGTTTATAAAATTTAATATTATCACTAATACGTGGATGTTATATTTTTATTATTTCAACATTCGTATTCTGATAATAAATTTTCTGAAAGAAATGAAATAATAAAAAACACAAATATAACTATTCGTGTAACTGAGAATATATTATGGAGTTGCTGTATCAGTTTCAAAGAGATTGATACAAAGTATTTTTATAAAAGCATTGGTTCAGTTAATGTTTAAATCTTTTTGAAAATATTTTCAAGAATAAATAATGAAATCCATCCGATGTTTTTGGTGCACTTTTGAAGAAGGTTTTTGAAAACCATTATAAAATATTGATGGCTAACAAATTAATAACTGCAATTACTTCGCTAATGTACTACCTCTAATGGATTCTTTAAAATTTCAATAGGATATTGCTGTGCTGAAATAAATTTGAACGTTATCTGATTAGAAAATTATGTTGCTCGCGAGATACAGGGAAGAATTTTCGCGTTTAAACTTTATATTCGAAATCAGTCAATAGCTAATATAAAACTGTAATAGTATGTATTATTTCATTTTTCTTATTTTTAACTACATTACAGAGATTTCGAAACAACTTATAATTAACTTAATTTATATAAATCATATTTTAAAAAAACAATAACAGTAATAGTGTATTTACATTCGAGGTACATAAATATATATACATAAAGATAATAAAAAGAATAAATTTATTCCTTTGTCCGAACTCATTATCATATAAAAGAGAATATATCTTAGAAATCGTTGTTTGCTGATCAAGTAGATTGGAAAATTAATTTCTAAAGTAATCTTGATGTACAGCTCTGTTACAGCAATATTAGATCATATTCCCTGTTTAATATTTCGTAAATAATCATTTTCTCCATCTATTATTTCTACAATTTAGACTCGTGCGAAAATTTTCTTATGCATGTGCACGTGGATGTACTTTTTTACTTTTATACATATTCATTTATTCGTGTATACACGATTATTAATAAAAGTTTATAATACAGTTTATGTTGGAATAAAAATTTAGTATTTATATTATTAATTTTGATAACTTTTTGCGGTTTTTATTTCATTATCTTATAATGTTAAAAATAAAAAAATAAACTATATCACAGAAAATATCAAACAAATGTTTAAATATCTATTTTAATTAATTTATAGTTTTATTAATAACTAAATTTTTCAAATCTTTTATTCTTATTTATCAACTTAGTCTTAATATTCTATTAAAAGAAAAACTGTTTTTTTTTTAATATTTTTTTCAATATTCAGTTGATAATTTTGTATGAAGTAAAATCTTAATTATATTTTTTAAGACATTAAATAACAATTGTAAATGATTGCTTAGTAAAATATCTCCGTAAATAAAAAAATTTTGTTAAAAGTTTTGTTAAAAAAAGAATATTGATGTTCACTTAAAAAATTTACGAATATAAACATGCAAATTAGTTTATTAATATTTATACTTATTATTTTTTATAATTTTAATAAAATAAATTTGTAATAATGCAAATTAAATTGAAAGCATTAATGGAGCTAAAAATTTACAACTGAACTGTTTTTAAAGTAATACTTTAAAATAATTTATAAACTTACAATTTTCGAATAATTAAATTTAATTATGTTTTGATTTTTAATAAATATATAATGCACGTTATTATGCTAAACTGAAAAATTTTTCAAAATCGATTTAAATAATTAACTTAAAAACTGATAAAACCTAACATTTTTATAAACTTAACCTTTGAATAAAATTTATCAAATACACGGTCAATTATAATAATTAACGTAAGAAAATTTATATAAACTAAACCAAAATGTTTTTCAAAAGTTTCATTAGCAAAGATTATTATTGATAAAACATTATTAGTAGTAATTTTGTTTCATCAAAAATACCATTGGAAACTTTTCATGATTATAATTACTAAATTAATGTGTAAATTTTCATATATCAAAATATTGAATTTCGAATAACTAACACTAAATTTTTATATCATGTTTTAAGTCGATTATTAAAAATAACTGAAATTTATTAGACTCTTGTTTTCATAAATATAAAGTCATATTTGATTGTATTTCTATGTTAGAACATTTTATAAGTATATATTTTGATCAAAAACTGAAAAAATGCTTTATCTATGATATAAATTATTTACGACTTTAGAAGCAACCTGTTAGAGACGCTCGTTTGTCGTTATTTATGTTTTTTACTATTATTGAGAGCATATAAGAGGACATTGAAATTAAAAATGAAAGAATTAAATATTAGAGAAAGCTAGATATAGCATTATAGATATTAAAAAGAAACTTTAAATAAAATTATCATATTTTATTATTTTTACAAGTATTATTTAGAAAATATTTTATAGCTTCATTTTTGTAAAAGTTATAATTATTCTTGAAAATTTGAAAGCGACTAATTGATCGATCAATGACATATTTAAAGAAAGATAATACTTAAAAATATCGGACTTTAGTTTTATAAAATATATTGATAAAAAAACCTACTTTTTTACAATTTATCGTTCTAATAAATCTATCATCAGTCAAAGTAACATTGTCTTAGCCATGAGCTCAATATTCTCATAACTCTGTATTCATGGGTACGAAAAGCACTAAAACCATAAACAAAGCGAGCAAAAATCAGCTCGATATCGCGAAAAAGTCAAGGGCATATAATAAAGTGTTGGAAATGCCGTATAGCCCTTCACCATTCCGGAGAAAAAGATCAAGAGTGTGAGCGAGATGACGGAGCGCGAGAGGTACGAGATGCTCTGCCGAGGCGAAATCACAATGCCCTCGAGTCTACAGAAGAACCTGAAGTGCCGATACGTCGACCATGGTATACCCTTTCTTAAGATAGCGCCCTTTAAGGAGGAGGAGGCCTACCTCGACCCGAGAATCGTTATCTACCACGACGTCATCTACGACGAGGAGATCGAGACGATCAAGAGGATGGCTCAGCCCAGGGTAAGCGATCGGGTCTAGCCCTTCTATTCATTTTATAGATGGCTTCTGCCGCATTCGAGCGAGACGAGGGAGGCCAAGAGAAGGCGAGAGAAGGAGAATTTACGACGCGTCGTTTCGGAAAATACCATTTTCCATTAAATTTCCTTTATTTACCTGCTATGCTTTTCGATGAACAGCATTTTTTTTGATAAACTTGGATGCATTGTTTTGCACACGAGAAATGTAACGAACAGAAGATAAAAATATTTAATCCAAAGGAGTAAACCGCCTCGGATATTAGTAAATAGATAACAAATGTCAATGTGTTTGCTATTTGGAAATTTTCTTTTTTCAAATGCTCGTTGAATGGATCAGTTTTGAGGAAATCGCACGACACGCGTTCGCTCTAATATTGATCGGGATTAAAAGTATTAAAAATATTAAAAGTAAAGCTAAAGCTTAAAGATATTTGTATAAGTCATAAAAACAGACGATAAATAAAAAACTCGGATACTTGGATTGTTCAATGAGTTACTTTTTTAAACACTAAATAACAGATGATATTCGAATCTGTTTGATTAATTTTGCATAAGCCATAATTTATTTAACAATTATTCGAGTAATTAAATCGAGTCTCGCGATAAAATCTCTTTCAATTTATTATTCGTGTTATGTCGTGGAGCTTTAACGTGTATTTCATTATTAGAAAAAAGCAGATCTGCTCCACACCCAAGTTCCGGGCTCAACTGCTTACGGTGCTGATGCAACTTACCTGTTAAAGTCAATTGTTGCTACTAATGAAACAATTTGTTATGTTTTAAGCATTTTAAATCCCTTATTATAACCCAAACGCGCCATAACATCAACTGCAGTTGATCGCTGCGTTAAAATTCTATGCTGGCCATTTAAATGAAATGACATTTATACAGCTTCGCGCGTAAAATGACGGGTGCAGGTGAAACAGTATACTATAGCGAATGCATAAAGTAATATATAATAAGTTTGCTCCAAATGAGCCTTGACACGTGATCAATTATCTTAAATTTCTTTTAGTTAATGCGATGTTCGCGAACCGTGGCCCAGCGAACTGGATTTTCAGCGAGCCCTGACTTTTAGATGATAAAAAAAATTTCTAATTATTTTATAATTTTAAAGTGACGTTGATTTAGCCTTAATAAAAAATCAATTACTTAACGGGTTCAGTTATTCCATGCAACAACTTAAAGGGTATTGGTATGTCTCGAACAAGTCTAGCCATCATAGTTCACAAAAAAAAAACTAACAAAAGTAATAACGCAATGAATTCTGAATCCTATGAAAATCTTATTCTCTTTGATATATAGTGATTATTAAAATTATAAAATTAATAGATAAGTTCGTCGATGAAGTATTGACTTCAGATACTGGGACAG
Organism: Platyscapa corneri; assembly: GCA_018907185.1. NCBI lineage: Eukaryota > Metazoa > Arthropoda > Insecta > Hymenoptera > Agaonidae > Platyscapa > Platyscapa corneri. The sequence continues at coordinate 3,090,986 of JACCHW010000005.1, read as the reverse complement.
TAACAATTCTTAATGTCAATTTTCCGTAAATAATACTTATTTCCATAAAATTCAATTTCTTAGACAGCTTTTTATTAAAAAAAAGAATAGTTTTAATTCGCTTTGATTTAATTTGATTAGATTTAATCGAAATTTAGAGACACTGTTTTTCTACAATTCTCTTGCAATATTGTCTTGAAATGTCCGTATACTTTATTATATGTTTTTAAACTTTCCAAATTAGCAATCATTGGACACACTTGTCTAAGTCTTTAAAAGAAATATTTATTTTATTTTTGTACGAATAACTTTGATTGAAATTTCGCTCCAATTATTCTTCAGTTATTAAAGCTATTTTTTCTGTTCATTTTTTTTAACGCATAATAAATAAAATACGAAAAAATTGCAAATCTAAATTTTTTCTTAAACTTTGATGGGCTAAAACTAAAATAAATAAGTGAAAGGTCAAATAAATATTAAACTAATAATTTTGTGTTGCAAGAATATTCAAGTGAATAAGAAAAGAAAATATTTAAATATAGATAAACGTACTGATGTATTTATACTCAATATAAGAAATTTAAAATATCAAAATTAAAATGAAAGAAATTGGGAAAAGATTTAAACGTGCCTGACTTAAGAAGTAAACCTAACACTCGCTAGCAACTTCTTCTGATAAGTCATTATTTATTCTTACCTAATAAATGCGCGAGACTTTCATCTTTATGGTGCTCAACCCCGGTGAACGGATCCAAATTTGCAATCGAGTTAAAACTGAAAAAACTCCAAACAATTTGGACGAACGTTGACCAAGTTTAGTGCACCTGAGTCCAAAATCTATTTCCAAGACAGGCTTAGAATAAGAAAGGAGAACAAAATGGAAAAAAAAAGGTAAAATGTCTTGTCCGTTTGCAGTTCAAGCGAGCGACGGTGCAAAACTACAAGACCGGGGAGCTGGAAATAGCGAATTACCGCATTAGCAAGAGCGCCTGGCTGCAGGAGTACGAGCATAAGCACGTGCAGGCGGTGAGTCAACGGGTCGAGCACATGACAAGCATGACCACCGAGACCGCCGAAGAGCTCCAGGTTGTTAATTATGGAATCGGCGGACATTACGAGCCCCACTTTGACTTCGCAAGGGTACGCACTATCTTCTCTATCCCTCTCTCGCGTACACCGCGATAAGCATTAATCACAGAGCAAAGCCACTGGTAGTCAATTACTAGTTTGCATTATCGCCTTTAGGCGCGTCCCAGCCATATTTATAATTCTCTTACTTTCACCTTGATCAGGCTTTCGCCCATTTAAACTGTGCTGGGACCAACGCTCTATTTGCGTTTCCGTAACTAAATCTATTGCAAATGTTTTTTATACTTCCACCTTGTGCTTTTAACTTTAGCTTCTAATTGTCATTTTTGTATTTTAAAAATATTTGCGCACAAATGATAAAATATATTTAAAATTTTAAGGTAAAAATACCATAGAAGAACGTTTATTTTTCAAATTGCCACACATAAATGTGCAGGCAATGGTGCATTTTATAAAATAATAAAATTCAGTGAATTTTATTAATAAATAATAATAATAAATAAAATCATTAATTTTTGTAATTTTTTAAATTCCACTGCATAGATAGAAAAATATTCAGCAAATGCGTGTTATCGGATTAAGTTTTACGTTGCGAATAAATTTTGTATTGCAATTTTGCATTATTTTATCATTATAATACCTAAATAATGGGCTATAAATATTATTGTTTTTGAAATGGCCTGTTAAAAACAATAATTTGATTTATCTAAAATTCAAAATTACACTGATCTTTCTATCTTTAAAATCTATTTTTCCACAAATTGTTAAACGAGATCTCAATAATATTTTTAAATTCAACTAATTCGTACTAAAGCTCATAAATTCGTTCACAGAACTTATAATGAATTATTTTTTAGCGTGTCGCTAGTATAATCGCACGAACTTTTGCGAAATAACAGATACCAAATATTACGGAAAGCACGTGAAGTCAAATTTTACACGAATCGTATTTTTTAATTATAGCTTGTTACTCGGTTATAGATGCAGCTCGGTGATAAAAATAGGAGTTTAACAACCTCTTATTATTGAAAAATTTGATAAACATAATTTACTCCAATTACTTACTACAGATTCTAAAAGCTGCTTTGTTGTTTTAATTTATGTGCAGTTATATAAAGAATGTAAAAAATGTCGTTATAGAAACAACCTTTAACAGTGAAGAGAAGCTTTGCTCCATTTTCGTTGTAAAATATAAAATACATGTTGCTCTAAAAAATATAAAATTATGAATTTTAATGTCTTAATTATATTTTTCCAGAGAGAAGAAAAGAATGCATTTAAAAGTCTTGGAACTGGGAATCGTATTGCTACTGTTTTATATTATGTAAGTATATACACACGCGCGCATATGTATATATAACAATTTTGTAGCAACGCAGCAGATGAATAATAGTACAAAGTAGCTGTAGTAGGCTAAATTTAGTGTTTCCAGCTTGTTTAACCTTAAGATATGGATAAATACTTGCACTGTGTCACTTCAATACGACCAAAACACTCTTTAAATATAAACTATTTATGTGTGAGAATGTAACACACACACACACACACACGCATTATTATTCTACTTTAAGCGTAGATAATAATATTAACTTTTGAACTTTAATTATTACGAGCAAGCATTTTACTACCACAAATATTCACAAATAAAATTTCCATACGTTAATGCAACTCCCTAACTATTCAAAATGATTTAAAAATCCACACAATTATAAAGATCCACAGTAGCTTTTTTATATCTAGAAAGTACATCATTATTTTACAGGCTATCAATTAGCGGAATATATATATGTTTATACTTTTGCTTGTAATAAATTTAGTTCTGTACTTTCTAAAAGAAAAAGATAAAAGGAAAAACTAAAACAAAATTACTCGGGAAATGTATTATTGGTATTCGTCTATTTTCTCCTGACTTTATTAATAAAAGTTATATCTGCTTAAAATATAGAATTAAAATTTTCTGTTTGCTTTAAATAGATTATAGTTTGTTTTTATTGAAATCATGTAAATAGCATTAAAGTTTTACAGTTTTGAATAATTATTTTTCAGTATTATAAAGTTAGGCTGTGTATTTAGAGCGAGCGTATAATATTGGAAATATTTCATACGTTGGCGTTCGATCGTCCTTTTTTACCTAACAATTAATTCGATTAAGCAATATTCATTAAACCATAAAATATTAACCAAATTTTGTGTCCATTTTATTTAGATGAGCGACGTGGAACAAGGGGGAGGAACTGTCTTTACAAAAATTAATATTTCTCTTTGGCCGAAAAAAGGGAGCGCTGCCTTCTGGTACAATCTGAAACCTAATGGAGAAGGAGATTATAGGACTCGACATGCCGCGTGTCCAGTTTTAACTGGATCTAAATGGGGTAATAATAATTACGGAATTATTCAGTAACAAAACTAGGCATTTTCAGCGAATTCTTAATTCTACAGCTAAACTCAATTGCCAATATTCTGCAGTAAATTGTTAAAGAAGATTCCGAATCCTTCTACAAAATTAATTGAATTGCGTTTTTGTTAAAGCAAAAAATATTTCGAATGCGATCTCATCTATATAATTAATTTAGGCCCTTGAATGTTTGGAACATTATATTATAACATAACGTAAAAAATAATACCACCCAATTCTAACTTTTTATTCGTTTTAATAATAATCCGAAATACCAATTAGCTATTGAAAGGGAAAGAATTTTGTAAATAGTTGATTTTTAAGAATTTTATTAATTAAATAAACATTTCCATAAAATGAATTAAGAGTGGAATATCTTATGCATTTTATTTTGCAGTTGCGAACAAGTGGCTGCACGAGAGAGGTCAAGAATTCCACAGGCCTTGCACATTAGAAAATCAACCAGCCGACGTAGATGATGGCCGATATTAAGAATAAGATTATAACTAATTTATATGAGAAACTCCATTTCAACATCCAACATTATCCAAGTTTACCAACGGATGGATTTTCAGATACGAAAATAATCTTTAATAAAGCAACTTGGATGTCGATTGTAAATCGAGCCAATTATCTAGAGAAAACTGTATAGCGTCAGAAATATGCAAATGTTATAAAAATCGTCGGTCAAGCCAAAGGATAAGATAATTTTAATTTCTGTCGAAGTCTAAAATTCAAGTGTAACTTCTCCGCGACTCTTTTAAGATTGAAACGATTTCAACTCTATCGAATAATTTTGTCAAAGAAGCCGCGCTTGAAAGTAAAGACCAAAACAAAAGATGAAAATTCAATTCAGCTATTGTTTATTTTTTACGTTTAACTTCGGAGATAATTAGAAAACAGCGCTTTACTGCGTATGAAATTTTTAGCAATAAACAATTCCGAATGCAGTGTGTGATATCGCAGATTTTAAAGATAATTGTATACTTAATATATAGAAGGGACGTGTTAAAAGGAACAAGGTTATTTTAAAATATCGACGAATTTACTGGTGTTGTAAGATAAAAAATTATGTTTCTGAAAGAACTATCGATACGCGCGAGAAAAAGAATTGTCGTTTATATCTAATTAAATATTTATGAGCAATTAACACGAATTTAAGCTTTTAGTGAGAATTTTCAAGGCGATCTACGAATAAAATATAATTATAAATTAGACGCATATAATAAAATAATGGAATTATAGTGACTTTGTTCCTTCGATCAACCGCGTTAGCGATAAGTTGAAATTTTCATTAAAGGGGTGTGAGAGTGCTACTTTACCAACAGAGCTTAGTTATAAAAACGAAAAATTATTTTTCTATTTAAATGTACTACTTTATATTTAATTATATTCTTCGCGTAAGTTATAAACACAGTAAGCAATTTTTAGTTTAAACTCTTTAAGTTTTCAAATATGTTTTATTATTAGAACGTAAGTTATAAATTTATTGGAATAATATTGTTGGGTTATTAAATTTTTATTTTACAAAATTAAAATGAAATATCTTACAGTAAATGGTAGAAGTTGTTTAATAAGTCTAGTATACTTTCTAAGATGTTTTAAACTGTAAATTTTTCAAATTTTAAAAATTGTTAGTCTGGTAAATGCGCTCAAATATCTCAAAAAAATCGCCCAATATTACAATACGATTAATTTGTGAATAATGAGTAATTTGATAATTGATAAAAGAAAATACAAAGTAATTTTCACACACCATTAATTATAAAGGCACCATTTATTTAAGTTTGTCTAAGAAACTTACTTATAATACAACCAAGTTTCATGGACCAAGACTATAACTACTGCAATTATTACTACATCATGTTATAATAAAAAACGATAATTTAGGTAGTATTTTACTTTAGCCTTAAAAAATTGATCTAATGCATTATACGATTGTAAAAAAATATATACTGTAAAATTCGTAGTTTTGCAAAACAGCGAAAGTAGAAATTAAAGGAAAGAAAATGCAACATAAAGTTGTTAATGCATTTATATACTTCGAATTTAAATAAATGGAGTCTTGATTTAAATAAATTTAGATGATAAGATAAATTTTTTAATCAGTTATTAACCTACTAACAGAAAATTTAAATACAATGCGAAGTTACTATACAATATAATAAAAATCTTTTTCATAACTGAGGAGACTGAGACGATTAGTAGTGCGTATAAACCTAGTATTTTCGTTTTTGAAGTACTGGAAAAGTTTCATCGAGATGTTAAAATTGTATGCTACTTGATGTCAAGATAATGTTTATAATTATTAAGTTCCTGGTCTTTTATCTGTTAAAAAAGGTTAGGAACTAAGGGATTTGACGAGTCAATAATGAATAAACATTTTCAAGATATTATTAATAGACTTACATTCAATTTCTGTACTTTTCCCAAATGTTATTTTTATTAGTCTTTTAATTTTTATTCATAGTCTTCATAAACTAAGGTCAGTGCTACTTCATTAAAAATGTAAAACTCGTTAATATCGTTAAATCATTATTCTTACACAATTATTAAATAATTATTATTGCAATTATTAAAATTATTACAAAATTATATTCTCAATTTTATTTTATCTCGTGTAAATTTAAATTGAAAAGGTACTATTTAAACAAAAGAATTAAATATTCACCGTCAATAATTAAAATATTAATTCTAAAGATATTGAAAGTAGATATTCAAATTTGTCAATTAGAAAGGAACTATAAAAATTTATGTTGAAAAACTTAATTTTTTATTATAATATGTAATTTATTAATTGAAAATGTATTTATATTAATTGCATAATATTCAATTAATTTAAATTTACCATTAAAAATTTTTCATGAAAATAATTAAAAATAACATTTTAAGTAGTAACAGACGTAATAATTTGAAATGAACATTAATAACTGTCGATTATAATGTAAAATAGAACTAAAAATTATTAATAATTGACAAATGAAAACACTCAAATAGTTTTTAAATATTTAATTTATAAAGACTTTGAATTCTTTCTATAATTATTGCTTTAAAAATATGTGTTAAGATGAACATTGAATGTACACTAATCTTACATGATCTATTTAAAATTTTTTAATTTTAAAATATACTGGAAAAAAAATTTTGAATAATACATTCACAAATTAACGAAATAATTTTCAATGCATCATTTAACATTTTATACCTATAAATGTTATAGAAGTAAATATTATGTCTCCTTAATAGTAAAATAGTTTTTGTATATTATAGAAACGGAAGTATCTGAGTACTGATTTTTTAAATAGAAAAAGTATTAGTAATGGCGATAAAATATAATATACATACTCAATATTAAATTAATTTAATAATGAAATTTTATAAATAATTTAACGAATTAAAATTTTGGAGAAATAAATGGATATATTTTAAAATTTTAGCGTAAATATTATCAAATGTAAATTAAGTTATTTAAATCATAAAATTAAATGATGAAAGCATAATATAATCGTTTTGCAACGAAACAAAACAAAATTTTTTACTTTTTCAAGAGCAAACTTAAAAGAGTATTATAAATGTAAGTCGGTAAGGTAGATGACTCATGATACTACGTATTTCAAATTAATTTACTTAAAATTATTTATTATAACTTAAAATTGTACAATAAAATAAAGGTTTTGAATTAAAAATATTTGTATTTAATAATCTTTTACAACACTTTTATTTTCATTGCGACGATAAGAAGTTGAAAACTGTACATTTAAAGATTTATGACTTTATTCAATTTTATTAAACGTTAATACAAATGTCGTATATATTTGACCAGTATAAGTGAAAAATAAATAAATAATTCTTAATAAAATAAATATTGTAAAATTTATAAATGAATTAAATAAATTTTTGAACTGTATATTTTCAACTTTTAATTAAATTTAACGATAGAAAACAAGACAAATAGAATAATTAAAGGTTGAAAAAAATTATCAAGATTTTTAATTCTAATTTAACTTTAATAAACTATAATCGAAAAGAGTATTATCTATTCAATAATATTTGAATAATTGAGTAACCAAAAAGACCTTTTAATGTAATGACAATGTTAAAGAACACTACGTTTTTCAATTTATGTATATATATATATAAACTATTTGTTGGGGAGAAAATAATAGTTGAAATTATAGCAAACGTTGATAATTACGTTTTTATTCACATCGTGATAATTAAACTATGTATACAGTACGACTGAAGCCGTATCAAACTCATTAAATCATCGCTTTCATTTCTCACCTGACGTGCTGTATACATGCATGAGCGTAGCAGCCCCGTGTAACGCGCCAAAATAGTAATCAACCTCCGCAATAAAGCACTAATTACAAGGTAATAATACACAGGGGGACAACTTAAGGAAATGAGCAAATGCACTCCCTTAGGTAGTAAGAGAACTACCAGCAATCACAGAATCCGCGTTAATACAGCCTCGCGTACCTCGCCCTTCTTCTCACAATAGACAGACTATTAAAGACTAATTAGTTCCACCGTGCGGTGATTTTCATCGACATACACCCTAGAGATGCAAGCGTACGTGCCCTGCATATATCTCTCGGTATTTATGCTTCTACGCACCTACGCTCACGTATGCAAACCAGTGAATTGTCTAGTTCCACATGAGGAAGATGTGCCTCTGAACCATCGGAGGATCTAAATGGACATTATGCTGCAACCTCAGGCTGAGCCCTCTTCCAGTGACTGATTCGTCCCTAGGAGACATTCGAGAGCCAACTGGACGACCTACACAAGCAAACTGGATGAGGGGATGCGCGATGCTGAATCGCTTGACCACATAAGCTTAAACGCCTCTAAAGGAACGAATTTAAAGGCGTTCTCTCATCGACGATGAGCCACATTAGTACTGGCATCTCTAATACGAGACTGAGCTCGCAGATGTGCTGAGCAGGAGAGGACTGGCTCTCCTGATTTTGCATTGAATTACTCAGAACTCACTTTGCATAGGTAGGTATGTGTTATTTCCATGGACGGCACCATTTACTCCACCCATCTCTCTCGTCTTAGTTTGAACGTGTCACTGACTCGTTACATCTGGTCGATACGGGTTCCCTCATCGTCTGCTTTTCTCGAAAATTGTGGTGGGAAGAGCGGATCATAGTTCGCAGTCAATTTTGACAAACTGTTCATGGCAGTATGTGGAATGAAAATTTACTACATTCGTGAGAAACTATTTATAATGCATAAGGGCTTAATGCCTAATATCAAAGTAAAAATAAAAATTATGTGTTTAATGAGACACATCAGATAGAAAATATAGCGGTACACTTCAAACTTATTCTATCCAATATTAAAACAAGTAAATGAAAGTCATGCAATGTTTGCAAATTTAAAAAGCTTTCCGTTAACTACACCACAATGATATTTTTATAATTTTAGTTGTATTGCAGATATAAATATACTGTTTTTAATTTTCAGATGGTGCACATTTCAAATAATAATATTTCAAGTGTAGAATAATCAACAAGTATATTTATAATAGATAAAATAGCTTCAACTACGACTTGTAATATAGATTTTTATGATAAATTACAAAAGATGATAATAAAATAGTAAAATAAATATTTTTCAAAGTGACTGAATTCACGTTATTACGTACTTAAAATGTTTTGTGCTACTATTTTCTTTTTTTTTTGGGTATTTTTTTTAAATCGCCACAAATAAAATACATACAATATACTGAGTTTTACCGGTAAGAAGAAAATCTATAATACTCGTGTAATCTTATATTTTGTAAAAATATCTTGACTTCTAAAGCCTCAACTTGACTAACTAAAAATATAATTATAAAATTAATAATAATAACACTTTCACTATAATCATAAAGTAATGAACTAAAAATAAATTATTCTTTTAACCAACCTAAAACAGGTTTATCTTTTGTATATTATTCTAATAAAGAAATTTTTTATTTTATTTAACATGTATTCTATACTCTAAGTAGACTTGTATTTAAAGTTTGCATCCTAATATATATTGAATTATTATTTTTATAAACTTTTCAAGTTTTTATAGAATTTTATTCATATTTTTCAAAAGATATTTAAGTAGGCTAGCTTATTTTTAAAAATATAAAAATATGATGAATACAGTTTTTACGCATTGTCATAAAATCATATAAATTTACATAAAAATGAATTATATAAAATGATATTTAAAATTATGGAAAAATAATAAATACATTACAATAACAAATTAAGATGAGTGAAAAAATATATATTATGTGATATGCATTATAAACTTATTACATATTCATATATTTTTATGTATGCTATGAATAATTATATATTGAATACACAGTACAATATAGTTTTAAAAATTAGAAATTAAATTAAATCATGTTTATATAAAAATCAGTTGCAATATTTCTGTTTTGACAATACTTCTAAATACTACTTTATTTATTTTTCAACAATTAAAAACTTTCTTCATTCGATATACTTGGAAGCATATTTAAAGTAAAAATATTGGTAAAATTTAAATGAGACATTACTTTACTATTTTTTGTCTATTATTTAATACTATAAGGAAAATAGATCTTACAATAAATAATAATATATTTTATCTGATCATAAAATTTTCGTGTTTTATTACAGAAGACACATTATTTAATTTTTTATATTTCTGATATTGTAAATTTAATATTGTCTTAAAAATTCTAAAATTATAAACTTATGAAACATTCGATCTTAGATTTTTTTCGAATGAATATGAAAATTTCTACCGCGTAAATTTAATCTTGCATTATTATTGTAATTTATTATCTAAAAATAAAATATGTTATTGGACATACTTAGAATTTAAAAACTTGATTTTAAATTTAAAGAGACCTTATAAATAAAATATAAAAATCCAATCATAAAACTGAAATAAGTTTGCTTGTATCACATAATTATTAACCATCCTTTAGAAAAACTTGTTATCTCAATTTTATTTTATCTACGAAAATCGCTTTTTTCTCATAAATAATATGAATATAAAATACAGCATAATATATTTGATTTCTTTTTTAAACAAATTTTTTTTAATTTTTAAATAATTTTATACTATATTACATAATTTATACTAAAAAGATATTAATTTTTCAAAATTTAATAATTCTTATATTTTTTACTAATGTTTTAAATGCTGCCGTAATGAGTTTTGATACTAGTAATGACTCTCAATATTTGTGTACCGCACGAATGCGTCAACGACGCTGAAGGAACGGAAGACAGGGTTGGCGTCTCTGAATAAACAGATTCGTTCTAACTAAACTCGCGAACAGCCGATAAACAAAAGCGAAAATCGGCTTCGGAAAAGAAAATGACAAAGAAAAAGATGTCGGAGACTGAAACGAAGAAAATGGTTGCAAGTGGAGGCAAACCCTGCGACGAGAATGCAAAGGACGGGAAGAAAGAGAGAGAGAGAGAGAGTCGTGTTGACTTTTTTATTGCAATTTATTGCATTTTTCGTTACGTGCGTGCGGGAATATTTGAGCACAGCATCTCGACGTCAATTATCCGACGACCGACGTTCACCCGCGAAATTCGTGCATTTTTTGTAAATGACGCGTCGTCTCATTGAATCCGCGTCATTTTTCTTTCTCGCTCCGATTCGTTTTCCCCTCCTATCTTCGACTAAATTTTTAAATTTCTATCTCATGAGTGTCAGCGCCTCCGCAGTGGGTCAAATCGGTCTAATCAAGTTACACATTTTCAACGTCGTGCTCTTGGAGACTTGGTTGCATCCTCGTGTTGTAACGAATTCTCCTGAACGTAAAAGTCCTGTTACAATGTTAATAAATTAATTGTTAATAAAATTACAATACAAACTTTTATCTGAATCTCGTATAAATTAATCAAAAGCCTGCAAAGATAAATTTCATTATTTACTTACACGATTTTAAATCATATAGTTGTTAAATGCTAAAACGAAATAAAAGATTAAGAACAGAATTGCATATATTTCTCTTTTCAAATTTAAAACCTCATAATAAAACCTTACGTATCATGAGATTTTAAATTTTTCTCAGCGACCAATTTAAATTATTAATTAAATCAATAAAATTTTAATTTTTAACTATTTTAATTTAGTTAAGATGATAAAAATGACTCTGTAATTTTACTTATTTCTTCAGGCAATTGAAATACAAATATTCTTCATATTTAGTTCGACCAAGTGACAAAAAAGCAACACAACAAGGATGTAATCACATATTTAAAAAAAAATTCCGTGAAAACTATATATATTGTGGAATCCTGTAGCCTTTATTTCTCTAATATCCCATTTAAGTATTTAATCAAAAAGTAGAAAAAGAAATGATCATTGCAAAAGTGTGATATTTTCATGGCAAACAGGAAAGACTGAAACCAGAGCAGCTTCCAAAGCACGGTAATCCATTTCGTCACTTCTCACCCAGCCCTGGGCCAAAAATTGATTACTGAGCATCAACTCTTCGTATTACTTCTTTTTCATCCACTTCAATTTCGTGCGTCGTCCCTTCAATCTCTCCGAGTCTCTCTGATTGTCTGTCTGCTGCGAGGATTTTATTTCAAATGCGTCATATACTGGACATGATGTACACATTTTCTCAGTGACAAACATGACCTTTTTCTCTTATCCTAAATTCGCGTTCTGAACGAATATCGCAGTGCATCATCTATTATACTTTACAATATTTTCAAAACAAGCTTCCACTTTTAAATAACAAGGTTCTTGATGCAGTGCATACACTTAATAATTTATGATCCTTCTGATATCGTATTATATTTGCAGTACTACTATTAATTAGTTTTAAATCATGTTTAAATTTCGTAATTATCAAAGGCCTATATTGCTTTCGGCTTAAATTGTAATCGTTACATAATTAAATTTACCTTGTAACAACAGCTTTTCGTGCCATGCAGTTAATTATTCGCAAATGTTTTAAGAAACGATACCGTATAGTAACTATCCCTGCACATACAGTATGAATAAGCACATCCAAACACATGCATAACTATGTATAATTTATCCAAATTTCATAGTAGTCTAAAAATATAAAAACGTCATATAACAACAAAAGATATATTCTCAAAACAAATTAACAAATATATCAGTCATAAATTAAAAATATATATATATATAATCATATATATGTTTAAGAATTTGTAATTTGTTTTAAATTAAACAATAAAAAATAATTGCTTTTTTATTTTATAACGAACGTATCATAGGAGCAACTTCTGTCAAAATTCAAATTTTTATTAACCTTTAAAAAAAACTTTTATGTAATACTTCATTTCAGAATTAATTACTACATTATCATAGGTTTTATTTTAAATATTAAATACAATTTGGAATCGCATTAATATATTATTAATATGCAAATCCAACCTAAGATAAATTTATTATGTCTATGTAATCATTAATTAATACAAATTATTTATTAAATATTATTAATTTCTAATTTAATTTGCTTTCTTTAACAAAATGACTAACACATAAATCTCTATTACAAAAATACTCATAAGTATTTATTATTAAAAGTTTCATCAATATCTACAGCTGCCTTCGAGATTCTATTCTTTGGCAAAATACAGTAATAATTAAATCTACAATAATTCACATAATGATTTAAACAATTTTTAAAAATTAAGTAAACAAATAATAGTTAAAGAATATTTTTGTATTTAGTGACTTGGTAAGTTAAAGAATATTTTTGAATTAATAACAAAATATACAAATTTTTTTATTACTTTCCTACCAGCTTCATAACTCTTTTATGGTTATTCTGCTATTTCCCAAAATTGTATTTATTCTTGTTCATGTGCATACGTGAATTTTTAATTAAACCTAATGAGTACATGCTTGTCTACAAGTAGATTGTACGCTTTTGCAACAGCTTGTATGCGTATGTACATATGCATGTGTGCGCGCGCGCACACACACATATATATATATATATATTTAAAGGCATATTTACCACTTGTCAAAAAGTTTTAGTTTTGTAGAATTTTAATTTTCAGGTACAATTTCAAAAACACACGCACCTAAATCCTCTTAATTCATTTATATAAGGCATAAAATTGTCATTAATTTTAATATTTTGAAAATAAATGTTTCAAAGTGAATATATTATGATTAAATAAAGAAATACGAAATTAAATTAACTCAAAAGAAATTGTTTGAAAAATGATTTCATCTAAAAATTTAAGAATGAACGTAAAATATTTAATTCTGTCAAAACGTTTAATATTCTTTTACGTCTTACGTGAGTTTCTGATTATATTTTATCATAAATAAGAAATATAAGTAAATAAAATATACATCATATTTCAAAGAAGATTAATGAATACGTGGGAAATATTGTTTTTTCTATCTATTAGTTAATATAAACTGAAAATAAAAATGTGAAATGTTATAAAATTTTTATCATCATTTATTTTTATATATAGAAAATTGTATAAATACAATTTAAGTTTCTTAAAAAATTATAAAAGCCGTCGACAAGAATTTTGATAGTACTATTTAATTATTATGATTTGAAATGAGTTTGTAAAAGCATGTATTTTTTGTTAAATTTATTTTTAAATTAAAAAACTGATCGAGACGTAATTTAAAAAACGTAATAAAAATTTATATAATTTTTAAAATAATTGACATAAATATATAGTATAAATAATATTTTAAACTTTTTAGAATTTTTAATCAAATATAATAGATAATTGGTGCAACATTGAAATTAAAATTTAATAATGTAATAGAAATAAATTATTTATTACTTTTAAAAATTCTTTTTAAAATTGGTTTTTGGCATTTTTATTTATAATGAAAGAAATAAATTTTAAAATATTCAATCAATGAAGTTTAAATTGATTATTTTGTTTATCTCATTTTCCGCATACACTGAAAATTTGTATATAATTCATTTTCCGACTTGAACAATAACTTGTAAATTAATATGATTAATTATATAATTTTAAGATACTGAATAATTCCCCATATTTCTAAAAATTTATTTTAACGAAGTAATTGAATTAATTTAAAATTTTCAAAACTTTTGTTTTAACAAAACAAATTATTAAATAATAATTATTTTACGTAAATTCTTAATTATTAATGTTTTAAATAACAATTGGTTATTTTATTCTTATTATTCTAAGTAAGAATATATTAAAGCTACATTAGAATAAAATTATGTATTTAATCCTGTTAGAAACTGTTGAGTAATATATAATGCTATTATTATTAAAAAATATATAAAAATTTTACTTACTAAAAAACCAAATCATGAAAATTTTGATATTATTGTTTGTATACTGTAACATGATGTATATATAATAAGTTGGTTAATTAAAAAAAATAGTTTGTATGAGATAAGAAATTATAGAGTGCGTAAAATAAAAAAGCAAAATTACTTTGATAGATGTTAATTTAAAATTTCGGTTTTTAGTGAACACAAAATTAATCGTTCAACAATATTATTGAAAATGTATGTAAATATAATATTTATGATTCAAGTACACATTTATTAGAAACACGAATACGTGGTAAATTTAATTATTAAAAATACCTGATGTTAATTAAAAGCACAATTTCACACACAATGTATCACAACGTACAAAACAATACAACTAATTAATAAGAAGCTAGTGAATAAATTTTTAATTACTTATTTCGTAGTAATTGTTGTTGCTGATTATTTTCTAAGCTTGAAAAAGTAAGTATTTACCGTGAAAAATACTAATACGTGCGCACACGAAGGCGCAGAACCGGAGTAAAAGCAAGAACTATAAATCGCGCATATCTCACTTCAAACGAACATAATGGACAAGAGGGTGACGCGAAGCGCAAAACAATTGAATTTTGCCCTAATTCGCTATCGGTAAACGTGCACAGGTCACTCGATTCTCTTTCTCTCCCGCTCGCACGCCTATTCTTTCACCTATCATTTCAACTCCTTTTGTTCAACCCTGTTTTTATAAAAATCACTGTTGAACTTCATTACGTCTTTATTTTATATTTGAAACAAATAATTTTTTCGTAGGTTGTGCTTTTCTACGAGTCTACGTATTTTTCGGTACACTTTTTGCTTTATCCATTTCTTCGATCACTGTTGTAATCTTTTTGCAAACTAAATTTCACAAATAATAATAATGACTTTTTATAAAAACTTTATGAACTCGGAAAAAGACAAAAACAATTGATTTAGGAGAAGCAAATTGTTCTCGTGACTTGACCCAGAGCAGTAAATAGAAAGTATAAAAATAAACATGTATATGCACTTTTCCCTATGGGGAACAGCTGGAAGTATAAAAAAGGTTTTATTTTGTATTGTAAATTTTTAAAGTAATTCTCGTAAAAATCAATACTAATGCAACCACATATTCGAAATAACATTAATTTTTACATACCATTTGTGATACGTAGATATAAAATCTCTATATATATATATATATATTTTGAACATTTAAAGAGTACTCTGTCTCTTATTCATTGCAACTTATATCATGCTTATACAATAAATTAATTATTGAACTCGGAATAATTTCAGCCAAGCAAATTTTTTTCTTGTGGATTTTACTGACTCACGAAAACGCAGTTACTATGAAAAGCGAACGAAGGCAAAGAGAAATATGTTAACATGTCTCTTTGGATAATAAAATAGCGCACTATTTATTTTGGAGAATGAGGGAGAACAAATGAACTGCGTGTTAAATTTTGTCGCTCGTGCTACGATGGCAGCTGTGAATTCGCGGTAGCGACAGATGTAACATTGACAAACATTACGCTGTTACCAAAAAGTGCGCGCTCGAGAGAGAAGTAAAATGATACTTACAAATTTCAGCGATATCATGGAAACCTGCTGTTATCCATCCTCTACTTTCCTCTGCTATACTGATAACCGACTCCAGTTGCCGATGATAGCCGGAAAGTTCTTCGGCATCAATCCGCGAAACCGATATTTTATTGAAAAGAAGAAAGTCAGAAATCGAAGAATAACTAGGCTACTGACCATTGTATTAAAAGATTGTCTCCGTCCGAATTTTATATAGAATTTATTCAACTAATAAATTAGTATGAAATGAAATTTAAACTATATTAGCATTATACAATTATTATTGAATTTAACTAAAAGTAATATGATATTGATAAACAAATTTTACAAAAATAATAAATGGCTTTTATTTTGTATTTATCTAAATTTTATATTTGTAGGTGTAAAACAAATTTGATTAAAATTTATATTAAAAAAATGTAGGTATATTTTTAGATACTTTATACATCATAAAAAAGTTTATCGTTTTAACTTTTTTCAAATCACCTATTTTATTTTTTAAAAAACTTTTAAATTTTAAATAATTTTTAAAAAATTAGTATTTTTTAAATATTTATTCCATTTATTTCGTCTTTCTAAAATCATCGTTGCTTTGCAAAAACTTACAAAACATATTTATTAACAATTGAACTTTTCAATTAGGTGATTATAATTACTTCGCACATGTTACAAAAAGTCACAATAATTAAGATATTGCTATCATTATCATATCCTAAAAGCCAATCAGTTATCGAATTATCTAGAATTAGTGAACTATTATCAACATTTTATCCGTATATTCAAATCGTAAATTAGAAAATATTCTAATTAAGCTGAATCATTTATAAAACTCAACTCTTAAATAGTTTGTTAAATAAATAATGCACTATAAATTCCAAGGTTAAATTTCAAATTAAAAAAATGCAGATAATATTTAATAAAGTTCAAATAGATAGGCCTATAAATAACTTAGTACAAATACCTAAAAAATAAAAAAAGTAGCTTCATTCATTATTTGTTTAGATAATATAAACTGATTAGTGTTAAATTGTAAATTGCGATTAAATATTATAATGTCAATTATATTTGCAAAAAGGTTGTGAATTTAAATAATCTTTAAGCTTTTACAATATTTTTCCAATTAAACTTTAATTTTAAATTAATAATAACTTGAATAAATTTCGTCAAAACCAATGAATCAAGTATAAAACTTATTTTTATAGCGGAATAATCGTAATATCATCTCTTCAACTAGCTATATTCAATAAATAAAAATGTATGGATTATAAATCTCATAAATCCCGGATTATTGAAAAAAATTATCATGATTTTTTGTAAAAGAGAATATCTCCAGGATATAGTAGTTTTCTCGGCAACAGAATATACGTCAAACCTGTTACTCCATATTCATGAATAAAATATATCTATGACCCAAATACCCATTAGTGAATGACGAAATTTATATTTATTTGATAGAAGTTTATTTCACCTCAAATTATAAAAATAGTATCTCGATAAATATCTTCAAATATTGCTACGCAATTTTATTTTACTAAACTATTTTTTTAATTCACATAATACTTGAAACTATTTTTCAATTTATAAAACTATCAATGCGGCACTTATTAAAAAGTACATAACAATATAATAATTATAATAATTTTGTTCATTTTTATATTTTTAATTTTTAATTTTTGTGGTGCATCAATAAGAATAAATTACATTCGCGTACAATTATTGTTGCAATTGCATAATTCCCTCTAGTAGACAAACCAAATCTTAATTTTTTGATAAGTGATTTAGAAATCATACAAAATATTAGCATGAAAGACAATATTTAAATAATATTACTATTATGCAATTTCTTCAAGCGAAATTTTAACAATGAATACTATCATTTTTTAAAGTACTAATAATTTATTAATACGTTATCTCAATAAAGTCACATATTTTTTTAAACACTCAAACCAAAAGACAATTTGTAAAAAATATTTAAAATTTTTAAAATTAGTTACATTAAGTCATGAACATAATTTAATAATTAA
Organism: Platyscapa corneri; assembly: GCA_018907185.1. Classification (NCBI taxonomy): domain Eukaryota; kingdom Metazoa; phylum Arthropoda; class Insecta; order Hymenoptera; family Agaonidae; genus Platyscapa; species Platyscapa corneri. The sequence goes on along the minus strand of JACCHW010000005.1, from coordinate 3,072,637 downwards.
ATCAAATAAATAGAAAAACAGATATTTAATAAAATTTGTTTAATCTTGTTACCATAAAATATGTTTAGCAATCTATAATATTATCAACTATGATTATTTGAAATTCAAATTTTAATTTTAATTCTAATTAAATCGATAAATTTCATCTAAATTTAAATATACAATCAATATGCTGAGTTTTTCATTTATAAGAATTCTTTAGGAAACTTAAATTCCTGTAATATTTTTTATTTAATAATGAACTTATTTCATGTGAAAATTTATACTTAATTAGATTACATTAATTGGTTGATAGGTCATACAATTTGTAGAAATTATAAGTTGTAATTTTAATTTGAGAAATATTATAGTATAACTTTATTATACATTAATATATTCTTAATAAAATAATTAAATTTTAATAGTAATAATAGTAATAATACATTTATACTCTTTAATTAATAATTTTATACTTTTTAATATTATTCGATATTAATTAAAAAATTTCGCAATACTAATCTTGTTTTCTTATAGTTAATAATAATAAATACATATACAAATTCTGTATTATAATTGAATGTTATAATTAAAAAATTTAATCGATGAAAAATGAATTAATCTTTTTTTAACCTAACTAGTACAAGCTATTCCCATTATAAGGAAAATATGAATGGATTGTTTATAAGGGAAAGTTTATTTTTTATCGATGCGTTCTTAATTTAATTAAAATTGTTATTAAAGAATAATAGATTAATTGAATTTCCTATATTAATTAATTTAGAAATATATAAAGTTATTTTTAATGTAAATAGTTACGTCCATAATTTTAGTTATTATTGTTTTTTTATTTATTAGATTCCTGCAGTCAAAAAATTTTGTTTTATTTAAAAAAACTTTCACGCCTGTGTATATCAAAACTACTATTAAAAATCAAAATGAAAGGTAAACAAGTTTGATATGATATATATATATTTCGGCAATAATCCAAGACTTGCATGGCATTAACGATCAAACTGTACTGTTTTTTTGGAACTGAACAATAAAGATTTATAAATAATAATGAAAATTAATATTAGATGCATTTCTTCTTAATTTTAGGGTATGCAATGAGTGCCTCTATCGTGACTTTCTAATTTTCAAAAATTTTCCGTACATGTAAATTCCGTCTCTTCATTGTGCAGTTACTCTAATGCAAAGCAAAGACCGTATGCGATAACACGCAACACTTTGTACGCGGGATTGAGGGTCAAAGGTTCTCGTGAAGATAGACACGTTATACAGCTGGTCTACATTGGCTTACGAGTCACTAGCCTCGTCGAATATGGTGATAGATGCAAACATATACATAAGCCATTACAGAAACACTCTCTACTAAAGGTCGACAAGAGAGAATGAATGATCACCCGATCTGACCTGCAAATTATTCCGTGCATTCATTCGATCTGTAATATTGATAAATCTCATGCATGATTTAATTAAGATCGTAGGTTATTCGTAAACTTATATAAAATCTGTAGATCTTTAGACAAGAAACTTAAACGATGTCACTACCGGACTTGCCTTTGCATATATGAACACTATTTTTGTATTTTATAGTAACTAATTCTTTTCATTTTTAATATAGCACGTAATTAGTATGAAACGTATAGGATTATATTTGTAATAATTACGTAATCGCATATGTAAAGAAGAGATAAAGCATATGTTATTAATAACACGTTCGAATACACGTTTTTGTTTCTTATTTAAAAAACTTTAAAAAATCTTTTAATTATCTTTATTAAAACTATTTTTAATATTTTTAATATTACTGTAATGTTTTATTTTATTTCATTGTCTATCGTTATTTGTTGCTATAGTAGTTGCTATTTAAAGTATAGACATTTATATTAATCACGTTTGTACATTGAAAAATTATTTTCTTTACATATAAAAACACGTATTATAAAATTATATGTATATGAAGCTTTTCGAAAATACTTACATCTGTTCCACAAAATATTAATAATGCATGATCCTTGCACATATTATTATATTATTACATGATATTATTTTTTTAGAATACAGGATTTTATGACTACCATTCTGTGTAATTATCAGGTATAAAGTTGTACATAATACCGTAGTAAAATATACGAAACCAATTTAAATGATTTTTATAATGTCTTACATATTGACAAATATTATGTAAACTATGATTTTATTAAAATGTATAATGAAAAACTCGAATATTTAAAGCAGCGGAATGAGAATATCTAATAATACTATCAGTTTTTGAAAACTCCAGGTACAACTTTAATGATAAATATTATTAAAAATAATTCTTATATTAATAAATTATATATTACATATTATATATAAATTATTGTAAGTTTCTATAAGTTAAACGAAGTTATTTATTCTATCTTTAGTTCGTCTATTATACGTATAAAAATATAAACATTATAATGCTATTAATCACAATTTATAATATGTACATTATAATTTTATATAAAATATTTTTGAACGAGTAAAATAATATGATCACAATTCTATAACGTATAAAAAAAATACTTGGCTAGAGATGAATTTTTAACTAAAATAAATGTAAAGAAAATCTTTTTATAAAATTAAATAAAATTTTAGAAATTTTAATTACTATATTTTCAGGAATGTATACAAATATAAAGAAAACTATGTAAATAAAGAGTTGGTAATGATTTCAACTACTAAATCATAGAATAGGTTTTTAACAATTATTGTTAAAAACAGGTTTATTGTAATATATATAGATATAATATATATTAATATATCTAATATATATATAATAATATAATAGATTTTATTATAATAAAGATTAAGACTATATATTTGAACTCTAGCGATAAGTTTTTTCAGGTTCTATTATCTTTAAATGTAAAATTATTTAATGGTAGATAAAATTCTCATTCGTTAAATCCACTCGGCATTATTCTGTGGATATTATTATCGAAGTTTTAAGGCTTATTATTATTTAAATATAAAATTATATACATATAAGTCAGGGTTCATAATTTATTTTGAAAAAAAAATTATGCTAGCATCAATTATTTGAAAAGATATAACAGTTTCATCTATACAGATCCATGTAGAAAAAATGTTATATTACAAGTAATTATTTATTAGAGATTGGTTATTTTAAAATTTTTTCTATTTTCCGCCATGCGAAATAAAGTATTTCGCAATAAATAAATAACATATTTAAAGCAGCCAATAAACTACGTGTATACCATCGCAATAATTATAGTTTCTTTATTTTACTCAATTCAAACATTACGGATTTAATTATTTTTATATTAAAACAAGTATTTAACATTCATAAATTCAATTACATTAATGAATAATAATTTAATTCAATAAACGTAAACAAATATATAAAAAATAAATACTCCATATTGTGATTTTTATACTTTTCAGGCATTAGATTAAAAAGAAATATGTCTCGTTCTTGATAAAATAAAGAAAATTATTACCTTCTCAAAATCATCAAAAGCACAAAAAATTCAAAATTCCTCTTGTTTACGCTAAATTTTGTTGCTAGATATTCTTTACAAAATGACAATAAAAGAGAAAGAATCATAATTAATCTTGCAAAAATGACGTAATACTATCTGCTCTCGATTCGACTGCTTTTGCCTCACCCACCTCTTGCACACTCATCCTGTTCCTAATAACCACATCTACCAGATTCGATTGATCGTCTCCTTCTCTTTATCCGTCTGGGCATCTGTAACTTTCTTGCAAATCAAACAGAATCCGTAATATTTCACAAAATATTAGTTTGGATATAAGCGACAACCGAAGAGTTTTAACGTGAGCTTTACTGTTTTCATGGAAAATTGAAGCTTTCGAAAATTAAAATTTACCATAGATTGTCATTAAGGACAAAAGAGTAATTTGAACATATAATCACAGCAGTTTGCAACAGAATTATGTAAAGATGATTTTGCAGACGTTAATTTTCTTTCGTTATATTGCTTTTAGCGATTACGTTTTGTTCGGTTCACGGAATTTTCCGCGGCAAACGAATACTCGATGCACTGTACTGCTCGCATTTTTCAGGATCATTTATCCCGGAAGGCGCGGCATTTTCAATTAATAATTGCAATAACGATGTATCAATGTCATTGCCAGCCTCCATACATTGTACGTTATAGTAGAATAAATTTCAGATTATTTCCTTTATTATTATAGAACTAATCAAATTTTGTAATATTCCCAACGGAAAGAATATCGATTTCTGCAATCGAGGTACTGGTTTAGCGACGCAAATAAAAAGGAAGCAGTGCGATCGAATGCGTGATATTATTTCCCGTTTGCCGCCATGTGTACCAACGTAACCGAGCGCGAGGTTCGGAATTTGTCCATGTGGTGGCTACGGATAGGATTTGCGGACCCGCAAGCGTACGAATTAAGGGTCGATTTGTATATAAGGATCGTTGGAAAGTACATGGGTGTACTTGCTTCGGCAGTACATATACTAAAATTGGAACGATACAGAGAAGATTAGCATGGCCCCTGCGCAAGGATGACACGCAAAATCGTGAAGCGTTCCACATTTTTTTGTTTTTCAATCTTTTGCAATATACCGAAAAGACAAATCGTATTTGAAAAGTTTAATGAACTGAATTACGCTGTGTTGTTCACTTTTACAATTAAAAAAAAAATGCGCTCTTTTAATGCAAGCGACCGATCATTTGCAAAAACGTTTTCTTCTTTTTTAATATTAAGTTAAAAATATTACCGAAACTGATCTGTAATATAATATAATAAATTATTTTTTATTTTGCAATTACCGTTGTATTGCAAGAAAAAAGTCCTTGTATATTTGAATACTGTTCGAGTAATAATAAAAATATTAATACATTGACCATGGAATTCTTTTACTTGAAAAATTAAACGACAGTTACGGGAATAATTCTTTTTGCGTTCATATTATAGAAGCATTCCACATTTTTTTAGTTTTTTTATAGCACAGATTAATTTATTTTTAATATAACTTCTTTTACAACGTTAATTTCATTGTACTTAAAATAATTGAAATGATAATATGTGCCAATCTTGTTCAAATACTCTGTTTTCCTTGAAAGCCATAAATTTTGGGTACGAATAGATTCTGCAATGCTCAAACGGTAAAGAAATTAATAATCATAATTGTTCTTTACTCTTTACTCTTGTTAAATATATTATCATAATTAAGTCAATAAAAAATTAATAGAATTTTATAGAATTGAGCTTAAGCATTCTGCGACTATATTTAAATGCCAGGAAAGTAGGAAGAATAAAATCCTAGTTGACCTAACATAATGATAAACACATGTAAAAACGTAAATGCCAAATATTAAATTATTTACCGAAGCAAACCAATGACAATGAAAATTCCTTTAAAAAATTTAATACAATAGAAGTAACAGAAATGCATGCTTCATTTAATGTAACATATATACACATATGCAAGTAATTTGAGAGTATAATAATTAAGTTAAAAAAATGTAATGTAAATGAAATGTATAATTTCATTTTCTTTCAATCATGTACTATGTACAATTATATATTATATTATTTTTTATACGTTTTATAAATTACAAAAGATAATTTAGATTAAGTAAAAGTTGAAAAATTGCATTAGTTGGTAAAAAGTTATTGAAAATCAGATTTAACACTTTTTAATAATTTTGTTTAAAGTTGAATTTTTTTTTATTTTTACTAATTAAAATGAATTTTAATGTCAATGGTGTAAAAATAGACTTTATTGTCAAAAAATTTAGTCATGATTAAAAAAAATGAGCATCTTACAATGTCGTGCGCCAGTCCGTTGATACGTAAAACATCATCACACGGACATAATTATTTACACCCTCGGTGTAGGCATGTCGCGCCTACACAAGTGAAACCCATCGCCTCGAGGTCAAAGGACACCAGCCTCGCGTCACGCCGCGGTACCGTACCACCAAATAGTAGCATGAAATAAGCGTTCACCTTTATTTGACCTACGCACCAACACCTTGCTAGTGGCTCCAGGAGGAACCGGACCTTGACAACAATTTCTTTTAATTTACATTTAATTTGCAATTTCTTTTTTTATATTCTTTTCGAAACGGTATATAAGAGATTTTTAAAAGTAAACGAAGACATTTGTATTTTATAAACATTTTATTGTTGAGCCGGTTTTATATACTTCGCGAAGGAAATTAGAACACATACTTGTATTTCATTTCTAATCTGTCCCCGTTTGAATATTAAAAATTTTGAATAAATTAATTTAATTCAGAAATCAAAATATCAATATCCACCTTTGATATATTTGATACAATTATGATTAAGAGTAAGGATTGAGTTTACCTTAGTAAGTAGGACAGGGTTAGACCTATTTGAACATTAAAAATTTGTCCCAAAGTATTTAAACGTAAATACAACGGCATTTCTTGGTGGCATATTAAAGTAGTAGAACAGTAGAACACAACTACTGTAAAGCCGAATAATTATGAATTAATACAATCTAGTAGAAGAGCGTATGAAGAGCCGAAATTAATTATCGTGTACTCGAATTCACGGAAAGGGAAATCCGAGGAAAACAAAGTCCGAAAAATAGACTATCGTTTCACTTTCCATATTCGAATATCGAGAAAAGGCATAATCATGCCTCCAAGGTCGTTTAATGTCAAAACTCAAAGACCCCTATTAGTAAAAGTATTATAATATATCGCGTGGTTTTTAAATGAATAAATAGTTATTTAATTCATTTTTTAACGCCCGTCAAACTCTTGTGCGGCCATTTGCTCACTTTGTTAATTACAAGATAAACGTGAATTTTATTCAACCCACACTCGATTTTTCTGTACGCGTTGAAACAATTCCTCCCCGATGAATAATTTGAATAAAAAATAAAAATATATGAATTAGTTTATCTTACTTGGTAACAACGTACTAAACTAGGTATAAAAAAAAAACATCGCGTAAAAGAACACATAATTCTCATTATGCATTAAATTTAAAATAATGAGAAATATGCGAAAAAAAAGTTTTCGCAATAAACGGAAAAACACACTAAGCTATAGTAAATTTTTATTACCAATTACACATTTATTGTATAAGAAAAAAATTCATGGATATTAGATATTATACTTTTGATGTATGAAAGTTATAAACTGAAATTTATCAATTGACGTTGTTTTATTATATTATTCCGCGAATTTTAATGCATATTTTTAGAGACTATTTTCGACTCATGATGGTCATAAAGACAAATAAAGAGGTTTTTTTTGAATAACTTAAATCTGAAGGCGATGACGATGTAATTAAAGATTAATATTATTATTTATTATTTGATATGTAAATCATAAATGTATCTTTAAAAATATATTTTTAGTTTTTTTCACATCTAAACATTTCAAACTTTCTTTATTAATTTTTGAAATTTACAAATTCTTGAATGAAAAATTTGTATTCAGACATAATTTGTTACAATCGTGTTAAAAATATGCTTTATTTATTCCTTTGACAGAATTAAATTATTACATTCATAATGTTATCCGAAGAATTTTGTACTGAAACTTGATTCTTATCAAAACATCTTTTCTTTTGAAACACACTGTAAAATACTAATTAGAAAAACACTCAAGTTTGTGAATATTTTTTAGTAAAGCTCGTATAAAAGCATCTGTCTGTCTATCTTTATCATTTTTTTTTTGCTTGGAAAGTAGTTCGTTTGTTGTCTATTATTAATTAATAGTGACACTTTTAAAGAAAGAATACAGAGAGGGATAGAAATAGAGGGAGGAAGAGAAAGAGTGACAATTAATGAAAGCTTGAATACTTCTCTATATTATACAATTTTGTCTTAATTTATATGGCTACTGTGCAAATCATAATAAAAATTCGCCTACTTATTCGGAAAAAGTATGTGGGTGCGGCAGTAATAGAAAGAGAGTTTCCGTCCTTGTTGGGTGAGGAAGTAAAAAATATAGGAGTGGGATTCTAACATTAAAAATATATGTTTTTAGAATAGACTGTATAAGAAACGTATAAATAATATTGTGTATCTTACACAAATATAAATTAAAAGTTTTATAGTAAATCGAATATTACTCTCTTCTTTCTTTTTTACTGCTTTTATGTACACATGTAATTTTCTTAATTGTTAATTTCAATTTGATTCTGAAAAAATAAGAAAATCAACATTTTGTAAGTAAATTATTCCTCTATTCAATAAAAAATTATTTTTCTTGAAAAAACGTATATTTCTGTTATAGTACGTTATATAGTTTATAAAAAAATATTCTTAACTCCTTTTTTCTCGTCTCCCTTTACATTTGCAACAGAATTATGTAAAGATGATTTTGCAGACGTTAATTTTCTTTCGTTATATTGCTTTTAGCGATTACGTTTTGTTCGGTTCACGGAATTTTCCGCGGCAAACGAATACTCGATGCACTGTACTGCTCGCATTTTTCAGGATCATTTATCCCGGAAGGCGCGGCATTTTCAATTAATAATTGCAATAACGATGTATCAATGTCATTGCCAGCCTCCATACATTGTACGTTATAGTAGATAAATTTCAGATTATTTCCTTTATTATTATAGAACTAATCAAATTTTGTAATATTCCCAACGGAAAGAATATCGATTTCTGCAATCGAGGTACTGGTTTAGCGACGCAAATAAAAAAGGAGCAGTGCGATCGAATGCGTGATATTATTTCCGTTTGCCGCCATGTGTACCAACGTAACCGAGCGCGAGGTTCGGAATTTGTCCATGTGGTGGCTACGGATAGGATTTGCGGACCCGCAAGCGTACGAATTAAGGGTCGATTTGTATATAAGGATCGTTGGAAAGTACATGGGTGTACTTGCTTCGGCAGTACATATACTAAAATTGGAACGATACAGAGAAGATTAGCATGGCCCCTGCGCAAGGATGACACGCAAAATCGTGAAGCGTTCCACATTTTTTTGTTTTTCAATCTTTTGCAATATACCGAAAAGACAAATCGTATTTGAAAAGTTTAATGAACTGAATTACGCTGTGTTGTTCACTTTTACAATTAAAAAAAAAATGCGCTCTTTTAATGCAAGCGACCGATCATTTGCAAAAACGTTTTCTTCTTTTTTAATATTAAGTTAAAAATATTACCGAAACTGATCTGTAATATAATATAATAAATTATTTTTTATTTTGCAATTACCGTTGTATTGCAAGAAAAAAGTCCTTGTATATTTGAATACTGTTCGAGTAATAATAAAAATATTAATACATTGACCATGGAATTCTTTTACTTGAAAAATTAAACGACAGTTACGGGAATAATTCTTTTTGCGTTCATATTATAGAAGCATTCCACATTTTTTTAGTTTTTTTATAGCACAGATTAATTTATTTTTAATATAACTTCTTTTACAACGTTAATTTCATTGTACTTAAAATAATTGAAATGATAATATGTGCCAATCTTGTTCAAATACTCTGTTTTCCTTGAAAGCCATAAATTTTGGGTACGAATAGATTCTGCAATGCTCAAACGGTAAAGAAATTAATAATCATAATTGTTCTTTACTCTTTACTCTTGTTAAATATATTATCATAATTAAGTCAATAAAAAATTAATAGAATTTTATAGAATTGAGCTTAAGCATTCTGCGACTATATTTAAATGCCAGGAAAGTAGGAAGAATAAAATCCTAGTTGACCTAACATAATGATAAACACATGTAAAAACGTAAATGCCAAATATTAAATTATTTACCGAAGCAAACCAATGACAATGAAAATTCCTTTAAAAAATTTAATACAATAGAAGTAACAGAAATGCATGCTTCATTTAATGTAACATATATACACATATGCAAGTAATTTGAGAGTATAATAATTAAGTTAAAAAAATGTAATGTAAATGAAATGTATAATTTCATTTTCTTTCAATCATGTACTATGTACAATTATATATTATATTATTTTTTATACGTTTTATAAATTACAAAAGATAATTTAGATTAAGTAAAAGTTGAAAAATTGCATTAGTTGGTAAAAAGTTATTGAAAATCAGATTTAACACTTTTTAATAATTTTGTTTAAAGTTGAATTTTTTTTTATTTTTACTAATTAAAATGAATTTTAATGTCAATGGTGTAAAAATAGACTTTATTGTCAAAAAATTTAGTCATGATTAAAAAAAATGAGCATCTTACAATGTCGTGCGCCAGTCCGTTGATACGTAAAACATCATCACACGGACATAATTATTTACACCCTCGGTGTAGGCATGTCGCGCCTACACAAGTGAAACCCATCGCCTCGAGGTCAAAGGACACCAGCCTCGCGTCACGCCGCGGTACCGTACCACCAAATAGTAGCATGAAATAAGCGTTCACCTTTATTTGACCCTACGCACCACACCTTGCTAGTGGCTCCAGGAGGAACCGGACCTTGACAACAATTTCTTTTAATTTACATTTAATTTGCAATTTCTTTTTTTATATTCTTTTCGAAACGGTATATAAGAGATTTTTAAAAGTAAACGAAGACATTTGTATTTATAAACATTTTATTGTTGAGCCGGTTTTATATACTTCGCGAAGGAAATTAGAACACATACTTGTATTTCATTTCTAATCTGTCCCCGTTTGAATATTAAAAATTTTGAATAAATTAATTTAATTCAGAATCAAAATATCAATATCCACCTTTGATATATTTGATACAATTATGATTAAGAGTAAGGATTGAGTTTACCTTAGTAAGTAGGACAGGGTTAGACCTATTTGAACATTAAAATTTGTCCCAAAGTATTTAACGTAAATACAACGGCATTTCTTGGTGGCATATTAAAGTAGTAGAACAGTAGAACACAACTACTGTAAAGCCGAATAATTATGAATTATACAATCTAGTAGAAGAGCGTATGAAGAGCACGAAATTAATTATCGTGTACTCGAATTCACGGAAAGGGAAATCCGAGAAAACAAAGTCCGAAAAATAGACTATCGTTCAACTTTCCATATTCGAATATCGAGAAAAGGCATAATCATGCATCCAAGGTCGTTTAATGTCAAAACTCAAGACCCCTATTAGTAAAGTATTATAATATATCGCGTGGTTTTAAATGAATAAATAGTTATTTAATTCATTTTTTACGCCCGTCAAACCTTTGTGCGGCCATTTGCTCCCTTTGTTAATTACAAGATAACGTGAATTTTATTCAACCCACACTCGATTTTTCTGTACGCGTTGAAACAATTCCTCCCCGATGAATAATTTGAATAAAAATAAAAATATATGAATTAGTTTATCTTACTTGGTAACAACGTACTAAAGCTAGGTATAAAAAAAAAACATCGCGTAAAAGAACACATAATTCTCATTATGCATTAAATTTAAAATAATGAGAAATATGCGAAAAAAAAGTTTTCGCAATAAACGGAAAAACACACTAAGCTATAGTAAATTTTTATTACCAATTACACATTTATTGTATAAGAAAAAAATTCATGGATATTAGATATTATACTTTTGATGTATGAAAGTTATAAACTGAAATTTATCAATTGACGTTGTTTTATTATATTATTCCGCGAATTTTAATGCATATTTTTAGAGACTATTTTCGACTCATGATGGTCATAAAGACAAATAAAGAGGTTTTTTTTGAATAACTTAAATCTGAAGGCGATGACGATGTAATTAAAGATTAATATTATTATTTATTATTTGATATGTAAATCATAAATGTATCTTTAAAAATATATTTTTAGTTTTTTTCACATCTAAACATTTCAAACTTTCTTTATTAATTTTTGAAATTTACAAATTCTTGAATGAAAAATTTGTATTCAGACATAATTTGTTACAATCGTGTTAAAAATATGCTTTATTTATTCCTTTGACAGAATTAAATTATTACATTCATAATGTTATCCGAAGAATTTTGTACTGAAACTTGATTCTTATCAAAACATCTTTTCTTTTGAAAATTTATTGAAATAGTTTAAAAATATAATTATTTCTATAATTTTTTCAAAAATAAAAAATTATTTTTTTATGTATAAGAACTAATATTCAGAAAACTATGAAAAAAAGAATAATTAGAATAATAAATCTCGCAATTGCGTTTTAATTAGATCTTAAATTGATCGAAGATTATTGCATCACGTTATGCTGCATAAATAATTCTTCTAAATCATTTTGATCATTCGAAGCATGAAAGTTTCATTTTCTTGTAAATTCGTTTAGTAACGCAGTAACATTTATTATTGAAATTTTATAATTATAAACATCAATTTTTTTTAGTGAATTTTTTTAATTTAATTGAGTAATATATAAATAAAATGAGTTAATATTATACTTCTACTCAAACATTAATTGCAAAGAAAAAATTAATAAGCATACGTATAATTGGTTAAAAAATAAAAAATAATTAATATCTATATAATATATGTTACTTTATAGAGCGCATAAAAACACCTATAGAAATACCTTACATTTTAGATAATTTCGTATTGACGATAATATGAATTATATACGTAAATAAAAATAATTTTACTTAAACTCTTAATTTTATTAAATCTGTTATGTGTAATTTTTATCAAAAATTAAATATGTAATGTCTTTTATGAATTACTTTATATGCTCCGTTAGAATATAACATGAAAATATAAAAGATTTATTGTGATTAATTCATATAAAAATAAAGATATCAAATGATTCGATATGTCAAATAAAACTGGACTATAAAAGTGGATCAGATAGGTTAAAAGGAGATTTCTATGGATTCACGAAATCATGATATATTTATTGAAACACATTAAAATCAATGCACATTTGTTTGTATTACATGAAATATAAGTCACGCTGCCCGTCATGTTTAAGCTTACGCTTTCACAATTTTGTTTTATACACCAACACAGTTCCTCTATAATATACATTTATACGAGATTAAATTATAAATAATAATAACTTTTTTCGTTAATTTTTACGGAAATTTCATCGTTATACACGTGGGTACATAAATATATACATATCTAAATAAATAAATATATACATGCGCACGTGCATATAGAAGCACGCGTAAACGTATACACATAAATTCGCACAAACGTATGATATGTATGCGTTTATATGTACACCAAATTATATGTGTCGATATATATATCTGAGTACGTAAATATATAGCTGAGTGCGCATATGTATATACAAATATACGCATATATTAATTCTATTCATTTACATACAAATATGTATGTGCACATACTTTTCTTATATTTTAAATGTGAATTACACAAATCCATTTATCATTCCAAACTTCGCATTCACAACGTCCAGCGGGCGAAAACGAAATTCTTCTTCATTTAACTCTGATCTGACAATACAATCCACAATAACAAGATATACATACGTATTTATATAATGATTTTTATCGATACAATTTATTACCTTGAGATACCTGCGTTAATAATCGCTTTCTTCGGTTCCCATCAATTTAAAAGAATACAATTTAAAAATTCATTGTGTTCCCATTTCTAGAATTTAATTTATGATATATTTTAATAAAATAAATAATTTATTTAGTTTTACTCTAAATAAAATTATATAAAAATATATCTATTAAACATCGTACAATTGAATTTGCATTCTTTTATAATTTCAAGTAATTACATAATTATATAATATGAAATTATTATTTTAATTTTTCTTAATTATTTATGGATTATCTCATCTTTAATTCGACCAAAGAAGTTATTATTACTTGATATGGATAATTGACACTCATAATTTATTTAAAAAATTTGATTTTTCAATTATGCGTAGAGAAATATATTTATCTTTTTTCAAAAATTATTCTTTATATAAATATTTGTACTAATCCACGATAAATTTAAATTTATGATATTTGATTCCCCATAGTTTCGAAAGTCTTGCAAGATCTTAGAAAACGACTATAAATTTAGTTAAAATATAAGTTTAGGTTATAATTTAAAAAACTTTTTTTGTTATTATGCTTACGTTCTCAAAAAAATATATGAATAATTTGCTGAAAGTATCTTAATATTCATGGGCTATAAATTTCGACGATGCAAGTGTCATATTCGGTATATGTATTATATTTTTATATTTTGTTTTCATAAAATACATTAAATCGCAGGTATCTGTCTCTTTCAGCAATTTATGTTTCTTTTTCTACAAAAATATAGACATAGTTACGTATTTAATTACGATTGTGACTTATACATGTACAAGCGTAACAGATTAATGTTTGAGGTACGTAGTGAACGCAGTTCCCTAGTAACATTTTACGCGTATTTTAAAGTTAAAAAATGTACTTTAATAGATTGGTTGAATGATCGACAGTATTTTGTTTCTTTTTTTCAAATATTGTGGTTTTAATAGTTTTAATCAAGCTATAATATTGTTTTAGTTTATTTTTGAAATAATTATTCTGTATTCATGTGTAATATAATATTTAATTTAAATAACTTAAATTGATTTTAATTTGTAAAGATCTTGTAAATATGAGAAAATTATTGAAATATGCAAGTGTTGATTGTCAATATGAGACAAGTACTCATCCTTGTTCATAGTTTTATTAACGAAAAGGTTTGTAAATCCCTTTCAGTACATTTCTTAACAAGGGAAACTCGGTTTCAAAAGGACACAGGATTTTATTATCGTACAATTAAATACATATTTTTATTGTATAATTATAATATACTTGCATGTGAGTAAATATATTCTAATATATAACAAACTTTTTATATTCCGTCACTGTTTTCGTTTCCAAAGCTACACAGCACGATTTCCTTAAGTTTTTCGTTTATTAAGTAAAAGTATACGATATATATTTTTTGTGAAATTAAAATTTTGTTATATATAAAAAAATTAAATTTATTATTGATATATTATTAAAGCAGTAATTATTAAAATGCAAAAAAATTGTTATATAATACTAAATAAACTAATACTACTACTATTAAAAAACAATTATTATAAAAATTTATAAAATACGAAAACTGAAAAAAACATCATATTACAATATTCAAAATATTTAAATAGAAAAAATTGAATTCTTTAATGTGTCATTATTAATTAGGTTTTTTAATATATTGTACACACATATATTCTGGAATTAATAAATTGTTGCACGTGTTATCTCATATTTTTATGTTTTTCTTATTTTATTTTCTTTCAACATCTATTTTTACAATAAACGAAATTTCTGATCAATTTAAATCTTTAAATTGAAAAATTAAAAAAAAAATTCGAAGATATTTTGACATTCTAAAATTATGATAGCATTTAGATTTCGATAATATCTACTTTTAATAATATCCTCTGTATAATCTAATGATCTATTTTCTCTATTTTCAAGAAAAAATTCTTTTTAAATATTTGACATTATAAAATATTAATTAAGTCTCTTAATAAATGTAATTTTTTTGTAATTAGTTATTTTATATAATTAAATGATATTGAATTTTGATAATTTATAATGAAAATAATAACTAATATGTTTTCTTTAAGCATTAATTGAACACTATAAATAAAATGAAATATAAGTTTTTTTGAATTTTTAGTTTTTTTATCAGATTAAACTAGAAAGCATTCGGTATAACTAGAGAAAACTGCTAAGCATTGTTATTTAATTCTCGCAAAGTAAGCAAAAAATTTTTTTCATTATCTGACGTCTAACAATTTTTTATCAGCTTATGCAAAAATAAGCTCAATGGAAGAGCGAGAACTTTAAAAAATGAAGATGTATTTTTAAATGTACTTATTATAAAGTAAAAATTCTTGAACTACAAAAATTTCCTCTGATTCAAAAAACTTAATGTCGTTCCTATTCATAGTACATGTGCAAATTGGATTTCCTTACTTCTATAGTAAAAACTTGTGTTATCTTTTGAAATTTGATATTTGTAATAAATTTGAATACACACGACGGGCTAAAGAAACATTTACATTAATAGGATTTCAACACGATGAAATTCATTATCAAATAAATTTATTATAATTAGTCGAATAATTACAAGGTCTCAGTTTTTTTTTTTTTTTAAATATACTTCAATGTGTCTATATGCATTTAGCTCTAATAGAGCCCGGGAATACAAAGCACTAGACACAAAGCACAAGACACAATGTGGATGCTCATCGGCGCAGTAAGTCTTACGCGTTATTAATTGCCAGTCCACATTACCTAGAAAACTAGAGAATATTCAACTAGATTTTTTTTTCATTAATTCTTACGATATCTATTCTTCTTCTATACACAAAATTTATAGTACATTAGTGTCAATTTCTAAATTTTTCAAAGCACCTTTGGATTAAGTGAACAAAAAGTGTTTTCTACTTTCGTAAATTTTGCAATTTTTCAACTATTGCTAAAAAAATGTAGAATGTAATGAAACTATAATACTTAACATTGATGACGATTTTTATACAAACCATCTTGTAATTCTACAGATCTAACTGCATATAATGAAAATTAATTTCTAACTGTTTCATAAAAGTGTGCTTAAAATGCATGAACAATGTTGGAAAAAAATATAGACTTATTTTCAATGTCTTTAAATTTAATTTTCAGAAAAACACGAAAAGTATTGAAAATAATTAATTATTAATTTAAATTTAGTAAGCATTAAATTTACTTTTAGACAATCGACTACTTTTATGAAGTAAAATATTTTTATATTATCCATGACTATTCATTTATCGTGAAGCTCTCTATGATCAGAGAACAATGAAACAATTACACATCCGATAATTAATATTATTTTTTAATTTCGTGAAATTTTAAATAGAGCAAGTACCCTTAAAAATTATATAAATCCCATATAATATTTTTCCAATCTTAAAATATGTTTCATGTTCAGAAGTTACTTATACCCCATTGAAACTAATCGTGTAATTTCGTGAATTCTTATTCTGCAATAAGAAATATAAAAATAAGGTTTATTGATTACATGCCATCAATTTTTTTACATTTATTTAATTGGGAAGGCAACAGTAAATTTATATTCGTGCATAAGTGAAATGAAAATTAATTTACCATTACCCCTTAATAGTAGACTCTCTTAAAGATTATGGGATTTCTATAAAAATATAAGCAATTCAATAGCATACAAGGTCACTTGGTGATGAAATAAACTGCAGAGTCAGGTTAATTATGTTGATAAATCATTCGCAGGTATACATTCAAACCTAAAGTCAGATAAAATCCTTAAATAATTACGTCGTTATTACTTTTTAAACATTTCTTTTTTGGGGATATTTTGTATTTTTACTCCAGTTTTCAACATTATGCGAGATATTTTTTTAATTATAAGCGAAGAATAGAAAAGCATCATATACTTCGAATATTTATGAAATAAATTTAAATTAATCGGAGGATAATGCTTAACATTAAAACGCACTTATTGCATTTTTCTCAGTGGGATTAGAATCGATTTATGATGAATATTCAAATATAATTAACGCTAACAAAGATGCTCTGCGTCAAACATTTTATTAAAACTTACCCTTATAACTTGGGAGTCTCGAAAATTAAATATTTCCCAGGCAACTATCAATAAAATTTATACCGGAAAATAAACTGACGTAGCTTAATAATGACGAAATCATTTTCTTTAAGATACTTGTGGTTCAATAAAAACTCAAATGCAACATATTAGTCAATTACTTTCATTTAAATTATCTAGTTTAATCGACATAAAAATTAAACGCTAAACATTAAAACGCATTTTTGAACGATAAATTTTAAAGAAAATTAAAATATGAGATTTATCGTAAGCTGACTACGCTATTTTCAATATTCCTACGAATAGACTTTTCAATCTATATAATGCTTCTATTAATTGCGATGTCAAGAGCTTATTTTACAAGAACATTTAATTTTGTCACCTGTCATTGGAAGAATCCACACCGATATTCATCATTTATTACATAGTACAGATAAAATATAACTTTTTATAACCATTTTTTAAATTACTTTTGTACTACTTAACACCATTAAACAAATGAAGAATTTCTGCCACCGTACCTTAAAGCTTTTAGAAGAGAAGCGAAGAAACTGAAAGCAGCTTGGGCAATTAAAAACAACTGTTTGTTAGGTACGGGATAGAGGAATGATCTTAATACAATTAAGCTTAAAAGTTAGCAACAATGTCTTAAAGAATAATGTTGTGCGTCATAAGCTGCTAATAGACTCGAGCGAGCGTACGAACTTCATGCCGATAAAATAACTTCGTTCGAATAAAATACGAAATTTAGCGAAACAGACAACTATTATTTCTTATGTAGCTAAAGCCGGATTACTCTGTGGCTGAAATGGATCAAAGGGGAAACGCAACACAACGCAGTCTCCACGTGACCTCCCGTGTATCGTATATCAGCACGAACACACGCGTGTGCTTAATGATACATGTAAAAACATGGATGCAGGTCGTGTCGGGGCGGGTCGGGTGAAAGGTGGGCCAAGATGGCAGATAGGTAGACAAGGTAGACGGCAAAGATGCATAGCCGGGCTTCTCCCTCTTGTTCCTCGAGCTGCCCGCGAGCGGCACGATGGCGTTGACGCGGATCAGCTCGCGAGGACCGGAGAGGGGGAAGGAGCAGATGGGCATCTCTGCTTAAACCTCGTAGTTGCGAAACTTGTTGATGATCTCGCTAGGCGGCTCGTTGTCCCAGTTAAGGTCGCGCCTGTAGCCATAATGAATGTTCGCGCCGCCTTCGCTGGCGCGCCGATTGGCGTTCCCGACCTTCATCTTGGTGCGGCCCCCGGCAGGACCGGCGCTCGCCGCATCCTCGTTCTCCGGTAGCATTCGGTCCTTTGTCTTCGGGGTGCTCCAGTGCATTGACTGCAACAAATTGTTATTTTGTTAATGCGTTCGTGCCTAATTTTTTCGTAAATGACACGAGTTTTGCTGGCCTTTCGTGAGCTGTGCATGTATAAGAAGCCGTAAATATTAAAACATTCGTTGTTTTGTCAACAACAATGCACATACTCATTAATACTCGAGAAAGTAACAATTATTTATTACGTGTACTTATTATGTGCAAAAATTAAATGTACAATTAATTTTACATAAAATGAAGTTTTATTTTTCTTTCAAATTAAAAAATTGTTCGTTATTCCCTACAATTCATGAAACACCCATAATCAATTCAAAACAATTCTAATTCATAATTTTAAATATCTGTTCATTCAAAATTATTGTAATAACGTTTAATCAGTCAATGCATCATTTAATCACGTAATTAAAACCTAATTAATGTATAAAATAAAATTAAATATGCCTTGTATATTTATTCAAATATATATATTTCAAAGTTTCAATTATTGTTACAAGAAATTATTCCCGTAACTGTCGTTTAATTTTTCAAGTAAAAGAATTCCATGGTCAATGTATTAATATTTTTATTATTACTCGAACAGTATTCAAATATACAAGGACTTTTTTCTTGCAATACAACGGTAATTGCAAAATAAAAAATAATTTATTATATTATATTACAGATCAGTTTCGGTAATATTTTTAACTTAATATTAAAAAAGAAGAAAACGTTTTTGCAAATGATCGGTCGCTTGCATTAAAAGAGCGCATTTTTTTTTTAATTGTAAAAGTGAACAACACAGCGTAATTCAGTTCATTAAACTTTTCAAATACGATTTGTCTTTTCGGTATATTGCAAAAGATTGAAAAACAAAAAAATGTGGAACGCTTCACGATTTTGCGTGTCATCCTTGCGCAGGGGCCATGCTAATCTTCTCTGTATCGTTCCAATTTTAGTATATGTACTGCCGAAGCAAGTACACCCATGTACTTTCCAACGATCCTTATATACAAATCGACCCTTAATTCGTACGCTTGCGGGTCCGCAAATCCTATCCGTAGCCACCACATGGACAAATTCCGA
Source organism: Platyscapa corneri (assembly GCA_018907185.1). NCBI lineage: Eukaryota > Metazoa > Arthropoda > Insecta > Hymenoptera > Agaonidae > Platyscapa > Platyscapa corneri. The sequence continues at coordinate 3,052,735 of JACCHW010000005.1, read as the reverse complement.
ACCTCGCGCTCGGTTACGTTGGTACACATGGCGGCAAACGGAAATAATATCACGCATTCGATCGCACTGCTCCTTTTTTTATTTGCGTCGCTAAACCAGTACCCTCGATGGCAGAAATCGATATTCTTTCCGTTGGGAATATTACAAAATGTGATTAGTTTCTATAATAATAAAGGAAATAATCTGAAATTTATCTACTATAACGTGACAATGTATGGAGGCTGGCAATGACATTGATACATCGTTATTGACAATTATTAATTGGAAAATGCCGCCGCCTTCCGGGATAATGATCCTGAAAAATGCCGAGCAGTACAGTGCATCGAGTATTCGTTTGCCGCGGAAAATTCCGTGAACCGAACAAAACGTAATCGCTAAAAGCAATATAACGAAAGAAAATTAACGTCTGCAAAATCATCTTTACATAATTCTGTTGCAAATGTAAAGGGAGACGAGAAAAAAGGAGTTAAGAAAAGTTTTTAGAAACTTCAATTTACCATGATGAAAAAGAGAGCGAGAGTGAGAGAAAAAGAGAGATAATTTATTGCAATGGTTTAGTGTATACATTTAGCAGAGGTGTTAACGGTGGGTAAGCGTAGAGAAGATAGAAGGTAAAAAGACAGGAGGAAAGATGCTTTTATAACCATTTTGTTAGATGATATTGGATTTGCCAAAGCTTATTTTACAATTTACTAAATATTAAAAGATGTTTTCATATAGAGGAAGTTTTAGCGTATGATTTCATAAATAACATTCTTGAATTATTAATTTTTCTGTTTTTATAAATGTAGAATATTTCTTGCCAAATAAATTTTTATTTACATAAGTATATAAAAATATATACATTTATGAACGAAAAGTACGTTTACAAAAATTTAATCAGGTTAAATTGTAAAATTTTATACAATTTAAATTTATTTTTATTTTTATTTTTATACATTCAATAAACATTATGCATTTAAAAAAATATTAATCGAATATTTAATTATAGCTAATAATAGGAAAGGATGGATAAGTTGCAATACTCAATATAAATAATTTTTTTTAAATAAATTTTTAATATTACTAATAAAAAAAAATTTTATAAAATGCAATAAGTATTAACCATTTAGATTATTTATTAAATCTTTAAGATGTTTTATATTAAGATAAAAATGATACCATGATGCAATTTTTATATTATAATATATTATATTTACAATCCAACACGTAAATTTTGATTTTGAACATTTGTCATTCTCTAATAGTGAAAAAGTTTTTCATTAAAATTATTGTATAAAATAAAAATATGAATAAAATTTCTTAATATTTTTATTTGTACGATAAAATTATTACTAACTTTTTGTATTTTATATAATTATAATAAATTACGAAAAGAAACCAAAACAAATAAATTACAAAGTTTTTTTTATAAAAAAAACTTCTATTATTTAATAAATTTCGAATAAAATATTTAAAATCTACTCATTTAAAGTTATATATACATACATATATATATATATATATATATAATATATAATTGTTTTTCAAAAGCTTAGTATAAATTTTATAGAAAAATTGTCTCCATTCTGATTATAAATAAAGTCATCATATGTACTAAATTGTCTCAAATCTATTTGTAAGGAAATATTAATAACAGGATCAGTCCTATAAGAGGATTAAACATTTACCCTTATGTATTTAAATGTAACTGCCACAGCATTTCTTGGAAAACCTTTGTACGCGTGGCATGTTTAAGTAGTAGAACAGTAGAACACAAACTACTGTAAAGCCGAATAATTATGAATTAATACAATCTAGTAGAAAAGAGCGTATGAAGAGCCGAAATTAAATTATCGTGTTACTCGAATTCACGGAAAAGGGAAATCCGAGGAAAACAAAGTCCGAAAAATAGACGATCGTTTCACTTTCCATATTCGAATATCGAGAAAAGGCATAATCATGCCTCCAAGGTCGTTTAATGTCAAACTCAAAGACCCCCTATTAGTAAAGTATTATAATATATCGCGTGGTTATTTAAATGAATACATAGTTATTTAATTCATTTTTTAACGCCCGTCAAACTCTTGTGCGGCCATTTGCTCACTTTGTTAATTACAAGATAAACGTGAATTTTATTCAACCCACACTCGATTTTTTCTGTACGCGTTTAAACAATTCCTCCCCGATGAATAATTTGAATAAAAAATAAAAATATATGAATTAGTTATCTTACTTGGTAACAACGTACTAAACTAGGTTATAAAAAAAAAACATCGCGTAAAAAGAACACATAATTCTCCATTTATGCATTAAATTTAAAATAATGAGAAATAGCGAAAAAAAAGTTTTCGCAATAAACGGAAAAACACACTAAGCTATAGTAAATTTTTATTACCAATTACACATTTATTGTATAAGAAAAAATTCATGGATATTAGATATTATACTTTTGATGTATGAAAGTTATAAACTGAAATTTATCAATTGACGTTGTTTTATTATATTATTCCGCGAATTTTAATGCATATTTTTAGAGACTATTTTCGACTCATGATGGTCATAAAGACAAATAAAGAGGTTTTTTTTGAATAACTTAAATCTGAAGGCGATGACGATGTAATTAAAGATTAATATTATTATTTATTATTTGATATGTAAATCATAAATGTATCTTTAAAAATATATTTTTAGTTTTTTTCACATCTAAACATTTCAAACTTTCTTTATTAATTTTTGAAATTTACAAATTCTTGAATGAAAAATTTGTATTCAGACATAATTTGTTACAATCGTGTTAAAAATATGCTTTATTTATTCCTTTGACAGAATTAAATTATTACATTCATAATGTTATCCGAAGAATTTTGTACTGAAACTTGATTCTTATCAAAACATCTTTTCTTTTGAAACACACTGTAAAATACTAATTAGAAAAACACTCAAGTTTGTGAATATTTTTTAGTAAAGCTCGTATAAAAGCATCTGTCTGTCTATCTTTATCATTTTTTTTTTGCTTGGAAAGTAGTTCGTTTGTTGTCTATTATTAATTAATAGTGACACTTTTAAAGAAAGAATACAGAGAGGGATAGAAATAGAGGGAGGAAGAGAAAGAGTGACAATTAATGAAAGCTTGAATACTTCTCTATATTATACAATTTTGTCTTAATTTATATGGCTACTGTGCAAATCATAATAAAAATTCGCCTACTTATTCGGAAAAAGTATGTGGGTGCGGCAGTAATAGAAAGAGAGTTTCCGTCCTTGTTGGGTGAGGAAGTAAAAAATATAGGAGTGGGATTCTAACATTAAAAATATATGTTTTTAGAATAGACTGTATAAGAAACGTATAAATAATATTGTGTATCTTACACAAATATAAATTAAAAGTTTTATAGTAAATCGAATATTACTCTCTTCTTTCTTTTTTACTGCTTTTATGTACACATGTAATTTTCTTAATTGTTAATTTCAATTTGATTCTGAAAAAATAAGAAAATCAACATTTTGTAAGTAAATTATTCCTCTATTCAATAAAAAATTATTTTTCTTGAAAAAACGTATATTTCTGTTATAGTACGTTATATAGTTTATAAAAAAATATTCTTAACTCCTTTTTTCTCGTCTCCCTTTACATTTGCAACAGAATTATGTAAAGATGATTTTGCAGACGTTAATTTTCTTTCGTTATATTGCTTTTAGCGATTACGTTTTGTTCGGTTCACGGAATTTTCCGCGGCAAACGAATACTCGATGCACTGTACTGCTCGCATTTTTCAGGATCATTTATCCCGGAAGGCGCGGCATTTTCAATTAATAATTGCAATAACGATGTATCAATGTCATTGCCAGCCTCCATACATTGTACGTTATAGTAGATAAATTTCAGATTATTTCCTTTATTATTATAGAACTAATCAAATTTTGTAATATTCCCAACGGAAAGAATATCGATTTCTGCAATCGAGGTACTGGTTTAGCGACGCAAATAAAAAAGGAGCAGTGCGATCGAATGCGTGATATTATTTCCGTTTGCCGCCATGTGTACCAACGTAACCGAGCGCGAGGTTCGGAATTTGTCCATGTGGTGGCTACGGATAGGATTTGCGGACCCGCAAGCGTACGAATTAAGGGTCGATTTGTATATAAGGATCGTTGGAAAGTACATGGGTGTACTTGCTTCGGCAGTACATATACTAAAATTGGAACGATACAGAGAAGATTAGCATGGCCCCTGCGCAAGGATGACACGCAAAATCGTGAAGCGTTCCACATTTTTTTGTTTTTCAATCTTTTGCAATATACCGAAAAGACAAATCGTATTTGAAAAGTTTAATGAACTGAATTACGCTGTGTTGTTCACTTTTACAATTAAAAAAAAAATGCGCTCTTTTAATGCAAGCGACCGATCATTTGCAAAAACGTTTTCTTCTTTTTTAATATTAAGTTAAAAATATTACCGAAACTGATCTGTAATATAATATAATAAATTATTTTTTATTTTGCAATTACCGTTGTATTGCAAGAAAAAAGTCCTTGTATATTTGAATACTGTTCGAGTAATAATAAAAATATTAATACATTGACCATGGAATTCTTTTACTTGAAAAATTAAACGACAGTTACGGGAATAATTCTTTTTGCGTTCATATTATAGAAGCATTCCACATTTTTTTAGTTTTTTTATAGCACAGATTAATTTATTTTTAATATAACTTCTTTTACAACGTTAATTTCATTGTACTTAAAATAATTGAAATGATAATATGTGCCAATCTTGTTCAAATACTCTGTTTTCCTTGAAAGCCATAAATTTTGGGTACGAATAGATTCTGCAATGCTCAAACGGTAAAGAAATTAATAATCATAATTGTTCTTTACTCTTTACTCTTGTTAAATATATTATCATAATTAAGTCAATAAAAAATTAATAGAATTTTATAGAATTGAGCTTAAGCATTCTGCGACTATATTTAAATGCCAGGAAAGTAGGAAGAATAAAATCCTAGTTGACCTAACATAATGATAAACACATGTAAAAACGTAAATGCCAAATATTAAATTATTTACCGAAGCAAACCAATGACAATGAAAATTCCTTTAAAAAATTTAATACAATAGAAGTAACAGAAATGCATGCTTCATTTAATGTAACATATATACACATATGCAAGTAATTTGAGAGTATAATAATTAAGGTTAAAAAAAATGTAATGTAAATGAAATGTATAATTTCATTTTCTTTCAATCATGTACTATGTACAATTATATATTATATTATTTTTTATACGTTTATAAATTACAAAAGATAATTAGATTAAGTAAAAGTTGAAAAATGCATTAGTTGGTAAAAAGTTATTGAAAATCAGATTAACACTTTTTAATAATTTTGTTTAAAGTTGAATTTTTTTTTATTTTTACTAATTCAAATGAATTTTAATGTCAATGGTGTAAAAATAGACTTTATTGTCAAAAAATTTAGTCATGATTAAAAAAAATGAGCATCTTACAATGTCGTGCGCCAGTCCGTTGATACGTAAAACATCATCACACGGACATAATTATTTACACCCTCGGTGTAGGCATGTCGCGCCTACACAAGTGAAACCCATCGCCTCGAGGTCAAAGGACACCAGCCTCGCGTCACGCCGCGGTACCGTACCACCAAATAGTAGCATGAAATAAGCGTTCACCTTTATTTGACCTACGCACCAACACCTTGCTAGTGGCTCCAGGAGGAACCGGACCTTGACAACAATTTCTTTTAATTTACATTTAATTTGCAATTTCTTTTTTTATATTCTTTTCGAAACGGTATATAAGAGATTTTTAAAAGTAAACGAAGACATTTGTATTTTATAAACATTTTATTGTTGAGCCGGTTTTATATACTTCGCGAAGGAAATTAGAACACATACTTGTATTTCATTTCTAATCTGTCCCCGTTTGAATATTAAAAATTTTGAATAAATTAATTTAATTCAGAAATCAAAATATCAATATCCACCTTTGATATATTTGATACAATTATGATTAAGAGTAAGGATTGAGTTTACCTTAGTAAGTAGGACAGGGTTAGACCTATTTGAACATTAAAAATTTGTCCCAAAGTATTTAAACGTAAATACAACGGCATTTCTTGGTGGCATATTAAAGTAGTAGAACAGTAGAACACAACTACTGTAAAGCCGAATAATTATGAATTAATACAATCTAGTAGAAGAGCGTATGAAGAGCCGAAATTAATTATCGTGTACTCGAATTCACGGAAAGGGAAATCCGAGGAAAACAAAGTCCGAAAAATAGACTATCGTTTCACTTTCCATATTCGAATATCGAGAAAAGGCATAATCATGCCTCCAAGGTCGTTTAATGTCAAAACTCAAAGACCCCTATTAGTAAAAGTATTATAATATATCGCGTGGTTTTTAAATGAATAAATAGTTATTTAATTCATTTTTTAACGCCCGTCAAACTCTTGTGCGGCCATTTGCTCACTTTGTTAATTACAAGATAAACGTGAATTTTATTCAACCCACACTCGATTTTTCTGTACGCGTTGAAACAATTCCTCCCCGATGAATAATTTGAATAAAAAATAAAAATATATGAATTAGTTTATCTTACTTGGTAACAACGTACTAAACTAGGTATAAAAAAAAAACATCGCGTAAAAGAACACATAATTCTCATTATGCATTAAATTTAAAATAATGAGAAATATGCGAAAAAAAAGTTTTCGCAATAAACGGAAAAACACACTAAGCTATAGTAAATTTTTATCACCAAATACACATTTATTGTATAAGAAAAAAATTCATGGATATTAGATATTATACGGAATTAAAGTGATGCAATGGTACTTCCTCTTATATATAACAATATTGCATAATATAATTTAATATAAAAATTTATTGAAATAGTTTTAAAAATATAATTATTTCTATAATTTTTTCAAAAATAAAAAATTATTTTTTTATGTATAAGAACTAATATTCAGAAAACTATGAAAAAAAGAATAATTAGAATAATAAATCTCGCAATTGTGTTTTAATTAGATCTTAAATTAATCGAAGATTATTGCATCACGTTATGCTGCGTAAATAATTCTTCTAAATCATTTTGATCATTCGAAGCATGAAAGTTTCATTTTCTTGTAAATTCGTTTAGTAACGCAGTAACATTTATTATTGAAATTTTATAACTATAAACATCAATTTTTTTAATTTAATTGATTAATGATGGTATAATTAAAATAAGAAAAGTATTATTTATGTTAGAATTCGACGGAATTCCAGGTGTTTTAATTTTTTAAATTTACTTATATTTCAGCCATCAAGAATAACCAAAAATTTAAGTGGCCGAAGCAAGGTACAATTGTTTATTTATGAGGAATTTACTTTTCTTCTAACAATTTTAATTTTTATTATTGAAAGCCGATATGAGTCTTTGTTGGTGTAATATACGAATAAGTGCACCATTTCTAAGACTTGCAGTATCAGATTCGGCACAAACGCGAAAAATCGTACATTTAAAGCTTAGTTTCTGACTTGCACAATACTTTCATATATTTAAAATACCAATAAATAAAGTTACAAGAAAACTCTATGTTATATTTTATTTAAATATTCCAACAATTTATAAAAGTGTAAATTCAATCTTCGAAGCAAATTATGCAAAGAATTTCGTTAGAAATAAAATTCCTTCAATATACCTTTTAAAATGTTTTATTACCTCATATTGTAGCTATATTTTTTATATTGTTATCGAAGAACGAATTTTTTTATATAATGATTGTTAAGTATTAAATTCTTGTTTATCGCTTTGTATGAAAGGTGTGGCACAATTCGAATTTAAATGGGTTGGTAACTTTTATTTAATTTTATTTTAAAAATGCTTCTCGCGTAAAATTGAAATACATAAAGTTATTAATTCTTTTCATGCATTCGCGTGATGTGTTTATTTAAAAATAATTTTTTTTTATTAAATTTATTGGATTTTCATACTACGGCCAAAAACGGAGTTGGTTTAGAATTTACGGTATTACTCTTGGAAACTGTTGAAATTCACAACTTGAATTCGAAGAGAAGCTAATATATAATCCGACTTTTCCCTCACACTATAAATGTCTTGGCAGTTTTTGGAACTGCTTCTGCTCGACGCAAGTTTGCAGTTTGTATTTAAAAAATGTGCCTGGATATTTGTAAGACTTTACCTACGTATCAATAATAAATGTTCGTACGAATATTCCAACGCCACTCGTTAAAATGTAAAATGTCAAGGTGCCCGTAAAACACCGCTAACAAAGAAACGAAGCTGTAAATAAGTTTTCCACGTTTTCACGCATGTAGAGAAACTGAAGTTGAAAAAAGCTCTGAAAGGCTATTTAATTATCGAGGTATGCGTATTTTCGCAATAAAAGATTGAAAATAATGGATAATGTGAAAAAGGTGAGGAGAGCCGTTGATTCCAGAAGAAGAATCGCCCGAGGTGAAAGATAAAGAGATGGCCGAGCGTTTGTATTGTAAAAGAGCCGCCTCGAGCAGTCGAGTCTTTAGCACTCCGGTGCAAAAAATGCTCTCCTCGCTAGCAACGACCAGAGGCCTTTTGCAAACGCCAACCGCCGCGGCGCTCCTTGTCTTTCCGGCCGCGGGGAGTTCTCCAAGAACTCGGGTAGTTCGTTCCGCGTTTGCCGGTCGCATCGCTCGACCCGCGCACGAATTAAGGTCAGGAGCGCGCGCCGTGCCCTTCGATAACGAAAAACGGGGGCGGACAGATTGCGAATTTTCACTCACCTGATGGACGTGCTCCTTCATTCCTAGCCAATGCTTGTAGCTGACGGATAGGCCGCTGTGCCGCCACTTGTCATAGTTGCTTCTCTTTTCAGGGTCGCAGAGTATCTCCTTGGCGTTCTGCAAGAGAAAGGGAGGCACATACGTCAATGGCTGCACGCGTGTGTAGGTATGTGTAGATATGCGCGCGCGCATATTGCGCCTCTGAATGGAATAAAAATTGATCCTTTCTGCGCGCGCGCGCCTGCTTACCTACCTTTCCATACATTAATCCACGTGCGCACGTGCACAGAATTGTGGGTAAATGTGTGGGTGGCTGTTTGTGTTGTGCACTTTGAAAGTGCTGCATCGCATGTAACTGCTATTGTGCATAAGTAGTTTATTTATTCTTATGTATATGAAAGTAATTGTCGTCAGAATGTCCTAAACAATTTAAGCTTTTTTCAATTCAACCGAAAACGTGTTTTTCAATGTACAGTTTACAAGTCAGGTGCAGACTATTGTTCGACGTTCGTTATAATATAACTTCATTACGCTGTTGCGCTCTTTATGAATGGAGCTGTTTTGCTTAGTTTGGTCTATTGATTGTATAATTTGTGCTGTTTTATACCACTCTGATCTATTTATAGTTTTACTTTTTTAATTTTTTTTTTTCGTTAAACCAGCATATTTTAAAGCTTATTTTATACATTCGTTATGAATTACTGAAATTTTTTTAACACGAATGATAAAAATACATAATATAGAAATGGAAGAAAAAATAGTTTACGCATATTTCGCAGATTTAAATGTGCTTTTAACGAATGCAAATGGCAATTTTTTTTTTTATCAAACCATGTATAAAACACATTATTTTAAATTCGATAAATCAATTATGGATTAATTATATTTGAACAAATTTATTCTAATATTTTAATATCCACTATATATTATAAATATTTAAACACTTACTATATATTACTGTAATAACAACTTAATATCGAAATACTGAAAATTATAAAAAAAATCTTTGTCAACGCTATATTGCCACAATTATTTAATATTAATTTATATTGATAATATAGCCATTTTTATGTAAAAGACTAAATTATTGATTGTAATCTTTAATACATTACGTATATAAATAAATTTAATTTTAGCTATAAAATTTATAATTTCTAAAGTTTTTAAAATTCTACAAAAAGAATGTATATGCAGAATAGATAACCTAATATTTAAAATTTTAGTACATGGGTGAGGCTATTTATGCATACCTCGAAATTAAAAATGTAATATAACAATATGTATATATTAATGGTATACGATGGTATATTATTCTCTTTAAATGGCATATTTTTTGCTAGTAATATAAACATCAAGTAATTTCACTTCTAATTATTTAAGTCATTCATTTTTAAGAATCCAACATTTGAAATATATTTCATTAGTATTTTACTACAGCACTTTTCTTAAATTACTTCGGTTAATCCACTAATTTGATTATTCAAACTGACTGCGTGTATTACGTAAGCTATTACTAATGGTTAGAATAAAAATGTTCGGTTTCCGAGTTTTTAAAAATTGTTGCTAAAAATAATGCATTAAATAAAAAACTTATTTATTTGAATGATATTGATTTAATTAATTATCGTTTTAATTTTATACAGATTTTTTAACGAATTATTCTTTTTCTAATGATAAATATGTGCTCACTTCAATTTATCGAAACGAATAAATTTATTATTTATAAATAAATTGTCGATTATAAATCTTATTCGGAGTTTTCAATCAATTCAAATTTTATGACATTAAATGGCGCAGATATGGTTTGCTTTTAATTTAAAATCGTACAACAACACTTTACGTCATTTTAAAGTTTTGTAATGTTATTGGTATACTTTATTGATGTAGGAATAATGTACTTTAATATGTGCTGCATTTATAAAAAAGGATAATTTATAATATCAAATACCTGAGTGGAAAAAAAATTGGAAATCTTTTTTATAAAGTAGTGCTTCAGTTTTTATCGTTATTTTTTGCATCAGAAAGTTAATTTCGGCTAAACTATAACTGTTGATGGTTGAAAAAAATATGAATAATAAATAACATTGTAATACTCATAATATAGAGCACAGTTATTTTTAGACATTAAAATTTCGAAAATATTCAAAGTACCTTGTACATTTTTATCTGATAAATTGCTTAAAGCTAGTTCTTTTTAATTCTAGAGCATTTAACTTTATTTATAAGCGAAACTAAATAATTATACGTGTACTATTAATACTATTTTTCTATTTTGATATATTTTTTAAGTTTCTCGCTTTAAGTAGAAACTACTATTTATTTATATAATTTCATATTTAAAATGAATATGAAATTATGTCTATTATTAAATATTTCTCTCCTTAATTTTCATTTCATTGATATAATTCTATAATGATAGCAATGATTAAATTTTTGTTCTCGGGTAGATTTTTCGTAATGTTTATAAAATATGAATAGTTAAGAAATAATATAGTATTTGAAATATTACTGCGTGTATGAAAACTTATTAATATTATTTATACGTATTATTTTAAGAATTTTATGACTTAACGCCCTTCATTTGACAAACGTTTAATTATACAATTCATTTATATTTTAACTTAAACTATTTTGTTTGCGGATTAGTCGATAAATTAAAATTTGTAGTTATAAAATGCAAGTGTTCAAAATATAAGTGGTAATTCGTAGTGGGCTGCTCTTAAACTTCATTTAGTTAAGGCTTGAAGTCAGGTAATGTATGATACATAAATCTGTCATTTTCTATCTATTCTTATTTCTCCATTAGTCAGCTGAGTATTTTAAGACTTGAGCGAAATATCTTACTAAAATTTATCCGATCCTGTTTTTATTATTGGATTCGAAGAAAAATAAGCTATAAAAACAAATAAATAATTCAATAGCAAACATTTATTAGTAACTAATTGTATTTTCAAAATAAATAAGACTATTAGAGAATGCAGGCTCAAATCAAACATGTGAGTGTAGAGGTTAATAGTGCAAACAATAAAAGTAATGAAGCTTATTTAGCACAACAATGATTGCACGTCTGCATTGAATACTACCAATATTTTGTAAAAACCGAATTCGCACTATTCGGTTGACTGAACTGCATATAGATACACTCGTGAAACTAGAAATGAGATATTCTCATAAGAGATTTTGTGTGCAATGAAACGCGGCTTAAATACGCATAAACTTGATCATCGATGCAGTAGTGCGTCAATGAAGCTAACCATTGCCTGTTAACGCGCCGGTACACCTGCGTGTGCAAGTTTACCTCACGGGTGCAGCCATTAAGATCATGCGAAATCAAATGGTGAGTCGACAATCTGAGTTATTACAGCGCAATTGAATCCATTAAATGTGCAATACTTAAGCGCGCACGCGTATCTTTGCTTGTATATATTTATATATTTATAGAGGTGGTATGTTTGCGACCTTCGTTGCTCAATAGCAGTATTATGGAGTAAACGCGAGGTCTCCAGTTGAGATTAAATAATTGAACTAATTTGGTGAGAATCGACTACTGAATTACGGCGCGTGCGATTATTATTCTCCGAGCAACCGGAGAAGACTTTTTTCACGCGCTCTTGCTCTTCTCGTGCCGTTTCTCTTCCCGAAGTCGCTCATGCATCACTTACAGCATCGTCTTGTGCATTAATCTGTCGGGATTTACCACTCGATCACTTTACTTCATTTTACTGGAAATTTCAGCATAATGCATATATCATTCTGAATTAGAATCAATAAGTTCGTGAACACGAATAAGATTTGAGCGTAAGAGCATTACGACCAACTATCGGCGAAAAATTATTTTATATTTAAATTCATCAGACCGTGATTTTATAATAATTTGATCTGTTGTTGTATATGTTTTTATGCGCTTGTTTTTTATGCACATTGCACGAAGTAATCCATTAAATTATATTAAGATAAATTTTTGTACAATCATGATAAATGTACAATAAATAACAAGCATAACATAAATATTTATACATTTTCAGTTTTCAAATTGAAATCACAGTAGGTAATGATGAAAAAATGTTTGTATTATTCCTTAATCTGATACGCAGCAGTTTCTTTATCAAGCTCATTTTGATTTAATTAACTTAGTTTTTTATTTTTAATCTACTGTCAAATAAAGATTTTTAATATTATTAAATAGGTGTCCATTGTTTTACATATCAAAGGTTATGTAGCAATTATATACGGATAGTAAAAATTATTTAAAAAAATTATTACTACAATAACAATTAAACGTTTAAATTGAAATTGGTTATTTTTAAAGATTTAGTGTTTAGATTTAAAATAAAATATCTTTTAATAAACTTAAAACTTATTTTATAATTTAATTAAATTTTTATAAATACTACTTAGTTTAATTATTATTATACTTTGAAGAAACACAAGAATTCTTTGTTTTATTAATGATTTTTTTATAGCATCGAATTGAATTATATTTATTAACACTTTGTTAATGTATTTTGTTGAAAATTAGTTAACTTACAAAATAAATAAAGATAAAAACTATATAGAAATTCCTGAAATAAATAATAATAACTCCTTGCAATTACATTATAACTAATTATACTTACAGTTTCATGGATATTGATTTATTAAGTTAAGTTAAACTACGTTCTAATTGAATTTCTTGTTTTTAATGAAATTACTTCATAAGCAGTAGCATTAGTATTTATGTACATCATATCTAAATTTATTTTTATTTACATTTTAAGCAAATTAAAAGTTAAACTACAATTCGCAGTTCTGAACATTTCGTAATTTTAGAGATAATCTTATTATTAAATTGAAAATGATGTATAAAAATTAATAATTGTATTTATTTTAAGAGGATAATGAAATATTTGATCATCAATAAACTTATAAAACGTGGATTTGAAATCATAAATAATTTTTAAAATTTCAATTAATCTCAGATATTATATTATAAATTAAATGTTTAGGGGCTTAGTGCTAAATTTATATGAATTATTTTAAAAGATAATGTTTATGCGTTATTTAATGTTACATTAAAATAGTAATACACATGTAACATTATATTCGATTTATATATTACGATTTTGTAGAGAATAATGTACGATAGGAAGATATTTTATGTATTATATATAATAGTACAAGGTTATTTTAGAATAAAAATTAATAATTGTAATTCCAATATTTTTTAAAAACTATGAAATTGCGATCACGTACTATAAAATATAAAAAAAATATTTTTAAGATATAAAATTATTGAAAAAGACTTCTTTTTGTATATTTGACACATTAATTTTATAATTCAAAAATTATGATAATTTATAAAATTAACATCGGTTATTAATAATAGTTATAATAAGATTTAATGAAAAAGTGTTTGCAATCAGAAAATTATAAAGCTTTTGGACAAAATTAATCATAATTAATAGAATCAAATTGAAGTTAATAAAAAATAGACATTTTAAATAATATTCTAATTGCTTTATAATTGAAAATATATTTATGAAAATTTTATTAAAAAGTAAGATATGTAAGAAATAATAAAAAGTACAGCCATGAGATTTTATGCATAGAACTAACGTTATTTAATGCCTCTAATCTCACACATAAAAATTTTAAAATGAAGTTACCTAATTTTCATTTTATCTTGCTGTAATTTAAAAAATGTATGCAATTATATAAATATTAAAGTAGTTTTTCGTAAATTTAACATTGCATTTATTCAGACTATTAAGTTGTACTAATGTACAATTGTACAATGTAATTTAAATTTTTAATATTTAACTCTCTTAATATTTAAAAATACTTTTCAAAAAACTATTATAATGCAAAAAAATATATCAATGGAATTTTTTACAAATTATGCAATATTTCTGATAATCTTTTAGAAAAATATTTCAGTTATTTTATATTAATTATGTATATTACTATTTACTTTCTGACAATAAAAATTTAATTTTTCGCATTTGTTTTATTGATATTCTTTGAAACTTGTGAGTTGGTCGAGTCAAGGATTTACTTATTTAACATTTAATATTCTAATTCTGAGAATATAATATAATTAATGCATTGTATTCATTGTGATGTTAATATAAATCGAAAAAATCTTCAAATCCTCGATTCAGTATAATTTTATTCTATAAGCAAACGTGCTAAATTTTTGAACATATAAGTATTCAGATTAATTAAAGAACAACGTATACTTAATACTTTAATTAATATTTTTATTGTTAATATCAGAATAACATTATTAACAAATATCACTACCTAATATATAATTAAATACCTTAGTGAAATTATGAGTATTAAAATTATAAATGAGTTGTTATCTTAAAACATTTTTAAAAAGTTTCTAGAATACATTTTTAAAAGTTTTAAAAATGAATACGATTTGAATACCGGACTACGTGTTTCACATAATATACTTTTCTCAAAAAGCTTTCTAGATCAAAGAAACTACCACGACGTTTAATGAGAACAGATCTGACGGTTTTAAGAGGGAACTGTCACATAATCAGAACCATTAAAGCGCACAACTTGTAGTACTTATGGTTAATAGGTAAATACACCATTTATAAAGAAGTTTCAGGCGTGTATATTGTCTGGATCAGTCTATTAGTGAAAATGAACGAAATTAAATGGAATCAAATGTTCTAAGATTATTATTCAAATACTAAATAAACCGTCAAATTAAGCTTTCGGAAAATTGAATAATCACGTATTTAAATAACTAAATTTTTTAAACGACTAAATCTAAATATGTATGTAATTTTATTCAATTTCTTTCATTTCTTAAGAAAATTATAATAGAAGTTCTAATTATGTGTCTTGACGTTTATAAATTTATTCTTTTATCTCGTCTTTTGCAAAAATTCTGATATTATATAAGTGTGTATAAGTTAGGAATATG
Organism: Platyscapa corneri; assembly: GCA_018907185.1. Classification (NCBI taxonomy): domain Eukaryota; kingdom Metazoa; phylum Arthropoda; class Insecta; order Hymenoptera; family Agaonidae; genus Platyscapa; species Platyscapa corneri. The sequence continues at coordinate 3,037,036 of JACCHW010000005.1, read as the reverse complement.
CGGTCGTAATCTGCGAAAAAACACGTTTTTTCGTCTTTATTATGAACTAAGCTTTTTCATGCTTATGTTTCCTTTTTTTGTTTTTATGAATTATTAAAAAAGTAGAAAATTTATGGAATAATATACATAAATTTAAATTAAGGGTAAAAAACTATTTATATTAAATTTTTAATCATATTTAGAGACATATGTGTGCTAATAATATATTATTAAAAAATGCAAATTATTTTAAAAATCTTAATCTTTATAATTAATGTCGCATTTGAATCAATGACAAGCTTTTTTATCAAATCAATTTTCTATTAAAAAAATAATTTTCTATTGACTTATTCAATAAGTCCTTATAATATCTTAATGATTAATATATATATTATTAAAAAATTTATAAAATAATTATTAATCGTTATAATATCTGCATATGAAATGTAAAATATTTTCCACTAATAAATATTAAAATAGATTGTTAGTTTGTCAATTTTTTAAAACTACATTTAAATTATTTTCATTAATTTTTCTTATACAATAATCAATGAATATGGGATTAAAATAATATTAATTGTTGTATATTCGTTCGTCAAACTAACATTTAATTGGTTTTTGAGGCTATTTTTAGATATATTCGAGTTATTGGTTTATTATTACTTTATTATATTTGTATAAGAAAATTATTTTTAATTCGATAAAATTATATCATAATGTTAAATGAATTTTAGGTGTTAAATTCTGTAATATAAAATAATAATCAATAAAATTTATTAATATATACATATATTTGAAATTATTTAAAATGGTACTACTTTTCATTATAAAATATTTAATAAAATAAATATAACAATTATTTTTTAATTTTTAATTATGTTTAAATAAATTTCTGAGTCTTTTAGAAGAACATAATCGTAAATTTGTACAGCATTAACTAATTTTAAAGTATTTAAACAATATTATACGACTAATATAAGAAGGTCTTAGACAATCTTGAAAGCTAAAATTATTAGTGTAAACAAAATGAAAATCAATTACATTGAGGTTGATTCCAATACCATATAAATATACATATTAATTCATGTTCATAAGCATACACAGGCAATCAATTAAATAAAATCACACAATATTTTTATTTAAAATTTTTCCTACACATAATTTAAGTTGATTAACTAACCAAAAATTGATTAACTTGTGTAGTCTATTAAACTTGTATTTATTTAGCCACTAACCTTAGGTTTTTAAAAAGTATACTATTACTATAAATAATATATTCTAATTTTTCAAAAATGTCTTTATTACTATTGTTATAACGATTTAATTCAACATAAAAAAGTATTAATTGATTATATTTAATAAAAATTCATTGTCAAGATTCCTAACCGATATCATTAGATCTAAAATGGTAATGAATTACTTTTCACGATGAAAATGTAAATTTTTTATATTATTAATATAACAAAATTACTGCAATTTATGAAGCAATATTTATTGGAAAAATAAAATTGACAGAATAATTTAGTAGATAAATTTAAATTAAGGAAAATTTAACGTAAACTATAGTATTGTTTAAATAATAATTAAAGATACTATACAGTCTATCTTTTAGTTTAACTATATTTTTATTTCTAACGATTATATTTATTCTAATACTAAATATATGTTCTGTAAAATTATTGTGTCATTATTATCATTATGTATCATTATTGTAGATGTGAGTTTGTGTATGAACACGCCCATGTATGTGTTTATCGTACGTCAAAATTTTAAGTAAAAATCGATGTATGAAAACGTTATTATAAATTGAATTATAATTTTACCGATTAAGTAATTGAGAATTACTAATTAAAAAATCGTTGAAATATTAATTTAATGAATACGATTTAACTATTACTAATCTAATTATGAAAAATAATTGAAAACTTACTTTAAGCTGTTGAAACTTGGCTTCAGCATCCTTGTTACCCTCATTTTTATCAGGATGATACTGAAGTGCTAGAGCCTTGTACTCGGCTGTGATTTGTTCAACCTAAAGAATAAAACTAGATTAGTTTAATTTTCTCGACAAATGAAAATATTTGTTTGAATATACTCGTTAATTTTGTTAAATAATAAAAATTATTTCAAGATCAACAAGGGCAAAAATACATTTTTTTTTTAATGTATGGATGTTTTACACAATATTTTAATAATAAATATTTTCGAAAGAAAAGAAGTTTCATAGTTTTTCAAAGATTACATATTTCTTATTCATGATATTAAAAAATATTTTATATGTAATTTTCACATATATTTATCCTTATCATGTTGAATTGTTGATAAGTTTAATATTAATAAGAAGAAAAGTTTTCAAATAATTTCCTTACTAAATAATATTAACTCATTTAATATTAATAATTATTAATTACAATTATTATGATTACGAATAATAAAATGAATCAGCAACACGTATGGATGATTTTATTACACTATAATTTTCATAGTAAAAAAAGTAGATATTTTTATTTAATTATCTTTTAGGAAGTTAAGAAAAGTTCAAAATATTATTTTATGAATATTAAATAAAAAGCAAAAGCAAATAAAATTAATATATTAATTAACTGTCCATAATTCTTATGGATATCATGCCTATCAAAAGCAGAGCTTAAGTTACATTATCTTCATTTTATATTTTGCTAAATATGTACGTATGAATAATTTTCTAAAATAATTGTATAAAATAACTATTGCGATAATTATCATTTATATTAAATTTTATTTATCAAATATGAAAATGTTTTCTTATGTTAGTAGGAAAATAATTTATTTCTTAATAGAACAAGTACATATAAAAATATTGTGTGATAAAATTATAGATTTTTCAGAATACAATTTTAAAATTAGCTTCAATTATGTTTTGCAGCATTTCAATAATTATACACTTAAATTTGATAAATTTTTATTGGATGATTTCTTATTAATATTTTAAACCTTTAAATCATGAATTAAAATCACGCAAATGGTAAAAGGATTCAAAATTATAAGCAGAAAAATTTAGGCTACGTGACTATTTCAAAACGATTACAGATGTTAAGTTTGTTTCGTTTTTTTATTTAATTGATAAATAAAAATAAATATTTTATTCTTCTACTTTACATCTTTTTTTATAAAAGAATTTTATAAAAACATTAAATAGGAATAAACGTAACTTATTTTCAAAAAATGATTAGTTTTAGAAAAAACTTTAGATATGTACAAATATTAATTTCGAATAAAAATATTTCCGAAATATTTTTATTTTTATTATCAATAGAACATTGCAACATATTCTCAAAAAAAATGTTCCTAGTATTTAGAATAGTGTTTAGTTCATCATTTTATTTTCTTAAGAAAGTTTTTTGAAAGCAAAAACTTTTAATAATTAGAAAAATTTTAGTAGCACTTAATAAAAATCTTGTTTGACAATTTTTCTAGGAGGAATCTCGATTGGAAATTCGATTACATCATTACTCAATTATGTATTTTATTATTTTATATATAAAACTAAACATGTATACATATATCTCATTTAATAGATATATATGTTTGAATTATTGTTTATTTCTTTCAATTTTCAATATTTTTAAAAATATATTCATAATATCTTAGTTTTTATATAAATTATTTCGATTTATAAACATGGACGAAGCGATATATTAAATTATTGAATATTCAGTTAAAAGTATTATTTTCTCGTCAATAAATCTAATTTAATATTTATATCAATGTAAAGAATTAAATGCAAATATATTGCTTTAAAAATTCATAAAATATATCAATAACTATGATGTATACAGTAAAATTAAGAATATTTGTTTAATCTTTTAAGATCTAATCTTTAAGGCAAACTTTAAATCATTAAATTAAAACTTTAAATATAAAGATTTTTCAATTTTTTACATAAATAATGTCGAATTTTAGGAATCAATTAATAATTAAATTTTATATATATAAAGTATAAATTTTCTTTTATTATTCAAAGAAAACGCTTAAAATAATTTATTTAGTAAAGCTAACCTTAATCCTGCTTTATACTTAAATACTTATTTGGCGTAATTAGAAATATTAAAATTTCATAATGTTCATAAGTGCATTTGTGACATAACTTTATTAAAGCGATGAAAAAAACCAAAATATTATTATAAAACTAAATTTTTATTATAAGTAGATTTTAGAATTAAAAACATAACTTTTTACAAGAAATTATAGAATTTTTAAGTCAAATAGGTGTTAATTTATCAAAGTATCTCATAATCCATCATCGGCGTATAATTTAACTGATTTCTATAATAAGTAAATGAAATAATTGAAAAATTTTTCTCATTTAAGAACAAAGTTTATTCGATTATAAGTGAAATCGTGAAATATAACATTTAATTTAATTACAATTAAAGAATTATTCAATATTTTTTAAATATTGGATATATCAAAAATTTGATATAATTTTTTCATCTTGAGAAAGTGTGGCTCGTATGAAGAGCATTTAAGAAAATCGAAATTTACACCACTCCGACGAAAGATTATGAATTTTATAAAGACGAAAATGAGAAACGTATTTTTAGTTATTTTAGTGAAACAAAAATTGCCGATTTACCCTTATAGTCTACAAAATACATACAGATTCACGGATTTGCGCGTATGATTTGATCGAAAAACCTCTCAACACCTCCGATCATCTCCAGTAAACCCTCGAAACTGCCTTCATCCCCGCGCGCTCTCAAACACAAGCACTCTCGGATCAATTCGTGTAACAGCCTCTCATCCATCACAAAATATGTCCTTACCGTGGCCGATTCGTCACATCCAAGTAATGCGTAGAAGTCCTCATCCTCGCTGGGCTTGTAGCTCAGCACCTCGTCCACGCTCATCTCCGCAAAATCTCCCGATCGTCGTCGGCGCAATAAAAGAAGCTTTATAGGTTAGCGCGCAACCTGTTGCCCGCCTTCACCGGCGACTTGCGTTACTCAATAGGGTGCGTCGCACGCTCCCTGGACCACAGCGGCTGCAAGACTGAGCCTCCGGATAGGATAGTCCCGATTTCCCGGGAAATACCGCCCGAGTCGCCGAGTCCGCCGATACTGCGCAGTTCCGCCGGTGCTCACGAGATAGAGATCGATCCCACGGGAGACAGAGAGGGAGTGAAACCGTCGGCGCGCGCAACCCCGCGCCCTTGCGCTGGAGAAGGGCGGCGGCTGGAGTGCGGGTGGTGAGGTCGCGATTCGATTGTCGCGCGACCTTTGATTAAGCGACTTGAGAATGCGGAGCTTAATTGCGAGCGTCGAGAGAGTCGTTTAGTCATATACGAGTCTTCTTCGCTCCGCGAAACTCCTTGACTCTTGGAAGCAGTTGATCGAGTGTCCCCGGCAGCTTCACACCTGAAACGAGAGTCTTTATTTTAAGGAGAGCAACGTTACAGGTGATTTGGATGTGCGGAAGGAAGAAGACCGAAAGGAACTGATCTAGTTTTTCCTCCCTTTTTCTCCCTAAATCACAGGGTACGTTTACGCAACTACCCTCACTTTCACCTTCTTAATTGATGTACGCTACTTTTTCGTCACACAATTATTAATAATTCCAAGACTGCACGTGTATTTGGGCGTATATTGCACTGCTCGGATCATTCTTGAAAGTATTTCATCATATATAAAATACGTGTAATGCATATAAAATGGGAATTCAATATATATGCATCTTATTATCGCAGAATCTATAAATTTTCGTATTAGGAGGGAATCCTTCAATACTAGATGGATATCACGTGCCAAAATACGAAATTCTATATCTAATTGCAATTAACTTAGATATCGAACCATTTCTAACGATGCCATACCACTCTCCTAACATGTAAATAATGATTTCGTTAATACCAAATATAAATTTATCTCAAATAATATATGCTTAGTAGAGTAAATCAATCACTCGATAATTAGTCCACCGACTTTTATAAAGCAGAGTAAAAATTTTTGTTGCACAGATGATTATTTATGAATAATTAGAATGTGTAATAAAATATTCTGTTAGGTCTTCGCAAGTTACCAACCGTTAAAAAAATTGAATATTAACGAAATTTCATTATGTAACTAATTTTAAAAAACTTCTTTATTTAGCCAATTATATTACTATGAATGATAATATTTCATTTTAACAGACATTTCAGAAAGTTTCATTTTTTGGCTGATTGTTAGATTTATTTAAATTTGAAACACTTTTCGGTAAGAGAAACATTTTGATAAACTTTTGTAATTAAAGAGTCTAATAACTTTATGAATTTCGTAATATTTCAATATTTGACGCTGAATAATGGAGATATTAATAATAATCTTCACTTATAATTATAATCTTATTTAAGTGATTATTTTGAGTTGAATAATAATTCCAGTATGAATTTTTTAATATTGTGAAGTACATCTTAAAAACAGAAATAAATAAAGTAGAACATTTTCATATATTTTTAAAGTGCAGTTTCTTCCAAGAAAATCGATAAAAGAATAGGTATTTGAAACAATAAGAACTAATTTTGTAAATTTTTACATGATAAAATAACTTTTTCTAACGTAGTTCTTAGTGAAAAAACATAAATAATAAAAAATAAACAAAAAACTCGTGGAAAATTTCATATGACAAATATTTATTTTTAATTTGTCAATCTTTAGAATCTTATATTTTTTTGCATAACTTGAAGGTAAGAATTTATAATAACTATTCGTACTCCTAAATAATATTAATTATATAAAGAAATCACATTCACAGCAAAAGTATATAGAAAATATTTGGAGTATAATAAAATAACGAATCTTATTATAAAAGACATAATTATAACAACTTAATACGTATTTATTAATAATTAATAATAACAATTAATAATTAAACACACATTAACAGATGTTAAAGTAAAGTCATAATGAAAAATGGTACAAGGAACAATTTCGGTTCTAATAATAGTATGAAATGTAAAATAACTGTAGATGAATAAAGACGAACGGACAAAATAAATGAAATCAATACGTGATATTTTCAAAATAATTATTTCCTCCTTCGGTTCATATTTAAAAAAATTTATTGGCAAAATAGATTTAAGGTTTTACAGATGTTAAATAATTATTTCTTTACATTTGGCTGTTAATCTATATGAAGATCGTAAAAATGGTTTAAATATAAAAAACTAACACAATGCAGTTATTGGATTATTATGTTTTTTTATTTTTATTCAATATTTGTCTCATAAATAAAAAATTTATGGAAAACTTCGATCTTTAATTTAACACTGTCACTAACAGTAATATTCATTATTGTATTAGAATTTTTTAAAAAGTAGAAAATTACTTATTTTAACGATTAAATAAAAGAAAAGGATCAATGAAAATCATAAAATTGAAAAATTTATTGTCATAAATATAGCGTACCAAATTTGATATTTAAAAGTTAAAAAATTTAAGTTATACGTTTATAAATAAAAAATGTATACGTACACAAATTTAAATGATGACGAACATTTAAAAAACTATATTTTTCATGTGCAAGGAGCAGGAAATGTACTTAATTCTGATTTACACTTTTACACTCATTCAAAGTTAAATTTATAAAAAATATTTTATGAAACTAGAATTCGGGTTTCCAAAATGTGTAATACGTATTTAGAATGATTAAAAACGATACATTTTCTGATACTTATGTACGTTAGATTTGATGCTCAAACGACAACTGAAAGAATAAAATTGTCTGAGAAACCTGTAGTGATATCCGTGAACGACAACTTTCACTTCACGAAGAGTAAGATCATTGTAGACCTTGTAAATAACTAGTGGAGGGGGCCATGAAATATTAGAGCTCTACCTTATCGACTCGAAACTTTTGTGCTTAAAACAATAAATCATCGTGATTAAAATGAGTTATAACTTCGTAAATTTATAACAGTGTACAATGGATTTAGCTTTTCGAACTAATTTAAAGAAATTGGATTACATGCTACAATATTACATTATAAAAAATATTTTATAATGTAAGAATTATTTGTAAAAAATAAGAGATATTAAAAATCGGAAATTCCTTTACTTTGTCGTTACTATTTTAGCATATTTCATAAAAGTATGCATTTTTAATTTAGTTTTAATTCGTTGACTATTAGGTTTTAAATGAAATTCTTAAATAGTAATTAATAAATACTAATTAAGTAAATAATCACATTATATAAATAATCATATTTTATTTATAATATTTTAATTCGTACACATACAAAGAAAAGCTTATAATTTTGAAATAAATTGGAATTTGCAAATAAAAAAATAAATCAAAAAATACAAAGTTCAAGAAATATTGGATTATGTTTACAAACTAATATTATGAAATTTCATTAAAATGATAATTATGTGTAAGTGAAGAGTAAATTTCCTGAATAATAGAATCTTTAAGGCGTAAAATTTCATCATTAGAGAAATTAAGTGTATTGAATGCTACTATTGATGGAAAGCATCCATCGTTTGTATAAATTTGCATCTATAGTCGTATTTACATAGGTTGTATATGTAGTAGTATAGAATTACCTGAAACTTTGATTAACTAAAACTTAATTAAACAGTAAAATTATTATTAATCATATTTTATAAATACGCTGTAGTTTCGTTTTATTATGCCGAAAATTTCAAAATATTTAAATAAGATAATTATTAAAATTATTATAATATAACTTTAAATTAAATTGTGCTATGACTTAAAATTTATATTAATGTAGTAAAAAAATATAAGATATTCATTTAAAATTACAAACCACAGTTTATAAAGTATATATTATAAAGCAATATTAAAGATAAATATGGTTGTCACGTTATTAATCAAACATTATTTAATTTTATTTAAAATAAAATATACATAAAATATGCAATATAAAATAAATGGTATTATATTTCTAAGCACTTTAGAAATTTATGAATTTGAATTAAAACTCTAGTTTTTACTTTGAACTCTTTTTATTTATAATATTTTTAAATGTCTCAAAAGTTTAATGTTTAAATAAAATTATAAATAAATTTTTTTTTTTATTAAAAAATCTTAGTAATTAATTATAAAAAGTCGTAGAAAAATTTATTTATATAAAGAATATTAATTATAAAGAATACTATTATAGGATTGATTCCAGTATTTTCTTAATCGCATATTTACGTTAATAGCAAGCCTATTATAAAGATGTAAATATTTCTTTCGTCAATCTTAATAATATAAAAATGTTGAATTTTTTTATTTAAATAACTTTAAGTTTCTATTATAAGTTTCAAGTTTATAATTTAAGAATTATGGAAATCAAAATTACTAAAAGAATTTTTTCAGAATTTATTTTGTATATGGTACTACAATAATATTAATAATGGATTCTTTAAAATAAATTACTGGAATTAATTTTTAATAAATAATTAATTTATTTATTTATTTTCTTGCACTGGAAAAGAAAAACAAGTGATACGTTTTAAATTAATAATTACATAATAATGTTTATGATGCAATAATATCATTTTATTGATCACCACGAATAATTTACATCATCAATGAGCAATTACTAATCTAATATATCACGTGTTTTCATCATCAACATTTGTAAACAGCTTTTAAAAATAAAAATTTGTGTACATAATAAAATTATAAAGCTTACTTTTGTTCCTGAAAAATGTTTTACTTTGAGCACGATTAAATTTTCTTCCAGTGCTTATTTGCTTACTTTGTCTCCTTCTCGGTGTTCGGATTTAAGTCTGAGAAAATATCGAGAGGAGGATGATTCTGCTTTTTATTCTATACTTTGAAGGAAACAAAGTCTTTTGTGAATAGTGAAATTTAGCAGGAGCGGATTAATCTTAAAATAAAAACGTACAAACGTAAACGTTAATGAAACGCGCCATTAAGAGCAAAGAAGAACGGGCAAAGACAAAAGATGATAAAGGAAATCATTTGCCTTGTTTCTAATATAAGAACTAGTTAGTTCCGTTAACTGAATTGTTCTTAGCAATTAGTCCTGAAAGCAATAAACGCTAATAAAGTGAATTAGTTAGCCGTCGACCTGCTAAGCAGTGATTGCTCGTCGTTGACATCTCAAAGATAGACAAGCTGCTCTTCGCCTCTCAAAACTGCCTACCCACGAGTAGTTGGCGCTTTCAGCGCATTTTCGAAAAGATCGCGCAATGAGCGTAAGAGCCTATAAAATCTGTTTGATCTAAGGGGACGAAGATTCTGTTTCTCTCCCTCGTGTCACACGCATGCAATCTCAAACACATACCGATGAACGTGCTCGCATGCCGGCACGAACCTTGTCCCTCTCTCTCTCTCTCCCCGAAGAAGAATTATGTACAAGTCCGTGGCTCGGGCAGAGGAAGAGTCTCGTTTAGTCAGTCGCTGGCACTTAGCGCGTCTTCGCGCGCATTCGCATGCACTCACCGCACTAGAAGAGGAAGATGCACGACGCGCGCGCGTGCCCAAAGTAGAGTGCGGCGACAGAGAACAGCGGGGACAGTGCCATTTTGCACGGACTTTTTTGTATTTTCGTCGTGTCGGGGCTTTTTCATTCCAGCCTCTTCCGTTTTTGCTTCTTTTACTTGGCCCTCGAGGGTCGGACCACGTGGCTCGACACGAGTAAAACATCATTCAAGTTCAAGTGGAAGTGCATCGCCTGAGATGTAGGATCCTGGCTGATGTCCTCTAATGTCACAGATCGGGGTAAGAGCCACGTATTACATCTACCGGAACTACGGCGCATTTGGTGCTTCCTTGATTTTTTCATTTAAATTACGAGACTTACCGAACCTTTTTCTCAAGATTACAGTCGCATAATCGGATTAGTGTAATTAATTTTCAAATATTAAAGTTTTTGTGACAAAGAGGTAGAAGAGAGATGATGTAGATTCAATCTTTTCGTTTTAGCTCGAATAATTGAAGCTTCGAACTATACATATTAAATATTCCATCTTGTCACATATCCACGGCAATACTGCGCTGTTAATTAAATTTCGAAACTGCACCTACTATTTATACGATAATGAGTTAATACTTTTTTTAAACGTAATTTTGTACTTACGGATCAATGTAGTTTGTATATTTTATATTTTAAAAATTGTATATTAATTCTTGATCGTAATAAATGAGCTTCAGCAAAAAATCCACCAATAATACTTATTCACACTAATATGTCATAATCTCCGAGGTGCTTTATTCTATTTATATCGTGCACTATATATTTGGGCATTTAAAAATATTTAAAGCTGTGTACCCTACAGCTTTTAGGGCCATTATTATTAGCTGTATAAAGAGATTGAATTGAAAATAAAAATGGTACCTCAATACAAAACTCTTTATTACAATCAGTAGACAACAAAAGAAAAGGTTAAGTTAATTATTATCTTTAATTGTAATAAGCTCTCAAAAGTCATCTTAATTGAAGCGAAGAAGATAAAGTAGTTCAAACAAAATTCCTTATTTAAATATTTATGGATCATAAAATTACATTAAGTTTTTATGCAAAATTAAAGAACTCAAAGCTACTGAATTAAAAAAGGTTAACTTTTCAAAAATCGTTGTGATCTACCCAGTGTCACTGTAATTAGGTAATTAAAGCTAATTGTCCTCTTTACTTAAAAGAAGATTTACGACTCATCTGGTTCCTTTCTCCCACCCTTCCGCCTTTTTGCTCTCTCTCTCTCTCTCTCTTTCACTCTCTTCTACCCTCTTAGGACACGTTACCGAATATCTGTCACATCAGCGACGACGTTTTCAAAATATTTTATTTTCAATTCTCCTTTTACACTTTAAAAACACAGTTGATTCAATAATTTTTAATTTTATAATAAAAAAATAATACATTGAAAAATGTACGTGTAAAATGTTTAAAACAACTTGTTTTTCACAGCATTGAAAAATATTATTTTCAGTTTCTTTAAAATATATTCATTAACTCTTTGATATATTATTATAACGTAATGCGAAGTAGTAATTACAGATTCCATCCTTGAAAATTAAAAATAAAAATAAAATTAACACAAGATATTTTATATCTTTTACTTTGAATCATTATATTTATTATGCATTATTTGTTCATTTGTTACTTATAATTACACTTTATGTAACCGAAAAAGAGTTATATAAATGCAAATCATTTCAGTTTCATTTTAGAATTTTCAAAATAATATCAGCATCTATTTTACCAAGTATTCTATATATCATTTAAAAATTCGTAGAAAATTTTTTTGTAATGAACTTGTCATGGATATAATATATTACAAAAGTATAATAATAACTATTTCGAAATGATGATTTTTGTAAATAACTTTTATTGCGAAAGGTTTTTAAATAAAATATGAAATAAAAATATTTAAAACGTCACATTTTTATATAAAAAGAAACTCACATTAATAGTAATTAACTAATTGAATTTCGAAGTAATTTTTAATTAAAAATAAACTTCAATATCAATTATGATGAAATGAAATATACTGGAAAGCACAATTTGGACAGCATCTAAAAGCAAATATAATCTATAAACGTGACAAAAATTACAAAAGGAATGATGATATTTGATGGTAGATAAATTTGTTTACTTTATATCTAATATTTTGTACGGTTTTTTATAACTTTTGAGTTTTTACTTTCGGAGTAATTTTTGTTTCTTTCGTTTTTTCATCAAAATCACTTTTATTTTTAATGCGGCGATTTAAAATTTTTATTATACCTTTTTTAATTTGAAGAAAGTGAAATCGATTTCTTTTGAGTCAGTAACTTATATCAGTAAATAATTTATTATTTTTTTTTAAGATTAATGTTTGTAATTAAATATTATTCATTAAACGGAATATCATTCATTGAGTTGTAAGCTTCATCTGTTACAGAAATTTTTTTACTATAATATTATAATAAACTACTCTAAATAATGAAATTTATATTTACATAAAAGATTAGATTACTGAAAAGCAAGCGATTTTTCATGCTATCAAAGTTATAGATAAAGTCGTATAAATTACTTGAAAATAAAATCATTTATTATATATAATTAAAAAATAATAGAAAAATTAAAGAATAATTAAATCGGTGTAGATTCAAAAATCTTGGTATATAAATCAAATACCGGTTGTTTTGCATTATACTTTTTATATTGTAGGATTATTATTTTTCACTTATGATATAAAACTTTTAGAACTTTTGAAAGTGTGAAATGAGTGAAAGCATGAAAAGACATATTTAAAAAAAGCTTTTGTTAAATATTCTAAAAGATATTAGTGCTTTGAAATTATCGCTTATGAAACATTGAATAATGGTTCTTCTATTTACTGCTTTAGAATATATCTGCGTGAGAAATTGAGGCCGTACTATATTTATCAGACTACTTTTTAAAGTAATATTTTATCAATACTTTTAAATTTTTCCAACATATTTTTATTGTCTTATTTGAACAAAGATAATTTTACTATTTACGAAGTAAATTTCAAATACTGAAATGCCCACAGCACACTGCACTTAATTATTTCGATTAATTATTGTAATTAAAAGATTTTTTAAATGCGTAGATTATTCTAAATAATAATTACATCAAGATAATTTAAAAAATTCATTGTCCATCATTATTTCATTATAATTTTTAATATTTTGAATTAAATAATTTTAGTAGCGACTATTTAAATTTTTCTAAAATATATTGTAGTAAAGGACAAAAATTAGATTGTACGAAAAATCCATTAACTCAGTTATCTCTTTATTAAAAAAAATCACAACCATTAAAGTAAATAATAATTATTATTCATTTTTTGGATATTTTTTTGAAAATCATGTTCTTTTTTAAAATATTTATTTTTCGAATAAAATAATTAAAATAAGTAAAGGAAGGCAGAATTGACAAAACAGAATAAATAAAAGCGTCTTCATTCTATTAGTTGGAATTTGGAATTGTTTTCAATCGAACGGACGTTGTTCCAGTGCAACAACTATTTTTTATTTTTAATTGAAAAATGATGATTTTTTTTTTTTTTTAATGTTTACATTTGAAAACCGATTATTTTTTCAAGAAAAAGTCATGTTTTTGCTTATTGTAACATCTAATTTTAGAAATAAACATAAACATGTTTCCCCACAGCCGAGAACGAACATCTACTTCAAGATTTTTCCGTATAACTAGATGCTCAAATACTAATTTATCCCTGAAATCCGCATCGCGCTCTCGGCGAACGGCAAAAGACGCGGGGATCGTGTTGACCAAAAGCTGGGCGCTAGATTATAAAGGGCGTCGATGACTGTACGCGCTCGGGATGTCAATCGCGGTCGTTTCCATTGGTCACGCTTGTCTCGAATCGAGAAAATCCATTTCCCACCGACACTCGGCTGCCAGAGGCGCGCGATACATTTCCCTGGGCCGGCTCGTGTTGTAGCCACCGAATCCGTGCCACTGCCTCTTAACGCTCCGCGGGTTGCAGCCCGAAAGCGCCCGGATAACCATGGGATGTACGCCTCTCTCTCCCTCTCTCTCTCCTCTCCGTTCTTCTTACTCCGGCAGTCGCAGAGGAGCGCGGGTGGCTTTGACGCTCGGCTTGGCCGGCCAGTCAGTCGACGCTTTCGTCGGCGGACGGTTGACACGCGGCGACGTACGGAAACCTGTCGCATGCCGAGCAAATCGGCAGTCCTCGGTTACGCGCCTCGCGCTATCACAGACAACGGCACTGACCCCCACGCAACTCTTTGTCCTGGGCAGTCCCGATCGTACCTTTCCCGGTGACCAGCAGCCAGCCACGAAGGAGCCCTGCGAGTTCTCGAGACTGCGTAAGTATATGCGCGGTTCGAATTTAGCGAGCGAGTAGTCGCTTCTCCACGGTGTAAACAAACTATAAATAATCCACAAAAATACACGGGCGTGCGCGCGCCGCGTACCCCGGGTTTCGCGCCGTTATCGCGATCGATGTGCGCGTGCGCCCCCGCTGTCTATTTTGAACGAGCCGATTAGAGCGCGCATTCCGCGCGAGCTTCGGATGCTGGGAGCAGTGGCTCGGGAAGGAGGGAATTCGTCGACGACCTAGGCCTGCTCCGAGGCAGTGGCAGCAAGAGGGGAAGGATCCAGAGGTGTTGGCTTCGACGCGACTGCGAGATCGAGTTTTCTTAATTCGATCGGGAGCGAATCTCCGAGTGAGCGCGGAGCCCCAAGTGGGTCGCTTAATCAGCGATTCGGAAGCCCGATCGAGGGCAATTATAATCAGGGTACATTCGATCTAATCGAAGGCCGCCAATGCGATGGAAATTTAAATTATAATTAGTGCACGAGAGTGCGGGTGACGCGCGCGGCGCTTTAATTCTCAGAATGCACTCTTTGATCGCTTCGAATCAGCATTATGAGATTAATTATAGACTATATAGGTGTCGAGACTTTGTTATGTTCCGAAGTAATTTTTAAAACTCGCCGCTCGTTGCGTTTTAACGGATTTCTCGCTTCGCGCCAGACATAATGAGCGCAGCGATAGAGTGTAACTGTAAGACGCAGTAGAGTTTCCACGACTGTAAATAGCATTCACCCTTAATAACGAGCGTTGCTCGTTAACGGCGAGAGCCGTTAAGTTGAAAATCGAAGGATATCAGAGCCGTTCCGAAACGTCCTTCCTCGAACTTTCACATAGACTTCCAGCAGCACCCGCATCAACGTCATATGCACCGCATCCCCCTCGTCTCGTCTCTTCACCCTTTCGCTGTTCCGAATCCCCCTTCATTATCGAGGCGCGCACGAAAGAAACAATCTCCCACGCGACCCCGTGTGCACATTTGGCAACGCGCACCGCGCCATGTCTATACAAATACATTCGTGCGCGCGGGCTGTAAGGTGGATGACTGTGTGCGTGGGCGCGCGCGTGTGCATATATATCACTTACCTAATAAAGCAAAAGAGCTAACCGGACAATTTTCTTGTTAAATTACATCGCGCTTGTTTACGATGATAACCGCACGGCGCGACTGACGGTTTCCGGTTCTACGCGGCGGCTGTTTCGTAGATCCTTCCAAACTGAGGATAAAGGAAAACATAAATAGAAGAATAGGAAGAAAGGAGGGAGAGAGGGAGAGAGAGAGAGCGGATTGCAGGGCCTGTAAGAGCAGTAGGCGCGATGGATCCCGGACGCGGCTAGTTGCTCGAGGTACCGGGTATTGGGACCCATCTGGGCAGCACGTGTGGGGACACAACACGGCCCCAAGTCTCTATGCCATTTCACTGCCATTCTCAAATTTATTCTGCGTGTCTTTCTCTCTGTTTCTCTCTTACTCCCAAATACACACACGCTCTCTCTCTCTCTCTCTCTCGCTTAAATTTGAGGTTCGACTATTTATTGCTGCACGGCGGTTACTCAGTTGGCTACATTCGCTTTTTTTTGAGCACGTGCAAAGTTTTAGGAGTGCGGTTGGCATCTTTTTTTATTATTTTTTAAGAAGTCGTTGATTTGATTTTATTAGTTTCTTTTCTTTCTGCCTACTCTAAGGTTTCTTTTTCAAGGTCCTCGTTGTTTGCAGTCGAATGAAGAAAATTTTTTAAAAGAATGATCACTCTTTTAATAAATAATTGCATCATAGCTTTAAACTAAATTCTAGCAAAATTTTATATTAAATTTTTGTACGTATTTAATAAGAAATATTCTTTTGAATTTACGAAATAAACTAGAGTACTGTATTTCATTATATTTAATTAAAAATAAATGACGTAATTTTTAATAATCTATAAGAAACATTAATTGCGTTTTGAAATATGATTTTACAATATAGTGCGTTAACAATTCTTTCATTTAATTTGTTGATATTAAATTAAAAAATGTTCGCATTATTAGTTTTAGTTTCTTATTAATTATAAATGACTTGAGAAAAACAAATTTGTAACAGTATTAATCATATTAATAAAAACACAAGAGCATAAGTTATATTAATAGGAAGGTTACATAAGCTTTACCCAATGTTTTTACATAATAATGATTATTAGTTTTTTTTTCAATTGCTATATTATAAACAATATTATAATGATTTTTATTAAACTCTAATTTTTACACGCATAACTTTCTACATATAAAATCGTAAAATTAACGTCGACTTTAGAAATTGTTAATATAAATGTTAATCGTAATAAGCACAGTATTCTTAAAAAAATATTTAACACGATTGTTTTATCTCATTCAAAATGTCTGAGTCATTATAACGACGATGTTTTATAATCCAACGATAATTCTATTGTATAATTTATTGCGTGCATTACAATATGTTGCATTTCACATGCCAAGAAGTATTTGCATAAGACATGAAATTTTCATGTTTAAAGTATGTATCTGTGTAATGCTTGATATCTATTATGATGAGTTTTCTCTGTAGTGACCTATAAAAATTATTATTCAGTAGATAATATTATAAAAGAAAATTTTACATAATTACATAAATTATTTAAATTGGATATAAATATTAATTATTAATTTCAGTGTAATTACTTGAATTTAAGTATAAATGAGTTGTACGTTTTAGGTCAAAAGAATTTATAATCTGCAATAAATAGATATATAATAGAAACGGAACTAAATTTTAACTGTAAACTTTTCTACGTGCAACAATTTAATAAATGATTGCACTTCCCCGTACTGTTTTGTACCTTTACTTTGCGGTCATGTTGCAATGTTAGTATCTACCTTTTGATTAAATTTAAATAAGATGTTTTAAAAAAAATATTTTTGAATAAAAATAAAATTCTTAACATTATAAATACATTCTTCGAACAAAATGAAATTAATTTGTTAATTAGCTGAAACGACAAATTTCGCGATGGAGATAACGAAAACTTGACTGCGAGTAATCGCATAAAGAATATTTAAGAGTTACTACTTAAAAATTAGTTATTAGAAAAAGTAATAATTAAATTTAGTTGTAATTTATAAATGCTAATGAGTATAAAAAAAGATCCTGTTATGTTAGAACATTTATTAAATAGGATCAATAATAGTTTAATGGTAATAAATATATTAAATAGTACATAAGATAAATAATAATATGTACTAAATAATAAATAATAGTTTTTAATGAAGATGTAGAATCGTTTGAAAGAGACAGATTAGAGTTAAAAATACTGAGCTTTCGTTTTATTATTCAAAAATATCAAAAGTTAAACAATTATTAAAATTTGTTTAACTATTTTCTGTTTGGTAAATTTAAGTAAAACATTACAGGATTTTTCTTGATATTTGATACATATATTAAATCGATGAATGACTGCTTGCCTAATCTTCCTTTTTACTAGATATCTTTTAAAAATTTTAGTTCTCATGTTCTATATTATTAGTATAGATGAATCGTTTAAAAAAGTATTTATCACGTTTTTTTGCAAGACTTCCCATAAATATTTTAAAAATAATATTGCCCCGCCATAATTAAAAAGAGAACGTGCCCAACTATCTGAATCTGTACCATTATCGTTCCGTTATTTTAGAATCAACAAAAATGCAACATCAACGTAAAAAATCACGTGTGTAATAAATCCGCTAGGGATCAGAATTTTATGTGTGAAATCTGTAGTATTTTCAAACTGAGAAGATCTTGCTCATCGAAGTATTCTCTTCCATTAAAGCTTTACCTCGCAGGTCGAAGCGATTCCAATGAAATTAAAGCTGCTCAAGCTTTAACTGCGAGTCACTGCGTCTAATCATTAACACGGTCTTACTTGCAATAGAAATAATTGATTAATGTAGTTGTTGTAATTCGTAAGCGTTGAATTTCTTGTGGAATTCCATGAGTGTAACGCTGCTCTCGAAATTACGTTCCGTACGATCGAGCTGCTGTTTCAGGCTATTATTCCAACAAGGTTGAGAGACATGCGCATATCTAACTAACTCAAGAATTTTGAGTGAAATCAGGGTGGAAGGGAATAAGAGAGCGAATAATAAAGGAGAGAGTAATGAAGTTGTCAGCAATAGCACAAATAACAGTAATAATGAGAAAAATAATGAACAATTTTTGTTAATCGAGTTATCTATTTGTTCCTTAAATTATTGACTGTAAAAATTCCAAGGGAATGGTTAAAATACATTGAAAAATTAAATTCCAATTTCATCACCGATTTTCATAGCTTACACTGCATTAACGAATGGAAATTTATTATATTGATAAATTCAATTATTTCATGAACATTGAATCACAAGTAAAACTCTTTTTAGGTATACTATGTAATAAATATTATGTTGTAAATGTACAAATGTGCCACAATAGTTATTAAGTATATTATCATTAAAATATAATTCTTGTGGAAGCTCTTTATGCAACGGCTTAAATTTATTTAACGAGCATTTTTCATTAAAACGTGTATGCTAACATAAAATATTTAAAAGTTTTTAAAATACAATTTTTAAGCCGCTATGGTTAAAAAAGTTTCTAACATCTCAAAGATCGGGAAGTATGATAAAACTTTAAATATGAATTACCGCAAAAAACTAGTATGGGTGATGACGATGGGATTTAATAAACTACTATGTACATATACATATATAATTGAAATAGTTTTACTGTGAATTTATGATCAAGTGGATGGTATCGATTGGTAACATTTTCTAAATAATCCAAATTCTTTATTCTACGATTCAAAGAGTATACTAAAGAAGGTAACTGTAATATTTATGAAATATTAATAATATATAGATAATACTATTAAAAAAATTAAATACAAGTTATGGGAGATTACTAAAATATTTTAAAGATTATTTATTTATTATTAAAATTATATAACAGTATAAAATAATTATTTTCCTCCGATAAATTTATAATACGTATATGATAAAATTTAAAAAAATGTTTCAATAATTAAAAACTATTTTGGTAAAACCTGAAACCCTATATAAATAGCACAAAACAAGAAATATTGAGTTTAAAAAATATATATAAAATTTATTTATTTATTTTAATGTAAAAATGGTTATAAGAATTAAGTTTACCAAATAAAAAAAAAATTTATAAAAGTTTAATTATTACTTACTTTGATAAACAAATTTAGATGGAATGTTGGTAGTTACACTTTTTTAAGAAGACATGAAAAATAAGTTCATAAATTATTTATGTTTAAAATTACTGAGGCATTTTTATTCATTTTTCAAAATTTATTTCATTCTTTTCTCGTTATATATAATATATGTAATACATTTTTTACAATTTGGAAGATATAATTCATGATTATTTTTCATAATAACATTATAATACGTAGAAAAAATGAGTTTCTGTTCAATCGAAACTTTTAAATAACTAAAGTTTGAATTTTTTGGTGATTATTCAAATATATTATCTGAAAAACATTTTCTGAAAACTAAAAGATAATTGAATTAAAATCCATAAAGTTTTAAAAATGTAAAGTTTAACTTCTACGCAATATTTTAAGAAACAGCTGCGCTTTAAGATTATTTTTCTCAATCTCGTATTTTTTAAATTTAAAGAATATAATACATTGAAAATCCCTTAAGTAATTTCTTTTATACTTTACATATTTATTTTATATATAAAATATCGATTCTTAAAAAATGCTTTTACATTACTACTTTTTATTTTATTCTTGAAAAAGAAAATTTTAAGTGGCAATTAAAATGTAACTTTATACGATAGTTTTAATCTAAAAAAAAATTTCATCTAACAACCAGATTCAAGCTTTGAAATGTACTTGAGAATTATAAGATAAATTTTACATTAATTCAACTTCAAGTTGATTAATTTTCAATATGAATGATTAATATATTCATTATTAAAAAAAAAATTTGTCAAATTTATTCTACATTATAATTTTAATATAACATTCATGTCATGGTAATTTCAGTAGAATGTAAAACAGTAAGTTATTTATTACACTTGTATTACGTTATATTATTAATGATAAGAGGATATTTCATTATATATTCAATATTAATTATACAATAAATAAGAGAACTGATTATTAGCATAAAATTTTCGTTGCATATATATGGATCAATATTTTAATTTTTTATTTTAGAAATTTTACTGTTTTTTGGTTTCTTAAATTCGTAATTAAACATACAGTAAGTTTAAATTGTATTTACTCGTCGTTTCTATAGTTTTTTTTAAATAATAAATAAAAAAATATCCGTAAATATTATTTGTAAATTATATATATGATTTACGTTCTACAGTTTTAATAAACGGAAAATTACAAACTCTTTTTCAAATTTAATTTTGCAGATTATAATCTCGTAAGCTAATTTTAGTAATTTTATCCGAGAGAAAATACATTATCAAATTTTTTTAAGTTAACTTTAATTTAATGTTGGCAATTTACAATGGCACTTTGGTGTGAGATTGAAGTATGAAATGAAAGGTGAAGCAACAATTTATAACTGAGTTTTTATTTAATTCAATGCACTTATATATTATGTATTTTGAAAAGACGTAATTTTACGTATTCATATTTCAAAATGAGAATTTATTTTTATGCCAATATAAATTTCTTTTTGCATCGCTTATCATTCAATGAACTACATTTTTTCTTTAAAAATACAGTAATTATTATTAATTAAATACGCAAACACACAGCTGTCAGACAAAATAAGGGAGAGTAGTCAAGGGAGGCACATCGCGAGTATAACTATAACCGCTTGTGCATTAAGAGTGAGTGCAGCAGATGCGCACCTCGGAGTCTGCAAGCATATGCAGGTGGAAATTCGACATAAGTTTACACATCACCCTGAGTTTGTTCGGAGGCAATTTCTAAGTTTAGGCCCCACCTGGCATCGATGGCTTCGCATACTTACATGCATATAAATGAACCAAAGAGGTTTGGAAGCGACAGGATTTGGGCCTATAATGCCCGATTAGGTGTGTGTTTCTTGTTCCTATGGGCTGTATTAATTATTATTTTTTCCTCCGTTCTCTTTCCGTCCTTTCCTGCGTTAGCAAATATGTTTAATGCTTATAAAACCAGTATTCGTATTGCTGTTATCTATTTAGCATTTATTTTTAATCTAATATTATTAAACTATACTAGTAATTACTTATAACTAAAAATATATAAAAAACAGAAACATATTTTATATTTAACTGATTAATGTTTTGATATAAAAATACTACAACTACAATTTATAACAATTTAGATAAATTCTCTTACTATTACTTAATAATTCTTAATGATTTTTGTTCAATTAATAAATTTGATATAGTAGAAGAATTTATTTTTAATAGATATTCATCGTTTATATGCATTTCATGTGTTTATATCGAAATAATTACATAATGACATAGCATGGGATTGAATAATAAATTATTTTAATTTTCAAAACACAAATTCCTTAAGTAAATATCATTAGACGCTTTAACAAAAACAAATCTAGTAGAAGAAATATTTTTATCCTTTTTAGACTTCAAAGTAGTTGAAAATAAAATTAAACATTATGTAAATTTTTATTTTTATTGTAATTATTAAAATATAATCACTTATCTCGTGAATAATTATAAAATGATTATAAAATAAATTATTATAATTAATATTCTAGTAAATAATTATGCAAATTTATAAATATCAAATAAAACGAATTTTCAAACACAACAAAATAGTATAAATTTAAAAAATGAATTCATTAAATTTGTAAAAATTATATTTTATTCATTTGAAACGTTATAACTAGAACAAAATAACTAAAACCTTTCCACCAATTATTCTTAAATAATGCATCAACGATAAAAGCAATTATGCAACTGATTCATACATATCAATTCTTAAAAAAAAAAAAATATTTTTATAAATAAAGCATTAATATTCATACAAAATATTTTGAAAATAAAAATTTATGCTTTAAAAAATAAAGTTAAAAAACAACTATGCAGAAGTAATTTTTATTATCTCGATTTTATATACGCATGTAAAGCGCAATGATACAATATTAAATACCTATCATTTCAAATAAATTCTTTAACTTTCAAATATTAAATTGAAATATTACAAAAGAATACATAGAATACTTTTATTGGCATAAATAAAAGTTGATTTGTAAATAAAACATAGTAGTTACTTTTTGTGTAATTTATGAACACGGCAAAAAATTTTTATTGAAATAGTTGAATGGATTATTTTATACGAAAAACTAATAATCGTACCACGATTTGTTTAATTTATAGAAAAAATAATCTGCGAATACATTTTTAAAGCAATATAGTTTGTTTATTCATAAGAAATAAAATAATGAACGTATGATTGGGCTTCACCCTTACGTAATACTTGTTAAACATAATATTTACATGACGTATTAATAAATCCAATTACAATTTCATTTACTTTATGTTTGTTAATCTTTTTCAATAAAATTATCACTTTTAAATTAAAATTAAGAGAACTTTTAATAATTGCAAATAATCCAAGATCATTATGAATTTTTAAATTATCTACTTGTACAATTTCAAGAGCAATAATGCAATTAAGTGAAAAATTGAGCAGAAATTGTTAAAAAATCATTGTGTATTTTCTTAACTATTTTGAACACTATATTATTGTGTAGAAAATATCGGAAAAATTTCTTAAACATGTTTAAAAAGCAATCGCCTGACAATTCTTATATGAAATGCAGTAAAAGAGCATAATAAAAGACTCGACGAACCAATTTATCGAAAAACAAGTGCAAGCACGTTCCTTATTTCCCGTGAGCGTCGTACGAGGGAAGAAACGAAACATCGTTAAATGTTGTTTCGATCATCGCAGATGAGGTAAGAGCTTTTTCGACCGAAGAAAAGAGAAAAAAAATTTAGCAATATCGGCTGATAAAGCTCCATGTCTTTTCGCAATAAATGATCGAAGCAACGCAAAAGGCTCTTTTGCTATATCGGCGAGGAAATCGCTATAGTTCCCCCGGCGTCGAGACGCCGAAGTAATTCTTTTCGGTAGCTTGGCAGCGATTTCGTTGCAGCTTTCCTTGACTTTCTTCTCTAGCAACGCGCGCTTGCAGCTTCGAAGGGTGACTTAAAATAGATGCCGCGCATGCAATTAACTCTCCCTCTTCTTTCTCTCCCTCTATCTGATTTTATCTATATCGTTTTCCTTTTTTCTTTTCAATGCCTATTGCTCTTATAATAACCACTTTATTATATATATATATATATTTGTGTCTCTTGTTATGTTTATCTTAATGAGATATACCGTGGCCTGAACCGTTAGATTTTTTGCTTTCAATGCTTTTTCAAATTTTTATCTTTTGCTTATACCTTTAATTAACAAGGTATTTACAATTCACTTATCAAATTTTTTTGCACGAGATACATGCTTATATCTCGTTATTTGTTGAATGCATAACATATATTGTATATATATGTATATATATATATATATATATATGAACGTGAACAATGCCCAGTATAATTCAGAGGACTTTATATAAAATTTAAGCCGGTCATATATCTAAAATGCAAATGTACATTATGTATTAATCAAATCAAAGAATAATATTTTTAGAATAAATATGTATAACTTAGTTTTAGTGAATTTAAAATCAAATTTAAATAAACTAGCAAGCAGAGTTTAAGAATACTCAATTTTATCATCTCTATAATAAATTTAATTTTTTAATGACTACTAGTTTACTCCGATTAAAAATTAAAAATTTTTTTTGTAATTTTCATGGAAAATTCTTTTTGAAATTTAAGTATAACTATTTACAAATTGAAATTAAAAATACACTACAGCAATTGAACGGCTACATGTTATATTTATGTTGAATTTTTCAAATTTATAAAATTTAATTATAAATTTACATATCTAAGTTATAAAATTATTATAATAATACTTATCTCTCTCTTATTCTCGTTTATATAATAAAATTTAAAAAAATTATTGTTAAGTAAATCATAGGTCTATTTTCTATAATTATATTTGAAAAAATATAGATAAAGTTCATTATGCATCTTAATCAAATGAGTTTATTTCACTATATAAACGTCCTTAACGTCCTTATACGAAAGCATAGTGTGAGTGCAGTTTTAGTGCAGCATTGTAAATCTCTTTAGAGATTTAGAACTTGAATTTTATTATTTGTTTTATTGCGTATAAAATACGAATCTTAGTGCGAGGTTACCAACTCAAAATACACCCAAACAAATTACGTATATCTAAATCTTGTACACAAAGTTTAAGTGCTGAATCGGAAAAAAATGAATTGTAACATGATGATTTCTCATCCAGTCAACTACTTTTCCTCTTTCCTGAACATCTCCCTCGACGTCATTTTTTCTCAAAAGCTCTTCTCGCCCGGTTTTTATCGCGTAAGGCAAAAATACACGTTATGTATCGAGGCGCTCGCATTTGAACCGCGACACGCACGCAACCACGCAAAAACCATGCGCACGGTGGCGTGTCAAGGCCCGACGTCTTTTCGTGCTTTGCCCAAACTTTTGCAACGAAGGCGTACGCGTGCAATCCGCATCAAAGCAGATCAACACAATAGGTGGTTTTACTCGAACAAAAGCGAAAGCAACATTAGTGCGCGTAAAATTCATTTCTAACGCCAGCAAAAAGCCAGAGCTTCTTGCCAAACTATACGATTAAAAATCATTACCAGTGAATTTTTTATTAATTTAGATTCTGAATTTAATTGACTCGCAACAAAACCTTGAAACGATACTGTATTAATTGTATTAATCTTTAGCCATTGGTATGTGATATGATGTAAGAAATGTAATTAAAGTTATTAATGTTTTCAAATTTAATTTTCAAATCTAATACTCGTACTCTGTACTAAGTACGTTTTCATTGAAAATCCTATTCGTAAATTAAATTAGAAATTTCAAGAACTGTTGAGTTAATAAGAATATTAACTAATTGTTAAAAAGTTGACCAAGAATTAGTATTAAATAATATTTTCATTCGAGCACAGCATCTCCCTTATACAAATAATAAAGTTTTACTCTAAAAAACTTAAATTGTTGGTAACATCAAGTTTGTGACTTCAGTGTTCGTAACAATAATTATATAAAATGAATCCTTGCTCGTAATTATTCGTTGAACATTTTGTATGATTTAAAATTAGATTTGAAGCATAAGATCCAAAAGATTTGGTTGAAAGTATTTTACGAAAAGTTTCGTTTATCATGGAAAACCTAATTATTTGACACGGATACTTTAAAATTCATTTTAATTATGAACTTTCACGAACTCTAGTTCAAATAATAATTCAAGTTTTAAAGTACATAAATTAGTTAGAGCTGGGATAGTCCAATAATTTATATGAGTTTTAATTTCTGACAAGGATTTTTTCGGCCTCAAATAATTCTATCAAAATGTTATTAGAATGCGATGAAGTAGTAAAACTTTGGGCTGCAGTTATTAGCAAGAATAAGCTTCGGAATTCAGGGAAGAGAAAAACACATTCTCGATTTCTGGAAAGCGCAACAATGGATCGAATACTCGAAAGCCCACGATGCAAAACTCGACGAATGCGAGAAACAAATAGAAATCCAAGGAAAAAACAGTCCACGGAATTCCACGACGTCGCGGCGTTTGGCGACGGATACAAAAGGCCATTTTTCCAGGTATCATTCGCCAGAGGAAGAAAGGTGCGGATTCAATTTCCAACAGGCGAATAAAAGAGATAAAGAAGCGCTGTGCGCGACTTCAATGCGCTCTGGCCACGCGTCTTGAATGCGAAATTCTCCGGCAGCTGAAGTCGGTGAATGGACCGTGGAAGCGTCTCCGCGAGCTATAAATACAGGACCATTCGCGAAGCAAGAGAGCGATGAATGAAGTTCGCTCGCCCGACCTCGGCTCTATCAATCCAGCCAAATCCAACCGCGAGAACTTCAATTAAGGGGCCATAGGGTCGTGTGCTTCATTCTTGCTAGGAAGTGGGAGAACGTTGAAGGCGGCCCGGGTAATAGCGCGCGCTCGGGAACTTTCAAATGAGTTCGGGAGCTCCGAGGGTCGCAAGAGGATGGCTGGAGCGAAAAAGCGCGAGAGCTCGTGCAGGGAAACTTAGTTCTAGTTCGCTTTTCGGTATGTTTGGCTTCATAATTCATGTGCGAATATCTTGGCTCGAAAACCTCCGGACAGGAATTAATGGTCAGTTTAAAGGATATAAACTCTTTCTCAATAATTAAACATCAACCAAAAAAAACATTGAATGTCGATACTTTTCGAGCCACGAAGCGTTAAGCTCTTAAACTATTGGTTGGAAAAAGCATGTTTCTTAATTACATCGAAGCTGTTTCGTCATTCATCAAGGATTATTATTTTTATAATTTGAGAGACAAGCGTAAACTCTCAAGCCTAAAATGTATGCAAAACTAAAATAGACTTAAATTACTTATAGTCAAAAGAAATTACTCTACACCGTTATTAATCACAATCATTTCTTTATTACAGAAACGTACATGGTAGTCCGCTTGAAAATTTCACGCAGAGCTAACAAAGTTCAACAATGGCTGTCGGTAAGTTTTTATCTCTTTAATTGTAATTTATAATATAAAACACTGTTTCTATTTATTAAAAATTACTTGCGCGGATCATCAGAATTTTTCAATGCACATACCGTAAAAATATTTTAATAACCTGAAAAGAAAATTTACTTTAAAAGAGAATCATTATAATAACAAGATCTTCACTGCGTCTCATTTCTTATCTAAATATGCCTTCTTATAATCCCTTTCGTATCATCAATACTACTTAAAGAAAATATGTTTTTTAATCCGTAAAAGATAAAATTTATTCATTTAAATTCACTGTTCGATAACTAAATATCTATTTTCGTGAAGTAAAGTAGTTAAGTAAACTATTATTTTACACAATTTTGAGTTCTTGAAATAAGCGAATAAAATAATAAGTGCATCTAGCAATGTTTCAGCGAGTACCATAAAGTTTTTAAAAATATTTATTTTTGGAGAAAGATGTCGCTGTTGTAAACATTTTATAGTAACTCAATTAAAAAAACCAAGTGATTGAAAACTAATGAACAGTTGAAATAAAACACGTGAAAATAAAAATAGAACGGGATTTTTCTTTTGTGAAACACGGAGAAAATCTAATCTCGATTCTTAACAAGATTATAGTAATTCATTTATTTTAAACAAACAGAAAGCTCCTTGGTGAGTTAATATTGATCTTGTCTTGGTCATGATCTTGACCTTATTTAATACGCATTTCGAATTTTTATATCTTATCGTCGTTTAAATTTAAGAAAAGTATTCAAATTATTTGTTTGGACGACCGTCTGCTGTTTATTTTCTTTTCGTTTGTTTCGATAAGGATAGATAGATTATCGAGTTCATTGAAAATGCTTTTCTCAATCTCCAATGCCTATCGAAGATAAAAGGCGTCTCCACCCTTGTATTCTGATTTAAGCCTCCTTTAGCGCGATTAGAACGAGATAGTAGTTTGATTAAACGCTTGCGAGACGGGAACAAAAGTAAAAGTAAAAAATGCACGTGTTTGTCGAACGTTCGGGAATTCATTGTTATCGCTCGTTGATAATAATTGGCCTCGAGTAAGAAGTGAAAGTGAGACCGTCTACTAGCTTTCCCGCTCGCTTTACCCCTCGCTTTCCCTCGAGTGCCCGTTCAGAGGCTCGTTTTGCTTTCCTGTTTACTCTGTCTTCGTAATAACATATTAACCGCCATCGCTAATTCGTGATTCAACTCAGGCCAACGCGACACCACCGTCCGAATCGATCTCGTACGCAGTCTTAATCACAACTTGCGCACAAATAGCACCGCTTTTGCATTCGCAAGAAAATAAAAATGCCAAATACGACATCCCCTATAGACCTGTCGCCCGTCCCTCCGCTCCTCTCGCCGTGAGAGATTTTACAATCAGGCGCGCGGGCGTACATTTACGGTCTATTCTATTTTCCCTCTCACGGCAGCGTCGCATATCCACTTCCTCCCTTCCAAATGATCAGCTCGGCGCATCCGTGCGCATATCTGCAATTCCCACCCACGCGCACTTTACGGCTCTCTTACGCTCTGCGAAGTCAATCCGGCGCATGTTAAACACGTGCCTAGTGCGCATAATCACGTATCTCCGTGTCTTTTGCGTCATTCGCTTCTTTCCCTATTCTTTTTTCCTGTTCGCCTTTCCTTCTCCCTATACCCTTCATTGATTCTGCTTCTTTCGTCGCTTTCTTCTTTCTTCCTTCTTTGCCTTCGGCAGTCGGGAAAACTTACTTATCTTTTCGTTTGCTTACTTTCGTCTATACAGCTATGATTTTAAAGCACTTTTCTAATGTTGTTTGAAGAATCTATTCACTGAGAAAAATCGTACGCTGATGCAATCTATTACTTTCTCTTTTCTTTAAAGCAAAATGCTTTTTGAGGAAAATAAATACCAGACGTCTTAAAAGTATTTTTAAGACACTTTTTTAAATTTATCTTATGAAAATTTAATAATAATTTATTTAGAAATTACATAACATAGATTCTCTTATAAATTTTGAATGCAAATTAATATCTATAGTTTAAACATTCTTTTTAATTTATTCACATTTGGTAAGATTATTTAAATTATTAGCCCTCCTTCAGCAAGAAAATTTGTATTCACAAAATAGAATAAATTTTTAATAATTTATTGTGGATTTTTTTTTATTAAATTTATTAACTTTTTGTTACTACTTCTCTAAGATAACTAATCATAGGATGGTGTGCTATTATCGTTACAACTTTGAAGAGGGCAAAGTTTCACAGGAACGTTCAATCTTAAAGTTAACGCAATAAAGTCTGGAAATCACCAAATCATTCAAGAGGTTATCAGGCATATTAAATCCTCTCCAGAGTCAAGTTAAAGATAATTTGTTTTGATGAAGAGGTACAGAATCACTAGTAATCTGTTTATGAACGAAAAAAGCATCAAAAAAATTCTTTGATCCACCGCATTGTAGAAAAGACCATAAATGCGATTGAAGTAGCTCTTTGTAGTCCTTTGGTAATCAGATTACAGCGCGAGTTTTTTTCGCCTTCGCTCCTTGCCCGGATTACTTTGAAATCTGGCATATAACAGTTTAGAATATTATACATATTTTATGGAATTTCCAAGCTCAAACATATAAAGCGAACCTTGGTACATTATGCTTTCAGAATACCATCCGATTTTAAATTTAATTTTTAAAGATGAGTCCTAAGTTGTAGTGCAAGATGAATATTATTATTCAATGAAACAGACTACACCTTAAATGTTTTTAAATTATTGTAGAATTTCTATTGCAAAGCCATGTAATAATAACAATATTAAAATTAATTTTTTATTATTATTAAAAGTTCATGAATGACAAGTGATTTTTGTTTTTAGTAAATTGACAGATTTTTGCGGAAATTTATAAGTTAACGTTAAACAATAATTTACATGCAAATTTGTAAATTTATACGATAAAAAAGTTCGATATTGATTGGGATAAAACTTTTGATGAGATTTCTTCGATATAATAAATTAACGTATGTCTCTAACTTCAAAAAGTTTTTAAAGTTTTCAAAATAAGATTATGGTACAATTTAAATTTTTTTTCTTAGTGTATTCGAAGATTTGTAGCCTTCACCCTGATTCTACTATAAAAAATAATCTTAAATCCTTAAGTACTCTCATCCGTAACTTAAATACAGTTTACTTCATTAATTTTCTAGAACTAGTGCATTATATATGTACACACACACTTTTGTCTATTTTCCTTATATGTATATACATATTTTTAACTAGTTTAAAATATTTTTTTGCTTAACGTTTATTTCTTTTGATTTATATTTAAAGCAGATTCGAGTTAATAGACTAATTCGAAAAATACACCTCAAAGCAAAATAAACAAATAAAATATATATTAACAAATGAAACAGTAAAAAAATAAAGAAAAAAAGTAGGAACACGAGAGGTGGAAGGAAAAGCGTAAAGCTTCCTTAATTCAAAACAGTTGGTATTACAGACTTCCGGCGCAGTGGGTGCATCTTTCCTTTCCTCTGTTTTTTTCCTACCATTCCTCTCGTCTTCCTGAACCATCCACGTGCATTTGTCGGCACATAATCTTTATCCCGCTCTTGGGACTCATTCAGCTTGAATAGAGAACATAGTATGTAGAGAGAAAAAGAAAGGAGTACGAACCTTTAATATACAATGTGACGTCCGGTGTCCCTTCTAATGGTAACTCTCATTGACTATTTTCTGTCTTTCAAGTCTAGTTGTTCCTTATATCGTGGCATTACAGATCTAGTAACAGTAATAACTGTACTCCATAAATTCTGAATATTTTGCATTATTTTTTATTTTATAATACACTTTTTATTTTACAATGTTCTTTTCTTTTTATCAACAATAAGGTTGGGCATCTCAATCAAAATTGAGTGAAAAAGCTTTTTTATCTGTAATAAAATAAAAATTGGAACAAAATATATAAATTCATGGAAAATATATAGAAGCATTTTAAATATACTGCTAAAAACCTTGTAAGTTGCAAATCAAAATTTTTAAAAGTTTCTTACTAATGGATCCTTCCTCTATTTTACACAACAAACGCGCGTGCGCGCGCGCACACAGACACGCATTACTCAAATATCTTCTCAGGGATTTCAATGAAACATTTATTTTAACCAAATATATGAAGTCATCAAACAATGCCATTTCTAAGAGATTTATTGGCGTATAAATTTTTTAATTTATTTTTATACTTCAATTTGAAAATAGAATTGTTTAAATTTGAACGATACTTTCCACTTTTGTTCATTTATATTTATGAAAATTCATATGACACTATAAAGCACTTAATAATACATTCTGTAAATGAAACTTATTGTTCGAATGGTTTTTTATAATTTTATATATAATTCGTCTATATGAATTTTAGATATAAAAGTCTACACTAAAATAATTTTTTGAAAAATATTTAAATAATAATTCAAAAGATTTAATTGATGCATAAATTGAAAAAAGAAGAGTCTAAAATAATTTTTATTTCTTTTTACAGGGTTAATTGAATTATTTGAATGAAAATGAATCTTATTTGAAACAAAGTATATTACAAATATATTTCTAGGAAGATACAAGAAATCATTTGATTTCTCTATTTGCTCCAACAAGTCAATTAAATTTAAAATAAAATTCAATTTGCATGAAATGAAAAAAAGCATACTAAGTATAAAGTAATAGTGAATTATTATTATGTTTGATAGTAATGATATAAGTCATAAAAATAGAATCGTTCACTTTAAAAGTTTTATGCAACGAATATTTCTCCATAAAGAAAAAATAAAATACAATGTAATTAATTTAGGGATCTGTATATTTATGTCCATATGCATCAATCTAATTACAGCCAAAACAACGAATAAAACTGCAGTTCCTTCATTTAGTAAAATGATTAAAAAAAAAACCAAAAGTATAAAAGTCCTTGCCGACTGATAATAATAGGAACAAATACAACTTTATATGAAACAAAGCCCTCTCAATTCGCGACAATTGACCTTAATCATGTTCGCGTGTATTCTATAATGGAAAAGGAACGTTAAAAAATCAAACTTCAAAGTATAAAGCCGACATCATTCGCTAGCATGTGAATCCTTTTAAATATTGCTTATCGCTTTATTCTAAAAACTCTCTAGTCTTTCCAAGTTGATTGTCTTGCAGAACATCAGAGGCTACTTCATTGATAAATTTTGCAAGTTTTTAATTTTTATGTAATTGATAATTTTGCTACTCGTAATAAATATAAATGTTAGTAGACTATTACATATTATAAGTATTTTTTTTTCACATCTGATAATAACAAAATGTTTCAAGATCAATCCCTTAGAACAACATAACTATACGTATAACTATGATTATACGCACATACGTTAAATCCAATTTAAGAAGGTTAAATAATCTTTTAATTCGACCTTTTAATTTGGGCTTTCCTCTCCATTAATATTACTGTATGTTCCTCTTTGCAACTCAATAATAGATATTCTAAGTTATTAAACTGCGTACATCGATTGCAAAAATTAATATGTCTTATTATATTGACGATTTAAAATATCCCAATGTAATTTATTTTTAAACTGATGATAAATATAAATTACTTTTAACGTAAAATATTTGTTCTTCTAATTCAACGCAATTTTCCATAATTTTAAGGATTAGAACGTTTTACTAAAGATAAACATACATTTTCATTGCTTAAACATTTAATAATCATTATCTGTTTCTGATAATTTTTGCTTGATTAAATAATTGACTGTATCGTTTCATCAGATTTAATTATATATAGTAATTACTATTTATGTTATGTAGTTATTCATTCAAAACGATATTTTTTGACTGTATAAAAATTATCTATATAATTAATATTGTCAAGTACAACACATAATATACATTGAAAATAGTTGCTGATAATCTATAAAAATAATATATAAAAAAATTTTTTAATTTTATTTTCATTTATTTATGAGATTTTTTGAAACAAACTTTTGTGTAATTATAAATTATTTTAGAATACTTATTCTAATCTTTCTTCAAATAAAAATGTCACGGGCAATTTCCAATAGCAATAGCTTAAGTGATAAAGTAAACTTTAAACTTACATAAATTTACTTAACCATTCCAATATATGCCACTAAATATAATCAGGTCCATTCGCGGAATAAATTTAGCTTAGTCGCCCGTAAAGTTTGCTGAGATTATCGTGAAGAATTAAAAATTTATGAAGACGTATGTAACTTTAAATCACATTTTTATGTATAGAAGATGAGCATAAGACGGTACAATATTTAAAGATCATATCTTGATTATATAGATTTATGTCATAATTAGCTATTGTTTCCGGATCTCTAGTAATATTCTTCAAAAGATAAAAAGTGGACCAATATTATGTTAATACATCATACCATGGTCTGTTCAAATTATTAAAATATTGATCGTAAATATTAATGTTAAATTGATGTTAAAGCTAATAAAATTTGTCTTCTATTTCACAGCCTTAGATCGAAGCTTGTGATAATTAGAAGTCAATTTAACCCTCAAATGCATAAAAGTGTATTATCGCCTCAATACTTAAGCTTTAGTAAAGTTTGGTAACTATATTAGTTTGAAACCCCTATCATAGTAACGTTGTAAATACTGGTACAAAATAATTTTCGTCTTTCCTCGTTCCCGAATTTTATTGTAAAAAAAATCTTCTCTTTCACCCTTAGATAATCCGTCGTACTTTTCATTGAGGAGCGGCGACGCGTCTTGCAACGTTGACACCGCCTCCGCAACTTCCTCGAGGGCGACGACGACGACGACGCCGACAACGCGCAGCCTAGGTGGATTCTTCCGGCGTAACAAATCTATCAACAAAATTACGAGCAACCGGTGTACGAAGGATCAGTCGAGAAGTCAAGTTACTACCGGTGGTTGCCAGAGGAGGAGCTTCAGGAACCTTTTTAGGTCGGCGAGCGCCAGCGCCGACTGCGAAAAGACGAGGCAGTTCCTGAAAGGGGAGCCGAGGCCTTCGGATGTAGCTCCGCCCTCTCCTTACCTCAATAGCAGGTGTGTGCATCCTGAGAATGATCAGATAAATCAATTAATTTTCGTGTAACGTAGCTGAAGGAAACTTAGAATGCTCTTGCGAATGTTTTACGTAACTCTGTTATCATTGATTTATCGATATTATGCTTTGATGAAGTTGAATCAGCTTCGAAAAGAGCCAGGCTTCGAAAGCTTGCTTTCTCGCGTGGCGTTCCCAACTTCGTAAAATGATATAAAACTTTTATAACAATCGTGTATGAGAGTGCGTAAATATAAACGTCTGCATTGTAGAGGAGTTTTTGAGGATTTAATAATGATAATAATAATAACGAAAATAACCTTTTCCTACAAAAATATTCGAATAACTGTAAATTTATATAATTTATAGAGTTCAATGTATCGAGAACTTAATATTAGTTATTCGTGGTATTTTTATATTTGATTGTTTTTTAATCAAATAAAAGAATTAGGATTATTGGTTTTCATATTTTTTTGTAATTACAATTTAATAATCGCTTTTATTAAACACACAATAATTTTTTTAATTACCGTACATTTATCAACATTTCCAAACCAATTTTTCGCTCTTTTCAAGTATTAAAATAGATATATATTTAATCGTTACATTGAAGAATAAGTACATATGATAACTATTTTTGTAACGACAAAATTTACCGATTATTAAATTATTCAATCTATTATTTAAATTTATAATATATGAAATAATGTGAAATTCAGACACAGAAATTTTTAATTCAATTAGACTGTTTCATAAATTTAAATCAAGATAAATATATTAATAAAATATAACTGGTTAATAGAAAAATAAAAAATTTACTTATTGGCATGTATATAGATTTAATTTAACTGCTACAATAAAACGAAACATAAATTCACGGGAAGAATGAATGCGGTTATATGTATGCGGGCATATTGATAAATCTCAAATTCATGAATTTCGCCCGAGATTTTAACTTATTGAATAGAATTGAAGTTAGAATCTTTGCTTAATTGAAAAACTTTTTACAACCTGTTTTGAACATCCTACAAAAACTTTTTTATGCATTATTACAAATAAATTTTAAATTTATTTTGAATTTCAAAAAATCAGAAATTTGGCTACACGAGAATTATAAATTTTAATTCAATATTATTTAGTAACTTTGGGTTGCATATTAATGCATTGAATATCTTATTAAATATATTATTATTATAGAAAAACATTAAATAATATTTCGTTATTGGAGGGAATTAAAAAATTGTTTTTATGAATTTATTGAATACGAATTTTTATTATTATAAAATGATGGATTGTACAAAATTGTTGATTAAATATACTATTTACACTCTACACGTTTAAGATATACGTGTTAATATTTGGTCATTAGCAATATTGTACATTAACAATATTTTAAACCTGAGTGTGAAAAAAAAATCATAAGATTTGAACAATTGCTTATAATTTAAAACTCATTCCACAAATTTTTAGAGACAATTAATATTACTACGTAATATCAATTGTAAGTAAAAAATCAAGTTCATTAATATTATAAGATTTACTTTTAATGGCAATAATAAATTTATTCGCAGGTAATTTACACTTTCATACATACATAATGTACGCATACGTGATAGCTTCATAATAAAACAACCACAAATTTATAGGTGCTAAATCATATGCACAATCGTCTACAGTCAACTAATTGTCATCCAAACTTGTTCTCATATACATCACAGTTTTATCATTTACTCATTTTAGTATATATAATAGATTATGCAGAAGCTAGCGTAATTCATTCGAAAAACGTAAAGTTTCAAGAGCAACAATGAAGTTATTTGACTGTCGGTAATAAGAGTGTTTTCTAACAAACATGAAACAAATTTATTTCGATCACCGGTATCATCAATACATACATACCAGTTTAACATAAAGTACGACAATAAAAATGCTTTATTTACTTTAAATCCTTAATGAAAGAATTCAACTATTATTTATTCAAATGAAACTTTGATCGATAAAATCTTTAATTTTGACATTTTAAGAAAATTCACGAATCTCTAAATGATTATATGAATTGAGCGCTAAGTAAATAAGTAAATACCTAAATTTTTAATATGTAATTTAAATCAAACAGTATATATGCATCTAAACATTATTTTTAATATGAATATAGTTTTATATTTTATTAGGTAAACATTTTTTCTGATCTTCACACTAATGGATAGTATTGTGAAAACGTTGTCTTTCAAAACCGTAGACACTGTATTGAGTTTACTAAATAAACAATAATGCGTTCACAAATGTATATATATATATATGTTTTATTATCGGTTTTTGTTAATACAACACAATTTTATAAATTAAAATTTATGATTTTTCCAAGTCACACAATTTACAGTGTTGGCTCAATTATTAATTTATTATTCAATTTATATTTGTAAATTATAATCTTTCTTATTATGTTTAGTGTGCTTAAGTATATAAATAACATCGTTTATAAATTATTAACGCAGGTAAAATCACCATTAACAGTGATTACCAAGTGCACCGAAAAAATGGTCATAAGATTGCAGTGCTTAGAGCTTTTAGTTTATGAATTGCAATAAATGGATTAAGAACTCGCATACAAGATGCATTTCTCCATAAAAGCTAGTCTTTAAATGCTCGTAAATACCACCGTTAGCAGCACAATCGATTGAATTTGGAGCGATATAGAACCAGTGCCTCGTCTCATAAATTTAGCGACGTAATTTCTTAATCAACAGATCTCACGTGCAGCTGGAGGGCGGCAGATGTAAGGTGTCGCGCCGTCGTCTTCCAAAGTCCACGAATGAGCTCTTTAACATGGACATGATTTTCTGTGGACTGCCGACCGACGGTGGCGTCGCGACCACAGCTCTGACTCGACGTACAGAAGATAACGACTACTACCGCTTCGAACGCGACTCCGAGTGCGGAAGCGAGGCCACGACTGCAACCCTGCCACTGGACGACGTCGAGGACGCGCCCAACTACTACAACCTCACAGCCACGCTGCCCAGTTTGGTTAGTAGCTTGTCTCGCAAAACAACGCCTGAATTCAACGATGATTTCTTCTTCCTCCCCTTTCCCCAATCAAATCATCTAATCCGCTTAACTTCTTTATTCTGATTTGCTCGCTCGATATATCTTTTTTTTTAATCAGAAGCCGAATTTAAAGGGCGACTCTCCGTTAGATTACTTTTTTGCGTCTTATTATCGACCTGATTTCTATTGGAAACGATAAATAAGTACTTTTTAAGTAGTGATGTCAAATCAAAGTCTTATGTTCAGATTAATTGAGGTCACAACACTGAGATATTTTAAGAGGTTTCTCATGTAAAGCCTTAGTCACTTATTCTTAAATTCGTATTCTAATTACGACTTGTGTATTAAGCCTAATAAGATGTTAGTTAGTTAAATAATCTTGTTTTAATCAACGTATACTGTAATAAATTTATAAATCTTGCAAACTAAATTGCAACAGCACGAACAAAAAAAATTTTGTAATAATCAGCTAATATTATTCAAATTGTTTATTAGTGTCTTAATGACGTACTATTGTTGTCGCTGTATTGAATTTTAAATTTGCTTCAAACTTTGTTATTTAACATTCCGTAATTAAGACTTCTGATTCAGATTTAGTGGCATGAAAAAACTAAGTTTGATAGAACCAAGTTTAATACAACTTTGCAAAAACTTTCTTGAATTATTCTGAAATTCTCATATAGTAGTTATTACTTTCATATATAGAGTACTGGTTTTAAATTACAAATTAGTCAAAACTCTTTAATTGATAAAAGAAATGATAATTTTAATCCTTAATTCACCGTTACCGCCATTGATGTTTCTATTAAGTATTCTAATACGTGTAAATGCAAAAAAGAATAATGACTAAATATTCGTTCGCACTCTTTATTAGATAATGCAATTTATATAGCATCATTCAGTAGGAAAGTAAATTATAATTTGCAATATAAACTGAAATTACGGTGTATTATGATGGCATAAGAGATATAATTATTCGTGATTTAAAAAAAACTCCAAATACAAGTCTGAAAGTTTTTTAATTATATTTAATGGTTAGATATTTTTAGTGGCCAAGAAATTTACTCTATTAAGAGTTGAATATAATTTCAAAAAATTTATGTAATTGTTCGTAAAACGTACACGCTATAATTTTATACAAGATAAACACGTGTTATTCGAATCATAATTTTGAACTTTGTCATATTTATCTAAACGAATCGGTGGACTTATGGCAATTGAAATAATAGTTATAATAATAACAATAATAAGCGCAGAACGACTTTTGTGATTTGACAGCAACTAATATTCATGCGCTTAAACAGGGAAGCCCCATGTACTCGAGCATGGGTAGGCGAAAACAGCATCAGTACCAACAACGCCAACGACGTCGACACTCAATTGGCACGTTCCTCGAGGGCGAGAGGTGTCCGGTAGCGGATATGGAATCCTCTCGCGACGTCGTTGACCACTCGGATGATTATCCGAGGACGGCCAGATCTCCCAAGGCTGACAGATACAGTGAGTGCATCTCATTGGTTTTTTTTCTTTCCCTTCAGGATTAGCGGCCGGTAAAAATGGCCATAAATCGCTTAAATTCCCGTTGAATTAAATAACTTTAAAGCACTTTTGAGGCATGAGCTTCGCTTTTTATTATAGCTTTATGGCTTATTCCTAAAGCTGTGTTTGTACAATTTTTCAAAACTTATTTAAAGAACTTTTTTGGTGAACTGCCAAAAACTTTTGTTAAAAATAAAACTATATTTATAGTGAAAGAAGGAAAATTTAATCGAGCCCACAAAAAATCGAAGGCATGCCTCGCATTGTAATACAATGGAAATGTTATATTTCTATATCATTATTACGATTTCACGGTATTATACTTATTATTTTTTTCAATTGAAGTACTTATTATTTTGGAGAAACCGACGAGTCTTTAAACCACAAAATAATTTTGCTTCGTCAACAAGAACTATATTCCATCTTCATTTTATTTTTTAATCTTAAATTTAATTACTTTAATATTCATCGAATCGCTTATTAATGAAGTTTAATAATAATTTAGTTAAGAAACGATTCCATCTATATATTTGTGTTAGTTTATAAAAAAAGTTATACCCCACTTGAATCTAAAATGAAATAAAAGTAAAGATGTAATTCAAGGGCATAAATGAATATTTATGGGTGAGAAGAAGGGAAGTGCACTTTATTATCACCGAATTCTTTTTATAGTCCTAAGTATCGTATACTGTTTGTCATCGAACTGTTGCGTTTTGCATCTCTATAAATCCTCTTAGCTTCCTGCTCGTAAGAAACGCTATAAAACTGGAAATAAAAAATTTTCCGCACTAGTAGCTAAAATGTAATCATCTTTATTTATGTAATTGGAGTAGCTATACGTACAGATATGCTTTTACATGTAGATTATTCGCAATTTTGTAAAATTTATTAAAAACAATATTGTTGAAATAGTATTGAAATGCTAATTAAAAGTATAATTAAAAGGCATTATTTTAAACTTAAAAGTTCAAAATATTCGTTAATAAATGAAATAAATATTTTGATAACATTATTGATTCAATTTTTATTGTTCTGATATTTCTCAAAAGTATTGTTCTCAAAAGTTAATTATTTAAAAAAGTATTTCATTTGTGGTAGAATATATACAATATATACTTTTAAAACACAAATGCTTTGTGATAATTTCTTAGAGTTATTATCAGAAATACTTATTAGAAACAAATTTCTTTGTGTAGATATTAAAATGATAACGACCGAAATTTTATTTTTATTTCAATTAGAATTTAACGTAATTTTATGTTTTAAAATAATATGTTTTATAATTTCACAATTTTTATCAATATAACGAAGTTAAAATCCATGGTATAATTGTCCTTTTTATTGCCTAATGCACTCCAGAATTTAAAGAAATTACTGCAATATTTTAAATTATAGTTTACTTCATATATGTCTTGAAATAAATTTTTGTTATGCGATAGTATTACAAGGAAATAAAATACAATAGCATCCGTATAAAATATATGATAATTAGTAT
Organism: Platyscapa corneri; assembly: GCA_018907185.1. Classification (NCBI taxonomy): domain Eukaryota; kingdom Metazoa; phylum Arthropoda; class Insecta; order Hymenoptera; family Agaonidae; genus Platyscapa; species Platyscapa corneri. The sequence continues at coordinate 2,996,503 of JACCHW010000005.1, read as the reverse complement.
TATTTTTTAATATCAATATAACAATAATCAAAGTATGAAATGTATAAGATAAATCTTACGACATAATTAAACTTATAAATTTGAAGAATATGTTTTAATATTACACTAAAACGATTATGATTAAGCTTGTAAATATAATTTGCTCTTATTTTTCAGTAATATTATACATTTATTTAAATTACATGATAATATTTTATTATTATTTGAAAAATTTATAATTAATAATAAATTCATTAAAATAATTAATAGCCATTCACAGTATTATTGAGAGGCTAAAATTATTTATTTCTTCGTAAATTTATGATTTTACGTGATGTGTAACATCAAATGTACGAGACAAATAAATTTTCTCACGGCAATGACCTTCACCGCGCCCACATAATCAATACATACCAATAAAGTTCGTATCACTAGACTATAAAAAGAATAATGAATATAGAAGAAAATAGTAAATGCGTTAATATATACTAAAGTACATTTTTTTGTTAAAAATGTTGTTCTAAATTGTTTATTTATTTACAATTCCGTTTATAAATCTTTTTAGTGTCCAATAATATATAATGAAGGAAGCTACAACTGTTAAAAAAATATCTTTATCAACGATTTTTATTAACGATTGCTAGGATATATACAGGAAATGTTACTTTACTATCGTCGGTTAAAAATTCGGTCGTAATTAGAACAATTTCATTTTGGATTTCGCTCGGAGAGCACAGCAATTGTGCAATAATGTATTTAAATTGAAAGGCTAGCGACATCTTCCGTTCACTATTTCACTCGTCATCCGGAAGCTTAAGATTTTACGCTGACAATGCGTACTTTCTTTTATTTTCATCAATAAATACTCGTACTCATCGTAGCGCGCAGTTAAGAAAATAAATTTTACTAACAAATCACTCGATAAAAATCCTTATATTTTTCGAATAAATATATCGGGAAAAGTTAAGATAAGCAATATTAACCTGTCAAGCTTTATTCGCACGACATAAACTTTATTTGGTATAGCCTTCTATACATTACAGAAACATAAATTGTTATTTAAAAAGTGAATACTTGACAAAATAGAGAGAGTCTCGTAATTTTGACTTTTATGAGAAATGAAATAATGTGTGGAGACTTATTGATTTAAATATTTTTAATATTTTCATGCTGGTTGAAAATGGTCGCAAAAAATTATAAAAAAACCTAAAATTTCACTGCGTATCCGTGAATTTCTTCGTATACCGACACCCATATAATATTACTTGCCTGCATAATTGGTATTTGTTCTAAATTTTATTCAAGAATCATCTATTCACAAAAATTCTTATTCGAATTAAAAAAATCTCTCCACAAGTTTCGATGCAGATGTGCGAATAAAAAATTGTTAAATAAATAGAAACTTTCGACGTCATTCTCAAAAAAACCATTCCCTAGACTGCGTGTCAAAAAAAACCTCGAATCTCCCCACGTAAATGCCAGAAATAGTAGTCGCGGTACCTCAAAATTCAACGTAAGTGCGCATAAGCACTCCACCCTCACCTCTAAATATACAATGCACACCAACTTGTACTCCTTTCCGAGATTTCGCGAATGACAGAGGCAGGCGCGTACGTATAAGTATGCGTATATACATAAGCACGCGCGGAACCCTCAAGTCGGAGAAAACGTCGCTGCACACCAGCGCTCGCGACGTTTCCCCTCCGATCCAACTATTTCTGCACACGGTTTATACGCCCTCACAAGACCCTTTATTATTTTTACGCCCCCTTCCATCGTGCATTTTCCCTGGCACGTCGAGTTTCTAACACGACGCGCAGACACGCAGCGCAGTCTTTCTCTATTTTTACGGCTTTCTCGTAGCCCTCGCGATGATAATGATGATGATGATGATGATGATGCTGTCACTCCTGCACACAGAGCTACCGATCCTTTTCCTTATATCGCTCGAAATATGCTTTAAAGCTCTCGGAGTGAAAACGAGATCCGCTATAGTTCGACGAATGCTTTATGGAAGTTGTAGAATTTTATAATAAACTTGCAGTATGTGTGAGCATAAAATTTGTATTTACAATTCATACGAAGTTTTACCGTAAACCAGTGACTGCGCAATCTATTTAAATGATTTTCTTATGATTTAATATGGAAGAAAAACGCGTGCAATTACTGATTATTAATTAAAATAATGTGTGTGCATAGACGATATTATTTACAATAAGTTTTGTATTGACATTAATACAAACTATATATTTTTATCTAATCATAACCTTTTCCCCAATATTTTATGTATCATTTAACTCAACTGCTTAGATTTTAAATATCATAATAATGTAGTTTCAATTATATTATGATTTTAATTAATTTTTTGTAAAATTACAAGATAATTTTGAATGTACTAATATTTGCTTACATAATAGTGCTTTTTGATTGATAAACATGCGTTTCCAATGAAAGTGTTTCTGTTTCTGCTAAAATAAATAAAAGTCGGAGAATTTATTATATCAATAGTCTAAAATGAAAAATTTTTGTGCGAAATAAAACGTGCGAGGCTAATGATCATATAAACAAAATGTTTAACATAAACTGTGTTAGAGCTTTAAAATTCAGAGTTTCAGAGTAATATGGAATTAATATTTCTTTATGATGTACATAAAATAAATGGGCTTTATACCTTTAATCAGTTATCCCGTTAATGGAAGAATATTTTCTTTGAATTTTCTACTTTCTGTTTTGTTATTGGCTTTCAATCTATTTTTCTGAAGTATTGAGTAAACTTAATGGGTAATGTGTAGTGAGTGCGGAAAACTAAGATAATTTCACGTAGATTATTCGAAGAATATTAATATTAGTAGAGTTGGTAAAAAACAAAGATATTATATCTTTAAGTAATAATGTGTGTTTTAAATTTTTACGTTTGGCTAAAATATTTATGCAATTTTTATCGTATTTAATTTACAAATCTTATATTTCATAAGATTAATAACGTGCAATAAATAATTAGCGCGGCTGTCGTCAATAATCTCCAAGATTTTTAAATTTAAGGAATAACTATTGCGAAAAATTAATGAACATTAGTTGAATTATTTAATAGCGATACACGTTTGCTTATGACGTAATCGGATAAAATTTCCATTTAAATAATTTTTACTTTTTAACACGCGAGCATTGAATCAAACACTTGATCTTATAATTTAGTTCATCCGCCGGTATAAAAAAGCGCAAATAAGCATAAATTCGCGGTTAATTTTCTTCTACGATATAATACGCCTGCATAAATCACATTCTTCGCGCGTAGTCGCAATACGACATCCACACGTTCCAACTCAAAACGACCGAAATTACGTTGCGTCGCATCGTAGCGAAGACGATAAGTTACAGTGTCGCGTGCCCCATCTATCACAATAGTCGAACACTTTTCCGTTGCCATGTTGCGCGACAATTAATTAGTCAGCACTGCTAGATCAGTGTTTCGAAAGCAGATATCGATTTTATTACTTTGCAAACGTCTTTTTAACCAAACGAGCTCGCAAAATATTATCTTTTCATGCTAAACTTGAACTTAAAAATTTTAACTTTCACACGTCATTTTTAATTAATTTTATCATTGTAAAAGTTTTTTCTTTTAAACCCTTATTGAAATTTGAGGAAATTTCGTTTCTAGAAATGCAAAAGTATTGAACAAATTCATTCGCGATGCCATAGAAAAATGATTTGATTCAACGAACAGAAAAAAACCTTAAATAACCAATGTTGACATTTTATTAAAGTTTGGCAGATAATGTGATTTCCTTCGTTCAAACAAAATAGTACACTGTACTGATTAGTACAAGCTACAAGGTAAGAGATAAAAACGTAGGAAGAAGAAAGAAAGAATGAAAGAAGTAAAAACAGAGAGAAATGAAAGTGAGGGAATTAAAGAATGATTCATCATCATTGCCATTTTTAATTGGATAATCGAGTGTAGGGCCCAATTTCGAAAAGGGACGATGGTCACTCGGATATGGAGAGATGAGTCTGAGCCTCGACGGTACGCCGTATACGGAGAAATGAGAGCAAGAAACTCTTGAACTGTGATGTATGTATATACGTGCGTGTATAAGATTCAAGTAACGGATCTTTGATGACCGGATGCATTGAAGACAATGTAAATAATTTCTTATTTACAAAAATAAAGCAGTGAGGTCTTGCACAAAATTCAAAGTACAATGAATTTTTAACATTTGACACGCTTACATCGACGTAACCAATTGTCGTCTGAAAATACTTTTGGAATATTTTTCCATTCGAAGCAAAAATTCTAATTCTGTATTGACCTTTCTAATATCACGGATATTCAAACGTGTAAGTCCGCTTGTTATGGCAAATTATTAAAAAATGTAGATAAAATTATGGCATTACTTCGATTAAAGCTAAAAAGACGTTCGAAGGAATATTTCAGTCCTCTGGCATCAAAATTTATAATTTGTTATTCAAATGCACATTTTTCATTTATTAGAATGATAAAAGCATGTTCAATAGCACAAAAAATATTTTTTAACGGAAAACATAATTTCTTATTTATTTAATCACTTTATTCCACGCGTTCTTAACATTGATTTATCGTTACCACATAATTAAGTTGTACTAAATAGTTATAAATTATACAAGATATATTGTTTTTTTCTTCTGTTTTCTCATTAATTGTTTGTGATAAATAAAAGAAAAACTAGTTGTTCCTTTTCTACCAGCATAGATTTATTGTAGCTGATGTTGGAAGGGAAACTCGACATCGGAAATTTGCCTATTGAGAAGACTTTTAACCGCTAGTCGTCTAACATTAACATGCTAAGCTCTTTAATGCTCTTCTCTTGATTCTATCAAAAATACTTTTTCTTTTTATGTCAAATTAGCATCTTAATATAAAATAATGTAAACATTTATCGTTAAAAATTTTTTTAAAGAGCTAGATACTATTATGTGAGATTATATATATATATATACATCGCTTTAGTTCATTTTAATATATTTTAAGCTTTAATCCCCCGTCAAATAAATATATTTTTTCTTATTCTTTTCTTCATAGTATAGAATATTGTGACATTAAAATTTAGAATTTGATAAATTCTAATTTGAAAGACTGTAAAAATAAAAATAATATTTACTTACAAATATAATTAATTGATGCCTTAAAAATTGCACGATAATTTTCATTAGCATAACCTGTAATATCGACTTGCGCCAAGTTTGACAATCTACCGAAAAAAAAGCATTTGTATAACTTATCTATTGTGGAAATTTCTTAATTTCTTTTTCAATTTTCTTTATTATAATATCATTGAAAAAATTCATAATAGCGAATAATTTTATGAATATTGTTTCGGAAAATGCACAAATTAATATTGCCTAAAGGTATAAACAACATAAATAATCCCGGCTTTGCGCTTAAGGGTAAAACTATTGTACTACAGGTTCCCGCACGAGCTTCATAATAATAGTCTATTCAACTGATATTTAACGGGAAATGTTTAATGCCTATATAAAATGAAAATATTCTTTTATAAAATTAATAAAGGTATCCTAATGACTTATTGAAATCGAGTGATAAATCGAAATCAACATCGCAATACACAGAGGAAAGATAATTTATTCTATGCTGTCATCCGACGTAATTTATAATATTCTGCATTGTTAATTGCTTTGACAATTGAAATAAACGACTATTATAGACTCTTTTTCTGCACAGCGTTAAAGTTTCGTGTTGATCATCGATTTTTCCGATACTTTGTGTAATGTGTAGAGTATCGATTGAGCGCGTTATTAAAATATTCCACCACACAGCAATCGTTAAATGAAATTTATATCTATTAAGGGCATTGAGTATTTGCGATTGTTTTTCTTAATTTCTTGTAGTACTTCTGTGTAAGCCATACAATCGAACTACAGTCTCTATGTCTTCTGTCTTAATATAACGAACCTACCGCGGATTCAGTCGTAACTTCCAAACGCGGACGTACGTTGCTCGCGATTACTGCTTCCTTTCTCTCTTCTCCAGCTCTTCGCTTTATTCAACTTTTTTCTCGTCGCGGGTACGTGGAAGCACGATGTCGATACTATTATCGCCCTTCTCTCTCTCATCTTTATCGGGATTCTCGAACAAAGTGGACAGAGGAAAAATGTACGTCGCGCCGTAGCAAGAGATACGTAATTATTGAAGATTTTAGATATCGAGGGCTTTACGTAATATTGTTGATCATATTCGAATATTTTATAGAGGAATTTTTAAAGTTTGGTTGTGATGAATGCATTCTGTTCATCGTTTCCGGTTGTGAATATTTAAGTATCGCGAACGTCTACTAAATCAACGAACTATATAATTATTTAGGCTATGATTTAATACACCACATTATGCCGCGTTAACTGAATATATTTACACATTTTAAGGGAGACTGAATTGATAAATTTATACGATTTCTGCACGAGTATTCCATACTGAGTTCAGTTTGGAAAGAACAATTTATTTTAAGTGCCATAGTCGAGAGAATGAAATACACTTTTCTCGAAAATGAACTTACCATCTAAAACTATTTATTGCTTTACACTATCAAAACATTATCAATATTACATAAGAAGAAAATTCCATACTCAATGCCTGATATTATTAATACTTTTCTAAATTTGGTCAACTGTCTAATAAAAGTGTATGAATTTTTACGCTTTTGCTGAATGACGAAATATAATAATTTGAAATTTTTTGAAATCTGCTGGTCAAACTATCAAATTTCAACAATTTAAATGTAATAAATTTTATAAATCGTGTTTTAAGCTTTAAAAGTTTATCAGATTTCATTGCTGGTCGTTTGATAATTGCCAATTCGGAGCAATGCTTGTTTCAAAATTTTATTCTTTAAACACGATGACAATCGAAATTGTTATCTATAACGGATAGCTAAAAACTAATCGACGTCAATCGCATAATCTTAGTGAGATGCTTTGCAAAAAATCAACGGTGCAACTGTCTAGTATTTATTTCAGCTTATTATTTATAATTTTCTTATCGCTTAAATGTATTCGCTGGAATTTCAATCAAGCGCTTTTATTCTTAACCGTTATTCTTGTAAAATAAATATATTTAATTCATAACTTGGAAAGCAACATAACTTTCCCTGAATAGAAAAAAAAAATTTTTTTTTTAATTCAAGGAAGAGAGCAGGAGGCTTAATCCGCACGTGATCCTTCATGCCGGTATTATTCTTCTCGATTATACATCAATCGCCTCGATTCTTCATTGTCGACCTTGGCTCTTTATCCACGATCTCGATATCTCCTCTCTCCCACTGTCGAAAACTGCTACCCCGGACAGTAGTAGCCTTTCTTATCGGACTTTAGATTCTATGCCCGATGAATGGAGAGCCTGTGCTTTGACTGCTTTAATCTTACTGCCCTTTTCCCCGTAAAAGATCCAAATGAAAAGTCTCGATGTGCGATATAAAGTAATAATTGCATATTGCGGTCGAGTCGATGGTGAGTGGGGATTAATTTATTGAAATGCTATTTTCTCTCTCGTTTTCCCTTACTCCTACGGCCGTGCAAGTGATCAAGGAATTCTAATGGAAAAGATCATTTTTTTCTCTTCGCCATTTCAATAAAAATAGCCGGGCGTTCATCGATAAGTGTCGTATAAAATTTTATCGAAGGTATTGATGAGACAAATACGTATCATTTTCTTATACCATCCGCACGTTTGAGCTTGAAAATATATAAAAAACATAGTTACATTAAAGAAAAATTGAAACTGTTTTTATGTATCCATTTAAATGTCTTTGGTGCTCTTGAATTAATAAGAGACGTATCTTATTGATAGCCTGCTGTACAATATTTTTACATCCTTCGTACTCCAGAAAAACGTCTTTTGTTAAATACCCACTCTTGAATAAAAGTTTAATTTAAGAAATTTTCTCAGTTCGCTGTGAATGTATCAAGTGAATTTTCCACCAAATAAACATTGCCAAATTTTCTATTGAAAATAGAAAACTACATTGTGTAATATACTTAAATACATACAAATAATATATTCTGTTATATTATTACTTTTTTAATTAAATAATTGGTTGGTCGGCTTTACAACTATAAATCTTATTTAAATTTCCATTCCTAAACAATTTCAAATTTCATGTAACGTAACAAATAGACTTAATAAAATTAAAAATTGAAGGAATCAATCGAATCTGGAGTCAAATAAGTTGGACGGCATTTTTCGTAAGATGATAAAAAAGATACGCATAGTTTTTCTGGTATTTGATTGTGCGAATATCGTAAAGAATTGGACCTTTATTGTCGAAATGATGTGACGTTAGCACCTGTAATATGATAAAAATTAGGTTGTACTGATCATGAGTATCCAAAACATGATTAAGCATAACAAAAATTTTATTTCGTGAAAAGTCATCGAAATTTCACCGATATTTCTTAAATAAGAAGCCAAGAGGGCGCGATGTCGCAGTAGATCGCGACGCGTCGCTCGGTCTGCCGCGCTAAAAGCAAATTCAGCGCTAAGGAATACACAAAGCGAGCAAAACGCCGCACTTGAAGACGCGGAACTTCATCCTTACAAAGGCAGTGCACCGAAGTCGGCGACGGGCCGAGAGCTTCAAAAATAGCCGCAGGCAAGTGCCAATAAATTCTTAGCCCTCTCAGGAGCGTCTGAAATATACGCGACTCTGTGACATCGCGAGTCGCGATCCCCAGAGGCGGCGGACACATAGGCCCGCGCCACGATATCGCGTGTCTTCGAATCTCTTCGATATCACGCATACAAAGAGTATACGCGCTCCTAGATTCCCGACGACTTGTTTTACCGACAAGACAAAGCCGGCGCGCGACGTCCCAAAATAATCGGCTTCTGAGTAGATGTCCGTCGCCTCGGCCCGACGCGTTATCTAAAGAGTGACGCTCCCCCTCGTTTTCTCAGTGCTGCGGGCGTCCGTCACCGCTCAACGAGAAAAACAGAGAGAGAGAGGAGAGAGAGAGAGAGAGAGAGAAGCCTTAACGTCGGGCATGCCTTTGGTTGTCGGACAGATTTCAAGGACTACGTCCGAGGAAGTCCGCGATGAAATTCTGTTTTATCGGCGTTCGCCTCGGATCTCGCGAAATGCGCTCGTGATCACGAGTGACCGCTAACGTCGCGCTGGAAATGCGACCGTTGAGAGCCAAAGACGTAAAAATAACGAAATGCGTAAGCGCGCGTACGAACTTCTGGGCTTTCGGATTTTTCGCGTCCCAGACTTATTGCTTTATGGATTTCGTTCTAACTTTAGTATTACTGCAGCAAATCGCTTTATCCTTGAGCGGAAGCTAGTAAACTCCGAACCCAATCGGTCGGCCGATAATATTCCGAAGCTCATAATCCTAAAGCCAAGTTCAAGAGATAACACGCTTGAGACTAGATGTCATTTTAAGTGCACTCGATAAGAATGTGATGTTTTCATTGCAACGATGATTAAGGATTGGAAGCTTTTAATAGATTTCTAAAAAAACGTATCTGCTCTCTTGCAGTCGAAGTCGTTTCATTTGGTTAGTCGCACGAACTCCAATTTTTTTTAAGCACTATATTTCTTATTTCGCACGCACGCATGTTAACATTACGAAGCTTCCTTGCAAGCCCCACAAATATTGCGATAATTGTTACTCCTGCAATGCAATTTACCTCGAATTGAATTAGTCTTGAATAAAACGAAGGATGGTAAAGCCACGTCAAATTGAGATTGGATTTGTGATGGAATTAAAAAATGTGTTTTTTTTTTTATAATTAAAAACGAAACCTTAGATTAAACGCGTTTTTTTGAAATATCACTAATTCTAGCGCTCGTACGAAATTATGGCTTCGAGCAAGTCTGAGCGATTCTGAGAGACTCGTGTCATTATGAAAACACGTGTAGTCTTAAATAAGCAGAGTGAAAATATCTCTAGAATTCGGACGTTAGCACCTCGGCAACGTATCCGTTCGCTGACGCGAGAGTTACATAGAAGTGGGAGCATTAAATATTTTGCGGAAAAAGAAAAGCGCGCGGGGAAGTGAAAGTTTGTCGAAAGGACGCACGAAATGGCCATAAAAAGCCGAAGCAGAAGCTATTATTCTTCTGGCGACGGATGCGTTGACAGAACTTGTGCGAGAGAGGAAAAAAGAAAGAAGCGGTCCCCGTCGGAAGCGGGGCTCGAGTACCGCGAGGGTCGGCGCCGGCTGTCCCCGCGGCACGCGGTCCAGAGAGCATTGGGCCGCGGCGGGGAGGGCGCATGCGCGCCGCGGCGCCGGTTCGAAAGACGGCGGTACGAAGAAGCGGACCCACTCGCCGAAGGCCAGAGGAGAAGACGCGAGTGTCGCGCGCGGGATGCGATCGAGTGCGCGAGTCTAGTTCACGGGGTAGTGTGCGAGCGATGGTCGGATAGAGTGCGAATTTTGGACAAAGCCAAACTAACCTCCCCAGAACCATCGAGAGAATAATTTTTCGGAATGAGGATTAAGGAGGAGAATCGCTACGCGAAGAAGAGCGTCGCCTATTTCGGTGAATAATGCTTTCATTCTTTTTTTTCTTTTCTGCCTCGATTATTCTTTGAGTTGCATTCGGCGCAATGCTTCAAAGCACTTTTTGCTGTGCTCTGTACTGCACATGGCTTTCGATCATTTAATCGTCCTCGTGTTTCGCTCAAAAGTTGCATTATTCAAGACTAAAAATAGGAATCGCTCCTTATTTTCTCTAGTTTATTTGGCGAACGCCGGTGACGAATAATACGACTGATATCGAGATGTGTCGATTTATATAAAAATTTTTAAATAAAATAAAAACGAAATATGCGAATCATTAAAAAATGTACAGACTCTTACTTTTTTGTATTTTAAGGAAAATTTCAGATCATTTTTATGTAATGGAATAACAAAACGCGTTAAAATTTATTTATTTGTAAATATTGTAAATGAATACCTATAATTTCATCAAAAATGATATTAGTTTATCCATAAAAATGTATAAATATATACACACAGGTGCACGTGTGTAACTTTGCATTCACTCGTATAAATATGCACATGCATATCAAGAACTTCTTTCTCAACTTTATAATACAGAATTTGAAGCTTCGTAAAATTTCGTCAATTAAAATTCAGACAACAAAATCCGCTGAATTTATTTGTTATCCGTTCGTAGAACTGCTTAAACTCAGATATTTTGTTTACTTTTTTAAATCATAATATATTGGATACCAGAGTTTGTAGTAATTAAATAACTGAAAAAATTACACAAATTTAAAGTATTTCTTATAAATATATTACTTGACTTTTTGAATGCACATAAAACAAAAATTAAAATTAATTTTAATATAAATATCATTTAAATAAATCTTATTTCATAACTTATTGAATTATCTTCAAATTTTTTATTCGGGCAAAAAATTTAATCTTCGGAAAAAATTGATTTCAACATTATGGTAGTATTATTTTATTTTTTTAATTTTATGCAAAGAGTTTATAATACTTCATTAATTAAAAGAAATTAATCATTATTTTCCTATAAAAGTTTGGGCTAGATTTAAAATTTTTTCGTTCATAAGATATTCATTGTTATTAGCTACTTTTATTATTTAATAATAACAATATTATGAACACGGAATGTTTAATTAAGATAAACATTCATAATACTTAATTTTAATTCCTGTGTATAATTTTTGAAATAATATCCGTAAGCGAGAGCGTGTGAATGTACGATCCATAATATCTTTTTCCATATAAAACTTAATAAGGCCCGTGAAAATTTTTACAACGCCACTTTCCATATAAATTTTACATTTATAAAATAATAAATCAAGATTTAAGAAAACTCAAAATTTTCAATAATTATTAATTAAAAATTCAAATTTAAATTAAACGAAATTACGTTATAAAATTGTTTTTCTAATTGTGATGCTTAATAAGAAAAATTGATCAGACACCGTATTGTATAATTTTATTTAATATTTTAGCGAAGAATATCATTTTACAAGCTCAGACAAACAACTTTATTTACCATTAAAGTTCATTGTCGTAACATGAATATTTATTGGTGTATAAGTCTTGTATATTTTAAATCTTTTAGGATAATGCAAGAAAGCATACGTAAGCAGTAAGAAAGGGTAGGGGTACCCGTCAAGGCTAAATGACGCGCGAGAAACACAATTTTTTGTTTTTAAAAAAATTGGCATTATCCGCTACATACATGTAAATAGTCTGCACGTGTATTCCCAAGTACTTTGATAAGGGAATCAAACGAAAAAGTTAATTAGTTTAATAATGAATAAAATAGAAATTTGAGGACTTGCACTTCAAAAAGCGAAGAACTTTATGTCAATTACATTTATCGCCGTACAAAAATAAGTTTCATTTCTGAGAATCGAAAAATTTGCTAATCAAATAAAAGATAATACGTGATATATATACTCCCATTACATTCAAAAAATACTTTAAAAATTGAAAATATTGAAATGATTTTAATATTCGTATTATAATATTACTAAACAATAATAGATATTAAATTTAGTTATACATTTTATAGAAATCAAATGTTGTTATTAGTTTTGTAATAAGTTATGGTGAACATTCGGACGTTTTTTTAATTTGATGATTAGCAACAAATACGAGCATTTGTCTGTTATGTTTTCACATTCAAGTAAAAGTTAGTCTTTTTTTCTTCTGTACGAGATTACAATAATAATAACAGCAGTTGTCATATTTTTGTATTGCTACTATTGCTAGTACTACTGCAATTATGATAATAATGAAGATATCCAAAGGTGTTATGTATTAATTAATGGCCGATTTTAAAGTAAATCTTGAAATTCTAATGTGACTTCAATAATTTGAAGTATCAACTAATGCACAACACGTCTTGCTACTAAAGCATTATTGACTTACAATCGCACACTTTTGAGAAATACGATAGCGTGAACAAAAAAAATCGTCAAAAAGGAAAAGAATGTTCATAGAATTCGAATGTCTTTGAGCCGCTATAATTCGACAAAAGTTGGCGCAGATATGCTAGTTGTTATCGAGACTACGCAATGAATGTGAAAAAAGCAAAAGGAAGAAAGATCACGCGTTAATAAAAAGCGAGGGCAATCGAAGAAAAACGTGCGAAAAGCCTGGGGAATAACGCGTCGATAAATGAGAAACTCCTTCGGCAGATGAATAAAGAGCAAGAAAAAGAGAAAGAGAAAGCGCGGCGGCAATATACGTGTCCTCTCGCTCTCTTGATTTTCGCCAATCGCGGATGACAGCAAAAGAGGCCGCGTTGGTTAATTGCGAGCGTCGCCTTATAATTCGTCCGTCGTACACAGCCGTGCGTACGCACGCACGCGCACACACGCACACGCGCACGCTAACGCACACACACACACGAGAGAGGCTACGCGCCGTAGGAACTCGAGCCGGGAACAATGGGAGTCGCGGCGATCGCGCGTTAACGGACTTTCGTCTCTCCCCTGCTGCACTTTGCGGGCTTGCCGAGGCGACGACGAGCCGATCATCGTCGGCCAGTCGCCACAGACGAGTCCGGACGTATACCCCGCATTCTCTATCAGTGCCGCGAGCTCAGGGTTCATGTAAGCTGTGCGGCCTTGCAATGCCCTGAGATCGAGATCGAGATCGTCCTCGCCGAGCGCCGCTATGTCGGAAGGAAGCGATGCTCCGAGGCCCGCGGAGGCGACCAAAAGACCGGACTTCCTGGATTTATCTGGCAATTGTCCACGTAAGTTGAGTGGGCCTGGGAGATACGCTGGGATTTTGTGTTATTGCAATTGGACTTGGTACGACTGACAAAAAACTTACCAACAGCGACGACTGCTCGAGTCGCTTAAACTTCAATAACAGATACGGATAAGCCGTTCTTTTCACTTTTACAGAGATTTATTTGCTTAGAATAGAAGCGGCTTAGAGTTGCCTAAAAAATTCACTAAAGTTTCAGCCGTCTTCGGAAACTTTTACGTATAAAGCGAATTTCAAGAGAAGCGACAAAAAATTAATACACGCTGTTACAATATTAATACCATAATTATTGGAAAATTATAGTATTTAGATTTCCATTTCGCGTTCGAACCAGAAGTATCATTTTTATAGTTTATTGTTTTGCGATTTGTGAGAAAAACAGTACCAAATCATCAATAATTGTAGGCTTTAGCTTTTTAATTGTTTTTCTTTTACTCTTTCATAATAAAATATGCTAAAGATATATTTTCAATAAAATTTTCAACGGACGGTCTCGTTAAAAAATCCACCCTTTCAAGTTTTCAAAATATATATTAAACGAATCAAATCTTTATATATCCAATTAGCAAGTACAATTAAACCTAATAAAAAAAAAAAAATAAAAATTTCAAACGGGATTTTTCATTATTTTCATGTATATGTACGTATATACTCGTAATTAAAAATACATGTTGAAAGCCGTCAAATAGAGCACATTTCATTTAATCTGTTTAGGGAATCTAAGGCGACAGATAAGTTCCGTAACAGATTTGTAACCAAAATAAAAAACTCGTGACGACGAGATAACTGTAGTAAATAATACTGAATTACTTTTAAGGAATAAATTATCAAAATTATAGTTATTAATCAATGGTATAATATACGTATATAAACAGAAATATTAAAATTAATTCAGTTTATTATGATTTACAAATTTAAGTAAAAATTTCATTTTCTTCCTAAGAATATGTTATTTTTAATCTAATCTAATCGTTATCTGTTAATCGTGAAATAATTATTTTAAAATAAGTGTGTAACTACTCATAAATTTATTCAAATTTATGTGATCTACGAAACTCTTTTAGATGACTTCATTTAGATAAGCTTTACCGATTATCTCATGAGCTTAAAAAAGTAAACAATAATAAAAGAACTGCTATATATCATGTGTTTTTTCTTCTAGAAAAAATGTTGTAACTTGTTTGTAGTCTAGATTAAACCGAATGTACTGAAACAACAGTCATTCCTTTTTCTCACAGAAGAAATATAGCACCGAGTGTTATGATTCTAAAATAGACTCTTTTTTACAGTCAAATAAAGTATATATTGACTCTCTTGCGTACTATTGTTTATAATATAATCGCGCGGTATGCGAGAGAACAATTTTTTTCACCATAAAGAAAAACTGGGAAGCGTATCAAGGAGCTACGGAGAACGAACTTGCAATGGAAAAAAATGAATGATTCTCTACAAACAAAGAGATAAAAAACGAGTCCCGTAAATAAATATTTAATCATACGAATACATCAACTTGGGCGTGGTGAGGCTCATAAAACGAAACAACCCTCCATTACCCCTTCTCCAACTCCTGAAAAAGCGCCTTAAAAAGGGACAAAGGGAGGGAGGCAGAGAGAGAGAGAGATCAGTAGTTAAAAAATGTTTCCAATGATTAATATTGGATGGGCCAAAGAAATGTTCCTTTCAGGATGCGCGCGTCATTACGGTCCGATAGAGAATGAGAGAGGGATAAAACTAAGAGAGCTGCCGCGCATACGTACATGGGGAGGAGTATGTGCGTCGAGTGGCGGCCGGAAGTGGCCCGAAAATGGAAGCCGTGCGCTCGTCACGTACGCTCGGGGTAACGGAAGGAGCACCGATTGACGGCGTCGTCCACATATCGTGCACCGGCTCGTTATTCATTCGCGTCGGGCAGCGTTGGATTTTTCGAGCCGATCCTTTTAAAATTTCGCTCGAGCGCGCGCGCGAGCCTCGGCGCGTCTCGTGCAACCTAATCGGATTATGATTGGATGCGCGGATGCGTACTGTAACTATACGACTGCGCTCGACTCGAGGGTGGACGAGACATTCCGACTGCTAATATCTTTGCTTTTACGTATCGCGCGACGCTTTCCTCGGAAATCACACAAATGACGATTTACGCGAGTTTAATTGCATTTGTAACAACGACGCACACGTCGTACGACGAATGCACTCGAGCATCGCGTGCCTTCGTACCCTTTTTTATATTAATTAATCGCATTTAACAAACTCGCGAGTCTTGTTCGTTATCTTTTATTTATTTGCTCCGCTAGTCGATGCTTATTGATCGGCTTATGTTAAATTTTCGTTTCAATTTGGTCGCGGTTAGGAAAAAGCCTTAAATCAGCCCTATAAGTCTCAAAACGCTATTTACTTCTAACTTATTGTCACATGTCCCGATTGCTTTTTAACATGCCATTCTCGAGCTTAAAAACACATCGTCTTCGTAATGGTCTTGTTGAAAAAAGTAATTTTTTCTTAAAAAATTACAAGACTTGCTTAAATTATTTTACCAAATGATTTTTATGATTAATGGTAAATGTCTACTCTCTAATTTTTTTCTTTTATGCGAAAAACTAATAGTACACATAAATAAAATAAGTTTCACTTTATAGCTTAATAAGCCTCGTTAGTAATAAAAAAATTTTCACTTTTATCAAATAAATTTTACGATGCAAAATTAAATAATTTGAACAAAACTGTTTTTCGCGTTAATTTTTTTATTTTAATTTGAAAGAATATCCTTAGCTAAAACACTAACGCTCATTCGAGAATTTCCCTTAGAAACTAATTTGTATTACACTCGTTAAAAGTAATACTGTATTATAAAGAACACACTTTAAAAATTTTTTATAATTTCATTCAAGAAAAAAATTATTATTAAATTACATAAAATATGTAATGTTTAACTAACAGTCAGGATTTAAAAATATAGACAGTAGATTACAATAGAATTTATTTTATAACAGATTGGAAAACACAAATAACGTAATTCTAAATGATTTAATGTGAACATCTTTAATAAAACGGTATAATTATAAAAATTATTGAGTAAAGAAATATCTCTTATTTTTTAAGGACACTTTTTTAAATTTAACAATTAAATTAAGTGTTAATTACATGAATTTAATAATCTAATGTATTTTAAAAAACTGTTCGATTTTTTTTAACTCGACAGTAATGATTTTATTGGAAATACATTTCAGAAGTTGTATAATGTTATCTTTTTATGGAAATGTCAAATCTCAAAAATTATTAACTTCAATAGTTCTTGGTAAATGTACTTATGTACTTTACCTCCATCATATTCAATAGACAGTACGACGTCTATCCACTTGACATGGATCTGTTTATGTATATTGTATCGTATAATATACCGATTATTGTATAATAAAGCGATACGCACATATGATTTTCATATGGATTAGTTTTTTTCATACGACAAAAAATATGGTCAACTTAAAAAAAATTTTTTATTTCTGAATTTATAATTCATTTTTATTTTGTTCTATAAAATATAATAACATTGCAAATACGAACCATCCACAATATTTTATAAATAAAATAGTACCACTTCAGATCAATGTGTTGAACTTTGTATACATCAATTTATTAAAAATATTTTTACGCAATTGTTATATTTTTTATACAAATGCTAATAAAATTAAAGAATTTGATTTAAAAAATGAAACATAAATATTCAAAAATTCAAAGAATTTAAAAAATTTTTTAATATCTTAGTTAGTGGAAAATTTTTTTTTATACGTTATGAAATTGAAGTAATTAAATAACGAAAAATTTTCAAAATTAAAGTTAGTAAGCTAATAATAATTGAAGAAACAAAGATAATGTTTTAACTTTTATAGCTTCTGTCAGTCTTTGGTTAAGTAAAAGAATATAAAAATTTTATTATACAAAATAATCAATTAGTTTCAGTCAATTTTGACAGAAATATGACGTATTAAATTTTATTTCAGTATCCATAAAACTAAAAAAATGTTAGTTAAGATAAAAAAATTAAAAAAGGTTATCAAAGCAGATGTGTAAGTTATTACTTTTATAAAAAAAAGGATTCCTCGGCTACTTTTTTATTGTCCTAATTTAATTTATGGAATTAGAAGTGGTTCTTAAAGATTACTAATTTAAAAATTTCATAAATATGAATTATTTTCGTGAATATAATATTTAAATACAAATTTCAATTACTTTAATTACAACGTAACTTCGTTTTTATGAAATGAATGTTTTAGAATAACGAAGTTGATCAACTAACCTAAATAATTCTGCTATTATTGCTTAGCCCAAATAAAAAACATAACATAAGATCATGCAATGCACGAGCAAATAGCTTCGCAGCATATTCCGTTTTCGGATACGTAACGCGAGTCTTCGTGACAATGGCGCATCGCGTGTTATCTCGGGCTCTGAACGTCCCATAAAATATTGCGATTCTTGCAAATCGCGTAAGTTATCAGTCGCAGTACGCAGTCACGTTATTAATGGGGTCGTGCAACTCGGCCAATGGTCGTACACCATGTGTTCAGTGTTCACACCGCCACAACTACATGCGCTATCGGTGTGCATTTTCATTCCTTTAATTTTAATTGCACCTACACGTGTGCGTGTATCGAGGAAACCATTCCATAAAATGGAAAGTACTTCGCACACAGACTTCAGTTCATCTAAATACTCATTATTAATATGTTAATGAGCCATAAGTAAGATACAAGTATTGGCGCTCCTTTTACGTTAACTTGTCTGAACATAATTTTATGAAAATCGCGTGATTCGATTACTGAAACACATTTAAACAATAGAATTAAAAGCTAAGTATTGCCTATTGCATTTATTAAAAATTGTTTTTCTTTGTTACTTTTCTTAAATATTAATAAAAATTATTTTTGTTTTGATAATTATAAGATTTTTAACATAATATAATTTTATAATATAATTTTTAATAACATTATTTTTTAAAAAGAATGTTATTAGTTAACGCCGTACTAGAATTACTTTTAAATGAGCACACGGATAAAACTGAGTTTCAATCTATTGAAAAGTCATTAAAGTGTAAAATATACTATTTTTCAATAAAATGAATTAAATGTACGCTTGAAAGATCGATCAGCTTTATGTAATTTAAGTGACCATTTAACGAATATACTTGTAAAATTTCGTTAATTACATAACCAATTTATACGAACGAAACAGTAACAGAAATCTCCGTAATTCTATTATATTTATTCTTAGATAAATAAATATGCTGAAAGAATTTCCTTTTACTGATAAAATACGCTTGGTTTTCTTAAATAAAATAAGTAGCTTCGGAACAAGCTCATCAGATTTCATAATTTCATCTTGTTAGTCACAACTATATACTTCCTATTGTGAACGATAAAAGGACCGGATATCTTTCCGCGATCATATATAAACGAACATGAAAGACGGATAAATAAACGGGATCGAGGTGCATGTAGTTGGCGCCGTGTTTCTGGAATAGAAACTTGGACGTACCAGATGATAACACGTAGAGATCTGCACGCGCGCATGTGCTGATGTACTCGCAAGAAAATAAAGAAAGTTGAAGAGACGTACATTTGTAGAATCGACTGAGAAAAATGAGAGCGGGTTTAGCCCGAGGGTACAGACATTCAAATATTAAATAAACCAAGTTATTTATAGAGATTTAACTTAAACAAATTCATCTCGCACACGAAAAAATAATAACCTTTCATATATCATTATCTATATCGAAATTTTCTATCCCAATGGTTATTTTAAGATGAGTTGTTGTTTACAATTTTTTTTCATTAACCGCTCAAATATTATCGTATTTTTTGCAAAGAAATGAAAATAACTTGGTGTTTATCAGAATAGAAAAACGTTGAAATGTATTTCTAATACTTTATTAATTGTATTCGTTATAAATTGTAAAGAGTTTTAAATATGTTCTTTTTTATCATCATTCATCAGCACATCTACGAGTATTAATTGGAAAATGCATTATGAAAAGCGAAGTATTGGTAAAATTATTACTTTTAATTTAAAATTTAAAATTTATGAACCATCTAAAATACTTCAAGTATAAACTTAACGGATAAAATTATTAGAATATGAATAACAGAAATACTTTATTCATAAGTATTGAAAAAATTTATTGACATTTAATGTTATCGCGTTGCAATCTTTAGAATTCTTACAATTCGAAAAATTATAAAAAATATTTTGACTCAATGATGGATAATTATAAATGTATAATAGGTGGACTATTTAGATTGTAATCACGTCTTCCTCTATAAAAAGCCTACGAAAATGAGAATTGTTCAGTGACCAAAACAAAATTATAAGTTGTTTTAAAATTAGTCAAGATTATAATTGGAAAAGTTTATTACATTTGAATGATAATGAAAAAGAAATAATATAGTTCGTAATAATTATTCCACAGTTCACTTAAAATCTGCGATTAAATGTGAAAAGTTGGAATTGAATTAAAATAAGCGCAATTTTAAAGCGTAATAAATCTTAAATTGCAGAAATACAATATCAGTAGTAAGCAGTTTACGATTAGAGTTTTATAAAATTTTCATAAAATCTTCGATTTACAGAGTTAACTGAATTTTTAGATAGCAAATACACTTAAAAATTTAGCAGCAACATTCTAACCAAACAATGAAATGCTTGGTAATATTTATTTTATGGAACGTAAGTTGAAAAATGGACGTTACCTAATCTGAATTTCCAGTATGCGAACACGTGTTACGAAAACACGCCCACGTAATTTGCTTGCGTATACATACAAACATAAAAGAAATCGCGAAAGCAAAGGGTGAGGAAACGCGAGTCAGTAAAATGCCGTCATTTGTACGTCCCGGTTCCGTCTTAAGCGCTGGAATTCGGATTAGTGAAATATGTCTTTGCTTGTACGAAAATAAAGAATATAACTTTCCCCTTTTACTCGATGTACATTTCCAGGAGATCGGATTTCATACCCATACAGCATACACAGCTCCGAAACAGAGAGAGAGGAAGAGAGAGAGAGAAAATGGATTGCACGAAGCCGACACAATTCGAGCGAATATCGCATCGCGAGATTAGCTTCGGGAGATGCTCGTAAATAACCGAATAAAATATTCTGCCGTGTGGCTGAGTAATTTCATTCAGTCGAGGCATTTACAAAAGATATACACGAACAGCATTAAGCAGGAGCGAGAGCGAGAGTGAGAGATTCATTGGAATTCGGACGTGATGGCTCATTTTTAGATGTAGGGCTATAATCTTTTATCACGTAATGCTTTTGGTGAACGTTAATTGAGGTCGAGTTTCTGTTAAGCGAGACAAGAGCCCGCGTGCGATTTATAATTCGTAGATATGATTGATCGCGCTCTAAATTCGCTCGATTGAAATTTCTATTTCGGAAACGGGCAGACCCTTTGTCTAGGCTAATTCTCTTTATTCTCTAACATAATTGAATTTTTAATAAAATCCTCGACAGTGCGCGTCTGTTCTACTGGTAATGATTCGAATAATTCCTTTTCCTTTCTTCGTTCAAATTCCATTTCAAACACAGTGAGCTATCTTGTGCTCGATAAGTTTTTCTACTGAAATAATAATAAAAATAAGCAGCTTCAAAGCAGAGGATCTAAAAAACGATAACAGATTTATTTAAATAATGGGTGTTAATGTCCCGCAGCACTTATCTCAAAGGTACTTTAACAAGCCGTTGGCTTTTATGTACCAAATTGACTCTCATAATAAGGAGACAGTTATAATTTAAATAAATTCATAAAAACGAGAAAGGATTAAATAAACTTCGTGCCCGCACTCGTGGAGCAATGAATGAGTGATGAAGCCTAATTCATTGGCTTCACACGCGCTACTGGACGGATAAAAAAGAAAACAGCGTCCGAGTGTATCTGCTTAGTGGGCGATATCATGGGCGATATATGGTAGCGTTTCGCGCGTCGGAAAAAACTCCATTACAGCGATTGAATCGATAGGCCATAAAGGTCAGTGCCGTATCCCCGGGAGAGTGTCGTATCTGATGCTCTTGCCCTAAATTATAGACACGCTCATGTGTCACTTGCGCTACTAGGGCGCGGCCACCGAACGCCTCACCCTTTACATTATACGGGTTTCCACCAGTAAAGCGACAAAAGTGACGATTAATTTGCTCCATGAGTTCTTTGACACTCGTCTTAGCCACGGGAAATCGTCTTTTGCGTGGCGCTACGTATTCGACGCTGGGAAAGTGTTGGTGAGAAATTGGTGGGAAATCAAACGAGAGTGTAAGATTTAGTTTAACATTTAATCTGATTTTAATCGTTATTAAATTACAGAAGTCTGACTTATAACTGGATGTAAATTATTTTTAACGATATATTAAATGACGTACAACTTTAAAAAATGCATCTTCACTTCCGTCTCTAAAAGAAATTGTAACACGATTCGACGTTTTTAACGAATTAATATAAAATAAAATGGATGCCTAATGGAAATATGTTTCAAAAATCTTTCTTAAATATGAATCGACAAATATGCTTAGAACATCAAACGAAAGTAATAAAAAATATTACCTTTGTACGCACTCGTATTTCAAAAATCATACGTTGTCATGTATAAAATTCTCTCAGTCTATTAATTTTCATAAAATCAATACTACCAGGCGCTGATAGAAAAAAAATGACAATAAACTAAATTTATATCTAACGAGCCTCAAAGTATTCATATAAAACATTTTATTTTTAGCGTTATTTAACAAAAAATAAGGCGCTTACTCCTACAACGCGTACGACACATAAAAATATTATGTTTTGTGTTGGAATTTATAAAAGAAATGACATTTTCAAAAGCTTTGTGGTACTTTTTAAATAACGAATTCAAATTTTTTCATTTTTTTTATGACAAGGTATATTAATAAAACACAATGCTTCGTGTATGTATTTCGCATAAATAATTTATTTTTCATTTATATCGTAAGTACTGCTGAGTTGAACATCTAAAAATTGATTCATAACATTTAGATAAAAAATTTTAATTTCTTGGATCAACTATTATATAACGTATTACTGTAATATAATACGACATTTTAAATTATATAAGAGAATTTGAAAAGAATTGAAGAATAAATTAAAAAAAAACAGATTTTAGAGAATTTAGAGTTATCATCCGAAAGATTCCCTAATGAATAAAAGATATAAAGTTTCAAAACTCCATGATTTTTAACGTACACTGTTAAACAATTATAATTTATTAAATATATTGCAAATTATTCGATAACTGTATTGTAAGATTGCACATTTTATTTGTCTTTTCTTGATTTTAATATTCATATTTATAAATTTCATCAGATTAAAAAATTACTTCTGAGTTTCTTTGACATATAATTTTTATCATCCAGTATGTAATAATAAGAATATACATTTTATTCTCATTACTCGAATACAGGGATAAATACATAGAATACGAAAAGACTAAAATTTCAAATTTATGGATAAATAAAACATTCGACAGTTTAAACGAATTTTTGACCAAACTACTTGAAATAAAGTATCCCAAAATTTGCAGAAGCCTTACCATCGATATAGATTTCATTATTACGATGATGTTTATTATTGCAATGGAGCTGCTCGTCAGCAAAACGCTAATTTGTCGTTAACGTCGATTTCCAGGAACACGGCATGCGCCAGGGCCGGGTCCCGCTAAGCCGCAAGATGTCCTGGGCAGGGATGACGTCATCTTCATCTCGAGCAAAGACGACGCCTCGGCTCTCTGGGTAAACTACCTGACGGCGAGCTTCGAGCAGATTAGCCGGCAGCAAGGCAGGCCGCCCTTCAGGTTTGTTCACTCGAAGATACTTTATCGGCCGGCGATGTGACCGAGGAGTCTGAGACGCGTAGATCGACTGTTCGGATAACCCTAATCTCCTACGAGTGAGCTCCTCGTGCTTCATTCCTTTTCGGTTGTAGTAGGAAGACGTCGGGCAGCTCTCGCACGCACAAGGATGTAAATTTTATTATATTAGGCAGCATTAACGCTTCTCGAATCGAACACTTGATACGAAAAAAGTCGAAGATAATTGAAACAATGAATACGATACATTTACAGAGTTCTCGTCTCGTTACAAGTTTGTGTCATTTTAAATATTATTATTTCAAACATTATTTTAGGATTTATTTTTACCGAAAAACTTTCATATTTACTCACGAATGCGTACTATTAAATAAATATTTTTAACGAATTTTTTACAATGCCAAAGTTGTATTCGCTTTAGTGTAGCTCTAGGCTTCGAGTAATTCCGCTCACTATTCATTATTCGAATGATTAAGAATCAGTATTTATTTTCAGTTAAATCAGATTTTTTAAATCATAACTTTTAAAAATTTTGTACAATACTGCATACGTTTGGCTGCTTTCTTTGTTGACACACAAGTCGTTGTATTTAACAAAAATACTACTAAAAATCTTAGGTTAGATACATAGATAAAAATAAAAGATGCATAGATAAAACAGTGTAATAATAAATTCAAAATAAAAATTTTTATCACGAAGTGATGATAAGCAACGAGAATTTGTTATCGTTAAGTAAAAGTACCTAGATACGGTAGTATTAAGAAAAAATGATAAAGATACGTTTGAACAATATTCGAAGTTTATTGAGTCGACTTGATTAGCATTGACGTCTTATGTAAATTTTATCTTTGAGAAACTTACATCGCGTCATGCAGAGGCGCAGTACTGACGTGAGCTCTTGTTTTGACAAACCATAGAGTGTCCCAGGTGACGTTCGAGGACTCCCTACTACCAGGCACTGACGAAAAGATTCGCAACTCTCGGCTGCAGATTGTCGTCGTCTGTCCCGCGTTCCTGGAGCGCGCGATCGAGCAACCGGAACACGCGATCACCATAAGCCGGCAGCTGAATGGCGAGCGAGTCCTTGCAATGATGCTGGGCGTCCAGGACATGCATCTGAGCTCAGAGCATCGCGAGGCCCTGGTCACCTACCCGAGCTGGAAGAAGTTCTTCGTCAAGGACCAGGACGAAACGTTCGTGGGACAGTTCTTGGGAGCCGCAGTGGCTATTCTAGGCACGGCCACCGCCAGTAATCTTAAGAACGACAAAACTGCCTTTTCCGTGCACCCGAAGAAGGTGAAACTGGTGAGTCACGTGGATTCTGGGTCGCTATCGCTTTCTGTGCACAAGCGCATTTGGAATTCCGTTCGTGTTTCCGCTCTGCGCGCATTCTATTTCTGGTTAAGTTCGTAGTTCGCGAATGGGAGATTTATCCCCGACATTACAAGTGTGATTATAATTGGTAAATCTGTTAAAGTGATTTATGAAGAACCAAAAAAGGGGCCTGAGTATTTCTCTTTATGAATTATGACGATGAGACTATTATGAAAGTTGTTTTCGTTTTCTGGATAAAATGTTACCAAAATTCTTTTAAACGCAAGCACCACGCCTCGTTAATCGCCCTTTATCTTTTGTCTCTTATCTCTCTCTTTTTATTAATTTATTATTATTAATTTTTAACTTTCAGTTACTCCTTAAATTTCTTAAATTGAATTAGCAGCTAGTGCGTGCTAGTTTTGTTGCGTTTTATTTTTATTTTGCATCTATAAACAGGGCCAAAACCGAGTGATCGCATTGCTGAACGAGCCGTTGCAGACAGACGACAATGTGATTGTAATCGTAGATCGGTGCGGTGAGGCGATCGAGGTGAGCCACGTGAAAAGGCGCAACCCCTACACCCTGCAATTCTCGATACCAGACCGATGCCTCGAAGTATCGATGCTCGTAGGGGTAAGGATAGCGCGTAACGGCGCGCCTCTTGGGGTCAGGCAGGTCAAGTGTGAGAGCCGCCTACGCGAACTCGATCAAATACTCAGGGCTCATGACAATCCTCTCGAGTTCATGTGCCAAGTAAGGAAAAATTTTTACTTCTCTATACCTCATTTTTCACAGACTTCACCAAATATTTAGCCTTCGACTGCGTCAAATATTTAATTACTCTATAGTTCTAATTACCAGTCATTTCTCGTGTTCTAATAAATAAATTATATCAAGCTCGAGAAACGAATATTTTTCGAAATTTAATTATATTATTTATGCATTTTCGTATTTTTTTAAACGATCAACTTTTTGTGGAATTAAGCTGATTACGCTGTACAAGATATAAAATTTTACGATTTCTTCTGTACTTATTTTAAGCAAAAATTATTGTTTAGTAATGAAATGGAATTTTTGTAGTTTTCGAGAAATTCTAATATAAGTTTTATTTACTATCGCACATTTTCGTGAAAAACTTCCACTGAAATTAAATGAAAACGAAACTTTTTTATCGTTATTCTCTTTTTCATTAAAATCCATTGCGTGTTCATTAATTAAATTAAAATATTAAGGATGTTTTTCAAAATATAAAAAATGTGTTAAAATATTTAACAAGTTAAAACACATAGCATATTTTAATTGTTGAATTTAGTTCTACGAATCTTTTACATTAAAACTTATGCAAAATGTCCGTAAATCAAATGATATCAGCGAAAAAAATTAAATTTTATATTCTTCTCTTTTCAGACGTTCGGTTTCAATCCTGGCGATAGAGAGCAATTAGATAATTGGATGGTACATTCGTTTCAAAAAAACATACCACCGCACTTCAATCTTCTCTCAAATCCAACAAATGATCTTCAACTCTCCAAGAATCACTCGAGTACATACTTTTTATGAAATCATCTTCATTAATATCGACACTTTTATACATCCTCAGTTACGGGGTTTCAAAGCTTGACAATTTTAATTATTCAGCGAATTGAAAAGGAAGTCTTGTAATTTCGCTCGTTATTTTATGAAATAAAATGTTAGAAATTGAATTATAGGAATCACAGCATTTTTTATTCATTATCGCTTTAAAACTCTTGGGTCAAGAATACATATGTATCCGGTAGGTCGTAAACTCTCGGGGGAGACAGGAAATAAATTTCAATCCTATAACATCTACGTCATATATTTTCTACTTTCTTTGAGACTTTTAAAATTATGTCTTTCAAAACTGTATTTGCTTTCAATTTATTTTTATACGCGTTATTTATGGCAACGATATTCGGAATTCGCAGAGTAAAAGGATACAGCTTTATGTTTTCATTAATGTCATTGTCATCCTTTAACTGACTTTACTTCTTTCTAAGTCGTCGTCGTCGTGTGCTTAATTGCTCTCGCATCGTTTCGTCTAGGTTCTGAAGAAAACCCGACCCTCCTACACTTCGCGGCGCGCTACGGACTCGAGAAGCTCGCATGGCAGCTGCTCGAGTGTCCTGGTGGCGACGTCGCCTGCGACATGAGGAACGCGAACGATTTCACACCCGCGGACTTGGCCGAACAGGCCGGACACGTTAGGCTAGCGCATCAGCTTCGCGGTTACATGGTGAGTCAATTGAAACTCTCGACCCTCTTTAAATGCTCGTTATCGTTACAGATACATGCTATTACTGACTTAAACGAAATATTTTCTGTTTGTTTGTTTGTTTATAATAATTAATGCTTGTTCGAGTTCATATTCTATGCAATTAACTTTTAACATACATAATACGAAAATTGCGGATATTTTTTTATCCCATATTTTGCTTATAACTTTTAACGTAAATTTGAACATTCGACAATTTTTAATAATGTAAAATCCAAATAAGTTTAAGTAATTTCTTAAATTATAATAAAAAACTTCTTTTTTATTTTCAATCTTTAAAATTTGCAGTAATTAATTTTACACTATATATTAGAAAATGTAAAAGCAATAATTATCGGGTTAGTTTTTTAATGAAAAATATATGTTTGCAAACTATTATGTATTACCTAGTTTTGATTTTTTTATAGCAAATGAACGAATTTTCAAATATGTACAGTTATCTCAAAGTGATGAGTGAAAATACGAATGGAAGCGCAAACAGTAAGTACATTGATCATATCTTTCTTTTTACATTTTTCAATAAATTCAAGTATGCAAGACTGTAATATAAATTCGTAAATATTCAATAACTGCTTTAAATATTTTAAGGAGTGAAATATTTTTATATTCATATTATGGATTACTATTGCAAAATTTAAATATGAAAAGTGATTTATAACCTTGCAAGTAACAAGGATTAAAAATACTATTTTCTACAATTTTAGTTCTATAATATATTCTATTTATATTCATATTAATATTTACACTAATGCATAATACTTAAAATTGGAATAGATATGGCTTTTTTTCATTTTAACTTTTTCAATAAATTTTTTAGTTTGAAATTTAATTCGTAACAATTTAAGAATTTCTGTAAAATTTATCAAAATTATCTTAACCAAGTTTTGCAGAGTGGTATTTAAAACTTTCATATAAAATTTTGGTTTAACAATGAGTTGCTTATGTAAGTAAATAAATGTATAAAAAATAAATGCAACAATGATTTCTCTAATCAATTAAAATATAAGTAACATTATTACACTTTTTTATTAATCGTTATGTACTCTCCAATTTTTTTGTACAAATAGTGTAAGATAATGTGGGATAATATGTATTCTAAGAGAATCGGATAAGTAGAGTGGGTTTTTAAGTATCTATAAATGAGATCTAAATCTAGAACATATCATATAACTTTACAAGCTGGAAACGACGACTAAAAACATAACTGTTATACGAGTATTATAACAGAAGAACAAGTGATTTTATAACTTGTTTAAGTACCTAAACGGTCGTGAAAAAGGAAAGCCGTAAGAATTTAATTATCTGTACTTCTTCAAATAATATGAAAGTCTAATATTTTTTTCTAACTTTAGTTTCGTGTACATGTCTTTCAGGTTTTAATGGCATAATTAAAACTAATGTGCGATAACACTTTTTGAAGTATTTTTTGAATTACAGAACTTTTCGTATATTCGTCAATTCAATCTACGTTTTCTCACAATATACTTTATCATTAAAAAATTCAATTTTAAAGTACCTTGCAATAGCCGTTAAGATTATTCGGTTGCAAGCTGCTTTCCTACGCGACTCTTGCCCAATCATAGCTAAAAATTCTGTTGACTACAGGTTGTCGCGCGCCGCCCCATCAAACCGAGCGACTGACGACGACGGAAGAGGAACCCCGACAAGCGTCCCATCAAGAGGATTACTGCCGACCGCGACCACTGAGCGAGGCTTATTCGGTACCGCCGACAGCGCGACCCGTTGGCACGAGCTGCTACCGCACCCTCCCCGACTACTCGACGCCGCCGCCACTGCCCTTACCGAACCCGCCAGTTGACAACTCGACCCCGACGCCCACGCCCTTGTCTCTGGCCTCTTGCTCCTCCACCTCGACGCTCGACGCTTCTAATCTCGAGCTTCCGTTACAAGGTTACATGCAGATGAATTCCACAGGTTCGAGTGCCACACTCATTTTCAAGAGCTTTCTTATGCTAGAAACCGATTTTCCTATTCTTGAGAATCGGTTTGCTCCATTCACACTTCAGATGACATTTAATTCGCACAAATGAGTTATGTCCTTCTGCTTTTACATGCACTGGGCACGACGCGAAATTTTTTTTCATTTTTGTAGTAAATATAATTCAACTCTTTAATTGAATTAAAAAAGCTCTTCGAAAAATACGAGGGGGAGCTTATTGTAAAATTAATAAAAATCTTAATACAAGAAATGAAAGATACAATTTTTGCAAGATTTTAGTGCGATTAAATTCTAACGACTTTGGTGGTTTTACGCTTCACATTTAAAAATTTTCGACATTTCTTTTTTCACTGTATAATGCATCTTGAATATAAACTACAGTATTTATTTTTAATTTAAACTTTGATCTTGTTTATTATCAAATGTTAAAGACTGTTTAATCGGATTGTAACTTGTGCATATACGCTCTACTACATACTCATTATTCAAAGACCAAATATCTATATTCATCATTCCTTTAAAAACTAATTTTATTATAAATTGTACAAAAATATTGATTTACAATTCAATTCAATATAAGCGATTTCATACTATAAGCTCCTCTTCAAATATTGGTACTGAAACAAAAAATTGCTTTTCGCGTCTACTTATGTATATACGTATGAATGCGCGTGTGTGCGCACTTGTATTTTTGTTTAAAAAGATTTTATATACATCATGTTCAATCAAAATCATTTATTTGATCAACATTCACTAAAATTTCATTCGAATTTTTGAATTTTACAATTATTCATTTATTCAAACCTTTTACACACTGGTTACATAAAATTAAATATATTCGAATAAAATCATGGTTTTAAAAAGTTTCTTATTAAAAAAAGTAGCATTTGATAATACTTTTTTTACTATGATATAACGTTTTTATCTGCGACCGTTACATTATTCTTTATTTTTTGCTCGAAGGTACATAATAAAAATTTCTGGTCTAGAAATTTCTAAAACTTTGCCAATCCTTTCTCTTTAAATGCTATAATAAAATAATTTAAAGCTACAATTATAAGAGAATAATATTACAATTAAAATTAAATAATGATATTTATAAAATTAATAGAATTTTCTTATTGATGTGACAATTATTTTATAATCATTTTTATTATAGATTGTATAATCCTAAATCCAAAATAATATCATAACTACTCTTCATCCTCGTTAGCTTAAGTTAAAGAACTAGAAATACATTAATGTGACACTTTCGAAATAATACATTTGCTTAAAAATAAAACCTACAGGCTTAAACCATTTTGTGTGTTAAATCCTCTATAAAAATACATCAACGAATTTACATAATTAAACATTTCGGCAATAAAAAATATTAAAGTCATAGTTTATCAAAACAGCTTACCGTCCGAATATTTGTCTTTCATTATAAAAGAACAGAAGCGCATAAAAGCAATTCAGCGAAAATTAAACGAAAGTTCTCGTTAAATTTAATGTAGGTCTGCGGTCACCCGACTCAATGGTTTCAACACCAACAGGCTTATCTTCCTCTCAGCTGAGTGTTCAGAGTCCGAGTTCTGAAACGCCGACAAATGACGCAAAAAGTGATTGCGGTGGCATCGGCAGTGACCAACTACTAAGCAGCAAATCCAGCTTAGGCCGTTCAAGTCAGGCCAGTAGTAGGTCGCGCGAGTGTCCTCAAGACGAGTTGCTCGAGATTATAACAGACTTTAAGAACAACGTATTCACCATCTCAGAGGTGGAGCGACTCGTGGAGAACTGGAGAAACAGAAACGATGTCCAGCAAAGTTTCAAGGACAAGCAGCGCCAGTTGTCAGCCATGAGAGACGAGTACGAGAGGATACAGAAAAGAATCAAGGACGAGATGAAAGCTCCGACACCCTTCGACAGAATCAAAAAGTTCTTTGGTAAAGGAAAGAAAGGTAACTAAACTAAAGCGTAGTATACTTCATCCAAACTTTAAAGTAAAAGACGAAAGAAATTATCGAAAACTCTTGCTCGTAGAAAAAGAAGCTGCAACTCCAATGAGAACCGCGTACACAAATAGTTTTTAAAATCCATTTACAGCCAATTTATTGTAAGCTCAAATTAATGCAACTAGCAGAGCTTATGTAGAAAATTATGCGATCAATCTGAATAACTTAAGAAAACGAAGATGCAGATAAACTCTAATTATCCGTATCTTTTACTCGTTAGATTGAAATAGTCGTGCGTAGTATTGCAATTCCGTGTCTATTGCCAAATAGTCCTTTTCGGTGTGTTTCACAAGCATTGAGATACTGCTATACCTACTTTTTCGTGACAAATTTTGTTTCATCGAACAATAACAAAAAAAGAAAATGGTCTTGGAAAAAGACAAATTGTTAATCTCGACCAATGTTTAACTTTTAAAATGTCTTTAAAATAAAGAGAGACACTGCAGAATAATAATGGTAGAACCCGACGCGCTGTTATTTTCACGTGGCACACATCGCTCGTAGAGCTGAGCTACATACGCAGACCTTTGACCTGCGTTTGACCCAGATCATCTAAGGCATAAGAAATTTCGGCCAGATTGTCAAGAATAGCAAAAAATACAGTTAAAAATACAATAATAATAAAAAAAATTATAGCTGTTCTATTTTACAATTATTACCTTGCGGTATTAAAAAAAATTTCCCAGAATTATAAACTTGCAGATGATAAACATTTTTCAAAAAAATTTCGTCAAAATACAAAATAGCGAATAAAAATGTAAAAATTATTCTTAAATTTATGTTGTTTTTTTATTTAGATTTAAAAGATTCTGCTGGTATAAACGAAGATATTGTTTCAACCAAGCAAAATGGTGTCGGTAACTTAGGTGACCGTCGGCCGGTTAGCAGTTTGAGTCTTCACAGTGTCTCAAGTATGTACAAATTTATTTTAGTTGTTAATATGTTTTTGAAAAATAAATTAATTATTTTTTAAAGGTTCATCTTCTTCTGGTCGGATGAGTACCGTTAGTGAATGCAGTGGTACCAGTCTGGGCGACAGTGGCACACATTCCGACACAGAGGATCGAAGGGTAAGATTTTCTTTGTAAAGCTAAAATACTAAAATCATATATAAAAAAATGTTTATTTCATCAATTTATTTTTTTTATTTAAAATATATAACTGAAATATAAAATAGTGAAAATTAAGTAAAACTAAGTCATTATTATTATTATTATTAATATTATTAGTATTTATTTTAATTATAACTGATTCTAATAAAAAATTGTACTTCCACTTTTTAAGTTAAGTACTTTGATTACCAACAAGTTTGAATTTACAATTTTTAATTACATTAATGGGAATTTGGACAAGTAAAAGAATCCAAGCAATAACCAGTGTGAAACTCTAACGAAGTAATTAGGGTCAAAAGATGAATTGAAATAATTAACTCGTCATTTTGTCATTTTATCTAGCTAGCCTAGAGGCTACTGCGGGTAGTAATATGAAAATATGACGCAATATTGGCTCAATTATTTATAATATCAATACGTGCGTATACACTTACATAAATTTAAGAAATTTTTAGTTCCAAATCTGGTTTAAAATATCGAGTAACTAAAAAAACTAATATAATAATACATACAAAAGAACGAAAAATAATTGTTTCCTTAGCCTTTCTATCTCAAATAATTATTTAACCCTATAATAACTACAATGAAAATTGTAAAAATGACGCTCTGAATCAAAAGCATATGTAACGATAATATTTTAAAAGTATTATTATACTTCTAACAAAAAACAAATAATCGAATAAAAATTAAATAGAGCATATAAAATTCTAAATACACCGTAAAATAAATTTTACTTTTATTGTGAGCTCGGTAACCGTTTATTTTTTCATTATTGCGTTTACAGATCAACCAGTTCAATAAGAAAAGTATTACTGCAATTTGTTAAATTCACGTTTTATCGATCGTAAAATTAAAAACCAAAACTTCGAATTTTCAATAAAATTTAAACGTAAAATCTTTAAGTTTTATATGACTTTTAATGCAAATTTCAAACTTGGATTATTCAAAGTATGCCAATAGTTCTCTCTTTAAGCTTCGCCTATACTTTATTTTAAAGCGAGTTCTCAAATAAAATAAAAAACTTTCACTAAAATAATACGAATGCAATTTAAAGAATCTTCTGGCGATGACGAGTCTGTTGATTATAATTTTATAAGTTAGTTCGAAACATCTACGACCTTGAATTTTAATTCCAAATGGAAAAAGACCCATTATTCGTTATAATAATCGTCTTGCATTAAGACTCTTATGCCCGTCGAGATCAGTAACACACATCGAGACTTTCAAAAGTAGCTGTAGCTCATAAATTACGGGCGACGCAGGAGTGCGAAAATAACGAGGAACCACTCCCGCGAGTGCCCTGACGTACGACTATAGTATGCTCGAGAGATGCAGCTGAGTGAATGCGTCTAAATTACGGGAATTTCGCTCAACAGCTGCAGCATCCGGCCTCGGAGGACAAAGCCGTGGGTATGACGAGCTACGAGATACCGCCAGCGCCCAAACCCTTCCACGGGCGGTTGCAGCAGGTGACAACGACGAGATACGCGGCTATGTCCAGCCGCGTGGGATGTGCCAGCGCGAGTAACAGTGAGCTTGACCTGCGAGCGGTCAAATCCTCCCATTCAACAGCCGACGACAAGGAGTATTACATCGCGTTCCCGCCCTCGGGACTGCCCGTGCACTGTAAGTTGGGCCTCTGCGTAAATACGAATCGCTTTGAATTTCGGAAACGTAAGCCTTGGCCTATTTCCTCGGTGACATGACACCAAGGCAATTTTCTCAATTGTGCTTCATCTGTCCCGCTCTGCTCTCACAGTGCAAGTGCTGTAAATGCTATTTATAGCAAAGCTCCCAAAGGAATTTCGGCTTTCGATGTGCTTCTAAGACAATCGGCGAAATAAATCCTTTCTTTCGTAAACAATAAGTTGCCATTGGAAAATATAATTTCTCAAGGCGTCCACGAAACGTATTTTACGATTAATTTAGTCTCTTAAAATAACTAAACTATAATTCATATCTGCCAACGAATGCGCGTGAACGACTTTTTTATTTTTGATTATAAATTTAGTATTCAAAGGCTTTCGAGAATTATGAATTATGAAATTATAATTATTGATAAACGCTTTCCAAATATAAAAGCTCGATACTTTAGTTAACGTAATGAAAACTGACAACTATTCTCCATAAATTAAGTTGACTATTGATGTTTTAAAAATTTGTGAAAAACTACCTCGTAATGAGCTTGTAAAACAGGACTTCATTCTCACGTATATTTTGAGTGGCACGTTAAGTCAACTTTCCAAATGTACTTGCTCGAGTTGTTGACGATCTAAAACAATCATGCTTTTGCCGAAATATTTGCATATTTAAATTGTGTTGAATTTTAAACTACAATTAAATAATTTTCAAGGATTTAACATTAAAATTTAACGTTATAACGCGAAAGCTTTGATTATAAATTCAACCAAAATTAGCTAAATGTGTGCCAATTAAACTTCAGTAACTCGACAAAGTTCATTATAAAAGATCAATTTTTTACGAGTTTCGAAATTTTTCACCGCTTTTTCCGTTCTTTCGCATTTTATACTTATTTTATAATCATGGCGCAGCCATCGTCGAATCGGCATTTGCAAGAATTCAGCGATACTTCAAGTTTCTCTAGCTTTAAATTTTAACTCAGCAGAACATAATGGCAGATTCAACAGCTAATTACAATAACATATTTTGTCAGAGTCAAATATCCTTCGTTATTTTATAAACAATTCGTAAATCGGAGATAAAAATCTAGCTATTGTAATAGCTCTTTTCGTGCAGAAAGAAAGTCGAAAAATAAGTCGTTAAAAAAACGATCGTTTTACTTCACTTTCAGGCATCCCTGCATTAACACAAATTAATATTAACCTTGTGCATCTCTTGCATTCAGCTTTCAAGTCGCAGATTTGTGGCAGCGTGAAGGAGCTGAAGACACCCTACTCTCCCGTCGAGCTGTCCAGCTCTAACACGATCAATAACTTGGACATAAGCAGCAACTACGCCAACGTGGGCCCGATCGTGAAGCCACCCCCAGGCATGTGCATCCCCTTCCAGTACGCGAATGTCACAGCCTCCATGACTGCGAGCGAATGCCTTAACAGCAACGGCAACGTCTTTACTGTGCAGCCAGAGATTCACGCAAAGCCAAGAAGCCAGAACTCTGATACCGAGACGGCAGCTAATCTGCCGGATTACACGAACGTCCAGGTGGCGGCCTCCGAGGAAATAGCCAAAAATTTCGGGGTGACTCTAAAGAAACTGCCAGGGCCACCGGTGCCACCGCGCAGTGAGTTCACCTTCGCAACCGGTGGTACAAAACCCGGCGATGAGTAAACCTCTAACGAGAGATCCCTCGCCTCGATTCTTTCCTGGAGCCGATAGCCGAAGCTTTTTAAAGGGGTTCGTAAAGGCGCTGGGGGAACTCGACAGATCGATCTTTGTGTAGTAGAGTAGAACGTAAAAATAAATACTTTAAGAGCGTACATATGTGAACATGAATTTAAATCCTGTACCTTTTATAAATATATTCATTTTATAATTCGCAGTTTTGTTCATTCGGTCGTTTGTATTTTATGCATGTTTGCTATTGAAAAATTATCTGAATAAAACAAATTTAAAGCTCATTGTGTAAACGGTGAATGTAAATGGAATTCATTACAATATTTATTATAATAAAAAAAAAAAATTTTAACGAATGATTTGTACTGTCTATTATCAGTTCGAATATACATTTACAATTATAACTCTTAGTCTTGATATCGTAATTATAAAATGTTTTTTTACGAATTTCTCTGAATAATAGTATTTTAAGACCCTTTTTTTATTGATTTGTTATACATTTTATATCAATACCTGTTTTCATTTTTTTAATTAAAAATAAATCAACGATGCCTTCTATGTGAAATTGTACTGTAATTATTATAAAGTTTTAAATAAATTTTACACAATATATTTAAAATATAAGTGTATATTTAAAATTATTAGACCACTTAATTTATTTATTTCCCTTGAATCAAATTTATATCCAAGAAAATGCTAGGAAAATCGAAATAAGCATATTATACGTCTTCAAAATATAAATTGTAAAAGTTAACTTAAATAAATGTGCCAGTATTTTATTTTCTCATTATTTTTAAGTAAAATGTATTTTACCACCAGGAAACCATTTCTGCTAAATTTAAAAATGACTAAACTTCGTAAATATTTTGCTACATAAAATTTCGTTTCTTTTAATATTACAAGTATTACATTCAATCTGTCAAAATAATTACGTAAAAATTATGAGTTTCATGATTATCTGGAAATTCTTTTAACAATAATGTTAATTATGAATGTTTTTGTTAATTACGATTAATCAAACTCTTATTATACTACTTATTTTTTGATAATATTTATTAGATAAAGGAACCTAGTACCTTTTACAAGTATCTTTTATTTACTTAAAATAAAATTTCATCACTTTTTGATCATAATTTATTAGTTGCATTATAATAGTTCATTACGACTTTAACTAAAGTTATATTTAATTTTAAGAAATTTTTTATAAAAAGCCATTAAAGATAAATATTTATAAATTTGAAAGTAATGAAATTACTTTGTTTTCTGTCGCACTTTTTTAACAGGAGTTGAAACAAATATGCTTTTTAATATTGACGTTTTATAATTCCTTCATTAAGTCATTACACGTTGAATAGAATAGGCTTTAATTTATCTAGTTTCTACTCCTTATTTTTAAAAATCTATACAATTAACTTAAAATAAAGCATCTATTGTATCTTTGTCATTTATATACATATAGCTTTTTCAAAAAATAATCTCCTATCGCAATTATAAATTTAAAATAGTAGAAGCTAAATTTTCGAATCTATAAATAAATTGTCGTCTTTTACAAATATTTGAATTTATTTGAAAAGGTACGAATGAAATTACTTGTAAATCGCTTATAGGTCGATGAGATAGATCTATATTTCCCACTATTATCTGGCACTAAGTCAGAAAAACATATATAATACTGCATTGGAGCATAAATACAGAATAAAATAAATGATTGGAGGAAGACCGAAGTTGACAAAAAGTAAAAATATGACGTTTGGAGAAAAATGTTTTGAATTAAAGAATTAGAGGACTGGTCTCTTCAACAGTCGGATGTCAAGGAACGGGGAGTGGCTGCAAAAAAAGAAAATAACTGACAGTTTCGCTCGCGAAACACAATTTAATTTAGCTCGGCCTTTCAAACCCTTACAAGTATCAACATAAAGAAATAAAAACTTTTATCAAAGCGACCATTGCTTTAATCCGCATCTGCACTGGGAAGAACTTGAATACTTTGAGATGAGCGTGATTGAACGACCAACTCCCTTTTTGGATTTGTCCTATAATTCATAACCTGATCGTAAATTTCTCCATTATAAAGAAATTAAATTTTTCTTTTAAAAACATCCTCGTACGGTGTGAAATTTTCTTTACAATTTTATCTTAGCTAAAAATAGTTGATCAAAAGCTATTAGATTAGTACTTGTTTTAAAGATATAAAAACAATTTAGCAAGATTATTTTTCTGAATTCGAAATAAGATAAGCCTTTAAAAGATCTTCCTTCATCAAGCTGTATAAGTTATTTATTTATTATTATTTCTTTTATAAATAATATAAGAGCTTAATATACTGATCGAAAAGAAAGTTGTAAGAAATTGAATTTTTTAACATAAGCCAATAAATTTAGATTATGTACGCGTATTTTCCTCAGTTTTTAAATTTATCGTAATTCTTTAAAAAAAATTTATAAAACTCAATGCGCTAAGGTATAATTTACTAAGAACACTCTTTATTATCAAAATTTAAATAAAATTAAAATTATAATTTTTTATAATAATACGAACAGTAAATAATTCATGCTTTTTCATATGAGATGTGCAGTACTAATTTTAATTACACAACGTATATATCGAAAAAAATTTATTATAATTAAAAAATTGCTCGATTCATTAAAATTTAAAATATATAAATTATTAAAAATATATCAATTTGTAAATTCTCAAAGTAATTTTTTAATCGTTTGAAAACTTTTATTAATATAAGCCTCTAAGGAATATTTTTATTAACCTGTGTAGCATTGAAATGAAAAATTCCTGAACTATTTTATTGAAAACGAGACGTTTTATTAGAGATGCTAGGATATTAAATAATTTATTTTTTATCGTAATTCGTCAATTTATTATAAGGCATTTATTAGGCATTTTTACATTTTCATGGGCATAAAAATATTTATTATTTTCATTAGTTATATGAAAATTGATAATTCATCTTTTTATTATTGAATCAACGCTACCCTTATCTCTGATAAATTCTACGGCATATTTTCTAGGGCAATATTGGTAAAGTAAATAACAAATAATTTTATTAAACATTTATAAGTAATTTATACTATTAATCTTTACGTATGAATTCTAATTTTAGTTTAAAAATTTAACAATATTTTGCATTAAATTATGGCTTAAAAATTAAACGTTATGTACTTTGGATAATTAGTCAATTATATTTACTTATAAATTTATATTTTTTATAATGCAAATAAATAATTTGGAAAAAACGTTTTATGTTCGCTCAAAGAAAAAAACCTTTGAAACCGTTATATGTTTGTTATTTTTTAATAATAACTCTTTAAAAGTAGTAATAATTTGAATACATTTCAATCATATCTAGTAAATTGTTGTATACTATATTTAAGTAAGACTGTGTTTCGAATATATTTATTCACTATTTCAGCAAATCGATTATTTTAACAGTGGTTGTGGTTATCTTTGTGAGAAACGGTAAAATCTTCTGCAAAGATGTGTCTGAAGCGTTAAGGGATTCTCCGATAATGTTCCCTTAGGTCTTCTTTATTGTTTATATTGGTTCAATAGAAAAACGCCTCACACACTTAATGTTTGTAAGCGCGCATCTCCCGAAACACTCGCGCTGGTGCATAAATCGATAAGTAGCTATAGTACGCAGGCGCCGTATTGGGGTCTGCGCCGTCGCGACGCTTCAGGTACTACACGCGTCGTGCGTAGTTTTATTAGTAGTTGTAACGCGTGGAAGATTCTACACAGCGATTAATTCTTAGCAATATTTATTAATTTCAAATTATTAGTCATGAGTGACGAGTTGTGCGTCAAACTAAAAAATACGTAGCTCCTGTTGACGTCGAAGATTGAAAAGTAAGTTGTATTTAAGTTTTAAAAATCGAGTAAACAACGAGTTACAAATGATTATCAACGAATTTAATTAGTATACTAGAAGATATTAACCCTACAAGTGGCTTAAGCAAATCATCGAATAGTTTAAAAGGAAATGGAACTTCTTAATATGAGATCACATCACACGTAAAAATAATTAAATTTGATTCATGTTTATATTGCACATTACATCTCTAAAGGTAATTGAGATTTTAAATTATAAATATTAATAATTAACGAATATAGTATATTTTATTTTAAGTAAAAGTTA
Source organism: Platyscapa corneri (assembly GCA_018907185.1). Lineage (NCBI taxonomy): Eukaryota > Metazoa > Arthropoda > Insecta > Hymenoptera > Agaonidae > Platyscapa > Platyscapa corneri. Next base: position 2,956,754 of record JACCHW010000005.1, on the reverse strand, counting down.
AAAATATTTGTAAATGAAATTAACTTTACAAAACAATTATTTAATTTTTATTAAATATTATTATTGAAAAAAACTTAAATTTTCATCAATATAAACAATAAAAAATTCTTCTTCGTTAAATTAATAAATCATTTTCATATTTAATTATAATTATCAAATGCATGAATAATTTTATAAATCGATACATGCAAAGTACATACTTTTTAAAAAAACTCTGCATTTGTTTTTATTCTTATTTTATGTTAGATACAAGATATACGTGTCCGTATAACCTCGTCATCACAATCAAAAAATTTTTGTTCTAATGTGTTCAATACACTTTTACATCGATTTATATATATTATTTTAAAAAATGTTTATACGATACCTATGCCGTTTTTGGTCTGTTTACAGACGCGTATTACGCGGTATAATCAAGAAAAATGGACGGACCCAATTTGGGATATTCTTACCATTTACCATCCGGAGGTTGGAACTTTAAGGTGCGCAATGTATTATCTCAGTGTAGCGACATTTTTAGTGAATTCAACAAATACATTGCACCAGCGTATCATCATGATCGATGCGAAAGGTTAAAAATTCTTATTGTATAATACGAATTATTCAATTTTTCAATTGCTTATTTATCAAATAGTTGAATTTGGGATAAAATCCTACTGCTAATTTTTGTTTTTTAAATAATCGTAAATTATTAATGTTAATATAACATTGAAGACGAATATTACAGTATAAGTATGTGTTACAGATCCGTGAATATGCGACTATATACAATGCACAAAAGAGAATTTGTTATGGTCATAGTTGCATTTTTTGCTTGTTTCGGATTGGCAATATTTATTGGTCTTGCTGGTAAGACACTTTATACTTTTTGTAAAATAAAGCATTTTTTAAATGTAAAATACTTTTGTTAAGGAATATTTTTAAAATATAATATTTATAGGAAGAAGTTTTCATAATTTTACGAAATATAAATTAGCAATATTAAATAAATAGTATTATTAAAATCATAATATTACAGGTCCTCCAATCACATCGACATCGGAACAAAAAGCGCATTTGAATGTGAGTGATATGGCTACGGGCCCGTTTATTATGAACACGCCAGCATTATCGACGTACAGTCAGCAATTGTGGGTGATAGCTAAGTTATCGACGTCCAATAACGACGGTAAAACAATTTACCAACTTATTACGTACTCAACACTTACAAAAATTATTCAGAATATTCATAAAATTGAAATTTATTTTAGATGAAAAATATGATAAAAGTTTTCAAATTAGCATCTCGATAGATGGTATTACAGTTGAAAGTAAAGTAGAACATGTATGGACGACAGAGGGCGGCCATAATAGGTAAAATTACAGTTTTACTTCTTAACTTGAAAAGCCTAAAATCACTTTATATACTCTAATTATTAATATTTTAGTGTAATATATTGTTATCCAAAACATTTATTTATATGTTACTATTGTACTGTAATGCGTCTTTTTATGCTACAGTTGAAAAACGCAATTTGTGTTTTAAATCAATATATTTTTTAATTATTCAGAAGATTTATTTATGCAAATAAAATACTATATTCTTTAAATGAGAAAAAAGTTCATAAATTTAATATTAGTACATGATTTAATATTGTAAAAAAAAGCAAAAGTAACACCTTTTATACACAAAAAATATCTTTGTAATTAAAAAAATGAGGTATTTGCTTACCAAGATATTTTTACTTTTATAAAATTTATCTAAATTTGCTTGATAAAATATTTTTTAAATTAATATATTTCACACTTGGCACCATTTACACTTCCAACTCTATAACATCCCTTCGTTATTTTGAAATGTATAACGATGAATGTATTTCACAATTTTTAACCATAAATATCGAAATCAGTATTTTTTCTATGTATAATTAGAACAAGGCACCTGAAATGCGAAAGTCAAGTTTGCGAAGAAATTGTTGTTGCACACCTTGGATTCCTCGATTATGGGCACTATATAATTACTATTCGTTTTTACGGATTGGAGAGCTTCCATCAACGTTACATTATTCGTGATATTACATTCTACGTCAGTAAGCACTAATAAATAACAAAAACGTTCATGTTGTTCAATAATCTTTAAACTTCATGTCTAAAATTGATTTTAAATTTTCAATATAGTTTAAACACTACAATCCAGCCTTTACGCAAATTGAAATTTGGTTCAGATTGATCTTCCTTATATTCACATTTGTAGCAACAGTGAGTACATATCTGACAATTTTTTTAAGAAAAATAATTTTAACTTTTCATAAAAATGAAATATAATATATGTACGCTTGAATCGTAATCTAATTTAAATAAATTTCTGGCTCAAATTATTTTATCTTGAATTGACAAAAGCAGAATCTTTATCGTAATAAAATAACCAAAATTTAGCATTTTCTTTTTTTAAACATTATCGAACTACTTAATTATTACTTTCGTTTCTACTATATTCGAGTTCGGGGTAACAGAAACAATCGATCTTCTTGACATACAAATCATTTTTTGCATTTAATGAATTCATTACAACTATTATAATATCGTTTAATCATAATAAAAAGCAAATTGCACGACCTTCCAAAAGTTTGATCGTTTGAAAAAAATAAATATAGATTTTTTTATAATTACTAAAAAATAACGATATATTTTATTTTTAATAAATTTATGCTAAAAATATGAATAAATGTTTTAGTGTTGGTTCGGAAATTCTCTGAAAAAGTATCCTGTCCAAGACTGGTCTATCGAGCAAAAATGGATCTCAATTTTATTGCCTTTGCTCATATTATACAATAGTAAGTCAAATAATAATTTTAATTGTTATTGTCTCCTAAAGTTCTGATATAAAATACGACATAATATGAATAATATTTTTAGATCCTTTATTTCCAACAACGTTCCTAATTAATTCTTGGTTACCTGGAATGCTCGATGCTATTCTACAAACAACTTTTCTATGCGCTATTTTATTGTTTTGGCTTTGCGTTTATCATGGACTAAGACAGGTATAATTGCTTACTTACTTTAGATTCATGTATTACAGGTTCCATGCAAAATATAAGAATTTCATAGTATTTATCGAAAATTACATTTTTACATATTTATTATATAAATATCTTCACCGTGTATGACAAATTTCCAACATGGAGGATACAGTTTTTATACTTTTCTTATCGCAATAACCGTAACTTTAATATTAAATTTTTATAATAATTATATATCTTTATTTTTATCATTCATAAACATAAACCGAAGTTTTTATTAATTATTTACGTACAACGGTTATTTTTTATAATTATTCAAGCTGTAATTTTCAACGTCTAGGATCATTAATCTCGTGAATTTACTATTTTTAGCATCTTGTCTAACTGCATATAAGTGAAGAAAATTGATAAAAGCACAAGCAACTAATGAATTTAAAAGCACTTGATAATTGTTTACAATAGTTTAAATGTGTATTTATTAATGATCGTAAGAAACTTAAAATATTTTAAAGTTTTAAGTAAATGTTTCTTGTAAAATAATTTTTAAAATGGAATATTTTTGCGTTTACAACTATAGATTTTTTCTTGATACTTAAATATATACACTTATAAGTTTAATTTATAACTATATGTAACTTTATTTTTAAAATTCAATTCTTTTAACAGTAAATTAATAAGATAATCTTTTAACGTACACTGTATAAATTATATTAAGCAACTTATTATGATTAATTAATTTATGAAATAATTTTTGCATGTATGTAGATAATGATTTTAATGCAGATTAGTAAAAGTAATTATAACTACGAATATGAATCAACATATAATAATAACACTTCTTATGTATTTTCAGTTAATTTCACTGATTACAAAATTCATTTAATTTAATTTTATGATAATGGTACAATTGCTTCTTGTTTTAAAGGCATTATTTTTCACTTTGACATGATTTCTAATGCTTTCATCGCTTTATATATTGTAACTTTCAAATTACATAAATAAATGAAATTTAAATTTTTATGAATGTCAACTGAATAAAGATATATTTTTTCTAATATAATTTTTTCTGTTCCTTAATTTTACTATTTTTGTAAGTAATTGGTCCAAAATTTTTAAATTATTTAGATTGTGAAGATTATTACAAATTTTTCAATTATACTTCCATAATCTTATCTGAACGTCTCATTCAGATTATTAGTCAAATTTTGTTCTATTTTTAATTACATTACTTTTTTTCTCATTTTATAAACAGTTTAACATTTTTAATTTTAATTATTTACTATAATTAGACCATACGTACAGTTACTCTTTACTTATATAAAAATTGAATTAAATTTGAGAGATTATATCACACGATTTGTATTTTAAATGGTGACAAATTCTCCCATAAATTTTAATGTTAATTAGAAATAACTTATAAAAATAATTTTATCTATGTTAAAATATAATATGTTATGGTATCATAGTATATAAATAATATATTATTTAATAGCGAACAACATATTTTTTATTTATTGAGGTACATGTAATTTATCTCTAGATAAAATTTAATTTCAAGTGTGTATATTTATATAAATATACACATTTTATAACTTACAAACTTATCGTATCCAAACGCTACTGATGATCTTGAAGATATTTTATGAAAATTATCATATTTTTTAACACATAAATTAATATTAAAAGTTGATTAGACCAGTTTACTTAAAATAATTTAAATAATAATGTTTAGGTGCAATTTTAACATTTAAACTTAAATGTATATCATTTTATTGTACTATCTATTATTAAAAAATAAAGTTCACGTGAATGTGTTACTCAATTAATTCTGTAGTTTAATTTTAATTTTTAATATAAATAGTGAATAAACTATCGTTTTTTCTGTTATCAGAATGAAAGGCGAATGGTAACATTTTATTTACCAAAATTTGTAGTCGTTGGATCATTGTGGGGAGCAACTCTGACACTTGCGACGTGGTTGAAATGGACAGAACTAGAAGATCCTACTTATAATTATGTGCTTGATACATCGAATTATTATGTAAGCGTCTAAATATCTATTTTTATATTCAATATGTTATTTATTAAATAACATAAATATGAAAATATATGCAAATATTTGATAAATCACATAATTGCACGTTACTGATATATAATATTGTTTATTACAATTAGGGGTTCAAAATGTTCTTTTACTCGGTTGGAGGAATCTATATTGCTTATCTTCTCTTACTCATTCTTCGAGCATATAGTGAACTACGATCGATGCCATATTTTGGTAAGTCATTTTAAACAAATTTATTATTATATATTAATAAAAATAGTTCAAAAGTTATGACTTATTCTTTTACAATTTTCGTGATAGTAAGTATAATGTCAGATGAAAATTTTTCTATTCAAGTTGAATTATTATTGTACATTAAATGGATATTTCTAAATTTAGTTATATTAAATATAAGCAATACTTACACAGATTAAAAATGATTAACTGTTTTTAAATTCTCAAGAATATATCTAATATATTACACGAATTTGTAAAGCTAAATTTGAAAATTATAACTTTAAACAAAACAAACAACGCAGCAAAAGAAAGTTTTATTCAATTTTTTCTGTATACCTGTAATATTTTTTCTCATGTATTCTAGTTGATAGTGTTGGTTTTATGTTTGTCTATGGTAAACCCAAATAAATGAACTCAACTAAAACCGGTTTCTAAACTTTCCTTTCCGTGCTAAAATCAGAATATTTATAGTTTCGATATTCTACCTATTGCCAAATTCTTCGTGTTTGATGGGAAATAAGTCTTCCATTCTTTACATTACTTTTTTTAATCGTTTACTAAAATTTTTATTCATTTTAAGTCAAATTTAATTAAAAATATAGCAAATGAAATAATTTTCACGCGTACTAAATAGAATTTCGATAACAATTGTACAACATTTTTGGATATAATAAAATAATACAATAAAATAGCTGAATATACAAAAAAATTAATTATTTATGTCTAAAAATCATACTTTTTTAAAGTATAAACAAATAGACCTTTTGTTATTTATTAAAAAACTGTTAAAGTAAGGAATTTACATAAATTAATTAATTTTCTTTATTCTGAATAAAATAGTAAGAAAGCATATAATTCAGCCGAAACAACAGTTTAAAATCTAATTTAAAAACAATTTTATTAATTTCTTCACTCGAAAATGCGGCATATCTTTGAACTAAGTAATTCTTCATCAATCGGGGTTAAAATGGCGAATTAAACTTTTGAGAAATTAAAATGAGTTTAGTAACAGCTTAAGCGAACTTTTAATAGCAATGATTTGTAATTAATAAATTAATACTAGTTTAGAACATTGTAATGGGAAAATTATGTCGTGTAGCGACGCAATTTCTAAACTCATATTCGAAATATTGCAGTCGCTACTTCTTATGTCTCCATGAGGCAGCCGGAATCCATTGCAAAGCGACGAACGATTCGGTCTACTTGAAAAATGTGTCGTCGGTGGGGATCAGAGGCTCCACCCGTTTAGCCTTCAATTTCAGTGTCGCATAACTGGTTCCTTTGTGAGTCTCGATGAGTTAAGCTTGCGGTCGCAAAGGAAGTGGTGGAACAATAGTAATTGCAAAGGATATAAATTTCATTGACGATCTAATTTTTCACGCAAACAATAAAACAAATAATCAATATTTATTAATAGATTATACAAGTATTGAGAATAATCTACGACGATGATCGAGCTAAACTTATTTTTTAATTTGTACACTCAACGAGTGTTTTTTGAATCTAATTCTTTAATTTATTTTGAGCTCTTGACCAAATAAATATAAAATTAAAATCCTTGATAAAAGTGATTGTACCGCATTGTTCTGCTGTTACACTCTCGCGGTTAACACAACATAAATTACCGTCAGATATAATTCGCAAACTCATTCACATTGTTCGCATACTTAGCTGTCGTTCAATTGTTGTTTACACACATCTATGTACTCGAAAGCTATAAGGTCGACGCACGAATTTCGACGGCACCTTTAATTGCCTTTAAAAATAAATCAGGGTGGCTTTGCAAATTACTCAATAACGCGCGATAATTGAGTAATTGATAACGGTAAAAACCTGTCGAATTTTCTTACTAGTGAAAATTAAATTTCATTAAATAAGTGTGAGGCGTTAAAACAAAAAGGTCTCATCGTAAATACATTCATATAAACATTTATATGTAATTCAAGAGCAACTGCATAACAATATTAACTCTAAATAATAAATTTGAAATACTACAATACAATTTCACCAAGTATTATTATATTACACTTTTGTATTCTTGATTAAATTCTTTTTTATCCCTAATTTAAGAAAATGATTCAAAGTTTATAGTAGCTTTGCTGACTTACAGTGACTCGGAACAGTTCGTAAGTGTGTAAATTTAAAAACTCCTAAAGCTTTGGAATATCACGGAAGTCACAGCATCACGAGTACAATATAAACATCCACACACTTACTTACATCCTTTAATGATGAAATGATTATATTATTTGTAACAATCGTGAATTCAAATTTCTGTTGATTCAATCTGTTTGTATAACCAAGGGTACGCTGCTTAAAATATTTTTAAAAGTGACGACTATTTTTATATCTGTATAGTATTATTTTAATATTTTTCAATTAAAATATAACCATTAATCTATATAACTTCTTTACAAAGAAAATAATATTATTTTTTTAAATTTAATATACACTGCACACATTTTCTTAGATGAAAAATAAGCTATTAAAAAAATATAAATATTAAAAAATCTAGAATGTCTAAATCTTTAGTTAAAAAAATTGTTAGTATACTTATTGGCTTCTTTATTACTACGCCTAGTAATGTTATTTGTTACTGTTTCCCCTACCTGCTGATCGTATCATCGTACGATCTACCCAAGATCCGTTGGGTCAAGTCTGCGCTGGAGGAGGAGAGGAGCGTTAGTTCCCTCTGTGAGGCTTTTGCATTATTCCGTTCTTTTTTTTTAACCAAGTGACTCATGTTTCCCTTTCACGCTGTAAACGTTTCGTAAAGCAAAGCGGTACTTATAAAAATGTACCTTACTTATATTTTTATGAATTACAACAATTACGGCATTACTTTTCCTTATTAATACTATTATTATTCAATTAACTATTAATTTTATTAACATATCAAATATATGTGTTAATATATATGGTGATTTTTTTAATAATAATAAATTAATAAATTTGACCGAATGGTTTGAAATATAATCAGTAAAATAGAATGGCATTTTTATATTTACGCGATATTGAATTTAGGGTCTTCAATTATTATAAATAAAATACTGGATATTTTAAAAAAAAGACAACGAAATTTAAATAATTTTTATTAGAAATTATAGTAACAATTGAAAATACCCCAAGTTTTGAATTGAATGAGTCATATCGTTTCTTAGAAGCTTATTATGACTCATCGATCAGCCCGGAAAGAAATTTATGGGATACTTACGTTTGTATAAATGAACTTCATACGTTAAAAACAGTTTTGTTACCTTACACTTTCTATCCAATCATTAAACGCGATTATTGATGAGACTTTCTTCTGTTACATCATCGACTAAACCAGTGAATACAGAAATTATATTTATAATATATTTTAATATTTTAATTTATGACATTGCTTTTTAAATTAAAGTTAATGTTACGCACGCCGTGTACTAATTTACTTCAAAATGCAAAAAATGCATTTTTTTTATATAATGAATAGGTTTGTAAATATATAATTTACTATTTACCGGTTAGTTTCGTTAAATTTTTAATATGAAATCAAATCAAAAAATATTTAGAAAACGCATTTGATTTTCATTTGTAACGGCAATTTTTATTCTTATCGTTGAAAGTGTAAAATTAAATATTTATTTAAGCAGAATATAAGATATTGCCATTTTTTCACGTGGAATCGATGTTTATGGATCACGAAAACTAATTAATCGATCATTTCATAAGATCAAAGGCTATAGTCTCCCAATATAAAATGCAAGACTTTTAATCGTAATTTTTAATACTATGTATAATTTTTTAGGTAAATTACATTAAAAAAATAACTTATGACGTCGCTTAAAGTAAAAAGAGCTATTTTACACGAATTTTACACGATATAACATCTTTTCTTTCGAGCCTCGTATTTTTATTGTTCTTAGATCTCCGATTAAAATTCCTGACGTTGTTCGCCGCCATCGTTGTCGGTGTCTTATCGCTTATAACAGCCAGGCAATTTGGCGCTGGAGTCCTGGAAGACAGTTTTGCCTCGCGTCTTTCGACGCATTACAGGACGTCTGCGCAATTCATGGCCCTCTACGGTCTACTCAATTTTTATTTGTACACAATGTGTTACGTGTACGCTCCTGGGGTGCAGCAGCTTTACGGGCAACGTAAGTATATCACTCGACGCAACTTTATCTGTCAAGCTTCAACCGGCGAAACGGAAAACCAGTTTAATAATTTAAGTTTTGAATTAAAATCGAAATGGATAATTGCACTTTTTTAATAGATATTGTGAAATTTAGAAGCCATTCGTTAAAATTACTCCGAGTAAATAAACTGCAACGTTTATTTATTAAAATATCGTCAAGTGAATGATATTTAATATTAGCTGCAAGTGTATACAAAGTAAAAAATCAACGTAATATAATATAAAATATTAACATATTGAAATATCAAATAAAAGAATATTTTATTACGCCTTTATGCGTTTACCTTTAATGTGTTTTTTTAATAATACATTTGCGATGATGGATCTGAATTATGAATTTTCTTTATTTATTTAACAAGTTAACGTTTAGGTTTTTCAACTAAATACGCTGATATACGATTTAGCATGCACTAAATAAACTAAAATTTAAGAAAAGTGTAGGTAAATTGCTTGACGAAGGATATAATTTGAGTAATTTTTTGTAAACTTTGTCTTTCGTGTCTTACATAGAAAGTGAATAATTGACATTAAATATATTTCGAAATAATAAAAGAAATATCCGAGTCCATTATTACAATGTACAAATCTATAACTAATCTATAGAATAGTTGATATGGAATAATTTTAAAGGACACTAAAATTTATGTTATTACTAATAAAAGTATGCGGAGTATATATTCGTTATTATTTGGTCATATGACTTTACCATAAAGGTTACCATGTGATTTACTTTATGTAAAGCTACAATTTGGATTTACAGATTCTCCAATAACGAAGGACAATCCGTCATTTTCAATGATAAATGATTCAGATGAAGAGGTGATTTACGGCTCGGATGAGGATAGCAGACGTCCATTGACTCGAACACCTCGAAACACAGAAGACAGTGATTAAATAAACGTATAAAGTATTTTAAAAAGTAAACTTTTAAAGGAAAGAAAATGAATACAAGTAAATTCATCGATTGTATTCTATTTTTTGTTATTTGATACGCAAATGCTTTTTTACATATATACATCGATAAAAAAGTTCACGACAAAAAATGTAAATATATTTATTGTAGGTATGCCTATATGCATACACATATGTATATATAATTAAATATGTTATTTATACATGGGTGTATGTATGAGTGTATATATAAATATGCATATATGCATGTGTGTACTCACATGCACCTATCTATATTTATTTGTACACATATTAAAAATAAAAATAATATACCGGTGATTATTCTATTTTTAATTATTTATTTGATGCAATATTTGATGCTCTTAGATAAAAAGCAGAATAGTCAATTTAAGCATTAGTTAATAAATATTTATAAAATAAAATTTATTATTATATGATCAAAACTCGAAACTAAGCATTTTTACAATTGTGAAATTTTATTGTTCAAAAGAAGATGGAATTGAAGGAGATTTTTTGTAAAGGAACGCATTCGATCGTATGTGAAATTAATTATTCATTATTATAAATTACGCATAAAAAAATTTCTAAATACACGAATAAAAGAAAAAGTAAATAAAGCGAGCGCAAATTTTTGCATATGAAATTATGAGATAAGAAAAGTACATTCTAAAAATTGACTGTATGACTATGAACAACCCTGTCATGTAATAGTAAAGTGCATAATAAATCATATTGAATGGATTTCTTTCTTTACATTTCAAGTTAATTTTAATTGATATCTTATTTTAATAGAAGCAAACTATAGCAAGTATCGAAGCATACCGTCATTCTCGTGTTTTTTGCATATACTTTCTTAGACCGACAAATCATTTTTAGAAATATTTCAATTTTTTAAATTTATGCATTAAGTATGTTATCCAATAAGAAAAAAATTAGATTATCAACATTTACAATTGCTGCAAACTGCATATATTTTCAAATAAAAAATGGAAAGTCCCTTTTTATTATATAAATATTTTAGCAAATTAAATATATGCTTAAAAAATTAAATCGTAAATGAAGTTTATTAAGCCAGAAATAATTTTTGTTTTAATTCATAGTGATTAAAAAATGTAAGAAATTGATAATCATATTTTTGTTACAATGTACAAAGAAATTATAATATTAATGTATTTTACATCATGATTATAATTAAAGAACTGTTACCTAAATAAATAATCTTGTAATTATATCAGATTATGTAGTTTCAGAAAATAAATTTTTTTCTAAGGTATATCAAAATAAGTTGATTGATTTATTTAAAATATTGCAAAATATTCATAGTTGTAACTGTAATACAATACTCGTACAATAATTTTAATTACATAAATACTTTAATTAAAGAAGATTTTACGTTGACTTAATTTTATAGTTACTACAAAAAACACGTGCAATATTCCTTATCAATAAAATTGAAAAATACAATAATTTTGAAATACAATACATAACATACTTGATATAATAAAAATACAATATATTGGAAGAAATATATTTAATAAAGCAAAAATAATTTATCAAAAAAAGTATAAAAATATAAAAAATCAGTTTTCACATTAAATAACATAATATTAATTAGTCGTGTTAATAATATTGATGCGAATAAATATTTAAAATGAATAAATTGTAATAAAATTAAAATAAATAGCATTCAAATCTTGTTACAAAAACAGTAAATACTCGTACACAATACAAGAATAATTACGTATAAGTATTTTTAGGGTGCAATGAAGACTATAATTTTAATATTTTTATATTATATTCAGTACTTGCTCATAATAGTTATGCAAATAATAACTTTGAAATGGTTAATTTTAAATGTAAATAAAATCTAGCTATAAAATAACAATTTTAAAAATTAATGGTTTAATTAAAAATCAGTGAAATCATATGTTGAATAGTATTTTAAGTAATACATTTATAAATAACCAATTAAATAATTCAAAGTGTTGGTTTTAATATTTTTGACTAAAACTTAAATAATTTTAGAAAATTTTATTAATTTAAACAATTGATAAAGTAATTCCTTTATAACTTTATAACTAGCAATGTTTTTTTACTGTAACATGTATTAAATATAACATGTATTAAATAAAAATAACTTTTTAATTTTTATATCTATATTTATTTTAATTTTAAATATTATCAATATTACTTATCCAAAAAAATATTAAAAAGTTAATTTAAGAAAAAATTATATTATATTCTTCCAATATTTTTTAATTTGAAAACGTAAAAAAAGTTATTTACATATTTTATTGTAGTGATTATTTATTTTTTTTATAATGAAATAACATTAATGAATAACAATATATGAATTCTTAAGTTTATAAATTTATTTTTAAAAATCTAACAAAATTTTATTTACCAAATACCTATAACTTAAAAATTGTTACAACTATGAAATATAAAGTAAAAATTTCTGTACAATTTATGATTTAGAACAAAATAAAATTATGCGACTTAAATTTTTTATATAATTTAACTATAAGTATTTCAAAATATACTAAATCAGTTTTTATATAACCAATTATTAATATTTTAGAATTCTTCAGAACATAACACTGTTCTATTTTGGTTAAAACTACATTTTTTCTAAATATTTTTCTAACTAAAATTTATTTTAAAAACACTATAGATTTATTTCTATTATTTAAGTTTATTTTGTTCCACATAAAAAATACACGAGAGATTCGTTTGATTAAATTTTAGAAATTTATTGAAAAATTTCAGAAAATGTATTAATAAAATTACTATACATTGTTATATGGAAGTATTGAAAGTCAATTTCATACAAAGAAATGAAATTAAATATACGGAGAGAAAGTGTCAGAGAAGCAGAGAGGGAGAGAGAAAGAGAGAGAGTGAGCGTGAACAACGTAGCTGAATGGTTGGTTTGGTTTGCGCAGTATGTTCTATATATGATGGGTGTCTTCGCCCGATTTAACAGTTTCATAGGATTGGCGGTCCATTGACGCATGCGCAAAATGCTCTTTCTACTTTTATGCATCAAGAATTTGCAAAAATTATCTCATACTTTTAGATTATATCCTATAATGGAATATATATTTCACATTTATATCGAAGTAATCAATGAAATCTGATTGAAAATAGCTTCTACGTTTATCTGAATTGATAGATAATTTACGCATTATAATTTTTTGTACGTTGATTTGCTATTATAGTTGATTCATTCTTAATTTCGACAAGATTGAGGAGATATTTTTAATGGAAAAGCAAACCCTTTTTACAAATTTTTAAATATTTAAATTATTGATGTCAGAAAAAAATTCTTGGCACAGTAACTTAAAGGAAGTTAATACATTTCTACTTTAAAATATTTGATGAAATGAATATTTATTGTTATAAAGCTTATCTTATACAAAGCTTATATAACTAAAATATTAATGTCAAACATTGTTAAAACGTTTCGAGTTTTTAATAATTGTATTAAAAATCACTCTCTATATACTAATACTTACAGATAAGTGTTTGAAAGTCGTTTAAAATTGAAAAAGTTATTCAATGTTTATAATACAGTACTAAAATGAACACTTTATAAATAAAAATATTCATTTAGGTAAGTGCGTAAAAGATTTAAGACAATATTGTGATTTGATTTGAAAATAGTAAACAAAAACGTTAACAAAAACAGAACCTGTAGGCAGGATGAAGTAGTGTTTGGTAAACGAGGAAGGTAAGGTCGTGTGCTAGAGGATCTTCCATTGCTTTCGCATCTGAAATATAGTATTAATCTTCTCGTGTCACAAGTGATCTAAACACAAAAATTTGTCATCAAATATGTAACTTCCCCATCTTTAAAATAAAGCAATATTGCTTTAACTCGTTGTGAAGTGTTTTCATTTTTTACCTTGGTTGTTGTATAAAATCAAAGTCAAACAAACCTTCAATATGAACTATAAATTAACCGGCAAATTGCAAATCAAAATTTGTAACTCAAGTATTCAAATTTTAGCCGATTAATTCGATTTGCAAATTTTGGTGTTTTCAGTTTTCAAGGTAAAATCATTAATCAATAGAAAATCCGTAGCAGTGATTACTTAATTTACCATCAATTTTCTTAATAGAATAGCTTCATTTAATCTTGAATAAATTACACAATTTTTCCGTTCAATTATGGTTTCGCAAAAAATAAGCGATGAAAATTATTTATTCTCTCACGAAACATTTTTAAACGAAGTTTTTGGAAGAAATGCTTGCGAGCACTGCCCACTATATGCCAACATGAACACTACCAATGAATTGTCTCGAATGAATATTTGGCGCTGCTCGCTTATATAAGAATCTCGTGCTTATCGCGTCTTGGCTGGGATCCGTCGCGATTTTCATCAGTCAACGTCGTGACGGTGCCATCGTGTCTTCCCCGTTTCCTCGTAATCGCAGCGTAAACACTTGTTTAGTGTTAGCTTACCCTCGACATTTTGTGGAAGTGAAATGTGCGATCCGAAGAAAAGTGACAACGTGAATGAACCATGGAAGATGGATATGTTCAGCGGATTTTCCGGATACGGAAAGCTTTCGGAACTCGAAGACGAGGTCTGTTTACATTACCCCTCTTATTAAATTTAATACAATGATTTACTTCAATAGTATTGCTATGTGTCTTTATTCTTAAAAATTCCCTTGCGCATACTTATTCATACTGAAAATCTCAATTATAAAATATGTGAATGCAACCAACACTTTCGTTTTCATTTATTTTTGTTAGGTTAATCATATTTTTTGGTAAATTTATGAAGTACATTTAAATTACAAATATTACTTATAAATGAAAAATTATAATAATGATCTACTTACCTATATTGAATCAATGATAAAATAAACAAAATTACCTAATAAAATTTTTTAAATAAACAAATTTTTATTGTTTCCATCGAAGAAATATCTGAATATACTTTGTATATCGAAGAGCTGACGATTTTACTCTACTATTTTGATGAAGGAGAACCTGTGAATTAAAGTCATCAATATATGATGAACTGTATTTTGAAACTTTATTTACAAATTTTCAATAGTGTTGAATAAAAAAAAGTTGAATGTGAAATTAAACCAATCATAATATGTAAATTTTGTTTCTAATAATTCTATAACTTAGCAACTCGAATGAATTAGATAAAAGTTTTTTTTTTAATAAAAATTGCATGAAAGTAATAAAAAGGATACTGGTAAAACGAAATTATTTTGAAATCAAAAACTATGTTTGAAAAAAATCAAGTATAATACACTTTGTAATATATGAGAAATGAAATTTTATTATTTCAATTTTACACTTGGTTAACTATCGTGAGATCCCATTTTTTTATTTTTATTTAAATTTGTTAAATTGATTGATGAATATTTTCATAAATCTAAGTGTAATTTCTTTTACTATTGTATTTATTGTATTTATTCATATCAATAGTATTAAAATTTAGTTTCATAATAAACACGCCAAAATTTTTAATAAACTAAATTAAAACATCAAGGAATAAAACTAACCAGAAAATTGTTTTTCACTTACTAACTTTTTTAATATGTCAATCGCGGTTAAGATGATTTTAATATAACTGTAAATCTTTCAGAGAAATGGAGTAATAACGTAGAGAATTAAAATTTCATGAATTAAAACTCTTACAATTATCACATATAAATATAGAACAAACGTAATCTCGCTATTACATAAATAACTGATTAATATTTTCAACAAATTTTATGAAAAAGACTATTTTGAAATTATTCAATAATTACCAAATTCTTAAAATTAAAAAATTTATGAATTTAAAAGTAAACACATATAATATTAAGTGCTATTTTTATTATAAGTATATTATTAATATCTAACAAAACGATTATATGTCATATATTTTTAATTTAACAAAAATACAAATATTGACAATAATAAAATAGGTTTTATTTTATAACTTCAATTTTTATATAAAGCAAAGAAAAAGTGAAAAATATCTTCAATTTATTGAAAAAAATAGTTATTTTTCATTTAAAAAATAATTATAGATTTTAATTTTTCATTTCGAAATTCAAAAACATTTTTTATTTTATTTTTTTTAACTCTACATATTTGTGAAAGACATGTGAAATTTATTTTAATGTAAAACTTATTTTATTGTTATTTATTTTGTTTTAATTTATATAATATTTTTAAAAGTGAATTGAAATTATATTGAATATTGATAAATTAAATAAATCTATTATATTTCAAAGGCTAACACATTTAAAAATAATTTATTTTCTGTAAAAAAAATTCTAAATTATCTTAAAATCCAAAACTATTTAGCTCCATATCCAAGTATAATTTACTAAACAAAATAGAAATAAAAAACAAAATTTACTGAAAAAAAATTTTTAAATATACATTTTTATATTTTTAAACGAAGTAATTTTTTAAGGTTTCAATTTGATTTTTCACTTTAGGCACATAGATTTAAAAATGTACATAGTTCCAAGTGTTTAAGTTTTCAATGTAGTTTTATTTTCAAAGTATTTCCAATTTTAATGAGTTTGCGGTAGTATATTTATTATCAACCATCTAATTTTCTAACACACCGATCATTTCATAATTTTATTGAAGCGAAACTGCAGATCAATTAATAAATAAAAAGTACTTGTCATCGCAACTTCTAAAATATTGTAGAAGTTGTCGCTGTGATAGGATTAATTTATAAAATTTTATTTGTGAAAAAAAAAAATAAATATAGTTAAAACAAATTGTTAAATTTTTATAAACCAGAAAGAAAATTATATGGAATAAGTTTACATTTGTGATGCTAATAAGAATTTTGATTTCTGCGTACAGCCTCATCTGAGAATAATTTTACAGAATAAAAGCTCAATTCCGCTTCATTGAACATTTACAATTTCGCAAGGACACATTGCCTTAAAGGTTTTGCCTTCTATTTCGTTATAATTTGCATGTGCGTGTTTCCGCAAATTGTTCAGAATAGATTCGGAAATCCGAATTTCATTATTGTATATAAAATCTTTCAAAACAAATTAATCAACATAATATTTAACTACACATTCGTCAAAATACATACTCAGATAACTCAGATAACACGCAGATACAGATAACTTTTCTCAGTCGGTAGATTTATAATTCTAAAAGTATTTTCTTATTAAATATATTAATTAAATATTTTATGATTTCATAATATACACATTTTTATTCTTACTCATCTACAGTAAAATTAAAATATTATTTTTTATAAAGTTGTTATTTCAATAAAAAAGAATAACAATTTAATAAAGAATGAAAGAATTCTAAACTTGCTTCTATACTTACAATTATTTTTATAAAAGTGATATTAACAAATTTACTATTATATATTTTAGTCTTAAAATTATCAGTTATCAACTATTGAAGACTATCCAATTATTCTTAGTAAATAGTAAAAAAAACTTATACTAATTTAATAGACATTTTAGATGTTTATTATTGAAGATTTTTTAACAAAACTAACAAAACGCATGTGCGTATTCTCTTGGCATCCACCGGCAGCTGGCGGCAGTTAATAAAACTGCAACTTAGAAAATATTCTTCTTTCTTTTTATTACCGAACAGCTTAATGTATAATTATTTGCAGCTATAAACATAATATATTTGTTAGTAGAAGACACATTAATTTCATTCCATTTAATGTAAGTATAGGATATTACAATAATATAAAATTATGTAAACAATAAATTTAACTTTCTAGGCCGATGAAAACTTATATTTAAAATTATATATTAAAAAATCGCAATAATTATATATAATATATCAATAAATATATTACAATTTACTGACGTACCCTTTTAAAATTGTGATACAATCAATTATATGTATAATATAAAATAATAATTATATGACGATAATATTTACACGGTCAATTTATGCTTTTAAATAAAGTATATATATAATTGTAATACTTTTTAATTTAAATGTAGAAATATAGAAGTTTTTACTTAAAAATATATTTTAAAAGGGTTAATATAAACTTAATCTTTTTTAAAATAAAGAAATCTTTGTTTTCTCTTGACTTATATCCATTTCCTTAATTAATAAATTCACTTGTGATTTATAGTAATTAAAATTTTCAAAATTAGAATATAGAAAATTAAATATGCATATAATGTAAAAAGAATTTATTTTTTATCTTAACTTTACAATGTATCTTTCCAAATTTAATAAACATGTTTTGTTTAGCAGAAAACATTGTTGTAGCTTCAAGTAAAATCAAATATAAGAAATTTTATTATTTAAATTTTAAAATTAGTGAAAAATATTTTTTATATTATAAGTTTGAAGTTTATTTTGATATTATTAGACCATAGCAACATAGTAAAAAAAGATAATCACAAATTAGAGTAATCTTTAAATGTTACTTTTATTATTTTAATTTTCTTGTTTCTATGATTTATTAAATAATATATTAAATATGACTTTAAATTTCTTTAAATATATGTACTTATATATGAAAATGTAGCATTTTTCAATACACATATTAGATTGCATATTATTTATTATTTTTTCAGTTTACACGTATAAGAATTATCGACTAGAATATATATTATTATTACTTATTTCATGTTCATCAGTTTGCACATATATAATAATCGATTACAATATATATTATTACTTATTTATTATTTTAACACTTGCATCTACGTAAAACAAAAATAAAATGCTGAAAAATTTGCATCACATTATCCTATCTTTGAAAGTATCGGTATCAATGATGGCTCGGTTAAAAATTTCTTAGCACAGAGGAACGAAAGTGGGGATAAACAAAAGTTAAATAGAAGAGTTATAGGAAGCTTCAATTTATAAAGGTTCACGGAAGATCAGCACAGTCGCTTTCTAAGGTTCCTCGTGCTAACACACGTACTTTTGATCGTCCTTCGACCTAGAATGGACACAGCCTACGTAGCATCACGATATTCATAAGCATCGTTATTTTTTCGTATTATAATCGTATGAAGCCAACAACCTTGAGCAGTGTCCTTAAAAATGCTAAGACTTTTGTAAAACAAAAAAAAGACCAGTCTAAATCTAGTATCCCGATTAGTACATAAAAGCGGATAAGCAGTCATATTCAAGGTTGGCCTTGAAAGGAAGATGCGCGAGTTGTTTACCTTTTGTTTACAGGTCGCGACGCGCAGTGCAAAGTGCGTCGGTTAGGTGAATTCGAAGCGAATGAGCGAAAAGCATATAATGTTCAAGCGAAAGTACGAGTACGACTGCGATATTCAGGTAAGTCTGTTTGTTTTGAGAATTCAAATTTTCTACATAGATTCTATACGTTGCGCTTGTAAATATTATTACTCCACCTATAATGCGATGTAGTTTTCTTTGTATTTATAAACACTAGAACTTTTTGAACAGGCCATTTTTAAATTGCATTAGACGCTGATTTTTCAAATATTAAATCAATGCGCATTTTAACATTTTACATTTGCATTGAGTCTAATTTAATTAATTTATTTAAACCAAATAATGGTAAAAGTATATAAAATATCCAAGAGTGAGAAATAAAAATCATTTATAAGAGATTTCATGTTCAGTTAAATAAGCTGTAGATTTAACTTCAAATATCAATAAAAAATTATTAGTTTATTTAAAAGTTACAAATTACCAAAATACCTCAAACTTTAATTTTTTAATCTTCTTATATTTACAAGTTAATGCAGTTTAACTTGAAATAGAATAAAAATTTATTACACTAAAAATAAATTATAATTTAAAAATAAAATATGCCCAAAAAATATTATTTTAAAATATCTGATAAACGTGTGAATATTATCTGCTACTTTTTATTATAATATTTATTGACATATTTCATGGGGAATGCTTTATTAACAACTTATTATCATCATTTTTATTAAAACCTATTTACTTTTCATCATTTAAATTTTGTATGTTTATTCGGATTATTAAAATCCACGTAAGAAATTATTTAATTGAGAAATGGGATAAGTTTTATTTTGATAAGTTTGTTTTTATGTTATTGATAAATAAAGCACTATCTCCTTATACTATGGTTTACATGTTTATTTTTGACACGTGCAAAATTAACCTAAAACTGCCCGCTACCTAGTGTTGAAAATACAATTCTTCATGTATATGTATATTCGTATGTTATTTAACATTATTCCAACCTTTTAAAGATACTAATTAAAATGAATTGTCTAATTACATGAATTTCTACACTTTGAAAATGCATTTTTCACAATTGATTCTTAAATATCATTTTACAAATAAGTTTCACAAAAATTAAGTTTGTGACATTAAATTGTCCTTAGGGTGTATACAAATTTATTTGAAATAAATCGTAATCCATACTAATTCACACTATAAATATTTAATATTTATAATCAACAATGTGTACGTGTGCGTGTGTATTTTTAATTTATTAATTCACCATAGAAATATAAATGTTTTATATAAGTTAGAATATCGGCTTTCATCACATCACCCACTTACACATCATACAGTCATTATAAAATGGATTAAAAAATTAAATTCTAACATATATATTACACATATACTAACTATTTGCTATGTACTAAATGAGATTATAAAAAATATGAATGCAATTAACGATTTCAAAATTCTTTACAAGAAAAATTAGTTCGTTTTATCTTTTACATTTTAACACCGTTTACATGGATTATCAACAAATTTACTTTAAATGTTGTATGCACTCTAACACTGTATAGAATTAAATGAAATATATTTTACATCAATTGAAGTAACAATCGAATTCGAACTGCACATAGAATAGATTTATTTATGGCATTACAATGTTGCCTGCGCGTCAAATCGCGCGGAAATTCCAAAATCCAACCTCGAAAGTTAACCGTTAAATACAGAGCGGCTCTGCTGTCGCGCGCCAAACGACGTATAGATAATTACAAGTATATCTAATTATAATTGTTTATAAGCCCTCAGCACTCACGTTTAAGCGGTTATTATTGCCGCGACCTTCTTGCACTACTCACGTGCGACGCGTTGCACTGATTTGCGACGGTTCATGAAATCGCGTGACGCGAGCCATTGCTTCCTATTTGCAGTATTGATAAGTGTAAGGATGAGACAAGACGAGGAAGATTTTTGCGTATGTCAATATAATTTTAACGAGTTGCTCATCATCCTCCTTCTAATTATGAATTTATTTTTCGTAAGGATTGTTGTTATTTTTACATTTAAACATTCTTAATCTTTTTCACGAATAATAAATATTGTAGATTGATAAATTATATAGATTTGTTTATTTGATTTACGTGTTCTTATTCAGCTTATTATTTTTGTCAATTCTTATCCAAAATTTAACGACAATACAATCTAAAATTTGAAAATTATCTAATTTTATAACAATAATTCGAAATAGAATGTTATAGTTTAATACACGAGTAATTGATGTCTTGCAAAAATTTTAAATGTTTTGAAGTAGAAATATAATTATAATTTTCATTAGAACAAATTTAATTATAATATACAGATTTTAAAAGAATTCATACTTGCTCATTGATATTGAATCTACGTTCAAAATATTTTAATTTAGTGCCATTATTTAATATTTTATAATGATTCTATTGATTAATTTAATTTAATTTGGATTTATTTGAAATTCTTTAATATTGTATAAATTCGATTCTAAACTTGCCTTTTCTTTTTCGCTTTTTTATGTTTTTAATTCGTTCTTAATGTTTATATTAGATAATGTAAAATATTTGATATTTGTTAATTAATACAATTAAAAACGAATTATTAAAAATTTTATTTAAAACATTATTACAGTTTACAGCCAACACAATATCTTTATCTTTCACATTAAATAAGAATTATTTCAATTGAGCATTAATTTATTCTTATAATGTTTTTATGAAGTTGGAATGGAGTTTTTGAAATTTTTAATTAATCAATGAAATAAATAAATTAATTCTATGTAATTCATCATATTAGTTAGTAAGCTTGATTCTATATTCAAAAATAATCTATTTATTTGAGATTTTGAATAAATATATTCAACAATTAAAATTTGTAAACTTATTTTAGAAATAGAGACTTGTTCGATGGCATTATATTCATATAAGCTGAATAATTATATTTTAAGTTTACAGAAATATTTCGCACATAGATCCAAGATATTTTTGATAATAAATAATAAAAGTTACGATGTATAGTAATAAGAATATTACAACATTATAAAAGAAATTTTAAATATAATTTTTTCTTTGAATCAAAAAGAAAAATATATTCTTAAAAAGTTTTATCAAATTGGTGCATCTAATTTTATATATTTAAAAATACAAAATTTCTCTAGAATAAAATTTATTCGTGTAGCTTATAATTGGGCAGAGTTGAAAAAATTGTTGATCGTTTTTCGAATTTTAACGTATCGCATGACCTTTTACATCATCAATTATGATTTTCATTTGGAATTTTGAAATTTGTGTACAGTAACAGTATTAATAACCTAAACAACTTTAAATGAATAAGAGTGTTACATTCATATAAGAAACTATTATTGAAAGTTAAAAGATGTAAGAATGAATTACGTACATTTAAATACGAATCGTAAATACGTTAGGTGTAAGATGAGGAAAGGATAAGAGGATTAAAAGTGGAGCCATGAAGGGATGTGGGATAAAAAGAGTACGTTTGGCCATTGCAGATGTCGGACATCGAGGACTCCCAGCAGCTGAGGACGCCGGGACGCGGGAAACGACGCCGACGCGTGAGCGACGTCATCGACAGCATGGGCGAACGAGGGGAGTTTGGCTCACCCGCCATCGCGTCCCACGCCTCGGCCACCAGCACGACATCTTCCTCTGCGGGATTCGTCACACCGCGGAGGACGAGCGCCTATTGGAACTCGGCGGTTCGACCTCATCCTTAGCAATGTTCGCTCGTAGAAAGCAGCACTTGCGCGGTTATTCCCGTTACCGCGCCAGTGCTGTTTCGCCACTAATTTAATGATAAAGAGATGCTCGCATGAGCCTTTGCAGTTACGAAGTTTGCCTAGAGTAGTTTAATCGAGAGGGAGATTTTAGTTCACTTCCGTCAAGTTGGACGCGAGAAACTCGAAGTCGAGCTTCACCCAACGTTGCGATTATTAAGCAACTCTCATTTGAAAGCGTTTGATGATGAAAATTTTAGAAAAATCCGTGCCTTTTTGTTTTTTTAATAGACTCGATAAAATGTTTCCTAGATGTACTAAATGTCTTACAAAACTTTATTTCACAATATACATGTATTGATACAACCTAAATCGCATCTAAATTAAAACTAAAGGATTTTAAAATACAATCAAGAAACTCTTTTAGTACGGAATGGTTAAACACCAAAACTTTCAGGATTGCGATCGAAAATTCTGTACTTAAGACTTCAAAATAAAATAGAGCTAAAGGTAGATTTAAAGTGAAGCCAATATATTTTCAATAGCATATCGCATCATTTAATTGTAAAAGCTTAAATTTCTCTCATCTTTATAATTTATATTTACTTGTAGATTTGATACGTATTATTTTATATTGATCGTTAAAAATTCTTATACTAATAAGTTTTTGCATTAAATTAGTACTATTTAAATTATAAAATGCTTAGACAAAATTGTTTCTAATTTTATGGTTGTATACGCAATACAGAGCATAAATTATTCGAACGGTGTCTCTGACAAAAATATGTATAAATGTCAGCTCTTTGAGTTTCAAAATATAGACAGGTACTTTAAAAGTAGCACACTATAGTAGATGTATAAAAAATATTCTTGAAAAACCAAATATAAAGTAAAAATGTCTTTATTTTACAGACTTCGCCAGATCAAGGATACTCGACGACTCCGGAACTTGATAGGTCTTACTCGTCAAATTGGATGTACAAAAGAATCAATTCGCATGATGCGTTTGTACCACGAGCAGATGAAGATAACTACTCATTGTAATATTACAGTGTTTTATCAGAAACATTATTTTCTAGCAATAAATTAAAAAGCTCGTCTTATAAAATCAATCGTATAAAATTCATTCGAAAGAATTACTTTTGAATTTACAATTTTTTAAACAATTATTTTATAGTTGCGATAAACAGTAATTACCCTTTACAATAATTAATTATTAATAAATAATTAAAAGTAGTTTATTATTAATAACAAATTAATAACAATTAATTAATCTGCGTTACAGTTCGCCAGTCGACATACTAGGAAAATTGTCGTCAAAGAAAGATGCCGATTGTTATAACATGAATCACCGAAATCGAGGAAAGTGCATTATTTTTAATCACGAGCATTTTGACACGGGTTTTGAAACACGCGAAGGTTCCAGTGCCGATGCCCGACGAATCGAGCAAACCTTTCAAAGGATGGGATTCACCGTCGAAATTTGCGATGACTACGAACACAGCAATATAATGAATAAAATTACCGAATGTGAGTTATATGTTTTTATTATAATATTTTTAGCTCTTGTTTGTTGATATGACTGATTTGATCAAATGTATCTCATTTGAAAATACCCTCCTTATTTTTTATGCCCTTGTAATTTTAAATAATATTATTTGAGTAGCGAATCGCTGGTGGATTTTATTCATTATAGATACTATTTTTCATTTCATTGTTGACAGTAAGTGAAGAAGATCACACAGAAAATGATTGCATTTGCGTTTTTGTGTTAACGCACGGATTAAAAAATGATTTTATTTGCGCTAAAGACGTTGTCTACAAATTAGACAATATATGGAAGCCTTTTACTGCCGACAGATGTAGTACATTGGCTGGAAAACCAAAACTATTCTTCTTCCAAGTAAGCCAACGACATATTTTTTTTTTTAATTATTTGTGCGCTTCTATAAATCGCAGTTGATTATGCAATATATATCTCTTGACAATTGCAGGCTTGCAGAGGAGATAAACTTGATGGAGGTGTCAGAATGCAACGTTCTGGAACAACCGAGACTGACTCTTCTACAACTTCTTATAAAATTCCAACGCATGCTGATTTTCTTTTTGCCCATAGTACAGTTGAGGGTGAGTTGATATTATATTATATTATTATATAAGGGAAACTTAATTTTATTTTTACGGGTATTTAAAGTATAAGATGGTGCCATAAATACCTACATCTAGTATTATATTACAAAGACAATAAATTTATAATAATGAACCTTCTGCGCAGATAAAAGTTGTGCACACTTTTTTATAATAAATAAGTGATTGTTGTCGTTGGCAATGTTCTTGTGAATTGATATGAAGTAAGCCGAATAACAAAAAATCTGAATTTTAATTTAACAAATATAGGTTTCTTCTCTTGGAGAAATCCAGAAGAAGGCACGTGGTATGTGCAAAGCCTCTGCGATATAATCGACAAACATGCGTCATCGACGGACCTCGCCAAGATGCTGACGATGACAGCGCGTAAAGTCGCTACAGACTTCGCAAGCTACAATAATTTGGATCCAACGTTACATGACCAAAAGCAGGTGCCTTCGGTCACTTCTATGCTCATACGCGACTTATATTTCTCGCCAAAAAACGGTTAGGGTGTCCCTATCGAAGAAAAGAAATAGCGCATAACGTGTTTGAGTCCAGAAAGCAAGGAGTTCCGATGATGTTAGACTTGCTCGATTGTAAAAGCGCGCCATGTTCAGCCTAATTGTGATCGGGTTTAATAGAATCAAATCGAAATAAAACGAGCAAAAGCAATATCTTTTTAAAAGCATGATTTATAAGACCTGATCATGACTAGGTTTGACTAGACCAATTTTATATAAATCGAAGAAGTCTATTATGTATTTATTATTTAGTGTAAGACTCGTAGATCGAATGTTATTTTCAAGTCTTTTTTTGTATACTTTCGTAAAGTGAAGAATAAATGTATATTCTGGCTGTACGTAATTTGATCTTTAAATTGTTATAAGAGTTTCTTCATAAAATATTATGGACATGTGCTTATTCTATGTTTATTACAAAACTTATTTTATCAAGTATATTGATTCTAAAGATAAATTTTCTGTTTAGGTGAAACGTAAATCCTTTTTGTACTTCACATTATAAAAGTTTATTGAAAACGAAATAGATTTTGTAATAAAATTTTATAAAAAATAATCCTAATTTATTCTGTTCAACTATTGTATAATTATAATATAAAGTGCGATTTTAAGAACTTATTTTATTTGAATCAATTATTCACTTTCCAAATAGTGCATTTATAACAGAAGAATACGCACATCTCATTAGCATTTAAGAATGATCATATTGCCAAATTTAAAAGCATAGAGTTCATGAATGTCGAATGATTTTGTAAATCTTTTTGGACTCAAATTTTTTTTTTGTTTAATTTTACAAATGTATTTTCCTTTATCATATAAAATATGTATACAATCGTCATGTACTTATTTTATATATTTTCAACTTAATCCGACACAAACAATGAAAAACATGTGTTTATTAGTTGATGCGCATAATTATTCTCAACATTAATACTAATTAGTTATTATGTAAACTATAAGATATCTATATAAATTATTACTTACATATTTATGTTTTACTTAAGAACTTCGTTTCAATTCTATTTATCCAGTACTAGACATTATGATCTTATTACTTTTGTATATGAGATTTTTTTTCTTTAAATACAAATAAAGATCACACAAATAATAATAATAATAATAATAATAATAATAATAACAACAACAATAATAATAATTTTTTGTAATATTTCATGTAATTTAAAAATTACGAAGAAAAGCGTATTTTACCTATGAGTCATAACGTTGATTTTAAGATTTACTTAAAAACAATTGAATATAAATGTTAACAGTGAAGTAAGAAAATTATTATTTTAATACAATGTGGAAATTATTTTTAAAAAATACATACTAAAAATAATTATTATGATCATCAAAGGTTATTGTTAAAAATATTTAAATGCATAATGGGAAATTTTGGAAGTAAAAGAAGAGTATTAAATACAACCCGAAATCAGGGATGTAACATAAACCAATGCTTTAAAATATTTCAACAAGAGTTAGAACGTTGTGGTCACAAGTAAGTAAAAAAAAAGGAAAATAAAAAATCATTCAATAGTTTATTATATGTAATGTTATTTAATTAAAATTTTTGTTTCCATAATGTAAATACTATTATTTTAACCTAAATGATGACAGCTCCAAAACAAACCAAACCAATAAAGTAGAAATAAAACGTCGATTAATTGAATTACTCGGATCAGATATAAATTTAGTAAATAAAGCAAACAACTTGCATAATGATAATAAAAAGCTAGATACGTGCGAAGAAAGTTCAAGTAGTAAAGTAAAACTAATAAATAAATTAAAAGGGTTGCGTAAGAGTAATAAAACGTCAAATATGAGTGAAGAAAGTTTAAATAGCGAATCAAAAACGTTAAATAAAAATACTAAAAAGTGGAAGAAAGTGCTAATAGACGGTATTACGGACGGTGAAAATGTAACTGTGTGTGAAAGATCAATTAATAAGACTGATAATCACAGTTGCAATAAAACGGACAAAGTTGATCGCCAAACAAGTGTTGACATGGAACCAAATTTGGTACAACACTATATTTATCAATGTGCTTTTCCCAAATAGAAATAACTAATATAAAATTATTGAGAATTAATTTTAGTTGACAAGCTTAATTTAGAAGGTTAAAATATAATTTTTAAATTTTTAGATCGTGTATAAACGTGTTCCACGCAGAATACCTAGAAACTTGAGAAAAAATATTGGCCTTTCTGATAACATTCAACGTCTACGCATAAAACAAAGAAACATATTTTCGAGATTTTAATTTTATTTCTGTACATAAATTAGTTTTAATACCAAAGCGGTGAAAATTCATTTTTTATTAATACATTTTTAACTAAGCAATAATTAGGTAAGAAAAGATTACGAATCAGTAAAGTTTATTGAAATAAATGAAGCGCCAAATACTTCATTAAGTAGCGAATTATATAAAGAGAGAAGTTCGTCGGAAACACAAGAAAGAATAACTTATGAGAAGATGTATAGTTCTGCTACATTGAATTAAAATATTTTAAACGTAGCATTAGAAAAAGGTTGTTACTACAAATATTTTATAACTTTTATTACTTTGAATTGAAGTTTTTACATAATGAGTAAAAAAAAAAAAAATAAAAATTATATCGACAATATATATGAAAAAATTAACCTATGTAAAATTTAATGGTTTTTTTTAAGAGAAAGGAAATTATTGTATTCTCATTCGTTTGACAAACAAATTTTAAGAATTTATTTTTTAAATATTTTTTATTTTAAATTAAATTCAACAAGTGAAAATTTACCGTTAAAAATGTGTTGAAAAATAAGTCATAAGGATTATTAAAACTTACAATATTTCTTCTCCGTTATTTTTATTTACATTTAATGAGGTATGTATAAAAATTTTTTAGATCTTATAGAACAAAAATAAATTTTTTTATTGCAATAGAGTATGAATTTTCATAATTACCGAAAATTTTATAAATCATAAAAAAGAGGAAATTTCTTTTAAATTTCTAATAAAAGAACATTTTATAAGATTTATAAATTAATTTTTTTTAATACATTATCTATTTAAAACGGTTAAAATCCGTTAAATTCCGAAGTATAGTGTAACCTGTACATCTTTATTGCGAAAAAACTTGCCGAGGAGAAGTTCAATGTTTAAAATTTTTGGATTCCACATTACTTTCGGTAAATTCATTGTCATGAACGGAGTTATAATTTTCCTACGAAACGACTGCAACAGCTTATAAATATTACAATGAATAGATTATAATCAGCGATGCAACAAACGAAGTATACATTTAATCCTTGTGAAGTTGCACATAAAGATGCGAACCAACTGGGAAAGATCGGTCGTTTGCTCAAACAAACCTAAAAATCATCGGCCGTCGAATTTTTGAAACGTCAAGAGCGAATGTCCGAACAAGAAAGCAACATAGATTCGCGGTAGCCATGCATTGGAAACCCGGCCGCGGTTCGCTGGGCGGTTTGCTCCGCCTGCGTCCGAAGGGAGGGAGTAGGAAAGGCTTGATGAAAAAAGAACACGGCAACGCTGCTCTTGCCTCCCAACTTATATTCGACGCCTTCCCGTTCGCGGTTGGACATCGATTTCAGAAACTACATAACCAGGAAGACCAAAATGGAGCCTCTCCGAAAACAATAAGAAAGAATGCGACCCTTTGTAACAAGCTCCTGCTTCTTTCTTCAATTACGTTTTTATAACGACAATTTCTTTTAATTCCTCTTTCTTATTTCAATTAGTCACTAGTGTTATACTATTCCTGTATTACTCTGCTATCTTTGATGCTTTGAGCAATTTTATTGTCATAAGGTAAAATATAATGATTTATAATGCACAAAGATATTAATTTAATATTGGAAATCAACATGTTCTTACAAAACCCATAATTGTAAAACTTTTGTGCAACATATGTACAAGATTTTCAAGTTACGTAATAATAATCTGAATTTTATTTTTATAAAAATATTACAATGATATATTATTATGATAAATCTAATATATAACTCAATATATTTTATAGAATATTTAATTATTAATCGGTATAGTAATTCCTTTGTAATAAAAAAAAATAAAAAAAAGAATTTGGCTCAAACCACAAAAAAAAATATTTCTATATTTTTCAGTGTTACCAAACAAATATAAATATGTTTTCAATTAAGATGAGTATTCAAAAGAAATATTTCACTGATATTTCACTAATATTCCACTAATATTACTCGCCAAAATTTCACCATATTTATACATTTTTTTCATTGAAAATGTTATCAACTATATTACAATAAATTCAGGTTAACTTAATTGTAAGTATATTTAAAAAAGTAAAATAAAAACAATTAACTGTATGTAACTAACAGATTATTTAGCATTGGAACTCAAAGTATTCTTTGCATTTTATATCTAGAAGTATTGAACCCATATCGTGTGTATTTTAAACAAGTTCTAAACAAGATTTATCGACTGCGTTACAAATCGATACCAAAATTACCGACAGTAGGTTAGTAAGTTAAATATTTGTTGTCAGAGGGAGCTTGTACGTATAAGAAAATTCATCTTTTCAAACCTTTTTTTTTATCTTTTTATGATAATAATTGTATTGAATCAATTACATTATTTTTTTACTTAGAAATTCTTTTTATGCTAAGTAAATGTTACTAGAACTTGATAAATTGCAAATTTATGAAACTATTTTCCTAAAATATTTACATTGGAATCTGTACATTTCTAATTCATTATTAAATATGTTTAAAAATTAAATTAGTAAAATAAATTAAACCATTTCACAATACTAAATATTAAACGTTTATAAAAATGAAAATCCAGATGATATTTTAAAAATCAAAAATCACGTTTTTATATTTTCTTATTTCAACAAAATATTATAATATCTTTCATTAAAAACTTTTCAAAAAATTAAATAATTTGTTTATTAAATACGATTATCAATAAAACTAATTATTAAAGTAATTATTATTTTATATGATTATCATTTAGAGGTCGTAGAAACCACAATAACTAAAGTACCAATAAATTATTATTTATGTATTCTTACTTAAACTCGGGATAATGATTAACGTTCACTGTCAATACGTTAAAATGTGCTTTGGATACTAAGAGCTGTCCTAAAAAGGAATATTAAGATAAATTTTTAAGGTTAGCAACCGTCTTCTTTATTTCTCTTTTTACTCGCAAATACAAAGAAGAGGAAATACAATATATGTGTATGGAAAAACGGCTAAAGATCTATAGCATAAATTGAAGAACGATACTTGCAGTGTACAGATAGTAACGTCGAATATCTAAAAGGAGCGTACTATAAGACAAGAAAAGGAGAGTAATTAATAAATTTTGTAAAATAATCATGAAGAGGACAGAAGACTAAGTTTGGATTTTACAATTGAAGTATGTGAGTATGTATAAATTCGCTGAATATAGCGAATCCTTCAAAGGTATTTCAGCAGAGGCGTAGTTAAGTATCATAATGGTACGTTCATTATACATTACATTTATATCATCAATGTTTGGTACTTTATATTTTATTCGTTGTAAAATATACAGTCTAAACACCAGTTAATATCTGAGGCGGCATGTGGCAAAAATCGGTGAGTGTGTTTATTTTAGAGCCAATAACGCCAGACTTAAAAGTTTGCTAGCAGGTGGCAAGTCTCGAACGAAGATAAGAGCTTAAAGAGGAAACATTTATCCTATATTGATGTAATTTTCTATGAAGATGCTATTACTTGACAATTTTTTATACGTATTGTGGAAGAAATTCTCAATAATGCATGAACAAATATGTTTTCCTACAGCGAATTTATATTTTTCCAGTAACCAGAATAATTCAATTGTAAATTATGTAAAGATGCTCCATAGCGATTTTTTTTACGAATGGTTTTAATGAATTTTTTCAAACTGATGGTATATAGGTTGAGAAAGAAAGAGAGAGGAAGGAGGGTAAATAGACGTATACCATTTAGGGCGTTGGTGTTGTGCGCGCGTGTTTAAAATCATTTAAAAAATTTAATCGTATATATCATTATTAAAAGATTTTATTTAATTTTTTATAGTGACATTTAATCTTTTCAGCATCAAAAGTATTAATTTACTAATAAATATAATATTGAATTTAAGAATCGGTGCTTTATGTATTATCATCTAATTTTAGTTTTAGTTAATCCAATTTCAATCACTCGATAACTAATAAAATTAAAAAATTTCTATTCCTTTTAAGTGGACAGAATTTTATAGATTTAGGTTTACTAGAAATTCTTATGATAAATATTATAATATCTGAAAAACTTTTTACGACAAAAACATTTCTTTGTGTTTACGCGTTTTTACTTTTAATATTTATAATCTTACCTATTATTATAGTTATTATTATTCGAAATATTGTTATTGTTGTTTTTATTTATTATTGCTTTTATTGATTAATGTTAAAGTTTAAAAATAGCTCCATTCCTTACAAAAAAATGTCATTATCTTCAAGTTACCATTTTTAAGAATTTTAGTTGAATATTATCTTTGAAATATATAAATAAAGTTTATATATGGAGTCTTAATCCTTGATTAATTTATTAATCAAAACTTTATTATTTATCAAGGAGTTAAGTAGTAAAATCTATCGTATTTTGTTATTCACGAATATAAATCTTTATAAATTGTTTTTATTAATTTTCAAAATTCAATTTTATTCCTTGTGAAATGCTTATTATTATTTTTCGTAAAATTGTTTATAATTTTGTAAAAGTTTTTATATTGGTTTTCACCTATGTACATATTATTCCAATGAACATTCTTTTACATCTCTGAAATTTGGTCTCTAGTAATCCTGCTATTATTTTCATCTATATAAAGTCAAGTAGCAACTTTTCTTTAAAAACATAACTTCTTTTCAGTTATATCTTATTTATTAAGCTATTGTTTGTTTTTTTACTTTTCTCATCATCATCGACATTCATTATTTATATACATTTCCCAATACATATTTGAATTCTTCCATTTCCTGTAATCCTCTTTACAAAAATGACTCATAAAACTTCTGATTATTTGCTTTTTATTACGGTTGAGTTACAGACTACATTAATCTAAAAACAGATCGTAACTTAATACTTAAATATCGCTGCTACCATTTCTCATGTTTTTTTTAAGTTTTAAAAATATTTACAATTATGTTACCTGCTTTTAATAAGCCGCGATAGAAATAACAGAATGAATTATTTTAATTAGTGAAACCCTGTGAACTTCGTTGACCTACTACTTTTTAAATTTGTTAAATACAAATTTGTTCTTTATTCACTTGCGTGTTCAAAACCTTAGAAATTTTCTAAACATTATATTATTAGGGCATAAAATTAAACTTATCCATTTTACATAAAAAACATGAAATATACTTAAAGAAAACATTTACAATTATTTTTCTTAAAATTTTTATATTATTTATAAAATATTCATAATAGCTCCAATTAAATAGTTTCTCTCGAAAATATAAATAAAATAACATAAATTCACGATCATAGAACTGTTGTATATTTAATTAATTTAATTTTATTAAAAATTCTACCACACACATGCATACTTGTCAAAATTCAAGGTTGCAATTTAAACACAGATGTATATTTTCAATATGTAATTTAATTATTAATTTCTTTATTAATAACAAGTGAAAGGTGTTATATTTTATTATTATTTTTTTTATAGATTTTTATTAATTTAATTATTAATACAATTGAAGGTTATAAAACAAAGATTTACTAAATAGTATATTGCAGTATTTTCATTGCTATTTATCATCATTATTGTTATAATCTTATCATCAAGTCTTCATTGCAGTAAAAACATTATACCATTGTATTACACACACGCACACCCACACGCCCATATGTGCATATACAATTTTTCTCTTTGTTATCTTATTTATAAGTAAATTTTATGTAAATGTGATCGACATTTTATTTTATTAAATTCAGAGTTAGAACAACAGATATATTATGATAAAGATTTTTTGTGAAGTATTTATGAATGTTAAAAATTCTTTGACAAATTTTATAAATATATATATATATGTGTGTTTGTGTGTGTATTTGAATTTTACTTTTACAATTTCTAAAATCGGAAATACTTAACTTCAAATGTCAACATACAGAATCAAATTAATCTCTAACAAAATTTTATTATTTTCTTATTATAAAAAATATGATAACTTTAGATGAAATATAAATAATAACATAATATTTTTAAAATAATTTCATACCAAATTATTTTAATGTGCAAATATAGATTTACCATTCGATTAATCAAACATTAACAAAAAATAATATTTGGCTCTTAGAAACTTGTGAAATCTATCTACGGAAAAACATGAACTTATTTTTATCACATACTAACATATGACTCTGTGAAACGAATGATTAAATTTAATCAAATTCAATGTTTTCGAAATTAAATTTTTTGTATTTTTAAATCATAATTATTGAATGAAACTGAATTAAACTGTTAAAAAGCATAATTTAGTAATTGAGTAAACATTTCTAGATAACTAATTAATTGAATAAAAATTTAATGCGTATGATTATATGCAATATTACCCTATAAACTAATCAAATATATTGTTAAAATATAAAAAGAAAAATAATATTGAAAATAAATAAACTTTTTCACTTGTGTTTAAATTTTTTTAATCTCAAAAATCATTTTCCCTTTATGAGGGTTATTATGTTTAATTAATTCTGAAACAATTCCTCACATAAAATAAATATCTTCTATTTATTTATTATTGATTTGCACTTGTTAAATTTATTAGGTGAATTTTATATTATTCAAACATCTGTTTTACTTAGGAATTTTGAATTAAGAAATTATTTTCTTTAAATATAATCATACCTTTAATGTTGGACGTTAATACACTAAAAATGTAATAAATATATAGCTTATAAAATAAAATTGCTCAAATATGAAATTATTTGTTGAAATATCTATACAGCATCTGATTATTTATTAAGATTTTTAATAATTTTTATTTTGTCCTTTTAAAATAAAGTACACGAAATTAAAATATTGTATTATAATTATGACTACTTTTGATAATATTATAACTAATAATCGTAAGTACTTAAAAGATAAACGAATTAATGATATTAAGGATATCCTATAATTTATTAAGATTTATGCTT
Organism: Platyscapa corneri; assembly: GCA_018907185.1. Classification (NCBI taxonomy): domain Eukaryota; kingdom Metazoa; phylum Arthropoda; class Insecta; order Hymenoptera; family Agaonidae; genus Platyscapa; species Platyscapa corneri. Next base: position 2,921,633 of record JACCHW010000005.1, on the reverse strand, counting down.
AACTTAATTTAGGCAAGAATTATTGCTAAAGAAAATTAATACCCCAATGACTAATATATTAATAAGCTAACGATTTCATTTTTTAATCAATATTTTAAATATTATTAAAAATTATTAAACAAAGGCACTTTTTTATCAAGATATTGAATCGATTACATTTGAATAATAAAAATGAGGTCAATTAAATTACAACATGTTATCGTTATGATTAAGGAAAATAATCGTTGATAATAAATGTGAAACATCAGCTAAATCAAAGAAACGATTAAGCGAGTGTATACAAAGACTTACTAGGAAAACATGAGTAAAAATGGAAGTTAAGGTAGCTACTTCTTTATTTGAGATGCTCTTTCATTGATTATATACATAATATAGAATGATTGCGGATGCGAAACTATCGAACATCTTTTAAAAAATTGTTGTATAAATCTCTGATAACTCCAGGTCAGCCGTTATGTTTTTAAGAGTATTGACTTTGAAGACTAAAGTATCTTCGAATCGAGATTATATATTTATTGGGTTGAAGCAAACGTCTCTTTAAGCACGAAAATTTAAGGTCTCGATTTCACCTTTTAATGATTATTTTGGGTGCAAAAATGTTGGTCCAGTGATTTTCTTTTTCTTTCATTTCTTGAAATTGAATGTTTTAGGCTTTTTTTATTGTAATCTACAATTTTAAATAATAACTGTAATGTTATATGTTACAATAGCTGTTTAAATATTGATATATTATCAAATTAATAAATAAATACGGAGATTTTTTGCCTCAACCAAATATTGATGTTATTCATCTTTTTCAATGAATATTCTTTTTAAATTTTAATTTATGAACAAACTTAAAGTAATTCTTGTAAATTTGTCATATAAATAAATCTGCAAAATTTAATATCCAATCTAATAGTAGTTTATTTGAATATTAAATTTAAATTCTTATCGTTAGGTCTTATAGATTTATTTGATACAAAGGTTTGAACGTAAAATACAATTCATTTTTCAATTCATTTTTTGTGAAATAATATAAATTGGTCGATAGCATTTAACAATATATTATTATTTTATTTGTGAAATTGCTTAGAAAATATATAAATTTAATCGTGAAAATTAATGTACGTATAAATTACGAAATAGTATTTATTGGTTTTATATAGTAAAATTTTGTGTGAAGAAAAATAATTGTTTTAAAGCGAAATCATCGATAATATATTTTTGTTTTTAACTTTTATATTTTTTTTATCCTTATAAGAATAAAGAATCTATTTTATATTTCAGAATTTTATAAACGAAAACACAGACACACACACACACACTTCATTTTCTATTACGAGAAGAGGTAGAAAATTAATTTTATCACAAAACCTGCTTTACCAATCGTACATCTATGAACAACTTTGATTAATGCTAAAAGTACTTCAATTCAACTTAAGTTTAATATCTGTTTCCCTTCGATTTCAACCTTGTAACATTACACAATGATTGAAACGGTCGTAGTAATTGTCTTTATGAAATAAACCATTTCTGCTTTTGCAATAAATTTGGATTCGTCAGATTACCGCAAAAATTCTATCCATCACAGATACAAATACATAATGTGCACTAATCAAAGAAGCACTCTTCATATAAAACGACCAAAGACGCATGTAACGCAGTGAATGAATCTTAATTTTGACAAATGGAAAAGACGCGAACAGGAAAGCGCCACGTGTGTTTGTAAAAGAAGAGTCAATCAAAGGCCCGACTTGTTTTAGGTCATCGCACGCGGAGTGTCTCTAAGAGCTTTGACTCTCGTACTCGCGAAAACAAGCAGGTAACGAAGCGACTCCTCCACCACTGCATTTCTGGCTCACTTTCGGCTGGAGAACGAAGTAGGTGTAGGTATGCGGGAGGCGGTGCGTGGGGCTCTTGGTGGGAGAGCCGAATCGCATCCACGTACATACGCTCGATCAACGTGTGCCTACACACGCGGGTGCTCGCGTGTTCGCGCACACAGTATTTTCGTTAAATACCGAACTGCTTGCATTTTCTTGTGTGACGTGCCACGAGATTTATTACGAGTATGTAGTTTTGTTTAAAAGGAGACCGATATGAACCGATGACGTTGCGCTGATTTCACAAAATTCGTCTTTGCATCATCCATTTGAAGGCGATAATGAAAACGTTTCTTTCCGCCTCACGAGCGACCAGAAACATCGACACCACGTGCAATGTCCCATAAATTATTAGAAAGTACTTGTGACGGAACGTAGGTTCCGAATTTTTTGTTATTAATTAAATATATTGTTATCGTAAGCTTATGATACGATTCTCGCTGTAAAGTTGTGAAAACTGATAAAACAGGACGATTTTAACGCTAATGTGAAAAAATTGCATTTCGACGAGAAGAAAAAGTATTTTGTGGTATTTTTCACGAACTGTCCCATTTTAAAGAACACGTAGAATAAACTGTAAGGTAAAATCGCTGTGTACAAGTTTGCAAGGTGAGGTCACCGATTACCATGATCTAGGTACATTGCTTCAAGTAAGGAGATTTTTTCGTCTCCGGAAGGATCGGCCGTCCGCTAGGTTAGGGTTTATAGTGACGAGTCACCGCAACGCCTGATATGGAAAATCTGTAGAGAGGGGGGAGGCGAGCAGAAGAGCATTGGCATGTGGAAAACTGGACTTCGCGAAGACGGGGGATACCCCTTTTTAACTTGGCGCTAGTGCATTCTTGAATAACTCTCGTTTTATTCACCTTGCGTGTACAGTCTGTACCAGAAGGGTAGGGCCCTTGATGTTGAACTGCTATAGAAAAGAGAATCAACAAATTTGTTGGGGAGTTGCTCGCGCCTAACTTAAATTTATATTCTATCCTATTAATAATTATTTCTAGAACTCGCTGTTGCTTTCAAAAATTAATAACGGTATCGGTCTTTGTTTCGCTGCAACGCATAACGTAGTTAACGGCGAATTTTATTTTTGTCTTTAAAAAAATGATGCGGTCAACCGATGCTCGATAAGTTATTGTGGCGCGAAGCAGATGCTCGCGAGATAATTGGCGTGTGAGTTATCAATTTTTTGAAAGAAGTGATAAAAGTGAGGATCGAAGGCATGCGAATAGTTGCGTAATAATTGCGCGCGCAGTTATCGCCGAGCCCCTTTTCCTTTTTCTCCATTTCTCCGCACGACTACTATTAATTTGCTTACGCGTATCGCGCGGTCTTACTCTCGCTTGACGATTTCTTTTCATCTCCTTTCTTTGTTTTCGAGCCCGCAATTTTCGCCTTGACCGTGCTATACACGGATGACTCATTCGAGTTCGACGCGCCTGCTGGGACCGGCGGCGTCGACCGCCGCGGCGGCAGCTCATGTCGAACGGAACAAGCCAAACAGAGAAAAAAACAAGAAAGATTCCCAGTGGAGGCAGAGAGAGGGCGTACTATTAGAAGAGTAAAATCTACACAAAGAAATAGAAGATCTGGGCTGAGTGCGAAAGAAAACGGCGAAAAAAAAAAATTCGACTCGCGAGTCGTCGCGCGACGACTAGTGAGAATTTCGAAACTCATAGTTACTTTCTTGCTGGGATCGCGGGGGACGGGGTTTTTCGAAATAACTAATTCCCGGTATTTGCTTTTTATCATCTCCGATCTTTTCATCTTCTCGGCGCCTTAGAGTTCATCTCATTTTCTTGTTGCTAAGCCGAGCTCGGATTTTCTGAAATTGCCGAGTTTCAATTCTAAATAATGATTTCCGCGCATATTCGTAAAGCCGAGAACGAACGAAGCCAGTCGGGAAAACGATCGTTGCCATTAGCCCGAATTGATATGCGAAAAGCGCCCGACAGAAGGAAAGATGCTCTAGGAATGTTCAAAACTGGCTCTATCCAAAATTGATTCGAAAACATTTTTCCCACGATCAGAGCTCTTTTGAAATTTAACTCTATCCGAATTTCTTTGGAGCCGATCGCCCTTCTCCCGAACGCGGAATAAATACTGGCTCGCGCACATGCCAACCGAGGCGCTACACCAGAGTACACATGACGCATCGAAAACTGCCTCGCGGTCGCTCGTTCTTTGCTGTACATGCTCCTGTTTTTTTCCTGGTGTGCATGCGAGAGAGAAGAGGGAAAGAGAGAGATAGAGAGAGAGAGAGCGCGCGAGCGTCCGCCTGGTTAAGACGGAGACAGATGGAGAACCCGTCTCCGCCTAGCGTACTTTCTCTTATAGTTCTCCCACTACCACCGGCGCGCGTAGCTCCGCTGCAGGTTTAAACCTGCACCAGTCTCGATCTCTGGCCAGTTGCCGGGCGATCGCCGAGGAGGACAGCGTGACACACCAGCAAGATACGAGGAAAATCATCGACGAATGAAGAATTTGACCTTCGCGCCTCGCCGTGGAAGTAGAAAAGGTCGTGTTGGTTCGCGCAGGAGAGAGAGATTGGCGATCCCCCCCACCCCACGTAGCGCACCTGACGCACTCAGGAGGATGAATTATCTCAGGAGCGCCTTGAGCTGCTTCGGCCTCGGTGTTGTCAGCGACATGAGCGCGCCGGTGATAAGGAACAAGGAAGAGGACGGCTGCGGCCGGTGCCGATCTTACAGCAGCCGACTCACCGATACCGAGCGCAACATTGATAAGCTCTGGAGCGCCGCGCACACGCTCAGGAGCAGACTTGACCAGTGCGACACCGACCTGGAGATGATCCTCCACTGGTTCAACCGCGTCACCTACTCGCCGACCTACATTTCCGAGGAGCCCGACACGGTACGATCTTTGTTTCTTCTCACTCTCTTTATGATAACTATTGTCATTGATTCTTTTTTGCATTGCGACAGTCGGGCGGAAGTGACTATGGAGCGTGCGGTCAAGATCGAATTGCGTCATGTGGATGTTTTTTATTTTTAATGTTTCAATAGGGCGCGTTAGTTGACAGGCCTAATGCGAAAAGTTACTCTCGTCAACAAGACGTGAAAATGTAGCGACATTGGTGATTTTTCGGCGAATATCCCCCTTCGTCCGAAAAGTCCCACCATGGATGTTGAAACCTGAACGATTATGATTTTTTCTCGTTGAAACTCTGCCTTTTTCAATTTAATTTAGTTACCTTGCGCTCTTAAGATTGTAATGTTACATCTGAGGAATGTGGAGGAAGCGTTCGTTCTTTCACTGGCCGTTTTCCCTTAGTGAATTACAGTTTTAGCCAAGGATAATAAACAACACGCTATGTCGAAAGAGATCCCTATCATCAATCCTTTTCCCCTAAATATCCCCGCGGAAACCTAGAATTAAAATGAAAAGTCATAAAATACTTTTTTCATTTCGTTAATATTGTCATTTTTTCGCCCCTTTTTCAAATTCAATTTATTTATACAATAAAAGCCTCCAGAATTTCACGTGTAAATACAATCTTTCGGAACTTAAAACATTCACATGTTATTTAATATAATTTGATATAATATTACGAAAAACGATCTTTATTCAAGGTAATAAGCTTCAGAATGAAATGTTATTATGCACAATGTTTTGAGGTGAAATCTTTTAATATAATACTGAATTTTTTTATGCAATCCCGTTAACTGCAAAAAAAATTTTATTCTCCATTTTTTAAAAAAGCATTCGTCAAATGGACACTTGAAAAATCACAATATTCCTCTTTTAATTATCCGATTCATTGTTAAGATTCATCTTCATTCACTTCTCATCTATCGTTCCGATGTGTAAAAAACAATAAAATTATACAAAGCTTTTTTTATAATAAATATATTAATATATTAATATAATCAATAATTATATTAATATCTTCTATCACTTAATTTTAGATTTTTTTAAAGTTTATTATTATATATAAAATGCACACCCGCAATAGAAAATCTACGATTAAAAAAATTTTTTCGCAATATTTAAAATGTAAATTTAACAAAGTGCTACTTATAAATTTGATTATTTTTATAATTACAAAAACTTTGAAAAATATTTTGATATTAAAACGCAATATAGAATAATCATTATTTTATTAAATGTATTACAATTAATCAAACAAAACATTTCTTAAGAGAACAAAAATAGAAAAAACATGGTTATAGAAAAATATCTTTAGTAAAATTTTCTTTTCAATCTCAATGTTTGAACTTAGATTTAATACAATTTTTGTCTGAATTTAAATCATTGTAATAGTAGTTTTAATTTCGAATTATTACATTTTTCCTTAGCAAATACGTAAATTATTCAGAATTTTTTATCCGAAACATTCATTATAACAATAACATTACTTGTTGTTTAATTAATATGGATCAATGTAATCAGTTTATTTTTTGTACCAATAATACATATACCATATATTTTTATAATTATTTAATCTATGAAAAAAAAATAATTTATATGCACAACTTTATAAACATCTCTTATTTATTTGTTAAATATTAAATATTTTCATTCCATCTTACAAAAATATTTAAATCTTGTGTTTACTTTGTATATATTAAATTTATTGATAAAAAAGATGAATGTGAGATAAAACTTGTTATAAATAAAATGGTAAATGATGTGATCAATTTTAATGCATTGTATTTAAAAAATATAAAATTTCGCAAATTATTAATAACGGATGTATTTCAATAGTATTGACACTATAGTATATCAAATACATTAAAAAATTAAAATTAAAAAATAAATTACAAACTCGTTAAATTAAAAAAAAAAAATTGAATCAATCGATCTAGTTCAAAAAATACAAAAGAAACATATATTATGTTTACATGTTTTTAAATGGTATTTTTTATAAAATATGAATGAATAAGAAAAATTTTAACTGTATTTGTATTATTGAGCTATGATAAGAAACAATAAAAATCCATCAATCTTTTATTTTATCTGATTCGTGACGCGTATGATAAAATTATATGGTAGATTTACAAATAAAAATATCTCTTTATTTAAAACTATTAAAATGAAATAATTTAATGAGTCAATGAGTGAATTATATTTATAAGTTCAATTAAAGTGTTGACGAACCTCAATAGATCTTTTATTAAGATATGTTATCTAACTTCTTTTTTATTTTTCTATATATCAAATAGTACAAATATTTATTCTATATAATTTATAATACGTAAAACATTGAATTATAAATAATAGAATTACATTTGAAATATTATTTTGTATCACTTTCTTAAAAAGTTTTTTATATTTATATTTAAATTTTGAGATATACGGATCTAATATTGATAATTAAAACACTAATTATTCCTGATTAATTAAGAATGTTTTATATTTATAATGATTTTAAATTGTTTAAATTGTTTAAATTGCTTTAGTTCATTTCTCTATAGTTAATTTAAAAATTAAATTAATCTAAAACGAATATATATAATAATAAATTCGTATATAAATATTTTGTTAAAAGTTGTTTTTATTATATAAGGAAATCCTTTATTTTTACGAAAAGTATAGTTTTTGTTAAATAATTTTAGAAAGCTTGTTATAAATTTAGAATAATAGACTAGTGCATATTTGTTATTTATTTTTTATGTTTAAAATCTGATCTTTTATATAAGAACCTATTAATTATTACTTGAAATCATAAAAAAATACTGATTTAATATTAAATTTAAAAGTATAATTATTTATAATTTTAACAAAAATCAGATAAAAAATACGTATATGTAATCGCAAGTGCTGTTTCTTTTACATGCTTCTGTATAAAATTAATTTATAAAATTAGCTTTAGGCCTGGCAAACTGTAAATTTTAGAAAATTCTGAATTTGTGAATATTTATATTTCCATAATATAAAATAGTGCAATAATTAGCAAATCTGACTGGAGATTCTTGGAATTAGATGAAAATTGTGACTTCGAATTATATTCATTAACAGAGTTAAATTTTGTTAATTCTGTGATCAAGAGTGAAACTTTTGAGCAAAGTGAGTGTTTTGAAGATGGCGATTAACACTCAACACTAATTCACGATAGCCTTGTGCGTGAGTGTTTGTGCGATCCGATCGATACTATACTTGTGCTCTGGTTGCAATTGTGGATCACTACAAATTCGTCGAATTTCTTTGTAATCTACTACTTGTAAGTAATCTTTAAAGACTTTAGCTGATTTTTTGAAGTATATTTATCAACATTTTAATCTAGCATCAAGATGTTTTTACTATGAAATTGCACGTAAAATAATTCATAAAATTCCATTAAAATTAAATCCACTTTTGCTTTCTTTTTCCCTTTCCTGAATAAAAATTGAAATGAATTTGTTGAAAAAATTAGTTAAAATAAATTTTCATCATTAAAATTAGTTATTGTTTCATTTTAATAGTACTGAAATAATAATAAAAAATTTTAGAGTAAAAATTGAAGCATATAATTTCCTTAATTTTTTCATTAAAATTATTGAACTTGAAATATATAATTTTATGTTGATCTTTTTGTGAGAATTTCTACTAATTTTTCTACTGAAAACGTTATTATTTAATAATTTTTATTCAAAATATACGTTAATAATATATGTTAAAAATTAATATTTTTTTAAAAAAAGGATTTTTAAAAAAGAATAATAAAACATTAATTTTGTTCTTGTATATGTTAAAATGCATTCCTCAAATAATCAAAATTTAAAATTCATTTATTCCTTTTCAACTTATTCCTTTATTTCAAATAAAGAAATTAATAAAGTCAAGTTTTAAATTATTAATTGTATTGTATCATAACTTTATTATTTTACAATGCATACATTGTAAACTGAACGTTTATATATAGTTTAATAAAAATATTTTAGTCGACTCGTGTACTTAATTCTAGATAAAATGTTCAAAACAAAATAATAAAACTTAAATTACAAATATTAATCATCATAATTAAATAATTTTAATATTTTTATTTTAATAAAAATAAATTTTATTGCAAATGAAAATATAAGATTTAATTTAATTTAAAGAATTCTAAATGTGTGATTAAAATGTGTTCTTAAGAGATTTACAAGACTATTTTTACGGTTGAATTTTTTTTATCGATGAAGCTCATTGGTCGCATCGTTCTGTATTTTAAAATGGATATCTAATTGTATTCGCCGATTTTATGTTGTGTACAAGTTAGTTTCTCTTACATCCTAACGATATTTAGTTGAACTCTCTTTCTCTCTCTCTTTTTCTAACTCTGTGTCACTCTTTTCCTTCCTAAAATCATAAATAATTCTAAAATCTAAATTCGATTATAATGTTTAAAGTATTTAGTAATATGGTAATAACTATTATTTATGCTTAAATAAAGTAATTTAATACTATTATTGTGGTTTTCAGTAAACTAGTAATAATTTTAAGCTTATAAAAATATATATTGCTAAGCTTATCATGTCGTGAAAGCTAATATTAAAATATCAAATTTGTAAATCTTCTACATTAATGAATATTTCGAGTAAGTAAATAATTTATCGATAAATAAAACGAAAACATGTAGGTATAATTTTTGTTAGAATTACATTTTTTATTGCACTTGTAATAATTGTATTTTATTTTCATAAAATACAAATTCAAAGTACTTTTGATGATAAAATATATTTTACAGATTTCTGGCGTTATTGTTGGAGATGCTTCAGGAGCGGAAAATCAGAACGAGAGCTTTAATGCACGAATACCAACAATTATCGAAAGGTATAGATGAATGTATGTTTTAAACGATTATACCTCTTAATAAATATAAAACTTTATTTATAATTTTTAGCTCTACCTCGACTATTAATTTGAGTCATCAGGAGTGTTCTAAGATAAACCATGTAAAGCGCGCCAAATGCATCATTTTTAGTCATGAAATATTTACTTATAAAAATTTAGAAACGCGCACATTCGCTGATGACGAGGCAAAGCTTGTAAAACGGACTTTTCAAAATTTAGGTTTCGAAGTCTTCATTCACAAAGATTACACATATCAAGAAATAAAGATACTTCTTTCACAATGTAATTATTCAAATATTATGTAATATTAGAGATATATAAATTTAAGATAATAGAATAATCTTAAATAATATGTTCGCGGAAAAGTTATTATTAAATTACAATCGTTATTTTACTATAAAAATTGAAAAAAAATTTTTCAAATAAAATTTGGATAATGAAAGATAAGAGATTTTTTTTCAATTAAGAGATCATAATTTTATCTTTATCAAAATGTTTTAATTTTTTTTTTTAAATAATTTTACTTTAAAAAGCTTTTAATTAACATATATTTACGATTATTTCTCTTAAAATAAATGAACAATTTGCATTAGAGCATTATTTTCACATAAATCATTAATCTAAAAAATTTTTTTGAATCAGTAAGTAGCGAGGATTATATACAGGATGATTGCATTTGTATCTTCGTATTAACACACGGAGAGGCCAATGGACTTGTATGGGCTTCGGATGTATGTTATGCAATTGATATTTTTGAAGAAAAGCTTTCTAGTATCCAAACCCTGGCTGAAAAGCCGAAGTTAATTTTCGTTCAGGTACAGTATCATTAAAAATCAAATATTTTTACCGTTAACTCCTACTTTTCACTTTTCAATTAAAAAATAATACATATTTTTATAATCAAATGCAAATAGTGATCTATTTATGTTTGCTCTAAAAATACGAAGTTATTTTATTTGAATAAAAGAACTTGTGGAGTATAATAAGTTAATAAATTTTTTTTCTATTTTTCGAAATAAATTAAATATAGTAAATGTGAAAAAGTTTCATTTGGCCACAGCCGCTTAATATTGTCAAAATTAGTCAATAGTGGCGATCCTTTCTAAGCTATGTTCTAGATTTTTTTATTTCTTCTTAAGATAAATATGAATCCTTGGAATTTAATAAATGCTTGAAACTTTTGAGACCAGAATTTTTCAAATATTCGCATTCGTTTTTCAAATTTTTTTTATAAAAACATTGCATTATATAATTAAAAAAAATCAAACAATTTGTATCGATAAAAATATAAGCATGTCTGGATAGTTGAGAAATATACGCGAATGTGCATTTGTGTAAGTACGGACATGTATGCATTACACCAAATAATACTTCAAATTTTCCGCCATTGTCTTTTATCACGGAAATTCACTTATCCCCATACACATATTTTCAAAACAGCTTTAAAAAAATGCAATTTCGAAATAACTGAAACACTTTTGCCTCGTAAATGAAAAGGAAAATAATTCTACCCCTCGGCAAATTTACATCCATTTTGAAATCCATGCATGCATATAAACGCACACGTGCATTTATATTATGGCTATGTACGTAGAAAACCATAGCCAAGATCGATAATTCCAATTGGAAATAAAAGCGAGGAAAATTGCTCCCGAAAGTTAATAATCGCAAACGTCATCTGGTACGGCTGGCGATTATTAATCTATGTGCGCTTGGAGCACAAAACGAAATTTCCGCCGTTGCTCGGTACCATAAACATACTCTTAATATTCCTTGTGCAATAATTTCTAAAAGAGTTTGAAAAGTGCAAGTAGCATCATCTGTCGAAATAAAAAACCTCTACGATCGTTTCGGTCAGAAGGAATATAAATATTGAATTGTTTTACTTTAGGCGTGCAGAGGCGGACGAATTAGCGAAGGGGTACATTTAAATCAACGAAAGACTGGATGTGCAGATGGGGTGGATCAGAAGTAACTTCTGAGAATGCACCTGTCAGAACGGACTTCTTACCTCTCAGTACACAACTAGATACATGTAACAGACTACATTTTTTCAATGCAACTTTATAATTTATAAAAAATTTGTTGTTAACAATATTACTCCTACATTGCAGATACTTTTCTTCGACACAGTACGTTGTTTCAATAATTTATGAAATGCAATATTTTTACGATGATGTGGATTATACCGAGGAAATACCCATCAGACCGGTGAAATTTTGTAGTATGAAGGAAAGTAGATAAATATCACGACAAGCAGACATGACGTAGTTCCACCGATAGGCAAAAGAAATTACAAAGTAAACTTTATCGCAAAACTTTCTTCCAACTATTGAGAAATATAGTTTTGACTTATTTTTCAGCTGCATATTTAAAAATATTGAACCTACGATCGATATAATTTTTTATAATTCCTATAATTACAATTTAAGGCTTAGCCCGAATAATTTTATATAATGTTATGGTACGTAAAAAATGTTTTATTTTTTAATAGTTTAGCAGTGGTTTATAAAATTTACCGCCGATTAAAATTGTCTAACATTCTTAGTAAATTATAAAAATTTTCTAGATTTTTATATACTTTGTCTATTTAAATATGAAATCTCATTAATGTTTATTGGAGCTTATTAAAGAATGTCATACATCGTTGCCATTAATTTTATTCTTATATCAATATAATTAAAAATAATAAACAATTCCATTGCTTACGCATCTTCATAATATGTTAAAATATATTTCTTTCTAACAGCAATCAAAATATATGTACTGATCTTATAAGATATTAATTATGAGGGTAAAAATCTTAGATATTTAAAGTTAATAAAAATAATTTCAAAATTTTTAATATTTTTAAAAAATTTGTAGAATTTCAAAAATACATTTTTTAATTTCGAAACGTTATTTTGAATTGTTGTACAAAACCGACTCTTTATAAATCTATTATTCTCCCTCATATGTATTCATTTAAACTTTCTTAATTATCACAAAAATTTATATAAACTACTTTGAATTAAATTTTAACGAATAAAATGTATTTAAAAAATACATTTTTGATAACTCAGTTTTATAAAATCCACCAAAGATAATATGTTTTTGGTATAATCTTTTTTCTTAAAATTCTAGAAAATTATATTAATTTTTTCAAAGAGTAAACGTGATTGATTAAAAATATTTATAGATTTACATTAAATCTGTGACTGTAAATTATTTTAAGAAATAGACATGAGAGAGAGAGAGAGAGAGAGAGAGAGAGAGAGAAAATTTGATAGTTATTCTTAACTCTAATACTTTTTAAATGATTCTATTGTGAACCTGTGTAATGTATAGAACAATAATTTGCACATCATATTTGATTGAATACCATACCAATTAAAAAAAAATTTGAAATTTGAAATAACTTGACATTGTGATTTGATGTCGTTGAAGAAATATAAAAGTGCAATTACACATAAGTGCCAATTTTTTATACATGTTTTTAATTATATATTTAACTATATATTTCAGAAAGTTGTTATTTCTTGAATAATGAATGCGTAAAAAAATAAAATAAATGGTTTATATAATTTATTCTCATAAAAGTCGTACTTTTTGCGATTTATAATAAATTTTTAAAAATATTAGCAATGGCATTTGAAAAACTAAAAATGAAAATATCTCTTTTGATTTTTAATTTTTTAATAAATCTATAATAGATAACTATCTTGAGAAGATCATATGAGAATTAATGACAACCATCAATAATTTGGTATATATTACATTCATTTTTTCATAAAATCTTACGGCATTTTATTATTTATTCTAATTTCCATCTTCCCTTTTCAATTTTAATTTGATATAACTATATATTTCTGAAAATGTTTACATTTTATTATGAGATATACTGTGTATAAAAAAAACAAATAATAACTTCATAAATTTAAATTTAAGAGATAAAAATGTAATCTTTAGTGAATTAAGATTTTTCAATATATCGCTATTATGTCATCAATCATAGTCGTAATACTTATACTATACATATACATTTTGCCCACATTCGTACTTGTAACTGCGATATTATATTTAAGTTATGTGATAATATTATAATATTTTGCGTTATTTTCAATTTTTTTATAATGTAATGATTTTTATTTTACTATTAACTGCATCCGTTCATAATAGTTATTGTAATGTTGTTAGGAACGCATGGCTTCAAAACAAGTCTTATCTTTTTTGTATATTTATACTTTTTAGTATTATATTATTTAAATTATTAATAATTATTATTACAATGAAATTAAGTTGTACTACTTAGATTTATATACGCTACTGTACTCTGCTATTGATTTGAAATAAAAGTTTTTATTTTATAAATATAGACACAGATTTAACTTTTATATGCCTTTTTTATTATAATAAAAAATAAATATTTATTTTAAAAAAAACTGGTATTAGTGTCTCTAAGTTGAGTAAGTATTGAAATAAAAATTTATCTTGTTTATTTACTCGCAAGCGTGCCTTTATATACTCTTACGATTTTCTTAAAGTAAAAATGTTAAAATCTTTCCTGATATTAACATATTATTTCTCTGAAATTTACTAAAAGATCAATGTATTACGTGACTTGTCTGAGTATGATTTACGTAATTCATTCATTTATTACTTACTACTTTATTTTTTATTTACCTCCAAAAATCGTAATTGTTTGGTACGATTTTTTATAATTCACTTGTTCAATGTGCGATTTTTGTTTTCAGAATGAACACATTCATTGAACTAGAAAATCAGATTATTTACTGATTTTTTTTCATTTACGATTAATTAATTATTTTATGACACCTCCTAAATAGAATATATTCTTCAATAAACTTTATGTGAACTCTTATAATCTGTTCTGCAGATATTTTACACTTTACATGACGTCTTAGAAATAATGTCCAGGTTAGTGATCTGTATACCATTATTCGTAGCTATAGTATTTCTTTGCATAAAATATCTTTATCAATGTTGATATTCTTCAAAAAATAATTCACAGTTATAATTCATTTACTATGATTGATTATTTTTTTCAATACTTTAAATTTATAAATATTCTTTATTGTTAACAGTTTTAAAGATTTATTTGAGTATATCATAATATATATGTATATATATATGTATTTAATTTTTTTAATCCAACTGCTTACATGTATTTTAAAAATATGTTTTACTCTTTAAATAAATATATAAATATGCATGTTGAATTTCAGAATTTCACAATTAAATACATTTTATTTCCCTTTAAATATTTCTTCAGTTATCCACTTTTAGTAAATTTGAAAAATTTCCCACTTAAGTTAGTAATTATGTTGAATAATTTGCTTAGACATTATTAAAATTTTTTTAATTAATTTACATATTTTTCCGTTAAATGCATAATAATAAAAAGAATTTTCGTGTTAATTTATGAGTTTATCATTATTTTATTCGAAATTAAGTTGTAATTATACAATATCTTTTATCAAAAACTAACACATCGTGTTATTTTTTTACATCTGAATTATGCCATAAAAATTTTACAATTCAAATCTTCAGATTGAAAATCTAATTGAGCTTAAAAGAATCGTCATCTAAATAAATTTTTAAACTGATAAAAACATCGATATATATTTACCCAATCATATAATAAACAAATTGATCAAACTTCAAATGTGCATAAATTTAATAAATCATATAGACATTAGAATGTTTGTAAAGCTAATTTTAAATATTAAAAATTCTTTAAAAGTGCAGATAATTCTAAATAATTATACTGAAAATTTTATGTTAATATTTTGAAATATAAAATATTTGATATATTGTATATATACCTAAAAATACTGAAATAATATTTCTTCTGATAATTATATGTTAATTAAAAAAGATAAGTTTTGTAATAAAATTGAAAAAATTATAATTAAAAATCTGTAACAAAATTAACAATATCGTTTAACTCAACTTTTACCGTCACGATCAATTAAAAAAAAACAATAGGACATTTTAAAATATACTTCTATTTCTCTACTTTACTAACTGATAATTCTATCGTATAATATTTCATTCTGGAATAGGTAGCGCCACTTCCTACATTATATTAGAAATTCAAGAATCGGTAAAAGAGTTCACTACTTTTAGTACATATTGGGTTATAAATACATAATTTCAATTTCAATTCTTAATAAAATCAATTATTCATATTTTAATAACGTATGAAATTAATGTATAAACATTTCATATTTAAATATCACTTTGTCATGGTTTAATACATATGTGTATAGACGATTATGAGATTATTTAAATGGAGAGAAATTTATTTAAAAGAATAATTACAATTTATCTTTAATTAGATACGTAAACAAATATACCTTGAAAATGTTTTTGGCCTTTATACTAATACTCTCTAAAAATTTTAAATAATCTTTATGATAAATTAAATTTATAAAATGCATGAACTTAATTTAAATTAATGTAATTGTGAAATAATTATTTTTTTACATTTTAATATATTGTTATAAATGAATATATAATAAAAAAGTTGACTTGAATATTTATTTAAATGCTATAGACTCAATTGTGATACATAATATATATACACCTAATATAATAACATATAAATTTTTATTTCCTATAAGTATTGATGTTAATTTCATTCAAAAATGTTCCATGCCTTGAATGCATCTTTTTTTGGTATTTATAACTTGTTTATAAAAAAGGATAAAAAATATTTGCTTTATTGAAAGATAAAGAATGCAATATATATTATATATTGTAAACATTTTAATAAAATTATACGCAGAAAGAATTTCTATTTCATCACTTAATTTCTGTTTATAAGTATAAAACAGATTTTATGCTTTAAAAAAATGCAACTCTTAATATTATCCTTAAAGAAATCTAATAATTTATAACAGATAAAATATCTCTTATGAGAGAAAATAAAAAAATAAAGATTGTGTGAGAAAAGATCATAACACAAAAATTATATTAAAAAATATAATTAAATTTTGAATTCATAATTTTTTCATTGTATCGGTGATACTGTATGTAATTTCTTTAAATTACTTACAGTAATTTAACTTTTATATTAATTAATTGACTTTTTAAAATATTAATAAATGTACCTGACATTAATTATAAAAATGTAATAATAGAAATGTATAGCTTAACTTTGTCCGTTAAGAATCCTAAACCTTAAAGAAGCTCGTAATTTCTTAGAAACTAAAGTGGTTCAGTCGAAGCGAGAGTGTCGCGATGAAACGAAGCAATCCCAGGTAAAATAAAGTACTGAAAGAAGTCAAAGTCAGATTGACAAAGGCGGGGAATTCAGTTTCTTGAGAAAATATAACTTCAAGTATAACCTGAGAAAGACAGGAGATCAATGAAAAAGAAGAAAGATGAAGAAATGAGATAGAAAATGAAGAGTAAGACAGAGAAATAAGAGCTTATGAAGGAAATGAGTCGAGTTCTCATGATGGGATTAATTTACTGCAATCTTGCAGATTTAGGATTCACCAAGAATTATAAGTATATTTGTCTGTTTCATATTATCTACCTTGTACTGCAATCTCTTCATGACTTCCTTCTGTTTTAGATGTTGCAAATTTCGAATCTCTTATCTATTCTAACAAACGATCTGGAAAACAGATTTTCTGACAATTTGATTTGCATTTTCTCCAAGAAACTTGCACACAGTTGTATTCTACTTGTAAGATTTGATTGCTTTTTAATAAACTGATTTTTATGTTCTTAAAATTTTCTTGGTTAATAATTTTTTTATTTTTCTTTAATAGTTTATAGAATATGGAAATTTTTTAAATCAAGAAACTATCAGAATTATTAGCTAACCACTTTTTTTATATTATTCGTAGGAAAAGAAGTACACGGTATTTTAAAATTATATTTCTACAAAAAAAATTAATTTGTAAAAATAGTTTCTAAATTTTATAAGAAATAAACTATTAATAAAACTAGAGTGTATCTTTATGCATTAATGATGAAGAGTAGAATGATAAAAATGCTGTAAATAAAAGTTGGCGCGCGTAAAGATATAAATACAAGTATAAGTAGTGAGGATCAAAATTTTGCGATAAAACAGACTAAAACTTTTTACGCTTTTATAATTTATAAAAGAATTTATGTTCGCTAAAAAGCTAAAAATACAGAAAAAGTATTATTATTTGTAAATAACTATCTTTTCTTATATCATTTTAACATAATTTTTATAATTCTAAAATAATTAAAAAAATTATTAATAAAAATAACTTGACGAAGCTAAGTATTTATACGTGAATTTGAAAAAAAGCAAATTATTTTATACATAATTTAATTTGGAAAATAATTTATTTATTCAACTGAAATTATGAAAGATGTTTTTTATTATAATTTTTAGAAGTGAACTCAAACAAAGATATTTATGCTTCTAAATTAATAAATATAACTTTAAAGCAATTGTAGCTATAATTTTAACTATATAAATTTATATAGATGCTTCTTTAAGTTACCTTCATTTGACATTTAATTTTATTCCAATTAATTATTAAGTTAACATATTGCACAAAAATTCTTAATAACTATCGCATTAAACTGAATATACAATATATAGTGATTTATGCTCTTAAAATAAATTTATTCAGTGTTATTTTAAAAAATATGGTTTTCATTTCTTTTTCTCATTAGAATATTATTAAATTTACATAAGAATTACATAATCAACCTTTAATTTAATTCTTTATATGCAGTTGAAGTTCTGTAACTTGTAGTCGTTTTCGTACCCTTCTCTGGGGAGTATTTGATATCCCAAGCGACTAGTAAAAGAAACTTTTTCCATTCACCCTCTTAGTCTGTTTCTTTCGGAAAACCTTTCTTCTTTTTGCCCTCTTCTTTATTTCAAAGACAATCAATACCAAAGCTGTTTTCTTCTATCTTAAATCCTTATTCTTGATTCTTAAATCTTCACTCTTGATTTTCACCTCTATTGCGTACCAATTAACTTTTCGCCACACCTTTTGCTTCATCAATCATTAATCTAATGCATTTTCAAGAAAATAGACGGTGAAATATAAAAATAAAGAGATTAATTGTTATCTTTTTAAACGAATTTGATGATATTCTTTTGGACAAGCTTAACGTTTTTACCTTCTATTTCTATTATAATTCTTAATTTAACTTCATTGCGTTTCACTGTACTTCTTCGAATTACGTTAACGTCTTTTTATAAATTTTATTACAGAAATTTTTATACTCCGTTGATTTAATTAAAAACAAATCATTTTTTTCAAATATAATTCATAATTTCTTTTAATATATCGTATAAATTTGCATTACTTTGAAATAAAAGATGATAAAAAACTTGAAATAAGTATTTTTATAAAATAAAACTAATGTTGCTGCAGATCGAAAATACATGTATCAATTAATAGTACTTTAGATTATTATTTCAAATTTTGAAAAATAACAAAAATTTTATACGAAATATTTTTATTCGCATATTTAAACTTATGTCTTATAAAATTTATTTTATTTGTGCATTTTTTATTTTAGATGTAAACATTAAGATTTTGCATTAATAAACTTTTATAATTTTAATAATGTATGTACGTATATATATACATACATGTTTAGCGTAAAGCCTGTTGTATTAGAAGTATATCTTACCTTATTTAAAATAATTAACATCTGTGTAGCTGGATACATTTTTTTGTGTAAGATTTGTACAAGATTTTTTAGTAAAACTAAGGTATAGTGATGAGTTAATATAAATAATAACAATGTAGCACTAAATTCTTAGATTGTACTATTTAGTAATTCTTTCACGTAATTTTCAAATATTCTGAATAAAAAACAATGAATTTTATCAAAGATAGATGCAAAATCAACAAATTTGATAAATTAATATAATTTCAAAAATCGAAATAATTAATTTATTAATTATAATGTCATTAAAAGAATAAGTGTAATTTTTGTTTCTATCTTTGTGATGCATTTATTAATAATAGATAAAAACTTTTGTTATTATATATGTGATATTTAAAATTTAATCCTGTTCGTATTTATTAAAGCTTATAAAATGTTTAAGAGAAAGTAATACAAAGGAAACAGTTCCTTTATGTAAAAGAATAATCTCTGTATTCAGTCCAAACAAATATTATTACTAAACACAATTTGAGGAACTAGGACACCATTATAACATGGAACAATCTAGTCCAAGCATGATAATCAAGTACCATTTGTCCGTAGGAACGATCGAAAATAATCATTAACCCTGAATTAGTTGATCTCAGTCCTCGAACTAGGACAGAAAGTAAATTACTATTTAAAAATCTGACTGCATTCAATAATTATTATAAAATATTCAACAGTATTATAAAATTTAATAGTAATTATAAAATATTACATAGGTTTAATCAAAATATAGAAATATTTAAATGCCATAATTTATGTATTTAAAAATTTTTAGCATAAGTTAAATGTTTTAACATAACTAGTTCTAAAATATTTTTGAGTTTAAATAGACAAAATTAAGAATAAATTCAAATTATATAATTGAAAAATATATAAATATACAGTTGCTTTTGCTTTTCTCTACACTGAAAAATTGTCGAGAAAACTTTCATCTTCAAAAAAACTTGTCTTATTCGATTTAGAAAATTCAGAACCAAGTTTAATATAAGAAATATATTGTATATAAAACTTATTTAATTTTCTGTTAATTTTGTCTATTAACTTATGCATATTGCATAATTGTGGAAAATTCTGGTTCTCAGTATTTTATAATGATAAAAAAATCTATGTATGGATTAGAAAAGAATTTTCCCATACATATTTACATAATATTTTTAAGAAGGTTTCGTATTTTTTAATACTTTAAAAAAATTTTAACTTAATAGTATCATAAAATGAAATATCAAAATATGAATGTCCATAATTATGTTTTTTTTTTTTTATGAAATATTAGACTAAATTAGATTTCATAGTAGGTTATTGATCAATATGTAGTAATGAATTAGATAAGTTTTAGATTTATATTCCAATCAATAAAACATAAATTAAAGTACATGATCTGATGATCAAGTAATATAAAGTTGAGTCACGTACTCTGAATAAATCTCAGAGAACGAAGCGTTTGCATAATCCAGTATTTATATAATGATGCAAAAAATAAAATATATGATACAATCTTCAATTTTTTTTATTTTTAAATCGAGCAAGCGAATTTAAAAACATTTGGATAATGTTAACTATTTATTTAAAGATGGTTTAAAAATTATAGATATTAATTTTATTGTTTATATACTTAGTAAAGTAAGCTTAATTTTGGTCTTTTCACTGATTTACTTACAATAAAATCATTGTAAAATAAAGCAATTGGTCAAATCTCGAATTATCTGAGGTTAAATATGTTTCCATCGCGTTGGCAAAAATTTATTATTTTATTTTAAATAAGTGTAAAAGTAAACTTTCGTGATTTTAGCGAATAATAGATTTCTTAAAAATTTGTATTAATCACGAATGCAAATTGTACGATGCATAATTTTCTCTTAAATTTCAGTATCGATTTGCGTAAACTTTATCTTATTATCTGCATAATTTAATCAATGCAGTTTCCACTTTTATTAGATATAAAAATTTTTCTTTAATTTATTCAGTCAACGAAGACGAGAGGAAATGCAATTTATTTATTCCGAGTATATTCAATCTTAGAATCCACTTAACTCAAGGAATTAATGAACAACTACTTAACATCTGCGTAACCACGTTTTCTTAAAAATGAAATGTTATTACACTAGATAAATTGAAGCAACAGTGAGAAAAAGGGTCACTAAAATCGTAAAAAATAATGCTAAAGAGTTACGAGCATTGCTGACGATTATTCAGAGTCAACGCCTATTTGCTTTGCATTACTAGCTTCAAGGCTGAAAAGCATTTCGTTTCACTTCCTGCATGCAGCTGCTTCAAGTTGACGGCACGCGACTTCGAAAGTTTTACTGACACAGCGGAGCATAAGGAAAACGCGGTAATTATCTTTTGAAATTCCTCTCTTTCTCGTCGCATGGTCGAACTTTGAGCTTTGCTCTCTCTCTCTCTCTCTCTCTTTGCTCTCTGGCTCTCTACTCACGTTTCTGTGCTTTGTGTTTCACTTCGTTTCGTAGGCACAAAAGCCAGTCAGCTTACCGCTTCTGCAAGTCTGCTTATGCGCTGTCAATTTCTTTTCCTTGAGCTTCATACTGTGCTCTTGTTCTCGCTCGTACGTAGCATCTCATTTTTATCCCTTTCACTCTCTCCTTCTCCCTTTTAGTTATTTCAAAGTTCTCTTGAAAATAACGATTGTGTGAATGTAAGGACTGCCGTATGAAAATTCATATTTGCTCTTTAAATTCAAAAAATAAAATTTTATTTATTTACACGTTACCTTCTTTACACTTTTCTTATTTGAAACTAATAAGCTATTAATTTTTTATAATTTTTTTATATTTAACATGTTTGGTTTATTTTAACTTAAAGACTGTCATTGCCTTATTAGAGGTTTAATAAAATTTAATAAAATTATTAATATAGATACATCATTTTTTATCGAGTCGATCGTCGTTGATCATTTACAAATATAATTAGCCAGTATTAAATATTAGTAATTGTTCATAAATATATACTTTTATCATCATAAACAAATATAAATTATCGTTTAATTTATAAATTTCAAACGATGTGTGTAAAATAGAACTGTGAATATCAATGCGTTTTACAACTTCTAATTCTAAGTATTATGCTGATTACTCTGTTTCGAATCGCAGTTTAAAATTGCACCGGAAAACTATTTAATCTTTTAACTTATGAGAAGAATCTAATTAACTTCAGGTCAAGAAAATTCGATAGTTTTGTTGTTTCAATACTATATGTGAATGTACTCATGTATGCATGCTTATACCACCGAGGCCCGGGTATATACGATACGTACGTATTTTATAAAACTAACTTATTCGGATTTATAATCTTTTACAATATTATAAATAGTACATGTATTTATTTAACATTTCTAATAAATAAATTTTTAATGTTGCTGCACGTATAATACAATAAAATAATATACTATCATTATTTAAATAATCTTCTTTCACTATTTAGCTCTTTGAAATTAATAAATTAATTAATTAGAGCTATAAACAGCATGTGCAGATATAAGCGATCACTACGATACACAATTATTTTTATTCAAAATAATATAAGTCGTGCTGTTCCTTACTTGTCAATCATCAGTTACTTTTAAATGAGTTAGTTTCATAAAAAATCTAATCGAATATTTTAAATTATAACTAAAAGATTTTCTGCTTACATTTCAGAACTTATGAAATTTCAAAACCGTTTATTAGCATTAAATTTAAAGTTTAGTTTTTATAATGTACGCGAATGTTGAAATTATGTTTAGTAATTTAAAATATTATAAAAAACTTAAAAGTTTTCGAAAATACTTTTAGGGCTAATGATATTGACAAGAAAAAATTATATGATTTTTAATAAATCCGTTGAAAAATAGTAAATATTTATGTTTTTCAAGTAGAATGAGATAAATATTAATGACAAAAATAAGCTTATGGTTTAACAGACTGCGCATTATACATGTATATTATATATTAATCGGTATTAAATTATTGTTAAACATTATTTTTAAATGTACATACTTTATTATAAGAATGAATAGCCAATATTCTAAAGAATTTAGTAGCAAAATACTTACACATGTGATTTATTAAAATAACTCAATAACTTTTGAATCCTTATAGGTAATACCGAATGTAGCATCGCCTTTTCAAAATATATTGTACTTTAAAACATTAAGAGCAAACGAAAATGGAGAGGAAGCTTAAAGCTTGGAAAAGTAAGGAAGAGCAGGATATCTGTAGCAGTAACTCTTATCCGCAGTTTCCGTACTTTTCGAAACCACTAAGAAAAGAGAGTGAAAAGATAGATAGGAAGGGTAAAAAAGTAGAGATTATGCCACGCAATTATGTATTACAACGTACACCATTAGAATAAAAAGAAATTGCATTTACGTAATAAATGCGTAGTATTTTCATAGTTATAATTTTTATAAATTATTTTCAGTTAAAAGAATTATCGCTTTTAAGCATTTAATTATTATTAAATTAATAATAAAACTTCAATTAAACTTTAATACAATAATATTTCTTTAATTATATATCATTTTATAAATAAATTAAATTAACATTCTTTAGTTATACTAAATAATTTCTTAGGTTACATTTATAACAAAGATTTTTTGCTGCATCAACATTCTGAGCTGTACATTATAATTAAATATACGAGTATGTAGTTCTCAGAAACATAAATTACAATCGCCGTTTCTGGTGAGCTGCATTTTTATTACGTCCAATAAATTACGGCAAATTTGGCGGTGATAACAATAAGTTCTCTTAACAATCTCTCTTGATAAAAGAGTTTGTTCGCTCATGGCAAATTCTTATCAAACATTAGCATAGATTGAGCTGCATTTTTAGAGTCGGGTCGTCAATATATATTGATTTTTTAAACTCATATTACAACAGTACATCAGAATAAGATAACCTTAAGGAATTAATACCTTAAGGAAATATATAATTTATGTAATATTTTTAATATCTATAATTAGATAAAGGAAAAATATGAAAAATATATTACGTGATGTACATAAATTCATTAGATTATGTAGATAATAAGCATGGACAATTAGACATTAACAATCAGCAAATCGTAAGCAAGTTTGAGCTTTCATTTCCATAAATACTGGCAAGCTCTTACCACTCGGGAAGTCAAGGAAAAAAGAGCCGGAGCGGTAAGAGCAAAAGGTGCAGTGAAACCCGGTGAAGTGAGCAGATTATGCAGACCTTAGGATGGCGTTCGTGGCTGGTACGCCAAAGGAGAACTCAATCGTGCATTCGGAGTTCCCTCTTTTGTTTTCCGGGATTCACGGCAACCCTTCCTCCTGACACATAACCAGACGAAAGCCAACTAAAAACTGGCATATCAGTAATCCCGTTCGGCTGGCTTCGGGCCAACCCAGTCACCCACCAGCGAAAATGCATCGCGAAGACGGAGTAGACGAAGGGCGTTCTCTGAATGCGTGCGTCGGACGAAGAATGAGAGGCAGATGAGGCAAGTGTCCAGATTTTCCAGTGCTGCTGCAGGAGACGGGATACGAACGAATTCAACGGAGTGCAAAGGGAGCGAAGTGGTGAACAGAAGGATTTTCTCGGGGCCGGGAATATTCGATTTCCTTTCTTCTTCCTATTTACGCTCCATCCCCGTCTTAACTTAAAAATTTTCCTTCCCTGCATTATATAAAGCAAAAATGCGTCTGCTGAGTTTGACTTTTTTACGCGAATTATTGAATAAGGAACTGAGTCCGCTAACAATTATGTGCGAGTTCGTCTTTATATTTTTATCTTTCGCACTTATTATTTATGGTCTGCCTCGGTTAAAGTAAATCACTCGACAGAGCGGATAAATAACTCGATAGAGTAAATGGACTTCCTAATTTATATTATTTACGAAACAAATCTTGGCTTTCGTGGAACTAATGCGCACCTATATGTTTTAATAGTAAATAATAATAGACTTATGTAATATAAAAATTTGTAAATCCATAATTCTCGTTTAAAATAAATAATTCGCATCCGTCGGATTGAACTCGCAAAATACACATAAAAGAAACTAAATAAAAAATCCATCAATGGATAAATTTATTCAATTATATCACAATTTGTTTTTATAATAGTAATATTATTTAGACAAATAGTGAATAACGATTTTTTTATGATTTTAAATTTTATTATTCATATTTTACTATTTTTAACGTAGAAATGCTATTTCATTTTTTTTTAACCAATTCCTATCATCTAAAATATTTTTATTTCAATTAGTGTAAAATATTATGGAAGAAACATAAAGCTTAAATACTTTTCAACAACAAAAAGTAAAGAGAATACTCGGACAACATTGAATTTTCGTTATTTAAAAGCTTATTTCAGGTAATAAATATGCATAAAAAATATTATTTTACTAAATTACGATATTAATACAAAATTAATACAAAATTATATAATAGAAAATTATCTGAATATATTAATAAATTTTGAATATTAATTTTTTACTCATTTTTGCTTTGTTAAAATTATTTTTTGTTGATTACGATATTGTTGGAATTATTAGAATAAAATATATGTTTAATTTACGTTTCATTTTGTGATTACCAAATGTAAAAACTTATGTACACAATTTTTTTTACGTTTCACATCTTTAATGATTTATAATATGCATACAAGTATAATAATCAAAATATATTTAAACAAATATGATCAGAAAACATAGTGAACAAATAAAATACAAAGCCTAAGAAAAATCACTAAGCTTTAACGTAATTTGAAGGAGTAGTAACATAGTCATTAAGTAAAAATACAACCATAAAGTAAAGTAAAAAGATAAATGAAACAATCTACAAGCAAAAACATGAAATAAAGAAAAATTTATGAGAATAGCGAAACAAATTTATAAAGTAAATAAGAAATGAAAGTAAACGTGCAAATAGAAAAGTAATATGAATCTAGAAAAGACTTGAAAAACGTTGCAACTACAGAATAAAGTAATTAATTAAAATAAGTCGAATGACTTAATGTTTTGACTTTTTATATCTTTTCAAAAAGTATAGCATTCCTTAACTTAGTAGTTAAATATTAATTTTAGCCGAAATTTTTAAAGTTGTTAAAAAAGTTTTCTATTTTTTAAATTAAGAGATTTTAAATAATCAAATTTATATTGACGGTATATGCTTATTTATGAATTATACATTTACATTATGAATCTGAAATATTTAAATAATAAAAAAATTGATTCAAAAACAATTTTTAAATTTATTTAATAATTATTTAGAAGGTGATAAATCCATTTTGGTTAAAACAAGGTTATCAAAAATATATATAAATAAATCATATTTGTTTTAAAAAATAAATAACTATTTCGAGAAAAACATTATTCTTATTACTGGTTACTAAAAAATATGCAATAGTTTTAAAACCAATTGTCATAATCTTAATGCATTTATATTTTACGAAAATTTTATAACATGATATAACATACATTATTAATCGGATATATATATAAAACATTAATAATTACCAAATGAATAGATAGTTTTAACTACAATATTGTAAGCGTGAATATGGCAGTAATTTTCTATTAAAAACGACAAATCGATTTTCTCAAAAACTTTGAACCTCCTCTATAAGAGGGGAGGAAGCAAAAAGAAACTAAAAGTAAACATGGTGAAGATTTTTCCGAATTCTGTGAAGTGAAAATTCACTCCAATTATAGTGTAAACATCGTCATCCCAGTTTGAGTAAAAAAGAAAACCATCCTTTACCTTTCACTGAAGAAAATTGCGAATAGAGGTTTTTGAAATCTTGTGGCGGAGAAAAAAATGTTTCGGAGGAGAAAATGGTAAAAGCTCCTTTCCACCGTCGAGTAACATAAGCTTTCATTACAATATACCTATTAAATTGGATATAATATAACATAATAACCTACGCGTAATAAACTTTGTTTCGTTTTTTTATTAAGAAACATTAAAAACTTATTGTATAATGTAATACACGAATAATAATCAAAATAAAATTTTAACAGATAGTTTTAAACATTATTATAGTGATAAAACTACGACGAATGAAATTAATTTCTCATTACGTTCTTCAACAATTAATTTATAAAACTAATTTTTTACCTGTAGAAATTTTCACAATAATGGTTCATATTAATGGAACGTAACGATTTTATTGTATTATTAAGATCGGCGACACGAGAATGCGAATTTCTTTTGTAATCTTTCGAGCAGAGTTGGCGTTTAAACTTTTAATGATTTTATTCTCAAAACGAACATAAATCGGTAATAATAAAATTGTCATAAAAAGTTGCGATGTTTTAAATTTGAAGAGCTAAGTTTTTTATAGAACTGACATCTGGCAGTGTACGGAAAGATATGACACCTATATGTACATGTATAATAAGATGAATTTTGAAGATGCAATGTCAGCGTTGAAAGTAAAAAAATCTCGTATTTAAAATTGCATTGGTGGTATGGGAAAGTGTAGAAAGTTCGCGGAAAGCTCTACGTGATCAACATTCGCGTCAGGTCTCCACCACAGAAGAGACACAGCAACCGGGCACTTTCTACAGTAAAATCTCGAGCAGGAAAAAACGTTCAATTACAAGCGTTATACTCGACAAATATTTATTTATCTCCAAGTCAGATAAGCAAGGAACGCAGCAAAGCGATCGTAAGATGCAGACGGCGGATAAGAACAGAGTCCGTTCGAAATCCGGCAACTCGTAGCTCGCAGTGGATAAAAAACAAGCCGAAAAATGTCTCGAATCCTCGTCAGGAGCACCTGAAGAGCCCTGCTCACGTGTGTACGTGTGCACGCAAGAGCATACGGAGGCGGGCGCCGTTGTAAGCGGGGCCTAAAGCACGAGGCTGCAGCCGACGAGAACGGATCAATACGCCGACTCCCCTACTCCACACACGTGGATCTCTCCTTCTCACCCTCGCAGCTTCCGTTGCCCCGACGAGATGAGCGCTCCCTCTCCCGCGCAGCCACTCTGCCGCCCCTTGAGGGGTTGCGCGCAAAGCGGCGGCGTCGGCAGCGGCGGCGGCGGCGGCGGCGGCGGCTGGTCCAGAGAGGAGCCACACTCGTACTCTCGCCGGATGCCGGATGCTAGTAACGCGCTCGCCGCGGCGGCATCCTCGGTCGTGCACACGCCCGACCACCCCTTAATCGACACCCCGAGGTCTGGCCGCTCTCGGCTCCTTTCACTGCTTCCGACTGCTCGCGGGCTGGACCGAAGGTCCCAGTACGGTGCGCGTCGAGCTCTGCCCCCGCTCCCCGGCACTCCCTCGTGCTAAGACGCCTCTCGCGCTTCTCGATTGTGCCGCTGTTTGTACACTCGAGTGCGGGCTCGAGTGCTCAAAGTCGATCGAGCCCAATGACGTGATTATCTCAGTGTCGAAAAGCCTGGGAAAGCGACGATCTGCTTTTACGAATTTAGCATTTATCTGTAAGACGAGAGCCAAGGAAGAGTAAGACGCCAGCACTTGAAAGGGTATTCGAGGATCGGTGCGTCGAAAATTAAACTAAAAATTGAGCTGAAAATTAAATTATTCAAAGCGGGCTGCGCATTGTAGTAGTGTGAAAGCACGAGCACGTTGCGCTATCTCCGAACAACAATGATACAATTATTTTAATATTAGAGTTACACGTGAAAAGGTAATTTTACTCGTTAATTAAACTCGTTAAAACTTCTAATGTCCTTAACGTCTTCACTTGATACTACTTCACGCTTCATTTCCAAGACAAAGTTGCCGAGCGTAAAAATAACGAAGAGAACAAATGTTTCGTTCCTCGTGCGCAGCTCGCAACTTCTTCTAATTACTATATTTCTTGCGCGGCTTTTCTTCCCCTCATAATTCATTTTAAAACTTAAGCAGCTTCGCTTGACACTAATTTTCAGCGCGTGTTTGGCTCTCGTGAACTCTCCAAATACGAAATGAAAATGAAAGCATCGTATAAATTGATACACAGTGCCTATAAACGAAAGGAAGTAAAATGATAAAACCAATTCATCGCTTAGAATTTCTCGCATTGAATAATCAATTTCCAAGTCAATAGTACTGCCAGAGTGTTTGAGTAGAAGTATAATGTAATACAAGTGTATTAGTTCCAGAAAAAGTGAAAAGTAGGGACACTATCGTGTTAACCGGAAAAGTGATCGGAGAGAAGCGCTAACAACTTCTCAGTGCTGGCATTCAAAAAAGCTCAAAGAGCTCGAACCCTGTCGATAAAATTCCAGTTCGTAAACAAACCGCCGTACTATCATCACTAACTCGTCGTAACCTTTCGGCTTGATGAAATTCGATCTCTTTCCCTTCTCGATAACGATTACCTTGACACTTTGCGTATTCTCGCGTTTGCTCGAAACTGAGGAAAAGGTGTTGAAAGGATATCGGGCGCACACAGAAGATAGAAACGCGAGTCCGAGAATAGAATTATCCTGAATTAGAAAGAGAGAAGGAAAGAAGGAGTGGCAAAGAAAGTGAAGGAAAGGAGAGGGGGTGGACACGCTGAGTCGAAAAATTAGAGATTTAATTCACGGAGCGTTGCACGACAGCAAAAGCTTAAACGAGGAAGGCGAGAAAAGCGAAGGAGGATGAGGAGAGGCAAAGGAGTATCATTTCAGGTAAGTGTTCCTATGATCTTTCCAACATTTTCCTATTAAAATAGTCGCTCATCCTATTTTACATTAAAAGATGGATCACACGCAACGTTATCACCTGTTTGAAAATTTCGTGGTTAAGTCGAGGCACATGCTTGCCATGAAATCGACTGCATTTAAATACTACTACAAAACTTTTTGAATTCAATCACACCCATTGTATACATTTTTGTTGTATATATATATATATATATATATACATATTATTCTACAAAATTATCTTAGAATCTGAGAATTTATTTAACGTAATTTTTAATTTTTATTTTGAAAAATTAGAATACCGACTGTTAAATTATCGATTATCTAGCAACTAATATACTAAAATTTTAATAAGATAACTTTTGAGTTTAAAATATAAATTGTGGTTTATTTTTTAATGGAAATATTATTGTTTTAAAATTGTATTTCTTTAAAATTCACATGTCTAAATTTATTTATTGCAAAGTTTGATACTTTTAAATTTGAATACCGCATTCATTTCTTGTTGTTTCACGATTTATATTATCTCTTTAGCTTCTAAAAAATTTTTCTAATTATCAATAATTTATTTTTCATAGTTTTATAGTCCAAAATAATAATATCTATTGATGAAATAATTATTGTCTTCAATTTATAATTAATGATAGTGCTATTAATACTTGATAAAATTTATTAACTTTTTAATTTTTATAATACAATAACGGAAAATATTCATGCTTAGTTAAATTTAAAATATTGTCACAGATTATTGGAAAAAATTATTATTCTTATTATAATTGTTATTATTATTATTATTATATCTAAAATTACTAGTACATGTCCCAAAATACAAACAGGAGAAACTTGTAATAAAATAGATATAAATCTCAAACAATTAAAATAAGATCATTAATACTTTTAAAATATCATTGTAGATTACTTATAAAAATAATTTTTAATGTAATATGTGTATCTATTGATAAAAATATTCTTCAAATTATAAAAATGAAAAAATATTAAAAGTAATAAATCATATATTTGATATTGATGATAAAATACAAATAGAAACTATTTCCTCTAGATATTTAAAACAGTCAAGTTTGCTTTTATAATTAGTACAAAAAATAATAATATTAAATATTTTATTTCTAAAACGTGATTTAATAAAATAACATATAATTTACGAATTTACGTAAAATGCTTATAAATTACAAGTAACATGACTTTTTTTTTAACTATTACTTTATATTATTTAACTATTACTTTAAACAAACTGAAATATTAGGTATATTTTACTTTTATTCTTAAAAAATAATAATAATTATCATTTCTAAAAAAGTAAAATTTTTTTACTTTTTATCTTTTAGTTACTATAAAACTAAAGTATTAATATACATAAAATCAATCTTTAAATCATAGAATATTCAAAAAAATTTACATTATAATTCCGTACTTTATTAATAGGCAGATTTTTAGATGTATTTATTTTGAAATAAAAATAATGATTTATCATTCTTTTTAAATTGCTATTAAGCAAAAGCATTTCTATATCAGAAATTAAAAATTTTTCATTATACTTAACTATAAACTCGATTTGTTTTTAATACTTTTTAAAAAAGTATCTGTTTCTTTATCAACAATTTTAAACGAATGCACATATAAAATTATTAATTTTCTTTTGAACATTAAGAATTATTATAAAATATTTATACATTAATGCAATTTAAAGTTATAAAGCTAATTTATTTTTTTTTAATAATATATAATACACGAGAAAAAAATTTCAATATAAATAATTAAATCATAAACGAAAGTAATTGCTTTCAATCTTTTTACGTCTTCAGAAAATATTATTTTATTACATAATTCACGTATAAAATTTTAAATAAAGAACCATGCAGAACAAACTATGTTCCTGAGATAGTTAATATTTGCTTAGACTTCTAAATGCTAGTTGACAAATTATACCTGAATTTTACTGTAAATAATTTCTCAAGCTGTTGTGATATTGTATTATGATCGAGTAGTCTATAATATATTCATAAAGTCTTAAAATAAATAAAAAATACATTATAAGAATAAAATTTCAGAAGTCTATTATTTACACTTTACTAGTTCTATTTGTTTATGTTGTTTCTCTCAAATATTTCATTAGCTATTTTAATTTTAAATAAATTAATATCATATTAATTTTAAACATCAAATTTGATACTTTTCACATATCTAAATTATGTTTTTATCTTAATTTTAAAATAGAATAAAAATAGAATTGTACTGTATTTTCTTCTCTTCGGAAAAAGAATTACTTTAAAACTTCCATATAGCTTGGTAAAATGATACTCAAAAAGATTTGATATAACCGATAAGGAATTTTTTTAATAATTATTTTTTTGATTAAATATATTTGAAAATAATGCTATAAATAATTTAAAAAAATAAATGTTTGTTAACAAAGTTATACTAATGAAGCAAGCATTTATGAATTAAAAATGTAAATGAATTTTAATAAAATATATTTATTGTTCACTAAAGCACTCGTTAAATTTTAACAATTTTTAACTTAAATTTTTAAATAAACGTAAACAATAGAATTTCATAATTAAAAAATGCAAAGTTGACTTTAACGTGAGCTTTATAAATGTATGCTTGATTAAGAAACGATGTGCTAAAGCTCTATCATAATATTAGTTGACTAAGTAATGTTTTGTTGATATTGCGACGTCATTTCTACACAACTTGAAAAATGTATTTTTTCCTATCCGTAGTGTCTCTCCATTTTTTTATTCAAATATAGGCTGCAGAAAAATGAAAATTTTTCTCTGAAAAAATAGTTTTTTTTCCCAACACTTTGTTAAGCGTTTAAGAGTTTTTATTCTGTAACAAGAGCAATGTACAAAACAATGCCTTCTAGCATCTATTGCGATTTCAAATCCCATTGTTTCCAGTCGAAAAGCCCAATGGTATTTCATACCGTTGTCCATTCTGTGTAATTACTAGGGTACTCTTGCATTCGCGCGTGTACATAAACATGGACCGTCTGCCCTTATCCCGGTATCACTTCTTTTGTTTTCATATTTGATCAGACTGAATTTATAAAAATAAATCCACGCAAGCATTAGAATAAAATCAAGAACGCTCGATAGAGATCTCGGGTAGAATTGAAATAAGACAAAAACGGAAAAAGCTCTGTTGGCTCACCTGTACATAATGTATGTACATGTGTTCGCGTTCTTCCAGTAAAAGGTTTACGCTCTCCGGTATATGCTCATGAGTAGTAGCTAGGCATTTCCGAGATCTGATGCTCGCGTTGCTCTCGGCTCGCAAGCTTACGTTCCACTTTTCAATTGAAACGGGAAAGAGAGCAGAGGGGGGAAACGCTTTTCCGTTCCACGGTCGATTTATCATCGTAGCTGCTGTGCATTCAGCAACTCGTGAAAAGTTCCCTTTTCAAAGGCTACCGTCAGCGAACGCGATATAAAAGCGCTGCTGCTGCTACTACTGTCGATTCAGCGAACATACAATGGAATCTTGCTGTCTTTCTCGTTCCCTTCCTTGCCTATATACCCTCAGAAAATGTAACGGCTTAATTGAAGCAATGAGACTGAGATGGAAGGGACGTATGCTAAATTAGAATAGAAGCCAAAGGTGAGACTCTAAATCGTTGTTATGAGTAGCAATTTTCTATTTTCGTTCTTTGTAATGTTTTGTTGCTCTCTCTCTCTCTCTCTCTCTCTCTCTGGTTCTTTGGATTTTTCAACTTTGGCTTCGAATACAAGAGTAGAGTATTAATGCTGCACACGTAGTGTACAGTATTATCTCTTTTTCAGAGCATCAACGCACACAGGTTCTTTTATATTCTTGTTTGCAAAGGAAGTAAATAATAATTAACGAGAAATTCATGTTGATGAAATTGCATTCTTTTCAGACATTATTAGGTCAAAGTGAAAAACAATACAAATTAAAATAATTTTAACAATTTTAACAGTTTAGTATGTTTTAAAAATCTTGTAAAAATTTCCTTAGATCAAATAAATTTTTATGAATTAAAAATGTAGCAGTTCACTTTCAATATTATTAAATCGACATGTTATAGATATCTTACTCATTTTCGGAATTGTATTGTATGCTATGGAAAAAGGTAATTGTTAAATTATTATTAATTATTATTAATTTAATTTTCTTACATAACATCTTTGTGAAAAAAAAATTCTAACTTCAAAATAAGATGAAAGACAAAGTTACTATCAAAAGATACGTTATATTAATATTTGTTATTAATTAGTTTATCATTAGTAATCATCATTTTTAAAAGTAATGTATATAATTTCGTATTTTTAAAATATCAATCAAACTCCTGATTTAAATTTATTGGTAAAATACTATGAGATTAATTATAACTAGAAAATAAGAAATTTTGAATTTGTAGTTTTATCGCAACAAACTGTGCCAGAAATTCGATAATAAAAAATAAAACTCCATATTTAAATTTATTTTTCTTTGAATTTGCATAGTATTTTTTTACGCTCTTCTTGATGTTTGAATGATGATGTTTACAATTTATCTAGAGATTTATTTTCCACTATAACTTAATAAAACAGATAAATATAATGTATTTATCTAGTTAGAGCATTATGGTACTACTAATTTAATTATTTCTAAATTAGAATAAATGTATTGTATCCATTTAATGTTTAAATCATTCATCATTATGAAAGTTTATAAAAACTATAATCAAAAAATGAAATTCGCAATAAATTTCATACATAAAATATATTAGATATAAATTAGCTTAAATATTAATAAAAAAAATAATAGAAAAAATCATAATTTTATTAAATACTATTTAAATACCAACAATTTTTCAATAGATCAATGAGACTGTAAAATCAATAAAATTCTTGAGATAATTTAAAAAATTATTTTGATAAATTATGTAACGCTTTATAAAATGTTAAAATGAAATTATTTAAAAAACAATTAACTGTTATTAATAAATACTATAGAATAAGAACAAAACTTTAAAAATATAAGACTATTAATAATTAATTAAGCATAAAAAAGTAGAAATAAAAAAAGTTTGAAAATTTACAAATTTATATTTAGGAAATAACTAGTCGATTATCATTAAAAAATTAATCGTATTTCAATTTTATAATTATTTTATATCTTTTATAATAATTTGTTATATATTAAACATTCTTTTAAAAAATATAATTATTCGCTAAAAATGTCATTCGGGACAGTTGAATCAATGCACATATGTATACTATGACAGTAATGAACAAGTAGAACTAAATGTATTTGATTTATTCAAAACAAATTAAATATTGTCTTATCAAGGAAACAAAAAATAATATTGGTAATCATAATAATTATTATTAATAGGTTATATAAAAATAACAAAAGAATGTTTTATTTTGTTCAGGGTATAAAAATAAGTATTTTTAAAAATAAATAAAGAGAGAAAAAATTCAATTTATAATCATTGACAGATTAAAATTAAATTATGGAGATTTCAATCTAATAGTTGCGAACCAGACGTTTATTATGATGATCAATTAAAATATTTTGATTCTATAATAAATAGTATAAAATTTATAAGAAAGAATTAAAAAGTTTGTTGATCTTTATACTTTTATATTTATATTATATTTAACTAATTATTATATTTAAATAATTATATTTTTTACTCTACTAATACAATTTATTTATTTTTGTGTAATTTTGTAAATTAAATTTTATTTAATTTAGTTGAAACCTGTATTTTCTCAAAATAATAATATTATCTGTTATCATTGTAAAGATACAAAATAGAGTGAAATAATAGAACGTATAAAATAATAATTTTAATGGTTTCAATAATGACAATCATAAGTTTAAAATAATATTTTAAGCTAAACTCGATAAAAAATAAAATATACAAAAAAACTTATATTTCTATTTATCTTTAGCTAGATAAATTCTATAAATAATTCGAGTTTCAGAACAGCATCATTGAAAAGTAAAGACTTAGCGTATTAATATATTTAAATTCGCTTTTCATGACTGAAAAATCTTTAATACTTAATGATTCACATGAATATACTTGCTAAATAAGCATATTAAATAAAGCGATGAAAAACATGGGAGACTGGCATATAAATAGCCTACTCGACGTAACCTTTGCCCTCAGTACTGAATATTAATTCTAATGTGACACCATGAGTGACCATGACGGCAGGGATCCGGCGACCCGGAAATTCTCGCTCTTGCACGAAAACACTTATTACGCGAATATAGTTATTTCATGTTACCGTGCTGACAGCTTTTACATTTTGATCCTTTTTTTTATGTCTTTGAGTCCTTTTCTTTGCGCGTGAAATTGCCACGTATGTAAATGTGTTTGCAGCCATTTCGCAATCGAAATATATATTATATATATTATATATTATACACATGCACATAAAAAAAAAATTCTACTCATTTTATATTTTATAATTACTTGCAGTTCTTTGATTGTAGTTTATTACTCATCGTGACGTCTAAAATATTATTCAATTTAATATTAAAGTTTGTACAAATGTTAATTTAAGCATGTACTATTTTATA
Organism: Platyscapa corneri; assembly: GCA_018907185.1. Lineage (NCBI taxonomy): Eukaryota > Metazoa > Arthropoda > Insecta > Hymenoptera > Agaonidae > Platyscapa > Platyscapa corneri. The sequence continues at coordinate 2,885,142 of JACCHW010000005.1, read as the reverse complement.
TTAGTGGTTCACTGGTAAATAATTTTAATACACAGTTTTAGGGTTTTACGTTGTATAAGTTGCTTTATATAATATTTAAATTGGTTAAATAACATTATCTTGATTTTAAATAACTTTTAATAAATAAAATGCTTTTAATTATTGCTAGGAAAATAAATAAAAATTTAAAAGAAATATAAGCTTTTTAAATACAATTGTTGACTATTTATGCTGAATACATTGTTATTTAATAGAAACTAATCAATAACCTCCAATTTATCAAAAATAATTGCTGAAAACTTTTGTCGTATTAATAAAACAAGTCCGAGGTGGAAATCACAATACTAATATTTTATAAATTCTTCTATTTCTAATTAAACAGTTTTGATGAAGGAAAAAAATTAAAATATTCTTTTTTAAGAACAGCTAAAAAATAATTACAAAGTTACATTAGTTTTTAAACAGTTCGTTTATAAAATTTAAAATTAATAAATCGGCCATCCACATATTTGTTATCAAGAACTTGAACAAAATCAATTTTTCTTAAAAAAAAAGCGCCTGACCTACTTATTATCTTTGTCTTCAATTCTCGAATAAATATTTGAGTAAAGAAGGGCATCCAACGGATAAGCATAAATTTTCCCTGTTTCAGCACGAAAGAACCCGCGATTCGAAACAGCCTCCGAAATTTCAATGTTAAGTGATGCGATATAGCGGTTCGAGACTCTCGATTGCTACTGTATTTTGTGATTTTCAAGCACGAAGATGCTTTTAAGCAATAGCAAAAGCTTCAGTTCAAAATCGACCCGGAGGGGAGTTAAAACAAGTGCTTGCGAAACGAACTGCTTTTAAGTGCCTGTGGGAAGGTTACTTTTACCTCTAAAATACTTCTTTGAAAATATTGATTCTGAAATATTTTCTCAGGCTAAATTACTTAGAAAATTATGCATTTATATAATAGTAATTGAATTTTAAAAATAAATAATATGAATATAATATGAATACCTGCAATGTTGGTGGTCTTAAAACACTGCTAAAATGAAAGATACGGATTCTTTTATTTCATATTTTAAATAATATTTCTCACTTTATTCAGAAATATATAAAATATATAAAATAAATAAAACTGGTTCAGATAAATAGATATACTTTAGTATTTAGATACTTATTAGAGCAATGAAAAATTCTCAAATAACTGTTGCACTTTGTCGTATTATTACCCAACTACTGCAACACAATTATTTCACTAATTCATTTAATAGAAATACATCTTATACACAAGTCTAGCACATGTCATTTAATTAACGAAAATTAATTTACAAATGAAATAATTAACTTCATATGTACAATTGATGTATATGAAACATAACAGTTAAAACTAAAACAGTTGTAAAAATAATTCGTTCCATGTAGAAGATACGATTGAAAATAATGTATAGATTTAGGCATTATAAGAAATAGCTAATAAAATATTTCATAATAATTTTATTTTAATATTTATTTATCATATAATAATTAACTGATAAATAAGAATAATAAATAAATAAATATAATTAAACTGGTTTCTAAGAAAAAAATTAGTTTTTTGCTTAATAGTATTACAATTCATTTTAGATTCCTTACGGATGTCAAGTGTTTTTTGGTTAGTAGTAAATTATTTGAACAAAAAAATTTTTTTATTTAATTTATCTTTCATTATTGAAGTAAAAGAAAAATTAGATACGTAAAAAATATCTTAGAATCTTAAAGTACTATAAAGTAGCTTAAAAGCTATTATAACGCAATAAGAATAGGCAAAAATTTATTAAAATTGTATAAGATCAACGATAAATTAAATAAATATATCAGTCAATTACTTACATTGATCAATTTAATTTTAATATACATTATTTAATTTAAACAATTTTTATTTTGATAAAAAATTTAAATATTCTTATATATGTATGATTTATATTTTACGAAAAATGGTAACGGGAAATAAAATTTTTAAAATTATACAATTTAAACTATATTATTAGTAAATAATCAAGCTAATGATTTAACAGTTTAGAACATATATCTATTTAATGTTAATTTCAATTCTAATGTTGATAACTTGAAATTCTTAAATTTATATAGCAATTGTTTAATTTTATCATATTCCGTATAAAAATATATATATATTTACAAAATATAAAAGTTTAATTTTTATATGAAAATATCTATGAATAATTATTATTGATAATATAAATTTTATTAGAAGTTTTAAAGGGAAAAAAATAAAAAAAAAATATTCCTTTACTTAAATAGATACACTAATTATAATTTACAAATCATTAAAGATAACATTTAAAGTTTTTCAGTATTTTGTTTATGATAAATTATTTACTTAATTAAAGAAAATAATTGATAATATAATAAGTAAGTATTTATTATTAGGAAATAGATTACTATGTTAGTTTTTAAATAACATTCATAAAACTTTTATGGTATTAGTTATATTTATTTTTATAAAGAGTTAAAGGTTTAATGATTTAATTGAATAAACCTAATTCAACTTTGTATTACTTTATGGAAGGTTTAAATGTTTAATCTGAAAGATTTATAATGAAATTTTTAATATTTCTAATAATTAAATAGACTGCGTGTCATTTAGAATTTAGCGCTATTAAAAATATAAATAAAAATATTCACATATTTAATTGAATAATTAAAATTTAAATTAAATTTTATAGAGCTCTAAATAAAAATAGTATTTTAATCTGAAAATAAATTTACATATTTATAAAACTTTTATATTAACTCTACAAACTAAATTTATTGATTAAATAAATATTTATTTCTTCATATTTTACCAAAATTATAATCATTAAATTATTTGATTAAGTATTTTATATTAGATTATAATTTAATAAGAAAAAATTATCCCAGAATTTTAATTATATAAGAATTTGAAGAGTTTAATAAAGGCATTGAGTTTAAATAACGTGGAATATCTATCGATACATTATAATCATTATAATATTTCACTCTTTCAATATATATAGCTACAAATTCTGCAACAATGAAATTAAAAATATTAATTATATTTATGTAAAGCTAAAGTTTGTTTCTTTACGTAAACACATTATATTGTTGTGAGGTTACTGATGAAACAAAAACCAGACACTGAAGTATCAAGTTTGGCTGTGAATGTGTATGTGTATACTTAGTGCATGTAAGTAACAACACTAAAAATTGAAGGTTCTTTTTAGAAGTTTTAAATATATGTAAAAAACTAAATAATTACTTAATAATCTTGGAAAATATTTTATTAATCAATCATAAGTAATATAATTTAATATTTTATTAAATATTTATGATAACTTTAATCTGCTTTTTTTGCTAATACAAAACTAATTTTACTATTTGTTTATGTAAAAATTCGAAAAAAATTTTAAATAAAATTAATATATAAAGTTATAAATAACACATATATAAATCTTCAACAATTTATATAGATTCATGTAAATCGTTTTATATAAAATACTTTATTGTAAATCATTTGATATAATGTGTAATTGAAATCTTATAACTGAATTAAACTTCTAATTTATATATAAATTAATCCAAAGTCAATATAAAGTACTCGACTTTGAATACTCTTATTTTTTTTTCAAAAGACAAATTTTTGCAAGTAATACTACTATAAAAAATTCATTTTTTGAAAATTTAATAATCCTTTATAAATATATACCAAATATTGGCTTAATAGGTCGTAGTACATTTTTAGCTATTTATTTTTACATAATTAAATATTGTATGAGGATAACGAAATTATGTTACATTGTACCATTGTGCACAAAAATAAAATTTCAGGTTTATCATAATCGGTATAAATAGATTGTTGAAGATGGTGCCGCGCTGTGTCGGGATCAGGAAAGGTAGAGATTGAATAATTAGAGCAAATATTCGCATTTTCATAAAAATCTGTTTAATCGTGGCATTTACAACCCGTCGCTTAGAGAAAAGGGCCGCCACGTTCGCCGTCATCGTACGAGTGCGAAGTCCGACACGAACCGACTCGACAATCTAACTGCACTCGCAAGTCCTGTACCTTCTTATAATTTATACCAGATGTTTACATTACTTTACGTCCCTAATTGTCCTTCAGCATAAAATATCCTCCTACAGGAGTGAAAAAGCCTGTACAACCTAATTTCTCGCGCGGAGATCCGGTTGGCCGTTTTCACCCGTTTTCAGTAATCCGTTGACAATATTATTAATCTTTAATTGTCTTACCGCGGCTGCCCAGGTGCGCTCATTTACGACGGCTAATCCCGGGTCGCTCGCATGTACTCGACACACGCTGCGCGATTACCTATCCTATCCTCAACATAAATTATAGTTTGCAAATCAATGAGAAATATTATCTTCGTGCGCAAATAAATATTTCGATACTTATTTGTTAATTCATTTAGTGTCCTTCATAATTTGTAAATAATGAAGTATGTCAAAAATAATTGAATTTGTCATATTAACTCTTTGATAGTCTATATTTTGTTTGAATAAAACCTACAAACTTCATTTACGATCAAATATTTTTTATCAAATAAACTTTCAGTGGCTGCATTCGTCGGTTTCGTAATAATGACTATTTTTAAAAGAACCTTTTATATTATTTTCTACTTTTTATACGATACACAATCGATTTCAACATTTTGTGTCATTGCTTTTATTATTACACCCAGCGGCAATATTTCGTATTATAAGTCTTTGAACATTCTTTTATAATCTCGTATTATAAATATAAAGTTTTCATGTATTGCTGCTTTTACTCATATTACTCGTACATACGTTAGTTGTGAATACCGAAAGGAAAGTGGAACAATACTTATAAAGCAGCGTAAACGAATAGTTTTTCTATAAACTTATATTTGGACTGCCTGTCTAATGATTTATTAAAAAAACATGTTTAATAATATTCTCTCAATGATAGATTTCACACATTAATATCTAATATTCGAAACGATATATATTAATTAATTTAAAATATCACGAATACTACATCAACTTTTCGCATTCGTAAATAAATAAACAAAAATGTAACTGTAAAAAATAAATATGAGTTTATTCATAACTTGAATAAATGAAAGAACTGTAGTTGTAAAAAGTTTCGTTTTAATTTAAGTAGATATTTTGTTAAATCTAACTGCCTGTAAAGTAAATTATTTCGAGTTCGTTATTATTGTACAATAATGCAAATATTTACAAAACAGACTCATTTTGAATAAATATTTAAATGTATCAATGTAGGTGAATAATAATTAGCAAGAGAAATCAAAGCAGTACCGTTTGCTGTTATGTTTAATAAAAGTAAAAATCATTCCTCTGCATTGAAATTTCATCAAAATACAATTTATCAAGTATCACAAAGGGAAAGTAAGAGGACATAGGAGGGAGTATTTGACCATTGGTCTATTAATACCCCCGGGTTCACGATCACGAATGTTAATAACGAACATCGAAGATTCGAACTCACGTACACATGCTCATTATATGATCGGATACGTACCGATAAAACCCTATTTACAAGCTTAATAGACTTCTGTGATATGGATATAGTAGTTGCACAGTGCATTACAAAACCAGCCTCAACAAGATAAAGAGGGTGGCAGGGAGGCAAGATATGGAGCAGAGAGGACGAGAGAGAGAGAGAGAGAGAGAGATAGTAACAGAGAATACGTACAGTCAAGCCTGCTTAATCCCAACATCATCATCGTGTGCATTATTAATCACATTATCTCATCAATTGGCTCTGTCGTTTGTCCTTTCGGCGTATAATGCACGAGCAAATGCGCAAAATCCGAAAGTTAGCTCGAGTCAATTTATCGTATTCCTCGGTCTGAGAACTGGACTGTCTCTGCTGCACTTTTTTGACATCACGTTAAACGATACAATATAATTGTCAGCTGCGTAAATTATTTTACCTGCAGTAGAAAATTACGTTGAATTTAATTTATTCAGTTATTGTTTCGTAATACTACTCACTTCTCAAATTTTGTAAACGTGAAGTTTAATTAGAACATCAACTATCCGATCAAATAATTAATGCTCAAGATTTTATAGACGGATTTGTCTCTTGTTTAAAGCGTATTTTTCTTTTATAAAAAGTAAACATACGAATAGCGATGAATATATTAACAGCTTCGCGTAATAAAACTGCTTTATTTATTCTGTAACTCGTAATGAGTTCCTATTTTAATTAAAAAGCCCTGCTTTTATTAATTCCAATGGATATTATTAGAAAAAATAAATAACCTCTATTTGATTTTCTCATTAATTGTCGGTGTAATAAATTTCTGGCTTTTAAAATTTATGTCTCAATCGACTTCGATAATTATAACAAGAGTTCATGTTATTTCGAGTGCGCTCATAATTGTTCTTTGCATGTTTACACAGCAAAGCTTTGGGAGTTTCTGCTCTTTACGAAGGTTACGAAGTGACTGTCTAACAGTTTTTAAATACTTATTATCAAATAATAGGTACTTTTTTATCTTAAAATATAGAAAGTCTTAGTCAGAGTTTGGATTATTGTGAAATACGCATTTATTCTATACAAAGATTATCGTTTTTTCGGGCGTGAAAAATACATTTTACATGCATCGTTATAAATATTTTATTGTCAACTAAATCAACGGATTCAATTATATAATCCTACATTGCATTAATTAGGTATAATAATAATTCCCTATAAAAGGAAGTTTAATCGTTTGATAAAATGGAATACTGTTTTAATATACATAGTATTATAAAATAACAATATACAGAAATATTTTATAATACATATTACATTTAGATAAATATATAATTTTTTTTTAATACCTCGCATTATACAAGAATTAATCTGAATATAACTGGATTTTTTTGTATTTTTAATATCTGTTTAAGGTTGATATTTTGAAATGACCGATTATATTAAGATGAAAACCTTTTTTGTTTTTGCGCGCATTCTCAAGCTTAAATTTTGAAAAATTTGTTTAGTGTTGTATACATGTTTAATGTATTTTAATTCTTGTAAATTCAATTTTTATTCGTAATTTTGCTTTTATCGTGATAAGTACTTGCAATCTTTGTCAAATGTAATTAAAAAACTAATATTATTTAATTATAATGAATACAAATAAATGATGAGCTTATTATTAAGTATACTTATGCAATGGAATTGTCAATTTCTGTACAAAAAAAAAGAATTTTTGAATATTAAAATTAAAAAGAGAATTAAACTTGAGCATTTATCGTGTACTTTTAAAAACTGTAAATCAGTGTAAATGTGTGTATAAATAAAGCTTAATGTATAATAGGATAATCTTGAAAAGTGAACTTTTAAATTTTATTTTATGGCTCAATTATATTTTCTCAACATAACATAATAAAAGTTACACTTCATTAATCTTGTAAAATTAATCTGAAAGAGTATTTTCAAATATAAATATTTTTTAATACAGTTCTACTAGTTATTTTTTCAAATTTTTATTAAATTCAATATAAACTCGTATTGCGGTCGAAAAATTGAATTAGTTGTTTTCAATATATTCTGGTGCAAAACTGTAGTTGTAAATATGTCTAAAAATAATATACTATCTGATCTATTCTTTAAGAGTACTATAAAATCCAAAAGACCATAAAAAGGCACATAGAAGTTTCTGTTTGCTACAATCTTAAATTATGATTTTAGGAAAAACCTTCACAGTATAAGCAGAAAATTTTATCTGCCAACTCAGCTAATTCATTTATTAAACCAGCAGTCGCGTAGAAGGTCTTTTTCGCCGACTATATCACATAAATACAGAATCTATTTTAATGTATATTTTGGCTGAGAGTTCATTTTCTTATTATTACGAAATTATTATCGATTACTTGTCGAAACCATTATCTTACTTAATCAATCAAAACTTTGTACGTGTATATAAAACAAGTGAAAAACAAATTTATAATTATGAAATTCATAAATAAAAAATTGGATGAAATTGTTATATTACGATTTTAAACTGAAATAAGTATAAAAAAATTATTTTTGTCAATACATCATTCTCTAAATTTTTATTATGAGGAGTAGGTTGATGAATAAAAAATTATTTAATTTTATAAAATATCTTATAAAATAAAATAATTTAAAAAATATATATGTATAATTGATACGAAGAATACTCAATCATATACTAAATTAGCTCTATTTTACAATTTACTGTCAAAGACTTAAGTAACATATCAAAGTTTGACTGATAATACTACATATTCGCTAAATATTTATTATAAGATATTTTTTAGATGTGAAATATCATAACAGAAATTTATCGTACTTTTTAAAAAGTGACCATCTACAATCTATAAATATAATAACACGATTTAATTACATAATGGATTTAATATAAAATTCATATTGGATAATAGTTCTATTTATGAAAGTTTCATTCTTATACTCTTAGTTTGAAATTTTTAATCAGGTTTTACACATATTAAATTTTAATTTACAGAATCTCGGAATTTTTCAAAATACAACGAATTTATTTTATGAAAATAGAGATTATGAAGAAGTGGATGTTTTAAGAAATTGTATGTAAAGCAACAGAAATTGTTAAATTAAAAAGAAAATACGTCAGGGTGACGGAAAAACATAAATAGTACATTGAATACATATTTTAAATAAGGAAGAGTATCTAACTTTGTAATAACAATTTGTTTGTAAAAATATATAGAAAAATAATATAAACTGACTGTATAGTACATTTAATTCCAACTTCAGCTTTTAACGCATTGCTTGCAAACAAGTTGTGCCATCTGACAATATTAAAAAGGTATAAATTGATAAAATATTTATCTGCAGTCTTAGAAGTATTAAAGTCTACAGATTCTCTTATAGTTTCGGTAAGTTATCGGAGTTCATATGAGTTAACGTATTCGATACCTACGTGCGCGGTTTAACCAATGACGAGGTACACGTAGAGAACATTTTACGTGTCCAAGTTTGCTATTCCACCCTATTACTGATTTGTATGGATCGTATCTACGATGATGGAGTCAGAGCACTAGCTCCGTGGTATCCATAGATCAAAACATAGAATACGATCTGACCTCATATCTTCGACCGCACAGCTATAGATCCACTATCTGAACCCTATCGTTTACAAATTCTATGCGTGTAAACAGCAGCGAAAAAGTAACTTTCCTGACTACCTTATTTTTGCGAAGATTAAATTAAAAATTAATTTCCTTTTCAAATTTTATAAACTTATATTAGCTGTAAATATAATCGGTTAATCAATTAGTTAATAATTGGTCATAATTATAATTGTATTATTCAGGTTTAAAAATATTACTCACTGATTTACTGCGGATTCGGAAACTTTTCACCACGTGTAATCTTCATTGTTACAAGAGGAACGAATATATTGAAATTTTAAAATCTTGTACATAATTGTAGAAAGCCAACGTTATAATGACATTTAATTTTAAAATATTTAATAAAATTTGGGCAAGATCTCTTTATAAATTGTGTTATACTTCATATCTCAAATTATTACGTAATTCTTAAAATCAAATTATTCCGTGGAAGCTTATATTTATGGGCCTATAGATTATATCAATCAATTAAGATATATTTAATTAATCATTGTTTTATGAATGTATGATTACATTTTTAAACTTTAATAAATATTCTGAATTACATGGTTTAAAGCAGACAATTTTCAAAGCGAAGGAAAACAAAACTTTAACTGGACAAGCTTCCATATACTTGAGAAAGTAGAAAGTTTCAACCAGTTTTCAAGCGACTCGTGTTCGGCTAAATTCGTGCATCTATTCAAAGCCGATATTTTAGCTTCCATTAGGAGATGTTACGATCACTGTGTCATGGTGAACAAAAATTAACCTATAAACTGTATGAGTATATAGAATTTGACCGATACTCGAGGGAAGAGCCCTTTAAACAAAAGATTATGTATTTGTACAAATACTTTTATTTACATTTTCTTACTAAGTTTTCGATACGTTTCATCAAATTAGATCTTTTCATCTGTTGATTTTTATCACATGTACACGTGTAAATAATTCCTATATCTTTAACTTATTAAAAAAATTGATTTTTTATAATATGTAGAAGTTTTTCCCTATGATTTTTTGTAGCAACTGAATTTCTCGAAAGAAATTTTACTCAAGTTTATTTATTAATTTTTAAATAATTCCAAAATAAATGTAATACGATCACTTAATAAATTTGCTAAAATAGTTTTTATTCCTATTCGCTCTCAATACTTATTAATACATTAGTATTAAATGTAGTAATAACAATAATTACTGTCAATATATCAATTCATTAAGGATTTCGTGCAATATTTAAAAATCATTTCATGGTAAGAAATGAGCTTTAAAAAAATAATAAACAGGAATGATATTAGCATGATATTGAAGTAGATGAAAGAACGGATCGATCATCTCTCTCAGGATTGATATGAGAGGGGATGAAATGACGTCACCCATCCCAAGGGTCGACGATGATGAAGTAAAAATAAGAAAAGCCGATTTAGAATTTAAAAAGGTGTTAAATCTTGTGTTGCGATGTAACGTTCAATATGATACGGGCTAGAAAGAGAAAACTCTCAACCACTAGTTACTGTGGTGAGGTGACTTTAGCAACTGCGACTCCAGAAGTAGTTTCTATTATCCCTCGGCGTCGGTGAACTTTATATTTAGTGTATAATATGAATCTTCTCTTTAACACCTGATTTGCGCCTTTTAATAAAATCACAAAGAGCAAGGCTCCTACTATCCTCGTTTTTTCTCTCAGTTAAACGTAATCGGTACATTAGATGCAAATAGCAGTTGAAGAGATTTCCGTTAGTGCGAACATCGCAGATTAGTCAAAAATACGCAAGGTAAAATAATTAATCAAAGTTAAAGATATGCAACATTGACGATCGTCAATGTATTAACCTATTTGCGTTTGAGTTATAGATAAAAACATTATTTCATGTAAAGCAAAAGAGAATCAAATATACACATAGACAGAGCAACATCTAAACTTCTCTGTATCGATTAAAAAAAAAATTAATTCTTTCATTTACAATTTACAGCGGTCTTGATAAAAATAGTCGATATCTGGGTTACTTTTGAATTCTAATTTCGCAGTTATCTCTGCCATATCTCAATGTTCCCCTTCAGTCTCCCTAATTTCAAGTTATTGAGTTTAAACTCGACTACGCTATTTTATCCAAAATCAATACCGGTTCCCTTTACTTTTTTTAATAAGATTCATTTAATAATGGTTTTTTATTTATCTTAATCACTTTTATTATAGAAAAATAGTTATTATTAATTTATCGTTTCATAATGATTTCATAAACTATTACAAATATCAATTCCACACTGAAGCAAAGGGTAAAAGTATATTTTTAATTGTTCTCCAGCATATATTTTTTAGCAAATCTTTATACATTTTTTATGAATACGAACTTAATTTTAAAAGATAACAACAGACAGTACAAGTAAGAAAAGCTCTACCTTGATTAATTTTTTAAGAAATGTTTAGCGACAACAATAAAGGGATTTTGGATTGAATAAAAGCTTTAGAAAGATTTACACGAATATTAATATTACAAAAAAAATTTTTTTTATTTATTCCTATCTTGTATTTTTATAAAGATACTTGAATACTATCAAAACTTGAAAAGAAGGTTAAATATTTTATATTTAATTTTTAATTATTCATTTAAATGTGCGGAATTTAAAAAATTTTTTACTCCTCTGTACGTGTGCAAAAGTGTACATCTCTTGCGTTAATACGGATGGTTGAGTAAGCAATATAGCATTTTTCAATAGATGATCTCCGATATTTGTGTAGCTTCTCATAATTGGAACTATTGACTCATTCTACTTAAATTGGAAATCAATATGTGTAAAACTGCATCGAGGTTTTTTCCGTATGAAAAAAAAGGAATTGGCAAATAAAGAACGTCGCAACAGATTTTGATTCTAAACTGCGAACAGGGAACAAATTTGAATAAAAAATTGAGCTCTTCGAAATTTTTGAGCGCGTGAAATCGCTGCTTTTATTGCTAATTAGGTAGTGTGACGCTATTTTTGTAGCATCTGCATTTGCTCGCATTAATAAAGTGAATATTGAGGCTGGCAGACATTAATAGTGATTCCGTTAATGAGATGTTTAAATGGAATTAGGTAATTTTGAGGTTTAACATCCTTTTAGGTATAGATTTTTAACGCTATAACATATTTAAGAGTACATTATTGCACAACATTATTGTATATTCTCAATTTCATAAATTAATCCTTCAATTGAAATTTAATCAATTGGAATTCAAATTAAATGATAAGAGTTTTTTTTAATGAGTTGTTGATTTTATTAGATGGTATTGTGCTTCGTAATTATCGACCCTTTACCGTATATTAAAAAGTTCGCTTTGAATTTAAATTTAGTAAATTCGGGAATTAATGATGCAAAACAATGATTCTCGTTAAAATACTAGAATGTTTTTTAGTGTCATCTAATAAAACGTCTAACAGAATTTATGTTCTAATACATTTTACAATTAGTAGAGTATATAAAAAGATATATTTATTCCAAGAATTAATAATTTTCAGTGTTCGAAGCAATTTTTATTGTATATTAAGAAATGCAAAAAAAAAGAATATAAAAATTTGATCTCAATCAACTGTACCTTATTATTTTATCATTATTTTTTAGAGTTTAATAGAAATAAAAATTAGACTTTATAATAATTTTTAATGAAATCTTATTTTCACTGTTTATAATTTAATTTTGAATATTCGCTGAAATTCGTCGAATTATAAATACTTACAGCATTATACATTATAATTTGTATTGAGCTGAAATATCATGTACTTTGAAAGTACTTGAGAATACTTTTCAAATTAAATTAAAGATGCTCTAATGAATACATACTTTTTCATCTTACCGATTACTTTTTAAAGTACAAGTTTTATTAATAATTGTATCTTTAATAAAATCTTTAAGTGGTGACTGCTTTATAATTTTATTTTTTAACTATACGAATTATGTAAAGCTGATATTAATGATAAATGTAAAACAGTAACATAAATGAACATTTATAAATTCTCTACTTCTTTCGGAAAACTTTTTGAAATACGTTAAAAATATGTCTTAAACATTTTTTTTTAAATTAACCTAATGGAACTGTTATTCATTGTTTTGTAAAATAAATACAAAAAATAGTGATTCAATTTCTTGTAATATCGATTTAATGACGTAGTTTTAAGAATGATACTTCTGAGTGCATGTAATTCAAGAGTAACACAAAAGTATCGCCATGAAAATGATTAAATCAATAATAAAATCAGACTGAACATACTGTTTTAACCGAGCAAAGGAAAATTATGCACATTAACGAAAGATTATTTCAACTGTCTTTGTCGTTGAGTACAGTTTATTTTTCGATTGAAAGGGTCACGTCTGCCGTGTGGCACTTACAAAACATTAATGAAAAACAAAATATAAATGAAAGCACGCGAGCGAAAACAATTGAGCCGTAGACGGTAAGGATCTAACAGACCATCCACTCGTTCTTAATACGATACTCGTTCTGCACCACATCCATTTTATGTTTCGCATTGTCTAAGCGGAAGCATTTAAGGGCGACTCTGAGAAGGCGAGCTTTTCGCTTTCACCACCTGCGGCAGTGTTTCGATTACACCGTACGCCTCTGATATTCAGCCGCACGCTTTCCTCTCTAATCCTCTATGCCTTCTTGCTATTTTATTTCAACACACTTCGTCCCCTTTACATCGCTGTGCGCTTCTATACACACAATCCCTAGATTTTTTAATCCAACCCTCTTTTTCGTGTTTGCTGTTCTCTGCTCTATTTCCGTAATACTGTATCATAAAACCGCCTTTATGGTGGCTTTTAGCTCCTCGTTTTATTGATAAATTATACTATTTTCAAATCATACTATTTACAATTTCTGAAAATAAAGTTTATTAATTATAAATAACTATTCGATAATCAATATATGTATTAAAAATTACTATTAAGTGTGGCGTATATTTGAAGAAAATATGCCTTAGCCTTAGTTTTAGTTTTACTTAGAGTATAAGTAAATGTTAATATTAGGCAATAAGCGGAAAAGCGAAAAGGGCTTCGCGCCCGACGCCAACGGCACAAGAACCGGTCGGATTTGTGCAAGCGACTAAATTGCACACGGCGCTTAGTATATATATATATATATATATATATATATATATATATGTATTCGTTGTAATATATATCTATAGTTTGTTGTACGGATAATTAAATAAATATTTAACGTAAAATTCAGGGTTAATTAATTTGACCTTTCCCACAATATAAGTAATGAACATTTGTTAGTTTTTCAATCGGTTAAGCTCTAAATTAATTCATCTTTAAAGAGAAAACCTGTTTTTATGAAATATCTCGGGGTAACAAATATTTTTACAAATACATAATACATAATATATTTAAATCTTAAATGTTATCCTATTACATCCATGAAAATCCAAGTTTAAAAGTATTATTTTTATTCATTAACAGAATTTGCATCCGTAATGTGTAATGCAGTAGTTTTTTGAAAATATCAAATGACAGTACAATAGCTGTAATTTTTAAATAAACAAATTTCTCATTGTTAAAAGTAATTAAAAGGTAATGTTTGAATAATAATAAAAATTATAATAAAGTTTAATTTAGAATTTGAACTTTAAATTATAATAAAATGTAATATATTATAACAGAAATTTATTTTCAAATAAAATAGTTTTATATTTAATTTCTGAATGCTTGCAATAGTAGATACATGTTGATCATAAAAGGAAGTAACTCAGTTATTATTTTATTAAACAACTGTTTGAAAGTTTTCTAAGAAAGAAACATCTTTCCTTAATTATGCAAAGAAAGTTACAAGTATTTTGTTACTCGTGTAAATCGCAATCACCTAAAAAATGCTATATAGATTAAGGATTAAGGATTATCCTATCTTATTCAAAAAGATACTGCACGTACATTTGTGACATATCTTACTGTCATCGAGCATGACGTTGTAAGTCAAGCTACAGTAGGAAAAATGAAATTAGAACTTCTGTCTGTCCCTATTCCTGGCGTTGCAAGCAGTTCGCCGTCTCCCCCACAACTTTATCTCTCTGTATCTTGAAATGCTGGAAACGGAGAAAGGGCGTGATCCTTCAAGCAGCCCTGAAAAAACCTCGCCTTGAAATGTTTCTTGCCAAGAAAACACGTTACTCTATTCTTCTTTTTACTTGTATTAGTCTTCGGCTTCTGTTGCTTCCTCTGTAGCTGGTTTGATATACCGCGCAGCAAGAGAGGATGACAGATGAGCAGCTAGAAGCTACGAGAAATGACGCCGGAAATTTTATCTTTTTATAATATTGCTCTGAGAGCTAGTCCATATTCGAGATCAAAATTTCTCAGGAAGGAATTATGGAACTTAGCACCTGTACTTAATAGGGTATCTAAATTACCGTTTCATACGCTTCCTCATAAATTCAAAGACGCAGTTACAAATTAGAGAAATATTAATTATGCCGTTGAATCCGACGATAATCCGAAAAAATTGTTAAGCATCGTTACAGCTCGTGTTTGAGCTCGATGTTAGTTTGATTAATTAAACTACTTCAATTACATTGAACAAACTAAAATTAACGTTATTATATATAAATTTTAATAAATAAAAATTAAACTAAAGTATTTGATTCTTCCTAGTTTATTCCATAATTCATTATATTTTAGTGTAATTGTATATTTTCCCTAAATATTAATTAATCCATTTTTCACATATCTTGAAAAAATTTTCAATTATACAATGAAGATTATAATGTAGCGCATACTGTGTGTAAGTATTTTTTTAGAAGATATATCTTTCTCCACAGAGAATAAACTCATAACGTTTACTACCTTATTTTTTAATGTAGAAAATTTATTATGAAACAATGTTTTCTAATTTCGACGGTTGAAATTATGAATTTAATACTCGTTTATATAACTGCATTTTGAGACTTGTATTGATTTATATTAAATTATAATGCATTTATAATAATTGTATTCGATGAAATATTTAATATAGTTTCAAGCATTATTATAATTTAAATGGACGATCACTTACGTAGAAAAGAAGATTCCAAGTAGTTTACTTATCAAACCCTTCAGCTAAACTTGATGATAGGAAAGCTTCTTAGCGAAAGGTTAATATAATCGGATAGATCGATCCTTCAAATCCTCACTTGAGAAAGAGGAGAGAGCAAAGAGTAATCATGAAACTCCCAATAGACTTCCTCGACTTTTTTATCTTCGACTACACGCTAAAACGCGATGTACGCGTATAAAAGACTGAACTACATGTGATACAGTTCTTCTAACCTTAAGTTTCAAGTCGAAAAGAATATACAGACTATGGAATGCAGTTCTTTCTAGTTGGTATAGCGGTTCAGACTTTACTCGACTCACGGGTTCGTTAAATTTTCGCCCAACCACTCTAAAGAGCTAAATGTACCTATACATACAAGATATATACGCGGCAATGGTTACATATACTTCATATACACGTTTTCATCTCTAAAGTTTCTTGTACCGAGGAAGGAGAGAGGAACAGTCTCGAAACTTCGGAGCTTCCTTTAATTGCACTTCCTCAAAATTTCAACTCTAAAGTGGTATATTAAAAAAAAATTTCCATTTTTGACAGAGAAACTGTAACTCCATCCATCCTATAATCACAGCATATGCAGGTAATGGATACACTAAGCTAACCTTTAAGTAATACTTATGATATTTCAAATATCTTGTTTAAAAGTCATTTTAAATTCATTTATTTAACTTTGTAAACTCTTATCAGACATGTCAAATAATCAAACATTTTCAAGATTCTCCGAGTTCTAAGTTAAAGAAATAATTATATAGAAATTATAAATGAAAGTAGGTGTACAGAAACCATCATTTTTATAATCTTCAAACTTTTATATTATTAATATACTCTTATATTGATTAAACTATTTTTTAGTAATTAAAATATGAACTAAATATAAGACTAAATATATTTTTTTAAATATTTTTTACACCATAATCTTTCATCATAATATGTTATAAATATGTAACGTTTTTCTTCGCATAATATTTATAATTATATAACAATAATTTATATACTTTTCAGACTTGTATAAAAAAATTCGTTTTTCCCCCAAGATTTATTAATGAAATTCATAGCAATTTATTTTACACATTAGAATTTAGTAATGTCATTAAATATTTAAAACAATTTAATTTATGTTATTATAAATTATATTGGTTGACGTATAAAAAAAAGTTTTATTAGTTTTACTAACCGAATTAATTTGACAATTATTTAATCGACCAATCATATTATTTTAAACATTTTTCTAAAACAATTATTAGAAAATAATGTTTCTATATTAAATTGACTACGTTAATTGAATTTTTTAAATAACAAATTATTTTGCATACAAAATTATTCAATAAAATAAATAAATTAATTAAAAGTTTTTGTATATGATTTAGTATAACTATAATTTATCTCTTAAAATAATGTAATAAACATTTATAAAAATGTCTATTTAAAAAAATATATAATATTATATACTGTGCTTTATGAAAGCTTTTTAATTAATTTTATAAAGAAAAAGGATTATTATAAGATATTAGAAAATATACCTGTGAACTCAACCTATTAAATAGTTTACTTAAATATATTTTAAAACGATATAAATGTTAACATATAAAAATTTTTATACTGTTTATTTTTTGAAAATATATGCTAAAAAAAATCATTCATACATCCAATTTCTTTTCTCAAAACATCAATATTTATAAAAAAACTATTAAATCATTAAATATTTAAAATAATTTAATAATTCGAAAATATTGTAATATCAGTAAACTTTATGTTTTAACAATATTTCTAAAACAATAATTGTAAATTAACATTAATTAATATGTAATAAATAATAATTTTTTATTAAGTAGTATACAATTTAAGAATCTTTTTTATGATTAATATTTTATTATGCTTTATCTCAATATAAATATTGTAAAAAATTTATTAATTAGTAATTTCAAGCCATTTACATGAACTTTAGATATTTAATATTCTCAAATTAAAATGTATAAGATGATAAAATACATGATTTACAATATAAATATAATGTGTATAATATAAATTTTTTAGTAGTATAAATTAGTGATAGTCAGGCAGACACACTCACCCATACATTTAGTTAAGCGTAAATATGTATGTGCATATTAGCGACGGTTACAAAATATTTTTTTATTGAAAATCTTATTTTTCTTTTATTAACGTTAAATTTATTGAAAACTTAATAATATAATCGTACAGCTTAACGTAATTATTAAAAAAAATCGAAAAACAAATATTTTTCAGGTAATTTGATTCTGGTTGAAAAATGTAAAATCGAATTATGATTATTTTTGAGAAAATATCTGTAACTTTTTCATTATTTTCCGTATCTTCTGAGTTTGTTTTATATAGAGAAAAAAATATTTTCTGAAGATAATTCGGTTAGTAATAAATGTATTGTTTTTTCCCCATTTTTCTTCATTCTTTGCAAAGCTCTATACTCAGCTTAACTATCTTCTCGCTGAAATTTCACTTGAGTTGTCTTCCTCAAAAACATTATAAATGAAAAATGATACTCGTAATAGTATATGCAAGTGTCACTGTAGCAGTGCGATAATTATTCATAACAAATTAATAACGTGTCCGCATGACGCTTGCATATACATTTTCTAGCTACGAAAGGCAGTAATTACCGAGTGACTAATTGCGTTATTCATCGGCTTCAGGTCTAGTATTGCCGTTATCACCATCACTACTACTGCTATTATCACAGCAATAGGTGATTACGAAATCATGGGGATCTACGTATTGGGAATGGCAGGACTCATCGCTTTTTACGCGGTGATCCTTGGTCTCGGGATTTGGGCCGCCGTGATCAAGAGGAAAAAAGGCGGCCAGAATGAAATGATTCTAGCCAATAGAAGCATAGGACTCTTCCTTAGCATTTTCTCCCTCGTAGGTAATGTATCAGTCAACTATTTGCTTATATACGTAAATACACGCATGAAACCACTTATATTATTGTTTTTTTTTTTTTTTTATTGAAATATATAGTGACTAGTCTACGAATACGATACATAAAAAATTTTATTCCTTATAAAAACGTCATACAGAAATAGAATCCAGAACGTCTTATTTTTCTTATTACCAAATACTGTCTAATAATATGTAACATATTCACATAAATTATAAAATTCCAAGCACAATAACTAATTTATTTGAAGCATTTCTTAATATTTTAAAAATATTTCGTTTTGATAATATTCTTATTATTAGAATTTGAAAAAATATTTTTACTACTATACTGCAGGAACTTTACGTATATTTTTCAACAAAATTAAGCTAGAATTTAAAAAAAAAAATAATATCAAACGATACATTATTAATATATAATAATAACATAAGTTATTACTCGTACATTAGGTTATTTATTTATTTGATTTTGATTTAACATTTTTTTAAATTCTTTTTCATATAAATATAATTTTTAGAATAACCAAAAAATTTTTTTCTCCTTCAATTGAATGACATTTTTAATATATCTTATTAAAGGTAACATGAAAATTTATCGTTTTCCGTTATTTTACTTGTGTCTGAATAAGACTTAAATTTAAATTTGAAATCATAATGTCAACAACTTGACATTTTTTATTTTTATGTTCGCTCGCAGATACCGAATCATACATAAATTTCGATAATTTATGTTAGGGTACATTTTAGTAAAAATGAATCTATTTATATAATCTACACGAGCTCCATTAATATTTCCAAGACTCGCATTTCATATTGCAGCTAATATCATATTCTCTTTACAACAAACACGCTATAAAGTAGCTTAGTTTATTAGGCTTTGCGCTGCTGACGACACTGCTACTCAACCTTCCCTCTACTTCCAACTTCCAATTTTCTCTTTCTACTGGCTGGAAAAGAAAAAGTAAGGCGTAAGAAAGAATGAAAGAAGGAAAAAATACAGCACACGCGGTCTCTTTGACCGGTCCGGATTATAATCCTTGTTATTCACGTTGAGTGGCCAAAGTAACTATCACTGTTACTCGTGGAAGTAGCTTTTGCATTTGAGCTCGCAATATATTCCAAGACCAAATTCAAGGTAGTGAAACAGTACAACTACAAGAATACCAGCTAAATAGAGAAAATATAGGGTTAAAATTGAGAATGAACAATGGAGAAGAGACAAAGAATTTTTCAAACCGAATAGCGGAGCTTAATTTTGATTAATTAGTGCCACCAGTTAGTAGCACGTTCTTAAAATTTTGAAGAAAAATACGGGAGGATAAGAAAAGCAGATAAAAAAAAGTAAAAATTACAGCGAAGTTTTAATCGATTTTAATAATTTTATCTAGGATACAAGATCAAATGTATCGAGTCGGACAGACTCATCGAAATTGCTTTTTTATACTTACGTTTGATGGTGCTATCAAAAGACTCTTAAACTACATTACCGTGCTTCCAACTACTTGCAACTAAATTTTTACTATTAGTTCCAATATACGCACATCCTACGCGTATATCAAGTTTATGATTTAGTACAAGTAATTCAAATATGTGTGTACGAGGGTCTTATTTCATTACAATTTCTACTCTAATAACAATACACATATCGATATATTTCTATTGAATTTTACAAAGTAATATATTTTGCTACATTCGCGGTTACATTTTGTTAAATAGGTGCTTGTAAAATTTAAATTAAATGTAAAATATCAGGTTTTTTCGTATATAATATTCCGTGTACATATTTTCTGCAATATCATTTAAGCATTGATTTATTTGGAAAATTTGATGTTAATTATGCTTAATTCACATTTGATATATTTAAAAAAATGTTTTTTAAGTAATTGATTTCACCTTGAAACTTATTTATCAAAACCAATTTTCAAATTGAAAGTTATAGCGGAAGTAATAAAAGTTAAATTATTCGTTAACTTTAAATTATAACGTTAATACTAAAAGTTTCTCCAATTCTGAATTATGTCATTATTTAAAATATTATAAACAAACCAAATGAATAGAAGATTCACACATAAAATAGAAGTATACTTCATGTATGTGCGCCCGTATTTTGATATGAGCTAATTTTCTAGTTACGTAAATAAAAAAGAGTATTTTTTATGAATGCTTATTCTTCATTTTTTATGCGAACGATTATTTGTTTATTTAAAAAAGGTAAATTGAACACAATAAATAGTTAATATAAATATATTAAAGAAAGGTAAAGTAACTAATTAATTTTAAAGTAATCGACTACATCCTCAAAATGTCCGATATAAATGATGAAAAATAATATCGTCTTTGATCCGATAGTTTATACTGTTATCTGCGCATATTGTTACGGTATATTATGCTTTGCTTTTATCTTCTACCATTTTTTAAAAGATTCATTTTATAGAGGAATGAGTAAATTTTTTCCAGTGAATAGTTTTTTGACTTTTTCGATGACCGCCTTTTACATACAGTCACTTTTTTATATTGTACAACTAAATAATATGTATACTATATTGTAACAGGACTTTTACGTTCAGGAGAATTCGTTACAACACGAGGATGCAACCAAGTCCCCAAGAGCACGACGTTGAAAATGTGTAACTTGATTAGACCGATTTGACCCACTGCGGAGGCGCTGACACTCATGAGATAGAAATTTAAAAATTTAGTCGAAGATAGGAGGGGGAAAACGAATCGGAGCGAGAGAAGAAAAATGACGCGGATTCAATGAGACGACGCGTCATTTACAAAAAATGCACGAATTTCGCGGGTGAACGTCGGTCGTCGGATAATTGACGTCGAGATGCTGTGCTCAAATATTCCCGACGCACGTAACGAAAAATGCAATAAATTGCAATAAAAAAGTCAACACGACCTCTCTCTCTCTCTCTCTTTCTTCCCGTCCTTTGCATTTCTCGTCGCAGGGTTTGCCTCCACTTGCAACCATTTTCTTCGTTCAGTCTCCGACATCTTTTTCTTTGTCATTTTCTTTTCCGAAGCCGATTTTCGCTTTTGTTTATCGGCTGTTCGCGAGTTTAGTTAGAACGAATCTGTTTATTCAAAGACGCCAACCTTGTCTTCCGTTCTCGCAGTATTTTTCGCTCTCTCAACGTCACGCTCGTTCCATCAGTCTGGCTGTCGTTTACAAGATAAACAAATGTCTCGAAACTAGAATCAGTTATCGAAACCGAAATGCATATATATAGTCACATTAATTCCGGATCTTTGGTAAAACTTTTCCCTATAAACATATACAGTATAATATAATAAATATGTTTTATATATATGAATAAAAATAAAAATTATTTATCTTCTGAAAAATTGGAGATTATGAAAATTCTACTTATCGATTTAATTAAAGTCATTATAGCTTAAAAAACTTTCGATATGTATTTAAATACAAAATTAGAATTTAATACAATAAATTTTGTACTGTATAATTATAATTTATATGTACCTATAAACTATTTGTATGAAAATGGTGTTCGTCTAAAAATAGAAGAAAATATATACCTTATTTTTATAATTTTATATCTAATATTTATTACTTAAATGATATATTTTGTAAAACTATAAAACAGTAATTAATCATTTTAAATATCCATTTTATAACAGCAATTCATTATTTTACTATGAATTAATAAATTTAAATTTACCAATTTCATAGTTTTAATTGTATTTTATGATAGCTTGTATGACCCAAGTTATAAATTACTACCTTGTAGATGTTTCGCAGTTAATAAATAATTCTATCACAACTATTATTGTTTAATCGCTGATACAAATATAAAGTATAGTAATTAACATTAACACTTATATTATTATTAGTATTTTCAACATTTCAATTTTAAGGAAGATATAATTAGATTATAAAAATAATGTTCGTAGTAATCGCAATAATTGAACTCTGATATATTTAAAAAAAAATATCACAAATTTTTTTATAAATTGAATCATAAATATAAATAGTACAATTGGAGAATATTTAAAAAAACATATATATCGAAGTCACGAAAGGCAGTATTACTTGAACAATTGATGGCATCTTGACCACGGTTTAACGTCTAGATTAACATTTTACAGAATAAAAAAAATACTATTCAATCCATGCACAATGAATGAACGATCAATGCTGCGGAACTGCATTGTGAAGATTAATTTACGTATACCAATAAAAGGTAACCGAAAACAGACGTTACAATTGCATCACAGTTGAGGAAGAAACTAACTGTAACAAAATGTCGTTTAACAGTCACGTAAATGTAACAGCAAATCTAAAAGCATCAAGAAGAAACTTAGCACTAACTAGCGTAAAGGATGGCTTATGAAAGTTCACTAGTACTGTGGTGATATTCATTCGCAAGTAATGCTTCAAAATTGGACTTGTGTACTCACGAGACTCGTGCGTATCTGCCACCATCTGTCCACCTAGGCACTAGGGAAATCTAAATACATAACTAACTGACAAGAAGACAGGAAACCGATTATTTTGCATAACTTTTTTCACATTTTAAAATATATACTGTACGATTGTCAAAATGTGTGACAAAATTTTCATCATAGTATAAACTGAAATAACTGCCTCAAAAGTTTTAAGAAATTTTATAGAACAACAAATACACATTTTAGTAAACCTACATTGTAATTCCCAGTAACTGCTTTTAATAGATTTTATGCAAATGTTAAATGGGTTATTATGAAAATTCAAAATATCTACAGATCGATCTATGCGTTAAATTATTTCAAATATAACAAAAATAATACAAAATACGAAATAAAAATTACATGTTAAGCATAATTTGTAAAATTTTACAATAAAAATGTTGTGGATAAAATATTAATATTCTATTCATAATTATATATAAATGTCAGTTTTTTTAAATAAAAAGAGCTTGCTATGAATAAAACTATACATGTTATAATTTTAGAAATGAAACGAATCTCCAGTAATATCATTAAAATTGTAATGAAAAGAACATTGCTGAAATTTATAATATTATTTTTAAGTACATGTAAATTTTATGAAAACATTTAAAAATTTTAAGCAGCTTTTATTAATATAGAAAAATATAGATAAATTTTTATGTCATTTCAAAAACCAAATATATTGTAATTAACATATATATATATTTTTAAATATAAATTTTTTGAAAAATATAACTTTTTTCAATAAAATATTACTCTTGTATCTATTGAATACTTTACATTAGTGAACAATATATGCTTGTACTTTACTTTTTTTTTCTTAACTGAAAGATATAATAAGTTCATAAAATGTAATTTAATACTAGTGTTTACTAATTTCCTTTTATCATTCAGATTGAGATAAATGTTAAGGTTTCCTTATTTGCGGCAGTAAATCGAACGAACTTTAATGGAAACAACAAAAAAAAGATATTTCTATATAAAGAAGTAAATGAAAATTGAAAGAGAAGGCAGAAAGCGTAAAATTCATAAAAAAATTTGTGCTATTCGTGTTTTAGCGCCATTGAACCATTCGCATTCAGCGTGCAAAACGAGCACAAAACATTTTGATAATTGTAATTACCGAAGCATCTCTGATTAAAAATCCGTTTCATTTTAATACTATTAAAATGGATTTTTTATGCCGCTTTGCTATATATCGAAACATACAGTCTATATTGAATTTTGTGTTTATTTCACCGTAACGAGTACAACAATCAGAGAGACAAAGGCTAGTGATATAAATGCAGAAAATTTTTAAAAATCCCTTTTGCGCAAATTTAGTACAGTTATGTCAAATTTGTTTGTAATCAACGGAAAATATCACTAAAAGAATTACTTAAAATGGATATTAATATCTGAAACGTAATTAGACCCGACGACTATACCTACGACTACGTTATATGAAACTATAAGCTTTGGTGTAACATATAATAAATTTTAATATTAAATTCACCAGGTTTTAATATTTGTAGTTTTTGTTTTTTGAACACTACGTATCATGAAATGCATATTTTGTCGATATATTATGTAACAAAGCATCGAAACATTTCAATGTTATACATTTACAACGCCTAAGCTTTAAACTTACGTAATAAAAATTATATTTAAACAAATTAAGTTTATAACGTTGAATTAAATATAATAGAGTATAATATACATTATAATACGATGCAATACACTTCCATGCGTGAATATAAAATGAATTATTAACGTAACTACGTTGTTACGTATATATTTATATTATTTCATTATAATATAGCTGAAAATACACATTATGCTGTTAGGTGATAAAAAGAAGGAAGAATATTTCTAAGGTGCACTTTTATTGACCCCCACCAGTAGATAGTAGACGCCAAGAGAATACGTACATGCGTTTTATCAGTTCAGTTCAATGAAATTCGTTGATAGATAACCACAATGTATCATAATATTAGAAAGTATTACGTTTATACATCGCTCAACACTATTATTACGCTGAACATTGCTCAAGTTTTATTTTTGTATTAAAGTTTTTCTTATAAGAGTAAAACAAAATAAGTGTTTTTATAACCCAACAAATTTATACACTTTTTTATAGTTTAGAAGCACGAGAAGAATTTTATTATAAAGATATATTACTAAGTTTTTTCAATATGCATTTAAAGATATACTCTTTAATTTGACCAATATTAAATTGTAAAATTAAATTAATAAAATGGTTGCACAATGAGCGATAAATTACGATAACAATAAATACAACGTAATAAGCGATTTATAAACTTAACAAATTTCAACTAATCAATTTTATTACAATTAAAGTTAATAATAAAAAGAAGAACAAAAATGATAAATTAAAAATGTTGATTTAAAAACTATTTATTTAAACATTTTTGTACATTATAAAAATAAGAATTTTCAATATACATTAGTCCAGAATTAGAAAAAATCCACCGAATTGGTTATTTTTTATTTAGAAATATTTTATGCTGAAAATGTTTAGTTGACGAAGAAGTGAATAAACTGTTAATCAACATTTCAACGTTTCATTATCTAATATAATATGGTATCATACAGGCTATTTTTAACATAATAATGTCGAAGTATAGTAAGAACACTTTTTAAAGTTAAATAGATAGATTAAATAAACCATTCGTTGAAGTGATGACTATTAGGTTAAATTTATGACACAAAAATAAAATCATAAATGGAAGAAAAAGCTGCAGCATCAGCTCGTTTTACTTATGAATTATCTTTTAGTAGTGATATATCTTATTTAAGTGCACAAATGTGCACGAGCTTTGTAAAAATATGACTAAGCATCTCTCTTTCGACATTCTATGTTGCAGCAACATGCGTTGGCGACACTTTCGTCAATGGTACCGCAGATTCGATGTTTAGCAAAGGTCTGGCCTGGTGCCAGATACCCATTGGATATAGCCTCAGCCTCCTCTTCGGTAAGTACACAAGAGGACACACGCTCGCGCGCACGCGCGTACCCAAACACCCACATATGTACGTGAACTTACAATAATACGGTCACGAATGCTGTTCGCGTGGTTGGCATTAAGGTGAAGATGGGACACATAAAAGGCCAAACATGCCTTATTTCACCTTCTTCACTTTATTTCTATCCGAATAAGTTAATATCACCATTTTGGCGGCTTTCGCCGAAGCTACACGTTGCTTCTCGAGCCTTTGAGCTTTCAAAAATGGATAAAAAGTAGCTTTGTTCGCACATAAAATTCATACAAATAGAAATAATACGATCTGTGCTAAAAACTAATTGCACGAATACCTTAAATCAATGCCGTTTTATTGTACCAAGTTTTATTTCTTCTCATTTCATTTATTGGAAGCGATAAATTACTTATATACCATTTTTAATCATTTTCATGGCATCACTTTTTTTTATCACTCTTTTAAAAGAACAAATATATAATTATAAATATTACTATACGTATTTATAATAATCAATAATAAGAATAATAGATATACTTGAAATCAAGTATTAATTTATTAAAGTATATTTAAAGAAGTAACAATTAATTAAGATTATTATATTTTCTGTAGATTTACGTATATCATTAATAAATAATATTTACAAATGTATTAATAACTGTTCTCTGAATTTTATTCAAGATATTGTACAATTCTAATCTGCACTTCGATACTTTTCGTATCGCCGACTCGAAATCAATTAAAAAATTTTAATTAAAACATACTTTAATTATGCAAAATTTATTTTTCCTGATTTCAGTAATTCGAGTGCATTGTTGTACGAAATTTGAAGCTAATGCTTAAGCTTTTTGCAATTTTACTTTACTCAATTATTGAAAGTTAATGAATTTGGATTTTATAAATTCAAGAATTTTTTTAATTAAAGCACTCCTTTATAAAGTAAATAACTTGTTCTAGATGACTGCACTTAATATTAATATTAATTAATTAAAATTAATACTTAATATTAATACTTAACACACTTAAGGTTCTAGTATTATTTATTGTTCACACTTCTAATCTTAATTATAGCATAATTCTGTGGGAAAAATTCATCGATTAATTTATAAAGAACTTTCAATATTTTGAACTTACAAATAATTATTAAATGTTATGCAGGTTGACAGCAAATAAGTGAATTCATGATATTTGTGTATAAAAAAATTTTGAAAAAATATGATTTTTTGATTCATTTTTAAATAAAATTTTAAACTTATTTAACTATTCTAAAGCCTGTATCTTATCATCTTAATATGTAATTTATTATTTTATATAATAATAATATTGGACATCGTCTTTTACGTGTATTTTTAATATATATTTTATAAATAAATTCATTATAATACGCTTCTTACTGTATTTTAATGTACAGTATTTTTCTACTTTAATAATAAATAATCTACTCATATGAATCAAATATAATTTTATTAATGTTACCCTCGGAATGTTATAGGTACATTAAAACTTGTTTTTAATTAAAGAACAAATGCATTTGTTAGTACTTAGTATAATAAATTATACTTGTAAATAATAATATCATAGTAGTTTGCTAAATAAAGTTTTTAATAGTTGATTCTTTTATTTTCTCTCTGATAAACTTAACTTTAAAATTTATCACGTACAACATTAATTTTAACGAAAATTTTAATCTAAAATGTGTTTTACACTTATGCCTTGCATTAGCAAAATTATTTATGAATACTAGTAACTCAACATTAATTACTAATACCTGTTTGTTGAATTTAGAAATACTGCATAAGTTTATGAAAAGCAGTTTCGTGCTTAGTATGCGCTTTAATATCACATTTCCCTCTATCGTTTGGTAGTTTCCTCCATAGCCGTTTGGAGACGCGCTCCAAGTAACGATTGCACTCAGCCCCTATAACTCCTCCCTTTTACAATAGCAAACATGATCTCATGAATTCCGGTAAACATCACCCTTGCTTATCGTAAGCTTCACTGAGTAATGAAATACAAAATTCTCAACAGCTATTTAATCATGAATCAAGTCTAAATATCGCATAACTAATTATCATTACTGTACATAAGTTAGGGCTGGGGTTGTAACTGAAGACTTAATATAAGACTTAATATAAAAATCTTGAAATCAACATTTTTCATAGAAACCAGTATATTATATTAAAAAATAATAGTAGCTTATACCGATTTGCATTCACTTTTACACGGCTTGAAAATAAATTTTATAAAAAATATTATTTTAAAACACATTCTCAATACATAGTACTCATTTTTTTATGGCTTAAATATTTACGTTTATTAGGATATAAGTTATGGATTACTCCTTGTTCTGTTAAAAATTTTAAATTCAATATAAGAATCAAGATAGTCAGAATGATTTTAGTATTAATTATTTTTTCATTACAATAGTAATTTATTTACAAAGACATTGTGATCTACGATAATTATTTCATTTTCATTTTCTATTTATAAAGATAGTATTCATTTAATTACTTGGATGTATTTTCTATTTGAAAAATTACTTCACTTTACTTTATGCTATCTGTATCTGTCAAATTTTATATGATAAAAAAGCTCTAATATCGTGAGAAAACTCGACAGATATTACTTACTTTACCACGAAAATTAAACTTCTACTTATTTCATGTCAATGATAAATTGTAAAATTTAAATACAAGTATTTTTGCAAAATTTTAAACTACAATTAGTTGTCTAAAATTTAATTTTTAATTATTTTTTTTAATTTAATCGATTACATAAAAAAATCAATCATGTCTTGTTCGTTTTTGGAAAATATATGTATTATTTATTTTTTAATTAATCATGTGAACGTAATTAATCTATTCTTTGATTATTTTTACATCTACGAATGACAACTATTTTAATTTGATAAATTCAACAAATAATCTTAAATAAAATACTGTGGGTTTATGATAATTAATTTTTCATGGTATAAATATGAAATTTGTATATAGGTATTAAATAATTTAAAACATTTTTATTTAAAGATATATTTAATAATAATTAGTAGTTTTAAAGTGAATGCGTAAATTTGAAATAATGCTAGTAAGAAATGTTTTTATCAAAATAAAGTGAAAGTCAATGATTAGTGTTGAATTTAGTAACGCTTTATACTTTCTAATTAATAAAGAGTTTGCTATGGATTCCTTGTGAATTTTTCGTTTTATTGCAGTTTGCAATTTTTCAACTATTTGCAAATAATATAGATTTGGTAAAATCTATATTGGATATATGAATCTTGGATATATCAATCGTCGCATCGGTTGAAAGTTCATTAGCAATTAATTGATTTAAAGGTATAATTCTTAATAATTTTCCAATTGACGTCGATCGAATGATTTCCTAAACTTGGTATTTACTAGCACACCGTTGAGTAAAGTTAAATCATAAATGCAAAATTGTAAATCCGAAGAGACAGAAGCATCATTATGCTCAATATTGGATTCACAAGTTTATTAATTTATATAATCAATGCCTTGTTGTTTATTCAGTTGTCAATATTTACATTAATATTTATCTATAGTTTTACTTAGCATTTTTTCGAATTTAATTATCAAAATTATTACTATTTTATATTAATTTTATAGAGATTATAATTTTATAGACAATGAATGATTAGTTTTTGAAGCAGTGCTTATAATATAGTAAATGTAAAAGCAAAGGATCGTAGAATAATAATAACATTACATCACTTTCATTTAATACTGATGATAAATATTAATGTCTTCGATGCAACTATTTACATTTTTACTTCTATTTGTTTTTTTTTAATTAATTTAATTAATTTTTAAAAATAAAGTAACTTAATTTAAATGTACAAGTCGTATTAAAAAATATAACTATGTAATTTTCACTTTTATCAATTAATATTTTTTATCACATTTAATTACGAATTCAATTCGAGCTTCATATTCAATATTCAAGGACTATTAAACAACGAAACATTATTTATTAATTTGTATAGCTACTATCTCTCGCTTATCATTTTTTATGAAAATGTTGCAAAAAAACTAACTTTATCTGCGCACTTAATGAAGTGAACATCTCGTAAATGTTGCAACCGCATAAGATTTCAGGTATTATTATTTATCTATAAATATCGAGCATGTATTGAACACCTGAAGAAAACACCCATCGAGTGGGAACTGTAATCGTTAACCTACATGCATTTCGATGCCCTCTAACTAAATCAAGCAAATTCGGACACCTGGACAACTCGCAACGAGTTTCCGCGCCGTATAATTAATGCAAGACTGCTGGCCAGTGACGTGAAAATCAAATGACCCGTTGGAATACGTGTGTCCGTAGGTGCGCTACTGTTCGCCAAACCGATGAGGAAGGCCGAGTACGTGACGATGCTCGATCCGCTCCAGCATCACTACGGCGCCCGGGTCGGCAGCCTCATGTTCCTGCCTGCCTTCTGC
Organism: Platyscapa corneri; assembly: GCA_018907185.1. Taxonomy (NCBI): domain Eukaryota; kingdom Metazoa; phylum Arthropoda; class Insecta; order Hymenoptera; family Agaonidae; genus Platyscapa; species Platyscapa corneri. The sequence goes on along the minus strand of JACCHW010000005.1, from coordinate 2,854,163 downwards.
GGCGACCTCTTCTGGTGCGCTTCGCTGCTCAGGGCACTAGGTGGCTTCCTGAGCATCGTCGTCGGCATCGAGCCCAGCATCGGTGTATGCGCGACGGCCCTCGTCGCCGCGATGTGAGTACAAACCAACCCGCAAATTCTCTGTCCCTTCCTTCAAACAAACTACTGCTAAAAAAACTTAAAAAGATTCATCACACAGCCTTTGCTTTTTTGCTTCTTTTCCTTACATTTGCAAAGTACACCTCTTTGATGCATTTTCTAATATAATACAGCTTATTTGCTCGAAACTTCAAGTGCGCTGTTGACATTCCGGTAGTTACGAGTATTTGAAAAATGATCGAATTCGTATTCCAACAAATAAGTAATCGATTTCATGTACATCAAGCAACGTTTAATATCATTGTTGAAAAAAACTCGATCAAGTCAGGACATGAGGATTGTTCCTATTAAGAGTAAATGTTTGTCTTGATTTGATTTAAAAAGTTCGATATTTAAATTCACTATTTAACTTTTATAAGTAAAAGTTTCTTATTTAATAGTTAAAAGCAAGAAAATAAATGTAATAAACAAAAAAAAAATTAAATGATGACATAAAGCAAACTCATATTACACTTTTAAAGCGACCATAAATGTGTTAATAAATATTTCCATAAATTACAAATACAATAAAGTTGAAAAATGGCACACATAAAACGGAGTAAGATACAAAAATATTTTCTCGTGCAACTGTAGTTTGATTATTTGTGTTAAAAATTTTAAAGTAGATGTAGTTATTAGTGTATATAACTAAAATTATATATTATTTACAATAATTTACTATACAAATAAAAATAATGATATCTGCAACAATTATTTTCTTATTGTAGGATAATCAAATTTTAAATAAAAATTATTACTATACTTTTAAGAATAATATATATATGTATATTCAAAGTCTTTATTTTTTAGTAACTATATAATGACGTAAAATAAGAATTTTTCATTATTTTAAAATATTTTTATAAGTAAATTCGTTAAAAAAATATTCTTTAAATTTTTGTTTATACTCTTTCTCGGTGTAAACACTAAACTTGTATAATCTGTGTACTTTTATACTTTATATACTTTGCATGAACTATAAAAAAATTTCCAGGGATAGCTGAATACATTGTTTACGAAAAATATTTTATTGTATAAAATTATCTAATTATCTACTGTTTTTAGTAAAAACGCGTATGATAATGTTTGCTGTTCTTATTAATTTCAATAAAAATTAGAACGATACAGACTAATTAAACGCTATCTATCTATTGTACTTCCATCATGTTTTTGAAAAGCAAATTGAAACTTAGTTGAGAATGATTATATTGCGGAAGGCTTATTGTCAATTCAGTGTCATACGTATTAACCTTATTGGTTTAATGTCGTTGAACTAAGATAATGATCTATACAAGATTGCATCTCCAATTCAACTGATTAAATTATTCAAAATAAATTTAATTTAATTGTGGCTTTGATTGTTTTTAAATTTATTCGTTTGAACAATTTTCAATGATTCAATATCATTCACGATAACATGAATTCTTAATTTGATAATGAAATTAAAATTTTTAACTGATTATAAGTAAAATAATACAAAAGCATTAAAAAAGTTTTAGTAATTGCAAAACTAAAATAGGACAATAGTAGAAAACAAACAATTGTAAAGATATCTGATATATGATGTAATGGAATTTCTAAAGTTTGAAGAAACTAATATAAAAATTTTTATGAAGATTATATAGCTAAAAACAGTATTATTCAAATTTTTTGACAAGTTTAAAGAAACTTTCCCTTACATTATTATACTTGTCAGGATGGTTTATATTCCTAAGCAACGCCCTGTTTCAGTAAAACAAGAAAGAAAAACAATTCTCCGTACAACGCAATCTACATAATCCTCGCGGATTTTGGTGAAATAATTTTCCGGCTTACAAACTTGTTAAAATGAGACAGAAACTAGTTTTTTTGTTTTTCGTCGAGAAAATTTTTAAGTTTCACACATATAAGGATCGGGACATAACGTGTACGACTCTCAAATGTGATTAAGATGCACCCATTTTTCAACGTCGAGAGGAACTCGAATTTTTCCGAATGAAACACGACTCTACAAGCTTTTCCTCCAGGAGGAGAAAGCCGGAAGCTCGTAGTAGCTGGTGCTGGTATTGTGCAAGCAAAATTATCGATATAGGCGACGAATTTCTACTTTTATTAGAAGTAACAAGGGCGAGCCTTCCTGTGAAATACCGTACAATTAGATGATTAAAATTACCTTGTAAAAGTAAAATCTTGAATTCGTATAATATGAACTCGTTAAAATTGCGATTCTTTTTTATTAATAAAATTGCCGTTACTTGTAACGCGGTATAAAATTTTGGAATGACTTGACGAAGGTATCGTAATTAACAGATTAAACTTTCGATGAAAAATCAATTTTTTTTAAATTTCTTCCACAAAATTTTTATAAAAAATGCCTTATAACTTTCATAAGGCATGCAATCCGAAAAAAATTCTAGATGAAGTTCCGAGCCTTAGATCTAAAAATATACATATTATAGACAAAATGAATATGAATATGCGGTGTATTCAAATACAGATCAAAAATTGCCGTCTGCAGAGGAACAAAGGTATAATACGTACAGATTTTAATCCTTACTAGCGAGGTTCGAGCTGCACGTAACGGCATGCTGATATTTCCAATAGATTTACTGCCGCTTCTATCAGCATCCAAAGAATAAAGAAGAGAAAGAGGGAGCTTAAGAATAAAAATGCACCAGGAAACTCGTAAAATTTCAGATATACTATGTCGGGCGGTATGTATTCAATGGTTTGGACCGACGCCCTGCAACTCGTTTGCATAGCAATCGGCCTGTCGATTGCCGCCCCGTACGCGGCTCTCCACCCGGCCGTATCACTTGAGAAGGGCTTAATGTCCAAGGACTGGTTGGGCGATATCAAAACCGATGACCTCGGCGAGTGGCTCGACACAATGCTGCTCGCCATCTTCGGCGGCATACCCTGGCAGGTAAGCTACCCTGTAATGCTCCTTTCTGTGCTTTACGGCAAATAATCCCCCTGGAATCGACATCGACAGCATGTGCTTAAAGAATATTAAAGAAAACTCGAGGACGAGGCATCGCTTTTTTTAACCCCTTAACTTTGAAACAAAAATAACTTTTTCTCTATTTGGGTATTAATGCAGGCGTGCGTAAAAGCGTACGTCATTTTTTTTTTTTTAACATTATACTCAAATTCAGCAGCTTGCATTTTCCCCGTACATTTTTATTAAAAAATACAAAGAAATGGAAATTGATATACTTGATCGTTAAAATAATGTTTGGAAAACTAAATTAAAGCACTTGAATAATATTTTGAGATTTTTTCTCTTGCTATACGCATTTTTTACTAATGCATATGTAAAAGGGAAACCTCGTGTGCTAACGATCCTACACGAAAGATAAATGAAACCTACGCCAGCATTTACGAGCGCAAATAGACTTTTAATTTAAAGAAAAAATATCTTTAACTGAGTTTAAAAAAACGTTTTAAATGTTTTTAATTTATATAATATATGAATAAATATATAGCGAAACTTGTATCAAATTCTGATACCTTAATTATTATTGATTATGGGGATTTTTTTATTTTTCCGAAATTTATTTGTAAGTACTTCTTTCATTCTTATTAGACACTCTTATATCTATTTTTTATAATTATTCTATAATCGGATTATATTTTTGGCAAATAATTAATTTTTTAAAGGATTAATTTGTAAAATATTAAAAATTAAAATATTTTACGAATTTTGTTAATTTAACTTACTCAAATCACGATAATTATTTATGATTTTATCTTTAATTAACGTTCGGTTTATTTAATTTCAGTCATATTCGTTAAATATAATTTATTATAATCTTGTTCACATAAATTACGGTATTTCTGGACCAAAAAGGAGCTTCATAGTGAATATCTAATTTGTCCTTTTTCTTGAAAAAAAATAAATATTCACTAAAACTAATGAAACTTAAACTTTTAGATTCCAAAAGATTTTATACATTTAGGACAAATATGCCCTAAAATAGTTTGTAATTCGTTTTTGTACACTTCGTTAAAGTTTCATTCAGTTTAAAATTGTTTGTTAAAACAAATTAGAAAGTTGAAAATACTTTATTTCAGTTTGAAATTAAATACAATTGACCGAATTCTTATCACAGTTAAATTACTGTTGCGGAAACATGTTTTATAAAACGTAAGATTTTGAAAATTAATCAACTTACGATCATCATTTAGTTACAAGTATTTCATATATTTTACCCCATAAAAATGATTACTTTATAACACTGATAATAATTATGAGGCAAAATTTGATATTGTAAAATGATTCATCGTAGAAAATGTAATTTTTTATAAATATAAAAATTTCTGAACACACATATATGTATGTATGTACATTTCTACAAATATGTTTCTTGTTTGAGAAAGTATCTAATACGCTTTTGTAAAAACTCATAAATATACACCTGTTTTACGTCGGTGCAATTTATAAACTTCAAATATCTCTTGCAACATGAAATAAATAGATTTCTGCACTCCTTAAAAAACTTTTATTATACGTAGCTAGCGTTACTCCCCGGCATTAATCTTCTTCGCGCATAAAATGTATTTTAATATTGTTCACGGTTAAGATTAAAGGAGAACGAAAGTCGATATTGCACAATAGTAAACAATTCAAAGCGCAGCAATGAATTAAGTGTAATACCTTAATACACTGTCTTCTACACTGTATTCGAATCGATAATGATTTTAAAAGGATGGGAAGAAAGTGCAAGTTGCGAGCTAAGCATCTATTTCACGAAATCGTCCAAACGGAAAGCACAAGTGGGAGCAAAAGCAGGAACACATGATCTACTTTTGCAGGGCTACTTCCAAAGGATACTGAGCATCAGGAGCCCCACGATTGCACGGACGCTCTCGATCGCCACAATGTTCGGATGCCTGGCTCTGGCCGTGCCCTCGGCAATGATTGGAATCATAGCGCGCGCTACAGATTGGCCACTGATCGAATCTTACAACAAGACCATCTGGTTGGATAACGGAGGCGCCGTCATACCTCTTGTTTTGCGTTATCTCACACCCCAATGGGTTTCGTTCGCCGGTAAGTAAATCAATGGCCAACAGATCCGGCATCTGGCATTTAAATTCGTCAACAAAATCATTGCGCTCAATGAAATCATCATACTAATCCACTCCTCCGTAGTCCCGTTCATCCCCGATCCAGGAGCTTCTGCAGTGCCGCTAAATTTAGCATAAGTTCGTTTAAGTCACTCCGCTCTAATATATGCAAATTTATTAAACAAAGCCACTTCTACGAAGAGCTTTTGTTTGTCAGTCAATAACTCTGCATCTTATCTGGGCACTTTAATTACAAATCACGCGATAATTCACAAGCGCATCTGAATTCGATTTACATATAAAACAATGCAAAAATTTAAGCAATGAATCGAAATTTTTACATAAATTAGGCTGTCGAATTAATAGTATTATTAATTGAATAGAAAGCACAAAAGGAGCATTTGAGAAATAATATTGACGTTTTGCGAAGGTCTTGGTGCCATCTCAGCCGGAGTTATGGCGTCCGCTGATACGAGCATCCTTGCAATAAGTTCGATGTTTTCGAGGAACGTTTACAAGCTGACGATAAGGCCGAAGGTAATAATGCTATTTTTAATCAACTGTATTTTCATCGATTTATTTGAATACGCTTTAAAGCTCTTATCGTTCGTTAGAGTACTGTTGGTAAAACTTTTGCTACTAGATTGAGTAGTCCCCTCGAAACTATTTTGTTTCATTGTAAGATAAACGATAAAAGTTCTTTAATTACTAGTACAATAATTTTTCGACAATGCATCGAAATTTGCAGCAAATTAGATGAAGCCGCAATGAAAAGTTACAACAATGCCAATTTGCACTTTTTATAACAAGGATTAAGCTAACGTAAAACTTTATTTTCTCAGACACTTTGAACTTATCGTAGTTCTTTCAAGACGAATTCATGTAGTTTTTTTATATATTTATATTTAAACACATGCATGATAGAATAAGATTTGTTTTTCTACAAAGTATTTTTTTCAACCTTAGGCTACTGAAAGAGAATTGGATTGGATTCTTCGGATTTCGGTCGCGATAGTTTCTTTTCTTTCCGCAGCAATTGCTCTTAGTGTTAGCAGTGTTTACTATTTAGCGTAAGTAATTTACACAAAACAAACATATAGAATGATTGTAGTAAAAATATGATTTTTTATCTTAATTACAAAGCATTATTTTCTTTACTGTATGTAAAGAGTAGTATGCTTGTGCATCCATTTTTTTATTTTCAGTAGACTTACTTATTAGATCATTTACCCAGTACGAAGTAGCAATAACTCAGTTATTATATTTTAATCTTTCAGTTATTTATGTTGTGATCTTGTTTACGTGGTACTATTTCCGCAACTGCTCTCGGTCATCCATTGGCCTACGCTCGTCGACTCTTATGGATGTGTCGCTGGTTATATAATTGCTATTGTTGTGCGCATTTCTGGTAAGTCATGGTTTTGTATTTTTAATCAAATAAAAAATAAATTTATATATAAATGTGGGTGTGCGCGTGTGCGCGCGCGTGTATATGTTATTTTACGAGGCAAAAAATAAATAAGAGCATTAATAATTTATAATATCTTTATGGACTGCAGTTTTTAGTTCTATGCTTTTAATAGGAACTTCGTTTTTTCGCTTTTATCGAATGAACAATTTGCTTTCTTCATTGCCATAAATAAAGCTTCGTAAGTGCTTTCAATACATTTACAATTCATGTGTAATAAGCTAACGAAACACCTCAACTTTTTCTAGGAGGCGAAAAGGGCTTGGGCATACCAGTGTTCGTCGAGTATCCGTTCTACGATTCACATACTCATACGCAGAAGTTTCCTTTTAGAAGTACGGCGATGCTATCAGCTATTTTTGCTCAGCTTATCGTAAGCTTTTTTACGCGGAATCTTCTTGGCGACGGATATTTTCCACGTTGCTGCGACGTACTAAATGTCTATGCACCCGGTAACACAAAGAATCCCAACGGAGTCGTCCAGAGCAGCTCAGGCGCCGCTTTAATCGATTGCACTATGAACGTGAGCTTTTTCAAATCTTTTCATTGATATCTCGACTTCTCTTCCTTCCACCCCATCTAGGAATAACTTATTTTATCCTCTTAAATTTTACACCTGATACGCTTCATCCTATTTTTTTAATTTTTATGCTTTTATTTATAATAAATTAATAGTTATAAGGATTTTAAGTAAAAAAACGTATATCTACTTTATATTCTTTTTGGAAATTTTCACAAAAATTTCATGTTTTTTATCAATGTAGTTGCATTCAATAACTTTACATCTCTTATCGTTTATTTTAATTATGACTATCTGGAATAATATAAAATTAAGTTCATAAAATAAAACTTAGTCATAAGTAGTCGACAATTATTTAAATATTTACTTATCATCAAAAGGAAAATTTTAAAACAATTTTTTTGTAAATATATCTAAAAAATCTATAATTTTTATTTTCAATATTAAATATTTATTTCAGTAATATTTCAGTAAACTAATATTTTACATCAGGAATCACATTTTTAAATTATTTTTTTAATTAATTATATCTTTTTATTGTATATGCTTACTCTACTGCAGTCACTATGAATACTTGCTTTTTTAAGTTCAATCAAATTTTATTATTGGATGAATAATAAAACTTCATTTTAATATGTAGATATCCTTGATTTTATTTTTCTTTCATCCTTAAACGAAACTTTATTGGCTATCCTAATTTATTTCATCTATTGATTATCTATATATATTAATAACTGAAATGTATTTTAAATTGATATATTTTCAATATTTTCAAGTTCTTTCTTTTTTATTTAAAAAATTTCATGCATTACTTTTATGCTGTACTACATTACAAACTAAATCAATAATTTTTTTATTTCATTTTTTTATTTTTGTACGAGTATAATTCATTTTCTTCATTTTTTCGTTTTATATTCTTTCATATATTTTAATTTTTTATAACTTTTTTTTATTTCCATTAACTTTTCAAAAATATAATTTATTTCGCGATTTTAAAAATTTAAACTATACTTTTTTATCTATTTTGAATTATTGCTTTAAAGTTTTAATTGTTTAAAGCTTTCCATACATCTCCTAATTGTTTATTTTTGTATATACTAATTTTATAATTATAATATAACGTCATAATTAAGTTAAACTTTTCTCTACAATTTGATTATTTTTATAATCCCGTCTGTCTTTTATTTTAAGTATTGTTCTATATTTAAATTTTCAATTTAATTTAAGTTAAAAAATGGTTCTTCTTGAAATTGTATTTTCAAAGCTCTTTTTATCAACGAAAACATAGTAAATAACTTTTATTTTTTATGCGTATACATAAATTTACTATTTATATCGATTTCTTAAAGCCTCTTAAATGTAAATCAGTTTTTTACTATTTTCTCTGCAACTTTTCATCGGTTATTTACACATCTTCGACGTATATAACAGACTTTTCTATATGCCTTCTACAAATTTTTTGAATTTCGTATTCAGAAATCTAAACTTAATTTATTATTAATTTGTAAATTCGAAGAAAATATATGCTTTCTAAAGCTGTAATTAGTTCGTATAAATCGCGTTAGTCGTATTCATTTAAATTTGATTAAAAAATTGAAAAATAAATGTTCTTTTACAGTTTTTTCAAATTTGTAATTTTTTTTATGTTGTAATATTTTTTTTATACTCTCTCTCTCTCTCTCTATCTATTTCTCTCGTTATACCTAGTTTTCTGATACGAAAAAAATTATAAAAATGAAAAATATATTACCTCAAGGACTCAAAAATGTTCTGATATTCAAAGGATGCTTCACCAGGACATTTGTCGGATGCCCCGACATTGTCAAGTAGCCGTACAGACTACGATGGAAGCAGTACCGATACCCAACTTCAGCAACCAAAGCAGCAACAGCAGCAGCAGCAACAGCCTCAACAACGATACGAGACAATAAGCGTGTTGTACGAGTCGAAACCACCAATCGGAGCCAACGTACATAAAGCAAATCAGAGCCTACAAGGGCTGCAGAATCTGCGCGAGTCTATGAGTCCTAAGCAAACGGGTACGGTAACCAGTCGTCCAGGGCAGATACTCCATAATCCCACGATGATTACCACCCCCATAGCACCGGGCCAAATACTCGGTGTAAAAAATCTAGGCTTAGCACCCTCTCATATTGTCGATTGCAAAGGCCCAGCCCCGCCGAGAATCTTGAGCCCTCCAATAACGACTGCAATCGGTACGTCGATTTTGATTTTACTTATTTTACACTTTTAATGAACTTTTCTTAAAGCCAAATTGATTTCAGATTGATTAATCTCAGGTAGAATGATTCTGTGTTTAATAAGAGATTAGTTTTCTATTGAAAGATAAAGATGAATCGTTTTTTTAAACAATATTACAAAAAATCCAGACAGAAAGAACCTCCTTATTAACATCTTACTACTACATTATTAAGTACATATCCACTTTAATATGGTTGTTATTTATTGTTATGTAAAGAAAATTTTACACTGGTATATTCTATGAAAGATTAAATGTACGGGGATTATCAAATTAAAATGTATTAATATATAATTTTGTGGATACATGTACTTGAGTATGATATTTTAAATTCTAGATAGAATCATCTTATTCGTTTCCAAACTTCATTTCGATATTTCAAAAAGTATTAAAATTATAGTAAAGTAAATTTATTATTACTTGAACACAATATTTCAATTAAATAGGCACGCCATATTCCAAAGTACCAACTACGATTATCACCAATGGAAGACTCGAAGGAGAAAAAATCATTGGAGATCGCAGTAATATGGAGTTAAATCTAAATCTCACCGACGGCACGGGAATCGTTAAAAAAAATATCAAAGGTGTTAAACTTATTGGCATGGAGGGAGGAACATTGAGAAGACCATCTTTACAGGTAATTTTAAAACCAAATAAAATTATTATTTGTTAAAATTAACAGCTAATCCTATGCTTTTCATTTCCCCATATAAATTATGCATATAATGTCTCAATAATATTTTAAGATTTGGAATGTAAACAGTTAAATAATTGCCAATAAACGGTTTAATTTTACATTAAATTCAAACTTGATGTCTTTGATATTTGCTTAAATTTGCCATTTGATTCCAGTATTCGCAATTTATTGCTTATAGCTAACGTTTTACACTATGTAGATAAAAAAGTTTGTATTAATTTGAAATATTTTAGAACAATTATACTTAAATTTTTTCAAGAAATTTAGAATCACTGTCTTCTATATCTATATAATTTCTTAGATTTGATATAACGAACCCAAAATAAAACATCAAAGAACAAAAGTAAAAGTTATTGGCAGTAGTTTTTCATTAAATTTTTAAAGTCAAATCATTAATAAATTTATAAATATTTGTACGTTACGTTACCAAAATAGATCGACATCAATAGCCTTTGAAAAATATGAATACTTTTATACTGATTTGTTTGTGAATATGTAACGTTGAATTTTTTTATTCAAGTGATTTTTTCGATATTAAACTCAACTTTTAAAATTTTTTGTAGACTTTAAAGAATTTAATCCATATTTTTTTAAAATAAACCAAAATAAAATTGAAATTATATATACCATTTCAACACTATGTCAAAATAAAATATTAAAACCAGAATGTAATACTTAGAGGAAGCAAGTAAATAAGTTCATATATTGTAGCTTTAGATCTACGCTTCGTATAAATCAATTAAAATAAAATCAACATTCCAATTGTCTTCAATTTTTTTTAAATATTTCAGAGCCTAATCAGAGCTTTTCTTTTTTAGGGAACGTTTTCACCTACACCATCCGTAGAATTAGTAAACATTTTTGACAGGAGACAAAGTAGCGGCTCATTCGGACCAAGTTCTTTGTCACCTATTCCAGGCGTTGAGGCCTGTAAAACCCACGGCACTGCTATCAGCGGTCAAGGGGGAAATGAGCACTGCAGGATCAAACGTGGAATTGTTAGGCATCACAGGTTGAATACCCTTCACTGACTTTTATAATCAACTTTAGCGTTTCATATTAATCTTTTGCATTTCAACGAAAAACGTTCTGTGACATTTAAAAAATGTAGTGCGAGCTATTGAAAAATATTTTACTACTAATATCCGAACCAATCACAAGTGATTTTTACGTTTTTTATCTTATGCTACAAGCAACGAGTTCTCTTTGAAACGTGGTTATTGGTCACGTTTCGGTGAGTCGGAACGTGTTAAGTCTAATTTTTGCAAAAGTGCGGCGTGAAACGTTGCATTTACACGCGTGCGCGTGACGGCGCACACGTAAAAATCTGATGGATCACGCGTGCTTTTTATGTCCTGCAGTTTCAACGACACAGGCGACCGGACTTTGACGACCTTGGCCAGGCAACCGAATTACCCGTCGATGCCACTACGCACCGAGGACTGCCGCATGAGTGTTCAGCGCAAAGACGGTGTCCAGCAGAAGAAGTCCTGCGGCCAGATGAGCCGCTACCCCTCGGGGTTGGGGGACAAGTGCCTGGCGGAGTCGGAGCTGATGACGATGAGGTCCGAGGAAGGTCCTGGCTGCCGCATGGCCACGCTTCGCAGAGACAAGGGATGCAAGTCCAGCCACCACGCAATGCGGTACTCGGCCTGTGGGGATCCGAAAGGCGGCTTAGTTGGCCACCTCCTCGTCAGCCCCACCTACAGCATGTACGACTCGGCGGTTAAAAACTGCAACTACTTCGTGTCCGACGACGAGGCTGTCAGCAGGTTTTAAGGCACGACTTGGGCTTTAGATTTAGAATCTTCTTGTTGGGGTTTTAGGATGCGTGAAATCGAATGTTCGATCTGCCGCTTATTAGCTCGAGCTCGATGGTCTTGGATGAAAATCGAAAATGTTAAGGAGCAAAAGGAAAATCTTATTTCTAAGGCATTGTTAAGGCATTAGTTAGCAATTTTTCTCGTTCTTCTAATCCAAGTTCGTTACTCCTCACTGCAAAATTGCTTCGAAATTAAATCCTTATAAATGAGTAATTCTTAAGTATAATTAATTAATGCATCTTCCAATTGCTATTAATTAAATAAAATAATATGAAGCTTAAAATCTATCGGTGTTGTAGTTGCGTGGCATTTACATTTGCCATATTAATTTATTAACGCTGTAACAAACTTCAAATAAATTATTAACATTATTTGATTTCCTAATTAGTTATGCAATAGTTGATTTTACTTGTTACTATTATTTCTTTGAAGTTAACAAAATTTTAAATAAATTAATTATTGCCAATTAAAATAACAATATTTTATAATTACTTATCCACCTGATGTCTTTGATTTTCACCCAATCTACAAAGAAACGGCTTCCCTGATTACAGCGTTAAATTTTTCCGCAATTGTTTCCAGATCAAAAAATTTTTGACGTAAACGATACTTTATTCATAACAAAAATTGATTTGTATCTTATCATTGTAATTGAAATATATTAAAAATTGAATAATTGCACTTTCGTAAATTTCAGTGAAATATATTTAATCAAATAAATTTGATTCATAAAATAAACTAGTTAAACAGAGAAGCCTGTTAATATTAAATAAATAGTAACCATTATCATTGGCGAAATTAAATACTAAAATCTAGCTATTTTGAATTTATCATTTGTAGTATTATAAAATACTTATAAATTAAGTCTATTATCAATGTCTATTTAAATTATGTGCATAAAAATGTTGCAATATCAGTACCTGCTTTAGATACTCAAAATTCATAGATAATAATGATTTTAAATATCTTGTCCACTTATAAAATATGTAAAATATTAGTATAATTTAAATGTTTCTGTATCAAAGTTTTCCTATAAATAAGACCAAATTTTCTACGCCAACCTAATGATCTCAATTAATACATCAGTATTTTAAAATGTATAGTTTAGACTTGTGTAAAATAAATGCACTAAATTTGATATTACTCTTAGGCGCTAAATTTAATCACGAATTGGTCAAGTATTGTACATAATATGCATCTATTACTAATTATTCCAATAATTTTCAAGAAATTCTTTCATTTGTGTTAGAAATAAAATATTTAATAATTATTAAGTAACATTTTATTATAATATCTGTGAAAATAAATAAAAAATATCAATGTACATACAACGTGATCGAAACTCTATAAAATAGAATCTCAATAATTTAGTTTTAACATCGATGATCTCATTCAATATTATAAGATACTCGCAGCAAATATAAAATACTAACTTTCAATCGTATTCACAAATATTACAATGAATGAGATAATATGTAAAGTTGTATCATTTGTCCTACCGCGCTGTGTTTATCAGTAGGAAAACGTCCGAGAATGTGCAAATTCACGATAATCTGACAAAAAGAAACATATTTTTACACCAACATAGCTAATTAACTGCGTGATTTTAAATTATATTAAAAAATCAAGAGGGCAAACTAGGGAATGAAACAATTTCTGAAGTTTATAACCCTACAATATCTATAATACAAAGGCCAGTTTTAAAACCTACATTTACATATTATAATGCAATATATTATTATTCTAAAATATTATACACAATGTATATATACAGAACATTATACATAAGTTCAAATGTTTACTTGCAAGTCACTAACTTTTTGGAAATATTTTATTACGAAAAGTAATTGAGAGGATTGCATTTTAATTATAATCATAAATTTAAAGATTCAAAACTTCAATTTAAAAGGCACTTAACGAAGACGCAAATTCTGCAGTATGTTGTCCTTGCACGATTATTTCGTGCTCAGTGTAAATGCAATTGGTACATATTAACCCTATAATTAAATGTAATGTAACAACTTATATAATCAATCTAAATCTCGCATTAATCAGAATGATGAACGTCCTTTTTAACAATCTTTCACAATCTCTGGAATTTCTATATTCTCATTTACAATTATACATAATTTGATATTCTTTTCAAGAAATACTTTTTCGTTTTAAAAATGTTTTAGTACTTACTTATACTTGATATCTATAAGATTATATGAAATTTTTTCAAAAATAAATAAAAAATAAATATGATATTCAGTCTGTTTCTAAATAAGACAAATTTTTAATATTGTACATTTCGCGTTTTTACTCTAAATAATATATAAGTTTTTATATTATTCGATTAATTTAATTTATACATTATAAAATTGGAATTTATATTGTTGATTTAAATCTAAACAAAGTATATACAATAATGGTTTAAAATATGTCCATTTATACTTTTTACGCGTTGTCGACAAATGATCACTTAAATATTTTGAACCAAAAGTTTTTCCATATCGGAACTGAATATTTAAAAATAAAATTTAATACATTTTTATAAATTTTGCGATTTTAACAAGATATTTAGTAGTATTTTATAAGAAAAAAATGTAACTTTTCTATACTTTTGTATAAAAAAGGAAAACAAAATGAAATGACATCTTACACCTGTTATCAGTATTATGATATAGCACCGAGTCGTGAGAACGAATTCTATTTCGCTTCTTGTAAAATAGAAAGGTATTAATCGAAAATTAACGGAAAAAGGCGTTAATTTAAATAAGCTCATTACGTATAAATAGAAAATACGTATTAGTAATGCTTGTAATATTCTAATAAATGTAGATGTTAAGCAATAAAATATATGATGAAAAGTATATGATAGGAAAATCGTCACTCGATCGAAGATTTATAAAATATTTGTAATTAATTACTTCTAGATTGATTGAAAAATACTTCATGACATATTATGTAAATAATTTATTTTAGATTTATTTAAACAGAATTTAATCTTGGAAAATACATAAATTAAAATTAATTTATCAAATATATTTTCTTATATAAAAAATTTGGTAATACAATTCTTGGAATAAAAAATTTATTTAGAATTTTGAAAATAATAATCTATTTGTATAAAAAATAAACTAGAAAGTTATGCTTTAAAAGGTAGTTATTTAGTGGGTGAATAAATAGTTAACGAAGTAAATGAACAGAATTTATTTACTTTTAAATAACTTGCTCTTTTATTAATATAGTATAATAAAATACAAAATTATTTTTCATTATGCGATGCAAACGTAATGCATTATACGTTGCATCAAAATTCAAATGAATTATTTTAAAAAGAGACTATCAAAATTTTTGTAAAAAAGTTAAAATAAAATAAAAATCTATCTTCAAAAGTGACTTTTTTGACGTACACACATCGGGCACTGCTTTCTTGCATAAATTATGTAAACAAATACAATTTGAAAAATTAAAAAAAAAATAACAGCGACAACCAAAAGGAATTATATTAAATTCATTAAACGTACCCTATGAATAATAAAAAAAATTCGAACAGCAGATAATTAAAACTATATATGATTTTCCGTTCTATAACGACGAATCGTTGTGACGACGTCGTACGTGAATCACGTGCCAAAGCTTAGAAGTTAATGATTTAGCATTTAGTGCATGTGCGTTTCTCATTATCACAAATCCATGAGATTGTGAGAATTCGCACATTATCAAACGAAAAAGTGCTGCGGTCTGCTTCACTTTATCTTAGGTACCTGAAGTAAAATTATTAAGGGAAACTCTTTTTTAATCTTTTATGGTTAATTTCTTATTTCTTACTTATTTATAAAAAATCTTGAATGTATTACTATTAATATGTATTAATATGCGATATATTTTTAATTTGTTAAATTGTATTCTTACCATAAACAAATATTCTCATCTCTCACTACTTAAACATTACAGTACGTATATCCATATTTTTTCATTATTTACATATACTAAGATCTGTAGTACAATGTATTATTTCAACAATAATTTTTTATCTCTACTATAAATTCTATTTAATACGAATTTTATAATGCAGTTAATTATAATGCAATAAGTAAAACATAATTTAATAATCCCTAATGATTTTAATTTTGCTTCAGGCCAATTTTAAATATAATATATAATAATAAATAATTAAGAGGTATAATTATTTTAGGCTATAAGTGTGCTATTTGTTCGATGAACAACTACCCAACTAATAAAATGCGATTTTTTGTTAATGTCTAAAAAAATATCTGTGTTAAAATCAAATCTTATATTATTATATTTTTAAAATGCGTGTTCAATATTTTTATATATATTACAATCTAATTATTATTCTTATTTAATATTTATCATAAAATTATCCATTGCTTTATTACAGAAATAAATTATTAGATAATAATTGATATTATAATCATTACTGTTTTCATTATTATTGTAATTATCATAAATTTTGTACACTTTTACCAGTAAAAAAATATATTTAATCGATATAGATTTTCTGAATAAAATTTTCTAAATCAAAATAATTTTTTTGTAACGACCCTACCTTAAAACCTTATTTTTAATAATGATTTTACTTCAATTCTATCATTATTAATTAGTATTTATTAATTTATTAAGCTGCATGTAAATAATTATTTAATAAAAGATTAGTTTTCTTAGTTATTTTATATATATTTTAAATATATTTACAAGGAATTTAGTTATAACATAATAATAACTATTACTTCACACATTTTTCATTGTGCAAATAAGATTTGAATAATTGTAAAATTATTTTCTTTAACAATTTCTATACTTTTATTAGATTATGATAACACTCAATATCTTAGAAACACATGTTTGTATGTTAATAATGCTTAAATTAATGCTTATTTTAACAATGAATTCTTTTATTATATTACATCATATTGAAATAATAAAATAAACATATTCAATAAAAATAAAACTGTAGGTTTTTTAAAAAATGCGAGCATAAAAATGTAGAAAAGGTGTGTAACGTTTATTAAAGCGACGCAATGTCGCATGTACTTCATTACATCAATCAATGATGCGTTCACATGCATCCGTATCACTGTTAATTTATTATTTATACGCACAATTTATTAATTACGCGTAAAATACGCATTTACATACTTATTGATTTTTTCTAAGAAAAAAAATGACATGCGTTTATTAAAGACTAAAATGTGTAAGCGGTCTTACGGAAACTAGAAACAAATGAATACTATAACAATTTTTATAATACAAAATATCTTGGTATTTTTTTGAACTTTTTATACGCATTTGCAATAATATGATGCACTTAAAAAGTTTTGTTACGTTTCTTTTGTATAAAATAAAAACTATTTAAGAAGTTCAACTGAGTAATTATTCATTTAAAGTGTTTATTAATGTTTCTTGTTTGTTAATTGGTAACATTTTAATTATTTTTAAAAAATTTTAACATCGAGTGAATTAAATGTAATCGTTTAAAAATTAATGTACATGAAAGATACGAAGATACTTACATAAACTAATCATTGTAAATAACATTAAGTAAAACACTTATTAAAGTATATTAAGTGAAATTATTTTATTTATTAATAATTATTAATAAGTCTATGACCATATTTATTTTTTGTATTATGTATTAAATATATGATCGAATCAAGTCACATCAATTTACTGATAAATTTAATTGATTAATTCAATGTTCATAATAACTTTATTTATTAAATGTATAATAAAATGATTCGATTTAACTTACTTTAATAAGTGATTTACTTTGCGAGACTTTCCGTATATTATTTGTTGAAAACTACTCTATAGTTTCATACATGCAAATCTGTCAACATAAGATTCGCTCACACAATATAAGAATCATCAGAATCGTGAAAGATATACTACGTTATATAAACTACGAATGTCATCGTTGAAGACAAGCTTTACACAATTTTTAGCTCTTAAATTTTTCTGATTTAACTATCATTGTAATAAATACAGTTCGATTCTTCCGGTATATATAAATACACATTCCGGCTACACGCGAGGAAAAAAGAAAAAATTCGCAATAAATTCTATCTCGAACGGAATCAATAAATTGTAAAAAATCTATTGGAGATTTCTTTGTATAGCATTTGATTTTCAGTCAATTAAATATTTATGCTTTTTTACTTTTAGAATAATTCTTAATTCTTAAAATTTAACAATCTTTAAATTATTCTTATGTAACTAATAATTTCAATTCTTATCTGCGTTCTCCCGAGAACTAAGAATACCTAGAGGTTTTTGGTGACATAAATTTTAAACTTTCAATTGGAATAGAATCACTAAATATATTTGAATCTTTCAACGATCAAACTATAATCCGTCAAAGAAATCATGACAACAGAATAATAATTCATTCAATTTTTAAATTCACAAGATGATGATAAAAAGATCGGAAGTAATGGAAAATAGTAAGTAGAATAGGTGGGTGAGTTTTCACGCACTCAAAAAATGGCAATACGCCTGGCTCTTTTCCGTGAGCTTTTGTCGTCGCACTGAAAGATACAAACAAGTTCCTTTATCTTTGGATTAACAGCAAACGTCTAGAGAATCATCGTCAAATTCAACCATTTTTTTTTTCGATTTGTGAGCATCAGGTACCTCTTGCGTGTACTTCCATATGCAGCATCAGATCTTCTTTCGAAGGATACCTTTTATTGCAAAATTCACATGAGTGATTGTGATAGACATTCATATGCTTACGCAGTAAGTCCTCTGTCTCGAAAATAAGCGGATTCGAGCAGTAATCGCAAACGTAGCAACAAACTTGATTATTTACCGCACCATGACATTGAGCCACATGATCTAACATTTCGGGATCTGTACTACAACAAAAGTTGCACAAACGGCAAATATTGCGCTTCTCTGGTATATTGGTTGGCTGACGGCCAAGCGTCGGTATCGGATGACGTGGCCTTTCGGGCATCTGACTGACTGGAACGTGTTTTAAGGGAAGACGTTGTTGTTGCATTTGGTTACTAGGTATAGGACAGATCTGCTGATTCACATGGTTTTTTTCATGGGCGCGGAGAGCAGAAAAACTGTCGGTTCGAAAATGGCAACCCTGAAGCTTACAGCTATAAATAATCTTTGACGGATGCTGCTGTTGAGAATGATGATAATTAGAATTGTTGCCAATACTGCCAGAGTAGTTAAATTCACCGGAATGTCGACTATAGGACTTGAAATGAGGATGCTGGGAATGTCTCGCAACTGCACTCGTCATACTTCTTGAATTGTTTACATCCACAGTTGAGCTGTACGGTATTCGGGAACTCTATTATTAAAAAAAAAAAACAGAAGACATGATTCATTTTTATATTTTAAACACGGATGATTGAGTTATGTAAAAAAAATGTACGAAGTGATAAAGGAAAATTTGACTGAAAAAATATAGAAAATTGAAAGAGAAGGAAGAATGTGTAATGATAGTGAATGATTAAATAGTGTAGAGAATATAGATTGATATCGTGCAAGACGAGAAAAAATGAAGTCGTTTCTCACAAAGAGAAAAAATTAAAACAGAAAGTAAAATTAGTTAGCAGAAAATACAGATATCAGAAAATTAAGATAGGTTTTTGAAATCTGGCAGGTCTAAAGAAAATGAACTTCGGTACAAAAACAGACAGATTGAAGAAGGAATAAAATATTAATAAGAAAAAATATAAGATAAAAAATAGGAGACGAAAGAGAGAATTATATTAATCATTGAAAATATAAAAACCTAGATATAAAAGAAATATAACGAAAGTGTATGAAATATACACAAGGCTTAGATAAAAACGCTTCTGAATGCATAATTATGATGAAAAAAATAGAAAAGAAATAAAAGCAGTAAAAAAACAATTAAATTTGAAAACAAAGTAAAACCCATCAGAATTTGAAAAGACTATATAAAAATGAAAATAGAAGAGAGGCTGTGTGAAAGCAATAAAAATAAGATGAAAAGTGAAAGCGAAAATTATGGGACAAAAAATAAAAATTCTACTAAAGGATTAGGTAATCAAAACAAAAAAAGGAGAAAACACACGAGTGGAAATGAAATGAGATAGTAAAAATGAAACATAAATAAATATGTATTGATAATCTAGAAAAATCAAAGTATACAGCTGAAATGAAACACAGTGGTAGTAAAAGATAGAATACTATCAAAACGCATATATGAACAGAAAGAAGAACAGAAAAGAAGAACAAGAATGAAGATATAAGAAAGACATAGAGTAGGGAATAAAACGAGACTAAATAAGAATTATATGATAAAGAAAGAGTGGATATAAATTGTAGAAATAGGTTCTCAGTAATTATAACAGAAACAATAAAACATATTTTAGAAGACTACAATGAACCAGGAATTAGTATGAAGAGCTTGACAGAAAGAATGAAAAGAGAAAGAAGAGATTGAAATATAATATACGACATTCTAAGAGAAAGAGATAGGAAAGAGAGACAGAGAGTTACATCATAAAAAAACAAAATTATGAGTAAAGAGAAAACAAAAATAAACATAAAAAACAATGTACAAGATTGTATAAAATAATGTAACATGATAATTTCATATAATATAATATAATTTATAAATAATGTATAATTTTATAAATAACAATGTACTGATTATTCCTGAATAAATTAAATTAAATTAAATAATTAAATTAAAATAACAATAATAATAACAATATATTATTCGAAATTTATTATGCAATTTCGTTTGTAAAACATTTACTATTGAATTGCTTAATAAAAAAATTATTGATGTAATATCAAATATTAGTTGATTACATAGAACAAATTATTTGTTAAATATAAGAATTAAATTAATAATTTTATTTCTAAATGTAATTAAAAAATTAACCATTACTTTCAGTAATCATTTATAATTTATAATAATGCATAATTATTAAATAAAATAGTTTTGAAATAAAAAATATAATATTTTTGTGTAAAATGCAATTACTTTTACAAAATATATTAAAATTTTTGTAAATAGTTGGATTAATTTATTAACTACATAAAGAAAATTTTCATATAAAATATCTAAATTATATATTCGAGTATTATAAAGCAATTTTTTAATTGAGCATCACAAAGGCATTTTTATACGAGAATTTTTTTTTAGATTAATAAAATATAGAAATTCTAATAATATAAAAAAATTTATAATTATACTTAACAAACATGAACACAACATAAAGTAACAAAAAATAATGTGCAAAAAGGTTTAATATTATCAATAATGCCTTCGATACCTCTATCGTAAGTCCTGACCTACGTCACCAATAAGCTTGAAATTCCTTCAAACAGTAAAACCAGAAGATGTATGATCAAACTATGATTACTTATGATTAAAAAATAAAAAAACTTGCTTACGGCTTGTCGGTGTTCATTGATATCGCTGTAGTTTGGTAAGCTTTGTTGAGGTATTCTTGTGGCAGCACCAGAGGGTCGCTTTGTTGTTGGTGTGGCATTACCCGCAGTGTTTCTATCCGGCAGCTGTATAGCACTAGGTCGACTGGGCACCATTGAGCTGGAGGTACTGGGGTAGGCGGGAGGAGGACCTCGAGGTATATAATTACCACCTGAATTACTCAGATTCACCGGTCGTCGCATCATACTGGAATGGTGCATTTGTTCGTTTTGGTGTTGCTGATAATGTGGCTGGGGATAGTGTTGCGGATGCTGCCGACTGTAGGCGTTGTATCCCATGCTTGTTGGTGGGGCATTATATCTTCCATTGCACGATGCAAACCAGTAAGGAGGTTGGGGATGGTGTTGTGGATGTTGAAGATGGTTGATAATCGCCGATGAATTCGTTTTGTTATGCGTATCTAGAACGGTTATGAATAAAAGTGTTAAATTTATGGCTTTGGTGAATTCAATTTATCTTTTGAATTTAATGTACCCATTTTCATGAAATGTATACAAATTTATATTGTATAAGGATATGATTAATTGCAATTAATTACTAATGAATGTGCAGTATGATGTATCGATTTGCAATATGAAATTATGTTTAAAATAAAACATAATTAATACAACGATAACGAGAAAATAAAAATCTACCCAAACTATTTGCCATTTCTTTTCCAGTAGGTATTAACAAAGCCATTTTCTTTCTCATCTGCGAAATTAGAACATTTTTCGGATCTTTTGATGCCTTATTACCCTGTGCAAGCATCGGCGAAATCATTTGTACCGGTGTCGTCCGGTTCAACTCTCCGGCCATCTCGTGTTGCTGTGAATGTTGTTCAAAAGCTTGCAAAGTATCGAAACTCAAACCGCATATCGAGCACAGATTAATCTTCATACGCTGAAGTTCGGCTATTGAACGAACTCTTAGAAATTTGGAAGACTTGATGACAGGACTCTCGTTGCATTCCGTGCTCTGAAGTTGCTTCTGTTGATTCAAGGATGAATTCGCCATGTCAATTATTTTCTCCGTAGAAGGTCTAGTTCTGTCGTTTATATTTGGCAAATCGCAGTTGGAGTTTTCACTTAAGTCGTCAGTCACAAGAACCACCTCAAACGGCTGTGGTGTCAAAGAGTCCATGCTGACGGGAGTAGCATTACCCCCTGAATCCGAATTCTCTTTATCCAAAACACAATTATTACTCTCACTCATCTGCGTTATGCTATTTGTCCCCAACAATGACTCGAAGTTCGGATTCACCATTGTCATATAAGCTTTCCTTGATACGCCTGCAAAGATTACAATATTAATAAGAAAAAATCTTTCATTATAAGTTTAATGTTAATATAGTACATTATCCGTGAATAAAAACTTATATATTGTCTATGAACAAAAAAATATACTACCACTTTGAGCATTACAAGTGTTGTGGATTTTGTTTGTATTTATATGTATTTATATTACATACGTTACTGCTTTGTTTTTACACTTTTACCCCAATTTTACAAATATTATATTAAATATCTTTTGCATTTTTTAATAGAAAATCGTACAAACAGTGACTTTTAAAAAGATTATTATTTGCGGATATTTTATCCCATTTATGCATATGCAGACTGTTGTTTAAATTAATCTTAATATTTTATAATAAAAAACATTAATTTATCGATTAAAATCATTATCGATCGTTCCACTTAATACGTTAAATGTTTGAAAATTTATTTCAAATGATCAACATTAGTTTTCAAATTTATCGTATGAACCTTAGCCAACTATATTTTATCCATTAATTTGAATTGACTACGCTTTATTTTTATTTCAATATTTCAAAAAACATTTTGTATTACCTGCATCAGTATTACTTGTTCCAGACTTGTCTGTTGAGGTGACTGGAGATTCCGATAACGGACTATTCGATCTCGAATCGATGAATATTGTTTCGACATTAGGGGAATTCTTATTACTTTGCTGTGGAAGATGCTGCTGATCGAGCGCCCGCTGCGCCAACATACTGCGCAACATTGAATTCGTGGTAGTGTTACCAGGATTCGAGCTCGCATTTGTGCTAGGATTGCTGACAACGTTGCTCGTTACAACGTTCACTTGATTATTTACATGGTTCGTATGACGAATATGCGAATGGTTTGAACTTGGATGGTTCACTGGCACTGTATTAACACAAAACGAGGAAATATTTGACTCAATTATTATTTTAAAAGCACATTCGAGCGTGTCAATAAATGTTATCTACACTTGATAATAAAGCTATAATAAAACTATAATAAACATTGGTTTTATTAGATTAACTACACTGTATCTTATTACGAATATATTTGTGGTATAAAGCATGTACATTTTATTCAATTACTATTACATTTGATATAATATATTTTCAATTTTAATATTATTTAATACTCGTGGTCTGCACCCTTCACTGATTTTATTTCTGAATTTTCGTTTTGTGTAGTATGTAATAACTTTTTGATACATATAACAAATACATTTATTTTTTATATCATTTATTAGATTTGTATATTTGTAAAAATGCCGTAGTAAAAAATTTTAAATTACATACAATCATTTATAATTATATAATCGTTTACATGGTTTACTCTGATTTGCTGCTTCAATAACTAAGTTAATGTATAAATAGGATATTCGTTATTATTCTATACTATATAAAATACATCTAGCAAAATGAAAACATTGAAAAAATGTTGAATCTTTTTTAAAAAATTATACTTGATATAAATCTAATTTAATTTAATTTAACTTACAATCGAATAAAATATACAATATCTTATGTAAATTCGTATTGGAATAAAAATTAAATAAAAACCATTTAACTTGTATAGAAAGATATTTACCTGGAGTAGGTAACATTGGCACCGGATGGTTCATATTACCATTAATACCAGGATAATGTACATATACGGGATGGACTTTTCTACCACCATCGGCAGCCACTTGTTTATCAGCCACCCAAAGTGTCGTCGTTTGCGGTTCAATCGGCAATCCTGATGCTGATACATTATTGTTCTGAGACGATCTTTTCTGATGTATAACCTGATGCTCCTTCATAGACTTTTCCGTTTCGAAGCCAAATCTACAGATGTTACATACGTATCTCGCAGTAACAAAATACACAAGACATGTTATGACTTCACTCTTATGAATGATACGGCAGTGCCTCTCAAACTTCTCGTAAGTGTAATTTGTGACATCATTTGAGGGCACTACATTGCAAGTCTTACAAGTGTAAAGTTCCATTATAGGACTATGAATACGTTTCCAATGTTCTTTCATATCGTCAAGGGATTTACTGACGGCACGGCAAAGACTACATACGAATGCCTGTTCGTTGGCATTAATAGGCAGTCGGGAAAATTTTGTAATGGGAGTTTTGAGGTGATTCCGCTCACTGCAATGTCTATCAAAGTTTTCCTTGCTTACATAATATTTTTTACACAAATCACAAATAAGCTTTATCATTTGAAGACGGTTACTCTCTTGGGGATCAATGCGTGGAACCACCGATTGTTGAGTTTGACAAGGGTTAGTCTTATGTTTCAACAGTTCTGGTTCTGAACTAAACGGCAATCTGTGGAAAATTAATTTTTATTTATGTTTAAAGCTCTATTTCTTGCGATTCTACCCATTTAATATTCAAATTTCGCATATCGATGTTTTTTCGATAGTTGTAATATGAGAATAGAAAAAAAAATTATTGACAAAATGAGGTAATTTCAGAAATTGTTGCTTTTGTTATATATATTTAAACAGATTTTAAACGTATCACTATAAAATTTTCTTCAAACTGTACGCAGAAAAATCTATAAATTAGGTACCTTATAAGCAAATATTACTCGAAAAATGTATATATATATTGTAAAATAAAATTTAAATCAATTTGAAGCTTTTTAAAATTTTATAAAACTAATTCGTGCTTTTTCGGTACAATCATATTAAAAGCAATGGCCTAAAATCACATACCTGCACTGTCGGCAAACGTGTTCAGCAATATAAAAGAACCCTTCCTGACTCTTGCTTGTCGTCATAGCAACATTTGAATCTTCTAGTACCGAGACTACCGACAACTTTGGAAAAGAATATCTACTTGCTACGAAATTCGGTGCTTTAGTATGGTTGAACCAATGTGAGTAAAAAATTCCGCCTACACCGAAGAATGCAACTTTGCAGATGTTGCATATAAAAGTGACGGTTCCTTGGCTATTCTTCCTCGCATGCATTTCCAAATGCGCCCGCATATCCATAAGTGAGTCTAGCACGCATGGACATCCGCTACAGAAAAGCTTGGGCATCTTAGTTATCTCGTTGTTAGTGCGACGTCGTCGACAATCCGAACTTGTACGGTAATGAACCTCAAAACAATCACGGCGACGGAAAACAACATTACAGATCTTACAAAGCAACACCATCTCAATTTGAAGATCTTGAATCGTAGTTTCGTGCGCATGACACTGGCAGATGGTTATGGGCTTATTACATGCCGTACTGTTGTGGGGTCGTTCGATGTTGGCAAAGACTTCGTTGCAAGCCGAATCTACCATCTATAGATAAAAGAAAAAAACATTCTTTCGTAAATATTGGTCGTTCTGTCCCTTTAGTTTTCATCTAATATTATTTAATATTAATTCCTTGAATCAATTATTTGAATAATAACGTAATTAAACTTTTTTATAAGACTTCAAAATTTATTTAATTTGTTTTTAATATTGCACTACTAAAATACTTTACAGTATTGCAACCAACAACTTAAATCAAGTAATAGAAATCTAACCTGCTCCTGTCGCTCGCTCACAGTTACCGGCCCGGGTATGGTACATGCATTCCGTAATGGATCTTCAAAAACCACTTCTTCGGTATCTATTGATGACCTACTACTTCGAATGCTACTATCGGTACTCTTTTTCCTTCTACTCTTTTCCTTTTGCTTTTTTTTGTTCGCCTCGTTATTCTGCGATACTTTTTCCTGTGGCAGCTCTTTATCCGATTCCTCAGACAAGCTATTCGATGTCTCACTTTGTTGCTGCTGTGCTTTAGCTTTAGCTGCTTTATATGCTTCCTGTAATTCTTGCTCATTGTGCGTCATTATATGATCAAAAAGTAATTCCTTTGTATCAAATATCACTGAGCAAATTGTACATTTCAGACTATCCGAACATCTAAACTTCTTCTTACATTTTGATATCGATTTTTTCGCAGTTGAACTACTGATAACTTGGCTTTTTTGTTTCGTATTGGACTTTGAATTAGCGGTAATAATATGAGTAGAATTAACCGCAGTAATATCATTAGTAGTAGTACTAGTTAGGGTCGGGCTAGTAATACTACTACAACTAGAAGTAGTAATTATAGTAGTGGAGTCGACACCATCTGCCGCTTCATCATTATCTTTGTGATCGTGCGTCTGATGTTGTTTAAGTGAACTTTCAACAACAAATATTTTACTGCAAGCTGTACAAGGGAACATGGCCGTGCCATTTAATAAAATTGTATCAGGACCCGTCGGTCCCTGTACTTTATCACTTGCCTTTAATTGATCTTGATTCGCATTAGCTTCGTTCATTAATTCGTTCGATTGTATTATCTGCTCTTTCTCCTTTTCTAATCCAGTACTTGCTGGAGTACCCAAAGCTTCTGAAATATTTACAGCTCCGAAATTTCGTTGTTCACCAGGATCTGCATCTACGAGAGTAGCTATCGCAGATTCCAAGGTCGTAAACGATGAAAGCTTAGTTTCAATCTGCTTAGACGATTTCCCATTTAGCTTTTCAACATTGTCCTCTAAAGCTGATTTTATTACAGAAGTATTTTCGATTTCCGTTCCCCCAGTCATCCTTTCACTTTCATCTTGCATGTCACCATCTGATACGCAATCGGAATTATCAACTTGTTCGATGTGTTTCTCAGTAAATCCTCCAGATCGATGATAGTTAATGGGATTACGCCAGGTATCGCAAGTAAAATTCGAGTTCATCAACAGATCAATGTATTTTCTTGTCAATAATTCTATCTCGCTAGCTGAATAATCTTCGAAACTATCGCAAACAGTTTCCAATTTTATTAGTTGAACCTGTTGAAAAAAAACATAAGTATACTATTATTATTACCGAATATATGAGAAATTTCATAATTTCATTTTCATTATCAATTTAATGTTAATAAATAGACACTAATATAGTTAGCCATAAAATGTGTTAAAAATTCGATAAAACTCAAACCTTGAGATTCGTAAGCGGCATGTTTTTAATTGTGTATTTGGGGGTGGACAGAAGCTCAAGATTCGATTTAGATTTGCTAAGTTTTCCCATTGCGTTGCTCTTGACCTGTTTCGATAACTTGGATGGCGTATTAGATCTACTATTATAAATAAAAGAATTATCCTTTTCACTTCGAGACGAGTTGCTCCTTGTTCTTGGTTTGTCGGAAAATTCATCCACTGCAGATGTTCTGAATCTGTCTGATGTGGTAACGCCGTCGTTCTTGATTGAAGTCTTAGACAATAAGAGCATTTGCTCATTTGTATTTCGACTAGAAACCCGTTGCTTCGGACTCATATTTCTCGACCTTTCTGAATGCACCATACGTACGAACTGACCAGCTCGGTTGCGTGTTGGTAATCGTAGATGATTTACTAAGTTTTGTGCCACACCATTGTCCGATTTCTCTTGCTAGAACCGTTTAAAAAATAAAATTTATACATTTCAAATAATATTAGAAACAATTCTAAAATTCGTTCCCGAATTTTATAAATATTGATTTTTGTTAACATAATTAAATTTCACTAATTAATTTACTATACAATACATTTATATATCAATTTTTTTAAAAGGATTAGTTACTACCTGTTGAAATCAAACTTTGATCTAACATATGCCAAGTTTTAAATTTTACACGAAATTATTTTTGTATACTTAAATTTATAAATTTCAAACAAACAATGAAACTAAAATAAGGTAATTTTTTCAAATGTAATGGGATAAGTACTTATATCTGATTTGCTAATTACACGTTAATAATATCGATTAAAATTTTAAGAAACGATTCTTTTTCAAGAAATTCGCATATACTCTTACATATATATTTTTAATTCAATAAATTTTTGTGTAAATTTTTTGCTTTAAGATTTTTTTTTGCTGTTAAAACAAATTAAAATTCGTGAGAAATAAAATTTAGATATTACGTACATAGGAATCCTTTTTAAATCGTGTTCATCGTTAAAAATAGTATTAATTTACATTTATTCAAATTCACTATAAAATAAATGTTTGTTTGATGTTTTTCTTTTAGAGAAAAAAGAATTTAGGAAATAAAGCTAATTCTTCTTAATGGATTATTGAAGTTAAACTACAAAATTAATACAGATGAAACCAAAATTCATTGTTGTAATATTTAAGAATGCAATTCATATTCTTATATAAAAAATTATAAAGTAATCAAAATCATTTTTAATAATTAAATATTTAAATATTTTTACGAAAGAAAAATAAAACTACAATTATTGACACAACAATATAAAAAAAGCTTACATCTTGAGACCATTCATTAGGGAAATGTTCTCTCGGTTCATTTGATAACTCTACATTCGAGTTTTTATCTATAGACTGAATATTCGACCCCTTTTCGACGTTCTCAGCGATGCTCGTGGTTCGAGAACAAACATCATCAGTGAACGAGTTAGAGTCATCTGTATCATTACTTTGAAATGCGCTGCTCGAACTTGATATATTCCTGGTCCTACGCATTTTACTACGGGAACTACGTGATAAACCAATTCGAGTAAATTTTTCAACTTCCATGTCGTTTTCATCGATCTCTGGATTACTGTAGCTTCTTAGTTTTTGTCGATCGCGTAACGTCAACCGTCGATTCTAAGTATTAGAAGCATCATTATACCAAATTTTAATACTTTAATTCTCATTTTCCTCTCTTAATTTATTTCATGAGTGCATTTCGTGTATAATGTAAAATAAACAGTAAATCTTAAATCCAGTATAAATAAAAAAATAAAGATTTTACTTACAATATGAAAGATCAATTTTTGATTTTTAAAAGCAATAATACTAAATTATAGATAAAGAAAACATACGCAAATCATAATGTAATATAATAACAAAAATAATCAATTCGTTAAAAATCATGTCTCATTCGTTCTTTTTTTAACGCAGGTTCATTTGTTCACATTCATCACAAAAAAAATACTTGATTATAGACCATATCGTTCACAAACTGTGATTCAGCATTACTTTAAGCATTTTATTTTTAAATTATGGATATAATTTTTGAAAACAATTACAATATAATACAATTCGTACATTTAAGAATAATTACGAAAATATGTATTAAAAATTTTTACAAAATTCCATCTAAGCAATTGCAAATTTGGAAATACGAAACATGTACAGTATTAACTTTAAAATAAACAATTTTAATTTCTTTATAAATACAATGAATAAACTAAATATTTATAAAATTAATTCTATTCCAATCGAAAGACGACTTTCTAAAACAGTATTGAGTCATTTAATGTGAAAAATATGATTTGGAAAAGTCTTTTTGTTTTAATAAACCTCGAATGAAGTTCAAGGATATTTCAAAACACCGTTCTTAAAATGATGAAATAAGGTTATACTTACACTAAAAGTAACACAATGTACAAAACGAGCATAATAAGAATGAAAAAATAAGAATATACATATTTTAAAAATTTGATTTTGAAAAAAAATATTGATCAAAAGCTATAAATATAACCAATTGTTTATTTGTTTATAAAATTAATTATATGTGAAAAGGCCAGTTAAAAAAATGTGATATAAAGTTAAGTTCTCAAAAAATTATATATTAATTACTTTTAAGATGAAAACTTTCAATAGCCATTTTTAAAAATTTCAATAAAAACTTAATGATTTACAAGTTTTTGAATACTTCGATTTAATAATGATGTTTGGGATAGATTTGACGTGAATGCAAAACAAAAGGTAAGACAGGACAAAGGCATTGTGTGGTACTCCCTTTATTGTATTAATGACGGAGAAACCCTGTACTTTTGAAAGAAAATTACACCTGACTTGCTCTCACCTTATTAATACAATATAAGATATATAAATTTATGTATAAATGGGGGACAGAAGGTCAATTGCTTTTAAACAGTCGCATCTTCTCACAATTTTAAGTTTATACATACTCTATTATAATAGAATATTTATATAAATATTTACTTTCTTAATGCATAAAAAAGAAAAATGTGTTTTATATTAATACTTTCAGTGTGTGTAACAGGAAAAATATATTAATAAAATACATTACTTATCCGATACAATGAGAAATAGAAAATTACAAAGAATGACGACCATTTTACGGAATAACTAATTATATTATAATTAAAGAGATAAAAAAATAAATAAAATTTCGTTCAACGCAATAGATGAAGATACTACGCAGTTAAAATGAAAAAATTACTTTCACGTTATTTAGAAGCCAAGCTTGAAATACTGAAACTACACAAATGTTTTATTATCTCTAAGCGTCAAACGATAAAGGGAAAGAACGAACCGCCTAGACCCAACCAAACCGTATATTTATGTACGTATTGTTTTATGACGACTCAATGGCAGCGTATGAAAAAAGGATATAACATCTGTTAGGAATTAGACACGTATTCATTTTCCTTAAAATTTAAGCTGACTGACTAGTCTTGAAGAAAATAAGTAATGAGAACTCGTTTGAATTTAAGTACTCGGAGGAAAAATCACAAACATAGAATAATTTTATAAAATAAATTATTCTATGCGTTTTTCCTTTTAATTTTTGTACGTATGAAAAAAAAATAGCTTGGTTTATATTTTCAAATAATTATTTTAAATCTTCGTACAGAATTTATGATGTAAATTTTGAAAGTAAATAGTGCATAAATCTTATGCAAATATTATTATATGAAATTTATGCGCTAAATATTAAAAATTTGGAAAAGTTTACACTGTCTTATGTAACTGTATATTTCAAAATAGAAAATGTTTCGTAATATTAAAAATATGTAAATAAAGCGAAAAAAAGAAAGAATATTGGAGAATTTGTGCACTGCGAATAGTAGAAAAATACAAGCCGATAACAATAATTAAATTTTAATTGTTAAAATGTAAAATAAAATAATTCAATAATTAAATGAAAAAATCATAAGTCTTCCCTGAGATTATGACCACACGTTGGTTAGTGTTCATATAGATATGCTTCATGTGTGCTTCCTGGACAGGCTTAGGACACTATAAAGTTAGTTAATTATTATTAACTGCTAATATTGAAGTTCAGGCAGGTCTGGTCACATGAAAATATTGTCTTTCACCGTAAGGAGAATATTGAAATACATAAATTTCCTTAAACAAGGTTACATAATTCTTTGGTCAGTGAAAAATAATCTATCAAATGATTGAGGAAGCATAAAAAAAATGATTATGTAGACAGAAGCTTATAACCAACTTTTTTGTTGTCACATATGCTAAATTCATTCAAAAGTTATTGAAAATTAGATAAATAAAACGCCCCAATTTATCAATCAACAATACGATTACTAAATGTTCTTCTAGAATAAATATAAGAATTTAAAAAGATCGCTTATTAAGATTCTATCGGTATTTGGCTAATTTAAACCTTAGGAATCTCAAAGCTCAACAAGCTTATACCTAACTTACAAAAATCAAAGAAATTAATATTCGGTTTTTTGTAAATTCAAAGACTTATTTTGTGGGATGTAAACGCCAGAACAACTTGCTTATAAAATGTTGGAAATAATGATATGAAATAAACTTATTCAAGAAGATCAACATACTTTTAAAGCATTATACAAGAAGATTAGCTGCAAGTCGAAAAATTCACTGGTTAAATCTATTTTCTATTGTTAAAAAAAAAAAAAATTAAAAAACGGCCTTACAGGGTTCAAAGAGGCTCACCCAGTTCGTAAGAGTACGTGCTGTATTCATATATTAAATATATAATATTCTATATATAAAATATATTTAATATGCAAAAAGCGATAATTATTTACGACATTTGTTTAATTTCCATGAGTATTTTAAGATATTCTAGCAATTTAAATCTACAGTAAGGAAAATAAAACGGCTATACTTAATATTATCATTATACGAAAATATGAAAATCATGAGATCATTTTTTGAAAGAAAAGGACATTTACTCTAAGTACAAAATAGATAAAACTATGAATTAATTCTTTTCATACGAAAAAGTACTATCTTATCACTAGTTCATGAATTTCAATTGTTTCACTACGTAAACTAATAGTATAAATAAACATTCAAGCTAAAAGCAAATTAATCACGTATGTACAATTGACACGTGTCGCGTCAACCCATATCCATTTTTGTCTTCATACTTTAAACACACAGTGGATCAAATTAAAGCAAAAAATAATTTGAAGTAAGAGATATCATTATTGTTATGAACGTATAATATCCATTCTTTATTAAGTGAATAATAAATCAAAATATATAAATAGCAAACCTTATTTTGTGCTCTTTCTTGTTTCAAGCTGGATGAGCAGGATTCCGCTGTATCCGAGTCACTGAAGTTTTCTACATAATTGACAGGACATTTCTTTCTTTTGCTGCTTATAATGTTTATCGACTCTGTAGAAGTTGCACTAAGTGGCCTTCTTTTCGACCTAGTTGCTCTCTTGATAGGTGGACTAATACTCCTTTCACTTTCACTATGTTGTTCAATCCGAGTTTTCTTCAAATCTATTTGAATATTACTATAATTTGAATCTGAGTTTGTATCCGGTACACTAGAGCTGGAAAATTCATCTTTGGCTACTTGCTCATTATTACTTTCGTGAGAATTTAATCGTCTTAGTCTATTTAAGCTCACACCTGTTGTTGTATCTTTGCAGACTTTATTTTTTCTGGAGGGAAGTAAGTTCTGTTTTACTTTGTTGGTATAGTCAATTTTCTTAAAATATTCGGCGACTAACGGATCGTTGATGTATTCTAATTTGGTTAGTAAAACAAATACATCTTCCATTATTTCTTTGTGAGGCATCAAACATTCGTCTTTCTGTAAATTATGATGAGCATGCTTCGTGCAATTCAGAGAATATAAAGAACAAATTGTCCTTTCTGGAGATTCAAGAAAAGTTGATGAACTTTTATTTGTATCTAATTTTGAATCTGGAGATGCTATAACTTTAGACTTTTTAGAAGGACGTATTTCTTCCTGTGAATATTGAAATTTTTCTTTAAATAATGTTTATTTTGATAATAAAAAACTAATGGTTCGAGAAAAAGTAGCTTTTAGAAACTATAATTATTTATAAATAATTCTTTGTGCAAGTGATATTAATAATAGATAATTTTATTTTCATTTCATAATACTTAGAATTA
Source organism: Platyscapa corneri (assembly GCA_018907185.1). Taxonomy (NCBI): domain Eukaryota; kingdom Metazoa; phylum Arthropoda; class Insecta; order Hymenoptera; family Agaonidae; genus Platyscapa; species Platyscapa corneri. Next base: position 2,820,345 of record JACCHW010000005.1, on the reverse strand, counting down.
TTTGCAGTACTAAACAATAAATCAACATAAACCTTAAATTTTTAGTGCTGAATAATACCAAAAGTACTTTATCTATCAGGAAATAACTTAATTAAAAATAATTTTCTTGTTTTAGCAAAAGCCTCATCTTTCAAAAATGGAGGTAAATAATTATCTCGCGAATAAAATATATTTTGTAATAACATATAATGCGAACAGTTTAACATTACAATTATTCCTAGATTCCTAAATCGGTCATATCGTAGTAAATAATAATAACCCGTTATGTATTTCAATTAGAACTTTTCCATCATACATTACAGAAGATGTAATTTCTTCATGCACAGATACAGACTGGTTGTATATTATATAAATAAAAGCAAAAATAAAAGATACAAAAAAAGAGAATCAGTTTATCCTTGCTGTGTCTGGTAATTAGTGCGGTATATTATGTAACTACAAATATGTGTAAATAAATGGTCAATCAATTGTAATTAAGATCAAGCCCAATAATTATTTATTTGTGCGTTAAATTCTCACATCTTCATATATTGAATAAGAACGATCAATTTTATGTTAAACAAGAAAATCAAGATATTAGGTGTCATTATATTGTTTTCTTACAATATAAAGGTTTGAGTTACAATTAAGTTTAAGTTAGAATAAAGTAGAATTACTACTAATCAATAATATTTTTACAAACTTGAGAATTTCGATTTAAAAATTACTAGATTGATGCAGAATTTTATTATAGAGTTTGTGTATGAGGTAATACAGCTTAAAATTACTAAATTTTGCTACGAGTATTATAAAAGGTTAATCCGTTACGTTAGTAATGAATATAGGATCTGATAGTTCAAATATATGATTGGATATTTTACATATGTACGTAGAGACCTCGTATAAAACGAATGTTTTCCTGACTTATCAATTGCATTTAAAAAAAAAGTAAAATATGAATGATTACACGTTGACAATCCTTAAGTATGGAAATTAAAAAAATATTATGGCTAAGCAGGGTTATGAAGCTGTATTATATATCTTCTTTATTCTTTAGGTATAAAAATTATATGTATAACATTCATAGATATCTTTAACATGAAATGAAAATATGAAAATAAGAAAAAATTCGAAAAATAAATAGAAATCTGAGCAAACTATTCCTAAAACTTGAATATTGAAAATAAACTACTATAAATTAGATCTTCCAAATTAAAAAATCTTTGCAGTTACTTTCTCAGTTGGAAAATAAATTTATATAACAAAGTATAAAAATGTCCTATAAATACGAAAACATAATTTGTGAATAAATTAAATTTTAATCATCGTGCATCATAAGTTTTTTTCAGACTAACAAAAATCACTATGCTGTATTGTATTCTTACGGTAAATATTGAAAATTCAAAAATTATCACATATTTGGTTTCAAATTAGAGTAAAAAAATATATATATATATATATGTATGTGTGCGATTAGATATCAGGGCAGCATTAACCTCACTGTTCAACACATGCGCAGATATAAATGGACCTTGGATTCAAGGAATTCCTCGAATAAACTATGAAAGAGTGATAAGATTGCTTTTGCATAGATGAAAAGATATTCGGAGATATAAAACAGTAAAATCAACGGTGTTCTGATAAATTAGAAAAATGATTTAAAAAAAAAACAGTATCTACAAAATTCAAAATAATACGAAAAGCAAAAAATGACACTAATTTAAAATAAAGAAGTAGCAATAGATGATGAATACCTGTAGACAAAATTACAAATTTTTCATCTATTATAATTTAGAAGTATTTGATTAAATAAATTATAAAAAATTTTTAATTGACGTATATTTTTGCATAATAAGAAAGACAGGAAAAAACAAGGAATATGTAGAACAATAAAAAAACCTCCTCCGTTAACTCACGGGAAAACGCCCATTTTTTATCTCAATTAAAATAACTGATACGCCTTCAACTTCTAAATAAAGTATAAAAATCCGTAATCGTTTCAAAATGCGTTGCATAATGAGTTGAAATCATTGATATACCCTTATACGTGAATAGTATGATTTACCTAAAAAATTTTCGGTTCTTGTATATTGTTTGTACCAAAAGATAATTTATTAATTTTTTCAAAAAGTAAATAAAATAATGTTTTAAAATAAACAGTTAATAGTTATAACATTACTTTATTATAAATATTAAATATTTAATTAATGACTTAATATATAATAAAATTCTAAAACTATTGAATTTTATTAAAAAGTTTATAACAGTAATGTATACTTTGAAAGTAAAAAGAAGTCAAAAATTATTTTATTTCAAATTATAAAAATATAGTTATACAAATAATAAATATTTTTTAATTAAAACTACCATAGGTTCTAAAATCCGATAAAATTGCAGTAAAACATAAATACGAATAAAAGTATTAAATATTATTAACTGCTAATTATTCAAATAACTTTTTAGAATATACTGAGTAATAATTTAAAAATAAAACAGATATTATTACTTCTTGTTATAATTTTGTATAAAAATAATTTGATACACTTTAAAATCAATATTTATAATTACTACACAAAAAACTACTTTTCTTAAGCATTAAGAATTTGTATGAATTTTTAAAATCTAATTAACTACTATTTTAATTTAAAAATTATTGAATTATTCAGAATGAAATATTAATTTATTTATTTTATTAATATACTTTTTCTTACCTGAATTTCATTTTTTAAATTAATCAGGCCACGTTTTCTTTTATATTTCCATTCTCCATTTTTTACCGTTTCACCAGATGCACTACTATTACTTGTGTTAACAGCACTATCTATAACTGTATTAACTATTTCATTTTTTAAATTTTCTGGAATGTTCTTATCTTTATTTTTGTTCCCTTTTAATTCATCTGATTTATCCAATTGTAATCTATCTGTGACTGATTTTGACGATAAATTTGTATCACTATGTATCAAACTAGTGCTTGGTGTATCTCGAAGTTTCACTTTATTCACTGAATCTACAAAAGGTAATGTTCTACTACAATTAGGATAATCTTTACCAAAGTATGGTTCTATTCTTCGGCAGCTCCAAATTTCATGGGTATTGTTAGTAAATAGTGATTCTTCTGAGTTCAAAGTTACATTATTTGATAAGGAATCTGAAGAATCATCACTTAAATTTTCTCTAACATCTGTTTTATAAGATGTATTTATCTTTTGATCACTCTCTGATATACAGCAATTTAATTTATTTTTTTGTTTTAAAGAGTCACTTAATTGTGATTTTTCAATAACTGGCATATTTAAATCTGTATTTAAATCTGTATTCAAATCATTTAAAGAATCAGTTTCTGTATCTTTATCTTTGGGAAAATTTGCATCTTCTAAAGAAGATTCTGATTGCGTTTCTATATTTTTAGAAGACTCTGGTTTGGTATTCACATCACTTGTAATAAAATCTATTTCTGTAAATTTTTCCGATTCTTCAAGTGAAGCATTTTGAGAAATTTTGCCTACAAATGGAATTGTACGCCTGCAAGTTATTTCTTTATCTTTACAATGTTCTTTGGTTTCAATAACTTCTTTCAATAAGTTGTTTGATTCTTTGATAATCATTTCATTTTCTACACTTTTCAAAATATCCACAATACTATTATCTGTGTCTTTATTTTCGTGATCTTCCTTATTACTATCTTCTAAATTCTCATTATTTTCTATGCTTCCACTATTTTCATTATTTTCACAAGCTTCTAAAATATTATTTTCTATATTTTTATTAGTTTCAGAAACTGATTTATGTGGAATTAAAGTATTATCCTCTTCTGTTTGTTTTAATGGATCTTTGTCATAACAATCAACAAAATTATTATTATTTTGGGCGATTGGTTTACTTTCTTCTTTTAATATTTTTTCAATATTTTGAATCCTAGCTTCTCTAGTATTTAATTTGCCAATAAACAATTCGGTTCTCCTGCAACTAAATTTTTCTTCTATAGCAGGTCCATTATCAGGCTTGGACTCATAATCCCATTTTTCATCAAAAAACATCACAGGTGTAACATGCCTCATACTCTTTCTTCTTTGTGTATCATCTTTATCTGATGAAAACTCTCTATCTTCATTGTCTTTTTCATGAACCAATATTTTTTCCTCAAGAATTTGAACATTTTTCCCACTTTCATTGTTTTTTACACTAATATTTTCTGCATTCACTTTTATTTCTTTTTCAGTTTTATCACGTTTCTTTTTCTTTCTAGATATACCTAATTTCCATTTTAATTTTTTCTTCCTTCTATTTCTATGCTCTATTGAAGATATTAATTTAGGCACACGATTTGAAGAAAGGCGAGTTACTTCTACCGAAACTTGTTTACATGCAGACAAAACTTCTTTACCTTCCAGTTTCTCAAATTTTTCTTCTTTTTTTCGATTTCTCATTTTGGTTGCAAACACTGTATTATAGAACTTTTTTTTTGAAATAAATTTGTGTGCACTATTCTCAAGCAAGGTATTTTCATCTTTCTTTTTGATATCACTATTGGAATTACATTCTGTTTCATTTAATAACTCCATAATATCTCACAACTTTTCTTACATTTATTATTTAATTATTTCTCAATATAACCTAGTTTTCATAAAAACAAGCACAGTCAATTTTTTGAACATAAGGTACAATTTCTTGTGACTTCCTGAAAAAAAATCAAATTAATTTTTGTATTTATAGAAGAATATTATAATATAAAAAATATATTAATAAGGAAATGATCGGATAAATATAAATAAAAATTAATATAGAATATTCTAGTTTAGAATTATATTTATAAAAACAAAAACTTATCAATATTTATTGATACATAATGAAAGAATTCAATTATAAAATTATAATTGAATTACTTGTAATGTTTAAATGTAAAAAGTATAAAAAGTTCTAAAAGAAAAATTTCTTTTATAGGAAAAAACAAAAGAACAAAAAAACAAAGAACACTTAATTTTATCTAAATTAAATCCAAACAATGTGAATGCATACACAACAAAATAATTTTAATTCTACGAAAAATTAATTTATATTAATTTCATTAAACGAATAATGAAAACATAATGTAAAGATATATATAAATAATATAAAAGATTGTTCTAGCAAAATATAAAATAATTTTTATTCATAATTCAAATTTCAAATAAAGTTATTCAATTTCGATTTATTCTTAGAAAATAAATATAATCTTTTAATTTGTATAAGCAATTTAATTATACAATAAAATTAATACGATTTGTTACATTGTCAAAAGATTTTAAAAGAAATAAATGTAGGTGTTTATACAGTTAATATTGAAAAAGCGTATTGATATATTCAAAACAAAAACAAAAGTGTCAGTTTAAGAAAAAAAATTACGTCATTTCATATCTTATTGAATAGAAATTAATAAGAGATCTAATTTCATCTCATAAATGCTTTGAATGTTAAGATGTCAGAAATTCAAATGCATTATTTTTAAAATTCAGAAAATTCATACACGTTTGATCCATTGCTTATAGTAACGCTATACAAAAGCTAATATATTAAAAAATTAAATTGTATAATGGCGTCAAAAAAAATGGACTGCAAATGTATGAAGCGAGTTTCCGCAGACAAAATGTAGAATTAAACGCAAAAGAATTTTTCGAACATAATCCTAAAAGAACAATAGTCACTTAAAAAAACCAAACAATTACCTAGACAATTCACAATCTCAAATCTTCGATAGAGTATTAACCATCGCTCGTTTGAAAGAAGACGGATAACATTTTTTTATTTAACGAATTTTTTGTTACTCACTGTATAACGACAACTTAACCCTTTTGAAAGCGTAGCATAAAAAAACAGATCAACGAAAACCTAAGCTGTCCGCGTTACGCATAATAGCATGCATACCCATTACACACATGTAAACGAAATTTTCTCAAAAACACAGCAAGTTTATTACTCCGTTAGAATTTGTGTACATATTGCGCTTTCTTTTACGTTTACCTTGCAGAACTTAAGCTGCATTACTGATGAGAAAGAAATCATATCACTCGGAACGGGAATCGGAACTCCCACCCTTCAATCACCGCAATCAGTTAATGCGAAAACGCACTAAGGGCTTCGCAGGACCTCGGAGATCGTAAATCGACAGATGTAAAGTTGCTTGTTAGAAAATACACTCTGCACAATCGCGGCTTCATCGCAATAGGAGCCTGGGAGGCCATCTTTACTTTTTACGTACGCAGGCTTGCCACCGGTTTATTAACGCGCGCAAATAGTTAATCCGAGAGTTGGTGAGAAAACATAAATACAAAATATGAAGTTAACTTGATAATTATAAACATTTAAAACAATTACGTAATTTAAATTTTATGATATTCTTTTTAATTAACGTGAATAAATATAATCTGAATTAGCCAACATTGTTAAAGTTTATTTATTATATATACCAATGAATTATGAGTATTAAACTTATTAATCAGTATTTATTTATATAAATTATTTTAAAATTCTGTTAAATTAATTGTAATACACATAATTATTTCTAAAAATTGATGTGTTTCCAATGTAGATATAATATAAATATAATACAAGGATTTACATCCCCCTTAATTATTTTTTCTAAATTTCTATTTGTAAATAGTTACATCTTCTGGAAATAGTTCCATGATTTTTTAATTCGATACACCTTCATATAATATTGTAATTTAATTCACCAACGCCTATTTCTACTATTGGTTTAATTTTTAATGTTTTTTGTGTGGTAAACCTGAACAAATATCTATCATTAAGGGAAAGCGTATGAACGCTGAGTCTTGAATTGCATTACATCAACTAACAAATTTGTTATCATTACAATCATATACACATAAACATATTTGTTTTAGGTTTTTTGTGCAAATAAAAATTATTAAACTGATCTTTTATTTTTAAAAATACGCGCCTAACATTTTTATATATTTATTTTTAAATAATAATATTATTTTACCTATCGTTATTTCTAACTATTCTTTTTATTATTTTGATAATTTTAGAAAATCTTAGGTAATAACTTTTTCAATAAAATTAATGAAATTATTAATCATTATGATTAAATGAATCAGCATTAAGACCAAAATTTTTATATTTGTTCAATAAATAGATTTCATTGAACTATATACACTCTAAATTATTCAATATTTTTTTAGTTGTATTTAGTCGTAAAAATAACATGTATAAAAAACACATCAGAAAGAAGAAATAGTTTATGTTAAGAATTATTTTATATAATCGATCAAATTATTCTTCTCTATATTTTCAAGGTAATTTTTAAAATTTCTAAATTTTATAAGCACGTTCAAAATTACTCACCGAGTCAACATTCAATCGTTTATTTATAAATTTATTAAAAATTTCTCAATTTTCTTAAATGTGTATTTTATATATTTTTCAAAATTTTAAATTAGTGGTATTAATATTACAATTCAATGGCACTATAAACTCTCTTAACATTTAATGCATACGTTTTGTAATAATGTATTTAAAATTTTATATCCGAAAATGTAGTGTACTAATTTCTTTAGTGAGTTAAGAAGTATAAATTCTTATCTTCATTACTGTAACTTTATCTTCAAAATATAGTTATGAAATGTAATATTAAATCGTGCTTTTTGTTATCTTTATAAAAAGTATTAAATTCATAGACGTTTTAATAAAAACTTAATTCCAAATCTCTATCTTGTATAATAATTCGTTTTCAACTTAATAATAATATTATTAATAAGTAATTTCTAATAATGAAAATTAATATTTTAACGTTTTAAAAAATTTATTAAACCTTTTTATAAATTTTGTGATTTATGTAGTGTTTAATTATTTGTAAAGTAGTATTTTATAATGTGAATAAAAGATAAAATTCTTAAATAACATATTTTTTATATCTTTGAGAGGAAATTTTAATTTTATTTTTTTTAAATATTGTATCGTTTAGAACTTTATTAAATTAATATTAAATCGAATAAAAGACGGATTCGATCTAAAACTGTAATAATAAAAAAATATTTGTTCGAACATTTATATTAACTTATATTGTATAAAATATTAAATTATTATGATCAAAAAAAACTATAACAAAGTCAGTATTTTTTAATTATATCATAATTAATCTATGTATAAATATATATGGAAAAAGGAAGCAACGCTACAAATTTTTACTACTTTAGATTAATAAAAAAAAGGCAACAACAGTTTTAGGAACAGTTGAAAACATATTTTAAGGGCTCGTTTACCCATTGCTACGCCTATGGAAAATATTTAATTATCTATTATTTAGATACATTATTTACAAAAAAATTATGAATCAATTGTAGTTAATATTTGAAAAGCTTTTACATTTTTAAGATTAAAAGCGGCTCTCTATCTGATTCAACCAAGAAACTACATTGTTTTAAAAAATGTCAACGTCATTAATCAATGTAGTCATTGGCGTCAAAATGATTGTGCAGAAATAGATAGAAATCTCGACTATAACTATAATCTATTATGTTCAGAGTTATGACCTTAAAGTCGGCCATTCATGAGTTCATTTTTAGTGAATCACTCTTTATCATTTAATGCAAATAGTCATAACACTAAAAATAGAAGAGAAATAAAACTGAAAAATGTATTAGAACAACAATCTTCAATTTAAAGAATTGCATAACACTGCAAACATAACCCAATTTATCATAAAAATTTTAATTTTTAAGGTTCTCAATTTTTAGGTTTTCTAATAAATATTCAGTTTATTACTTTAATTTAAATAATATTACATTTTTGTAACTTAATATTTAAGTACTATGGTTTTTTTTTATAATATAATTGATAATTTTATAAAAAAAAAGTTAAAATTTAGAACAACTTAAATGTGTTTAAATTAGCTATTATTAGATTAAAAAGCTAAATTATTTTATTTTTGTTCAAAATATCTATATATTTCATTTCAGAAATATTTACAGTTGATTCCTGATTAAAAAGATTGAGGTTTTTATTTGATAAGCATAGAAAAAATACTTTAATTCTATAAATAAATATATTATATAAAGGAGTGTGGTATGCATTATAAGTAAAACGTTGTAAAATTTATCATACAATAAATTAATGCCTACTCGGTTATATTATTCAAAACAAATTTATATTTAAAAAATGAAGATATAGAATAATAATTTTAACGTATATAAATTTTTAAATGATTTATGCAACTCCACTTCTAAACAAGGTTGAATGATATGAAATAAATGGTTAAGATCTTACAATGCAGGTTGTAGAAAGTAGGTACTGCTGCAAACCGAAAGAGGCGCTATATTTCCTCACGCATCCGATCGAGACTCTCCCCTTGCAAGAGCTCACAGTAAAAAGGAAGGGATAAAGGACTAGTCTGACAACGACTTTCACTGTGCATAAATATATCAATAAAATGACTCTTTCAATGAACTCTTACGAGTTTTCGTATATGTACACAAAATGCCTTCAGAAGTTTTAACACAGACAGATAAAAGAAACACACGTAACTACATTTAGTCGTCCTGAATAGTGATATTGAAATAATATTTATTTCCTTTAAACAGTTGCTAAAGGGGCACTGTTGCTAATAACATTCATTTTTTTCGTTTTTGACCCTCATCTTTTTGTGGGCTCAATACGTCCCCCTTTTAAAGATTTTGTGGAAACACCATCGCACCAATCACAGAGCACGATGTAACGACGCCATTCCCCTTCCAGGTGCTTACAGTAAACGAAATGTCGGATATATTTTGTTTTTCAAGGCTAAGACAACACACTCGATTTTAATCGAATTTGTTATTTTGAAAACATGAATAAAGCATTATTTAAATAATATCGGTCTATTTTTTTTTTAAATAACTTAAAGAAGACAAAAGAAGCGGTTCTCAATGAGCCATACCAGTATTTTAATAACATTTAAATATATAAGTACTAATAAAAGTTTTATCTATTTTTCTTAAAAATAATTGTATTTACAAATATTAATGTTCACCTAATGCTTTAAATTATTTCTAAAAATGTAATGAATTTATGGCTGTATTCAAAATATATCAAAATACTTTCTTGCAACCATATATTCGAATCGCATTTACCTTAAACATTATAATTAAAAAGGAAAATGATTTGCATAATCAAAAATTAATAATAAAAATCTAGAAAAGCTGGAAGTTGAATGAATAAATGTCAAACTAAACACGATGGAAATTTATAATTGATCTGAAATTAAAACACAAATGATGGGAAAAATAAATAATAAAAAACAAATGTTTAACGTATAAAATATATTAAAATAAAAAAAAAAATTATAAACAATCAAGCATTAAGTTTTGAATGAATAAAATTTTAATACATGGATAACAAACTAAAAATTACTTTAAATTATATCTAAAAAAACATATTTGTCCGATTTATTTGTTATAGGTTAAAAATGAAAATGATTTAAAATAAATTATATATAATATTTTTGAGATAATAATGAATAATAATACATAATGATGTATAGTAGACAATAGTGTAGAAGTATAGAATATAATAGACCTAATAGAATAAGATCCCAAGCTTGCCTACGTGCATAAGTTAGTTCACCAGTTCATACCTATTAAACGAGCATCGGGAGTATATATTCCTCCCTTGTAAAACCTTACACGACTATAACCTTACATCACTGGTAAATATATGTGCTGGTAATTAAGTACAATCGGACTATTTACAAGTTAAGATTTGACCAGTTCACCTAAGCTCGATACAAGAACTGTTGAAAACTTATGGATGCAACGGAATATCTATGCCTTCCACTATGTATGAATAAGAGATATCTTTAAAATTGTATAAACACAATAATTATAGTTATTTGTTTCAACATTTTAAAATCAAACTACAGTGCAAACTGCTATGAATAAATAACATTTTTTAAAAAAACGAAATTTAATTCTGAATTTTACTTTTAGTTAACACGAAAAATATTTTATCGACCTATCTAAAACTTAAAACGATACCATTTTAATTTAAAAGTATTGAATGAAAACTGTAAGTAACAAAACCACATGTGAATGTTGACTGAAGACGAAAATACTATGTGAGATAATTAACAATTATCTCAGAAAAATCAGTTTATGGTATAAAGCTGATTATATGTCTGAAAACCGTATTTTTCTCCGCTAACACGTGTTAGTATATTTGATTTCTTATTCGGAACAGATAGAAGTAACAATGAAAAAATACTTCTTGTTTCACAGTTAATAGCCAAAATTTCTTATACATAAATAGAACTTAAGTAAAAAAACATTTATTATTTATGGTAGACATTTATTGTGAATTTCATTCTGAAACCATATAAAACGAAAAAATTATATTGAACCACATAATCTAATTATATTTTTAAAACATATTCAAACTATTAAGGTAATTTTACTTATTTATAATACAATTAGTATATATGATCTTTGTTCAGCCTGGAAATTAAAAAAATCAGATTAAGTGAAGAAAAGAATAGATATATAAACAAATTTAATTCTTTATATATAACAATATATTTAATAACAAATATAAAAGATTTACTTTTTAATCTTTCGTTTTTTAAATATATAAACGCTATACTAATAATATAATAAAAATAAAGAAAAATATAAAGATCATATAGTTATCTTGATATATGTCAAAGTTAATACTAAGAGTAAAGCTATAAAAATATGACTATCGGAGAATGATACTACTGATGATAATAAGAAATAAGTGGAAATACGATTGTGAATTTAATTGGGTGAATGAAATTCAGAAGAAAAACGTAAATTGATGAAAGGAAGTAACAATAAAAAAAAGATGCAGGAATAAAGCAATTAAGAGCCTCAGAGATAGAAGAAATTTTCTTAATTATAATCTATGTAAAAGAAACATTCAGAAAGAAATGGTGATAAAAGTAGGTGAAATTTTAAAAAGCCTAAAAAGCGAAATAAAAAAAATTAAAGAAATGAAAAATCAAATAAAGGAAAATATAAAATACTAAAAAAATTATAAAGTTATATAAAAGAGAAACAGAAAAGGAGTAAAAAGGAAGAAGATATATAACAATAAATAAAAAAAGAGAATCAAATTGGACAAATAATGGGAGAAAAGAAAGATAAAAAAACATCAGAATCAAAAGATGGAAATGCAGAAAAATACAAAAGTAAATAGAAAATAACAGAAAAGTATAATAATTAAAAGTGTGAAAGCTATGCAATGAAATGTAAACGTATATTACGTGATACAATTTATGATTGAGAAAGAAAAAACAAATACACAGAAAACAAAAATAAGCTTAAAGCTAAAAATATATATACATATATGTAAGCAGTGACAAAATGTACAAAAATCACAAAGAGTGAAAAAATACTCTTAAAAACTTTAAAGAAATCTAAAAAAATAGAAAACATAAAATTTAAATATAATTAAATAATAATAGAAGAGAGAGAATTTGATACAAGAAAAAAACTAAAACGTGATTTTGAAGGAAAAAAAGAGAACAAATGTATAAAAAGTACAAGAAACAACAAAAGAGAATAAATACGAAGAAATTTAACGTTATAGGTTATACATTTAAATATTCTATGATATAATTCTTGTTTTACAATATCAGACTAATGGAAATAGATGATGAAGGATGAAAAAAATTGTTTTACTTTAAAACAGGATGAATAATGTTATAATTTATGTAAGTGTAATATATTTGAAAAAGAATAAAACAGAAAACTTTAAAAAGATAAAATGTATGTGATTCATATAAAGGAAAATACATAATTATAGTAGGTGTGGTTTTAATACTAAGGAAACAATAAAGAAGTATGGATAAAGGAATGCGGAATATGTGCAAGATAATTTAACTATAAACAGAAGAAAAAATAAAAGAAAAAATAATAATTGACAGAAGCAAGGGCTCTTTATATTTTAAATTAAAATAGGGAGGAAAGATACTGAATTTATATATATTGGGAAATGAAGCTATTCAGAAATAGACTATATGATATTAAAAAAAGATACACCTAAAGTTTATGAAAAAAATGAAATTGATCATCCAACTTTGGAATTTAAATTGCTTAAAATATAAGAAAGGAATAAAATAAAAAAAGACGAGCTGAAATAGCTGTAACATACGAATAGAAAAACTTGACAGAGAAGATGAATAAATCTAGAAACAAAAAGGATATTGTAAGAAATACAACAAAGAAGAGGTGGTATAAAGAAGGTTTGAAACAATGAAAGAAGTAAAAAAGACACCCAATAATCGCAAAGAAGCTCAAGAAATATATAATATAAAAAATATATTGACTAAAAGGAATAGAAAGAATGGATTAAAACGCAGGAAAGTAATAAATTATAAAAAAATTGAAAAAACATAGGATAGGAAAATGATTTTTGAACATTGTAAAAAAGTAAAACAGAATGTTTAGATAATAATACAGAAAAATAAAAATGGACACATTATTACAATAAAATATTCATAAAAGACAAAAGTAAAGAGAAGAAATTAATAAAATATAAACGATAAATAGAAAAAAATTAAATGTTAAAAAAGAACTGAAAAAAGCTTTATAGAAATAAAAGAAATAATAAAAAATATGAAATAGAACTAGAAACATCTAGGAGAAGATATATTTTCAATAAGATATTGAAATATACAAGAAAAAAATTATTCCGAAATAAAATAGTGAACCAATTGCTAGCAGCTAGTATTGCTAAAAAGAAAAACAAGTATTTCAGTACATTTATATAAAAAAAAAAGATACAATATAAACACAGAAAACTATAAAAAGACAATTTTTATAAATACAAGATTATATAATAAAATATTATTTTAGAAATGCATTTTTTATAATAGATTTGTTGAAATAAAACTGTGCATGTATTCTATGGTATAATTCTTTATTTAAAACAAGTGAAAAAATACAATCTTAATAGATAAAAGCTTTTTATCTTTACAAGGTAATATTAAGAACATAAAATAGAAACTAAAGTCTGTTGTCCGCTGACAACAATGTATATGCATTTCTTATCTACGCTTAACTTATACAGGGGTTCAATAAACATTCTAGCCACACTTAAGCAACAAATGATGTTTATGCATGCCATATTACACATAAATACCATTGAACTATCACTACATTCATGTCAAATATCATCGCGCAAAAGATTTCGGTTATACCTAGTATTTATGGCCCTATCGTAAAGGTATTAGGGCTATGGTCAAATACGTATTTTAAGATTGTATTTTCAAGAACGATAAATGAATGTATGGAAAATAATAAGAGATACAGTCAAACAGAATTTGAATTTAATAAAGGAAAAGGAATCATGGATATAATACATGTTTTAAGTTTTAATAAAAAAGGAAATAGAAAAAAAGAAATATATCAGCAAAAATATATAAAGGAAGAAGTTATCTGAAAAGAGATAAATAAAATGTAAAAAGATCAACAGTTTCAAACATGTAAAGAAAATGTAAAGATCGTGGTATTAAAATTGATTAGAATTTAAATAACTTAAAAAAGGATGTTGTACAAATATTGATAAAGCAATAATAATATTAAATAGAAGAGAAAAAATGTTTGCTTTGATAGGAAAAGAAGAAAAAATGAAAAAAATTATGAAATAAAATATATGCTCCATATTATTTCAACACGGCAGTTTTTCTTATATTTTCATCACGTAATAAACATTGTACAGATTTCAGTTTGTAATTAAAAATGTATTCCACATTCTCGATAACTTCCTAGAAGGGAATATTATTCTGATAGTAAGGATAATTTTACATAATTGCTTTAAAATGGACATAGTTATCAACTTCGAAATTTTATTATGTATATTCATATTATTTTTATAGTCTCCACATTTAAAAACTCTTGACCAACCGCTCGAAAATTCCGTACTAGGGCAATTTATGATCCTCCGTCTAAATCTTGAAAGAGACAAGATGGTTCTCTGCATAAATACTTCCTATATTCCATCCGCAATATGAGAAAAACAAGACAATAAATACATTTGATAAATTCAAATTGCAGCCTGCAAGAAGCAAAATAGCCTATCTACTTAACATGTAGAACGTTATAGATTGACAATTAATAATACTTTTACTCGCACACACTCGGTTCGTTCCAACTTTGATATTTCCTCTTAATGCTTAAAAGAGAATCAAAATTGAAAAATATAATAGAAGAATAGTACAATTCAGCAAGAATACTTTTAGTAAAAAAATATTTAAACAATTGTATGTTGATACTACCATCATAAATAATAAGTAATATCGATTAGAAAGAAGGGCCACATGGAATATTTAATACAAAAATGTATCAAGAGCACTTCAAGAGAGTGACTAAAAGAGAATGATAGATTTTAAAAAAGATGTTATCTCATGAAAATTAACTAAGAGTTATAAAAAACTGAATAAAGCAATCATGATAGATAAAAAATTATATTCAGCCAAAATATCTAAAGAAATCCCAAGATATCTGAAAATTACTAAACACTCTTGATACTATTATATTTCATCTTAGATTTCTAAATTTATATCATAAAAAATGGACAAACTATCTTTCAGAATCATAGATAATAAAACTAACAAACAACTATACCATTCGTATTAATAACATAGAATATTGAAATGTACATCATTTTAGCATAATCTAAGCTTATTATGAAATCCTTATAATCAGCGCGTATGTTGAACTTATTGATCATCTCGTGCATCATAATCTCCATCACAGTATTGAAAACATGATTCACATTTACGAAATACGCGTCGAAAAGTTACCCTCTTCCTCTATTATTGATCTGAGGAGGGGGGGGCTCTAAAAAAAAAATTGCA
This sequence comes from Platyscapa corneri, assembly GCA_018907185.1. NCBI lineage: Eukaryota > Metazoa > Arthropoda > Insecta > Hymenoptera > Agaonidae > Platyscapa > Platyscapa corneri. The sequence goes on along the minus strand of JACCHW010000005.1, from coordinate 2,804,513 downwards.
ACGGAAAGTATAAAAGAAGAAATATTTTTTCTCAATTCAATTTGGACTTTCAGTAAGAGAATACTTTAGCCTTATGAGAGACAGTACATGGAAATTACGAGAGAAAAAATCTTGATTAACGCAAAAATTATGATCTATCATAAACGTTGAAATCACCATGCTTCATTATCTTGCTACTGTCCTTATTAATAAGAGTATTTTAATACAGTCCCTCTAACTATGCTCGTCAAATTCGAAATAAACATTATGGTTAACCATGATTACTTTAATACCAAGTAAACTGAAAAATCTTAATTATATTTATAGATGATCACTCAAAAGACGTGAAGATTAATTCTTTATAGTTTAAAGGTAACAAACGTGTTACTAAGTTGAAGTGTGTTCAAACACTTTGCAAACTGTCAGAGTACGATAAGTTATATTACACAAGATCAAACAGGAAAATAATATATGAATTAAAATTACTAATATTTATTTTATAATGTAATTAAGCATTTGTGAAATATCTAAGATAGATCAAGGATTAGTATCTGAACATGACAAAATATTATTTTCATTATTAATATTTAAGAGTTAGATCGAAAAAGTAAAATAATCTTTTAAGGGTAACATTAAAACATTAATACACTTAAACTATACAATGCACATTGATTGAAATTCAGCCATGAGGAAATTTGTAGTGACATTTGAATTTGAAATGATAAGTCGTGAAGGGCCTATGTGACGCCTATATAGATGATTAATGCTAATATATATGAGTGTTTAAACGAGCGTCTATAATGATTAAACTTCGGTAATATATCGATCCGCATAATTATACAAAGAGTATCGCTTGGACCACACTGTTAAATATTTACTGGTTTTATCTAATGTAAAAGTCATAATAAGAACATAAACTGTATTACATGTAGAATAAACTGAAAAAACTCTGTTAGGAATACAATAAATACGTTGATATTTATAGTATATATGAGACATCACATATTCTTGTGCAAATATCTCCAATAACAATTATGACAATGTACTTACATAGACTTATTATCTTTACATGTTTTGACACTGATGGTAACCTATACAACGTATAAATTCAGGATCTAGCTAAGCTGCTTATATACTAATGCATCATCTGTAAGTGGATCTGACGAGTATACGTTATGAGAAAATTAGTACTTGCTTGTATTATATTCCAAAATAGGACATATATTCATATTCGTCCGAAAGTAAGTCTATGATGTTTGAACGGAAAAGTCTGTCGGTGAAAATGAACATTATTTTTTTGTGTGGAAACAGTAAAAAATTATAAATCGACATTGGAACGGTGCAACGGCGTAAAAAATTTTTTTTTAATTGTTCATAATGCATACATTGCATGGTGTAGTCCTTGTATTTGAAACAAGGTAAATAAGTTAGCTTATACATTTATACGTGATAATTCTTTTCCCCTTTCTTCGAGCTTGAATTCATAATTTTCACATTATAAGTTAAATATTATGCAATTTGTATCAGAATTTATATATATATATGTGTATATATATGTGTGTGTGTGTATTAAAATTATAAATCGTTAAATATGTGTACTTTTATTAAGGAAAACATAAATTAGAAGAATAATTCTTTATTTCCTTTATGAACTTACTTCGATGCTATGTTTATGCACATTAAGAAAAATTCAAAATTAAATAGTGTCAAATAAAACCTCTTAAGAATCAATAAATTAAGTAAGTTAAAGATCGTCATAAAACAGCTACTATAATAAAAAATAGACTGTTTTCTGCTATAATGTACTATAACAATATATCGGCTAAAACATGTACAAAAATGGATTATTATCCTTACTTTGAAATTAGATAAGATATTATGAACACACTTACATATTCCTTTATGAATAATTAGGAAGTACTGTTTCGATCTATTGCGGGCATTCAAACATGAATATTTACCATTAGGAATAAATAGACATCAAGAATGAAGTCTGCAAAACTTTAATCTGCATGTATTTAAACTTATACTGATGAGTGGAACGAGTAAGGAAAACAACAACGTAAAAATCATATCACATTATCTATTCTTTTCTCATATTGATGCACTGACATTATATAAGACAATTATAACATCAAGTATAACATTTATAATCATACACAAATTATAATTTTTATTTTAATAATATTTTGTAAATAGATTTGTATTTAAAAGGAAATTTTGGGTGTTTTATTTTCCAATTCTAACGAATTACTGCTGAATGATTCTAATGCAACACGGTCATTTTATATCAATAAATCTTAAAAAATTACACGAATAATAATTAATTACTAACTTCTTACCAATTTCCATATTTTATATTTAAGACAAATTATTTAAATATATTTAATGATCTAAAAAGAAAATCATATTTCAGCTGCTTAAAAAATCTTCCAGACGAGTTAGCGCTAAAAATGTGTACTCTTCTGTCAACAATACGAATTTTATTATAACTAATAACATCTTAAAACATGTGTGTAAGTTGTAGAATATACGTTTATATTTATAATGAATAAGAACAATTAATACCGGCACAAATTAATTCTTGGAAGACAAATATTATAATGGTTGTGATACAACTACTTAAACAGATAATGATTTTCATTCAGAAACGAAGAAAGAAAAAGTAACTTGAGTTTGGCGCGCTGAATGCATTTATAATTTATTTAAAATAAAGTTAATATTAAAATCAATAATACCTTCATATCAATACCATTAATGCTAATTTTTATTATTTTTGTTAAATCTACGTTATATTAAATGATTCAAAACTAAAATGACAATATTTAAGATCTTACACAAATTAGGAAATAGATATGAATATTATTTCTTATATGTCACCTATCAGAAATCAATTAGAATTAATAAAAAAAGCTTATGATTATCCAAAAAATCTTTAGAAAGTATAAATGTACATTATAGTTGAAAATTTATTTATACTATGTAAAATGAAGATAGTACGGTTGGTGCTGATATGTGAAATTTTTTATTAGCTAACGAACGATTTGGTTCGAATTTAACTTGATACTACTTTGAATAATAAAATATTTAAGGATTTCTCGTAGTTATTATTTTAAAGGAAAATCAGTTCAATGTTACATTAATAAAAGGTAGATAAAGAGCACCAATATAAATACAACTTTTTTTCCCTTAAAATTTTTTTATCAAACAAGTTCCTTTATTATAGACAATAAGTTAACATCGAATCGAGGTATCATCTATTTAAAATATTTATACCTATTTATTATTGTGTATGATACACATAATACTTTTCAGATTAAGCTTTTTATACGAGATAAAATAAAATAATAAGATGATTAAATCATTTTGATTTTTAAAACGTTGCACAAAATATTACGCACAACATTTGGTTATTGAATATTACTTATTGATATGAATGCAAGTATGTCGTGAAGAACAAAATTCTTTTATTATATTATTTTTTATATACCAAAAATTAGGAAATTTTGTACTTCTAAACAAAAAATGTTATTTAAGATGCATCAAATAACTTAATAAAATTATGGATTGCGTTTAAAATGTGTTTATTTTGACTTTGTTTAAAACATAGCACATTATTATATTATTTATTATATATTATATTTTAGTTTTGGATTTTGTAGGAATGAATACTAATTTCATTCACTGTATTAAATTAAAATTACTTCATGGTCGAATAATTTATCTAGTTTTCATTTTATTAACAATAGTATCAAATATTGTATAAAAGGGTTCAAAATTATACAATCTTAATACGAGTTTTAAAGAATCTAAGATTTTTAATTATTGCATCTAAAAAAAATTTAAATACATTATATTGCCTTAATAATACCACTCTTTTTATAAAAATCTAGATGCAATTTATTTTTTAAGGAAACAATATAAGGAAAAATTAATAAGTGCTGTTTTTAAAGCTTACCTTAAAGTACTAAGGAATTTGTAGTTATAACGCTTTTTTCACCCGCAAATCTTTACATCATCCACCAGATTTTTCGAGACGCTTCAAACCGAATTCTTTTTTTGTTCTCTATAGATATATGACTATAAAATCTTTCATGTTTTATTTTATGGTAATTTTAAAGTATTTTAAGTCATATTTTTTTTAGTCACTGCACCTTTTTAAAAATATAATTAATTTCTCCAATACTTATCGTTTTTATTATAATTCGACTCAAAGGGTCATTTTTAATATACACTTACATATCGCTTTTTACTTTGAATATGTAATGACAATGGAAGTTCATTTATTATATCAAAATTTAATTTTAGATAATTTTTTAATTTTAAATATTTGAAGTTATAAGAATAAATATTTAAATAATTTTATAAACTTGAATTATTAAATTTACGTAATTGATGGTGAAGCATAGTCTGTAAATGCTACAGTGCGACTGACTCCTCGCTCGTGTAAAAGGGGCATCGCAGCGTAAAGAATAGTACAAACTTAAGTTAACTCTTGTGCGTCACTTTGGTTTATTAGTATATTTAAGAATTTTGCCAATGATAGAATAGCGAAAAACATGTCAAAACAGGTCAAATAAGCCTTTGTTCTGATTACCTTCCGATGTCTTAATGACTCATACCCATAAAGCGTTATGCAGGTAGAAAGAGCGACCGCAGAGTTATTTTCAACTGCTGTACTGAATTTTATATTATTTTCGACAAAATTGAAATATAAGGCGTTAAAATACAAATATTATTTAAAATTTATATTTATTAAATTGACAGATATAGTTTGGTAATTTATTTTACACTTTTTAGAGATTTTCTATTTATTTATTATTATATTTTATTTTACTTATAAGTATTACTTACAACTTTTAGATTCTCAATAACATCCAATTTTATGACATAATGCATTTAATACTTTGAATTAAAGAGTGCTCGTGTAAAATTATAGAAAAATAAAAATTACCCACATGTGATTCTTTCAAACAAAAAGGTTTTATAAGTCACATTATATTTCGCTGTAAAAACACGCAGTTAAACTAACCTCAAACCATAACTTAAAGGTATAGTTATAGACAACCCTTCAAGTATACCTATCGAATCATATTTAGAAGAGAGATTAGTGGCGTCCCTCTTTATCGTATTGAAGAACTACCTAATAAGAACGCCATAATTTAAAGGTTCTAGACCTTCTGTTTATAATTATCCCAAGTCATGAAATAATAAAAATTAAATATGTAAATTGAAAAAATATTACACATTGGACAGATTTTTCTCTTTTAATAAATAGTTATTTAATTATAATTGAGTTTTTATAGCTTAAGACACATGTGCAAAATGTACATACATATTATAAATATCGATTGATACTTCGAAAAATAAAAAAATCTATATTTATCCTTAAACATTTTACAAATAAATTTTTTTTAATATTTGAGACATTAAAAGATGAAAATACTAATGAAAAGTTAATAGTAATAATTAATTAAAATTTTAGAAAAATCTTTATTTATCAGTATAACAAAAAAATGTATGAAATCGCATCGATCAAAAAGTGTACCAATGATACTATAAAGAATAATGTTTGAGAAATTTTTAAATATATTATGGATTATTATAAATGACAGAAAATAGTTTTTTTAAATAAAAATAATATGTGACTAATACAGTCGAATAAAAAATGTGTAAATTCTGACATTTGTCTGAAAAATGTTAAGGCTTTTACACATAAAAAGAATAGGAACAGTTATTAGAATTAAGAAAGATTAATAACCAATAATAGTTTAGTCTTAAAAAATTGAATTAATCTCTAAGATTTTACATAATATTTATTAAATATCTTATTATTTTTTATATAAAACTGCAAAATTTCAAATTTAATACAAAGTAAATATATATATGTGGGTAACACTGTATTCATGTTCACATTGCATATTTTTTTTATTATTTGAATTAATTAAAAATGATCATATTTTATATAAATGAATTTGGAAATAAAAATTGTTTCAAAATTTGTAAGTGTAAAACATTTTCTTTACATTCAACTGTGCATATTATTTAAAATGTTTTCTTAAGTCACGAATGCAGACATGCCTTAAATATAAATAGTATGATAAGCTTTCTGATATATAAAAGTATAACTATGCTACCCTTTTATATTCCGTATTAAATTAAAAACTACAATGTTATAAATGAAAAAAAATAAAAGGCTTTTAAAATAACTTAAAAATGAAACTACATAAATTAAATTTTTTATTTTATCTTTAAACAAAATCTGTATACATTACATTTATCACACACATTTATACATCTTATCCATGCTTGCATGTATATATATATATATATATATTTCCATATATGATTGTGTGCATGCAAGATACATTACAGCTTACGCACTGAGATCGAAACGGTGAAAGGGAAAGAAGAAGACGTGTAAGAAAGGCATGAAATGAAGAGAGACAAATATATCCCACGCACAGATAGAGAATGAAAGAGAGAGAGAGAGGAAGAGAAAGAAAGAGAAGACCGAAAAAGAGACGCTCGATGCGCCATGTGGAATCCTCAAATCTGTGGAAAATGGAGCATAGGGATGTCGCCGTCTTTACACGCAACAAAGAAGACAGGTGAATTTTGGGGGAGAAAAAACTATCAACAATAACAAAATACGGAGGATGGAGTTCAAGACTTCAACTACTATTGTTACGAAGCGATTTATCTGGACGTCGTCTTCGTTGTCGACAGGATTTCATCTCGATGTCTCGGAGAAACGCTTGTCGATCCGAAAATTCGGACCCGAGTGCGAGTGAGACGCCTATAAAAACAAACACATCGCTCCTCTTTTATAAACCGAACGGCTCTTTCTTCTTCTGTCCTGTGCTGTTTTTTACTTTTGAAGAATATTTAGGATTATTATCCTTGTGGGTAACTATTTTGAACTAGTCATTGAGTGAACATGGTGTCAGTGAAGACCTCTTAGTTAATAGAGAACATATACATCTTACCATTTATAATGCTTACGAAGTATTTGTATTTTTCTGAGTAATTTGCAATGAATTGTTGTATAAAACTAGTTTCAAAGTGGTTCAATTTATCTTTAACTATTTGATATTGAACCTTAAAAAATAATTGAAAGGTCTTTATGTTTTATAAATAGATTTTTAGTAAATGCTGGATAATTTATGAAAACATATAATATAAAATATTATTTATAACTTCTAAATCAAGATGTACCACTAAATTTTCTTTGATTTTGAATACATAATCATCAATTGTTTTTCTCAATACTTCTTTGTTTTTTGGTTGCTGTGTCTACCCGTATATCTCTTTAAAGCTGTCTCAGCATCCATGATTTCTAGCAGTTCCTTTACAACCCAAGCCATTTCTTTTTGGAATACATAATACTTGTATACATTAATATTTCTTACTGTAAAAACAAAAATTCTCCCAATCTTGACAAATTATTACCTTCATAGATGTCTATGAAAAATCATATTTTATAGCTAGACTAATAGTGCTGAAGCTTCTTAGATACGAATACACAGCCTGTGCCACAATTAATTTTAATCTAAGAGCATTCTCAAGTATCCATTTAGTCCAGATGTTTAATAAATGATTCATCTGAACAAAAATTAACCCACCTAAGTAATGTCTAAACTATCAGTGTCCTTACTATTTAATTCAATCTCAATTGAAAATACATCTATGAGGCCTTTGTGAATCCTTTGTGCATAATTGTTTGTAACTTGTGAGTGTATAAAAATCGTGATGAGTGTAATAATAATTTCATCAATACCATTTTTTCAAGGATCTGGATACATAATTTGATGTAAGCAATAAATAATACATTGCTTTAAGCAAATAATATTTCAACAATGCACTCATTTGAAAATTAGTTATATTTTCAAAATCAACTTAATCTATATTAGATACAAAAATTTAATTAGAAAAAGACTTTTCTTAACAAAAAACAATCCTATTGATTGCATACGGATGCTTATATACGAGTAGGATATTTCCAATTAGTTTCAAAATAAAATTATGATAGGTTAGATTTGATTTAAAAAATTATGATATTATCATAGATTGATTTATGATTTATTTAAGAATTTAATCTCCAAATTATTTTTAATGTTAAAAATTAGTTATTTATACTTTTTATTAATTTTTATATATATATTTTCTATTCATTGCTTTATTATGAAGCTAAATATAAATATTTGTACAAGAACATTTTATATCAAAATATTTCATAAAATTAATAATTAGCTGTTTCAAATCGTATGTTACTTTTTATTTTAAACTTTGTTATATTTTAATATGAAACATCTAAATTTAATAAATAATTATAAAGCATTAATTAAGTATCCACAAATCTTAAATCTGTATATAAATTTGGAATTATTTTTTAAATAGTAACATTCAGCATGGATGACGATGAGCCTGCAATAGTGTCAGGTGACATAGAGACAATTGTGATAAAGCCAGAATCTATTGAATTATTGTTTGATATCGATGATTCATTTTGTTTACAAGAAAATTCTGAAGATTCTGATTTAGAATTTGCTGATAATAACATTGATGAGTGCTGTTTTGTTACTTCCACTGGTGAAGTTGTTACTATTAACAATGAAGATACAGTGCAAACTCCTTTTTATTTGGAGAGTTACTTTATGGACAATGATGGATTTAGGAGTAGATCTCCTTGCATACCTAACCAGCAACAAAATGTTATGGAGATTGATAGAGTGACATGTTACGAATGTGATATTGTCTTTTGCAATGAACATAGATTGCTGGAGCATCTCATGACACATATTGATGTTTATCGAATGGGTTGTGAAGTTTGTGATAAGGTTAGCTTCAAGTATTCTTACTTTAATTTTAAATATATGACTATAATCGATTAATACAATTTAATTAGTCTAAAATTATAGGAATATACAAACAAATAAAACTTAATACAAAATCATTTGTGAATATTGAAAACTAAATAACTTATTATTGAGTGTTATCTATACTTAGTATCATCATATTAATTTAAAAAATTTGAGGTTATGTTAAAAATATATAATAAGTTTTTTAATTGTTTGACTTTTCACTATATTTAAATTTAATTTGTGCTATTATTTTGCATTAATTTGCATTGTTAAATATATTACAATAATTTCTTAATGAGATATTGTTTAATAAAATTTATAACTTTTTACAATGTATTAAAATTTAATTCTATAACTTATGATCAGAAAATGTAATGAAAATATCATTCTAATTCTGGATTACTCAATTTATATTACTGATAAAAAATATATAAAACAATATAACTTTTTTTAAAAAATATTTAGTAAATATATATTTGATATATTTTATTAAATGAATTTATTTTTATACAACAGTTAATAATTTATATACTTTGCTTATGTTATTAAATATGTTTTAAATTTTTAGGATTTAAATTTAGATGAAAAATTTCAATTGCACATGATGGCTGTTACTTGGCAGAGTGTTTATTATTGTGATTTTTGTAGAAAATCGTGTGCAGGTGTTGTTAGATCTAAGGTATTTATGATTTAATAAATTTAAATAAAATAAAATATAAAATCATTTAAAACAACAATAATATTCTATGGAACTATTTTGTTAAACTCAAAAACATAAGATTAGTTAGAGCTTAGTAAATGTTTTTATCAATCATTTTTCAATTAATATTTCAGTCTTATTTATTACATTATTTCTATTTCAAATATTAGTTATTTATTTTTGATATATTTAATATTTGTGAATCATAATCATTTATACAACTTTTACTTATTCATATTTAGAGTCAACCACCACCTCCTGGTAAAACATACATGTGCCATGACTGCGAATATCAAACAAAACAAGAAACTATGGACTTCCAAAGTAGCATTCGGTTATATCAAAATATAGTAAATAAGACTGTATACACTCATCCAGAATTACTGCACGAGTTTCCACCTCCATCGTTGCCACTACCACTACCTCAACCATCACCTGCAGTGTTACCTCCACCCCCAGTGTTAGTACCTTCTGCAGTGTTACCTCCTCCTACAGTTGTATCACCATCAACACCACAGCCACCTCTACCTCCACCTCCACCTCCTCCAATGGAAGTTCTTCAAGATCATAAACAAAAGCCTAACAGTGAAGCTAAGTTTGAAGAATGTGAATACTATTCGACAGAAGATTCAACTCTAGAGGTTCAAGATTGCTATGTATCTCGTAAGCCACCTCTGATAAAAAAGGAAAATAAAAAATGCAGGAGGCCAAAACCTAAGGTACAGGTAGTGAGTGAAAGTATGAAACAAACTTTAAAAATGTCCACAAGATCTCATACAAGGGAGAAGAATAAAATGACGCGTAGCTACAAGTGTCGTTACTGTCCTGCCGCATTCACGGAACACTTTATTCTTATGACACATCTGCGTGAAAAGCACAAGTTTCACAAGCTCAGGTACGTATGCAAGTTGTGCGGTAAGGAATTCATGCAACAACGCTGTTACGAGAATCACGTGAGCTTCCACCAACTAGCTAAAAACCACATGTGTTTTGTGTGCAATCTCGCTTTTCTGTCTAAGTATGAACTCGAGCAACATGCTCAAATGCACGACAAAAGCGAGATTATAAACACTTATTGCGACAATCCGGAAAGTGTCGCTTTGGACTTGCGCAAAAAAAAAAGTAAAAGTGCTATGTGAATAGTGACTTGCGTGTATCAGTGTGTATTTTATAAAAGCGAATGGTGATAAACAAGGCTAGTGTTTATTATTCGAGTTTTTTGTACAAATGTTTTCAGTTTCTTTTAAGATGGTTTTCTAGTTATATTAAATAAGAATAATTTCTGAACTGTTAACCCTATACTTATTGTTTTTATTTTTAATTCTATTAATATATAATTTTTTTGAAAATTATTTTATAATATGGATATTTTTGTTAAATACGGTATTTTAATTTGGATTTTGGTTTGCATTATGTATAATTTAAAAAATCCAGTATCCATTTGAAGGATAATTTTTTTCTAACAAATTTATTAATTAAATAATTAATAATTCTTAAATTTAATAAATTTACAAATAAGAAACAATAAAATAGAGTTTTTTGATTTGAAATATATTCTGTCCCAATGAACAGTCACATTTTTAAATTTAAGAATTCTTTAAAATAATCGTTTAAAGAAAATTGAAATGAAAATGTAACTAATTTATATTAATATTTTTTAAGTAATAATTAAAATTTTCCATTTAAATTACCTTTACAATCGAAATAAATAATTCAGAGTACCAGTTCAAATTTCACAGATAATTGGCTGAATAAAAATACCTTGAAATAATTTTTTTTTTAATATAATCAATAAAATAATAATTTATATTTCTATTCTTTTAAGTAGTCGCTAGAAAACCACCATAAAAATGAGTCTTGTACGACTTTAGTATAATTGAAACTTGAATGCTTGATAATCTGTTGTACTCTACTGTAGTATAAAGAGAAATCAAATATCTTAATTCGATAAAGAAATAAAAATAGTAGTTGAATTAAATTGTAATAGAGAGAAAGAAAAAAGAATGCAATTCTTTTATTTGGCAATGTTTATTCCATAAGAGAATTAAAATAATTGATATTTTACAATGCCATAATTGAATTGATTTAGGGACCTTTACTTCAATTTTATGTGAGTACAAAAATAGTTTACATTGCAAGTCTTTTCAGGAGATGGACAAATGCGTAATCGTTACATTTATACATGTTTTTTCTTAATAAACGAGGACACATTATACCGTCTTTTTTACTATCGTATTTTCTATCTTATGTTTAAAATATAATTTGTTTTTTCTTCATTTTTTAAAGCCCAATTTTTTTACGTCAAGCATTCAATGTCATATTACGATTTATCAGAACAAACATTATCATACACTCTCGCCAAAGTGAAAAGTATATATAAAATGACTCTAAGTCGTTTGTTATTATTATTATTATTATTATTATTATTATTGCTGCTGCTGCTACTACTACTACTACTACTACTACTACTACTACTACTATTATTATTATTATTAATTGAATTAAGTCGTATTTTATTTTTAAACATATGTATATATATTTTTGTCTTCTGCTATTTTTCATCTCAATATATTGTCAGGCAAATTTCATTCTTTCATACATATTCACAACCGAATGAGGAGCCATTTGGACAATAATTGGAAATCTAAATTATTGAATCAATATCGATTAATTAATTTGTTAATAACTTATATGATCTACGTTATTGTTACATATACTTACACATCCGGGCACTTTATTCTAGATTTATAACTGACCAAATTCAACGAAGATTTCACAAATTATTATCTATAAATTGTACATTATTTTGATTTATTTTATACGTAAAACATACTTTAAAATATATAATAAACTACAGCATCAACTTTTAATAATAAGTTATACATATTCTAATTATGAATTAATATAATTTATTTAAAACATCTAATAAACTTTATATTATAAAAATAATTTAATAGATTGATTTAACATTTTTCTAACAGAACAAAATGAAATTTTCGTTGAATTTTCTGTATTTGAATAAGTTGATAACAAATAAAGAAAATCCATTATATTATGAGATTATAATCAAAGCGCAACTCATTACGGATTTTATTTGATTTTTAATGTTTAATCAAGAAATACGTGTATGTTTGTATTGGTGCCAAATATACGTTTAATAATTGCATGTAAACATACAATTTATTTGATGTTTGTTAAAATCTATATTCATAAGTGTTTGAAGAAATTTGTAGCATGTAAAAAAATATTTCTTCGTTCTATCTTTAATTTATTGAAATTCGTATAAATAGTTGCACTTTGACTCAATATAATTTATAAAAATAGGAAAAATTATCTTTACAATGGCTTTGTGTGCATTGATGTAAACAAATTTTATATATTCTCATAAATCATCGAGCCGAATTGATTTCCTAAGCAGTGTCGTAATTAAAATTTTGCTTATGAAATGGTTGTTAAATTGAGACTTAATATTCGTACAACTAATTTTTTCAATTACTATCACTTACGCATTCCAAACTGGCGCGACAAGCACACACCCACCCACCCACACACACATATACACACATGCACACATGCATATGTATGTTTCAAATTTAAGAATACTTTTATTCTTAAAATTGAACATAAAATTCATCTTTCAAATTCAACAAATGTTCAACGTGCACACGTGGTATCTACATGTAATTTAATTATAGTTATATTCCATTAAGTTTCTAAAACTTTAAATTGAAAATTTATTTAACAAGAGGGCAAATAGCAAAGACTACTTGATAATATTTATTCGAAATGAAGAAAAATTCAGCATAAAGATTTAATCGTATTTGCATATTCTTGATAAAAGCTGAACATTCGTACACGTAAAGTAAATATTTACTGGAATATAAAGCGTGAATTTTTTTTTATAAAATACATATTTTGTTACAAAAAATGTTAATAAGTACTATGAGGAGAAAATTTTTAAATAAAAAAATCGTAAAAATGACGATATCAATAAATAAATCAAAACACCTGACATAATTGTAAATTATCGTGATGTTTATAATATAAACAATTATCGTAGATTACATTTATTATTTTTCCCCCTTATGTTGTCATGCGAATAACATACCAATAAAAAAATATTAATTATTTTTCAACATCGTTTTTCTGTTTCCCTTAAACAGATATACATAAATTTTTGTACATTTCAATGTTTTTTTTTTCAAACCATTTTTCCTATCCTGGAAAAGTCGTTTTACATCTATTCTTAAAACGGTAATAATTGAATAGAGTAAACATTAGTAAGCATCTACTAAATAGTAAAACGTAAATAAACTTGAGAGCAATGCTTAAAAAACGAAATAGCTTTTTCCCTATAAAATCGGCAAGAAAATTTTTTCCGTGTGACGCGATAGAATAGATAAAAACAAACACGTCGAATACATCATCACAACCACGATATTCTCGTGACAAAGAATAAAGAACAAGTGTTCCACGAGCCTTTCACGGCATTTACTACTCAAACGAAAGCCAGCCCTGGCACTACGACGACGACGACGCGTCTGTCCTACTATCTCGCGGGTAGACTCGGCATCTTTTCGAGGAAGTCCTGTTCGATGACGGACTCGAGGTGCGCGACGTTGAGGTGCGCCTGTGACTCTTCGGCCCGGCGACTCAGGGCTGTAAAGAAGTGATGGAGGTCCTGTAGCGAGCGGATGTTGCTCGACGTGAGCAACAACTCACCAGCCGGTAGCTTCGACAGTGACTCTCCCTCCTTGAACTGCAACAAAAACATAACCACGTGATGTAGGATATTTTCAAGGCACACTATTAATTTTGGGAGTTAAGATTTGTCTAAAATATGTTGACCCAAGTTCGTTAGATTATACCTTACTTACATGTTACACGCGCGCACATACACATGTATACACGATATACGACATATGAGTTAGAATATTTTATTTGATTTAATAAGAGGCTTTGCAATTTTTTATTTAATGAATACGAGTATTTTCGGTTTTTTCAATCTCTTAAAATATGTTTTGGTTTTTGTTTTCCTTTGTTTTATATCTAAAACGTTTTGTAATCAAAGTTACATTTACGAATGTTATCGAGTCATTTCACAGTTGTTAAAATATATTAAAATAAAATATTATATACAAGATAATAAAATATTGTTTTAATTTTTTTTTAATTGTTGCCAATTTATTCAGTTTGATTATTATATTTAAGTGTATTAATTTTAATATGTCAATATCAAAGTTGAAGAAAACACTTAAAAAGCATTTATTTAAATTTATGATTATTACTTGTATAATTTAAAGACGAAACATTTCATATTACAAAAAAAATGTAATCCCTAATTAAAAAATGTGTTTAAATTACGAGATAATAAAATTTCTTCTCATCATTATAACAAGTATTACGTAAAAAAAAATTTATGAAACACCAACCATAAAAAAAACATGAACACACATTTTCAATAATAGAGAAATTATTGTAATAAATATAGTGATTATTTTTAACGCTAATGAACTACGTAATTTAAAAAAATTGTTTTGCTAATATGATATTTTAACTGCATATTGAATTTTTCTTATAGAAATAGTTGTTTTGATAAAAAAAATTTAATCCAGAATAAAACTGTGACGCGTAAACAAAAATTAATTGATGTATGGAAACATTTTTTTAAAAACTAAAATAATTTTATTTCTAATACGTTTTGATCGATAGGCATATGATCATTTGATTATTTATTTTATTAAGAGTTATTTGCATTCAGTCGAGATTTTCGGTCTCTCTTTGCATAAATAATTCTCATAAATTAAAATTATTTCTTAGCAAAAGTCTTATAATCTTCGAAAATTTTTAAAAATATGTCTATATAAATTTTTTTGTTGTAAAACAATATTTCTTTGAAAATAGTTACTACTTCTTTACAGGTATAGGGAACACTGTTTAATAAAAGAGAAATTTACAAAATAGCACTGTCAATTCATTTGCAAAATTAAAAAAAAAAATAATTATATAAAAATTTGTGTAAAACTCTTTTGCACATGTGTGAATCTCTCTCTCTCTCTTTCTTAATTTTTATGCATGTAAAGATGAAAAGGATATAAGCGCTGCAGTTTGTTGCGAATTAGTCGCGAAGATCAGAATCTGGTGAACAAACGGAATACTTGGACAAGATCCAGAGTTGGGAGATCATCCACCATCTACCAGTTATTTATAACTCGCGAAACAGTGCGAATCTTTTTGACACCCAAGGGAAAGTTTCTCTTTGTCAGGTGCGCGGTAAATCTCGTACTTCCTAACGTGTTTTGTTTTTTCGAGTCGACGGACACTTGTTCATCCGTTCCAATAAAGGGAAAAACAACGCACGAGTAGTTTGCCCGTGCACAGGTCGCATTGGAATACCTCGCGCACTTTTCCTATTCTCGTTTCAGCCGGCGTACATTTGTACAGCATAGAAATAAAAAAAAAAATAACTCGAGAAGAATCGAGCATTGTATTTTAATTGCACGGTCCCCTTGACAACTACCGAGCACGGTTTCCTAGATGCGGCACGCGTTGCGTATTAGACAAAATTGAATTTGCGGAAGACATAATATACGGCTAGAATAGACGGCCAGTGGTAATAAAGCTCGCTGATCTCGTAGCAACAATATCGAGACGACGGCAAAGAGTCTACGGTTAGTACGTGCTCGGCCAGCAGCATGGCTAGATTATCGCTAGTCGTGGCGATGACGCTCTGTCTACTTTTACACTTGATAGCCTCCCTCGCAGCTGGTGAGTAATCTTGCACGTCTACGAGACCGTTAGTCGAATTTTACGGAGATAAATCAATTTGCGATTGAATCTACGCTGGGCATGTGCTTTCCCTCTTGTAAACATATCAAACGAAGCTTTTTGTTTTTAACACGTGCGAGAGCTTATTTTCTTACCCGGATAAATGTATTTAAGATTTTTTATTTCGTTATGATGGATTTAATAATAAAAATGTTGATGGTTGTAGCATTTGAATAATTGTTCGTGTGCCATATCGCAATAATTTTTTACATAATTCAAAAGAAGAACGATTTTTATTTAAATTCTCTTAAGTAAGAAATTATTTTTTTATCGGATCTTATAAATTAACAGATATATTAAAGCTTCTTTTATTCTTTTTAAAATAATTGTTAAAAATTATGATAGATTTCATAAATTAAAGGTGATTATATTAATTATTGTATAATTGTATTATTAATTTATTTTAAACCGTTAATAAATAAATGACATTTGTTTGGACATCATTTACAATGTTCGTTTGTTCTTTTTTTAAGTAATATTTTCACTTATAATTATGATGTTCAAAATAGATTAAAAAATTATAAAATAATTATGAAAAACATTGTGAGTGATATAAAAAATATGGGTGTAAATTTTATGAGAAACCTCAATGTATTAAATAAAGAAAATAATCAAATAAGATACGGAATCTAATACTTTGTTAAGTATCTTATTTTTTATTATGTAATTTTTATATTCTTACATAAATTATGGGTAATTAAAATACTAGAAATCTAATTTATAAAAAATAAGATAAACAAATATATTATACATTTAAAGCAAATTATCAGATAAAAGTAGTAATAGAAGTCATTTAATAGATATAATAAATTCATAAATTCCAAACATTGATTCACAGGAGTAGTCGATTGAATTATAAAATGAACATAAAATATGTATTATTCAGTTTCAGTTACAATGAAGTGTCTGTAATATATAGTATTTTCTTGCAAAATAATAAATAGACTTTTTTAAATGACTAAGATAAAAAAAATTTCACAACAAAAATCTAAATTTAAACGGTATAATTTAAACAACTATGATACAAAAAATATTTGACGATTCACTTGTATGATATTAATTATTTGATCTTTCACTGGTTTTCTATTATTACTCGATCATTTATTCCGTTTCCGCTTGAAATCGATTATTTATTATGAATTTATTAAAAAATATGTTTGTTTTAATATTAGTTTTTTTAAACAAAATTTAATTAAATTAGTTAAATTTAATTATGAATGAGATATGAAATTATGATACGAATAATTAAATATAAATATTTAACTAATTTTTTCGAGTTTAATTAAATTATTTTAAATGGTAAATTTTGCAAATATGAACGTTCCTAAGACGCAAGAGTTAAAGTCAATGCTGAAACACTTTTAGGTGGTAAACTACACAATTAGCGGTGACTAAACTCGTTATCCACTACCTTTTGTCAGTCATAACTTGAATGAACTTCAATTTAAGACATGAGAGTCGGATGTTAATATTTAGAATATCAACTACAAAAGCCAATGTACTACATTCTTCTTAATGCGCGTTCTTTTTTATTTATTTTAAAATATGTATTAAATTAAAATGCTTAAAATTATCATTTTATATTATATATCATATTCAAATATAAGTATCAAAATAGTGCTATTTAACTATAATTTATTACTAATAAGTCTGCGTGATTAATTTTCACAATAAAACAATTGATATATCGACAAATATATGCAGTTGTTTAATTATTTTGACTGATATTTTTACCATAGATTTACTATCATATTTTTAATATATTATATATAAAATTCTAACGATTGGTTTAGATCATTGAATTATATATATAAAATAAATTAAAATTCAAGCATAATTTTTTTAATTCATTGTAAAATTATGTTCTTTAAATTATAATCAATCTGAATGTTATTAGTTAATATTTATAATCTTACGTAGAGATAATTATTAATCAACATTAAATAAATATGAATAAGATATTCTTTGATAGATAATTTAACGATAAAACAATGCGAAAATTTTTCTCTGTTTAATTTAGGATTATTATAGTACAGGGATACAAAATTAGTAAAATATCAAAACGATGTGAAAATAAAAAAAAAAATAAAAATCATTTACTGCGCATGCTAGAAAATAATACTGTGATTTCCAAAATATAAGATAATTTATATTTTTAATTAATTTTGCAATATACTTCTTACGTTATGATGCTTTTATTTATATTTATTAACCTGTTTTATTTTTCTTAAAAAAAAAAAACATTAGTGTATAAAATTGAAACTAAATTACATATGACAGAAGTGTTGACTAAATTGCATAAAATTAAGTTCTTTAATTAAAAATCCTCTTATAGTTTATAAATTGGTTAACATTTTTTAAAATATAAATTTATAGTTCGTTATCATTCTTATCAATTTTTAAAATACTATTGCATTCTATATAAAAAGTTTACTAGTGCCAATATAAAATCACAAGTTTTATATTAAAATCAATTTTATTATTAGAAATATATAATTTATGAAAAAGTAACTGTTGAAAATTGAAAACTTTACATAAAAACTTGTTTATTATTTCAATGGCAATTAAAATATTTTAGCTGTCAAATTGAGTTGGGATAAATATATTTACAAAATAAACCAAAGATTTTTAATTCTCTAATTTAATATACACAATCAAGTTCAAACTCGTTACGTTAATTATTGTAGTATCCCATTTTGACATTAATTTAATATAAATTTATCGAGGGGATATGCATTTGTAGGGTAATCGTATGATCGGATTAATGATACTATCATGATATTCGTATGCCGGACGAACTGCACAATGCATAGCATGTATTTGAATAAGTGAAACTAGCCGCGTTCATCAAGAAAACCCAATTCGAGATACTTGATACTAATTACGTTATGCACAAGAATGCATGCAAAGTATATACACATACAAACACATGATTGCATCTTTTCAGAATACGGCGACGATTCTGATTATGGCGACTACTTAGACTATCACGTGTTGCTGCCGGAAAAACGCGCGATGAGTCCGTTACATTCAGCGGTTCGTGAGCAAATCCAAGACGACTTCTATATCGCCAGCGAACAGACAGAGGATCGAAGCCGACGAGTAGCCACCACCCATGGAATGGATTCGGAGACAATGGATACGGTTAGACGATTACTAGGCTTAGCTTGCGGTTTTTTAACTATTAAATTATCGCTTCTAACTGATGTAAAAATACTCGCAGGAGTGCATTTAAAATTACTATCGATGACCAATGCGAAATTTTAATGTGCAATTGGGCTGTGATTGTGTTTTCCGAGAGAAAGTGGAAAATAATGTGAGTGCTGTGCATCAGGATAAATATACTGTATTTAACAGTCTTAGAGTCGATTCTAACAAGGTAGTGTTTTTTTTTTTTTAAATTACTAAAATTCTTTTATTGTAATTTTGTTATACAAAGATTATCCGACTTTTAGTTGTGGTTAACTTAAATCACCACTCACAAAGCATTTTATCTTTCTGGCAATGTGTCGTCATTTCTACGGTACGGCATTCAAGTTGTATTAAAACTCTCCCGCGATAAAATTACGAAGGTAACAGATCGCATATTAAAATCGCAGGGCTTTAATTATCAAAAATAACAGCACAGCTACCTGCTAGCACACACTTGATAGGTTAACATCTGGACTAATCGAAAGCTCGATGATATTCGCAGGGTGAGAGATGGCCGGTAACCGAGCGAGTCTATCGTTATACGAAACATCGCATACCCGGCTACGACTACGACGAGCTCGAGTTCGCGGGGACGCGCAGGGGCAAGCGATGCGACGAGCGCTCGGTGTGGACGCACTGCGTGTGCCAGTTCACGTGCGCCGAGCCCAATATCGTCGACTGCTACACACCTTGTTCGAGTGGCTGCGAGTGCCGCGAGGACTACGTTTATGACGAACGCACGAGCCTGTGCGTGCACCCCGACCAGTGTCAGCCGGACGACGATTACACACTCTACTAGCCCATGCGTATTGGCTGCGTGTACCGCTAATATCGACATTTCGTATGAAGGCTCATTGCTAAATTGATACATTTGGACGTGAAACGGTCCATTCCATCAAACGATATTTATAAGTAAGAAAATATCCGATCGATTACCGTTTCGATCTTTTTTGTTAATTTTTATAGTTATAAATGAAGTTTCAAGACGAATCCGAATTAATTATCAACTGCGATTACAGGGACGAAATTTTGTAATATTTGATCTAGTTTATCTGGTTATTTGCGTTATTAAAATCCTTTAAAAATGAATTAAACGATAAAATATTGAAATTACATTTGGGGAAGTTCGTAGAGATAATTTATAGACTTAATGTTTGTTAGTAATGTTTATAATCGTACAGTAATCATACATTTCAATCAAATTAGTAATAAGAATAATTTTAAATGCATATAAAGCACTTAAGTTTAATTGATGTTAAGCGCTTAAATAAGATATTTTATTTTAATATTATTATATAATCACATTATTCTAAGATATAGTAAAACATATATTTTTCTATAACTTAAACAAATGAAAATGAAATTTATTTTACGCGAAAATTATATTAATAAAAATCAAATGAACCAAAATATAAAATACCGATTATCGGTAAGCATTAGAAATGTGTAAATAGAAAATAATTTAGCGACCAAATCATTAACAAACTTTTGTTCGATAATAAATGACGATATTTAAAACATAAAGCAAACTAAATGCAATTAATGATATTTCTTAAAATACTTACTTTACTATCCATAAGTTTTGCTATCCTCGTTATATGTGGCACGAAATCGGAGCTCAAGTTATTATTTTCTGTACTGCCCGATGCAGCATCACCAACAAATGCCCACCGATACCTGAAATTGGTTTTTTTTTTAATTAAAAGTTATTAATACATCGGTATTAAACACAGTTAATAAAGTTAATGCGTATATAAAATTTACAATTTTTTATTTTATTTTTATAAAGATTTGAAAAGCTGACTGCTTTATATATATATTAAAACATTTAAAAATTAAGAAATAATTAATAAAGTTAAGTTAGATTTAGAAATTTATGAAATAATTACATTACCAGTTATAAATTGCATTTTTTAAACATTACTTAAGAATTTAAAAAAACATTGTATTTGAATTAACTTACATAAATTATGCGTCTGCCTTAATAGTTTTTTAAATTACAATAATCATTATTGTTTTAATTAAAAATATACGTTTTAAACACAATTTTGAATCATGTTATTTAAATTATAATTATAAACTTTATCAACTCTAACTTGTATTAAATAACTCAATGTCATTTAAATGTTATAAAAAAATAGTTTTTTCGAGTTCTGAAATTTTTCATTTATCGATAAACATTAAAAATGGATTTTCTAAGGTTCGTGTAAAATTTAAACAACGTTAAAAAATTATTTAAGCAGGTAAAGAATACTCGTATAGAAAATAACTATAAAATATAATTTTTTTGAAAATTAAAATTAATTAGTTTATTACAATATTTTTGAAATTGTAAAAATAGTTTAATAGTCTATATTACCGAATGAAACTGTTAAGTTTGATTTTCGAGTTACTCTGTTATCAAGGAGAGGCAAGTTTTAAATCGCTTTAATGACTATAAATTAAATTCGTAAAGGCTATACTTACATTTGGAATTGTGGAAGTCTATGTGCTGGCAACAAAAGCGCTAAATCCAAGAGTTTCGCGGCCGCGAGCTGTAAATGCAGCCAGTGTGGATGACCATGAGCTTGAAGTCCATTACTAGCATTTACAGCCCACGAAGAATCCAACGCCGACAGAAGTTTAATGTGCGAACTGACAATTTAAGCGTGAAAATATCTTTATGTTTAATAAGCTCATAACCTACTCTATTATTATAAACGTTACTTTGTATTCTGTAATTGTATTTTGTGTTCATAATGGCAAAGCTGTTACAGTACAGAAGACTGAAAGTATTTTTTGAAATATAAATTTGACAAAATCAGATTTTTCCTCGATAGATACTTATTGCCCACGAAACACAATATAGCTATTTTTATTAGGAAATTCTCAAAAGCATTGTCAAAATATTTAAGAAATTACTTACTCTATTGTACAACTTAATTTTAAAAATTTTTTAATTCACATGCTTTTATATTTTGCCGTTATGTCTAAGCTTTATGAGGAAAAAAATTTAATATGAAATATATGCAATGTAATATAGAGGAATAAATGTTTTCTTTTTTACGTGTAATTGTCCCACAATACAGCCAAGATAAATTTATGAAACACTTTTAATCAATTACCTGTTCTGACGACTGCAAGCCCAACACCAATCAACCAAATCATGGTAGCACCAAAATCCCATCAAATCGAAGACGCCGAAACAGAGCGAAAAAAACATCACATCATTAGGATATGTTGATTGTTAGTAGGAAACGTTTGGATATGATTATGTTTTATGATTTTAATAATATCTCTTTAGTTATTCATATTGTTTTGAAATATTTCCTTTTTAGCAGTAAATATATATAAATATTAAATATCTTTATCAAAAAATTAATTATTAAAATGAATTAATTATATTTTACTAATATCATGTATCCAAAGTATCCATATATAATTTACAATTTTAAAATACATGTCTTTTGTTTGAATATAAAACAAATAACTTTAATGTAAAATATAAAATAATTATAGACATGTATTTTGAATATTTATTTAAAATTTTCATTTAATACATCTAATTAAAACTAACCTGGTAACATATTGTTAATTGTGCATTATAATTTAAAAATATATGATAATATAAAATCAGTGTATATACATTGAAAGATGTGTGAATTGTTTTATGTTGTTAATAAAGTTAATAAGGAAATAAAGGCTGATATTTCATTATTGTATGTAATCTAACTTTTGAATAAAATGTTTTATTTATATGAATTTTAACTAAGAGCTTCTTAAATATTATATAGATTATATACTTTTGAAATATCTTTAGATTTTTTTATTAAAACCATGAAAATGAGTTTGTTAGTATATCACATTAAACCATACAGAGAAATTATTATTAATTAGACATAATGTTTTATTGCATTCCAATTATTGTGCAAAAAAATTAAGTAATCCATAGAAATGCAAAATAAGCAAACCAATCTACAGTTTCTAAAAATGAAAAGAATTTCATTTATACCTGAATTCTTCGGTATCAGTATTCAGTTCCTGTTCTATATGTAAAAATACTTGAACCAATTCACTAACTATGACTGGCCAAAGTGAAGTTGCGTGCTGAGGTGAGACACGCAGAAGAAGCACTCGGAAGCAAAGAAATACTTGTGCTTGAATGGAAGGTATGACTTGCGGTAAACGAAGACTATCGGCAAGTCGCTCTATTTAAATAAATCAATTCAAGAGTTATTAATATTTTTTTTTTTTTGCTAAAAACTGTAATTTATTTTTGACAGTATTGAACTTAAAATTTAGAAGATCATAGAAATATTTTGTGATATGAGAAAATAGTTCCTTAATCGATAAATAAGTTCTGTAAACCACCAATTATTAATAAATGTGTTGGCTATTCTTTTTATGAAATTTTAATTTGGAAATAAATTAATATTGATTAGTTTTAATTATATTAGTGATTAATAGTAATTAATTATATTAGTTTTACTCAGAGCATATATAAAAAAGATCTTTGAGCCAGATATAAAATATAATATTACACGTACTTTAAATTACAATTTTTACGTGAAATACAACGCAAAGAATAATACAATAAAAAAGTAATTTATAAAATAAAAAATCACCTTGAATTTCTGGCATATATTTATGGTATTGGTCCATTTCACTGCAGAGAATAACAAAAGCCAATCGTTTCAAAAGCTGTGCCCTTTGCTCATATTCTTGCTCTTTCGATGAAAAGATACTTATACTACTACTCTGTGCTATCGAAACCTTGGCTAAAAGATAAATTAAAACAGAATTATACATACGCCGGAAAATTTCGCTAAATTTTTAAGATTCAATTTTTACTTAATAAATCACGGAAGGTCGTATTGTCATGTGTCATCAGATTGTCAATTATTGTTCTCCAGAAAGGTAAGCAAGCGGCTGTCATTTGGAAAAAAGCAGGATCCAGTAATAAATCTAAAACATCCTTACGCCATGCCTTACGCGTGTAGGGATAACCAGAAAGCGAACTCAGTAGTTGTGAGCAGGCAGTAAATGAAGCAATATTTTTCGTTCTAGAAAAACATAAAAGAACAAAATTAATGTATTTTAGACGCGGTAAAAGATTTAATTTCAATTTAAAAATAATTAAGAAATTACATACGCTTATTTTTTACGTAATTATATATAATTCAATTCGATTGTTAAATACAATTGAATGACTTTTTTTTCTAAATATTTATTTAATTAATAAATATTTATTTGTGACTCCTAAAGATTATTAAAAGAAAAATTTTACATTTAATGCTATAGTTGATAATTTTTTATCAATGTTTTCAATATTATAATACTTATTCGAATAACAATTTAATAATTGTTCAAATCTGAATAATTTTTAAAACATTTCAAGTTAACTCTTTGATATTTGTTTTAAAAACTCGTACCTAATTTTATAAAATTTACCAAATCATAAAATAGTTTTAAATAAAAAATATACGTATCTGTATATTTTTTTAAGATTAATATATTCCTATTGGTCAAATAAAAAGATAATAAATTATGTTTAAAAGAATGTACTTTTTAATTATTAGTTATCAGAACTAAAATATTTTTTTATATATAATACAAAATATTATTAGTGTTATAAATACATAAAGACATTTGTTTTGTGAATTTATATTTTAATATTTTAACAATTTCGATTAGACTTACGTGTGATTTTTCAAATAAGGTGTGACATTGTACATTAGATTAGTAAGCAGCGTTGCTACACGCTCTTTTTCCTGAGAGCCATAGCTGACGTCAAAAAGTGGCGCTAAAATTTCTGCAAGTACAGCTTGAGCTTGTACACTATAAGCAGAATTTGGTGGAGTGCCAGGCGTGACTAAAAAAAGCAAAACGTATACGATTTACCAAATACATTTGTCAAAGTAAAATATTCGTTTAGAATTACGTACCAGTGCCAACTTTTCCTTCTTTACCTTCTGAAGATCCTTCCGATACTTCCAAAACGTCTTCACGTACAGCTAAATTTCTTCGCAGCCAAGTAGTTTGTTCGAGACAGGCTCCAGCAATTTGAGAACACGACTCGACAAGCTATAGGAATAACACACGTAATCATTCTTAGTCGATCAAATGTCAGAAATTTATTTTACTGAAAATGGCTTTATTGTAATAATTTATGATTAGATCCAGAAGTAAAAGTACCATAATTAATGTTTTGTTACAGATATTTTTTGAGAAAAAACAACAAAAAATTAAACGATATATAATCAGAGTAATTAAAAAAAAAAGATTAATTATATTTATAAACAATGTCGAATTTAAGATTATATGCTTACGAATAATATAATTAAAACTTAGAAACAAGATTTTTTTATATTATTTCAGTTTTCTTTTAATAGAATCAAAAATATGGTTAATTATACCTTGGCTGTTATATCCTGCAACTCTCGTATGTCTTTTTTTTCTTGCATTGGAGGACATTTTTGTACATATTCGTTCAAAATTGCTAATAGCAAGAATTGAGCTGGTGCACTTGAAGAAAGACCATCTTTCAATAAACCAAGCAGGGAAGCCCATGATTCTACGAGTGTTTGCGACGTATTGCTTTGCATATAAATATACAGCAACTCCAAAACTGAAACTTCTAAAGAAAAGTCCTGTCTCACTCCATTTATTGGCGGTGGAGTTTTAATAACTTGGTGAACGGTTTGTACTAATGTATCAATTGGCATAACTCTGATTGCACTCACTAATTGGACTAATACTTGTTGATTCGGACAAGCTTCTGGTAATACCTAAGTTAATAATAATTACCAAATAGTTAATAAAATAAAAATTACACTTTTAACTTGGAATAAATCTTTAATTCTTATTAAAAATTTATTTTTTTCTTTTATTAAATTGTTCTTATTGTATATTCAAAACTGTACAAGTAAGTTTATTTGCTCTTATGATAAGCTTTGCTGACTGTAAAAGCATTTACCCTTTTTGAATTGACAGAGGGTTGTCGTCTTTCGTGCCAAGCTACAGCAACTGCAGCTAGAAAATTCACACCGTGATGAAAGGATATGGGCGAAAGAAGCTCTAACAGCTGATGTTTTACCACTCGAGGACTACCAACGACGCAAGTCGCCTGCTCGCTACAAACGCGCACAACGAACAATGGATTAGGGAAAAATATAGCCAAACTAGTTGCTGCTAATCAACATGTTAATCGTCATTTTAGAATATTAGAAAGTTAATTTTATCTAATAAGATCATTATAAAAACTAAGAAATGGAACAATTTCATTTTTTATAGAGCTGAATAAAGTAATTTTCAAGCGTGAATACACACAAATATGCTATTCTAGGACAATTGTTTAGATAATTTTTTTAATTAATTAAATATTGTTCGAAAAACTTACTTATCCTTCGTAACAATAACTGCTTGCCAAAGTGTAGAGAGCGAAGCAATAATTCTAGGTAAATGACTTAGCGCTGTTCTTCTTGCATTAAGAAGTTGTTCATTTGTAGCACTTTTATCTTTTGTACCATTTAGTTCCTATTAGTTAATAAATGCAAATGAAACATAAATAATTAATCTTTATTACATAGAAAATTATTATATACATAACAAAATTAACTGTGAGAATAATGGGTTTAGAATTGAAACTAGAATTTCTAAAAATAAAAATACACAACGGAGTCGATTACTTTCAAGTATATTTATAAAAAAATTAATTAAATCAATTTATTCACATTTCTTAATTCAGTAATTATTTAAATTCTAGATGATTATTCGATTTATTCTTATTATGATGAAATATGTTTATAAAACTGCCCTAAAATATTTGAGATTTTGTAAATTTTATATATCAAAACACGTTTAAATAAAAGAAATTACTTATTGTTTTTAAATATGTAAAATAATGCAATCATGATCGCATGTTATATTGTAGATATAATTGAGGAAATATTTTTTAAATGTCAGCGTATCATTAAATGAAAACATTAAATAAAAATAAAAATCTAAAACTAAACTGCTCTTTATGTCTTACCGTTAAAGGAGTGGGCAGAAAAACATGTATGAGGTTATTGAAAATTTGTCCAGGATTCGCACCAGGAACTCCAGTTTGAATAGCGCTGCTTGGTTGATTAAACGAAAAAACGATTTGTTGCGAAGTATCGAGCAAGCAATAGTGTAGCAAAAATGTTAAGGCTTCTAAATGTGTAACGGTGTAATCGGCTGGCAAGCAGCATTCAACTAAACTTATATCCTCACTCTTGCGAGTCGAAACTAACGCATCTTCGCCTACATAATACGAAGCTAATTGCTCGATGTTACAGCAAAGTTGATGTATGACTGATGTTACGATTTGCGTAAGTGAAGATCCCATGAAGGGTAGACTAGATGTGACCAGAGTCGTCCAATATTGATGCAAATGTCGCATATGTTCCTGTAAGTTAAGACAAAAAATATTCTTATGATTTTGAAAGAGTTATTTTTACACAGCATGAAAGAAAATATAAGAATCTATAAAGCGTTTGCTAATCTAAAATCATTCTTGTCTTAGAGTATGTTTTTCATAATAAAATATACGTAATCCTTTGTAAATATTATATATATGTATAGGTTAAAATGGTTTAGAATTTATGTTATTGTTTGGTAATATTTTCATTATTTTCTTTAAGTCGTTAAATTTTATTTAAAAACTCCGTAAAAATTCAAGATATAAAGTTTGGTGTATTTTAAATTTACCAATTTTAAAGCACTAAGTATACTGGCAAGAAACATTGGCTGTTGAGGTATTGGTGCTCCTGCGACATATTTTAATGTATTTCCTGATAAACTATCTGCAGCCCGAGATGGACTCGTTGGCGTAGGTATTGTTGCTCCAACTTCATCACCCTTTTGCGCTCCGCATTGATGCTCTAGCATTATTAAAGCTAATAATAATCTACAATAAATTAATAATATTTAATTAAAAATTGTTCAAGGATAGATTTTTCACTCTTAATATTTTATTACTGATAAATTATAACAAGTTGCCATAAAAAAATCTTCACCTTAATAATTGCATTTGGAAGGCTTCTGTGTGGTCACTTGCTCTATATTTACATTTATTGATATCAGTTTCAGTAATGGGATCGTTAAATTGAACTATTTCCTCGGTAAAAGTGAAGACCTCGTTGCTCTCTTTTTGTGCGTTCTTCATGGCCAGAACGCTCGAAACAAGGCAGTGAAGAGCGACTTTCTGCACCTTACATTTTGTTAATAAATCTATGATATAACAACTAAAGCCCTTACCAGAGTCTCGGACTATGGGTATTAATTCGGAAAATATAAGTGTTAATAATTCTGTACTCGCTAATTGAACCTGGAAAAAACGGATTAGATAATTTCAAATATTGATCCTTTATATATTGAGTAATTAAATTACAAAAAAATAATTTGAAGTTTATGATTTATTATGAGTTTGCGAGCAGATTGTACTATACTATAATTTATTTTATCAATACAATTTACGCACTTGTCTATTGCCCGAGATTTCTTCTTGGGTCAGCCGCATTTGACCAAGATTCGGATAGTAACTTCTCGCAAAGTAAAGGCACACGCTAATCAATAGTTCCAGGTACATGCTGCTTCTATACGCTGCGACAAATTCAGTGTTGGCGACGTCGCCATGAAAGTTCCTACCAAAGATGCTCTTGCGATGGCGGGCAAGGAGCGTCAGTAGTGGTGTGCTACGTGGATTATTGGCGACGCCAGTTGTCGCCGCTGCGCCCAGGAACATCCGGGCATTTGTAAGCAACTCGTTTCGTAGAATTCGAAGAGCATATAAAGTGCGATTTGAATCGTAAACTCCACAGTACAGCAGCATGTGAGAATGGAGATTATGTACGCCTACCCCACTAGAGCTATTGCGTTTTAAGCCACTGCCATCCAACTGAATTGACTCTTCGTTCTGCGGAAAAAAGAAACAAAAGAAACAGCGAATAAATGTTTGGTAATTTTACTCTTTTTCGTCAATATTTTTAACAAGCGATTTGCATGTGTATTACTTTTACTGCACAATTGCATTTTTTTAATCTGAAAAAATATGCATTGGAAATATTTACACGTTTGTAAAAGAAACTAACTTTTGTTAATAACAATTCAATGGCCTGTTTTAACAGTGAACTTTTTAAAATGTTTTGAATTACATGTACAGTACAATGCTGGAGTAAAGTAAAGATGAACTTACATTTTTATTAGTGTCGTTAGCTTCACATATTTCGATCACCCTATTCACGACGTCGTTTAGTACTTCCTCAACTATGCTAATGCCACTTGAATTACTAAAGTATTCTTCGGCAGTAATACTAGTCTCCAAATCTACTTCCTCATCACCCATGGTCCAGCTCGGTATCTCCGTAGTGGCTTCGAAACTGCCCACCGTGTCATTTACTTCGTAGTTTGAATTATTGAACTCACTGTTCATGCTGTGATACTTGCCTTTTATTATTGTTCCAGCAACCTCTCTTGCGCTATTTGGCAACATCACGTGCTCCTTCTTTGCTTTCTGCTATTTGAACAAATTAATTTTTTATAACATCGTCGTACATAAATTTATCTGCATCGGTAGAAAAACATGATTTGTTTTATTTGTGTGCTTAATCACGTTTGATAGTAAAAAATCACAAATTAAATCAAAGTCTCATAAATAAATGAATTTACAAAAATATCAGTAATATAATTTTAATATTATTCGATTACAAATTTGTGTTAGAATTAGTGTTCTTTTATATCTTTATATAAATATATTAAAAAGAAAATTTAGAATTGTCTTGTACAGTACTTATAAAACCTACATTATTTTCCATAAAAGTATACATATACTATAAAATATAAAATCTTATACAAATTCTATTAAAATGATCCTTAATAAAATAATATTGACTTGACTTAAAATGTTGTGTTATCATTATATGTTAAAAATTTATTACCGTGGGAGCCTTATTGACATTATGAATTTCAGGACTGCTGGAAGCCAAGCTATTCGTAATAGAATCCAACGATGAAAAACCAACTTCCCCATTCGTATTCTCATTTTTGTCTTTAATTTTTGTTGTCGGCGTCGTCGATTCCGTAGACTCAAACAGACTTTCATCTAAACTACCTGTAGAGCCCTTGTTAAATTCGGGCTTCTTAAATCTCCTCGCGTTTTTCAACACGTCCGTTGCTGCGATTACACCAGCATTAATTATGCTCTTTTTCGTTGACGGCGATTCATCCTCCGTTAAGGAATCGTTTGAATTTTCATTGGCGTTAAGTGACAGAGGATTAACGAATACCGATATTCGTCGATTACCACATATACTAGGCGGAACTTCAAGTTCTCTCATCGTCTGATTGCGCTCCGTTACATACTGGTAACTCTTGCTGTCACTCGTCAAAGTCGTCACTGCGAAGATGCGTTTCACCTTCACCGGGTTTATGATTGATTTTTTCTTGCGAAAGCCTTCAAAAAGAATAATGAGGTTTTAAAAAAGAATCAAAATAGATGCAAATAATTTTTTTAAATTACGAAAAAAATTTTTTGTTAAATTATTTTTAAAAAGTGACAATGTATTTCTTGAAAGCGAAAATAAACCATTCTCTTAGTATGAAAATTTACTTTAACTGATGAATAAATATTTAATAACATTTTCAATAATTCAATTTTCATTAGTCATAACTTCATGACCTTCAATGGCTTCGTTTCTGTTAAGAACCATTATTTTTGCCGTCTGCGTGGATTATAAAAAATATTGTTTGTTTTTGCTACAACATAAATATATAAAAGTATTTGAAAAGTTAAGTAAGAGTTCATTTAAATTAATTGTATGATTACTTGTTAAAATATATTAGTAGGTAAAATCTGAAAATTGCATTTATTGAAATGAAAATATTTTTTATCGATTTTTTTCTATGAAGCACAATTAGATTATAGAGCATTACAATGAAAATTATTCAAATCAAACGGTATATTTAAGTAAGCAAACATTACAACTAATAAAGTTTCGATCAGGTTTCTATTTTTTTCAAATCGCATAAAGTTACCTCGTCGCCAATCCACCTCATCGTAACGTGGACGATCGTCCTGCCCGTTGCTAACATGATAGATGACATTTCCATCTACCGAACTAATCGCATATATGTTTGCCGTGCCTTCAGCATCGTCTTGAGAATTTTCAGACTTCTCTTGAGGGGCTGCGGGGTCACTCTTTGTGAGAACAATATTACTGTGCTGAATGCTGACATGTAGGACGCTCATTCGACAAGTGGATGGATCAAGGAGCATCGTCAGCACCGGATTAACAACCCGTGAAATATCGTTGCGTACAAGACAGTGCAAAAGCCATGACTGCGACTGAAGTTTTAATGGAGAATTGTCGATCAATTCAAGATTATCCAATAACTTCAGAAGCGACCTGAAAAAAATTGGTTTTTTCATTTTGTTAATATTCTTTTATCATTTTCTTACTCTTTTGTAAGGTGTATTTTCTTACATAACGAAATGTTTCCTTTTTTATTTAATTAATTATAATTATAATACAAGAAATAACGCGTACTTGATATTTAAAAACCTTTATTAAGTATTAAAATATGTTACATCTTTCGTATAAAATAATTAGTTGAATATCATAACAAAATATAGTAACAAAAATGTTTAACTTACTTATCAAAGCCTCGTAAGTAGCCTCTTAATCTTGGATTAGCCTCTATATCTCTTCCGAGATGCCATAAAGTAACAAATCTATTAAATGCATCAATTCTTTTTTCCATACTTTCACTCATAAGAGTGGCACCGATTGCATCCTCCACTGCATCACAAGAATCATCTAAGGCGTGATGCAATTCATGCAAAAGCTCTACACAACGGATTCTGAATTTATGTACGGGAAGTTCTCCAAGATGATTCCACAATGAATGTGCTAACATCTGCAATTAAAAAATAATCATATTTTGTAAAAAAATTGGTTTGAATTAATAATTAACGCTTAGAATATAACTACTTATTCAAAGTTTATTAAACAAGCGTATGTAAAAATTGTTCACGCTTATTTGTAATTAAATTAGACGAAACAGTAATCATTTTTACGGTAAACATTAATTAATTACTTTTAATACTAAGTAATATCTATGTTAAATAAAAATAATCGACTCACAACAAATTTTTTGTTACCACTACTTTCATTTTATAACTATAAATTGCATTCATCTTTTATAATAAATTTAATTAAATGTGTTTAGAAACAAATTCATTTTATTAGCATCTAATTTTTATAATATTTAATATCAAAAAATTAATTTCCAATATAATACTCAGTTCATTAAAATACAATAGAAAATAAGATTTGGTGCTAACGTTGCTAATTGACGTTTAAAGCACGTTCATCTATCAATATTTTTTTTAAATTATTATTTTGTTTTAAAAAAAGCATTGATTTATTTTATTTCAAATAGATCTATTTGTGAAAGCATAGCTCTTGTACTTGAAAAACGTCGGTGAAATTCTTCAGGTAAGACATGTGCCACTGCTTAAGCAAAGGTACGATAACGACAGTCGTCACACCCTCTCCATGAATTTGACTCGATGAATCACTGTGCGCCTTCGATAAAGCGATAAGATCCAAAAGAGTGGCAATGCTCGTGAGCTGTAGAGATGGTTGTAAATTTAACCAACAGCTACAGACTATTAAGACCTTCAACCATTTAGGCAGAATAACGTTATCTCGTGGCTCCTCCTCTTCCAGTAAACCGTCACCCGGTAAGAAATATGTAGGAAAGGTGGATAATTCGACGAGTAATGTCGATGCTACTTTCAACACCTCTTCCCAATGTGACTGATCTACGGATTCCATGTACGGATATACAGCATACCCTTAAAGAGAATAGATTTTTTAGTTTAAACTTGGTTTGCTAAATATTTTAATTTAACCTTTTATCTTTGATTTATCGAATAAATCATAAATGGGCTAACTTTTCATTCCCATGATTCAAAGGAAACAGTAATAAAAATACATCTTTTCATAAAATATCAAATAAATAAATAATTTGTTAAACATAAATATGTATTGCGTTTATGATTATTTAGTGTTATCTGTCGTCGGCTAATGAGTGACTGTTACACACTATTATTCAAAATTTGCTACTTTTTTAATTGTTAGCTTAGTGTTGTCTTTTTTCAAAATCAATTTACTTATTAGTGATTTTGACTCGAATTAGAATTAAATAAGATAAACTGCTTTTAGAAATTATCTTGTCTTTCTAATCTGTTAATGATAATAAATACGATCTCAATTATATATCAAACATAAACATCTTACTGTGGCTATTGAAGAATAATTATTGTATATGCTTATCAATTATATCTACTATATGTAATCTGCAACGTTATCTGAATTTGTATAAATGATTGATTTATTAATTCTTTTATTGAATGAGATATTAACTATTATATTTAATTAATTTGAAAGAAAGGCTTTATACTTAATTCACTATTATTTATTGAGCAACAAGACAAATTACAAATATAAGAGTCAAATTTTAAGTAAAAAATAATGTTTTATGAATTAATGAATAAATTGGTACGTAATTGTGTAAAATAAAAAAATAAATGAGCAAATCATAGACTTAATTTGTCTTTTCGTTTTCTTCCAATATATATCGAAATTAAACACATTCTAAAAAATTATATTTATCAATATATTTGTATTTTATCTTGCATTATATTACAAATTAGCTGGATAAGCTAGATATTTAAAAATAATCTAACACAATTTAAAAAATAAATTATTTAACCTCTACAAAAGCAAATGCATTAACCAATATCAATTATACATATTTTCTGTATTTACTGAATATGATAATTATAAATGTGTTATTCTCGGTTTTTGTATGTTACGTAAATACGATTATGAAATTGATAATATCAGTACAAGCAAAAATTAGTTTTGCATGTTTAACAAAATAATTTCTTTTAAACTGGTAAATGAACGTTATAATACGTAAATAAGAAACCAAGTAGCATTGTTTATGTTAAAAAATGAAAATGAATACTTTTTAATTTTTCTTTACATTTTTGCAACATTTCCCAATCCAATATACAAATCGTGTTGTTTTAATTATGAAGAATAAAACAATATATTTGATAAAGCATATGAAAGATATACAAGGATTGTAAGACAACTTACCCATTGGCACATTTTCTGATAGAGAAGACGATTTCTGATTACAATTTTTTAAATCCTCCAGGTCAAGTTTTGATTTTAGGAGTTTTTCTAGGTAACTTGTACGTTCATCGAAACTTTCTTTACACGAAGGAACTCTTAGATAATTAAAGTGGTGCTCGTAGTCACTAAGCTTTGGTACGGATTTGTCGTTTTCGAGTACACGACGTGTAATGAGCTTGACGTAAAACTGCTCGTACAAGCGCAGGCATTTCTCTAACATTGAGTGTTGAATCTGCTGGGACGGTGAAGGGCCTCGACTCAACGAATTCAGCGAGCACATTGACGATGCATTTCTATCCTCTATTGGGGCGTTCGTATCTACGCTCAAGCCTAGATTCCCGTCAATTTGATAGTCGCTGCTGTTCAAATTCTCCATGCTCTTATTCCGAATTATGGAGCTGGAAGACTTGACGTCTTCGCTCACAATCACAGAAATACTACTAGCATCTGCATGAATTGAGTAAGCATCCGACAATTTAGACGTGCTCTTGCTCGATTTTTTCTTAGCCTTCTTGTCATTTTTTTTAGGAGCACCACTCGAGTTCGCACGTCTTCTTGGGCTGAGAGATATAAAGAGCATTCGTTTATGTTTACATACATTTTTCATATGTGTGTATCTTAAAATTAAAAACTCTGAAGCTATTAAAAAAAAAAAAACAAGCAAAATTTTACCTAGGACTACGATCTGAAAAGTTATGCGTTAATTCGGCAGCAGCAGCAGGTTGATTTAATTTACTATCCGACTGACTCTTCTCCAAGGGAATAGCGGCTAAGCTATTGTCAACGGGTAAAGCAACTCCATTCGCATCTAATTTAATTTCGCACTCCGACTTTTCAACGGTAGAATTCGTAGATACGGCAGGTTGTACTTTTGATAAAATTTTTCCACATAACGTAAGGCTCTTGGTTATTTCCATGGGCATCAAGTGGTCGATGCAACTTGACAGTTTGTCAATAATGTTGTGAAATAGACTAGATAAAGAAACATAAATAAAAATTATTTTCTGTATTGTGTATAGATACCATTCATCTACATTGCCAAAAGGAAGAAGAGTGCATCTCAAATTTAATGATACTATTATTAAATAATATTTAAATAAGCAAAATTAAGTATCGATTTTTTTCTTCAAATTATTTTTTATATGATTAGTAGATAATAATGATAAATAATTTTTTTCGTTTTCCAAAATTTTGTAAGTTTATTTTGTTCGTTCACACTGATTTTTGTATTATTATTTATTATAAATGAGAACAGTTTTTAAATTCTTTATGAATTGATATATTTATAAATTTCATATATTGAATATAATTCAAATGAACTTTAAAAAGCTTTTCTTTTAAATACAAGTATAAAAAATTTCTTTTTAATATTTATGATATTATAAGTTTCATAAGTTAAATTTTATCCTTCAAAATTATTAGATTTTATTATGTTTATATACTAATTTTTTTGTATACAACTCTATTGTTGATAAGTTAAAAGTTTGGTTTTGTACCTTGGTAAATGTTCGGACGGAGTATCTACGAAAGCGTCCAGTGAGACAGTCTCGAGCAAAAATTCCGTTAACATGCAAATTTCCACAAGTTCCGGCATACCACTACCAACTTCCTTGACAAAAGATTTCTGAGGTCCTTGCCAATACCATGGCCTGTTATTGCTATTTACACTTTCACAAGCTTTTTCAAATAAATACCCGCAGTGTATCCAAACATATTGTGGTTCCAAAGTTGAGAACAGTAGATTTACAGATTTTATCACTTCACTTGATTTAGAATGCTTAGTCGATACAGAACAGGCATTATAAAATGTTCTGAAAAATTAATGCAAACTATTATGTAATAATAATTAAAAACTTTTTTACTATTTAAATTTTTTGTAACATAGTGGCACACAATATATTATCTTTATCAAATATATATAAAAAAATGAAAAAGTCAGAAAATAAAAGACTTATGGTAACTAAATGCAATATCTAAATCTAATATCAATCTCTGAGTGATCAAACTTTTAATGTAAGAAATTATAAAACAGATAAAAATATGTAGATTTAATCAAAAAATTTTATAAAATATCAAAGCTTTTTTAAAATATAACAAATAAATATTAAATTTATATATATATATATAAAATGTGTGCTATATTTTATACAAAGTAATTATTTCACGAAACCGTAAAATTTAAATACACACGTATACTTATAGTAATATAAATCTCGTAAATTAACATGCAATCAGTTACAGTAATTGCTATTGTTTTTATGGCTCTTATTATACTAAAATGAGTATTTAATGT
Organism: Platyscapa corneri; assembly: GCA_018907185.1. Lineage (NCBI taxonomy): Eukaryota > Metazoa > Arthropoda > Insecta > Hymenoptera > Agaonidae > Platyscapa > Platyscapa corneri. The sequence continues at coordinate 2,767,445 of JACCHW010000005.1, read as the reverse complement.
TGTTTTGTTTTAAGTAAATAGTAAATGTACAATTATATAATAAAACGATCTTCGGCTTAACTTACCGATAAACTTCGTATAGAATATCATCGAGAATAACGGGACCGATGTCAGGCTTATCAAGCAAGGAGATCAAAATTCTGTAAGGCTTTAAATCTTGCGGATTATCTTCACAAATGGTTTTTAATGTCGATTTAATGGCATCAATCAGCATGTCCTTGGAATAGACGTCGAAATACACAATTGATGTTTCAGTTGTTGTGCGATCTTCCTTTTTCTTTAAAATCGATGTATTAACCTCAGTACCTAGAAGCCATGCAAATAGTCTTCTGCAAAAAGAAACCACAAATTTAACGAATTTCAAACAGTACTTTCCATTCACGCGTGCATTTTGATAACAAAGAAAGCCAACAGTATACCTATTCAAACTCATATCACGCCGCAAAATAGTGGTTAGTGCGGCGGTAAGTATTTCAACCATGTCATTCCTTGATAATTGACTATTATGTACAGGAAAACCTACGAGCAATAAATCCAAAGCACTTCTTTGAACCAATACTGAGCTATCTTGGACTCCAGCACACAATGCAGCGACCTGTTTCCAAGATCATTTCATAGTATTTAACGATTATTGCTTATAAAAACGATAAAATATTAAAAACTTTGACGACTTTGACAGGCTTAGTCGTTTTCAAATAAATGATCCAAATCAGTAAATTCAATAATTACCAAAAATACGATAATAATTGATTGATAGTTTTTAAAACATTTAAAAAATTCAAGCAATTCTTAAAAAATGAAATATAATTTTAAAGACATCGATAGTTGCCAAAGATATTGCGAATATAAAGATAAGAGCATGAATCATCCATCACTACTAATCATATTTTTATACTGTGTTTCATTTGACTTAAATTTTATTTCTACATTTAAAAAATTGTAATAAAATTTTGTTTAAATTATAATAGAAATTTTAATCTATCGTTATTTATTGCCTACTTCAATCTTTAATACAAACTTCTAATTATGATAAGGAAACGTAAAAAGAACATTTTATGAATGTAGTACTATAAAGGGAAAACAATCACAAAAATCACGATTTTTAATTTAATTATTAATAAATAGCTTACCATAATATCCACATTGGTTCCCATAATGTAAAGTTGATTCTCCATTGTTAATTTTTTATTAAAATGTGTTAATGCAAATGATATTGCTGGCAGTCGTATTCCAGAATTAGAAGCTAAACAATCCCATAAACAAGCATAAAAGTGTTCTGGACCTACACCTTCACAAACTTTTTCCAACAATGAATTAGTTCTATCAAAATGATCAGAACCTTCTTCCAATCCTGGAAGAACACCACTAAGAAACCCACTTAATCCTGGTCTCAGTCGTTCTCCAAGAGGAACAAAATGCGTTTCATAAACAGTCAAAAGTAATGGTCGAACATTCATTGCAGCATTGCCCAACAATGGAAAAAGCCCTTTAAAAATATTTTATATTATAATAGAACTATTTAAATATAGTTGAAAAAGGAATAAAAATAATATTAAACAATTGGTTGATTCATTCTGTTCTTTTAAATTTAATATAGTAATGTGACACACTGTAAAACTAATAAAAAAGATAAAAGAATTCTTGAGAAAAGATAACTGATATACCATGATTATGCTTCAAATATTGATAAATTAAATAAACTTTTTAACTTCAACAAGTATATAAACAATAAATAATAGGCATAATAGTTAAACGATTTAATTTTTTAAAATTATAATATACCAAACAAAAATCAAATAAAATGCATGATTTCATGTTTATTCTTTCAATTAAAGTTATTGCAACAATTATATTAATTTTTATGTATATTAATTATCATTCAAAATAATTGAATTTTATCTTTTAACTTATTAAATTAATCTACTGTATTAACATACCTGCACTATAAATAAAAAGCTCATGACTTAATCTGTTTGTACCCATACATTTAAATATAATATCATAAGTTTCCAAGGCCTTGAGATGAACTCCTGGTGGCAAAGCTGGATGCATACACTGTGCTAATCTTTTTGAAATTTTAATTCTTCTTGGAATTACTGGAAATTTCATATGACTCAACAGCACTTTATTGAGCTTTCCAAGTGCAGATATTAAATCTGCCCATTCACTGGTATACTCAAAGCTTTTAAGTGCTTTGTCCACAGCAGACACATAGCTATAAAATATTTTTTTATTGAAGAAATTGTAAACTGTACGTTTATAAAAACAGCTGTAATTACGTAATTTATTACAAGATAATAGAAAGTATTCTTGGATATTAGTTTATTAAAAAAAAAAAATCTATTTCATTTTGATCTATTAAAAGATTTATTTAAACAAGCATAAAATATAATTGAAATCAAACTAGAATTGTTGTAATAAATAAAAAAATTTAATATCACTTATCTTATATACAAATTATCAAATTTCAAATATAAAATTAGAAAATTTAAAGTCTAAAAATAATATAATAGGAATAAATTACTTAATAAGACAATTAATTATTAATTACCTAAAAAGATCTTTATACAATTAATGTTATACATTTGTGGAAAAATTTTATTTATTTATTATTAGATTTTTATTATAAATATTTATTGTTAAAATTTACTTTAAATTTATAAAATTTAGAAATTTAATTTTTAATAACCAGTAATTTCTATAATGTTGTTACATTTTAAATATAAACATATGCCCACATATAATTATATTTTTAAGAAAGTTTATAAATCTTACACTCGATATTTTGAGTCTTTCATCAGCTCATATTCCTCCAAAGCTATAGAACCCATTTTGACAGTTGTTCCTTTCCAACTTGTTTAAAAAAAAACAAGAATAATGATCACTCACGAGAGCTTTGATTGATTGGCACTACCATCCTTGTGCTCCAATCTTGACTTAATGATAAAACAACCAAGTTTATTAATTTGTAAACCAACATATCCTACCTTGCACTTTGCAATACTTGAATTAACAATAGGAGAAGCTATTTGTTGCAAATTTATACAATAGCAAAGAAGAATGTATATGTTCGTCGTTACACTAGACAGCCTGCATTAGTGCCTTGTTGGCAACAACAACAACAGTCAATGTCAAAGTCAGAGAATAAACGCACCACACAGTAACCGTAATGTTAAATCAACAAAGAGCGTATATAGGACACACGCACACTTCGATACGATTATCGCTTGAAAACAATGAACCTATTTTCTTAGCGATGTTGACATTTGCTATAATGCGTATGCGAATAATCTTTGTACTCTTTTTTTTCTTCTCTAAAAATACGACACCTAAAAAAAGAAAGATTTACAGTAACAACGGCACAACAGACGGTTGAATCGAAATTTTCTGAAGATGTATTGTGTACCTCCATTCGTCTGCGACAGATTTTTTACAATGTGATGAGCGCGCGCACTACATTTGTAACTATTCGACTGGCTCCTTAGTTCTGTTTCGCCAGCATTTACACACTACTCTTTCTCCTCCTTGGTTGCTTCACTGTACGATTGCAAACGTAAAATGCTATATATGTATTTATAGCTGCCAATAATATTTTCAGTGCTGCCTATGTTTAGAAAAAAAACTTTTAAGTCATTTGAAAGATGATGAAAAGATAATCATGAAACATTTATAAGTTAACAGGTCAGTCTGTCTACTGTAAGAAAGTAATTCTGTATGGATGTTCATTTTAATGGTAAGTTGACAAGTTGGTAGCGCTGATTGCGCACTTGACTCTTCGTTTAATTAGAATGCAATGATGGGCTTTCAAAGACAAAAATATTGTAATTATAAAATTAAAAATAATTATATTTAATTAATGTATATTATTGAAATAATTAAGATTTATTGCAATTATTAAAATTATAAATTATTTTTATTTTTTAATATAAACATATTGTATAATTCTTAATTTTAATATATTTTATTTAATAATGTAAACCTTATCAAATACATATATTTAATTCATAATCAAATTAATCTAAGTTATAAAATTATATTATGAAGAAATAATTGCAATGACTTTTTTGTATACAGAAAATTTTTAAAATTAAAATTTGAAATTTACTTCTTAAATACCTAGTTCCAAAAATTTGGCGCTATAATCGCTATATAAATATATATATTTCATTTGGCGGGCCTATCGTTGCATCTTTTACTGTGAATTGCACAAAGAATAGGGATTTACTATTCGTGAATCTACAAAGAGAGACCTGCAAACGTATACGCAGTGAGTGAAAACGAGAAGAGAGAAGTTATCGAAAAAGAGCAGAGCAAGCGAGACAGGAAAATTATTTAGTATGGCATGCGTCGCAGAAGCAGCTGCTTCTGTTTTTGTGAATAACCAGCGCTCGCAGCGACGACGACGACGACGTTAAAAGGAGTCTTCAAATCGTTTCCACGTACGGTTCACACGGCAAAAACGAGCAAAAAAAAAGAAGCCAGTAAAAAGGCTTCTTAACCGAGGTTATAATCTACAGATTCATTTTTCGTTCTTCCTCGCTCTATCGCATACTCTCTCTTCCTCTCTTGTTCACCCATCACCATTACGACGAATCTTTCCGCACAAAGGGATAGGACGCACGTACGGCTTCGCGCGCGGGCGACGAATATTCGCGAAAAAGAAAGTGTTGGCCGGCGCGACGAGATTTTCGGCAAGAAAAAAACCATGACGGCCGACGTATCGGAGCTACGTATGAACGTAGCTGCGCTAAAACGGGTTGATCCCTATGTCAAGGACATCCTGGAAACAGCGACCCACGTCGCATTGTATACCTTCAACGGTGACAACAACGAGTGGGAAAAGACTGATATCGAGGGTGCCCTTTTTGTATATTCACGCATTGGTGAACCATACAACAGCATTCTTATTATGAATAGGTAAAAATCAGTATTTCCTCATTAAAACATCAATAACTAAATACTTCAGATTAATAAATATTTTTTCTTTTGCATATTAGCACATCTAATTTAATTAAACTAAATTCTAATTAAATTAAATTCTTATTGATTTTTTGGTTACTAATGTTTTCACCTTGTTTTGATCTCTTAATTACTACAAATGTTATAAAACTTAATATTGTTAACTGAAAGAAGTTTATTTAACTAATTACACAATGATATTTAAAATTAAAAATTACATTTGAATACTATATTTATGTGTACATATAAATATAAAATCATTTCTGAATAAAAAATTGTTAATTTATTACAGACTAAACACAAACAATCAGGTTGAGCCTGTGACTCCAGGCTTAGATTTGCAATTGCAAGAGCCATTCTTATTGTACAAAAACTCTAAGGGTAACATATATGGTATTTGGTTTTACGATAAAGATGAATGTATAAGAATTTCATCGATGTTAAATAAACTTGCCAAGGAATCGGATACTACAAATAAAATAACGCCAAAGAATAAAAAGACTGTACAAAGAAAATCCAACAATGTTGATATATTCAGCATGCTAAGTAAAGCTCAAGAAGATTTCAATGCTAATATAAGTTGTAGTACAGAAAGAGGTGTAAGAGGATTAGATTCCAAATCTCCAATGAGTAATGCAATTGGAGAACTGTCGGGAGCATTAACAGCTATAGTGATGGCTCCAGATGTTACATCCAAAAGTGTTATGGACTTTTTTGCAAAGGCTAAAGTTAATACTGGACACTTTAAAACTGGTGATCAACCTCAGTCAGGTACTGTTACAAATGAAGGTAAGCCTTTGTTAGCCCGTCTAAGATCTCATCCAGCAGCACATACTGTAGAGCATATTGAAAAGCAACAAAGGTCAATAACTCCTCAACCGTCAGCACAACCAACTCAAACACAAGGTGGAATGATCTCTATGAATAATCAAAGGTAATAGAAAAATTAATTTTAAACGACCGTAAATGATTTATAATATATATTTTAAATTTATTTTAATAAAAACTAAATTTTTTCTTTATATAAATATCGTATTAAATTTATGAAATAGAAACGTGAATTATCTAAATGCTCTAATGCAATATTAAATTTTTTACAACTAAAATTTATCACAAATTGAAATATCTTTTCATATCTTTTTAAAATAAATAATTAAAAAATTTTTCAGTTGTGAAAATTCAATAATAACAAAGCTTAGAAACAAAATGCCTCCTCAATCAAACTCAAATACTCCCAGTGCACCTAGAATGGTTAATCAAGAATATCCATCAACACTCAACTCATCTGCATGCAATGTTATGGTGTGCTCGGAACTTTCGTCAGTAATGAACACAGATGATACAAATAGTTCCTCGAGCTTTCTTAGGATACAATCACCTACAACTAGAAATTCAATTAACTTAATGAATCAACATAAAAGTAATGCTAATGTATCTAATTTTGTTGATGCATATGAATCACTTCAAAAGCAGAATAATTCTGTATCCAGTAATCCAGTTTCTTTTGATTCATTATTCCAACATAGTTCAACGGTATTATTTTATTTTATTTTTTTAATTTTAAGACAATGAAAGCAATTGAAGGAATTAAAATTAGTTACTTTTATTAATACAAAAATTAAATAGATATTTTAATCCTTTTGTAAAATATAAATGAAACATATTAAATATTTATATTGTCATGGAAAAGTATATAAAGATATTACATTGATACTGCTTAGTTTAGTTTCAAAAAGTCATTATTAATCACATTAAATTAAAAAAAAATTAATTTTATAAATTTTTACAAACTATAACAAATAATTAAATTAATGCAGTAATTATTAATTATACATTCTGTGTAATTGAAAAAAGGTTTTATTAATAAAAAATGTATCATAATAAATTATTTGCTTTACATATTTAAAAAAAAAGATGATAACTATAAATCTACAGTGGTAAAAATATCGTGATCAACACAATATAAATTATTTGTGTTGTTTTAAATATCATCATTAAAACAAAATTAATAAAAAATTTTAATTTATTCATATTATCTAAACGTAATATTTTAAAATAAGCGCAAATAAGTATTTTTTTCAAAATTTGTTTGTATTTTTTGATAGAATTTGCTTTAGTTTTTTTCAATAGTTAATAAATCTTTGTATTTTTTTCCTGTACAAGATATTTAACTTTTTGTGTTAAAAATTTTTTAAACGTTAAATAGATATCTACATTTGTTTTAAGAATTGATAAATGAAATTCATTATTTAAGTTTTTTCTTACAATACCAATAAATTCATAAATATTTACGTATTTTTTAGTAATTTCAGTTGTGTTGCATATTTTAATTTTTTTATTTACAAAATTAACTATAATGTTAAACAAAAAATGGAACATAAACAACGTTGATCATTAGTATTTAATATAAATGTGAATGTTTCGTAGCTCATAAAAAATAATGTTAATAGGAAAAGTAACTTTTATCAATATTATATCTTTAAACTATAAATAGTAATTTGCTAAATTAATAGATACAATTAATTTTTTAGAAGAATAACGAAGACGTCAAATTAAAAAGAATATTATTTTTCAGTCCAACGTGTGCGATGATCTTATAACGCCAACGCTCGCATCTAAATCGTCGGCTATGTCTGCAAGTGGGGGTTCAGCGCCTGCACTGATTCCACCGGGTATGTTTGCTGCTCCAAGTCCAGCTGCTACCAACACTGAACCACTATACCGACCAGTTGAGCCTCTTACAAGGAATCAGTTACTTCAAGCCTTCGGCTACCTGCTCCGCACCGACCCAGACTTTGTCAACAAGCTTCACGAGGCATACGTTAAATCATTCAGTGAGATTCTCTCCTAGGCACGTTACCGTGCCGACGCTCATGACGACGATGCCCCCCATGGCTTTGGTTTTTTAAATGCTGTCTTTTACCCACCTGTAAGAAGTTGTGATGGACCGAATGAGCGTCGCGCGTTAAAATTGTAAAGCTTTCCCATATGTGATTGTCACCAAGCGTGCGTGTGCGTTCGCGTCGCGTGCTCAATGTTGAAGCCTTCGAAAGAAAGTCGAACACGAACTGACGACGGATTAGTCATGTACAGCGCGACGTCTTTGAGTGGATATGCCAAAGTCGAAGCGCGACTTTTCCGCAAAAAATGGAAGTTTCCATTTTGATCGTTATTCCTAAGAGGTCAGTATCATTGATTGTGTCGATTTGGTTCTCGCGTCGCTGATTTTGCTTCGATTTTTTAATGTCCTCGCAAAATTTTTGGAATTTTTGAAAGAGCCGAGTGCTCGTAACAGTATTTTTATATTCTGATGTGAAATAAAGCGTAGGGAGAAACAAAATGTGACATGTGCAGCGCGACAATTTTCCACGACGACTTACAAAATGTTAGAATAAAGCGAATAGAGCGGGTACGACGATTTTATTAAGACTGTGATGACAAGAGATAAATAAAGAAATACAAAAGATATGCTGTTCTTCTATGGTGCTTGAGATTGACGGTGTACTTACTGAATACGTAGTACGACGAGAACGACTCATTTTACGGTGTAACGACGCGCACCGCTTTTTTCTCGTTACAAAGAAAAATGTGTTTTGGGTGTTGGCGTGCTGCTGTATGTATGTCCGAAATAAAAAAGCGGAAATAAACGAAGTGAGTGAATATAAAAAGTCTTTATGATTGAGTTGGCATGAATTAAATAAAAGAATATCACATTTTGCAAAAATCTTTTCGTTGTTTGTATTTTTATCATATATTTTTCAGTCGGGCTCCTCGATCCTTTATCGAGCAGACCATTTTACATGTCATGTTATACAATTTGTAATAATGATATACAGATATATAAATATCATATCATCGTTAAATAATGCATAATCTATTATAATTATATGGTATTATCACAATATCATATTTTTTAATGGAATACGATTAAGAAGATACTTAAGAACCAAGATACGAAAATCTTGATTTTGAGCACTTTCATTTACAATTACAAGAAACATATATATACAAATTTATATATTTCCAAATAACATAAATTATAACGGTGAAGTGCTGCTCTTCCATGAAGACAGACAATAAATTAAACAAATTCTTTTGTAAAAACGATGAAAAAGTCTACGATACTATTACCTAAAATTTTCAAAAATATTTGTCGTTTCTTTTCAAATTCATAAGACAATCATAATTTTTATGTTTTCACCAACCAAATTATGTATTCAAATAAGCATATGAAAAATTTTGAAATATGTGTAACGTCTAAATGAACGATTATCGTTTATGTTATCACGTTGTAAGAAAAAAAAAAATTGATAACCGACTTTTTCATCACTTCAAATTCAAAGGCAGTCCATCGATGGATGCTTATTTTAAGAGAGAAGAAATTTAGAATCGCGTGTAATGGTGTTACATATTCCTTACGCTTGATTCTTACAATTTTCTTTGTTTTATATTTACATTTTGCATCTTTTACGCAAGAAAGCAATAATTAATTTTCAACATACAGTACACATTCATACAACGTTAATTGAAACGATGTCGTGATGTTATAATTATGGTAAAATCGCTTAAATATCCTTCGCTCTTTACAAATGTACATCCTTATATATTTTTTTATTTTTCTTTTTTTAACAGAAAGAACATTGTATCGTGTTGTAAATATTTACAACAAACTTATAATTATCCTCAGTTATAATGTACAATATCGTTTCTTCAGAAAAGTTCACAGCCATATGGAACCAAGTGAGGCTCGTGCTATAGATTTTAGAAGAGAAAAATCGTAGTTTTATGAATTCCAGAGAAAATAAAAAATTAAAGAGTCAATGTGTACAAAAAAAAACTATTAAAATCTCTCTCGATGTTACAGGAAAGCACTGTGAGTTTGTTCTTATAAAATTGTAGAACCTCAACTTACATCCATAAATGCCACTGCTCTATTAATTTTTTGCTTTCGATCATCGTAAAAAATTTTTTCCTTATTACTATCTTTACATACAAATTAGAAGGCAATAATTTAAAAATTCTGTACAAATTCAAATCTTCTAAAGTTGCATGTCTTTAATACAATTTCTTATCTACACTCGACTTTAAATGAGTCACTACGGTTTTTTTACTTTTTATTTATGCAAAAAAAATCTGAACGTTGTAATAATTACACAAATTTTTTGAAATTATAAATAAAAAATCGCTCGACAGTTCTCTGAAACAACGTAATTGACTAGAAACTGAAGAGTTTTTTTTTAATTTTAGTAATTAACAGTTTAAAAAATTTAATAAGAACTTTTTGAAACTACAGCAAGAATTCTGTACGTTCCATTCTATTCAATCTTTCGTATAAAAATATTAAATATTTCGATTAAAAATTCTTAAATACTGAAATAAATTGAAATTAATTGCTTATATTTTATCATTATGAAACCTTGCAAATAATATTGTATTTAACGTAAAAAATAATACTGTACTTATAAACATCATAATTTATAAAAAAAATTATGTATATATATATATAAATCAAAAACGTTTTTGTAAATTTTATGACGAAAGATTGATTTCAATGCTCGGTAACAAAATAGATTAATGAATATGAGAGCAGATTTCGTTTAACAAATACCAAACGCCAATGTTTAAAAATACAAGATTCAGCACGCATTAACACGGAGAAGGATAATACATTTTACATAAACATCTTTTTAATTCATGATGAAATTAATATACAGTTCCTTTAATTGCATTAAATACTTATTAATATAATAATTATTTACTAAGGATTATGACTATATCACGCGTTAATAGCAGAAGACTACCATCATACATCTATTCTGTTTTTCAATATTCCTCAGCCACATCACATCGACTGTCGCATTTCGCATTAACATCCTTTGCAACGTGCGCGTGTCACTGCTTTCGGCCTTAATGGATAACCCTGCAAAAGCCCTAAATGTTAAAAAGGCATTAAGTCACATGTACAAGTTCAACTTGATCGCCCAGCTCGGTAAAAGTCAAGACTGAACCTACATTCCTACTTCTAGCATAAACATTTTCGGCTTACTTTTAATGCGTGACGTCGTTTAAGCCCAAAGCTCCGAACTATTTATTGAAAAAAAGGTAAAAACATACGATCTTCATTGGTCCCAAGACTGAAATTAAGAATAACGCATACTGTTGAACTAAAAAGCTTTCAGCACCAAGAAGAGGCATTACGTGAGTAGCTTGTACGTCCCCGTACATCCTCGGGGGAAATTTTTGCTACTCGTCGAGTTGCTTCATGTTTATTTAATACGTAGAAACTAATTAATTCCGGTGGGACCTGATCGATCTCAATGAGATAATAAGAAAATGTTTTTACAAACCAACGTACGCTTAGTGTATAAGCAACGAGAATTGGAAGAGGATGATGCGTTTACTAAATGGTAACGTGGTGAGCATCACAGCTTCTACAACACACACACACGCACATATATATATATATATATATATATATGCATATGTATGTATCATTGCTTTTGATGCCTATTTTAACAAAGTTGTCGGTCGCAATGATACTGCGATTTCCGTCCCCCGCCCCCGTTAAAAGTTTTGACTCTATGGCCTCCGTGGAAACAGTCATTTGATCTCCTTACTCCAAGTTCAGAGGTGACGCAATGCACAGTGACACTGCTACAGGGTTGTACGTTGCACTACCGTCAGGCGTCCCAGCTTGTCCTACTTTTTAATTCGTCGTACTGATAACGTCTTGTGTCGACACAATATATTTCAGATAATTATATTAAGTCTTATTTTTAAAAGAGTACAGCGTTAGGCGTATCGAAAAATTAAATTTCAAATGTTGTTAACATAAATATGCTAAAGCGCTTATCGAAGATATGTCATACAATATATTTCAATAAGAAACGAAAAATTAAGCACGATTTCACATTTGTTAGCTTCATGCACGAACTTATCGCTGGCGTCTCTCTGCGTTCGTCACAAAAATTGAGAGTGAGTCAAGTCGGAACGAAGAAAAAGTCCGAGAAGAAATAAAATTTGCTCTCGTAATTAAGGTCTTTGGCCCTTATAAGTAGGAGAGCTTGTTCACTTGTCGGAGATCGAGGTCGGAGTAACTCAGACGAGGGGTAGCTTGGGCGGGCCGAGGAGAGGCGGTGCGTTCTCGGGCATCCTCAGACCGTTCAGTTTGTCGCCTTGCGATGGCACTGGCTGCAACAACCTGATGGCGAGACTCGCCAGGATCAACAGCACGACAAAACCGCATATTGGCACGGCGATCGTCGCCGTCTTGAACCATCCGTCGGAGGTCTGAACTTCCTGACCGGCGGGCTGCATCGAACCGAAGTAGGCCCTGTGCTCACCCAACAGAACTGAAACAAAAAAGGGAAGAATCTGTCAGTCGAGTCCAATGGACGTTGCCTGCATTTCAAATAGTTGCGAAACTTACGAATTCTATGTTCTTTTAGTGAATTCTACATAATAATTTATCAACGTGCATTTCTTGTTACTATCAATTAAAATCAATAAAAACAAATTAAATCTAGTTTTTTCTGAAAATCATTGCACTGTAAAAAATAAATCGATACTATTATTAAACGCAATAAGTTTGAAGAATGTTGAAAAATATTTCGCATTTAACGTGTATGAAATTCTCTGGAATATCATTTTGCATCTAACAGCATAAAAAGTATTTTTATATCTATGTCAAGTAACTTAAATAATAAAATTTTCCTGCAATAATCCTGATTCAATATACGTTATTCGTTAATTATGCGCGTAATCTTTTTTGCTACAATCGAGAAATTTACTTATAAATTTGTATATCTGTGATGCCTTACCGTGAACATTTCGAGACATACATACACACACACACACACATATATATAAAACATGAAATTTCAAGTGATGACTTCGCAGTACTGTGCGTGCACACGAGCATTTATATGTGCAATGTTTTAATGAAAACTTACGGAAGTAAAAAGTAGCAACGCTGAAGTACAATGAGCGAAGTAAAGTGAAAAGGCAAAGCACTTGGATAAAAAAAATCAATAAAAATTTATCGTGAAATAGAGAGAAGTAGCCATAATTAATTAGTCCGTACATATATATATATAAAATAGTGTAAAATCATGGCGCTGAATTTTGTGTTGATTCATGCATTTGCAAAAAATAGGACATGGCTATCATTAATCATTAAAATTTATTTAAATTACTAATATTTCGAAAAATAAATTTTTGTACAGAGTTTTTATTTTTATATTTAGTTGTTAATTTTATTTTCTTTCATATAAATTATGCTTAAATCGAGGCAATTTTTTTAATCATTTGACGAAGTAATTATTTTTATTTTCATATTTTTGCCTCATTTGCTAAGCATCAAAATGTTTTAAAGATATAAATAATAGTTTTTATTTCTTTTAAACTTCTCTTAAAATAAAACAAAGAAGTTTTTCCAAAGTAAAGGAAGCCGTGATGTTGCTTTAATTAGTAGCGCCGATTTTTCTTCAAAGAGACACGACACTCGCAATGAGAAAATAGAAGGGACGATAAAGAAACAAGAAATGAAGACAACCACCAGAGATAAGCATCGAAAATACGCTGACTCAGTATGTATACCTATAAAGTACAGCAATATTATATAGTGCTATGCATCAGTAAAGCGAGAAAGAAGATTAAAAGAGAAGAATGTAATTTTATTTTGTAACGAATAGTTGATAAACCGTGTTTTGATTTTATCAAATGCACTTGTACCTCATTTTCAGTGAGATACTACACACAATACGCACACTTTGATTTTTATCGAAGTTGTAAGTATTTTTATAAGTTAAAGAAGTCTATAGTCAAAATATATTTCCTCAAGCATAGAATATATCACGAACGATGTATAAAGAAAATTAAACAGAATACAAATACGGGAATGAATTTAATAGTAAAAACAGTATTTATAATACATATGCAATGAAGGCCGTATAAAGAGAGAATAATTCGTAATTAGATACGAGCATTCGACGTATCGCAAAATGAATTAAATAGCAGTTTACCCGACCTGGGAAGAATTAGAAGACATGATTACCTTGAAGCGTTTTGTTGAGGCGACTCCTCATCGCCGGACTGTCGACATGATTGCAGAGATCCTGGCCACAACACAGCTTCCCCTGGGGGCAGGGCCGCTCGCCGAAGCTCTCCTCGAGGCATCCGCTGTAGGCCGCGTGCTCGGGTCTGCTCACGGCGACGAGCTGCTGCTGGCGCGTGCTCCCGAACATTGGGAGCGGGAGCTCCGTGAAACAGCCCCGACCTCGACACATGTAACCTTGGGAGACGCAGTGCGGTTGGTTGCAGTAGCAACGCACCTCGCCAGTCCGCTGCTGACCTCGGCCTAAAGACAAACAGAAGCAAGCAGATGTTTTAGTTATCGAGTGATGATCCCATACGATCGACTTACTTATCGGTGCAACTCTTGCTTTTACTCAAAACATTTGGGAGCCCGAGGATTGGGAGAATTTCCACGAGCTCCCCGATAATTGAGTCGTTTTTCAACATATTTGACTCAGAGAGTACGGATGGTCTATTTTGGGGATTGGTGAGGGGAATTGGTTGACTAACAACCAAAATTTACGTAAGTTCTCTCTTTCGTGTTTGTATTTTAAAAGTTGTATATGAAAAAGGCTATTTTCGGTTTTAAATATTGACTTTTGAATAAGTAAAATTGGATGGACAGGAGATTAATTTATTTATCGGTTTTGTTTTTTAAAAAATTATGAAAAAATTATTCAGCATTCACTTCACTTAAGTAGCGGCATATAAAACGTTCTTATTAATCATGCTTCTTTTAATGCTTCATTTTTATCATGATCATTTGTAAAACAATTATTTTTAAATTGACCAAGTAAAGTTTATAGTTACGTTTATTGACATCGTTATAAAAATTTTGACACACACGCATTAGCTTATTATAGATAAGATAAAGTCGTTTCATTGCAAACGTTATTATCGGTTATCTTCCCTTTCGCTACGAAAAATTCTTGGTACAACTATCACAACGTACTCAAACTCTTTGACGTAATACTTAATTCTATAAAATACAGTATTTATATTTAATATATCCACTTGTAATCTCCATTTTTTAAAAAACAAATAGAAGTTTTATCGTGTAATAAAAGTTCATCGGTATCACGTGAACTTTATCTGTTACTTTTTAATAAACTTTTAAATAAACAAGTAATAGCTTTCATAATGAAGTATTTAAAATATACGTTACTTTAATTTATTGCTTTGGTGTGAGCTTTGATTTCACAAATTTCTTAGATATTTTATGAAAATCATTGATTTTACCTGAAAAAAAATATTTAATTGTTAATGTACCCAACACTTTCAATCAGTGCAAATTATTTCATTGTCAGTGTTTAAGAAAAACAATACTATCTCCTATCGACGGGGCATTCCCAAAAGCCATAGTCGTGATTTTAGGAAGAGAGTGTGAATTTCACAGAATCTATGGTGGAAAAGATGATATGTAAGAAAGTTCTTTTATCTGTACCAAAGAATGCACGTATTTCTTATCAAAATTGAATCTTGCGCGACCTCATTTTCTTCATGTAATCGCGAAAGAAGAGGCTACCGCAGTTCGAAAAATAAAGCAAAAAATGAGAAAAAACATAAAACAAAAATAAGACGTATTTACCAGTGAGATAATGGTTTCCATTTAGAGATCTAATTGTATACAATCATTTTTCACGTTAATTTTTTTCCTTTTCTTCTTTTTAATTACGTTCATGTACACGTAAACAATGGAATTATAATTTAAAAGTTAGTCATAGTTTAAAAGTTCTTTAAATTATTATTTAAAGAACAATGGAATATTAATTTATCGAATTAATAATTGTACTCTCTAATAAAAAAATATTTTTATCTAATTAATTTAATAAATTGAGAATCATAAAACATGCTTGTGCTGATTAATATAAAAAATTTTAAGCCGAAACCTAGTTTTTATCGCTAATTAATTATCATTAGATTGCGCTCCATATTGACTAATTATTAAATTTTTTTAAATACATGAAAATTTTAACACAAGATTTGTCACCTGTTTTTAATATAATATTGAATAAATCAGTGAAATGTAATATCCATTTATAAATTATTGGTATATTAATTATATTTTAAGGAAGTCAATGTACAATACGTATTATTTTTCCAAGGAATTTTATTTTAACCAAATAAATTTTGCGAGTATTAAAGAATTTTTATTTTAACAAATATTTTATAAATAAGAAAATTCTTTTAATTAAGACTCTAATTAAGAGACTAATGCAGTTTTATTTATAAAAATAACCATTTCATAAGAAAATACATTTTTCAAATAAATATCGTTCGATGTGGCATAAATTCTATTTATTACTAAAACAACATAGTTGAAGTGAAGATATAAAGATATTCACAATTTTTGTTTGGTAAAGCAGCAATCAACGTATTAAAAAATGATTGTTCTGAAAAATAGAATATTAAATTCTGTTAAAAATTTTATAACGCAAAAAATATATTTATAAATTACGTGTAGTGTCTTTTTAAGTGCACAAGCGGATTTGAGATGCGGGTGGTCTTAGGCGTTATACACACGCGCCTCGTTGTCTCGATAAATAAAGGCCATATCGCCGGACAGCGAAATTACGATGCTGTCTTGATAAGTATTTGTGTCTCTGATGCGCCTGGCGCTTCATCATATTCCAAGCTTAACTAGGTGGTTACAGAAGGCCAAGAGACTAAAGACTAAAGGGTTTTTGCTTTAAGCATTTGGCGCACCTTTCAAGCATACTAGTACGAGTTGGTAATTGATTATACTTGTTAATAATTAGACCGTACGAACAATTAGTTACTAACAAATTAGTAAAATTAGAATCGTTGAATTGCTTTGTTTAAAACCTGTATGAAGTACTTATAACGAATTTATTTCTTTCTCGAAAATTTTATGATTCGACATAAAAAACGAACATATGGGATCAGTGCGAGATAACAAAAATTAAAAACATTGTTAAAAAGAAATTTTCTTCAGGCAAAAACTTTTGAAAAACTTCTACTCATATTTAGAAGTAATAATTATGCTTTTTTCTTGAATTATACTAGTAGTAATATTAAAAACATTCAACTTGATAATTATATAGAATTTTTTAATTATATTATTATTATATCAGATAGTTGAAAATATTTATATATACATAAAAAATAAAATGATAGAATTTAAGATTTTTCAATACAGTAAATTAAAAAATATCTTTCCCAAGATTTCTATACAAAATTATTTTATCTTCCTATTAATTTTTTAAAGATATTACACGTATATATATTTAAAATGCACATTTTTTTCTATTTTATATTTAGTTTCAATTAAACACGTTATTTGTAAATATAGTAAGTTGTCAGAAAATAATAATAACAAAAAAATGTGGAACGCTTCACGATTTTGCGTGTCATCCTTGCGCAGGGGCCATGCTAATCTTCTCTGTATCGTTCCAATTTTAGTATATGTACTGCCGAAGCAAGTACACCCATGTACTTTCCAACGATCCTTATATACAAATCGACCCTTAATTCGTACGCTTGCGGGTCCGTAAATCCTATCCGTAGCCACCATGTGGGCAAATTCTAAATCTGATATAAAAACAATAGAAAAGATGGTATGACGATCACTAGGGGGCGCTACCAGGTGAGGGATAATAGAGAGATAGAAAGAGTGAAATAATTTTTAACTCGTTAAAATATTGTTTAATTAGGACATTTGATTGGAATGAAATTATTTACTATGTAAAATAAATAAATATAAAAATAAAAGATCGTAAATTTTAGTAACAAACTTAATTTTATTATGCTTTCTTCAGGATTTGATTGATTATTGAGGTTCTTGATGCATTATAGAATTTTATACTTATTATATTTTTCCTTTTTTTAAATGTTCTTATTTTATTGACCTATATTAATATAGAAATAATCTCAGTCAACACGTTTTAAATATCGAAAGATTCTTGGAACATTTATTTATTTATTTATTCATAAGCTGTGATGTACTTGTACATCTGTAGTTAATAATTGCGTACTTGTAATCTAAATGTGTGATTCAAAATCAATTAGAAAATCTCACCACCAGGAATAATTGTTCTTACTAGGTATTTCTAGATGTTATGGATGCTAATTTTTCTACAGAATAATCTCTAATACTCGATATAAATAAAATCAAGAGAATGAATTGTATTTAACTGGGCTTGACCCTTTATACATAAACTATTTTAAAACTTTGGACAAATGACGTTTACGTTTTTTTTAAATGTAAGTGCGAATAACGTAAATTAACAGTGTTAACAGTGATAAAGAGCGATTGCATCATTCTTTATTAAAGACACAAAGCATAAGTAACTATTAATTAGTTTTATAATTAAGTATTAAAAGATAAAAAAATTAACGAAATAAAAACATTTGATGACTTTGTACCATATTTCTTTATTTGTATTTTATAGTTTAAATAAAATATTAATTGTATATTTATAGGACAAAATGTGTTTTTTAAGGTAGTGTTTAAAGCGATAAGAGTTGAATTTAACTTTAAGATTCAATATTTTTTATTTTTATTTTACATAGTAAGGCATTTTAATAGATATTAATATTGTTAATTTTGTTCTTTTAATGCTCTCTGCGTTGTCAATATAATATTTTTACCGACTGCAAGTTGAATAGAGTATTATTAAAACTGCATATTTTAGGAAGAAATTCTTCAACGGCTGAAAATTTAACACTGAAAAGCTTATCATTAAAATGATGAAATTAGGGACTGTAGTGTTTAGTGAAACTTTTTGTTGTGTAAATTAAAATCAAATTTAAATTTAACTTTCAAATTATTTCTATTATCCTTTGTATAGATCAGTGATTTGCTGTATCAGGACATCCTGTATCAAGTAAAGAGTATACAACATTTATAGTAATTCTACACACTTTTGTCTAAAATGTAAAATCTGTGTTTTAGACAAACATAGGAATATTTTCACTCGAAGCCTTAAAAAACGACGCGAAAATAAACTTTGAGGTATATTCACAGTGTTTAGTAGGAAAGGCCTCATTTGCACCGTAAGGAGAGACAGAGAGAGAGAGAGAGAGAGAGAGAGAGAGAGAGAGATGCCATCCCTTGGATTTATACGTACAGGTTTGCATATAACGAGCAAAAAATTATTGCTCGCGACGCAATATAGATAGAGGAAAGCCATTCGCAATATAATAATAATAACAGAGAAGAGAGCTGTTCAGCACTTGCACGCGATCATCTCTCTCTCTTTCCCCAACCCTCTGTCTTTTACTCTTCCACCGCGCAGCCGTTTTCTAATGAGTAGCCGGTCGCCGGAGTCGTAAAAGATAATACCAGCGTCCCATCATACATATTCAACCTCGTTCCAAGCATCATCTCGAAGAGCATTCGCGCACACGGAAAATCATTTACGCATCACGCGATTCCTTTAAAGTGTCTACCCATTTTCCCAGATGCTTTATTAGTCGTTTCTTCGCGCAGGAACCGATGCTCGTGCATTACCGCGGCTCCTCTCCCGTATCTCTCGTAGTATCCCACCTCATATGGCAACATTTTTAGGCGCCAAGACGCCTCCTATCGCGATCGTTGAAAGACTGAAACTGATTATTCTTCGCCTCCTTTTAAATGCGTCAATATTTTTATTCGGCGATAATTATCTATCTTTAAAGTATGCGGGAATTTTATATTTCGCGAAAGAGTATTAAAAGAATTTAATCAAAAACGAAGTAAGTGCAATGACAATGAAAAATGCCGGTTAAATGTATTATTTTGTAACTTCGACAAAAAGTATTTCAAAACATTGATAAAACAGCCAGCAAATTTTATATCAGAACTTTATTGCTTTACGGCCTTTCTCGAAGCGGTACTTTGTCGATGTTACTTTATCCGTTTTTCTTATCTTTTTTATTTTATTTGTCAAGACGCGTATTCGCCTATTGGCACGCACGCGAGCTCGCTCTTTTCTTTTCGCTCGTTTCATTCGCATTGTCGATAATAAGATATGGATTTTATGTATGCAAGAGTAATTTTTAGCACTCGGTGCAAGGCATTTTCGATTAATCAAATACAACGTAATTAAAATACCGTATTTCGCAATAACTCTGCGCAGTGTAGTGTAACCGATGAGGCGTCGTTTTGTCCTTATTAATATCACTGATATGGAGAAAAATGTGCAAGCGTTGACACTAATCGTATTTTATTGAAGATTACTTATTTAATGAAAAATGACGCTCGTTGATTAGTAAGGATTTCTTTATAGTAGAGAGTTGTAGTAAGACGAATATCTACAGCTAAAAAATGTAATTCTATCTAACAGTTAATCAATGAATTTATTACCTGTCCAAAGAATTATTCCAAAGCTCATTAAAGAACTTTCAAGCTCGAGTAACTTTTCTACATTGTTTAATAATTACATTAAAGTTGATCGTTAATCACGCATCTCGGAAATGTACAACTACTTACTTTATTTTGAATAATTAGCAAAGAAAAATTTGTAACTGATATCAATCAACAGTTTCGTATTAGCATTGTTGCTGTGCACAATAATTAAGTATGACTGATAATAACATTATTCTTCGTTCGCTTCGCAATTCTTAATCTTACGTTGTACAATTTTAAATTTAGTTTGCTAGAAATTGTACGCGCAACTACACCAATAAAAAAAAATAAAAACTAAAAAATAAGACATCAAGAAAATGCAGCGTAATAAATAATTTCCATAAGCCCTCGATCGGAGCAGCGCAAAATGCAATCGAGGACCCTCCTCCGC
The DNA here is from genome assembly GCA_018907185.1 of Platyscapa corneri. Lineage (NCBI taxonomy): Eukaryota > Metazoa > Arthropoda > Insecta > Hymenoptera > Agaonidae > Platyscapa > Platyscapa corneri. Next base: position 2,746,671 of record JACCHW010000005.1, on the reverse strand, counting down.
CCTCCGAGTCGTGATCGTCGCGTCGCTAATGGGTGCTTACGAGTACAAAAGGAAAAAATATCGAAAAGCAAAGCTCTCGAGTAATTGACGAAATTCGCGATCGTGCTCACGTATGCGACTTGCCGATCCTGTAGCGCAGCACGAACCGAGCGCGCACAAAAATCTGAATTAGTTAACGTTAATAAATAACTCAATTATCGGCTCGATCGATTATGCGCAGCAATTACGGACCCGATCAATAATTCATCGATCGAGTGCGCGCGCGCCCCTTCTTTGTCTTCTCGTGCGAATTTTAAAAGGACGCACGAGAAAAAAGCTCGTCCTGGCCGCATCGTGACGATGCGGCAGGCGATTACCGATACGCACGCGCGCTCCAAGAGGTTCGCATTTTCTATAACTTTTTGCGAGCCCTCGTCTCCTCGTGCGATTGGAAATTCATTGTCGACGTTGTGTGACGTTAGGCCGCATGTTCTGAATGACAAGAGTCTTAAGCGCACGGAATTCATCAAGGAATTTTCCAATTCTTGAAATCGATAATCTTGCTTTCAGCTTAGTGTGGTTAGGACAAGAGCTTCTGCAAGCATTCGGTATTTGAAATTGAAATAGGATGCGACGATTTTCATTTCATGTGCATTCATTCGTTTTACGTCTAAATGAAGTTTAAGAAAGGATAAACGTCTTCTAAATTTTACACGTCGCGGTGAATAGCTTATTAGATTAACTATATTAAAAATTGTGAACAGATTGAAAAATCTACACGCACGCGAGCTTAGACAGAGTATTTATTTTATTTAGCCAGTAAAACTTTACGACGCTACCTTACTACATTTTACATACATTTCATTCTATAAAATTTAAAATTAAAAAATAATTTAAACATGTTTAGAACAGGGCACATATTTAAAATTACATAAAACAAAAGATTCTTTTGTTTTTTTTATTGTATGCGCATCGCGATAAATGTATACTAATATTTTTATTTAAAATAGAATTATTTAAAAATTATTTAAAATATTTTTAATTGCAACGTTAAAATAATTCATAAAAATATACCGGTTGACATTAATAAAAAATTGAAAAAATTTTGATGATCACGACACATCACGATCACATGAATAATATTTTTAAGAATTTAAAAAATACAAGAGTTTTAGAACTTTAATGATATCGTAAATAAACCTCGATTTACGAATAGAAATAAATTATAAGAATCCTTGTTGAAACAATATGTAACTTGAGAATATTTAAATTTTTTTATTCTGAAAAAAATTGTTCAATTGATCGATCAACTTACTTAGTATTGGATCGAATTCATACCCGAATTAAATTTAAAGTTAATATTAAAAAAAATTGCAATTTATCAATTTCATTATTATAAAATTAAATGTAAATTTAACCTTAAAAAGCTTTAATTATTGCAAATTAACATAATTACTCAATTTATTACTTGTATAAAACAAAGTTAATTCTGTACGAATAAAAAAAAATAAGTCTACAAAAGTTTACGATCGAACTGGTCCATAAAACATCGATATAACGTGCATTTATACACAGGGAGGAACACGAGTAAATAAAAAATCATGTAGAAAGAGATCTTTAGCCGAGATCCTTTGTCTTTACCATTTCTTCCTTCATCATTTCATCCTGTACACACAGAAGCATGAACGCATACGGGCTCTCACACACCCACCCACCCGTACACACCCACAGATAGACACAGACAAGTCCTCGGGAATATTCGACCTCTCTTCCTCTCTTCGCTAATAAGCTAGCGGCATGTCTCTTTTTCATACACGCTCGCGCGTACACAGAGTCGCTCGCGTGCGCACACACACGTATACGCGCACGTACCTGAGAGAAAAAGAGAGAAAGAGAATAAAAAACGAGCGTTTCAAAGGTTTTTAGGGGCACGTATGTGCAAAGGCTGAGGCGCTCTTCTCTGCTGCACTTCGCTGGAGGCCGACTCTCTTTCTTTTCTCTCTCAGTCTTTCGCTGAATAAAAAACGCTGAAACAGTCGAGTCACAAAAGAAAAATTAAGCAGAATATATAAGAAAGCGAGAGAGAAAGAGAGAGGGTGGAGGGAGTCCGTGTGCTTTGAGAACTGTAAGCACTATCTCGGTAGACTTAGTAAACTTGCTGTCTGAGTGAAACGGTATTTTCATCACTTCAACTATTTGGACGGCTGACCGATCCTTTCCCAATTTGACTGCGACTCCCGGATGTTATGCTTTTGAAATGCTGATGACACGTCCATAATCTGCCGCAGAATCAACACTCAATATTATTCCACACCCTTATCGCGTTAAAATATTAAAATACGAGGCCAATTCTTTAACAATGTGTATAATTTTTACACAATCCCCTGCATTTGCTAGTAGCAACTGTGAAACAAATACTGCTATAGTGGTATTTGTTCCCAAAACTTTGTTTCAGAGACAAAACTTGTAGGAAGTCGAACATCTTCTTTTATCTCATATTCCACGATACCACAATTTTCATTCGTCATCGTTTAGGCCGTTCCACATTTTTATGCACTTGGCTGACAGCAGACCAGCTCACACTATACGAATCACTCTGAGAGTACGTAGATTCGTTACAATAGGCTTTGTGACTCGTGCTACCAAAAATTAAATTGCAATACAGACTTTATTCGTTACATCTATGTGAGTCGTTATAAACTATCATCGCTTTCACAATTCTACGTGTTTACATAAATGCATGCCACTGGGCCGAGGATCTTGGGGCGCGTGCCGCTTTTTTATAGAAACTCAACCAGAATTCCTTTCCATGGTGGATACCTGTTTTCTATGACACATCTAGGTTTAAAAATATAATCGTCAACAGAAAATTTTACGGTCAATCTTCGCGTGGTAAACATTCACAACTCGTGACTCAATAAGCGGGGAGCTTTGACCAACACGAGAAAAGAAAACAATTGTGAACGTGCGTATGGCGACGCCGTTATCCCATGTCATTCTATCCTTCTCTCTCACCCTTTCCTTTTCTCTTTTTTCGTTACATTTTTGAGGTCGGTATGCGTTCCAAATGTGTCGGGGAAACCAAAATTGAAATACCGAAAGGCCAGAAATCAAATGTGCATTTCTTTGGAAAGTCTACTGGTAATTTATTGAATTGTGGGCGACAATTATTTTCCTGGTATTGAAATAATTATTGTTTGTAAGCTCTTAATTATTTATCGCATAAATCAATATTTTTAAAATATTTTTTGGACATTCTTTATGCAATTTGGATGTTGATGAATTAATCGAGTAACATCATTTGGTAGCAATTTTATTAACTGCTACTTGGAAGTTTTAAATTTAATTGAACTGTCTGTTTACAAGATCATATTAAACGTGTTCATTGGTTTTGAAGCGAAAAGCAAGTTTCTATCGTATATAATAATGCGAATAATAATTAAAATTAAACGAATGATTAATTAATTTAATACCTTGTAGCGGTTAAAAGATGGTGTTTATTTTCAATTAATCGTGTGTAATTTTAACAGCCCAAATAAGTATATCGCTCATGAATTGAGAATAAATCGAATTTAAAAATGAGAGTTTGTCTTGAATTTGGCAAATTTAGTTGGGCACTCGTGAAAAGGAGATCTGCTGGGATGACGTTCATTCCTTTCGCTTGTTTTCATTCAGTAGCTGTTTTGATTCGTCAGTCTCTCGTAAATTTCGACCGAGCGTCATTCCGTGTCATCGCTTCGATTGTGTGCCGGCGTAAGCACGTACGATAAAACTTAATTGCGTCCCTGCGGTGTGCCAATCTTGAAATTCCCGCGTAAACTCAATTCGAATCGCGCACAAACGAAAATTCCAACCGCTCGCTACGAATACTCGTCTTATTTCACTTCCCGCCGATGCTTAATTTTCAAAGTCAACACCTGCATCGTAAATTCGCAACTTTATTATTTTTTCTCCAATTTTATAGTACGAAATTATACTATTACAGCGCAAGTATACGCATATTGTTCGACACATATTGTTGCGCGACTCTTCTATAAAATAATACGTATAGATATAAATGTGTGTAAGAGAGCCGCGCGGCAGGCAACGAAAAAAAAAATTTACACGTCACGACGCATGCCAAAACCCGATCATCGCAAGCATATAATATAGAAAAAGAAAGATAAACTAGGGAAGATGAAAATTTCTGAACGATACCTAAGCGTCTGTTACGCATTCTTGGCTGCTCCGACCTCCCCCTCCCCACATACCCTTTCTTACCGATCGAAAACTTGTGTTTCAGTGTGGGCTCATGTTTTTAAATAAGACCAGCTCTTGGTGAAAAAAATGGGAAGGAAAGGGGAAGCAGCGGGAGGTCGAATGGGGAACCCTAGCATAAAGTTAGAACGCGTGTGCACGAGAGAGAGAGAGAGAGAGAGAGAGAGAGAGAGAGAGAGAAGGTTGAAAGAAAGGGGGGTAGCAGACAGAGAGAAATAATTCAAACTTTAAAGAGCGAAACGAAGAGGGAAAAGAAGGAGTAGGAGTAGAAGGAGGAACCGTCCGAAAACAAACAGAGACTGCTGAGTTCGCCGCGCCGTTCGTTATGCGTCCGCGGCATATTAATTATTTTCCGACAAGCCCGCTTCTCCCCCTTCATATTCCTGCCGTCTCCTTCTATCTCGAGGCTCGTCCTTCGTTCCTCCTCTGCTTTTTGTGCTTCTTTCGTGCCCTCGAGCCTTCCTCTGCATGTTGCGTTACGAGCCTCGAGGACGAGCTTATATATCGAACAACCTGTGAGGACGATGAGAATCGAAAGATGGTTATCTCGAGCCCCGGACAAGTGTCGGCTGCTGCGCGCTTATTTCAAAATCAATTTTCCCTTATGCTGCGCGTGTACCTTGCGTATTACATCTGTAGGTGCACCGAGGGAGCTGACAATCAATAAATATCACGTTGACGCTTAATTTTAAGCGTTAGTCGCGCGAAATAGATCATCGGAAAAGTTCGCAAAAAAATCGGCACAATTCGTAGGGGGGAGTAATAAGATCTTCGTTACTGCTTTCATAAATGGATCGACTCGTTATTACTTCGTAAGCGAATGTTTAACGGCGGCCGTCTGAAAAACAAATGGACGATAAAAAAGTGCAAAGAAACTGTAAATTTTCGATAAAAGGCTTGTCGTTCAAATAATGTGCACCTACGAATAAAAAAGCGTTGCTTACGAAGAAACTTTAAGTTTCTTATTTCGACTTTATTGACTTATATAAATTTGTCCATTAAATAAAAAATCACTCGATACTTGTATAGTCAATTGAATCAATCTATACGATTGAACAGATTAATAGTATCTTTCTCGGATGCAATAAAAAATAAAAGTTTATTATCAAAGAAGTCCGGTCGTAAGAAAATCAAGCCGATTGTGTCAAAGGACGCGCACACATACGAGTGTACACGTTCGTATAAATAAGTAATAGAATCTATGACAATACGAATACTACTGATCGTCATCTTCTTAAAAAGAATAAAAGGCAGAAGCAAATCCAATTAAACTTCACTCGTCTAATAGTCGCCTGTACCTTTTCAACGCCTCTCGCTCGTTGACAGGAGAAGGTAATATGCCTCCAGCTACACGTCACGTTGTATGCAATAAAAATTTCGGGCCTATAAAAGGAAAAAGAGAAAAAATCTAAAATAAACAAGAGGGAGCAACTCGGTAGCACCGAAGAAGTGCTTTCACAGTACTTTGCAAAAATCTTTGTAAAGGTTCACGAAACATGTACATAAGCGATTTATCGATTACTGCATAAATTTTTACGGATACGCAAGAGTAAAAGATGATGTATTAAAAGGGACATTATCCTAAATCAATCATATGTACACGGTACACATCTTCGAATGCAATGAGATGTAAGACACCTTTAACTGGTCTATTTTTCACAAGATTAAACTTTAAAAAATCAGTTTCGCATAAAATGGCAATTGATGTTGATAAAAGTTTGTTTTCATTATTTGAGGACATATTAAGTAGCTGAAAGTGCTTTTTTAAATATTTATCTTAAAATGTTGATCATTGTTGTTGAAGTATCGGGGACTTGACGCGCATGATTAAATACGAAAACAAAAGCAGTAAGTAGCCGATTTTGATAAACAAGGTTTCGATTGTATTTTTTTCGTCCACCGGGTTTAATGTTTTTCGAACGTGAACAACGAAACGTTTAGGATTTTTAAAATAAAAATTTAACGTTTGTTGTCCGCTATTTAATTGAGCATTCAATTCTGCAACTGAAGAATTGCTCAACGCTTAAATGGCCGCGGGAGGTACGTAATGAGGTGAAATTACGATTTCATTTTTCTAGATAAAATCGGTATGCAGTATTAAGAAAGAAATATAATATCTTACAGAGTAGATTTCCTAGGCGTTTTGCGGGCGGTACGACGAATTCAGTTTGACGCACTTACTGTGATCGCTGCATTCACGCGAGCACGAATGCGACTGGGATTGATGCAAAATCCAGAGCAACGAGGAAAAAAGTTCATAAGCCTCGGGGAATTTTGCTAGAATGCGCGCGGGGGCTGGCGTTCGCGGAAAGCCATTTGGTTACAACAAGGTTACGAAAGCACGTGAACGCAAATGACGGGGGGCGGAGGTAAACTCCGCGCGTTTGCCGCTCGATTTATGACGCTGTCCTCGGCTCATTGGGTATTGCGCAAGCGCGCGTGCACTCGCTAACTTTGCGTACGCGCATCTGCCAAAGCCAAACTTCGGGGACCTCTACGTGGGAAAAAACGGTTGTTAAATTACTTGCCTCTCATAAGGAGGGCTGCCACCGTCGCGTTGCGTAACTGCACACACGCGTTTTTATTTCGCTCGCAACGTGAAGCTTTTGTGCGACGCGCGCATTTTTTCAGTTTAGCCTCGTGCGATTTGCTTTTTCGCCAGCGAGATTTTCTACCGACCCTGGGAGAGGCTTCGTGCATTGACTGGTGAGGCTTGGCGTGTTTGTGCAAACTACCGCCGATTCGCCGATTGGGAAACATTGTACATTGCGTGTGGCTTGTGAACAAATTAAGAATTAATACTGAACAGGCGTATGATTCTGATGGTTAAATAATGTATTCTGTTAATTGTGTATTACGTAGTCCATAATGAACATTCATTTTCTATAATATATCTTCCATGTAATTGTTGTCGTGTAACGGCGATGTTATGCTTTAAACGTTCTTTAATGAATCAGTTTCCCGTTCAAAATATTGAAATACAAGCTGCGTGATATATACGAATTTAATTTTGACTTTTTACCGTTGATTGATTAAATAATTTATTTAATGCAGATATTATAATTTTAGCTTCGATGATTTTTTTTTTATTAAACATTCCAATTTTGTAAAATGTTTAATTAAAAAAATAGTTTTATTGCAATAATAAATACTGATAAAAAATACTTAATTACAGCGATATTTTTGGTTTATATAACTGTCGGGTATAATTAAGAGAAATTTCAGGCAATAGAGATAATTTATTTACGGTAGTATAACTGACATCTGAGTCTGCTGAATGTAAATCAGATTTTTTTGTGAAATGTTTGATCGTCGCGTACAGACCTAAGAAACGGTGGCCAAAAAGAGAACAAACACTGTACGAAAAGGCTTTAAAAAAATTTATTTTAGGCCTGGCTTCTGTTTAAGCACGCACTACAAACGTAGAGCTTTTGCATGATGACGTCAAACGGGCAGCGCAAACTATTTTTAAAGTGCGCCTATTTGTCAGATTTTCCTCGAATCGAGGAGCCAAATGTATACATATTGCAAATCCTAAAACCGATTAAATGTAGAGCGTAAACTACAAATTCACGAGTTCAAAAACTATGCAAAAACATACTACTCTCCTCTCGGATTGACGCTTATTATAGTTTTCAGTTGTGCTTATAGTAATGGCTTTATTAGCTTAAAACGGCCTTACTTAACCGATTATTACAAGTTACAAAAGATTAAATAATAGCGCACGCCAGATTTTTATATATAATTTCAGAAGATCTTTATGTTTTGCAAGTTTTATTTACTCTGCGATTTTCAAATTTTTAAATAATGTCAAATCTTAAAATCAAACCGCGAATAATAATATGGTATAAAAGCATTGATCTGTCTGGCTTTTCTCAATATGATTAAAGTTATTAATCAATTATACGAAGAGTTTTATCCATTATTTCGTCTATTATGAAATGACTTTATTGGTTATACCGCTGTATGAAATTAATGTAAAAAATTACTTCCTATTAAACAGTCGTTAAAATATCCGATTACGTAAAAATAGCTTCGAGAAGCAGATATTATAAAAATATATTTCGACGCTTGACGTTATGTGGTTTCTTGAAGTGAAATTACAAATAAAATCATAAGCGAACCCTTTTGCATTTAAAACGATACGACGAATGTATCCATATACTTGTACGTCTAGTCTCCAAATTACGCATATAAATTCGCTCCTTGGATATTACGCATTCGCGGGCACTCGTATAAAGTAATAGCTAGACGAAGACGTTTCGCACTTCGCGCCTTAATATTGCATTCCTCTAACGAATCACGAGTTATGCATTACACATGCACACATTCGGTAAACGTTAGTGCAATATTATCCAGGTTATTTCTAAGATGCTTCATACTTGTGATCCTTCGTCGTCGATTCAAAGTATAAAATGCTTGTTAATTTTATTTGTGCTTTCTTATCATTATTGCTTCCAAATGTAAAAGACGAATTTTTTAATTCGTTTTCAATTGAACCTTATGGTTTAGTGCTTTGTTCAAAATATAATTACAATTTTCATGCTAAATACAGTTGTTAAATTTTAGATGAATAATTTATTTGCACGGAGTACATAACTTGAAATATTAAAATTGAAATATACTGTGTAGAATTCGAGCTATAAATACCAGTGCTCGATACAATTTTAATTAGAAAGTTAAAAAGTACCCGAATATATGTTTATAAATATTCGTATTTATGACGCGAAATTTTTAATCATGTTCGATATTTATTTTGAATTACAAAACACACATTGATTTAGCCTAATTTTATACACATATTAAAAAAAGTGTCTTGTCATTCTTTCATCGATGGAAAAGATAATTGTGTCATGTTGGTCTGTAAATAAGGAACATAATGTTTTAACTAAACCGCAAGGAAGATTCACCCACGCTACGGAATATTACAATGTCATTATATATTAATGAACAGAATATTTATTTAAAATTTTTTGTCGTGAAATTGTTTCATTTTTAAACGAAGATTGATCATTTGCTCTATAGCTTAATAAACAAATTCTAATTTATTCCGGATTTAGTGGTCCTTCGCAGAATTATAAATGACTGAAATGCCAATAACACCAACGAATACATCAAAAGGAATCCAACGAAAGCAATAATTATTCTTCAAATTCCATTGCGAATATTATTGTTGCATTAGTTTTATTGTTCAATATTATATTACGGTAAGTAATTACATTGGAATCGGTTTCTAAGTCGATGCTTAATATAAAATAATTGTTATGCAGACAAACTGATACGTCACTTTCCGTTACGAGCACCGATATTGCACATTTTCTTAATAACATTATGATTCTAAGAACTTGGTAAATAAAATTTTAAAACAAATGGAACTGTACCAATATGTAAAGATTTAGTATAACTTTAAAGGGATAAATAAGCCTTAAATTTTGTATTTACGCATTTTAAGGAAATTGTGGTTTAATTTATTTTATTTATTTACCATACAAAAATATCGCGATTATATTTTAAAACTATTTTATCTTAGCGCTTATAATGTTGCAATTAACCCTTTTTAAGATACCATACCCTTCCATTATGTCGTACTACACGTGTGACAATTAGTTCCTCAAATATCTTACAAGTCCATCGCGACTCGCTCAAGGTTTATTCGACATCTCCAGAACCATAAAGGCCGCATAACGCACTTATATAAACGATTTCCTTTGCAAATTACGCCTAATTTTTCTTACATAAAAAGCTACGATTGCCCGATGCGATAATCTAACTGACACCCTACGGCATTACAAAGAATTTTACCCCGAACAAAAATGCGAAAAATGCCGAAAATAGAGTCATTAACAACGGCAAATACGCGCATCCCGTTTAGCGCTGTATCTTCTGGTCGCAGGACTCGTTTCTTATGCCTACATACATGAACGTTAAAAAAAAATTAAATTCTCCGTCCCGTGCCTCGCAGTCTGCAGCGGTTCTCTTAAGAATGCACGACAAGAGGAGATTCTCCTTTTCCAAAAGGAACGCGAGGTGGAGCCGAGCAAAGGAAGAAGAAGACAGAGCCAGAGCCAATCTTCGCGTATCCTCCTTCTTCCCCTCTCCTCTTTTCGCTCGGTCCCTCATCGGTGTTCGTGTGTGGGACCGTGAGCGCGCGCCTCTGTCGTGCCGAACGTGTATCTGTATCTCGTCCACTCTTTTACGAGAGGCATCGTGAGAATGCCACACGGGACAGGTTTCGACGTGAAGATCCCTTCCGTGAGAGATTTAAATCGGACAACGCTGATTAATAACCGAGCGAAAAGGGGACCTTCCAAGATCTTGCCGTCTTTCGCGTAACGTTACCGGTATTTCGTCATATCTATCAGGTCACGAAAAAGAACGACCATGAGTATATTCAGGATTCTATCTTTGCTTTTTATTGTCGATATATTGATGAGCGGACCAGCTTTTTTCGTTTCCTCAAAGGTGTGCGCACGTCTCTATGGATGTTCACGTATTTAAGATCCTGTGATATCGAAATAAACTTGGGTTATTTACTTGGAATCTTAAATATCACGTGTCATGCATTATAAGATCTTAATAACATAATTATATTTCGATTGACATTGTGGTTTTTTTCGTGACATAAAATACGTCTCTATTTAATTAAGTTTCCCAAAAATGAATTGTTTAATCTTGTCGATCGACGTTCCAAAATTTTTCACCGCCTAGAAAAATTGATCGATCATTTAGCGATTGGTGATTATCAATCAATTACAAACGAAACGGTAAATATTTGTTGAAATAACTTTTTTCTGATCCTATATTCCTTATCCCCTCTTGATTATTATGTATTATTCATAAGCTCTAGTTATATTTTAACTCACTTTAAAATAATCCAAGGCTTTTAATAATTATAATTTATAAGTAAGTTATGAAATCATTGTTTTATAAATCAATCACTCCGTAAAATTCATCTTTTGGTTTGTGGTGATACCAAGGCTTGGTGATTTCAAGTCGACGAGCCTTCACGGAGTAGCCCCAAAAATAGTCCCATTGAGAGACAATGTAAACGAAGGTTCCTCAATATGTACATCTCGATCTCTTTCACGGTACCAAAAACTCCTTTGATTAAGAAAAGCACGTTCTTGAAGTGAAGCAGAGAAAAAGAAGGAAAAGAAAAACCCTCAAGATGCTTGCACGTATGAGCACATTAGAATATGATTCATAAAAGATATTTTTAATTTCAGGCTTTCGTTTCATCGTCCTCGTGCATAGGTAATGAACATTGCGTTTTTCGGTCCCGATCTTTCGGAGAGAATGTAAAGGAGCACGAAAGACAGGCTAAAATCAAAGACAAGGATCTCACGCGCGCTTATAATACCTTTCTGTATAGATGGATACACGTACGTGCACCTCGGGGGGTCTTTTGGGAATTTTATTAGTCGCTCACTCCGATAGAATGGGGACCGAAACTTTGAGAAAAAAAGTAAACATAAATAACGAACGCTGAGAGCGCAGAGAATACTTCGATCGTTAGCTCATTAAGCGCTCTGTCACTGATCATAATGTAACATTGCTTACATGCGCGTAAACACGAACATTATGTTAAATGAAAATCGATCGTCGAAATTTGAAGATGAGGAAAGAGCATCAAACGCACAGCTTTTTTATTTTGTTTTATTCAATTATTCAAGCGTTCAACTGATTACATTGTTTATCATTCCATCTGGATCATCGGAACATTTTTATTTGCAACCAATTGAAGGGATAAAATGTTTCAGTCCATATTATCTTACTTCATTAATCTTCTGATTCTAAAGTAAAGAAGATGAAGTTAAAAACTAATAAAATGCGAATAAATTATTGACATGAAAAAATTGACTAAAATATTTTACAGCGCCACTACATTATTTTAACTGAATTAAGAACAACAGTTAGTTTGAGCTTCGACATCAATGGGAAAGATCGACTGAAAGAATTTGACGTTTGTTTGGCATCACTTTGTACGCGTTCATGAACAAATTTTTTTTTTTTTTAATACGAATGATATTTTTATATTTGAAAAAATGCTCCTTATTCTTTACAGCTTCTAATTAACTCTACCCATTAATTACGATCTAGAATAAACCTAAGCCGTTGACGAAAAAAATTTAATTAGTCTAGAGTAATTTGAAACTAATAAGACAAGCAAGTATTGAGATTTAATATTTATGAGATAAACATAACGCTCTTCATTTAAATCTGTACCATTTTGATTATTTCATTGCCGCATAACATAGCTATTTTTATAGCAAATAAAAAATCCGATAGGACCCAAGGTAAATATTCATAAAGTCTCTTATTAAAATCGGAGAGAACGAAGGAAAGAGAAAGAGATACTAAAAGAAGGCGTACATGTCGATGCAAAGTGCTTCGGAGAACAGAAGATCCCTGCCGTTCTTGCTTACTTCTCTTTCTTTCTGTCTACCTTTCTCTCTCTTGCTCCTTCTCTCTCACGCTTTGTTTTTCTCCTTCTTTCTCTTTCTCTCTGTCACTCGTTTCGTCTCTGTTGCTCTCGACGACAAGTGCACGCGCTTATAATGGCTTTAGTTCTCCTTCTCTTTCTTTTTCTCTGTTACGTTGATTCTGCTATTTCTTTTGTTCCAGTCCGCTGTGCTGACTGGCCAGACTATGCGCGCGGAACTCAATAAAGGTTTCTTTAAACGTATCGTTCTTTTTTCATTCTTCTACCTCTCTTTCGCTCTTACAGTTCCTTCAGATTTAGACTGGGATATGCATTGCCCTAAAGACGAGAGCGGGGGACGCAGATCAAACAGGTAAAATATTACTGAAAGTAAACTCTAAAAAATATGTCTAGATGTGTCACAAATTTCATAGGATTTGGGTGAATTTTTATACCAGATACACGAATATTGATTTCTCTACGATGCGTTTATTATGGCTTATATACAAGACATTTTCTACTATTTTTATAATTATTTGTTACATAATTATTTATAATTAATCTAAATATTTTTATAGTTATTACCAATGTTTTTAGAAAGAAGAAAAGATCAATTAATGATTTAAAAAATTTGAATAACTAAATAAACGTGTATTCGATATTTATGAAACTTGTGCATTGAGCTTATTGATTATGTGATATTACGATAGATATTATAACCGCGTAGTTAACGATCTTTTAAAAGAAAACAATGAAGAGTTTTCATTTCTTTATTATACGCTCATCGCTACAGCATATCGGGCTGTGGAGGTCGATGAAATATAATAAAATAGCATATAAAATTCATAAACACAAGAGTCAGCAGTGATAGTGAAAAATTGCGTGAGTAAACGAAAAAAGGAGCAACGAGGCAAGTTTTCTTCCTGCGCCACGAAACTTTCTCGAGGTCTTCCGAGATTCCGTACTAAGTGAGATAAAGGGAGAGAACGCGAGTGAGTGAGAGAGAGTGAGTAAGCGAACGAGGGAAGAGTGAGGGTTGGCCGCAAGAAAAGCCATTAAGTCGACTTCGGATTCGCCGGGGTTTCATTTCGCAAGCTCCTCCTTTTGTCGATTATACACGAAGACGAGGAGGTGCTGCTGCCTCTTTCCCACGTGATCATCGCCCTTGTGAAGTAGCGTTATATACTTTGTAAATTCTTGAATAACGGAAATGAGATGAGTCTTTTTGTCTCTGATTTTCCTTGTATAAATTGAATTGGAGGTACTAATTAAGAATCTTAAGATGCCAGAGAATTAAATCTTTATTTATCACAAAGAATACTACTACTTTTTTCAGTCTCTTAATTGAAATTTAATAATACACAAGAGATTGAAAAAAAAAAAAAAATTAATAAACCTTTTGAAAACGAAGTTGCGCATAAAAGTCGTGTGTAAAAAATGCCTCTCGTTTCATCCGGAATGAATTGTATTTGCAGGAAAGAATTTGTCTCGGCATTCTTTAAAATAGGCTATTAATGTTAGCTTTCAATCGGGTCCATTCAAAATAAGCGCAGGAAATCCAGGAGATGACTAGATAAAAGTTGAATGCATCAGCCACGCGTCGATGGTTGTATAATCGGCTCACCTGACTGCAATTGCGACTTTATGAATGAACCGACGCAAGCTTTTTCCGGGAGGCTTAAACCGTCTGGGGAGTCCTTTTCTCTCGCCGCAACGGATTGCCGTTTGTTTGCTAAGCTACGCTCAAAAAGATATATTGCTGTGATGGGTAATAAATACGATTGGCGTTTTCTTTATTTTTTCTCTCTAAGCAGTATTTGGTAACTTTTTTGCATACCTATATGCGAGCTAGATTTATTAAGATGTTTTTCTTTTATTACTCACGGAACGAAGATTTCGTGTAAACGCTTAGAGAATTTAGTTCCTCGTAAAAGTACTCACCTGAAACATAAAAAGTGAAATCTATATTATTGATGTGATAATTGTAAGGAGAACCTTTTTAATGATTAACATTGCATACCCTTTGTATATTATATTTAAAAATATATCTTTGACGTTAATTGCTTTAAAAGTAAAAAAGGACGCGCCAAAAATGCGGATAAAATAAGGGGCGTAACGTCTGTCCAGACATTAAATTAAATTATTAATAGAAAACAAGAATCGAATTATTTAATGAATAAAACGCACAGTGATCCGTCGTGCGTTAAGCATTGCAAAAGGCGTTAAATTTTGCGTAAAACCGACTCGTTAATTATGACAAGTAGAAATGTTCGATCAATTACGCAGTTATTCATTCAAAGACGCGAGGGAGGCCTCGTTAGCATAATTGTGATAAACAATAGAAAAGGAGTCTAATCCGAAAAATACCAAAGTAGATGAAGTGGCAGAAGTGGAATAGCGGACATCAACGGTACATCGGCTAAACGCCAAGGCGCACGGATGAACGATCACAGTATCCGACAGATCTGAATTCGAGCGTGATAATTGTTTCCCTTGACTAGTTTTAAATAAAGAATTCCACGAGAGAAGCTCCTCGGGTCCCCACTGATCCCAACAATCCTCCCGGAGCAAGTCCCTGAGCCCGAAGATGCGCAGCCCAGTGAAACGCCACCGAGACACAATTACGGACGGAAGTCTGCGTAACTCGCTTTCTTTCTTTTTCCATAAACTTCACAGCATCCGAGGATGAATACCGGGACGCGCGGCTGTAACCGACCACCGAAAGATTTCTCTCAGGCCTGTCTGGGGCGCCGGCGTTTTCGAACCGCTGCCAGACCCTGTGCGGCCTTCTTTCCTTTTCCTTCCGCTTGATTTATACACTGCCTTCTTTAAGGCTGCTCGTCGATCCTTCGGGAAAAGGATCGACGAGACACTAGACGACTAGACAGCAGACACTTGAACTCGAGGGCTTCTTCTTTCCTCTCGACAGCGAACGCACGCTTTCGAAAAAACGCCCGAAAGTAAGCGCTCGGGAAGAAAGTCCAAGTGTTTTCGAAAGTGTTTTCTTAATCGTCGCTCGTACAACAACATCGAGGACGTCGACGAGCATGCGCGCACTCCGCGATGGACGGTCTCGATGATTGTTCCGGGATGCAGATGGGCCCGCAGTAGCATATGGGAGGATGCCGCCTGTGTTTATCGTGTTGATGTACACAGGTTTCGATAACTGGATTTATCGGCGCGAGACTTCCGGAACACTTAATTGAGAGCTTGACGAAGTCTCCGGAGACGAGGGTTGAGCAACATTCTTTTGAAATTAAATAAATTTTCTTGGTAAGAGCTGTTGTAAAGCTGAGTTTTCCACGCTAAACTGCTCGATGAGTGAGTTGTACGCCCCTTTTGAAAAATGGGAAGCTCAGAGATGTAAAAATCCTCTCAGCGCGGAGATTGTTTGTTTTGCCTTTTTATGAAAGACAGTTTTATAGACCCGAGATTTTTGTTACTCGTAAAACGGGCCCCGGAGCATTGAATAAGCTATTGGATTGCGTAACTGCGGTATCAAAAGACTTTCGTGGCAAATGAACGCAAAAGAACGTAAACGAGCAGCACTTTTAGAAACACCAGCGAAATCTCGGTCGGCTGCTTTTTTCACATTGTCAAACGAGCTGTGCCCTCAAAAAATTCTCTAAATCGCTCGAAAGTAAGAGTAGGCAATTAACTACTGTATAGGCACCCGCTCGCGCTTAAATATCTGCTCGGGTATATTTCTTTCCGCACCACAGCGAAGGCGCGAGGAAATGAATGCTTCACTCAGGCACCCAGTGGTTGATTAAGCGCTCGGCGGCTCGTGTGTTTTTTTTTTTTTTTTTGTTTCTTTGTCGTCGTCACGAAATAAAAAGCCGGCGTGACCGTCCACCAGCTGTAAGTATACAAAATTGATATTCAAGTAAGCGAGCTTTCATTATGTCGGCTTTGCCGATCGTTAATGTTTGGGTATCGCCGAGTTTATCGTAGATTACAGTTTTTGATTTTCAACGCGGCATTCGTTTCAGGCGTACTTCTCTCATTATCGTTTAAGCCTCGAGTGCGTAAGCAACTCAGACTTTTACGTGCCGCTCGTTCGTGAAATTAGAGTTTGCCGTGAATATTGTAAATATAGAATATTTACAATATTTAGTTATTCCTAATAAATCGAAATCTCGTAAATTTATGTATCCAAATATTTGATATAAACAAAAAAAAACGTAATGCCCATATCGTTACATTCGGAATTCATGAAAATGTCAAATTAACTTTTCAGAAATTCTTTATTTCAATATTATATTAAAACATACTCATAAATTTTATTAAATTACTGTTTTCATTATATATGTTTTTAAGCAGCTGTGATATCATTAATATTCAATATTAAATACACTTTAACTCGTTTCTCTTCGTTTATAACAAAAGTGAATCAATTTATATTTTGAATTATTTCTCAAAATACAAATAAATTTTAGAAACCATGATAAATGATATTCTCGTGCGATATGATCGATGATAAATAATATTTAAAAAAATTCTAAATGTAAATCAATATTTTTGTTATTGTATAAAAGATTGTTTTCCCAAGGCAAGACAAGACGATGATAATCTTTTATTTTGATTTGAACTAATATGTATTTAAATGGTTTTTTTACTGTTCTAATAATGATTTTAAGAGCTAGTAATTAAATTTTTAAGCAAATATTTGAGACGTCGAAATATTTAATTATGCCTTTGCATCTTTACTTTTAGTCTGCAATAAATAAGACTATACTAAATAAACAGAATTGCTATATATACTTACATGCTTAAATTAAATTTATTTAATGCAGTGGAAAAAAGTGGTCGATCAAATTATTAAAATTAATAAGAACAAGAAGTTTGTTAAGGTTTTTTTGCAGTTCATCGTGTTACTTTTTTTCATTTTTGAACCTTTCAAGACTTTGCGGATATGGCAGATTGACCCGAGACAAAATTATAGTGCACTAAATGAATTTTTCGCGAATAGCATTCAATACTTCGGAGTCTGTAGATCACGTCTGATAATCGCACACTCCCATAAAGTAAAAGAACGAATCGAATAAAAGGAACAAGAATGTAAGTGGGAGCATGTGTATAAACGTACGCGTAACCTCTTTATTAAAGAAGTTAATAATCAACGGGTGCTCGAAAGAAATTTTCCTGAACGTTTTCGGTGAATTTTTATCATAAGATCAGTTGAAGGAACTTATTAATTTTCTTACTTATCAATGGCTGAAAATACACGCGGCGCGTTTAGGTAAAAACTTTAAATCAATACAACTTTTAAGTTGATTTTTTTATTGCGGAGTCGAGCGTAAATTATCGTGCATCGCATGAGTTTATATGGAACAACATTAAAAATATTTTTCGTGCAGTTTTTGTGTTGTTGCAACGAATTGAATTTTACGGACCTGTTTGCAAGCCGCTCGTTTTTACTTTCTTAATGTTGTTATTATGCTGTTGATATAAAAAAAATTGAAATATAAATAAGTACATAACTGAGACTTCACCTATTCCGAGCAGGTAATAAAAGATCAAATACACATATGCTTTGAAAAATACTTGATATAAAATATCGTTATATCATTTACGGTATTTTCAATTTAGTAAACACAGCCTCAATTTACGTCAATATTTACAAAGTAGTTCACCCGACAGACGTACTTAAAAAAGTTGTTTTGTCAGCTCGGTGTAAAAATCAAATCACGTTTCAATTTCCGATGAAAAGAAAAAAGATAATTTACGCGAGCTTAATTAATTAACTGTAGCGCAGCGGTGTAACGCGAAACGCCTTAAATCTGGGAGTGCGTTGAGCTCGACGCTCCTCTTTGCCGGGTAATTTTGCGCGTGCGCCCGTTTATTGTTACGTGTAGCGGTCGAAACTCGAGTCAGGTTATACGCCTGTGTAAGGACTACCGTTCGCCATTTCTCCTTTTATTTTCAAAGATCTCGAGGATATCGGATTCCCCTTTTATTTCAGCCCGGAGGTCTCTCTTTGTTGGTTTTTTCTCCTCTCTTTTGTCGAGTGGCGCACAGGACTGTAATTCGATATCGATCTTCGGGATGCTTTATCAATCTCATCTGTTTTACACAATTTTCTCGTGTCGATTTATCTCCGCTTACTCGTGCACACAGATGATGCGTATAATTGATTAGGAGGGAGAACAAGAGAATTACGCGCAAACGTAATTAATAAGACATTGGGGATTAAAAATGTCTCTATACCTCTCTAGCTTTTTTCTCCTCTCCAAGTATAATGATGTTTCTCAGAAGAAAGGACTATTGTCCCTCGAATAGGATCTCTCTACCGCAGACAGCGCACATTCTCCGAAGCTTAGCTCACTCGCCAGCAAATTTTCTGAAAATTGGCAGACATCTTCATTCGACAAGGATATTATTCATTATCGAGGTAATTTTTTAAGCCATCGGTTACAGGATATTCCAAGTTAATTCCAAGTTTAAGTAATAACTTTTAGTGATCACACGTTTCACGGTTCGCCGAGCCTTGGACTTCAAAGGGCACGTATTCATCGTACGAGGAATAGAGCTGCGTTAGTCTGGCGCGATTAGCTCGATGCACCTACAGCATCTGCTGCAGGAGGCAGTTTAAAAGAGCTTTTAAAGAAATACGTATTCTGCGTATGATTATTACCCACGTATAGATTTTATACGCATAAGTGGAGTAATTTTTCGCGTTGGTTCTTTTTTGAGTATCTCCTCTAATCAGTGCGAGCTTACTCACCGCCGCTCGATTACACACATAAAGAGTCGCTAGGCGTAATTATGCGATCTTAAATTTAACGAAAATTGCCGCGTTCCCCTGTCCTTGGTTGTGTGCCGAACCGAACCTTTCGGACGCCGCTCTCGCCGCCATCACGACGTTTAACATTTTTGAGGAACGAGGGAGTGTGTATAACTACAAGTATCCATCGCAGAAAAAGGAATAGAGAGAGGGAGAGAGAGAGATGAATAGAGAGGGGGGAGAGACAACTTTTTTTAAGAAACGAGGGAGTATGTAAGTAGGATTCAGAAGGGTGGGAGGTAGAGAGAGAGAGAGAGAGGGGAGGAACGAGTCGCAGACGCTCGATTTTTGGTCCTGTTATATACCTGAACCAACCCGGCGACTCCGGCTCTCATCTCCGGCGGCGGATATCGTGCGGGACTGAGATTCCCCACTGCGCAACATTGTCCCGATGTCTTTTTGCGCTGGAAAGAGGCATGTAAATTCATCCTCTGAACTCATGCCCGTTTCGCTCGTATTTTATTTTTAATTTTTGTTAATTTAAGGCTGCCCGACTTTTTAACAGGATTTGAATTGTAATTTATGAGTTTTACGAAAGCGACCGAGAAATGTAAACGCGAAGCGCCGCGGCATTTTGTAAATGTGAATGCGAATTCGGTAAAATTCGGAACAAGTTCACAACGAGATTAATTCGTTAATATTTTCCAGCGTCATGGAAAAAGAGTCTCAAAGGTATACTATACGTATTTTTACACGCTTACTTCGATTTTTTTCAAGGTTGGAAAATTATCCAGCTGCACCAATGCCAGCACGCGACGTGCATAATAGTATAGTGCGAGAAAAGAAGCACTTCCTTTGGATAAAAATATGTTTAATCAAACTGAGGGTTCGAAAAATTCCTTTTTCATTTAAATATAATGCGAACCCTTACAATTGTATAATTAGGCTCGGTCAAGTTGCTTAAACTAAACGTCTGCACGTTGCTTATCATAATTCTAATTAGTAGCTTACCACAAAGTAATTAATTAACGCGAAATAAATAAAAAGGAATTCCGTAGATGATTTGATTAAGATTAGACAGGTCGCCGTTCTTAGAAATTCAGCTTCCAGAAATTAATTGATACCCAATAATACGATCGGACGAAAGTAAAAGTTGAATATTTTCAGGGCTAATGACAAATGTAACATGTCACATCTCGTTGACGTATTAAGCAAGTTAGTTTTAAGAAAGGCAACAAAGAACCGCTCCGAAAGAGAACCGAAGGATTTTTCCAGGTACTTATAAGAAAAAACAAGCAAGCGCCAATAGTACACCAAAGCTAACAAAGAGTCGACCCAAGAGGCTCTTCATTCTGTGAAATTGCATATACGAGTCCTAAAAATCATATACTTTAAAAATTGGTACGAAGATAACATCCTTCGCTCTAATAATTTTTCCCTGATACACTTCCAAGTTCTCATGGCTGAAAATAACTCGTGAAATTCCTTTTTCACAGCACGTATTGTATAATAAAAAAGTGGTCTTTCATCGATTCTCGATGTCGATGTAATGATCGCCCCAGTGGATAACAACCGATGAAAAATACGTGCGCATTATCATATGCAACCTAAAATTTCACTTTGCTTGATGAATTCGAGGGCAGTTCTCTTTATAAAAGTGAAAGTCTCTTGATGTATTGAAAAATCCTTATGCAAAGAATTACTCGATGAGTACAAGTCAAGGGGGGGGGATCAATCGTTGCGCAAGTTTACGAACATCGAACATCGTAAAGAATTTTGTGTTTTTTAAGCGAAGAAAGGATGGGAAGAAGGGTGGGAGGGAGTGTAATACACGGAGCAGAGCAGTGGGTCCGACTACTCGCGCTCGATTCTTTTCTCAAGCCTCGCGAATATCGCCCGAAGCAGAATCCCCGCACCGTCTGCTCTCATGGAGTATTTACTTGGTCCTGTAACTAGCCCCCCAACGCCGCTCAAAAAGAAAATGAAGGGAGAGAGAGAGAGAGAGACGAGGCCAACCGGCCATTACGCTTCGCTTCAGCCCTCCTTCGCTGGCCGGGGCCTGCATTCGGTCAGGGCGAGGGTCTAAGGTACGGGGTGGCAATTAGCAAGAACAATAGGAACAGAGGGCCGCGCGCGCGCTCTCCTTTTTCTGAGAAGTGGGAGGGTCCTTTTTCTTCTCCGTCCTCCTCCTTTTCGTCTTTCGGATTCCTGGCCGCTGCCTGTACACACACGCGCGCGCCCTCAGACAGAGACGCGTGCGAATGAGGAAGAGCTGCACAGGTAGGCATTACGCGCTCGGACCCGAAAACGGATGAGAAGGAGGTAAGCTGAAAATGTGATTATAATGTAGAGGGAGAAAAGCTGATCATTTCAGGCGTGCGTTTTCGTGCTCGTTTTACGCGATGCTGTAATCGGTGCGCGAGGCGCATGATTTACTGCGCCGGTTGGTGGCAATTTGTTGTTTGCCGTGAGGGTGATTTTGTAATGAATCGTCGATCTAGCGGCGAAGTGAAAAGAAATCGTTTTGGTCGATGTATTATTGAGGTGCAGCAGCGAAACCAAGTGAAATTCATTTCTTCGGTACGCGAGCAGCTATATTTCAATGCTGCGCCACCGAGACAAATTGTTAGATTAATAATTATAACGTAATCATTTACCAATGAAAATACTGCTTTTTACTATAAGAGATTTCAATTGCAGATGACTTTTGAAAATAAATTATTGCCATTAATCTTTAACGAGACCGGTGCGTTCCATTCACTCGCGTCGAGTCGTCCCTACGTATATTTAATTAGACAAACTGCGAGTAATTTAAATCCATATGCACGAGTGCACCCAGACGGATGCAAAGTTAAATGCCGTCGCTTGTAGAAAAAGAAGTCGAAAAAGTCGCGGAGAAATAAAAATAGTTTTAATGAAATGAAAAGTGAAGCGAAAAACACACGCGGAACAGAATCGTAAGGCGAGGGAGAAAATAAGAATAATGGAGAATGTTCGACTCATCTTGGGATGCTCGAGGAGTGCAACAGGCGCTTCCAAGTTTTTGCTCCTGACCTTTCTGTTCCTTTTTCAATTTCCTCGGGCTGCTTCCAGCCATTGCGTGCTTCTAACTTAAAGAGATAGACGCTAAACATCCAAACGAATATTCAAAAGATTTTTTAACGGAGCTTCGGCAAATTTTCGAAAATTTCCGAGGCTTTCCCACACATTTAGCGATTCACGCTTTAAATTTACAGCCTTATCTCTTCGTATCTCGTAAATATATTCTCCGCTCAATTGCCACGCCATATTTTATTCGCGATACAAAGAATATTAAGGCACTAAATAGTTTATCGGTAAGTTATCGATTTACGTGTAATGATAGGCAATTTATCGAGTTACCAATTAAGCAACTGCGGTGCTTTATCGTTGATTGTAAAATCAGTTAATTTCACACGTGTTCTCCTTCCACCTATAATTTTTGCAAAGTTATGAACACATTTTGTATGCATTAGTACTTTTAATGCGGTAATTACAGCCTCGATATTGTTTATAAATGATCGACATTTCCAAGGTGAGATACGTGCTCGGCGCCTGTTGCGTGAGTGCGAGCGCTCGCGCGCCTGTTGCGTGTGAAATGGGAAAACGTCCCATTTAATAGACTTTGGATTATTATTCGTGAGTTGCCATTAATATTATGCAGTCCTTGCCGCGAAATGTTGTGAAACGCGCGCTACGCTCCAGACGCTGTTGAAGCTATTTTTAAGAGTTTGCCTCTAAATCATCTCGATAGAGAGATGTTAAATTAGCTCGATGCTCGGCTGCTTTCTTTTCGAGACAATTGACTGATTATCATCGTGTTCTTTATTGTATTCGTGTATGGGTGTTCGCGCTCAGTGTTTATTCAATTCATTGAAATTTACTTTTGCGAAATGGAGCATGGCGCTCTTAATCCCAAGCAAAGTGTCTGCCGATGTTTGTAAGACCAGAGAGCGAGCGCATTAATATTCGACAAAAAATTCGGTACTCTTTCGATGCAAACTGTTGCTCTCGGGCTCATAATATACAATCAATAAATCAAACGCACTATAATCTCACCGAGCCTTTCAAGCGAAACTCAGCATCCGAACAAAGTGCCACGTCATTTTATAAAATTCCTACCGACAAAAACATCTTTCAGCAGCAAAAACAAGAGAAAGAGGAAAGCTCAACGAGGCAAAGAAAATACGGCGCACGACGATTCAAAGAGAAAATAAAGATCGAATGACAAAAATCGATTCACGTGCGTGGCCCTAATTAATCGAATTCGAGGTCTTTGCGCAAAAAGGCCCTCCGTCCTCGTCGAGCAGCGTGGCAATTCGGCCGCTTAGGCCCAGGGGCCTGTTCCGTTTTTCTTCTGCCTCGTTTGGCTGTCGCGTCGCGCTGCTAAGCCTCGAGGAATGCGCGTGGCTGCCAAGAATTCGAGCGGCTCGCGCAGCCTAGAGAATCAGGAGAATCAAGAGAAGAAGATGAGGAAGAAGATGAAGAATAAAAAGGAGGAGGAGGAGAAGTAGAAGAAGAAGCACGAGCTACGCAGCGGGCCACGGGATTTCGGCGCGGGCCCGCACGAACCCCATGATTAGGGCCTACTTAAGTCCCTGGCTGCGCCGAGGTCGGCGAAAAGTAAAAGGCGACCGAAAGAGCTACGGCGTGGTTCGGCCTCGCGCTCTTTCTCTCTCTCTCTCTCTCTCTCGTTGTCTCCCTTTTTCCCTCCCGCTCTCTCTCTCTCTCTCTCTCTCGCCCTTTTTCACTCTAAGCAATTATATGCAATTGACCAAATTGCAGACGTGCAGACATGGAAAATAATATATCGAGCGCCAGGGTACGTGTGCGATAGGTTATATCGTTAGCCTTTTTAGCGATCGACGATGCCTTATTACGAGTTACCGAAGGTCCTAGTTTTCGTTCTATAAGGGAGTCATGCATGGCGTTGTTGCGGCAGCTTTTCGATAAATCTATGAGCACGTGCACCGGTTTTTTAGATCTCTATGGTTTTTAATATACCAGGGCTGTTAGAAAATTGGCGAGCCATCTGTTTTTGTTGCCATAACAGTTGGTATTACGTAAATTTAAAACACGTGTTTTAGTTTTATTGATGCGAAAGAACTAAATTCTTCACAAAATGGCTGGTTGTTTTACGAGAGCGGCTAGTAGCTTTTTCAAATATATTTTAAATTGCAACTGCACTCAGACGGAGTCATAAAGTACTCGTGCCTTCAATATTATTTTCTTAATAATCTTAACAAGTACTTTTCAACTAGCACACGTTGCATTTTCACGCGTTCGATTAAATTAAAATTTAAAAAAAAGAGGAAACATAATTCGCGCACCAGCTAAGACGAAGGCACCCGTGCAAAAGCGATGACCATCCGTCGTAAGCGCACGGCGTTCTTATCGTCCCCGACTTTTGCTTATCTCCGAAACATTAAAATCGCAGATAACACGAGTATGCGCGAACAGCAGGAACCTACATCGATGGCCTTACAGTGCGATCGAACGATCTTAGTCATAGCCACGAGCTCGTCATCGCCGCGCATATGAAACTTGATGTTGGGGGGTACGAAGTCTATCAATCTTCTTACAAATCGATTGGATCGCAACGTCCAACGGTCGCGCGCACGAAAGAGGGACACATGCGCGAGAAGACGACGCCGCACACACGTGGAGCTCGATCACGCGATGTGCTCCAGTTCCAGAGGGCAGGCACTGCGTGCTGGGCGTCCCCGACAGAGTCGCGCGCGCCCTGTAATCATCGCCGGGTCCGAAAGTGGAGCGTAATTGGTTCCCGCAAGGTCGGCGTCGTTAAGCAAACAGAAGGGCGCGCGTGGCCGAGTGAAAGCAGAGCAACAGGTAGACCGCCGCCGTAACAAGAGTTACTCCGGCGCGCCGAAAATTCGGCATTCCTGTCTCCCCGAGCTGAAGGGCTGAGCCTCGCTCGAGAATTTAGCGCCGGTCAACCGGGGCCTGTTAGCGAAATCGGACCCCCGCGCCCCTTGAAAATCTTCATTACCGCTTCATCAGCAAACAAAGCCTTCGCTTCGAGCGGCCAGCTATTCCCAGTGCGTCGCGGAGGCTCTCGAGTTTATTATTGGCGAACGAGATAATTTCAATAAACGGGGATTGCGTAAGGTAGACCTGTGCGCGGCTCGGCAACAATAGCCGGGCATCGCGCACTCGCGTAGCGTCCTCGATAAGCGAACTCGAGCGACAGGCCGCACGTTTATCATCGACTCTCTCGCGCTCGTGCGCTCGTTCGGCTTGCAAAATGGCCTGATTACATCGAGAGCTGCACTCGCAACGGCGTTCGTCGAGCCCCGCGTTGTGTAAATGACCGCTAAGCGGAATCGAAAGGCCGCCGCGACCAGTGGCGTTCAGCGCAACAGAATTAAAAAGAGTCAGGAGCGGACACGTTTAGATAGGCGCGTTACGCTCTGGGGACGAGATCTCGAAAGATATGATTTATTAATGGCGACAATGACAGGCCGAAGGAGTGAGCGGTCCGTGATCCATGGCGTCTGAGCCAAGGAAATTAAGCTGCGGGAGAAAAGAAAAGAGCCGAGAGATGCCGATTTAAATAGGAGCTCCGCACGTGCCCGGCCGATTATACCGTGATATGCTACTTGCCGCTTTCTCATTACGCATTCGCTCTATTCGCAATTTTTTCTTACCTTTTTCGCTCAGCCTTTTCAGTGACATTTTATAAAGAGCTGAGATTGTATTTTTATTGCCGCCTAATATTTATAAATTAGTATCTGATTTTCGCCCTGATTTATTGTACCTTTGTATTTGCATATTCCTTTTTATCCATTTTTCATGTCTCGACGACATTTGCCGATTAATCTCGAAAATCGTGTAAATAATAATTCAAAGCTTATAGGATCTGACGCTCCCCTTGATAATAAATCGTTAAATGTGCGCTTTCATATTTTACGCGATATTGCTGCTAATTATTAATTTGTACAAAAGCTTATTATATTCCGAAAAGATGGCTTTAAATATTATTTTTAAATTAATCTCAAGACTTTTGTAATAATCATGTTTTTAATAAAGACAGTTTTAATGATAGTATATTCACGATTATTTTTAGCTTACACCTACAGAAGAAAGAAAGGAATGAAAGAATAATGTATTGCAATGTATTTATATGGAAAGATAAATTAAAATAAAATCGATTAAAATTATTATTACGAATCGCCTTCACAAAACATAACTCAGCACTTTTTACGGAAACATGAAGCAAAATCTTATTTTTAACGGATAATGATCACATTTCTTTTATTATTTCGATGGTATTGAATGAATAAAATTAATGTTTTTAGAGGATATTGAAAATATTGATTATTTTTCATATCGAGTGCATCCAATATTATGCCTATGCACTGTAAAAAAAAACAAAATTTCATTACCCACTCTATCCACTCTAAATTTTTTAACTTTAATTTTTAAATTTTTAATCGCGAATTAGTACTTCTATTTTCTTGTAGCAACTCGTTTATCTTCTTGAAGAGAACAAAAGCTACTTAATAATAAATTTATATATTAAACCGAAAGTACGAGGAAAACAAAGCAAATTGTGCTAAGGAACTTTGCACACGAGCATGAAAAATACCAACGAGTATTTTACAAATAAAAAGTAAAGAAGTAAAAATCGTTTTTGCATTTATTTATAATTTTATGCGTTCAATCCTGCGTACAAAACTGGGCAACTCGTGCAAGTAGCAGACGAGATGATTCTTTGGAAACACGAATTAACAAATACGTAGAGTATTAGCAGACATTAGCACGAAACAGGAGTAAATGAGTACGGACATAGAAATATATCAACCGAATGGAGTTTTTCCTTGATGCGTGTAAAAAGGCTCGTTAGCAGTGAACGACGTTATTTTAAAGATTTTCTCATTATACTGGTTTTTTACTTATATTTTGCCGCAAATACTTTAACGTATGATAGTATATTAAAATTTAATGGTTCGCTTAATACCTTTCAAGCGAAAGTATAAATGTGTTGTGAAAAGGTGTATTTCAAGAAATGTTTTTTACCCTGGCATTTTAAAAAATCTACATCAGTACGTCGAATAACTAATGGAAATGCAAGATTTTTCTCGAAGGATATTTTTTATACTTCTTATTAATACCCATAGAATATTTGCTTAAGCTTTAAAAGTTTTTTAACCGATATCTTTATAATTTTGTTATTTTGTTTATTAAGTGTGTGTCTGTCGAGGATTTTCTCATTAAGTCAGTGCCTCCGGTAAAATTAAAATCAAGTCGTAAAATGGAAAGCGAGTAAATTTACGTGGAATCGAACAATTCCTGCGGTTAATAAAATAGTAATTAAACACGGCAATATTTGTAGAACAACCGGAGACATGTAACGTTGATAGTTGCACTTATCATAAACACAAGTACGCATGAATTACATTGGACGTTTGGTATAATAGAAAGTGTCCAACCGGGAACGATTTATATCGCCGATAAGAACAAGGCATAGAGCTAAAATTGAAAAGAAAATCAATAAAAAGGAAAGCAGTCCATCGTGCCTGAACGAGGCGGCGTTAAAACGCTCATACCCACACGCGAAACTAAGTGATTTGCAGAACCCGCGCAGTAACGCGGGTTGTGTCCACGTCCGTTCGCTGCAGTGGCGAAGCGAAAACGCGTGCCACCACGATTAGATTAGAATCGGAAACTGGATTTCGCCATCGGTAAAGTGAAGCACCGCTCCCGGGATGATATATCAGGCGACTTTGCGAACCCGAGAAAGAGAAAGTGCGAGCACTCGCTAACCCTAGGCGACAAACTAATGAGTGTGCTCGGGACTCCGGCCGAGTAATAATTGTCGGTTGGATTCCCACTGCACTTCCCAAGGCACCCGGAGTCACCGCACCGAAGCTCGCGGTGCCGAGGGCCGCAGAGCTCAACGTTCACGTCAGCTGCTACGGTTGACGAACTATGGAAATGCTCGAGCCCAGTTTAAATCCAGTTCGAGCTTTATTCGAACCATTGGAGACTTTATTATCGAACAAAATGTGAAAGTAACGATTACGGTGAATACATTTTCTAATCGTATACGACGAATATTGTTGGAAGATTGCATTACCTCGTCTGTGCAAATGTTACATACACTAAAATTACATAATGAATATTCTTATGTCTCATTAAATAACAGTTTTACTGGTATTGATATATAATTTTTGTCCGAATCGTACGTGAGCGTAAAAACACGTATTGATTCGTAATAATTTATTACCACCGCGCATACCACCGACATTAAAAGTTTATTTAAATTACGACTCTATTTTAATTATAAATAATTTTTGATAAGCGATTTGGAATCAATAAGAGTAACTTTTTTCACGACTAAAATAAAGTGCGATCACAAATAAAATAATGATCAACAATTTTCACACGAGGTAAGTAGTATACTTAGCCGTAGGGCAGTTCGCTCGAATTTTCAAATTTAATTTCTATTGCGCGATTAAACGAAGCGATATTTAAACGAATAACTAGTTTATCTTTTGGCGCAGCGCAAGTTCTGACGTGCGTACCGAGGCTTGCTCACCCTTCCGATTGCTCCACCGATCCTATCCGACGCACTTATTTACTTACGATAAAGATAATGTTTCCTTGGTGCATCGGAGAAATAATTGATGCCAAGTAAGTCCGCAAGTTAATAAGCTTAGAAGTCGCGTTGCTCTCAGTCGCAGACGATTAATCGCGGAAAGCACGAGAGACGCCGTCAATATCTAATGCCACGATAAACTTGGAAAATACAGAAGCGCATCTGTGTGGCCAAGCCGCATTCCTCATCTGAATCTTTCGAAAAGCTTCCGCGTGCGTATTGACTGGTCGCGTGAGAACGTATCTCCGTGCTTTACGTGCATTTCACACGGAGTTTCAGGATCGCGTTATGCGCTTGGAAAGAAGTCACCGAGCGAGAAAATGAATAAATGAAAGCTCGCGTATGGCAGTTAAAGCCATCGGCAATACGCGTAACTATTAGTGGGATTTTCCGAAGTTTGCGTGCCAACGAAGAAAATGGAAAATCAATCGGCCGATCGAGTTTCGTAAGCGATTTAAGCACGAAGTAATAGCTTAAACTGTCTCTTGGACGAGCGAGATTTTCCCTACGACTTACGGGTGCAGTCGTTTTTCAAAAAGTACGCGTAATCTAAGCTGATGGAGCTAAATAGAAATATGCGGTTACAGCGTGTAAAGGCTTGTATCGATTTGTTTGATTTATTTCGATAATTCACATTTGTAAGCGTCGATTCGAACTAGGAAAGCAATATTTCATATGCAAAGTGGACGATTAAATTTTCCAAAAGCGTCCCACTCGGACTAAAGCGAAATCTTCGACGCGCGCCTTAGAATAGGTTGTTTTAAAACTGTTTTTCGTAAAAAAAAAAAAAAAAACTGTTAATTGACCGTAAATCAGCGCGTTTCGTACGAGCAACGTATAGTTGATAATTGAAAACTTTAGCGCTGATCGTAGAGCGAATGGAATAGGCCTTATTAATGTAAACAATGGCTCTCTTCGTGAAATACGAGCGCCTACAACGACTCTCTCGGAAAAAAGAGAAGGTCCGGCCCGTCCTGGTGCTCACAAAGCGGTCCAACGAGTCCTCGCGCGTTTGCACAACAATTGCTCGTACGCTTTCGAAGGCAATTGTGCGGTGAATGTGCGCGCAATTCGCGCCGATAATTATTTACGCGCGGTAACGAAGAAGCGAGGCGAGCGCGTCTGAAGGATCGCTCGCGCTCGTATAATTAACGAGGCAATCGGCAGGGCTTCTGATCTCTTTGTTTAGCGCGCGATCCACCCTTTCTCAACGTACGCGTATGTTTGTCTCACGCCGCCGAGCCGATTATATCCGAGGCAGGCTCGTGCGCGCCCGAGCTCGACATGGCTAATCGCTTTTTTAATTCCCCCTCCCTCTTCTTTCGAACGCAAGGTTTTGCGATAACTTGTAATGGCGGATCTCGTTCGGCGAATAGTATGTATACATAAATTAATATGGATGGATTGAATGTCTTCTTTTGTTCTTGTTAAACTAGCACCGAGTGATGTAGCGCTTAGAGGGATGTTTTCTTTCGACTCGTTTATCGAATTTAGTATGTTGAAATATATTTATTGGCAACACTCGGTTTTATCAGTATCGAGTTTCTATTTGACTTTATGCAAATACTCTTACTTACTTCTAATATGTATTTCTATTGTTTGTACAATTATTTTAATTACAGTACGAGGAGAAATCAATTTGAAATAAAAATTCTAAATTCGCTTAAAATTTAATACTGCACACTTAAATTTTTGTGCATGAAAAGAGCAAATAAAAATAGCTTTACACGATTACTTGGAAACAAACAAAGATTATAACAAATTTAATACCGATTATTCACGTAATTTGCATTGGATCTTAAATCATTAAATAGTTGTTTCTCGAAATTTATTTTACGGACTACTAAAGTTTCCTTGTAGTCAGTATTTTAAGCAATCAGAACCGAAACTTTTTGCACATAATTATAAATTTTTTCTCATTTTAGATTTATTTTCGATACATATTAAAGTGTGCGAAACTTATCTAAATTAATCAAATTTACACGATGTTTTTGAAATAATAAATGAGAATATATGCAAATGATATTAATTGAAATTAGTTAATATTAAACAACTTGAATGATGTACATATAAATAGCAAAGAGATTTCTTCATTTTTTCGGATTTAAAATATTACTAATGAATAAGGAGTTTCTAGCATTTAATCTTGACAAAAATTATATTTTTAGCTTCCATTAAATAAGTTTCATTAAACAATAAAGAAAAAACTTTAAAATAAAAAAAATATTAGTTTTTTTAACTAAAATCAATGTAAATAAAAAATTAGCAAAAAATTGAGTAGCAAAATTTTAATTTACAGTCTAAAAAGTTGATAAAGCAAAATGATGTAAATTATGTATTTTAGTTTTAAGAATGAATAAAAGAAATTGTTACTTAGATATTTTTATTAGCTTTAGTATGCGCGAGTAATTTTTATAAAATTTGTCTACTTACGCAAAGAAATTAATTTTATGTACGAGTATTTATGAAATAGAAATTTATCTTCATGGTAAAATCAAGTTTCTCATAAAACCACTCACCTGAAACAGAAAGAAAATAGGAAATTTTTAATATCATGAAAGCGTCTAATGAATATAAAACTAATTACGTATAATATTATTAAGTAAATATAATTTGAAGTATAAAATAATTAATTTATGAAAAAAATCAGACCATATTCGTAACTATTCAATTCGTGACGTAATTGTAATTTACTCCCAGAAGTATAGTAGAAGCCATTTCAGTTTAAAAAACTTGATCGAGTCAATATTCTTGAAATGAATTGAAAAAAGAAGTTAATGGAAACAATAAACTATACGTGATTTAAAATAAATTTTTCCAGTTTTTTCTCATAAAGAAAGCAGACATCCAAGAATCATATGAAGTCGAAACCGATCTGCCCGTTATACAAGGAATACACGAAGAAATGTACTCGTACAGTAAAGACACAAGCTCCTGGAAGATATATAAATCCACTTAGAAATCGCATTAAATGCATTAAATTCAACTTAATCTATTTTCTTGCCCGTGTCGATATATAAACACTTAACGCGAACCCGTGACATAATGTCCGAAAATAAATCTCTGTCTGTCTTATAGGCAATCGGCGAGAACAGAAACTTTTTCTTTTCGTTGCTGTTTTTGTAATTTCAAACGCTCTAGGCAATATTAACAAATCACTCGGGCTTTATCAGATACTTTTTGTTATTGGTACAGCCGACGTCATATAATTCATTTGTCTGCTCAAAGAGAAAAGTTCGTACTGAAATAAAGATGATATTTTTGAAAATATTGTGAAATTGAAGTGTTGAACGATTTTTTAAGATTTAATGTTTCGCAAGAAATTTAGATCGCTTGAAAAAACTCTAATATTTTTCACTGCATCGATGGCAATTACATTGAATTAAAAATTTCGTAATAATAAATTACTTGGAGTAAAGTGTACTTATCCAACTATAATGTTCCAAATAGTCGTTTAAAGAATTATAACGTTAACTTTTATTTACAGCATAATTTTATGTTCTTGTTACTCGAATAAACACATGTTGGAAAAACTAGCTAATCTAAATCAGTGAACGCTTTAAATTAAATTTTCTCTCATTTAGTTTTAACATTTAAATATTATTTATTTTGACACGTGGTAAACATCGTAATGTAATTTACATAAAGTATTATGAGTTTTAAGTATTGATATAGAGTCAAGACTGCAGAAAAGTTTCAAAAAGCTATTTTTCAACTTTATTTATTAAAAAATCACGTTATGCAATGTTTATAGTGACTAAACCCGTAATTGTCACTGGTTTCTTTGAGGAAACCAAATACCGGTACGATTCTATCAGCTGCAATGACAGTGTTTTTGAGTTGATTTAGCTAATGTCTATGCAATCGGAAATATGCATAAATATCAATCACCACAAATTACGCAGAAAACTCATATCACTAAATAAGCAAGGGAATATAGACGCGTATAATTTGAAAGATGATAAGAGGCATCGTCCTCGAGGTAATGGCACAAAGTGCCGTAAACAATTTTGAGTAACGATTGTTCAATTAAAATTCATACTCGAAACCTGAAAATGAAAAAATGCACAAGTTATCCGTCAGCTTTCGCACATAGTAATTTTCACAAAACATGGCTCTTCAGGGGCTGCAGTTACAACACACCTGCGGCATTCATAAATTCACGTTTTTTCTTTTCGCGCACGGCTCCGCGAGCGCGCAAATTTCGCAGCCGATGCCGTCGTTTGAATGGAACCACAAAGATCCCTCGCGACATCTTTATTTATTTATAGCGTAGTCCAGTGAGAGTTGCGAAGTGAACTCGCATCTCCTTGAAACTACAAGCCCGCGGTATTGGAAGCCGCGGTGAGTTCGTGTCCAGTATTTATAGGCGCCGCAAACGCCACTTTAACGCATCTCCACGACATTTAAATAATCCTATAAATATGGATAGTGTGTTTGTGTTGAGAAAATAGCCAACGTACTTTTACAACGTTTTCATTTTCCGTTTGGCAAAGGGAAAGGAAAAATGTATTACATTTGCGCGGTTTACTTATACGGGAAATTGAATCGAGTTAAAGAAGCAATTAAATATCTACACACGCTAATACTTAATAAATATTTATAGTATTAATGTGTTTCGTGTCTTAAGCAAATAAACTTCTTTTTTTATCCTGGTTTAATTTTGTTTTTTATTTTTGTTTTTAATTGCTGCAAAACGCTGCATTTTACCTATTTCTCTTATTTTCACCTTTAAAAATGCATTTGAGCGTTATAAATTGACACTGATTTGTATTATTCGAATCAACATTCACACGGGAAAAGTTATCGGACTTAATTAAAGCCGAAATTATAAAAATATATTCCCTACATCATGCCCCCGTATTGCTTACGGGCTTTATCACAACACGATATAACCTGGGAGAAAATATTAGTTTTATAAATTTAAGCAGCGGAAATATTTTTGGAACAAGAAATACAGGTTAAGAGACAATTTCTTGCGAATATTTATCAACTGATAAATAAACAAGACATTCTCAACTTATAATAAGCTTACCTGTCGTAAAATTAACTCTCATACATTTCGGAATCGCTGCATGATTTTCCAAGGCATTCGCTTTACGGCCCGAAAGCAGATACCCATCGCAAAATCCTAAAGTCGTATCTCCTTTCGTTGGAGTAAACCCAAGACATAGCGCATATGCGGCACAAGAGCGTAAAACCTAGTTTACAATGCGAGAAATCGCTCTCCTCGCTCGTATAATGAAACGAAACTTTTTCGCCATCCAGCGATAACGATTCGATGCCTATTCCTAGCCGTGCAAAAGGACAAAAATGCCGAGCCGCCACATAATATGCACGCGGCAAAGCGGAGATTTTACGTAACGATCGGAAAAGCCAGCAACGGCGAACAATCGCGCGAAAAGGTCGGGCCGTTACGGCGTGGCAATCGGATTTGATATGCATCGCAGCTCTGCTTGAGTTTATAAGACGCGACTAACGTAATGGATCGATAATAGCGCCATTATCACCAGGCGTTAATCTCTCCAGGGCGCGATCTGATTTTGAGCGACGTGCATATCGTCTGCATTCCTTCGCTGTGCCGCCGTTCTTATTTTGTCTCTCGGTCTTATTGCGACAACGGGAACAATGAATTTATGCCGATATTGTGACGGTTTGTCGGCAAGACGATTAGCCGGGGGAAAAAGTAAGCGACGGCTGCTCTCGTGTACGTGTGATCGAGCTCGAGATATTTTATAGCACGTTTGCGCGAATGATTGATTTAATGGTTAATTTTAATTGAATTTGAGATCTCTATTGGATGGAGTTGGAGTGCACGGCGTTTCGAAAGGAATAGCACTGCTGTTCTCCTTTTAAAGGATGCCACTATCGAGATCCAAGTTGGACTTTGTTCAATGCTTAATCTTAATACGATTTTATAAATTTACCAGACTCGCATAATCGCAAAATACACTGCAAGTGCAAATATTTTAATGAACTTGTAATATTCAAAATTTAAAGTTCTTACAAATACTACGCATAATTGGGAGAGACATTTTTTATAATCACGAAAATCGTCATATTTTTGCATATTTAAGTCGATGCTTTTAATAGACGAGTATAGCATTGGTTGCGTTACAATAAGCTTCTCCTACAAATGAATATATTAAAATTTAAGTTTAAGCCTAAAATTTTATTTGTCTGTTTGGATCGTAACTGGGAACGGTATTCAGATACTCGAAGCGGAGAAGATTTATGAAATAGAACAATATCAGTATCTAAATTACATTTTTATTACCGTTCGTCGCTTAGAGCCGCTGGTAAAAGAATTTAAAATACAGCGAAAGCAATAAGAGCTAATATTGTTTATCTCTCGATCACATCTTAAAGTATAATTTAAGCCCGGAAGTTCGTAATTCCAATGTTATGAATTTATGTACTGAACTGTCCAGA
Organism: Platyscapa corneri; assembly: GCA_018907185.1. Lineage (NCBI taxonomy): Eukaryota > Metazoa > Arthropoda > Insecta > Hymenoptera > Agaonidae > Platyscapa > Platyscapa corneri. Next base: position 2,711,214 of record JACCHW010000005.1, on the reverse strand, counting down.
AATTTTGATCTCGATTCACAATAACACATATGACGGCCAACTGGAAAACGCTCCAGCATCAGTTTAATTGCGCGAAGAGCGCCTTTAAAATCGCTAAGAAGTGCATGCACAGGTTAATAGAAGATTTTGAGCGAAGACAAAAATTTAATACGTAATAATGCAAAGAATTTCACTGTTGCACATTTGTCAATGACTGTCATCAATAGAAATATCTTTTACAACTTTAATTGATTTAACAAATTTAAGTTATTAATTTTGAATGACTCGCCGAAAACAATAATCGCAGATTTCAATTTACATGAATCGTGTTTTTTTCACTTTTTCTTTTTGAAGAAAGTATTAATAATTTTTATTAACTATTCAAAAGTCTTTATGTAACAAAGGCAATCAGTAACATTGTATCTTAATTAAAAAAATATTTTACACGACAATACATTCGTGTTTATCATTATTCAAATTCGAATTCTATTTCTGTCAAACGTATGACTCGACGGCAATAAACACATCCCACAAACCATTGAAAATCCAACATACTTACATATTTTCGATTTTTAATTGCTAAGAAATATACTGATAGAAATTTATGTTCGTATCCGAATGAAACTTATTATTTTGAAATCGAATGAAATCACGTAAATAACTTCATCAGTTATTATTCAATACAGATATTGTCATTATCTTTTTTGCACCATATAATTATTAGCAAATAATTAGACTGAGAAAATGAAATGTTTAGTGCTCGATAAATCAAGAAATATAATCTCTTCTTTATAGTTTAAACTTAATAACTTACTATATTCATTTTCTATTGAGTCTTACGAAAGAAAATATTTGTAAACCACACATCTAACTAAGGTTTTTGAAATAATTTTTTGAAAAAATATTAAATCTTATGATTGTTAAATAGCAACAATATAGATATTAAACTTGTGTTGCTGTTGGTATAGATGAAATGGGAAAATAATTTCAAGAATGAAATGAGAACATAGTATTTTTATAATTTAATTATGCATCAAAAGTAATAAGTATTACTCTAAAGTTAGATTCTAAAGTTAACGTTCGTTTGTTTATTTACGATAATATTAATATTTTCTATTAATGTTTTGAATAATTGTAATTGTAGTTTTTTAAAGTCGTACAAATTTTTTTCAACTTTGTTGCTTTACAACCACCGTAATCCAGTGCTTCGGATTTTCAAGTTTTTACGTTCAAAAAACAAAATTTTAGAAAACAATCAAAGATACAATAGTAAATAATTAAGTAAGAAATTTAAATGCTTGTTTCGCCGAGAATTAAGCCATTCCCGACTATAAGGAGTCGCTTAATTACATGCATCCGTTAAGAAACATAAGCTAATTATTTCGGAGAATTATTTACGTTATTAAGATTACGAAAGACCAAATTAATTGAATATACACTTGTTTTTTCAAAAGGCTACTCGTTGCAGAAATAAATTACTAAATCTATATCGAACACTTGTAAAGCTACAATTCTATCCGTCATACCTATGCATTGACAAGAATATTTGCATAAAATTTTAATGTATTATAAAATTATTCCAAGTGCAGTATTTTTATTAAAACACACTTTTGCAGATCAAAAAAAACAACGATACATTATATTTTATTGATTCCATAATTAAAATAAATATGGCAATTACACTAAAAATATTTTTTGCGTAGTTCTAATAAAATATTTCTTTGTACTGTGACCAGTTTAAACTCGTAAATTAAAATATCAAAATCACAAGCATTTACATAAACGAATCTATTGTCTATTAAAAACAAAATAAAAGTCGGAATACTATGGAATATTTTCTTACATGACATTAAAAAGCAACTAAATTTATTCTAAATAAAAATTATTTATGACCGCAATATATTTTCTCTGCTTAGACGCATGTGTCAGAAATTTACACTTATAGGTATGTAAAAAAATCCTCATGCTGTTCGAGAAACGTCACATTACGTTCACTTCCTTTATGATCCTCGCAAGTTTCTTGCGAATCCAAAACGCGAAGTAAAACAACGTCGCGACAGGCTCCGCAGTCTAATTAGATTTCTCAGGAACATTCGAAGGCATAAGAAAAACATTTAGTCACAAAAGCAAACATAAAACGGACAACAGAACAGCCGTTGCGGCGAAAAGCATTAAGTACCGGTGGTAGGAAGCAGTCTAGTATACATGGACGTTCGTTCCTTCATTCTAATTCAATGCATCAAAAGAAGAAAAATAAGTAGAAGAGACAGAGACAGAGAATGTGTGTGAAAGAGGGAGACGCTGAGGACGCGGGCTGCATGTACATGTGCGAGTCATATCGCATACAAAATATTTTTAATTAACATATATGCAGGTGCTATCGTGAGCCTTGTCGTGCAGCATAGGGAAAAAAAAACGATAAAGATAAATATTATTCGTTCAATCAGACAAACAAACTTTTCGCGGTAAAAAGACTTTATCATTCGTTCTGTCTCTATTGTGATTAATAAAATTATTCTACTTTTTGAAATTATCCTAAAAATTTGTTTGCCTTAGCTGGATTTGAAGTTTTCCGTCTTATTTTTCAGTAATAACTCTACCACCAACTAAATACACCAACATCTCTACATGTAAAGTCATAAAATTGAATCGAACGATTATTTAATTTATTCCAAACGAACCTTGAAAAGAAGGTAGAACAAGCAGAGAAGCAGCAGCAAAAGACTATAAAGTAAATATGAGGATGTTATAAATGAACGATGCATGTACAAAGAGCGAGTGAATGTGATTGCACAGAGGCTTAGAACAATTCTTGGATGGGGTAGGCTGATGGAACGTTAATGACGAATTGTAAGAGAAGATATGGCGATTGCGTCGATCAATGTCTGAAAATGAAATCTGGGTGCAGTTCGCGAGACTCGTGCTATTTTCCGAAATTTCAATTGATGTCATTAACTTTCCTTCCAAGTCCATAAAACCGATCATTGAATAGATGTATATCGAAAATACTCGAGTATCAATATTTTTCCATCATGTTTCTCTTAATTAATTTTTAAAAACGTTCTAATTTATATTTCATATTTGCATATACGAATCATAAAATTCCAAGATGTATAGATTTATAATGAAATGGTTAAGAATACACATTTCGAGACTTAAAATTTATAAATTTTTTAAATCGGTAAAATAAAAGAATGTATTGTAACTACTTTATTTAAGAAATACAGTTGCCTTTTTTAACTTTGAGACGGACTGTACTAGAATAACCTTTTCAGACTGATATTAGGAAATAAAGAAAATTTTTCTCTCTGAAACATATCGTATTTACATCAACACAAATATCAATTAAATTTTTTAAGATTAATTTTGTTAGCTACAGCTGGAAAGTCGAGTTTTTATTTAGACGAAACCCTATTTTCCGGCAGACAGTTACGATGTCCTGTCAAAGACGCTAAACGAGCATTCCGGCGCACTCGGATCTCCCCAAGGTTCGTCCCGTTAAAAGTCTAGCAAGGAATGAATTTCCCTCAAGAATACGGTTAACCTTCATTAATCGGGCGCCGGAAAAATCTCAATGCTTGGGCAGTACTCGCGCACGTACGTGTGTTCGTTCAACGCGGTGGCATGAATGTGTACATGGACGCGCGCGCGCGCAAAAACAAAAAGGACGAGGCTCGTGCAGTGGCCTACACGCGGAATCACAACAAGTTTAATAAGACAGGACAAGCGTGCACAAGTAGTCAGGTTATATTTGTCCTGACGCATTGCGTACACGCCAAGTGCGCGAGATTCAGTGCTTAGGACGATTTCAGAGCGAAGACATTATTTTTGTCCCATTACCGCTTGCGCGGCCTTTCTTACGTGGATCCTAAATTACTTGGACATGAACTGCAAGTGAACGAGCGTCAAAAGCTTTCTTATGGTTTTCCGAGTGCATTTGATTATCCATTTTAATAAGCCTCGATTCGCTGCTGCGCATTATAAATCGCTGGCTCGGATGGCTAAAAACGAGTTTTAACGATGCATTTGAAAAGCCGCGTGTCTTCGTAGCTGATCAAAAATTTTCGGCGAATAACATTTCGCAATTCGCGTCGTCGAGCAATTTATCTAATGAGTTTAAAATTGAAACAAAAATCGCCAACTTTTGCTTTTGCCTACTCTCGTGCCTCTCTTTCTCTAATCTCGTGCCTCATAATCATAACCAAGATTGCGATTAAAGATAAATATGAAATATCGCTTTATCTTCTTATTACGAAAATCACGCGATATTTAACAATATCCCACATTTCGTACTTAACAATCTGCAAGGCAATCATAAGGCACGAGGGTGAGGTCCGAGAAAGAGGCGGCGGGCAAAATCTTTGTATCAATTTTACGGAGATCGACGTTATCTCTTCTCATCTAGAAACTTCGATTTACATTAACAGCGAAGATGAAAAAATGGACAGAACTGCGTTATGGTCGTGCGGCATTCACTTATGCTTTATCTCGCTCATTTGCGATTCGTTCGAAGAAAAGTAGCACGCTGACGAAGAAAAATGAAGGGAGCGCCGCCCGCCTCTTTCGTTGTCGTCCCCGGCGTTGGGCTCTTCGACGACGATTCGTCACTATGAAATACAGGATCGTGCGCGGCGCCTTGGCTTAAGTGGATTCGCCTGTATGGCACTTGGGACTTGAGACGTCTGCGGTGACAACGTTCTACCCCTTTTTTAGTTCAGGGCTCGACCGGAGCTCATAATGCATCTGGCGACGTCTTCTGTCGGCCTCTTATTGTTGTTGTTTTTTTGAGTCTCGTACGTGAATCGACCGCGAATCTGCGGATCCCTCGCGGTCCTTCACGTGTATATCTTACCTAATTGAACGACGTTTCTTCTATTAGTCGTAGCGCTTGCTTTGTGCATTATCTATGATGTCTTTCTTTTTATCCGTCCATTTTTTCAACTCGTTTGGTAGACAAAGAAATATCGTTGATTTCAATGGACTTTAGAGCTTAAATTTGGTACATCGACGAATTTGAAAGCCGATGGTATACTTTTATTCGATTCGATTGCCCTCGCAAGGATGTCTTTAAAAACTGAATAACTTTGCGCGAGTTTCTTCGCAATTATTCGAAAAGTATTCGAGGTTTAACGCATTCGCTAGTACTCTTGTACTTTCAACGAGGTCTGAACTCCAGATATTCTACGTAAATAAATTTAATGTCAGTTCAATTTCATTCTAATCTTTATTTGAATCGCACACTTGAAGTAGTACTTTGGTAGCAAGGGCTTTTTTCAACGCAAGTATAGCCCTTAATTGCTGCATATAGAAGAACGGCCACTTGAGAGAAAATGGAAAAGCCACCGCTGAGTTTTTAAAGTTGCGTATACACTGGGTGCAAAAGAAAGCCATTCTATCTAAGGCCGGACTAAAGAGTACAGTAATCGAATCTCTCGAGACCTCCGATGAATTAGGAGTGCGAGCTCTCGAATAACCCAGGCGCCCAATTAACGCGATAAGTGGCGCGTGCTCGTGTTAACGAGAGCCGCGAGTAACTCCACAGCTACGAGTTTCTGCTTTTGCGAGCGATAATGCGCCAAAAAAATTTATACCCCTGTGTTTCGCCGCTGACGCGATGAGCGAGTTTTGCCGAGTGTTTCGCAAAGGAGTTGTCTAGTGGAACTCGCGCAAGAAGCTCGTCGAATAATAAACGCAACCTTAAATCTTCAAGAAGCTACGTAACTTTATTACGCGCTAAAATAAAATACGCTGAAAATGACGCGTTTGAAGTATTTACGTAACGTGGAAAATACTTTGTGCAGTAAAGTAACGCCTGAAAAGCCGTGCCCTGCCTGACTTCACAAAGTCTTGAAAATAGGAAAAGTGATTTATACGCATTTAAATGATAATAAATTTATCCGAGGATAATAAACGATGGATATTTCTATTGCGCTATATTGTATTACGCGGACATAATTAATTGAAAGGGCAAAATTGTGTTTTAAATTTCCTCGCACGTACGCACACCAACTGTGTTTTCAAGTTTTGAAACATAATTGTCACGCTGATTTAAATTAATTTAATTAATAAATTCGCCTCCGCCTCCACTGTTTATTTTATCCGTTAGAATAGAAAGTCTTACAAAATTTAATTCAACTAACATTTATAATAACTTTTTAATTCTGGAGCGAAATACCAACTCGATTGACGTTCGCGCGCAAAAATAACAAGCGTATAAATATAGCAAATATTTTCTAAAGATTAGCTAATTTAAGGAAACGTTGAAAATGTTAAAAACCAGCTTTCGTTTAATTCAATTTAACGTGCCTCTAATTATGCGTATTTATTCTGCATACCTTCAGTCAATACGACTAATGTTTAATCGAGATTACCTTGCGTTACTTAATCAACGCAATTAACCGAGCTTTGGCACACAAACGAGTTATTTTTAACTTGACAAAAAAGTGAGTCCCTGGTTCCGATAAAAGGGATCGGACGTGATAATCCCAAAGCCGTCATGCGGATGCGAGAGACGCGGGAGTGGCGGTGAACTTATTAAAAGCAGGAATGAGCGTAGTAAATTATACCGTCGATACCTAATGACAGTCGCGCGACTGTGCGTGAGTATGTGTGTGCACGCGCGCACTTAATATAAAACGCGTGTGAAATCGGCGGTGCGTCGATCTGGATTTTCCATTTCCGCCGACGCAATCCGCGCCAATGACGAGGTGATTTTACGGTAGTCTATGAGTTCTCTTTCTCTGTCTATATTTCTTTTTCGCATACTTCGGTTCTGCAAACATTTTAATTGACTCTTTATGATAATTTGAACCGTGATGCAGGAACGTTAAAATACACTTATGGCGTACTGCTCGAAATATAACTTCGCTTGTATACTTATGAATGTTAAATATCGAAACGCTTTTTAATTCCCCAACCAAGATGTGAATTCGTTGCATTTTGCGCGCCTTAAGCGCTTTAAAAGGTAAGTTTAAACTCACCTTCATTGTCCTAAAGCGAAGTAATGAAGATTAATAGAAATTGATGACTGTGATAAGAATTTAAGTTTCACTTCATACCAATTTTTGTAAGCAAAATAAAAAGGTATTTAAACTTTACTATGTTTCAACTAATAGTTTCGCACTGGTAAATTTACTATCGTCGCCGTAAAATGTACATAGTTTAATCAATTTAACCGTCCTGTTATTAAATTCAGAGCTAAAGTACTGTTGCCATGGGTTAGTAAAATAACTCAGATAGCAACAAAAATTTTCTCAATATTATAAAGCATAATCATGGAAAATCTTTGATCGTACAATGCATTTGTTTGATGAAAGGGGAAAATATAGCAGAACTTCTGAAAATATTTGAGCGAGCAGACACCTTCTACGATGAAGAACATTTTCATACGTCAACCAAGTACACGTATGATCTATTATTCATTAAAAGCTCAACCCGCATCTTACGACAGGGAGATAAAAAGCCAATATGTCGTGTAAATAAGAGCACTCGTTCGCCTCCATTAATCTTCGCATAAATATCAGCGTATCGGAAATAAAAGTAAATGGAAAAACGAGGCACCGGACCTATAAACCTGCCCTTGCCCTTGCTCTCGCAATTGAAAGCTCCAACGTAACGTTTTGCAATAGTTTGAGGGTACAACGGAATTAGCATATAATCGGATCCGCGGTACAGGCGCCAATGTGTGTGTGTGTGTGCACGTTCAGGCGCAGGCACAGCACGACGGCCGGCTCGTAAATTTGCACGTTCCTAGTCGCAAGTTGCGTATGAGAGGAACGAGCGAGCGAGTGTCAAGGGCCATCGTTTTCATTTCGATCGTCGTTAGCTAACGCAGTGATTCTCGATTGCATTCCCTCGTTGACTCTTTGGCTTTTTTCCATCGGTGAAGGAGGAGTTGTTGACCCCGATATCCGGCTGATTTACTCGCGCATGCATGTAAATGTTTCTGCAATTCTTGCAAAATAGAACAAAAACAGATAGGTATGCGTGTATACATTGTATCAAGGGATTCGGTTGCTCTCGATCAGAAATTCCTGTGCCTCTCAATTATTTACCGTGTTGAACGTGAAATAATTAGTCGGTTGTCCTCGCGGTAATTATTCTTTTTCAAATGTTAGCCTTTTATAGTGTAACTGCGTGTGAAAGTGAAAAGCTAATCGGAAATGTCTGTTTCAAAACTGAAACTGCGATTGCGCCAAGTTACTTTGAAAGCTGAGACGTGTATTTATGAGGTTCCAATGTAATCTCATTCGAAATACTTTTCCCGAATTTTAAATACCATTATAAAAGCTTCTTTTTTACTTTCTTTCCGATGATTGTGATTATTATCCTCGACCGATTTCAGACATTGGTGCTTAAAAAAATTTTCAAAAATAATTTAAACGGCATTTTTGTAATTTTAGGAGTAAAATGATGCTTTAATTGATGAAATTTTTTAAAGACGCTTAAAGATACTTTTGTTGTTCATTGTAAGCAAACTTTGTGCAATGTATCCTTCCGTGTGGAAAGATTTTTTAATAATTTAATACGTGAATCGAATCTCGATCCGTTCCCCGTTACCGAACAAATATCTAAGACCCAAAATTGAACTAAACCCGATTATTAATATATTAATATTGTAGCCGCCGTCTGTTCATCTTATAAACCATTAATAACTTTCTTATGCTTGCATATTTTTACAATCGAGGAAAACAAGATAAATAAGCGCAACACAGAGGCATATTTTATATCACCGTTATTGCCGAGTCTCGATTCGAAATTTTTGTCGAAACAGTGAATTTAAAAAAAAGTTTAAGCTTCTCGGACATTTTTTCCCACGTGGGCAAAAAAGGTCGGCGCGTTCAAAAAATGCAGCGAACGAGCGACAAAAAGAATTAGCGAAGCGGAAGAGCATTCACACGTCGTGCGCACACATGCAGCTCGACAAACTTGGCTTCCGCGTGCCAAATGATGCGCCCATTTGCTCAACTCGAAGCACCGGCCCTTTTCTTTTTTCACTCCTACATACGTACGTAACTCGTGTGCCAGGGATGGAGAAATTTTTCGTAACAAAGGATCGACGAATGAAAGCGGCTCTCGCAATACCTGCACATGCCGACGGCGGGACTTCAAACTGTCGCGTTTGCGACTTCTGCGTTGTAGCGGAGGAAATTCGGGCAGCCGCTGCGACGCGAATATAGTAATTTATACAGGACCGTTAGAAAGTGGATTTAATTTAAACTGCGTACGTTTACTGCGGCGAAGATGGCTCTCGCTTTATTTTCTCTTTTTTTCTTCGGTAAAGGTTGGTAAATAATTCATTTGACAATGCATTGTTCGAAAAAAAGCTACAACGGCTACTGAACATTAATCGAGCGCTTGGAAAATAAGTAGATTAATTATTGCTCCAATTACGTCTCTCTCTCTCTGATAAATCGTTTACTTTTACTAATACAAAAAATCATTGTGAAACGATAATCGTACATTCGTTTGCAAAAGCATAATCAGTTAATTAATTTAATAATGCCTAATAAAAGCAGATTATACAAGTTTGTCTGTCACGTGTTTGCTCGTCGAGTCGAAAAATTGTGGCAAAATGTACGGATCGTGAAATATTCTTCCCCTATTTTGCATACTCATTTCGCGTGCGCGGAAAACAAGTTGCAGATAGAAAGCGAGAGTAGCTTGACGATCGCAACGAGGCTCTCGTCGTCTACAACGACAGTCGTAAGAGCTACATTTTCTGCAAAAGTGACGCAATGGCCGATCATGGGCCGAGGATCGATTCGAGTGCGCGATGTCGAGTAGAAAACAGCCCCAAGTTTTCGGTTTGGCGCCAAAGCTAGTCTAAGCTGTGTGGGCGAGTGCTCGTCGCCGGTAATTCCCTCGAAAAATAAGCGACGCGCACCTGCGTCCGCTCAACCACCGGAGGCAGTCAGAAAAAGCCCCTCGACCCCCACTATGGCAGTCGGCGCCGCTACACGTCACACACGCATGCACCCGGGGCCGTGCGATCGCGAGACAGACTTTCCGATATACGGCGCGCCGCCACAGGCGCCACTTCGAGGCCTGCGACCGCTGGCCTCGTCGCGACCGTTATCTCCTCCTCTCTCCCTCTTTGTGTTTTAGCTGCCGATTACGTACGCGCGCGCCTTTTGTCTGGGACGTCGTCGGCGATGAGCACGCGTTTTTGACGACTACGACGACGACGACGACGACGACGACGACGACGCACTGCTCGATCATTACGTGCGTGCCCGAGTCACGATAGGCGCGCGAGAATCGCCCGTACAAAGGGATAACCCGACACCCGTCTCTTTGTTTATAAAGCCGCGGCCAGAAACGAGTATGTGCAACTTCTCCGAGGCATACCGAACGAACTTTTCCCGCTGACTCATCCCGAAGACAGAAGTGTCGATACTTTTAGGTTGCGCGGGTTTGCACGATTTTTAATAATACCTCTTTACGCCTTCCACAAATAAATCTTATCTTTACCCCCTTGCTTCTGGTTTTCGAGTATAATTAAGCCACTAATTTATCAGGCTCGAGGGCTTCGCAAACGATGCATCATTATCTTTTTGATGTAATGCACCGTTGATTTTCTCTTGCCTTTTCAGTGCGTATAAATTCCATTTATTTTTCTTAAGTACGTGCCGGTATTTTTACGCGTTGTAAACATTAACTTGATTCCTTCCCTTAAACGTACTTTAGAAACAAAATATTTTTCAATCGCTTCTTCGCGGAGTGAGAGTAACAACGATAATTTACAATATTAACAAGCGAATATTTACGAAGGAATGAAGATTACCGAGCGATAATTTCGAAAAATTACAAAAGGTGAAATATGTTGACGAGGGTTCTTCTTATCCATTTCTTTTTTTACGCGCGCAATAAAAATATTTCGAGTTGTAAAGTTTGACCTTTCCTTCCGTAAACGTGAAAATGCGCTTTATTCTTTAGCAGTATACTTACATTTTCGTGCAGGAAGTTTGATTTTAAGATTGAGATGCGTGGGCGATTTCGTAAACTACTTTTGAGCGGAAACGCGTTAAAGATGATTGTTTGAAATTTAAAGTCAAGGGGTTAATGTCTAAATTCCCAACTGTTGCGCTTACTTGATTACGCGCCGGAAATGTAACTGAGTAATTATCGGATACATTTTAAAGTTTTAACTTTGTTACTTCATTGGCTTGAAATTTTATTAATTCACCGAGTAAATAATCGCCTTGTTATTCAACTGTAAATTGATATGATTTTAAATAAAATTATCGGATGGAAATATTGCGTTTACTGGAATAATTGTTTATGATTAATCCAAAATTTTTCAACAAACTTCGATTACAGTTGTAAAAAATATAACAATGCAAAAAATAATTTACAGCAATTTTAGGTTCGTAGTCGATGATTCACCGATGATTCATAAGATTCTCAAATTTGTAATGCTCCAATTGTTAAGCGTAAGCTACAATGCGTTATCGTAGTTTATTTACTGTATGTTTATCCAAATCACACATTGTACATTATTCAAAATTTAAGAAAGAAAACAAAACTCGCTGCGTCTTCTTTATTGGGACAAGAAATATTTTAAACAAATACCTTGTTTCTGGAAATGAATTTATTGGTCAGCGCCTCAACAAATATAATAAATAGCAAGTTTAATTCTATTTATGATATAACGTGTCGAGCTGGAAAATGTTTAAGAATCGCTTTTTTGAAAAACCAAGTAGGAATGTGAACAGGAAAATAAAAAGGAAAATAAAAGAGGACAACTATTAAAGAGAAAAAAGAATGTAGAAACCACTTGAGACTGCTTCCGGTCAGCAAAGGTTTTTACGTTTTCGACCTATACTTAGCGCCTCTGTAACTTTACTTAAGTCCGACTGTGGCTCGCAAGATCGCAAGATCTACTTCCGGTGTCTGCCTAAGTGCTTGTACGACTTGTATTTTAAGTAGCACTGCGTTATATGAACGTGAAATTTCAATTTTGCGACTTCGAAAAATTAGTTTTAATTGAGTACAGTCTGAGAATTTCGGTAGAATTAATGACTCGAAATTAACTTAAATTCTTTAAATTCCTTACTAAATCATTATTAATTATTATTATACTTTTACAGTACAGTAAAGGTTATTAATGCGCATACGTACGATCTCAAAATTTGCGACAGTTTTAATTTTTCATAGAATTTATCTACTTATGTTTCTTGCGTAACTATGCTATTACTTTAAAGTCAAACATAGTCTCCGGTTACTTTCTCTACAAAATTTTTCTCACTAATTATAGTTAGTAATTTCGCAGCGGTAAAATTGATGTTAAAATGGCATTAAATAAAATTCAAATTGCAATTCAAATTAAGACAAGTCGATGAACATTATTCAAACACTTAAAATGTTATTACATGCAAATGAAAAAGGAAAATTCCAAGAATAATTAAAATATATTAATTACTTTTTCAATCTTCTAAAGTCATAAGCTTTCAATTTTTATTTTTTTTTTATTAGAAAAGTTTATTTAAATAGAAAAATAGTTTCACAATTATTTAAAATTACATAACTTTAAACAAATCATTATCGTTTAATATATTTGTCGCGTACGAATAATATTCTTCTTAAGTTCAGCGGAGAATTTGCACAAGTGCAATTAATATTTAAAACCATTAAAATCTCACTTACCGTACTTACTGTGCTGATTGGAAGTTATTAAAAATGTATTAAATTAAATAGATTTCGAAACAATATAGGCTCCGTTAAAGTAATACATAATTATCAAAGCAAATAAACAAATAATCACGGTGCTTAAAAATTTTCCGATATGAAAGTATTGAGTTGATTTCAAGCATCGGTTCATTCGTCAATATTGACACACATACACACATCCTATTCCTCTTGTAAAAAGCATTCGACCAATAAACGTGCAACCGTGCTATAATTATTGTCAGAAGCTTAAAGAAATCAAGCAAGTCAATATGCCGTAAAATTAAGGCTTCTTCGTAGCAACAGGTACGAATAAGCGAAGTGAGTTTTATTGTATAATAACTCTCTAACCGCGCAAAGATTTGCATTTACCGGAGAGTTAAGTCACGATAAACATGGACAAAGCATCTAACACTTGGCTGTGATTGCGAACTGCTTGGTGCTCTCTCTCTCTCTCTCTCTCTCTCTAAATCAGAAGAGGGGAACAAGACAAAGGGAAGCGAAACGAAATGAAAGGCTGCATTAACCGAAAGCAATGGTTATTGTAGCCCGCGGCCGCCGAGGTATCGGCACTTGGCGCGCGCGTGCTCAAGGAAAAACAGACGCGGTAGGCAAATAAGAAAGTTTAGAAATTGGCTAATTACACGCGGCCGGGAAAACCCGAGGCGAAGTTGCGGCAGCGACAGAGGCAGACTCGCGCTCAAAGTTCGCGAGCCTCGAACCTCGAATGTGACGACGACTGCGATATGCGCCCGTCGCCGTCATTGTCTCTTAAATGGGTCACGATGCGTATTAAAACGCAATGGCTGGACTGTTGGGGCGTGAGCGGACGCCAATAATGCGTCTTTCGCTCTTTTCTTTCTTCGCGTTATTTATAATCCCCGCCGACGTAAAGCCGCGCGAGTGTGAACTGCATCTTTTTCCCATTCGCGAGCTTTTTCATGCTTTTCCAGCTCAGCTCGCTGTTTATCGGCCACGTTGCACAAATTTCTATCTGTATCGCATTAAATTTCTTTACGGCGCTCGCGCAACGGTTCTCTAGCTCGATTCATTCGAAAGCCAAGTTTATAGGCGCCAGTATCCAGTTTTACGACCTCGAGATTTAACTTTATTTTGAATCTCAATCCGTTAAAAGCCATTTTTCGTTGCTGCCACTGCACGCTCTATTTGCTTTAATTCCTTATTATTTGTACGCAGCTTTAAGAGGCTGCGGAAAGGTCAAGCTTTCAGGAAGTCGACAAATTCCTGGTTTCCCCGTTTTCGTGCTTCAAAGTACGACACGCCCAACATTTTCATTGTCACAATTTCACAACGATCTCCTTGAAAGCTTTATTCTGCGCGATTCGTAAAATTACCAGGAATACGGAATTAAGTCGATTTGGAAACTTCAAAGCGCTTCCGACCGTAATTCTACCGATTAAAAAATTGCTTATGAAATAGCATTTTTATAGTTACTCATCCTTATCGAATAAACCAAGTACAAACTAGCGCTTACGTCGAAAAAAAAAATGGTAAATATATCGGAATCTAATTGCATTTAAAGGAACTCCGTTTAAAATCCCATTTTATTAACACGTACATGCGCAATTTCAATATTTAAACGGAGCATTAAGTTTTGTAGCTATTTTCTTACTTCTACGCTATAATCAACTACAACGGATGTACAAAGGAACGATTTATGAATTCACGCTTACTCGGACGTAAAAAGATAGAGTTAACGATGCATTGAGAGAAACAATGATAAATCCAATTTGAGCTTGAAGATATAGTTTGCGTAGATCGAAAAAAAATCATCGATAACAAAAAACAAAATTGAACGTCGTTATTGATGTATTGGACTCACTTACTTAATTTTATGGGTTCGATGAATAATAATTAAAATTTCGTGGAGAGCACGAATAATGCTTTAATTGATTATTTAACATATCAAATTTGTATCAGCTGGTTTACGGTTCACTACTATCGATTTATGTTTCCCTCAATCTAAAGTTAATACATCCTAAAATTTTCTATTTTAATAATTTAACATTAGAACGCTGTATTAACACCAAGGTTTTAAGACTTGACCTCTACATTTGTTTAAGTAAAAAGCTGCAAAAAGTGATGAGATACGTAGTAATACCATTTTCCATTATATTCTGTTATGAGCACCATATAGCTTTTCAGTTCTTGTAAAATACTGTATTTTATGAATTGGCATGAATAATAAGCTCGCGTAATAATTCTATTCTTGTAAAAAATTGACTCGTCCATTTAATCAAATTAACAAAATTTTTCCGATTAAATGTTAAATTTAAAATGAAAATTGTGAGAATTATAATCAGTTTTAAGTACTTTATAAAAGGCGAACTGCAATGTTTTTAAAAATCGACAATCGTTAAACAGGTTATTAAATATAAAATCGACAACCGAACTTGTATCCATTAATTGGTTTTAAAAAAAAGTTATTCTATAAAGTCTGCACAATTGTGGAGCTTCAAAATAAATTACTTTCAATGAATGCGCGAATAATTAATAAACGAATAAATAAATGAATAAATCATAATCGAATGTATAAATATTTGTTTTTTGACACATTGGATTTGCGTTACAAGCCATAAAGACGAAAACACGTAATTACGTGCCGTTTTACGATTTTCATTAAAAAAATTTGCATTTGCAACTACTGGAGATTGGTTATCCATTATTCCACCAGTTCACAGCGTTTTATGAAACAGGTCTACTTATTACAGGTAACAGCTGGACGTTCGTTCTTCGCCAATAGGCAGACACACCGAGTAAATTAATTTTTGCAAAATAGGCTTATCTGTACTGCAGACGCTTTCTCGATGTCTAATTTATATTTTCCTGCGAGATTGTGCTTCGTTAAATCTAAATGCAAGCGCGGCGTAATCTCTAGTTCTATTCTGTGTAACCTCTGTTTGACTGTGCGTTCAGAGATTTGAACGCCCGATTTAAAAACTTGATTTTTGCACAATAGTTTAATCGTACGTTAATATATCGTGTATTATCTTGTTATCTTAACATAATGCAGTGCTTTGTCTACTTCCAACAATGATATATATCTCATGGACTTTGAATTTGTTTGTTGTTTAAGGCTCGTTGCTCGCCTGCGCTAAAAATATTGTTTTCATTGCCGCAAAATAATCGAGAGGAGCGAAGATGCGAGAAAAGAAGACCATTTTCAGTTGTTTATAATGACAACGTGAAATAATGCGTAGTTTAATAATGTTTATGTGTATCGATAAATATTCGGTTGTAATAAGTTTTAACCGAATATTCCGGATTCACATTCGTTACCCACATTCGCCAGTATAAATAATTTAACGCGCAACCCAAGCCGTGTATTGGAACAATAAAAAAATATCTCAGTAGCGTATGAAAATATTCTTAATGAGGTTTTGCTGAGAAAACGTAACAAAAAACAAAAAAAGGTTGACAACAAACCGAGCTCAGACGTAAATATAACGCACGCAAAAGTAGGAGTATAAAAATAAATTCCTGCGCAGCCCTTGGATGCGCTCATTAATTTACTTCTTGGTTGTACTTCCTCCCCATATATATCACGCATATTCTCGCGCGATCGCGTACAAACGGCAAAGAGGCACACGTAACATTAAAGTCGGACTATATAGCCGTTCTATTGGGGCTAAATACAAGGCTCTTTTCTTCTTTTTCTCGGCCTCCCGGAGTCGACTTACTCATTACCTTCGCACTCTCGTGCGGTCTACGTGCTTATGTGTGCACATACACATACGCGCGCGTGTACTGTATGATGTATGCGAGGTATGTACGAGCAGACGTTGGATGCAAGTGTGTAATTCGCTATCCGACGACTAGCCGGCGCCCAACGTGTACTTCATCGTCTGTTTTTCTTCATTTTCTTCGTTCCTTCTTACTCTTCCTCTCTGCCTCTTTTCCTCTTCTTTTCTATTACTTTTTTATAATCTACAATTATTACCGAGAATATTTCTGTTGTAATGTTCAAAGGAAAGGGGCCATTCAAATGAAATAAATCGTCACTTAGCTCATAAGTGTAAAAGTTACTCCGATTAAAATTAAATACTTATTTTACGAGTCCTTCTTTTTACTTTTGCCGCTGGAAAAATATAGAGAATCTTTCAATATGTAGAACCGAAGTTGTAGCATCGAATTATTTTATAATTAGCAAAATTCAAAATTAATAACGAGCATTTCTAAATCTATTTCTACATATTTTAAACCCTGGCAACGTAAACATATCAATCTTCCGAGAAAAATGAGAATAAAATATTCATCTGTCATATCGCAATTTAATTTCTATTCGTTACAAAGTTTATTTAAAAAAACATAAGATTATTTCGATGCAGTAAAAATACGCTAAAATCGCATATTTTACAAGTGTAACCAATTGGAATTTAAACATTGAAAACTTGATTACAACATAAAAAAACTTTTGCGCCACATTGTAAACACACATACATTTAATAAAAAGTTGTTTTAAAAAATCAACCTATCTCCGAGTATAAATTTGTAAGCACATATAAATGTTATATTCAAAATTATCGTAACGGCGCTATAACACCCACAGCTCTAAGCGATAGGATTAGATAAGACTCATTCGTTCGTTTATCGATCGATCAATTGCTCGATCGACTAGCCACACGAACGGTTGATATGTCCAAAAACATAAGTGAGAAAAGTAGAGTTTCTCGGTGTTAATGTAACACATAACTTTAGCCGCCGACGCTTCGATACACTTCGATAAATACCTCAACGATATATATTGCAAATCGACACCGAGTTTGCAACTTTTATAACGCTATTAAAATTACAAGCAAAAACTTCAATCAGACTTCACTCTTCGCTCAATCAATAATTTACAATTAAATTAAGAATATTCGATCTGCCAAAAGTTGCCGTTGCCTCCAGATATCAATCGATTCCGTCCGATTATTACAAGTAAAATTCAACTTGACATTTCCAATAAATTTTTCTCAGATTGCAGCAAAATTTTTGGAGTTCCTTTTTTGTTTATGCGAGTGACGTCGATAAAACATAAAAATTCAGTGTACAAAAATTAAATTCAATCGATAACTTTCAACCAGAGTATAGATTTTAAATTTTGGCTTTAGACGCATATTTTAAGTCATGGCAGTGGTTTATAAACAAATTTAGATAGATAAAGTCGTAGTTTATCCATTGTGATTTTACCAGCAGTTATATCGAACAATGACACGAGCATCGATTAAATCAAACCCTGCTGGAGAATTCGATTTTTTGCACGACTATTGATTAATAGAAAGTAGATCTACATGTAGTTAAATTAAAGAATACTCTACGGCACGTACATCAACAGTTAATCGATGAAATTTACGCGCAGTCGACTTTTTGCTCGGCAAATCAATATCGCGTTATTAAACCCTGATAGCGCGAGGAGGAAATGCAAAAATAATGCTACAACGTGCTCGTACTTTCCGAGTGGTAAAAGGCCTCCGCTTGATCGGTAAAAAGAAGATTTCGCGGTCGATTTCACGGGCGCGCATTACAAGGTACCGCTCGACACGAAAAGGCACGCGTGCGCGACTTCACTCCCCCGAGCAAATTGATCGATCTCCCTCTTCTCCCTTCGGAGTCGAGATTCCGTTGCGGTTATGTGCGTGGCGCCTCCGCTCCTTCAAGGGCTACACTCTCGTGCCGTTCCTTTTTTGCTCCGCGCACGGGCGCGAGAGATTTCTTCGGTGCGCCTCTCCGCTCGCGTCGAGACTCTGCCGAGAACGATTGGCCGATGATAGACATTGATTTTCACCAGTTCGGCGCTCGGGAGCCCGAGACTCGCTTAACTGGATTCAGTCGAGAAGTTAGGCGTGAACGCAAGTTTTTAAGGGATTTATAGCCTGTACATTCGCTTTATTTTTCTCGTCCTTTTTGCGGAGATCGAATCGTTAAATCAGAATGAGGCAATCACGTTTAACTGCGAATATCAAAACAACAATGTGATGTTTTCTTGTTTTATGCAAACACCCAAGTTTATTTAATTACAAATCGATCTTTTCACGTTCGTTTGAAAAACGAAGAAGCGAAATTATTTATATGGACATATTCGTGAAAAATATGAAAAGAAAAATGGATAGGATAATTCACGTATCCGAAGAAATACTATTAAAATTTTATTTATTCAATCATCCGTATCAACTCTTAGCTTTAACGAAGAAAAGCTAACATTTAAAATAGTTTTGAAAACGATAATGATACTGTTGTTGTTTGTCAATGTGTGTAAAATTCGACGAGTACACGTCGAATCTCCATTTCGCAATCAAGTATCTTTTTTTCAAACAGATATAATTGTTATATAATTATTGTTATATTGCGATTATCGCGCAAACCATATTGTAAAAAATGTAGATTTAGTCTTCGGTTATCGCTATTATATTTATATCATCTGCTTATGCTTTGTATAACGCATTTATAAATTATCATTACATCTTCGCATTCCACAGACAATCAAGATTCTAAAGCTCAATATCAATCGAGGTCTTCGTTCCCTTATTTACATCTGTACCAGCTTTTCGAAGATCCCTATTTTTATTGTACTTTAAGAATTATAATTAATGATCAATGTAATCCATTTTACACGTCGAGGATCAATACTGACTACGATTGCGGTAAATTTATTTCTACATCTTAAACGACTGTTAAATCATTGTGACGTAGTAGATCACGCCGTGTAATAAACAAAAAAAATATTGTTAGTACTCGGCGTAATATTAAAAGACTTGTGTAAATAATCTTATCAACTGAATTTAATGATATCTTAGAGCAGATCTTTTAACACGTCAGTTTGTTAAATTTTATATCGTTAATTTTAAACATTTCTTATATCTCCTTTTTCGCGTATTTTTACACGTTAATGGCCGAAAATATAATATCTTGGAACATTTGTGTGCTTTAAAATAATAATAATAAGCCGATGCACACATCGATTGCGTAATCAACAATTTTAACAATAAAAAACGATTGGTAAATATTGGATTTGGTTCTCCTAACTAACGTTATTCAAAAAGAAATTCTCCTTCCACAAAACTTGTAGTGACTGTATAATTAGAGAATTCGGATAAATCTCGTGTATCTGAAATAGTTTCCTATTTCCGTACGACTTAGCGGATACAGCTTATCCGAATAGCGTATAAAATTGGATTTTTTTTAAAACAACTAGGCGCGCGGAGTCGGCCGAAGAAACTATTATTAAGAGCGCAAATCATCCCTTTGAGCTCCCTGATAAGTTTTTCCGAGAACTCTGGCTTCCCGGCAGTCCGAGTATTACGAAAACCTTCGAAAAGCTCTGTCCATAGACGCTCTTGGCTTCGACGGCGAGTGTTTAAAGATCTCGTTATTTTCGATGCTCGCACGGAAACTCCGCTCTCCGCGCGAGTGGCGGAAGGACGAGAGAAAGAGAGAAGAAAAGAGAAAACAGCTTGCAAGCCACGTGCTTGCTTAGTAAAGTAGCACTTGCTATTATTAAACGCTGCATGTATCGGCACCACCGGCCGGTCACTCCGCGTACGTGCCTAAGTTGTCGATTTTACGCGCGAGACCGCGGGACGAAATAGCGCGATGCGAATTTGAAGAGCGATAATACAGAAACGAATGGCAAATATCAGAATTTCTTGCCGACGAGTAGAATCTTAAACTTAACCGCTTCAATATTTATTTATGCATTTGCGTGGAAATGTTTTTCGCGTCTCCCCTGGAATCCTGAGCTACGAAAGTTTTACTTAAATTGAAAATAAATTAATTTGCAAAGTAGTCGATATGACTTTTAGCGATATTTTTTAAAGTAGTTCTAATAAAATTGTTTTATAATCATTTGTATAATCATAATTTTCCTAATCGTATACGTACTGAAAAAATATATGCACGTTCCTTTTATAATTATTGTTTGATACCATGTAAAACTGTAAGCAATATACAATTTATAAACGTTATTATATTTTAATCGTTGAGAAGTAATTTAAACACGATGGTAACAAACACGATAATTGCAATTCTTAATGATCTATTTTCCACTTAACATTTCATCTAATTATTACTTGCTAAATTTATTTTAAACACATGAGGCCTTTACTTGGAAATTCAATGTACATTATGAAACTGGGATGCTTCGATCCTCCCTCTTTTTTTCAAAGTTTGCCGGAGGTCGTTTAGAAGCAACGCGTTTCAGTAGATCAACGAGAAGTTTGGTAAATTTTCAGTAATTACACATACACGCATGATTATCTATTTTTTCATTAGAGTATAAATGTGCCTCAAAAACTCGTAAAGTAATATAATATGTAAATGTAGTTTAAGTTTTTTACTTAATAATAACTGCAGTTCATCGTAAGCAAACAATTAATGAGATTGTGCATTATAGCATTTTCTGTAAATCGAGTCAAACGTATTTTCTGACACGTTGCGATTTATCGACGCAAATGGTATTTCATGATCGATTTAATCGATTTAAATTTAAAGATCAAACTTGAAACATGTTTTGAATAATAAAAGTAATTTTCATAATTCCTAATTTTAAAACGAAGCCTGAATACATCTAAACTATCTCCGATGACTTACAATATACCTGGCTTTTTCCGAAGCCTTTTTCTTATCAACTTATTGTTTGATGGATATAAATAAATCAAAATTTATGTTACTAGATTGAGGTTATACCGAATTTAAAATTACGTTTACTTAAATATTTAAAATTTTATAAATATGTGGAAGAAAATTAATTTCTTCTTACGATTGCAGGTTTGTATGATCCAAGACACGCGTAAAAACTCTTCGAATTTAACGTATTCTATGTGTGCGATATTTAAACGATTAGTGTTCTTTTAAGAAACATTTGTAAACGTAGAAAAATATTCTCCCTCGTGTTACAAGTAAAAAAATTAAATATTCATGACAGATTCGCCCGAGTCGTTTTTGTATCGTCCAGAAAAAGGCACAAAGGACAAATACCAGCTGTTTTGGGGGCGCCTGGCGCCTTATTTTTTCTCTCTTTTTGCTTGAAACGTCCTCTATTTGCTAAAGAATTCTCTCTTCCCCTTTTCTCTCTCTCTCTCTTTCATCTCGCTATAATGAGGGAAGGAAACATGGCTCGGAGCGAATGGAGGCAAGTCGACTCCGCGTCAGCCGTAGCCGTGGATATCAGTGATAATTAGTCCACAGCTCGCACCTGTGCAACAAAGTACGCGTATAACACGAGGCCAAGAAGGGCAGTGTACGAATAGGCGAGCTGCTGACGTGCTTCTCTGAGCCGTAAATCACTCGACGTGGATTTACGGCCTCGTTGCGCTAACTAGAAAGAGGACGAACTCGTTCTCCCGCTGGATCTTGATTTGAATTCAATTTTCGCATACGAAACCGAGACTCGCGCAAACAATCAAAGCTGAAACAAGAGCTTGTGTAAACATTAAGTTCTGATTGCTCAATCGAAATACGCTCGAAATGAATCAATGAAAATCGATTTTTATTTGCCCGTAATTTGTGACTTGCGAGCGATCAATTTAGTATCGCTGTAAACAAACACCGAGCAATATTTTTTAACCGGAAAGTCTAAATTTTGACCGAATGAAATTTAGCTGTACAACATCATTGGCTGTATACGTCTCTACTCGACTAGGAATTACGAGATAATTCACTAAAAAGTTATTTCTTGCGAAGCTGATGAAAGAGTGAGCGTTGCTTATTTTATGTCGACACGGAAGAGCTTGAATTATTAAAGAGAGACTAGAAGCGTATAAAAATCGTGCTCGAATGTTTATGGAATATACGTTTTTTCAATGTTTGTTTGTTTAATCGATCGTTTAGTCTACGGGAGAAGTATACTTTTTGGAACGAAAAACACTGCCAAGACGAAATATATTTTTAATTAAAAATAATTGCAGCTCTTTCTATACAAACTCAAATCAATAATCTTTAATTATAAAAAAACATCGCTATAAGCTTGCAAAATAGAACATAACAATGGGGTAGAGAAATAATAAATTCGTAAGAGCGACAAAAACGGTAATTTTCGTTTACTTATAACAATTTTTTAGAGTCTATACTGCTACTTCAAAGTATTTAATAACAATTGATTTTAATTCAAATTAATTTCTAAGAATTTATTCAGTGAATTTTCTGTAATATTAAAATTAATTTTTTTTGACAAATACCCGAACATTAAATTAAATAACATATCGAAGTAAGTGCAATTATATAAATGCAGTAATAAATCTATAAAATTATTATATTTTCATTGGAAAATTAATTTTACATTTATTTTTTGACAATTAAATCTGAAACTTGTATTTTAACATTTTAGTCAAATACATGGACTTTGACACTATGTATTAAGATAAATTCTTATCTTAAGTAAGCATTTAAATGTGTCAGAAAAATAAAAATTTTATTTTACACAATTATTAAACATATCAAGAATTTTTTTACCAATTTAATTTATATTATCTAATATAATACTAAAAAAATTAAAACATTCGTTATAAACATTTATTGCTATTTGTAATTAATTATTTCTATATTTTCGTACAAACATAAAATTATATTCATGTATGTATATTTATTTTTAATATATTTAAAATAATAATAATTGATAATGTGTCAATTTTTTTCTTAAAATTTTTTTTTTTAATATTATGTTAAATATTTAATTTCTATTTTTAAATTATATAACACATTTTTCAGAATTTATGTTTCAATTTTACATAAGTGCAAAACTTTAAATTTAGATTTGATAAGATTCAAATAAATAATAATTATCGTAAATAATTTAATATTTAACTAGCGATCGACAACAATTATCGCCTGTATATGTACGTTATAGAAATTGCCATCATTTTTTGTACTTTGAATGTTAAAGTCACTTTAACCCAATTAAATAATATGCATTAATAATTTTGTTAAACATAATTAAATTGTTATAAATAAAATTTTCACTTAATGATTACGTTATAGATTAATCGAATTTAAGAAAAGACGAAATTTTATTGATGTGTTTCTACAAGAATTAAGTAAAAAGAGAGATTGATTTATGATTATCAATCAATAAATTATATACGAAAGAAAAAAGAGATTTCAAAGATGGCAAAATTATAAATTTACCATTAAGCGCATATCACAGTATTATTTTAATGATGATACGAGATTTATTAAAGAATTCTTCTATTTGTATATTTAATTGTTAAAAAGTTATATTCTAAAATATCAAACATAAAAACGCATAAAATTGTAATATTGCAAATTATTTTATAATTATTAATAAATAAAAAATATATAATAAGAATTTAAAAATATGAATTTTAAACGTCAATATGATCGTCGAAAATTTATAGTCCTAGAATAAAATGAAATATCTAATTATCAGTAGTACATAAGGACAGTTGTTATCGTTAATTGTTTGAACAACATAACGGGAGATAATTTTGCCGTCTATGAGAAAAAATTCAACAAGGGGGAGAGAAAAGTGACAAATTTTCCTATGACGACTATCGTCGCAAGATTCAATTGTGCGCCCATCGCAGACCAATTAGAATAAAAGAACCCTGTTTGTCACGCATCCACAAATCCTTATCAGCTCTTCCCATACACCAACACAAGCAGTCGCTCGTTCTTGCGCGCACACATACCATATAATATAGCAATATACGTATAATATATACGTATAATATATATATATATATATATATATATATTATACGTATATATGAGTAAACGTGTGTAGAAATTTTACCAGCGACATCGTCGTTGTCGGCAGTCGATGTCCTTTCGTCAGTGTCGGACAGCACCTCGTAGTCGTTGCTGCCGCCGCCGCCAGCGAGGTCGAAGTCAATCGACGCCGCCGCGACTGCAGCCGCCGACGTCGCGACGCTCAGCGTCGTCAGCGTCGCCAACGCGATCAGCTCCCGCGGCACCATATCGCTATACTTTTCTATCTGTTTGGCTCCCCTGTATACAACAGCTCAGCGGCGCCAAAACTCCACGAACGCAATTCCCGTGTTATTATCCGCGTTCGCTGACGATTCCCCACCAGCGATGGCTTATTTACCCGACGACAACTTATACAAACAAACGGATGTTACACCCGATGCATACGTAGTCTCCCTCGGAGTAACCGCGAGTTTGCGCTATGCTCCAGTTGATCGGCTTCCTCTTTGGCTTCATGCGTTTTTCTTCAAAAAGCTCCTCGATCGCCAACACTCTTTGATCGTTATCGGTCTGCTTTCCCACCGATTTTCCTTCTTTCACACAAAATGCAGACGAGGGTCCGCGATGAATCACAGGCCCATCGTAAGCCGCGATAAGCGGCCGAGAGTCAATTTTCGCTGCTTTCCGTGAAAAACGAGCGCAAAGTCAAGGATCGCTCGAAAGCTTTTATCTATGTCATCGAACGATTCCCTGTCATTTCGCACATAAAATGCCCGACGCCTCGAGGGCAAAGAACGAGGCAAATTGCGCCAGAGGCTTGTCACCCAGTAGTCTCGCAAAAAGTCGGCGTCACCTAGTGGAGAACCGCGCGAGTACGTACACGTGCACACGGTGCATACACAACCGGCTCGACGGAGCGCTCACAAGCGACTGGATGTACACCGCGGCGAGCAGCGGCTCCTCTTGAAAAAGTAGCAGCGCTGCGCTCGGTCTCTGTTGGCGAGGGAGAGCGAGAGAGACAGAGCCTAGGAGAGCGCTGGGTTTGAAACCGGCGCGGTGCGCGTGCATGTGTTGGTGCAGCGGCGTACAGCATTCGATTGGACGGCGTCGCGGCGCGCGACGGGAGGGGCGCGAAACACGTGGCGCGGGAGTAGGGGAAGCGTAGTGGCGCCTAAGGCAAGAGACGCCGGAGCGCCGTTGAAGCGCCGTCGACGACGACGGCTAGGCGCGCACGTGTGACGCGCTAAGAGCGTACCAACGTGGTTGCGAAGGAAGCAGGAGACGGGCGGATGTCGCCCTCGTGGACGTCGCTTGCGGACCGGCTACGAGGGCTGAGGCAACTCGATGTCCAAATTGATTCGAACTCGCGATTTGGCTTTATGCGCAAAATCAATAAACTTAGGGACTTCGGGATCGACTGCCACGAAACGTAGTATCAAACTTGTGTTTATCATTCGTGAGATTGTTCCAATGCGCTCTGCTATCTGCCTGCACTCCACCGATATCGAAAATCTTAAATATAAGTACCAATGCCGATGATAATCACCTAATTTTGATTTATGTTTGTACATACGACAATCATCGGTCAAATTTCGGATAAGGATGAAATGATGTTCAACAAAGAAAATTAAAGTCCAACTGGTTTCATCTCGTTAAAAATCCTTAATATCGCCAAAAATATATTTTAATTATCATAAAAATCTTTATGTTTAAAAACGTTTTGAATTATTTTATTTGATTTGCATCTGCTATGTATGATTCGTGAATAAATTCGTGAGCTAAAAAAAAGATTAAATAAATTTTAAAATGGATAATAAATGAATGCCCGGACTGTTGTAATTAGTGTAATGCATAAAATTTTACTAAACACAAAATTCTTTCACTCTCAAAAAAGCTCCACATATTTGTATTCGAATTAAATTTTATGGTGAATTCTGTATAAAATTTATTAGAGATATGATATTCATTTATACATGCGCACTTAATCCTAATATGTCGTAGGATGTTCAAGAATATATTGTCTGTCAAGTAAATACGTATTAAATATCTAAATGAATTGCTCTAATGTATCAAATGTCTTTTATATTTTTTTAAGGTGATATTCGGGAGTAAATTTTTTCTATAATATGATTATTATAACGCCCCTCTTGATTATATATTTTCTTTAATTCACAAGATAATTAAAAAATACGATAATCTTCTTTCAATTAATACTGAGATACACGTTGCATTTTTAGATCTAGTCTAGATTTGTGTAATAAAATATTATGCGACAAATAAAAAAAATTATTTAGGGATATGTGTCAACGAAGGGAGTGCATACATATATTTGAGTTGCATTTAAATTTTTAATTTAAACGTCATTAATGAATTCAATTTTTTTCCGTTTCATTAAAACTTTTCGCTCATAAAGGTTAATAATAACTCCATTATTGTTTTTGTAGCAACATAAACATTGACAAAAAAGTTCTTTAAAGCTCCCGCATATTTCCAACTGTCACACATTTCAGTTTAACTAGCAAACTGAATATGGTTTACGACATGCGCTACGGTGTTATATACTTCTGCCATATTTAGAATAAATAATTATATTTGATTAGTTTTCGTAAAAAATTTCGTTCTTTTTCATGAGTAAACAAGATTTACGTCATTTTTGTGACCGACGTAAAATATATCTTAACTTTTATAAAAGTAATGTTTTTTTACGAAATGTTTAATGGTGAAATTTTATCAAAAATTTGATTAATTTTCCATTAGTATTACATAATTATTAATTAAATGCAAATTTTTCGTTCTTATTGGTGTAAATATTTTTTTATAAAACAAACCATAGAGGCAACTGCAGATGGTACCAACATAGCATTGATTTAAATTTAACGAAATGGTTTCTAGAGTTAATAAATTTCCTTTTCTATACGGAGACTTTTTATAAATACAGCTAATGCAGGCGTTATTATTGTATGCAAGTTTTAATTAAATCAACAAATGTAAAAAAGAGTAATTTTATGAAAACCGTTTATTATTTATATTTAATGTATAGAATAAGAAAATGGTTAATTAGCTAATGGAATGCTTTATTTCAATGTTTTTTTTTATATTTTATTACTACATCAGTAAAGAATTAAGACTTTTTTAATATATTCAAAGAGCATTATTATTATTTCTTCTTCTTTTGCCGTGACTTATTTAAAATAATACGAGTCATGTTGCCATATAATAAAATTTTGAATAATGAGAAAGAAAAAGAAAAATGCGTTTTTATAAAACACGTAAAGATTTAATGAAATAAAAAATGCATAACAGTCTATTTGAAAATAATAAAATGTAGTGTTAAAATTTATTGAGATAAATTTTTTATTTTAATAAAGCAATTTGTTAATACTTGTAGATTGAGTTGAAAACCTCTTGTATTAAAAAATGAGGCGTCATAGAATGAAATGAAAAGATACAAGAAATAAAGAAGTTTAATTGAAACGGGATTCTCATCAAACTATCAGGAAAAATACAAAAAATATAATAGTATTTAATATTGCAGGTTATGCTATTGTATAAAAATTTACAAAACAAAATAACTTTTTTTAACACGAAAACAAACAAAAAATTGAAGAAGAAAGATGTCATTAAATAAATACTTTATTTTTATTTTTCAAATGGTTACATATAAAATAATAAAAAAATTTTCAATTTCTGTGATCGTACTGACTTAAACTGATTATATAACTATACACAATAGTACACATGTAATAATTTATTTAAAGAAACGAATGTAAAGTATGTCTTTAATTTCATATTTTCTAATCTACACGTATTAAGTAGCGGACTTTAGGAGATAGTTCTTTTATTTTATTGATATTCCTGTAAGACCATGTGATATCTAAAAATTATAAATATGATTAGTTTGACTGAACTGTGTAATAAAGCCTGTAAAACGTAGCAAACATAAGAATTCAAAATATTCTTAGAACTCATTAAGAATCAGTATGTAAAAAAAACATAAGAATTGTGAATTAAACGACGCGAAAGACAACGATGATTATTACAAGCCGTTAAATAAAAAAGTTATTATTTACGCAGAACAACTGTTAAGTAAAATTCGAGGAAAAATTGCGTAAGCATATGTAATATTCGTGCCAGAAGACTTTAATAAAAGTAATTATTAAGAAAAAAATTATCTAAGCAACAAGCTTCTGATACATAGAGAAAGCGAATGCGCGTGCACTCGTAGAAAGAGTGAGAGAGAGAGAGAGAGAGAGAGAGAGAAGGGCAGAGCAAAATCGAAAAAAAGAAGATTGAGAAAACGAGTCAGCCAGCGACTGGTCGGTGTTCTTTCACTGTTCTTCGCGCAGAAGCCAATGCATTATATGTGTGTTCTGCTGCTGCTGCTGCTGCTGCCGCTGCTGCTGACCGACTGTTGACTCCTTCTGTGTTCTTTTTTCTCTCTTTCTTGGCATATTTCTCTCCATTTTTTCTCCTCCCCCTCTTTCCTTTTCTTTGCGTCGTCGGGAGCGCCTGCTTATTTATCTCGTTCTCATATTCTTCAGGCGCTCTATTTTCGTCTTTTTTTTTCTTTCGCTTCTTCTTTGGCGCGTGAGTGTGTATATAATTTCTGGCGTTCTTCATTTTTCTCGCTCAGGGTTTTTTATGTTTTGCTTTGAGACGTTGCTTTTTCCTCCTGTCACTTGGCGCGTTCGGTATAAGTGTCTTTTTTAATTATACCTATAACAAAGCGAGCTTGTGCGTACGTAAGCTGGGCGAGAGACTTTTAATAAGCGCTAAAATAGAATATTAAACCAGAGCCGTAGGTGACTTTATTTTAATCACTTGTTATGACCGATGCAAAGTTCAGCTTTATTCTGCTGATTGATTAAATTTACATCAATCGAAGTAGAAAAGCTAATTGGCTGAAAAGAAACCAATTAACATAATCGGGAGCATTAGATTTACTACCAAGTATCTGAAATATGTCTACGAAATTTTTCAAGGTTTCCCTTTCCTCAAATAAAATATTGAAGAACTGCTTTAAAAATAGACTTTCTCACATTAGCACTCACTTCATTAGTTTAATTTATATTAGTTAACAAATTTCACGTTTTTTCTATAAAACAAATACGATACGTTATTTCAGATATTTCCGTAAGCTTTTAATATTCCTTTTTTCTAATTTTTCTTTTAAACTATTACTAGATGCTTTTTGTTCTTGGTCATTAAATAAATAATTTATTGCAAATATGAATCATAAATGTATCGAACGTTACCGAGAGATAGCACTTGATTCAATTTCTGCATTTTTATTTATCTTGTGATACATGGTTCACAGATTTACCATCCAGGTTGCCTAACTAAGAAATATATTCACAGACGTGAAAAAATTGCATAAGATCAAATGCCGAGAGCAAAATATGATAAGATGCACGATGCAACATTTGTGTTGGATCTCAGTCGTATGTCATGCCTGAGTTAATGTGACTCAATTTTTGCATTTTCCTCATTAATAGTAAAAAACAAAATTAAATTTCCAAATGTACCTAATTACGGAAAATGTTCATCAACTTTTATTTACTTTTTAATTTTCGGAATAACTTTATTTTTACAATATTTGGTGCTTTATAATATTACAAACCACATTGATTTTCACAAAAGCGCAAGAATATTCAAGAAAGAAAAAAATGGATATATTAAGAAAAGCCTTTACCGACTGAAATTAAATTAAAATAATTAATTGTGTTCATTTATTATACCAGGCAGAACTATTAATAATGCAAGCATCGGTATATAAAGATAATAATTTCGAGTAATTAATAATGCAAAATGTTGGTGCATAAAGAAATTGCTCGGGTAATGTTTGCAGAACGAAACGCGGGGAATATTATTGTTGCAAACATATGTAAAGACAAAAGTTGGCAAATAGGCGATCGTGAGATCGAGTGCCGAGAACAGCCAGGGTACGTGCAACCAATCAATTTTCTTCTTAACACGTAATCGAAATCCATTACAAAAGCGTCACGAGCCAAATCCCATCCCCCGCGCACCAACAGAAATATTCGCAGGAATCTGGGCGGCATTGCGAAAAAGTAATAATCTTTAAAAATTCGACCCTCTTACGCGGGTGCATTTGCGCGATGCCATCCCTTCGTCCTCGATCATTTTTATTATTCTCGGCGTCCGCCACTCGGTCTGCCTCCTTCTCTCCTTTTTCCCGTTCTCTTCCCCTTCTTTCTGTACCCGTTCGGTCTTTATCTTCCGCAGCGAATCGCTTGGAGGAGTTGAGCGCGTGCACCTGGGGCCGTCTTGTATGCGGGCGCATCGAGACCGGGATATTGAGACATGATGCCATGTGTTACTTGTTCTTTCGTCGACGAATTAGCGCCTTTATATACATATACACAGTAGCTGTATCTGTATACCGTTGTGTTTGGCTCGATGTCCTGCGCTTCAAAGCGACTCGTTTTTTTTTTTAATCCTTCATTGCCTGGTGCCATTCCAGTAACCTACAGTTCTCTAGGGATTTTTAGCAATTTCTTTTTTCAATTCTTTACTTGTCCCTTGATTCCGTTTGCTCGATGAAATAAAATGCGAATGAATAAGTTACGATGATCAGAAAAAACTTCTGTTTTAATCAATAATCGTATATTATTTAGAATCACAAAAGATTGTGTTTTAATTTTTCCAGATAATCTTTATTTTTGCATTGACTTATTATTATTATCATGTCTTGTAAATAATAAAACGTCTACTGATTTCAAAAGCATGAATATTCAAACCCTGGAAAACCAAGAATTTTTCTAATCTTTGAATACATTTAACGAACTTTTTTTAAATATTAAAAATATACCGTTAAATTTTTTTCAAAATTTTTTAATTTGAACATTTTTACAAAAACATATTTCAATAATTAAATTTTAGAAATATGTAAGCCTTGAAGTATAAGCACACATATTTACGAATAACATATTGTTAATATATTTTTGTTTTACATTGTTTAAATTTCGATGACTTTAAAAATCGGTCAAAAGCTTATGTTTTTACAAATAAAGGCCCCAAAGGAATCTCAATTGAAAATTCAATATTAATTAAATTACTTTATTAGTTTAAAAATTTAAATTATTTATTAATTTATAAAGTGCAATAGAATTTCAATTTTAATTCATGACCTTTCTATTTTATTTCAATTTTAATATTATCTTTTGAAAATTTAATCTTCAAAACCATCAAAGAAAAAACTTACGAAAGCAAAATATTGAAGGGTCATTAGTTTTCTACGAGTATTTTTTGCTTTTCACCGAATTTAATTTAATGAAATGAACACGCAAAGATAACGTAAAACTTGAAACTGTGAAAATAAGAGAAAAAGCAACCTATATTATAATACCATTTGAACAAATATATTCTTCCTAACTATCGAAAATATAATTATTTTACAAATTATAATAATTAAAAATAACATAATGACATCGAATGTAACGGAAATCTTTTTTGCCTTTTTTAGTGTTCGCTAGTGTCACTCGTCTATTTTTATTAAATAAACGACGAAGCTCAAATTTGTTAGAGATGAAAGAAAATTTTAAAAACGTTTAAACTAAATGATTTTTGCTTACTATAACTTACTATAACTCTGCGTATGTCGAGTTTCTATCTTAATACCGAACAAAACCAAAAAGCATTGAAAATAAGTTAGAAAAATTATGGTGAAAATAGTGATTCATCATTGAAAATCATCTTTACTTCACACTTTACAGATATTGTCAAGTATTCGTCAATAAAAATTTTTAAAATATACCAGTATACCTGAAGTTTGTAGAGTTAAATTGCTCTAAGCAGCGTTTATTCGAGTGAAAAGGCAAGAAAAATAAGGAAAACATAAGAAAAAAATGAATCTGTTTTTAAGCTCCAAGGTGGCTTTGTAATTTTAGGAGAGAAACAGTAAAAGGAATAGATTACAACTGTTGTTGGCTTCGACTACGTCGACTTGATCATTGAATGCGCGCGAGTCCTCATGGCTCCGCTCGTCGTCGCAAGCGTGCGCGTATGAGAAAAAGAAGCGCAGGAAGTGAATGACTCGTAGAATGAGAATAATTCGTTCGGACGAGAGAAAGGAACGACGTCTCGCATGGCCAGAAAGAGAGAGAGAGAGAGAGCGAGAGGGAACACACGAGATCCAGGACGGCGCGTCACCCGAGAAGGTATGTCTTTTGGGACTCTGATTCTGGACTCTGAATCGACGGTGAATGTATTTCCTTTTTTAATGAGGTGAACTTGCACGCCAAATATCACTGAAATAAGACTGGAATTTTCACTCAGTGCCTCGATTGATTCGACAATTAGAGAAGAATGCGAATTGTGGAGTAACAGTTCATCCTAGGTTGCTTTTTCTTCAGATATTCGTTTTACGTCGCAGTAGACTATTGAATCTTCGTTAATTGCTGAACGCAGTGTTTTTTACTAGTCCTTCGAATAAGCCTAATTGTTTTTAACTTTCAATTACATTTTACGACACTTTTTTTAATCTTTCAGCTTTATCGCAAATTTATGAGACATAACAATTTTAAAATTTCTCTTTATGCTGGCAGTAACATTTAAATATTTCGCAAATATCCAATTTGAAACCTGTGCAATGCTGTGTAAAATTCAAGTTTACAAATCGTTTCTATACCAGATGCAATAAATGCAGTACACGTTTTTGCTTTATTCGTAAAGCCTAATGTTTTTAGGTTTTTTAATCTTTGTCAAACATCATTGATTCGAAGTTGGATTTGAACTCTGAAGTATTCCAGCTATTTATCAAAATATTTCATGAATAAATTCACACCGCCACTTTCACTTGGCTTCTCTCGTTTAAAAATGCGCGGAAAAATATTAATCAATAAATCGTAAAAAGTTATTAAAAATGCTAAGTACGACAGTGTAAATGAAATCCTTTTTCAAATCGTAAAAATCGCGAGTGGTTACCCAACAATCGACGTTTAAAAATGATATTACAAATACGAAGAGATTAAAAAATCACTTTGCTCAAAGTGAAACGGAAAAACAAAAAAATAATTTTCATTTCTCGTGAAGTAATCAAGGAAGCATTTAAAACATCTGAATGTCTGAATGATTTTTGCTCCTATGATCTTTGCGCTGGAGGTATAAAATTCAGACGGCTCGGGTAAAGCAAAGAGAAAGGAAGAGTAGAGAAGGAGAGAATGCCTCGGGAGAATGAAAGCGAAAAAAGGGAGTCTCTTTCCCGCACAAGAAGCACCCGAGGACGACCAGCCGAAAGGTGGGCAGAGGTAGAAGAAGAGACCGCGCAGCTTAGGTAGAGAATGAAGGGTATAAAGGAGGCCTTCGTCGGCGCGCGCGCCCGTACCTCTCGATTCTTATCTCGAGGATTAGGTCGCTTTCCTCCCCCTCTCTATCTGTCCTTCTCTGTGCCTCCGCTGGACGATAGGACACGGGAAAGGGACCGAGAGAATTCTTCTCTCTTTGGACACCCGCAATATCCACTTGGCGGCGGTGATTGATTTTTTAGTCTCTCTCTCTCTCTCTCTCTCTCCCTCTCTCGCTGTCCGTCCTTTTTTACCTTTTCCCTTGCTCTCTCGCCGAGATAAGAATCGGACGCTTGCTTGCGTCGTCGCTGATTACGTGCGACCGGTGATACTCGCTCTTTACCGGGAAGAGTCCGGCTTTTCCGGAAACTCGCGCAGCGCTTTTCTTTGTTTCAAGGCTACGCGCTCGGCCCTCGTCCTTCTTCCGCGTGACTGCAGACAAAGTCCGCCTCGGCTGCGTTTCTTCATCGATTATCCGGTTGGGCCTAAGTGAGGAACTGTGTTCTGACCAAGGGCCAGCGTTAATTTGGTACTTTAGATTACGTTTCCGAGAGTTCATCTCGTGGGTAGGAGATCGCTGTCGCTATGCGGCATCTTTTCCCTCTCCTCTTCTTGCTTTAGAAACTTATTTTAAGACAAATTTTAATTTGTTAATTTGCACATGTAGAGTTTTGATCCTTGGATACGTACAAATGGCGAAAAGGTGCAAGACCTAATATTTTTTTTACAGTCGTCATTCCTCGTGGAAGCTAAATGCAACGATTGTCTTAACCTGCTTTGTGTATCAATAATAAGTCAGAGATTACACTCGCAACGAAGCTGCAAATGTAACAGTTGGTAATAATTTTTATAATTCATTACTTAGGCATAGGCATAAATTTGTCCTTTAATTGTTAGGTGATTCATATCGCGTGTTGAAAAATCTATTTCTTAATATACTTTTTCTAAAAGCCTCTGAAAAATGTACACTGTCTTCAAAACCTGTCCACAGTTGATCATGATAATTGTGTATAATAAATTCGATTTGTCCTAAAAGACTTCGTAAATTCGTACACGAAATGGAATAAAAAATTATCGGCAATAATTTATTCTCTGGTCTATTCCTTAATCGTTATTAAAGGCTCTTATTTATACATATTTGTAGTAGGTTCTCACGCTCACCGTGAATTTCGGTCTTTCCTTATCACAAGCTTTATCCATAATTGCGGCTGTTGAGTGTGTTAATTTCTTTTTTTAATCTTCTTTTTCGTCACCTTTTCGTACCCGATTATCTACTACTATTTTTTTCCTTATTGAATATTGTGATTTTAAGTTCTATTTTAGAGATGTTATTTACGAATTTTAATGCCAAAATACGTTAAAATTAAGGCAGATATTCTACAATAATTTTTGTTTAAAAGTTTCTCTAATTATTGTTTAATTTTTATCAAATGTATTAATCGTGCAAAATTATAGAGGTTAGATCAATATTTCATTTGCAGGCTTAGACAGGTATTGAATAGTAAAATCAGCGATAATTGCTAATTATTGATTTATAAAATAGGACTGAATTTGCGTGAAATTAAAGAAGCTTTTAATTGAGCGCTATCTATGCTCAAGAGCACAGATATGAAATTTATGTAATCTTTATAAACTTCTTGAAACCTTTTTCAGATTATACCATTTAGCCTATCGCTTTAAATTCCTTACACGTAAAAATCCATTTCCACCTTTGATAATTCTTTCGATCACTTTAGTATGCGCTTCGTATCATTTTTCTTAGTCTGCACCTATATTTTAGCATCCTTGTGGCGCTTTCGGATGCTGTTACCAGCGATGTTAATAAGAGAAGCTCAACTTATCATCGGCATTATCGGGCGACAAGCCAGCAACTAATGGTTTTCTCAACGTACTTATACTTTCATCCTATATGTACACGTACGTTCACCCATTCTCAAGATATTCGAGTTTTTAAGTTTCATACAAACATATACGCTATTTGTACGTGTATATTCATGCAGGTAACAAGCATTTGTCCAATCCAAAAAATTGTACATGTTAGAGATGAAATTCTTTGGCTTTATGTCTTTCGTATGATAATAAAAAATACCAAATTCTTTAATTTATTATGTTTTAAATATTTTAAGTATTTAAAATGCGTATCTCTTTACTTCTAAATTTGAATCCGTAAATATGAATGCGAGATTTTCGAATAAAGTGTACTTCCAACATCATCAGGCTGTAAGGAGGATACAAAATGGCTATTGATAAGTAATGCAACCCAGTATATAAAACATCATCAGCACGTTATTATAAATATGTATTAGAATTTATATTTAATTTTAATTATATTATAAAATTAAAATCCACTTATGTATTAAAAGCATATATTTATACGATTTATTTTACATAATAAAACGCTTAGTCGTATTTTCAATGTCTCACTAAGATTGCATTTAAGATGAAAGTTTGTGAATTTTATGAATCAAGTATGCATGATTTTTATAGTCTTGTTTAACAGACTTTTTATTGACGAAATTTGAATATACAATAATAATATTTATTTAGACAAATATAATTTTTTTAATTAAAATTTAACGATTTGATTATCATGAATTATTAAGGGTATTTATAATAATAAATAATTTTTATCTAATATACAATATTTAGATTAAATAAATTTTACTTGGGAGAAATTAGGAGCTGAAAACATGTAGTAGGCATGTAATTAATTGT
Source organism: Platyscapa corneri (assembly GCA_018907185.1). Taxonomy (NCBI): domain Eukaryota; kingdom Metazoa; phylum Arthropoda; class Insecta; order Hymenoptera; family Agaonidae; genus Platyscapa; species Platyscapa corneri. The sequence goes on along the minus strand of JACCHW010000005.1, from coordinate 2,674,882 downwards.
ATAAAAAGCAAGTGTAAGCAAAGAAATTAAAAATGTTATATAATTTATAAAATAACTCTTAGAAAAATTAATTATTTGTTTATAAAATTTTTACAAATTTATACATTTTTATGCTTGGTTTACTGAAAAGGACACATATTTATAAAAAAAATAATTTAATGAAGAAATGTACAATAAAAACTGCTCTATATTAAATATACTAACTCGCTTATATTTACATATACGTAACAGAGCAGATATAAAACTTCTTGTATTACTTTATAAGTAAAAAGTAACCATAGAAAAACATAATACGTAATGGAATACACATATAAACGTTAAGGCAAATAAGGCGGAAAAAGATATAGATTTTTTCATGAAACTGGAGAAACCATCTTTTCTTGTAACCAAGTATATTAAAGAATAAAGAATACTTTGGACAGTATATTAAAAGAATATTTTAAATAAACGAGTAGTGTATGAAACCGGTTTCTAGAATAAAACTAGAAGCAGAAATCGAGGTACTTTCATCAAAAACAGGGAAAAATGATCTAACAGATTTAGGAAGAAAGTGCAAATAGACTCTGATTAAATTCTAAACGGAAATTGATTCGCCTATAAGAATTTAGTATAGAATAATCGAAGCAGGAATGTATTTACATAATTTATAAAAATATTTGGCGCGATAACAATTTGATACCAAGCTTTGGGAGATTTTTCAAGGATAATAATAAATAGGAAAGGCGTTAAGTGGGCTAAAAACTTGCCTTAGAAAATAAAACATTAAAATATGCAAATGTTTAAAGTGACGACCTGCATACAAGATAAAAATTTTCATGAAAAGATTTTGAACACCGCAAATTAGATAGTTTCAAGTCTGATTCAAATTCATGCGCTGATACGAAAAGAACTGAATGAGAAATTGTTATATCAACAGAAAATGATTAAATTTTACGTTACTTCACAATTTGAATAGACAAAATAATGCAACAAATCCATAATGAGCTAAACCAGTACATTAATTAATTATATAACATTGAGAATTGATTAGAGCAACGAAGAAACTAATTACTACTTGATGTAATTTCTTGTGTTAATTTATCTTGATAAAATTTAAGAGAGTAAGGTGTACTGTTATCTAATTTTTGTACGCAATTACACGTCCAATTGACGGTGTACATTGTCGTTATTAGAATTAGGATAAAATGCTTTGAAACTGAAAATTGAAAACTGAAAATAATAATTCAACAAATCACGTTGGTGAATATCATTGATATAGTACGGAACGAGCCATTAGATCGAACAAAATCGTCGACGAGTGAAATCTAGATTCGATAAGAAAACACACCTAAAAATCGAGTTAAATATTGATTAATGGGTGTGTTAATGTTTATTAATTTGTATTTCAACGAGGAACAGAATGTGCACTCGCATAGTAATAAACAATAGGAGCGAAACCGGAAATATGAGGTCACGGATTAACAACGGATCAATCACTGACACTAAAGGAATGCATGTGCATAAGAATGCAATACCGTTACGATTCTAAACTTGTTCAAACCTAAGTTTAATAAACAAACTAGAAATACAATAGAGCAGATGTTCATAGAGAGTTCAAACATGATTATTTTCTAAAATAATGAAAAATAATCCAAGAATATTGTGAGGCTTGCACGAGTGATCGGTAATGTACATAAGTAATTATACGATTAAAGAACGCGAAGCTTCGCAACAACTAATTGAAGAAAAGTAAAGCGCATTTCACAGAAAAATGCAAATACATTTTTGATCGTTTTTTAAACACTATCTTCATTATTAATAGTTGGTTAATCGTTTATAATAGGTTTTTTCGGGACTCGAAATACAAGTAAAATTAAAAAGTTGTAATCTAAAAGGAAGACACTAGTACAGTCTTACTTGCGTTAAAACGATGTTTTTTCTAAATCGGGACTAAACCCAATTTAGAAGCCTGACACTAAAACTTCATTATATTGTGGAGCTTTTTATTTAAATTAAAATACTTGCTCGAATGCATAATTATTATTGAAGATGAATGCTGCCTTGGTTGAAGTATTACGTGTATTTCACATCAGATTATAAAAAAAGTCCTCCACATTTGCTTCGAGCTCATAATAAATATGAAAGCGAAAAATGGATTACGGATGCTTAACAAAAAATGTTTTATTATGCATATATCCGTTATAAATGTCTTATTCTTAGACCTCGTTCGTTGTCGCCCCTTGAATATTCAATGAGAAATCGTGATAGATTGTACGGCTCACTTTATATGTACACGCATCGGTCCGAGTACCCGGTGATTTTCACAGCGCCACTGAACATACAATATTAACTCACCTCGGAAAGAAATAAGAGAAAAAGATCGATGCTGATCGTGCACGTTAATAATCAATCAACATATCAAGTTTGCTTACGTATAATATTCGTGTACCTGACGGATTGTTTTTTTCAAATTGAAATTTCATGCGAACGACAGTGACGTAATGTAGTCAAATAAAAAAGTAAGCAAATGAAACGCTTGGGCTCGATTGCGTTCTTAAAAATAATTTATGCCCTTAAGGGAATTTTTCAAAAGCTACATTGTTCGTGTAATGCGGATGCAAGTGCGAGCATACGTATAATTTATTTACGACTGAACATAATTTTATGTTCTACACCCCTTCTTTGACTTATCTTTCTTCTTCTCTTTAATTCTTCTCAAAAATAGGCGGTAAAAAAGGAGAAAATTAATAATTAGGTACTGTCTTCAATTGAAGTATCATATAGCATTTTTTAATTACTTAATTTTATTATATTGCAAGTAATTGATCGTTTTATTTATTTTTCCAAATATTCATTTGAAGTTTGTAGTTTTCAAAGATTTTTATTTTATAATGTTATAACTAAAATTTTATTCACACAATAATCGAGTGCAGTAAATTATTTTTATCGAATGTTTCTTAAAGTAATTGCAAATTTTTTTATCCATATTTAAATATTTATCTGCTACTCAAGTAAAGAGGTTGATTATAAAAAGTTATACCTTTATTGCGTAATTCTTTAATATTATATAATAAAAAATTTAATTTATTTTCGCAAGGTTAAAATATTTTAACATTAATCATTTTAATAGCTTCGTTAAATATAAAGTTAAGCCAAAGTGCGAAATTTGGCTTTTGTAAATAAATTAAAACGAATATATTCGTTACCTTCATAGTATTGATAGACCTCGTGTTTTTCACATATAAATTAAGTGAAAAATGTAAGAATATTGAAACGTCATGAATTTTGTATTAAAAAATTTAGTTCACAATAAACTTACATTTTGTTATTTTATTTGAACTTTAAAATGTTTATCAGACTTATAATATTTATTCGACTTACGGTGAATCGGTAAGAATATGTTTTGCACATTAGAATAAAATTATATCACATAGACACAATATAGTTAATTTAAATACTTATTATTATTTAATACTTAATTATTATTCTTAATATTTTATTTGGTTTGTCATATTGTATAATTTTATTCAAATCCCATATTCCAAAGTCTGTAAGTGCAAACAAGTATTAGAATTAATCATTGTTAAATTTAACTTATATGAATCACAGATTTCAATGTACATAACAAGTACAAAACACGTAATTGAAATATACAAGTGTGAATTACAAAATTTTTATAATAGTTTCTAAACTATGACTGGTTTAATCTTAGTTGAGTCCAAAATTTTCAGCCACAATAATAATGAATTACACACGAACGAATGAATATCAACACAGCGAATAAAATAATTAATGGAACGTAAAACAGGCAAACATTAAGAGTTACATTATATAGTAGAAGTTCAAACTAAACAAATAGGGGTTTGAGGAAAAATATTTAAAACGTATTTAAATCAAATTTTTACTTGTTTGGCAACTCGATACCTGGAGACTTTGTATTTAAAAATTATTTTTTAGTAATAAAATAAATTCAATATATCTATTTTGACAACATGCTAATTTAAAAAAATATATTCGTATCCTCAAATTGTAGTTAATATAATAACTGTCATAACTATGATTATTTATTTTTAAATTTTACTAAAATATCCGTTTATTTAATTTAGAGGGAATAAACTTTCGACAAGGCGAAAAGGCATCTCTCGTAGGATTTTCATATTTAAACTCTCATCCATAAGAATGTTTTCGGTATAAAGCGTTTGCGTCTCAAAATCAAACTTGTCGAATTTATCACGAGACTATTCAATTGTATTACAATTTGAATGTTCGCAAAATGTGATAATTATAATTTAAAAGCGTTATTTTTCTCACGAAGCCCGATTCTTGCTAAGCGATTACACGCTGAGTACTTCCAAGCCAGCGAAACTCTAAATAATACAATTTTACAAATGGCACTAGATTTTATCGATCACGCATCTCTTAATTTCACTCCCAATCGTTAAACACGGATTGCAATTATACATGGCTTCAACTTCGACTTCACAGCGCAATTACTTTTCTATCCTTTGTCATCAAACCGTTTTTAACTTTCGTTTTGGAGTCGCGCCGAGTTCGTCGTCGATAGATCGATCGTTTTTCCTCTATAGCGACCCTGTTGCCGTTTCTTCCTCCCGTCCTCTCTCGCCGTTAGCCAACGAAAAACAAACAGCGCCGCGCCTCCTTCCAGCCAAGCGAGCGGTCGTCGCGTACCGGCTTCGCTGACTCGAGCGATGACTAATTACGCTCCGGGTTTCGTTCCCGAGCACCTGGCGCATAGCCCTGGACCCTTTCCTTGGCACCGGCGGTGGCCGCGTGTTCGACCGAACTTTCCCCCGAGGCTAGCGATTTCCCTAATACCGGCTGCCGACGAACCTACCGGGATCAACTTTAGACACGTATATGCGTGTGCGCGCACGTGTGAGATAAGGGTTGGAGGAGCGGTTGCTTTAAGAAGAACTGCCCCATTTAACAAACGGAGATTTCGAGCTGTTGCACGCGGCCTGTCGTGCCGTGAGAAGATGCGAGTCAGAGAAGTGACTACGGGACTCACACTGAGCTATTCGAGAGGCTGCTTCAAAAACACTGACGGCAGCTCTCTTATTTATTTTTGTATTTTACATTCGCTCTCGATGAATTAGAGTTGCAAAACAGCCGATCCGCGCACTTTTGCGGCGACGCATCAAAATGCTCGCAGCTATTATTAAATAACCTTAGGTACTGGAGGTGAAAAACAAGTCGTATTTTAATACAAACATTCGAAACAGCCTCTTCCTATGCGCTTAATAACGCACGCAGTTTAAGGATAATTTTCTCAGTCTATACGTTTGTGGCTATTGCCTGCAATAAAATAATAAAAATTATTATTGCTGCTTTGTATCTGTTTCATAACAATGTTTTTAAAAACTACAAAGAATAACCTGGCTACGAGTTCTTCCTAATAAGCCCGTTATTAGCAGTTTTAATTTCGTCTATAATTTAACCAATTTAGTTAGCATAATTTATGGGTGATAACTATAGTCGTTTTTTAATTGATTAGTGTTATTATTTTAAGTTAGTAAATTACAATACGTTGTTTTAAATACGTTTACCAACATTTGCCAATCCAATTGCTGTTTTGTTGGCCGGGATATACAGAATTACAAAGTGAAGCATTTAATAATGCGTGTGAAAATTTTCAGAATGCCCTTTCAACTCAATTTTTACCGCCTGCTTTTGTTTTCTCTCTCGTGAAATTACCTGCAGACATTTTATTAAATTTAATCGATGTTCGTATAATTTCGATTTATATCCAGATTCAAATCTGTAATATAAACTAATGATAGCCTTTCTAATGCTTCATTAATCTTTACGGAATTGAGTTATCGGATTAGTTACAAACTTCCGTGGTAAATAAAGCAAGTGAAGAACTAAATGAAAAACTCGCATACGTGGTACTTTCGATTTAACATATACATTTTTACAGCAACGGTAATGACACGTTCGTTCCACTTAAAAACACATTTAATTACTGCTCATTGTAACAATAATTTTTCGTTAATCGCAAAGTGCCTTAAAATCGTATATCATTATATTGAATCTCTCAATAATGAGTAGAAATCGCATGCGAAACCAAACATTAAAGCACGACGGTAATTTTCCGGCTAAGGCATTATTACCCATTATAAACATGTGAAAGGTAAAGGTTAAGACTTTTCATTTACATTTCCTACAAACGTACCAACATAAATTTTATATCGCGGTGCAGTTTATACCATAGCCTGCCACGCACTATAAACGAAATTACTCGATAACTCAGGTGCGTGTCGTCCCATTAAAGATCTATAAATCCAAGCAAACGTTACGATAAAAGAGTGCTCTTGCGGGAAGAATGAAAGAACGAAAAAGCAGAAAATCAGATCGAGAAAGCAGACGCAAATGAGCTTATCTCCTAAAAGACGGAGTACAAGCTGGATTAAAGTGAAACACGTGGAAAGGCCACACGCGCAGCCTTTCCCGTCTGTCTTCGTATACCATCGGACTGTAAAGTACCTCATCCTCTCGCCTCGATCATACAAAGGTGCGCAATGTTTTTCGCACTTGCTAATTTAAAATGCCTCTCCATCTCTCGCGAGTAATGTTAATTTAACAGCTTAGCATAGAAATATAATCTTTTTATAATCGATCCAGTTACGCCTCCAAGAAAAGAAGGAGGTTCGAGAAAGGTGCAAGGTGGGGAAAATGCTTGGCAAAAGAATTCTTAACTATGGACGAGCTAATGCTGTTACTGCTGCTGTTGCTGCTGCTACCCACACACAGGCATTTATTATGCAGTGCGACATTGTACCTTAGTAGCGCCTTGTAACGCCTTTCCTTGTAATTGACGCGTTCCTTTGGCGATCCGCGTAACGCCATTTTCTCATTTTTCATTTGACCGTAACCCTTCCACGAATATGTTGACTTATTTCCTTGCCTTAACACTATTTTTGTCACCTCCTGATTAATATTCCACGTTTTAGTTCTCGTTTCTGCGTGGCTTGGCTCGAGGGAAAATAATTTTGAAAATTATGTATTTGTAATTTTGAATTTAAAAAATGCACTGCACGTTATTAGTCGGGCGATTCGTTTAGAATGATTTAAAACTTAAAGCAAGTATTTTCTGCATTACGAGACTGGTTTTTCAACACGCTTCACTGATTTTACATGTCTTGTGTTATTAGTATGCAACTTCTATGAAGTCTTTGGAAATTCGTGAACGAAAGAGTGACGAATGCGGAATTAAAATGCGCTTTGAAAGGAGAAAATAATTATCAGAGAAGATTTCACATTTTTCCAGATGATAATCGCTCAATGAAATAAGCCACGCCAAAGACTTCAGCGTCGGAAAGTAAGATATAAAAAGACAAGGTTTGGATAAGTAATGTTTCAAATACTTTGACTTTAGCTCTAATGTAAATGAAACATTAATGCAATTTGCGCATTAAAATGGGCGTAAAATTAAAAATAACGCAGGAGAATTATTTCCAAGCGTACCGTTTTATATCGAAATGATTAGGCAACTATAATGCATGTCCATTCGTAAAAACAAACCTTTTATATTATTTTGTTGCCACGATATATCGCTGTATTACATCGCTGCAGTTCAAAAAAATTCTCTTATCTGTCGAGTAGAGTAAATAATCTTCCCGCATTACAACGACAATAGAAACATTTAGTAATATTATGAATTTATGAAGCCACCATACAAACTTTTCACAATTACAAGATGTAGCATATAAGCACTAAAAGCTTGATTGCCAACTTATTAAAATTTTTTTTCCATTAAAGCATGCCCAATAAAATGTTTATGAAACTTGTAATTGCAAATGAGTTTGCAAACAGTAACAATAGCTAATTATGTAATTCAAATAATTTTGTTTAATAAATTTAAATTATTTACTGCATTTCAAGTGCTAAACGGGTTTCAAGCGTAGATTACTATTTTTACTTCCAAGACGTATATTGATTTAGTTTAATATTTTATCTAAAATATTGCTGGTTTAGAGATCATTGACAGGCTTGAGCCAATAAGCGAACGCCGAGAGCCGCGTAGAGGCAAGTGCCTGCAGATGTTAATTGGCAGTTCGACGAAAGATCAACTGTAAAGTTACGCGTTTGGTGAAAAGTATCTCTCGATATCGGGCGCACTAAAGTAAATAAATCGTTTAAAGTGTTTTTTTTATGCAATTTCACGGAACGACTGAAACTCTTGTATTCGGGGTTTTTACATGTTACTGAAACGCTTGTTCGCGTTGTGCCAGCTCTAATTAAAATAGAATACATTGTTTCTGTTAAAGAACTACGAGCGCGGTGTCAGATTACTTTAAAATTATTGATACTCTATGTACAAAATCGCACGTACTTTTCGAGATGAAATAGCGTTTTTGTAAGCTTATGATTTTGCGCGATAATTGGTTTTAGAAAGTTATGCTTTTGTGTTATTTTGGTGTACGCACGTGTGTGTTCTGTATTAGACTCTTTGTCGAACTATTTAAATGCACATGCTACAATAAAATGTTTTTAAAATCTGCGCCAGTCGAAGAATGCTCAAAAGGGTATTAAAACTCAACTTAATATTGTAATATTATTCTATAGTATTTGTCGCGATTCGCGTAAAAGGTGTTGCTCAATATGAAACAGTGGCAAATCATGTTAAATGAATATAAATGTCACAATAAACTTGTTATTAATATACCAGTCACATTTTTAAAAATCTGCGAATACATATGTATTGAGTTATAAAAAATTCCTTCCACTTCGTTTAGAAATTAAAAAAATATACATATATTTACGTATACACGTATATTACTTTATAAATGAAACCTAATGTAAATTATTACAATACAAAATAATTTTAATGTTTAGCGTTGATGAATCTAGCAGAGGATAATATATTATTGTCTTGTTCTACATTATAGTATCATATAGTGAATAATAGAAAATAAAAAAATAAAAGTAATAAATTATAAACACATACAATTATGGTTTATTATAAATATTATATACGTGAAATATTACCATTTAATCTAATAATTATTCTAATAATTATAAAATAAATAGTATATTTCATAAGTAGTAAATATTAGGCTTGTTAAACCATCAAACCAATTTAATGGATTTAATTTCAATCGATTCATTAATAGTTAATAATTTATTATGAAAAATGTACAGAAAAAATTGGTGCATATTTTTGTATTTATAAGAGCTCGTCTAGATGGATCAGGTATGTTGCTATTATATTTTTTGGACTTACGAAATACTGATATTATCTTATACTAAACGCATATGTATTACTCTTTTAAATATATACATTCTTAATGGTGATATTTAAATTCTTAGTACACAGCTTGTAAGTTTTATATTATATGGGCATTAAGCAGCACAAATGATAATAATCGAATATTATTGACTGTCTTATAGAATTTAGAGATTATCTAGTGTTTAAAACAACCTCTAATAAATTTAATACAAAGTGACCACGATTATCGTCGTGAGACGTAAAACAAATGCTAGATTACATTATCTAGCAATTTCTAAAACTACAATTATAATTGTGCAAATTAATTTTATAAAAATTATTAATCCTTAGGTAACAGTTGTGTAATTATAAAAAATATAATATTGAATTATACATAACGAGGCTAAATTACACTGAAACAAAGCATTGCAAAGGCATATAACCCACGTTCTCACCCTACTTACGCATATAAATCCACAGACAAATCAAGATCTTATTGCGATAATAATTGCTTCATTTTAAGGTCATAAACAGCCTTACTGATAGTTAAAAAACTATTCTCACGATGCATAATTTATGTTGGACTACGATGACGTACTAATGATAGCTTATCATAGTAAATGTGCTTTATATTAGAGGTAACGGTTTTTTGTTTTAATTGAGATTTGCGTAATATTCACGTATTTAACTTTATTCTCAGGTTGACCGCAGAGAAACAAATTTTTGCGAGTGCAAATAAAATTTCGAGATTTATGTACGGCAGCACAGCGAATGACGTAAACAGAAATTGTTTTTAACAGTTGTAATTTAAAAAAACCGTCGCAAAAGCTTGTGCGTCGGGAAAACTAACATGTTAATTTACAGCTCGTGCCCTGATCATTAGGAAAGTGCACTAATTTTTTAGTAGAAGCCGTCCTCACCGACAGCAGCAACTTCAACTTCAACTTCAACGAAACCTGAACTCATTTGAACAGAGGAAAATCGTAAAACGCAGTCTTACATAAGAAATGTAACGGCGTATTCGTACAATTCACTGTAACGTGCTCTAATTTTTGACAAGTTTACGTTGAGCTCTGAATCGCTGGTCTCCATTATTTAAAGTATCCGCTCGAAGGGTCTGGCGCGGCCAATTCTTTCCGCAGGCAAAAATGGCCGAGAGTTCGCGATATTCCTTGCGCTTGTCTCGCTCGCCTTGTATACGCGCTCCGCAGAATCCGCGAATTGGCACGCGATAAGGCCTCACTCTCGCTCTCGCGTCTGTACTCCCACGCGCATACCTCTGCATTATACAGGCAGAAATACGGGCGAGTTTTTAGCATTCGCTCGAGGAGCGGGAGCGAGTGTGGGGCAGAGGAAGGAGATGGAGCGACCTGGCGTCGTTGACGAAGAGGACGACGGGCTCCACAGGAAGCGCAGCCATCGACGACGCGGCGACGACGAGCCGACTAGGCGACGAGAACGTCGCGACCGCGCGGCGCGCTATGGCCCGTGCGCACACAAATACGAATATTACGTGCCCCTCTTTTACACGCGCGAGTTTGCCTTTATCAAACATCCCTCCGCGCCCCGCTATACGCTATTATACGCTGTTTTCGTGCCCGCTGCCTGTTAGCTACTTATTGCTCTCTCTACATGTGTGCGCGTTAAGCCAGTCGGTATTTCATATTTAACGGAGTGATTAGAGTCCTTCGCCTCCTTTTGTATCCCAATGAACGACGTCCTCGGACAAATGGACCTTCCATTGCAAATGGATTAAGCCCTTGAGGCTGTCTGTCTTTTATATCTTTCTTCTTAAATCGGGGAAAGGTTCACTTTAAAAATACTGTTTTGCTAGCGAGGGCATCCTATTTTTTGCGAGGAAAATTTATCTTGGCATCTTAAACCGGGCAAAATGGCTATATTAACTAGAGTATCGAATTGATGTAAGAAGAAAGAAACCCATCCGAACAGGCGACGAGAGAAGGGAGCATTCTTCAAAAGTAAAATTATCGCTCTCCTGGAAAACAGGAAATTCTTTCAATACAACCGAGTGATTTCAGTTTTCACAAAAACATATCTTTCGACTAATACACTTTCAGGGAAAAGATCGATTTCACAAGTAGATATACAATTTTATATTCTGGGAAACTATCCTTTCGAGTTTTGATTGACAAACAAATTGGTCTACCCTAAGTTTGGAAGACTAAGTTCGATAAAGTTCTTCTTATGCCCAAACAATCACTATTCACAAAACTTCCTAGCGACTATCTTAGTAAATTTTTGCTTACAAGGAATTGTATTTATAATAGAACAAATGATTTTCAATATTATTTAGAGATAATTATATTTTTGTGAGTTTTTACTATTTTATGTTCTTGTTAGTTGAACGATAAAAATATTTTTTGTTTTTTTTTTGTATTTTAAAACTTTGGAAAATTTTTTAAAACTAAATAATAAAGCTTGTGTGTCATTAAAAAAATTGTGACGCGTATTATATGCATTGTTGAGTATTCCTGTAAATAACGAATAATTTGAATATATCAAAAAAAAAAATTTAATTATGATCCATAAAAATAACCATATTTACGATATTCATTAATCGCATTCGTGATAAGCATATTACAAAACTTTCATTCAGTTATATTGAACATATAATAATAATAATAACAGTAATAATAATACATGTATATGTATACATCCGTATATAAAGTTTTTTTACAATCCATGCACTCAAAAGAGAAGGTGATTTTAGTCTTGTATGATGCTCTCAAGACAAAGCATAAATTGTTTGTTTCCACAATAATCTTTCATTCTTCATTTATTCACGCGTATTGTTTAAATGTTAAATAATTTGTGTTTATTCGTGAAATATTTGTATGGAAATTTTTTTTTAGATTCTAGTTATTGCAAAGTTTTTATGAAATATCGTTTAAATTTTGAAATAAAAATAAAAATAACCATTTTCTTATTTTTTACTTTATTAACTGCTGAAAGTGGCTGCAGATTTATAGGTATATATATATTAATTAAATTTTTATCATAAATAGATAAAATCATAATAGTAGTCATATCTAGGAATATTAAATAGTCAATAGCTAAAGATAAATATTTCGAATTAAAAAGAACATAATTTTTATTTATTAATACATTGAAACCCATGATTCTATTTATTGATTGTTATGATATGAAATAATTAAAAAGTAATATATAAAATAAATGTACTAATTCCTACGCAATAATCGATTATGCTTAATCCTGTGGACTTGATACTATGCTTAAAAGAATAACTCTTACTTCACACTTTCTATCGGAAAATTTAATTACGATCTTTGTTAGCCCATTCCTCAAAAGAAGCTTATGAAATATGATAAATTACATGCATTTACAATCAAATAATTTATTTGAATACCTGAATCCATTACGTATTTATTTACACAGGTAATGTTATATTTGTGTGCGCGCGCTTTATTATATATGTGTAAATGTATGTTTGGACATATTGAAATGAATTAAATTCAATTAAAAATTAAATAAAATGTACAAATTCTCATAAGTGTTTCAAGCTGTACTTCAATAATAAGTTATTTAATTATCTCAAAAATGCTGTCAAGTAATTTTATTGATTTCAAAATAAATTTTATAATTAAAATATTTATAAATTACGATGAAAATCTACTGAAAAATACAAAAATTTGCCGAGAGAAGAGCAAATGAAAATAACAAGAAAGCTCTTAATTTGTCAGAACACGCACCAAAAATTAAAAATTTCCTTTTCATAAGGATCAAGAAAAATCTTAGCAACAAACTACGATGTAAATATTGACTATTAAAAATACACGAGTATAGTATCTAGTAGTATCTAATATATATATATATATATCTAGTATAGTCTCTAGACTAGAGTATAGTATCAGCAGTTTGGAAGTGAAATTATCAAGCCATAATAAAGCTGGAATTCATCAACATCTATAATTTTCACATCACCGAGACTTTTGAGCATTATATTTTTAAATGCTTTTTCCCTCGACGTCGACGTCTCATTTTAGTTTATTCTCGTTTAAGTAAATGGACATGTCTGCGCAAGAAATCGGAAAAGTATCTTTATTATCCAGGGACATAACAATTTGAAAACGAGCGTGTAGCCGTGGCTTGACGCCGTGGCATGTGCGCACGTATGTAAGCAGGACGACGTCGCGGCAACGACGACGACGTGCGTCTCGTGCATAAAATCACCTTATAGGAAAAGCCAGCCGAGTCTTTCATAAACGCTTGGTACTGCGCTCGGCTTACTTATTAGTCATTGGCGCCTCTCCGATGGATCATATCGCAACGCGTGCATCCACGCTGCTTTATTTTCAGCCTGGCGCCTGGCTGATCTTGATACATGACGCATTCCACGTCTACGTAAACTCGAGGAGATTAAGGCGACTTTTAAATATTCGAATTATTATTATTATTATTATATTATTATTATTATTATTATTATCATTATTATTAATGCATATTAACGTGCTTGGCGCCAACATCGGCGGGCATAAATCAATTTTTCAATCTTACTTTTACGTGCACTTACGTTAATTTTTTAACTTTAACTCGGATTATGTCTGATGCCAAAATGCAGTTCACTAATTTACGGCAGCTTGTTTCAAAATTAAAAAAGCATTTTTAATATTTAGTGGTGGTTGCTTCGTTTAATACGTAAAAATAAGAGGGACGATGAGATAGAATTTTAGACAACACTTGTATAGATTCAAATTTTAGAAAATTCCACGCGCAAAAATTACATATATTTATTGTATATTATGCATTATTGCTGTGTATCTTGATAATTAAGTCTTCATTGGTTTTTCTTTCCGGTAAGAAATATAGATACTTATTTGAACATTAAAAAAGTATAATTTTAGCGTAATTCAGTAGTTATAAGAGACAGGTTTCAATAACACCAAGTCTGTTTTCAAAGAGTTTTTAGTTATTGTTAAAACGAATTGCAGAAATAAAAAAGCTACTTGGTCCACTTGTTATTTTGCTATGACAATACGTTTCGACCCTCGTATACTCGTTTTAGAAACGCGTGAAAATTTTCCAAATAGAATCTTTGTTTAACGTGTAATATTGCAAAGTGGATGCTTATGAGAACGGCAACTTTGCGTAATCGGCGTATCAACGGATTTTGTTTCATAATGTGAAAATTGACGGTCGGTAATCACAAGGTATGAAACTGGAAACCGAACATTTAGCAATTAAGTTTAATATATCCTATTAATTATAGATCGTCGGTTTTATAAAGCATCGTCTTTTCGCTACATAATTTCCCGAGCGAACAAAATGAAGAACCAACTTCAGCCCGGCCTCAAATTGCTCTTAAGTGAATGAATATGTATATTTAATGCACTTGTCAAATAGTTCAAGATCAGCATTCGCAATTGTTGGACTCGGCACGAAATCCTCCGTATTCATTCGACGCATAATTAAAACCTCGAGAAGCTACCCGTACGTACGTAGGCATGCATTATTTATGTTACTTCACTTACCACGAGGCAGATTCACGTTTGCGCGCTGCGATGCAAAATGGCCTCTGGTTTCAAAAATCCACCCGTTCGCCATAAGGGCCAATTATCCTTGGAAGACCGCCGCTACCGTCGGTGTTTAGAAATCTGTGACAAGCGTGAAAAATAAGGTGTGAGAATTTCATTTTGTCGCTATTTCTTTTAATTCGTGTGGCCTTAATATCCTACTAGGCATGAAGAGAGATTAATTTTGTTGTGACGTAATCCCGACTAGAATATAAGCGAGTTTAGTTTTTAAGGGTGATGCACAACGCGAGGCGTTATCGCCTGACTTGTAATTGGATTAATACGAAGCTTTCAAATTATTGTTTCCAAGTATTTTCTAGTCCACGTACTCTTTACTCCAATTGAAAGAAGCTATTGTACATACAAGACTCAAGCTTTATTTATTGAAAAAAATTTGTATGGCTAGTACTTCTGTAGATAAGTTAAAGCACCGTTTTTTCGAAATGAAAATGACATTAATTTCAATGGAAGCTTTATTTTATTTTGTTACGTTAGCATAAGAAAATATTCTCGTGCAATTACCACTCTTTTGAAGAAATTATTAAATACTTCGACTTAGATAAAGTTTAACTAGACCTATTTGAATTACATTTGAATAAGAGCTGTTTATATAAAACGCGTAGTGCCTGATTTCACAAAAAATAAATAAGAGGTACGTTGTATTTATAATAATAGAAATATAATTTTCCATTTAATTTTTTTCGTTATTGTAGCAATAATTTGGAAAATAATTTTGTATACTTAATAAGCCAGCTAAAGCATCTAAAAACAGTAATGATCAATACTCTTTGTAATTAAAACTACAGATAATTAAAGAGAAAATAAGTTAATTTCTATAATTTTATTTTTCAGTTTGTCTGGATCTCGAAACAGAAATCTTTAATTGTCATGAAATTTTGATGACTGCATACGATGAATCATAAGAAATTTTGAATTACATATCGTTACGTTATTCGTTACGAAATAATCAGAAAAATAACATTTTTTTAACAATAGTAATAATTACTATTGCTTTCTAATAAAAGAAAATGGATGAATAGAATAGTGTAAAAAGTTAAGCTTGGTAAACGTAGTAAAATAGGAGGAAAATTCAATGAAATAATCCGCAGAGAGAGAGAGAGAGAGAGAGAGGGAGAGATAAATATTACTTGCTCAGAATATTCACCAGCTCGTGTCAACTTCCCCTATAAAACAGGTAAGAGACAGCAGAAAAAATTATCTAAGAAGTCACTATCAACAAAAAAGAGGATTACGATATACTCTTAAAGGAAATCTTTCGCTACGTTTTTATTGGCCCCTAATTTACGTTCTTCGGCTTGTTCTCACTCGACAGCAGGTCACAATAAAAAAAGATCAACGTTATCTCTTGGGGTGCATTATAAAACCGGCGCACAAGTCTCGCAAGAGTGCGAGAGAGGCGGGGAAAGAGAAGAAGAGAGCATGAGAGCGAGAGGCGGGGGGGGGAGGGAGGAGAGGAGAGAGAGCAACCCAGCGACAGATAGATAGAGAGAGTTGCCAATGAGGATTGATTGCAAAAAACGCGTACAAGACGATTCGGTGAAAACACGTTGCTCTTCTCTCTTCTTTCATCTTAAGAACCAGTGTTTCGCCTACGACTCTCGTCTTCCTGGAAAGATAAAACGCGGGTGTACGTAACGAGAAAAAGAGAACTCAGTACGGTGAAAAGAGGAGAGTGACTGCGATAAGGTAAAGAGAGAAAATGTGTAAATGACTCTTTGTGCGAAAAATGATCGCGAAGAACGACTAGTAGTTATACATAAGCTCGCATAATTACATCCGAACTCAAGTGAGCGTTTGTTTCGAGTAATTCACTGCCGATCGTGTTTTGCATCTTCAGTCAAATGCGGTATTTTTACTTGTAGAACATTATTCTTGCTGCTTAATCATTATGATTAGTATTCTTTTTTAATTTACTGTTTCGAATTTTGTTAAGGAAGTAATTGATATTCGAGCAGATAAAAAAAGTTATTATCAGACTCTAGGAGTCGTTCGATTCCAAACATTCACGTTTTTATTCAGATTGTAATTCATCAACAACCTCAGGTGCATTTAGGTTTAATTGCAACACCTAGTGTATCTGCAGCATCTGATAATAAAGAATTTTTAAATGCTTCGTTATATACATTATCTGAAAATGAAATTATTATTAAATTTAATTTTGATAGCACGTGTATCGACGACGAATCCATTTCTTGGCCCGAAGACGTTAGATTTTTCCTCGAAGGAGGTCTAAAATACTACGGAAACGGTTTAGAGCAATTCGGAATTATCGCAAACATTGAACAGGTTGTCACAGTTAGTGGAAATTTTATGGAAGAACCAACAAATACACATAGACCACATAAAATATCTCGAAGAACAATATCAAGAAATAAATATCACAGTAAACAACTTACGAGAGGAATTACAGGAATGCAAGTTATCGAAGACGAAGATAACAATGAATTCGATGTCGATGACAACGAACAATGCGACATTGAATATCCCGAAGATATCGACAGCAGCGAGAACGAACAGAAGTGATAAGTGTCATATTGCTAAATTTGACGGTAAAGGACATTTAATAGATTAAGAAAATAATAATATGTGGTTCACAACTAATACAACGCAAGCAGATTTATTCATTTGTACGGATTATGCATCTTTAGATTGGGATCAAATAGCAATGGAATAGTTTACGGTCAGGAACTTTAATTTTAATTTCATTAAAAAATTAAACAAAAAAATATTATTATTAAAAATTTATTCAATATAATATATAATACAATGAATTAGTATTTGCAAACGAAAATTTGTTAAATAATTGAAAAATTAGAGATATAAAGTTAAAATTGCCAAGATTATAATATTATATTTTCTTCCCATTTTTCTAATATAATATTATTTTTACGCATTAGTTTATATTTCAATAAAGGATAAAAAAATGACCAAGCCTTTAGTATGCAACTGATATTTATTTTTCAATTAGAGCTTCATTGGTTCTTGGTTTTGACCATGGAACTATTATTTTTAAATATTTTTACCTTTTATCTAGTATTTCAAACAATTATTATAATTCTAGCTGCCTCGGGAAATCACAACATTGTATTTAAATCGGTTTGCTTTTTAAAAATCAACTTTTTCTTAAATGCAAACTATGAAAAATATTAGGCCGAAACTTTCTAATTAGAAATAGAATGCAAAAAAAATTTAAATTGAAATTGATCTGAACTAATTTGTAAACTTATTATAATTTGATTTTGAAATTCGTTCAATATATATGAACATATTTTGATTCCATTATTAAACAATTATGAAAGTATGTAAAACCTAAATGCAAATATAATTTCTAAAATTGACTATTATTATTGTAAATAAACTTTTCAGTAAAGCTGAAAGATAATACTATGAATTATCATGATTACTGAAATTATTTTTGACGATATTAATTATAATTCTATAATGTTTAATTAAAAATTAAATTCAGCCATTTTAATCATTCATATTAAATTTAATAGTTTTAATTTTAGTGTTAAGTATTTTCTAATTTCCTTTTATTAATTTAACCAATTAAAATTGATTTACTACCGTGTTTAAGTAATTGTTTAATTAATTTTAGTTACAAAAAATAACAAATTCATTCATACAAAAAATAATAAATTCAGAGAACAAATGCTCTGACATTTGATTTGAGGATATGAGATTATACATCGAACACGTGCACGTACGTAAAAGCATTTGTATAATTTCTATTAATCGCAATTATTCAATTTGACTACAATCATATTTATTTAAAAGAAATTTTGCATAATTAAATAGTAATTCATTATTTTATAAACAGATATATAATTAGATGAAAACAATTAATTTATATTGAAAATTAATTATTATGGAAATGTTGTCCACATATATATATATATGTATGTGTGTCGTTATCAAAATTTTAAGATTTTCATAGTTATGTTATGTTTAGTTTTAATTGTTTATTCACTTGAAAATAATTATTTATCTTTAAAGACCTCGGTTATTGATAAAATTAATAAAACTTTATTTTAAGACTAAAATGTAAAATGTAGTTTACTCTTACTGATTGAATATTATGATTTACATACTGACCGGTAATAAAAAAATTCTTCTTTTTATGTATACTGTTGTATGTTTATTTCTATTTAAATCAAAGTTTGTTAGTATTTATTTCATTTTTATGAAGAATCTCCTTAAAATAATAATTTAATTACTATGTAAAGAAAAAAGTTTAGCGATTATACCTATTGTAAACTAATTGTTCCGAAATTCATGAGAATTGTACAAGAAAGTTCACTTGTATTTCATAATTAATCTATTGTTATAAAAAATAACTTTGGTAGATTAGCGAAAAATTTTAATTACTGCGACTCATGTATCACTGGATAAAATTGAAAAAAATAAATTAAATATGTATTTATAAGAAATAAGAAGAGTCATCACTCAGAATAATGTTTTAAATAGCAGTAATTGTAGATAAAGCGGAGCAAAAAATATTTTAAAGATTTATTATTTGATGAATCATTAAAATAAAAATATATTCATTTTTAATTACATATATACATTTAATTTTTTATAAAGTATTAAATAAATATTTTACTAAATCTTGTATAGTAATCGAAGTAAAATTTGTAAAGCAGTTAATTAAAAGTTTAATTTTATCACCACAATTTAACTATTAGTGTATTGAGATTTAAATAGTAAAGATAAAAATTTCAGTATCTAATTTAGATTTCTAATGTTTCTAGAAACTAGAGTATTTTCTTAATTAAATCTAATTTTTAAAATGTTCTCCATAAATATTATATGAGAAAAATCGTATGCATGATTATAAGGAAATATTGCACAACATGAAATCCATCGTAAACTTTATAGCTTTTTATTTACAAATATATTATTTTGGGGCATACACGTTTCTGTCTTAAATGGAAAAACCCTTAATGAACATTATTTTCTTGCAATGAATAACAAAATTTTATCACAGTAGTAGAAAACTTATGTAATAAAGTTGTGAAATAAAATAAAGATTAAATTAATTTTTATTATAAGTTCAATTATATTTTTATGGTGATGATTCTAAATTAAAAAATTATAATTTTTAGAAAAACATGAAAATCAAACATAAAGGTTAAGAAAAACTGTTAAGTGGGATGTTATGACGAAATTCATAAAAAGATTAAAAATCGCAAAACGAAAAACTGCACAAGATAACGGCAGCCATTAAAAACAAATAAACATCTATCGAGGAGAAGAATGAGAGTCTAGAGATCGTAAAAACGAAGAGACTGATGATGAGAAACCAAAAAGAATCTCCTGAAAAGTAACGAAAACAAAGAAGAAAGATGAAGAAGAAGACGAAGAAGAAGAAGAAGAAGAAGAAGAAGAAGAAAAAAGATCACCAAAAATCCAAAGGAAAAAAATTAAGAAAGATTCTGAAGCGCAGAATGAGACGTAAGACTATCTGAGAAGCAACGAAAAACAATCGCGTTGAGAGAAACGAAAAGAACTATGAAGAAGCTGGAAGATGAGAAGGGCCAATGGTCCCGCACTAGCAATGAAAACGAAGAGGATCGTGTCGCACTAAGAAAGAAAGAAGGAGAGAGGGAGAGAGAGAGAGCGATGCTCCAGAGTCCCACGAAACATTCTTCGAACTCGAAAAGCCACTTAGCGCTTGGAGCCTAGTCCAAAGATTAGAGGGTAGCCGGAAACGAACCTAAAAGGGAGAAAAAAATCGGAGAGAGGCCCGTCGAAGGCCACGGCTATCGCGAGGGTCCGAGAGGTAGGCGAGCGCCGAGTGATAAGAGGGCGGCGAACACTCGCGTTTTCTCAATTCGTCGCGACAGTCGTCCAGACGGCTGCCAGGAGTCGTGCTGCCGAGACGACGAGCCGCCGTCGCTGCCGACGCCTCGCGAAGCCAAGGGGCGCGGGAGAAACGGATATTTAAGGAGCTGGCTCGAGGGTATGAGACTTTACGTATCGGCCAAGGGTATGAGGGCCGGCGCGGGAATGCGGTCAGTTCTGTAAACAAGAATTTTTAGACCGATGATATTCGACTACTGTGCGTTTCACAAAAATTTCCGTTCCGCGGGAGCACAAATCATCTCGGTTGAGCGCAGTCAATGCAAACAGACAGACAGACGGACAGACAGACGGACGGATGGATGGACAGACCGACGAACGAAACACGATCCGATTACCGGTAAATGCCGGTTTGACCATTGCATGCGCCGCTCCGCCTGATTTATAATTACCGACTCATTGTACTCCCCCCCTGCTTTAAAGGCAGATCTTCCGAAGCCAAACTTAATTAATTTCAAATGTGTTCAACAATATGTGCAGACTCTTCGAGCTGATGGGATAACAGTTGATGAAACTTGATTTTCGTTCACAATTTTTTATGAATTTTTTATGCAAATTACGGTACTTGGAAACACAAAAGTACGTGTAAATTGGCAGGTTTTATAGACTTGGAAAGGGAACAGTAGGATGTAGGATGGACCAGACAATACGTTATTTTTTTTCATTTCCTTAAAACGCCTAAAAAAGTTCCGAAGAGCTGATTCTCAGGCGAATATTTCGAGTTAATTGACGGATAAAGTCTTGATTAAATAATTTTGAATTCATTTTAGGGGAAACCATGGCTGTGTTATTTTTGTAAACTAGAAATTGAGTGCAGCTTACAAATTTGATAATTAGCCATATGCTACAATAATTTGCATGTGCATAATTATGCTCGATAACATTTATTTTTCACTTCTACGTATCTTTTTAAATTTTACCAAGAGCGAAAATTGAATCGTTATGAGGTTGCCTCCTTAATGTTTCGGAGGAAAAAAGTTATCACTCGACAAATGGAATCATCATCTTGTAGCTTTTATTTAATTTAGTATCTTATTATATATATCTTATACTTATCTTCAAGAAGATAAGTTTTTTCTCTCCAAAAATATTTTTTTTTAGCAAAAGATAATCAATAATTAAATAAGGTACTGTAAGATGTTATGAAGTATATGTTCTTGCTGCAGGATCATTAAATATAAATAAGATCTTTCTTTAAAGTTTTTATCCAACTTAAACAATAAATTTACCATAAAATTTTCATTTTTGTAACTTATCCAAGTTGTGGATAATATGAAAATACAGTTAAGATTGTTTACAAAATGTGGTGGCGGCGAATGAAGACAAAATCACGTATCAAAAAGGAATAATAGTGAAATACGCTGAAAGATAAATTTGTGCAAAAGAGAAAGAGATGGACTCGCATTGAATCCGAGTGTATGGGAAGAAAAAGAGCGAACGATTGTGCGCGTACGTAGAAGACCGAGTAAAACATAGAGGCAATGAAGGACAGAGGGAGAGAAAGAGAGAATTGATTTCTTGGCACAGTATCGAACACTGTAGCATAGAATGGGGCGGTCGAGGGAGAGACGGTGCAAGCGAAAAACTGTTATCGAGGCGCCTCTAAACAAATATGAGCTACTTCGGGATAAAATTTGTTTGCTCGGTCGTACTCCAGCCGGCGCCTGGGACTTGCACGACTATCTCTCGCACAATGTATACATATATATATATATGTATATATATATATATTTGTATATAAACCGATTTCGGGTTTACGGTCTTTTTTCTTCGTGCTGTCGTCATCAGCCTCGTCGTCGTCGTCGTCGTCGTCGTCGTCGTTGTCGTTGCCGTTGTGTTTATTGATGTTTATTTTTTATCAGGGCAGCTGTGCGCGGCGGCCTTTTTTGTACTATGAAATTCTCTAGAGATTAAACTTATGGAATTTTATTGTATGAACAGCCGTTCTGATAAAAAGAGCTTAAGATCTGGGAATAACATTGCCCATGTGCTCGCCGCACTACATACTTTAACGGTACTTTGGGGAATTTGGGTAAAATATCATGGGCTTTAATATGCACTCGATAATGCAACAAATGTACGGTAAACCAGAAAGTCTTAATTAAGAATAAGTCTAAAACGAGCGTGTAAATAAAAGTCTAGATTGTATTCACAGCATAATGAAATACAAAATGAGAGTTAATAAATGCCGTAAATTATTAAATTACAATTTAACTTTTATTTTGAATTTCGAACAATTAGAGATGTAAGTGTTTATAAATTAATGTACATTATCAATAATAATTTGTAAAACAACATTAATGAATACAATTTTACAAAAATCTACAATTTATTAAGGCATTGAATTTAAACGTAAACACCTAAAATATATTTATTATCGAAGTCGCTGAAAACATTAGTTTAATTTAAGGTCGATTGATATTAAAAATTATTAAGGGTTTGGATTTTAATTTAATTTTTAAAATATTTACGTGTTAATAATATATTTAAAGATTTCGTCAAAGACTTATTAACTATATTATTCTGTACTCTTAAGCAAATAATCAGTCATGATTTAAAATTTTTTAAATTAGTAACAATTTATTCAGGATTTTAGTCAAATATCAAGATTATGATGCTCGTGTAATTTATAATGTCTATTCACATGTAAAAAATTTTCAAGATATAAAATATTAAGCTAATGCACATGAGCGTATAAAATTAAAATCGAATTTTATATATATATATATATAATTTTATATAAAATATATGAAATACTGAATGCGATTTTCCAAAGAAGATATTAAATAACGTCTACTATACTATAGATTAGTGTATTTCACATCGTTACTTTCGTGAATTTTTATTGACGTCAAATGTATTTGACTTATGTAGAGCTCGACAAAGCATATTTTTAAACGGTACTTAAAAAAAATTGTTAAGTACTTAATATACAAGAAGCTGTTTCAATATAATTTAAGTTTTGAATTTTGTTCATCTAATTTTTTCGTTATATAAATTATAATATTTTTAAAATAATTATAAATGTTAAACGAAGAAATTGTATCATTTGAAAAAAATACATCAAAGCTGTTTTCATAGTAAATATGAAAGTATCCGACTATACGTTTTTTACTATGAATTAATTAATTTATACTTTGATAAAGTTAAATGAAATATATAGATTAATAAATTAAGGATAAAGTCGAGAGAATGAAAGTTATAGTTTGTATCACAAAAAAGAAGTATATAAATGAATAAATTTAAATGTTTTGATAAATTAAAAGTTAATTCTGGTTAAATTCGACACATTTAACGTGCATATGTGGACATAAATATTCCATCTCATATCTTACGAAATTACACTTTAATTTTCTTAGCTTTCTCCAGATTTATTTTGTAATTTTCTTATTTTTAGTCTTTGCAGATACTTAATCATTTTTGAAGACCAATAAATTTTATGGTACCTTTTATTTTATTAATAATTTAAATAAATTCTCAATTATTTGATATTATTTATGTATTTTATATTAGTAAATAACTATGGATATAAGAAATAATTATTTAGAATGTTTAACATCAAGCTTAAAAATTTCGATATATTTTTAACATATCATTACTTTTTTATAAAAATGAAAATAAATACATAGTAAAAATGTAATCAATTTTATTTAATTTATTAAACTTCAAAAAGAAATAGAAATTTTAGATTAAAAAATCACAGTAATTTTAAACTTACTTCTGTACATTTGAATATTCATATGTGCATTTACGTATAAACATATATACATACACACATGCAGACGTACATACATACATACATTCAAACATTCATATATACTTATCTATATGCATATATCTAGAATTTCATTATGATAATTTGTTATCAGATTTAGGAATTTCAATGATTTTTTAATCGAATTAAAGTTCAAATTAAAATTTTCTGCAGATATATCTCTTCCTCTTTATTAATGTCTTATATTTTTAAAATTCTAGATCTTTGCACAATGATAATCAAATATTAGACAATAATTAACACCATAAAGAAAACAAATTTAGAATTTTTTATATTCAAAGTAATAAATACAAAAGTTTATGTTTATAAAAGTGAAAATTTTACTATTTTTAAATGTGGAAAATTATGTTATAGAAATAAAATTTTTTAGTGTGTCGGCAAATTAATAAATCACATGATGTGATGAACAAAATTCAAAATTTAAATTATATTGGAACAGCTTCTTCTTGTATATTGAGTACTTAACAATACATTATTTTTCTGATTAATATAAATCCAAGAACAAATTTTAGTACAAAAAATGTTTCGAATTCCTCACATTACAAAACGTTATTTACGCTTTTATGATGTATTTAAACAATTTGATTTGAATATCAATGAGCTCATTCTGTAAAAAATTAATTAAGTAAAGTAAATGCAAAGTTTTTTTAAAATATATATTTATAGTTTAGATATTTGACTTCATTATATGGAAAAAAATTTTACCAGGGAATGAAAGATTTTAAATTCTATGTATGGCATATTTCTATGCTAGAATTCCAAATAAATTCTTTCGAATGATTTACGTTACGATCCGATTCATTTTGACTGGTATTAGATTTAAGATGGGATTGATTGATTTCTTTTGAAAGAAGCACAAAATTTTATCTTTAAATTTTACTTTCAACATTTCATCGAATTTTATTCTGCAAATCTAGAGAATTAAAAAAAAAAAATCAACAGACAAAAGTTAATTTATGTAATAGAGCGTTAAAAATTTTTTTTCTTAAAATAAGAATAATAATATCTTACATTACGTATTTAGAAAAATAAAAAAATGGTTAAAATAATATTTTTAAAAGGTAGTTCTTGTATTGCGTTTTGTTAGAAACTTTAACTAGACGCTTACGCATTCTGCTTTTAAATCCAACAATATATAATTCCTGTGCGACAAGCAGACAATCGGTCCGTAAAAATACTAATAAACGAATCCTAAGTGAATTTGCAAGCACGTAAAAAAGTAGCTGCAGAAACACGTGCTTCTATAATTTAATGCTTCTTCCCAATTGCCGTTACGGCAGAGCGTCTACATCCGCTCGTAACCGCAGGAGCATAAAAAATTCACCCTCGCCGCGCATAAAAGGCACGCAATCAGAGCAGAATGACATCGCTCTTAATGCAAGTAGCGAATAGGTTGAAAAAGTGTCCGCAATCGGCCACTAATTAGAGATAAGGACGGAGAAAAAGTGAGGTTATTTTCGCCAGCGCGCGTGAACCGTTAATTAAACGCGAGGGGATCAAATAGTTTTTTCCAGCCCAGGCCAGGGCGCAGCGCATAAAGACGGAACGCATAGCTCGAGGAGAAGTCGTAGGCACATTGGAGAGCGTGAAAATGCGCTCCGGCACGGTAAACGTCTCTAATCGGTCTCCCAGGAGAAAAAGCGGCCGCGGGAGCGCGCGATTAGCTCCCCTCGGTGGCTCGCGCTTTTTACTGCCCCCGCACATGTCATGTGCGCGTGCACGCGCGCTTCCGGGAATTCGCCTCATTCTCAAAAGTCGTTCGATTTTTTATCCCGCCCGTGCATAGCTCCAATTTATTAACATGACTTAGCACTCGTTTCGTATTTATGCCGTTCAACGGAATCGTTTGCTCGAGTGCACGCCGCGGGTCTTTTATTCTTGGGATGGATAAAATTTAATGATTACGCGAGAAACCACACGGATTGGCAGAATATCAACGCTATTTGATTCTAGCATATCGCACCAGCGATACTTTGTCTAATTGTTACATGTGACGCGCAACGCTACGTCCGACACTCAAGTGCCTCTTTGTATTTTCCAAGCAAATAATCATTAATACGTATGTTTGTTTAAAGGGGAATGGAGCAACTCTTTCATTGCCAACTCCATATATTTATCTATAATTTATAAGCAAATTCTAGAGCTTTATAGAAGTACTATCTAATAATTCGCATAATTTCACGCGACTGGGGACTTGTTACGAGCGTCTGCATTAATTACTAACATTCGATTTCCGAACAATAAATAAACACGCACATAATTCTGTGACCAAGATATTCGTTATTCTAAGTTGTAATAATATTAGCTGATTGTCATTTATTTAGTAGAGGCTTTTCGCAATATAACGAGGCCTTGTAGACTTATGGGTTACATAATATTTGTAATTATATTATGATAAAATTATAATGTATGGATTGCAATGGCAATAACAGGTATTAGTTCGAGCTCTTGGTAAATGTATATCACGAGATTCCATTTTTGTAATAATTATTTTTCACAGAAAAACTATTAAACAAGTGCTAAATTTTAATTGACTCGTAATATAAAAATAAACGTTTTCTCGCGTGCGAATGAATTTAGATTTTTTCGAGTTTCAAGTTTAAATCCTTTTTTCCGCGTTTTTAAAATCCAATAAATATGACGAGTAGCTAATCAGAAGACAGCAAACAGCTCTTTATGGCCTCTAACAACGTATCTTACTGATTATAGGGGATAAGCAGAGTTGACGAGGGACAGAGCAATCACGGTCCTAGCATCTTTGAAATTCAAAGATAGTATCACTAATATTTGATATAACAAGAAACCTGTACTTTCTTGTATAAATCAAAAGATAGCAGATTTTACTAACGATTCAGATATATTATACACGAAAATAACGTTCCGGTAAAAATGTCTATCAGAGAGTTTTTATAAAACGAAGAGTAAAAGAGTGACATGTAATCAATTTTGTGAAATGATGACACCTTACCTTCATTTATTTATCTACATTTTTAATTTACACTCTGATTATTTTCGCATTTTTTTTTTTTATAAATTTTTAAATGAATGAAATATTATCTTTGTATCAACCAATAATAATTTGACTTCCAAGTATAAAAATGACTAAATTTTAATCTATAAATATATTTCATAGGAATCTTTTTTAATATTAAGTTTATTACTAATATATGCTGTGATTTATAAAAATTAAGAAAGTTATCTACTACATATAAAAATTATTGTAAATTATAAAATTTATTAAAACTCCTTAAATTTTTTGTTATTCAATAAATATGAATTTGGAATGAGATAAATCAAAACGGGATGAAATATATTTTACAAATTTAATTAATTAATTAATAATTTATGAATAAACTTAACTAGATACTTGAGAAGATGTGTATATATTTTGCGAGCAAACAGAATATTTATTTATTATTCCATAATTTTTTGGGTATTATTTGCATAATTAAATATTAATTTTTTTATTGTTTATTTTGTGTAACAAATGTTCACGTACCATCCAAGCCAGTTTATATTTGTAAAAACTTCATATTTGTTCGATTATTTATTATGAAAAATAAGGTATGAAACTATTTGAACTATTAACATTTATTACGTTAATAGTTAATAAACATTGATTAATAAATATTAATACCTTATTGTTATTAAATAAATTTTTTTTTTAATTTTATATTATTTTCTTGAAATTATAATCTCACACTATCATATTTATATATAGACGAGAATTATAAATACATTTTTTTTTTTAAATTATATTTATGTATAAAAACTATTTTATTGATAAAAATTATTCGAGATTAGTCATTATCAATAACTTAATAGCTGTTAATAACTTTTTTTTGTTAAGTATTAATTTTAAAAAATTACAGAGAGAAAATGAATACTGAAAAAGTTCAATTAAAATGCCGTTTTTAAATAATTAGATCTCAATATTCTCTTTAGCCTATAATGTTTTTATTCGAGAGCATAAAAAGTATATTATAGTCCTTATAAGGTAACATTAT
The DNA here is from genome assembly GCA_018907185.1 of Platyscapa corneri. NCBI lineage: Eukaryota > Metazoa > Arthropoda > Insecta > Hymenoptera > Agaonidae > Platyscapa > Platyscapa corneri. The sequence goes on along the minus strand of JACCHW010000005.1, from coordinate 2,646,454 downwards.
TTACGAGAACACTGTATTTTACAGTACAATAATACCTTCATAAATTGTCGGCAATATTTTTAAACTCCAAACTTGTATTTAAAAAAATTTATGAATATATCTGTTTTACATAGTTTTAAATATAATGTATATTTATATAATACTCAATAGAAAGATAAAGTCTTTTTATGTGCATTGATTAGATTTATTTACGTTTGGCATCATCGATAAAGATAGCTGACATTAGGGGTATACTGTCAGTCCAATGACTTAAACATCCCGTAACTCTAAATTTAAGGATTTCCTGAAAGCTATTGTTTTATTAATTGGGCTATTAAGTGTTTTTCATTTTACTTTTGATTGCTTAGAATAAAAAAAGAATAGGTTATTAGTTAAATATGATTTAAGAAATATTTGGATAAAGATCAAATGTCCAGATATTTCCAAGATTTTAAATTCCCGTTATAGTAATGTATTGTTAAATAGCATATTTATCTTGTTTATACCAATTAAAGAATAAATTTATTTACTTGAATACTATCTTTGTGTTGTACGAATAACGTTAATTAGACGTACACATGTATCTCACAGTTATCCATTATCTCATTAACCTTTTGAATTTTTAAATAATATTTTTTCGCAACTTCGTTAAAAACATTATTTACTATTTAAGGCTACGATAAAACTAGAGCATCCACCTTGCCTTTCGGTATTTAAAAAGAAGATTAAAATTTCCGGAAATCGTAATTATTATTTACAAAAGTACGTTATTTCGTTTTTAATTTAAATGTAAATAATGAACCAGCAGACTATTTAATTATGTGTACATGGTCTGACAGGATTTGACACGGTTTATCTGGTAAGTTATAGATAGATATTTTCATATAGAGAATTGAGAATAGTGAAAAGTACATTATGGCACGTCGATTCCGACGATCGTTCATTTGATAATTGGACACTAAAAATTCCTTTAACCGCGTTCCATTACAAAAATACCTCCTGCTTACGTTAATCTTGATGAAATAGACTAGAGAAGCTTCTCTTGAATTCGAACTTCCAGTGTCACCAACTTAACCAGTGACGCAGAGCTTGAAGAAGCCTAAGGTCCCTGCGCGAAAGAGCGAATGAAATACGCTTGTTTACTCGTGGAATGCAATAAATTATGTTAATTGAATGCCGGTGAAAATGAAACGAGTGAAGAGCGAGATACGCAGTCGGAAGGGGAGGCGACCACGATGCCCCGCGACGCACATTAGCATGATATTACGCAAATCGCGTGAGCTAGCGATGCTGCAGCCTCTCGCTCGCACTCCAAACTCTCCGTTCGAGCGAGCAAACTCTGTCAAAAACTCTCTTCGCCTCGAATTTCTATGAAATCTATCAATGGAATTTCTCAAAATCGGCTTACATCAATAAGATGCTGTTCTAATTGAAATCGAATGATATCTAACATCGAAGACCTGGCGCAATCGAACCCTTCCGCGATGGAAACCTTTACATCGTCGTTCACTCGAGAAAATCAGGAATCCACTGGAATTATAATTATTCTCGTGTTTCTAAATATATGTAAATTCGTTCTGAGTGAGAAAACTCGAATTTTATTCAATTACCATTACAAATATGTGTAATTTATGGTGCTGAAATTTTTGCGAAAACTGTCATTTACACGATGCTTTACAAAATTGAAAATAAGCGTATATTTGTGCAAAATACAGTTGAATTAAAAAAAAATAACAAAGATTTTCGAAAATATGAAAATTTAATAAATTAACTAGATAAAGTATACTGGTTTAAATCAATACGTAATAATAAACGTTTAAAAATAGGATTGAAAATATAAATGATAAGTTGCTTCTAAAAATTGAGATTAATATCCCGATGATAATCAGTATTTAACTTATAATCTTTCATTCTAGAAATATAAACGAGCCAACGCTTGATAATATTATTATTAGGCAATACGTAATGTGTTGGGTTGAATATTAATTTCGTTTGCGAAAGCCGTTAGTCATTCGTCCAACATTTTAAAATTAAAGACAATCGAAATATTAGAAAGGGAGTGTCATATCAAACCGAAGGCATTCTAAAAAGGATATACGTAAAAATTGTAAATTAAATTAAAACAAGTATTTTAAAGTAAACTTTTTATTATTATTGCAGAATAATTTGTTTTTAAACTTATTATATAAACTATAGGAAATATTGGAATTGTATAAATAATGGAATTAAAAAGTAAGCTTCCTGAGAAAAAGCATTGGTAAGTAAAAATAAAAAATTTTATAAATTTGATAAAATTGAAGCGCAAAGTGACATATTTGCTGTTGTTGATGAATCGGAAAAAATTGAATTAATTTATGATTCTAAGCCTGTTACTCCTCTTCCGTTCCAAATGCGCGCTCGTGAATTCTGGGAATCTAAGATAAATCATCGTCCCTCCTATAGTATTTATGTAATTAAATTTGCCTTAGACCTATTTTAAATGTATGCCGGCGTTCTATTTTCGTTTTGCTGCTTTATCATTTTATGCAAATAAATATTTCAATAATGCATATTGAAACGGAACGTAAAACTTTAGGTGAAAAAGTAAATATTGGAAAAGTTCGCGTAATACAAAGAATTTACGTTATTTTCGAAACTAATCGTAGTTGTATTTCTTAAAAATTCTTAAAAATACGATAAAATAGAAAGAAAAATAAAAATATCGTTATTACTGTTACGCACAGCTAAATTCTTCTGAAAACTACAAAAAATCCATGAGCATAACTTCTCCATAGTCTTATGTTTATTCGTAGGTTTTTTAAATATATAAAATTCTATTTTCGAATTTATTTAATGATCTATCTTTCAATTTGTAAATATTTGGTCTTAAAAAGTAATACATAAATATTTAACAAACAATTTTTAAACAATGAAACTTATCGTTTCGTACAACAACTACTTTGAAAACTGAATGTTTTCAAAGTATCTAAATTGCAATTTAGAGCTTTTAAATGTATAACATTAAATCTACCTTTACTAACAAAAAAGTTTGACAATATTCTTCCAATTAATTTCTAAAAATATTTTTACGTATAGTCATATTTCATTTGCTATAAAATCGCTGCAGAGTATTGAACTTAATTTTGACCGAATCAGCTTATTTCTATATTTTAAATAATTCAAATTTATATATATTTAAATATTACTCAATAATTTGCACATTAATGTCAAAAAAGTTTACTTTAATAAATCACCATTTTAAGTGAAGTGAATTCAATGAAGTTTATGATTAATGCACTTTACAGTTTTGAAGAAAACAACAAATTAAATTTCATTTATGTATTGAGTTGAGCATAATGCATTATCAGTCAATGAAATAAATATTAAGAATTGCACAGCTTAAGAATCAAAATATCTTTAAACTCTATTTCAAATTAAATTAAGATTATCAATAATTTAAAAAAAATGATAAAAATGGTTCCATGCGTTTACAACTCTAATGAAGTTGAACAATACTAAGCATTATTAAGTGAAATTTTTGTTATTTTATAAAACGGATACAAATGGAAAAAATGCATTTGCACTTTATTGTTCTAAAGACTCAAGTTATAACGCTTAAATATTAAATATCCCGCATTTAGTATTCGCATAATTATTAATATTTTAGCATGAAATCTCTAGCGAGTAGTATGTGAAAAAGGTGTCAAAAGGTTAAGTAGATGCAAAAAGGATCTATAGCCCACAGCTGTAGTATAAGTGCGGCGGAGTCTACCAATTTTCCGGATTTAATAAAAGCTTGACTTTAATTTGCATTTTTAATATTAACTTGCAGAATTTTTAATATCTTGTGCGAATAATCATTGCATGAAATATTTGAAAAGTAAGGCACTTTGCCTTCAAACTGAACAACAGTTGCACAAAAACCTTAAAGAAAGAAAGTAAATAAATTTCATAAGTTCTTTGTTGATTTCTACTACAGACGGCTGCGCTCAAATTTTCACGAAAGTTTTGTGAAATAATGCCTATGATTCTGATGAAAAGCCCTCGAGCCGCTTTTAAGAGACAAACACCAGCTGCTATCGAATGACACGCGCAACAAACCTGGTGACGACGTAGTAAGCAGCGAATACCGAGATGAGCGCGGCGATGGCCAGAACAAGCGCCGCGACGTGCAGCTGCTGGACATTTTGGCCTCCAGCCGCGTTAGATCCCGTTATTTGTCCTGGAGGGGGGTAAACTCGACCGGAGGTCCGCTCCGCCCGGACGTCCGACGCGTTACCACGTGATTCTAACGGGCGCTCGTCAAGGCTACTACTCGTGGGCTCGAAATCCTCGTCGGCAGCGTTGCAGTAATCGTCACTGTCGCAACAGGTCAGCCGGGGCCAGGCCGCGCGGCCCAGCAGCTCCAGGGAACTCGAGCCCTCCTCGTCGCTCGACCCCCAGGACTTTGTCTCGCATAGCAGCGACGTCGGTCCTCTGAAATTAGTTTTCGTTATTGTATTTTATGAGTCTGCTTGTAAAAATTGAGGAAGGAACGATTCGCAGCTTGTAATCAAATCCTAGAGTCGTTCAAGTACACAAGTATTTTCTTTTACAAACATTCTACCTGCGATTTAGTATTGATTGGGGATGAGATTTTCTACAGATTAATCGAAATAAGCGTTATTTAAAAAATACGCCTCGCACTAGAAAATTATTGAATTAGTTCGGTCTTATCGCAAAAAGTAAGTAAATTTTTTAAAATGTTAAAATGTTCTGATTTCATCGCTTAAGTTCTTTCAGAATTTTAGTTATCATAAATCTTATTCGACCACTTTTGTCTTAAAATCATGTTTCTTTACTGCATTGATAATTTAATTTTAGAAAAGAAAAACGAAAAGGTATTTTTTAGCTCTGCATTCAATATTTGCATATTCCATGTGTGTTTAATTAACGAATCATTCGTAAATAGTGTTAAAACGTCCACTACTTTCCTGCCGGGCGTCGACATAAATTATAATTTACACGCGACAAATATTCGATTCGCTCTATATAATAATTAGAAAATAATCAGGTTTTACAAAAATATATGCTGCCTTCAAAGTTGGTGACCACGTAAAAGTGGATTTGGATTATTCTCGAAGATCATAGAATCGAGACGTGGAGCGGTCACGTGCGCGAAAATAAATTATGAATTGGCGAGTTGGTAGTAATGGGTAAGAATTCTATAACAAGGCTAATGACGAGAAAACAAAGTCGGAAAGCGCTCGTGTCGGCTAAGGAGAAGAAGACAAAGTTCAGTGAGCAAAGTTTAAGTGAAGAGAAGAAGAAGCGCTGAAAGAAAAGCAGTAGGAAGCCAAAGCCGGTTAGCAGAAGCTGAGAAGTCCATAACGAGCCAGGGACTGAAGCGTTGAACGCACATTGCATGCTTTCACACTAAATAGATATGTTATAAGATGCAATGGCAGACGATTGGAAACTATGTGGAGAAGCTTCAATTTGTTGGAGCAAGTATTTTAATCGATCGACTTGGAATTTCGCGGAAAGTATTAATGATCGTAAAGATGAGATTCTCTTCTCAGACTTCATTCGCGCGCGCATCTGCATTAACGTATTACACAAGTATAATTAAATAAACTCTAATCTCATAATTGAGAAAACCTTTTATTTTTATTTTTCAGAATGCATTTCTTATAAATTTAATTGAATGCAATTATTATTTGACGTACGTTTACGCATACACATATATACTTTTTAATAATTTATCCAGACGGTATATTATGGATATATTTTAATTAACTTTAAAAAATTTTGTAATCAAGATACGATAATAATTTGTTTAGATTGTTAAATATGAAATTAGTAATTACAAGGAAATTTAAAGAATTTTGTTGATATCAGCTACATGATTTTTTCTTCTTTGGTATTAACATTAAACCGGACAATAAAAAAACAAATGTTTCGACAAAAATATATAAATTTCAAATCCAGATCACCTAGTTAAATTTTTACATTTTACATCTAATCAAATAAAATCAAGTTTCTCAGAAAATGTATGTGATGAATATATTATCTATTTTTTAATTCTGTTATTAGTGGTTAATAGTCTATGTTAAGTGATTTTTTTTCTACGTTGAAATATTCGATAATAAATATAGACATTTTACCATATAAAAATTAATATTTTAATAATAGTGCGTTCTCAAATTTTATTGTCACCGTGTTTATAAATATATTTATTTTAAAAGTATTTTAAATAAATTACATTTAAAAAATATAAAAAATCTTTAAATAGTTTCAAATCTATGTATGCATATATAATAAAAAACGTTTGTAAAAATAAGTGCAAATAATTGTGAGTCGCTTATATAAAATAAATCAATTTTTAATATTTATGTATATTATTAAAATAAAAGTAAAATTTTAGTAGTTTAAGTAAATAAAGAGAAATTTGTAAAATTGAACATTTCTCGTATAATTTTAATAATCTAAAATATTAAAATATTCTAGGAATTATCACTGTAATTATTACTGTAAGTTGCAAGTGTATATTTACCTGTGACGACAAATGTCATATAACGTAACAAGTAATATATCTACATTATTTTTCTGCGTCAAAGTGCTATTTTATAATTACTGTTTTTCTTGATAAGTAATATTCATGTTAAAAATATATATTTCTAATTTTGTCTACTAGGGTTATTTATTAATTTCTACAACTTTTTGTACTGATTTAATCAGAAATCGGGTTTCGATCGAGAACACGATTCATGTTGGCATTTATATTTGTAATTATCCTCCTATTTTTTTTTCGGATATATTAATAAAAATAAAAAATTATCTTTCTAATCGGTAATAATCAATATAATTATCGATTTATAATTGTTTATTCATATAAATACTGGAACTAGATTTATATTTATTTATCGATTTAAGAAAGTATTTGCAACGAAACGCAGTTATAGGAAAAAATAACAAGCCTAAATTTATTCGATTCGAGTACGCATATGCAAATATGACAAATTAAATGGGAATATCAATTAAAAACAATGATTTATAGTTGCAAAGAGATTTTGCAGAACTCATGTTTGCACTGCTACGCGGAAAGGCTCCTGCCAAAGATTAATCCTATGCAGTAGTCGTTGCGCTCTCGCAATGACGAGACTATCGAATGAAAAGATAAACTCAGATTCGTGTCGATAAAGTTCATGACCTCGGCTTGCATGATTGAAGCGTTAGGGTAAATAAAGTCTTTACTCTCTTTCTCTGCATAGGTGCTATTATTATTATATTTGGTTATATAATGAAAGCTGTAGCTCACATAATCAAAGTGAAAATTTCCGTGTCTTATTAAAAGGTCGATAGACGTTCGCACTTGTGGACATTTTGAAAGTGACTAGAATATTTAAAAGGACTTAAATTTTTGCTCATCCGTATTGTAAGGAAGGAAACGATTGACTCGTGGCTTGAAAATATTTCAATTATTCACTCATAAAGATATTGATAAAAGCCAAAAAAAAATTCAGCAATGGCGGCGAGTAAACGCCGGCACTGATAATCTTCGACCAATTTAATTTTACGATGTTTTGCCGAGTAAGCCAAATTAATAATGCACGTTGAAAGTCTGCACAAGATAATATCTAGAAACATACTTATATATAATATATAAATATACCTTTTTAGCTGTCGATCTTCGACGTTATGTACGCTACTTTATTTACATTTCGCAATATTTATACTACCAAGGAAAAGGAAAATTATAGCGTTTAAATGTAAAATGGTTTTTTATTCACCATTTAATAAAAAGTTATCTATTTATTGGCAGCAACTGTGTTTTTAAAATTCGGAATGATAATGTATTTATAAATGTATGCCTTCTCGTTTTAGTCGAAATTTATTGAAATATCAGTTTTCAATTAGTGATGTATTTATTTTTTACACCTAGATCTTTCTTTAAAATGTTTAAAATTAATATTTAAATCTTCATTTAAAAACAAAAAATATTACAGTTAATTTATTAGATTTGCAAGATCGATCGATTTAACATAAGGAAAGACTCGTACTTATATTTTTCAAATAATAATTTTAATATTTTAACACTATTAAATATATTTGTTTAATGCTGCAGTGATTTCTATTTTATTTCTGTTAAATATGTGATCTTTAAACTTATATTTATCACCCGATTTATCGAACTAATAAATGATTTTAAAAGCGTTCATTCTCGCAAACTAAAAATCTCACCCTATTTATAATTTAATTCAGAACGAACATGAAAATGGAATTATTATAAAATTCAATATTTTACACTACTATCGTAAACAAAATCACGATATTAAATAACTTGGTAAAAATAAGTGTATTTCAGTAGTTTGTTGCAATTGAAAAAGATATAGTTAAATTTATTTTTTACGTGGCTATATGAAACTGGAAATTATAGTTAGAAGAAAACTGAGTGTACCTGTTGCAAAGATTTGAAATTGACCAATTTTGTACGAACATTATTTACAACTTAAAATCGCTCTTGCATATATGTATCTTACACTATAAAGATGCATTAAGATTCATATTTCATTTTTAAAAAGCTTCTAATTTTGTAAATATGAAGAGCTTCGGTTAAAATGCACTACAACCTTCTATTATAAATCGTATCAGAAAGTAATTGCAAAGCCCGTTTGCTCGTAAAGAATAAACAAAGAAACGCAAAATCGGGATTTTAAGAGAAAGCACAAAAACTTCATATTCGACTGGTAGAATGCAAAATAAATTTAGATAAAAGTAGTAATAGTAATTACTCGATGCATCCCCTGGTGGTCCTGATCGTTGTTTCCGGTGCTTTGACCTCGCCGCTGTATATGAGCTCGGTATAACAGGAGTACCGAGTCCTGCAGGTCTTGGTGCCGTTCTCCTTGCAGATTTTACTCGTGCACACACATTTTCTACCTTTGAATATTAGACTCATCGTAGTTCATACGGCCGTAATTATCATGCGGGTGGTAAGCACGAATATGTACTTATTATTCATTTTTCAGTTTTTTACTTTACATCGACAAATATATTTCAAACATTTGTGAAAATATTTCGATAATCCATTCTATCATTTTGAGTTGAAATATAAATAAATTGTAAAAACATGTACTATCTTTATAATTGTTCTATTTGTACTTTTCGTCCACTAAATACGCTAATGAGTTTAAAAAATAAAAAAGTGGTGTTTCAATCTTTACATATTTTTGTCCACGAAAAATTAATGCAAATGAATAATTTACTTGCTTTGCAGATAATTTTTTTGATATTCAATTTAATAATGCGTAACAAATTTACGAAGATACCTTTTTCATATTTAACAATATCTATGTTATATTTATTTTACTATTAATAAATATAAAAAATTGTGTATTAATAGCATCCATTTTTATTTAAAGAATTCAAAACGAATATAAAATAAATAAAATGTAAATATTTTAAAAATATAAGAAGGAACATTATTGAATCAATTTAAAAAGGTTATCATTGAGGAAAAAAGTACCGGAAGTATAAACTATTGCGCCGTTTTGTTGTTTTTTCAGCTTGGAAACTATGATTGTATTATGATATGTAATGTAGCCGATACCAGTAATCACGACGAGAGACAATTCACTTTAATTTACTAGGATGTTTTAGGTCGAAGTAACAAGTGAATCTGCTTACAATTTTGTTATTATTATTAAATCAAATATATGTCAAATGCATATATATATATATGCAAATACCATAAGGTTCAAGAATTTTCCTTTAATTTCTTAGATTCTACAATTTATTTAAAAGATAATTATCTGACTTTTTACAGAAAAGAAATTAAAAATCAAATAAAATGATCGACATAAATTAAATTGCAAAATAAATTTTACGTTGAATTATTAAATAAATATTAGTAGAATATGTTATAGTTAAAGATATGCACCATACGTTCAATGTGCAATTTTCTGTCCCGACCGTGTAATTAAGTAACAGATTTATATTTTAAAAAAAACATCAATTTATGTAAAATGCATTGAAATACATTGATTTAAAATTGTATAACATTTTAATGAAAATATCAAAATTACATTTAAAATTAAAATTCGATAATTTAATTGGGTTGATATATTATTTGCTTTCTATTAAATTTAATTTTGCAAGCATTTAAGTATCTTACAAAACAAGTAAATTAGTGTCTATTTACAAAAGCATGGTCAGTACATAAAATTCAATGATGTGAAAAATTTGACTATTTGTTTGTACAATTGATTTTATTTTCATAAGGCAATTGTCTCAAATATGCATAAATTTCTTATCAATCTTGAAAGTTCAAGTTACTTAAAGCAATGGCAAATAGTAATTATGAAGTACTGCAAATTTACTTATTTTTACACTAAAAAACAGAGAAGAGCTATTGTAAAATATTAATTTCTGTAATATATTTTATTGGGTGGATACTCTGAATTGCGCAGTATTAGTGATTATAGAGCCTTATAGCGGTAAAAGTAAAGTGATATAGTGCCATGGATTATGTGCAATTATAGTCACAGGTACTAAATTTTTTTCACCGTAAGCATCGCACACTACGCGCAATAAAAATCGACATTTTCATAACAATAAATAATAAGCAAGTTAATAAAGTTTACAATTTTGATACCCATAAACGCGTATTGACGAGTGTGCGCAAAATTCTTATCGATATTTATGACGGTAACATTGAAAAACTAATAAAACCATTTATCAACAGATAATAATCGCGAAGGACGTATAGGACCTATGGACGTGTGGACAAAGATGGATCCACATTCCTCGCATGAAAATCGAAAAAGCAGCGCTCACCTAGAACTTCGTCAACTCCGGAATCGAGCAGAAGATAAATGATGATCGTAACAAATGCACTCATCGATAGCGAGCTTATCATGATGTCAGGAGGGAACGCCGAGCGCAAACGCACGCAAAACAAAAAAAGACAGCGGCTCGATGAAAAAACGGAAACTGTCGAAGGAAAGCGCGCGCGCCTTATCAGCCGCGAGAACTTTTCAGAAATGCCGAACTTTTGTGGGAATCACGTTTCACCCGGTGGTTATTTCACTAATTTTAGTTCCTCCCACTGTGGAGAGGACCACTCTCCTCTCCTGGCTCTTCTCTTCTCCTCGTTATGTATATTCAATCTGGCGCTGAGGATTATCGCGGGTCGGCGCGTCTCGATCGCGCCCACTCTCTCACACCTCGGAGCGAGTTATTTACCGCACCAGCGAGTCTATTTTAATTTCGTCGCCGGCCTTACGTTAACCGAAGCATTATGGCTTAGCCGTAAAAAAGGTACCGGAGTTCGTACGAATCCGAGGCCGTGAAGGTGACCGTTGCGTTGTAGCTCTTTATGCCATTCCCTTTTAAAACCAAAACACGTACAAAGTACTTCGACCGACATTAAATTGTAAAGTGTGAAGCTGATCTGTATCGGGTGTTCGTCCTTTCTAAACGCGCGACGTTCCTCCCTTATTAACTTCCAGGTGTGCCGCAAGAAACATTTTTCTCTTTTTTATATGCACCTGACATTCGTTATTACGATTTTTCTAAGCAAAGCGAGCTTTTTTCAATAATGTACAGACGAGTGAATATTAAATTAAATTAAACGCCGCAAATGTTAAGTGGCGCGTAAAGAATCGATAATAATTACTCGAGGCGTAAAACTCGAGCTTTAATACATTACGAGGTTAAATATGCAACTGGTGATGAATGTGAAGCTTAATTTTATGTGAATGATCTGACACGTTAAGCACGAATGTGTAAATAGATGTTGGCTCCAATTACTGTTTTTAATAAACAACAAGTATTGGAAAGTAATACGACAAAGAGCGAAAATATTTTAGAGTCGACATGTTTGAATGTAAATTCTATCGAGTATTAAACTGGTATTTGCGTATTAAAGACCGATTCAATTAAAAATCCGTTAGTCTTAATATTTCAATTCATAATATTAGTCAAGCACGCGATACTTTATCATCGCGTAGTACTTTTTAATCTTTTTTAAAGTTAAGTGTTTCTTAAAATCATGTGTAGATTTATAGCAAATCATAGTTTTTAAAAGTGTTATTAAATATTTATTTCCACATAAGCAAAAAATGAACTTTCCTAAAAGGTAAAATGCATAGCATCACGTGTTCTTAACGAAGCTTTTAATAAATGAAATTAAGTGGCCGATTCCGAAGCTTAAGTAAATTCAATTATTTATAGATTCATAATTTTAAAAGTCCTATTGGAGTATTATTACACGAATGAGAAGCATACGTCTATACGTGACATCATTATTGATTAGGCATTAAAATAATACAAGCATAATTATCCCCCTACATTAGTTAATATAATGTTGAAAAAACGGTATGAAAAATGGGACGTAATATATGTAAATGTAAAAACTTGTTTTGCAATCCAATTGCGAGATAGTGATATATACTATGTATATCATAAATTAATTTAAATTCTATTAAAATTTCTGTGTTTGCTATAAAACTTATTGTAAAACCAACCGAGAAAACTAACCCAAAGAATTTTGAACGTCAATAATCTTCGAAAATTGAAGAATCTACATTAGAAATAAATTTCAAGCTAAGAAACATCTAAAATTTTTAATTTTTTCATGAAGCAGCCGAAAATAGTTCGTCTGTCTATTTCGACTGTTTCATATCAAGGAAATAGTATTAATTGCTTGTAGCGTATTCTCTTTCTTGTCCAAGAGTTCGGACATGAACGTAAAAATTGTTTAAAATAGAAAGACTTTCATGAAAGACTATCATAACCAAAACTTCATTTTAAATAACTTAAGATTAAATATAAATATGTAATATATTAAAAGCAATGGCGAGCCTATTCAACCTTTTCAATAGCAGATAACTTATTATTTATAAAGCAAGAACAGTTTAAAATGTTATTGATGTTTAAATTTAACATTTATTAGAACGAGCATCGGTAGCTGCTACCAACATATGTATATATTTTCATCCGGTAGAGTATTTTTGATGCCAGGAGCGCCACTTTTTTACGAGAAAACGTCATCGTAGCCTCTCTAAAGTTCTTCAATTTATTGGAAAACATAACATTTCAACAAGGAGCACTTCAAGGATTTTGCTTACCCATTTTAAAACCTGAATAACGTCAAATATTTTATTCAGCCACTTTGATCGAGGCGAAAAACAATTTTAACCTTTACTTATGAGCCAATTACGCATTTCGTAGGATTTTAATCGTTATCAGTAATAAAATTTATAATTTTGATGCTACAAGTTTAACCAGTATAATTTCGTCAAGAATATTTTATTAATAAAAACGAGTTTTAATATCGTTTAATAAAACTTATGCATAATATTATCCATCTTAGTTTTCTAAAAGTAACAAGATGTTGTTTTTATACTTTTAAATGTTTATATATTTGAAAATCGGAATTAATTGGTTCTTAGAGAGAAAAAAATGGCCATATTCAAAGTATAAGGCAGAATATTCTAATTCATATGTACCGATGAATAGTTTTATGTAAATTTCTATATCAATGTCTATACATGTTTATTATTATAACAAAATTTCTATTGAATTAATTTTGTTTTTAAAAAGGTTAAAATTCTCTAAATGTTTTAATGAGTGTAAAATTAAAAATTTAATCAACTCTGTATTAAGAATATTCTATAAGAAAAAAATTTGGTTATTATAATGCCTTAAGATAATTTACATTAACAATTCTTTTATGCTATAGTAAATAATTTTAAAATATAAAATTATTAAATAATATAAGAAAAGAACTTTAAATATCTAGATTTACCGTATTTAGCATATCTTTTTCTAATAAAGATACAATATTCATAAATATGTCCATATTTATCATTAAACATATCAATTCATACACATATTTTTGAAATTTAAAATAGAATTTTCAAATAAATGATTGTTTACATGATTTTAAAATGATCGAATCCTAAAATTAAAAAAAATAAAATGACTAAAAACATAAAATAATATTAAAAAAAATTAATCCTTAAGTATTGAAATAAAATATATACAACACAAACTTGCATCATCATCATTCAAACGGACTAAGTAAATTATATTTTTTACTATAAGACGAATAATAAAATTGATATTCAACTATGGACATCCATGAAAATACAATTTGTGAACGAGTAAAGTTAATTTGCATCAAACAGAAAATAACAGATAATAAATTACTTTGCCAAAATTAATATATCATAATTTTATATTAGACAAATAACCTCCACATCAATCTATTAATAAAACATAATTAATATAAATTATTGAGTGAAAATCCTGCTAATACTGTCATCGCTGATAAAAAATGACTATTAATTTATACCGACAGAGCGCAGAAATAAAATTATTCATTTATCATTCTAAAATTCTTTTTTTATTTATTCACTTAAAAAATGAACAAAGATACTATATCCAAATTTGTTTTATCATCAAAGGTTCTTTAATTTATAATTTAATATATTTTATTATAAAAATACAAAAAGTTTTTATAGAAATTGACATGATTATAAAATGTTTTCCTGAAAAAAAATTTTTATATGTAAGTATAGTAATTTATTTTATACCTCTGTCACCGTCAATATTAATTGAACAAAATTATTTCAATAATGAATTTGTTTACAAACATTTAAACAAGGATTACTATATTGTTGTAAAGCTTACTTATTTGTTATTATTTAAATTTTAGTACTTAGTTTAAGAACAAAGATTAATCAACAGAAGATTCTTAAGTAACAAAGTAAGAAAATTATCGTAAAATAATCAAAGTAAAACAATACTGCATGATAAAAGTAAAACATTCAAAGAATAAAAATGTTAAGAAAATCTTTCGCACAACGAGCATTATCTAATTATACATATTTTTCGTATTGCTATGTAGTTTGCTACGAGACACATATCCTGTTTTCCAAAACAGTACTTTTACAGGAAAAGATTATGCAATAAAAATAATTTATTTTGGATTTAAAGAAACTTTTTTTTATATAGGCACGTAAAGATATTCATTTGAAAAGTCACAGATTCATTTTTATATAATCAGATTTTATCAATTTTTTATTTAAATTTAAGCTTTATTTTATGAATTAACAAAGTTTTTTATAATTAATCGATTTAAATGTTTTTAAAAATATTCTCTAATTTTATAATTGAAAAACTTAATAAAAAATAATTTTTTAATTTAACAAAGATTATTGCATATTAATTAATTACTGTTAGTATTTTCAAAATTGGCAAAGGAGTAGTTGTTTTAATTTTTCGATATTTTAATATTACATTGTAGATGCTCAAGAAAAATCTTTATACAAACTCAAAAAATCGACTTTCCATTATTTTTTTTCTATTTTCAGAAGAAGTAATAATTCAAAATATACATTTTTAAATGCAATACTCTTAGTTTTGTTATATACCGCGCGCGCGTGTTTAGTACAGCATAAATATGTAATCTCGAGTGCAAGAAAACATTTTAATGTGCTCGATTCGACACGAAGTTAATCGAAATGTCAGGCCTCGACACTCCGTACACTCGTTATAATTAATACGAGTGCAGCCGCGTAACGTGGAAAAAGTGATCGCGAGACGTCTGTCTCTAACAATTTTATTCGCTCGGATGTCTGGTCTTTAGTTTATTAAACTGTACTCCTATGGCAAATACTGGTTTCCAGTTAGCTTTTAAATAGGGTGGAGCTTACTAGATATTTCATTTTTACGATTGTAAAATTTGTAAAATTCAGTTGAAGAGTGGCACTTAAAAAAACGTATGTATATAAAAATATCAGATTACATACAATCACATTTAAGAAATTATTTCTTTTATTACTGCAGATAATGAACGTAAGATTTTATGTGCGGTATATGATAAATATCGTAATTATAAACTAGATCATTACTTTCATACACGAATAAACATGTGATTTCGCACCTAAATAAATTTTAACACTCAAATAATAATCGAAAAAATTTAATTATTTTGAAGAAGCATTTGCATTTTATCGTTTATCTATAAGATTATTAAAAATAAAACTGCACTGCAATTTTGCATTTATTTGTTTCAGATGGTTATTGTAAATACAGATATTAACTTAAGTAACTGTTCATTTGAATCCGGGTTCAGTACTACAGAAGCATCCCAATAACGTTTCATATTTTAATCCGCTCTGGTAGATTAAATTTATTTAAAAAAACCGAGTATTTACGAGGGACAGGTATATAAAAGATATGATAACGGTTATGCCGAACATTAAATCATGATTATATCATTTGTAATGTGCGTGTCTTATACGAGTAATTTGCAACTGTTACATTTGTGTAATTATTTTCAATAATTACGAATATTTGATAACGTGTTCGTGTAGAAGTAAACACTGCATCTGTTAATGATGAGCACTTAGCATAAGCCTTAATCTAACGCGTATGTAAATGACTAAATTCGAGGCTCGTCTAGTTAGTAAATCAAAAGTAAGGGAACGCTCCTTGTTATTCACAGCCTAACGTACTCACGTAGATATCGGATTTATGGTTATTACAAACATGAAATATTGTAATGCGCAATTGAGACATACCGCCCCAGGTAATCAGATGTATACATCGAAAGAAGGAGTTCCTGGAATTAAGGGATTATTTTATGCGAAACAAAAATTTTGTTAACCTCTGTTATTGTACGCGGTCTAAGAGTTCGCGAACTCGAAAGTATTGTTACTCTACTGTCAGGAATAATAGATAGATAATAATAAATAGATATAAAATCTTTTTAGAAACAAGGTATGTATCGTGTATTGCTTTACAAATGTTTACCAAGCATTTATAAACTGTTCTCTCAATTAGATAGAGATATAATCGAAATCCTCGTCGTATTTCTTTATGGTAATAAATAAAAAAATTTATTACAAATTTATACTACGATTAAATTTTATTATATTTAGATAAATTTTTTATAAAAATTCTAAATAAAATTAAATAAAAAAGAGTTGTTACCTATAAAATTTTGAAAAAGTATATTATACAAAATTATGAGAGATTTTTATTCGATTTAATAAAATTATCATTCATATTTATCTCGTTAATAAACGCATGGATGTTGATTTTACACTATATTAAAAAATAACTTATTTAAAAAATGTAGTTTATATTTATTACTGAGACGGTAGTAACTGAATTGGTAGAGGTAAAATTTTTATTTTTCAAATTAATCAAGAAAGTTGATTTTTGAAAAAGTTGATAAAATATAATTTTTTTAATCATTAGAAATGCATACTATATTTTGTCGCAAACTTCAAACGTTTATATTTTGGATAAAATCTCATTTATTTGATTACGTTTCGTACAACTAAATTTGATTTACTTTACGCGAATTCTTATTTTGTTTTTTATATACAAAGTAACAACTATAATCCAGTTAAATTGTTTGGAAATTGATAGATAATGTCTATCATACAACAGATTGCAAACCTAATACCAATATTTACTATCTGTATCAAAGCGAACGAAGAATGGTATTAATTCAATTCTCCAGTTTTATATCTTGAGGGTATATGTTGCAGCATGTCGATAATAATTTGGTAAATAAATTTTTAATTAACACGTACAATAAAAAAATGTCCAAAATATATAACAAATATAAAATTCTTTGCAAAGCATAGAAATTCGTTGCAAAATTAATTACATTTTATCTATTGTCTTTGATTAGAAAAAAATCAATGAACATAACTTGTAATTTATTTTTATTTTTCCTCATTACGTTATGATGCAGTCATAAAATAAGAATTATAAACTTTTAAAAATAAAACATCTTAATGTTTTATTTGTACAGGTACCTTCGTAATGAGCAGATGTAATCGCTGCAGGTAGGACAGCTTACGAAAAGACAGTCGTACTATAGGATAGATTCGATTAAATATGAAGTCATACCTAATAATATGACACGTGTACCCTGTAAAATTTTTTTCGGAAACTCGCAGTCTTTAATTATACATTGTGAAACAATAATCGATGAGCGACAAAGTTGGAGCTTGAAAAAGCGCCAACTATTGTCGATGCAGTTATTTCAAATTAAGAATAAATTTATCAAACTTCAGGGCAAATGCATATTCTACCGACTAGCTTTTAGCGATGAAAATTTTGATCTTATCCCCAGTACAATAATCTTCCTTTAAAACTAATCGAAAATAAAGTTTGTTTAAATCGATGACTATTTAAAATATACGGTGTTAATCCAGTTAACTGTTAAAAATTAAAATACTACCTTAAGGTGACATATTCTTGTGCACATAAGAACGTAGTACCAATAAGAAGGAACACACAAACATATCCAAGAATGCGTCGATGGTATATCTCGGTTAATATTCAAAATCTTTACACGATAACGTTCGATCATCTGCAGTACGTATCGCAGCTATTCATAAAGAATCGTTCAATTAAAGTAGTTCACGAGTTGATTAATTCCGCGAAGCGTCCGAAAAGCAAGGCAAAGCAAAAAAGAAGAATTACGAACAAGAGCGCAGCAATTAAAACTGGCTCGTGTAACGGCGCTCCGTCTCCATATCGCATTGCCTGTATTAAAAATCACCTTTATCTACCTAATTACGAACCCTGTCGACTGCACTGCGCACAGTCGCGCAATCGTGTACACAAGTACGCGCTGGGCTTCCCTTTCTGCGTTCTGCTGGTTGTACCGAGAATTGCTTTATCGACGCTGCAGCTTATCCGACTATCTTGCTCCGTCCTTCCGTCCCGTCCCGTGCCATCTCGCTTCGTTCTTTATGCATGCACGTGCATCACTACTTACTGCGAAGCTCGTTTGAGCGACGAGCCGCAAAGGAAAACGATAGTCATGCGGAGAATTGAGAGGCAAGTCACTTTTGTTTTTGATTATCATCGGTCACGTGTGTATGAAATACTTTGAAACTGTTGTCGTTGGTGTGCACCTTCGTACTTATTGTTCCACAGAATAAAACGCGCATGGTACATAGAATGGAATATCGTAAAGTAAATAATCTGAAATTCCTGTTGCTCGCATAATTCTGATGAAAATTGTGTATTATTTTTTGCTGCGAAATTTCTGTTGTTCGATATAATCTAGTCGGCAATTAAAACAGCTTAAATTCATTATTCCGCTAAATAATTTCCTGCTTAATGTGCATTTTACATATAAAATAAATTTAACTCTTCGGTTGATGCTATTAAAGAATACGTCATTTACATAATACAAAGTAAAGCAGTATTTTAACGTTGTATCGGTATAAGTCTCAATTATCGTATTTTAGCATGATAAAGCCGCCGTCCCGATCATTATCCTCTTTGTTTTTGAAGAATTTATGCGAATGAAATAAATAACCCAACGAATAAATAGTTACTTTTTACTCATAAAACAACTTTAAGAGGATATCAACGTTAAAATTATCAAATAATGCCAACGCGTTTGAATTTATCGTTATATTATTATTAATCGAATATTTATTAATCGTCAAAGGTATCCATCACAAACTAAATTATTGTTATAAACGACATCGTATTAATTTTCTAAATGTTCTTTATTTATTGAAAGTATAAGGAGCAAGTTACAATAATGGATCATTTATCTAGGATATATTTTTTCATGAAATATCGATTATATTAAGAAATGTCGCATCACTGGTTAAGTACGAATTGCCACCACATTAAGTTCACTTTGAATAAGATCGAGACATAAAGAAGAAATGATTTTACAAAATGTAGTGTAAATATATCTAAACGACATGATGTAGTGTACGCTACGGATATTTGAGGTAATAAGCGCATGTTTCTTTGTTTTTCCGATGCTTCTTTTGTTGCACCAACCTTCGTTTCCAAAACTTCTATGTATTGTGAAATTTTATTCTAAAATTATAAACTAATTAGACACATAGTTTAAGGCTCTGATAAAACTAATTTTTATAAAATGTACTGCTTTTACTACATTTGCATGTTCTCTATCTCTCGTTTACATGGAAATGAAATGCTTTAGATAAAATTACGTATTTGTAATCTTGATGAATGTACGATTTTTTTAACGGTGACCAACAGTTTTGGACGTTTTTTATTTTTAAATTCTTATTCCCAGTGCTTCAAATCTTTAACCGTTAATTACTTTTTGACTGTATTCGATTCTGATTGTAAATCGCATGTCGTAACATTAAAAGTTTATAACTGAATATAACATAATATAGAACAAAATAACAACAACAATATAAGTAAATGTTGAAAAAATACTGCTTGTTGCAGCAGATAATGCACTTGATCGATACAACAGATCGATTGATTTCACATTAAAATTATCGAATCGCACTCATTCGTATTTTCAAGATCGTGATTTTTGTTGGAGCGAGTCGTGGGCGCGCAAAAAGCAAAGTGCGCGTGATTATCAGGAAAGAAATAATATCGATTCGTAAAAATTGCGAGTAGATAATCGGATAAGACTTTTGCACGGCGGAGGATAAACGTCGAGGTTGGATAAAGGTCGAATCGCGATAAGGAAGAAACGATCCTTGGAGTTTTCATCCACAACGCTGCTTTTGTGGCGATGCGATTACCCACTTTTAATTAACTCTCCAACTCAATATCATCTTGAATCTGTTTTTGCGTGTCCAACCTTTCGTACTCATACACGTACGGAGAATGTTATAAAGAAATTTTCATCGTCAATATATACAAGGAGGTTTCCGCTAATTTTGTCGTAACTTACACTCGCCGTTGTTCGGATTAATGATACATTGTACGATTTCACAAAATTCATGTTCTTTTTCGATAAAAAACTGAAGAAAAGCTGCACGAGCTTGAACAGATATTAAATTTTTCTTTCAACGTACTCTGGTAAAGATAAAGCTAAGCAGATTAAACCTAATCAATAACAATATAGAATTTTCGTCCGCGATCATTAACAAGTAACACGTAATAAAAATAATTTTATTAAAGTAAAACGTAATCGCCTAAAGCTGTATTATAATTTAATTCTTGACTTAGCAAATTAGTAAAACTTTATTAAATATTCATAAATATGATTACAAATTTTTCAATGATTTCATGGCTGTCAATCGTGTTTTTCCTCAATAACGAACAGTCATTTTAAATTAATTTTGCTTAATTTTACTTATACATTGTACAAATGTACTTCTACTCTCATACGTTATAAAATTATAAATAAAGCAGGAGAAGCCTTTATGCTTGGTTTCCTTAGGTCTATGCAACACAATGAATAACTTTTTTTGTCTTTGCCACCTTCTTACATTCGTAATCTCGTTCGCTTGCTGCATTGTTCCGGAGCGAAAGTCTCGTCTAAGAGCTGAACATAATGAGTCTCTGCAGGTTTGAAATTTGGTCGGATATTTGTTGCAGGTTGTCCGCGCGGTATGAGCATGTCCTTTTGATTGGTAATGAGAGTTACACCCATTACGGAACGCTCAGACCCTGTTCGTCTTCATCGAGATGCCTGCGGCTTGTCTCCTATATTTATTCTTTTCGCTCTGACGTGCTTCCTTCGCGCAATTTGAATCATCACGCGACAATATCATTGGATGCATGAGCTTTAATAACTGAAAATTAATTATAAGTCAGCAAAGTTTAATAACAAATAAATGCTGCTATCCAATATTTAATTTACTGTATGGATTATTGATTACTTTGGTAAAAATAGACCTAATTTTCTTTCGATATATATTGCGTATACATTACTAATAGCATAATTACATAGTTGCATAATTAGCAGCATACGTAATATTTCGAAACCAGAGTAACATTTCTCTACGGTAGTTAAATTGTAAATATCCGTAATACGAATTGATAATCACTAACTACAAATCTTAAATATTTTATTAAAAAAGACAACGTTTAAGGAACATAATAATAATAATAATAATAATAATAATATGATTAAAATAATCAGTTAGCAATAATACTATTATAAAATATCCGTAATACGTAACACGTGAAAAATTTAAATTGTCGTTAGCAATTAATTATTATATAAACAAAATTTATTAATGTTTAATATTTAGAATAATTAAATATTTATAGTAATAAAAAATTTACTTCCACTTTTATAGTTTAAATTAATTATGTTTCTTCAAGTTTAAGATTTTCTAATGTTTCATTTTATGCATTTATAACTTCAATTTTATTGATAAATTACTTTTCATAAGAATTTTTTTTAAAGACAATATTTAATAGGTTTACTTTTACAATATAATTTACCTTTATAGATTATAACAAATGCGTTTTATATAAAATTTTTAGGTCCTATATAGATTTTTCAAAATTGAATTGTTATTATTTTTAAAATGTTTTTTGCAAAAGTTGATCCATATACGTTCTTTACATTATATAAATTTACAAGAATACTTTTTACTGTTTTTTTCACTACTAAAGAATGTCATTTTCATAATCAGATTTATTTAAAAAAATTTTTTTTAAAACATTCAAAAGAATATTCAAATTTGTTATACTAAAAACAACAGTGTACAATGAAATATGTCATTTGCTTTAAAATGACAGGTGCTCATT
This sequence comes from Platyscapa corneri, assembly GCA_018907185.1. Classification (NCBI taxonomy): domain Eukaryota; kingdom Metazoa; phylum Arthropoda; class Insecta; order Hymenoptera; family Agaonidae; genus Platyscapa; species Platyscapa corneri. Next base: position 2,623,972 of record JACCHW010000005.1, on the reverse strand, counting down.
AATATTCAACGTAAAGTTAAGGTTCTGTATTAATTTTAATTATTACTTGAGACTGAAGTTTAGAAAAGAAGTTGTAATTAGAGTATTTATACATATATTATTTCGACTTAACTTAAATAAAAAGTACGTAATATTAATTTAACATAAGCGCATCATTTGAATTTCATTATAATATATAAATAATTGAAAATATAATCAACCTGCATATGCACAGTGTAAGTATAAGATTCTTATTTATCTTGATGCAAAAGCTTAATGTACTTAAATATTTTTCCAGGAATAATTTTTTTTAGATTAAAAAAATGGAATTATTTAACTTTTGTACAAAGAAACTGAATATAAAAGTGATTCCATAAATTTTATTTTAATTTTAAAAATATCCAGAAATTTCCATAAAACGATTTTATAACAATAAAACCAATACAATAATAAAATAAATATGCAAATATACCTTATCTATTTATAGTTTAACAAAAGTGAAAATAATAAGATTTTATTAAGAGCAGGTAATGGTTTGTATTATTAGCAATATAAATATCTAAAGAACGAACAGGGCAACTGAGCCTTTGTATTTTCAATTAATTTATAATAAATGACGTTCGACAAATAAAATAAAAGATTTACCTTAGGTCGTAAGACCATGCAATCTCAGAAAGCTTCGTAGCTCGTTTCATCATCGTTGACTTTTCCCCCTCAAGATCGTCGTAAGATCTCAGGTACGAAAACCGAATAAGAAGAAGAAGGAGAAGAAGAAGAAGAAGCCGATGATGAGAAAAAAGAGGAGAAAAGTTGCATTGAGCCAAATGGCCGTAAAAGCGCCAAGGTGCTCCTCTCGAAGGTACAAAGTGAAAGATGCGCGCACACCACTGCTTTCCCGTAATCATAGACTCTTGGAGTTAAGGACGAAACGATTCCGTCGCCGCAGCTTAGCTCTCAGCTTGCGCTTGTTTGCACTGTACACTTTTATCGCCGCAGTCTTGCTTTTTTCCACCTTTCGAGGGGTCTTTTATAGTTTACAGAATCGCACGGTGCAAGCGGCATTTTTGATGTTACACATCGGCTCTCCTCTCGGTGATTACGATCTCGATCTTACACAGAGAGCGGAGAGTGTTTCAGCGATCAAGGTCTTTTTAATTTTCGAGGTCTTGGTGAGAGGTCATGCGACGATCGGGGCTGAAAATTGTAAAAAATTACACGTTAGCGTCGTTTGTAAATCACTTCAATGAAAGCTACACGTACACTCGATCAAACTGTATATTATATTATACTATATTCGACGCGACACGAGCATAGACTTTAAAAAATACATCTTTATTTTTAAATTTTCTCATTGAAATTAGTTATAACAACAATGATTTAACGCTGAGACAGTTCGGAATTAAGTTTACTTTGAAAATTCGTCGAGGCGTACGACAATTTTTAATAAAAAATTTCAATTAAAATTTGGCCGTTAAAATTAGAAATTTTATTTTCGCAACTGCGGATTTATGGAACTATAAAGACGTTAATGAATGGAACAGCGACTTTTTATGAATTATTTTTTATTTATTATGAAAGATGGACGCTAATGTAAAAGTTTTGGCAAATGGATTTACATTTCTACGATACATGAAATACTTCTACACGCACGTGGATGCATCATACTAATTAGTGTACATTAAACGACCTTATCTCGGGCGAGTTTTTTGGTTTCCCCTCGCCACCTCCTATCTCGAAGTTACAAAAAAGTTATTGTTGACTTTCTTAATTAAAAGTCTTAAGCTGCTCACGACTGTGCAAAAGTCCAGTGCGTACTTTAGGCTTATGATAAAACTGGTCGTACTCACGGGTAATGATGATCTCATAGCAGGACTCGAACTATGACTGTGGACTGCAAGAGAATCAGGATACGAGGACAAGGAAGAACGCGTCGGTACGCAACGGTCTATTAAGTTCTATTTTGCGGTCGGAGCATTGTCATTCTCTGAAAACTTATGTAAACTTACTTAAGTGAGCGCAGCTCGGCTGTGGGGCCATGAGCATAATTTTCCTGTGCGTCGGTATAACGGCAGAAGTCGGTATTATGTTTATGGAAATCTCGTTTCTGTTCCCTTGTAACTCGTTTTGCCCCCGACCGCTGGACAACGAGCTTCGATTATTCCGCCCGCTGCCGCTGTATCCAATCGCCTGGAGATTCTGCTTGCAGTTAGTGACGACGTACGTTCCCACCTTTGTTTTTTGCAACAAATGGTTAGCGTTTATGTGTGGCACAGGTTCGCCGTGTGCTTTATCCGCTTATACGAGGCTCGAAATGAGTAGGATATGGTGATTGTCGGTCGATTTCTTAAACTTATAAATTTAGAGTGAGTGGAAAATTAAGCAATCGATTGTTCTACTCTCTTGATTTATTTATTTACTTAATCGTGAATTAAAATTCCGAACCAAAGTATCTGGATTTTTTTTTAATACCGCATTTTAATGTGTTCTAAAACTTTTGAAAAATCATCCGAATGCACGATGAAGGAAGAAAATATTTTTTTCGACGACAATACTAATTTCTTTCTTAGTCTTCTCAAAATTATTACAATGAACTCTTAACTGATTTCCATCTTTCTTAATCAATCATTTCAAGTTCTCTTGCTTCGAGAAAACTTACTGATACTGATACTGATAATTGTAATAATGTACGTATAATACTTGTAATAATGATAAAAACTTATACAATATGTGATTTTAATAAACATTTGCATCTATGAACTTTTTTTATGATTTTTAATTAATTATCATTTTATTATAGTGAAATAAAAATCACCCATGATCAATTTTTTATTGTAAAAGCTTTTTAATAAAAACTAATTTTTTTAAATTACAAAAGAGGTAACTTATAAAATTATTATATACGTAAAACTTCAATTTTTAATTAATTTTAATTCAACAAATTTACAGAAATCACTACACATTTACAAATTGTAAAAAGTAAAACTTAACAAAAAATTAATCTAAAATAAAAATGGTTGCCGTCTAGACTTTTTAATTATAATGCAACTAATTAATTAGAAGATTTAAGAGACAGTAAAGCATAAAGTACGCGTGAATTAATTTTGAATTTATAATTGAATAGAATTCGTTTTATTATTATCATAGTATAAAAGAATAAAGCACATGGGTAAATAAAAATTTCGCTTAAAAAATTCGTGAATATTATAATTTAAATTATTAGATTTTTAATATAATAGTAATATTATTATTATGATTACTATTAAATGATTAGATTTACAATACTTTTTATATTTTTTAAATATTTTTGTGATACACGAAGTATTACCGCATTATTTATATATGATTTTTTTATCTTCTAAATATCATTTTAAATAACTTATATTTTATTATTTATTTTTTTTATTAAATATTATTTTTATCGTACCACTTTTATAACGAATAAAAAAAATAAAACAAGTTATTCTTTGTATTTTTTATATTATGGAAATGTAATTATAACACAAATATTTGATAAAAGCATTATTATCACGTGATACTACATAAAATCAATATTCGACTCAACCCCTTGGTATTTTACAAAAAAGTAAATAAGAATGTTTAGGTGTGTGTATATCTGCTGGCATAAAATATTTGAATAAATTCTTTAATCTAAAACGATAAATATTGAGAATGTATTTGTAACTGTGTACTTACCACATATATTTATACATGTTGTTTTGATGAAATAACATCAATTTTCACGTTAAATTCAACACAAAGTTATTAAACAACATGATAATTTTATTAAAATTAATTATTTTAGAAAAATATTCATCAATATTTCAATATTATTTTTATAAATTAAATAAATAGTAAGTAATGATAATATTATTAATAATGAATTTAATTCCATATTTTATTCATAAATACATAGTAGTACACTAAATAAATAACTTTCAACTCATATAAGTTGAAAGAAATTTTCTATATATACTTTTATTATGAATAAACTCAGTATTTATTTTATTGACTGATAAATAAATGAATATGCGGTTTATCAATGTGCTATCACATATAAGATTTTACTTTAGATAATTATTTATTTATCAACGCATACCTACAAGTAGTATATTAATTGGTCTTATTACTTATAGATTTCTGATGTTGAACGTAAAACCAATACATTTGTTTCGATGACTTGAATACGTTTCAGGATGTATACAATTACTTTATATATTTTTCCAAAGTATCCATTATTTATTTAAGTACCATTTGAATACTGATTTCAAATTATAAAGTGAAATCGTAAATTTTAATTTTGAAATCTATTTCAGATTTTTAAATAACGCAGGTCTATTAATTTAGAAATTCTAATACCATACTTTTAGTGGATTGATACGACACCGTTACGAATAAGTTAGTAGAAAATATCTCCTTTACTAGACGGCATGAAAGATGTATTTGTAGTGTACATTTCTCTTTTCTTCTGGCATATAAAAATATGAAGATGTGAATTTTGTTCTTGTCTTCATACTGTATCGACAAAATAGAGATGAATTAAAGTACTGGTTGTTCGATGAAAATAATTTAAGAACAAAATTAAGAATCATGTTTATGTATAATTTGTCAATATAAATAATCTATAATTCTTCATTTACCTTGAAATAAAAGTTCTTTACATTAATTTAATGAAATTTATTATTTATTCTTTAGTTTTTTTTTTTTATATATTCAAACAATATTTTTTCAACTCACATGTAAAGCAGAATATTAAAGGTTTTTTTAAGTTATTTCCGAAGAATCATTTTAAAAGAATATTATAGTTCGCATTATATTTGGTGATTTTCTGAACACACAAAGCGATGCTCGTGTAAAGAAAATTATAACAATAGCATATAAGACTGCCAAGTGAGGCTGAAATTCGTGGTCAGCCTCGTTCCATAAAGAGCGAACGTTTACTGCACGCGAGATTGGCACTAAGCATCAAGTTAAAGTTTTCGCTGCCCCAAAAATCTACCGTTGGAATATTGCTCCGCTCTTCTTTCTCATTGTGCCGAACAAGCAGCTGTCGAGAAGCATAGCCGTATGTTGCCAGTCTTGTTCTACATTTTGATGGTGCAGACGACACGATACACGCCGTTCCATAACTTTCACTACATATTTCATTCGGTCATCGATGTAAAAAAAATCGATAATATTAGCAAATAACAATGTTCGTTTATGTAAAACGCTGATTTATCTTGTTAAGTGATGTTTAAAGAAATGTCAATTTCGTCCTGATCTAAATACTTTACGCTAGGATTCTCCACAAATTCATATCTTTTTCAGTTTTCTTGCTTTAGATCTTTAACTTTTGTTTTTGAAAATTTAAAAAAATTTAAGTAGCTAATCACAAATCCTTAATATATCTTAACTTCCTTCCTCTTTATTTAGTCACAGATTTTATTAAAAATAATTTAATTATGTTTCTAACATAGTTTGCTTTAGCTTTTTTGTAATTCATTTTTCTTAGTATTTTAAAAAGTATGTTTATACAATATTATTCTTAGTTTTTTCGATAAACTCTTTATAGAAAATCCCTTTATTTGAATACTTTTTTTTCTACTTTTAAATCCTTAAAATATTTCTAATGAATCAGACTTATTCACTATTACCAAGATTTTTCCATCTTCTAACATTTCTTCTAAAACTGCAACTATAATTTTTTTCGAAGTATTTTTTCTTTCCCACAATAATCTGTACTGTATTTAAATAACATTTTTATGTCTTCGGAAGTTCCGACTTTTTACAAAATTCATTTTTTAAAAGTGTGAATGTAATATTTTACCATGGATATGTGTGTTTATCATGTGTTAATACGAATGGATCACAAAGTTTTGGGAAAATTTCTTTAGTATTTTATTTTTACAAAAACATTATTTTGAACATTTTAAATACATTATTCTAATTATGACTAATAAAATATAATATTTTTTTTTAAAGAAAAAACTACTTTTTTCTGTCATTCTCATACTCATGCATATACTAGACGGTTTGCATGACTTCTTTGGTGGATTTGCAACCCCTGTAGCATTTGCTGATCTATCATTGCCACACCGTCACCGCCATGAAACTTATCTTCAAGTATCATTTGATGGTATTTACTCATCAAGAAGATAACATTTATAATTCAGTGAACATGTTTTTTCAAAATTTGCAATTTTCCTCGACAGCGTTTCAGTCTGTAAGTACCGCAAGATCCGTCCATCGTGATCTTGACTTTTGTTAACAATTAATGTTCTGGCGTTGGCTCATCGCCCTTGATGTTGCCGTCATCGAGTTCCTTGAGCCTCCCCACCTTACTCATGCAGCTCTGCGCAACCTTTTGATGCAGGAATCTTGTAATAATTGGATTTAATTTACTTGTTAGATAATTATATATTAAATAATTTGTATTTATTTGAATTTCTATCCTTTCCCAGTTTATCGATCGAGTTGAATTTACTATTCTTGCAGAAGGATAAAGTTTGAAAATCCATAACATTAACCACTATAAAATATTTTATTGAAAATTATTCCCCTATAAAACGAATTATTTATTATTGTTTATTTTTTGTATTTTGTAAAATATATATTACGCTCATCGTGATGTTCATCTCGTATAAAACGGAAATAATTTAAACGCGAAGTGAACGGCTTCTGTTCGTGTGTCTATTACTGTTTGACGACGAAAAAATTTGAGTTGAATATTTCTTAGAATCTTCGGTTCTTACTTTTAATTGTAAATCTCACACGCATATTGATTGTGGTGCGTTTAACGACGCAACAATTTTACACCGTCGTGCTGTGTATACACAAACTGCTCTCGTGGCGTTTTGCTTTACTTTCTACTTAAGAGTAGAATTGCATGCTGCACATTTACACGTTTGTCTGAGCATTTCCTTCGTTTCTTCAGCTTCCGTTAATGAATAAGGTTTCTTTGCTTCTTAGTACAAGTCGATATCTTAAACGTGCCATTTTAAATAATAATTTTAATAATATTCACACACGGAATTTTAAGATTTTTTTACTAGGAGATTTATTATTATTTTAAAATTGTAAATTAGCTGATACAAGGTTTATATTTTAATAAAACCCTCGATTAAATTTTGATTGACTTAATAGTTTCGGGAAGAACAGTAAATTGTTTCGACACTATGATCTTTACGGTTTATTGTGGCCTTTTTTATTAAACATAATAATATTCAGTTTGCAGATCTTTAATTTATGGCTTCTGTTATACTACCTTTTTGTAAGATTCAGGCTTAATGTTGATCAACATTTTCCATAATTTTAACTAGATATTGATTAAAGCATTTAATTTAATTAAACACATATTTTCTAAAGTTTATACAATACCGATATTAACTAATAACTTTTAATTAGTTGAAATTAATTAACATTATACTATTCGAAGTATCTTTTCAAAAAGACATAAATGTGACAGCCACTTTTATTAGAAAATCTAATTTGTTAGTCACTAAACAGTCTTTCATTATTTCTATTTAATAACTCACTTAAAAAGTTTTATAAATATTACAAATGTTCTTAATTTTAAATTGCTTTCGAGGAATTATAATGCCTCCTGTTCGCTCAATCAATATTGGATAATGAACTCAAACACAGTTGTTTTAGCATGTAGATTGCATGTAGCTTTTGTTAATACAAGATCTTTTAGCGTATGATGAAGTATGATTATAATAATCATAAGTAAGAACTTTCTAAAAATCCAGGATTTACTTTGCATTTAGAATTTACCTCTTTGATCGTCATATAATGATTATTAAAATTGATTATTTTGAGGATCCCTTTTACTTCATACAAATTATGAAAGCCTATCTAATTATATTTACAATAAAAAACTAATTCTCCTGCTTTAGAAAAGATAAATTAACACTGTCATATTTGCCTTTGTCGCTGCATTGCAGTTGTCATTGCTTTCATTTATACGCATTTAGTTTTGATTATATTATGCTATATTAGCATACCTAACTTGCAAGTCATTGCATTAGACCGTTGACTTGATTTTTATTTGCAAATACATATCGCGTTAGATTTCGTGATCTCGTGTATCATCATTTAATGACTTTGATACTTAAGTAGTATTTTTACTCTTTAGTAAATGTGGTTTTGAGCACCTCATATTTTACGCAGATATGTATCTTATCTTTCATCTGTGACAGTTCGAAATGGACTGTTGTATACTCGACAAACATTCATTTTTATAGACAGAACCTTTTTTAATTTATTGGGAATTATTTTTAGCTTTAGCATTATAAAAGTGCACAATACGAAATAAATTAAAAAAGACAGATATTTATCAGAAATCAACTAAAAATACTTGGCGATAAAATATTATGTTATTTGTATTTTATTGACAAAATATAAAAGCTTATTTTTATCATTTTTATTCTACCTACTTATTCATTGTATTCGTTTTAAATACTGAAAAAAATTTTCGTATTTAAACTCAAATATATTAAGTTTTTTTAAGATAATAGCTCTTCGAATTTTATTGTATTTGTATTGCAATACTTAAAAATGTTATTAGTATCGATAGTTTTTATTAAAAAGCTTTGGTGCTCGTAACAAGATTAATTCTATTTTTCTAATATTAAATCATAACGAATTATCTTATTGAAATACAGTATTATTAAGTGAGATTTTATAAACTCTATATGTAATTGATTAATATTGTTTTTAATTGATTCGATTTTTGGCAATTATTTTAAATAATTATAGAAGTATTTTTTTTTTAATTCATGTATAACATATTTCACCAATATAAAAATTGGAAAGTATACATTAATTTATTATTTTTTAATTGCTGTATTAGAGTAGCATTTATGTTAAATTTAAAAAGTTTAACGTGTTTTAAAAAGAACGATGTGTCGTTCTTCGTGTAAATGAAATACGTAAAGTTAAGAAATGAATTAGAAAAATTGTCATTGTTAATAATTATAACTTTCCTTTTGTAAAAAGTGTACATAAGAATACTCTTAAAATAAATGCAATTGACAGCTTTCAATTATGTATACCATTTTTAAAATCACGATGAATTAAGCGAGTAAAGAACAAAATAATATAAATAATTTATTTGCTTGCACGAGTATTTTTAGAATGTTTCCCGAGCGCAGATTGTTCGATGGTAAAGAACGTCGATAAATATATAGACGCCACTATAAATAAGTTTTTTTTATTACATTTCGATGTAAAAAATAAAAAGATAACGATTGCGTTTTAAAAAAATCGCACCTCTTTCGGGGCATCCGTAAAACCTCAAAAGCAGACGGCTGCGCGATGGGGAGCGTAGGAGGAGAACTCACCGTCGACAAGACGATAACAACGAGGAGAACGACTCCGAGCCAGAAGTACCAAGCCTCCCAGAAGTGCTTTGGCGGTCTCCGCTGGATGACGAAGCAACATTGTGGGTTACAGCAGCAGTAAAAACAGTATTTATCGGCAGAGCAAGGGAAAGGTTTGCTCACCGCGTCCTCGTCTTCGCCACCCTTCGTCGAGTTGTCGCACTCGTAGGACAGCCTCGCCATCTTCCCAACACCATGCCAACCGAGGCTCGGCGTGTTACTAAAACATACTAAGGCATCGGCCTCGCGTGAGGTATCGCTTTTATTTCATCTAAACACACCAAAAGATACGAGCAGATACGTTCGACTCCAGTCCTGATATCTCGATTGTCATGATATAATTTTAAGGCCATTATTATATTTTGATTAAAGGAGATTGACAAGCTTCCGATACATGTAAACATTTCGGTCTTTAGCGCGATGCTTCGATGTTGATAAAATTATAAAAGGCGGCAATCATTCCCGAGCTTATGAAAGAAAAAAACTGAAAGTAACAAGCATTTGGATTGATTGAAATTGAACGAGGCACGCATTTCGATGTATTAAGCTCTCATGTTAGAACTTCGATTTATTTTTACTCGTATCGTTCTGTCTGACCGCAAAACGGCACATTTTCTTGTAATTTTAAGCTAACGAAAGCCTATATACAAATACATACAATGTCATTTTAAATACCTAAAAAGTGCTGTCCTCGATCAGAAATAAATAAACTGCACAAATAGTGAATAAAATATAGTTTTAACTTTCTGTAAGACTCTTCATCTTAATATTTTTAAAAAGCAATCCAAAATTTTATTTTAAAATTTACTTATATTTTAATTTACGCCATTATAATCATTAAAAAAAAATCGTTGATATCTTTATAATAATTATATTATTGTATAATGCAAAATATAAAGCGCAGATTTAATATTATAGCTAGATACGACAAAATTTATACCGGTACTTTATTTTTCAATAAGATTAAAAAATTTTGATTTATATTAGTCTCCATTTAGAAATTTGTAGATGTATACCACTTGGTATACTATTAGTGTAAAGTAATCAAATCCATTAATTAATTAAAGAGCATTTATTTTTTAAATTTGAATCAATAATATTCTTGATCATTCTGATGAATTACTATTCTATAATCTAAGTAAATAGCTATAAGACATAAAATAAAAATAATTTAACATTTTTAACTATAATTACTTTTCTAATTACCCTAGTTTGATCATTATTTTGTGCGATCCTTCGTCTTAATATTGTCGTAAAGCTCTAATCTAATTAAATTATTTTACTACGTTTACTGTGAAATACAAGTCTATACTCGTAATTATATTTAGATTATCTATACTTGCGACTATTTCAAATTATCTGTGACAACGAGACTAATAATGATATAATGAATATAATTTAAAAATTTTAACATTAACATCACTATTTTCATTAATTTATATCAAGTTAATTACACGGTAATTTCATCCATTTGGTAGTTTGGAATTGTAATTTTTTTGTTATGATTCGACCAATAATTTTTAATTGTATAATCTATGTTCAAAAAATGTTCGAAATAGACGTAAATTTAAATATTGTTACTTTTAAATAATAATTTATTACAAAAGAAACATAAAAAATTATGGGCCTTTAACCAAGTAAACAATAATCAGTATTTTTATTATAAATAATGACTAGTGTATGCAGTATTGCAAGTATTCACAAATAGCATAGAAATCAATTCTTTTAAATTTCGGTAAAGTTAAGGACATGCAAATTTATTAATACATGTGCAAAGTCAATATATTTATAAAGAAGGAGAAAATAAAAAATAGAAGAATATGATGATGCATTTAAAAATACATAACGTACACGCTTACACGTGTTACCATAAATACACGTCAATTAATTCACATATTCAAGTTTTTACAACGAATAATAAAATTAAATGTCTGTGAAATTTTGACAAGTGCAAATAGGTTTAAGCTTTATAACCAATGGATTCTAATGGATTTAAAGTTTTCATAATGATCCAAGTGTAACTGTAATTTGTTTCAAAAGTTCGCTGAATACAATACAATTGTACTTCTCGTATCATTTGTGTTTCGCAGAAATAACTTAAACTTTTTCAATTTATTAATACACACAAAGCGTGAAAACGAACAAACTGTATGATGGTGCAAGTGCTCGTTAGTGTCGTTAACAGTGAGCTGATGACGAAAAAAAAACGAAAAACAAAAAATTATGAAATGCTTAGATAAAAGTACAATTACATACATAAATACGACTTCTGTCAGGAGTGTGGAGAATATACGCAGGTTTTTTTTTATTTTGCCATTCATGGCAGTCGCAAGCTTCCGTAGTTTCAACGTTAATAAATTAGGGTGAACTTGCAACTAGAGCAGCACAGGATCCGAGCGGTTCGCGCGCGACATGTCAGACTTGGCGCGTGAAGTTGAGTGGTTGAAGGGAAGCAGTCGGCGACGCAAAAAGGAATAAACGTAATAAGCCGAGCGTCCTGGGGTAAAAGCTTGCGTCACCGCGTCCCGCCGTCCCGACGTCGAAAGCCGAGTTCACTCGAGTTGTTGTCGTAGCGGCGGGACACGCAAGACTCGCTCGAGCGGCAAACAATCAATAGGCAATTTTGCCTTTGACACGGATACGCGCCACCGAGTTGATGCTCAAAATCGATATTTCGAGTGACCGGCTCTAATAGGCCGGAGTTTTGTTCCCCGAGGGTTATCATCGTGCTCGTACTCTTGGGACGGGGTGACAATTAAAAAACCCTCACTATTGGAAATGATAACGAACCACTCCTTTCCTTTATTTTCATTCTCTCGTTCAATTACTATGAGCTGAAATCGACTTAGGACTCTGGAATCTCTCTTATTCATATTTACGCATGGGAATTATTTCTAATTATTTCTTTTTTTTGACTCTACAAGCTTATCTGAATATAATCTAAAAAACAAGCACGTGGCGACTTTTGAATTTTTTCAATTTCTACTTATGCCAAAATGAGTCACAGTGATAAGAAATTCAGTTTGAATGTATAGCACAGGTAATCTCGTGACATTTAGTAGGAAATATTAAAAAAATGTAGGTATTTGTCAGACGTAAAATTTTTTTTGAATCTTTTGGTTCTTCTGGAATGTGCGGTCAAAGTTAAGGATCGAAATCAAGAAAATCGGTAATCAACTTAATAAAATATTTTTACATACCCGCATTTTATATACTTTATTGAGGATTTATTTTTCAATGATTAGAAGAAGTTACAAAATAGTATGTGATAAAGCTTTAATAATAACATATTTTAGAATTAATTAGTGAGTCGTCTTTGATACTCTAATAACAATATTGTGGATAAATTTGTTTATATTCCAAACTTTATCCGCTTTCAAAATTTGAAACAAAAATATAAATATTATAAAAATACATTTCAGAAAACTGCATATTTTTAATTTTTTAAATTGCTTAAAGATAAACCAATTCAACCAATTTCATAACCATTATGTTTTTAATTAAAACTCATTATATAATAAGTCTATTTTCATTTTATGTTCTAAAAATGAGTTCGAGAACGAATACTTATAGAATGACTATAATTGGTCATAACTTTTTATAAAGTTAGTGTATCTGCTCAAAAAAAAAAATCTTATAAATTTATTTATTGATTAATATTCTATTGTATTCTTTTTTATCAAAAAATCATCGCGAAAAGATTAAATTTATTTACAATCTAATTTATGAAAATTTAACACATTGTGATTTAATTCTTTTAAAACTACGCTTAGCATTTACTCATTTATAATTAACTTTCCAAAAGTTCTATCAAATTAATTAAAATAAAAAAATCTGTACGTATTTTGTGTATTAAACTATCATTTGATAATAATTATACAAGATAATTTCTTGAATAACAGTATGATTTCAGTGGAAGATATTAATGATAAGATTTTTTTTCTCTCGTATCGTTTCAACACTCCGTAAAATCCTTGTGAGAGTTTGATAGTTATATCGTCCCATTTATACATGTACATAATTTATTACTGTTTGCAAATTTGATTTATCATATATCTTTAAATTAAGTTAACTTTCTTATTTAGAATGAAAATGGAAAAATCTTTTGGTCAAGTTCCAAAAGAATTAATAGTCAGTCCAATAGAATTAATAGTTTTTCTAGGTCATATCTTCTATACTAAATTCACGACAACATTTTGTAAACTAAAAAATTTACAAAATTGTTGTAAGAAAGTTCCTGTATTCGTTAAGGCGCAATTCAAAATTTTTAAGTTTACATCCAATTTTTCCATTAAATTTATTATAAAGAATGTTAAGTGTTTTAAAAAAAATTCGATAAAATACACAAAGTTTTTTAAATTTAAGATATGTGATTTATAAATTCGTTTCAAAACAAAACTTACCTGATTAAATATACTTTGAAAATATCCAAAGTTATTTTTTGATAACATTTTTAGTCGAAAACATGATTAATTTTTATTTGCACGTTCTAAAATTTAAAAATAGTGATAAATTTGTGGGTAAATCACTTTAATTGACTTGAAATATAAAATTTGGAACGTTTTTTAATCAATAAATAATTTTCGAAATAGTTTAAATATTGACTCATTTAAAATCACTGACCTTTACTTAATTATTTTGTAATCGCTTTCATAAAAAATACACTATTTACTTAAAAATCAATGTTTTAAAATGATTTTTAATAAAATTACTACGCTTAAAATAAATTAGTTATTTTAATGGTATTTGATCGATTTTTTTATATTTGAAATAATATATGAAACATTTTATAAATATAAAATAATGAAATTTTTCTGAATATATAAGTTTTAGAAATGTTTAAAAATTTAATACAGCAGTTTTTCATTTAATTTTTGGTGAAATTAATTAAAATAATAATCAAAATACGTTTCACAAGTTTTAAGACCAAAATAAAATAAAAAAGCATTCATTCTGTATTAAAAGAAAATTTTATTTAGACATAAAAATTAATATTAATTGTTTAAATTATTGAAATATTTACCTAGTTATAAGAATTTGTGCAGTATTGATAAATTTTATTAAATAAAGCAATTGTTTAATAAGTAAACGCTATAGAAATTTTTGAAACTGCTAGTAAAGGAATGTTAAAAATTTCTAATTTTTGAGGCACTTTCAATTTAAACAAAGAATATTTTTGTAGTTATTGTTATTACCTAAAATCCAAAACCTACATATGCATACATACATACATATGCATACATACATACATATATATATATATATATATAATCATTAAAATACAATATAAATTCAATTAATTTATAAAATTTCAAGTATAATTCACATTAATCATTTAAAATATACGCATGTATAAATAAGTCGCATGAATTTAAAATTGGAAAATACAAAAAAAATGTTTTTGTTGACATTAAATATTTACATTTTTACTTCAGTTATTTAATCAATTTAATATACCATAAATTCATCAAGCTTTTTACTATACTTTTTAATTGTTCAACTAACAAAGATTTTCGAATTTTGAAACCCAATAAAATATATTTGAAGTTAAAAGGCAGATACTATTAAAAAAATAGTAATTGAAATTTTTCTATATTAAGGTATCAATTAAATTGTTCATAGATTATTTAATACAATTTATTTTGTATTAAATTAATAAAATTATTAATTCATTCATTTTAATTCAAACTATATTATATACTAAATATTTTAATTTAAATATTTTTTATTTACTTCTCATTGAATTTAATATTGATGCTGATTAAAATGTTTTTATTAAAATATTTTTTCGTTTTATCTAATGTTTATAATAAATCATTATAATTATAATTATCTATAATTTTTATTTGATTTATCATTATAATTACTTTAAAATGAATGTATTAAAAATGATATTAAAATAATTAAATTAAAGCAAGAAAAAGATAATTTTGAATGGTACTTGGTAATATTAATGGTAAAATTTTAAGAAAATAAATCAAATCAATCTTAAATTAATTTATAAAAATCATTTGGGTTTTTTATTTTTATTGTTTACATAACTAACTATTATTATTATTATTATTATTATTATTATTATTATCAAAATAAGAATTTAATACAAAATGTATAAAATTCGTATTACATTTTTATAAACAAAATCCTTTTAATAATTCGTTATCTACTAATCTTTCATGTATTATACACAATATTTTTAATTGAATACCTCAAGTAAAAGGAACAAGTATAATTTGGAAATTAAAATCATTAACATATTTTTTTTATATAGTCATTGTAATATAAATATTTCGAAAACTGAGCTTGTTCTTCTAGTTAACCACAGCTTAAAACAACATTTGAATATCATCTGAAACTCTTTGTACAGATGTACAGAAAACTTTAGTTTATTGAAACTGTCCACCATCGTGTGGTGGTGGTGGCGGCGGTGGTCCTCTGGGGGGAAAAGGTGGAGGTGGATGTGGATGCCTCCATCCAGGAGGTCCTCTTGGTAGGGGAGGCTGAAACTGTCCAAATTGCGGTGGACCCCCAGTGGTTGGTGGTGGGGGTGGTGGAAACTGTCCTTGTTGTGTTCCAACACCCCAGTGAGGAGGCGGCATCATCCTTTGCTGTTGTCCTTGCTGACTAGGCATAGGTGGAAGTGGAGGTGGCATACCTGGAGGAAGAGGTGGATGTGCAGGCATATTTGGCATAGGAGGTAACGGAGGTGGTGGAATATTGGCTGGAAACCCTGTAGGTGGAGGTGGAACCGGTGGAGGCGGTGGATGCCCGATAGGTGGCATAGGAGCCGTTGGGGGTGGCGGCGGCGGCATCACCATGCCATGCATCATGTGATGCTGTGGATGAGGCTGAGGCATGCCGACATTCGGCATCGAGGTAGGTATAAGTGGAGGGGCATCTGCGAATAACTGGTGAGGCCTATCCGCTTGACTGAGAGGATTTTGAGCAGCAAGAAGACGCTCTGCTGCACTGCCATGTCGCTCTCCTTTTGCATCACGCTTAAAGGCATAAGATACCGATATTGGTCGATTACAGAGATACTGACCATTCATAGCTTCTATACTGGCATCACTAGCATCAAATGAAGCAAAATTTATAAAAGCAAAACCCTTTGAATTTCCTGTTTCTGGATCTCTCATGATCTGGAAAATTTGTTAATAATGTAGTTTATCCGTCAACTTTTATAAAATTCATGTATAAATTTATGTTATAATTTTAAAATAATCAAATCATTTTGATTGTCATATTTAATATACATTTTTATATATTTTTTTCAAATTTCAATTAAAATAAATTAATGTACCTTTGGCGTTTGAAGAATAACTCCAAATGCGCTGAATGTGTCATAAAGTAATTTCTCATCAACTTCTGGATCAAGATTACCAATAAAAATATTTGCACCAACATCAAGATTCTTTTGATGTGCACTAGCTTTATTTACACGTATAGGTTTACCATACAACTTTATCATATTCATTATTTTTATTGCATAATCAGCATCTTCTTCACCCATGAATTCAACAAATCCATAGCCTTGATGCATTTGTGTTACTCTATCTTTTGGCATGTGTACATTGACTAAAAATATTAAAAAATTATTATTGAAATGTTACAAATTTTTTGTTTTATTTCAATTAAAAATAAAAATTACCAACTGGTCCAGACTGTACAAATAATTCCCATAAGAGGGATTCAGAAACTTTATCATCTAAACCACCAACATAAATTGTTGCATCTAAAATGAAAAATACGGTCGATATAGGTTAATGTATGGTTATTATGCAGCTTAATAAAAATACGTATTCTTCATTACATACAGATTTTTAATTAAGAGCAACATTGTTTTAATAATTTATATCTTTCTCAAATTAATATTATGTTTTTAATTGATTCTTATATTTATTTGTTAAATATATCTATTATAGGTTATAAAAATATTTTTTCGATCTTTACAAGAAATTTAATTTAAATTTATACTCTTAATTTTACACTAAAAAAAACCGTATAAAATAATAATGATTTAATTAGAATATACGTTTGAAATATATATTATTTACCTTGATTACGTTCAGCTATCGGTCCGGCCGCCATTTTTCAACAATCATGGAACCGCATTGACTTGAATATTGTCACAAATCAAATCCACTATAGTTTCGATAAAAAAATGTAACAAATTAAAAATTCTCTACATGTTAGATTTATATTAGAATTATAATTATCTAATACTTACTTTTGCTGTGAAAACATAACACATATTAATACACATCAAGAAATTATTTTCGATTGTATCAAATGTTTTTAAATTAATTTGTTATAATTATTTAGGGAAATAATTTAAGACATTTACAAAATTTAGTGCAGCACAAGAATGTATAATTTTATTTCTTATTTGTCTAATATTATTGGAAACTGTGACAATCATACAGAATATTGACGATTTACAATTTAATGAATCAAAATTAATTTAATTTACACAGAATCCACTCATACTTTTTTTGTTCATACCTTACTACTTTAAAATAGATACAAAATTATTTGTCTGACACAGACAATTGCCAAGATGGAATTGATCCTTAAATTTTATAAAGAGGACATATTATGTATAACTAAAGCGAATGATTTCTTCTATTTTATATATTTTACGAATTTCTTATTCCAAGTGCTTGTTCGAGCTCTGCTCGTTTCTGTTGAACTTTAGTATAAAAGTATCGACACACTGCTTCTTGAGCCCAAGGTTGATAATAAAATTCAGCTCTACGTTCTTCTTCTGGATTTCCTACAACATCAGTCATTGTTTTCAAATCTCTTGTTTGCGATATAATCCACTTGTTAATAAATTGTTGAGGATCTTTTGCAAAACTGAGGAAAAATTCTCGATTAGTTTTCAATTGATTTATAGTTTCCACTGTTTCATGAATTTTGTTATCGAGACTTTGTATCTCTTGTTGACTAGCCGTTGATAACAAGAAATTATTCATTTGCGTTTTCAATGTATCATCAACTTCTACGTCAATATCATAACAAGCTGTTTGCTTGGTTTCTGTACCTAAAAGTAACAATATGTGAGATAAGCCTTAACATAATTGATTTTTTCACCTATTTATTTTTTATATAATTTCAGTTGTGATAGAATTAGAATATTTTATAAAGCTGCTCAATAAAAAATGCACTAAATTTAAAATTGTTAAGCTTATAATACAGAATTTTAATTTTTGGTTTATTTATTATTATAAGTTTTAAAAAATTTACCTTCTACACTAATAACATGATTAATAACAATCGGATCTGGAGGATGAAGAAGTGGATTCAAACGTTGAGGAATTTCTGCAAATTTCATTCTGGGACATGCGAAAATTTGTTCTAAATATTTATCGCAATTAATGTACTCTCGTTCGTGACTATCTTGAAGCTTATGAGTTTTTATGTACTGCCAGAGAGCTGAAATTATGACCGGCCGAGTTTGCGTATGAACTCCTAATAAACGAGCTAATCGTGGATCAAGTTTAAACTAAAAAGAAAAATTATTATACAAACTTATGTATGTTTTACTTCTAACCTAAAATTTTCGTGTAAAATACCTGCAAAGGTTGATAATCAAGAAGTAAGAGAATAGTACAACGGACATTTTTGTCTCCTGGTCTCTTTACTTGAAAACCATCAGTCTCTTGTGTTGTAAGTGTACGATGCCACTCAACTAAATGGTTATCTGGTCCATACAAATCTTTATCCAACTCTATCACTAAACTTTTAAAAAATGACGAAAATTTTCTCTTTACCTAAATCAAAAACAAATTATTATTTATATAAAAAACCATTTTATAAAAATTAGTGCAATAGTAGTTTTTTCTTTATGTAAAAAAGTACGAATAAAATTTAAATAAATTCATAAACAAAATTTTATTTAAAAACATATTTTTAAAGTATTTTTTATTAAATGTATAATGTGCTTTGAAAAATAAAATTATTTTTCTTTTAGATAGTGTTTATGATTCTGGTATGTAAAAGTATTAAAATTTGTAATTAATATCTATTGAACATCTTACCTTATTTGGATCATTTTTAGTGTCATCTAAAAGTCTTCCTTCTACTCGGAGTTCCCATGAAGCCACTGAACCCTCTTCATTTTCAGTAGCTTCCTTAGGTGGATAAAAGGTATTGGAAATGAAAATCCTTAACTTACGTTTTTGTTTCATAGGACGCTTTAAAGCTTCCTGAATATCTAAACGTTTTCTCATTATTGTCGCGTCTAATTTTCGCTCAAATGCAAGTAAATCCATATAAGCTTGGGACTCTGGCACCAAATCACGGACTTTCTGAGGCAGGATTTTGTCAGCTAATTTTTTCTTCTTTTTAGATGTGGAATGTGAAAAGTCACTGTTCCAAAAATACCTAGATAAGTTTTTACGAAAATAACGGATTTCAAAAATCAAAAGAAATTTTGAAGAATTTTGGTTGTGATGTTGGCCATGATGAGTTTAGACTCGTTCCGAATTTTATAAACTTAAAGAAATTGTAAAATAACTTATTCAAATAAAAAAAAATTGACCATTGCGTATAACAATTTTCGTGTTTTTTAATACATATTAAAAAATATGCAGTCCAATGATCCGAAAATAAAAATGTAAATGAATGATAAAAATAAAAACTATTATTGATGATGCTCTTACGATTTTTGCTGTGACATGGGTAAACGTTGATCTGCACTTCTTTTTCCAACAGGAGGTGTCGACATAGGTCCTTGCCTCATATTTGAGTAAGGCTGATTAGGTCTTAAAATACCTCCAGGACCAGGTCCACCGGTCCCCATCTGTGGCGGAGGTGTAAAACCTGATCTTTGCTGCATCTATATAATAATGGTGTGAAGAGTCATTTTGCATTATAAAATAAAAGAAAATTTTTAATTTTTTAAGTCATGTATCTATAAATTTTGGTATTTATAAGCTTATATGGATAATAAAATGAAAAATTTTGGTAAAAATTCAAAGCATTTTTCATAATATCCTAATGACATAAACTTTCATTTTAATAACAAGAATTTTTTTATCTGAATTGTTGATTTATAGTAGTACCCTTTTTTTAAGGATTATATATTATTTTTGTTGCATTTTAATTTTATATTTATATAAATGAAACTTTTTATGAATATATTCTCATTATGAATAAATACTCAAAACAAAGTTTATTATAAAACTTGTTCGTTTATTACATTTTTATGATGCAAATATTAACTTAAATTATTATTATGAATATCAACGAAGTAGATTATTTAATATATCACAATGCATAGTTCAATATTTACTGTAATAAATTACAAATCTCTACTATCTCATCAACATTCTTTACATCATTCTATGTAATACTTACTTGAAAATTAGGACTAGAATACTGTCTTAAGTTTGGCGGCACCGCTGGTGGTGGATACCGTTGCGGTGGTGGGCCATTGCTGGCTGTATTGGGCACTGGAAATCTTTGTGCCATTTTTGTTGGGTATCAAGCTGATCACCAAAAAGCAAAACTACTTACTCAATCATCTGAAATTACTTTAAAATGCGAAACTGTAGAAAATACTGACAGGTTTATTTCTAAATAGATTCGTGTACTGCCCAATTCGAGGTTATAAATTTAATAACACGACATTGAATGCATTTGATAATTATTTAAAAGATATTTTTTTCTACAAAATAATATTTTATAAAATTATAAAAACATGGAAGTAAATGGAAATATTATAGTAATTGAAAATAACCTGATCTTTGCAACGCTTAGCGGACGTTTCCTCTGATTAATATCACCCAAAAAAAAACAGGCATACCAACAATGCACTTTTATTTATGGAAAAATCGCGCTCATACGATTACGACCAGTTATTTCGCTTTCAAGCGAAATGGCCGAACTACTATCTTTATCCTTCTTATGCTGAAGCTAGGCAAAAGCCAGAGCGCCAAGTGGCTTCTCTTTGGCTTTCATTTTGTATTTTTTTTATCTTTTTCGTTTTATTAGTACCAATTTAAAATTTTTATTACTGCACTTATTTTTTTTTTTAATTATAGTTTAATATGTTGCAGATATTATATTTAATATAAATTATTATTTTATTTTTTATTTGATATTGATTATTTTTAATAAAATCGTTTTATTGTAAATTTAATAAGAAAAACAAAATATTAAAAATATAAATATCTAAATAGTCTAAAAAATAAAAAAAAAATTGAGAAGCATAAATGCGTAATAAATCCATATTATTTTATTTTTATAATTAATACATTCAAATTAAATATGACAAATACATAAAGTAATTTTTCTATTTAAAAGCATAGAAATAAATTTTTTCGTACATTTTAATGCATAAAAATTTTAAAAATTAAAATATTTTAATAAATTTTTACATTATTTTAAATTAAAAATATTTGAAACATAGAAATTGATTTTTATCAAACAGCAAAAGTAAATAATTTTTTCTATTCTAATTAAAATGCATCTTAAAAATAATAAAAAATTATACTGGATTTGATTAATTCATATAATTTGCAGATTATAAGTTTTTTACAAATAATTTTTATTATCATTGATTGCATATTATCTATTAGATTAAATTGTTAAGTAGGCTTTTTATTTCATTCCTATTTGTGGTAGACAGAAGTAAAGGAAGTAGTTTCACAACTATTTTATAGAACATGACATTCCATGTATATTGGTCAAAGTAAATAGACAGAGTTCCTTAATTCTAGCTTAATTGTATCGCAAAAAATAATGTTTATTTAACACTATTTTTTTATAATAACTAGGCAAATGATTAATTCTATCATTGATACGCACATACCACTTCATTATACAATAATTACAAAGATTTCTTTTCCCAGTCACTACTTCTGATTCGCCTTACAATTTTAGAAATCACAGTTGATATTTTTACTGATAAGAATTAAATGTGTAGAATACATGTGAAGGTTGTGATCACTTTTACACTTTTTGAAGATAATAAATTATTTTAATGACATAAAAATAAGCACTAGATAAAAAGATTGTAAATATTTTAATTTACATTTTTTCAAAACAATGTAATTTTATCAGGCTTTGAGCCTTTTTACAATAAAATGTATTTTTCAGGGTCAAAATTATTTCTTTGGAATACAATTGAATAATGTATTAAATTAATGTTTTTCTAATTTATTTTGAACAAATGCATAAAGTTTTTTTGGTAAATCTTCAAAGCACCTGCTTCAAAATAATACATTCATTTTCATTTATACCTTCACCTTAAAAAACAAACAAAAGAAAACATGCCTTCTCTTGTAATTAACTAATTATTTGTAAAAAAGGTTCATTTTTATTAATCTTCAAAACAAGATTTTAATGAACAAAGATTGATTGAACATTACACAATCATGAATTATATACAATTGTAAATTGCCTTTATAATATTTAGCCCTGAAAGAAGTTGAAAGTGATTCAGTAACTTCAACTACTATATTTGTTTCGTGAATATAAGATACATACACAGTAAAATCATACAGACATTGAATTTTTCATTAACTTTAATATTTTTAAAGATTTCTTTTATGTACTAATAAATTTACTGTAAAGTATTTTATTTTAACCTTACTAATGGTGCAATAATAATCAAAATAAAATATTGCTAATCAATTTATAAAACACATAATATTTTATTAATATTTTATAAATTCTGAATTTTATTATTGTATCGTTCATTTTTTACAGATAAAAAACACACTGCTCAAAGTAGATATAAGTGACTAGTTCACTTCCAT